>CM062920.1:15192500-19992500 GCA_031878705.1 Tapirus indicus
CCCAGCCTTTCCCAGGAGTCCCCGCAGCGTCTACAAAAGCCACATGAGAAAGGAGGAGGGCAATCCTGAGAGGAGGTCTCCACAAAGCCCAACTTAGTTTGGGAAATAAAAGGAATCCTCCCCTCCAACTTAGGGTACGAGAGTGTCTTGTGAGGGCGAGGGAACCTCCTAGGGGAGATTTTACTATCCTTCTCTCTTGAAATCTTCAGAAACTGGGTAAGCGTTGGTTCAGGTAATTTAGACATCCACCTTCCTGAGACCAAAAGCTGGGGTCTGGGACTCTGCAATTGTCTGCTGAATCTGGGTGGGCTTTCAGCTAAACGGACTGCTCCTCTAAGGACGAGGGCAGCGTGGTGCATTAAGCGTGTGGCAATGGACCATTTGTGTTGGATGAATGGAGGGAGGTTGGCTCAGTTCTCTGCTTGCCTTGTCCAAAGAATGGCCCACACTTCTGTACCTTTATTTATCCCTTTATTTAACAAATATGTACTAATGGCCTGCTGTGGGCCAGGCTCTGTTTCAGGGGCTCAGAGATGAGGAAGGCACCATCTTTGCCCTCAAGAAGCTCACCTTCAGGAAACATCAAGGACTGAAGTGTAAGCCTGGGGTCCTCAGGAGTATGGAGAGTGAGAGATGGCAGAAGAAGGAAATCTTCCTGAAGTGATAATATCTGAACTAAGTTTTAAAGTCAAATAGGAGTTAATTAGATTAATTTTTTTTTAAAAAAAACAGGAGGTTGTTATGCAAACGAAATATCACACATAAAGGCTCAGAGGTGTAAAACAGCCTGACACATTCAAAGGAATACAAGGAATTCTGTTTTTCCTGGGACTGGCAGGAAAGGAGGCTAAAGAAGTTGGTGGGAACCAGATTGGGAGTTGGGGAGAGCCAATGTGCTAAGATAAGGAGTTTGAAAGTAAAGCCCAAAGCCGTGAGGAGTCACTAGGAATGTGACTGCGATGTGACAGGGCGGGGGTGGGGATTGAGTGACATGGTCAGATTTCTCTACAAATTAATTTGGTTATAATCCAGGATACTGATATCCAGTCTGAAAAAAAAAACTTAAAACTGCTGGAATATTCATTAGGACATAAACTTGAGCAAAGAGTCCTCAAAACCAGATGTCCTGGGGCCAGCCAGTGGTGTAGCAGTTAAGTTCGCGCGCTCCGCTTCTGGAGGCCCAGGGTGCACAGGTTCAGATCCCGGGCGCAGACAGATGCACCACTTGTCAAGCCATGCTGTGGCGGCGTCCCATATAAAGTAGAGGAAGATGGGCACAGATGTTAGCCCAGGGCCAGTCTTCCTCAGCAAAAAGAGGAGGATTAGCAACGGATGTTAGCTCAGGGCTGGTCTTCTTCACAAAAAAAAACACACCAGATGTCTTGCTCTTCCCTTCCGGGTTTAAGGAACCACTGTTTGTCCCAGGAGGACACACTTCTTGGCAGGGTCTTACTGATTTAGAAAGCACCCTGTATGTTTCCTCCTAATCAAAGCTGCAAAGCCTTTTAGGCCTTTTAACATGTTGGTGTGACAGATACATGGTTTCCTGAGCCAGAGAGCATTTATGAAGTGTCTTCCTAAATCCAATCCTAAGCATAGAATGCACATGCCTATAGATAATTCCAAAGGACACAACCGTTCCCCAGCATCACCCAGACACGGGTGAAATGACTTATGTTTTTATTAAAAACTGAACCCAAGTGAAATAGGTCAGACAGAGACAGACAAATACTGTATGATCTCACTTATATATGGAATCTAAAAAAAATGAAAAACAACAATAAAAAATGAACTCATAGATACAGAAAACAGATTGATGGTTGCCAGGGGGAGGGAGGGTGGGTGGAGAAATGGGTGAAGGTGGTCAAAAGGTACAACTTCCAGTTATAAATTAATAAGTCCTGGGGATGTAATTACAGCATGATGACTATAGTTAGTAATACTGTATTGTATATCTGAAAGTTGCTAAGAGAGTAAATCTTAAAAGGTCTCATCACAAGAAAAAAATTGTTACTATGTGTGGTGATGGATGTTAACTAGACTTATTGTGATGATTATTTCATGATATATACAAATATCAAATCATGATGTATATACCTGAAGCTAATGTTAATTATATGTCAATTATATCTCAATAAAAAAAACTGAACCCATGCCAGAAACAAAGATGAAGACAGCTCCATGTTACATAAGCTTTAACTCAGCAGATTAAAAAAATAATAATTTAATTACAAAAGTGGTATTTGTTCATTACAGAAAATATGAAAAATATAAAAAAATATAGGTGAAAATTGAAATCACCCATAATTTCACCTTTCAGAGATAATCACAGATAACATTCTCACGTATTTCCTTCCAATCTTTTTTCCATGAACATTAACTACATAAAGTTCTAGGAGTTTGGAATTGGCAATAGCAGAGTTTCATGTTATATCTTAATAAAATGTTTTCTATTTTTTGCATTTACAGAATAAATGAAACTGTGACTTATATTACACAGTTTGATAAACTGATCTTATGAACTTTTGACAGTTTTATCATATTTCTTAAAGATCAAAAAGTTTTTCACTGGAAAGTTGCGAGGAAGTTACAGGCACCCGCTCTCACCTATTAAATAGTGTATCCTAGTGTTTTAGTTCATATGCCATTAGCATTTCCCCACGTAATTAAATATCCTTTAAAATATGATTTTAATTAATGCAAAATATTTCAATGTAAGGATAATCTGTTCGATATTTCATTGAGATAGTTTCCTGCTCCTCAACATTTAGGATATTTTCAGATTTTTAAAATTAATATATATAATACTATGATGATATAAAACTAATATATATAATACTCATATATAAATGTTTGACCACACCTCTGATTATTCATTTAGGACAAACTCCTAGGAATGAGACTTGTAGATTTTCATAGGATTTTCTCTTAGAGTCAAAGGGGCCCCGTGTTTTTCAGAGAGGGTCCCTCCTTTAAAGTCGCTAGCCGTAGTCTGTCCAGGTGTTGCCCTTTGGTTTAAATCTGAGATTCTGCAATCCCTAAAGCATCTTTTCAATCTAACAGCCTTGGCAACTCTTTCACTTTCATCTCCTTATAGGCAACAGCTTTTTGAGTTTTCTTCTTTCGCCATTCCCTACCTAGGCCCAGCTCAGACCATTCTGACAAAATGGGGTAATATGTGCCTCTGTCCCCTTTCTCCTTGTTTACCCCTCGCAGCTCCACTTTAATGCCTTCTCTGCAGTGACTCCAGCGCCGAAAGTTAGGATAGTCCATAACTCAGGACTTAAGAAGCCTTAAATACTACCCAGAGTACTGACTTGGGGAATGTTCACCTTTGAGTCAGTGGCATGGTCTTTCAGGGGAGAGCCCGGGGGGGAGTGGACAGGAAGTCTGGATGGCGGGGAACGACCAGAGTGAGACGGTGGGATGGGAGGGCAGTGGGAGCCTTTGCCTGCCAGGTGAGCATTCTGGCATCACACCTAAGGCAACAAGTGGGGCACCACTCTGGAGTCTCAGGCAAGAGGATGTTGCACAGAAGCCAGCGTTTGAGGATTCTTCCAGCAACTGTGGGCTTGATAAACTGTGGAGGAGAGAAACCAGGAGCAGGAAAGTCGGCCAGTAAACTGCAAATAAATAGCTAATATTTACTAGGTGTTTATTGTGTCAGGTGCTGGGTTAAGCATCTCACATGCATTAAGTCATTTAAAACCTAGGGAGCTGGCCCGGTGGCGCAGCGGTTTAGTCCATGCATGGCAGCCCGGGGTTCGTGGGTTCGGATCCCGGGCGCCTGCTCACGCACTGCCTGTCAGCCACGCCGTGGCGGCGTCCCATATAAAGTAGAGGAAGATGGGCACGATGTTAGCCCAGGGCCAGTCTTCCTCAAGCAAAAAAAAAAAAAAAAAAGAGGAAGATTAGCAACGGATGTTAGCTCAGGGCTGGTCTTCCTCACATAAAAAAAAAAAAAAAACCTAGCCCAAGGGCCAGCCAGGTGGCATAGTGGTTAAGTTCACATGCTCCACTTCAGCAGTCTGGGGTTCACAGTTTGGATTCCGGGCACAGACCTACACACTGCTCATCAAGCCGTGCTGTGGCAGCGACCCACACACAAAACAGAGAAAGATTGGCACAGATGTTAGCTCAGGACCAATCTCCCTCACCAATAAATAAATAAATATAAAACTAGCCCAGATCTATGTTGTAAGTATTATTATTATTACCCCATTTTATTGAGAAGGAAACTGGGAAACAGAGAGGTTAAACTACTTGCCTAAAGCTGCACAGCTATAAGTAACAGGGCAAGGCTTCAAACTCAGGTGCTTCGCCCCTCCACTATTATCTGCCATGAAGTTGAAGACCTTGCCTGTGGAGGCAGTTACGGCCCTGGGAAGAAAAGCATATATGAGTCACTGTGCATACAGTTTATGTTCAGGGGTACAAGGAGGCAGAGAAATAGAATCACAACTTCTCAGAAATTTTTCAGAGATGGCAAAGGCAGGAGCCAGGAGGTAAGGAACATGTGGTGTCATAGGACCATGATCATCACACGTCTGGCAGCACAGCTGCTCTTCTACAACTCAGTGGATCCCTGTATTATTCTAGACAGGGTCTCTGCTGGGCGCAGTACAGTTGACATAGGAAGAGTGGTCGTTTCCTCTTACTGAGCACCAATTACATGCCAGGCACTGGGCTAGCAGCTTAACACGTATTATCTCATTCCCTTCTCATAGCAAAACTATTTTAACTTACATTTTCTAGGTGAAAAAACTGAGGCTCCAAGAAGTTCTGTGACTTGCCCAAGGCCTGCAACTATGAGAGCGCCGAGGCTGGAACTCAAGAAACTGACCCCCCTCTCAGCTCCCTGTCCACACCTTGCTAGAGATAACATTTCAGGTTCCAGTCTTTGGGTCTTTCCTTCTCTCGTTCCCCAGAGGAGGCCCCTTTCCCATCAAGGAAGACGGCTGAGC
This sequence comes from Tapirus indicus, assembly GCA_031878705.1. Lineage (NCBI taxonomy): Eukaryota > Metazoa > Chordata > Mammalia > Perissodactyla > Tapiridae > Tapirus > Tapirus indicus. Next base: position 15,197,465 of record CM062920.1, read on the forward strand.
TTTCCCTTACTTAGGATCGTAGCCCACGCCCCTCCCCACACTCCTCCTTGCCCATGCCCCCATCAAAAAGAAAATAATCCATCAGTCCCCAGACCTGTAGGTTGATGGATGGTTTTCCTCAATCCGTGACCTTGTCTGGATATTTCCTTCCCTTTTATGAACTCCCAGGGAGAAGGTCACTGGGAAACAAGCACGAGAAATGGAATCAGGAAGCCTGCGCTCGAGTCGTGGCCCCTCGGCTCATGGATGTCAGATTATGAGCAAGCCTCAATTTCCTCTTTGGGTCATTGGGAGAACCAAGTGAAATGATGCATGTGAAACGCTTTGTGAACTGGAAAGCCCTATGTATTTATTCCACAACACCAACCCATTCTCCCTCGTCGGCCAGGATTGAGTCCAGAATAACTGTCCCTCGTGTTGCTTCCTCCACATTAGGGGAGATGAAACTGTGGACAGGGAAGTCTGTGCATCGATCAGAGGTCTGCGGTGAGCACAGCCTCCTGCCTGCCAAGTCAGGGCTGGAGCCCGGGCCAGGCAAGATGGTTCACGTTTGTGTGGGGCTTCACAGCTTACAAAGCACCTCGACATCTATCATCTGGTTGCTTCACAACCACCCCACAAGGGAGGCGGGTGGACAGCACTATCCCTGCTGGTTAAAAGAGAAGACTGAATCTTCAGAGAGGTAAGTTACCCAAAGGCACATAGTGAGGAGAGAGCTGGGTTCATTTCCAGGTCTTGGGCCTCCTGGCCCAATGCTGCTTCTGGCTTTTGAGTGGCGGGCCTGGGTCCACAGTGCAGCTTCATCACAGCTTCATCGCTCCCCTCAGTGTGTGCAATAGACTGGGTAACATAATGATGCACTGTAAAAATTTGTAGTTTTCTATAAATTGTGTATAAATGTATGATTCTGTATAAATTAATCATATATTAATTTTGATTATGCAGTTACTTGTTTTAATCTCAAATAGGAAACCTCAACATTTTGGAAGACTCTTCAAAACCCTCTGCCTTAAACACAGTGTCAATAGAACTTAATGGTTAAAACTGCGTGCTCCCCACCCCAGCCCCTCTCCCCAGTCCAGTTCAAGTTATTCTACTATGTTCAGCCCACCTCACCTAAGCTCAGGTGTGGGATCCTCTCCCCACTAGTGGACCAGAAAACCAGGGGTACCCTTTAGGTTGACAGGTGGCCATGTCTACTTGTTCTTCAAGTCTTAGCCTGACTGTCACCTCTCTGGAAGATGCCTCTGACTCCACCAAGCTGGCCAAGTATCCCTTTTCTCTGTTCTCACAGTGCCCAGTAAGGAGCTCAATCATTCTGAGGTGAATGTCAGTTGCTTGTATGACCTCCCCTCGGGACAGTGAACAACCTGGGCCAGGAACTGCGTCCAAGTCGTCTCCACCTCCCCCAGCATAGGACCTGTCTATAAGTGCTTCTGAATGGAGTGTGAGTAAATGAACAATGAATGAATAAATGGAAGTTATTTACATCCCCTCTAGCTCTTAAATATTCCTCTACTCCTCCTGTATGTCAGAGAAGGGCCGGGGGGAGTGGCAATTAAGGCCAGAGAAATAATACTTTAAAAATAGCATTGATAGGAAGTTTCATTTTTCTTTTAAGGGCCCAGCTCTTATAGGCTCCCAAATAGATGGCCCATGGCACAGAGCATGGCCAGAGATGTGAAGTATGCTAACGTCCTCTCATATTCCTGATCCTCTGAGCTTGTTGAAGGACAGTGAGTTATCTTCTCTCTATTCCTTACCAGGTCACTAATATTCAAGCTGCAGTGACCAAGTGTTTTCTATGCAGAAGTTTCAATTTATCCATTTCCTTTGGTAACTGCAATTTTTTTAAAATATACCTTAGGGCTTTCTCCTTGACCTACAAAACAGCACTGTGCATTCTGTGTTCTCTGGGGAGAAGTCCTCCCGAACCTTTATTTGGAGAAGTGAGTGTGTGCCGGAGCCTGTCATCCTCAGCGGGAAGTTTGATTCATCTCACTAGGGAACAGTTGGGGGCAATTCCAGCCTGGGCTTCCACTTCTTCCTTTAATGAAGTGGCACCTATTTGGGTGATAAGAAGTCACTGAAAATTGGGAACATCTTACAAATGCCAAATGCCCTTTTTTATAGAGATGTATATCTTACTTTAGAATGTGTCCTATAATATTATTCTAATATAATAAAGATTCCTACAAGGAGTTTATAATAACTTGGGGAAATGTTTATGAAATAATATTAACTTTAAAAGCAGGATATGAAATTATATATACAGTATGTTTTCAATTCTGTTTCTGAAGAGTGTACATATTAAAAAGTCAGTTTTCTCATTTAATCTTCACAACAACCCCATGGTGTTATTATGTGCAATTATTAAATAATTTGCCCATAGCCATACAGCTATCTGTGCTGCCCAAGGTCACAATGCATGTATAGAAGTTTGATTGTGCATGTATATTTCATCCAGAAGGTAATTTGGGAAAGGAAGAGGGATATTTGGGGCGCTGCTGAATTGCCCTTTAGCACCATGGAGTCTGATGTGGCGAAATGATTAGCTTTGGCCAATGACGTGACTGAGGGGATACATCGCTTCCAGTTGGAAACTTTAAGAGCCAGTGTGCATTCCCCATGTTCTCCATTGCCTTCTGCCTAAAGATTCCAGAGAAGGGCTGCCCTGTCAGCTGGATCCTGGAAGAAGGACAACATGAAGCAGAATTGATATGTAGCATGAGCAAGAAATGGCGATGAGTAGTTTTAAGCCACTGAGTTTGGAGGATGCTTGTCACCACAACATACCACAATAACACCTCGCCTAATCCGTCTGATTCAAGGGCACTGAACGTTGAGGCTAGCTGACATGAACACTCCCACGTGACTTCTTATAGTTTACATGGGAGGTGATGCAACCCTATAGAGGAGGTCGAGTCTTAGAACCAGACCGGAATTTCAACACAAGCCGTTAACTTGGCTAAACTTACTTCCATATTATAAAACAAGGATTATCATACATTCTATAAAGAGTTGTTGTATTAAATAAGAGAGTATACAAAAGTGCCTACTACTTAGAAAAAAATAGTAACTGATTATTATAAAAAATTTTTATTTTTATAAAGATGCCCCAGTCCTAATGTGTTTGTTAACTAAGGTATGGTTGTACCTTTTGATTTTGAATTTGTTCTTTCTACCAATGAACAAAAGATTGTGATGACTTTGGTTTTCCCTCTACCAAACGGTAATAAATACACAATATATACAATTAATATATTCATATATTTCTAAGAGGAAAAACAAGTGGTTACCATAATTTAAAAGTTTAACATTAATAAAAATTAATATTAAGATAAAATGAACAGAAGGAAGATAATATCATTGAAAATCTATTTAACAAATATAATAATTGAAGTTCAACTGTCCATAACATCAGTCTAAGGAAATAATAGAATAACATTAGGAAATAATGGAATCTAACTTCCTTTGAACCTAAATTTCTACTCCACCAAATGCACAGTTCCTGTCCTCAACAAACTTTCAATCTGAGAAAATTAAATACATACAAAAGATCCAATGGCAGCTGAAAGTCACATAGGAATATATGCCAGAATTATTCAGTTTGTAGCTCTAGTACTAAATGAAATTTTAGAATATTATATAACTCTCCTACTACTTCCTAGATTATATAATGAATCCATTATTTTTTTCACCTTCTATTACTCCACCCACGCACAAAAGAGGAACATTTGTGGATACGTCAGATTATGGCTATTTTTTCATAATATAATGCATCTGAATAAAAATCAGATCATTAAGTTGCAGATATTTCTGCAGGAAGTGGGAAACTTTCATCCCCTTTTCCAGTGCTAGATCATGTCTTGGTACCTCCCTCTTAGGACTTTTTTAAGAGAGTAGGGTTGGTAAGCTATTGGTCAGAGCCCAGGACATTCCTCATATATTTTAATAATTTCACAGGTTGCTGTGCCTTAAAATACAGGAGCATATGTTGTAATGTCTCTTCCATATATACTCTCAAGCCCAGAGTCCGCTTCACTTATGCAGAGACAAATTAAAGCTACCATGAGAGAGCCTGCTGACTCTCTTAATAAATCCACCCCCCAGTTGTTCAGGATTGGTAATGGGAGAAGAATCTCACGGGTGGTGTAGCTGTGCCTCCCAGCCCTGATATGTCTGCTGAGATTGACCTTCCCACTGGGGAGGTCACTAACCACCTCTGTAGTCACTGTACTTGCCCTAGAAGTGCTGTTCCTTCAATGCTGTGGCTCAAAGCATGACTTAGAGTTCTTCACCTGGGTCCCCTCAACACCCTCTAAGGAAGCCTTCCTTCTTTCACTGTTAGTGGGGACAGTGTGGGCCCAGTCACAGGGAAGACTGTGAGGATCATTTCTTAACCTTGTTACCGCTGCTGCTCCCCAGGATCCCCCAAAGCGATAGGCTCCTCAAGGAACCAAGTTATCTTGCCCAACTCCAGCAAACATACCAACAGGAAGGTCAACTCTAGGCCAGATAGCCTCCCCCACCCCCACCCTCCTGTGTAGTCTGGCTGTGGCCAAGGGAACAAGCTTAGACTCACCCCAGGCCAGGCACATGGGACTGCTTGTGGCAAATGGGATTGCAAGTACAGAGGAGAGGGGTGGAGCTGAGAACGTGTCCTCCCAGCCTTGTCCATTCAGACCTTTAGACAGGACAGACACAGACACTCAGTCAGGCTTATCAGCAGCAAGCAGCACTTCCCATTGCACAGATTACTTCATCACAGGCTCCTCCAAAACCCAAACCACTCTCCAACTTGGGAATTCTTTCCAGAAAGACTAATTCCCTGTCAATGTCAACCCATTGTTGCTTCTTGTTACTGTCTCTTTAAAGTGCTCCTACTTTCTGTACTAACCTGAGCTAAGTTTTGTAAAAACACAGCTTTTACACTGCTCTTTAGTTCTTTTCTTTCATTGCATTGAGCTGCAAAGTCCTTCCACTCAACACTCTTCCCTTCCGTTCCTCCACACCCATGTGAGGAATTTCCTTTTACACTGATTTTTATAAAAAGTTTGGTTTCCTCCACTAAGGAACTAGTATTTGTAACGCTCGTAGATATTGAAACTATAAACCAGGTGATTTTTCCTTTTTTTCCTTCATCTGCCGGAAAGCTCAGAGCCAACTTATAGCTCAATTACGGGAACTGAGTTGGGTCTTCCGGTCCACATATCTACATCACGTTTCTAATTTATACATCCTCCATCCAAAATTTTTAATTTATATTTCACTATTTTATTATATGGGTTTCTGTATGTATCCTCGACTCTTGCAAAAATCCTGAAAAGAATATAGATAATACCTAAGGAGCTAACTAGATGGATAGAGAGAGAGATAATAGATTAAAAGAAATCCCAACTCATTGGTCATCGATTCAGCCAAATTTCTATATTGAGTGTCCATGATCTTCTGAGTAGTAAATTCTTCTCTTCTTAAGTTACTTCTCCCCTCTGGACTGTTTTCCCCTTCAGAAACTTACAGTCACAGAGAAGGAATATTGTCCTTCAAGGCAATGAGGTTAAGCCTCCTGTTCAGGGTCACACGCTGTTGACCCAGGTCTCCTGGTTTCAAGCTCAATGATCTTTACACATTGCTCTGCTTTTTGTGAAGTTTACCACATGGAAAGCCCACAGCTAAAGGCAGAGTCCAAACTAACCACATATTTTTTGAGTCCTGTTCTAACCCTAGCTAGCTCCATATTTTCCTGGGTGGGGGATTTTCCCTTCCCTTCCCTTTTCCCTGAACATTTTTACCTTTTGCAGCATATTTCTTTCTCTTCCATTTTCAATCCTTCACTTTCAGCATTTTCTCCATTAAAAAAAAGCAACAATACTCATAACTGCCTAGCTGGCCTGCTGCCATAGGCACTCAGTAAATGTTAGTTCTCTTCCCCTACATGCTTCAACATGTATTAAATGCTCCTCTTCCTCCTTCTCTGCCCCCACTTCCTGTACTTATGCCTTTCTATGTACATTGACCTGTGAACTCTGCCAAATGAACCAGCAGAGAAAGAACAGATAAATGTCAATGTCATTTCGGTGAGAAAAATAGAAATAAAAAGAGTCAGTCTATTGAACTGGGATATCAAAAAGCACTTCCTGTTTCTAATAAGTCTTTTCATATCTTCAGCTTTTGATGTTTGCTTTTGCATAGCCAGGGAAAATGATGTCTGTCTGCTCCTCATCACTTGATTTTCATTGTAGAAACTTGACTTCAGTGACGTCATAGGACGGAAGTTTGTGGTGGACATTTGTGGTAACTTCTTCAATATCCATTGATATCTTTTTTCATCTGGGGATCCATAAAGTGATCCCTGTGGTTCCAAGGAAGCTAACTCTAGTCTCTGATTCTGGGGGTAGAACACATAACTTAGTATAAGCAAATCAGCACATTCCATCTACCTGGCCATAGTGATTCATTACCTGTGGGTCATATGACCTCAGGGAGCCCAATCAAAATAAACCTTAGGACTGCTGTTGGAATTGCTGGGTCAAGGGCTCTCTGTCTTCCTCTGGAAATAGGAAGTCTAAAATTCCTCCAGCCATTTTGCTACCACAAAGCAAACAAGCTTGAGAATGAAGCCAAAATATAGAGAATTGCAAAGAAACAAAGTCAGGGCCCTGAAGACATCATGAACCTCTAGATTAGACCTTACTTAAACCTAGACTTTTTAGTTACATGAATTAATACATTTTCTTTATTATTTAAGCTCATGTGTTACTTTTAAATAAAAGCTTCCTAACAAATACATTGAAGTTACCTTGAAAATTATGTAAATCATGCTTGTTTTCGATAGGTAACAATAGTTGTGATTCATCTTTGCTACTTACTCCCTGTCCAATATGCTAAAAACACCAAGCAGATGGAGGCTATGGTGGTGTGTATGTCTATGTATGTGTATTTTCCCAAATAATCAACACCAACAATCGTCATTATCCTTATCATCACAGTGGATCGGGCCATCGTATGTAAATCAAACTCAGATGACCAAAGTTTACAGCAACACTTGAAATTTAGTGTCTCAGAAGCATTTCATTTCAGTCCCATAAAAGTTATGGTATGCTGATTAAATACTGACTAGAGGCTGAAAGAGTGCTTACTTGAGGTTTATAGGATGGAAGGGATGCATTCTGTCGCCACGTAATTTTTTTTTTCAAAATATTGCTGCCCAAAGACAGCGAAATGCATGTTTTTCATGTGTGTTAAGGGAAAGAGGTGTTGTACTTTTTATTTTTTATAATGGTATTTTCTGTCAATAATAAAATATGAGGAAGAGGAAAGGTTGATAAAAGAAACCATATTCCTTTTCCAAGGAAAGCATTTGTTGTCTCCAGTTTCCTCACATCTGTTTTTGAGAGAAAGAGGTAATTCATTCCCTCTAGTAAACATTTTTCATGTGGGAGTCTCCCAACTTTCCCTTTTGTAACTCCAGTCCAGAGATCTGAGTGTTTTCTACTTAGCTCCTTCCCCCTCCTTGATTCTCTCAGACAAAGGACAAAAGCCACCTGAACCGATTTTCAAGAAAAAAGCAAAGTAAGAAGCTATCTCAGCAGGGAACAGGATATGTCCATAAACGCTTCCTATGGGGCTGCTCCTTACACAGAAGGCAAGGATAAGGGAGGAACCATGTGCCATGAATGATAGAGAACAAGCTCTAGGGGTAAGAGACTGAGAGGCTGCTGGGATTTTCTGGTGCTAAGGAATAGGCATGCACAGAGGATTTTAAAAGAATTTCTGTGGACCAAGTAGTTGGTTAACCTGTAAGGGTTTGATCTGTCTTTAGATGCAATATTATTCCAGAACCAAACCCTGGGTTTCTTGGCTCTGTAAGCAATAAGTACATCCTTTGGTGATTTCTCTATTTCCAATATTTTATTTTGAGCATTTTCAAACATATAGAAAAGTTAGAAGAATTATGAAGTGAACATCCCATATACCCACCTTCTAGACTCTACAATTAACAGTGTGCTATATTTGCTATCTATTTATCTACCCTTCTATCCATTCATCAATACATCTTTTTTTTTTGGTGCATTTCAAAGTAAGTAGCAGACATCAGTATACTGCATTCCTAAACACTTCATCGTGGTTATCATTAACTGGCATTCAGGGTTTATTTACAATACATTTTTTTCTAGGTGAATTTACATAGAGTGAATTGCATGAATTTTAAGTGTACCATTCCATGAGTTTTGACAAATGTACATGCCTGTGAAAGGAAAACCCCTGTCAGGACATAGAACATTGTCACGGTGATTTCTTTCTAACACGAGCTATCAGTAGTGCTATTTCTCTACTGCATTCATTTATCCAATATTTTCTGAGTTCCTATGTGGTTCAGGTTTTGTGTAGGTGTTAGAGATAGAGAAGTAAATGAGACATAGCCCTCCACAGGAGCTGACAGTTTAAAGAAAGAGATGCCTATATTTGAATTAATTAGTTAATTAAGCTAAATAGTCACAGTTGCTATGGAAATCTGTTCACACAGAGGAGGGGTCAGCCAACGCACCTGAAGTGGGGTCAAGAAGAGCTTCACACTGAACATTTTGAAAGATGAAAAGGAAGTCCCCAGATGTCTGGGGATGAGGGGACAAAGCAGCCTGAAGCCCATGACTCTGCATGGCGTCTGGCGTGGCCGAGATACAGGACAAGGGGAATGGGGTGAATTTGGAGACATTGCAAGGCCAAGTCCAGGAGGGCCTTGAATGTCCTGCTAAGGGGTTGAGCTGTTATCCAGAAAGGGATGGAAAGCTGAAGAGGAGCCTGCCGTGGTGACCTGGGTAGAGTTCACTCTGTTGTGACCTTGAGAGAGATGAAGAAAGGGAGGCTCTTGGTGATAGAGACAAACATTTTGGGATTAGGTGTTAAATTATGGAAAATTCTATAATTTTTATATTATAGAATTCTATAATATCCTATTAAAATTCTCCATAACCCCCAAGGGCCATGGAGGCTGCAGCTGGCTGCCAGACAGAACATGGCGTCCACGCACTGTCAAATCTAGGAGAGGAGCCTTGGCGACGGCCTGGCCTCCAGCTCCTCCTCCACTCACAGCACAAGAGCCCCATGGACTAAGGAGGACTGGAGAAGCCAAGCTGGGAAAACCTGGATTCTAACATATTAACCTTTAATGTAGCCAGTTGCATTACAATCACCTAATAATTATCATGGAACAACTTGTTTAAAGTGTTGTGAAGGGTCCTGCCAGATTCTCATCAAGAGATAAATCCTGTGACTAAAACAGTTCAACCACTTTTGTTTACACTAAGAGAAAATTAAGTGATCACACTGACACAGGTTCGTGCATGCACGTACACACACACACACACACACACACACACACACACACACACAACCTGCTGCAATCAAGGTTGTGTCTTCTTGTGGACCAACATCCCCCAAAGAAGTGTGAAATGATCCAGGGTAAAGTATCAATTCTCTTTCAATACAATGGGACATCATTGTGTCGTTGTATGACAAATAGTAAAATCCAACGTGAACTATTAGATCAATAACTGTAAAGTGCGAACACTGTTGGTTTAAAACAAAAAAATAGCCAGGGTCTTTCCATCGGCAGGGATGCCTTTTAAACTCCTAATGGATTCAATTTGTGATAAAGATTGAAGGTGCAGCTCACTTAGTAGACAATATCAGCAAAAACAAAGGCAGAGGAGTGGATGAAGAAGGGGAGAGAAAGGCTTAATGAGGAACAAAACGAAGACATAATTTCAGAAGAAGATATCATGTCTTAATTTTTCCTGCCCTTTTACCAGAGCTAGAGTTTGATAAATCTGCTGGAATTATCTTACTTAAGCTGCCAAGAAGAATTATTTTTATGGACTGAATGTTTGTGTTCCTCCAAAATTCATATGTTGATATCTAATCCCCAGCATGACGGTGTTAGGAGGTGGGGCCTTTGGGGGTGATTAGGTCATAAGGGTGGAGCCCTCATGAACGACATTAGTGTCCTTTTAAGAAGAAGCCAGAGAGCTAGTAGGACTCTCCACCACCTGAGGATGCAAGAAGTCAGCTGTCTGCTACCCAGAAGAGGGCCCTCACCAGAATCCGACCACACCGGCAGCTGATCTTGGGCTCCCAGCCTCCAGAACTGTGACAAGTAAACTTCTGTTGCTCACAAGCCACCCAGTCTATAGTACCTTGTTATAACAGTCCAAACTAAGACAGTGACCAAAAAGAGTAAAACTGCTGAGTTTTAAGACTTAATATCCTGCACAGTGAAAAGCTTTCCTACCAGACGTTCTCTTCTCCCTTTTTCTCTCTTTTGCTCTTTGAATTTTGAGACTCTCACTGAGCTCTGACCACAGTAACAACTCCCTAGGTACTTGAAGAAATCTGAGAAGTTGCCTCAAGTTTATACCACATTAAGCCAGAGACCAAGCTTCATCGAATGCAAAACTCCTAATACCTTACCTCTTTTTTTTTAGCTAAGTTTTTAGTTAAAAACAATTTTAATGGCTTAAGCATGTTTATTGGCCCATGTACAGGACTTGGCCCCTCCTCTGCTCCTCTTTCCTCTGTGTTGACTTCTCCCTTTGACTGATTTCTCCAGATAGAGGCTACAGCATCTCCAGCCTCACATTCTGGGGAGTGACAAAGAGCTTTTTGTCCCCAGTCATTAAAAAAAAAAAAGTTTCCATAACTGAGTCCCATTGGACCAGCTCAGCTGCCATGCTGATCCTTGAATGAAATATGCTGATTGGCCAGGACTGGGTCATATCATAACCCTATAGTGGGGAGTGAGGCTGAACCCATGGCTTCAGTGTTGGGGGAGAGGCTTTCCCCAGGAAAATGGAAGAGTTATTACTAAGATGTGGGGACAGGGGTGTGGGGAGGGCGGATTGGAGGCCAGCAAAGATAAGAGATGTCCACCAGGCTTCTGAAGACTCAAAGCTTGAAACACTAGTAAAAGCAGAAGCCAAGAAACAAGCAGCCAGCGCACCTGCATTTCTACTGGTCAAAGTGGAGAAGGAGGGTGTGGATCCCCTGGCTCTGCACTGAGAACCACTGCTCTGCAACTGCTTCTCTCTGCCACTTACCTCACAGCCCCATCACCCACACAAAGTGACTGAGAGCCTCCCTGCTAATCTCAGGAGCAGAATGGTGCTCAGAAAGACACAACGACAAAGTGTGCCCATGGAGCTGGCCTTAAACTTTGCTTTCCATCTCTTCCTTAGTAACTGTTCTCCCATAAACTCTCACTCTAGTCACACTACCCTGCACTCCTCTCACACCTCTATATACATGTCTTCCAGTCACTCAAAGTCTACGAGACTTCTCATAGACTTAACACATACATGTGTGAGGTGAATCTATAAGAGGAGGCTTTGGTAAGGAACATTTCCCACATTTATTTAAGCAAGGGATTTTATTTCAGAAAATGTCTAGAGAAGCCGTTGTTTCTACAGAACACATTTTGAGAAAAGCTGACCTTGCCTAGCCCCTTCACTCTCTAGATGAAGAAACCAATTCTCACAGAGTTTTAATGATCTGCTCAACCTGTAGCTGCTCAATGTCAGGGCCAGGGCCACAAGATCCATCTCTCAACTCAAAGTGCCAAGCCTTGTCCTTTGCACTGCATCCTTGCAGATGGCACCTCAGGCTTCCAGGACTGTTCATTTCCCATGAGAAAGATCAGGGTCTGCCCTACGGCCAGAGGCAAGGGTGGACTCTCCAGGTGACCCCCATTCTAAGGTGGGGTGGTGGGTGAGCACCTCTGCTTTCTCACCAACACCTCAGAGCTGAGGCAGTTAGGAGACAGGGCAACAGTTTAATGAAGTGTTTGCATAGTGCTTGGTACACAGTAAGCTCTCCAAGTTATCACTACCAAGAGCCAGGACCATGGACAACATTAAATATTGGTTTAGGTTGGGTCTCCAGAGGCAGGCACTCAAAAGGATTTGAGTGCTAGTAGTTTATTTGGGCAATAATCCCAGAAAGCTGATAGGTAGGGATGTGGAGAAGCAAGACAGGGAGGGGAAGGAAGCCAATACAGGGTGTATTCACGTGAAGGTTTCCAGAGTGGGCATCTGGGGCTGAATTCTCAGGGTCATCTGCAGAAGTAGAATACAACACACCCAAAGATGCCCTGCCCAACAGGCAAAGGACCAGGATATTTATCACAAATTCTTGTTCGCCATTGGTTGAAGACTGTTTCCAGGGATGTCTCAGGCTCAGCACTTCTGGCCCACCCTCCAGCAGACCAAGCGTGTTCCGTGGCCGTGGGCTGGGTGCTGACAGCATCAATTAAGCACCATAGGGAAGTGCCCTGCATGGGTGCAGGTACTAGGGTAAGATGCATTGTTTTGCTCATCACTGGTGACCCGGCCCCATCAAATCCATTGTGAAGGCAAGGAGACTGCACCTCGCAGACCTCCAACTACAGGGCGGAGGCTACACTGCCCACGTGCTGCCTCCAGGCAATGACTGAGTGTGGTGGCGATACTAAGGCAGGCCCATACCCCAGAGTCCTCTGACAGCCTACTTGAGCTCCAGGACTCGTGCTGGCCCTGCCGAACTTACACTGTACGGCAGTCTAGGACGCTTGCACCCAATTTTCCTTCCCTCTCACCTGCACTCAGGGTGAACTTGCATTGTGGTCTCCTGGCTCCCCCAGACTTTCCCAGCCTCTCATGCAGGGGTTTCCTCTAACAAAATCCTTGCTCATTTTACTCCCACCTTGGCATCTTCTTCTCTGAGGACTGAGACAAACATACCCACCAGAACTTCCCAGTCACAGCCATGGGAGCGGCATTGCAGCATCAGGAGAAGCAACTTTTGGATCGTATGAACAAAGGGTTCATGAAATCTTCTTGCCACAAGGAGCACCACAAGGAGCAGGAAATCATATTTCAATGGCCAGGAGAGGGTTACAGGAGTTCAACTGAGAATCCCTCTTACCGCAGGCGAGTTTCAGTATTGCTTCTCTTTTTCCAAGTCTAAATGTCTCAGTTATCTCATTGACAACTTCTTCCTACCCTGGCCACCCCCAGCACACACACACCTCTCCCAGATCCACTGGCTCCAACAACACAGGTGGAGAGACACAGGCCATCAGCCAGTGGGTATGAAATGTTTGGAAATAACTTTTAACATCAGCCTTGACAAAGCAGTAGGAATAATTTGGAAGGAATGCTTATTGCAAAATTGAATTCTACACAGTGAAACTTCGATAATTTGATTAATTAGTCATACAGCCAGGCAGACTCTGTGACGAGCCTGGATTCTAGAATATGTTTAGAGAAGTTTAATTGTAGTGCTTTCTGAGTTCCAGTCTCCATTAAAAACTTAGCAAGGAGATGCCAGTTATAAGTCATGCCCCACCTCAACCACTTAGTACTGTTAAAGGTACTTTGAAAGAAAATTCCATTTTTTGAGTCCTCTGTTTGAAATAGCTACTACTTATAGAAAAGTTTCCCTGAGCAGGGGCCAGGAGGGGCACTTTCGGGGCCAGGACCTTTGCATGAAGTGGATAGGCGAGCTGGACAAAAAACTTTAAGTACACGAACGGTCTGCCCTGCGCAACGTTCTTCGGGAATATGAGTCATAATGTCCATTTTCCAGATTTAAAGAGAGAGATGATAAAATATAGGAGTAAACAGCTTGGATTTGAAATCAGATCTGAATTTGCATCCCAGCCCCGACTCTACGGTGTGCTCGTGAGCAAGAAGCGTCACTTCACAGAGGTCCTGTGAGGACTAAATGAATAATGGCTATAAGTGCTCAGCACAATGCCTGGCACAGGATAAGGGACAAACCACACTAGCTATTTTCATTTTCACAAATTCTCTTTGAGACTCAGGTAGGGCCCCAACTTCACTCCTCGTTCATGTACTGCAGGGAGCTGCTGGGTGACGGTGCTGCTTCCACGGCTGAGAGATCAAGCTTCCGGCCTCCTGGAGGACCTGCCACACCTGGAGCACCAGAGAGCTCTTGTTTGCCCCGGGTGGTCAGCACATCTGCTGCCAGGCAGCTGGAGCCAACACTCTGATTAGAGCATAATAATCCCACAGCCACTGTCCTGGGAAATGACAGAGGGTGGGGCAGATTTTGTGACTAATCCAGACCACACTCCGCAGAGATGTCCTGCAGGCAGCCCGCCCCCAGGTGCAGGGCCAGGGCTGAATTTTCTCTATAATCCAGCACCAAGCAGAACACTGGGCACACAAAAAGTGCAATGAGCATGGGACGGGGTAAGTCCCATCTTCTTTCCTACCTTAGGCACTGCCTCAGTCCCCAGGTAATAACAACCACTATGCACGGTACCAAATGCTTTCAAAACCAGCTACACTCTCTCAGTTCCCCAGTTGATCCTCCACCATGTGGATGTGGGAAACAGGTGGCAGCAAACAGTCTATCTGACAATAAGGGCCATGCACATGTCGTACGCCAAGCTGCCTCAAGCACACTTGAAAATGCAAGATGGAAGGAGGTTTCTTTCATCTGCCTCCCTCAGTCTCAAAGGAGTTGGAGAGGGACATACCCTTTTGCTAACCGCAAATGTGCTCAGGATGAGGGAGCCATTGCCCCCCAACCAGACATCCTGCAGAAACTACTAGAAAACCCACCCTAGGCTTTGAGCCCCAGGCTTACCTCCAACTTTGACCATGGGCAAGGAAGCGGCTCAGAAGGGCTGATGAGAGCCAATCGCGTGCATCTCTTCCCAACTCCTCATTTGTAGTTTGAACTTAGCCATTGTGGGACAACTTACACCGTGGAAATTGGTGAACACAAACCAGGACTTTTTCTTTTTTCCTGGAAAGCTGGTTCTTAAACATCTACCAGCACACCACTGTGATAGAGTGAGGAGATATAAAATCTTACCATCCTGAGACAACGTTCTCATCAGTGCACAAACGTTTTATGCTGCTATGAAAAGTAGGAACATGTCAGATGGAGTCGTATGCTGCCTTTGGGAGCCCAATCCTTTCAATTGCCTTGCTTTAAGTACTACAGCTGTCATCTTGGAACTTTTCATTTACCAACAGAACCCTTAATCCACCTATAAAATACGATTCACATAATGAATCCAGGTATTTCACCCAGTGCTAAAATCCAAAAGCAATTAGCCTTTTTGTTTATTTCATGTGGGAGTTAGACTAAAAGCTAAATGAACACACAAAAAAGAGCCAGGCATTGGTCCAAATGTCTGAATGATGTACTAATTAAATTGTATAACAACACTGCTATCTCTATACCTACACTTTATTACAGGTTAGGGAATCAGCCTGAGTCTTCCAAGTCAGCCTCCAGGAAAACATTTTAAAACTAGAGG
The DNA here is from genome assembly GCA_031878705.1 of Tapirus indicus. Lineage (NCBI taxonomy): Eukaryota > Metazoa > Chordata > Mammalia > Perissodactyla > Tapiridae > Tapirus > Tapirus indicus. Next base: position 15,212,799 of record CM062920.1, read on the forward strand.
AACAGTATGGGTAAGGCTTTATAAGGAAGATTTAGCTACACATTCGGAAAGAACAGATAAGACTTTGGATGAGATTTGAAAAAGCTTGGTTAATTTTTCTCTTCTCTATGCTATATGATCTTAATCAGGGATAAGAATTTAAAAGTCTTCTTATTCATGTATTTGCTAAATAAATATGATGAATCTTGGGGTAGATGCTGGGAATAATAGAAAATTAATAAGAACTGTTCCAGGCCCTCTAAAAGTCCTCAGATAGCCCCAGTCAGTCAGAGAAGTGAATGTTTATGAGAACGATGTCCCAAAATGTGACATAGGACTCAGGTTCCTTGTGGGTCCTGGAAGGGCTTATTAATGCTGCCAGGGGTGGTGGTGGGAGTTTATTTAAAGCTCCCTAGAGGAAAGTAAATTTGAACGGGTTTTTCTCTCTCATTTATTTCATCCTACTCCATAGGCTTTCATGAGGAGTTAATGAACTGTGTATTGTTGAAGTAGCTTGTTTCCAAAACTCACACTGGTTGTCACAAGGAAAACCTAGAAAGAGTAGTAATAACAGTAGTGGCTAATATGTACTGAGACTTTCCAGGGCCCAGGCACTGCTCCAAGAGCTTTACAAGGCCCAGTTCACTTAATCTTCACAACAACACTAGGATGAGTACAGATGAGCAAAGCGAAGCTTAGCAAGTGATAGAGTTGGCATTTGAATCCAGGGTCTGTGCTCCCCATCATACATTGTGTCTCTGGAATTACATGGCCAAGTGCAAGTACGTCATCATAGAGCTCACTCTACTTATCATAACATCAGCTCTGTGTGTGTATTTTCTTTGAAAAAACTGTCTGGTATAGCATTAGATAAATTACAACATGAGCCTTGGAGCCCCTCCTGAGTCCTCCTCCTGGCCACATCACCGACTAGGCTGTGACTTCAGACAAGTTGCCTCTTCAGTCTCAGCTGCTAATACTGCTCATCTCAGGCCACTAAATCCAAGCCCCCCAGTAACTCTCAGTCTCCCTGATCATCAGGGCCTACTGGATCTCCAAGTTCCTGCAGGTTGTTTCTACTCCCGGCAGACTCCCTTCCTCATCACCATCACTACGCTGCCACCACCCAACCATAGCTCCTCATCCTTGGATGGCCCCTCCCTCCAGGAAGCCCTCCCCTGACCCCTCAACACAGGATCAGACCTGGGGTACCCTACACTCATCCCCAGGGTAGCATTTATTGTCTATCACACACTAAGTGTAACTGTTCATCCTACCCACTAGCCTTGAATTCAGTTATTAACCAAAGGAGCCTCAGAATCAGCTAGGGAATTTTTTTCTAATATTGTTTCGCCCAGAGACTCTGATTCAGAAGACCTTAACTGTGGCCTAGAACACTGGATCTTTAAACTGCTTCCAGGGGATTCTGACTCAGTAGCTCCCTGACTATAAAGTGCCCTGGACTCTTAAAGGCTGGGCTTGTGCATTTGCTCAAAAGTATACACCAAGAACCAAGCATAAGCCTGGCAGGGGTAAGAGTCTGTTAAGTCTTTTTAGTTGACTTACCGAATGACGACTGAAATTAACCTCATTTGTCCTCAGTTTTTGCATCTGTAAAATGTTACTGTAACATCCTTCTGGGGTGATTCTTGTGATGTACCTACAAGAAAGAAAAGATTAAAGAAAATGTTGCAGTAAAGGAATTCCTCATCCTGGCATTAAAGAACCTCCCCAATATCTTCTATAGCGAAAACTCTGCAATGAGACACATGTATACAGTCTATTTCAGAAAGAAGAGGCAATTCTTTATGAGGTAATCCATATGGTCACTGAATACTGGATGTTACATTTCAGGGGGAAAAATGAAGTTGTTTTATTATGTTCGTTGAATGCCTCAACACCTCTTTAACATGGTTTGCACCTGGAAGATTTTATTCCAAGCCCATGAGAGCATATAATCCTCTGTCTTTGTCCTTCCCTCTTGGCCTCCCATTTTGCCATGACTGAGAGGCCGCTCATGGAAGGACAGGCCCACTGTCTGCTTGTAGGTCTTTCTGACTTTCAGTAGAGTTGTTCTGAATTCACCCAATGCTGCACCTTGGGAGCCAAAACACCACCTTCGGGGTTCACAGCACTTTAATTGTTCTCCCAGAGGAGAAAGAGTCAGCACATTCCCAGGTTCTTCCTCCTTGTCGGGAATCAGGCCCAGCACGAGAAGCAGAAGTTTTCACTCTCCCAGGAGAGGCCTGGCCAACCTGTTCCAGCAGCCTCCTGCAGTTCCCTTCCCACTGGGCTTCCCTGTGGAGGCCAGACCAACCGAAGTGGTCTGATGGCTGCGGCTCTCACACATTCTCTTATGGGAGCCCAGAAAGAAAGTCTGGAAGATACAGTTAAGGCAGCTAAATCCCTGTCCTTTTCAGGACACTGTCCTAGGTGCCTGGCAGGACTGGGGAAGAGCGAGTTCTAGAAAAGAAAAAGAAAATCATGCACTACCTTGGGCTGCCCCCTGCTCCTCCAGAACTCAGGGTTGAGCTGGAAGCCTAGGTACAGGGGGGTCACTGATATGTCCTCAGGCATCACCTGCCTGTGGCACAAAGATAAGGTCACCACTCTTGTTTTCTCTGCATTACAATGACTCTGAGTGGCCATCCTGCTGATTCTGGGATATCATAACTTAACTAGGCTGCTCCAAGCCCCAAGAATTTTCAGAGATTCCCAAGAAGGACTCCCATGTTCCCTAGATCTGTCTCCATGCTCATCTGCTGCCTCTGACAGACGACATTGCTCTAAACCACCGGTGTTCTTCAGCTCTGCAGGTTCTTCACAACACCTCCTTGGTGGGCTCTCCAGCCAACTCAACTCTCCTTGCCCCAGTTCAATCCAAGCAGGGACACAAGCTCCTCCACTGCTGTCATAAGAGGTAACCCTGGGGCATACTAGGACAAATCCACCACAGGGGTCCTGACTAGTTCTCATACATCAGGTACTGGAAGAGTCACCTACTGGAATCTCCAGCCTGTCCTCACCTCCAAGTCCAGTATCCCACCCTCCCTACCCCCAGGAGAGACAAAGATCCCCCTTTTCCAGTCCAAGCCCACGAGGAGCTCCCATGGAGGAACACATTCCCTCGAGGGGAAACCCTACATATTGTCCCGACAAGCCAGTCACAAGGGGCCAGCACCCTTTATAGAGTGTGAGCCAGTCAAGCTTAAATAGCATCAGGTATGGGACCCAACAGATCAGTCTAAAACATATCCACATTTAGAGAGAGGGAAAAAGCATTTCTTCAAAGATTCAAGGGCAAGTTCCCATGTGTGTTTCACCCAATTTGCATAATAATTGGAGCACAACATCTTGGACTGAAGCATCTATAATCAGATTTTTGGAGACTTCATAGTTCCCCTCCCCAACAATGAGCGCTCTAGGTCAATTCACTGAAAGCAAATTTGGAAATTTGTTTTGGAAGGATTGGCAGGACCTAAGAGGCTGTTGGGAGCCATGACCCATTGTCTTTAGACTCTGCCATCTGCCCTCAGCCTTCCATCTCTCTGCTCCATCTCCCACCACCCCCGCCCACCCCACCTGCATCCTGTCCTGCAGCCTCTGCCCTCCCAGGATCAGCAGCCCACGCTGGGCTGGGCACTAACTCACCCCTACTAACTGTCTCCTACAGAAGAACCCCTCCTTCTGCCCCAGCTCCGTCCAGCTGCAGCAACACAAGCTGGGGCAGCCACAAATGAAAGGAACTTTTTTTTTTGAGGGAGATTGGCCCTGCGCTAACATCTGTTGCCAATCTTCCTCTTTTTCTTTTTTTCTCCCGAAAGCCCCAGTACATAGTTGTATATCCTAGTTGTAGGTCCTTCTGGTTCTTCTGTGTGGGACACCGTCTCAGCTTGGCTTGATGAGTGGTGAGTAAGTCCACGCCCAAGGTCTGAACCGGTGAACCCTGGGCCGCTGAAGCAGAACGTGCGAACCTAACCACTACACCACCCAGCCGGTCCCTGAAAGGAACATTTTTGAAGACACTGTTAGGAAGACAAAATGAAAACCTGCAAATTGAAACTTCACAGAATTTTCCCAAAGCTATCAAATTGCTATTTGCTATAAACTTCATAGTAAAAAGTCCTTATAAATCAGTATATTTGTCATTTGGTAAATTCAGTGAACTGGTCATTTGATGAAATTTGTAAAACAATCTATAAATATTAAAATGTCAACAGGGAAAAATGACATATATTAGAAAAAGACATAAATAAATAAGTATAACCTAAGAAAATTTTATATGAAATGCATAAATTTTAGTTATATTCAGAAAAAATATATATCAATTTATTCAACAATATTACTGGGTATCTTTTATGAGCCAGGACTTATTCTAGGAACTTGGGAAACAGCAGTGAACAAAACATTTTTGCCTTTATAGGATAATAAGTATAATCAATGCTATGGTGTGTTAGAAGATGATGAGTGCAGTGGGAAAGCAAAGAAGATGTATAGCAGGATAAGGGCATCTGAAATGCAGAGGGGAAATGGCAGTTGGGTGAACAACTCAGAAAAAGTATATTAACTGAATATTTTCAGGAAAAACATTGAAAATGTTCATTAACTATATTCAAGAAAAAACTTCACATACATTAAATATATTTAAGAAAATAATTCTCAAAATAAGCTTAAAAGACAAAGTAAATTTGGTAAATTCGGCAAATGATCAAATGAACAAAATTCCCAAATGAACAATGTCTACTCCAAGAATGAACTGATGGCTCTAGAACAAAATTGCTAGCAACTTTTAATGATGTTTCACTTGCCGGGGACAAAAAAAAAGGTAAATTCTGCTCCACCAGCACCCATCAGCACCCATGAAACAGCAGTGAGCATTCCAAATCACTGTGGCAAACAAAATGGCCACCACAGTTCTGAAGAGAGCACTCAGGAAGAGTTGGGGTGGCCCTCAGTGTGGACCCTGAAGAACAAGTGGGTTAACATACAGAGGAGAGGGAGCCACATGGGGAGCTCTTTGAGAGACAGAACTACAGCCTATGCCTCATTGTATATGGCCCAGCCCACAGTAGTTGCTCAATATAAGTTTGTTGAATAAGTGATGAAAACAATCTGCCTTGTGTCAAATAGGTGCTAGGGAATTTTTATTAATGATGATGAGGTGTTCCATGCTAGGAAGGGGGGAATGGGTATGGCCTCCCTAGGGCCCAGAGAAGACATTGGCCTGGCTGCGGTGGAAGCAGGTGTATTGAATGGTGAGGAACAAGATTTAGGCAGGTGAGCCTGATTCTACCAGCTAGAAACCAAAGATGGGACAAGAGAAAGAGAGAGACAGAGGAGTGGTTCTTCACCTGGGGGCTGCAGACCCCTAGACCAGAGTTTATCAAACTGTGATGTGCACACAAATCATTCGAGGAATCTCATCAAAATACAGATTCAGATGCGGCAGGTCTAGGTTGGGGCCTGAAATTTTGCATTTCTAAAATGCTCCCAGGTGATGCAGATGCTGCTGGATCACACCATGAGTAGTGAATCCTCAAGAGTCCACGACAAGCTTCAAAGGTCTGTGAACTCCCTAAAATCATTTGCAAAATGTTGTATTCTGGACACATGTGATTTTTCTGTAGCAAGACCATAGTTTTCATTAGACTCTCAGAGGGGTCTGTTTTGGGTTGTATTGTGTCCCCCCAAAAGATATGTTATAATCCTAACCCTCAATACCTGTGAATGTGACCTTATTTGGAAATAGGGTCTTTGCAGATGTAGTCAACTTACAATGAGGTCATTAGGGTGGGCCCTAATCTAATATGACTGAAGTCCTTATAAGAAGAAAGAAATTTGGACACAGACACACAGGGAGAATGCCATGTGGCAACAAAGGTAGAGACTGATCCAGCTGCAAGCCAAGGAATGCCAAGGATTGCTAGCAAACACTAGAAGGTAGGAAGAGCCAAGGAGGAATTCTCCGTGACAAGTTTCAGAGGGAGCACGGCCCTGCAGACATCTTGGTCTCAGACTTCTAGGCTCCAGAACTTAAGACAGTAAATTTCTGTAGTTTTAAACCACCCAATTATTTGTAGTTCTTTGTTATAACAGCCCTGGGAAACTAAAACAGGGTCTAAGATACACACAGACAGACACAGAGACATGCACGGTTAAGAATTATCATAAATTACAAGAAGTCAATGATGACTTTGAGACTAAGGTTTGCAGCCATAACTGGCAACTTCCAACTGCTCCACCCCCCACTTGCCTTTGCTTCCTTTCTTAATCCCTAAAAATGGCTTCTTTCCTAATCAGATCTCTTTCTCTGGGATGTCCAGCTTTTCCTTCTGCTTCAGCCTGTAGGAAGACACATTCTTTCTGGACTTCTAGGCCTGAAGAGCCTGCTCTTTTCTTCTAGGCATAGAAGGTGGAGAAGCTGAAGCTTATGGCTTTTCTTCCCCCCCCCCCCCCCCCCGGGTCCCAGCTTTGCCATGGCTTATCTTCATCTTTGTCCAGACAATCTGGTTCCCTTTCTTTATTCTTGTCCCTCCTTGGCTGTGAGGAGAGAGGCAGCCCTCCCTCTTTTGATGGGTAGATTTAAAACCTTCAGGTATTCTGCCCCGTGCCTCACCCAGACACCCAGGCTCTCTGGATTAGGGGCCAAGATTCAGATAACTTGCTGTGTTTCTGGGGATGGCCTCTGCCTCCAGGACACTTCCTGTTCTCTACAGTGTCTGGGCTTTTAGGAACTCCTGCTACCAAAACACTTCTCATCTTCTGCTGAGGGGAAAGAGAAAGCAGGAGAAGAACTAGCATTTACTGAGTATCCAGTACATGGTTTCAAATACCTTTTCCCTCTTAACCCTCACATTCACACTTACTCATAGTGAAAACAGGTATCATCATGCCATTGATTTCACCTTGTCACAGGGCTCACAAGGAACAGCTCCAAGATTCCAGCCCAGCTCTGTCTGCTCCAAAGCCCATGCTCTCTCCGCCTCCCTAAGCTGCCTGTCTGAGGCTGAGCTAAACAGTTAAATCAGGGAAATACATAAAACCAGTCAGGCTCAATTCTGTTGTTCCAGAATGTCGTCTTTAAGACAAATATTTTGGTGTCATGTAAACACAGGCACCATCTGTCTGCGTGCATGTGTGCTGTCTGATCCACTTACTCTATCGGATGCACAAATAACCACCATCAGCTATTCAACAGACAAAACAACCACAGCGGCACTTTTCCACTGGTTGTTATGGACACAGTCATAGCTTTAGCTTTTCCACAATAATCCCCAACTCTGAATTTGCAACACCCCCGGGTATTGACAGTCACTGTAAGGGATTTTGAAAGATTCTTAAAAATTCTCAAACCCAAATTAGTGTCAATGTACTTTAAGAAATAAAGAGGCTCTGCAGCCAACTTCTCAGAAGGCGGGAGAGGGTTGTCTGAGGAAGCCCGGCCATGGCGGAGCTGCTGTCGTGAACACAAGAAGGGGGTGGGTCTGCTGCCCGTTTCTCCCCTTTCCCCCAAGAAACAGATGAATATGCCATTCTTGCTTATAAATAGGCATGAAGACCTTGATATTGATATGATGTGAGAATGTATGAGAAAAAAAGAACCCCAAAAGACTACAAAGATTTCTGGGTGAAAGGTAAAAGGACATGGAACTAATTTTGTTTGGAGAAAGGAAAGCTGAATAGCAAGGCTGTTTGCTATATTGGGGAGTGACTCAGAAGCAGCACTTATGCCCCCCACTTCTGTTTCCCTTGCATGTGGCAGCCACCACTCACTAATAACAGAACTCTAGCACAGAGCCAGAATTGAGCCTCAGAATCCTTCTCAACACAACTCTCTAGGGAAGCACATGAAATCTACTGGTCATATCCCTGATATGGAGCAGCTTCCCAATCAGCGTGTTGACGTGCACTGTTACATCATGAAGGGCAAACAGGACGGCAGAGCAAGAACCCAGACCCTATCTCTCTTCCCCTAATTTCATCTTGCCTTTAATCTTCTCGTTTCTCTCTTCATCATTTCTAGACAAACCTATCCTTTTCAAATTGTTCTAAATTTGTGTTCATTTTTACCACTGAGCATCCACCTACCCACCCTCCCTCTCATAGGTATGTGACAGCTAAAGTGACGTGTATAAGAAATAGCCTCAGCCTGGAATTCTGAGGACCTCACTTTGAATCCACCACATTCCAGCTCTTTGCCTCTGGGGGAGTCCATTTCCTCACCTATAAAAAGAGGAGACTTGCAGCAACTTCTTCAAATGGTTATTATGAATATCAAATGAAGTCACCTCGCACAGTGCCCAGAATGAATAGACATTTAATAAATGTTAGCTTAATCTGAGGGAATAGTAGACATGGATATTTCAAAACAAATTCTCCACCAGAGCTGAAGAAGCATCCTGATCTACCATGTTACTGATATTGAACACTTTCTCTTGAAATCCAGAGTTGTCTGGGGCCTTCCTGTCCCTTGAGATTCAGGTGGAAAACCTGAGCTCCACCCTGCAACGCCATAGCCTTTGGAAGTCCAAAGCCCTTCCCTTGGCCTCAGTGGATTCCAGGCGCTCCCATTCTCAGGACCACCCTTCCTCCCGGGCTCCTATGGCCTCACACGTACGCTCTGCTCAGAACCCCTTCAGCCCAAACACAAAGCTTAGCTCCTTCTTTACCTGCCACCCAAAAAAAGTGTGTGTGTGTGTGTGTGTGTGTGTGTGCGTGTGCTTTCCACAAAATGCTTTTGGGAACAGAGGAACCCTTGTCTCTCTCAGTTTGTCATTGACACTAGCTGCAGCCCCCAGGAATATGGTTCTCCATCTCCAGCCTCTGTCTGCTCAGAGCTCTCGTCCCACCTATCCTAGAGCACAGGGCATAAAGCAACCTCCTGCCAATTCTCTCTCGTCGGCCACCCACATCTAGTCCACAGTGCACCCTCACACCTTTTCGGCCCTGACAATCTGCCGGAGCTCAGGCTGACCCCAATGTGGCAGTTCAGCCAGCCTGAACTTTTTAGATTTCTTTCAGATTTCTCAGGTGTAGACTGAGAAAGTCGGAGCTCAGGCCACTATCTTGCCCCACCCCGACCCGCCTGCAACCTGCACAGAGCCTGAGCCTCCCTGAAAGTCACTCTCTCTAGAGAAGAGAGAGTGGTATTCCCCCCAAAAATATGACCTCATCAATATTATTGGTTCCACATGCTCTTCTTGAACAACCATGCGATTCCCCCATCAAGAAATGAAGATTTTCTCTCTCCTTGAAATTAGGCAAGCCATCATGATTGCCTTAGCCAATAGAGTATCTGGTAGAAGTAACACTGCACAACTTATCAGACAAGGTCATAGAAGGAAATATAGCTTCTTACTAACTCTGTCTATTGAGGATTCTCAATCCTGGAATCCAGCCACCATGTTGTAAGGAAGTCCAGGCTACATGGAGAAGCTATGTATAGATGTCCTAGTTGACAGACCCAGCTAAGATCCCAGTCAACAGCCAGCATCAATAGCCAGACATGTGAGTGAGTGAGCCTGCAGATGATCCCAACCCATTTCTCCACCCAACTGATGCCAGGTGGAGAAGAAAAGAGCTATTCCTACCAAGCCCTGCCACAATTGCAGATTCATGAGCAAAATAAATGTTGCCCTTGTTTTAAGCTACCCAGTCTTAGAGTGGTTTACTTTGCAACATTCGATAACCAGACCAGGTGTGCCTATCACTTGCTGGAGATTATATAAGCGTTGAGACTCCATACTTCTATACGAATTGGTTAGTCACTGACCAGTCCTGAGAGTCAGGAGTCAGCACTCAAGCACCGGAACACGTCCCAGCCCGAGAAATACAAAGGGCATAACCTCAGTTCATTCACTCATTGTCTGCTCAATCCTAGTTGGGATTGACCCAAACCTTAAAAGCCAGGTAAGATTGGCTCCAAGGTCCTCTTTAAGAATTTCATGAAGTTTCATACAACCTACCTTCTCATAGTCTTTCCTGGCTCCATGCTTTTGTTTTTGCGGAATTAGTTCTGTCAGTGGGTCATTTCTCTGACTAGCACATGCTGGTAGGGAACAGAAGAAAACCTATTTCTCTGATATTTACAAAAACCCATTCACATAAGTCTTGGTCTGAGAATCAGACATTACTGGGTGTTCGAGCAATCTAAGGTGATTTATACTGCAGAACTAAGAATTAAATTTCAGCTATCCCTATTCCTTTCAGGCACCCATCTTGGCCACCTCACCCCACACAGAGACCTGAATCTCTCTAGATTCAGATTTCTCTCTCTCCACTCTCACCCTCAACCTTTTTTCCTCATCACTACCTTCCTCCTCAGTTGCCCCCAGGAATTTCATGTTCAAACATGGTACTTTTCTTTCTATTGTGTAGGTTAGTAGCTCTCAAACTTGACCGTGTGTCAGAATCAACTGGAGAGCTTGTAAAACACAGATTGCTGGGCCTCATCCCAGAATTCTTCATTCAGTAGGTCTGGGATGGGGCCTGAGAAGTTGTATTTTTAACAAGTTCCCAAGTGATGCTGATGCTGCTAGTCTGGGGACCACGGTTTTGGAACCACTGGTATACATTACACTTCTCTCCAGCCCTTGTTTTCTAACTTGTCCCCAGGTCTACCTTTGCTCATCAGCTGATCAGAAAAGAGTATCCACCCGGTTAGCTGCCCAAAGGATGCTTGGAAACAGCACCCAGAAATCACTTCCGCTGCAGAAGCTGCTATGGTTTTAACTACAATCATTTCCCCTCCAGTTCCTTTGGGAGGCAGTATAAGTTAGTGTGACTGGTTCAGAGCTGGCTCTACCTGTCACTAGTGGTGTGACCTAGGGCCACGTTATTTAACCTCTCTGAGCCTGGTTTCCTCATCTGTAAAACTACAGATGATAATGCTTACTTCTTAGGGTCACATGAGCACTAATGGAGATAATGCATATAAAGTACTAACCAGTTTCTGGGCATATAAAAATACTCCATACATGTTAATTTTTTTCTCATTTGTTCCACAAACCTTGACCAAGCCCCTGCAGTATTTCAGGCACCCTGCAGGGCACTGGGATGAGATATGAAACCACATAGTAGGAGAAAGGAGGGACAGTAAACAAACACAGGCTGTCAGGTTTATGCCAGGGATGAGCTCTTGAAGGCCTCTGATAATTCAAGAGTAATTCCTCTTGGAAATAAATGTAAAATGGGGAATGCATTCTAGGGGCACATAAATCCACAAACATTGTAGAATAATGTGCTCTAATGCTGCTTTTTATTTTCTGAGCATTAGCTCGAATATTTTGCAGAGGGCGGGTTCTTCCATTAATAGCTTATCACGGCAGTTGCTGGGGCTTCCTCGCAGTATTCCATCCCCTCTCACTCCCTTCCAAAGTTATTGATCCTTCTGGTGTGTTTTTTATCCCTCCTACAAACATCACCTAATGAATGCTTGGAAGACTTTGCTAAATTATAACAACTGAATGTTAAAATAACAGGACAATAGCCATCAAAAATCACTCACAGAAGTTCAGGTGCCTGTAAACGACAGAAGGATCGCGAAGCGCTTTCACCGGAGACCAGCTAAGGCGGCGCCGCCACGTGGCAGCAGGAAAAACATTTCATTTCACAATCCCTGGGTCCTCCAGTCCGCGATGGGTACTTTGGATTGGGTTGATGCTGCTTTTCCTTTGGGGGAAATTGCATTACTTTACATTTTGCATATAAAGTGAAAAGTAGTGTTTCTATGGTGCACTGTTTCAAATCCGTCACTCAGATTCCCACGAAATGTGTGCTCCGGTAATCACAATGGTCTGACAGAGATGGTCGGAGGCGCTGAGGTCACTCTGGTGATCTGCTCCCCGCAGGGTAATTCCATCCTCCGTTCTGCAGCTGCTCTTTCCCTTCCAGGTGCGCCCTCATCAGGCAAGCACCCTTCCTGCCAAAAGAAAAGCAGTAATCCCAGGAAATACAGTTTGTCATGGGCTGCAGTCTGGGGCCAACATCTAGCTTCTGATAGTTGAGACAGTCCATCCCACAGAAATTCATGGAAATTAGAGAGCAATGGGTATCCTTTCAAACACTTAACTGTAATAAAAGCATTAAAAGCAGTTAACACCTTTCTGGTTTAAATATAGCCAGCTTGACTTACTTTTAAAAAGAATGGAATCTCTGATTATATTTTGGTTGTAAGTTTAGGATTATGATCCAGAATGTTGTCGATTATTTAGTAACTAAATAACAATAAATTAGAATTAGAATAAATCAGGCAGGACTCTAGAAATTACATTTTAGGGGAGTTAGCATCTGCCTTCCCACTGATGTTTGATATTTTTCTTTAGTAGTGGTATTTCAGATAGAAGGGAAGTGCTTTCTAGCATTATTTAATCCAAGCATATTTAAGCTGGAGGAAAAGGGAAGGTACTTATGAAGAGTCCTGACTTTGAAGAGGTATAGTGTGGATCTAACACTGAGCGATTCCTGACATCCGAGACTTTGGGGAGTCTCTCTCATCCAACTAAGGATATTCGACAGGAGTGTGAGGCAGGAAAACTATTGAGCCATTAGCCCGTGGCTTGTTCTCGTTGTATCTTTCCCTCATTCCACGAAGACGGCCATTTCTGTGCTCTCGTTTCAGGGGCGTTTGTGTTTCGGGGCAGAAAGCTGAAGTCCACTGAAAAGACCTTCCTCCCAGCTTCTGTCCTGAGAGCCAAAACTCTTGGAAAAGCCTCTACTAGTCTCCCCAGGGGGTGAGGGTAAAGAAGCTGCTGCCCTGGGGGTGGCAAGAGGGACGTCCAGCCGGAGTACCCACTAGTGGCAGGGGCAGGGACTGGTTACTCCCTGAGCACATTCTCCAAATGTCCTATCTTTTCAAGTGTTTTCTTTAGGGTAGTATGTTAACATGGTTGTTGTTAAGAAAGTGATGAAGAGATATTGTAGTAATCGTGATAAAGACGTTAATGGTCAGACCCAGGGAGAAAGCAGTCCCAGGGAGGGGCCCTTCCAGCCTGTAGGGTCACCCTCCCCCACAGACCTCCGGGGCAGAGGCCTCCACTGGGCGCTGGAGGGCTGCTGAGGGCCTCAGCCAGGCGCCCGCTCCTGGTGTCAGGACCTGGCCTCACCTTCAGGCAGAGCTGAAAGAGGTTGGCCAGGACTCAGACGCCTCTGTGGAGAGCACTCTCAATCGAGCGTGGCCTGGGAGCAGCTGAGACACCTGCCTTTGAGGAGCCCTGAGGGCTTGGGCAATGAGCATCTCAGGAGCAATCGGAGAGCTGATGATAAAAGCTCCTCCTGGTACATTCTGGACTGGGCAAGACCCCTCCGCTTTGAATCCTGGCAATCTGGCAGAAATGCCTACACATTTAACAACTATCTCCTTGTGAGGCATTACATATGACTAATACATGCAGGAGGGATTGGGGCCCTTATTAAGAATCTTAATATATCAAAAGTGGTAAGACTAATTAACCGTAGACAAAAGGCCAAAGGCAAGCACAGTTTACAACTGTCAGAGGTATCATGTGCTGGTGATGAACTCTATCCCTAGGAGGATATAAACTGTACTATGAAATGATTAATTTGAGAACATTTGATAGTTACTACTCCTCAAGCGTTTCCAGGAGCTCACTATGCTAAGTACCATGCAAAAATGTTAATCCTAAAAGTAGGAAGAAAAATTTTGTTTCTCCCCTCAAGGAGCTCCCAGTCTAGTCTGGGAGTCAGATGAAAATTCAGCAGAACCTAGAAAACGCTTTCTAGAGGTATGCATGTATTTCCATGGGGGCATAATTAGGAGCAGAATGGCCAAAGGTGGACCAATTCAATGACTTTGGGGGACTATAAGTGAATTCCTGGGTTTTATTCAAACAATAATGGAAGTAATATACTTTTCCCTCTTGTTTTAGTTTCAGCCTTTTCAGAATTTTCTCAGCAAAATTGGTCTTTCTCTAGATTAAGAGTTCATGGGTCTTTGAATGGATTCAAGGAGTCAGTGAAGTGGGGGAGAAATTTGTCATATTTGACCTCCTTGCAAATCATTTAAAAATTGTTTCTGTAGAAAAAATTAATTTTTGACAAATTTTGTTTTTAAGGAATTTTTTCACACTGCACAAGGCAGAGTGGTATGGGAAGTCACTATACTTCATCAGGCAGCAGTGTCATCATCACAGAGCTTTCCTATTAATACATATCTCTGGATGTAAGCTTCCATTATGATCATGAGTGTCAATCCTTAGTACCTGGCCTGGCCTACATTGGAAAACATCGAAGAAAATAAAGTAGAAGAGAGTGTGTTTCCTTGGGTCTCATTCCAAATGTGGTGGACACCAAAAAACATGGTCCCTCTTGTACAGCAAGTTTCTTGCACAGTGGAAGCATAAAGCCAGCAAAATCAAAGAACAACTGGCATCTGTCTATCGTGGGAATGCCTGGTTTGGAATGGATCATTATCATGAGAAGATGGGTCAACTCGAAAAAGCTAGAGAAATTCACACCAGCTCAGCAGCCTGGACTTAGAGCATCCTGCAACAATGCTTATCACATGGCCAAGCAAAAGAAGCCTTGCAACTGGGCAGACCTTGGAGCCATTTGACCTAAAGCAATCAAGTGGTCCTATAGACTGAGAAGAGAGAAAACCCCGAAGCAGTGCATCTGTCAAGAATGTTACCCTATTTGGAGTCACCAGCTTTCCTTCCGTTTGAAGAATTTCTCAGGGGAATCTGAGCCAGATGAGTTCCCTTCAGCATGCAATTGAATAAATGCATTGACAGTTCTCAGTGTAGCCAGTTCCTAGTTTTCCTGTTACATACATGCAGGTGCCCATTTGGTGAGCCCCCTTTGGAAGCATCAGATGCTCAGGACAGTTTTGAAATGATGAAAAATTTCTTTGCCAAGCAAAACCTTGGAAGAAAAATATAGGTGCCATGGGTACAGATGGAGCACACTGAAATTCCACAAAGCCTCCAGCCTTACCATGTTGCCAAAAAAGGAACTCCACACATCATACTGACTTGTTTTCTACATCCACATGACATAGACAATAATTCTAAAATAAGTCATGTCCACTTCAACTTCACAGAGTCAGGACCTTGAGTCATGCCTTATCAATAGGATTTGTCAAGAGATAAATGCCGAAGTTCACTGGCTTTTTAAAGCACAAGTTTTGAAGCAATTGATTAACTTCAGGCAGAAAGCTTTATGTTTCTTAAGCGACCAGCAAAGCCCATTCTCAGACTGATTTGACAAAGAAGAGTTCATTCATGACTTGAGTGACTTGACTGACATCTTTGACCATCAGAATGAGCTATAATTCTTGACTCAAGGTCCAGCAGATCCCATTATGGATGCTGCTTAAAAACTTTAAAGTCTCTTGACCAGGCTACCATTATGGAAAAGGTGTTGGGAGAAAGACAGCTATGTGATCCTTGCATTGTTGGAGAAAGGGCATCTGGAGGCCAGAGCCAAGAGTGAGAAGGCTTTGCTGGCTCTTGTGCATGTAAATGGGTAAAGAAACAGCTGAAGAATACTTCTGCTGGATGACCTTAAAATTGAAATGTACGGTCCTGACTCTTTCCTAAATGACAAAGTTGACCTCATTGAATTGAAGACAAAGAAAATAATGTTACATGAATTCAACTCAAAGTGTTCTAGAGAATTCTGTGTTCCTTGACACAAGCCTACCCTCGTTTATTAGAATAACCTGTGAAACACTTATTCTTTTGCTAGCAAATACTATTGTAAGTTAGAATTTGCTATCCTTATTACCACCAAAATGAAAAGTCTAAACTGATTGGATGTGAAAGATATTTGCATTATCATGTCAAAAAAAAACTCTTTAATTTCTATCTCATGTTCTAACCAAACAAGAGCAATCTTCTTACAAAAGTTAGTTTTGAACTAAATTATGTTTTACTTTTATTTGCACATTTTGACTTACTAAGGTTTTTCAGGAAGTAACTATTAATTTTTGCTTGAAAAATGCGAGTAAGAGGATCATAAGTCTTTTTTAAGTATTGTTTAAACATTCTAACTATGTGAAAGATATGCTTAGGATGCAGCAAAATAAATTACATGCAGAAAACATGTTTATATGCATTTTTATGGGGAAGGCATCCATAGCTTTCACCAGATTCTTCAAGACTACCCACCCATTCACACATACCCCTAAAAAGGATTAAGAATCACTGACTTGGTTAAGTGTATATTTTCTAATGGGTTCTGAATTAGCAGAAGGACCGGGCCCAAATTCATGTCTGGTGGCTTGTCATAATAAAGTGGACATTTTTAATCAACAGTCCATGGACCTGGGTTAAAATGAAGTTCTTGTTCTTTTCTTCTCCCTCATGGTCCTCAAAGTCCATGTCTGCATCTTTGAGGTGTGAGGCAAAACTAGCAGTTCTAACCCTGAAATTCATGGGATACTTACTGGGGATCTTATCATAGCAGAACGTATTTAAAATAATTAACCCTGGAACCAAACATTAGAGCCTCTTAATATATTGCCTTTCAGTTCCCCAGAAGGCTTATAGCTAAATAAGGAAAAAGAAAGACTTGAAGAAAATAAAGACAGATGAAAGCAAACACAGAGAAGACATCACTCAGGACCAAGTAGGTGTACGCACAGACTTGGGGCATGCCGTGTGTCTGTGTGTATGTGTGTGTGTGTGTGTGTGCGCGCGCGTGCACTTATTTGTACGAGCATGTGAGATGAGCAAATAGCAGTGATTTCTTCCAGCCAAAAGCATATCTTTGAAAGTGGAGAGTCAGCCCTGGTGATGCTAATGGAGTGGAACATAAATATTGGCAAGCTAGTTGTCAAATAGAGGCTTTAAAATGTTGGAATTTTTCAAGGAAAATGTTAACTGCAGTTAAAAAGCCAAAGTGGTCTTAACCTGATCTCAGAATCTAGAATTCCACTTGAAGTTCTAAATACCCAGGACTCTTATGCTAAATTTAGCCTTCCCAGCTCTGCGACTGGCATTTGGGAACATTTGGTCCATAACGATAATCACCACACTTGCTGAATACAGGTTTAGAAGGGGACTAGCGGACATAACCAATTAATATATCAGCTTCCTGAGCAGCCCGGGAGCAGAAGTGAGGGTGCGGGCCAATAATGAACTGCTCTGTCACATTTCAAATAGCAAGTGCACTCACCCCTCACCAGACCTCCCACCCTCCCTCCCACCCCACACACCCAGCACACCTTGGCTTCTCACCACTTTTCCAGATTATACCCATCCCAAGAACCAGCTTAATTTCTACCTTCCTGAGGCTTTCTCTCCCGACTCCCCATAACCACATCAATCTCAACCTTCTCTAAATTCCTCTGTCTCCTTCACTCTCAATCCCGCTCACTTATTAGCCTAGGTTGCTAACACTTGAATTTTTACTATGTGGAGAACACTATGCCAAATGCTTTACAGGAATAACCTCATTCAATCCTCACAGCAACCCTATGGTGTAGTTTTTATCATCATTCACTGAAGAGAAATGTTCGTATGAGGAAACTAAGGCTTAGAGAGGTAAAGTAACTTTCCCAGAGTCCACAACTAACAAATAGTGGGCCAGGCAATCACCCAGGTTGTCTGGTTCAAACACTTGCCTTCTTAATGGCAAAATGTACAGCCGCTGATGTCTGATGTGTGTACACTGTCTACCCAGCTGGATTTTAAGCTCTTCAGGGCACCTGTATAACATTTCCTTCATGTGATCCTGAGAGCTGGCATCATGCTATACCCATAATCAATCAATACTTATTGAGGGGGTAAATGAATTAATAAGTGAATAAAAATCAATGCACCAGCTGCAAAACTCAAGAAAAATTAATTGATTTGGGCCTCCAAATAGCATGCAAAATCAGGAAAAAATGTTCCTGTTATTACATTTGGCAGTAGAAAGAAGATAAATTGCTGACTCGCTGCCCTTGTGCTCAGCCCAGAGCTGGAGCTGGAAAATAGGTCTCTGGGAACAACCATGATGTCTCTTAGTTTTGTACCTGGCAGCCCTTCAACCACCCAAGTCTATCCTGATCCTCAGACTCCACAGGGCTCACTGGAGAGAGGGGAACACAACAGGAGTTTAACCAGTGCCAAGGCCAATTCTTCCCTAGACTCAACACCGCCCACATGCACACATTCACAGATACACACGCATACACACACAGAAAGATGATTCCAGTCAGTTTGCTTCACTAAATGTTTATTGAGTATCTAGCCCAGAGATTCCCAAACTTGGCTACTCGTAAAATCATCTGTGAGATTTGAAAAATTGCTGCGGTCTGGGCCCCACCCCAAACCAACTGACTCAGAGCCCCGGCACTGGGTTGTATTAACAATCACCCACGTGATTCTAACGTGCATTTGGTGTAAAGAACCCCTGAAATCCATGCCGGGCACTGTGTGCCAGGAGCTGAGTCAGAGACATAGGTGTGGAAAGGGAAGTTTGCAGAAGAGTAGGAGTCACCAAAGCAATTGTAGTAAAAACATCATGAGAAAGTACCTGTAATAAATACACCATGAAGTGCCCAGACAGCAGTAACCCCAGTACCCCATGGGAGCTCAGAGGAGGGGTACCCACCCTCACTGGAGATTCTTGGGAGGCAGCAGTGGAGGGTACAGATGAATGAGGGAGGTGTGTCTTTCATAATGAGATGCTGGATTGGGCAGAGGGCTCAGGTTGAAAACTCAGGCTTTCTTTGAGCAGAAGGTTAGACCTCCATAACCTCTGACGACCTCCCTCTGCACATTCCCAAAAGCCCCCAACCCCTGGTGGCAGCTGCGACAGCCTCTCAGATGCTCCTGAGTCCATCTGAACCCCTTTGAATCTCATAAGCAGAATGGAAAGAGCAATTATTAAATATTGGTCCCTGGGATTTAACATCAGATTAAAAACTTTTTGGAATTTTAATCAGCAGTCAATGAAGATTGAGAGATTTTGCCCTAAATTTGTTTATCTGTAAAATAAGAATAATCCATACTTTGCCACTGATTGTGAAGATTCACGTGTTCATTCAATAAATGTTTGTTGACATGGTGCGAGGTACAGAGATGCAATGATGAACGATCACAGACCCAGACCCTGTTCTTGTGGACTCACAGAACAGTAATGGAGATGGACATTAAGAAAATGGTCACACAAATTTGTGTGTAGTTACCTACAAAGATGAGTCCTGTGAAGGAAACATGTCCCCTAAATGCCATGACAATATCAAATAGAGGAACCTGGCTCAGTCTAGGGAATCAGGAAAGGCATCCTTGAAAAAGTAACACTTAGGCTAAGATGTGAAAGATGTCTAAGAGCAAACTAGATGAAGAAAGAAGCAAAAGAAACCAGGCAAGGGAAGCCAGGGCAAAGGCCCTGTGGCAGAAGTGAACCCAGTGCAGAGATTAACCAAAAGCATGCTAGTGTGGCTGGAGCACAGAAAACAACAGGTAGAGTGTACAATGCATACTGCAAAGGGAGTCGGGGCCCTGCTGGCCAAATGGTTATCCCAAGAGCAGGGAGAGGCCCCAGGAGGCTTCAGCCTGTGGCGTGATCAGATACGGATTTTAAGAAGCCCCTCTGGCTGCTGTGTGGATTGGAGGGATAAGAGCGGATACGGCTGGAGAAGTTAGGTTGTTACTGAAGTAGTCCAGACCAGATATGACCAAGTTTGGTTTTGAACACACAGAATGTGAGGTGCCAGGTGTAAAAGAGAATTGAATTCGAGATAGCACATGGCACATAAATGGTACCATTTAATTGATGTTATATAGATATTCGGGTATGTAGAGACATCACTATTATCTGGAAAGTGAAGACTAAATAGATCTCTTTTGACCCTTTAACCTAGATCACAGTGCCAATTCCACCTTACTCAGACCATGATTTAAAGCAAGGCCATCCATCAGCGCAAGAAGGTTGAGCCAAGAGCCCGGAGGCCCCCTCAGAGTGCCCATGGTAAGCAGCAGGTTGACCCCTGCAAAGAAGCCAAGGAACCAAGCCACATTTCTCACCCTGGGACAGCTGCAGAGATGCTGCTCTCCAGCCTAAGAGGAAGGAATTTGCTTCCATGTGGCTGGACTTATAATTCCAAACCTACTAAGGACAATAACAACAACAAATTTCAGACTCAGAAAGCTGGTCCTGACTCAAGGATATGAGGAAGTTAGAGGCCACCGTCCTTGGTCTAGAGGGATTTTAGTTGGAAAGCTAATTAATGAGGGTTCCTAAGATCGTAATCCAGGCAAACGGCACGCGACCAGAGGGCCATGTCCCAGAAGGAGCAACCAGCAACCACTTCCCTTACAAACTGTCCCGCCTTTTTATAACGGACTTTACCTTCTTGGAAAGGTGATTCCATAAGGTTGTGGATGGAGGCACCCACGCCCCACAGGGGGTTCATTGCACAGGAGCTGTCAGCAGAGGAAGATAGAGAGCCCAGAGGCTCCTGATACAGTCACCATGGCAACCACCCAGATCTAGTCCATTTTATTTACAGACAAAAAACCCAGTTCAGTGAACACTGTAGGGAAGTAGGAGCGGCTTAGATTAACCAGGCTATCTTCCGGCCCCGAGCAATCTGTAGGATAAGACCTTGCATTAGGCAAAGGTCTTCACTGTGACAAAGCAGAGGATTTGTTAAGCTCTTTGGATCTCACTGGGCCCATTTAACTTCTAGTGTGGGATAAAAAATTACTCTTCTCCAGGCGGGAGGCCTGAAGTTTCACATGGACTCAGTTTGAAGTGGTAAGGGTCACACCACAAAACAATCATCCAGAGGCATTTTCTTCCTCATCACTGTCAGAGATGTCAGAGACTGTGCAATCAGCACCTTCTGATCTCTGACCAGGTAAGAAAAAGGATCACATTTTATAAATGGAAATATGTCTTGGAATTGGCTTGAACATTAACATGCAATTCACATGTGTGGTTTCCCTATTTTCCCCTGGTAATGAGAACAAACAATATCTCTGAAAACTGAACTAAAAGAAGCAGCAAGAGTCTTTTCAAGTAATCACACAACTCATTCATTCATTCATTCTATGTTTTTATTGAAAACCTACTCTGTGCCATGGAGCTATGGAGATGACTAAGCAAGGACTCTGTTCATAGTTGAATGAGGGAGAAAAACTTGATTAAAAATAAATAAAGATTGGGGGCCGCCCGGTGGCGCAGCGGTTTAGTCCGCGCTTGGCAGCCCGGGGTTTGCGAGTTCGGATCCCGGGTGCCCGCCGACGCACTGCCTGTCAGCCATGCCGTGGTGGCGTCCCATATAAAGTGGAGGAAGATGGGCACAGATGTTAGCCCAGGGCCAATCTTCCTCAGCAAAAAGGGGAGGATTGGCAACAGATGTTAGCTCAAGGCTGGTCCTCCCTACAAAAACAAAAAAATTAATTAATTAATTAATTAATTAAATAAATAAATAAAGATTTAAATGTGTAAGAACTGTGTGAGGTAAAGTAAACTGCGGTGGCTCACACAAAATAGAAGCTAAATCTTGATCACACGACAGTCCAGGACGGATGGTCCTCCCCTCTACTTACAACAGAGTCTACCATCTTCAATACATGGTTCATGGGCCAGACCTGGAAGTGGCACACATCACTTCCGCTCATGTCCACTGGAAAGAATTTAACCACAGGGCCATACTTATTCCTAAGGACACTGGGAAATGTAGTGTACCTGAGCCCCCATATGCTGTGCTACAGTCCTATTGTCGAGGCAGAGGGAGACAGCAGGATTTAGAGGAACTCTAGCTATCTCTGACAATAAAGTTTTCTAGAAACAGAGAAGAGAAACTAGGAAATACCTATCATACTTAAAATTATTTCAAATATGTACAAAAGAAATATTTAACTTTACTTGTAATTCGATAAATGCTAATTATAGCAAAAATAAAGTATCTTTTTCCTCTATTAAATAGCCAACAAAAGAAAGAAAAAAATAGTAGTGGTTACTGTTGGCAAGAGTCCAAAAGAAAGAGGCACTTAAAACTGCGGAAAGCACCAATTAGCACGATCTTTCTGGAGGGCAGTTTGGAAATACACATGTAGCAGATTTTTTTAAAGTCACAACAATAAGGGAAATCTGGTGTATAATACTGTAACCTTCTTACCTTATCTATATTTTAACCTGCTCTGAGCCCCGACTTCCACTCAGTAGGGGAAAACTGTGAACTCAAGGTACCAGTGACTTCCAATTTAAAACTCAACTCTTTGGGGGTAAAAATTCATCCAATTCAGGATTTCCTTCTACAGGTGGCCTCTATAACCTGGAAACAGATTCTCCCCTGAAGCCTCCAGAAGGAGTATAGCACTGCCAATACCTTGATTTTAGACTTCTGACATCTGGAACTCTAAGAGAATAAATTTGTGTTGTTTTAAGCCACCAAGTTTATGGTAATTTGTTACAGCAGCCACAGGAAACCATAGCCCTCCCCTTTGCTCTACAGAGCCCTGTCACCCAGTACATTGATTTTATGGGACAGACTAATCCACTATAGGAATTTGGAGCCAGAAGTAAGCAATGTGACCTAAGCTGGCCGGGGAGACACTCCCAGGCAGAGCCTGAACCAGACCTGTCAGATCAGAATTTGATGAGCTGGGGGCAGACACTCAGACCACAGGGGGTAATTGCATAACCAAGGCAGGAAAGCAGGAATGCAGGGATTTGGGGGTTATGGTAGGTAAAGACAACTGGCCAGACCACAGCAGTGGCTCAACAGATCTGATGAAGAAAGCTGGCACCTCCAGGGTATTCCTAATGCTTTGAGATTGGTGTCAGAACAAGCAGGAGTCCTGCCACCTGCTGATGGCCTGTGCCAGAGGCAGAATCCTGGGTGGGAAGTCTCAGGACACTCACTTTAGGAAACCACAGACACTTGAGTAACCATGAAACGCCATGTATGAGCACTGCACTGAGCTTCCTTGGAGAGAAGCCCTGGTCCTCCCACACTTGGCCCCTCTCAACCAATCAAGTCCCTCAATCTCCTGGGCTTCATTCAACTCTGTAAAAAGAAACGACTTGGAGTCCATAGATGTCTGAGGACAAGCAGCAGGGCCTGGTGATCTGAGATTCCTTGAAGTGCTTGGGGACTGGATTTCTGTACTGGAAACAGATGTAATTGGTTTGGACATACAACAAGGCCTGGCCACCGCCTGGAGAGCTCAGCTCCATCTCTTAGGCAGGAATGTCTGCAAAAGCTGATATTGATGATGGGCGATGGGGGGGGAATGGTATTTTAGAAAGTCTGATCCATGAGTGAACAAGAGAGGAGAGACTGAAGACATGAAGAGCAGGGAGGAAGGCACTGACTAGAAGGAATATGTGAAGTGGCTGGGACAGGAAGTAGAAGCGATGTCACCCAGAAGTGATGTCACCCATATCTCCAAAAGTTAGTTGTAAGGAATTATTCAAAAGGCTGGACTTGGGCCTCTTAACATCCCCTAGTAGGGTGCCTTGACCACAAAGCTCACTGAGATTGAAAACTGGACACCAAATTTCCCGTTCTTATCTTTTACTTAATTACACATATTAAACAGTGAAATATAGCACATATTAGTGGCATAACCATTGATTAAGATATCTAAGAAGTCAATTCCAGTGTCTTCCAATGCATTTCTGAGTCGTCTCTGCCCTTGACTACAGCAGAGCCTGCCTCTCAGCACTTGGATGAGAAGGACTGGAGTCAGAGCAGGCTATGAGCCAGGGACCTAGACATGCCCAACAGAGACTGAGGAATAGGGGAGCCAGAAACCAGAAGAGGCAGCAGCTCAGCACTGTGGACAGTCAGGAGGAAGAAGCAGTATAAAGCACAGGCCAACAAGATCCTAAAGAAAGTTTCTGATGTAACCTGGTGGTTCTTATATACTTCCTGTTGGGGGTGGAGCAAGCCCAGTGTATGAGCAGCACAGGGGCCTCAGGTACAACTAGGTAAGTGTCTGTACCTAAGGAAGGGGTAGAGAGGCCACGACTGCAGGAGATGTATTGTCACAGCCTTTTTCTAATTCACCCTACGTTTTATCATGGAATCAAGTCCCATCAAGGTCTGGGAAACATCTCTGAGGATTCAGAAGAGCCTGACATCAAAAGCCCCTCTGAGCCAGGTCCTACAGTTGCTGATGACTTCTCTGCATTCCAGGCTTCTTTCTCAGCCATGAGAAGAAACCATCAGAAGGATGGAGAAGTATCTCTTCTCTAGTTCCCTCTCACTCTTCTTCTCTTTCTTTCATTTGACAGAAGCAGAGAAAGAAGAAAAATCATGCCACTTAAGTGTGAAAATTCCATGACTCATACTATTCTTCAATGAAAGTAGCTTTCTTCTCAACTCCTAGAGACATCTTCCCTCCAGTTAGGTGTTTCCAACAGTAGCTGCTGGCTAGATATTATTCGAAATTTACATCCTTTGCCACCCATGCAACCTGCACATTTTAAGCTGTTTCTGACATAAGCTGTTCCAAAAAGTCTTTTATAAAGCATCTGTATCTCTTGCCATGGAATATTTTATCCCAACATTTAAACATGACTTTTGCAGTTTCAGTGTAAAGTGATCTCCTCACAGGGACACATCCTTGGAGTGTGCAAGAAAGAGCAGGGGGATGTCCCAGGGACCAGAAGGCACAGATCTGGGAGCATGTGCCAGCTGGGCTCCACCTGTCCCTGAAGGCAGATAGAGAGGTTTTTAAGAAGTGTGGGACAGCTTGAGAAGGAAGCCCTGGGGTGAAGTGAATGGTGTGGATGAGGCAGCAGCTATTCTTCTCAGATTCGACCTGGTAAAGCCACCACTTACAGGGCATCCAGCATCGGGGAAATGGCAAAGTGTGGGACCCTGGGTAGTGGCTGCAGCCCATGAATGTCAACCAGGCCAGATGTTCTCTGCAGCAGGACTCATCAGGGGAGCAAAAGGAGCCATGGGTTCAGACAAGATAGGCTCACAGAGGAGGCTGGGAGGGGGCTCTCATGGGCTATAAAAGAGAATGGGCAGCCTTGAGGGAAAATATCCAGACTCCTCCAGGGAAAAGCAGACAGCCAGAGTGAGGGTAATAGTTTGGGTGAAGGCAGGGGGTAAGAAAAAAGGCCAAAAGCTTAGAAGAGAGACGAATCTGGGTTTAAGACCCAACTCCACCACCAAGTTGCTAACATCAAGCAGGTCATTTAGCCTCTCTGAGCTGGTCTCCACCTCTGGAGAACAGTGCAAAGAGTAATGGAGGTGATTCATATACAGCACCAAGTGCAGTGCCTGGCAAATAAGTGCTCAGTAAATGTCTGCTAGTTTTGTCCTCATTGCTGTTATCATCACTATATCTATTGTTATTATTATTATTAGAGAGCAGGACCATGTCTGCTTCCTACTCTATCTCCAGTGCTGAGCACAGAGTCTGGCATCTAGAATTCCTTCAGTACACATGTGAAATGACTGAGCGCAGGGCTGGCTTCATGCACATGCAACCCGTGGAGTCGCACAGGACCCTGTGCTTGGAAGGGCACCATGTTTGGTTTAGTGCTCTGCTGTGGCCATCTCGAAATTCTTAATAATTTTTGAACAAAAGACTCCACATTTTCACTTGCACAGGGCTCCACAAATAATGTAGCTGGTCCTGAGTGAGGGTAAGGATATGAGGGAGACATAAGGAGAAAACTAAAGCAGGAGTAATTTGGGGAGACGAGAAATCTGCAGGGAGGCTGTTAAGAATCATGGTGTACCAAGTATTTCCTCTCCAGAACACACAGGTCTTCAGTGGAACCGGCAATTGTTCACATCCTGAGTTTTCATTGGTCCCCGCACTTGCAACATATTGGAGAGAATTTTACCCAAAATGTCTGGGACCTAACCTGTTCTTGAACAACAATATTTCCAGAGTTTATAAGCATTACCTCTAAGAGACCAAAATAATAGGGAAGAAAAGCGAATTCAGTCCCAACATTTACTGGATGCTGGCTCTTGTTTTGCCTTCTATTATATAGGCTAAGAAATAACAAGCATAATACATAAACTTGCACAATCACAAGTCAATGTTTTAAAACCATTTTTTCCTCTCAACACCCATGACCCCAAACCTTCACAGCTCGTGCATTACCAGGCATGTCCTACAGCATCGCTGAGACCAGCTGCTTCAGACCACACCATCCTTCCTTGCTGGGGTCAGCAAACCAGTCACCTCAGCTTCGCAGTTCTGCCCATCACGCTGTCTCACAAGGTGCCACTGGAGCAACCACGCTTCACTTTTTACAATGACATGGATTTTTTTTTTTTTTTTAATGCGGGACCATTTAAACCTCTTAGAGCAACTCCTTTGTTTGAATGTGTGTGGGGTTAGACACCCAGATGAGCCATCATCCACTGTCTGGCTCTCCATATCATTCACCCACTCGACCTGTGGCCTGTCCTGTGCCAGGCTCAGGAGACCCAGAGATGAGGATGACACTACCTCTGTTCTCACACAGCTCATGAATCAGCTGAAAAACCCACAAGTACACAGGTTCAAGACGATAGTACAAGACCCTACTCCAGCTAGAGGGTAGGAGGAGACTTCCTGGATGAGGGGACACCTGAGCCTGAGCGGAGTTTTGAAGAACAGGTGGAGGGAAAGGATGTTCTGGGAAAACAACAGCAGCACACAAGCTATAGACTGGGAGAACTTGGCTTGTTTCTGGAGAGGTAAGTGCCTTGCTAGGAGCTTCTAGTGTGGAGGAGCAAGAGGAAAGGGCAGGGCAGGGTGGACAGGAACTCCTGGACCAAGCTAAGTTTGGTCTTTATCCGGAGAGCAGAAGCAGACAATCAAAGCATTTTTTATTTTTTTTTACACTGACCAGACGGCTATGCCCCCTATGTAGGCTGGGTGGGGGCTGAGGAGGTGAGAAAGGAACTATTCTTGAGCCCTGGCTTCTCAGTTAGCTTTTGTTTGCTAACTGCTTAGAAGGGATTTGAGGCAGCCTGCTACAGGTGGGGAGAGGAACATAGGGACAGAGCTAGCTGTGTATGGGAGATTTTTAGGAAGATTTGCTCAGCTGGGTGTGATGTAACCGTCTCCTCCTCTCCCCATGAAACATGTAAAAGTTACGTTATTTGTCAAGGCTTTCAGAGTAAGGCTGTGTTTGGGGAGTAGATGAGACAATGTGCAAAGCCGAGTTTCACCACATGGGTGGGCTTGATCGAGTGACTGGAGGAAGCTCAGTTACCTTCAGATTACATAAAGAGCACTCAGGTGACAGCCTGGAGGGTGGACTGGAGTTGAAAGGGGTCTGAGATTGGAAGTGGGAAAACCCGAGTGGAGACTCCTGCAACTGTCCTGGGAAAAGACCTGAGGCAGGGCCATGAGGATAGAAAGAAGGAACAGAACTGACTGATATCCAGGAAGTGGAATCAATAGGCTCTTGTTGCTAACTGGATGTGAGAGTTAAGGGAGAGGGAGGAACCAAGGATGCATCCAGGGAACCCAGAAGACAGAGCTTCCACCACTGAGACAGGGAACACAAAAAGGGGCAGTTACAGGATAAGTCTTGCTTGGGATACGGTGATTTTGAGTTACCTGTGGGACATTCAAGCGAATCTGTGCAGCAGGCAGTTGGACATATGCACTGGGCTAGAGATGTCCACCATCACATCTCCCCTGGATTATTGCACTAGCCATCTTATGGATCCAGTTTTTGCCTCTCATCTCATCCTGCTACCTCAATTCTCAGTAGAGCAGCCAGTGTGACCTGGTAAAACATAAGCTGGAAGATGGCACTTCTCTGCTCAAAACCCCCCAAAAGCTCCCATCACACTAAGTTGAGGCCACAGTCCTTACTGTGACCTATGAGGCTCCAACCTTCTGACCTCCCTTCTCTACTCCATTCCAGTCACTCTGCATCCTCACTGCTCCTCCTCCTGGGGGCCACTGAAGACCAGCAGGAGTTGAGGGAATTCCCTCTTGGTGGCCCCTGTTTCCTCGAGGGGTGGGAGGCGGGCTCATCTTCTGAGAGCATTTTGGGAGACAGACAGGTAATGGCCATGAGGAAAGCAGTGAAGATCTGCTGAGAATGGAGCGGGAACTGGCGGGATCTCTCTCAGCTGCTACTAAATGGTCAACATAGGGAACACAGCAAACACACTCTCTCCCCGCAGAGAAAATCATGAAGGCAAATAACGTGGGCTGCCTTTACGTTCTCTAAATCAAATTATCCTATAGTATGAGAAATTACCCATTGCCCACAAGTACTGAGGCCAAGGCCAAAAAAATGGACATAAACTTTAGCATGAGAAACTTAGGTTGACTTCAAAAGCTTTTGATGTATATATTGCACATATTCTAGGTAGACTTAAGACTCAAGAAATCAAATTTTGATCTGGGATTAGGCCCATTCCTGCCTTGTAATAATAATAAAGCCCAAATAATAATAATAATTTGAATTTATATTAATAAATGTTTTATAATATAAAGATTGGAAGTGAGAAAACCAGAATGGACACTCCTGTAATTGTTCTGTAAAAATGACAATTAATATTGTCCTTTTATATAGAAATATAGTCATATTATATTTTCCTATTTATAAAATAATTTTACAGTTTTAAAGTTTAACTTTTACAACAACCTTCAAAGACCCTGGACAAGTATTAACACCCCTCTCTTAGGGAATAGAGAAACTCTGGCCTAGACAGTTGAGTTGCCCAAGGTCAGTGACAGGAGGTCAGAACCCTGGCTCCAGCCTGTTTGTCCACCACTTTCTACTGCTCCATTGATTGCTGTGTCAACTCGATCTTGAGGTCCTTCTTTTGTAAATGAGGGTCTCTGCCAAAGAGGATGAGGCCAATTGGCATAAGGAAGGAATTGACTTGGGGCAATACTGTGGCAGATGAGACAGGGATGTCCTCGAGCTGATGGGGACACATGAGGCCATTGCATCTCTGCCCAGCAGACAGCACAGGGTGGAGCACACAGGCGGCTCCCAGTGGCCACAGTCCAGAGCCCCCTGAAGGTGTCTGAGCCCCAGCTCAGGCCCAAGGCTTAGCGACACAGGGCCTCTCCTAACCCACCTCCGACTTCTCACAAGCCCTTCCAGATGTAGCAATGATGAAGTCTTACACATTTGTTCCCCAGCACTGAAATGTGCTAACCTCCCGAAGTTAAGGTTTGTAATGGGTTTTGCTCACGGGAATGATTATTTTAGTGCTGACTTTTAAAAAGGCAATTGATAACAAGTTTACCCAGCCAAAAGAGCTCTGGCAATTATCTGCAAATTCAGACTCCATGATGAGCCAAACCAGATCATTTAAGACCCTCTGAATCTGTTCTGGGGCCAAAATTGTCCAAACTGACAAGCTAAAAATGAGATAATTTATGCTAAAATGATGCTTATGAAATCAAGATGCTACTCTGGATGGCTGCTGCTGGGAGCTGCCACAATCCCTTCTTCCCTTATCTTTCTCCTTTATGGGCTCCTTCCCTCTCCTATTCACCTTCCCAGTTAAGGTGGTAGAGAAGGGGGTGTTTAGAATGTTCTTAGCCTGGGGTAGTTTTTAAGTTTTTCATGTGAGGCTTGAAGAATTTGTAAGGAATACAAAGGTCTCCAATGTCAGGGTTAGTTGTTTGTTTTTAATGACAGCTCTGGGCAGGGCCTGGGTTGTGGAGAAATCCCACCAATGAACAGGAAGACAAGTCCTGAAATAGCTCACCTCTGCCAAGTCCTTCAGCTGCCCTGCAAATCTGCCAGGCAATCTCGGCCTTAGACCTGGGCGCTGAGGTCTGGCACGAGAAGAGGCTGCTCCCGGGGAGGCTGACCGGCTCCAAGGCCTCCCGCGTGGATGCTCTCTGGGCTCAGAGCACTGGGGGAGTCCCTGGAACTGAGGTCTACCTGATTCTAGCCACCAGGGTCCTCACCCACCAGCCTGGTTGGAAACAAACTGCAGCATAATCTAGGAGAGACAGAGCTCACGCTGCTCTGGTCAAACATGTGTATTAACCACATACATCAATCTCCTCCCCTGCCCAGACTATCTAAATGAAAGTAAAGGAATAAAAAAGTACCAACCAACAAAGACCGGAAGAATGGGAAGGTAGAGGATAGTGGAGGATCGGTTTCAATAGGTTCTGGAGGCCAGAAAGCAGGTGGGTGGGTGGTAACTTCCGAGAGGAACCGAGGAAGTAAAGTCTTTGTGTCTGCAGAGGAGCCACACGGATGGGAAGCAAACTGTTTTGTCCTGCAGAGTCAGATGAAGACTTAGGCCTCAGAAGCACCGAGAACTTTGGAAGCCTGGGTGAGATGTGGGCCTGAAGATGTTGAAAGTTGTTGAAAATCTATGCAAAGAACATTTGGATCTTCCAAGCCCCCACAGTCGTCCCAGGCAGCCAAGCGCCATCCTGATCCCCTCCCCTCGGCAGAAGACAGGAGGTTTATTCTCTAGAAAAGATAAAGCAGAGGCTTCATTCAACTCAGAGGCCAGGGATTAAGTGCGAGGCTGAAAACAAGGGATTTGATGGAGGCCTATATACTGAACTGTGGGGCCCCCAGACCCTTCCCCTACCTCACTCTCAGGGCAGGTAGCCAGGAATACTCGTGTCCTGGCAAGAAATAGGAAGATTATTCTCTAGAGGAAATTAACAACTCCAGAGGAAGAACTCCAGTTACTGATGTTTGGCAGCTCCCCCACAAGGTGGCTACTCACCCTCCGATCACACCACAGTAAAGACAAGCAGTGCAGGAGCTTTGTACCTCCCTGCCCCACCCCACCGCACACGGCTTCTAATTGGCCTTAGTTCTTTGTCCCAATTCAAAACAGGATACCACAAGCGAAAGAAAGGAAGGAAAGAAAGGGGGAGAGAGGGAAAAACTCAAGGAAAACCAAAATAATAACAGCACTGGCATAAATGAAAACTTGAAAAAAATAATCCCAGAGATATACAAGTTATAAAGGGACAAAGAACTAGAAAGGATTTTGGGGGGAAAAAAGAAAAATATATAACAACCAAAATTTTAAAAGTCATCAAAAGGAATATATGTAAAATTAAGAAACTCTCCCAGAAAATAGAGCAAAAGATTAAGAACTTAAAATAACAGAAAACTAATGAGAAAACTAGAGAATTAACCCAGGATTTCCAGACAGAACAAAATTAAAAGAATAGAAAATATTCTCAGAGAAAGTATATAAGACCTGAAAGACTTGAGTCTCCAGATTTAAAAAGTCCACTGAGTACCCAGCACAATGAAGGAATAAAAGCATATTTCATCATAAAATTTTAGAATATTGGGTTAAATACAACATTCTTTTAAAAAGAAAAGAAAAGAAAACCATATCACACTCGAAGGAATAAAAATCCAAGACATCCTACTTCCCAACAAAACCAGACACTAGAGAAGAGTGGGGCAATGCTTTCAAAAATCTGAGGGAAAAAAAGTTTTCAACCTAGAATTCTACAAATAACTAAACTGTCAATAAATCATAAGGGTAAAATAAAAACATCAGACAGAGCTCAAAATTTTTTTCATTTACACACTGTCTCTTAGAAGCTACCAGAGGACATGTTTTGGCTCAAGGAAACCAAAAAATAAAACCAAGAAAGGAAGACATGGGGATCCAGAAAAGAGGGGACCCAGACCAGAAGTAAGAGGAAAGGAAGTCCCAGAACAATCTCCTTCAGCAGCCTCGCAACAGGGAGTCCTGATGGAGCATGAGAGAGGACTGAGGAACTGATAACAATGGTACCCTACTTCGCTCAGCTGTGAACAGTCTCTGCACATTCATCTTAATATAAACGCTGGCTGGTATGACCATTTTGGAAGGGTGAAGGGCAGTGACGTAGGGAGCAAGTAAAGAGAGCTAAGTTTTCAACTACCAAAAGAGGAGTGGGTGGATACCGTGCAAAATGGATCAATGAAGAAAGAGAATAATCACAGCATTTACATACATGGAGAAAAATATCAGAAGAAATATCTCCAAGAGTGGAGAGGGACTGGGGGGATGTGCAGGAGACTTCTGTTTTTCAATATTTAGTAACATGTAACTATATTACATTGATAAAAATTTCAAAGTAAATTCAAACGTCAGTCCATTTTCCATATGCATAATAACAATTAAGTCTCCATTTAATCCCATTATGATCCCTGAACATCACAAAGGAGGTGGTACCTCTCCTTCTCTTCCATAATTTTCCGATGAGTTGCTCCATAGGATTCTTTATCAGTTTCTAGGAAGAACACTTTTTTTGCCTTTTCTTCAGTTGCAAGAGGAAAAAGAATATTAGTTGAAAATATGTGAAGTCTAAATGAAAAGTGAGATTCCAGGCCCCTGCCCCACCTTCCTACCTGACTGAACAGAAAAAAATCGATAGGAAGCCACTCTCTAACCCTATTTAAAGAGTACGCTAGACTTCTGGCTAATGCGTGATTGTCTGTGTGTATGAGACTGAACTGGGTGATGGGAGCATAGGAAGAAAGAAGCCACGGGATCAAACTTCACCTTCTTCCTCTTACCTTTCCCCTTGTCAGGAACTCCAGCAGGAAAATGGCTCTGGAAGACCCATCCCAGTCCTTGCTCTGGCAGTGCCCAATGTTGCTGAACACTTGCATCCATAGAGGAAATTTGCTGGATTGAAACTTTTTCAGGCTCTAGAAGACCAAAGAGACATGCCATTTCCCAGGAAAACTAGAAAGGACAACACAAAAGGACCTCTGCAATGAATTTTGGTCATAAATCCATATGGGGGCCAAAATGACTACAAATTATGCTGAGGGAAATATCAGCAGAAGAACACTCTACAGAGCCGGCAAGCAATGCACCTACTAATCACATCCCCAAGATGTGAACCACTGAGTTAGAGGGAATGAAACACCTTCAGAACAAGCAATGAATGAAGTTGGACAACAATTGTGTAGTGAGGCCAGCCAAAGGCTCTGCCCAATCCTGATGGTGACAGAGATAGGGCAGGAGCTCCAGCTCTCTCAGCAACATTCCCTATTAATGAGGCATTAGAGTCTGTTGCCTTTTTCTCTTTTCCTCAATCATGAAACCCCTGACCTCAAGCCTTTGTCCTCTGCTTTGGGGGCGGGGGGGGTGATGCTGGGAGAGGGTAGATTGATTCATATAGCTAAAAAAACAAATCTAAAGGAATAAAAACTAAAGGAAATAAATTTTAAAGAACATCCATTAAAGACCCTTCAAAAGGATAAAACGATTTCAATTTTACTCTGTCTCACTCACTTCTTCCCTCTTCCTCCCCAGATATACCTGCATATCTACATATTTATACAGATTTTTTTTTATTATTTAGTTAATATGAATTACAGGCCTCATGCTTCCTCCCTTCCAAATCCAAAATGAGGAAGCTTTCTCTTTTCTCTCGCTCCCTTTTTTTCTCCGCTCCCCCTCACCAACATGATTTACATTCTCAATGTAATGTATTAAAAAGTTGACAGGGACGAAAGGATTCACACGATGTCTGCTAAGAAACCCAATTTCCATGATGAATTGCCCGAAGCCCCTGAATCACAAACCATTTTTTCCGCTGCTCAGAAGTTGGGTTTTTTTTTTTTTTAAATCTTCTTAAAGCCTCTTTCCTAATCTTCGGCTAGAAGAGATGGGTGAAAGGATTTTTTTTCTAAACTAAGGAAAGTATTAGCATCTTGGTTGTTGTGCATCAAATTTGAAAATGCAAGGTTAGTAATATTTCAAATCGGCCATGGTCCAAACCTCTTGATAAGTGAGTGTGCCCTTTCGTGTTCTGTTTCTCTCACCTCCTTCCCCACCCCACCCCCAATCTTATAGCCAGTAATAAGGAGGAGCTTTAGGAGAAAAGGAAAATTTAGAGTGATTCTTCAAATTTCTACCCCCTTTTGGAAGGTTATAGAATTCCAAATAAAAGACATCCACTTTCCTAGAGTTGGCCAGATCAACCACATCTAGGTGAAGATTTCAGCAGCAAAACCCTACCCCAACTCATATGATCCCCCTGTCAGCTCAGGAGCCGAGGCTAGGGTCAGAGCTGCATTTGCACTGACTGAGCATGTTACCTTAAAACACTGGATTGCATTTGCCCAGAAGAGTTCACCCTGGGCTGCCCGTTACCAAAGGGGTGAAGGGGGACACAGCATCCATCTGAGTTCCTGTTAAGGTTTTTGCACTTTGAAAAAAAAAGCCACCCTTTCCCAAACATTCTAGAAATCTGGGGCTCTCTCTCCTGACTATGTGCAATTTCAACCTCACATTTTTTCTCCATGCAGTAAAGATGTCAGTCGGATGGCACTCCCACTCGGGCAGAAAGGGGCTTTCCCTGTTGCCCAAGCACTCCAGCTTTTCCTAGGACTCACTCCCCCAGAAAACTTACCAAAAATGACAATGCACTAATAAAACTTTTAAAGAATTAAAGA
This sequence comes from Tapirus indicus, assembly GCA_031878705.1. NCBI lineage: Eukaryota > Metazoa > Chordata > Mammalia > Perissodactyla > Tapiridae > Tapirus > Tapirus indicus. Next base: position 15,247,083 of record CM062920.1, read on the forward strand.
AATTTTTCTTAAAAGAACATATTCAACATTATGCAGGAAAACAAAGGGACTCTGATATTGTCTATAAATTGCCAAAACATTTGTTGATGTATTGAGAGAACGCAGAGTCCATATTCCAGAGTTTAAGTCTGAAGTTACAAACCCCAAATCTGAGAGTCATATGAAAGCTATGATTTCTCTCAAGAAAAATTTACAGTGCAAATATTCAGAAAAGTTTTGTGATTTAAGAGAGGTCATGAACTTTACCTACAATGATAAGAACCCCCATTTTGCAGGAAGAAATTGATTGCCTTAGAAGGAAAGGAACTGGCCTCAGCTGCACAGCTAGTGAGTGACAGAACCAGACCTGGTCAGATTTGGTTACTGATTCATATATTTCTGAATATGTAACTGCCTGATATTATATGGCTAATGCATCCAGGTGACTGAACAAGGGCTTTGCAACCACAAAGGTTATTTCTCCTGATCATGTTCTGTGTTCTCCCAACCAAAGAGAAGTAACACAGTGGGGCATAGTTAGAAAGGGACAGGTGCTCTTGTTACCTTTCCGGACCAGCTTTAGCAAAAGGACTTAGTGGGCCACAGCCACCTTACTGAAAAGTCTTCAAGTTGGCTCAACTGGGGACAGACGGGATGTCACCAGGACTCAGTGTCTCTCCATTGTTCAAGGAGAGAAGAGGCCGAGCTTGGCTTAAATGTGGATGCAGTGTCATTTAAAGGAAAATCATTGGGCTGAGCACTCATATTTGCTTCCCCAAACAATCCTTACAGAGTCATTATTCTCATACTACCTATGTCCCTTAGCCAAAGAGATAGCTGCATGGAAATTAAAAATAAATGAGTTGGCAATACAATGCAGAAAAGACAGTCTTTTCAATAAATGTTGCTGGTACAACTGGACATCCACATGTAAAACAAATTGAATACAGGCACAGACTTTACACCCTTCATAAAAATTAACTCAAAATGGATCACAGAACTATGTATAAAATGCAAAACTATAAAACTCCTAGAAGATAACATAAGAGAAAATCTAGATGACCTTGGGTGTGGCAATGACTTTTTAGATACAACACCAAAGGCATTACCCATGAAAGAAATAATTGATAAGCTGGACTTCATTAAAATTAAAAACATCCATTCTGCTGTGATATTGTGATATAATAAGAAATATATATTTGGTCTTCTTCCTCAGTTCCTGGCACAAGAGCTTCTAAAATCCTTGGAATTTCCTGAGTAATAGGACTGAGAGGAGCATCTTTTGTTATTCACAATAAGCCTCCGTTCAATGGTCTCTGAGTTTATTACACTAATGAGATGACTCTTGTTGGGCCCCTAGATAACTTTAGGATGAAGGCTAGTTGCCAGAGAAACCAACCATGTAATTAGAGTTCTGGAACTTTCATCCCCATCCTCTGACCTCTGGGGAGGAGAAAAGGACCGAAGGTTGAGTAATCAACAATGGCCAATGGTTTAATCAATCACAGATACAAAATGGAACCGCCATAAAAAAACCTAAACAACAGGGTTTGGAGAGCCTCCCAGCTGCTAAACACACCGAGGAAGGTGGCATGCACAGAGAGGAGATGGAAGCTCTGTGCACCACCTACCCATAACTGGCCCTATGTCTCTCTTCCATTGGGCGGTTCCTGAGTGGTATCCTTATAATAAACCGATAAAAGTAAAGCACTTTCCTGAGTTCTGTGAGCTGTCCTAGAAAATTATCAAACTTGAGGAGAGCATTGTGGAAAGACTCCAACTTCATAGCTACTTGGCCAGAAATACAGGTAGCCTGGACTTATGATTGGCATCTGAAGGTGGGGGCAGTCTTGTGGGACTGAGCCCTTAACCTGTGGAGTCCACGCAACTCCAGGCAGTTAATGTCAGAATCAAATTAGTCTGTAGAACATTCAGTTGGTGTCTGTAGAGAATTGTTTGGTGTGGAAAACCCACACATTTGGTGTTAGAAGTGCTGTAAATAAAAAACAGATCCAATCTGTGAAAGACACCATCAAGAGAATGAGAAGACAAGCCACAAACTGGGAGAAGATATTTGCAAAAGACATATCTGATAAAGGGCTATAATCCAAAATGTAGAAAGAACTCTTAAAACTCAATAAGAAAATGAACAACTCAGTTTAAAAACTGAGCAAAAGACTTGGACATTTCGCCAAAGAATATATACGGGTGGCAAATACGCCTATGAAAAGATGCTCAAATCATATGTCATTAGGGAAATGCAAATCAAAACAAAAATGAGATGCTACTACACACCTATCAGAATGGCCAAACTCCAGAACACTGACAACACTAAGTGCTGGTGAGAATGTGGAGCAACCAGAACTCTCATTCATTGCTGGTTGGAATGCAAAATGATACAGCCAATTTGGAAGACAGTTTGGCAGTTTCTTACAAAACTAAACATGCTCTTATCATAAGATTCAGCAAGTGTTCTACTTGGTATTTACCCAGATGATTTGAAAACTTACATCCACACAAAAACTTGTGCATAGATATTTATAACAGCTTTATTCATAATTGCCAAAACTTGGAAGCAACCAAGATGTCCTTCAGTAGATAAATGGATAAATAAACTGTGGTACATCCAGACAACCGAATATTATTCGGTGCTAAAAAGAAATGAGGTATCAAGACATGAAAAACCATGGAGGAAACTTCAATGCATATTACTAAGTGGAAGAAGCCAATCTGAAAAGACTACATACTGTATGATTCCAGCTATGTGACATTCTGGAGAAGGCAAAACTATGGAGACAGTAAAATGATCACTGGTTGCCAAGGAGTGGGGAGGAAGGGAGGGATGAGTAGGCAGAGCACAGAGAATTTTTAGGACTGTAAAACTATTCTGTATGATACTACAAATATCATTATACATTGTATAATGTATACAATGTGTACATTATACATTGGTTAAAACCCATAGAATGTATAACACCAAGAGTGTACCCTAATGTAAACTATGGACTTTGGGTGATAATGATGTGTCAGTGTAGGTTCATCAATTGTGACAAGTATACTACTGGTTCAGGATGTTATCAACTATCAACTATCACTGTGCATGTGCAGGGCAGGGGATATGTGAGAACTTTCTGTACTTTCTGCTCAGTATTGGTGTGACCCTAAAACTGCTCTAAAAATTAAGATCTATTTAAAAGGGAAAAATAAAATAAATGAGTTGTACAGGGCAGGTGACACCTTCTAACGTCAAAGCCTATGGAATTGTGTTAAGGCCACAGCAAACACCAAAAAAAAAAATTGGGGGGGGGGGGTAAAAATTCAGAGAGATAGGAAAGAAGTAAATGGGAGTACATTTGAAGTAGATTCATCCTCAGTGAAGTAAAATGGAGAAAACAGTCTGACTATTCTGAAATTAGCCTTCCTGTGTAATTTAAAAGTAGCTAAAATTGAAAGGGGAAAAAGGCACTAGATAGAAGTAAATAACCATATTGGAAAAGAAAAAGGATGATCTCACCTCATTGGCTGATAAGCCTGTTTGCTGTTCATGGAATAATAAGAACAGAAGATTCTTCCATGGCAAAGAAATGGCCATATAAAGGGAAATTCCATGAGAAGAGGGACTGTTTTTCATTCACTGTTGTATCACCAATGTCTCGAAGAGTAGCTAGCACCCAATAAATGTTTGTTAAATGAATAAATGATTTCATAAATTAGAAGGCTAAAGTTAAGCATATTATTGTGGGATAGAAACAAAGTAATACAAAGAAAATCATCCATGACCAAAAAAAAGTAGGTGTATGATTCAAGGTTCACTAACTGCCGTAAAAAAAAAAAAAAAAAAAAATCCAAATTTTTAGTGATTTAACCAACGAAGATTTATTTCTTACTTCCACCATAATCTGATGAGGAGGCTTGGTGGAGACAACTCTGCTCCATATAGCCATTCAGGGAACCAAGTTTCTTTCATCTATCAGCTCTATCACTCCTAGAGCCTCAGAGTCCTCTGTTGAGTCCTCTGTGTCCAGGTGGTGACAACAGAAAAGGAAATACATGGAGGTTTTTTAGGGTCAGGTTTGGGAGAGGCATCTATCACTTCTACCCACATTGCACGGGCCAAGACTCAGTCAGAGGTCCCACTTAACTGCAAGAGACACAGGAAAATATATTCTAGCTATAACCAACAAGGTAAGCAGCATGCCAGAGCATCAGTGAGGCAATTGCAGGTACCAGCAATACTTGTTCTCTGGGTCAACGTCTGGGCCTGTCCAGAGAGAGAAAAGCCAAAGTCAAGAATTCATCCAGGGTGGACAGTCTTGTCTGAGATCATCTTCATGTTAATTTTGGATCTCAGAGAGATATACACTTCGAGAAAGAAAATCAGATCTAGCTAGACCTGCCTGCTGGGAATGGTGGAAAGAGCCACCTTCCTAAGCAGATCAGAAGAGGTAACATCAAAGAAGCTATGTCTGGTAGATCTTAGCTGTAGACAGGCCTTATCTGCAGTCAAGTTCTTCAAGAGGCAGACTCTGAGCCAAGGATTTGGTGAAAGTGATTTGTTAAGAGAGTACTCTTAGGAAAAACTGTGACTAAGGGATATAAGATAGGAAAAAAGGAAGAAGATGGGCCAGGGAGAAACTCAGGTGAATCCCAGTTTCAGTTTGATCCTATAGGGAGCTCTAAAGTATAAATTGCACATCAAAGATTTCTTTCTCCAGGCAAGGACTAGGCTTTTGTACTCCTGCACTAATTAGTCATTGGCTACAGGCTTTCTTGACGATGCAAACTCCCAGGTATTCTTGTACCAGTCACTAGTTATAAGCAGCCTTGAGGGGATTTACTGGCTACAGGCTTTCTTAAGGATGTAAACTCCCAGGTATTCTTGTACCAGTCACTGGTTGTAAGTAGCCCTGCGGGGATTTACTTCCAGAAAATTCCAGCTATCTCAATGGGCAAGGGGTATCCAATAGTCCAAGGGCAATCTTCTGAAGTATGTTACAGGTACCAGCTATTAGCAGCAAAGAATAAACATGTGGGAGGATGAACACACAGAGCCAGTAAGAGGGATTAAGGAAAATTTTAGTGAGGCACCAACAGTGTCTACTACAGGACCTCATGAACACTTGGACCCCAGCCCCCCAATTTCTGGGTGAGCCGGAAAACCTCAATCCTTGAATTTATTTTGTGGTAGTTCCAAAGGGTAGGGTACCGAGGCCCCTGCAAGAAGCTAACACAAAGTCTTTCTGGAGGAGAGGGTATCCATTCTAGCCATTGGGTGACCCCCACAAATTACATTTGAAAAGCAACGACCAGCAAGCAATCAGAAATTACCAGGCATATAAGAATACAAGATTATATAAACATATACAATAACTAAGAGAAAACACAGACAGCAGAAACAGATCCACACAGACTTCAGATATTATAACTATCAGACACATATTACAACTCTGAGACACAATTTTAAAACTAAGATGCTTACCATAGTTATTTATCATGTTCAAAAATATAAATGACAAACTTGAAAATATCTGCAGGGAACATAAGACTATTAAAAATATCATAGCACATTGAGGAAAGAACTAAACAGAACCTCTAGAAATGAAAAATATAATAACCAAAACTTAAAGCTCAAAAGGGAAAAAGTTGTAAAGAGAAGAATTTGTAAAGAGAAAATGGCTAAGAATTGTCAAAACTGATGGAATACTTTAATCCACAGATTCAAGAATCCCAGAGAATCCCAAGCAAGATAAATAAAAAGAAATTTATCTTAGGTAAATCATAGAAAATTTGAAGAAAACCAAAGATAAATCAAAAATCTTAAGTGCAGCCAGTGAAAACGGAGAGATTGCTAAATGGAGTGGCACTTAGACTGACAGCTGACTTTTGAGTAGAAGCTAAAAGACAGTAGAATGATTTTTCAAAGTCCTGAAGGAAAACAAAAGCAACCTAGAATTCTACATACAGAAATATCTTTCAAGAGAGAAGATAAAATAAAGATATTTCAGAAAAATACTAAAAATTTCATCATCAGCAGACCCTCACTGAAAAATATTCTAAAGGACATGCTGCATGCAGTAATCCCAGATTGAAGGTCTGAGACACAAGTGAAAACCAAGTAGAACTATATAGTGAATGGTAAATAAACATTGACAATACAAAGCAGTAACAATAATGTCTACAGTGTTAAAAATTAAAAAGGCATTATTACTAGATAGTAATAATATATAATTCAAAGTTATGGGAAATGGAATTGTAGTGTTCTAAGGTATTCTTTGGAAGATAGAGAAAAGTTATTACTTTTTTATTTTATAATTTAAATATGCATTTTATAATTTCCAGAGTAACTTCTAAAAGAATATAAACAGAGCATATAATAACCCCCCAAAATTAGGAGGGGTAGAATAGAAAACAGTAAAAACTAAAACTAAAAGGGAGGAACAAACATACAATTGATATAGAAAATATGTAGCATAAAAAATTCCAAATATATCAGTAATTATGATGAATATAAACCAATAATGCTTCAATTAAAGGAAAAAACAAGATTAGAAAAAATATAAAATCCAACCATATACTGTTTTCAAAAGACATAAAATATAAGGATACAGAAAAGTCAAAAGTAAAGGTAGCATGAAAATATTAATAAAGAGAAAGATGGCATAGCTCTATTAATATCAGACAAAACACAATTTGAGGTGAAAATCATTCCTAGAGATGACAATCACTTCATAATAATAAAAAGGTTTAATTTACGAGGAAAACAAAACAATTTCAAGTTTATGTCCATTTATCACATGGCCTAAAACATATAATGGAAAAATTAACATAACAGAAAAGTAAATATCCACAAATTGTGAAGATGTCAACACTCTTCTTTCGGTGTTTGACAGAATATGCCAATAAAAATCAGTGAAATGTAGAAGATTCGAAAAACAGGATCAACAAACTTGACCAGATGGACATACAGAGACATATACACCAACAACTGCAGAATATATTTTTGCCAACCTATGCACATATTTACAAAAATAGACCAGATAATGGACCATGAGCAAGTCTCAACAAATTTCTGAGCACTGAGATCAGAGTATATTCTCTGACCACAATGCAATTAAACCAGAAACTATATTAAAACAATAGTTTTTAAATTCTCAAATATTTGGAAATTAAAGTATACTGATAAATATACATCACAGAAGGAATAATAATGGAAATTTAAAAACACCTAGAGCTAACTGACAATGAAAATACTATACACTGAAACCCGTAGCAAATATTAATCTTAAAAAGCATTTACTAGTAAAGAAAAAAATTAATGAGTTAAGTATCCATCTTAAAAAGTTAGGAAAAGAAGCAGAGGGAACCTGGAAAAGAGGGGATGGCAGAAATTAATGAACAGAAAGCAAACATAAAAGAGAGTCAGGGACAGAGCCCAAGTTGATCTCTGGAATGATACGAGACGGCACAGGCAACTCACAGCAGGAAAGAAAAGGAAATCAGTTCAAATACTGAAAGACATCAAGCAGGTAAGAGAAAATTATGATCACCTTAATGCCTACAAATTCGAAAATATAAATGAAATGAACACAGTGGCATACCTGGCATATCTGACACCCAGAGTAGATCATTTTTAACACCTCCATCTTCTGTTCAACAAAACTGTTTCCAGAAATAACCATGTAATCAAACAAATAATAATAATGGCCAGAAAGTGAAAATTTCTTTTATTGAACTCCGTATGCTAGTAAACAGACACATACCTCCCCAAAATTTAATAAAATAAATATTACAGGAAAAGGGATGAAAAATGTAATGGATTAATACTTTTGAATTGCCTGAATGTATTTTTAAAGAGAAAATACACAGTCGTGTGCCTCATAACGACTTTTCAATGACGGACTGCATATACAACAGTGGTCCCGTAAGATCAGTACCATGTAACCCAGGTGTGTAGTAGGCTACACCATCTAGGTTTACGTAAGTACACTATGATGTTTGCACAACGATGAAATCGCCTAACACATTTCTCAGAACATATCCCCGTCCTTAAGTGACACATGACTGTACTTAAACAGTGATCTGTCATAGTAATAGATACAAGTATTCTAATTTCTATTTTTAGGCCTAAACTTCTACAAGTTTATCAATGACCTTATCAAAATTGATCTTCTTCAAAACTGATATTCATGCCCACAGACAATCTAGCCAGTTTTTCTTCACTCAGAGTTGGGCAAAAAACACTTTTTATTAATTTTAAATTTGAAAACTATCTTTCATATGAAGGAACAGATACACAAGTAGTTAGGAAAAGTCTTAAACACAATATTAAGCCTGGCCATGATTCTATAAAAATATCACTTCACAATAAATTTCAGAAATTGCAATACTGTACATGCCTTTGTTCTTTGGGATCCATCCTAGCCTATTTCAAACATCTCTACGGATGTTTGTAAACTCCACAAAGCGGTCACAAAGAATGACAGAGTTTAAATAGCTCAAGTTCTGTTTCTTTGTCTTTCCAATCACTGTGCTATCATTGTTAATTTCTAATCTGCTATTTAAACCCGGGAACATGTAGTGTACTACAGGGGTTGGATAAATAACCTGTACCCAAAGCAGGCAAGCTCAAATAATTCCAAAGTGTTACAAACCGACTCTCAAAACAAGGTGTGCAGCTAAGTTCAAGTGTGTCAAGAGCCAACTCTGTACAGTTGTTGCCCGGTATCCATGGGGGATAGGTTCCAGGACTCCCCACAGATACCAAAATCTGCAGATGCTCAGGTCCCTCATATAAAATGGCAGTGTTTGCATATGACCCAGGCACATCCTCCTGTATACTTTAAATCATCTCTAGATTAGTTATAATGCCTAATATAATGTAAATAGCTGTACTGTATTATTTAGGGAATAATGACAAGAAAAAAAGTCTGTGCACATTCAATACAGATGCAACCATCCTAGGTCTTTCCACACGTGGTTGGCAGAACCCCCCAGATGCGGAAGGCTGACTGTAATTGAGAATTCTCCAAGTTAACTCTCACATAGAATAAAGTGTTTTGTAAAGAATAAGGTTTTTTTAAAGTACCATCTTGAAGCTTATTATTAAAATGCAACAGAAACTTCAGCTTTTTTTTACAACACCCAACAAAAGATTAGGAGAGGGTTTGGAACTGCTGACATTTGCATTGATTTTATCATCATTTTTAAATTCTCTAGAGACAATGCACTCCTTTGTTGCATACACCTAGGGTGCACTGCTCCCATCACTCTGACTTTGGTACTAAATGGACAAATTCCAAGAAAATTACAATTGATCAAAACTGTCATCAGAACACACATATAAGAATGTACATAGCAGCATTGTTCATAATCACCAAAAAAAATCAAAACAAGCTTCATGTCCATCAACAATAGAATGGATAGTATATGGTATAATCATACAATGGAATACTATACAGCCAACCCTCTTTCCAACAGCACCCTATTTCTTTTGTTTATGACACCTAACACAATTTGTTACAATATATATGTTCGCTTGCTTACTCTTGTTTATTGGCCATATGCCCCACTGTTTGGTAAGCCCCACCAAGGAAAGCATCAAGACCCGATTTATATTTAGCACCCAGCCTGGTGCCTGAGACATGGTAGGCACTCAAAAGTCATTTCATGCACGAATGAATGAATGGTTACAGTTGAGCCCTGCTTGCCTAGGAACCATTCTGTCACTTTGAGGTGACTTTGTTGTGATCTACTATGTATTTATCTTTTTGTTTCATCCTCAGAGGAAAACCTTATTTTCCTCATTTCCAAAATCCTGGAGGATGCTCCCTGTTTACCCAAATACTGACACCATAGGCAATGGTTGATGTGGAATTGATTTATTCTGAGGACATCGGACATCTAACACCAGTCAGAATATAACAAATAAAAATGATTATCATTTATTGAGTGTTTACTATTTGCAGGCACTACCCTAAGAGTCTCAATATTCACAGCAATAGTATGAAGTAGGTACTAAGGTTATTACCATTTTGCAGATGGGAAAACTGAGGCACAGAGTAACTTTTCAAAACTCATACAGCTGGGTAAGTGGTGGAACTGGAGTCAAACCCAACAGGCCACATTGTGCTACACTGCATCAAATATTCAGGGTTGAAACTAAGAGTATTACTAATTGCAGCTCACACTGCAAATTGGTTGGCTGGTTGAACAGCATGGACTGGGTTGTGTGGCGAAGAGAAGACTGAGCTGATGGGCACCATGTGGGGCCTGTAAAGCTGGGCTTCAGAAAACCCGTGCTCATGTGGGCTTCCAAGAAAGAACGCTTCAGATCCCACCTTTTTCCTGTGCTGGGTAATCACAGGATTTACCTGGAGGAGCCAGGATTGTGTCTCCGTGATCCTGGCTGGGGGCTCAGAGCGCCTGTTGCTACTGGAGTCATCTATAATTAGAGGATTAAACTATCTCACATTTGGGCTGACTGTGGGCATCCTTGACAAGCATCAGTCTTACTGGTGCGTATGGATGTCTCTGTGGTTTGTGGCTCCACGTAGAGATCGATAGAACTTCAGAAAAACAGAACAGGAAAATAAACTGCAGAAAGCTTTCAAGTTTTCATTTCTGCTGGCTCAGATTTTATTCCCTTTTTTGGACATTTCATGCACCAAAGATACATGGCCATCCTTCCTTCCTCTGCCACCCTGCAGACCAGCTGCAGTGCAACGTCTCCGCTGCTCTTACTGCACTGCACTGGGTTATATACAGTCTAGGACATTGTCATGCACACCCTCAGGTTTGTTTGGCGCAGGTAAAACCATCGGGGATGTCTTCCAAAGCTGCCCTTCCTTTACTGGCTCCTCTCTGCACACTGGCTTCTGAGCTGATGCTGCTGGTCTGCAGTCTGCCCTCAAGGTATTGGCCCCTCTATTAAGTCCCTAGAAGTATTGATCCTTAGCCCCCCCCGTCTTTCTGGCCTCCCTGCTGGTCAGCTACTAGAATATTATCAAATTATAACATGTTTATTACAGAAACATCAAATGACATAAAAGTATATTAAGGAGAAAGTGAAAGTCCCCCAACCATTCCACCCACACCCTAGAGATGACCACCATTATTAGCTTGGTGCCTGTATTCACAAACCCCTTCAAAGCATCTAAAATTGATAGATTATATAGATAAATGTTAACAAATTATAAGATATTATTTCCACTATCTTATAATCTAATTTTCTTACTCAATAACATTATGAACATTTGTCTATGTCTGGATAATTTGAAAGATTGGTCTTCCTTATCCTTATTAATTGCTGCATAGTGTTTCGTAGTCCAAAAGCAAACCCATCTCAGCAAAGAGAACCACCTTATAAAAGCTGGCTATCTTCCTTAACACACCTTTCCCCCTTGACATCTCCCCAAATCCAACCATGTACCAAGTCCTGGTGAATTTGCTTCCTGAATTCACTCAAATGCACCCCTCCTCTCATCTCTAACATCACCACTTGAGTCCAAGCTACCATCTCTCTCATCTAAACTTCTGCAGTTGTCTCTCAATAGATACCTTTTCAAATTATAAATCTGATCAGATCATCCACCCCAACATCCAGGCCCTCTTGCTTTAAAAGCACTGCAATAGCTTCCCTTTGCTCTTGAGACATGGATGAGATGCCCTAACGCGGCCCACATGGCCCTCATGCGGAGGCCCCTGCTGAAGCAAAAAGTCACGCACATTTAAAATTTTGATAATCATCATCAATCTTCTCTCCAAAAGGGCAAGCGAGGCTAGACCACCACCAATGGTATTTAAAAGTACAAGTAAGAAAGAGACTTTTTTTAACCCCCCCACCTCCACCCCACCACCACCCCACCACCACCACCAGAAAAAAACCTATACCAAAAAACTCTCCAGGCCTAAATGTTGATTTAACCAGCATTGTGTCTTTACATCCATAAAATAACATGACTTCAGGCAATTTCAAATTAATACAGAAAATGCTGCAGTGGCTTCAGCTCTGCCAGCCATGTTACCACACAAAAGCTCAGTCGGGAGGTAATTACAAACCATAGAATTCCGGGCCTCCTGCAGACCAGAAAGAGGGCAGGTCTGCTTGGCTACTGAGCACTTCCAATTTCAGTATCTCTCCAGCGGGCAGCTGGAGGCTGCCATCTGGTTTGTGAAGGGAAGTCCCTGGATGGTTCTTTCTTTACTCTGGCAAAGTGTTTACTGTCCACTTCCTCTTTTTAACTGTTCTCTGGATCAATTTGAAGCCACACCTTCCCCACACATTTTATCCAGGTTAATTCTTGATTAATGCTCAGCAAACTGTGAGGTCTCTGATTGGAGAATGGAGTCACATTTTGAACCCATGTTTACAGGATTCTGGTTCAGCCCCAACCTGCTACTGCCCAATTACTCAGATTTTTTAATGCAAGCCACAGAAAAAAGCAACCGCTTAAAATTTCCCCCAAATATAGCTCCCATATTTCATTCATTCATTCACTTATTTACTCAGTAAAGAACTGTGGAACACCTATCATGTGTCAAACACTGAGTAAAGTGACAAGAAAATAGCAAAGAAAAAGACAGAGACAAACCCAGTTCTCCTGAGGCTCGCAGCCTAGAAAAATAACGTATGAGGTGAACAGGGCCCTAGGACAATGGGTCATTTCTGATTTTTATTCAAGATCACGTTTCTATCCTCGTCATTTAACTTCAGGTCTCGTCTAGGAGGGTTCCCGAGTTACCCACTGAGCCTGGACTGTGCTTCCAGAGATAACCTCCCCAAACAAGATGGAACCTCCTCAATTTAATGCCTTTTGTTTTCAGGGCCTTTAGGCTGCTTTTCTTGTCTGCTTTTCAAAATAAATCTTCCTAATCTCTATGGTAGAATAAATTATTGACCCCAATTCTTCACCACTCCTTACATTCATCCCCTTTGCCAAGTGACTTTGGTTTCTCCCACTGGAGGACCTTGACCTTGAGCTCAGCCACGTGATTTGCTTTGGCCAACAGACGTTAGCAAACATGACACAAGCAAAAACACAATGTGCTTGCTTGCATGGGGTGCTCTCTTGTTCTTCTACCATTACCATGATAACAACATGACCCGGTCAGTCCACTGATGCAAGGAAGAGGAAAGACACCCAGAGGAAACCTGGACCCAACCCGTGACATGGAGTCAGGCCCAGGAGAGCTCAGCCCAGATTAGCCCAACCCCAGCCCACTCACAGGTGCATGAGTGAGAACAAATGATTGCTGTTTGAAGGCACTGAATTTGGGGTGGCTTGTTAAACAGCAATAGATGATTGATACAGTCTCCCACAACTGGTGCAAACATCCCTAAGTCCCTTGCCCCTGTAACTCTGTTAGGCCTCCTTCTAGAAACCTAAAACCAAACTAAAAGATGACCATGCTTTAAATTTTCGAGGGGAGTCTGTCCCTTGGGGAACTGTCACAAAGGGGATATTTTTACTAATAAACTAAGCTGTTTCTGTGTACTCTTTGTCTGGTGCAGTTATTGTCTCAGGTCCTTTCGGCACTCCTTCCAACCAAATAGCACAGGATTCTTCTAGGCTCCTTCTTGGAGGATTACTGGAAAGGCACTTTGGGTTTAGAGCAACATAGGCCTGGGTTAAAGTGTGACTCTCATGTTTATTACCTGTGTAACCTTGAGCTTTTAGGTGATTTAAAGTCTCTGAATCTCGTTTTACCTAACTGAAAAGTAAGACTATTACTTATCTCAAACTAAATAATACCTGTGAAAACCTTGACTTTGGGCTTAATTGTGGGATTCAATAAAAGTTGGAGGGTGTTTTCTGCTTTGTTTAATATTATTTTATAGCTGTTGTTAATTTGTGTTTTTTGTTTTCCTAGCCTATCACCATTCTTTACTGTATCTGGGGAATTGTCATAACTAAAGAAGTAAAAAGAGGCCTTCCCACAATTTCTAGAAGAAAAACGTACATTTGAAAAAAACGCCTTATATTGCCACTTCAAAATCTCAAAGTAAGCAATCAGCATACACGACTATACAAGAATAAAGTATGTCAGGCCTTTGGGGGCAAAAAGAAGCCAAACATAGCCTCCTTCTCTCTTATCTGATAAAATAATACAAAATTAGTAAATAATAATAATGCCAGCAAAAAAAAAAAAAAACATCAGCAACCATCCAAACATGTACAAACTTCAAAAAGTGATGGTCAAGAAGTGAATCAAGTTTATGGTGTGTCTCTGTAAGGTCTTAACATTGCCCTCAGCTCCCAGAAACTAAACTGGGAAGAAAAGGTAAGTCAACAAAATTGTGAGACTTCCTCTAACAGCCTCCAGTCTGGAGAAAAGACTAGGGGCTGAGCCAAGTAAATATCCTGGTTAAAACTCTCAAGATAAAAGCCCCCAACCACTCACAGTGGCATCTTGGGGTCTCAGTAGAGGCAATAAATGGCCTTCCAAGGTGCCATGGTGAAGGCATGCGAGGATGGTCTAAAGCTGTGGGTATCCTCCCCAGGAAACAGAAACACCCTGACTAGGAGGTATAAACTCAGAACAGGGCATTTAACAAAGTCCCAAAAGACAGCCTGGAGGCCAAGTCATGCAGCAAAGTCAACCTATACCTCCAGAAGACGTCTCCTCCTCAACCTCCCACCCCAGCCCCTACCCTGTATCCCTGGGGAAACTGACAAGTGAATAAAATTGCAGTAGCCCAGCTTTCAAACTGTAGGTGAGGTGAAAAACAGAACTGGTACCAAGGGAAGGGATCCAAGAAGATTCTTCCACACTCAATCAGAGAAAATAGACAGGTGAACGGAGCTGCCCACATTAACACAAACAAGATAAAAAGAAAAGGCATGGCAATTAAGCAAACACACCACATCTAAAGGATATGTTCATGACAAAGTACCCATTTTAGAAGAAAATTTTCTGCAACTGATTTGGTCTATAGAGAAACTTCATAAAAACATGAAATCAATAATCAAGAGTATGAAGGAAAAATTACAAAACAAAAGAATGAGACCAAAAGAGAGATTGTATAGCTAACAAAATAACTTGAAGATCAAAATCACATCATTAAAGAATAATCAAATTAGAAACATCAGTGAACACTCCAGGCCTCACCGATTGAGGAATGACATGAGAGAATCAAAAATAAATTTTCAAAAAGAAAGATAAGGGGTTTTAAAGCACTTAGAAGAAAACAGCTATGAAGGACAAAGGCCATCCAACATAGGAACTGTCCCTGAAGAAGAGTCCCAAAACAGAATTAGAAATATAGTTAGAGATAAAACACGAAAATTCCCTGCTGTGAAGGAAGAACTGATACCACGTGCCAAAAAATTCCAGTTGAAATCATCAAGGCATCACCTCACCTTCTTGCATTATTGAGATCCAAACACTATGAAAGAATTATTCAGGCATCCAGCACCCTCCAAAAAAACCTAGAATCACCTATAAAGAGGCAAATACCAGACATATAAAGGTAACAGACAAGTATTCTCAACATGAAAGAACTTAAAGAATAAAGCATCTAAGAATCCTTCTCGAAAAACTTAGCTAATAATGAGTCCACCAGTCAAGAATGAAGGAGCAGCAATAAAGGGAATATCACAAAATTCAGTGCCCAAAGAGTGAAAGAAATGGGGACCCCAAACTTTTATACCCAGCCAGGTCAATGAAAGCAACCAACAGAAATTTTCAAGTATGGAAGAATTCAGAGAGCAAATACTGTGAATTCATCTTGAAAAAAACTTGACAAGGAAATCCAGCAAACCAAAAGAGAATCATAATTTTTAAAAATAAATAATTCAAGAAAGTAGAAACTGTGGTATAAGGACAGGTGGGGGAGCAGAAAATTCATTTAATTATAGATATAAGACTAAACCATGAAAATTATGGAATTATAGAATTATAAATGTAGAATATAAATGCTTTATACTCTGACATTTTTTAAAATAATGTTACTAAGAAACTCATAAGATGAGGGGAGTGGGAAATGAGGTGAGAGGAAGATTAAAAGTTTTAATTTCCTTATCTTTCATAGCAGAGAGTCAATCAATATGTCTAAAATTAAACATGGACCTTTAAAAAAAACACTCTAGCTTTCTTAATTTTTTTTTATAATCTTTCTTTGTAACCTAAGGGAGAAGTTTTAGGATCTAATATCTCCATGGTGAAAAAACATTATCTAACGTTCCATAATTCCTTTGGTTTCTTTTTCTTCCTTTAAATTCAAGAAAAACTCAATTTAATGCTTTTATATTTTTCTGAAAATGTATAGTAGGACCCAGTTTTTGCAAAATTATTCTGCATTTTTCATTCCATTTACACACTTAAAGAGCTACCTAGAATGATGTTCACCTGAAGTTATTAGGTTACATCTTGACAGGATGTGAGGCAATATTTTTGCTCTCCTCCACCTTTTTTTGCTTACATATTTAATATTCAGCATATATTACCTATCCAAGAACAATAAAGTCATTTAGTATCAAGTAAATAAATCCCAGATTGCAAAAATTGGTCACAAAATCCTCCCATCCCTATATGCAGGCCGCTTTGCAATATGACTCTGCAGCTCCACCACTAAGGGGTAGGATCAATTTCCCCATCCGTTGAATCTGAACCGGCCTATGACTTGACTTCTCCTATCCAACAGAATGTGGCAGAAATAACATAAGACTTCTGAACATATGCTTTAAAAATCCTTGAAGCTTCTTCTCTCACCTTATTGGAGTCCTTCCCTGAAACGGCCATGTGAAGAAGCCCCAGCTAACTTACTGAAGGAAGAGAAGCCACATGGAGCAGTTGAGCAGTCAAAGCGCCATAGACTAGCCAGCTGGCACCAGCATCAACCACCACATGTGTAAATGAGGACGACTTAAACCATCTAGCCCCACTAGAGCAGCCAGATGACTATAGCCACTGAGTGACCCCAGATGAGGCTAGCATAAAGCTGCCCAGCTGAGCCCAACTCAAATTGCTGCCCCACCAAATTGTGAGTAAACAAAACAGCTATTGTTTTAAGCTGGTAATTTTGGGGTGGTTCGCCATCCAGCAATAGATAACTGATACACATTAACATAGGTTCAGGGTGTTAAAACATAGTCAGGCTTTCAGTTTAAATGGAAGACTGAGTACATATATTCATCTCCCCAAATCCACTGAGGTGACATTAAAGAAATACAAAGGAATAAAGTCCTAAGAACAAATTCTAATGGCCAAGACTGAGTCACGTGCTCACGTCTAAACCAATCCTGGCAAAGAGAATAAGACCACATTGACTGATTCATTCATCATAATTCACCCCCTAGGTCTGGGAGCGGATCACCTTCCCTGAGCATAGGGCCCAACAGATGCTAAGTATCCAAAATATTAGAGGTCTTCTGGAAAGGAAAAATGAGGGTCACTCACATCTACCGACCAATATTATGAAAAACATATGCCAACAAACCTTTTTCTAAGCAACAGCCAAACCCTGAGAAATGAGATAAATATATCACATGTAATAAAACATCAAATCCATATTTATAGGGGAAAGAAGTGGAAAAGGAGACAGATATGGAACAATCATAGAATCAGAAGACACTAGCAGTATAGTCATTCAACCACAGATACTAATTGAGTGTCTACTATGTGCTGGCCACTATACCTACACCAGAAACCAAAGGAAAGCACTGCAAGAAAGAGAAGGTGGTAAGGTTGTCAGATGCTCTAAAGAAGTCAAAGAGAATGAGGTCTGACGAAGGGCCAGTGGCTGCAATGAAGGAAGGGAGTCCTGGATTACTCTGGAGAGTGCAATTTTAGTAGAGACTGGAGGTGGGTGCATATAGTGAAAGTCACAGGTGGACTAATGGGGAGAGAGTGAATATAGGGGTTACAAGACCACTTATTTAGAAAGTTTGGGGGTAATAGGAAGGTAAGGAACAGGATAGTGATCACAGGGAGCAGATGAATCAAGTAAAGGCTTTATTAAAGTAGATTTCTTGAAGAGAGAGAACTTGAGTTTGAACAGACGGAAAGACAGGCAGATGTATATGAAGACTTTGATGTCCTGAGGTGAAATGGAGAGAAAACAGGGCCATCCCACCAGATGGTCCAGATCTTCTCTCAGCAAAGGAGAATCAGCTTATTTCAGAAGATACATTCCTCTCTGTGACCAACTCAGAGAATCTAAAGCCTAGAGGGTGGCTCTAGGATGGTTTTCAACCTTCTTCATGAAAGCAGATGGAAAATCTGGCCCAGGCTAACAAGGTTGTGGCCACTATGTGTTGTACAATCAGAGGTACTACTTACCTTACAGAGGTACGATCTCAGAGTAGGAGACAACATCTAAAGTGGTTCCAGGGATCTTCACCTCGTGGTACGCATGCCCTTGCGTAGTGCCCTCCCCTTGAGTGTGGGCTGACCTTCTGACTCACTTCTCATGAATAAAATATGACAAAAGTGATGGGATGTCACTTCCAAGATTTGGTTACAAAAAGACTTTTGCTTCCTGTTATGTTTCTCCTCTTGCTTGCTCTGATGAAGCCAGACACCATTGTGATCTGCTCTGCACTCGAGCCTTGAGATTACTGCAGTCCTAGTCAACACTTAAACTGCAGCCTTGCGAGAGACCCTGAACCCAGGAAAACCACACGTGGATGACCCACACAAACTTGGTCGTTTTAAGTTACTAAGCTTTGGGGTAATTTGTAACATAGACATAGATAACAAATACACCTGGAATCACAGTCCTGACAGGATCTAACACAGCATCTTGACAAAGGGTTTCACTGTACTCCCTGACAGCCCCTACTATTAGAGAGAATCTCCAAAATACCATTTGTTCCCTCTTAAGAATACATAATAGAGATACTTTCCAAAAATATAAATATGTTTTGTTTAGGCTCTGTCATTCTCTGTTTCTGAAATCTCAGAACCATCTTTACTTCTCATCCAAAGACGAGCTCCTTCCACAGGGAAACTGCCTCTCTTAACGAGGTCTCCTCCTTTCCCCACCTCCATGGTCCTGCCCCACTAGAATATTGATCGCCCTCACCCCCAAGACCCCTTTTTTCTTTAGTACTTTCCAGTATCAGTTATTTATTGCTGTGTAACTAATCACCCCAAAACTTAAAGTCTTAAAACACTATTAATGTAGGGGCTGGCCCAGTGGCGTAGCGGTTAAGTGGTCCGGTGGCACAGCGGTTAAGTTCACGCACTCCACTTCGGCAGCCAGGGTTTCACAGGTTCGGATCCCAGGAATGGACCTACACACCACTTGTCAAGCCATGCTGTGGCAGCATCCCATATAGAGGAAGATGGGCTCAGATGTTAGCCCAGGGCCAATCTTCCTCAGCCAAAAAAAAAAAAGAGGAGGATTGGCAATGGATGTTAGCTCAGGGCTAATCTTCCTCACACACACACACAAAAACGCTATTAACGCATTATTTTTCACAATTCTGTGAGTTGGCTGGGCGATTCTTTGGGGGCCTCACCTGGACTAACTCATACAGCTGCATTCAGCTGGAGGGTCTGCTTGATGCTTGACTAAGCTGGGATGGTGAGGACACCTGGGATTTCTGGGCCTCTCTCTTCATGTGTTCGTTCATCCTCAAGGAAACTACACCAAGCCGGGCTTGCACACAAGGTGGAGGCAGCATCCTAAGAGAGCAAGCCTTGATGCACAAGCACTTATCAAGCTTCTGCTTGCTTTATGGATGTTGATCCTCATTGGCCAAAGCAAGTCAAATGACCAAGCCCAACATAAATGTGGGAGGGAAATACACAAGAGCACAGGTAGTGGTAGGGTGATTCACTGCAGGTGAATTAGGAGGAGCAATCTACCACACTTCCTAACTCAGTCCTAACCACTATTCCTAGATTCACCTTTCCCAAACACCTGTTCCATTATCCCAAATCCTTGCTCAATCATCTCTTGGCATCTCATGAGGCATTGAACAATTTCTTTCATACGCACCTT
Organism: Tapirus indicus; assembly: GCA_031878705.1. NCBI lineage: Eukaryota > Metazoa > Chordata > Mammalia > Perissodactyla > Tapiridae > Tapirus > Tapirus indicus. The sequence continues at coordinate 15,267,010 of CM062920.1, forward strand.
GTGGATAAAATGTGGAATAAATGTTACATTTGGGGGGAAGCAGTCCTGCTGTGCTGCCTGCTACTGGTTGATCACACCTGAGAATTACAACCAACTAGGCAAGCAGAGGACGGTCAGGATGGGGAGGGAACTTGAAACCATCTCTTAGTCTGAGTGCACAAACCGTGTCTTTCATGTCTTTATCCCTAGTCCCAGTCTACAATGTATTAGGCGTACAATATCTGATGGATGAATGAATGGATGGATGAATTAATGAATGAATTTAAGTGGGAGAATTGAACGAAGAAAGGATTTTTAGCCTGGAGCAGTTGTTCTCAAATGTGAGCATTCATCAGAATCACCTGGAGGATTTGCTGAAGCACAGATTATGGGGACCCATGTCCTAGGTGAGGGGAAAAGGGCTGAGAATTTCTTTCTAACAAGTTCCCAGGTGATGCTCATGTTGCAGATTAGGGACCACACTTCAAGAACCCCTGGCCTAGACAAGAGAAGATCAAGGGAAGACATTCAATATCTAAATATCTAAATATCTTTGTGGCCCAAAGAAAGCTGACTTGTGTGGCTGCAGAGTACAAAGATTTGGAAAGTTACCTGGAGAAAGATTATGACTCAACATTAAAACACATTTTCTAATAACTAGAGTTGCATAACAATGGAATAGGCTGGTCCTCTCCAGCCTCTCCTGCCTCTTCTCCTGCCTTGCCTTAGTTCCCTCCTACCCCCATGCTCCTCTTCCAATAACAAGTTTACAGCACTGGCTGAGAGTGTAGATTTCGCATTTCCACAATCAGAAATGTCCCTCTCCTAGGAACCAAATGTCAGCAATTTTCTGAATGTAATCATACAAGAGGAGAGAAAGAATCAGGCTCTAAAATGTCCATTTGTCTCATTTTGTGCTGTAATATTATGATGAGTTTTGGCTCAGGTACGCAAAGCAATCTACATTTGGCCATTTCCGTATGTTTATCCCATACCGCTAATTTCTAATAAAAAATCAAATCCCATTTTAACATGACACCATTTTGTTTCCCTGTGGAATTATACAAACATCCGCAACAATTTTGCTTTCGAGCGTGGTGCCACAGGAAACGCTGATAACACAATTTCTTAACACACACCAAGTACACAGGTTACACAAAAGCAGATTCTATTTTAGCTTTTTTGAGAGGCTGCTTAAAAGTTAAGTTCCCCTTAATGAAACAGCAAGAAAAGGGCTTTGCTGTTTTTCTCTCAGCATCCCGGCTTTCCCCTCTTTGTGGGCTTATGACGCTTTCCTTCTTCCTCGTGTTATCTGTGTTTCCTGCTCATCTCAACTTGATGGCATGTTGCTGAGACAACTAAGTCGCTAACCTTCTTAACTTGGCTTTTGTTATGTGCTCGCGTGTGTTTAGGAGGGACATTTTCGTTTCTCTTAGAACGCTCTGTGTCTGCTCTGGGGAGGGCTCTTAGACCTGAAGGTGGAGAACAAGGGAGTCTTTTTAAGTGCTTGCTATTCAAATCGCCTTTCCACTCCTTTTAAGTCCATCATTTGTACGTGGTAGGCGCTGGTGGAAGCTTCCCTGGCCGCCTATGGTCGGGATTAAGTTACTCAGTGATGTCACGCGTGTTCCAGCGCTGACTCCTAGGGGAAGGGAAGGTCTGAGGACGAGAAGCACATAAGGTGTCCATCACCCCAGCTCCTTTATTTTTTTCTCTTTCATCCCTTTGCCAAAAGTGGGGAGGCAGCTTAACTGCAAAATAGTGACTGTGCAGTCCTTTCATCTATTTGGTTATCCGATAAAATAAGATTCGGACATAAAACCCACAGCGCCCTCAACATTGGGCCAGCTCTGCACTGAGCTGTCAAATGTACTGAAACAACCCTTTGTTTTTCTGCCTGTGCACCCTCCCTCCCCCACACCACTCTCTCACTGCTCCCCTTGAGGGCTAACATCTCTGACCCCCTCGAGTGTATCTGCCCCTCACATCGTGATTGCGCCACAGAGAGCTCCCTCCCACTCAAAAGTAAATGGATATGAATAGCGGGTCCTAGAAAGTCATTTCTTAAAACACAATTCATTAAAGCTAGTTTTCAAAGTTTAACATTGCCAATACAAACTCACCTAACCAAATCTAAACTGAGATGGAGAAAGGATATTGAATTTAGAAACAATTTTTGGCCCATCTTTGAAATATCTTATTTGTCTAAATTTTTCACTTTTCAAGCAGAATGTTATGTTGGTTATTCATCTACTTATTTTACAACTGTAATTCAGGTGTCATCTCCTTAGATGTCCGGAGACTTCCAGCCTTCCGGGAGGCAGTGTCTTCTAGATTCCCGCTAAAACCTGAGGATGATGTCCTCATGGCGGCCTCTGACCCGTTTCCTCCCCTGCCAAACTCTCAGTGTCTCTCTCTTTCTTGTCTCCTGTGGTGCTTCTCTTATCTAAGCTGCCAGTTGATTTAAAGGTGGAACACAGGCCCTTTATCTTTAATTCCTCAAGTTGAACACTAACCAAGACTGGCGTGTATAAGAGACTTCTGGAAGTTCAGGATGGGGGTCTGTTAGGTCACAGCAGGTACAACAAACGCTTTTCACTCCTCTGCTTCCCAGGACCAGATACCTGCCCCATCACTGAGCACTGCGGCAGCTCCTGCCCTTGGAATACGCTCAGGGAAGGGCTGGGGAGAAGGACGGAGTGTCTTTCAAGCAACTAAAGAAAACCTAGAAAGAGCTGAGCTTTCTGGGAAGGAAAAGGAATTGTGATTTCCAAGATCCAGAGCCTAGAGCACTTGAACACTATTTGTGAAATAAATTCAAGAGTGGAGTAGAATGCAGTAATCATATAAGAGCCATTTTCCTGCCTGACAGTGAGATTTTTTAAAAAAATGAAAATAAAAACCTTCCTGATCCTGGGGAAAAGAGCCTGGAAAAAGAAGGAACCCCAAAAGAAATAGGGACCGGTGCCTTACTTTCCAGAGCAGCACCTGGGAGAGAGGGCCAGCCTTACAAAGAGGCGCTACATCTGAAAGGCCTTCGCACCACCAGGGGAGCCAAGTTAGAAGGTAGGAACACGGCCACAGAGCTCGCCTTAGAAGGAGAAGTACAATTCTCAGTGAAGTGAGAGCTTGAGCTAACAGGCCTTCCAATGTGTGGCTACTCCAGTTACAAAAAATATACATAAGGGCCAGCCTGGTGGCATGATGCTTAAGTTCGGTGCACTGTGCTTTGGTGGCCTGGATTCATGGGTTCAGATCCCAGGCTTGGACCTACAGCACTCATCAGCCATGCTGTGGCAGCAACCCACATACAAAACAGAGGAAAATTGGCCACGGATGTTAGCTCAGGGCGAATCTTCCTCAGCAAAAAAAAAAAATATATATATATATATATATATATGTCCCTTTTTTTATTGAGATAAAAATCCACATTTTAACCATTTTTAACAGACATTGATGGCTACCTCCCTCCTAGACCCTTTTACGGTCCCAGAGAAATTGAGATTCTTGGAGGCTGAGCATGAAAACACTGAGTAACTTTTACTTATCAGCGCCCATTTGCCCTAATGAGAGCTAACGTATTTCTTAAGTGCCCCTCTCCAAGTATCCAGGAAGATAAAACTTGAGCTTCTCCTATGACAACATCACACCAGAACACACATCTCTTGACTCAGTGAACCCCTCTTCTATTCGCTATATTAGTCAGCCTTGCTACATCAGGCTGTAATAACAAGCAGCCACTAAACACAGCAGCTGTCAACAACAACGGTTTCTTTCAACACGTGAGAAATTTCAGTTGATGTTGGTGATAGGTGGAACCTAATCATAAAATATGTGGAAAATGTAGTACAATCTCTCTTGTCCTCTTATTCTTCCATGTAGTAGCTGAGTCTTATTTCAATACTAGATTTTAAGCTCTTTGAAGGCAGGGATTCGAATGTGCCTAATCCTCGTGTTTCTCTTACTTTACCTGATGTGTGTTTAATTAAATATTTGTTGAATGAACCAATGAATAGATGAATCCATTGAAGAACTGTGAACAGGTATGTGAGTTAATAGGCAGGAGACTTTACATTAAGCTTTCTTGTTAAGTGGCAATTAAATGCATTGACATTCATTATGGCCTGAATATACTGAGAATCTAATTGCTCGCATGCTGCTCAGGTAATCTCCAGTAATTTCAACGACAACTTGATGTCTTTCTGACATACTTATTGTACTTGGATCAATGGCTATTTAACTGCTAATTGATCTTTTATTAACATATAATAACTCTTATTATATCTAAATTAAAGTCTTAATTGAGACACTTTATCTGCAGTATTTCAACATACAATCCTCATAACATAATGGATAATCGACAGAAAAGCTAGTAACATATTATCTGTCACCTTTCTCATTGACCTGAGAACAGTTTTCAACCTGGAGATTTTTTCACTTCACCAAGAAAGCCGAGCAGCAACTACTCCCAGGAATGCATCCACACCATCAAATGTCTCGGTTTCCACACTCAGAACTAGTTCCCCAGCCTCTGCTTCTTCCTCACCCCTCAACTGAGGCCACTTGGCCAGCAACAGCAGTCGATGAGCACTATTACTTTAAACACAAATTTGGCCGTACTCCTATTTGACTTTCTAGCTGATCACCCTGTCCATGGACCACGGTTTTACTATCTTAGCTAGTTCTCATTCCCTCAATAATGCCAGCCCTCATCTGGTGCCTAGGACTTTGCTAGCTGCTCTCAAACTCCTCTGGTGCTCACAACATATCATATCTCTGAGCGTCACTTGTTTCTGGATTCCCCATTGTCGTGGATACCAGACAGCCTACCCTGCACTCGTTCTCCACCTCATCTCCACAAAGCACTCCTCTCCCACATAGCCCATATGCCTCAGGGGAAGCAGACAGTCCCCCAACTCTAGTGATAGGCCTGACTATCCAAAGGAAATCTCATCCTCCTTACTAGTGATTGGTTCAAAAATGAGTCAATGAGGATCAACTTGCTAGGGGCTTCTGGGAAAGTCCTTCCTTGCATTTCTGAAATACCATCCAGAAGGGACATTCTCACTCTTCCTCTGGACATTATCATATCCATACATAATGCCTGGGAGTAGTTAGTCACCTCATCACCCATCTCAGGATGATGCTGGCATGCAGGAGAAACAAAACATAGGAAAAAATACAGAAAGGCAATCAAAACCATTGGATAAAAATCAACCTTGAAGCTAGCCCTGCCTCTGGAGTTCCAGTTACATGACCGAATGAATTTCCTTTCTGTTTACGTCTATTGTGTCGGAGTTTTCTATGATACAGCTGAAAGCATCCTCGTTGATGCATCCTTTTCCACCTGCACGATTCACGTGATTCAGAACTCAGAATTCTGATTCCTTTAGGTGGACACTACTCCTCACCCCTCCGGTGCCTGATACGGGCCTGGTCTTCTAATCAGGCCAATATCCCACTGCATCCCATGTTTTCAACTGGACTGACCTTTCTTAGTCAATGCAGGTGGGTCTACATTCAGCACTTGCTCTCCCTCTGTTGGCAGGTCTCAATCCAAGTTCCAGCCCTTCCCAGTTGTCTGAGCCTTGCTGTAGGACATTCACATTTCAAGGTAGAAAAAAATAAAGAGAACTCATGTAAAAGTACATATTCCAACTGCTGGGAATTCCAAATCAGTGTGAGGAACTGGGCAAATACTTTAGGAACATATGGAATTACAAAAGGTGGTAATTTCTTAAAAATCAAAGTCTTACAATATAATACTTAAAGTGAGAATAGTAAGCATAAAGTTAAAAGGTAAATGAGAAAATCTCTGTAACAGGGAATGCCATTAAATATATATTTGGCAAGATGGTCTCGAATATTACAAAAGAAAAAGTCTTCCATGAAAGCAGCTATCAGAATGCAGTTTCATTGAGATCATATATATTTGACTGGTCCTTTCGTAAATATTTCATTCAACAATATTTATATCCATTCTGCTCAGAATAATCAAAATGTACCTTATGTTTTGAAACACCATCTATGTTGAAAATGCTAGTTTTGTTGACATTTCCCAGTTTTCATAAAGGGGGTTAAGGGTCTCAAAGAATACTTAACCAGCGAGAAGGTTTGGGACACACTGACGGGGGCTATAGCAGAAGTCCTTCCCACTCCCCACCCCCACCATACCCCCTCCTGCTTTTGTCCACAGAGGCATCCCGCTCTGATGAGTACTCACGAAACTTCGTCTGTGCGGATCATCCCTGCCCTGGTCCAGCCATGAACTACTTCCAGAAACGGGATGAGTTTTCACCGTAAAATGGAGTTTGTTTTGCAAATTAAAAATAAGCAGCACAATTTTCCGGGGGAAAAAATCATTAATTGTATCCAAAATTCAGGTAAATAATTATAGAGATAAGCTGCATGAAATAGTGATAGGAAGCGGGTCTTTGGCATGACTTGGGTTCAAAGCCTGACTCCACACTTACTAGCTGAGTGAACTCAAGCTAATGACTTAGGCTCCTGACCTCAGTGTCCTCGCCTGTAAAATGGCGACGCTAACATAATGGAGAGAATGGCCTTTAATGTCTGTAAAGCACAGTGCACAGCACCTGCACACAGTGGCATGCAGTTAATAGTAGCTATCATTTGTTTTTTCAGTTCATTACGTTTTTCCATCCAAAATAGGAATCCATGTCATCAACAGGCTAAATTAAACTGTGAAACAAATCAAGTGTTTCAGTTGTCCTGGAATTCTCATCTGTGCTGTCATCCTCTCGTTCACTGCCCAGTTCCCCACCCCCACCCATTCCCTAGCCCTGGGCTACTCTTTTCCGCTGCTCCCAATGCTGTGAACCACCCCTGACCCTGTTCTCTGTGGCAGTACGTGTTTATACGTCATTCTCCCCCACAAGCCTACTCCCTGCTTCTCTCATCAGCAATATGAATTTATATTTTTATTAAGGTGCCACGCTTTCAGCTAGTTAAGTGGCCATGTGTACCCATCTATTCGAAACATTTAAAAATTACTGGTCATAGAGCATTGCATTTCCCACCTGCCTTCTCCTGCACCCCTCCCCAGTACCACTATGACCACAGGCAGGCACTTCCTCTGTGCCAGGTCAGCTCCCACTTACTCTGAACACTCAACCAGTTCACAAGCTCTTTGACAAGTTTTCCCAGATCTCACCACTCTAAGCTGGGCTGGATGGCCCTCTCTGACTCCTACAGTGCCCTACTGATTATCTACCTCACAACCCTTACCACATTGGTTTGTCCTTTTCATTTTCATGTCCATCTCCTCTCCTTCGCCTATGAGCTCCTCAAAAACAGGGACCATGGGTTATTTGCTCTGTATGCCCAGAGCCCACCAGAGTTTCTAGCAGGTAACAGCTCTTAATAAATCCATATCGAATGAATGAATGGGTAGATGGACTTTTATATAAATATGGAATTGGGGGCCTGCCCGGTGGCATAGCGGTTAAGTTCATGTGCTCCGCTTTGGTGGCGCAGGGTTCACAGGTTCAAATCCCAGGCACGGACTGAAGCACTGTTCATCAAGCCACATGTGGCAGCGTCCCATATACAAAATAGAGGAAGATGGGCACAGACGTTAGCTCAGAGCCAACCTTCCTCACCAAAAAAAAAAAAAAAAAAGGAATCATTCGAGTGAAAGCTTATGTTTTCTAATTCACTAATTACTATTTTTCTTTGGCAAACATGACCCAGATATAGAATAAGATTTTTTTATCATTACATCATTTATATCAAAATATAGTTTGCAAAAGTATATAGTATACAAAAGATATATATAGTATACAAAAGATGCACAGATTTTAAGTTTATAGTTCCATGAATATTGACAAATAGATCAATGGGAAGAAAAAATGTCCAGAAATAGGCTCACATATATATGGTCAATTGATTTTTGACAAAAGTGTCAAGGTAATTTAACAGGGAATGAAAATCTTTTCAATACATGGTGTTGGAACAGTTGACTATATGGGGAAAAATGAACCCAACTCTTACCTCACATTGTACATAAAAATTAGAAAAGGATAACAGCTCTAAAAGTAAAAGTTTAAACTATAAATTTTTATTTATTTAAGTGAGGAAGATTGGCCCTAAGCTAACATCCATTGCCAATCTTCCTCTTTTTGCTTGAGGAAGATTGTCCCTGAGTGAACACCCATGCCAATCTTCCTCTATTTTTTGCATGTGGAATGCCGCCACAGCATGGCCTGATGAACCGTGTATAGGTCTGCACCCAGGATCCAAACCCATGAACCCTGGGCCGCCAAAGCAGAGCATGCAAACTCAACCACTACACCACCAGGCCAGCCCCGAAACTATAAAAATTTTAAAAGAAAACAGGAAAGAATCTTCATGACCTTGGACAAGATATAAAAAGGATTAATCATAAAGGAAAAAAATTGATAAATTATGCCTCATCAAAAATTTTTAATTTACTCATCAAAGACACCATTAGGAAAATCAAAAAGGAGAGACAATTTTTAAAACTTCAAAAGAATGTGGGTTTTTTTTACAGGTACTTTTTCTCAGCAAATTTCAACTGTCACTCTCAGACCCAATAACCCTTCATTCCAACTCCCTCTGTAAGTCAGAAATCTAAGCCCCCACGTCTTCCAGTCTCGCTCAGGACCCTTTTGGTTAAGGGCAAGCATTTTTTTTCCTTCCTTTGACTTTGGAGATTAGAAGATGAAAGTACAGCAGAAAAATAATCTCTGCCATTCTCCCTGACTTCTTAAAACCCATGCTTGTCTGTCTTCCAATCAAGTAAAAGGTAACACTCGGCAACTATATTTTTACACTGTTGCCTCCTCTAACTCATTTGACGGTTTCACCTCCTTTGAAGATTCCTGTATGAAAACAAATGATTCATACAGACAGCTCAAAATCATTTTTAACTAACTATGCTCCATAAAATCTCTGTCTTAAGGAATGTGTAACTTCATTTTGAATATTTTGGTTAAAAAATTCTGAGCATGAAAGAATTGTTTTCACAGCCAGAATTTTCCCATACATATCTTTAATATGGATGGAGTATTTTTATTTTAAAAGTTACAAGGATCAAAATAGATATTGTATGTGAAAACGCATTATAAACTGCAATGCATGAGACATAGAAGGTGTTTCAGATTTCAATTTCCAGAAATATGGAAAAGTAGATACTCCAAAGCGCTCTCTTTCTAAAATACAACTAGATCCTAAATAAACTACAGCAGATATAATTTTTATTATAATTAATTACTAGACTGTGTAGAAATTTAAGGAAATCTCAAAGAGAAGAAAAAAAGACAGCAAGTTGAACCCAGTGTTGGGAACTTAGGCAGGAAGTAAACACAAAACAGTTTCCCTGATTGCAAACGTTAATATTACTAACATCAGATCTGCTATTGGAAAACTGAGCCTTGGCCCCCATTAAAGGGCTGAACCTGAAATTCCAGCATTTTTCAAGGGGGGTTAAAGGGTTTCCAGTTCAGTAACTCTCCTTAGCTTCCAGCAGATACAAAGAAAAAATTCTCTACGGAAAAACACTTCCCATACATTGGGCACTAAGAAGTCCCACAGATTAAAGACAACAAAACATGAGATCACAATAAAAAATACAAAACTCACACAAGGAAACAACCAAGTGTGAGTAAGAATCAACAGAAACACAAAAACATAGTTGACACTGAAGCACTTTGAATATTCTCAAGAGCAGAATTTAAAATAGTTATTATGAAATGGTTGAAGAAATAAAAGATAGAATTTTAAAAGTGAACAAGTAAATAGAAGGTATCAAAAATGACCTAAGAGATTTTTTAAAGGGCCAAAAAAGCTTTTAGAAATAAAAATATAACAGCTTAAATTAAAATTTAATGGATGGGTTACACAGCAGGTCAGTCACAGCTGAAAAAAGAATTATGAACTGAAATATAGAACTGAAGAAATTATCCCAGTTGCAACACAGAAAAATGAGACGATGAAAACGTAAGAGATTAAAAGACATAAGTAAGAGAGTAACATGAATCCAATCAGGGTACCAGAAGGAAAGAATAGAGAGAATGGAGGAGAAGAAATATGGAAGAGAAAATGGCTAAGAATTTTCTAGAACTGATGAAAAACATGAATCTTCAGAAATAGGAAACACAATATATTCTAAGCAGGATAAATAAAAATAAATCCACAGACACATTATGGTGAAACTGCAGACCACCAAAGACAAGAAGATCTTAAAGGCATTCAAAGAGCAGAAAAACATCACCCACAAAGGAACAGCAAATAAACAGCTGATTTCCCCAGAGCAACAATGGAACCCTGAAGTCCGTGGAATAATATCTTCAAAGTGCTAAGAGAAAATGACTGTCAACCTGGAACTATGCTCAGCAAGACTGTCTTGCAGATAAACAAAAATTGAGAGTGTGCCATCAAGAGAGCTTCAGCAAGGAACTTCTAAAAAATGTCCTTGAGATCTCAGTTGGTCTTTTATCCAAGATACACATTCTCAGTGAGGTGACATTACCCCCTAGGGAGAGAAAATTTGTTCTTTGTAGGCAAAAAAAAACTTACTCTTTTTATGTATAAAGCACAAGTACACCTAAACATCAATAAATATACAGTATACCTGTGATATTAAAATTAATTGGGTGGCAGGAAGGAGGCAATTAGAAAAAACTATATCAAAAAAGGCTCCTTGGTCGTGGGGGCAATAATGAAAGGAAGGTTGAGAAACACTGATCCAAAACAATCTACAAAGTCTTAGAATTAATAGGAAAGTTTATTAAAAGGGTTAGATTTAAGATCAATATACAAAAATCAGTTGTATTTCAATATACTGCCACAAAAATTTAGAAAATGTAATTCAAAAGACATGTAATTTATAATTGCAACAAAAAAATCTAAAGTGGGGAATAAGTCTGACAAAATATATCCAAAAAGTAAAAACTTTATGGAGAAATGTGTAAAACTTTATTGAAAGTTGTTAACCTAGAAAAAAAATGGAGAGATACTCCATGTTCGTGTTTAAGGAAGTTCAAAATCTTCACAGTGTCAATTATCTCCAACATGATCTGCGAATCACTGCAAATTCCAATCAGGGTTTTCCAAGGAACCTGGCTAGCCACTTCTAAAATTTATACAGAAGAGCAAAGTGTCCCAAGACACTCTTAAAGAATAAATTTGGGAAAATTGTCCTATCAAATATTGTGAGGTCTCATAAACTATGGTACTGAAGATAGGGTAACATTGGCGCAGGGATCAACAAACTGATTAATGAACTAGAGAAGGGAGCCCAGAAACAGCCCCCGAATATGTGGGTGTGGAGAACACTCTCCCCCAGCATTGCCAGCCAGAGTGCCGTTGCTTCTCACTGGTTCTCCAGGACCAATCACTGTGGCCTGCAGTATCTGGAGATCTGATGGCTTAGGTGTCATAGCACCACCTCTAGATCAGCCCCAATTAAACCACAAGGACTGAGAATGGGGGAGGGGACATCCTCCGAACGGAAATAGAGACACCAATAAACAGAAAGGGGAAATGGGCACCAAGAGACGGTAGAAAGGGTCCACCACACATGCTGCAGACCAGCCCTCAGGAGAGTGACGTCCTTAGTGATAAGAGGAACACGGGTGTCCGTACAAAGTATTCACAGTATGGCCACGCAGACACACACGGGTAAGGCGGCTGTTTATCTCACTCGTGCCCTCACTTGATCACCATGTCTTGTGCTTTTGGGGGCATTCTTTAGTCCCATTCTGGGTTGGTAAGTCAGCATCTTAGAAAGCACCTCTTTGCTGCAACCCAGGCCTCTGTCCCAGCATCTCTGAACATTTTTCCCAAAAGAACATATTTTCCTCTTACTGCTCTATTGAAGTATTTCCCAAAGTAGGTTCTACAGAATCCAAATGCTTGGGATGTTATTGGATACTAGATTTTTTTTTAACCCATTATGAAATAAGTCTGGGAATAGTTCACTTATAGTTCACTTAAGTCTTGACTGCCAAACTACTAGACCCTGGAGTCTTTAACATGGCAATGGGTATGGGGAATCATCTAGAATGGGATCCAATGCCTGAACTCCCACCATTCACACCCCCTTACACCAGTGACACAGGGCACCCACTCTTCTCCAGGTGGTGATAACCATCAAGAGTGGACCTTCTTTAAAGACTCTAGGGAGCAGTTTCCCTTGGATGTTCCCCCATGCTGGAAGCGCTCCAAAACAGGGGCATGTGAGAACGTAATCAGCTCCAGGTCACAGAGTCTGCCCCATCACAGCAGCATTTTCTGGCCTGCTGTTTCTCAGGCCTTGTCTCACCTGCCTGGAGCAATAGATCTGCTGAAGTACAACTACAGAGCTAGTTTTTCTTTTCTCTACTTTCTCAGTTTTCTTTGATGGGATTATATTAGTTTTATAATAAAACTTTAAAGTGTTTTTAAAACATAATCTTAACATAGTATTGAGTTAAAGGCTGTCACTCTAAATAGACCTCCTCATAAAATTTCACTCGTAGCCCCCTCAGGAAGTATTAGTTTGGAATAGAAAAAAACACAGGATTAAATCTAAGAATCTAGATCCCAGCCCTGGCTTCCCCATTCCCATCCATGTGAGCTTCAGAAGGTTAGTTAATTGCCCAACCTCAGTTTTCTCATCTGTAAATGGGGATAGTGTGATGTACTAAGGCACTGTTGTAATTACGTTATCTGTATAAACACATTCAATCCTCACACCAACCCTAGGAAGTTGGTATCATCTCCAGCCAATTATTATCTCCACTTTACAGAAGAGGAGACTGAGGCACCGAGAGGTAAGTAACTTGCCAAGGTAACACATCTAAATAGGTGACCCAGCCTAGATTTGAACATAGAGAGCTGTTCGGAGCCTACACTCTTGACCACTGTGCTATGCTGCTTCCTAACCAGGATTGTATGCAAATAAAATAAGACGGTGTAAGTCAAGGGCTCTGCATTTCCCTGCCCAACTTTCAGACGATAAGTGCCAGGTAGAAAGGGGCTATGTTTCACCATCTTATCCTCTTCACTGGGCTTGGTCTCTGACAATACTCAGTTAAAATAACCACACAACTGAAACACTCCTGCAGGGCTGGTAACAAGCCACTGCCTCAAGCCCCTGCCCCAAGATTTCCCCCGATCTCGCCAAATCCAGCAACTGAAGAGTCAACCCCTGGCACAGCAGGCAGTCCTCCAGGGACATAAATGTCTGAAACATCACCCTGCACGGGAAGGAACCGTAAACATTTGTTGAGTGAATGCAGCTCAGGAAACCAAATCCAAACACATGTCCTTGGTAAGTAGTAGAAATAGAACTTGGACCTGACTGACTGACAGGTCTGCCTGACTCCAAAGCCCATGGTCTGTGCTCCAGGGGACAGAGCATCCACGAGCACCGGCATCTGAGGCACTTGAGGCCTGAGAGCCAGACAGGGCTAACTGTTCACTGAGACTCTGAACCAAGATAAAAATCCCAACTACTTATCTGGCTTGTGAGGTCCCCCAACCATCCCATCTCCCTGACCCCATCTCTCCCCACACTGCAGCTTCTTTCTGCTCCTTGGCCATACTTGGTTTCTATGGCTTGGAATGGTCTTCCAGCAGATTCTCATATTCTGGCTCCTCATCATTCAGGTCACATCTGAAATGTCACCCCATCGCAGAGGACTTCCCAGACCACCAGACCTAAGGCTGCCATTCTCCCAACGACCACACCCTTGTCACAACCATCTGAAGGATTATCTTCTGTTTACTTGTACTTATTCACTCTCACTAGCATGTAAATACCATAAGGCCAGGGACCAGACTCTCTTTTCCACTCCTGCATCCACAGCTCCTGGCATATTTCTGAGTAAAGAAATGGGGAGCAAGTGTAGATATTCAGGAAGTGATATCCAACTGGTTAAAGCAGGTCAAGGTCAAACAGCCTTGAAATACAGCAGAAAATACCCAAAGAAGCCCGATTCTGGCAGAGGTTCATCCTCCTGCCAACAGTAGGTGACATCTGCTGTGTGCCAGGCACAATCCTAGGTACTGGACACACACAGGGGAACAGACAAAAATCCCAGCCTCCATGAAGTTTTTCTAGTAGGGAATCCAGACAATAAATACATACAAGAGTGAAACATACCACGTGGCAGATGGTGTTAAGTGCGAAGGATGAAAATAAAACGTGGAGCAGAGTTGGGAAGTGCAGGGGCAGGGGAGTGTGCAGTACTAAACAGAGGAGTCACTTAAAGACCTGGAGGCTGGGAGGCTAGGAGGCACAGGGGTATCTGGGGGAAGAGCATTCTACAGAGAAGGAACAGGAAGCACAAAGGCCCTGCTGCAAACGTGCCTGGTGTCTCCCAGGAAAAGCAGAGGCTGTAGTGGGAGTGTGGTAGAAGATCAGGACACGAGGTAATCCTGAGTGAGATGGGAGCCACTGGAGGGTTTTGAGGAGAGGAGAGACATGCTCTGCTTTTTGAGAATAGACTGGAGGATGGAGTGGAGGGGAGCTGAGGCCCAGAGGGTGGTTCAGAGGCTACTGCAAAGCAATAATACAAGCAAGAGACTGTGGTGGCTTGGACCAGAGTGATGGGGGTGGAAGTGGGAAGAAGAGGCAGAATTCTGAGTGTCTGAAGTCAGAAGCTGATGTCAGAGCCAACAGATGTGGAGAGAAAGAGAGTGGGCAGAAACAATGGGCCAAGACACTGTGAACCTTTTTGCTAATGATGACTCAGCCTGGGAGCAAGGAGAGCTAGACCCACAGGTGGGGGAAAGGAGCAGGTAAAGAGGGAGACGGGCCTGGGGCTCTGGGTAGGAACCCAAGAGGCCAGTGGGGAGACACAGCATCACCAGACAAGAGAAGAAAGGAAAAAGGAGGCAAACAAAAAGTCTTTCTGGCTGCCCCTGCCTCGGAGAAGCTGTGTCTCTAGAGCATCCCTTTGAGAAGGCAAACACCCTGACAGTTAAGGACAGCTTCATGGGCATGCGACCTGTGCAGTCGCACAGGGACCCCCACATAGAAAGGACCCTGCACTTGATTTAATGCTCTGCTCTCAATGTCTTGAAATTCTGAATAATTTTAGCAAGAGACCCTCCATATCATGCAATCAGTCCTGCTGACACTGCTCTCCACTTACTTGCCTCCACATTTGTAAAGAAGGTCTCTGGGTGAGATATTTTGTGGGAAAAGCTGAGATAATGACATTGGAAGAGCCCCTCGAATCTCCTGGGGAAGGAGATGCTGCGTCAGTATGTGCTCTGAGCAGCGCAGTGGTGACTCCGGGAACATCTGCACATGGCCCTGGACCAAAAGGTCTCAGTGGCCTCTTTAAAAGCAAAAAGGGGGGCCGGCCTGGTGGCACAGCAGTTAAGTTTACGTGCTCCACTTTGGCAGCCCGGGGTTCGCAGGTTCGGATCCTGGGCGCCTGCCAACACACTGCTTGTCAGCCATGCTGTGGCGGCGGCCCATATAAAGTGGAGGAAGATGGGCACGGATGTTAGCCCAGGGCCAGTCTTCCTCACCAGAAAAGAGGAGGATTGGCAACAGATGTTATCTCAGAGCTGGTCTTCCTCACAAAAGAAAAAAGCAAAAAGGACAAGAACAATTTAAAAAAAAATGTCTCTGGTGGAAAAATACTGCATTCCAACTTTCCATAGTTTATCTCTGTCCTCCAAAACCAAATGCATCAAGGAATGGTCTCAGCAACCAAGATTTTCATTTTGATTGGTGCCAAAATCTGGGACCCAGCCATGGTCTTATGAATTGATTCTGAGGCACATAAAGGAAAATATTAACACTGATTTATCTGTTCATTCTCTTTATTCACTGTTGTTCATCCATTTACCCAGACTAACCATAGTAACCATAGTAACATATTTCATTTTTTAAATATTATGCAATCCACTGAGGGGGGAATGGGAGAACTCACAAAAAATAATGTTGGAATAATGTAAACTGAAAAACTGCAAGATTGACAGAATTTGTTCCTTTATGGATGGCTGTTTTGGCACCATTGTAGAGTATCTCAGAAAATCAGAAAAAGGAGCATTAGTAGCTTATTAAGCAGGTATTCACATCTTACATCATTGGAATAAGCATCCTTTTGCCCTCATGCAACATCCTTCAGTGCAGCCCAGCCATTCCACATCATAAAAACATGGGCAGAGCCTCTCCCATAACCTGCATTAAGATACAGAAACCCAGAGTGTTTACAATTCTATTGAGGCATCTTTAATATGGAACCAATCCACTAATAACCAAATATGTATTGACCATCTACTAGGTACTAGCACTATAATCATATTATTGAAAAAGGAAGATTAGGGCTTGCTCTCAAAGGGCATAGCACTGAACTAAATTTTGCAGAACTGCTCTGGTTTACAGCTCCCATGATGGACAAGCCATAGAATGGTCTTCAGCAATTACTGTCTTGCTTACGTCCAGCCACCCAACTCCAAAGCTCCAAATATAAGATCCTTCTTCACATCACACCTCTAAACCCTATCATAAAATGATACTATGACCTTCTCTCTCTCTTTTCTCTCTCTCGTTCTCTCTTTCACACACACACACACACACACACACACACACACACAGGCAAACACAATTGAAAAGTTAAAAAAAAGCAAGACATTGGAGAGTTAAATAACTGGCAGACTATTAAGACAATTCAATACTAAACAGTCATTCCTAATGGAAAGGATGCAGAATTACGTGCCTAAAGCAGAACGTGAAAGACCATGGACACAGATTACACTAACATAAGCTGTAAAAGCTAACTCTGTCCAAGGGAGGACACCGGAATCTCTTATCCCGAACTGTGCAAATACCTCCTTGTTCCTCTTCACTCTGCACAAAATCTATGGTTACCTCTGAATGAGTCCATCAAGATGGAAACATTCATTTATTTGAACAGAAGGATGTCATTATCACTCCAAAAAAAGCGCTTTGGTTTGAGGTCACTTAGGCCTAACTAATGTAGTTCCCCCATAGATTAGCCTCATTTCCTGGGAATCCATATTGGGGTTTGGGGACAAAGTCCAGCTAATAGCAAAGTGTCATTTTCCTTGCTCTGCTACTAAGGCACCTATCTCACAGGTCAGTCTTCCATTTCTCCTGAGACAAGATCCAAGAAACCCAGTCATGTCCTTTGCATTGACAACAGCAACAGGGAACAGGACTGAGAATTAACTTAGTCGCTAATAAGAATTGGTTCTCCATGGGTTAAGATAACAAACTAAGACAAAATCCAGCTTTACTTGGCAATTAACTAATGGGGCTTGAAAAGAAGCCCTTCCTCCAGCAGGTGTTTTTGGCATACTGAGTTAACAACAGGGGATAAAGTTTGTGTTTTTATGACCCAGTTTTCAGTGCATACCCTTGTTTTGAGATAAGACAATTGATATACTCAAAAAAACTTTCTTTCAGTCAGATCTGTATCTGTGTTTTTAAAATAAGAGGTTATATTAAAAGAAATTTATTTCCCATTGCCACTCCTTTATAATATATTAAGTACTTTGAAAGTCATTACTTGTTTCTCTTCAAAAGAGAATTGCATTTAAGAAGGAAGCTTATCTAAGTTCTTTAAGATTTGGAAAGTAATTCCCAAGATAGGCCCGTATTCATTTCAAGTGAAAATTTAACTTAAACAGAGGGAGCCACATGATTAAAAATGAAGGTTCTTGGAAATGTTTTAAATTTTACTTCGCAAATTTAAAAAAAAAAAAAGCTGACCCCAGAAAAAGGTGGCTTCTCCTGAGATTGTTTCCAAACACAACCCTCTGACTAGGCCCTTGCATCACCAGAGCTCTAGAATCAACCGTTTGCAGAAGAGAGTAATCTTCTCCCAAGACTGCAAAAGACATAGGAGAGTATTCCATTTTTTATGGTAAAAAAATGTGGAACTATGGTTGTCCAGAAATATACAGTGGTATTTTTTTAATAATGCACATTTAAATTAGAGGACACACCTAGCATCATTTGGGGTCCATTGTAGGTCATTGATATTTATTAGTATCTTTCTCCTTCCCTTCTTTTTATGGTAATACTCACTTTTTAGGACGTTAAAGCCAACATACTTGAAAAAGAAGGTGTACATGACAACCTCCAGGATTGGCTGATGAAGAGCATCTTCCCGTGGTACCCGACTACAGACCTGTTTCTAGTTAGTTTACTCAACCCTGATGGTAAACCGGCCTTTGCAGATCACAAAGCAGTCCTTTCAGAGTCTTGCCAGAAACTGGAAACAGAAGAAGAAATGGAATCAGTGGTCAAAATTTGGGATCTACCAGAGCCAACAAGATCCAATTTGTTTTATAAATTATTTTCACCAAAACTTCAAGGAAGGGATGCTCTTCATCTTATAGCAAATGTTTCAAGGAGGAAAGAAAGGAAAGCCACCAACTAATTTTGCTAAGTTAATAACAAATTCGATAACAAAACTAGAGAAGGACAACACAATAAAAGACAATTATAGACCAGTCTTAATTATTAACATAGATGGAAGAGTCCTAAAACAGTAACAAATCAAACTCTATAGTATATTTTAAAATTACATCATGATCACTTGGGGTTTAGCCCAAGACGCAAAGAAAGTTCAACATCTGAAAACCTCTTAAAATGTAACTCCCATTAATGAAGTAAAGAGGGGAAAACTTCAACAGGTCCTGACAAATCATCTGTTAAAATTAGACATTCATTCATGACTTTTTAAATCCTCTTAGTAAGCTATGAATAGAAGGAAACTTTCTTAATATGATAAAAAAAAAAGTATCCACCAAAAACCCAGAGCAAACATAGCACATATTGATGAAAATTTAGAAACATTGCCATTAAAGTCAGAAATAAAATAAAGATGCCTGCTCTCCTTGCTACTGTTTAGCATTGCTGTGGAGGCACTAGACAATGCAGTAAGACATGGGGGAGAAAAGCAAGAAGTTTGGAAAGAAAGACACTAAATTGCTACTATTTGAAATTATTATTTTCCACTTACAAATGCAAGATAATCTACAGACCAACTATTTGAAGCAACAAGAGAGTTTTTGCTAGCTACAAAAGCAATGTACTAAAAGCAGTAAAAATACACCAGCAACAATTTTAAAATGCAATAGAATGTGCGTGCAAATACAACTCACAATAGCAGCAAAAATTTTAAGGAAACTAGGAATAAACCTAACAAAAGGTTTTAAGACAGAATTATAAAATGTTATGAAAGGACATAAAAGAAGTCTTGGATGAATAAGATATACCTTGTTCATGGATGAGAAACTGAATAAAGATGTAATTTTTTCCAAAAAGATCAATGTTATCTTAATCCTAGTGACAGAGTGGAATTTAACAAATTGATTCTGAAGTTCATGTGGAAGAGTAAAGTTCCAAGAAGAGTCAATATAATTCTTAAAAAGCACAAGGATAGGGGCTGGCCTCATGGCCTTGTGGTTAAGTTCAGCGCACCTCACTTTGGCAGCCCAAGGTTCAGTTCCCAGCTGTGGACCTACACCACTCGTTGGCGGCCATGCTGTGATGGCAACTCATGTACAAAATAGAGGAAGATTGGCACAGATGTTAGCTCAGGGCCAATTTTCCTCAGCAAAAAAAAAGCACAGGGATGGGAGCTCTAGTAGATATTGTGATATTATAAACTTTATAGTAATTAAAACCATATGGTATTAGTGAAAAGATAGAAAAAGAGATCAATGAAGCATAATGGAAAGCTTGGAAATATGGTGTATGATAGAGATTGGCTTACATGGTAGAAGGGAAAGAATAAAATATTCAATTAATAATGTTGGAAAATTTGGCTTTCTATCTAGAAAACATAAACAAACAATAACCTTACACTACACACAAAAATAAATTCCGGATGAATTAACAGGATAAATGTGAAAATCAAAACTTTAAACTACAGAGGAAAATAAAGCAAAATTGGCTTTCAGTTAAAGATAGAAAGTCAAATGCATATGTTAGCCTTTACTTCCTCCTTAAATCCCAGTAAAATAATAGTCAATGGATTTCTAAGATATAAAACCACAAAAACAAAAGGAATGGAAAAATAAACAGCAGCAGCAAAATTTGCAATCTGACAAGCAGATGGGTGAGCAGTAATTAACAGACCCCAGAAAGCCAAATTCTAACCTGGCAGTGAAGAAATCAAGAAGCAACCTGATTTGCTGGACAGAGTCTCCAAAAGATTTATCAATTGGCTTTACCACTACCACTGATGTGTGAGTAAAAGTGAGCTATAAACAAGAAAATGGTTCAAGTCTGCTTAAGAAGCATTTAGACCCTCAAATCCCCATCCTCACTTTGCCCGCTAGGGAACATGCTTCTCCTTGACTCTGTAGTCTATTCTCTGGAGAAGGCAAAAGAGAAGGTCTGGATTGGGGGACACCAGTCTAGTCAAGGGTAAGGGTACCTTATGAAAATAGGGAGATTAAAGTAAAAGTTTTAATTCTGAAGGTTGAGAGTCCCCTTTCTTTCTCCAATTGGTTCTCAGAATTCTGACAGCCAGGCTTACATATGTTCCAATCAAGAGCATGAAAAGCCTTTTATAGGGAAGAGGCCCAAGAAAAAGATCTAAAGAAAATTACACTGGGAGTTTCTAAACACAGTTGCCCAGCCAGATCTGCCTATATGAAGCTTACAGTTAGCAAGTCCTAATGAGGTTTAGTGCCCACTCAAACATGAGAGAACAACCCAAGATCCCCAGGCATTTGAAGAAGTCCTCTAACTGAAAGACAGGAGCTAAAAAGGCAATTTGAAGGAAACAGACTCCATGTGAGAAGAATAAAAACTTTAAAGATATTATTAGTATCATTTCAGACATAAAAGAAGATATTGTATATCCATGAACTAATAACAAGATACCATTTTATAAACAAGAAGAAAAAAGAAGAAGATATTTTTAAAGACCTTGGAAATGAAAAAGATGATAGTAAAAATGAAAGACCTCATTTTGAGGGTTAAAAAATAAACTTGAAATTCTATCCCTTAAAGTAGAAGAAAAAGCTAAAGAGATGGAAAATGAAAGAGCAACTGTAAAAACTTAGGATGAAATTATTAGAGAAATAATTCAAGAAATTTCCCAGAACTGAAGAACATGCATTTTCAGACTGAATGGGTCCATTAACTGCCCAGAACAACAGATGATAATTAACTCACATCAGGACATACCATCGTAAAATTTCAGAACACCAAAAGACTCTTCAAGCTTCCAAAGAGGAAAAACAATAGCAAGAGGTGTCACACAAAGAACAATTATAAGAATAGCTTCACAGCCCTAAATAACAGCACTCTGAAGGTAGATGACAGTGGAGAAATGTCCTGAAAATTCTGAAGGAAAATTATTTTCAGCCTAAAATTATATGTCCATAAATGTCCAAAGTATTAAGTGAGGGCAAAATGAGGCATTTTTAGACAGTTAAGTTCTCAAAAAGTTTCTCTGCCATGCAACCTATTTCAGGATTACTATTTCAAAGACTACTGTGATATAGTCTTTGCCAAAACAAAGGAGTAAACTAAGAAAGAGGAAGATAGGGAATATAAGAAAGAGGAAATCCAACACAGGAAAGGCAAAAGGAAAATTGTCAGGGTGACAGATGTGCTGCCAGTGTAGAAGGCAACCAGTTCTGACTCAGGGAGGTTGGGCCTCAGGGGACATTTCTTCAAGAAGATAACTGACAGCATATCTGATGTGTTCAACCATATCAAGAGGAGAGTTTTATATACTCATACAATTAAGTACTACACAGAAATTTAAATGAATCAACACACACATCTCAACATGGAAAGATTTGGAAGATAAAAACATTGAGTGAAAAAGCAATGAGAATACTATGAACATTACAACACCACTTGCATTTTTTTAAAAACTAATGGTTATTAGCAATACTGTATGTTTTTCATGGTGGGAGTGGAGGGAACAAAGGTCATAAAGTTCCCTT
The DNA here is from genome assembly GCA_031878705.1 of Tapirus indicus. Classification (NCBI taxonomy): domain Eukaryota; kingdom Metazoa; phylum Chordata; class Mammalia; order Perissodactyla; family Tapiridae; genus Tapirus; species Tapirus indicus. The sequence continues at coordinate 15,288,919 of CM062920.1, forward strand.
TTCCGTGGAAAGAGGAACGTGAATGGTACTGGGGAGGGGAAACAAAGTGGACTTCAATTTTATCTGTGAGGTTCTATTTCTTTTCAAGGATTTTAAAAACCTAGTGCAAAAATGACTAAGTGTTAATGTTAGTTAATTCTGGGTGGTGAGTACACAAGTATTGCTCGTACATTGATCTTTCTATTTTTCTGTATTTTTCTTTTCCAGAAAGGAAAGGAGGAAGGGAGAAAAAAGAAGACAAATGGTGCAGTCACAGCATTTCCAAGGGCCCAGGCTGCAGGGCCAGGAAAGCGGGGCCAGGACAAGATGGGCCATTCCAGCCGCCCCTCCTCACCTAAGCCTTCTCTTCACCTCGTTCAGTCCATTGCTCACAACAGAACACAGCCATTCTGCAAGGCGCATGTTTCGTTTTTCAAATAAAATCCCTTTTTAAATCTCAGCTTTTTTTGCTTTCTCGACATAGTCCACTGAATTTGTGCTTCAACAGCCCACGGGTAGGAAGGGTGTGTTAACCCCCTTTAACATCAGAAAACTGAGACCGAAATGATGGTTTGGAAGAGGGCTTAGAATTAAAACATAGTTAACCATTCATACTATTACTTCGTTAGCTATTACTTGAATAGAAAAAATATAAGTAACAATTGACTCTCGCACTCGCTCTCATCGTCTGGCAGAGTGCCACCATGCCCAAAGACTCTACCCTCACCTAGTGGCAGCTACCTCAAAGACGGGTAAGTGCCTAGGAGGAAATCAACATGTCTTGGAGTTGCTCTGCCAATATCATCTAAAAAGTTACAGTAAACATCGTAATGATGGAGGGGCTTGGGAGTGGGTGATGCTGAGGAGGCATTTGTTCTGTGTAACTTAGAGATTTGTCCTTGGCCATGAAAGGACCTGCTAAACACTCAGCTTCAAGTGCACGTTCACAGCTTCTGCAGAAAGCCAACAGCTGAGCCTACAGATACCAATGCGTATGGTCTCAGACAGACTTGAAATAGTTCATCATCAGACTCTTTCATTGGATTTGGAACTGGAAGAATTGCAAAGACAAAAGGAAAGGTACTGGACAGTTATCCTTTCTCTATTAAAAAACTAAATGACTCTGAAGTTTGGTGAGAATGTTGTGTGTATGGGTTCAGGTCAGTGCTTATATTCACCGACGCTTGACGGATTTCTGGCTTCAAATGTTTATCAAGACAATCCACCTTGTAGCAATCTCCAAAGAAGAATGTATGGCTCTGTTAAGTCCACAATTTGCTTTTTAAAAGTCACTAAATATGCTTTTTTACAACAACGACAAGTCATCTCCCTCCTGAAGCCAACAGAGTTTGTCACCCAGCTGCCCCCGCTTTTCAAAGCCAGCCGTCAAAAAGCAAAGGAAATGTCATGACTTTGGAGCGGTCAGAAAGCTCTTAAGTCGCAGTGCAGGCTATTTCTCCTTTTGTGGCACAGAAAAGAGTGGACAGACACAATGAATAAATAATCCCATTGTACTTACAAATGTGTAACAATCCTTCAAAATGAGGTGAGGGACAAAGATAGGAGATAGCAAAGCGGCCCTGGTCTTAACAGCACAGCTTGCAATTCCAGGGCCTAAACTGCTTTTGCAAACAAACACACACGCAGCGACCCTGAGAGAATAAAAATTAAAAATGGCATCCGATTCAGAACGCCTAGAGGCTCAGCCTAAATGGCTTTCTGCATAATTCACTTTGGACACCTTCAGCTTCGGTGGCTAAAGGCAGCTGGTCTGGGCCAAGGTTAACGCCTTAAACCATTCAAAATAACTGACTTTGAAATAATCATCAGGGTCACCAGTTGTTGCTAAAAACACCTCTTCATCATTTTTTACTTCACCATGGCCTTTCCTTTCCCTTTAAAAAACGTCGCGTTGTTTTATGTTCTAGCATTTGTCAAAGGCCTCCGTTCTTCCTCTTTGGTGCCTGCACCCACCCCTTCCTCACCTTGAACTGCAGGATCCAGGGGCAAACAGCAGGGTGCATGGTGGTGCACCTGGTGGTGGTGACGCTGGACTGAGCAACCGGAACCAAAGACACAGATGGGTAAAGCCCAAGCCAGAGATTCAAGCGTTCACAGAAACATAGAGAACTCCGGGAACTCAGAACTTCAAATGGCCTTAAAGAATTAACAACCTCAAACTTTTAATCGTATTTTTAAAGAAAGTGGGTGGGGTGATGCAGCTTGGAATATCAAAAGAACTCTTCATTAAGATAGAGAGTAGATTTTTGTATATATAAAAAAGAGCGTTTTATTTTCTCTTCACAAGACCAAAAAAGTGTTGTCTTACTTTGTAGGCAAAGGAAAAGTAGAATTTGAAAACTAGAATTGTTAGGTGTGGGACCAGGCTTGCCCAGTATTCATCTCCATGACAGAAGGGGACGTGGCTGACCTCATTCCCTCCCCACGCAGCTTAGTGCTCTTCTTAAAGCATACCTGGGTACCAGATTTGATCCCCTCATTGATGTAGAAGAATATCTGTCCTAAGAAAACATAACACTATGTTTAACCACTTTTCTTCAACAAAGAATTGTGTTTAGTACTGGATACAATATATTTTTCTTTCTTCCATTGATTAACTTATTGATTTTTAGGTCAATAAATATGTATCAAGTACCTTCTCAAGTCCAAGCACTGCGCTGGGCATAATATAAGGTTACATATAATTTTAGGTGTCACATATAATTGTGAGGAGGACATGGTCTTTCCCTCTTGGAGCTTATAATCTCAGACCACATCAGAAGAGAGAGAAAATGCTTCATGTGACAATATTAAAATCCTTAGCAGCCAGTCAGGCCTCTCAAAATTACACAGACAAATGGCTCTTTGTCCCAGTGAATGGCTCTCACTGAGCATAAGGTTCTTCCTTGGACTATTTTTGGCCTCTTCTTTGTCTAGTTTCATGAAGATTTCATCCCAAGCTGCTGCCAGAGTCCTAACCCCTTCAGGGAAAACAGAGAGCCTGAACTTCATTCAGGCAGTAGAGGATAATAAATACATCCTATAGTTGCAGTTCCCAAACTGTGTGCTAGAGCACCCCAGGGTGCTACAAAAACACACATAGATATTCTAAATTTTCGAGGGAAACACTGGGATATATGTTAGACACTGCAAACTACCACTACTAAGTTGTTTGTATATACAAAGAAAGAGAGAAATTCTTTTATTTCCTATACCCATATAGTTCTGTGTTAATGTTTTCTTCTGAACTACATTATCATTAGTTATTAATACACAATTATTTGAAGCAACATAAATATATATTTTAATATATAATTATTAAACATACTGTATTTCACTGAATCTAATACATCACTGATTGTAAGATGCATTCTTTTATGTATCCCTAGGGGGAAAAAGTCCTGCCAATTAAACCACAATGCAATACTTCCTGTCACTTTGGATTTTTTTTTAAACTTAACTGGAAGAGCTTTTTTAGACTTTAGACATAGATTTTAATTATATATCATTCTTGTGCATATTGCCCTTTTAAGTGAAATAAATGGTCTAAGGTGCTCCCACAACATCTTCACATTTTGAGTTCAGCTCTTCCGAATCACTTTTCAACTGAATCATTAATGATCACAGTTTTCTACCAATATCTTCCTCTGTGCCATCAAGAACATTGGTAAAGCAACGTTTCTTATAAGAGTGTTCCACTATTGTCTCTGCGATTTTCTTCCAAGCCGTGGACACCATTCTGCAAGCTTTGATTCTGGAGCTTTCTTACTTGGAATTGTCAGGCAATAAAACCACTTCATGGCCGAGATCTAACTGAAGGAATTATAAGATGCCATTGACTATGAGACACATCTTGATTTCAGACACAATTAATGCTCTCATAGACATAATCATTATGTCTGTAATGCTACCCTGGGTAAAAAGGAAGGTGCAGGTCAGGGACAAAGGACACATATCAATTTTAATGAAAGTGAAGAGTCAGAAACCAACTGAGCAGTGAGAGGATTTTTGACCCAGTCATCCGAGCCAGTCACTTTCTTAACCCAACACCTCTTGTTTGTTGCCCCCAGAGGTTTATCCATCATGAAGCAAAACACCACAGTCAGGAGAGAGGTATGCCTATGTTTTCTAAAGTGAGAGTACAAGAGGAGCTGAGAAGGGAGACTCCACAGACCTCAGGCATGTTCTCAGGCAGATGAATATTAGGAAAGAAGACCTGTGGAGTCTGGACATCTAAACTATCCGTGTGCCCTCAGGCCACATGGAAAGGTTTGGGTATCCCCAGGGGTATGCATTCATCAGTCTGACCAGTCTGAAGACTACAACACCAGAGTGACTTGATGTCTGAAGCGCAGGGCAGTGAAACATTTTGGAGGTCTAGTCCAGAATAGATAGACTGCCTCACTGCTCCTACATGCTAGGACTCCCTTGTGGAAGCACGACTTCCTAAGAGAGGCCTCAGTTCCCAGAGACACCATGATCCGCCAAGCTGGAATGATGCCAGACTCTCCCTGCATCCCATGGGCCAAGCAACCAAAGCTGAGACGAGAGAATAACGCCTCCTAGTACTTTAGCAAGACAGATATTGATATTCTTCCCCCACATAGAGCTCCCTCGCTTCAGTCACAGTTTTTGTTCCAAAGACCCATCACATAAACATCTAGCCAGGAAGCGTGCCTAGATGCTTATGAAAATGCATGATGTTTTAAAAATGTTCTGTGCTTTAATCCCCCTTTAAAATTAATGTTCCTAATTCCTGGGGCTGCTGTGATAGGATCTCGGCCATCTGCCCCTGCTGGTTCCCACGGCATCCTCCGATTAAACAAAGGGAGCTGGCTGAAGGCACAGGGGTTTTATTTCACGGGGCACCCATACATTCTCAACAGGCCTCATTTAGGAATGTGGTTTTTTTTTCAAATTGATATTTTTTTTTAACCAAATGAACAAATTGTCTTCCTCATCTCTTCTTAATTAGAGAACTGAGAAAGAGATTCCCAAGACTTCTGGTACTTTTCCATACTCAAAATTTCAGACATGACTTCTTCCCAGCAGCCCCCTGCCTCTACCAAAATGGTATTTCTATGTTTGCACAATCTTCTGTCCACTTCCTTGTCATCTTTCTGATACATTCTATATATACATTGATGCCCCTGGCCTTTCCACTTCTTTAAGAATTGAAATAATAGCACTGAAAAATGTGAAAAAAAATAAATAAAAGCATCGTGTAGAATTTAGAAAATGAATACTCTAACTTTTCCATGGACACGTCTGATGTAACTACTTTAGCAGATTCAAGTTTTCACAAGCCACATCAGGTCTATCAAAAGAAATGTAACTTCATTTTCTATAATTACATTCCATTTGAGCCCCCATTTCCATTTGACAGCAGAAAACAATCTAGTCACCTCCTGGTAAATTCAAATCAGTGATCACTCGGACATTTTAAGTTTAACTCAGGCAAACTGTGTACATCCCTTATCTGCCACTCCATCCCCTGCCCCACCCTCATTCTCTATCCCCTTTCTATTCAGGGTAGTAGCTAAGTTCCAGAGACAGCACCAGAGTCCAGGATGTGCGAGTGGGCATAGAAAGGGTCTCTAGGCCATAGCCACCCTCACCCATCTACTAGCATCCACTGGCATGAGCTCTTCGCTATTTATCAGCCATTTATGTACTTGTCCTAGGGACATGGGGACTTTTTGATGCTCTCCCAGTGAAAATCTATTCCCATGCCATTGTGGCCAAGGGAATATTAGCAAGGTTGCCACTTCTAAGTTTCCAGACAATAAGTAGGTTACAAGTCATAACTATTCTTGGAAACCCTAATGTAGAGAGGTCTCTAGGACTCCTCCTAGGACCCACCCCAAGGTAGTGCATGGGGAAGACACCTCATTCGCATTTCTAACCCTCTTGCTTCTTCCCCAACTCAATCTCCTTCCCTCTGGATCTATCACTTAGGGCACCAATTCTCAATGGGAGTGGTACTGCCCCACAGCAAGTTTGAAAATTTACAAGGACATTTCTCCCAAAACATTTTATTTGGAAAGTTTTCAAATCTATGGAAGAGTTGCAAGAATAGAACAATAAATATCCAGATGATCAAGAGATGGAGCAATTAATACTATTATCTACTATACAATTTGTTATTCAAATGTCTCCGATTATCCCAATAATGTTTTTTGTAGCTGGTTTTTAGTTCTCTCCAGTATTCAATTAAGGGTCATACACTGAACTGAGTTGTCAAATCTCTTTAATCTCCTTTAATTGAAAATAGTTCTGGCACTTCGTAGGCGGGAGCCAAGAATAGACATCTTACAATGCATGGGATGGTTCCACCCACAAAGAATTGTTCTATGTCTCACATGACTTTTGAGTATTTCCCCAGAAATTCATACCACTTTAAAAAATTGGTTATAGGGTGGGAGGAAACTTTTAGAGGTGATGGATATTTTTGTGGCATAGATTGTAGTGATGGTTTTAGGGGTGTATATTTATCTCCAAACTAATCAAGCTGTATACATTAAATATGTACAGCTTTTGGTATGTCCATCATACCTCAGTAAAAGTATGTTTAGAAAAATAATAATAATAAACAAAATATAATGAAAATCTTAAAAATAAATGAAATAAAAAATCATTTGTAACTATCTGCACCTAAAGCCTAATTCCATTTTATTTATAAACACTAATTAATTTTTGCACACTTTGAATATACACTGAATTTTCAGGAACAGCAACAATGTCATAAATCAAGGGAAAGGTGTACCCTACTTTGTTAGAAATTTTTTCAAGCGTTCATTTCAAAAAAGTATGTCACTAATGGCAATGCCATTCATAGTATTTAAATCACTACATGACCCCCTATATCAATCAGTCTGTGTTCAAGGCTGTCACTTTCACGGTGGTTTTATGTTCAAGTTCAAGCATAGAACTACATTATCATATCCTCTAGTGCAGTAGTGTCCAAGCACTTAAATGTTGAAATATATGTTTTAACCTATGGACAGCTAATCTTCGACAAAGCAGCAAAGAACATACAATGGAGAGAGGGAAGTCTCTTCAATAAATGGTGCTGGGAAAATTGGACAGCAACATGCAAAAGAATGAAAGTAGACCATCTTCTATCGCCATATACAAAAATCAATTCAAAATGGATCAAGAACCTGAAAGTGAGACCTGAAACTACAAAACTCCTGGAAGAAAATATAGGCAGTACACTAATTGAGATTGGACATAAAGGGATCCTTTCAGATTCCATGTCTACTCGGACAAGGGAAACAAAAGAAAAAATAAACAAGTGGGACCTCATCAGACTAAAGAGCTTCTACAAGGCAAATGAAACCAGGATCAAAATGAATAAACAACCCACCAGCTGGGAGAAAATATTTGCAAATCGTTTGTCCGACAAGGGATTAATCTCAGTAATATATAAAGATCTCATACAACTGAGCAACAAAAAAACAAACAACCCGATCAAAAAATGGGCAGAGGATATGAACAGACATTTTTCCAAGGAAGAGATACAGATGGCCAAGAGACACATGAAAAGAAGGTCAACATCACTAATCATCAGGGAAATGCAAATCAAAATTACACTAAGATATCACCTTACACCGGTTAGAATGGCTATAATCACAAAGACAAATAACAACAAATGCTGGAGAGGTTGTGGAGAAATGGGGACCCTCATCCACTGCTGGTGGGAATGCAAACTGGTGCAGCCTCTATGGAAAACAGTATGGAGAGTCCTCAAAAAATTAAAAATAGAAATACCGTATGATCCAGCAATCCCACTCTTGGGCATCTACCCAATGGACACGAAATCAACCATCACAAGAGGCGTATGCACCCCTATGTTCATTGCAGCATTATTCACTATAGCCAAGAAGTGGAAGCAACCCGTGTCCCTCGACTGATGGATGATTGGTTGAAAAAGATGTGGTATATACATACAATGGAATACTACTCAGCCATAAGAAAAGACACAATTGTCCCTTTTGCAACAACATGGATGGTCCTAGAGGGTATTATGTTAAATGAAATAAGCCAGAGAGAGAAGGACAGACACTGCATGAACTCACTCATATATGGAATATAAGTGAACACACGGACAGAGAGAACTGATTGGTGGTTACCAAGGGGAAAGGGGGTGGGGGATGGGCACAAGGGGTGAAGGGTTACATCCACAAGGTGATGGACAAACAAAAATGTACAACTAAAACCCCACAATGTTATAAACTATTAAGACATCAATTAAAAAAATGGTAAAAAAAAAAAAAAAGAAATATATGTTTTAGTTGCTTTCATTCTGTTTCTCTTTTATATTCAGTTAGGGCATTCTATCGATTTTTTTTTAATTTGTAAGTGAGTCATATTTATCTATCATTTTTATTTCAGGACAATAAGGAGGACTTTGCAAAGTACCAGTTACAAAAATGGGTTTCAAACAAATTATTGAAAATGTATAAGTCAATCAGGGAAATGTGAACACAGTAATCAAGGAATTATCATTAATTATTTTTAGATGTAATAATCATACTGGGATTATATTTTCTAAAAGAGTCTTTTATTTTAAAAGATTGCAGAAATATTGGCAGATAAAATGCTATGATTTGCTTTGAAATAATCAGGGTGGTAGAGTGGGTCAGGTAGACATGAAACAAGATGAGCCACGTATCAATAATTGTTGAAGATGGAGATGGGGAGAACAGGCTCATCTTACCATTCTCTCAACTGGTGTAAATTTTTGAAATTTTCTGTAAGAGAAAGATTGAATTAAAGGAAAAGGGAACCTACTGGGTTCGATGAGGTTGCAAACCACTGGTTTATGGTGAATTGTATTTCCAGCTTCCTTTAGGGCTTAGCCTTTTGAAGTAAAAAAATGAACTGACTCTTGTCTATATTCTTTCGTGTCTCCCCTTCAATAAGGAGGCAGATTGTGCAGGATGGGAGAGAAAGGTCACTTGGAGAAGGGTAGGGACAGTGGGGATCAGGGAGACTGGGAACAACATAAGGAGGCAGGAAACCTTGGTAAATATCCATTGTCCCACTATACTACCTCTCCGCATCTCAAAAGAACTTTCCTGCTGACAGGAGCAACTTCACTGGAGTGTGAAGTAATTCAGACTAGCAGCACTATGGACAAGTTGCAAAGGGTCTGCCCCTGCTATGTACATTGCTCTGTTTTTTTGCAAATCTGGTTTTAATGAAAGTGTTTTCCAAATGTTACTTTAAAATGAACCAGAAATTGCCTGGAAGGCTGCTAGGTTAGGTTAGAAACAGCTCTAAATGTTAATCTGTCTGGTGTAGGGGATGCTGAGACACACATAACAAAACTGAGACGGATCAGCCCCTGTCTTCCCTCCCAGCCAAGACCTCCTTCCAGTACCCAGATTTCTCTTCCTCTCCAATTGTTTCTAATTCGATTTCTCAAAAATAGAACCTGCTCTGGGTGCAGAATTGGTTTATGACCATGTCCTAGGTGCCAGACTGCATGCTGGAGGTGACAGAGAACAAGCTAGATGCCATTTGCCTCTAGGAACCCCAGTCTAGCAAAGGCAAGGTGTGTACAAAGGAGCAGACCATGATTGGGACACAAAGCAGAGAACTGTCTCCTTGGGCACTAGAGACATTTGTAAAATTATAAATATGATGCAAAATTTACATACAAAACAACTCTTGCCAGGAGCTTTCCCAGGCTGAGCTACCTGTCCAACCTCCTCCAGGAGCCAAAACTGAATTAATGACTATTTACCAAATACCTACCGCGTCATAGGCACTGCCTTTTCTGAAATATTCTTCCCAAGATCCACTTGATTTAACTTCCTCCTCAGTCTCATCTCTCTGATCCATCTCAGTTTTGTTATGTGTGTCTGAGCATCTCCTACCCTACACAGATCAACATTTAGAGCTATTTCTAGCCTAACATAGCTGCCTTCTGGACAGTTTCTGGTTCATTTCAAAGTAATGTGTAGAAAATGCTTTCATTAAAACCAGATTTGCAAAAAAGGCAGAGCAATGGACACAGCAGAGGGGATCAATCTCCATCAATCAATCATCTACATCATACCCTCTCTCTGCTCCCCTTCCTTGCCCAGAGGCTTGTTCTCCTGTAGGCTTCACAATGGTTCTAGACTCCCCGGACCTGAAGGAAAAAGCTCTAGTGGACTCAGGTTTAATGGTACTAGGGGCTTCTTCAGTTGCCCCCCCTCAAGGATATTTGCTTTTCGCAAGAGATGGCGAGTGCCTTGATCCCTCCAGCTTCTCCAGCTTACTAGCCCTCTACTGGCCTCACTTTCCCCCTTTCCCAGGCAGGGCACATGGTCAGTTAGCAGAACCCGTGTCCTCCTTTGCTGCCTGCCCTTCCATTGCTCCTGCCCAGCAAAACTCAGCCCCTAATCAGTCCCACCACTTGCCTGAAGCCTGATCGTCTCCAAGTCAAGGTCTCCCCTTCCTGGTCTGCACTCCTTCCACTGGTCAACTCCATCACCTATTCCATGAACAGATTTGCTCTCCTGCTTCTCTCAGCCTCCCCTTCCTGGTGGAGAAAATAGAGCTAACCCGGAGGGAATCACCTCAATGTCCAGCTCCCACACCTCCAGATCCAGCCAGATGTGAGGTGCCCTTCCTCTTGCACAAAGCCGACTCTGTCCCCAAACCTGCGTCTGACACCTCTCCTCCAAGACCTCCTCCTCTCTCTACGTATTCATCTTCCACATCTCCAACTCCTCTGAAGTCTCCACTCCCTCTGTGCCCTTCCCAAGCTCCTTTTGTGCCCTGCTTCCCTGTTTGGCTACCCTCATCTCTTTCCTCCCCCCTCACATTTCCTTACCTGGCCACCTTGTACTCTCCCTTCCTCCCACCAGCTTTCCCTGAACCCCTAGGTTTCTCCTTGTGCCTCTTTTCCGGCTCTCACAGGACTGGCACTCACCCCCATCTTAACATTTATTATAGGTTGAAAGTATTTCCTGGAGGACAGGGACCAGGTCTCATTCACCTGTGTTCCTCCAGGGCCAGCCCAGGGTCTGGCCCAAGGTAAGCCAGGTGTTTCCAGGCTGAGCTGAACATCTGACGACAACATACCCAAAAATGCCCTGGCTTGTTCTGGACTCTTTGTGGTGACATAGTCACAAGTTTCCATCAAAGCTGGATATTCACTGTGGAACTGGCACAAGTGAGAGGTCACTACAGGCTTCAGGAGCTCCCTCAACCTGATCAACTGACCTAAGAGAATTTGAGGAAAACAAGTCCTCGTCTGCACTTAAGCGACATTTCAAACAGCTTGAGTCCCCACCTCCACACACACTCACCAAGGGTGTGTATCTGTTGAGCCAGGGCAGGTTGAGGCACGCTTGCTCAGACCATATATAGAAGAACACAAAAGACCTATCAATTTCCTCTACTTGTGCCTGAACATTGCGGTTGAAGGTGAAAACCAAGCATATTTTCCTCCCCCCACACCCCTTCCCCCATGCCGGCTCCACCACCAAGGCTCAAGGGCAGTGAACACAAAAGGGCAGGGCCTTTCCTCTTCCTCTCTGAATGATCTTACCACCTTGCTTAGTTCCCTGATCAGAAGAGGCACTCAATAAATAAAATGAAATTTTAAGCTGAAATCACGAAGATTTACACCTCATTGGTTTTTTTCCTAACTCCCTGAATTTATTCCTAAAATCATTCTTAACTTCTGATTAGTGATTAATGAGAGACAATTCACAATTCTTGCTTGCATGAGAATTGTACTTTAAAATGCAAAATTAGTCAACTCTCTCACTTGGGGAGCAGAGGGGCTTTCTGGAATCTGACCAAGTCTGCCTTTCTCAGTACATTTTCCTGCTAGCGATGCTCTTAGGAATCAAATGTGGTTTATTTCATTTTAAGTCGCCTTTTTTTCAATTCAGGAAAATGAATGTTGGAGCCAGATAAGAAACTATAGTCGGCTTTCAAGAAGGTTACAAGAAAACTGCATCTTGCATTACTAATCCTTTATCTTCATGTTAACAAAAAGATTACTGACACATTTTTGAATGAAAGAAAATAAAATAGCAAATGCATCTTAGGAAATGTGTAACTTTCATGCAACACACAAATCAGTTGTTAAATATTTTTTAAATGAAGGAAAACGCATAATAAATTTTTTCCTTTGGAAGTAAAGAAACCAACTTTTAAGGAGAGGAGGGGAAAAAAAAAATAAACCTAGGATTGGGAAATCATTCTTTCATAGAATGTAGGATGAATTAATTGAATGATTGTACCCGTAACTTCTTAGTAGATAACATGTTTCCTAAAAATGATTTCATTTACCCAAATAAGTATTGTTTTTGTGAGGGGAAAGGTCTCAGAGGCTGTCTTTGTGCTTTTCTCCTGCAAGGTCAGACTCCATTTCCCAGAGTCCCCTGAGGAAGGTCCTGGAAGATTGAAGTCAAACAGACAGCATTTACCCAGAACCTTAAGAACATGCCAGGGACAGAGAATCAGCAGTGTTGACTGAACCGCCCCCCAGCATGAGGTCAGGTTGGGCCACCATCCTTGGCAGAAGATACCTGCTCTCAGTCTCAGCCATGGCACTCACAAACTGGGTGCCGGGGGCACATTTCCTAACCACTCTGTGCTTCAGTCTCCTCCCCATTTATAAAATGGGGACAACAGTAGACCTATCTCACAGAATTAAGTGATTTAATAGCTGTGCTTAGAACAGTGCCCAGCACCCAGTAAGCACTACATAAGTGCTTGATGGATTAAATAAATATCGAGGAAACATAACTGCGCACAATAAAAGGTAGTTACTATTTTTGAGCAAGAAAAAGAGAGCCTGAGAGCTGTAGATTACAGGACAGATACAGGATGAAGGAAATGGGATTGGCTCCCACAAAGAGATGACACATGCCACTGATGGAATTCAGAAGTTCTGGAGGGGCACGTGGTTGAGGGTTTGGTTTTTCTTTGGAAGTGGCAAAAGATGCTTAACTCCACTTCAAACATCAGTTTTTCAGCAAGGGCATAATAATAACCTGGTAATAAGAAGAAACACTCAGTATATCAGAGCTGTTCTAAGTACTTTATATATCATCTCATTGATCCTGTAACAGCTCTATGAGGTAGATAGTAATATTATCCCCATTCTGGAGACAAAGATGCTGGGCAGAGAGCATTTAAGTAACTTGCCCAAGCAAGTTATAAAATCTCATTACCAAACATCTTCAAGACAATTTGTCATTTACTTAAGCTTTCACAAGCATCATCCCATTTAACAAATCTGAGGCAAATGTTCTTACTCTTATTTATAGATGAAACTCAAAATGACTATAAGATATTTGTTAGCATGTGTCTCAGAAAAATCCAGTGGGTTCATCTACAGCTCACATTTCTGTAATGCAAATTAGTTCATACAAGCCTGGAGAATAGAGAAAAAATGTTAATTTAACACAGAAGTCATGTTAGTTCATGTACAATTTTTGCCAAAGTTTTAATGTTTTGCACCGAATATAGCAAGCTGAGAAGCAATATGGGATCATCCACGATGCCCATTATCCATCCCAAGTTCTCCTCTCGAGCTCACTTAGACCACCTGCTCCGTCTCAGATGTCCTATTGCAAGCTTTGATCCAACCTTTATTTTCCCTTGTCTCTGCACCTCATCAGCCTCAGTACTTTCTTACTCATACTTCCAGTAAGCATTTTTTAAGATAAAGTCCAGATTTATTGCAATATTTTTCATCTATTAGGGATTACACATGTCTTTTTTACTGTGCTAATATTTTTACTAGGATTGCCATTGGTTTTCAGTGTTCCGATGACAAAGTTTTAAGTGATCTGTTCCTCACTCTTTTTCCCCCTCATGCCCTGTTATTTCAAGTGTGTGATTTCATAGAATGTGGGGTTTTTCAAGAATGCTCATATCACATCATTGCAGAAATGCCTGTATAAGATAAAGTGTTTAATTTGGCTCACCATTATCTTTCATATGTTATGAAATATATTTATATATATTTCACATATCTTTCATATATACGTCATATTCTAATCAACAACAGCAGTGGGTAGATTTTGTGGTTACGGTTTTTACTGGTCTGAGATGGCCAACAGGCCAATGTTTTTGGACTTTTTAATTAGGCCTGGAGATGGAACAAGATACAATACTGGGGAGAGATCATTTCAGAGCCCTCTTCCATCCAGATCTAATTCTGCATTTGTGGAGTCTCAGTCCTCTGCTCCCCTCAAAGAAGGGGGTAGTGATCTGATTGGTCATGGGTCCAGTAATTACCATGGGTAATTGGGCCCTAATTACCATGGGTGAGGTCGCAGAGCCTTAAAGGGCTACAGTCACTTTCCTGGGTCCTCTCCTCTTGACACAGGTGAATCAGAATTCTTGTCAGAGCCAAAAAGGAGCCCCATCGCTTCTCTCATCTCTTCCTTCCTTACACACACAGCTGGAGGAGGAAGTTAAGTCCCAGCCTGCTCTGCAGATCTGACCACAACCATCCCTCAACACCTCTTCCATTTCATTCCTCCATGTGGCCAACCAGAAGGTAGTAAGAATTCCAAAATTTTGATTCTTGGAAGAGATTGGAGAACCTACTTAGGTCCCAGGGCCATGCAACATGCTTCAACCTAGCCTTTTCCAGAGAACCCTGCATGCAAACATCAGCCACATGTGCTGCCCGAAAATGGAATGGGGAGGGGGTATATTAGTCATAGTTCTCTAGAGAAACATACATATATTAGAGAGAGGAATTTATTGTGAGGAATTGGCTCACATGATTATGAAGGCTGAGAAGTTCCACAATCCACTGTCTGCAAGCTGGACACCCAGGAGAGCTGGTGATGTAACTCAGTTTGAGTCCAAAGGCCTGAGAACCAGGGAAGCCAAAGTTTAAATCCCAATCTGGGGGCCAGAAAAGATGAGATGAGATGTCCCCGCTCAAGCGGGCAAGCAGGAAGCACAAAGGGGTGAATTCCTCCTTCCTCCACCTTTTCATTCTATCCAGGTCCTCAATGGGTTGGATGAATCCCACCCACGTTGAGGAGGGCAATCTGCCCTACTGAATCCACTGATTCAAATGCTAACCTCATCCAGAAAGACCCTCACATACACACCCAGAAATAACTTTAATCTGGACACCCCTTGGCCCAGTCAAATCAACATACACAATTAACCATCACAGAGGGTGATTGGCAGGGCAGGATTCGGGATTGGCAGGATTGACCCACATCTGGGCCCCTAGTCATGCCATCAGTATACACCACAAAATCCGATCCATAGCAATGGATAGAAGACTGGAGCCTCACCAGGTTTACATTATAGAATGGGCTATATCTATTATTGGCCCTCCTGCTAGGTGACCAAGGCACAAGATCATGTGTTTAAAGTCGTAGCCATGCCACAAGCTCCCCAGAAGTGGCAATGCTTGTCTCCTTCACCACTTGTGTGAAGGCTGAAGCTTTACCCAACATACTTTTTCAGCCCTGGAGAAAATGCCTAGGAAATGAGCAACTAACCATCCTAATGGTTCAGATGATGTGTTTGTATTCATTATTTCCTTATAGAGACATTCCCAAGGAATCCACTGAGTGCTCACGATTTGAACTCACATAGTGGAGAAAGGTTAAGAGGTTTTTTAATTCTAATTAAATAATCAGTAAACTCTGACTAGAAAACAACAGTGGAAGAAAATGTATTCTGTGTGAGGAAGACACTTAGCGAAAGGAGTCCTCTAAAGAAAAACAATAATACAGGGCAAGGACTGTGGAAACAGAGAAGTTCTGTATAGTAAATCACCATATTTACTTGCCTGGCCAGCCTCTTCCTCTGCAGACACCTCTTCCCTAGTCCATGTGGGCCTGAGGGGCTGTCAGTCTCAGGACACTCCCTCCTCCTCCCCCAACCGCAAAGGCATGGCCTTGAAACCCAGTCTGGTCAATCAGAATTCCCACCCCCACCCCAACCCACAACAGTGATTTGTTCAGGGATGGGCATGCGACACAGATAGGACAAATTAGATTCTTCACCAGGACTTTTCTGGTAGAGGCAGTAAGAAAGAAAGTTTCTTGCCTTGGGGGTTATAGTGCTGGGAGGAAGTAAGATTAGAACTCCAGCACCCATCTTTCTTGCCTGGGACGAGTAAAGGGAAAAACTTGTCTATTATGAGAAAGATAAGAATGAGATCAAAAAAGAAAAGAAGCAAAGCTAAGAAATTGCATCAGAGAAAATTCTGTTGACAGCTATTGGTCACCTGGATCCCACTGAGCCTGAATCCAGAGCTACCTCTGGACTTCCCAGTTTAATGGGCCAATAAATTCCCGTCTCCTATGCAAATTTGATTATGGTTTCCCCCACCTATAACTGAAAGACTGCTGACTAATGCAAGGGCTTTTATGCTACTGTGCAAAGATGAACTTATTTAGGACAAGAAAGACCCCACACACACCCAGGAATATTCTGGATGAAATGTCCTATTGAAATAGCAGTAATCTACCTTTTATAGATGTCCAATGCAATCCACCTAAATATCTTTTTCTACTGAGATATAATAGACACATAACACTGTATTCATTTTAGGTGTGCAATGTAATGATTTTATATATGCATATATTGTGAAATGATCACCACAATAAGTTTGGTTAACATCCATCACCACATATAGTTACAAATTTTTCTTCTTGTGATGAGAACTTTTAAGATCTACTCTCTTAGCAACTTTCAAATATACAATACATTATTGTTAACCATAGTCTCCATGCTGTACTTTACATCCCCAGGACTTATTTGTCTTATAGCTGGAAGTTCGTACCTTCATCCACTTCACCCAACCCCCACCCTCCACCTCTGACAACCACCAATCTGTTCTCTGTATCTATGAGGTCATATTTTTTAGATTCCACCTATAAGTGAGGTCACACAGTATTTATCTTTGTCTGACTTATTTCACTTAGCATATTGCCCTCAAGATCCATTCATGTTGTCACAAATGGCAGTATTTCCTTCTTTTTGATGGCTTAATAATATCCCATTTCATATATATACCACATTTTTTTATCCATTCATCCATTGATGGACACTTAGGTTGTTTCCATGTCTTGGCTATTGTAAATAATGCTGCAATGAACATGGGGGTGCAGATATATTTTTGAGATAGTGATTTCATTTCCTTTGGATAAATATCCAGAAGTAGAATTGCTGGATCATATAGTAGCTCTATTTTTAATTTTTTGTGGAACCTCCATACTGTTTTCCATAGTGGTTGCACCAATTTACATTCCTACCAACAGTGCACAAGGGTTCCCTTTTCTCCACATCCTCACCAACACTTGTTATCTCTTGTCTTTTTGATAATAGCCATTCTAACAGATGTGAGGTCTCATTGTGGTTTTGATTTGCATTTTTCTGATGATTAGTGATGGTTTAGCACCTTTTCATGTACCTGTTAGCCATCTGGATCTCTTCTTTAGAAAAATGTCTATTCAGATCCTCTGCCCATTTTTTAATTCGGTTCCACCTAAATATCTTATTGTCATACATTATTCCTCACTAATGGGCTCAAGTGTGAGGTTTGTTAGTTGTTAGTGCCACTGAGTCAATTCCAACTCCTAGTGACCCTGTGTACAGCAGAGCAGAACCCTGCCTGATCTTTCTGTGCCATCCTCTCACCTTCCAGTGCTCTATCAGACAATGCTCCACTGCTATTGACAGGGTCTTCGTGGTCAATTTTTTTGGAAGTGGGTGGCCAGGTCCTTCTTCCTAGTCTGTCTTAGTCTGGAAGCTCTGCTGAAACCTGTCCACCATGAGTGACCCTGCTGGTATTTGAAATACTTTCAGCATCACAGCAACACACAGCCACTAAAATATAACAACCGACAGACAAGTGGTGTGGTTCCCTGACTGGGAAACAAACCCAGGCTGCAGTGGTGAGACATCAAATCTTAACCACCAGACCACCAGGGCAGGTTGTGTAAGATTTGGGGCTGCCTAAAATTAGAGAAAAAAAATGAAAAAAGATTCTACAGGATCCCCAAATGTTCTTCTAGAGAGAAACTGCAAGAGCCAGGCGTTCTAGAATGTCTCCTCTACAACCTGCCAAGAGACCACTTTCACTCAGCTTCCAATCCTACTTTCCCAAAGGGACTAACTAAAGATGAAAAGGAGCTGGTACTAACTGGCACCTGCACTGCCCCAGACACTGCTGGATGTTTGACGCTTGTCATCTAATGTTCATAGCAAGCCTATAAGATAAGAATTACCCCCATTTTACAAATGAGGAAACCAAGACTCAGAAAGGTTTAGTGACTTGCCCACTTTAGTGCACGGCAGAGCCAAAAATTAAATTAAAACCTGTATCTGTTTGAATCCAAATCCCATGTTCTTTCCAGTTCAGGAAGCTGGAATACCCAACACCATGACCATTTCTTGGAGAAGACAATAAGCATGATGATGGGTGTAGAGGGAAAGCTTCAATTCAGCGCAATCATCGTTCATGAGGTTTGTCAGTTGCTGTGAGGAAAGACACAGGAAAGATTGGATCAATACCCTCACGGAGCTTGCAATATTGTAGGGGAAACAGACTATTACACAAACTACTGCACTTCAAGTATGAATGAGGTTTCAGTGTAAAGTCATGTGGGATCCTGAAGAGGGAAAAACAGATTCTATCTGGGTATGGCAGAGGAATGGCTCATGGAGGAGGAATTTAACCTGCGCTTAAGAGTGAATGGGATTCCAGTAAGCTGAAAGGATGAGACAGGGAGGCCTTCTCCTTTAAAATATCATGTGAAGTCGGCTAAGTGTGCCCTTGCACTACGGGTGGTACAGGAGACTGAAGGTGAAGACACAATGCACCGATCAGAATAGACTAGTTTATGCAATAGTAACAAACAACCCCAAAATCTCAGTGCCTAAAACAATAACACACGTCTTGCTCAACTACATGGTCAGCATGGTTGGCTGGGTCCTCTCCTTGATGTCTCTTCTACTCTAGGACACAGGCTGACGAAGCAGCCTCTATCAGGAACATTGTTGGTCACCATGGGAGACGGAGAGAGATATCTGGAGGGTCTCACAGCATCAATTAAATGTTCCAGCTTGGAAGTGCCTCTTATCACCTCCACTCACAACTCATTGTCCAGTACTAATCCAAGGCCCCATCCAATCACAAGGGGACCAAGAAATGCAGTCCTAACAGGCGTCCAGAAAGTAGAGAGCTGGAGATATTTGGTGAACAGCAGCAATGACTACCACACTTGGTGTAGACACTTGTCCATGACAGGGCTTATGTGAGGCAAGGACATGAGGAGAAGACAGTCATATGGAGAGCAAAACAGAGAGTCTAGAAGTCAGACCAGCAAACATGCAAACATTGATTAAGCATCTACTATGTGTTAGGCATTGTGCTAAGCACTTGAGATTCAAAAATGAATGATATATTATCTCTGTCTTTAAGGAGCTCACAGTCTGATGGTAGTGAATGATTCATGTTATGAACTGAATTGTGTTCCCCCAAAATTCTTATGGTGAAGCCCTAAACCCCCAAAGTGATGTATTTGGAGATAGGGCCTTTAAGGAAGTAATTAAGGTTAAGTTTAGGTCATCAGGGTGGGGCCCTAATCCAATAGACCTGGTGTCCTTATATGAAGAGGAAAAGACACCAAAGCTCTCTTGCTCTGGTTCATGCACAAACAGGAAACACCATGTGAGGGCGCAGTGAGAAGGCAGCCATCTGCAAACCAAGAAGAGAAGCCTTACCAGAAATCAACCCTGGCACCTTGACCTTGAACTTCCAGCCTCCAGAACAGTGAAAGAATGAATTTCTGTTGTTTAAGCCACCTAGTCTGTGTATTCTGTTATAGCAGCCAAGCAGATTAATACAGTGCATAAGCGGATAATTATAGTGTGATGTGGTATGTGCAATAACAGACATATACACGTGGGCACACAGGAGAAGAGGCCCCTTCAGTGATTAACATGATAATGGTATTTCACCATAACCACAGGTCACCCTGATCCTGTATCCTGATGCAGAACTCAGGGGCAGGGCCCTGCCTCTACTTGGAGGCAAAGATTCGGGGGCATCGGGCAGCTTCAAGAACCAGTCATGGTCTAGTGGCTCCTCATGTGGCTCAAGGCAAGCACCATAGAGAAAGATTCTTAGAAAGACGCCAAAAAGTTCACCTCCTTAAGGATGAACATGAAAGAGAATGTGCCAAGGCTGCTACTATTGCCTGCTGCCCCATTATCCTCTTTGGTCCTCAGCCTCCTCACACTGAAACCCGATAAAGTAATAATTTTCTGAGAAACCCAGAATTCCCAGAATTTATTTATATTAAATAAAATCAATACACAGAAAAAGCAGAACTCATAGAATGCAATCATAAGGCATTTCTATTTTATCTTTCTGTATCCCTTTAAAATTTACTCAGTAGAGTAAGCACTTCTGCCCATGTATAAAACTTAGGCTGTTTCCATGACTTGTCCAATGACTTATAGGAAAAAAAATCCTATAGGCACAGTTTTAAAAGGGCAGTTAGAATGTCCAGTCCCATTTAATAGCCAAAGCTCCTAACTTCATTCAAAGTTACAGCTGATCTTCCTCTCCCTACAATGATGTGCTACCTGGGAAGAGGAGGTAGTTGACTTCCATCTTTCTTGCTCACCTTCTCGGTCATCCCCAGCTGCTGTTTCTGACACTATACGATTGGGGGCTTGGGGAGAGAGAAGAGTGAGAGGAGCTGGAAAGCTGTTACTTGACCGGCATTACCCTGGGCTCCATAGTTATTACTAGATGACACTATCCTTCCCTGATTCTCTTGCGAAGTCCTTTCACAAGTGATTCAGAGATTCCCACTGATTTCTCACCTGCAATTTCCTTGACCCAGGCAAATCCATCTCTAGTACAGTTGGTCACTTTCCTGTGTCCACAGCCACTGGACAGTCTACCCCCAGTTTCTGTCAGTTGGGTCCTGTTGACCCTTCAGAAGCCCCAACTGGAGGGGACTCAACTCTTTCATACACATGCAGTTATCTAACCCTTAGGAAACATCCACGCCCCTTTGCCTTGACACAGGGTGATCCCAACACAGACACGACCTCGGAATCATCCACCAGCAGTTAGTCAGCCCATCTCTTACCCTTTTAAGACTTACCCAGCTGGATTCAGACACCAAGCCACTGTGCCCTCCATTCTGCATGAGTCCTGGAAACTCTCTGAGTAGTCCCACTGAAGTGCCCTCACTAGGCTTGAGGTGAAGTCAGGCATAACTCACCCTTCCCATGGCGAGGACAGGGGCTACTCACAATGAAGCTCTTTCCAAAGAAAATCTCCCCACATATTCTCTCTAACTTCCAAAGATCCAACCTGATGTGAGTGTATGTTTAAGAGACAGAAAACTAGTCTTTAATATTTTCTCTGCAAATTTGCATCATAGTCTGGCCCCTTGCTATTATATCTGTCACCCATTATCTTTGAGTTGCAGCTAAAACTTCCATTTTAATATTCAGTTACTCAGACCGCAGTGAGCAGAACTGCCTGCATCCCTGCAGAATCACACGAGGTAGCCAGGGATTTCAAACAAAACTCCCCACGGGACCCAAATCCACGCTCACTACTGAATTAACATCACAGAAGGACTCCTCTTCCTCTGTGGGGTTTCATTCAAAGAATTAATTCTGTCTTGTCTCTTCATTCTCTTGGATCTCATTGTTCCTGATTTCAAAGTGTTTGGATCTAAGAGCCAGAGGCATCATGATGCCTGTGTCATTCAAACCAACTAGCTCAGAGCACGTGTTCTGACCGCAGTGCAATAAGACTGGAACTCGTAAGAAAAAGACGACCTCACCCAAGAAGACCCATGAATTTGGAAATTTATAAAAGACACTGCTAAATAACCTATGGGACATAGAAGTCACAACAAAGTATGGAACGTTTAGAATTGAATGATGGAAAACCTACATATCAAAATTTGTGAGATATATCTAAAAAGATACTTAGAGAAAAATTTGTAGTCTTGAATGCACATTTTAAAAATAAGAAAAATTGAAAGGTAACAAAGTGAGCATCCGTCACAAGAAGTTAGGAGAAGAAATAAGTAAAATCAAAGATTAGAAAGACAGAAATAATAAAATTAACAGTAATAAATAAAACAAACAGTAGAAAGAACAATAAAATAGACAAATCTCTGGCAAGATTGATCAAGGAAGAAAAAAAAGAGAAAGCACAAAAAAAATAATACTAGGAATTTTTTTAAAAGGACCTAACTAACTACAGATTCAGTGGATATTTAAAAACCAAAAGGAAATGATACAGAAAACTCTGTGCCAGTCAAGTTGAAAAGTGAGATGAAATGAAAAAGATTTATGGCCAAAATTGTCTAAAGAAATAGAATACTTGAATTAGAACCATAATCAGTAAAAACATCAGGCCCTGACAGTTCTATAGTTAAGTTTTATCAAACGTTCAAGAAGCAAATAACCTTTACCTTATCAAAACGTCCCAAAGAATAAAGAGGAAAGATGCCCCAACTCATTTTATGAAATTTGCATAATCTTGATACCAAAACAAGACAAAGAGACAACAAGGAGGAAAAATTATAGGTCAGTCTCATTTTTGAACAAAGATGAAAAAATACTAAATAAAATATTAGTAAAGAGAATAAAGAAAAGTATGAAAAAACTAGTAATGACTAAGTAGAGTATATTCTAGTACACAGGATGTTCTAATAGTTAAAAATCTATTAACTCCTTCACAAAGTAAGTTATCCAAATGGCCGATAAGCATATACAAAGGTGCTTAATATCATTAGTCATCAGAGAAATGCAAATTAAAACCACAATTAGATACCACTTCATACTCACCAGAAAAGCTAAAATTAAAGACTAACAATACCAAGTGTTGATGTTGGATGTGGAGTAACTGGAATTCTCATACATTGTCGATGAAAGTGAAAAATGGCAAAATCACTGTGGAAGGCTGTGTGTCAATTTCTTAGAAAATTAAATATATACCTATATTTTATTAACCAGAATTGTATCCCATGCCACAATTATGTAATTAACATAATCTAATTATTATTAATCTTAATATTAATTTTTAATATATCATATATGAAAGAATATGTTTGTACTATGTATAACCAACAAATAATTAATATCAGAATATATAAAGAATATATATTGATTTATAGGACAAATCAATAAGAAAAATATAAGAATAATGCAATAAACAATGATGAAAAGTCAATTCTCTAAAGAGGAAACTAGAATTGCCAATAAACGTATGAAATGAAGCCCATTTCACTACTAGGAAAATGTAAATTAAAACAACAAACTTCATCAAATTATCAAACTGTCAGTCAGACAAGTGGGGATAAGCCATTCCAGGTAGAAGGAACAGCATGTGCAAAAGCATGTAACACTGTGAGAATGCATTTATACCTCCATTTGTGTTTCTGCCTGAAGAGAGCAGCAAAACTTTTACACGCAAGTAAACATCAAATCTGGACAAAGAAACGGTTTTCTCATATTACCCAGCACAAACCCACATGAACGTCCAACGGCTCTGCAAATAGAGGCTCCCCAATCCCAGGCACTTCTAGGATTCTGGGGTGTTTCTCCCGGGGTGTGGTTACCTCTTCCTACATAAAAAGTAAGTTCCAAGCCATTCCTCCGTTTATCCTGTAGGATAAATGACTCCATTGGTTGTGCCTGAATCAGACAAAACCAGCAGATGGATTACTTCCTGCTGTCCTCTTGCAAGGGCCCCCTTCCCGGCCTAGTTCGGGAGCATCTGACCTTGGGGGATCCTTGTGCCATGTCCTGAGTGCCGACCTTCTCCAGCGTAACAGCATGTTGTAGCTGAGGCTGTAGTATCTCAGAAGTCCAAAGCACTGACAAAAATAACTTGCAAAGACAGCAGAAAACAACAAGGGGAAAGTAAAATCATCATAGGGCCCACTGTGTTCCCAAACAAAAAATAGTTTTCCATTGTCTACTTTTTCATCATCATTTTATATTATCATCTCTATTTATTTGACAATTGCAGGTTTTCCAAACTTCACTGAAATTTTACTAGCTAAGAAAAGAAATGCAAGTAATCATGGAAATGGGAATATTTTGCCCCAAGAGATGGAGATTTGAAGCCATGTGTGATTTTTGGCATCACTTACATACAGTGAGATATGAACAAAAACACTAGAGACCTAAATAAAATCCTGTGGTGGAAGGAAGGTCAATAGGACTGGTTCTGCCTGGCTGTGGGGAGGGAAGGAACTCCCAGCAGCACCCCAGGGGTGGCAACTGGCTCCCTTGCCCACGGAGCCCAGTCCTGTGTGGAGTCGGCTGTATGAATGGAAAGAACAGCCTACAACATGGATTAACACAGTAACTCACCCACTGAACTAACTGTACCTTGTTTGAAAGTTAAGGGTCCAAGGGTCAGGGGCAAAACTGAGATTCACCCATCAATGGAACTCTTTCTCTCGCTCTTATTTTAGAAGTAAATAGCAACAGCAGGAAAAATACAAAAGGGATAGGTTTTGAAGGCCAAGTTGAAGACAACAAAGAAAAGGAGGTAAGGCAGCCATTGTAAGCAAGCTCATTAAGGTAATGTGTTTATAGGAGTAAAAAAGCTACCAGAGGATTGTCACTGCAGGCCCCTCCAAGCAGAAGTGGAGCACATCCTGGGGGCTCCGTACCATGAGGAAAGCTGGCAGTGATCTTCAGGTTTCATGCATCCATCACGTCACCAAAACCAGACTCAGCCCAGATGAACCACATGAGGCGAGGCATTTCTCAGCCTTTCTCCATTACCATCACCCTCAGGAGCCATTCTAGGTATTTTCCCTCATTGCTCCCCCATTAGATTTTGACATGGCAGATATGCTGTATATCTCTTTATGTAATGCATGCATATCTGTGCTGCACACATAACAAGAGATTTGGGGGCCTTCCTAGAACCAATTTTCACCCACTTGGGAGAGATACTGTGCTCTTGGAAAACACGTGGCCTAACCCCACCCTTTTCCTCCATCTTGCCATGGCATTTTCTTATAAACACAATCAATAGATTAGATTTCATTATATTTTTATAGAACAAGTAAACTAAGCAAATTAGTCAGGAATGGATTTATTATCCTTGCTGGCACTCACACACATCCAGAGCAGGTGACAGAACTGCAGGAACACCAATGAAATGGAGAATCAGTCAGCTCTAAAGTGGTTTTGTGTGTATCACAAAAATCTCACGTGTCTCTCTACCATGGAGATCACTCTTAGAATCCATATGCTGTTTAGCCCTACCTGTCAAGAAGATTTTGCCACACTTTCTGACCCACAGTTAGTAGTGTGGAATAAAAATGTTTTATTTTTATAAAATTTTACAAATTGATACCATAATATAAAACAAGGTGATTTTCTTTCAGATTGTATTGTCTCAAAATCCTGATCTAGCATCCTAGAGGTGGGGGCAGGGTGCCCATTTGAAAATCACTCTTGGGGCCGGCCCGGTGGTATAGCGATTAAGCTCGTGCACTCCGCTTCAGTGGCCTGGGTTTCACAGGTTCGAATCCCAGGCGAGAACCGATGCACCGCTCATCAAGCCATGCTGTGGAGGCATCCCACATACAAAAAATAGAGGAAGACTGGCAACAGATGTTAGCTCAGAGCCAATCTTCCTCACCAAAAAAAAGAAAGAAAATCCCTCTTATGGAAAAATTGACTTAATAATCATGAGGCAAACATCTCAGAGTTAGCTTGAAAACAACTAGCTAAAGTCAACTACACAACAAATTGGTTCCCAAAGCTTCTATTTGCTTGATTCAACTGAATCTTTCCAAATTGGTTTATGTTATAATTAAAGGTTGTAATAATAGTTACCATCATTCCAATAACCCAGAGGGTAAGTGCTGCTGTTGTCCCCATTTTACAGCTGCAGAAAATGAGGCTCATGGGGTCATATCTTGTTCAAGCCCACAGGGCTGTGAGAGTAGTGGAGGTGCAGTTCAAATCCAGCTCTGCCTAACCACAAAGCCCACGTTTTTACCACAGCATAGTCCCTCCCTTTGTGTAGACAAAGCCTTGGTAGATGGGAGCGTAAAATGTCAGGTAGAAGTATTTCTGCTAAAATATAAGTTGTGTCACTCAACTTTGGGGGTTTTTGAAAAATTTGGACTCCAGCTACATCCTTCTAAAACCAAGCAGGTTAGAAAAGCTACTGTGAAGATTTGTTTTCGAATTTGAGACCCACTCCAAGAAGGTGTGCTCAGAGTTCAGCAGACAATGAAAAATCATCCCAGCTCTACCCACTAACAATTGGTGCGCAGAGCTCTGCTCTCTATCAACCTCCAGGCTCCAGCCGGCTAAGAGGGCTCTCTACTTTGCATGCGACTGCACAGAAGCAATTTATTTTCTCATTGGAAATGGTGATGCCGAGAGAGCAGAGCCGTGTCACACATGGGGGAGCCACCACTATAGGGAACAGAAGCTCCTTCCAGCTTGGCTCAGCTGCCATCTTTTAGCTGCTGTGAAAGCAACGAGAATGGTGCATCCCCAATCCCTGTCTCAAGCAGGATTGAGAGTGTCTCAAATCCCTGCCTTCTTAGAGAGAATAATGGCAAGAGTTCGTGGGGGAGAAAGGGAGGGAACCTCTCCCTGGAAACCCTGACTATTGGGCTCCTTAAAGATGGATTAGCATTTCAGAGATTTATTCAGTTTCTTGGGTGGAGAAGCTGACTCACAAATACTGTAAGTTTGGGTGTGATAGCTTAGAGCTAAATCTGTGTCCTTAAGCAGAATCTCAAGCCAATAATTTTGAGAAGGCATAATGGAGCGCTGTGATAACCCCCAAAACTCCATAAATAATGAAGTCACACCCCTCTTATCCGACAGTCAAGCATCAAACACCCTCAGCCATCTGGAGCATCTGAAAAGACACAAGTATCCCTAGCAGTCACCCTGCACAGGCAGAAATTAAAAAGCCAGGGAGAGCCTAACAGGGAAGATTACAGAAAGAATGACATGATTGGAGGGTTTGCAATGAAAGGTCCTCCCGCATAGGCAAGCACTGGCTCTAAAAATCAAGTGCCACTTAGACCAAAAAGAAGGAATGGGAATAAAAATGAGAAGGATGCACAAAACTCAAATCCTAGAGAATCATACTATTAGATTCACTGTCCAATAGAAATGTGAGCCACAGATGCAAGCCACACGTGTTATTTTAAATTTCCTAGTAGTCACACTAAAAATAAAAAGAAACAGGTAAAATTAATTTTAATGATTTATTTTACTTAATCCAGTATCTCCAAGATATCATTTCAACATACAATCAATATTTTTAAATTATTGAGATTCTTACATTCTTTTTTTTATACTAAGTTTTCAAAATCCAATACGTATTTTACACTGACAGCACAGCCCAATTTGGACTAGCTGCACTTCAAGTATTCAGTAGCCAAATGTGGCTGGTGGCTAACATATTGATAGAAAATTCTTAGCCATATGCTCGAGGGAATCACAAAGAGTAATACAAGGACATTCATTGTAGCATTGCTTGTAAGCAGTGAACAATTGTAAATAATTGAAATGTCCATCAAAAGGTGAATACATTACTTAATTTTATTATATTAAATAATGAAATACAAAGCAACAATTACAACGGATAAATTGAATCTAAATATATCACCATGACATTGCTCCAAAGCATAATGCTGAAGACTCATACATACTGGGTACCATTTAGGTAAAGACCCCCAAAAAGCCATACCTTGATTTTTGAAACAAACATATGTAATACAGTAAAAATATAATATTAGGAGGACTATGCACTAACTTTAAAAACCGGTTAGTTCTGGGGGCCGGCCCAGTGGCGCAGTGGTTTAGTTCGCGCTTGGCAGCCCGGGGTTCGCGAGTTCGGATCCCGGGTGCCCGCCCACGCACTGCCTGTCAGTCATGCCGTGGTGGCGTCCCATATAAAGTGGAGGAAGATGGGCACGGATGTTAGCCCAGGGCCAGTCTTCCTCAGCAAAAATGGGAGGATTGGCAACAGATGTTAGCTCAGGGCTGGTCTTCCCCACAAAAAAAAAAAGTTACCTGGCACAAACATAACAAAATGCTAGTATTGTTAAATTTCAATGGTGAGTACAAAATTGCCCATTAAATTATTTTCAGTTCCCTTCTGCATGTTTGAAATATTTCATGAAAGAAGGAGAGAGGGAGAGAGAAAAAAAGAAGACACATGATCACAATAGGAAAAAAAAAGACGAAATAGTTTGAACAACCCAGCACAGGATTCGGGGTCACGTTCTACCTGCCTCCTGTGGACAGCGGGACCCACCTGACATTCACTAATGACACGAGTAAGTGTTGCGCCCGTTCCAAATGCAAATGCTGCAGGGCATTCAGAGATGCTCATGGCTGCGAACAGTGAAAAAGACAATATTCTCTTGTTTTCCATACACTCTATCAAGGCAGAAGAGCATTTCGTTTTATTTAGAAGAATCTATTTTAAAAGGTTTATACAGAACTTTTAGCACATAAAGAGGTTAACCTTTAGCTCTCTGGAACCCAGGCTGAGCAGATCCCCTATGTGGCAATAATGGATAACTGATGAGTTAAGTGTTCACACAACCACACCCTGGCTTTATCACGCCACACTGCACCTCCTCATCCGTAACTTTGAACTTGGCACAGCTACTCCTGGTCACAATCTCCCACCCCGCACACAGACACACACACACACACACACACACACACACACACACACACACACAAACACACACATTCCCTCTACGCTCGATTCTGCCTCCACTCCTCCCTTCCGAGCATGTTTGACTCTCAGCCCAGCATAGGTTCTGTGCATTTGGCGTCCTCCACAAATCTGAAGAGTTTACCGTCCTTCCTCTCTCTCTGGTCATTTTTTACAGATGCGTCAAAACACGATCCCATGAGGTCCCCACTGTTAGCACTTCTCTATCCACGAGGTACCCATTTATCCCTAACCTGGTGTATTGTCTCTGTGCCCAGTTCTTCTCTTGGATGAAAACGGCTTCCTCAGTTCCATGGAAACAACTTTCAATGGGAAACACTATCAGAGATTTATTGTTTAGTGGGATTTTTTTAAGCTTCAGCAATTACCCGTATCACACCCACACAACTTTTTTTTGACACTCTCACCAAAAATGGAAAAGAAAAACTATATTTGTATATATGATTAGTGAGGCACAAGCTCTCATTCCAGAAACCAGTCTCCCAATCTGACACATTATTTTACACTCTTGGGTGAATCTATTTCGAGTTTTCCAGGTGTCCAAGGAAGACTGGGTAGCCTAAGGTTTTCAGGGCCTTTCAGACTTTCCCAGGGACAATTATTTATAAGCTGAATTCCTCTGTTTCCACTGGGAGATTTGGCACCACAGAGAAGAGAACTCCATTTCCTTAAAGGAGCAATTCTTACTTTATGCTCCTGGGTTAAAAAAATTTCAAGGTAAATTCCTACATTTTTAATAAAAATTCCAAACAGCCTGTCATGGATTGCAGAATTCTTTGAAATTCATTTATTTTAATGAAGGTTAGCATTTTCACTGTTCATAAATATAAACTATTGGGAAGGGAGAGGCAAAAAGATTTTATTTTTCACCATCCCAATAAGCACTTTTAAACAATTTGAAAAAGTCTTGAAATCCTGTGACTCTATTAAAGCTCTTTCAACTCATGGGTATTGTTTATACACGTAGATGTGTCAGCCTCACAGAAATAAAAGCAGAAAGGCTCGAGACTAGACTCATTAATTTGAAAAAAAGAAGAAAAGCAAGTATTACCATTTAAGTGACTCTTGGACAATTTAAGTATTGAAATAGAATTTCATCTTTCTCCTAGAAGCAGCCCAGGATGAGCCCACAGGAAGAAACGCCCTGTCTCTGTACCTCAGCCTCTCCTGCCTGCACTCCAAGGAGTGAAAACTGAAGGGATCGTCTCCACAAAGACAGACTTTGTCTTCAGAGAGAGGGGTCTATTCACCCACAAATGCTTTCGGGTCTGGAGGCAAAACGCAAACTGTACTTCAGAATAAAATTTTTAAGTCCCTGTCTAAAATCTTTTAAAGAGGACTCTGGTTGAATAGTGGGTAGATTTTGTTTTGTTCTGTAATTCTCATACTTCGCTGCCAAGACTATAAATGGATCTGTAATCCCGTGTCGTGGAGTTCATCCTTTCTTCTTTTTCCTCCTTGCCCTCTTCAGATCTCTCTCCTTCCCTTTTATGCCCAGTTTTCAGATAGTGTTCTGTTGAAGGCGTTCCTCCAGAAAATAGCAACATGCTTTTGTCTTTGGCGCCCTCTTATGGTCCCTTCATTATTATAACAGCATCTTGCCGCGCCTGAATGAAGAGGAAATCCCCACTAAAGAACTTGGCCATTTTAAGACTGAAAAGCCATGAACAAATTCACTGTAATCTGTTTCTGCAGAATGCCAATAAACCATTCATCCACCCCAAACCCAACAGGCCCAAGGGACACTCCTTCTACATTAGGTGATGTGCCTTCTCTCCTGCTGTGCAAAGGATGTGAGAATTCCACGTTGTCAGCTGTCGTGCGAATCCCATAGACTGATCCTAGCTTCACCCTCCGTATTTCTCACTCAGTCCTGTCTCAGAAGTTTTCTTCTACAAGGGCCCAAAGCTTTTCATTCACAGCAGTGATTCTCACCATAGTGAAACATGCAAATCCTATGTAATGTGCAAGTGTGCTTGTTGCACTGAGTCCAGCACGGGACCTGGAGCACACTTCTCCCCTTCCCAAACTGCCCCCAGCGGCTGCTTATCTGCCCAGCAGACCCCAACACACCTTTCAAGTTACAGCTGAAATGCAGTCTTCTCTGGAAGATCTCTGACCTCCCAGGATGGGCTTAGCAGCACCTTATCTCATGATCCCTCCCTCATTCATACACATCTCCATAATGGTAATTAACCAATTGCACATGTCCCAAAGTAAGTTCCAGAAAACTCACTTCCAATTCTATGAGATGCTTCATGGAAAATAGGGTTCTGTGAACAAATACGTTTGGGAACTGGAACATACTATATCCTCATTCTTGGAGATATAATGTGCACAGAACTATGCTCTGGGAAACATTGCTTTTCTGTCATGTTGGCACACCTGAGTCACCTCTCAGGAGCCATACCTGACCCACATCTGCATCCCGAGGGCAGAACTGGCAGAACTGATGGGAGTCTTTACTTATCTGCTGTCGCCTGTCCTCCCTGGGAGGCCAGCACTCTGGGACACTCCTACCACCACAGAGGGCCCAGAGAACTCTGCTAAGTCAGTCATGAAGCAGCATCAAAGCCACCTCATGTCTCTAGGTGGCCAGTAGCTGACTTTCTTGCCAACTAACTGGCTTCCTGATGCTCTGTCCCCCACCCCCTTGCTGTCTACCCAGACATCAGAAACGTGTTCAACCCTGGACCTTTGCCACAGGATTTCCTGATTCTTCTGTTTGCCTGGGCAGAGACTCCAAATGGGCCTCAACCTGTAGGAACTGTGTGCCTCCAGGGACTCCCTCTGCCTGGTCACTGTCCCACCATACCTCTCCTACCTTCCCCAACGTGTCACAGCCACCCAGCCTCCTGGCAGAACACACTCTCTCTGTCAGGAGAACAAACTGGCATCTTAGTCAATTCTGTCTCCCCATGTCTCCAGAATCTTCCCACTTCTTTCTGACCCCACCAACACATATTCAGGCCACCTCACCTCTCCCCTGGATGACTACAGCTGGTCTCCTGCCTCCATCCTTTCTCCCATCCATTCAAAATATTCTTCTTAAAAGACAAATCTGATCATGTCACTCCCCTTTACAAAACCTCGCAATGACTTCTTGTTGCTGTTTGGATCAAGACCAAATCCCTCCACAGCTGAGCCTCTGCCAAACTCTCTAGTTTTGTCTCACCACCTCTCACCCCATGCAGTACAGTCACACACAAATTCTTTAGGTTCTTAAAACATCACTTTTCTCCATGCCCAGTAGATACTATTCGCTCTGGCTGGAGCTCTCTTCCCTTCTGGCTACTTCACATGGCTCATCCCACTCATTCTTTACTCTCGCCTTAACCTCACCTCTCCCAGAGGCCTGACTTACCCCATGGATTCGGGTCTGACCCACTAGAAGCTCCCATTACCCCCTGCACTCCATCTGTTACAAAACTCATCTCACTTTCAGTAAGTAACTGCTTAATGATTCTAACTTGTTAATGTCCTTCTCCCCCACTCAGAGCAGACACTAGGGCAGCAGAGGCCAGGTCTATCAGGCTCACTCCTCCATCCCCAGCATGCAGCACCAGGCCTGGCACATGGCACATGCTAGGAACATTTGTTGAATGAATTTTGGATCATGCAAGTTCCTGTAACCACAGAACATGCACTTTTACCCATCGATAATTTTATGGCCTATTTCAGAATGAAGCCTCCTTAGATAGCACGTAAAGAAAGCCATTTCTCTCTGCTTCCTTGAAATAACCGTTTTCCCTGTTCCGCAAATTTGAATCAAGCCTAAAATAAACTGAATTCTACATCGCCGAAGGGGTCTTTCTCTTCCATATTATCAAACACCCCTCCAACTAAGGTCAAAATTGTGGTCAGAATATTTTTCATGTCTAACACTTCAGAGTTTTCTAAGTGCTTTTACATATGTTATTGCACAATGTAACATCACATTATTCTTGCATTATTTCATATATATCACTGCAAACTACTGTTTTTAAGTGAGTTTTCCTTGGGACCTCAAAATTAGTCCTCATTTATACCAACATGGGTAATCAAATCTTCAGAAGGACCCTGGAACTTTCAACACTGGGTGACAGAATCTGGAAGCTCTGAGGGGAAATTCATTCTAAATCTCGACGTATTTTTACTTGACCAAACTATTGATCAAGTATAAGAGTACAATAAAGACATTTTCAATATTTAAGGTTTTAAGATTTTACTTCCTATATATTGTTTTTAGAAAATTACTGGAAGATTTGCTTTGGCAAAAGGAGGAAGTAAACGAAAAAGAGGTTAATATAAGATCCAGGATACAAGTGACACAGACAAGGAGAGTGGTGAAGGGAAGCGCTAGGATTTCAGCTGGGGACTGGAGCACAGGAGTGCACATTAGAGCAGGGGACAGGGGCAGGGCACTAAGTGTGGATGTGCAGGTGTGTCCTGCCCACTGGCGCTCCACCCAGAAGATCAGCGGGGCTGAAATGCAGCCCGTGTGTAGCTCACCAAGTCGGGGGATCTGATGGAGGGCTGAGTCCCCAAGGTTCCATATTAGCTTGTGGCATCCCGGAGAGAAGGCTGTGGGAGAAAAGGGTGGGAGGAGTGGAACTGACAGACTGTTTGGAACTCTTAAGGGTTTGGAAAAATTATTGATAAGCTTATTGGACCATTTGGATAAAATTAGTCAAATGTATTAGTTTCCTAGGGCTGCCATAACAAATACCACAGACTGTGTGACTTAAACAACAGAAATCTATTTTTTCACAGTTCTGGAGGCTAGAAGTCCAAGATCAAGGTTTTGGCAAGGTTGGATTCTTCTGAGGTCTCTCTCCTTGGCTTGCAGATGGCTGCCTTCTCACCATGTCCTCACATGGTCTTCCCTCTGTATGTGTCTGTGTCCTGATTTCCTTCTACATGGACACCACTCATATTGGACTAGGACCCACTATAATGGCCTCATTTTAACTTCATCACCTCTTTAAAGGCCCTATCTCCAAATACAGTCACATTCTGAGGTACTGGGGGTTAGGACTTCAACATATGAATTTGAGGGGGACAAAATTCAGCCCACAAGAGTCACATAGCCAAGTAAACAAATGAAAAAACATAAAGCAATTATTTACTCAAGGAAAAATAAAAGTTGTGGCAGAAATGATCATAGTAGACTATCTGGTCAGCAGCAAGCAATATTTACATTGTCATTATAATGTAAACACTAAGTTTTAACCAAAGTTTGTACTATTGAGAAAATGAGGAGCAGCAATAATGTAGGAGATGAGGAGAGTGGGGACTAAGGGGGTAAAATCCTCAGCCACCATAAAGGAAAGATAATAGATAATGTTCAAAACAGGTTACTCAAGAAACAGTAGAACAAGATTATTTACAGATATGGAGGTAAACACTCAAAGAAACAGCTAGAGCAGTTGAAAGTAGTTGTACTTGGTGAGAAGGAATTGGGGTGGGGAGGGCTGGAGAAAAGAACTACTAAATTTTATTACAAGCTTTTTGTACTATTTAATGTTTTAACTATGAAGATATTACTGTGATTAAAAAATAATTTTAAAAGTCTAACTTTTGGGGCCGGCCCCATGGCATAGTGATTAAGTTTGGTGCATCCTGCTTTGGTGGCCTGGGATTCGTGGGTTTAGATCCTGGGCGTGAACCTACACCACTCATCAGCCATGCTGTGGTGGTGACCCACATACAAAATAGAGGAAGACTGACACAGGTGTTAGCTCAGGGCTAATCATCCTCAAACAGGAAGAGGAAGATTGGCAACAGATGTTAGCTCAGGGTGAATCTTCCTCAACAACAAAGTTTAACATTTAAATAACTCAAACTGTAACACATTTGGGAGGTCACGGACACAGAGGTTCATGCTACTATGTTAACTTGTGTGCAAAATTCAGAATAATCTCCTCTCACTTCCATTTAATTGAAACACATTCTAAGTTGCAAAAACAGCTATTTAAAATTTTTTACCATTTGCAACTACTTATTTGTGTGGGTTGGAATTTTCTCAATATTTGCAGCCAAAACAAAATTCAGAAATGAACTGGATTCTGAGGTTGTAAAGCCACAATGAGCATCTAGAACCTGATTTCAAATGTTTGCGTCCATGAAAAATGATTCATTGTTCTCATTAACTTTATAACAAGTAAATGTTTTATGTTTTCCCCAATATAAATGTATTCTAATAAAATGCTGCTTTTTCTCTTCCATTAACTTTTTTTCGTACAATTGGAGAGAAGACATTTAGGAAGGCTGATCTAACCTGGGAGCCCTTTTCCCTTTGTCTACTGCAGATTCCCAACATGGACTGAAACTTCCAAGCCTTTCTCACTGCAAGAAATATGTCAGCAAGTGGGGGTGGGGGTTGGGGACAG
Source organism: Tapirus indicus (assembly GCA_031878705.1). NCBI lineage: Eukaryota > Metazoa > Chordata > Mammalia > Perissodactyla > Tapiridae > Tapirus > Tapirus indicus. The sequence goes on from CM062920.1 coordinate 15,324,013, forward strand.
TCCCTGGAGTCCACTGCCTAAGCCAAGGACACCCTATAATTGTCCATCTCTCCTCCTAGTTTTCGTAAGTCATACAGCTTTGAAATTCCAAGCTTTGGTGCCCATTTTTACTTAAGTGATCCAATGAATGATCTTTCCAGCTCCTTTATAATACTCACGTATAAATGTAAAGGCAAGATACTGACACACAGTCAGCTGGATAGAAATTCTTGTTCTTTATAGAAGTATGCTAAAATAGTTCTTAAAATCTTAGTCACAAAATCAGGTAATAATTTTATGCCAATGTGAAGGAACGCGTCTTTGAAGAGTTCCTAATCAAAGCTCCTGTCCAGCTGCAGGTTGATTTTTGAAGTTTCTTGGAATTCAGGATGGTCACCAAGCTATTTTCTAAGTGTTTCCATAGTGACTTGTCTACTGAGGAAACAGGATAGAGGATTACACATATCTATGATCCTTCTCTTCCCTGTAAAGAGGTGCAGGGACTTAGGCATTAAGTATCCAGAAGGAGGTTAACATTAGACTCAAATTTTTTAGAAACAAACAAAAGCTCCACTAATGTGACATTTTGTTAACACTAAAGGGGGCTAAGTTTTCAGGGCTAGAGAGGATTTTTAATATCTTCCCAGATGATCAGAATTCACCTCTGGATGCTTCTACCTGGGGATCAGTAGTTCCTTCACCATCCTCATCCTCATCATCATCATCATCACTGTCAACATTCCTTCTCACTATGGCACGCAGACAGTAGTAAATTGCCTCAGGCATAGATAAACCTCTTTTCTCACATTTTTTATAAACTTATAAACTAAAATTCTATAAACTTATAAACTAAAAATGTAATGGTATATTAAGATTGGCGATGGCAAACTCGAACACCCACAGAGACCAGATACACCTTGTACGGGAGGAAGACACAGATGCAGAACGTGTGCTCTGTCTAAATAGGGCTGCCACCATACTTCCAGCTGACTGTTGCCATGTTGGAATGAGATTCCAATTTTGCCAAATATTCTGACTCTTCAAAAGAAACTGGAATTCTTGATTTTTATGTGAAATGTGATAATTTACATTCAACAACCAATTCAAACTTTTTTAAAAATGTGTAAGTTTTGCAAAATCAGGCTGTGGTCCCGACTCATCCCAGGGGATGTGAGTTTCAACTTCTGACTTAGATAATGATAATAGATTCTCTTTCCATTCATTAAGTCATAAACTATATCATACAGGGTGTTAACCAACACTTCTAAGTAAAATGGACACCACTTCTACCAACCTAAACTCTTACCAGTCCCTTCTTTAAAGAGTGTCTTGTTTTTTTCTGCTACTACAGATTGCCTCAGGTCATGACTCTATTTTGACTGGACCCTTGGCTGGTTATTTGCTGATTGGTTCTCAGTCCTATTCCCACCATCTATGTTCTGCTCCGTATCACAGCAGGCTGAACCCCTGCAAACTACAATTCCCACATTCGCTTCCCAGCTGAATTCCCGTCAAGTTCAGCCAATAGGAAGCACTGGAGGAGACTCAAGAGCAGGAAGAGAGCAGAAGCCATTGTTTATTCTCTCTCTCTCTCTTAATCTTAGTCTTTCTGACTCAGGTCTCTCTCTGTCTCTATGTCTCCCTGTCTGCTTCTCCCTCTCTCTCTCTCCTTTTCTCTGTCTCCTACCCCACCCCTTTTAGCAGTCCACCTCAGTAGTGGCTAAGCCTCAGAGGAGCAAAGCCTGGGGATCAACCCCAAAGCAGGAACCTCAGTAACCTGCCAGTTCCAGATCACCCTATTTCCCCTTTAGTTCCTCCAGCCCAGGAGTTCCTGCTGTTATGACTCTTTGGGTAACCTCGCCTTCCTCTGTTTTGTTTTTCCAGCCCTTCCAACACCCTTATTACCAATTCCTGGATAAATTTTCTCTCTTGAAATGCTTAGAGAGTTTTTTTTTTCCTTTGTCAAACCTAACTATTCAAGTACTCACAGATTTCTGCGTATATTCAGTTGTATAAATAACATTTGGTTATGAAAGTTGGTTGTGTCTGCGAGGCACACATTGCACCCCAGCCATTCTTACCAAAACTCTGGGGACCTTGTTTTTCAAATTCAAATTAGCTGCCACTCCATCTAAAGCTCTTGAAGAGTAAGACAGTGTTTCCCAATGTTGCCTTATGACACAAATTGCTTGGGGCACTTGCTTAAAAACAGTTTTCCGACTCCTCTCTAAACCTGATGACTCAGATCTCCTGGGGAGTAGTTTAGAAATCTGTACTTTCGACGAACACCTCAGGTGATTCTAACCCTCAGTCAACACTGGGAAACATTTGTGAGGACCATTCATTCTGTGGGTGATTCCTGTGCCCATTAACAGTTGAGACCCGATGTTAACTAAACTTACGGTGGCGATCATTTCACGCTATATGCAAGCCAAGTCATTATGCTGTACACCTTAAACTTGTCCAGTGCTGTCTGTTAATTATATCTCAATAAAAAGAGAGGTAACAATTGCACCGAATATTAGAGTGAATGGTAGACCCATAAAATAATTTGCAGAGAGAAAATGAATAAATAAATAATTGAGATCCTCTGCCCCGGATAGTCATCTTGGCTTAAGTGGGCAATCCAAGCAATTATTTCCCCACTGGACACTTTTACAGAGAAAAAGCTAACAGTCACTGACAGCTTTACTTTTTTAAGACAAAATTAATCTAAAATGGTATAAATAGCAATAAAATTATCTAACAATTTTAAAACTGGGACTATGCCATTGAAATGAATGGGTGTGGGAACTGGAAAGACCTGGATTTAAATAGCAATGATATCACTTAGTAACATTATGGCATGCAACAAGCAATTTAACCTCTTAGAGTGTCAGTCTTCTATGAAACGAGAATAATACCATCTACCTCACAGAGCTGTTGTGAAGATTAAGGGAAAATATGTGTAAATCACCTAGCATGATCCCTGGCCCATAAAAGGCATCTGATAAATATCTGTTCCTTTCTCAACCCATAAGAAGAATGCTGGATTTGTGGTAGATTTGTATTGTGTCAACTTAGCCGAGCTAAGACTACGTTTCCCAGAATTCCCTTCCCTGCACAATCCTGAGTTAGCATGGAACTCAAAAGACACTTTGATGGAGATTTGGAAGACGGAAGGGAAGTAGCAGCTATATTGCCTGTACACAATAAAGTAAATATAAATAAATAGATTGTGGTAAGTGAAAGGGGGTGACCTGATAGGAAATAAATGGGGAGGGGGAAGGATGGAATTGCTACCTTACAGGATGGTCTAGGAAGGTCTCCCTGAGGAAGAAACACTTGTACTCTCATCCTGATGCCTCAAGGATAAGCTGACAGTCAAGCGAAGAGTTGGGAACAGAACAGCCGAGGCAGAGAGAACAGCAATGCAAAGGCTGCAAGGTAGGTCAGAGCTTGGCCCCAGCATTCGAAGTAAGACAGAAAATGGCACAGATGATGGTGGAGACCTTGGCCGAGGCCAGACCATGCAGGGCTTTAATAGGCCACGTCTTTTTTTAAAAGTGTGGACTTTATTCTAAATGTAAGGACTCCGCTGAAGGGTTGGGGGTAAGGGTGGCATGATGTGACATATCCTTTTAATGTTTTTTTAAAGATCACGTGTTTCATATCTTTTAGATTGTCAAATTTTTTTAAGTCAGACAATATCAAATGTTGGAGAATATAGACAAAGAGGAACATTCAGTTCTTAGTGTTGGTGGGAAAGTGCTGCCATTTTGAAGAGCAGTTTGACAGTTTCTGGTAAAATTGAAAATGCATTACCATATGATCCAGCATTTCCATTCATTCCTGGTATCTTCCAGAGAAATTCTTGAATATTGCACGAGAAGACATGTCTAAGGCTGCACATAGCAGCACTCTTGTTAATAATAAAAGATTAAAGGCAGTGAATTACTGGGCCGGCCCAGTGGCGTAGCGGTTAAGTTCATGTGCTCCACTTTGGCAGCCTGGGGTTCACAGGTTCAGATCCCAGGCGTGGACCCACACATCGCTCATCAAGCCATGCTGTGGTGGCATCCCATATACAGAATAGAGGGAGACTGGAACAGATGTTAGCTCAGGGCCAATCTTCCTCACACACACAAAAAAGGCAGTGAACTACTGATGGATGAATAAATAAAATGAGGTATATTCATCTAATGCAATTCTATACTAAACTTGATCTCTATCAATATATAAATTTTTTAAATATGCAGAACAATATTAGATATAACAATGCTAGACATCAGATACAGATACGGGAAATGAAAGTATAAAAATGTGTACAAGAAAGACAGATATCAAGTTCATCATAGTGGTTGCATCAAGGAGAGAAAAGAAGGGGGATGAGTGACGTCAGCAAGGTGGCCAAATAAGACATCTCTCACTTGTATCCCCTCAGCAACAATAATTTGGCAACCATACACAGACAAAAGTGCCTTTGTGGGAGCACTGAAATTGGAGAAGAAGTAAAATTGTCTCTGTTTGCAGATGACATGATATTACATATAGAAAATCCTAAAGACTCTACCAAAAAACTGTCAGAACTAATCAACGAATTCAGCAAAGTTGCAGGATACAAAATCAACATAGAGAAATCAGTTGCATTTCTATACACTAACAACAAAATATCTGAAAGAAAAATAAAGAAACAATCCTGTTTACAATAGCATCAAAAAGATTAAAATACTTAGGAATAAATTTAACCAAGGAGGTGAAAGATCTGTACACAGAAAACAACCAACTTGAATGGAAGACATTGAAGAAGACACAAATAAATGGAAGATAAACTGTGTTCGTGGATTAGTAGAATTAATATTGTTAAAAGGCCCATACTGGGACTGGCCCAGTGGCGCAGCAGTGTCGTTTGCGCTTGGCAGCCCGGGGTTCGCGGGTTCGGATCCCCGGCACCTGCCGACACACCACTTGTCAGCTATGCTGTGGCGGTGTCCCATATAAAGTGGAGGAAGATGGGCACGGATGTTAGCCCAGGGCCAGTCTTCCTAAGCAAAAAAAAAAAGAGGAGGATTGGCAATGGATGTTAGCACAGGGCTGGTCTTCCTCATGGAAAAAAGAAAGTCCATACTACCCAAAGCCATCTATAGATTCAATGCAATTTCTATCAAAACTTCAATGGCATTTTCCATAGAAGTAGAAAAAATAATTCTAAAATTTGTATGGAACCACAAAAGACTCCAGATAGCCCAAGCAATCTTGTGAAAGAACAAAGCTGGAGGCACCACACTTCCTGATTTTAAACTATACTACAACTATAGTAATCAAAACAGTATGGTATTGGCAAAAAAACAAAAAAAGGACACATGGACCAACAGAACAGAATCAAGAGGCCAGAAATAAACCCATGCATATCCTGTCAATAATATTTGACAAGGGAGCCAAAAATATTCAATGGGGAAAAAATAGTCTCTTCCATAAATGGAGCTGGGGAAACAGGATAATCACATGCAGAAGAATGAAATTGGACCCCTATCTTATACCACTCACAAAAATTAACTTGAAATAGGTTAAAGACTTATGTAAGACCTGAAACTGTAAAACCTCCATAAGAAAACATAGGGGAAATACTCCTTGTTATTGTTTTTAGCAATGATTTTCTTGGATATGACACCAAAAAAGTGCAAGCAACAAAAGCAAAAATAAATAAGTGGGACTACATCAAACTAAAGAGCTTCTGCAAGAAAAAGAAACAATCAATAAAATGAAAAGGCAATCTATGGAATGGGAGTAAACATTTGTAAATCATATATCAGATAATGGTATTGATATCCAAAACAGATAAAGAACTCAAACAACTCAACAGCAAAAAAATCAAATAATACAATTTAAAATTGGACAAAGGAACAGAATGGACATTTTTCCAAAAAACACATAAAAATGGCCAACAGGTGCATGAAAAGATGCTCAGCATCACATCACTAGGGAAATGGAAATCAAAAGTCACAATGAGATACCACCTCCCACCTGTTAGAATGACTATTATCAAAAAGATAAGTAACAAGTATTGGCGAGGGTGTAGAGAAAAGGGAACCCTTGTGCACTGTTGGCGAGAATGTAAATTGGTACAGGCACTGTGGAAAACAGCATAAAGGTGTTCAAAAAATTTAAAATAGAACTAACGTATGATCCTGAAATCCCACTTCTAGGTATAAACCTGAAGGAAATGAAATAGCTATCTTGAAGAGATAGTTGCACTCCCATGTTTATTATAGCATTATTCACAATAGCCAAGACATGGAAATAACCTAACTGTCCATCAAATGGTGAATGGACAAAGAAAATATCAAACACACACACACACACACAGAGGAATATTAGCCATAAAAAAGAAGAAAGCTTGCCATTTGTGACAACATGGATGGAACTTGCGGGCATTATGCTAAATGAAATAAGCCAGACAGAGAATGACAAATACAGTATGATATCACTTATATGTGGAATCTAAAAAAACCAAACTCATAGAAACAGAGAGTAGAATGGTGGTTGCCAGGGCTCAGGAGTAGGGGACAATGTTGGTTAATGGCTACAAACTTCCAGTTATAAGATAAGTTGTGAGGATCTTATATTCAGCATGGTGGCTACAATTAACAACACTGTATTATATATTTGAAAGCTGCTAGAAGACTAGATCTTAAATGTTCTCACCACACACAAAAAGATTGTAATTATGTGAGTTGATGGATGTTTTAACTAACCTTATTGTGGTAATCATTTCATGATATATACATGTATCAAATCATCTCATTGTATACCTTAAACTTACATAATGTTATATATCAATGATATCTCAATAAAGCTGGGGAAAAAAATAAACACACAAATATCTTTTTAAAAAATGAGGAATGGCATTAGGAAAAAGAGTTTAATCAATATTATTTTATTTCTTCACAAAAAATAAAATCTAAAGTAAAGAATGTCCAAATGTTAACATTTGTTCATCCAAGGTGGTAAGTATCAATTTTCTATGGTTTCAGGGTTTTTTATATTAAACTTAAGACCCTGGTTTCATGGAGGAGCAAAAGTAGAAGGAGAGAAAGAAAAGGCTGTTATCAGTGGTCCAGGAGAGAGTGATGGTGCCTTGGATTAGGGTGGAGGCATTAAAGAAGGAGAGAAGCCAACACACTCCAGATGAATTTTAGAGGATTTACTAATGGTTTGGATGGGGGTGAGGGAAAGATAAGAATTGAAGTAACTCCTGGATTTGGAGCTCAGGCAGCTGAGAGGATGACATTTACGAAGATTCAGATGACCTAAGGAGGCAGGATTATGGAGGAAAGGGTGGTGGGGAAGAATGTTAAAAATTCAGCATTTAACTAAATCGTGCCTACTAAGTCTGAGAGATCAATTAGACATCTAAGTGGAGATGTCAAGCACGCAACTAGACAACTGAGTCTGGTGCTCAGGTGAGAGGTCAGGGCTGGAGATATATAGCAGGAAGTTATCAGCATATAATGGTATCTAAGCCATAAGACTAAATGAGGTCATGAAGAGAGAAAGTGTGGAAAGGGAAGAAGGCAGGACAAAGCCCAGGGGCACTCCTACATTACTTTGGTAGACCTAGAGGAGCTAGTGAAGGAAAAGCAGGAGAGGCTGGTACCATAGAAATGAATAAAGGAACAAGTCAAATGAAGATGAAGGTAAATTAGATTTGACAAGGTCATTGGTGACCTTGACAAGAGCAGTATACATGGCAGAGTGAAGGCAAAGTCCAGTAGACTGATGAGTGAATGGATTTTTCAGTTTGTTTGAACTGTTTTGTAATATAATTTAATTTTAATTTTATTTTACTATTAACTCTTGGGAAACAAGAAAATGAAGACAGCAAGAGTAGAAAACTCAAGAAGTTTTGCTCAGAAAAGGAGCACAGATAGGGTTGTGACTGCAGAGGGGATTCATATCGAGGAAGGTGCGGTTTTTGGTTGGCTTTGTCTCCTTTTGAGATGGGAGCTATTTGAGCTTCTACTTGTAGGCCTTCAGGATAATCCAGTAGGAAGGGAGAAGAAAAAGGGTAGTTGCAGGAACAGAGTCCTTAGGAAGGTGAGGGGGGAGAAAGGATTCTAGCACACATTGAAGGATGCTTCTTCCACTGTAACAAAAGACAGGGAATGTCAGCACAGGGGTAAAAAGTCTTAAATATTTGGTTCTGGAGAAACAAGAATATTCCTGAAAAGTGCAATGAGGTCACTAACCAACAGAGAGGAGGGGAGATGTTACAGAAGTTTTGAGAAGAAAAGAAAAGTCATCTTGGAGAGTATAATCAAAAAATGAATTGGGGACCAGCCCAGTGGTGCAGCAGTTTAGTTCACGCTTGGCAGCTCAGGGTTCGTGGGATCAGATCCCAGGCACCTACCAACGCACTACTTGTCAGCCATGCTGTGGCAGCGTCCCATATAAAGTAGAGGAAGATGGGCATGTATGTTAGCCCAGGGCCAGTCTTCCTCAGCAAAAAGAGGAAGATTGGCAATGGATGTTAACTCAGGGCTGGTCTTCCTCACACAAAAAAATGAATTGAACTGAATGGAAATGAAAGCATAACCTATCAAAATGTGTGGGATGCAGCTAGAGCAGTGCTTAGAGGAAACTTTATAGCACTAAATGCATAAATTGGAAAAGAAGAATAGTCTAAAATCAATAATCTAAGCTCTCAACTCAAGAATCAAAAACAGAAAAGCAAAATAAACCCAAAGCAAGCAGAAGGAAAGACATAATAAGAAGAAGAAGAACAGAAATCAATGACATTGAAAACATAAAAACAATAGAGAAAAGTCAATGAAACAAACAGCAGGTTCTTTGAAATGATCAATAAAATTGACAAACCTCTAGAAAGGAAAAAAATGGAATACACAAGTTACCAATATCAGGAATTAAATAGGGGATATCACTATAGAGCCTTCAGACATCAAAAGAGAAATAAGGGAATACCATGAACACATACATATGACAATAGAGGAAATGGCCCACTTTCTCAAGAAACACAACCTACTACAACTCATGCAATACAAAATAAGTTATTTGAATAGCCATATAACTACTAAGAAAATTGAATTCATAATTTAAAACCTACCAAAAAGAAACCTCCAGGCCCACATGGTTTCACTGGAGAATTTTACCAAATGTTTGACGTAGAATTAACACCAATTGTATACAATCTCTTCTGAAAAACAGAAGAGGAAGAAACAGTCCCCAATTCATTTTATGAAGCTAGTATTACCCTGTTGCTAAATCCAGACAAACAAAAATACAAAAAAAAAGAAACTTACTTACATTCCTCATGAGTATAGATGCAAAAACTCTTAACATAATATTAGCGAATAGAATTCAGCAGTATATAAAAAAGAATTATATACCATGATTAAGTGGGATTTTTTTTCCAGGGATACAAAGCTGATCCAATATTCAAAAATCAGTCAATGTAATTCACCACATTAACAAGTTAAAGAAGAAAGATTTCATAATCAATCAATGCAGAAAAAGCACTGGACAAAATCCAATATCCATTCATGATTTTTTTTAAAACTCTCATAAAAATAGGAATAGAGGAAAACTTCCTCAACTTGATAAAGATCACATACAAAACACCTACAGATATGGGCTGGCCCGGTGGCATAGCAGTTAAGTTCGTGCTTTCCGCTTCAATGGCTGGGGATCACCGGTTTGGATCCTGGGTGTGGACCTACTCACCACTCATCAAGCCATGCTGAGGCAGCGTCCCATATAGAAGAGCTATAACTCTACAACTATGATATACGACTATGTACTGGAGCTTTGGGGAGAGAAAAGAAAAAAAGAGGAAGCTTGGCATTAGATGTTAACTCAGGGCCAACCTTCCTCAAAAAAAAAAACAAAAACCTACAGCTGACGTCATACGTATGGTGAAAGACTGAATGCGTTCCCCTAGGATCAGCACAAGGCAAGGATGTTCGCTCTCATCACTCTTATTCAACATAATGCTGTAAGTTCTATCCAGTGCAATAAGGCAAGAAAGGGCATACAGATTAAAAAGGAAGAAAAAAAACTGGCCCTATCTGCGGATGACATGATTATCTGTATAGAAAATCCCAAGTAATCTACAAAAAAAAATCTAAGGACTAATAAGTGAATACAACAAGGTCACAAGATAAACACAAAAATTTCTATTGTATTTCTATATACTAGCAATGAACTCATGGGCACCAAATTTAAAAATACAATACTATTTATAATCTCTAAGAAAATGAAATGCTTAGGTATAGATCTAAAGAAACATGTACAGGGCTTGTATACTGAAAACTACACAATGCTAATCTAAATAAATGGAGAGACATACCATATTCATGAACTGGAAGACTCAGTATGGTAAAGATATCAACTTTCCCCAAATTGATGTACAGTTTAATGCAATTCCTACCAGTTTTTGCAGATATAGACATGAGTATTCTAAAATTTATATAGAAAGGCAAAGGAACTAAATTAATTAAAACTATCTTGAAAAAAGAAGAAATAGGGAAGAATCAGTCTACCCAATTTCAAGACTTATTATATAAGTAATCAAGACTGTATACTCTTATACAGAGAAAGTATATGTGACATTGTCCTACATAGAGTGGACCAAAGAAGAAAGATCATCCACATGATATTCTATTGACCTTGGCCAAAAGTTTGAAACAGTCTAAATGCAGAATCCCTGGAGATGTTTCAACAGTGTGACATACATTGGGTGAGTCTGTATAACATAATACAGCTGAATAAAAATCAAAACATCAAGTCTCTCATTTGTCTTTGAAACTGAAGGGCAACTATGTGGATCTTTCATTTACTGTTAATAAAACTGTTCATTAGGTTTGCTTTAAGAAACAAATAGAAAGCATGAATTCCATAGAAAGGGAAAAGCTAGTTGGTCTGCAAATATCCAGATGAATGAGTGTGCTGACTTCAACAGAGAGGACAAATATAAATGTATGTTGTGGGGAATTAGAAAATTTGATTAGATTTATTGGATGTAAATTAAATTTCTATCTCTAATAAGATGGTGAGGCACATATTAAGAGAGAAACTGAGAAGAAATTATACAGGTTATATTTTATAGGGATTTTCCCCCTGACAATACTGACAAAGATTTGTGGCTGAAGAAAATGCACAGGCACATTCATGTTACATCACTAGAAGTCTGAAGGTGAAAAGAACTCTGATAGAATATGTCTTCCAAAAATAGCCATCATCTTCCTAAGAACAAGTGGGGATTGAATAGAGCTGGCGACAGACAGCTCTGGCCTCTCTATTCCAGTGTTATGCAAAGACCATAAGCACCGGGAAGGCCAAGAAATGAGTCACCTGCATTTGCAGATTGCTGAGGGCATGCTAAACAAGGCAGGCAGGCGTCAAAGGCATCAGTAGCACCTGACCCCTCTTTAAAGCACACCTAAGCACAACATTTAAAACAGTGGTTCTCAAATTTCAACATCTGTCAGAAACACCCAGTGGGTTTGTGAAAGCTCAGATCACTGGGCCCCACCCAGAGTATCTGATTTGTAGGTCTGCAGTGGAGCCTGGGAGGCTGCATTTCTAACAAGTTCCTAGATGATGCTGATGCTGCTGGCCCAGGACCACATTTGGAGAACCACCGATCTCGAAGAACTTACACACTTGTTTGTCACTTACTTGGGGAAATTATCACAAGAAAAACTTCCTTTCCAGATGTGCTAGTATAACTCCCTCTATCAGATACCATGTGTTTCCCTTTCTTCTAGGAAGCTCAGAACTATATTTTTATGATCAAATATATTAAAATATCAACTGAGGTTTGAGGTACATCCATGTTCCTGTTTCTCAGTGGTTTCTCCTTTTATTGAGAAATGCTTCTGTTTCTTTGAAGAGGAAGACAGGGTGGAATGAACAAATGAATGAATGAATGACCAAAGTCTCATCACCCTTTGTTTCTAGCCTAGAAATATAGGACTTGGAAACTAGCAGCATTCCCTAACTATAAACCTTAAAATTTGACTTCTTTTTTTGAGGGAAATTGGCCCTGAGCTAACATTTGTTGCCAATCTTCCTCTTTTGCTACCCCCTTTTTCCTCCCCAAAGCCCCAGTACGTAGTTGTATATCTTAGTTGTAGTCCTTTTAGTCCTTCTATGTGGGATGCCGCCTCAGCATGGCTTGATGAGTGGTGTGTATGTCCACATCCAGGATCCAAACCAGCAAATCCCAGGCTGCTGAAGCAGAGCACACTAACTTAACCACTATGCCACTGGGCCAGCCCCCAAAATTTGACATTTTTAACCTTCATAAAACTCTAGCTCCCAAGTGACTGTCCCACACGCTTCCACCATTCTCCTCTGGTAAGCTAGAGAAAGGGCCAATGAAAGAAGTTCATGGTGTCTATGTGGGCTTTGATTTGGAACCAGCGCACGCTGTCAATCGCACACTTGGCTTGCAAGGATGAGGCAGGAGCTGCATCACCGCATAGACGACACAGTAGTAGAACTCTGGCCCAGCGCTTAGCTCACGAGCCACAGAGCCAGGTTCCAACTGACCGTCTCTTATTACACTGGCTGCAAGGTTCTATTCAAAACCAGCGTTTGAATTCTCCACTTGGACATTTTCTCTGGGCCTACTCTCTACTGCAGACAGCCACAGCGAGAGCTGCCCCAAGTGGGACCAAAGCCCCTTAGTCATTCCCAGGTAGCAGTCACAGGTTTGGCAAGGATCCTGTCACCTTCCAGGAACCTCATCAGCCTCTGTTCCCAGATGCATGGCCCCTTCAGCAACGCTGCTGTTCCACTTGCTCACAGAAAACAAATGTGCACACAAATACATACACACACATGCATGAACACTCTTTCTGGGACTGCTTTACAAACTCCTGGATATAAGGTTTCAGAATGCCATTTATAACTGGAGTCTACAGCCACATGCACAAACTAGTTTGGAAAATAAAAAGATTGAATTTTATCTGACATATGTTTTCTCTAATCACAATCAGGCTATTTTGGATCCAGCTAGTTATTAACCTGCTGTCAGCTGAATTTGACCTGTAGTTTTCCAAGTGCTCATTGTCAACTGATTTCACCCAGGGTTTTTCTTTATCTGGGGTCAGCTGAGTGTAGGCTCAGGCAGGGCACCCTGATAGGGAGTCTGAAATGATGCCATATGTTGCCTGCAGGAGGGAGGACCTTGAAGTGCTGATCTATGCCGCCATGAAGCAGGCTCCCTATAACAATAGCTACCATTAGTCAGCACCTCCACAAGTGAGTCATCTTATCTTGCATTTAACCCGTACCAACAACACAAAGTGACTCTCACCCTCCCCCACTACAGATGCTGAAGCCTGGAGGGGTTGAATGACTCAGGCTGGTAGGTGGCAGGACCAGATTCAACCCTCTAGACACCAGGACCTACCTTTCTGCTACATGGCGCTGGTTTGCTTCTAGGATCATAGAGATCCTCATTTTCTCATGGTTCTATGGCCCTCTAATCAGGGTGTGCCATCATGTATATGAAATTCCAACATTATTTTGAAAGATGAAAAAAGTAATGAAAACAGATTAAATGTATATTGGCTTCTGAACCAATTTTTATTTAAATTAAAAGATGTATTTGTGTCTACTGCATGAACTCACTCATATATGGAATATAAGTGAACACAAGGACAGAGAGAACTGATTGGTGGTTACCAAGGGGAAGGGGGGTGGGGGGGGCACAAGGGGTGAAGGGTTACATCCACAAGGTGACGGACAAAAATGTACAACTAAAACCCCACAGTGTTATAAACTAAGACATCAATTAAAAAAAATAAATAAATAAAACCAAAAAAAAAAAAAAAAGATGTATTTGTGTCTAGACTATGGCGATGTTTTATTTTCTCCTTCTTGTCTAGGCTCCTCACTTCCTGGTGGCTGGAACTAATGAATGAATTTAAATGCACATGCACACACATGAGCACATACCGGTAGGCTGCTCAGTGCATCTGTCTAGCAGTTGCCCTCAATTTTATCCATGAAGTTGTGAGCAGGGCTAGTCACACCAGTCCATCAGGTTCTGACAGCCATGGGGACTTGGTCAGGAGCAGGTCCCTAATTCAAGTTGATCCAACCTTCATTCCCAGGATTTTTGCCAGAGCAACCAGGATACAGAGCAACTCTATGTCCGTAGGATGTAAACCTAGAGAGAAGCCTGCCTGAAGACAACACAGAGAAGAACAGAGCAGAGACATGGGAGATAGTCCTGATGACATTGTCTGAGGCCCTGAATCCAGCATGCCTGAGGCTAACTACCCCTGGACTTTTCTGTTTCATGAGACAACACAATGCTATTTGGTCTTAAACCAAATTGAGTGGGGTTTTCTGTCACTTACAATTGAACAAGCTCTGATGGGGCATTTATAAACCTCAGGTCTTAGCAGACAGCACCCACCTGGGTCTGGTCCCTGCTTCCCTCAACTAGAGTTCTTTCAGTCTCAAAGAACTCAAATAAGTTTGGGTTGAGGGGAGAGGCATTTTAAGGATATATGTGGAGTGGTGAGGAAGAGGAAAGGACCTGAAGTCCAGGAACAGAGGACCTTCTGGTCATGTCAGGCCCCACCTGCAGAAAAAGAGGAACCTCAGGAGTGAGTGGATTTCCACTTTGTCACTCTATGCTAATAGGATTCAGCTACTGTCAGGTATCTTCTCTTGCTGTGGGTTGTCTGTTGCAGCCACCTCACTGCTTATTCTTTCAACCTGCCATTTCTTCGCTTGAGTCCCTGCTTCCTCATAACTTTGACTCTCCATGACTCCTCTTGGTTCTCACTCTTCCTCAAGTCCCCTCTACACAGCCCTTAAGCTTCAACTCTAGCTCCTCACAGCCTCTTTCTCTTGACATTTTCTAGTCCACATTTCTGAAAGAGAGAGAAAAATCTGATCAGCCCAGCTCCTCTTTGCGTGCAGGGCAACCTCACAGGTTGCTGACCAGCCTACAAAGTGGTGCTCCTTTGGATTAATAAGCACTTCTGATACAATCAGCTGTGGACAGGGGTGGAATCTCTTGGTTTTATTTAGAAGGGACTGTGAGCAAAGCAAGCCCATGATCGACTTCTCTAGTGCATGCCCACTCTCTCCCAGCTTGGCCAATGCACGCTTTTCTTTCTGCCTAGAATACCCTTCCTTCCCTCTCCCTTTTTTGGGTGAAAAAGCCATCTCAAAGGTCACCTCTTCCAGGAAGAGGCTGTGTTAGATTTCCCCTTCCCAGTGTTATGTCCTTCAAAGAACCAACCATCTGTAATATCATTGTGCAGATAACAGGATAATGTTTCAATATTTTAATTCATGTCATTTTCTCCAAGATTTCCTGATGTCTCAAGGTTCTCCTCTCTTTGAGGATCTAGACTTTGAAAACATAGGATATATGTGATATATTCTTGGCTTTTGTGCTTCAAAAACCATTAGGGGACCTAAACGTGGAGATCATATACTGAGAAAGAAAAAAGTAGTCCCTGACATTTGGGAGCTGGATTAATACTGTCATCCTGGCCTTGGTTTTGCTAGGAACTGGCCTAGAACCCACAGATAGGCCTGGGTGTTCTCCTATTAAAGAATTTCATAGAACATCAATATCAGACAAAGCTACTAAGAAACCATAATGGATCAAGACAAAAACAAGACCACTCCATAGTCATGTCTGAACACAGTCAAAATGTGAACATTATCCAAGACACAAAAATACCCAACATCCCCATCCCCCAGCTAATATGAGTGACTGCTGCTTCTTTACCAGTTATAGCTTTAGCCTCTGCTAGTCTTCTCTCCCTCTAGATAAAATGTATTAAGATATCCAATCATAGAATTACCCTACTTCCCAACAGCATCCAATCCAGAGCAAAACCCCATTTCCTTAAACCCTTTCAAAATCTCTTAACACAAGCCCAAGTTCTATAATAAGTTCTTTCTAACACCCTGTTAGTGACAACACCTCAATTCTTTATGGCATGTGCTCTCCCTCACTGCACCAAGTAATAAACCAAATTTGTTCAACTACAGATATGTTCTTGCTGGTCTTGGCTGGAGGGCATTGACTTTCGGAACTCTGAAGAAGTCAAGGCATAGTTTATATCATAAATAAAAAGATTTGAAAGAGCGTGTGTGGTCAAAGACAGTTTTTTCCACTCCCCACCCATAGTAGACTGCATAATATCCCATAATCTGAGGAGCTGAGGCAAAGGGAAGAGAAAATCAAAGGGAAACACACTGACATTATGCTACCAAAAAATAAATACACTCTATGGGAATATTAGGACATAAAAAAAAAAAGTATTGGAGTCACTAAGTGGGAAGAAAGAAACTTGGACCCTGGTAGGTCCCTGAGAGGAGTACCCATGCCATTTACTCTCCCACCTCTCCCCATCTACCCCCAGCAACCCACAAACACACCAGGCAAATCTTTTGGAAGCAGTGTGCATGACAGAATTCCCAGCTAGATTTGGGGATCCAAGAGTAAGGAAGAGCTGAGCTTAATTTCCACATGGAGCTCAGTACTTGATAAAACTCATGGAACTTCCCAAAACCCAACATCAGCGTTCTCTGAACCCAGCCATTTAGAGATTTTTATGGAGGTTTTATTATGTAGGTATGATTGGTTAAATCACTGGCCATTAGTGATTGAATTGAATCTCTAACCTGGAGGTTGGGGTAGAGGGTAGGCCTACAAATTCCAAGTTTCTAACAAAGGCTTGGTCTTTCTGATGACCAGCCCCCATCCTAAAACTATCTAAGGACCCACCAAGAGTCACCTCATTAGCATAAACTCAAGTATGGTTGAAAAGGGCTTGTCACGATTAACAAATTACCACCTTCATCACTCAGAAAATTCCAAGGGTCTTAGGAGCTCTGTACCAGGAACCAGGGACAAAGACCAAACATATATTTCTTATTATACCACACCAGCACAGTGCATGGAACAGCCAACTGTCTGAGGACAACCAAGAGTATTGTGGGAGCAGCTAAGACTCAAACCTCAAGAAGCCTTGTGGTTGGGATAAAGAGACACAGCTGTAATCCACATGAACCAGCCCTTATGGACAAAATGGAAATGAGATGCTCAGCAGATGCCAAGGTGGAAGATGACACTAGGATCTCCACATCCCCTAATGTCTTGGCAGTCTGATGCCTCCCAGAACTCAGTTCAACCCCATGGAAGGGGAGGGAGTGGGGAGGAAATCCTGAACTGACCAAGATTACATTGATTGAAATTAAGTGTCCATTGGTTGTCAGAATAAAAGCTCAAAATAGAAATTGAATTCTGTTTTGGAAAAATTAAAACAGTTTCCTTTCTGGGCGCTGAGTTTGTTTAATGAGATGAACCCACTACTTTTGTTGTTACCTGCTCTAGGCTGCAGGTGTTCTGAGTCTGTGGACTTGAAGTCATGTCCACAACACCTGTCTGTCTCCCTCACTAAACCCTAAGTTCCTGGAGCGTTGGAACCCCATATTATTCATCATTGACCCACCAGTGCCTACCACAGTGCAGGTTTTGCATTTGTCCTGGAACAGGCATTAACGAGCTATATATCTCTAGGAAACTTGCTAATTGCTTTGAGGTTCCATTTTCTCACCTCAAAATTAGTGAATGTACTGGCAAAAATAAAGCATATGTTTTCACCAATTGTAGAAAAGACCAGTATTACATTGGTAATAAGTATGAATTGTAGAATATTTTAAGAAAACGTGTTTTTCTATTTTATAGCTATATACTAATCAGAACTAGGCTAACTAGATTCAACTACTCCTTTAATCCAAGGGATTCAGAGTAGTCCTTAGGGAACCAATTTAATGACTAGATAAGGCAAATTTGTAATTAGTGTATCAACTGCTTATATGGAATTAAGTCTTTCCAAAGTGCTTGAAGCTACTTGAAACAGTTTATCTTAAGTAGCCCGACTGTTCCCAAACCTGGCTCATCATCAGAATCATATATGGAAATTTTTAATCATACAGATCCCTGGGCCCACCATGGAGATTCTGATTCTGTGGGTCCTGGTCTGCTCTGGAATCTACATGCATAAAAAGGAAATTCTAGTGATCAGCCAGGTACGAGAATCACTGATTTAGAAAAAAAAAATTAACTAGACAACAGAAACGCCTACCCTATTTGAATTATCATCAATTCCAAATTAACTTCTTTTTTTAATTTTATATTGGACATTTTTTTTCCTTCTTTAAATCAGTACATTACTAGTGATGCTATGCTGTCTGGGAGTTGCTTCAAAATAAGCTGGAGAGTTGAGGAACCGGCTGGGGAAGTGGGGTGAAATGAAACAAGATGGGCCATGAATTGATAATTGTTGGACATGGGGCACAGTACAAGTATTCCATTTTGTTTTTATTATTTTATTCTCTCTACTTTTATATATGTGTGAAACTTTCCATGACAAAAAATTTTTAAAAATAAAAGTGAGATATGTGAATAGTAAGTAAAGCCTCTTGCTTCTTCCATCTCATAATCTCATTCCCCAGTAATAACTATTATTAGAAGTTAGTTGTATACCCTTCCAGATATTTTCCTGTGTATTCAACATGAATCTCCATTTTTTCATTCCACTTATGTGCCAACCTTGTGCCAGATCCTGTAATGAAATTGGTTTAGGAGATGTGCCTTAAAAATTGTCACAGGGAATCACTGCACCCCCCTCACCAAACTTCTCCCTGTTTCCCTCACTCCCACCATCTGCTGTTTCACTCCCACGACAAACAGAAGGAGGTGCCTTCAATCCCAATCCACCGGCCTGGGAGCCATTACTGCATTTTCCTTGCAGCCCACAGGACTGTGTCCCCTCTAATTCTCCCCTACTTGGGAGCTTCAAAGTCTTTGAAGGCAGCCAGACTCTGAATTCAAATCCCAGCTCCACCTATTTCTGGTTGGGCACCTAATCTCCCTAAGCCTCAGTTTCCCCATCCGTGCATGATCCTCACAGTAATACCAACTCTTCAGGGTTATTATGATGAGTAACATCTGCAAAGTTTAATTTCTGCTCCCCCTCCTAGAATCCTCTCATTAGCATATGTTCTTGCCTCACAGTGAGTTTTTGCCAAACTCCTGCTCAAACCCCAACTCTAACTTTACACACACCACACCACAAATATGTTAAATTTCAGGTTTTGTTGCATTAAAATACAAGAGAATCAAAGCATTTATTATTTTCTTCAGCCTCCTCTCAACAAAAATATGTCTTTCCACTAGGGGGATAAAATGGGTTGACACATGTTCACATAGATATACATGTCCCAAACATTTTCTCTAAAAGCCCAAGCACCTAGCAGGTCACCTCTCAGGTTTTGTCTTGTATTGTTTTTAAATCTCATTTCATTCCTTTCTTTTCCAACTCTTTCTCTAGGTATGATGATGCAGTATCTCCAACAATAGGTTTCTTTTTTTTTTTAAGTTCCATTTAACTTTTTTTTTTCGGAAGATTGGCCCTGAGCTAACATCTGTTGCCAATCTTCCTCCTTTTTTGCTTTTTTGTTTTCTCCCCAAAGCCCCAGTAGATAGTTGTATGTCATAGTTGTGCATCCTTCTAGTTTCTCTATGTGGGACGCCGCCTCAGTATGGCTTGATGAGCAGTGCATTGGTCCGTGCCCAGGATCTGAACCAGCGAACTCCAGGCCTCCAAAGTGGGAGGGTGGGAACTTAACCTCTGCGACACCAGGCTGGCCCCACAATAGGTTCCTAAGATCGTCTTAACCCATCAGTACTTTACTTGCAACAAAGTTCCCAAAACCTGTTCGGGTTGGTGTTCCCCGATGCTAAATTCCATTTTATCTATAGATGTATCTGTGCAGTGTTTATATGTTGAAAATGTATATTAGATATTATATACATAGAGAGAGAGAGAGAAAGAGGGCTTCCAATTACCCGGGTCATCACCTGAATTTCTCATTTATAATCCAGATATATTTGGCCCCATGTATTCAAAGACAGAGAAACATACATACCCATGTGCACATCCCCACATGAGTGCACACACACACAAACACATATATAAATCTCTTTTGACCCTATCGTGTACATGCTTTGAAAAGTTTGTTAGAAGAACCAGCCTGGTAATAATTCACCACACCTCATGTATAATAAGCAGAAATGCACTGGCCTTTATGATGAATTGCCAGGGTAACACAGGGACATCTTGTTTGCATTTCAATGCACCAAGTGTCAGATTCTTATTTCATTACTCGCCGGCACATTAGTGGACGGTTTTTAATTTCTTTTTTTTTTCCCCCTTCAGCAAAGCTCCGTGGAGGCCTCTCGCTTTTGCCACTTGCATCGGGAGCAAGGTTGCATTATTTTTAAATGCTATAGTGTCTGGGTCTCACTCGAAATGTTGCTGAATTAACAAAATAAATGATAGCATACTACCAGCAGTTCTACCTGGCTTTTTTTTTAAAACACAAAATTTCTCTTTCTTTTATTGAACTCATTCTATAAAAGGGGAATTGTAGGGATTGTAGTATCTTCTTCACATGTTAAATCAGAAGTTGTTCTTTGTTTTTAGTTATGTTTTGTTTTGTTTTCTTCTTTTACCCAGATTCATATTTTTCCCTATGTGAAACAATGTGAGAAGCTGCAAGAAGCTATTCTCAGGGAAAACGCAGTTCCGAATTACCTAGCAATGAGCTGCTGGGTGCTCAGACCTACCTGAAGTCCCCTGGCCTGCCCCACACTCCAAGGCAGTGGACTAAACGTGGATGCCATATAGACTGACCACAGATTGATTTTTCAAAATTCTCCAAAAATTTGAAGTGAACTTTCTTCCTAATGTTTTCCCATGTACATAATCGGATATAATGGAATGTTCTTTAGAGCAGTGAATCTCAAGTTTTAGCGGGCATCAGAGTCCCCTGGAGGGCTTGTTAAAACACAGATGGCGGGGCCCCACCCCAGAGTTCCTGATTCAGTGGGTCTGGGACAAGGTCTGAGAATCTGCATTTTTAACAAGATTCCAGGTGATGCTGATCGGGAAATACACTTTGGGAACAACTCCAGGGTGGATTATAAGCCCGGCTCTATCATTTACCTTCTGAGTGGCCATGGGAAAGTTACTTTCACCTCTCTGAGGGCTTGGAGTTCTCATCAATAAAATAAAGACAATAATAGCACTTTCCCCTAGAGTAATTGTTAGGAAAAGTGAACCAATAAATATAAAGCATCAGGCACATAGTAACTACTCAACAAATATTGTTCTTTTCTCTTCCTCATCTCCTTCTCATGGAGTGCAGTGCAGGAGTCCCTCCTCCAACCTGCCTGTGATAGTCATTCAGCTCCTGTCTGGTCACCTCCAAATGTGGGGAGCTCCAGGGAAATCCATCACTTTGTGGCCAGTTCCCATTGGCAGAAAGTTATGCTGAGTTGAAACTTAAGTCCCTGAAATTACATGCTACTGCCCTCCTGGGTCACAGAGAATAAATTCCCACTGAATTCAAAACTTTAAATCAGGACATCATATAGGCTTGTAAGCACGATAGGGGGGTTCCACAGGGGCAGATCTTGAACTGCCTCGTGCACCTTGTTGAGTTTATTAGTGACTTCAGTGATGGGTTCATTCACTTATTCATTCTCTCACTAAGCAAAGTACATAAGGAGAGCTTTGTTAAAGATGAGGCTGACAAAATGGACAGAAGCTGGCTTGTGCAGGCTCAGCTAGGCCAGACTAAGAGGTCTAGGCTTTATTCTTGAGTAGTGGGAAGCCTTTGACTAGTTTTAAGCCAGAGAGTGAAATGATCAAACTTATATTTTATAAAGCTCACAATGACAAGAGTTTGAAGAATACATTGTGTGTGGTGAGACCAGAGCCAAGGAGACTAATTAGAAGATTATAGAGAAGAGAATACGAACAGGAGAGATGTCAAGAGGGTAGAAAAACAGGACTTGGTCATCAGTTGGGTGTGAGGGATGAAGGAGAAGGAGGTGTCTAGGATGATGTCAAAGGCCCTGGGGGCTGAATAAAGGGATGACACTTACTGATAAAGGTAATACTTGAAGAGTATCAGGTTTTCCGGAAAATAAACAGTCCAATTTGGAGCATGGTAAGTTTGAAATACTTCTGGGACATCCTGTAGGCAGTTGAATACATAGGTCTGAAATCCCAGGAGTAAGATCTGAACTGTAGATGTAGATGTGGGAGTCAATGACATATATCATAGTCAGTTATTATAGTAGGAATTAAAATTATAGGATAATAATTCCACAATTATAGGCATGAAAAACTACACTCAGGGTGAGAGAGGAAAGAAGAGGACCAGGACACAACTTGGAGGGACAGCAACATCTGAGGGGCAGATGAAACAAAAGGAACCCACCAAGGACAGCTGGAGAGAAGGAAGAAGATACAGGAGAGAGCAAAATACAGAAGTCAAAGGAGAAAACCAAGAAGAGGGGTGTGGCCAACAGTATCCAGTGCCATGGAGTGAGAACTTCAGGTAAATACTAAATGAAGCCCATTGGATGTGGCAACCCAGAGCTCTTGGTAAGAAAGTGTCTGTGGAGTGACTGTGGTAAAAACTAGGTGGTTGAGCTCATGTAAAGAAAAGAGGGAAATGAGAAAGTAGCAACCAAGTACACTATCTTCAAAGAGCTTGGAAGGAATGGAGAGTCACGTAGGTAGAATGGGTCAAAGAAGAGTATTTTTAACATCAGAGAAAAATGAGTACAATTTACTGTGGGGTGGGAACCAGCAGCCATGGCCAATATTTCTTCTAAGTGAGCTCATATACTTGTTTATGGCTGAAATCTTGTGACTGACAGACATCAGCCACAGCAAAGTCAAGAATAATAAAATGATTTGGGGCAATGGAGGACAGAGCTTTGACTTAATGCCCAGACTACGCTGACTTGTAGGAAAACAAAAAAACCATTAATTTTCAGGCTACTGCCTCCAAACCCAGGGTTTCTGTGTCTCCAGAAAAAATGTAGTCATGCCTCCTCAAGAACACTCAAGCCTGGGATGGAAGCAGGAAGATGAATCCTACATTAGGTGACAGGCATCTGTCCCATTGCTTTGCCGCAAGCCATGCGATGAAGGTAAAAGCCAGCTCTAGAGACCAGTTTCTTGCCCAAGTATTCACCCATGACCCTCTTCACATTTATTCCATTGATCACATTTTTTTCTCACTCTCATCCACCAGCACTCTTTCTCTCCAGCTCGAATATCTGCCTCTCACCTTCTTTACTTTTGTTGACTCTGTCAGATCCCATTCTTTAGTTCACCTCCCCACTCTTACCTCTATTGTACCCCCATTTTTAAAAATATCCTTAAGTTCAGCAACCAACTCGAGATAAGGGACAAACTCTCTGGCCTACCACCTCCACAGAACACACCACCAGCCAGACCAGGCATGACCCTCATGAGGAGAGGGAGTGAAAGAGCTTAAGAGTGTATATTACCTTAACTACACCTCCATCCTTATGTCCCCTATAGCTCAACACAATGTCTTATACATATAGGTCCTTGATAATTATTTATTGAATTGAAATGCACTTGGTGGTCTTCTTTTTTACTAAATTTTCTGTAATTCCACAGGACATAAGTGATTCTCACTGTCCTAGCATTCCCAAGACACCCATCTCATGAGTAAGGGTCATAGCTAGACCTCCAGTAGAGCAGACTCCCCTCCCAACAAAGCGGCATGCTTTGTCCACCACTCTCCAATAGATGAATTCTCATGTAGGTGCCCAAGGCCACCCAGCTAGTACACAACAGAACGAGGATTTGAGCCTGGCTCATCTGGTCCCAAAGCCTGTGCTCTTCAAGAATTATGGGCTATGCTGTCTTCACTCATCCACATGATGTGGTACAAGGAGGGGAATGTCCTGCCCACAAAGGTCTCCCCTACTCAGCAGGAATCATGCCCTGACCCTGAACAAGCTTTCAGGATTCGAGTCATCAAGAGACCCCACTGATTCTCCTAGGCCTAGGACTAGGGTGAGACAAGAGAAGATGACCCTGCATGTGCATGACCCTGAGAGTGAGCGCCTACCTAAATTTTGCACCAGAGGAGTCTCAGTCACCTCACGCTAGTCCTAGCCCTCGATTCTCTTAAGGATCTCCTTTTTATATCCTAAAAAGAATACTATTTGAAGATGTATAAAATTATCTCATTTCTGGCGTGATGTCACCAATATGACTAAGATGTCACTCGTTCGTGCACCCCTCCACCCGGCCCCTGACCTCAACAACAATTTGGCATCCATCCACAGACAAAAGAGCCTTTGTGGGAGATGTGGGATCCAGCATAATTCGCCAAGGGGCCTGGGGGGAGTTACACGCACCTGTGCAAGAGTCTGATGATAGGCATAGAGACCTCTGTCCCGGCTATGTACCCTGCAGCTGCCCGTGAACCAGCTCCAGGCCCTCTCAGTCGTGGTCTGGGAGCCCCCGAAAAACGCTGTCTTAGACAATTACCACAGACAAAAGAGCTTTAGTGGACGTCCATGTTTCCAGTGGAGAAGTTCCAGCACATGACTGAGAAAAAAAAATACGAGTTTGAAGGCATTGGAGAAGTAAGAGGAACAGTTTGACTCGACCTGCATCACCCCTCCCCCAAGGCAGCACCACTCAGTGCTGAGAGACATCTTTTCAATTTCGGGGGAGGAGTGAGGGGGGGCGGTGGTCAGTGTGTGAGCACCTGGCTTCTCTAGCTATGCCGGATGCTGCCAAGGAGGCCCGTTTCTCTCTCATTCCATCCAGAGTATTGAGTCATGAGCTGCATGACTGGTGGCAGGAAGAGGGTGGGAGAACAGCAGATAAGAATCTTGGAGAGCATTAAACGGATGCGATCCTACAAACTGTGTCAAGGACTCCATCAAGCCCATCCACGACCGCTGGGGACACCTGGCCCACAGATCCCCCAAACTGGCCCACAGGCACCTCCAGTGCTTCGTGCACCTCATCCACCACACCCCTACCCAGTGGCAGGCTCTCAAGGCGTGCTACTAATGGCAGTGAGAGCTAGCTTTGGCAGATGGCTAGGGCACAGTCACAGAAAGAGAAAAGGGAACCCTCATACACTGCTGGTGGGAATGCAAACTGGTGCATCCACCACTATGGAAAACAGTGTGGAGAATTCTCAAAAAATTAAAAATAGAAATATCATATGATCCAGCTATCCTACTACTGGGTATTTATCCAAAGAACATGAAATCAACAGTTCAAAGAGATTTATGCATCCCTATCTTCATCAAAGCGTTATTCACAATAGCCAAGATGTGGAAGCAACCCAAGTGCCCATCAACTGACAAATGGATAAAGAAGATGTGGTGTATATATATACAATGGAATACTACTCAGCCATAAAAAAGACAAAATTGTGCCACTTGTGACAACATGGATGGACCTTGAGGGTATTGTGCTAAGCAAAATAACCCAGACAAAGGTAAAAACCATGTGATTTCACTTACATGTGGGAGATAAACAAACAGATGGATAAGGAGAAGAGATTAGTGGTTACCAGAGGGGAAGGGGGTGGGGGGAAGGGCAAAAGGGATAAAGGGGCACATATGTATGGCGGCTGATAAAAATTAGACTATTGGTGGTGAACACAATGAAGTCTATACAGAAACTGATATATAATAATGTATACCTGAAATTTATACAATACTATAAGTCATTATGACTTCAATAAAGTAATTTAAAAAACAAAAAGCCAGCCTGAATCTGTGGGCCAGGGAGAAATCACAGACTTGAGCTTTAGTTCCACCTTGGGGAAAACAAAAGAGAGACTGTCAGCAACTCACCAACTGGGAGAAAATATTTGTAAATCATATATCCGATAAGAGGTTAATTTCCAAAATATGTAAAGAACTCATACAACTCAATATCAAAAAAATGAACAATCCAATCAAAAAATGGGCAGAGGATGTGAACGGACATTTTTCCAAAGAAGGTATACAGATGGCCAACAGGCACATGAAAAGTTGCTCAACATCACTAATCATCAGGGACATGGAAATCAAAACCACAATGAGATACCACCTCACACCTGTTAGAATGGCTATTATCAAAAAGACAAGAGATAGCAAGTATTGGTGAGGATGTGGAGGAAAGAGAACACTTGTGCACTATGGTGAGAATGTAAATTGGACGGCCACTATGGAAACAGTATGAAGTTTCCTTAAAAATTTAAATAGAATTACCATATGATCCAGAAATCCCACTTCTGGGTACATCTATCCAAAGGAAATGAAATCAATATCTCAAAGAGATATCTGCATTCCCATGTTCACTGCAGCATTATTCACAATAGCCAGGATATGGAAACAACCTAAGTGTCTGTCTACAGATGAATGGATACAGAAAATTTGGTGTGTATATATATGTATGAATATTACTCAGCCATGAGAAAGAAGAGCCTGCCATTTGCTACAACATGGATGGAACTTGAGGACATTATGCTAAGTGAAATAAGTCAGAGAGAGAATGACAAATACTGTATGATATCACTTATATGTGGAATCAGAAAAAGCCATACTCAGAGAAACAGAATAGAATGGTGGTTGCCAGAGGCTTGGGGGTGGGGGAAATGGGAGATATTGGTCAAGGGGTACAAACTTTCAATTATAAGATGAATAAATTCTGGGGATCTAGTGTAAGCATGATGGCTATAGTTAACAGTACTGTATTATGTACTTGAAACTTGCTAGGAGAGTAGATCTTAAATACCCTTACCATGCACAAAAAAATGGTAAATATGAGAGGTGATGGAGGTGTTAACTAACTCTACTGTGGTAATCATTTCACAATATGTAAGTTTATCGAATCATCATGTTCTACACCTTAAACTTACACAACGTCATATGTTAACTATACCTCGATAAAGCTGGAAAAAATTTATCTCATTTCTATAAAGTTATTTCTACTTTTTGCCATCTTGTGTATGTGCACAGAGAGATTACGGAATGGATTTATATTGAGGATGATTATGTTGTGTTGAATGTTTGAGGTGTATCTTAGCCTAGTTTCCCTGAGACAAGGGTGACAAGCAGATAGTTTATTTGGGAAGTTATTTTTAGAGACCAAGGAGCATGAAACAGGCAAGGAGGGAATGCCAACATAAGGATGCTATCAAGTTAGGCATCACCATGGGCAACCAGTGATCCATCTGCCAGGTTCACCTGAGGAAACATACAGAAGTTATCTCCGAATTGTGCCCCCCAAGGATCAACATGGAGAAGTATTTATCCACTAGCTTCCATCCCTGTTGGTTGAGAGTTGCCACACTTCAAGGTTCTGCATGGATGAGTGCCAAGCAGGCTCCCACTGACATCCCCCGCTGTGGTGTCACAGAAGCCCCAGGGTAAGTAGCAAGAGATACTCAGTACATGCTTGAGCCAAAGTGCTGTCAAAGGAAGGACGTCAAAACCTGCACAAAGCTGTTTGCCATTGCCGATCTCACAATAAGGACTGAGACTAAGAGAATATGAAGTGTCCAAAATGGGGTGATTATTTTTTCACTTTTCTTTATCATACCTTTTAATTTGCAGGAAAATTTTTAAATAATAATCATGTGTTATGTTTATAATGATGATATAGTCAAGATTATTTTTTTAATCAAATCTCTATCTGCAGTGAAGGAGTCCTTGCCAGGTACTCCACAATTCTTTTTGAGCTAATTTCTCCATTGTAACTGACCTTGAGGACCGACCGTGTGGCTGGCCTGAAGACATGGGCCATAGCCTTGTACGAGGGAAGTCCCCTTGTGGACTTCCATGGGGTTCAACTTGGATTCTTTGTTTCTTGTATATAAGTGCTCTTCCCCAAACACACACAGGGCCAATTCCCATGGCTTTAAATAAAATTTAAATTTTCCAACAATTCCTAAATTTGTACCTCCAACCCAGACCTCACCTCAAAGCTCCAGATTCTGTATATACAACTGCTTGCCTGACATTTTCACTTGTATATATCATAGGCATCCCCAAATTAATATATTTTCAATGCTAAACTTTTGAATTTCTTCACAAAACTGTTCCTTTCGTGATCATCTCTATTGTTATGGACTGAACTGTGTCCCCCCCAGAAATTCTTATGTTGAAATCCTAACCCCCAGTACCTCCGAATAGGGCCATACTTAGAGATAGGGTCTTTAAAGAGATAATTAAGTTAAAGTGAGGTTATTAGGGTGGGCCCTAATCCAATATGACTGGTGTCCTTATAAGAAGAGGAAATTGGGACACCAACACATACAAAGGAAAGAGGATGTGAAGACACGGGGAGAATACAGCCATCTACAAAGCAAGTAGAAGCCTGGAACAGATTCTTCCCTCAAAAGGAACCAACACTGCCAACACCTCGATCTTGGACCTCCAGACTCTGGAACTGTGAGAAAATAAACTCTGTTATTTAAGCCACCCTCTCTGTGGTGCTTTCTTACAGCAGCCCCAGCAAACTAACATACCATATAAACAGTTGTACCATCAACCTCTAGTAACTAAAAGCCAGAAATGTGGGAGTCAGTCCTGAAATGCCTTCTTGTTCACCCCTACATCTAACCTATAACCAAGTCCTGTTGCATTAGCCTACAAAATACATCTCAATCTGTCCAGTTCTATCTCCATTTCCACCACCTGGCCGGAGCCACCAGATCTATTGACAGGAACCATATCAGCAGCCTGAGCACTAGGCATGGTTCTTATCAGTCACCTCCAGCAGAGTAGGGATGGACTTTTGAATGGAAACTTGTAATTGCCTAAACTAGCTAAACAGGGTAGGGGTGGTTAGGGGCAGGTGGTAAAGAGGCAGGGGTCACAGCTCCTGTCAGGTCCTGTGCCAGCGTGGGTCTCTGGCTTCTGACTTATTCTGCCTTATTTAGGCTTATTCTGACCCTCCATATTGGCCTCATTCTTTGAGTTTGACCTCACAGCACAGACTTCAGATTCAAGGCCCTCAGGCCTGTGCACCCATCCATTCTTCCTTGCCCATCTACCTACCTGGCTGTCCCCTACTGTCCTGGTCCTGCTCAGACCCTCAACACCTGAAGGTGTCTGGCACCCCTGCTGCCAGCCCTTCATTTCTGCCTCTACCACCAGATCCTTCCCAGGGCTTCAGGGCCTGAGCCTCACCCCTTGGGCTGCTCCTCAGGCTTGGCCCCTCCATCCATGCAAGGCATGCCCTTATTTTGATGGGTTTCCCAACACCTACAGGAGAAAGGCCAGTCCCCTCCACTGAGACATAGTACACAACTGCCTGGGCCCTGCTTCCCTCTCCAGCCCTGTCTTATATATTATCCCTCCTCTCTTGAACACTCTAGCAATCTACTTGTCTCTCAAACAGGCCCCTGAGTTTCACACTTCTGTGTTTTGTTTATGCTGTTCCCTCTGCCTCAAATGCTTTCCCCCCACTTTTAGTCCTGCTGCTCCAATTGGTTCCCTGAGATTCAGGTCAGATAACCACCTCACTCCATAGTCCACCCCTCACCCTTCCACACCTACCGGCTGTAGACGTTCCCTCCTCCTGCTCCTGTATTTCCTTCTGTCTCTGCACGTTACCCACTGTATATTGTTTATTTTTCCATCTTCATCACTAAACCGTGAGCTCTTTGAGGGCACAGACCACCTCTGATCGACCTCTGTACCCCCAGGCCTAGCATAATTGCTCATACACAGTAAGTGTCAAATAAATGTTTGTTGAGCCAAACTGACTTGATCCCCAGACCCACTGCACCCCGTGTCCCAGGTGCCAGCCCCCAGTGGGGTGACATGTTTTACCCTCTGCACAGCAGGGAATCTGGCTGCTGTCTTTCCTGAACCGAGTCACATGGTAGAAGCTCTAAATGAAGTACACAGGTAGTGAAGCCTAGATGGCTTTTTAAAGTTTCTCAAGGAAAAGAAAATTGTGAAATGCCCCACTGGGGCCACGAAGCAATCTCTCCTAGTCCAGACTTGCGCCCAAAGCCAGCTGCTTGGGCCGGGAGATAACGGGGCCCCATGCTGAGCTGCCACCAACGGACTCAGAAAAGTAACAAATTGACAACATTCAGGAAGAAGATTCCTCATTTCCAATAGTATCATCTATACCCTGTGGCATAAAGCACCTCCTGCCTTATTAACGTCTTTTACATTTTTTAGTGCCGAATCCAAGGTGAAAGGGAGGAGGGGGAGAGGGTACGTCTGTACCAGAGTCCTTTAGGAACCAGAAAAGGCCGTGGCAGAGATGAATTGTAGACCCAGAAATAGCATTTTTTGGATGAAATGTATAATGTTCACTCTTTTTCAAAAAAGTGTTTAATACAGCCCAAATGACATCATATCAGGTCAGACAGAGCAGAAGGAAGGAAGAATTAACACAGACAGGAGCTTTCTAAAATGGATTCCACACTGCACACACAGAAGACAAGAAAGAAAAATCTTCATCAAAAAAAGGTGTCCCCCCCCTTACCACAGTTAAATACCAGCTGGACTTATTTAGGTTTTTAAACTCTGCTGCACTTCAAATACCAAGATCAAAACTTGAAGGAAAATAATATTTAACCAGTCTAGGCAGTCTCCCTCCCCCGTATGCTTGTGAAGTGAGGGTGTTCTTAGCGAATTCACTAACCCAGTATAATCCACTCACACAGAACCCCTCCAAGTCCCTGCCCAGCTTCCCCACAGCCCAGGACTTGGGTTCCCATGTTCCCCACCCCCTGAAAACATAGGCAGTCCTGTGTGTCATTGAATTATAGAATTCTAGAGATTAACACGTCCCCACTAGTATTCTTGTGGTTGCAAGTAACTGAAGCCCATTCAATCTAGTGAAGCAAGGAAAGGGGGGAGAATTTTATATATTTTAAGGCCACTAGGCTGTCTTATAGAATCTAACAGGAAGAATGCAGCCTCTCTCAGGAAAGAACTGGAAGGTGGAACTGGAATGGTTTTGATTCCATCTCTCATGTCTGATTCTCTCTGCACATTTGCTTCCCTGTCCTGTCTCTGCAGACCGGCATTTCCTGACCCTCAGCCCACAGCACAGACTGCATAACCCACAGCTCCTGGGGCACCATGTTGCAGCTCCACAAAGAAACTGAATAACTGGCTCTCCCTTGAGTTCAATTCCAAATTCCTGATTGGCCCAGCTTGGGTGAGGTATCCTCTCTGTTCCAGTCAGCTGTAGCTAAGGGGATACATCCTGCAGTTCATACGGTCGCCTTGGGCTCATCATGACATCTGGGAGCAGTTCCCAGGGTAAAGGTGTTGGTGTGCTGTCCAACGTCCAGAACCAGCACTGCACACTGGACCACTGTGTCTCTCCTAATCCCAGCACAGTGTGAGTCCTGTCCCACCTCCCCCAGGAAGTCTGAACCAAGTGAGGAAAGAGAAGGTGTTTGGAGAAAGGGTTTCAAGGGAGAGGTAGAGATAGTTTGATAGATAGATAGATAAGAAGTATAGGCGTCAAGAAATGGCAAGGAATGAAAAAGCAATACAAGTGTTTTGGCATGGCTTTCAAATAATCATTTATCAAGAAAGAAACCACAACCATGGCTGAAATTTTAGACAGCTAAAGAAGGGAGATGCAACATTGTCAAGAAAAACAATTCACACACAGACATGCAGAACACTAGAAGGGCAGAGATGATATAACTAAGTGTTCTCATCCACTGAGTTATACCAAAGTGCTTATAATTTTCTTTGTTTTCCTTTTTCTATCCTGATGAAAAATTCTTGATTTTCATTATATATGTAGCATTAATTTTAATGATTCTTTCATACTTCTATTTTAATTTAATTTTTCTTAAGTGGAACCATCTGAAATTGCCATTTGCATAGGCCAAAACTGACAAATATCAGCAATTTCAAAATAATGAATTACAGCCTTTTAAATAGAACTACCAACTTAAAATGAAAATATCAGTCCTTGGGACTACTCTCACTGCACCCCTCATTCTTGCTCCCCAGAGGCAACCATTTTCAGCTTTTTAAACTCTTTCTTCTGATTGCTTATTTCTAAATAATATTAATATATTCTTATTTCTTGATATTTCTATTATATTTTATATATCAACTTCCTCCTATGGAAGATATGGACCATCTCAATGCCATCAAACATAGATAACTGACCAGTTCCAGCAGTTTTCTTGGAAACATTCCTACTGGAAACTTCCATCCTTCTGCTCAAATCTCAGCTGGTGCTCTCTACACCTACAAACAAGCTTCAATACTAGAGCTTCTCTTCCCATTGTCCTGGGAATTCCCTTTGCCTCTCCCCTGTGTTGCCTCTCCTCGCATTGACTTGATGTTCTCCTTTTTCTTGGTCTGCAATCTCATTTTGTAGAGCACACACCCAGTAGCTCTCCGAACACCATGCAAAGGAGACACATTGAGAACTTGTAGGTCTGCAAATGTCATTCTGCCTGAAATCTTGATTGATGCTTTGGCAGAAAATGGAATTCTAGATTGAAATGAATCTTGCCTAGAAATTTGAAAGCATTACTCATTGTCTTCCATCTTCCAGGGTTTCTATTGATAAATTCCATATCATTCTGATTCCTGAAATGTTGTACGTAACCTGCTTATTCTCCACGGAAGATCTTAGACCCTTCTCTATATCCCAGTGTTCTGAAATTAAGTGATGATGTACTTTGTAGTCAAACTCTGTTCATTCCTTGTGCTGGTCCTTTAAATCCAGAAGTTCCTGTCCTGGAAACTGTCTTGTATTGTTTCTGTAAATTTCTCCTGTATTATTTCTTTGATAGTTTCCTCACCTCCATTTTCTCTGTTCTCTCTTTGGGACTCCTATTAGTCAAATATTGACATCTTGAACTGACTCTCCAGTTTTATCTTTTCTTTCCTATTTTCCATCTCTTTTATTTTTTTATTCTATTTCTGAGGTTATTTTCTTCGATGTTATCTTCCAACTCATTTATTGAATATACTACTTTTATCATATTTTATATTTCCAAGAGCACTTCTGTGTTATATCACCTCTTATCTCTCTAAGGATACCTCATATAAAATTACCTCTTATCTCTCTGAGGATATTTAATTATAGAAATCTTCTTCAAAAGCTTTCTCCTCCCTTTATCATTTGTGTTTCTTCACAGTTACTTTTTCCTGCTTGCTTGTTTTGGTCATTACCTTTTCCATAAGAGACTTTTTACAAATGCCTGATAATCTTTGGTTGTCTACCTAAAAGTGAAGTCCTAAAAAGAGGATTGGAATTTCTGCATGCTTGATTGGAGCTCATTGGCTTCTGGGCTTTACAGCAGGGGATCAGGTGGTGACCCTGCCATTAGGTGTGGGGGCTTCCAATATCACTGCCTGGAGATCTGCTCTCCCTTATATTCTTTGTCCTTGGGGGTTTATACCTTTCTTATTCCTTCTGTCATTTCAGTGAGATTTGTGTAGGGAAAAGAAATAAGTGCATGGATTCAATCCACCACCTTGAGCTGAAAGAGCTCTATTATATTTCTGACAATTAATGTTCATTTCTGGGAAATGGGGAGCTCACATGCCTCTTGTGTCTCCAGTACAGTATTTCTGCTGCTGGTGAATCAGCCCACAGCAGTCAAGAATGTCCCCTTATCTTTTCCTCCTTTGTCTCGGCAGCTGTCTCACTGGATAGAACCCACCTGGGGGTTCTCACTGATTTCTCTGATTCCTTGAATGCAGAAAGCAGTCAGCATACTTGGAATTTACTCACCACCTCTCCCTCCTTCCTGCTTCAGCTGAAGCAGCAGGGACCTGTTTTCCAGAACCTGCCTATTGCCTGTATATGTACCATGGTTCTCACAGCCCCACCTAGCAGAGCCAGTCTTCCAGTGATGACTCTTGTCTCTGTTGCACCTCAAGACCAACAATGCCATTGTGACTCTGGGCCTGTCATGCTTTGTGGGACCCTTCTTTGCACCCACCAAGAACCTGCCAAAGGGCATGGGCTTCCTCTGGAAAGTAGTATGATTGGGGGCGGGGGAAGGACATCTGCTTTAAGACAACTCTGGGTTTGGCCCAGCTTGGACACCAGCTTGGTCAAATACTCAATCTCTCTGAGATCTAATTTCTTCATGTGTGAATTGGAGGTAACGTTAGTATCGTGAAATAACATTTCAAAGCACTAGTTGAATATGCTGCTGTATAACTTTTGTCCCACCCATGCTCTGCAACTAAAGGGAAGGACATCCACTGATGTAGCAACAGTTACCTTTGGGAAAAAATGTGCTGCATTCTTTATCTTTTAAGGTCAAAGCACACTTTCTGAGTGTGAGACAGAAAATTTTTGAAATGAGGATGCTAATAGAGAAAGCAGGTTTGTCCACAGCAAATGGAAGAGCTCAAATGGACGAGAAGGAAGAAGGAGACACCCTGTAGGAACCCAACGCCCTGCCTCTCATCCTTGGAGCAGGCCCAGGATGGACAAAGAGGATCTGAGAGTGGAGGCGGCTGTATCCTGCCCATCCTAGAGCTCTGAGAGCTCTGAGAGTCAGCCAGCAGCCTTGCAGAAATGACAGTGAGAGGCCATGGGCCCAGCTATAGGCACCCCAGGGGTTTCCTTGGGCATGAACAGAAAGCAAAAGGTTGCTGAGATCGAGCACTCATCAGCCAGGGAGGGAGCCATAGCACAAAGCAAGTGGACCCCATAGCCAAGGCAGGGGACGACGGCTCAGCCACATCAGAAGAGCTCTCTGCAACTGAGCTCAGGGTGTCAGTAACAGTGAAAGGACAGAGCGGGGCCAAGTCAACAGAGGAAGATACCCCTGCTCCTGGACTAAGCACAAACTGAGATGGGAAAAGAGACAAAGAGGAGCATCTGCAGCAGATGCCTCATCAGTGAGGCCACCACAGACCAGACACCCACCAACCCAATGCCACCGGGTCCTGAATGCTCCCTTGAACAGACGCATGAGATCGGAGCAGGGGGAGCCACAGACCTTGAAATGGTTAAGAAGTGACAAAAAAATTAATATGTTGGATTGAAAAGGCTTGAAACATTGCTAGATTACATTTTCTTCAAGCAGCAGGAATAGAGATTTGCAAACTGAGTTTAATGTTAGAGAAATTTGAAAAGTTTCATTTCTTCTCATCTGAGTCTTAGAGGCTATTGTGACTATAAAAGTCATGGCCATTGCACTTGCTTCATGCCTTCATTGCACAAGCCCTAACACTGGGCTTGGCACATAGTAAGAACTGAAAAATGTTAGTAACCCCTGTCTGCCTTTGCCTACTTCATCCAGAGTTAACACTTGTGGGCCTCGAGCAAGAAAATGTGAAATAATGCAGGGAGCAAATGCTCTCAGCCTGGGGACAGTGCTTAACCCTGCTCACCTGTATGTCCCCGGTAGGCAAAGCCTCCCAGACCCTAGCATCCCTGTCCCTGTATCTCTTTTCTGCAGAGCAGGCCAAGCCAGGCTTCTGGCTCTGACCCCTATGGACTAATGCTTTCCCTTTGCCAGCCACACTTGGAGTCCTTACTTTGTCCAAAACACCACCATTTAGGATCACTGAATCACTCTCTCTTTCCCCCATGTCAGTATGAAGCCTGAGGTACACCCACAGTCACTCTGCTAAGAACGGTAGATAAATAATGCAGTTTGCTCAGACACTTCATATTCAATTCAGCTTGCTTTAAAGAGAGATGATGTGGAAAGGCCTCAACAAGGGGATAAAGATCTTTAGATCACTTACAGAAGGACAAATTCAAAACATCTGTGGCCAGAACGAGACAGTCCTGTCAAGAAGTTCCTCCACCATCAGGAGGACACTAATTTCTTGCCCATGTAATGGGCTGCTTCCCTCATTTTATAGGCCTTCAACTGGGTCTGCAATTTGATGTATCAATTTCTTTCTTCTAGGAAAAGATGAGCTACTAGACAGCAGGAGATGAGATTTTTCGGGAGAAAGTTAAAGGAATTTTATACCCTGTTTGTGTCGTCCATACCACCCAATAACAGCTAGCCTCCATAAATACTTATTAAAATTAATATTGCTTGAGCAAGTCAAAAGAGAAGAAAACACTTCTGCAAGTCTATGCATAACATAACTCTCCCCTGCACAGAGCCTGGGACCATACGTGATGGCATTACACGATGGGTTGTAATACCATTGTGATGGAAAGAACATTGTGCCGGGAATGAAAAAACTCTGTCCAAAGAGCATTTTGGAATCATATTTCCACAGGTGGATAGGCCTGGCTTTAGGAGTCTGACTGTGCATTCACTCCTCCACCTCTATAATTTACCAGAAGCTTCCACACACATAATATTACCATCTGGTTGCTGTGACACTGATTTGGTAAAAGTCTCAAGACAAACCATGCCTTGCCCAAGACACAGTGACAAGCCTGCAGTCAGCATCTGCTATTACACATTTAACCTACATCAAAGGCTTTGGCCCTCTCTCCAGAACTACCAAGAAGTCTTGTCCAAACTGAGTGTTGTCTACAGTCAGTTAGAGGGGCCTCTCATGTGCTTGTGCAATTATACTGGTAATACATAAATATATGGTACTTTATAATTTACAAAGGAGTTTTTACCAACTCTTTTCCAATTAAGACTCACAGCATTATAAGAATAGGTATCATCATCCCCACTTTTAGGGAAGAAACTGAGGCTCATAGAAAATAAGTGACTTGCTCAAAGTTACAAAGCTAGTAAGTGACAGAGGCAGGATTTGCACCCAGGTCCCTGATGCTGTATCCACGTTCATTGCAGCAGAGCCCATGCATTGTAGCAGGGCACAGTGATGTTATTCCCTGCCATTTGCTTTTGCCCGTGAATTTTCCCCACTTTTCAGGCAGCAGTTAGGGCAGTCTGGGCATCCTGCCCTAGAAAGGGAAGGCATAAAAAACAAAGAACAAAAAAGTGAGTTTCCAGCTTTTGAGTTTAAAATAGAATTTTGAAACTCTGACAGAGAAAATAGCTTAAGATCTCAAAATCCTGGCTTTTGAGTGCACAAAAGCAACATACTGTAAACAGTAGAATTAAAAAGACACGTCTGAGGAAAAGCAAGTCAGTTCCTGCACCCAAGACTCCACAGGTCAGAAGGAGACAGAGGTGGGGGGAGAGTCAGAGATTAACACAGAAGTGGGGACCCTGCACACCCAGGTGGGTGTTCTAGGTCCAGGAGCTAGACCCTACAGTGGACAGACTCTGAGGTGGCCCTCCCTGATCTCCATCTCCTAGTACACATGCTCTTGCATAATCCCCGCCCCCTGCGTGTGGGCAGGACCTGTGACTTCTTTCCAACCAAGAGAAAAGGCAAACGTGACAGGATATACATGATCATGTTATGTGATCACACTACATACAATTTTAGTGCCCATTTTGCAAGAAGACACTCTCTCATGCTGACTGTGAAAAGCCAGCTGCCATGCTGTGAGCTTCCCTGTGGAAAGGACAATGTGACAAGGAGCTGAGAGCACCTCCAACCAACAGCCAGCAAGAAACTGAGGCCCTCAGTCTGGCAACCTACAAGGAACCGAATGCTGCCAGCAACCATGTGAGCCTGGAACAGATCTTTCCCCGATTGAGCCTCAGATGAGAACTCAGCCCTGGCAGAACCTTGATTGCAGCCTGGCAAAGGACCCAGCTAAGCCGTGGTCAGACTCTGGGCCCACAGACACCGTGAGATAACATGTGAGCCTTGTTTTAAGCCTCTACGTTTGTGGTAATATTGTTGTGCAGCAACAGAAAACTCATACAGATTAGCTGAGGGACCTGTGGGAGAAGGGATGCGTGTCACTCCCAGTAAGTCCCAGCAGGGTAAGTGAGGGTCTTGAGAGTTTCACAGCCCCAGTATGGTACAGACGCGGTGGAGGAAAACGGTGGAGGGCACGTCTGAGCAAATAGGGTCTGGCATAGCCTCCCCCGAATCTTCCTCAGCCCTAGAGAGGCTTAGGAGTTCATCCAAGGGGCTCAAGGACATGGCTGAGGAGAGACGGCAGACAAGGAGGGGCAAAGAAGACACAGACCAATGACACAGATATCTCAGCAGGTGTCAGTAGATCAGGATGCTGAAAACCAAACCAGAGGGGTACAGTTACACATCACAGATGCTGCCCGCATGGGCTCTTGCCCTCACCAGAGACCAGAAGCTCTCCATGAAGTGGAGGCATCTCCAGCTCCCTGGGATTGACGCCGGTCCAGGGAAAGGGTGGGAGCTGGGGCGAGAATCCCAAACAATTGTGTTCAACCTGGAAATGATTAAGGGTACATGTTCTGCCATCAGTGGAGGAGGAGGACAAGTAAACAAGTAAACAACCTGATTCTACAGGCTGATAAGTACTAGGGGGGCATGGGAGAGGGGTCAGTAAAGGCTTCCTGGAGGACATGACACCTGAGTTGAGTTTTAGGGGATGAATTAAAATGAGATTCTATGACTATCAGATTCCAAACTTTTATGGTTCTATGAGTTTAAGTTTTCAGGGTTCTAAGATTCTTTTTCTCTAAATTCTGAAGATCAAAGGCCCCCTGCTGGCCCCCTTATCTACTGGGGCTCTGCTTGGGGGTGGGGGGAACACAAACTAATATATCTGAAATATATCTGAATCAGAGTTCTATTCCTCCTAATTTCCCACATCTCTGTCATCTCTGCCTGTAGGGCTTTCCTCCTTTTTGAATTTAATCTTTTATTTTAATAAAAGTTTTACATGCACACAGTTTCAAGTCAAACTGCTTTACAAGAATTGTATGAGAAACAGCAGTTGCACACACTGCCTCATCCCACTCCCATTTCTCACCACCCAGAAGAAACTACTTTCAACTTTTAGAAGATTGTCTTAGATTTTTTTCCTCCCTATCTGTAAGTAAGATGCTGATATCACTACTTCCTGATTTTTCAGTTGCACTATCCACTGGTTTCCTAGGATGGAAAATGAGACTTTTTACCACTCTCTCAAACTCCACCACACACACCTACTTCCTAACCCCATTATCCCAAGGGAGTGGATTTATAATTTTAGTTAAATTCAATATATACAGTGTTTACCTTATTATGGTCATGTAATGCTATCCACAACTGAGTCATGAGGCTTATGCAATATGATTACCTTACTTTCTAAAACATTTTGTTTTCCCTGGAGTTTATGATTATCTTGGTCTTTCATTTGCTAAATTTTCTATATTCTTATCATTAATTCAACTGTGAACGCTTCCTCATATATGTAGATCTCTTCTCAATACATTCAAACTCATTAGGCATTTTATCATTTTTATCTTCTTGAATTTTTCTCTCCCAATCTTCTGATCCACTCCAGCAATCTGAACTGTTTGCATGACTGTCATCTAGGGTTTCCCTTCACCATCATGCTGGGGATTCCTTTGTTTCTCTGTTTCCTGTGTCATATCCCATTTCATCGTTTTTTGTGTACACACACGCACACACACACTTCCTGGCTTCAGTGTGCTTTTGCTTCCAACGGTCAGCACCTGCAACTCTTCTCCAGAGGACTGTCCTTGGGCTACTGGAGCTGCTTTGCCTAAAGCCAGAGATCCAAGAGCCTTGGAATTTTAATCACCCACCTCCTAACCCTCAACACAGCTCTTAACTATTGATGGACTAGTGTGGGCGTTTGCAAGCCAGCTCCTTTGTTTGAGGTTGAGACAACTCTAAAGTAACTTACACTCCAGAATCCTCCTGCAGGATCAGACTGAAGTCACCTTCTGTGGAACTCAGCCTGGAATCACACCTTGCTTGGCTTCTTCTGTTTTCTTGTCCTGCTTCCTTCACTCCTTTATAGGTCTCCTTAATAAATCACTTGCACAAGAATCCGCGTCTCAGTCTTCAAGGGAGCCCAAACTGCGGCACACGTTTTTGGTCTTTTTCTTGGTTTAATCCCTTGGCTTGTTGGAGCACATCCTCCAGTAGTTTCCTGAGAAAGAGTGTACGGCATATAAACATTTTGAGATCTTTTGTGCCTAAAAACGTCTTATTCTACTGGCATATTTAATGGTTTGTTTGGCTAGTGTGATGGTTAGTTTTATGTGTCAACTTGGCTAGGCCAGAGTATCCCATTACTTAATCAAACACTAATCTAGATGTTGCTGTGAAAATATTTTATAAATGTGGTAATCTACAATCAGTTGACTTTAAGTAAAAGAGATTACCCTCGGTAAGGGGGTAGGCCTCATCCAATCAGTTGAAAGGACTTAAGAGTAAAAACTGAGGTTTCCTGAAGAAGAGGATATTGTCCCTCAAGACTGCAACATCAACTCCTGCCTGCTTCTCCAGCCTGCCCTACAGATTTCACACTTGTCAGCTCCCCCACAGTCACATGAGCCAATTCCTTGAAAAAAATTCATTTGTACATTTATATAAATATACACAATTACACACATATATATATATATATATATATATATATATATATATATATATATCTCCAATAGGATATATACGGTCTATTGGTTCTGTTTCTCTGGAAGAACCCTAATTGATACAGCTAGGCATCAAAGTCATCTCATCCCAATATTTTGATGATGTTACTCTATCGTCCTATGCTAGCTCCCAGAGTTGCTGCTGAGAAATCCAATAATATTTGATTCCTGATGCTCACTATACAACCTGGTTTTTCTCTCTGAAGGCTTTTAGAATATTTCTTCACCCTAATGTTCTGACATTTCGTGATGTGCCTTACAGTCAGTTGATTTTCTCATTATGTTTGACACTCAGTGGGATCTCTCAGTTTGGATACTCGAGTTTTTAATTCTTCAAAATTCTCTTCAGTTGTTTCTTTAATGATGTGGCCCTCCTTGTTGTCTCTATTCTCTCTTTCAGGGACTTTTCTTATTTGGATGTTGGACCCCCTATGCGGGTCCTCTAA
Source organism: Tapirus indicus (assembly GCA_031878705.1). Lineage (NCBI taxonomy): Eukaryota > Metazoa > Chordata > Mammalia > Perissodactyla > Tapiridae > Tapirus > Tapirus indicus. Next base: position 15,364,758 of record CM062920.1, read on the forward strand.
CTTTCTTATATTGTTCCTCCCATTTTCTATCACTAGACTTTTTCTTCCACCTTTTGAGAGAAGTCATCCAAGTTTTCTTCTACCCCTTCTACTGAGTTTATAATTTTACCTCTCATACTTTTAATTTCCAATAGTTCTTTGTTTAATAGTAATCTTTTCTTATTTCATGGATGAAATACCTTCTTTTAGCTCTCTGAGGATATTAATGGTAGTTGTTTTTCCCACTTTTTCCTACTGCAGCTTATTTACTCAAAAATGCTGTACCTATTTGTTCTTGTCTCTCTCTTACATGTAAGATTTTTCATAGTATGGATATCCTAACTATCTGCTCCTAAGAGTGTGGCTTTAAAAAGATGACTGGAAGTCCCAAGTGTGTGGTGGAGTTCATGAACCATCCTCTTCACAAGTGGGTGATCTGGCTGCTCTGTAAGCCTGCCAAGCTTACATTCTGAGGTTTTGTGTATCCCTAACACACACTGTTTTATAGATACCCTATTTGGGGCAGCCATGACTGAATGCAGAAGGCTGAGATTAATGACCTGTGATGCTCTCTCCCTCCTATAGATCTGTAAGAATGTACTATCCAATCAATGGCAAATCCTAAAGAGGTGATGAGAAATATAAAAGGTGCTTCTCATCTTTGTAGAGTTATACAACATAGCAATATGAGCCTAGAGAAAGGAAAAATGGAGCTCCAGGGAAGCTGTAATGAGGAACCAAGCCTGATTTGAACTCTAGTTCACTCATGCTCCCCCTCCAGAGTCAGCATGGTGTAGTGGAGGAAAATATAGACTCTGGCCCCACAGACCAAGGATGATTTCTGTTTCTGCCATTTCCCAGACATGTGAGCCAGGACAAATTATTTAGCCTCTCCAAGCATTAATTTTTACTTTGGAAATCTAGATTGGAAGTCAATCCAATTGTCCACCAGGACACTGGACTTTATCTGCCATTAGCCTAACCTGCACCGTGACTGTCAGCTTACTTGCCTCTCACCCCTTCTGACCATCAGCTCCTGGATGACGGGGACTGAGTCATTTATCACTGGACTACAAAGGCAGCCCAACACCTAGAACTCAGTGAATATTGGATCAATGTTCATTCTTTTCCCTCTCATTTCCCCTATGAACTTGGGACCAAATCTCTTTGGAAGACTTGACAATTTCAGCTTGCTCATAGATAAAGAATGTCCACAGAGCACAGGGAGAGAAACAAGAAGAAAGAGGGAGAGGAGGTTATGGACTAAGGGGAAGAGGCAACCAACTAGAAGAAACTTGAGAAGAGAAGGAAAAACTTATAGCACATGTTCAAAACATGATTTTTTTAAAAAAAAAAGAAGGAGGATTGGGAAAAAGGAAGGCCAGAGGAGACAGGTAAACTTGGATTCTGGAGAAGAAAAATAGAACTTACTAGTAGAACTAAGGGATTAAAAGGCTATAACATCTTAGGCTAGGTGAGAGAGGTTCTCCTTACACTGACTGCCATTTCTGTTTTGCCCAAAACCCTCCCTTTCAGGTAACTGCTCCTACTCCCCACTCCATCCATGTGGTTTCCTCAATTGCTGCCATTTTCTTCCATGAAGCTATCTTCCCATCCCTGCCACAGCTGACTGAGCTAGTGTTGGGCATCCAACACATTGCAGGCCAATCACAGCCATTCTTCCAAACTTTTTTCATTAGTGTAGACTGAAAGAAACAAAACAGAGGTGCTCTCAGAATCTGTTTCTCACCATGTGGATAAAGCCCCTCTGCAGAGAGAAGCAGAGAAGGAGCACTGGCCATGTCCAAGACCATGGGTCAAATTGTTGTTGAAACTCTTCTGCTCCCCTTCCCTCTTCACAGTACAATAGTCCAATCTTAACTGAAGTCCATGAGCCCATAAACTCCTCCTTTTTCTTAGTCTACTCAAGATAAATTCCTGCTACTTGCAACCAAACTGGTCCTAGCTAACATGACATATGTGAAGGAAGGCTGCAATAAAAGAATGCACTGTTCACATACCCAAAAACATTTATACATGTGCCAAATACCTTTCACCTTGCTAAATCATTAGAGCAGGCCTAGGAGGAGAATGTTACTTACCTGTGTTTGTTACCAGTGACTCTTGGAAATTTTAACATAGCAAAATCCTTTTTCTAAAAGTCCATAGTTCCAATCTCAGGCTGCCGTTCCTTCCCATTAATTCCCACTTGGGTCTCCTGCACCAACAGTTCAAACCTTAGAGAGATATTGTTTCTTTCCTCTTCTTTGACATCATGTCCAAAATATCATCACTTCCACACTCTACAAGTTTTGAAAGACTGTTCCTTCTCATAGACTGGTCCCCATCATCTGTCTTCCAAACACTGGAAATTTTAAAAGGATAAGAGTCCAAATGCCATCAAGATAAAGTAATCACACTCCAGCATCTCTCTCCCACTGAACAATTAAAACTCCGGGACAGAATGCATGGAGCAGCTAGCTGAAGACTGCGAATAGTAAACAGTGGCAGGTAGATTGGGGAAGAAAACCAGAACTCAAAGAACCACAAAAGAAATGGTGAGTTTCCAGGTTTTATCCTTCAGTACCTGTGAGCCTAGATTCAAAAGGAACTATTCCTTTCCGAAAACTGGAACTGTGCACCAGTTGAGGACAGAAAGAACTCCAAGAGAAACCATCTATTTCTGAGCTGAGGCATTAGAAAGGAAAGCCCTGCAGGTCTGAAAGAGTGGAAGAAATCCCCTGGGTGGGTTGGTTGGTTGTTTTTTCCACTCTCTCATTTCTTAGCCCCCAGGAAATCTCATAGCAATGCTGCGTGACGGGAGCAGTAGCTAAGTAAGCACCTAAAACTCCAGGAGAAGGGAACCCTTCTCTCTGACCAGAGAAACTGGGGTCTTCATAGCATAGGAAGAATCCCCATTGCTTTTTTTCTCTACATATTCACTCATCTGGTGGCTCTGAATGCAGATACAGCCGCAGGAAGTGCCTGGCAGAGTGGGGAAACTAAAGGCCCTGCCTTCTAGCTAGAGGACCAGGAGGGGAGGGCCCTGGGAGCCAGGAAGAGTCAGGGAAGGGAGCCCCAATCCCCAGCTACGGGGACAAGTCCTACCAGGTCTAACCTTAGCAAATCATTGTGGCCTCATTCCCCTTGACAGTGATAGGTTTAGGCATGATATGGAATGCAATTCTGGCCATTGAGAAATGAAAGGAAGGCTCCTGGGGATGGGGGCAGAAGGCAGACTTTGGTACGGGTTTCTTTGTTCTTCAAAGGAGAAAGAAAAAGGCAGTCCTAATATTAGGCGGACTACAGTCACAGCAGCTGTGCTGGAACCACAATCAGAGCTGGCAGAGGACAAAGCTGACACTCAGACTAGCAGAATGGAAAAATGGAAAGAACCTGGAGCCATGAAACTAACCAGTCTGGAGCTCCCCTACCCATGGGCTTCTTGTTATAAGGAATAACAATTTTTTCCTGTGTTTTGAGTGAATTAAGGCAGGATTTTCTGGAACTTGCAGTCAAGTTACCTAAAAGTAATACCTTATGAGGTTCATACAAGGCAAAAAGATTGCTAGACCGTGAGCACAAGGCCAGATCCTCACCCATCCAACCCTGCGCTCACTCTATATTGTTTTAGGTCCACCCTCCAAACCCTGGGGTGAAGCATTACTTAAATCATTCTCAAGGCTCAAATAATGTATTAACTTCAGGGAAAAGTAAGAAGACTGTATCTGGAACAGGGAGGGAAGGGGGACTCCCCCTCTTCCAGGCCACCCACAGATATTTGCAGCATCCTTATAATGGCTTCCTGGGCAGGCAGCGGGCCCCAGCACAGGTGATAACCCAACTACAGTAATAGAAACAGTGAGGTCAACTCTCCAAGGGAATCTAGATTAACCTACATTTAGAAAAGAATTTACACATATAATGCAGTTTTAACTACCATGTCACTGTTTTATCAAACAGTAGATGTTTGACAAGTGTTCAAATAAATATTTTATAGGAAAAAAATCCCAAAAATTTAAAACCCCCGGCTATTTGCATCTACTGACATATTTTCCAGACTCATCAGAGCACAGACACCATTTATATGAAGTTACAGGAGTGGCTATTCTAGTCTGCATTCTGCTTTGCTTGCACTTAGCGTTGCGAGGTATCCACATTTTCACATCTGAACCCTGTTCACAGACTTTTCAGTTTTAGTGTTCACAGAGAACTCTGATACACCATCATTCTCTTAACCCTTCCCACTCAGTGGGCATTTTGGTCACTTTTCCCTATTATGAACATGCTGCCATAAATATCTTTGTATAAATAGCTTTTTTCCATCTGAATTACTACTACCTTAGGGTATATTCCCTAAAGCAGGATTACCAAGTCAAAGGGTATAAATGCTTTCATATTTCTTATTATAAATCACCAGCTTGCACTTTAGAAAAATAGGGACAAATCACAGAGTGGCCAGCAATGTGTGTGGGTTTTCTATGCAGGACCTAATATAACAAGTTTTGTTGATCTTATTTATTTTTATTAATTTAATGTTGGCACTCTGCAAAGCAATCTTGAGAAAGAATAACAAATCTGGAAGTATCACACTCCCTGATTTCAAACTATATTACAAAGCTATAGTAATCAAAATACTATGGTACTGTTACAAAAACAGATACATAGATCAATGGAACAGAATAGAGAGCCTAGAAATAAACCCATGCTTATATGGTCAATTAATCTACAACAAAGGAGGCAAGAATACAAAAATGAGGAAAAAACAGTTTCTTCAATAAATGGTGTTGGGAAAACTGGACAGCTACATACAAAAGAATGAAATTGGACCACTTTCTGACACCATATACAAAAATTAATTCAAGGGGCCAGCCCAGTAGCATTGTGGTTAAGTTCACATGCTCTGCTTTGGTGGCCTGGGGTTCACTGGTTCGGATCCCGGGTGCAGTCCTATGCACTGCTGGTCAACCCATGCTGTGGCAGCATCCCATATACAAAATAGAGGAAGATGGGCACAGATGTTAACTCAGGGCTAATCTTCCTCAGCAAAAAAAGGAAGACTGGCAGCAGATGTTAGCTCAAGGTCAATCTTTCTCACCAAAATAAATAAATAAATAAACTCAAAATGGATTAAAGACATAAGTGTAGGAACTGAAACCATAAAACTCCTAGAAGAAAACATAGGTAGTAAACTCTTTGACATCAATCTTTTTGATTGATCATCATCATCAAGCAATATATTTTTGGATATGTCTCCTCAGGCAAGGGGAACAAAAGCAAAAATAAACAAGTGGGACTAAATCAAACTAAAAAGTTTTTGCACAGCTAAAGAAACCATCAACAAAACAAAAAGGCAACCTGCTGAATGGGAGAAGATATTTGCAAATGATATATCTGATAAGGGGTTAATATCCAAAATATATAAAGAACTCATACAACTCAATATCAAAAAAATAATAATAATTTGACTAAAAAATGATCAGAAGACCTGGATAGACATTTTTCCAAAGAAGACATACAGATGGCCAACAGGCACATGAAAAGGTGCTCGACATCACTAATCATCAGGGAAACGCAAATCAGAACCACAATGAGATACCATCTCACACCTGTTAGAATGGCTATTACCAAAAAGACAAGCAATAACAAGTGTTGGCAAGGATGTGGAGAAAGGGAACCCTCGTGCACTGTTGGTGGGAATGTAAATTGGTGCAGCCACTATGGAAAACAGTATGGAGGTTCCTCAAAAAATTAAAAATAGAGCTACTATAGGATCCAGCAATACATTTCTGAATATTAATCCGAAGAAGATGAAAACCTTAATTCAAAAAGATACCTGCACCCCTATGTTCCCTGCAGCATTATTTACGATAGCCGAGACAGGGAAACAGCCTAAGTGTCCATTGGTAGATGAATGGATAAAGAAGATGTGGTGTATATATATATACAATGGAATATTACTCAGCCATAAAAATGAATGAAATCTTCCCATTTGTGACAATATGGATGGATCTAGAGAGTATTATGCTAAATGAAATAAGCCAGACAGAGAAAGAAGAATACTGTATGATTTCACTTATATGTGGAATCTGAAAAAAAAACAAATGAACAAACAAAACAAAACAGAAACAGACTCATAGATACAGAGAATGAATTGGCAGTTGCCAGAGGGGAGGGGAGGGGAAGAAGGGTGAAGCAGGTGAAGAGGATAAGTGGTGCAAACTTCTAGTCATAAATAAGTCATGGGGATGTAATGTACAGCACAGAGAATAGCCTCAACAATATTGTAATAATTTTGTATGATGACAGATGGTAATTAGTCTTATTAGGGTGATTATTTTTTAATGTAAATAAATGTTGAACCACTGTGTTGTACACCTGAAACTAATACAGTATTGTATGTCAACTATACCTCAATATAAATAAAGAAATTTAAAAAATTTTTTTAATGTAATGTTGGCACTCCATAGCTGTTTGAATCTGTATTTCCTTAATTGTTCTTCAGCTGAACATTCTTCATGTTAGTTTATTATTTGTAAAAAAACAAAAACAAAAGCATTTTGGTAGAGCAAATCTATTCACCACAGTGATATGGCAACATTATAAATTGTAAAGGCAATACTAATGAAGGACGTTACCTGTTGTTCTTTATATCTAGACAATACCTTCATATCTTTTGATAAATTGTCAAGTAGAGTCCAAGTCTTAACCATAAATTTGCATAATTCTCTATCTATTTTGGAACTTAAGCCTTATTCATAATAATTAATTTTCTAATTTTTTCATTTCATTCAGTATTTTCTTTTGCTACCAAAAGTTAAAATTCTTTTATAATTGATTCGATTCACCTTGTTTCTGATGATATCTTCTATTGCTTTAAATATCACAAATATATTTCTCCCCCATTGTAGAAATAAATATGCTGTTTCATCTTCTTTTGATTTTTTTATGGCTTGTTTCACGGTCATTTGTAAGGTGCAAACCTGAGGTAAATTTCATTACTGCTGGACTTCCTTCATACGTGGCCAAATTATTTCCTTACAGCACTAACTGAGGATAAGAACATTTAGTCCCGTGCGTGGTGGGTTGGTACAGAGCAACTCAGAGTTCAGGACACTACAGAACCACATGCTCCACCGCCCTGCATGATTCCTTACTAACCAGAAAGACCAAGTAGAAGAGTGTTCATCAGCATCATGAGATGAAGAAAATGTGCACACGCACGCACATACACACACAGATTTTAATGCATGTCTCTCTGTATTACTTCTTACAGCTGCATGTGAATCTACAATTATCTCAAAACAAAAAGTTTAATTAGAAGAAGAACTTTTAAAATGCATTGAAATTTAGTAAGATATTTTCTTTAAAATATTTTGTATATATTTATATATATATAATATACAAAAATATAATATTTTAAGGAAATTTCCAAATTCACACCCTGACTCTCAACAAAAGTCCAGAAGCTTGGAGCATGGCTATTCTTTATCATCGATTCTGATACTCAGGGCAAGAGCCACTAGGCGGTGGAGTCTTTATCCTCAACCTCCCAATATTTGAGGAATCAGCTTTTAAACACTGCAATGTCAAGGCCAAGGACAGGTTTAGAAGTTGGTTTTTAACCAAATTGCCAAATATTTATTAAGGGTCACAAGCAATCTTGCTTGAAAGCAGGGCACCAACTGTCAAGTAAACAACTTGTAGCAGAGAAAATTAATATTTTAAAGCTGCCAACAGCTTCTTCCCATTCCTACAGGTGAGGTTTAATTTTTGAAGCTGGGAAACTGTTATTTTGGCAACCAAGTGGATTTTGCATCCTAGAGTTTAAGCCAGAATTTGTCCTTGGGCTGTTCTTCCCTTTCCTCTGGAAGGGCCTCTATGGTAACCTTATTAGTCATGCAGACAGAGATAAAGCAATTTCTTACCCCTTTTTCTGTGCACAGCCCTGAACCAGTCAGGGCTTTGGATGTTAAATATTCTGTTCACTAATGAAAATTTGGTTTATATTTTAGCAGGATTGTGCCATTGCAAATAAATTATTTTAAAATATGAATTTAAACTGTCCAGTCCCTGAAAATCATTGCTTGTTCATGAGAGATATTTCCTTTTTATCTCTCTCCAGTGTTTATTCCCAGTAGATTGTCAGACCAGCCCAGGTCAGGATACACATCGAGCCTGCTGGTCTCCTCACAGTGAGGAAAGAGGACCTGGGCCAGGCTTGGCGGGTGTTCCCTGGCCTGGCCAGGCCAGTTGGGACCCCCACACGTGGGGCTCTGCCTCTGCTGCCATTGCTGCCTCTATCCCAGCGGCCCCCAGGCCCTGAAACGATCCAGCCATTAGGAGCACGGGTGTGAGTTTGAACCCAAATTCTATCACTGTACCCCTGTGTAACCTTGGGCAACTCACTTTACCTCTCCTGACTCAGTTTCCTCACTTGCAAAATGGGGAAAGTAATATCTACTAGAGAGGTGCTAATAAAATGTTAGTTTCCTCTCTCTCCCCCTCGCCCTGGGTTGGGGGTCTTCACCATCCTGGGCATATAAATTGACCTTCAGTCGGCCAAAGGGGCTGATGAACGATAGAGACAATCCCACCCACCACCTACTGGAAACACCAGCAGAACCAGTTCTCTGCAGCAGCCATCTAGAAGCTACTAAGTGTGGGGAGGGCCCGGGACTACACTGCAGTAATACACTGTGTGCCTGGAACCTTAGATTGTCTGTCTTCCCACAGATGATATGGGAGATAGTCCCTGTGATCCGCCTCTCCCCCAGGGCAGAGTTGTAGCTGACCTTGGTCTTCCTCACCTCTTGGCCAAGGAAGCATGAAGACCCCTGGAGGGCAAATAGCCTCTGCCCAAAGGGCCACCCTCACTGAGCCACCTGTTCCAGCCTCTGCTCAGTTGGCCTTCTTGGGCCAGGACCAACACCCACAGGCTCTGCTCCCCCTCACATCCCTGGATCATCCTTCTTGAAAGAAATCTCCCCACACCCAGAGCCCCCCACACTCCCCTCACACACACATACCCCCACATACACACTCACCCACACACATAGTACCCTAGCCAGAGCCCCTCAGATCCCCTTTGCCAGCACTGGGTGCCAGTCCCCAGATTCCTTCTCAAGGACGACCCCTGGGCTACTGGAGACTTCACCCAGACACAATGATAGACAGAAGCGCCTGGGTGTTTATCCTCCTGGGCTTCCCACAGCCAATGCACAACAGTGCAGGAGTACGAAAGCCAGCTCCCTTGCCTTGAAGAGAGACAAATGAGGGGTAATTTGTGCTCCAGAGCACCCCAAAGGATCAGGCTGAGGCTGCAACTTCACCTAAAATCACATTCTCGTCTGGCTTCTTCCTCTTCCCTCTCCTACTTGTCCTGCTCCCTTACTGGTCTCCCCCAGGAGTGCTTCCTTAATAAATCACTTGCACACTCCCTCTCATCTCAGGTTCTGCTCTGAGCAACCTGACCTAAGACACACCAGCTCGTCACACACTCTGATGAGATGCAGGGCCACTGGTCTGAGCCCACTTAGCCATGTGTGTGTTCTCAGATGTGTGTGTATGCACACGTATGTGCACATTCATGTGGAAGGGGGTGTAAGAACAGGCATGTTGATTTGTAAGTCTGTAAGTGTATAGGTGTGTCGCTTGAGAACGAGTATATGCATATTCTGAAAGACAAGTGTTTGCCTGTATTTGTACATGAGTCCAGACGTGTGTGTTTCTGTTTGCAAATGTGGGTGTAAGTGAAGGATGTTTGTGTACTCATATGTGTGCATGCAAGAGGTAGTAAGTGTACACACACACACACACACACACACACGTGTCTAGCCCTCCCACCTGGGGTTAAACATGAAGCATCTGAACATTTCCACATCTCCACAGCCAGGACAGCCGGCATCCTTCTGACAGGCCAGCCAACAGCTAGGTCCTGGCCCACCATGATGTGTCCACAAACAGAGCCTTGTTTCTCAGTTAAGCAAACATCAGATCCACCTCCACACAAAGCTCACTGACACATAAAGGAAAGACGTGGGGAAGACGGGAATCTGGTGGTAAATGAAACCTGGGCCCCCAGGACTGACGGCACCCACTCTGTTTGCCAACTTCCAGCACATTTTGGTGCCTGGGAAGCTAGAGCCACTCCCTCTCCACTCAAAGGGCTTAGCATACAATCTTCCACTTAGTTTTGTAAACTTAGGCAAGTTGCTCATCCTCTCTGTGCTTCAGCTCCCTCATCTGAAAAGGAGGATAATAACAGCACCATTAGGTAATAATAGTATACTTCCTATATAAGTTCGCCATGACTGCCAGAACAACGTAGCACAAACTGGGTGGCCTAAACAACAGAAACTTATCGTCTCACAGTTCTGGAGGCTGGAAGTCTGAAGTCAAGGTGTTGGCAGGGTTGGTTCCTCTGAGGCCCCTCTCCTTGGCTTGTAGATGGCCGTCCTCTCCCTGTGTCTCGTTGTGTCATCTTCCCTGTACGCGTATCTGTGTGTCCATATTTTCCCTTTTTATCAGGACACAGTCATGTCGGGTTAGGGCCCACCCTAATGATCTCACTTTAACTTAATTACCTCTATAAAGACCCTTTCTCCAAATAAGGTCACATTCTGAGGTACTGGCAGTAGGACTGGGGACACAATCCAACCCCTAACACTTCCCTTACAGGACTGTTAGAAGGATTACAACGAGCTGGCTTTGTGAAGTGCATAGATCAGCGCCTGGCTTATAGTGAGCCCTCTATACGTTTTGCTGTGATGATGATGATAATTAATTATATCAACTTCAGAACTTTTGTGCCCTGTAATAATAACATGCAAAAGTTCTTGCACAATGGTTTTAAGACAAAATATGAAAAGCTTTATAACACACAAGAGGTGAAAGAAAAAGCAAAATCCATCCAAAAGTGTTTACTCTCTGGTTGCCATGAGACCAGTTTCCACCAGTTTATGTGTATTTGAGCCCAGTTTGTGTGCCACAAAACTGAGCATGCCAGGTGGGCAAAACGAACCGACTGTTGAACAGCTCTGATAACAAATGTTTGTACTAGCACATCTGCAAGGTACGCTTTCCCACTGCTACTCACGATTAACAAGTAAAACTGACCCCAGACAAAATATCATCAGTAAAGAGACAGAAAATGGGGCCTTGCCTCAAGGAATCTCTTTCTTCATTAACTCCCAGCCCTGAGATCACAGAGCCCAAGAGAAAGGAGAGGATATTTTGAGTGCATTGTTGACTTTCAGGCTCAGGGGAGCTTCCAAGATAAATGCTATAATTGTGTGTTTATATTGTGTGGGCCAGTAAGGATGCCCTGTGTCCACTGCTGGCCAGAAGGAAATGGAAATTACTTCCTCCAGGATCCCCAGCAGGAACGCAGAGGCTGGGACGTGCTGAATGAACCACACAATGGTGGTGCCCAGTGGGAGAGCCTGGAACTGAATTCAGTGTGCTTCATCCGCAGTTCCATTTCTGATCACTGACCAGCACCTCCAATTTGCCCCTGCGAGCCTGGGGCCATATCTGCACCCACAGGCCAGGCCTGGTGGTCATCGTGGCCTCAGTCAGCCAGCTATTGCTTCAAAGGGTGAATGAAAGTAAATGCAGTTATTTAATCTAACACAGTTATTAATGTAAATGGGTTATTTAGAATTTGGATAAATATTGCATCAGATGTATTCAGCCATAAGTAACAGAAAACTTAACTGACAGACTCGAACAAATACAGGCATTTATTATTTGCTAACAAGAAAAATAGAAGAAAGGTAATCCTTGGGGTAGTTTGGCAGCCTAATGATACCCCTGAGGAACCAGGAATCTCTCTCTCTCCAGGCTCCCATCTTTGGCTTGTTGGCTTCTGGTCCTCATGCTTACCGCCTCACAGCTGCAAGACAGCTGTGCCGGGTAACCCCACCTCCTCCCTTCTTTCCTCCAACCTGGGCTGGGAGCAGCTTCCTGCTATTGCTAATCTCTGGGTTGTTTTATCCATCCACTGTCTGTCTTCTCAGGAACTCTACCACCTGTTTGAAAAATTTCCTGCATTAAATGCCTTCTGTTGCAATAACAGAAGTGATTTTGTTTTCTCAGTTAAAACCTGTCTGGCCATGTGGCTAACGCAGTAACAAACTCAATCCTTAGCAGCAACGCTTTAAAAGCACATACTTAGGGAGAACACAAAGATAATTTTTGGTAGAAGTTAACAAAATTCTAAGTAGGCAAAAAGAAAATGATATTGAAAATGAGGCATGTGATCACATGATGATCTTGACAAGTGAGAAGGGAGAAGGTGGAAGAGGCCAACACTCCTTCTAGTTTGTTCTGTAGGGGGCACCTGGACAAGGGGCTGAGTGGGGTCACATTCAGCCTGTGCACCTTTGAGGCACTTTTTTATAACCTGCATAAAACTTACACATGGGTTTCTCTAATTCCCATTGGCTAGCCTCGGCCCTGTCTAGAGTTGCCAAAATTCATGGCAGGTGGGAGAATGAAGAGAAACGCAAAGAAATATCAACAGAGCATAAAATGAGGCCCACCTGAACCCTGAAGAGCTTTGTTTAAGCTTTTCCATGTTCCAAGAACACAATGAGAAGGGACTTTTAAGGAGGCTCTCAGTCCAGCACCAAGGCTGGGGTATAAACTGTGGAGAGCCCATCCTCTGGAGGAGCAGAGAGAGGCAGTGCCCACAGCAGCCCTGCCACAGATGCCTCGTTAGAAGGGGGCCCACACTTTCAACCCACACTTAGGCTGCTCCCCATAGCTGCAGGCTTCTCTTCTTTTCTCCGTCATTGGGGAGGGTGGCCCAAATTAGAAACTTAGAACTTAGAAAGTCAAATTTGAACTCTGATGGCTTAATAATCCCCCCTACAAAACATCAGGACTCCAGAGCACCAGACAGACCTAAAGTACACCCAGTTATTTCTGGGGGTCCTTGAAGGGGAGCCTGCATGTACTCATAAGCTGGTCTATGTGGTTGCCACCAAGCATCAGCCCTCCATTCCTCTGGACCTCACATCTCATCTGTCCACATCCCCTGCCCACAAAGCCGCTTGCAGGATCCTCACCTCCACCAGCCCATGGGGAAATGCTTCCATCCATGCGATGGGCATTCCGACAAGTGCTCCTTAAGCCACCATTCTCAGGTGCTATCACGGTGATAGGCCCCATGCAGAAGTGGGGCAGTGGTCTCCTCCCCAGCTCTGTGCCTAACCACATCACATGGGTCCCAAAGCAGCTCTGCCAGCACCCAGAGTCTCACCAAGTGGTCCCATCAATTCCTAGAACACCCACCCACATCCTCGGACCTGGACAACCTGGAGAAACCTGGGCACCAGTAGGAACCTCTATGTCCTCCAGGGTCCCCCATCCCCAGCCTACAGGGCCTCATGCCCAGTCCACTGAGCTGAACCTCAAGCAGACACCATACCACCCACCCAATCTCCTCCATTTTTTTACCCTCTTCTGACACCAAAAAATTCTCTATGCTCTTCCAGTTGCAAAGCAAAAACTCCCAGATACTGATGTGTCTGAGGGAGAGAAACAGAGTGCTGTCTACCTCAGCAGCCAACAAAAGACCGTCTTGTACACTTGGCAGAAGGGAGGGAGGGCATTAAGTAGGGGCTGTGCAGAGTTAAAAGAAATATTGGCGGAGACATTTACTGTCTCCTGTTTGACCTCCAGGCCTGCAGGTGGCACAGCAGCAATGTCCTAGAACAGTCGGAACTCCCTGGCAGGTCCTGGAGAAGCAGACAGCTTCTCTCCTGAGAGGGGGGTTTGGGAGGTAGACATCCAGCTCCCTCCTCTCCCTGTTCTCCCCCTCCTCTCCTTGTCCCTTCTCCATTCCTTTCTCTTCATTTTCACCTCCCTCTCCTTCCTGCTCCTTAGCTTCCAATCATTGTTCTTCCTCTCCCTCCCTCATCATTGCACTTTCTCTCTGCTACCACTTGTGGACAGAGCACTTTTCTACAGGCTGTTGGAGGTGAAAAAAGAAATGGGAGACACTGGCCCCATCCGTAGGGGTTAGTGAGATAAAAAATATTTGCTTGCAGAGCCAAGCAAAAGGGTAGGGCTGAGCCAAAGATGGCTTTGACCTTCTGAAATGTTTCTCCTGCAGTCACCTGTTAAGGCAGTTGGGGGGAGACATGGCCGAAAGAGAGAACCCCACAGGACTCTTCCGGATCAGTTCTGAAGACAAAGGAAGGGCTTCAGAACCCTTGCTGATGTCTGCTCAGTGACACAACTGAATTTATCTAATGAAAAACAGGAAAGCAAAGAATTTTCTATAAGGGACTCATCTATTTCTTTTTTAAAATATTGTAATGTCCTGTTTGAATATGTTTTTAAGGAAAAGTCTTTTTAAAAGCCTCACACACCATATTGTGAAAAGTCCTGTCAGATATACAGAAGAACCATGAATATTGTAAATAGGAGTTTAAAAATTCATCCAACAAATGTGATAAACTCAAGTTTCGTATTCAGACAGAAGGGAGATAGACAGGAGAAAATTACTCCTTCCCAATTGGGAAAGGTCCATCCTAAGGATTTCTAGGGTCAACATACAGGAATGCTTCCCTTTTGTGCCGGAACAGACAGACACAGGCCTATGGAGCATAGAGTCATTTTCTCCCTGATACAAAGAGGCAGGGAACCGGGCTCTTAGTAAAAGCTAACCGCTGCCTAAGAGCGTGAAACTTCCCAAGCTATCTAAATGCTGTTGAGACCAATGTTCTGGCACATCCCAGACAACTCAAGCAAGAGTGAATATCATCTATTCCAGTCTGGGAGAAGGAACCAAGGATGGGTAAGCAGAAGCCACTTGGTTCTTCCTATGTTTTTGTGTTTCTTTAAATCTTATCCTAAACATAGCAGTCTATCTAGCACAAAACACTCTGTAGTGTTTTGGGTTTTAATAGAGTTTTGGAAAAGGAAGCTAAATTCTCTTTCAGCTTCCCCCAGCTATGGGAAGCCTAGCTGTGGACCCCTGTGACCCCTCACAGGTACCTCAACTGGAAGCACCCTGCTTAGGAGGACGCCTAGCATCACCCAGCTAACCAAAGAGGTAACAGCAAATAGCACAACTCCTACCTAACCCAGGCATGGGGTGGGGATCAGGAAAACAGCCACCAAAGGGGACCAACGACCTAGACAAAGCAAAGGGGAAATGGAGAACAGCACACGTTTTCCCGTTGATATCCCATAGCTACTTCCACCACGCCTTTGGATTAAGAATGATGGACAGGAGAACTACCTTCTGCCAATTAATTCCAGAGTATAATTTGTAGCCTGGGCCCATCCTGGAAGATCCTGGGCCACTAACAAACCATGACACTGCTTTAATTTCTCCTTTGCCCCCACACTTTATTAAAACCTGGAGTGGGTTCCATCAAATATCCCTTCAAGGGAAAAACAGAGAGAGGCAGAGAAATGGAGCAACATTTGTCTCAACGCAATATGAAAGATTAGAGTTTGCTGGATAAAGAAGGAGAAGGGGGGGGTAGGAATTCTTGTGAAACACACACATGCACAGGGACACACACACACACACAATTTCTCTTTTGCTATGACCTCCTTATGCCCCATCCATCAGCCTGGGGTTGGCTTATTCTAACTAGCAGATTCCTTTATTCTGTATAACAGGCCCATCAGACACAATCTGCATGCCAATTACTGGCACAGACCCCTTGATACCAAAAAATGGAAATTAGCTGTCAAGGAAAGGCTTCAGCCAGCCAGGTCTCTTTCTCACTCTCTATTTCCAGCTCATATACACACTCAGTCTGCTCAGCGCCTGGCTCTCACCAGGGAGTCCCCAGTGGAAAAAGTCATCTAAAAAATACAAACATATTTTATTGTTATTAGTATTAGTTGCTGACTTTCTCAGTACAATGTGAAATTCACCAGTGGGCAAAAGCTGCTTAGGGCAGAAATGGGTGAGAGAGGTTGATTTCTGATAATTGCATTTCTTTGGGAGCAGATCAAGGCGTCCCATGAAAGGACATTCAAAGAAATGTGAGGATAAGGGCAAAAGAAAACAGACAAGGAATGGGATTCTGTAACCAAGATAACAATCGGAACTTTCACACTCAGGAATGGGCCTAGGCAGAGTTGAGGGGACAGAGGTGAGACGAGCTCCCAGAACAAGCCTGCATGACTGCTTGGCATCCTAATCAGCTCTCACAAAGCCAGGCTGCGGCCAACCTGGAGGGCTTCTATGGACACAGAAACACTCCAGTGTGTTTTCAACCCGACCTAAGCATGCTAACTCAGAAGGTTTCTGTCCTGCTGCTTCCAGAATCTCCAAAAGAGCACATTTTATTATATAATTCCTCTTCTCTTTTTTCCAAAATGAGTCACAGAGGGAGGAGGTTTATATTCCACTGTCAAAGGTCCAGGACCCATGTTGAATCTCATTCGGTGGGACAAAGGAATCTATATGGATCACTGTGACTTCAGAGTGGTGCCTGGAAAATTCAGGGCATCCCTTTCATTCAGGGACACATCCAACCCAATGTCAGGGAGGCCCTTATCCTTAAAATTTTTAGTGAGGGATAGCTCTGTATTAACCATTTTAGTTGTATGGATCCATGCAACAACAATTTTTTTTCATTAAATATTTTCATTACCACACAATTCAATACTTGCTCAAAATCTGGATTCCTTCATTAGCAAGTGGAAAATATCTTTACTTATAAACAAACTGTCTCTTCTTCCCATGCATCTGGGAGCTAAAATTGTCAGCCAGGCAAATCGGGATTTTTTTTAGATGCACAATTTTCAGAACATGATGTGACAATTGCTTAATTCATCCAACTGAATCCCTACTATGTACATGGCCCCTAAATGCGCAACAAAGATTTGTGGAAAGAATGAATGAATGCCAGGAGCTAAGCTAGGTACTGCAAATAGGTTTGTGACTAAGACACATGCCTTGATCTTGAGGAGCACAAGGTCAGGTCTAGCTGAAATCCCCCATCACTCATTTTTTTGTCCCCATATGTATTTTGTGGTTGGTGTTAATAAACGGGTCTCTTTGGCTTCCACTGGTGGATGGCTATGTGTTCCCTCGTTCAAATGCTCTTCCTCAAGCTCCCAGTTTTGAATTACTGGATTTCCAAAAAGATATTTACTTTCTCATCACCTAGAATTGCTCCTGATATAGAAATGAGAGCAACTTGGTTTGGGATCTGATGACATTTAATGCTTCTAACCACTCCCTCCTTCTCTTCAGTTCCTCACATTTCTGACTGCTCCATCTCACCCTCCTTTGAAGATTCTTCTTCCTCTCCTTAAATGTTGGTATTCCTCAGGCTCTGTCCCAGGTTCTCTTCCTTCTTGTGTATCCAGGCTCTAGGACAACAGAGAAGGCAAGGAGAGTCAAAGCTGACCCCCAGGTTTCTGGCTTGAGCTATTGGACAAATACAGGTCATTCTAGTTAGGCATCTTTGGTTGCAATGAACGGAAATCCACTCAAACTAGCTCAAGGAAAAAAGGCGTTTTGTGAAGACACAAAGTGTCTCAAAGAAATACAGAAAACTCCTAGACCTAGTGAAAGGTGAAACCAAGGCTACTCCAAGACACAGATGCTCTCATCTCCTCCCCGTTGAGTGGCTCCTCAGCTTCTCTGACTATCTGCACTCCCTTCCCATCCTCCAATCAGCCATCTCTGAGTTTCCCTTCTTCCCAGACTTCATCTAGGCCCTTATTGCCACTCCTGACACAACTCTACCACAATCTTTCCACTCCAGGGCCCACCATGAACTGAAATTTGGTATCAGTTAGACAGCATCTGACCAGCCCAATTCACCTTTTCTGTACCAGGCTGGCTTATCAATGAGCTCCCCTTAGATGAGGTACACACCCCTGCACCCGTCAGCTATCACTGGGGTGGGGTCAGGTGGCCTACTATCTATGCAGCAGGGGCTGTGGGTGGAGGAAGATTCTCTTAGAAGGGAGTGTGGGAGAGGCAGGTATCCCCAAATGTGCCAAATACAATGGTATTATTAAAGAGACATAGACTAATTCTATAAATATTCATTGTGAAAATGCTAAATGCATGGCAAGAGAAGAGGGTTGAGGGTAAAAGCTCTCCCAATTTGGAGGAAACAGATTGAAAAGGACCAGGAGAAGAAAAGTTTCCCTCACTTTAGATGTGACAATCAAGAGAGAAGAGAGTTTTGAGAAGTATGTTAGTTTCCTATTGCTGCTGTAACAAATTACCCCAAACTTAATGGCTTAAAGCAGTGCAAATTTATTCTCTTTTTACAGTCCTAGAGGTCAGAAGTCTGAAATGGGTCTTATAGGGCTAAAATTAAGAGCTGTGTTCCTTTTGAAGACTCTATGGGAAAATCCATTCCTTGCCTTTTCTAGCTTCTGCAAGCTGCCAGCATTCCTTGGCTTATGGCCCAGCATCACTCTGACCTCTGCCTCTATCATCTCAGCTCCTTCCCTGAATTAGACTCTCCTGTCTTCCTCTTTCCCTTATAAGGATCTTTGTGATTACATTGGGCCCATCCAGATAATCCAGGATAATCTCCTCATCTCAAGACCCTTAATTTAATCTCATCTGCAAAGTATTTTGCCATGTAAAGTAACATATTCAGGGGGCCGCCTGGTGGCACAGCGGTTTAGTCTGCGCTTGGCAGCCCGGGGATCGCAGGTTCAGATCCCGGGCACCCGCCGACGCACTGCCTGTCAGCCATGCCGTGGTGGCGTCCCATATAAAGTAGAGGAAGATGGGCATGGATGTTAGCCCAGGGCCAGTCTTCCTCAGCAAAAAGAGGAGGATTGGCGACAGATGTTAGCTCAGGGCTGGTCTTCCTCACAAAAAAAATAAATAAAAATAATAATAATAAAGTAACATATTCACAGCTTCCAGGATTAGGACACGGATATCTCTGGAGGGTCGTTATTCTGTCTACCACAAGAAGGATATAATGGTCACACAGGACAAACCCTGCCACTAGACTGAGGAAAAGCCACTGAGTCTAGGCACAGCCTCATCTGTGTCCTTCAAAAAAATCGTTTTCACAAAATAGAAGGAGTGGAAATTAAATGTCAAGAGATTAGAGGTGTGCAGGTGGTAAAGAAAAGGAGGCAGAAATGCTGACCACTCCTTAGAAAAGTCCGGCAACGGAAGATGAGGAGAGGACTACAGTCTGAGAGGGAGTCAGGACAAAGGAGGATAAGCAATGACAATCATTGAAACACGAAAGTTGGAGGAGAAGACCCCGCTGAGTCATGGGGAGGCAGAAACAGACCAAGCCTTGAGGTGTCTGGGCTTGTAGCCACCTCTGTGGAAATGCCATGGAGGAGCCCCAAGAGGAGGAGAAGTTCAACATGATTCTTAGCATGTCTAGCTGAGGTTAGATGTTGACTCAACATCCATGACTTTCCTGAGCAGGCCCTGAGGCCTGGATAAGGAGCAAGAAGGCAAACGGTGGAGATGATTGGGTTGGAGCCTTGGCAGGATGGTTTCACGGAGGCTCTAAGTGAGCAACGCTGGGCTGCTAGCAAGGACAAGGATAGAAAAGCTGAGCAGGCAGAGAAGTCAGGGAAGGCTGAGGGGTGGAGCACTGAAGCAAGAGCAGGAGACATACAGCTGCCAGGGTAAGGGGCTCCATCAACACTGGTTGGGTGATGGCATGCATGGAAGAATGAACAGCCAATCCATAGTCACCATGCTGCCAGTCTGCTGGGTGTGATGTAGGATATGAGGCTGAACAGGAGGTGGTTGTGATGAGATGGGGGAGGCTGGAGATGAACAGTGTCATACCACCAACCATGCCACACCCCGAAGCTCACAGAGTTGCACAGACAAAAGTCACCAGCTTTCTTGGAGGATCCACTTGTTTATGAGAGTCCAATGAGGCCCTGGCCACCAGGAAGGAAAAGACTCAAGGTTTTCCCATCAGCTTCGACCCAGTTTTCTATCATTATTTAGCCCTATATCTTTTTGTGTCGGGGTCGGGGGGTGGTTTATAAAAGACATCTTGAATGGTAAACTCCACCCTTCAATACACCGTCTCTACTCGCCATGCAAATGTTTTTCTAGGCTTGTCAGATGGACGCTGGCAGAAAGCACACTTCTCCCCCAGAGAAAAGAAAAATGTCACTGAAATTATGTTGGGTTCCATAGGTGACATTAGTACAGCCAGACTGTGGAGCATCAAGTGCCAATTTACATATTAGCTTCTGTTGTGCTAAATGGAAATCCTACCCTTGTTGTGTCAGTTGTGTAGGTGAGAAACCTCCCCCTGCCACCAGCCCGGCGCTGGGCTGCGCGTGGGCCCCAGGGCCACTTATCTGCTTGTGTAGGTGGATTCTTTGCTGCTTGGCTCTAGAGGAAAATGCATCTTACATAAGGTGCTGTTCCATAGATAAGTCTGTTGTTAATATACCTCAGACTGCCTTTGCCATGGCTATTATCACGGATACATGCGACGTACATCTTTTTTATCAGTGTGCATTGTACTTGCGGTGAAAAAAAATAAGAAAGGAAAAGAGACCACAGGATGTCATTTGTTATTTTTAAAAAAAGGAAAAATTTTTGCTACAGATTCAACCCATACCACATATTATCCCCGATGAATAAAACTGGAACATCAAACATGCATTAGTCAAATTTGTGGGGTTTTCAGAACAGACTTTTCCACAGTTCAGTGTGATTCACCAGTACTTGCAGGGCATTAAGCCTGCGCTGAATGAACTTGTTAAATGCTGCCTGTTGCGATTCTGCCCCATCATTACTATTTTAAAATGTATGGAGTATTTCCCCCCACAAAAAAGATTTCATAATGAACTCTTTTAGCTGAGGGAATGGAGGAGGAGAAGTGGGGGCCCAGTGTGAATCTGAGCCAGTTCTTCTTTAATATCCAGGAACTGATCAGTCTAGGGAAACTGAGGCAGCTTAACCTGACATTTGTTCCAATCGAAGCCGACTGTGCAGCAGAGGAAGCCCCAGCTGCATTACTGGGGGAACTCCTGTCCCTCCTTTGAAGACCTTCCCCTGCCTGGGGGGTTCAGAGTTGTGGGAAACTGTTTGGGGGTGTTCAGGCAGTGACATTACTTCCCCATTTTCCTGAACCCAGGAAGGCAGAAACCTGAATGATGACCAGAGGTGAGACCACCTAGGGCAGTCAGGGCCAGACCCAGAAGCCCACGGGGCTGAAGAAGGCCCAGTGAATTGGGACTAAATGACCAACGGCATCCTCCACGCTGACTGTGTGTGTACAATGCCTAATGGACAGGTTTCACCATCACTCCGGTCTGTCCTCTCCACATATTTCTGGGCTTCCTTCCTCATCAGGGATCAGCTGAGGTCCTGGCTGGGGATTCCACTTGAGCTCTGGGTGAGCCCCCATCCCTGAGGAAAGCCCATATCCCAGACTAGAGTTGGTACTGAGAGGAAGGAATCTTCCATGAAGCACAGAAACCCTGGGAAGGTGGGTCTGAGCACATGGATGGAGACTGGAGAGTAGGGCCTCCAAAAGGAATGTGAATCCTCAGTCAAGCCTGGCCGAGAGTTTTGCTCATCACCAGCCCCAAAAGAGAGCACAATGACAGCTCCAGTTTGAAACATGCACAAAGGCTGAGGGGGGACACGGGGACGGGCCACTCTCAGTGCCCCGCCCAGATCCTCTTGGATCTCTTTCACCATTTCTGTGCACCCCCTTCCTGGCTTCACTATGCTTCTGCCCTAATGGCCAGAATTCCACTTCTGGAATTCAGACTCTTCGAACGGAGGTCAGTTTACGAGTCCCAGACAGAACTGAACACTAGGAAGGAGTCTTAGCTATTTTCCAGAGCTTGATCCAGACTGCCAGAATTCTCTCCAGCCTATATATAACTCATGCATTCCCATCATTCCCTAATCCCCTCACCTCTTTGCTGATCCCATGCCCCAACTGACTGCCTGCCAATCAGTGAACCACATTTATGTTGCCTTCTTCATGACACGGAGCACAAAATGGTTAAATTAGGAACCCCAACACTCCGCCCACCCACACACACATACACACCCTCTTCCGTACCCTTAGCTGCTAGAGCCTGGAGGCTCATTTAACTACGTCACATAGAAAGTTCCAGGATGCCTATGTTTTGTCCCAGATGCAAGAGGAAGACTCTTCTACTCAAAGTCGTTTAAAATGCCCCTCCCATTGTAGATTGTAGCAGCAAAAAACACTGAGCAGGACAGGAAACCCAACATTCAGACCCCAGAAACAGGCTGAGTGCTCAGGTTTAGGGAGGAGAGCAAGAGAGGGAGAGGAGGAGGAGAGTGAGCACAGCACACACAGCCAGCCCTCCACCCACCTGTCCGATGGAGCTGGCAACCAGTCCTTCCACAGAGTCCTGAAGCAGGAACCCGCATTCACTCATTCAAAAAAAGGGAGTAAGTGCCTATGTGCCCATCATTAGAAATCAGCGAACAAAGAGTCAGTATTTACAGATTTACTTTGCGGATCTGCAGATACAAAGATGAAGAGCTTTCTGTCAACAGTAAAAGTAACTAGGTCCAAAGTGAATCCAAAATTGAACAAATTACACTGGCTGCCTCTTAGTCCATTGGGTAGGGATAGCAAGTCCTGGGGCCACGGGGGACCCAAATATAAATATATACATTTGGGAAGAGGATGCTGAGGCCCTGTGGGGATATAAGGTCTACAATCCCCTACTGCTGATGCCCAGGAGGAGTGTAACAGGACCGTGCGGAGAGCATGCCCCTGCCGGAGACCCCCAGCTCGGCAGAGCTCAGAAGAAAGGTGGACAGTCTGCAGCAGGAGCCAGGATCTTCTGGGAATAAAGGCTCTAAGATCCAGACCTGAGGCTAAAAAAGCTGTCAGGGTGGAGAGGTCTTTGGGAAGGGAAGCGCAGTCTGGGGTGGGGACTCAGGCCCTAACCAAAGGCCTGAGGACTGGGGTCTGAGGGTTTGTGAGGGGAGAATGGATCTGGCAGGGTACCCGGCTGGAGCCTGTGCTGGGCTTGGGGGTAACAGCTGAAGTGAGCAATGACTTTGATGCCAGGATGAGAATTCACTCTGCAGAGGGCAAGCATCCATCTGCCTAGGACCTGACCTCAGCAGGGATGCGCCAAGGCAGTGAGCATAGTTGGGTGCCCAGGGGTAAACCATCTGTGGTCCCTGGAACAGCATGGGGGTGGGATATGGAGGCCTTAAGAGGTGATTCTCATCACCCTTAGTAAGACCCTGTGGGTCTTACCAGAGTAGGAAGAAACATTAAAGCAAGAGGATAGAATTTTTACTTCAAGTTTGTGATGTGGCTCAAACATAAGAATCTTAAAACAAAAAAACCAGCATTCCAGTCTAAATAGAGTGGGCTGTGGAAGAGGCTAGGCACAAGCTGGAGGAAGAGAAGAAAGGCTATTTTATTGGCAACTCTGGGGTTCTTCCCAGGGAACCCCCCTAGGGAACCTCCTACCAGCCCCGCCCCCATTGACCTTAGAGGTCAACGGAGGAGGCTCTACTGAGACCTCATGCCCGAGTGCCAGTCCTCTCCTCCATTTACTCTTGCCACCTTCCTAAAGCCCTGGATTGAGGAGCTCCTCTACATAAGTTTAACTCTGATTCAGTCAAGATCCTGGCGTCCAGAACAGTTACCACGTGGCAGCCCCTCTGGCCCTCTCCCCAGGGCACTGACTTCTGGGGGTGCGCTCTGCCTTCCACCACCGGACTGGGCAGAAATGCTCATCCGAGTCCGGCCTCCCCTTTCACCCCGGGCAAGAGGCCCAGGCCCCTGCTGCTGAGGACACACTGAGGGAGTGCCTGGCCCTCCACTGCAGTCCCGGCTCCCTGGCGTCCGCACCGCACCCCTCTCCCCGCACACTCTCCTGGGCGCTGTGAAGCGACCATCTCTGCTGCGCCAGGCCTCACAATTCACACAGGAATCCACGTGCCCAGCCTACCTTACGGCATCTCCTGGCCTGCATTACCTCTCCATAATAATCTCATACATCAAAGCTGGGAGAGACCCCGGCTCTGCCTGTGAGCGACTCCGTTAGACGGTGAATATCATTATCAGAAGCCCCTCGCTCCCTCGGCTTCGTATGCAAACTCCTGAGCTCCCTGGAGTCCTTCCCTAAAAAGTGCCCTGCACGACGGACATTTGTTATTTTGCGGGAGAGGACGCCCAGGCTCCGCCGGGACCGAACCGAATTAACAGTGGCCGCGAGTTGGCGCCAACCAAGACCTACATTGACACCTAGTGGCGTCTCTGGGAACTACAGCTGGATCCGGCGAGTTCTTCGGGAAGCCACGCTCAGAAAAGCGAAACAATGCCACTGATCCAGATATTTACAAATATCCGGGAAGAGAACAGAGTGGGAAACAAATACCCACTTTTCATCATCTCTTTGGTGATAGACAAACCCACACTTCATATTTAAATGTCTTAATTTGGCAAAGAGAGGGAGAAATTGAAGCCATAACTCTTTCATCCCATCTCAGGATAAAGCCAGGTGGTGTAGAAAGGGAAATGGAGGAATAGACTCAGAAGCAAATCCAACTTTACAGGGACATCCCTCCTACATATACTCACACAGTGTGCAAAGACAGTCGTTGCAGCAGTATTCAGAATAACAGAAAAATGGAAGCAACCCAAAAAGGCTATATATATGCATAACTCAGGTATACATGACATGACTTTTGTTATTGTTACATAATTTATTTTTACCTTTATTTGGAGTCTTCATTCCTCCTGATGGCAGAAAATGTAATCACGGTCAATCCTGGATAAAGTCAGGCATTTTATATTTAAACTTAGTCAATTCAGAAGTTTTCTTTTCTTACCTTGGCCCTTAGGTGTAGGGGTCTACCTCATATCACAATTTAAGGCAGAGGTGTCTGCCCCCCAAATCTCCAGATGGAAGCTTATCACTGACCTTCTGCTCCTGACTCCCCAAACATTATCTGGAGAGTTCCGTAATGTGTTATATCAAACCCCAGGGAAGGCACAGGGGTCTCCCTCTTGGAGACCCTGACTGTTTTTCCTTTACTTCCTCCCATCTTCCCTCTTCCTCCTCAGCTTGATCTGGTCTCGGGTTAGGAAGATGGGCAAAAACTGCCAATACATCCTCTGCTCAATCTTTTCTATTTTATATCTGAGATGAGAACTTTTTAGCCTAAAACCCAACAATCTGGCATATTTCATCTCTGATTCCATCAGGACAGCTTCCTTTAAAGCAATGAGGATCTCCCATCTACCTTCCAAAATCAGGAGTAGAGGAGGGATCCAGAGTAAAGGGGGTGTGGGGTGGGAGAACCGTAACTGGTGATACTTCACATATTATCCCATCTCAGAGACCGAGAAGGATCTAGAAGGAGACACACCAAATATTAACAGAGCTCACACCCTGGGTGAAGGAGGAAGGGAAAGAAGGGAGGAGCTTTTTGTTTTATATCCTTCCATATTGCTTGAACTTTTTACAATGAGCATGTATTTCCTTCGGAGATAAACTTAATTAGTGTGAAGATTAAAAGTCAGAGGCTAGCCAGAGGTAATCTTCAGTTACCTCCCTTCCTCTTCTTTACATCCTCTGAAAACGTTGCCTGTGAAAGCTATGCAGTACAGCAGCAATTAGGATGTGTCACAGGAGATGAGGCACTGCTGTTTCTACACTTGCCGACCCTGTCCCTGTCACTGCCTCCTCTAGAAGACCTGACAGCGGGCCCCCATCAGAGCGCCAAGTTTCAGCACTTACGTCAAGCCCTGGGGTCAGCCCCACTGAGTGCTGCCCCGTGTGTCTGAGCCCAAAATAACTAGGGCCTCAAGCTCATCACAAGCTGCGCGGGAACCAGGAGCAGTAGAAAGTCTCTTTTATTTTAATGAAAAAAAAAGTTCTGTTGAATCAGTTTATGGAGAAAGAAGGAAGTAGTAGAAAGTAGCGGAGACTCCAGTCACGTGTCGCCTATTCTCCTCCCCTGGGCCAAGGAAGGCAGGAGACGCTCTTGACCCAGGCATTTCCTGTGCCAGGAACGTGAGCAGGTGTGACGTCGGCTCACAGCTTCACTGATGCTGGATCTCCTCTCTCCGTTTCCAGTGGACTGTGGTGGTGTGCAGAGGGATTCTTTGGGTTTTATTACTTTACCCTCATTACAGTCAGTGCGCTTTTCTGAACTGGAATTTTATTTCAGTTATGGAGATTTTTCAGCCATTTCCTCTCCTGTGTTGTCACTAGTCTTCTCACTCAGGAACTCCTCTGGGACGTGTGTTGGAATTTCTCAATCTATCATCCATGACTCTCAACTTCTTACTCACATTTTTCATTTCTTCACCTTTCGGTGCTGTATTATATGTAATTTCTTTCTCTCTATCTTTTGATTCACTCATCTCTCATCAGCTATTCTAGCCTGTTGTTTATCCTTACTGTAGTCTTTTTATTTCCAATATCAATATTTTTTCATAACTACCTGTTCATGTTTCATAATCTCCTGGTCTCATTGCAAAGATGCTGTTCCCTCCTCACCTCTTCAATATGCAACATGATGTTAAACTTAAAAGTAATATCCAAATATTGCACCTGTTACCCACTGAGAGGATATAAGAAGGGTTGAGTTGTTGAACATGTCAAAGACTTTGTGAAGAGGATGTCTCTTCAGAGAGAGCGGTTGGAATGCTCTGAGTTTCACTGCCCAAGGGAAAGCGTGGGATGGGGACAGTTTATCTCTAAACCCCAACCTTAGGGTCCCATGCAACAGAGCCCAATATGTGTTCCCTGCTGTTGGGGAACAAAGAGACCAGGGGGAGGCCAAAGGGCCTATGAATGCAAAGTAGATGACAGTGTCTGGGAAACCCTAAGAGGCTAAGGAGGAAAGTTGCAGCTGTGTACTCGTCTGGGTTCTGCAGAGAAATAGAACCAATTATATATGTATAGGAGAGAGAGATTATAAGGAATTGGTTCATATGATTAGGGAGACTAAGAAGTCCCAAGATCCACAGATAGCAAACTGGAGACCCAGGAAAGCAATGGTGTAAGTTCCTGTCCAAGTCTTAGACCTAAGGCAGGAGAAAACTGATGTCCCAGCTTGAAGACAGACAGAGAGAGAATTCGTTCTCACTCAGCCTTTTTATTCTATTCAGGCCTCAGTGGGTTGGATGAGGCCCACACATGTTGGGGAGGGCAATCCGCTTTACTCAGTCTACCAATTCAAATGTTAATCTCATCCAGAAGCACCTCACAAACACACCCAGAATAATGTTTATCCAAATATCTGGGCACCTGTGGCCCAGTAATGTTGACACAAAATTAACCAACAAAAGTCCACCCCTCATCAACTTGGCACCCACACACATCTCCTTAAAACATGCTTTATCTCCAAATAAAGATAATAACAAGGTCATAATTCCACCTAACATGATATAACTATCCTGCATACACCAAAAATGCGCTCAAGTGATGTTTTCTCTTCTCCTTTATATCCAACAACTTAAATACCATGATGTAAAGTTAATAATACTTAAATATTATGATATAAAGTCAATACATCTTATGTTACATGATAAGGGAATAAGAAAAGGAAGAAAATAAAGATATTTGCTTTTGCTTTACACACAAACACACACAACACATCCATAACACAATAAGGAGGAATACTCGTGACAGACTCCTCATTTCTGTAACTGGTTGTGTGGTCATAGCTGGTATTTATAACTATCTTCTTCCACTATCCATTCTATATTTCCTTTGCCTTCAACAGGTACCTCAGCTGCTCATGGTTCTTTACCTGCAGGGGTGACTCAAACCTTCATTCC
The DNA here is from genome assembly GCA_031878705.1 of Tapirus indicus. Lineage (NCBI taxonomy): Eukaryota > Metazoa > Chordata > Mammalia > Perissodactyla > Tapiridae > Tapirus > Tapirus indicus. The sequence goes on from CM062920.1 coordinate 15,392,507, forward strand.
TGAAGGGTCTGGGAGATTAGTGGTCCCCCGTGGATTGGGTTGTTGTAGTTTTTCATTGACCTTAATCACAGGGCATGGTAATACTAAGAGACACCCTAAGGGACCTCCTGTATTCCAGACATACTCTTCCTTACCTCCACTGTGGGGTAGGAGTCTAATTTCTCTTGGTAGTCAAGATCAATCATCCCAGCCAGCACAGTAACTCTCTTCTTTATCTATTGATTCAGAGACTTGAGGAGTGCAAAGTAGCCAGACGGCAGGCTTAGCTTCCAGTTCAATGGAATCATGCTTGTGTCTCCCAGTGGAAGCATTCCCTGCTTTGTAACTAAGATCTCTAGGCCAGAAGAGCATAATGTTGTGAGAACAGAAAGCAAAAATTTTGCTATGAGTCACTCGAGGTAATAGTGCCTGGTGCCACTCGCATTTCCACCCTTTAATTCCTGGACCCATGCATCCCGGCTACGGGAGAAACAGTACTTTATATTGGATGCTGATTCAGAGCATACGCAGTCTTCTGAAGAACCTTGCCCTACCGTTTCATCATTCTATCAAGCCAGCTGCTTTAGGATGATGGGAAACACCATAAAATCAGTGAATTCCACATAAGCATGGGTCCATTGCTGTACTTCTTTTGCTGTGAAATGAGTTAACTGATCAGAAGCAGTGCTGTCTGGAAAACCATAATGGTGGATAAGGCATTCTGTAAGTCCACAGATGGTAGTTTTAGCTTTGTATGTAGGGAAGGCAAATCCATATCCAAAATAAGTGTCTATTCCAGTAAGAACAAAGCACTTCCCCTTCCATGATGGAAGCGATTCAGTGTAATCAAACCTGCCACCAGGTAGCTGGCTAATCACCCCAGGGAATGGTGCCACATTGAGATCTCAGTGTTTGTTTCTACTGCTGGAAGATTGGACACACAGTAGTGGTCATAGGTAGGTTGGCCTTGGTGACCGGAAATCCATGTTGCTGAGCCCATGCATAACCTCTATCCCTGCCACCATGGCCACTTCATTCATGAGCCCATTGGGGATGACAGGGGTGACCGGGGATAGAGGTTGACCAGAATGTACAGTGTGGGTTATCCTATCCACTTGATTATTAAAATCCTCTTCTGTTGAGTTTACTCTTTGGTGAGGATTCACACAGGACACAAACATCTTCATGTTTTTTGCCCATTCAGAGGGGTCTACCCACATATCTCTTCCCCAAATTTTCTTGTCAGCAATTTTTCAATCATGTTACTTCCTAGTCTCTGACCATCCAGCCAAATCATTGTCCACAGCCCATGGATTGGCATATAATTGCATATCTGGCCATTTCTCCTTCCAAGCAAAGTGAACAACCAGGTGCACTGCTTGAAGTTCTGCCCAGTGGAAGGATTTCCCTTCACCACTGCCCTTCAGGGATGTCCCAGAGAGGGTCTAGGTGACAGCTGTCCACTTTAGGGTAGTGCCTGTATATTATGCAGAACCAGGCCAAAATCTTCTCTTCCTCTGTCAACTGATCATAGGAAACTCGCCATGAGGCCATAGGTGCAGGCTGGTAGAGAGAAGGCAGTGTAGCAAGAATGGGGACCACGGACATTTGGACTACTTCTTATAACCTACTTGTGCCTTCAGGGCCTCCTGGGGCCCAATCACATATATATACCACTTCCGCTTGATGATAGAGTGCTGCTGTGCATGCCCAACTTTATGACTTAGTCAGATAACACCCAGTTCTTAAAGGGAGCTCAGGTAACATGGTAACTTGGTGGCCCATGGTTAGTTATTCAGTCTTTACTAAGTATCAGGCCAAGAGCTGTTTCTCAAAAGGAGTGTAGTTATCTGCAGAGGATGCCAGGGGTTTCTCCAAAATCCCAAGGGCCTATGCTGCAATGCATCTATACAGGCCTGCCAAAGGCTCCAAAAAGCATGCCTATCTGCTACTGGCAGTTCAAGCACCATTGGATCTGCTGGATCCAATGGCCCTAATGGCAGAGCAGCATGCATGGCAGTCTGGATCTGATGCAGAGCCTTGTCTTGTTATGGGCCCCATTCAAAACTAGCAGCTTCTCAGGTCACTTGGTAAATGGACTAGGGAAACACACTCAAATGAGGAATATGTTGCCTCCAAAATCCAAAAAGGCCCACTAGCCATTAAGCCTCTCTTTTGGTCGTAGAAGGGGCCAAGGTGAACTTATTCTTCACCTTGGAAGTGATATCTCAACATGCCCTACAGTACTGGATGCCTAGAAATTTCACTGAGATAGAAGCCCCCCTGAATTTTAATCAGATTTATTTCCCACCCTCTGACTTACAAATATTTTGCCAATAAGTCTAGAGTAGTTGCTACTTCTTGCTCACTAGGTCCAATCAGCACAATGTCATCAATATAATGGATCAGAGTGATATCTTTGTGGAAAGGAAAGGTGATCAAGATCCTTGTGAACTGAATTATGACATAGGACTGGAGGTAGGACAGTGAAGTATATTGCTGGCCTTGCCGGGTGAAAGCAAACTGCTTCCAGTGGCCTTTCTAACAGGTATTGAGAAAAAAGCAATGACCAGATCAATAGCTGCATAGCAGGTACCAGAGGATATGATGACTTGCTGAAGCAATGAAACCACATCTGGTACAGCAGCTACAATAAGTCACCACCTGGTTATACTTACAATAATCCATAATCCACTGTCATTCTACATAGGTCAAATAGGTGACTTAAATGGGGATGGTTTGGGAATCACCACCCTTGCACCTGTCAGGTCCTTGATGGTGGCACTAATCTCTGCAGTCCCTCCAGGAATATAATATTGCTCTCACGATTTACCTAGGTAGAGACAGTTACAGTGTCTTCTACTTGGCCTTTCCCAACCTAATAGCCCTCATTCCACAGATCAGGGAACCAGTGTAGGCATTCTGCCAGCTGCTGGGCATATCTATCCCAATTATGCATTCTAGAACCAGGGAAATAACTACAGGATGTGTTCAGGGACCCCCTGGGCCCACTATAAGCCAGACCTGGATTAAAACCCCATTGATCACCTGACATCCATAAGTCCCTACTCTGACTGGTGGACCGCAGTGACATTTTGGATCTCCTGGAGTCAACGTCAGCTCAGAGTCAGTGTCCAGTAGTCCCAAAGTTCTGATTATTTCCTTTTCCCCAATGCACAGTTGCCCTGGTAAAAGGCTGTAAATCCCTTGGGGGAAGGCTGGGAGGAAGATTAATAGTATAAATATTTGATAGTGTGCCAGGGTCCTTCCTAATGAAGACCCAGTCTCCTCTTCATTCAAGGACTTCTGGGTCTATAAACTGGTTCAAGTCTGGGACTTGATTGAGGAGCTGTGACTGTGTTTTTATAATTCAGGTTAAACTTTTGTTCACTTGACCTAGAACTTTTCTACTTCTACAGATCAAGTAAGAATTTAGTAGGCTTCCTATCTACCTCCATTTCTAGGAACACCATGATCAAACAGCCAATGCCATGGTTCTGCGTGAGTTAGACTATTCTGGTTGCTGCTTTGACTCTGCTGTCCTTTACAGTAATCACACTCACCTTGCCTTTGGCAGTTGAGTGCCACCACTTACCTACCCCTGCCACCCTAGAATCGAACTACGGCCATCGCATTTAGGTTTTCCGATCAGTGGCTGTAGCTTCCACTGTAAGGTCTGCCCTACGGAGAAGAGTGATCACAGAGCTCTTCAAGGATATCAGGGCTCCCCCTCACAAATTTATTTCTCACAGTAATAGTAAAAGGTATGTCTCCTGTACCTTCCCAGTGTGCATGAGTAGGTCTTAAATGACAAATCCATTCTAAGATTCTAATCTCCCTAAGCTTTTGAATCCCTTCCTCTACATTAAGTCAAGGCAGGTCAGTCATTTCTAATTTGCTCACTGTGGGCCACCTTTTGGTCCATGTTTAAGCCAACCAAACAAACTGTTAGAGCCCTTCCTAACTCCTTGCGCTGCAATATAAATGCAGAATCGCTGCTTAGTGAGCCTACATGAATAAATCCGAGTTGATCCAAATTTATGTTCCTTCCACCATTGTCTCACACCCTCCATTTCCATTCCCATGCATGTTCCCCAGATTTCTGTCTGTATAAATTAGAAAACCCAAGTACTTCTTTTTGGAGTGTAGAGCACTTCCTCACGGGTCACACTTTGTACCTCACCTTTAGGAATTGCTGGACTTGAGCCTAATTATAGGTCTAGAAGCAAAGAGGGGTGGGGGGGTGGGTCCTGAGGAGACTCAGCTTTGTCTTACACTGGCAGCTACCTCATGGAGGCCATCACAGTTTCCTCAGCCAATGCAGGGTTAATTCTCTCCACGGAGAATCACTACCTCTGGGGGTGGGAAGGTTGCTTCTACTGGAGGTGGGGAGGCCTCTTCCAATGGCAAAGAAGGCTCATCAGAATTTAGGGGCTCAAGGTCTCCAGCTTCATCAGGGTCTTCCCACACATCCCTGATCCAATTTACAGGATCCCGTTCTTTCCCAATCTATGCCCTCACTTTAACAGCAGACACCCTCTGAGGCTGGGGGTTCAACTTCCATTATAATTCAGCCAATTGCAGATGAGGTTCTGCATTTGATTTTCAGCAATATCAGCCCTCCAGCTACAGGAGATAAGAGTCTCCTTCAGGGCATACATAGAAGCTTTCAGGTGAACTGGGAATTCAAATCCCTGAACTCATCCTTTTCTGTTGTCACTTTGTCCAGCAACATTAGGAGCAAGAGCCAACATCATTACATTCATTATTTTTAAAAAAAAGTTCAAAAGTATCATATACACAGTCACCCAGCTCCATGCTTCTTATTAGTGGTTGATTAGGAGTATGAAATGGAGATATTTTGCATATTCCTGTTGCCAAATCATGCCATGGATTGTCAGTACTCTCTTTACTACAGGAAATAGAGTCATTAGCATCTTTAAATTTAATCAGATTAGAGAACCAATTCCAGAAACCGCAGAACCAATCAGAAAACTCATCCTTAACATTCTGTTCCTCTAGAACTACTCTTGAAAATCTGTATTACTCTCAAAAATCTGGGAGACGGGTAGGTAGATAGATAGACAGACAGACAGATAATAAGGAATTGGCTCACATGATTATGGAGACTGAGAAGTCCCAAGATCAGCAGTTGGCAAACTGGAGACCCAAGAGAGCCAGTGGTGCAGCTCCAGTCGGAATGTGAAGGCCTGAGAACCAGGAGAGCCAAGCTGTAAATTCCAGTCCAAGTTCGAGTCTGAAGGCAGGAGAAGACTGATGTCCCAGTTTGAAAATAGTCATGGAGAGAGTGAGAGAATTCTTTCTTACTCAGTCTTTTTATTCTTTTCAGGCCTTCATCAGATTGGATGAGGCCCACCCACACTGGGCAGGGCAATCTGTTTTACTCAGCCTATCAATTTGAATGTTAATCTCATCCAGAAACACCCTCACAGACACACCCAGAATAATGTTTATCCAAATATTTGGGGGCCCCCCTTGGCCCAGTCAAGTTGACACCTAAACGTAACCATCACCAGCTGGAAAAATAAAATTCATTGCCTACATCATGGAAGTTAGTCTGCGAGTTTCAGCAGGAAAGCTTACAAAGAACTCACAAATGTGCCCATAGGAGAAAAAATCAGCTTTAAATCTCAGCTGGTCCCAGGGAGCCTGAAACCAGCTTTCAACTGTTCCAATCAAGTAAGACCCTTCCTGACCCCCTTCTCTCTCTTTCCTTCTTGAACTCCAATCTCAGATGGGTCCTCAACGGCAGCAGGTGAAGGAGGAGCAGGTGAAAAGGAGAGATGGAAACCGACCACACCCTTCCCTGAAGTGAGGAAGTCCACCTGCTAAAGACAAAAGAAGCTTTCTCTTTCATAAGAGTTCAGATTTTATTACAATCTGGGAACAGGTACTTTTAATTATGAACTGAAACTCTAAGTCAAAGTGACTGTAGAGCTTTCTATTACCCAGGAGTGACCAAAAAAGCCATCAACTGGCAAGAAAAAAAGTTTCCCCACTAGGTAAATGTTAAGGGAGGGTAGGAAACATCCCACGAGTCACTAGATTTTCAAATTATCCATTATTTCCATCTCTTCTGTTATGAATTCTGTTTGTTGAGACTATGAAATATGCCTCATGATGAATTTTGTTATGTCCTTTGTCATTTTTGTTTTACAGCTCATTCTGCACGGAAGTGTTTTCCATGAACAAGTCCTTCCATGGTAGGTGCTTTTGCAACTGCCTTAGCCCATTCTTCCTGGTTGGCACACCCTGGACCAGGTCTTATATTACAGAGTTTCAGGTGTTTGCTTGCAGCCAATAAAATTCCTGGTGCTGCACCCCGTGCAGGACCAGCCCATTTCCCATTTTTAACAAAGATGCCCCTTTTTCTTCCCGCACCATGGGCAAGCAGCACATTTCTAGAGTGTTTGCAGCCCCTGGTCATTCAACAGACAAGACAACCAGCCCCATACCTAGCTTCATGCAGTGAGCACAGGTCCACTCTCCTGCCAAGCATGGGCTACGCTCATCTCCATTCGCCATGAGCTTTGAAGCCCAACCTATGTATACCCAGTTCCTTCTACCCTCGTGCTACCCTTCAGCTTAGTCTATAGGTTAATTCTTCATCACTGGTCCACAAAGGTGTGTGTGTGTGTATTTCATCCATCATTCCTCTGTGTTTCGAGGAGGTTTTGGAGAGGGTTTGATGTGTGCTCACTCCACCATCTTGATCAGAGGTCTTCCAGCTATGTCTCAGACACTATCTATCTAGATAAGCAAGATGTCTGCCCCAGCCCAGGTCATCTCAGTCTTCCAGCAGGGTGGACAAGCCCATTTCCAAAGTGGCAACATTTTCCCTCGGTGATGGGAAGAATTGGCTTATTAGTGACATTAGCAGAAATCCCTCCCCGTCCTGTCCTGTCCTGCCCAGAAGAGTGGACACCTCTCCATGTGAGCTGATGTAGGCAGACAGTTCAACAGCCTAGAGAGCTACCATGCCAGAGGCCTCCCCAAGCACTCCCTCTCACAGTAATGAACCTGAGAAGGGACTCGGGACTTGCAGGTAAAATCTCAGGTACAGACACTGATATCACCTAGGTCAGCCTGCTATTCCATCAGGCTCAGAAGGCTCTGGGCCTCCAAGGTGCTACTCACCTAGTTCCTATTCTCTCCTGGGGCTGCACTAGCAGCCCAGCCTGGCTTTGGCTGATCAGCCCAAGACTTGAAGCTCCAACAACCAATTAGGGTAAGATGGGCAAGAAAAGGGGCCTATTCACTGCCCGCTGGGGCAGCAGGGGTGTCCACACCCAGAATGGCAACATGGATGCCTCAGGAACTGCATTTGCTTAGCACAGAAGCAGCCCATAGAGACACACCCCACAGGCCTCAACACCCACACATCATCCTCTCTGACAGCAGAGTGACTGGCCAATCAGCAAGAAGTCCAGCCAACTGGAATCACTGAGTACTGACCACATACCAGCCACTGCACTTTACATACATTGTCTCATTTAATCCCCTACCCATCCTGATGTGAGAGGTACTGTTACTAGTTCCATTTTCCATATGAGGAATTGAAGCTCAGAGACATTAAGTAACTTGCCCAAGATCACATAGCTATTAAGTGATAGAGTCATAACTCAGACACAGGGAGTCTGAAGCTGGAAGCAGCGCTCTTGGTCCCTCTGCTCCACTGCCCCCAGCCATGGGGCTTTCTGGGATGTTGAGCTGGTCCATGCTACATTGGCTGTCCACTCTTCTGGGCAGACAAGAAGAGCCTGGGCCTCATCTGGGCCAGATGAGCCTAGGTGGTGAGGAGTGGAGGAAGGGTGCAACATGGAAGGACAAAGAAATCCCCCAACACCACAGAGTCAGAGCAGGAGGACTGTCAAGGACCCTCTGGCCCAAGCTTTTCTGGTTGCTCGGACAGAAACTGAGTGTGAGAGAAGGGGCGATGACATGTTCAGGGTCGTATAGCAAGGAACCGGCTACACTAGGACCAAAAACGCATCTCCGAACAGGAGCAGCCTCCAGTTCAGTGTCTCTGAACCCGAACCACCTTCTGAAAAACCCAAATTTTTGTTTTCCTTTTTTGTTTTGTTTTGTTTCATTTTTTGTTTATTTGTTTTTTGAATGGCAGATTGCAAAACCCACTCCAGGAGACCCTGAGGCCCAGGCATCTGTCCTTTTTTAAAAATTTATTGCATAAGATCTCCTTTTTTTTTTTTTTTTTTTTAATTTACTGCTTAAGTAAGATCTCTCTTCTTTTTTTTTTTTTTTTTTTTTGGTGGGAAAGTTTTGCCCTGAGCTAACATCTGCTGCCAATCTTCCTCTTTTTTTTTCCCTCCCCAAAGCCCCAGTGCATGGTTGTATGTCCTAATTGTAAGTTCTTCTAGTTCTTCTATGCGAGCTGCCACCACAGCATGGCAACTGACAGACGGATGGTGTGGTTCTGTGACCAGGAAGTGAACCCAGGCCACCGAAGTGGTGAGAGGGCAGAACTTTAACCACTAGAACATCAGGGCTGGCTCCATCTGTCCTTTTTAACATTGCCCAAGTGACTCTGGCATGCTGGGATCCACTACTCCAGGTGCTCTTGAATCTCTCTGTGATTCTTTCCTCCTGCACCCATGCTTTTGGAAGGAGTAGGCTGTCCCCTTCCACTCCTCATCATTCCAGCCCCTCCAAGCTCCCTGCAGGGGGATCCTCAGCCCCCAGTATTGACACAGCCCCCCTGCCAAACCCAGCAGCCTCCTCTCTGTACAGCATGGGATGTTGACAATCCCCACTCCTTGCAGTTCAGCTTCCTCGAGTTCTAAGAAACTCTAAGGATGGAGAGAGAACCAACTCTGATGGACCTCAGTTCTCTCCTCAACGTCCCTCCCCCAACACAGCCAGCCCCTCCCAGATGGACCCTCTGCCCCGGGACTGCTGCTCCCACTGGCTTCTGGACATGCAGCACCCCGAAGCCAACACATCCCCAAACAAACTCATCATCCTTGCCCCAAGCACCGGCCACTCTACCTTCCCAGTCTGTCATTCTCCCGGTTCCTTAGGCCCTAGACTCAGAAGTAAATTCTTAACTCCTCCATCTCCTTCACCAGTTACGCAGCGGTGCACACTGACCACAAGCAAGGTCGGCCACATAATTTGTGGGCCCCTTGTGCATGAAGCAGAAGAAATGTCATTCAAGGTACATAGAAAGCTTTTCCTTTCTTCTGTGATCTCTTTCTAGGCTTGTCATGGTGCTTTTTATTTGCTTCATTTGTATGGTGTTTTATTTATTTGTTTAATGTTGTTCTAAGTAAAGAAAGATTAGGGGCCAGCCCAGTGGCGCAGCGGTTTAGTCCACGCTTGGCAGCCCGGGGTTCACGAGTTCAGATCCCGGGCACCCACCGACGCACCCACTGCCTGTCAGCCATGCCGTGGCGGCGTCCCATATAAAGTGGAGGAAGATAGGCACGGATGTTAGCCCAGGCCAGTCTTCCTCAGCAAAAAGAGGAAGATTAGCTACGGATGTTAGCTCAGGGCTGGTCTTCCTCACCAAAAAAAAAAAAAAAGAAAGATTAAATTTTTATATTATTAGTACAAATTTTACTGTTTCTTTTTTCTATTGTGCAAAACCAATTTTAAATGCACATATCAGAGCATTTATTTAGCTGTTGCACAAAATTACCGAAATTACACAATTCATATTTCCTGGCTTGTCCCCAGAGGATGCCACGAGCTGGCCACAAGAGGCAAACACAAGCCAGACTCAGGAAGTTTGGAAAGCCAGGATCCACCAAACCTCAACACCTAGGCATGGACTTTATGGGTCCTCTTAATACAAGAGTATAATCAAAATACTTCAATTGAATTTTGGTATTTTATGTGGCCTTGTCTGACTCAAGGTTACAACTTACAGGGTCATTCCACTTATGTCCCCCCTTGAGTCATAAAAATTCCTTCAGACTGATGTAGTCACGCTTACTAGTTTCTGTTTACTACATCTGCACAATAGCGACATGATCCAATTAAACAACTCAGCAAAATACACACTTTTTTTTCACCTTGTCTTGCACTACCCGATGTAGACATTGCTCCTCTTGTGTACCATTTTGGACTCACGACTTGTCAGATTTCCCGTACGCCAACTGATCTCAGCTCATACTTTATTTCTGACGCTCACATTACCAGCAGGAGCCCCTTTTAGACTGGCACCTATGTCCTTTTGACCCTACTAATTTACTTAAACTTCCCTGCTTTCTGGCCTTGTTGTTCAGTGGTTCAAGTTCATCTTGAACTTTCAGCTCAAAGTACGGAATCTGTCATTTCTCCCAAATTGCTTTCTGTGGGAAAAGAGTGTCAGAGACCAGACTGTGGGAGCAGAGGTGTGCCATGGGGTGACACGGCTCCCTGGCCACTTGGATGCACAGAGAGACAAAAGGTATGTATTTTCAATTGGCTATTTTTTTCTTTTAAAAGCGTGACTTCACATGGATTTTTCCAGTCCAGTTCTAACAATACAGTGTTCCTACTCAAATTCTTGAGTCGTCAATTGTAGTTCCTCTTCTCCTATGCTAAAAAACTCTAGATGCCAAACAAAATAAACATAATTACTTGTTTTCTTTGAAAAGAAAATAGTTCTAAAATAACTTTACAACATTAATGCAAATTATCCAATTATCTAATAAAGTTCAATTTTTCTAATACTTTTGTTTTTAGACTGCTTTCCACTAAGGATTTGCAAAAAATCTCTTTGCTCCAGAGTCACTTATAATTTCTCACTCTGTTTGGCTCTGTGAATCCTTATCTGGTGTAGTTTTCTTTGTTTCTCAACTTGAGGGTCCTGACATTTGAACAGCTGACAGACCAAAGCTCTCAGGAGGTGGAGACTGGCTGACCCTAGCAGACAGAGGCAGGTGATGGAGAAACCTCCAACAGTGCTGTGGCCAAAATTCTGCAAGATGGTTACACTTCGCCATCATCTGATCCATTTACAATGGCTAAATCCATGGATATAATACCAAGATTCATACACATGATTTCTGGCTGAGTGAACAAAGTCTGCCTCCTGGCTAATCTACACAACCTATATTACTTTCACTTGTTTAGTTGTTTTTTCTTTTAGAGTCTTCTTCTAATCTTCCAAGCTTTTCAATACATCTTGCTCCTTTAATAAGCTATAAGCTCTTTTGATATTCAGCATTCCCTTACCAACCTAATATATCACATTATATATTGTTACATGAAGGTTTGCAGTCAAGAATCAAAACAGTGTCTCAATTAGCAGTCTCTTAAGCCCAGAACTCATCAAAGCTTTTAACTTCGTCACAGGGGGATCAAATTCTTTATGATTATCCAAGAACAGTATGTGTAAATGCAGTATCTTAAGATTTTGTCTGAAATTTCTTTTGACTTATGGGTCAAAATTCAGACTTTGCTTCATATATATTGCTTATTTTAATTATAGATCAACAGAGTGTAGAACTCCAAATTCTCAGAAGTATTTGGAAAACACAATTACCAATTACCTTAATTCTATACAAAATTCAAACTTCCCAAAGCCAAATAAGAATGTCATAAAATACAACCACATATACTTCAATGAAGTTTAAATTAAAAATACATAACCAGACATATCAAATTACATCACAATTAATTTTTTAATGACTGAAAAAATGTATTAGATTATTTCACCTTTAAACCATTCTGAGAAAGTTCAAGTGGAAACTTTTTTACAAATTCATAAAATTCCCATATTATGCGGGTTCTAATAGAACCCATTCATAAGAGACATCAGTGTTGATAATCATAGCCCACTGCCTCACATTCAGGATATAGTTATTTAGTGTTAATGGAGAAATCCAAATTCTTCCCCAGAATCAAATATGTCATGCCCCAAATTCCTGACTTGGCATTCTGTGGAAGCTCCATTTATAACTTCAAGTACACCATAAAATTACATTTTTTGAACTTCAGTTAAATTGATTATCTGGTTTCAATTATCAATATTAATGCGTCTTTAAAGTTTTAAATGGCATTTAATTCAAAAACTCTAATTTTGAAATAAAGGTTTTGGGGGGGGAAATGATTTTCAAAATGAGTCATCAGCCAAAGAGAAGAGTGGGCCCCACCTCCCACGTACATCCTGCTCCACCAGCACCACACAGGTCTCCCGAAGCTGAGCTTTTCGCTTTCGGGAAACATGTTTAGAACCACATCTCAGACCCAAGCTTCTTAGCAGCTCTTTAACTTGAGGCTTGTCTTTGCCAACCCAAAGTTAAACTTCTTCAGAGTTTAAAACTTTGTTAAAAAGGAAGAAAGAGAGAGAAAGAAGGAAAAGAATGAGGAGGAGGAGGAAAAGAAGGAATGAAGGAGACAAATCCTTTTATCTGAAGAGATTATCTCGTTAACTAAAACTGAGCAGCTTACAGTTATATATAAATTTCAGCATCTACCTGCAGCCATCTGCTAACTTAAAACACTTTGTTTAAAAAACAGTAATTCTTCCACCCCACTGGCCCTCATAATCCAGGCTTAATCTGAGGGTTACTGCATTTTGACCTGTTTCCAACTGCAACACTCAAGTGCAGGTGAGACAGTGGAGAGTTAACTTCAATGAAAAGGGCCTCACCTGGGAAAGCCCTTCAGCCCGGGGAATGCACGGGGATGAGATCAGAGGGCCTGAGTTCCGGGGTCTGATCTCCTGAGGCTAGAAACCCAAGATGACATTTGCAGGCTTAATCTTATGCTGAGGCTGCTTAGTTAGCAGACTTGCTGGCATCTCCAGGAAATCTGGAGGCATGTGGCCACTTTGTGGATGAGTGATTTTACACACAGGAAGAAAATGTAGAAGTTACTGAGGTTTGTACAGGCGCTGATTCTTCCAACAGCCGGATTTTTTCAAGTATTTTTTTAAAATGTCCCCAGTGGGGTCCAACAGAGGTAACAGGGACGTGCACCTCCTCCACAGTAGGAGGGTTGTGCTTTTGTTCTTGGGGCTTTTTGCAGGTATTCAAGAAGCCTCCTCCATTTTTCCTCCAAGGGGGTTGTACAACCTCTCCAGGGCTTGCAGCCTCCAACTCAGAGAGGCAGGAAGGCCTGTGTCTTCCTTGTGTGAGCCTCCTGCTCCCACCTCTGGCGAGGATGGGTTTTTCCAGGCTTTTTTGTTAGATGCTTGAGGACCTGAGGGTCCCAGGAGCCAGCCGGAGAAAACTGTTAGAGTCAACTCTGGTGTGTGCCAGCTCCAGATTTCACAGCCTGGGTGCCACAATGGTATAAGATGAACCGTGGCCCAAGGAGCACCTCCAGAAAGTCAGTCTAGACCAGGGATAGACTAGAAATAGGACCCCCAAAATTACCAAAACACTCTTTTTTTAAGACGTAGACAAGAGCAGCACAAAGGAAAGAGGACAGAGAGGAGAGTAATGCAGAGGCCAAGGGCCCCGCAGGGAGGAAGAGGGCGTGGGCAGAGTGAAGTGCTGGAGACAGAGCACCAGTGAGAAGACGGTGGCCACTAAATCTAAATCCACTAGTGACAGTGGAGGTTTGTTAGGGGCCAAGCCCGTGGAAGTTTTGTAATTGAGTTTTCCTTCTAGGAAACCTGTCTGAGCTTTCCTTTCTGTCTCCGGGAAGCCCAGGGCGGTTCGCTGAGTGCGAGCAGAAGGAATTTTTCCAGCACTCAACACAAGGTGGCGCCAGACACCCGTGGACGTAATGAGTCCCCCTTCCGGGTTGGCTCCAGGAGCCGCGAAAATTCCCCAAAGGGATCGAGTGTGGCCGGATTCAAAGAAAACGGAGAGCTTTGCACCCACAGAAAGTTAGCCTATAAAATAGGGCACACCGAAAATAAGAAAAAAATCTTTTTTCTTTTTTAAGAGATGGGAAGGAGTAGCACAGAGGCTAGACAGACAGACTGAATCTACAAAACCTCCGTGAGAGGAAAAGAAAGGAACGTGCGGCGCAGTTCCCGCAGGACAGGAGACAGGTGAGTGCGGAGAGGCTGGAAGTGGAGCCGCCGCGGGAGGAGGCGGTGGCAGGCGCTCAGGTGGGAGAGGGTGGTGGTGGTGGAGAAGAATGCCTTCCGACTGTGTGTTTACATTTCCCAGTATTCTTCATTGATACGGTGAGTCAATAAGCCCAACACGATTGAATAACAAGATTCGGTAGAAATGCACTCTTCATCTTTGAGAATTCATTATGTTAGCTTTTGCTCTTTTTGTGTATTCTTATGGACTCCTGACATTTCAGATTTATTGTGTCAATTGATGTCAGCCAACATTCTCCTTTTGATGCTCACATTGTCCCAACTTTGGCCGGTGGGAGCACTTTTAGATTGATTCTGTGTAGTTTTGAATGACCCAATAATTTAAAGCTTTGTTTCTGGCCCAGCAAGGTGTAGGTGTTCTGGGATCGCCTTGTACCCTTCCGGCTCAGACCAGACGTGGAAGCAGACATTGCTCCAAGAAACCTTGGCTCCTTCTGAGAGAAAATAGCATTAGAAACCAAAATCTAGGCATTAGGCTGACTTATGGAGTAACATTGCTACTGGGACATTTCAGTGGAAAAAAAGCCAAAGAGGAAATATATTTTTAATTAAATGTTGTATAAAGGTGTGACTTCATATTTGTGTGTTCAATTCAGTTCTAACAGTACACCGCTCCTACTCAAATTTTTGAGTCTACAATTGGCCTTCCCTTTCACTAATCCTGAAATCTAGGTGTCTATCAAAATAAATGTAATTATTTGCTTACTCTGTGACAACATAAGAGACTAGCTCCAAAACAAAAACAAAAACACTGTCAATACAGGCAGTACAAATACTGAATAAAGTTTTTGTTTTAGGCTGCATACTCCTAAGGACTTGTTGCCAAATTACTCTGTTCTGGAGCCACTCATAATCCCCACGCTGTGTGGCCGTGTGAGGACTTGTCTGACAGGCAGTCATGGTTCAGTTGTTTCCATTCATGTGCATTTAGAGGAGGCTGCAACCTGCCCCACCCTCCATTTTCTGCTCTGCCTTTCATTGTCCATAGGACTTAGAAACTCCCAGTATACTAGACAATTCACTTAATAAAATAGTTACTATTATTTTATTTTTTACTACTTTTATTATTATTATTTCTCCTCTACCCCCATCGGAATGTAAGCCTCATGGAGCAGGCATTTTTGTTCATTGGACCCTGGTGGTTGGCCTCTGAATGCGGGACTAAGAAAGCTGGGCTCGATTCTTGGGTCAGGGGTACCCTCCTGGGTTAAGATGCTCAGTCTTCCTGTTGTCCTGTTGTGACCGCTTTTCACTCATTAAAGAGTCCCCGTTTTTAAAGGGCCAGGTAATAGGAGTGAGTGGATTGGAGGGGAGGGAAGGAGGCTTGAGTCAGGGTATAAGTGCCCCAGGAAAGAGGGAATAACCAGCTACTGTGGACACAGCCCCTCTACTGTCGCGGACTAGCTCAGTGTCTGGTGCATAGTTGGGCCTCAAAAAATGCACATGGGGGACATGGGAAGACAACAGAATAACGGAGGGAAATTTCTATATACTTATATGTGCCAGCAAGAATGGATGGGCACTGTGACTAATTGTGAGAGGGACTTGAGCAGAGGAAAGTAAGGGGTCATTTCTGGGTTCTGGGCCTGGACAGGTGACAGAGGGACAGTGGCCCAGGGTGGAGGGGCAGGGAAGAGGGAAAAGGGCGGGTGATGACCAGTGTAGTAGTATGGTCTTTATTTTTGCAAACTGAAAATATGTTTCCAGTTTAAGTCAGATATAAAATTATGTGTAACACGTACTCTTCATGAAAGAGTCAAACAACACAGAAGCATACAAAATGGTACAAAGGAAAAGATCGTCAGCAATTTCATCCTCCTGGAGAGAGCCCACCCTCTGTCTGCTTGAGCCCCCACCAGGTGGAGAGAGGGTTGTGGGCCTCTGTCTTGTTGGGGAAACACCTGGCTGACGCAGTTGGATTGTGCCCCCTCTGGGCTGGCTGGAAGGGGCCCGGGAAGCGGGGGTGGAGACAAATCAGCCCGGAGGCTCCAGAGCTGGGAGGGGTTGCGGGCTAAGAAGGGAAGCACAGGCCTTGCCCATCGGTCCCTTCACCCCTCAAGAAACGTCCTCCCTCCGTCCCTTCTCTGAATGACTCTTTTCCTGACTTTTTTCCTCACCTGGTGGGGAGAGGGGCAGGAAGAGGCTTCCAGAGGTGGGCCCTGCATGAACACGCTGGCAGCAGCTGAGGACTCCCTGAGTGGGCTGTCTCAGTGGGGCTGCGGCCTCCCTCCAGGTCGTGTATTGTGGAGCTGGCTGAGCCGTTCACCTCTGTGTAGACACTTGGCTTGAAGTGCAATCAATACCATCGTACCCATCCTTCCTTCCTCGTCAAGGTTTCCTCTAGGAAAGTGGGATCTCCAAGCCAGTGTATAGTCATTGATCATTCCTGTTACATATTTGTATACTGCCCTTCAGAAAGCTGAACCAATCACAGTTACCAATTTCCCTACAGCCCTGCAGGTGCTAGAGATATACAAATGGAGACATATATCTATATGTGGTTTAACGGTTGTATGGTTAATCCCCCCATTTTCTCAGATGAGAAAACTGAGGACCAGAGAGACTAAGTCACTTTCCAGGGTCATTCAGCTAGTGAATGGCAGACAGATCCAGTTCTGGAGTCCATCTCCTGACCCCCACTCAGTGCTCTGTCTGCCTCTGACAGGAGCTTCTAGACGTGTTCTTTCTCCCTGGAGGAAAACAGATCCACAGCCTTTCCCCTCGTGGCCCTGTGTCATGCAGACCAGGTTTCTCAGCTTTGCTGGTCCGTCCCCAGCCTGCTAGCTCCAGGCCCTGAGGAGCTCCTCGGAAGACAGCACGGCCGTGGCACAGGCTTCCACCTCTTCCCTCCTGCAGCTGATTAACTTCTGGGGTGAATTGGTTATTTTCTGAAAAATAATTTTCATGAATATTCATTAGATGAGTAGTAGCAGTAGTAGCTGAGCAGAATATCACAAAAGTCCCAGCTATTTGATTAACTTTCAAGCAGCAAAAAAGCCCAAAGGCAATTCTAACCCCTGGATCAGGGGCTCCCAACATTTACTGAGATCATCTCCCAGTTCACTGACCAGCAGATCTCTTGGGGTCCTACTTCCTCGGTACTCCTCTCTCTCTGGGCCCCTGCCCCACAAAAGCCCAGCATGTATTTCTGGTCAAAAAAATCTAACCTTTTTCCACCAGAGAGCTCTGAAAAGAATGATCTGGTCTGAGATGCTCCAGAGAGAGCACCTAGCAGGTACCCGGTCCAGAGATGGCGCTCCATAGGCAAGAGTTCCTTCCCACTCATAGTTCATGTTCCTACCAGCCACCCCAATACCTGATCATAACTGGCTGTAAAAATGCAGATGTCTACTTTTCAGAGGGACTCCCAGCTATCGCTAGGCAGCTCACCTCCACTGAATTCACTAGGTTCTTCTGCATTGCATCTCCCACAGCCCTTCCCGTCGTCACTCCAAAGAGTGGGACATGCGCACAGACATCAACAGGCACAACGGTTCCTCCACCTCAGTACCCAGGAGACATCAGCTTGTCGAGTCAGTTGCCCTTGATCCTTGTTTGTAAACAGGCGAGGCAGGGGCTCACTCTCAGGGCCCACAGGCAAATATGG
This sequence comes from Tapirus indicus, assembly GCA_031878705.1. Taxonomy (NCBI): domain Eukaryota; kingdom Metazoa; phylum Chordata; class Mammalia; order Perissodactyla; family Tapiridae; genus Tapirus; species Tapirus indicus. The sequence goes on from CM062920.1 coordinate 15,410,128, forward strand.
ACAAGAGGGCTCCCTGAATGTGGGTGTCAGTGCTGGTCCCTTCAGATTCTCAGGACCCTGGCTTCCTAAATCTGCAGTGTTATACCAGATGATTTTTTAAACTCTAGGGCAGCCCTGTCCAATGGAAATACAATGTGAGCTGCATATGCAATTTAAAAGTTTCCAGTATCACATTTTAAAAAGAAACAGGTAAAAATAATTTTAATAATTTATTAAAAAATAAATATTTCAACATGTAATCAATATAAAGATGTTAAAACATTTTACATTCTCTTTTTGTACTGAGTCTCCAGAATCCATTGTGTATTTTATATTTATAGCACATCTCAGCTTGGACTAGCCACATTTCGTGTGCCCAATAGTCACGTATGGCTGGTGGCTACTGTATTAGACGGTGTCATTCTAGAACATTAAAGTAAAACAGCATAATCTGAGAATTTCAGAGGGGGCAAAACTGTTGTCCCATGGGTTAGAACAAACTCAAGCAAGTTTCAGCTGATTTTTTTTTGTTTGAATTAGTTTTCAACATTTAAAAATCAGGAGATTTCTCATAAAAGTCCGGATTTCTGGTTTCTTGTTTAAAACTTGGAGATCTGGTAGCACTGGCTCACATTCCCTCTTGGCAGTGACCTGCTGGAGCTGAGGAGCAGCCCACCATCTCTCCTTGTGGAATTACATTCATTGCACTGCACATTCTCTCTCTCTCTTTTTTTTTTTTTTTTTTTTTGTATCTATCTGGGCCCCAGAGGCATCTGAGCTCACAAACTCTATGAAGCACACAAAGTCATAATAGTCCATTGAAGAATGACTAACTTAGGGCCATCTTCATGCTTGCTACCCACAGTGGACTATGACGGCAAGAAGAGAAAGAATAAAGAGAGTCACAGAAAGGAAAGGAAGACCCGTTAGCACCTAAGCCTCCATCCCCATGAAGCAATTATGGATGAAAGACAAGGAAAAGAAATTATCTTTTAAAGGAGGGACTATACACTGAGCAGCCTTAATATAATTTTCTTTGCATATATATTCCTGCTTTAGACTGTTACTTGGCGATATAAACTTGAATGAAAAGGCAGTCTTAATGGTATATTTCAGAGTGCAGCCATCACCAACTGTAAAATTATAGATGTAGACATGAAATGTTTAATCCAAATGTATAAATTAAACACTTACAAACTCAACAGGGCTTTTCGAAGAGTTGTCAAGGATTTCCACTTGGTAATTTTTCATGGTTTAATTGGATTTTACAAGGAGGGCTGGAAGTTGCTTTTTAATAGTTTGGAGGATTGTCTATAACTACGGAAATATTGAAGTGCAGCGAGGCTGTGCTAGAGTCAAGGCTGAGAGGGGGAGATGGCCGTGGTGATGCTCCAGAATTGGTTTGGGATTTAATGGACTCTAGTGATCTATTTCTCACACAGCACTGAGGGAAGTGCATATACTCAGAGAAATGGTCCACCTTAAAAATCTAGGGAGAAACAGAATAAAAATTAAAAGCCTTAGGGAACGGAGTAAATGCAGGAACAGACGCTGGAACAATGTAGGAAGGATGATAAAGGAGAACAGAGAAGCGAAAGGTAGTCACGGGTAGTGGCATCAACCTTCCATGGATGAAAGTGGTCACACTCTCATAGAATCTCCTTGTCTCTGGTCTCATCTAAGTTGTTTGGTTTTCTCCAAAAGGTATTTTTAGGGTGTGGCTCATAATGCGTTAGGATTCCTAGGAGTTCATGCCGTTTGAGGGCTTTTCTTGGGCACCTGAAATGCTACAAGGAACTGACCCTTTACATGGTCTTTTCCTGGCCCTTTACTCTGTTGCTCACTCGCAAGGCACTCGGTCATAGAAGGATCCTAGTGCCCCTGATCCTGAGGTAGAGAGGAAACTCTGCTGGGCTGCTGAATGCAGGACCAGAAGAGGAGAAAAGAGGGAGGGTGTTAGGAATGGAATGACCTGTGTGTAGAGGGTAAGCATGGGTGGCAGAGTTGAGAGGAAGACCACACGGTGACAACTTGATGGAGTCCAGCTGAGGAAGGCTGATCTCTTCACCACATGTGGAAGAGAAGAGCCAGTGAGCTGCCCACGCCAGGAATGCTCCCCTACCGTTGTCGTCATTTTGGCTTGGTTCAGGGATGCCTCTTTGATTGCAGGGTTCTGCGGCTGCTTATGGCAGAGAGGCACCAGTCAGACAATCCCTCTGCAGACAGCAACTTCAAAAACTGACCGAAGTATAAAACCAACTTCATTAAGTCACCAGAGAGCAACCAAAAGTTGACACTTGGCAAAAGAGAATGTCACTGGGTGAGTATCCCAGTTTTTACAGTTCTCGTCTGAGGGCAGGTCTCTCTTGGTGCCATGACCAGTGATAGTTTTACTGGCTTGAAGAACCAGAAAACAGACAGGAGTGCAAACACAGAAGTTAGAAAGTGAGAGGACCAGAGTTAAGTGTTAATGGACTAAACATTCATTAAATGGTAAAAATGGTTGGAATGGATTCATACCAAAAAAAAATAAAGACCAACTATATGTTGCTGCAAGAGACACACTTTAAATATGAGGACACAGGTAAATTTAAGGTAAAAGTATGGAAAGAAGATACACCGTACAAACAGTAAGCAAAAAAAGGCTATATTGATATCAGGATAAGGAATATTGCCAGAGATAAAGAGAGACATCTCATGATGATGAAAGACTCAATTACTCAGGAAGACATGTCAATCATAAGTATGTGTGCACCTAAAACAGGGCTTCAAAATACAGGAAGGAGAAATTGACATAAAAGGAGAAACAGACACATCCACACTCATAGTTGGAGATTTTGTCTCACTCTCAATAACTAATAGAACTATACAAAAAAATCTGAACAGTATTATCAAACATTATGACCCAATTGATGTTTATAAAACACTATCCAACATCTGCAGACTACACCTCCTTTTATGCTTCAGGGAACTTAAAGCCCCTCAAGTCCTTGCTGAAGGGGAATGAGGCCACCCTGTCCCCTGTGTTTGAGACACCACATTGCCCCTATGTTTAGCAGTAAACCATGTAGTCATTCAGAGTGGGCTGGAGGGGAACTGATGAAAGTACATGGGTAAGCATTGTGAAGAGGGAAATGAAACGAGTCAATATTTGTAAAGCATTAGAATGATGCCTGGTACTTAACTCTGGACCAGTGTCAGCTAAAGTTATGACCACCTAGAAATACTGGAAAGGAGAAGAGAGCTGACATTAGGATAGCCAGGCGGAGGGGTGTCCTGAAGATCGGGTTATGGGAAGAATTATTCCTCCTGTGTAGGGAGAGTGTGGCCTGTCTCTCAGGCCCATGCAGACGTCACAAGACTGACTCCTTCCAAAGTGACTTCAGGCTGATAAGGAACTACAGGAATGGATAGGTTGCAGGTTCTAGTTGCTTCCGAGAAGGGGGCTGCTAACTCCCTCCTCCCAGGAGAGAACTGTGAAATCCCTGAGGTGACAGGGATGGATTTGTTTTTGTTTGTTGTTGTTTTGTTTGTGCTGCTTTGTGTGTTGAGCTCTGGGGCGGAGGTGGGGGAGGTGGTGGAGAGGGGGGAATAAGAGGCAGCCAGATGGGACATGGGGAGCTGCTGGAGGCTTGCTTTTGCTTTTCTCCCACCCTGGCATGGGCACACAGGGCCTATCCCCACTCTTAGAGACTTAGACCTGTGGTCCAGTGTCCTGAGGAGTAAGATAAGAGTCCTGGGTTTGTGAGGAGCTGAGAAAACAGGTGCAGACCCCTAACCTTGGGTAGTCACTGGGCAGGTCCAGATTGTCCCCCTGCCCCCAGACAAAGGCAAATCACATTCCATGCCTCCCACATGCACACACATGCACTTCGCCCTGAGAACCAAGGAGGCTCTTGGCGTATGAATTGAGTACGTTGTGTTGGCACACGTTACTGGGTGTAGCTGCTGTTATAATTATGAGAAGGCGCCAAGAATGCTCAAAGGCCGGTCCGGAAGGCTAAGACTGTGCATGACTCCTGAGATGCCGAGCATCCTGAGCTGTGCAACCTGCTCTCTCGGCTGTGCCAGGTCCTGGGGGCAAGCAGCACTGGCCTGACGGGAGCCTGAGGAAGGTCACCGCTCACTGGCGAAGGGAGGTCTCTCGCAGCCCCTCTGATCCTCTCTTTGTGCAAATGCTTGTAAACCCACAAAACATGTGCCCATGCCCAACCAAGGGCCAAACCGCATCTGGTCAGTGTTGTGCTGAAAGGAAAAAAGAACATTACCAAGGTGTCGGGGAGCACCACCACGGGGCAACAGGAGTACCGGAGCAGCCGGCCCATCTTCCAGATGGAGAACGGCACAACCACAAGGATCAGCACGACGCCAGCAAATGCAAACAGGGCCAGCACCAGGGAAAGGGTCTCTCCTGGAAATGAAAAGATAAGGACAGGCTTAGGAGACTGCAGTGAAGATGAAACCTCCAATCTTGGGCCTCCCTCACTTTCCTGGAGTTGGCTCTGCACATTGGCCAAGGTGGCAGATGCCAACATCCAGAGATTTGATGCATGTCCTAGGACTAAAATTACCAATGTGAAAACCATTTTTCTAGAATCCAGTTTAAAGCTTGGTTTCCAGAAAGCCCCAGGGAAGATTAAGATCTTTTTCTCAGGAAGAGAAGGGAGGAGCATCATCTGTTAAGCCACTAGCTGTGTTCGCACATACCTTGGCGCTGCTGCCAGAAGGGCAGAGTGCCAGGCCCTGGGCAGGATGAGGGGGAGGTGCCGAAAGAGAACAGCACAGAAGGGAGCTGGGCAGTAACTGAAAACAAAGTGTGTTTCACAATTTGCTCTTGGCCTTGATTCATATTATGGGGGAAAATCCTGAGATTTTCAGAAAACAGGCACACAATAACTATGATATATCAAGCCCCCACTGTGGGTGAGTGATTTACCCCCAGGTCACACGGGTAGGGCTGGCTCCAGAGCCCACCGGCGTTCTACTAAGAAAATGTATCAGAAAGTGCTGGGTGTGAGCCTCTGGAGATGCAGAAGGGCAATGGGTTATTTTCCCCTCTCTGTTCTGTGTAACCTCGAGCAACTCATTAGCCCCTCTGGGCTGGGCTGCTCACCCGCAGTGTGAAGGGAGGCACAGCCAATGAGGGGAAGCTGCTAGTCTCACATATGTGGTGGGGGGCACTGTACTTTGTTTCAGCGCTTTTGGAAAATCTTTTGGCAGTACACATCAAGAGGTAAACAAAGGTTCATACCCTTTCATCCACTCCTATGAGTGGACTCCAAAAAATAATTCCAAGGAAGGAAACAACTATATGCATAAAGCAGTTCATGGCAACATTTGGACTAGAGTAACAGCCTCATAACCAGTCTCCCTCTCTGCCCAAACAGCATACCTACACCCCCACCACCTCCAGGCATGCTCTGGTGTATTTTCTTCATAGCACATGCCACCGAGGGAAACGACCTCCTTTGTATGCTTGTTTGTAGCCTGTCTCCCCCACTAGAGGGTAAGCTCCACAAGGGCAGGGACTTCCCTGCCGTATCCCAGTGACTAGGCCACCCTTGGCACCTATTTAATGCTCAAAAAGTATTCACTGAATGAATGAATCAATCAATGAACATCATCTTCAAAAGCAAATGGAAATGATCTAAATATCCCAAAATAGAAGATGATTTAATATATTATGGGACATCAGCATGGTAGGTTAGGAATTCAGCTATTAAAATGAGAATTAGGATATATACAAGCTTGTTCACTACAGCATGGTTTGTAGTGGTGAAAGACTGGAAGGCACAGAATATACCTATTCCTGGGGGATGGTTACATATATTTTGGCACATCCATATATTGGTTTATTATGCATCTTCTTTAAAAACGAGGTAGATTCATATGTACCGACATGAAGAGGTGTTCACAATATTCTAGTAAGTGAAGACAGGCAAGGCCCAGAACAGTGAACACATACAGTCCCATCTGTGCCCGTGAGTACTGGCACCACACCATGACTGGGAGATTAAATGCCAGACTTGCCGAAGGAAACCTCCTAAGTGGTGTGGGGAGAATGGAGAACATGTACCTCTTACTTTATATGCTTCCGTGTTGTTTGAATTCTTTAACAAGCTAGACTTACACGGTTTTAAAAAGTAGTATAAAATGGTAGAGAATCTACATGGAAAATGTTATGGATATGATATTTGTTAAAAAGCAGGCACAAAGTGTGTGCAATACAATTACAACGTGTGTCTATGCGTGGGCAATGATGGAAGGATAACACCCCTTTGGAGGGAAATTTGGGAACAGCGGTCAAAATTCAAATGTGTATGCCTCTGACCAAGGAACTCTCCTTCCAGGAATTTATCCTTCAACTATACACACACCAGCAAAATTATCTGTGTACAAGGTAATTAATTAAAGCATTGGCTGTAATAGCAAAATATTGGGGAAAAAACTACATGCCCATCAATAGAGGATGAGTTAAATTAGTTACATATATCTACAATGGAATACTATGTAGCTGTAAAGAATGATGAGGAAGTTCTTTATAGATATGGAAAAATCTATAAGATATATAAAGTGAAAAAGACAAGATCCAGAAGAGTGCATAGAGTATGGTACCATTTGTGCTAAAAAGAAGGGAAATATATATAAATATATTCTCATTTACTTGTATATGATTTAAAAGTCTTTAGAAGAATATATAAGAAGCTAATACCTATGGCGGAGGGGTGGGAATTATAATGGGGAAGAGAAGTAGAAAGGAGAGTTTCATGTTATTTTATCATATTTTTTGAACCATGTGATAGTACTAAATATTTAAAATAATAATTAATTTTTTAAAGACTACAAAGTTACACACAAAAATGTCACCAGTGGTGTTTGAGTGGCAGAATTGTGCAATGTGGAGTTTTATTTCTTTTCAAAGGGTTTTTAGACCATAAAAAATTCAAGGGAAAAAATTCAGTCAAACAAGAGGATTGTACAGACTTTCCATCAGGTCCCTTCCAGCTGAAAGCAGCTGTGATGTACGACGGGGAGCCTCCTCACAAGGTCTGACTGTGTCCCGGGTTGCCTCTCTGGCAACCCCCCGTGATTCACAGGCAGCTGCCGTCTGACAAACCAGCCTTGCAACATCTGGCCTCAGGCCTAGGGAGCTTTCAGGGGAAAAGTGTTCCAGACAGCTGCTCAAGTGACCCCCACCCACGCCCAGGGTGGACTCTCGCCTCTAGGGGAATTAGAGTGAAGCACACTTTCCACAGGAACCCACCCAGCCTCAGAGGCAGGTCAGTGAAACCAAGGGGAGACTCAGAACCAAGGGAACCCAGCAGGCAGCCGAGCATCCACCAGCGGGGCTGTCACCTGTGCAGGGCTCCAGGGAACAGACAGGCCGACCTTACCCTGCACCTTGATGCATTCCGCCTGGCTGAAGGCGCTGTGCCTCCCGATGGCCTTCACGAACGTCCGGGCCTTCACACAGTAGGTAGCCCCTGGCTCCGTGGTTTCCAGGTGCACTGGAATGCCCCCACTCCTCAACATTTTGACGTGCTCCTTTAGGAGACCAGAAAACAGTTACACCCTGAGGGATGAAGGATAGGAAAGGGCAAGAAGAGCCAGGGAAGCAAAGCCGCAGATATTTCCTTTCTGGGATGCATGAATAATGTTCCCTCTCATTCATTCATTCATATTTATTTATTAAGCCCCTACTATGTGCCAGGCTCTGTTGTAGGCACTGAGTCATACACTGCACACAACAAAGTCCCTGCTCTCGTGGAGCTTACATGGGGAGACAGACATTATATAAGACACTTCAGGTGGTGATAAGGGCTGTGAAGAGGAAGCGGGGCAAGGAGACAGAGTGATGAGGAGGCACTAGCCAGCATGGTTAGGGAAGGCCTCCCTGATAGGGTCACATTTGGGCAGAGATCCAAAGGTCAGAAATCTGACTGACCCGGGGCCTTGGCATGGCCACTGCCGCCGGGCGGGATCAGCTCACAGGAGCAATGGAGCAGGTGGGCAGTGCTTCCCCAAGCATCCATCCATCCTCCTCTCTGTCCATCCATCTGCACACCCCTCCACCCCCACCCACCTACTGACGCCTGTGCTCCACCCCTGAACCTGTGGAGGCTTGTCTGGGCCAAGCCAGGATGACTCACGGTACATGCTCCTCTCTCAGCACTGGCCCTGCCAGTTACCAAGGGTGGGGAGTGGGCTCCATCCCAAAGAATCTGAGGGAGCTGCATGCTCCCCCCTGCCCAGGCCCTGATCTGTCCCTCACACCACTCCATCTGCATGGCTGGTAATGCCATGTCCTACCATTGAACCCTGACCCAGCAGGAGAAAAGACTGGAAACCATTGTTATTGCTTGCCCCACCTTCCAGGGGCAGCTACCCAACCCACAGCCCCTGTTGAGTAGGTGGTAGGGCATGTGCCCTGCTCCCCTAATTCTGCCCTGAGGCCTGGGGTGCCCCTGGCCTGAGAAGGGTCCATCCATCAGAGGCCAGCCAGCAACCTGCGGCGACCCCTAAGCTTGGCCTGATAAAATGAGCAGGACCAATCAGATTTCCTCTCCGAGGAATTTGGTCTTGGGAAACTGCATACCTGGAGTGAGAAGCAGAGACAAAGGGGAGAGGACACAGTGAGGGGCAGTCAGGCCTGAGAGGCCTGGAGGGGCTGGGGAGGCACAGCCATAGGCATGTGTAGGAAGGAGTGATGAGGGATCAGAGGCTGGGTGTAAGCTGGGGAGAGGACCCACCAGAGGGAAGCAAGGACTCCACAGGCGAGGGTCCCTGGGTAAGTGAGCCTGTGCTGCAGCCTGGCTCTGGGCCAGCTCTGTCCATAGATTCTGTGAGAGCCCCTTATTGCACCGTATTAATCCTTATGATAAAGCCTACTTTTCCTTGTGCTGACTGGGGTGGGCTTTGCCGCCATATCAGCTTGGACAGAGCCTCCACAGCTCTGCCCCCAGTTCCTGCGCAAGCTCCACTCCTGCTGCTGCTGCTTGTTTGGCCATTCCCTCTGGGAGAGCTTGCCCCCCACCCACCCCAGCCTACAGCAACCCCACAGGGAGGGGCAGCGCCCCATCTAGGCATTCTGGGTGGCCCACTGGCTCATAATTAGATAGGTTTATTCATAAGTCAGCTCCTGGCTCTCCACCCAACTTCTGCACTCTGCCCAGATATACCCTCAAGAGGTTTGTGCCAGCCCCATATGCTTTTGAAATCATCCAGTCGACCTGGAACACCCTGGTCTGCTGCCCCTAAACATGCCAGGGAGAATGGCTGGTGAAAGGAGAAGAAATGCATTGAAAATGTGTTGTGGATCCAACTATGTTAGCATTTCAGGCAAGGAGGCAGCCCCTGTACTTCAGTAAATCTGGCCTGACAAGGCTCCCAGCCAAGGCCTGGGTTGGACCAAGGCAATTCTTTGAAAAGGAGGATTGTCAGCCTACTCCCATCTTTCCTTTCCCACCCTTCACCCAGGCCACCCCAGACAGTGAGCACTGCAGGGGCCTGCTTTCCTCGCCCACCTCTCAGACTCCTTCCCTGAAGCCTGACTCAAAGGCCAAGGCCAGAAGTCTCACCTTGGCACCAGGCTCCCTCCTCCAGTAGGCCACGAGGAACTCAAACTGGGGCCCCAGGTCTTCCAGCTCAATAACCAAGTGGAAGCCATCCTTGGTGATCTCCATCCTAGGTGGGGTGAGGATGGCTGTTGGCAAGACAAGGGGGGAATCAAAGCCAGCCCCAGACAGGACTGATTTCTGTCCTGGGAGACCTTGACCAGGTCATTGGTGGAAACATGCCAGGCTCGTGGGGAAGGGAGCGTGTTGGAAGTAGCTTCACAGCGTGCAGAAGCATGTACACCAATCTCCCTTGTTCCCGCCAGGTGCTCGGTAAATGCTTTTTGAATGATGAGCAAATGAAAAAGAAAAAACAAATGACAAAGAGTTACTACAATACCCTTTTTCACTCCTCTCCTTGACTATGATAAAGTCCTCTGTTCCTTCTTCAGGAGGCACACGTACTCAAGAAAAGTGTCTAAGTACTCAGGTAAATGTGATCTCTTTCTGTTTTAAAATTTTATAATCTGTGCTCCTCTTTTTACTTTTTTGGCAGAAATTGCTCCTCATTTTGGCTCATCTAAGTGAGCAGATGCTGTTTCTTAATGCTTGCCAAACACCTGCATGAGCTCAGGGCTGTACCGAACGCAGTCAGGCCCAGTCTTTGCCCCCTGGGAAAGGACATCCTGGAAGGGGCAGGTGTGTCCCTATAGCTCACTTAGATCAGAGATACGTACTGACTGCTGATGACTTTCAAACATCAGGAAATCATCAGCCTGTGGATGGGTTGGCCATTCTATTCTTGGCCCAAGGATTCTTCATCTCATATCCTTAATGAAGGATGTTAGAAAGTCAGAGGGTTTTACTAATTCCAGTAATCAACTCTAGAAATTACAGCTTAAGTACAAATGCCATCTTTCACATCGTTGGATGCCAAACAGAGAGGCCAGCAGCCCCCCACAGATACTTTCCCATCAGCAGACCAAGAACAGAAGGGCACTCTCTAGTCCCTGGCTTCTGAGGATGGATCCATACTTGACTCTCAGATCCAGACACTGCAGGACCAGAAGGGCCACCCTGATGGCTGGCCTGGGCTTGGGAGATAGAGTGGGGTGTGTTCTGGGCTAAATCTCCCTGCACTGGAGTCAGTGAACACTCAGAAGAAAGGCAGTTCCTGGAGGGAGTTTTCAGAGAGCAAAGCATTTCCTGGCATTTGAAGAGCTGCCTGGACAGGGGAGGGAGGGCTTGGGAGTCAGGGACCAACTGTGCAAAACATACCTAGATCAGAGTCTTCATACGACCACACGGCATGCTAGAACTACCTCTGAAATACCTCCAGAAGGAAGAGATGTGTGACCCCTCCAGTTTAAGTCAAACATAATTAGAATTGGATCTGCTGATCTCCATCTTTATTGAGAATAGAATTAAAGAAAATGATCTAAAGTCATTTCAGTTCAGAGAATTTTTTGACAGTGTTGGGCAGAAACTTCTGTCCTATGCACTCTACATACTGATTTAATCCCTCCAGCAAGCTTAAGAAGGTAAATACTATTCGTGTTGTACAGATGACACAACTGAGCCTCAGAGAGGTTAAGTGACTTGGCTAGAGTCACACAGTTAATGGTCAGAATTTGAGCCCATGTCGTTCCACATTTCTAGACTCTGCTGTGTGGGATGTTTCGCCTCTCTGCTAGTGGATCTCAAACCTGGACATACATGAGAATAACCTGGGGGGAATTTGAAACTCCCAGCGAACAGGATGCACAGAGATCATTTAAATCAGACTCTCTGGGGATGGGCCCCAGACAGAAGCGGTTCGAAAGCTCCCCTGTGACTGAAATGTGCAGTTGAGGTTAAGAACCTCTGCTCTCAACAAGGCTTCCCTTTAAGAGTAGGAGATCCTTTTCAGGAGAGCCTTCAAACAAGTTTTTCACCTGCCTGGGGAGTAGTCAGGGTGGCCTTTTTCAAAGGCAAAGAACAGATTTACTAATGCCCTTAGGAATCACGGTTCCATCCTAGCTCCATAGCTAACTCCACCTGCACGGGGGTCACGCAGGACTGCATCTTCCGCCTTCTAGTGCAGGTACGGGGACTTCTGTTCCTCAGCTGCTCCTGAAGCAAGGCCTTTCCCTCTATATTGGCCTCTCAAGCGCAGGTTGTTACTGCACACCACTGCCCCATCGTTTTGTGGGCACTTACTTATCTCCGTCTGACCCAACTCTTCCTTTCCAACAACAGCTGCCAAACCCCAGCAGTGGGCTCAGCTGGAGCCCTGTGCTCCCAGGAAACAGAGGAAGGTGGTGCTGGTGCTGCCTGGGTACTGTGGGCAGAGGCAGAACTGCACCACCCGCCAGTGCCCCTCAGTCTCCCCCAGTGCCTGGTACTGGGATCCCACTGCCTCCACCGTATCCTCCTAGTGACTGGGAAAAGAGGCCTGGGCAGAGGAGCCCACATTCTGCACCAAAATTCCTATTGGTGTCCCATTCCAATGGTCCCATTCCTGACCCCACCTCTTCTCTCCTCTGCTCTCTGACTCTCAACTCTGGGCATCACTTAGGCGATAACAATACTAATACTTACCAGTAGCTGAGTGCTATGATAGGGCAGCACTGCACTGAGCATTTACACATTTCATCTCACATAGTCCCCACAACTACCCAGTGAGGCAGACTGTTGCCCTTCTTACAGATGAGGAGGCAGGGACCCAGCTGTCAAGTGGCTGAGCTGGGATTTGAACCACATCTGTCTGACTCTAGAGGGCCAACTTCCCCTTCAAATCTATCTTCACCTTCCTCAGCCCCTTCCAGCTTGGGCTCCCTCACCTTCCAAACCTTTCTGATTTCTACCCAATCTCATACACTCCTCAGTAACCTTTGATTCATCCCGTTACTATAGATGCTGCCCCAAACCTTCCTTTGTCTTCACTCACAGCAGAGGATTTTCTGCCACATCAAGAAAACAGAAGTCACCAAAGGCCTCTCCTGCATCTGCAAACTGGTCACATTATTGCCCACACCGTCTCAGAGGAGGCACTGCCTTGCTCCGTCCCACCTCAGTCGGTCCTCCATCCGGTAGCCTGAACACCATCCCCCCTGTTCCATGAAGCCACTTTCTCAAGGACCCATTTAGGGCCCTCCTTCAGGCCCATCAACAGCTCTTCTGTTCTTCCCTCCATGACCCTCCACCTGCCCAGCCACATACTGGGGCCCTTCCCTCCCCATCCACTTATTAAACCCAGAGGTTTCCCAGGATCTTGTCCTGGGTTCTCTTTATCCTCATATCTTGTCCCTGGACAATCTCATCTGCTCCCAAGCCTTTAGATATTAATTTTGTGTTGTGTGTCAGACCTTGACCTATCTGAGCCCCAGGGCCTGATTTCCAACTGCCAATCAGACATCTGTGGCATGATATCTTGTAAGAATCTCAATCTCGAAGAGCCCAAAGTCAGGAGTGTGTCCTTTTCCTCAAGACCAGTTGCCCCTCTTGGGTTCTCTGCCTTGGATGACAGTCTCACCAACCCCAACTGGAAGCTGGATACCATCATTATCTCTCCCCACTCCATCTCCCAGTAACTGGTCCTAAACTCTGTCCTTTTTAATTCAGCCATGTCCCTGGAATTTGTCCTCTCCTTCCCATCCCCTCCCCCACTCCTGGGATCAGGATCCACCTGGCTCAGCTGGACTGTTACAACCCCCTCCTCCCTCTTCCCCTGCCCTGCAGGCTTGTCCTACTCCACTTTACTTTCCACACAGCAGCCAGTGATTGTTCGATAAGACAGACCTGGCCTTGACTCTCTCTTCCTCCATGAACCCCCTCTGCTGACTTGATCAAGCTTCATGTCTCAGCCCTTCCCCATGTGACTAGCTGTTTCCTCACCCCCTAGCCATCCAGCCCTTGCTCCTGCTGTTCCTCAAACACACACACCATTTCATACTCCAGCCATTGCTTGCACTCTGCCATATTTGGCCACCTGCCTGGATTCTTCCCTTACTTATTTTTCAATCATTTTCCAGGTACTATTGCTATAGAAAAGTTCTATTTCCCAGTGAATGTCTCTGATGGCTCCGATAAATGTATAGATCCCATTGCACAAAGAAGGTGCTCACACAAGCAACAAATACGGGGTTAATGAGGCACCAGACGGGAGCCAGTATAAGACTTATAGAGGCACTATCAGGATAAAAAGGAGCAGTCCTTGCCTCATCTCCCCACTTCCAGAACTGCCTTCCTCCCAGGGTCCCCACCACCAGCAGACACTGACAGAGACCATCAGGAATGACTTCCAGTCTCTTTCAAAATGAGAAAGAGGGCTTGGGGGAATCAGTTGGCAATTTTTTTAATGGGTTGTTTGTATTCACAGTACTCTGGCTTTGCAAGACTAATTTGATGCTAAAAAGAATCCCAAAACTCTCAGTGAATATGATTCCTGAAGGGGAGGCTGGTGGGGGTGGGAGAGTAAGGAGAGAAGTGTCTTACTTGAGTTTCGATTAAAGGGGTGCTTCAGGGTGCTCCAGGCTGAAGTCTGTGAGCCCAGGGTGGCCCTGACACGGAGGTTGTACGGCACAGTGGCAGTGATGTCGTCAGTGATGTCACACTCAGGATCTTCGGTGGGTGAGCACCAGCTGCTGGGGATCCAGATGTGGCTCATGTACAGGCTCTCATACTCTCTGGCCAAGGAGAAGAGGGCACAGCATCACACCAGCCCCTTCCATGCAGGCTCAATGATGGTTGCAAGGAACTGCCTCATTCACCTACCTTTTATGGTTCAGGAAAATAAGTATTTGCTCCACACTCCAGTTCCTCCACTCTCCTCCCTCACCAACCATCCATTCTTCCTTCCTCTTTTTATCCCCAGACAAGGGAAACCTAGGCATAAACCCCAATCTGTCCTGATGTCTCCATCCATGGTCACCACCCCAGTCTCAGCCACTGTCATCCCTTGCCTTGCTGTGGTCTCCTGATTAATCTTCCAGCTTCCCCTCCTGCCATTCTTTGAACCTTTCATCACTCAGCAGATCATGACATTTCTCTCCTTAATGGCTTCCAAAGCACTTAGAATGGAATCCAAACTCTTCCCTCTGGCCTACAAGACTCTCTGGCCTCTCTCACTCTGCCCCTAATTGTGATGTTCCCTCAACACTGGCCTCCTCATCATTCCTCCAACATGCTGAACTCTTTTTACCTTAGGACCTTTGACTAGCTGCTCACTATGTCTCAAATGCTCTGCCCCTGCTGTTCATGTTGGCTCGCTCCTCCTGTCCTTCACATATTGGCTAAATCATTTCCTCGGACAGACCTTCCCTGACGACCTAATAAAAAGGAGCTGCAGAGTCACTTCTCTATTGCAGCAGCCTTTTAGCTTCCTCCTAGCGCTGATTACTATCTGAATTTGCCTAGAGCAGTGCTGCCCAATAGAACTTTCTGTGATGATGGAAATGTTCTATATCACTGTTGTTCAATATGGTAGCCACTAGCCACATGTGGCTATTAAAACTTGAAATGTGACTAGTATGACTGGGAAACAGACGTTTTAATTTAATTTAAATAATTTAAATTTAAATATCTATCTGTGTCTAGTGGCTACTACATTGGACAGTGCAGACGTAGTGTATTTATTTCTTTACCTTTTCACTGTCCCCTCCTCTAAATGTAAGCTCCCTATATCCAGAAACCTTGTCAATTGTACCCCTGAGCCTAGGAGAATGTCTGCACATGGAGGTGCTCAGTCTGTATGAATTGTATGTAATATATGGAGCACCTTCTGTGTCCCTGTCACTCCTCAACAGCTCTAGGGCCTGGACACCTGGAGAAGAGTAGAACCTGCTTGGCCCCAGGGCCAGCTGACTTTTAGTGTCACGATTTGTTTTGGCTCCTAGGGGCAAGCTCTTAGTCAAGAAAACTGATATCTCCCCCATCCCCAAAGGATCTGAGTCTCCAATGATTTGACTTGACACCTCAAGTCAGAGTCAAATCGATTTCTTAAGATTTTCTTCAGCATTGGACAATTGACTCACTGTTGAAAAGAAGTTCCACCAAAATGTATTTATATAATTTTGTGTTCCCAGAGAGTTCACCGTCAAATCCACAGGACAATTTCTGTTGCTTCTTCAACCCTCGCAATACCCATGCAGACAGAGGAGGCCGATCACGGGAAATAATCCATCCCTGGGCCCACAGAGCCTCCTTGAGCTCTGGTGAGGGCTGTGCCTCCAGGGATCAACTGCCGACTATGGGAGAAAAACTGAAAAAATGACTCACCCCTGGTACTCGACAGAATAGTCCATTCTTTCTCCAGGCACGACCACTGGGCTCCACATCAAGAGATGCTTCATGTTGGTTGATTGTACAGAGAGGTTCTGAGGGGCAGGCAGAACAGTCACTCCATCTGGTTTCGAGGCAGATAGACAGGCTGACAGGTGGGCTCACATCGGAGGAATGCCACAGCTTTCTAATGAAAGGCCTCACACGTTTATGAACCAGAAACAACTCTAATTTCATCATACTTTGTTAATGCTAAACTTTTGTTACCATCATTGTAATTCTGCCTCTGGTGATAAAATGGCATAATAATAGTAATAATAATAATGGCTAATATTATTGAGCACTTACCATGTTCTATGTGGGCCATGTGCTAGATTGTTACATGAATATCTCATTTAATCCTCGTGACCATACTGGGAAGTAAGGATCGTTAGTTTCTCCATTGTACAGATGAGACAACTGAAGCACGTTATTTACAACTCTTATGTCAGATCCACCTAGCGGCAGGCTTGACTCTGCCACTAACTAACTTTGTGACCTTAAGCAAGTTGCATAAACCTGAGACTCCTGCCCCTACATGGCAAAACTGTGCAGGCTCCTGCCGGCTTCTCACCTCCGTCTCCTGCTACTGCCATCCTCGGTACCAAAGCACATCCTTTCATGTCCCCCAACAAGGCCAAATGGGGCATCAGCTGCCCTCTGGGAAGTGTAGGCTCAGGTCTGCTGTGAAAAGAGTCCAATCCAGAAGGGCACCAAGCCAGCTCAGAGACTCCACCCCAGGCAGACTGCAGGCCCCTGAGCCATTTGGGACACAAGCATCTACTCACACAGGTGTGTGCTGTGTGCCCAGAGTGTGCACACAGTGGGTCTATGGTTTGTACACAGATTCAAGGAAGCCTGTGAAGCTGAACATGCACTTGTAAGGACTTTGGGCAGCCGTGGGGCTCATCCTTGCGTGTAACCCAGGGTGCAGTCTGGATCTTCTGCTGTGGTCCTCCTCCCCCGACTTTCACACGCTCCTCTTTGAATGCCCAACACCTGCCTCCCTTTGCTGTTACAGTCGCTGTGATAACATCTTATCAACAGCATAGTGTGTAGGGGACTGGGGCCCTCATCGCTGGGACTTCTCATCTCTGTGCTGTCTCCAGATTGGCACCTGCTGTTCATTTTCAAACCCTGTGACCACGAGGGGTTGGGGGGCTGCTGGGGACACCCCACCTGGTGCCCTTGCTTCTTCTCTACTATAGAACTCTGGTGATGCACCTCCATCTCACTCTCAGCATCCTCAGCCTGCCCTGTGAGGAAACACCTGGGGTACCACAAGGGAGGCTTCCTGCCCTCCCCACACTTAACCTTGCAGTCACCCAAGGAATGAAAAGGAAAAGGGCCAGCTGCAGTGCACAGGAGGGCGGGGCATGGTCCTCGCTGACATCCTTCCTCTGGTAAAGTATATAAAACACTTCTCTAGTCAGATATGTGGGGAATATAGAGCTATATAAATATAAAGCTATAATTTGTAATTTTAAACCTCTCAAAAATGAAATCTCCAGGCCCAGATGGTTTCATTGGAGAACGCCACCAAATATTTAAATAAAAATTAACACCAATTTTATATAATCTCTTCCAAAAGATAGAAGAGGAAAGAACACTTTCCAACTATTTTATGAGACCACTATTACCCTGATACCAAAATCAGACAAAGATAGTATATATTTTGAAAAACAAACCAAAAAAACTACAGACCAATATATCTCATGCACTTAGATGCAAAAATCTTTGACAAAATATTAGCAATCCAAATTCAATAATGTATAAAAAGGATTATATATCATGACAAAGTAGGGTTTTTTATTCCAGGTATGCAAGACTGGTTCAACATTTGAAAAATCAGTTAATTTAATCCACCATATCAACAAGCTAAAGAAGAAAAAGCACACAATCATATATCAATTGACAGAAAAGCATTTATGAAATCCAACAACCATTTGTGACTGAAAAAAACAAAAAACCTCTCTTGAGTTAAGAACAACAGGGAGTTATCTCAGTTTGATAAAGAGCATCTACAAAAACCTACAGCTAACACCTTACTTAGTGGTGAGAGACTGAATACTTTCCCCCTAAAATCAGGAACAAGGCAAGCATGTCCACTCTCACCACTTTTACTCAACACTGTACTGAAAGTTCTAGAAACTGCAATAAGGCAAACAAAATAAGTAAAAGGCATTACAGATTGGAAAGGAAGAAATAAAACTCCCCCTGTTTGCTGATGACATGATAGACTATGTAGAAAACCCCATGGAATCTATTTAAAAAACCTCCTAAAACTAATAAGTGGGTTCAGCAAATTCATAGGATACAAGATAAACATAAAAAATTAATTGTACTTCTATATACTAGCAATGAGCACTTATACACTGAAATTAAAAATACTATTTACCATCACTCTCCAAAAATGACATATTTAGGTGTAAATCTAACAAAACATATCCAGGATTTGTATGTGATAAACTCCACAACGCTGGTGAGAGATTTCAAAGAAAATTTAAATAAATGGACAGACATACTGTATGCATGGATTGGACAATTCAATATAGTTAAAATGGTAATTCTTCCCAAATTGATATGCGGGTTTAACACAATTTCTTTCAAAAGTCCAGCAAAGTTTTTTACAGATAAAGACAAGCTTTCTCTAAAATTTATAAGAAAAGGTAAAATAACAAACAATTTTGAAAAAGAATAGAGGGAGGAATCAATCGACCCAATTTCAAGACTTACAGTAATCAAGAATGTGTGGTATTGGCAAAAGAATAGACACATAGATTGATGGAACAGAGTAGAGAGCCCAGAAATAGACCCACACAAATATGCTCAAGTGATTTTTGGCAAAGGTACAAAAGCCATTCGATGGAGGAAGTACAGCTTTTTCACCAAATAATACTAGAGCAATTGGACGTCTGCAGGCAAAATAAATGAACCTCAACCTAAACCTCACACTTACGTAAAAATTAACTCAAAATGGATCATAGATTTAATGTAGAATGTAAAGCTCTAAAACTTTTAGGAAAAAACATGGGAGAAAATCTTCAGGGTTAGGCAAAGATTTTAGACTTGACACAGAAAGCAAGATCCATAACAGGAAACATTTATTATTGGACATCATTGAAATTAAAATCTTTTGCTCTGCAAAGACTCTGTTAAGAGGATGAGAAGACAAGCTACAGAATGGGAGAAAATATTTGCAAACTACATATCTCACAGAGGATTCATATCTAGGTTATGTAAAGAACTCTCAAAACTCAATGGTAGAAAAGCAAACAATCCAATTAGAAAATGGCCAAAAGACACAAGGAGACATTTCACTGAAGAGGACACACAGATAGCAAATAAGCACACGAAAAGGTGTTCAACATCATTAGTTATTAGGGAAATGCAAATTAAAACCTCAGTGAGATAGCACCACACAGCTATCAGAATGGCTAAAATTTTTTAAAATGACAAAACCAAATCCTGGTGAGGATGCAGAGACAGTGGGTCACTGATACATTGCTGATGGGAAAGTAAAATGGTACAGCCACTCTGGAAAATAGTTTGGCAGTTTCTTGTAAAACTAAACTCGTAATTACTACACAAGCCAGCAATTGCACTCGTGGGCATTTATCCCAAAGAAATGAAAATGTATATCACACAAGACCTATACACAAACGTCCATAGACGAACTGGAATCAGCCCAGATGTCCTTTAACAGGCGAATGATTAAACAAACTGTGGTACCTCCATCCATGGATACTGTTCAGCAATAAAAAGGAACAAACTACTGATACACACAACAACATGGAAGAATCTCCAGGGAATTATGCTGAGTGAAAAAAGCCAATCCCAAAAAGTTACATACTATATGATTCTATTCATATAACATTTTTGAAATGACAGAATTTTAAAAATGGAGAACAGATTAGTGGTTGCCAGGGGTTAGGAATTGTAGGGAAGGGTGGGTAGAAGGGAGGAGGGTGTAGTTATAAGAAGGGAACAGGAGGTATCATTGTGATGCTGGAACTGTTCAATGTCTTGACTGTGGTGGTAAATATACAAACCTATACACACACATACACAAATGAGTTCAGGTCAAACTGGGAAAATCTGAATAAGATGGGTGGATTGTGTCAATGATGTCATAATTTCCTGGCCGTGATATTATACTATAGTTTTGCAAAATACTGTTGGGGGAACTGGGCTTTCTATATTATTTCTTACAACTGCATGTGAATCTAGAATTACCTCAATAAAATTTCAGTTAAAAAATACAACCATAATGTCATCACACCTAAAAAAATAGCATTAATTCTGATTATCTGAATGACAGGATACATTTTAAAGGCTCACGATGGGATAAACTCAAACAGGATGAAATGCACCTAGGAAAAATGTAAAGTTCTACAATTAAGTCCAGCCAATTAAATCAGCAAAGGAGACCTGTTTAGGGAGGGAGACCTGAGGATTAGGGCACTCAAGGCTTTAAGCAACACACTCTGAGTTTGAATTCCGGGTATGTCTTTCTTCATGAGGGGGCACCAAGGCAGGAACACTGCAAGAGATGTCCCAACATTTAGGTGGCTCCACTATATTAATGCAATATTTTGCACTTGTGTGATCCTCTGCTCCTACCTGTGAAGCTCCAAATCTAACTCCATTGTGGGCAAAGTACTCAGTCTCATTCGTGTATTAAAATGAAGACTGCTGCTGCTTTCTGACCCCTAAAGGCAACATCTTCAGTATCCTTATGCTATTTGTATAGTGTGTTCCAAATTTAATCTTTGTTTTGCCCATGTTTATGTAGCACACACATATTGGGTGTGAGATGGAAAAACAATAATGCCCGTGAACAATGGACACAGGGGGAACATTTAATAGGGTTACATAGGCAGTATCATGGCATCGCATGAGGAAGGACCATTTTATGCTAGGACACTAAATAGGAAATGACTTTACAAGGTGGGATATATATTTTCAGCTCAGATTGCAAGCTGAAAGTGACTCTTTCCACCTACAAAGGGTTTAAAAATCCCCTCCAGTTGTTAGAGAAGGCTGATTGTGGTCTTGAGAACACAATTAAAGGGAGAAAAAGAAAACTTTATTATCCACACAGCATTCTCATTAACAAGAAATCTCATCAATCCACCAGGAGCAATGTATACTGAAGTCAAGTCTCTGAAGAAACCAGTCAATAAAGACTCTATCTGATGTCAATGTGCAAATGCAAAAGCAAGGAATATAATCAAGGCGGAAGGAGAGAGTAAGCTTGAAGTGTGGACAGGAAAGACAAACTGGCCACAGTGAAGAGGGTGCAAAATCTGTATGAATTATTTCCTCAGCCACATGGGATGAGGATTCTCACCAGAGCTAGAGAGAGATACTGGAAACTTCTGTATAATCTTTTGGTTCCTTGTGAAGATTTATGCTTTTCTCACTTTACAGAATTGTGTTCTTCTCACTCTAGCAGTCTGACTCAGCTACCTCAAGAAAGCCCACTGGATGAGCCTCTTTGGTGGTGTTTCCAATAGAGACTTGAGCTGGGTGACCGTGACCTGACTATTAAGATTCTGGTGCCCGGTGTGGGCAAAACTGGCTAAGCAACATTTTTTGCATAGAGCTGCATTCACAACGCTGATCTCTCTCTCTTGTGGCCTATTACTGTTCTATTTCTATTGTAACAAATCACCTGAAATTGAGCATCTGAAAACCACACAGATTTATTATCTTACAGTTCTGCAGGTCAGAAGTCTGACACAGGTCTCAGTGGGCTAAAATCAAGGTGCTGGCAGGACTGCATTCCTTCTGGAGGCTCCAGGGGAGAATCTATTTTCTTGTCATTCCCAGCTTCTAGTGGCCACCTAGTGTTCATGACCCCCTTCCCCCATCTTCAAAGCCAACAGTGGCTGGTTGAGTCACTTTCATGCTTTGAATTTCTTCTGCCTCTTCTTCTGTTCTCCCATCTCTCACTGCATCCAGGAAAGGTTCTCAGCTTTTAAGGATTCATGTGATTAGCTTGGGCCCACCCTGATAATCCAGGATAATCTCCCAATCTCAAGGTCTCATAACATTAATCACATCTTTAGAATCCCTTTTTCCATGGAAGGTAACATATTCAGAGGTTCCGGGGATTAGAGTGTGTACATCTTTGGGGGACCATTATTCTGCCTACTATATGGGGCTTGCATTGCAGGGGATAGTGGCACTATGAACTGACACTATGCCCTAAAATTTCTCCCTCAAATATGGTAAATTATTTCGAGAGAATTACTTTGAATATAACCAGAAGAAGAAAAGAGCAATGCTGAGCTGGGGCATGTCTACTAAGCAGGCTGCTGGCATCACTCACTGCCTAAGTAACTAGTACCTACATTCCAGCTTCAAAAGATACGCAAACGAATTCATGCCTCAGGAAATTGGAAGACTACTTCACGTCTTAAAGTCTGGTCTCTGGATCAGCAGCATCACATTACCCAGGAGCTTATTAGAAATACAGACTCCCAGGCTGCACCCTACACCCTATTGAACCAGAATCTGCATTTTTAACAAGATCCCCAGGTAATTCATATGCACATTAAGGTTTGAGAAGCACTGGTCTAGGGCTACGATAGTGGTTCTCAACCTCTGCTGCCCATTAGAATCACTGAGGAGGTGGGGTGGTGGGGTTTTTTTGTTTGTTTTATTTGGAAATAGTTTCAGACTTACAGCAGAGTTGCAAAAATAGTCCAGAGAGCTCCCATATACCCTTCAGTCAACCTTTCATATGTACATAACCATAGTACCATTATAAAAATTGATATTAACATTGGCACAATATCATTAATTAAGCTTCAGTCTTCATTTGAATTTCGTCATTTTTTACCCTGCTGTCCTTTTTTTTCCCCTCAGTAACCAGTCCAGGATCCCATATCTAATTGTCATATCTACTTAGTCTCCTCCAGTCTGTTCTCAGTCTGTCTTTGTCTTTATGACCTTGACATTTTTGAAGAATACTGGTCAATTGTTTTGTAGAATATTCCTAAATTTGGGTCTGTCTTATATTTTCTCATGATTTGATTGAGGTTATACATTTTTGGCATGTACTCACAGAGAGTACATGATGTTATATATCTTGTTACTGGTGACGTTAACCTTGATCACTTGGTTAGGGTGGTGTCTCCACTGTAAAGCTACCATTTCCCCTTTATAATTAATAAATAACTTCAGAGAGATACTTTGACACTATACAAATATTCTATTTCTCTTCAAGCTTTCATCAGTTAATCAGTTAGCATCGATTGATGGATATTACTTGCAACAATTATTGCTGTGATGTTCTAATAGTGATTTTCCTATTTATTAATTGGAATTCTGTAAGGAAGAGCTGTTCCTTCTCCACCATTTACTTATTTGTTCAACTATATTTACTTCAGTACAGACTCCTGGATATTTATTTTATTCTATTGCCACTTATTTTGTGACTCAAACTGTTCCAGCTTTGGCCATTGGGAGCTCTTTCAGATAGGCTCCTTAGTCCTTTTGACTTACTCCCATCCCTCCCTCTCTTTTTTCTTGTTATTTTTATTACTAGACTTTTTATTTTTGGAATAATTTTAGATTTACAGAAAAAGTTGCAGTTAGGACACACAGTTCCTGTATACCCTTCACCCAGCTTCCCCTAATGCTAACATCTTATATAACCATGACATATTTGTCAAAACTAAGAAACCAACATTGGTACATTACTGTTAGCTAAACTCCAGACTTGATTTAGATTTTGCCATTTTCCCACTAATGTCCTTTTTCCATTCCAGGATCCAGTCCAGGATACTTACTGCATTTAGCCCTCCATCCTTTTTTTTTTTTTTTTTTAATATTTTTTTTTCTTTTTTTTTTTTGTGAGGAAGACCAGCCCTGAGCTAACATCCATTGCCAATCCTCCCCTTTTTGCTGAGGAAGACTGGCCCTGGGCTAACATCCGTGCCCATCTTCCTCTATTTTATATGGGACGCCGCCACAGCGTGGCTGACAGGCAGTGCGTCGGCAGGCGCCTGGGATCTGAACCCGCGAACCCCGGGCTGCCAAGCGCGAACTAAACTGCTGCACCGCCAGGCCGGCCCCCCCTCCATCCTTTTTTGAGCACTTCCTCACTTACCACAAGATGCTCCAGACTTGTCTTGTATTTCTTTTGCCCAGCCCTGGAATAAACCACTTCTCTAAGGAGCCCCACCCAGAGAGTTTTGAAAAATCCCAATGCCCAGGCAACACCCTAGATTAATTAAGTCAGAATCTCTGACCGTGAAATCCTGGCATTTATAGTTTTAAAAGCTCCCCAGGTGATTCCAATGTGCATTTGAGATTGAGAACCACGGATCCAGACCTTACTTCTGGTGGCTAAAGAATAGTTAAAACTATGAATGGTAAATCCCTGGCAGAGACTTAAGTGTATTTCCCAGCAGGCTCTTCTGTTCCCTGAAGACAAGAGACTCTGTCTTGTTCACCTCTAATCAGCACCTAGCCCAGAGCCCAGCACATAGGAGGTGCTCAGAAAAGCCAAATTAAAACTGAACAAGCGAACCGAGCCTTGGCTCCCTCAGTGCAATGAGCCTCAGCCTGACTTCTTTTTCCTAACCCCATCTATCTCACATTAGAGCTTTTTGCTGCTCTGAGTTTTACACTGAACATCTATTTCCTAAAATCTCGAGTCAGTGCTAAGGAAGCAGCATAAAGGCTGCCCTCCACAAATCCTTGCATCTCTTCCCTGGAATGACGCTGGCTTCCCCGCACTGGGTCTGCTGTCAACGCCCCTCGTTGGGGTCCTCTTCTGCCACCTTTACCTCCAACAGCCTGTATGGTAAGTGTATCAAAAAAGGTAACACCGTCTCCTTTATTTCCTTTACTTTGTCCCTCCTCCCTTTTTCTAGCCTGCTTCAAAGTCTCAGCTTCTTCTGCAGAGAAGTACAAAAAGCACAGGCTCTGGTGCCCGCCAAACTAGAGTCAGGTCCCAAGCCTCCCGCTTACTAGATGTATATACTTGGGCAAGTAACCGAACCTCTCTAAGTATCTGTTTCCTAGTGTGTAAAATGGGGATAATATTACCTACCTTGCAGGATTGATGTGAGAAGAGAACATTTTTGCTAATCTAGAGCACAGGGTGTGCTCAGAAATGGCAGTTGTGATTGTCATTGTTGTTGTTACTATTATTGGTAGTGGGGTTCAGTTTCCTGAATCACACACTATTATTTGGAAAGGACAGGGCAAGGCAAATGAATTCTATAAAAGAGAGCAAGAACTCTACCCATCCTTCTAGAATCTACAATAACTAACAGAAGTTCATTTAGAATTTTTGGAATTCATTGCAGGCACCTACACAATTCAGAGGAAATGGTCAAAATTGCATAAAGCCAACCTCAGCTAAAGCAATTATCTGCTGACATCATCTGTTTGCGTAACCAACAGATTATAATAACTAATATGGGGGGGAACACATTGACATCTTCAGATTGCTTTTGTTTGCAACCTCTCATTTAACCCCTCCCAACCTCAAGGTGGCTATTTTGACCATTTTACAGATAAGGAAACCGAAGTTATCTGCTATAGTCACTGAACTAGCAAGTGATAGAGTCAAAACTCACGCACAGGTCTTTGGCTCTGACATCCTTGTGGTTTCCACCACTGGTTTTTTTTTCTTCTGTGCAAGTTTATAGGTGTCAGAGGAGCACACTTACCTCCAGGTCTCTTTGAAACAGGAGTTTTCAGGTAAAGGTTTAAAAGACTGAACTGCCTCATTGAAGAAAATGTCAAATTAAAAATGGGTGAAGGGGGTCAAAAGGGACAAACTTCCAGTTATAACCTAAGTCATGGGGATATAATGCACAGCACGGTGACTATAGTTAATAATACTATATTGCATATTTGAAAGTTGCTAAGAGAGATCTTAAAAGTCCTCATCACAAGAAAAAAAATTTTGTAACTATGTATGGCGATGGATATTAACTAGACATTATGGTGATCATCTTGCAATATATACAAATATCAAATCATTGTATTGTACACCTGAAACTAATATAAGTTATATGTCAATTATACCTCAATAAAAAAAATTCTGGGAAAAAAAATGCTGGCCTTTCTGCTTCTCATTCGGCTTCATCTTCTCCTTTTGGCTTAATGGAGAAGTGTTTTCCTGGCAACCAGTTTGTCCCACCAACTAATCAATTGGTCAACTAATTAACCAATCAACCAACATGCTTAGCTTATGCTAGGGGCTGTGGGGACACCAGGAAAGATACCCAGTCCCCCACCAGGTCAGTGCAGGAAACAGAAGTAACCCACCAAAGCAGAGTACCTGGGGTCACAAGTCAAAGGAGAGAGAAGTCTGGGAAGGGTCTGTAGGCAGAGGGACCCATCTGGAATGATGATGGGAGATGGGCTTGGGATGGAGAAAGGAACTGGATATGGTGCTTCTGGTGGGAAATCACAACAATAAAGGCAGGAGGAGGAAATGAGGGTGTCATAGACAGACTGTGTCACAGACAGAAGCCGCCTGTGGTCCATATTTGTTTTCAAGGAGAATTGAGAAATAGGATGGGGGCCTGAATATGCTGGGTCATGAAACAAACAGCAGATCTGAATATCTAGTGCTGACCAGTTGGGAGCTGTGAAGGTTTTTGAGCTAGGCAAGGACACCATAAATTTGATGTTTAAGCCAGTTTTAAACATTGCAAATCACCTTAGTATTGATTTATGCCTGATTTAAATTACCTAGAATTAGTTCTCATTGTTAAAAAAAAAAAAAAAAAGACAAAAGTACTCAAGGCTTCCACCAATGCTGCAAAGTGCACAATACCTTGGAGTATTAAAATTAGAAACTTCTCTTAAATGTGATTTGACATGAAGAAACATCAAAGGCTAACGAGCTGTGATTTTGGAATAATAAAGCATGTAAGTACAAGCAGCCAGGAGTGGAGCAAAGAAAATTATGTAATCTTACTGGCAGGGAAAATGCCCCAAACCAAATATTTTTTTAAATGCTATGGAGTACCTGACTGCTACCTTTTCTGCAGTGACCAGGAGAGAAATCCAATTTTTATAAGTCTTGTGTCCAATATTAAGGTTGCAAATTATGTCTTCTTATTCATGTGTATTTTGTTAGAATTTTTATTTTACTTTAACCTGTCCTTATCATTAACATCTCCGAGGCACACACAGAAAGACTGAGATAACCATGTTGCGCCTGTTAAAACTAGATAACGAAATAAATAAAATGCATCGCGCTCTGCTAACCTTTCGACTATTGGTTTTGATGCTTTATCTTTCTAGAATTTTCTGTGGACATTAGCAGAGAGATTTCCAAACAGAATGCAAGCCTTTTCTTTGGGTTGTGGGGATGGAGGTTTAGGAGGTGAGAAACCTTTTTAAAAACAGACATAAGATGTTCTGTGCATACCTTGCAACCCAAAACCCTGGGGAAGTATTTTTTGCCTTAACCTATATTTGAGTCCCAGACTATTGGCTGTATTCTAATTCATACTTACCTATGAACAAACATGGAATCGAGGCGTAGAAAAACCACATGATAAAACTGGTCGAGATTTCTTCTAGAACCATCGGAAAGGTCTGTGTTTGGCAGACTCAGCTTGACCTGGAACATTGTTTCCTTCCAGAATCATGCATTCTGTCCATCTCGGCCATCCTTGCTTCAGAACACAGATGTTGGAGCTCAAGTCTGAGTTGCTGTGAAGCCTGAATTGTTCTGGAAAGAGGAGCCAGCCCAGACAGCTCAGAAGAGGCGGGCTGTGGAGCACCCTCCTTTCTGCCCAAACCCAGGTATTGCATCAGGGGGAGTGGCCTAGGAGAGTTCCAGAGGAAAGATAACTCTGGAAAGCTTGAGAATCTGCATGGGGGAGATCCCTGGACCATAGGCTGTGTCCTGGGGGACTCTGGCTGCCCCTAGAGGCCCCACTGTCAGTGAGCAGGCAAGATTATCTTAACCTCTCATCAAATAGCTGTCTTGTGAGTTCATTCAAGCTGGGTACTGATTAGCTCTTTTTGCTACAGACCCACTTCAAAAAAGTAGAGAAGTAAAAAAAAAAATTGTTTTAATACCTTTAAAAAAGTCAAAGATGAAGAAGAATATATAGCTTCATATTTGCTTGCATTTGCAAAAAGAAAACCTGGAAGGGGCCAGCCTGGTGGCGTAGTGGTTAAGTTCATGCACTCCACTTCTGGCGGCCCGGGGTTCACAGGTTCAGATCCCGGGCACCGACGCACCTCTTGTCAAGCCATGCTGTGGCGGCGTCCCATATAAAGTAGAGGAAAATGGGCACAGATGTTAGCTCAGGGCCAATCTTCCTCAGCAGAAAGAGGAGGATTGGCAATGGATGTTAGCACAGGGCTAATTTTCCTCACCAAAAAAAAAAAAAGAAGAAGAAAGAAAACCTGGAAGGAGATATAGAAATTAACAAGATTGGTTACCTTGGGGCGAAGGGAGTGGTAATTGGGAAGATGGAGGAGAAAAATGGGAACGAGACTCTTCATGGTATACCTTTTTGTTTGGTTGGTCTTGGAGTTTATTTTTATTGTGGTAAAATACACATAACATAAAATTTACCATCTTAACCATTTTTAAGTATACAGTTCAGTGGTATTAAATACATTCAAATCTTTGTGCAACCATCACCACATCATCCCCATAACTCTTTTCATCTTGTAAAACTGAAACTCTATACTCATTAAACAATAATTCCCTATTCTCCCCTCCCCCTAGCCACCACTATTATACTTTGTCTTTATGATTTTGACTACTCTGAGTCCCTCATAAAAGTGGAATCTTGCAGTATTTGTCTTTCTGTGACTGGCTTATTTCAACTCACATAATGTCCTCAAGGTTCACCCATGTTGTAGCACATTGCAGAATTTCCTTCCTTTTTAAGGCTGAATAATATTCTATTGTATGTGTATACCACATTTTGCTTATCTATTCATCCCTCGATGGACACTTGAGTTGCTTCCACATTTTAGCTGTTGTGAATAATGCTTCTAATGAACCTGGATGTACAAATATCTCTTCAAGGCTCTGTTTTCAATTCTTTTGGGTCCTGTATATCTTTTTATACTATTTGATGACTGAACCATGTAGATGTATTATTGAAAAACTAAAAACAATTTTTAAAAGTGGAGGCAAAATCTTATGATAGGACTTGGCCTCTTAAAATGTCAGCTTTTTAAAGACCCTACACACTCGACATGTACAAAATGCACTAGTGGAAAGAATATGGATTTTAGAGTCCAACAGATTTTGGTTCCAGTTTCAGAACTTATTTGCAATATAACCTTGGAAAGTTAATCACTTAATAATTCATTCAACAAACATTCACTAAGGGCCTACTATGTGCTAGATCCTGGGAATTCAATAGTTCCTGCCCTCAACCAAGAACTTCCCAATAGTGGAGAAGATGGACATGGGAATAATCATAAATCAATATTGAAAATGAAGCGACAGAAATATTTACAAAGGAATATAGGAGCATTAAAAAGAAATACCTAACCCAGCCTGGGGGATCAGAGAAGACTTCCTGGAGGAGGTGACTTTTGGGCTGAGCATTAAACACTGAAAAAAATTAGCCAGCCATGGTGTGTTTAGGAAACCACAAGAAGTTTGGTGCAACTGGAAAGCAAGGTTGGAGTGGCAAGAAATGAGGCTCAAAGGCAGACAGAAACAGGATTCCAGAGAGTTTTGAATGCCTTGTTAACGAGCTTAGAGTTTATCCTGAGCAATGAAGGTCAAAGGAGGGGTCAAAAGCTCAAATCTGATCATGTCATTCCCTGCATTTGAGCTTTAAAAAGTGTATGACTCGGGTGGAGAAAACAGTGGAAGGGGCTAGACTGGAGGCAGGAGGGCTAGGGGGGAGCTGTGTCGGTTAGCTCCGTGAGAGAGGTTACTGGCTTCCACCTGTCTGTAGAGAGAAGTAACTAAATTCAAAAGATGAAGGATGTAGACTTGACGACTCCTAGATATTGAGAGGATTGGGAGGGTGGAGGAGGAGAAGGCAAACAGGAATTTCCGGTTCTAGGTTTGAGTAACTGGGTGGATGGCAGCACCTCAACCAAAATAATGGAAAAAGGAGGGGGGTGGGGTGAGGTCAGGGCAGGCAGGGGTGGGGGTGGTACAGAAAAAGGTTGCATGTGTTCAACCTGATGCACTTGAATTTGAGATGCTTATATGGGCAGGGGGAGTCTCCAGGATGTAAATGATCTTTGTCTCAAGTCTATGTGTCAAGGGTATGGCACCATTTCCCCTACCTTCAGCATTTCACTGGTTGCTGAGACCAGGAGCTGGGTGAGAACATTCAAGGAGTATGGAGATTAAGGAGGCATGTGGATGTGCTCCTGGAGAAGACCAACGTTTAAGGACCAACACAAGAAAAAGAAATAGCGAGAGACAGGAAGAAAAAGTAGGTCAGACAGGTGGTCCTAGAACAAACTGTGGCCCTGGAAATGATGAAGGATGGAGTGATCATCAAGGGGGAGTGCAGAAGAGAGTCATTGAGTTAATCATTGAAAAACGTCCCCTGGATTTAGCACCTGGAAGGTTATTTGTAATCTCAGTAAGAGGATTCAGTGGAGAGCTTGGATCAGAAGCTGGATAGTTGTAGATTGAGGAGCAGATGGGGAAAGTAGTGCTCTTTTGATATGAAGGGAAAGAAAGCAATTCCATGAGCCTCACTTTTTGTTTATAAAATAGATACAATGATGTCTTGCATAACAGTTGTGGGAATTAAAGAAAGCTCCTTAGCACAGTGCCAGGGACACAATAGGTCTTCACAAATGCTGTATTAACCATTTGTTATATTAATAATATTAACAATAAATACATTAGGGATTATTTGCTCTGACTGGTTGGCCCTTTGTGGGCTGAGCATCTTTTGATTTGGCCCCTGGATCAGCAAAGAAAGGCTTCCAGTTGAAGATACCTACTAGAGGGTAGTAGCTAAAAGCATGGGCTCTGGAGCCAGACTGTCTGGCGTGGCATCCAGGCTCTGCCACTTATTGGTTGTATTTTAGGCAAGTCATTTAAACAACTTGTTTTAGTGTCCTCATTTCTAAACTGGAGACAATTATAATAGTACTTAATTCATTGGGCTGTTGTGAGGACTAAATGAGATGGTAAAAGATCTGGCAAAGTGTACAGTAAACATTAGCTGTATATCTTTTTGCTACACCATGGTTGAGAACATTTGGTGCATGCTCTCCTTGATCCCAGCACTGTGAGTCAGTAGCCACCACATCTGTGCCCTGATCTCTGGTCACCAGCTGCTTGTACACTCTCCCAGTGCTCCCCTGGCATCTGATCCTGGCTCTCTTTGACTTTGGGTCTGGACACACCCCAAATTGGAGTGCTTCATACATGCTGGCCTCAACATCTGTCCTCAATCTCCTGGCCTCCTGAATCCTCTCTCCTAAATCCACTTCTGCCCACAGTTGCCACATGTTGAAAGCTAACAATAAAAGCCAATGTGTACTGGGTATCTATTATGTGCCAGGAATCGTCCTAAAGGCTTTCCATAATTATATACATTTCCACATATTATACAACAGACTTGCAAGGTAAGATCTGACTCCCAACTTTTCAGATGAGGACACAGGGTTCAGAGAAATTTATTTACTATAGATCACAGAGCTAGTCAGGGATGGAGACAGGAATTCCAATCGAGGTCTGCCTAACTCCAAGTTCTTCTCACTAATCTTACTGTCTCCCAACTAGCACCAAAGGAGGGCTCACGATGTGTCTGAGGGGCATAGAAGAGTGAGTGATCCAGGAGATTAGCAAAGGCTTTAGAGAATAGACAGACCCCAATATGGAGTTCCAAGGATGTACTCCTTTAGATTTGGGTAGGAGAGATGCATTCACAGTTCAGCATTCCAACTGGGAGAATAGCTTGAGCAAGGCCAAGGATGGAAAGGTTGAAAGGAATACAGATTAAGGATGAAAAGGAAAAGGTAAGTAAACAGAAAATGGGAGAGGGAAAGAACAAGACTCATTTAGCTATGCTGTGGGGGAAGGAGAGTTGTTCACCAAACCTTGAGGTCTCAAGATAGTTAGCTCTACCTGGGCATGGATCCTTGTCAAGATGCCCTGCCCAGCACTGCCATGCTGACAAGCGAGCACTGCCTGCCAATCCTTCACAAGCCACTGCAAGGAGTCTCTGTCCTGGGCTCAGCACACCTGAAGGGGCACTGAGGGGTAATGCTACCTGCCTATCACAGCTTCTGAATGACGGTCCCTCTCGGGAGTGGTTCATGACTCAACGAGGAACTCAGACCATCCACCTCTGCATGAACCACACCATCATGACTTCTGGACGGCTATGCCTCACCTGCTAGCCCCTACCCTTGCCTGGACATCCCCGACTCTGATCTTACCTTTCTCTTCTGGCTTTGAGGGACTTCTCTTTCTATACCTTCTCATCAGCTGGCTGTGATCTTTTGTCTATGCAACATGCCAAAACCAAATTATCTTCTAACCTGTTGCCTGCACTTCTCAGGTTAATTTCCACTGCCTTCCAGAGTTGAAGGATCATCTATGCAGATGAACTGCTGAAAGAACAGACCTATTTCTTATAAGCAGTCTAGAAATAGGAAATTTTTTCCTATTGCATTATTTACCATTAAATATTTAATTATGAAAGGAAAAGCAAGATGATACAGGGTTTTTATGGAAAGGTAAAGATGTAGTGGGGAGTGATAAGGAGGTTGATGGTCAAGGAAGAGACTCCCAAGCTCTCTGAGCCCCATAGGGCCCAGACTAGAATGAAGCAAGGGAGGCACTAGGGCACAAAATTTGAGGCACTCATCTTAAGTTGTGCAAGTGCAGGATATGTTCTGGTGCCCTGGCACCAACGACGTGCTCAATTACTCCATTCCAATGTCCCTTCCTTGCCCTACTTAGCACAGAATAGTTCCCTTCCCTTTACCAAGATTCCTAAATATCTATGTCCTGTGTTTTAGCACATCTGACATTTAGTTGTAACTCACTCTTTTTTTTTTTTTCCTGGAAGTAACACAGGGTATTTCAATAGTGGAATTCCCCGTGTCTTAGATTCTTCTAACAACCGCTTCCACTAAGTCTGCTCCAGATGTAATTTCCACATACTTTCAAGCTCTAGTTTCCAGGGTTCTTGCAGCCCTTATCACCTTCTCTGAACATACTTTAGTTTTTCAATTTCCTCCCTAGTTAACTGTCTGGCCACCAGTCCAGAGCATCAGGAATTTATCCTCCCTTAACCTCAATTCTTTCCTTAGGGTATGATCAATTAACACCCTTAAGGCTGTCAAACAATCCTCCTTTCTGTAGTTATAAACTGATTTTTTTTCTATGTGACCTTCCCCAACAACTCCTCTTAAGATGGAGAATCTGGCTTTATGTATGATAGCCCTTTATAGTTAAAAGATCCACATTTAAATAAAACAAATACCATATAAATCAATTTTAAAATTTAAAAACCAGAAACAATGCTCTGTAATAGTGACGATCTTAACATAATTTTCAAATGATTTTAGTTGCTGTATTTTCACTCAATCCTAGTTTAATCCTAGTCATCAATGATTCTATTATGTGGAGCACACAATATGCTCCAAGGTCAATCTTATCAGAGGCCTCCTCTTATCCTACATAAATGAATACCCCCACTCTCACTCTCCAACCCCCTCAACCTGCTCTTTTTCTTCAGAGTACTTCTCCATTAGGCATTACATCACTAGAAAGGTAAGTTTGATGACAGCTTTTGGACAACTGTGTCCATTTGCTTCACTATCATATTGCTAGGTTAAAAACAGTCTGGCACCTCAGTAATCAAATATTTGAGGTGAGTTGGTTGGATGGTTGGATGATGGATAAATATCTCTAAAAGCTATTTAAACATAGACACTATCCTACACAGATATAACAGTTCAAAAAATAATTTTTTCATCTTGGCACCAAGTGACTGGCATATGTCCTGATGAAATTAGTATTTGTTTTCTATAACATCTACCTTAGTCTAAAAAACATATCAAAACAAGTAAAAGTTTGTCACTACTTGTTCCTAGAAAAGACACGCTTATTCAGGGATTACTAATTTCTTGCCCAAGGGCTCAAAAAAATACCAATTTAATAACCCTTCCTATGTTTAGCCTAAAATAGACAACACTTCAGTCTCATTCTGGGTCCCTGTCTCCATAATTTCCCAAAGGCTATCTGTATATTTTCTACATAGTCTAAGATATAAATTATCTGAGCCCAGAGATTTAAAGCGACTAAATAACTTAACTACTTTAGATGTCTATTTTTAATTGTCTATTTATAATGTTTGTTTTCCTGTTTGAAGGTCATTATCATTCCATGAGATACAAGAAAACTGGAGAGGAAATTGAGTACTCTTTTTCTTTGTGTTCTGTAGTTATAACTACAAATAAAATTTGCAACATTATTCCAAAATACTGAGACCAGCTTTCCTGTGAGCTCTAAAAACAGCTTAAAAAGTGGTTTGAGTGGAAACATTTAAAAATCAGCCAGTCCAGTTGGTAAATTAAAGTTTGTATTAAGCCATTGTCGGCATCAAGCCAATTCTGAAATATTTGAGATAATGAAAGTGCTCTGGCCAGCAAACATAGTCTCAAAACTTTGGTTTAAAACATTGACCTCTGTGAACATGGCAAATAACTGCCCTTCAATAATAATTTTCCTGTTCTTCAAAATCTCACCAAGCACAACTCAGGTTCTACTCATTTAAACAAACAAGTCTCAGCAAACTGTATGTCCTTTTAGATCAAAAGAACACCTCGTTAGTAAACTAGAAAAATATATTTTGGTTCCTCTGTCACTTGGTTTGAGTCACGTAACAGCAAAAAATCAGGGTGTGGAGTATGCTGGTCAGTGTTTAGAAGATGACAGAATTGAGTCACATAAACTTGCTAAACCAATAGAACCAGCTTATCAGAAGAGAAGAGCTTCCTACTTTGCTTTGCATTAGAATCAAATAATGGTTTCCCCCAGCAGCAGTAATGTGGCATTTTTTAAAAAGTCCACTAGATGCTATTCAGAACATAAAATGAGGATGTCATCTACCCTATATCAAATGTCCTTTAAGGAAGAAGTGATTACAGTTGTGAAGCCATTCGGAAACAGTTAAAAGATCTATATAAATACAAGATTACTAAGGATGCCCTTATCTTCTAGGAAAATATTCAGGTGGAAAAGTTAAAGCATGCTGTAATGCTACATTCCTAATTTATTGGACATTGCATCTGAAGTGTTTCTGAAAAATGATAGTTTCCAGATTCTCTAACTCTCCATGTCACAGGAAAAATAGGGAGTTGAAGAGTAACTGCATTTGGAGATGTGAACTAGAGAGATAAGGGTTGGGAAGACAACTTTACATTGAATTTTTTTTTACCACACACATTGGTAAAAATAAGGGGACATCCATTTGATAGTCGCCTTGTGGGAATTCAGCTGTGGTATTGTCCACTTGTTTCAGGGGAAATCAGAACTCTGAATTCTTTGTGACATCCCCCAGTTTTTAAATTAAAAAATTTAAACAACCACTTTTTTTAAGCACTGTGTGGGTTGAACTGTATTCCTATTTGGTTGTACCCTGAACAGGGCACCTGGCCAAGATGGGGGCTGGGGGGAATGGTGGTGGTGAAATTCAGGCTTCTCAACAAGGAAAGGGGCTGGGCTTCCTGGGGGGGAAGAGGTGCCTTTTCCTAATTCTCAGACAATAGCAGCTCTGCTTTTTTGCAATCTCTGGATTAGATGACAGAATTAGAGCATT
Organism: Tapirus indicus; assembly: GCA_031878705.1. Taxonomy (NCBI): domain Eukaryota; kingdom Metazoa; phylum Chordata; class Mammalia; order Perissodactyla; family Tapiridae; genus Tapirus; species Tapirus indicus. The sequence goes on from CM062920.1 coordinate 15,445,742, forward strand.
AAAGATGGAGATAATTTATGCATCTCTGAGGATGAATTTATTCTAACAACCTAAGCTGCTCACCCGCTAGGCCTTTTGATTTTTCCAGCAATGGCAATGGATTGCACTTAGCTTTTCTATTTTTAGTGATGTATCTGTGACACACTGTCTTTAATAGTGCCAAGTGCCTGTGTTACTGTGTATAGTGAAAGGTTAAAATATATACATGTGAATATTATTTAGCTGAACCCTAAGGATTTACGACCAAACAGAGCAGCAATAGCTTTTTGCTATTGAGCTCATATAAAAGTTCTGAAAAACCTTCTTCCAAGATTTTGGAGAAGTTATTTGTACAGGTGGGTTGGGCAGGGTTGTGTGTATTATGTGTATTTAAACTGATAGCTCAGCATCTCCTCACATGTGAAAGAAAATTAATACTCTTTCCAGTACTCTCCTCCTAGTCTAAAAAACAAGCACACAGAGGGCAACGTGTCATGATACAGTGTACCAGGCTGGGAATAAATAAGGAAACCTGGTTTCTAATACAAATCCTGCTACTAGCTAGCTAGCTAGCTACGTAGATGTTTTCTAAGGTTATTCTAGTTCTTAAGAAAACTGCTTCAAGTAAAATTCATGCTTAGAAAATCAGCCAATGGTGTTTGGATTGGTTTAAGACTTTAAAAAAATTGATAAAATGTTGAAGTACAAAATTAAGTAGTTCCCAGTGAGGTTTTCATTCCATAAGAAGAGCACACAATACACATTATTGGCACACATGGGCTATCTGGGAACTCTCTAGTTATTATAAATCTAATTATGCCAGAGAAATATGCCATCTGCTTCCAGTGCTACTCCATTCCTAGCTACTTTCTTAAAAGACTTACTTAACATTGCTGCTCAGTGGGGTTTGCTATAAATAGGTCATGTCTGTGATACAAAGTTATTAATTGCTCTTTTTTTTTTTTTTTAACATCCATTTCTTTTTATAAGGAAGACTGGAAAAAAAACCCACAGAGATGAAGAACAAAAAGCTTCACTGAATGTTTAAAATTAAATGAAAAGATGTTTACTACCTAGTCATTTACAATCATTTTAAAACTATTTTCTTCAATTTATATGCAAGTGGTTTTACAGCAAAAAAGGTAAGCATACACGACTTTTATTTCCATTGAACTTATCTACTAAAAATCATCCTAATAAACAAAAGGGGACTGAGAAAGATAATAAAACATGGACTAAAGGCTTTAAAAGCAGATGTAATGAAGATGAAAAGCTGTACATCAATATCTTAATTATATTTGGTGACTCCTGTTGCTTAGTGGGAGAAGTCAGGGCTGCCACCCAGTGGCAATGTAAGTCTTTAAATGATTTCAAGATTTGAAGAATAAAAAATATTTAAAATAAAACAAATTTAAAAACCTCATGAATTAGACAACTTCAATTTTAACATCAATAATTCTGGTGTTTTAAGTGTCTGTTTATAACTATTAAGGAATGGAAACATTCATTTGCTCAGGCAGCATTGGAGAAATTTTTGAAAATATCCTTCCTACTAAGTTATTTAGTATGTATTTTCAATTAAAATATTGAAGGTTACTCTGCTTAAATTTATATCTCCAGAATTAATAATGGGGGGGAAAGCCGTGATCATAAAATGCAACTTGTTTTCTTCAGTGACCTACAGAAGTAGATTCAATACTCTATAGTAGCCTCTCATCCATACACCCAAACTTCTGCTTAGTAAACAAAAACATAATAGAAGCACCTGCAAAAATAAGATTTTAAAAACAATTTCTCTAACCATGAGCACATCCCATCTTTTCCTCAAGTATACATCAATTTTAGTGTCCTGGTCAACAAAACTCAAAGCCAAAAGGAGGGAATGAAAATAGTAGAAATACTATGCCTGATAATTATTGATGTTTAGGGATGGAGGGAAACCAAGTATCTCATTGTCTCCTCTTTCCCCAAAACTTGGTCATAGCTGTTTTCACACTGGCACAAATATAACATATTCTAGTACAAGATGCTCTGGTAAAATAACACTAGGGGAAAAAATAACACTAGAGCATCTATTTAGTTTGAAAAGCTAAATATCTCAGAGACTGCTTTGTTCTCTTGAAAAACGAGATGAGAGAGAAGCACCAAAAAAAATTCTTAGAAATTTAGAGATTTTTGTTTCCAACAGTTGTAAATTAAAATTGTACAAGATATGTTTTCTAACCCATGTTCCATTTGTTTTGCTTACACTGAAGACAATGAATGAATTTTTAAAAATAATGGCAGACACGACATACTCAACATTTACAATGGCTTGTGACAAATACAATACCTGAAAATAATTTCTAATTTTCCATTTATTATTGCTATTTAGTCACAGAAAAGATTAACACTCTCCAAATTTATTTTAGCATATTTCATATATTGATATAATAATTTTATATGAAGAGAAACCACTGCGAAAGTGACTAATATGGTGCCCTTACAAGGAAATAAAGGCAATAAAGAAATTTTTCCATATAAAGACTTTCAATCTGCATCATTTTTTCAAAATATAAGACCTTAATATTAGAAGCAAAGAGAAAAACAGCAAAGAAAACAATAAAACAGAAGACCAAGGATAAGGAACTGCTCTATGCAGATGCTTTGTATACGTAGTATATATGTACGGGCTGAGTTATAATAAAAATACGTATGTATTATAGTCAATTCTCAGAGTTAGAGACAGCAATTTCCAATCAAGTACAATTGGACCAACATTTTCTCAGTCTTCAATTACATGACGAATTATAGCTGTGTAGTAGTCACTTCTGGTCAGCAGTATCATGATAAATGCTTGATAAGATATAATTTTTCTCCTTGTTCACTTGTAAAAATTGGTGCCTTTTTGTAATGTTCTACAAGTTCTTCCATGGTGCTGAATTTACGCTGCCCAATGCAGTAGAAAGTCTCTTTTAGTTGGACTTTAAAATGCTTGTTTTTCCCTTGTGCTTTTAGTGATACTGAGAAATCATTTGGCTAAAAGAAAAAAAACACGTAGGGTTAACATTTTGAAAGACATTTATTAGCATTTTTATGTTAAAGAATAAAAGCTAAAATCTGAGCACTTACTAAGTACTAGGCACTATGCTAAATTATTTATAGAGATTATCTCCTTTATGACTCAAAATAAACCCATTTTATAGATGAGAAAATTGAGGCTGAGAGAAGCTAAGTTGCCCAAGATCATCCATCTAGTTAACAACAGAGCCAGGATTCAAACTCAGGCAGTCAGATTACAAAGTCTCTTAACTAATATGCTCTACCTAGCACCCATGGCAAATTCTTTAGTTTAACATCAGAAGCACGAGAGCTATCTTCTCTCCAGTCAGACTACTGGAGAAACACATGAAACAGTCCAAAACATCCACCCCTTTTCAATCAGTGGCTAACATACCTCCAGAGTAAATGAGACAATACTCCGAATTCTCAAAGATGAAGGACACAAAAATGAGAATTAATATAAGCTCTCATGAGAGGTTATAAACTCAAATGCGTACAAGGGGCAAAAAAGAAATGTAAACAAGTGACAGGGTGGATAGATGGAGGAAACAACAGTGCGTGGCCAATCTAAAGGAGGTGGCCACTTACCTGTGGCCTTGTGGGAATAACGAGCTCAATGTTGACAGGCCTTCTGATTTTAGAAAGGAAGTCTGATGTCTGAAGTTTTAAAATAAAATCTCCGAATATTTAAATACTGACAGTGAATTCAAATATTTAAAAATATTGCATAGGTCAAACAAAATATGCCTGTTTGAGACCTCTATTGTAAAAATTCTACTGCTAAAAATAATGATATATTTTGGCTAATATCTATGCTCAATTACCTACAAGAAAATACACAATACTCTGCAATCAAGCTACTTTCTTTTTTTTTTCTGAGGAAGATTTGCCTTGAGCTAACATCTGTTGCAAATCTTCCTCTATTTTGCATGTGGGCCGCTGCCACAGCATGGCCACCGACCAGCAGTGTAAGTCCGGGCCAGGGAATGGAACCTGGGCTGCCAAAGCAAAGCACACTGAACTTAACTATTAGGCCACCAAGCCTGGCCCTCAAGCTACTTTCTTAATTAGGTTTTTGGGTTTTTTTTAACTTAGTACTCTTTTGAACAGTCTATATCAACCCCAGAAGCCTCTTTTTATACAGTTACTACCAAAGTTTCAAACAGTGGGCTTCTTGGAAACACCCCATACTTATGGTCACTTTACCACCCACTCCAAGGTCACTCCTTTCCTAACCCCTCTGCTCACTGCTTGTCCTGGAAAGCAGGGCCAGGTTAGGCATCTAACAGAAAACAAATCCTACCACTCCTCCCTATCATCAACCACCTACTCTTCCTGAGGGGATTTGTACAGGCCCCATTTCCTGAACTTCACATCGGGCAGTTCAATTATCTCAGTCTCTCCTCTCATTTCCTGTCTTCCTCTCTTACACACACACACACACACACACACACACACACACACCACTCACACCGACAGGTTTTTTTTCTTTCTTTCAACCTTTTATACAATCACACATTCACTTCTGTACAACTGTATACACACAAAGCCAATACTAATCATTATTTGAAAAGTAGTGGTATCCTTTATCAAGGAAAAATAAAGGCCATTTTTAAGGGAAATGAGTATCACCAAACTCTAATATCCCAGGCAGTTCCCAAAAGAGCCCACATAATTTTCTTATTAGAATAGAACTTATCATTTATAGCAAATGCATTCAAATATGATGAATGTTAAAATAGGTTTTTGAGGCATATAATAAAAGTATATTTCCAACTTCCAAATAACCAATTTATGAAGTAACTTAAACATCAATTTTTTAAATTTGGGATTTCCTTTATTACAAGGATGATGGTGCATCCAATATGCAATTTAAAACTGTTTTCCCAGTTTAATCTACTGCATTGTTCTACTCTCAATGAAAAAGCCAGTGTTCAATTTTTACAATTTTTTAGTTTAATGCAACAGAAAATTATTTCAGGAATGCAAAACCAACAAAACTAGACACGGCCAAATAATCCAGTGTAGTATCACTGCTGGGCTATATTTTATTCAAAATAAATACAGTTGGAAAGAACACTGACTTCAGCTTCAGAACATGGATGCTTATGTCCCAACTTCCTGGTTAATTTTAGGGAAGCCACTTAACCTCTCCAATCTTCTATTTACTTTTTTTTAATACCCAGAGCTCTATTTCCATTTCCATTTGAAAATCAACTTACCGAAGATTCACTATCACGAATGAGGAAGTCACCTTCATGCCCTCTTTCATTTAATGCCATTTCTGCTTGATGCCTGGTGACTTTCCCATAATACCATGGATTGCCAGCAAACTTTCCAGTGAGTGAAGGCCTAATATAATCACACTGCGGAGGTGATGGTTCCAAACCTGAGGTTAATGGATTATTCTGCATAATGGTAACATAGTTTTTAGGCACCAGACCAACCATTCCATTGATCTTCCTGCATTTCCACCACTCGGGGTCATTTTCAGGTTTTTCAATAACATCCATTACATCTCCTTTCTCAAAATTAAGTTCTTCATCATTGGACGAGCTGAATGGGTAAAGAGCCTGTACCACATGCAACACTTGCCCAGTATTTAGGTTATTGACGACTGCTGCTAATTTCTCTGACAGAGAACCTACATGGTCACCCAAAGGACTGTCACCTTCCTCAGTTACATAGTTTGAAGGGAACCATCCAACTTGTCCATTGTAGCTACCCCGCCACCACCCATCACTGCATTTCTCCATGACGATCACCTTCGTCCCTTTTATCAATGACAATTCATCCTCTCTCTCTGCCATGTAGTTAAATTTCACATAAGCAGGCATGTTGAGGTCATAGAGACGTTCCCCTGGGTCAACAAAGCTATCATCAGCAGGAGATGCAGAATCTGGCACACTAGGTTTTCTTTTCACTTTTCCAATGCCTGTTTAAATAAAAAGGGGTAATGAGAAGAGAATATAGTCCAAAAAAAAACCAATTTCTTCACTATTAAAAAAGGATTTTCAACTCTGTAGTTCTTTTAAGCCTTTAAACTTAGATAACAAATTTCTTTCTTTCTTTTTACATCCCCATGACTTATTTATTTTATAACTAAGTTTGTACTTTTTTTTGTGTGTGGAAGATTGGCCCTGAGCTAACATCTGTTGCCAATCTTCCTCTTTTTTGCCTGAGCAATACTAGCCCTGAGCTAACCTCCGTGCCAATCTTCCTCTATCTTGTACGTGGGACACTGCCACAGCATGGCTTGATCAGTGAGTGGTGGTGTCTGCGCCCGGGATCTGAACCCGTGAACCCTGGGGCACCAAAGCAGAGCATGAGAACCCAAACACTACGCCACCGGGCCAGCCCCTGGAAGTCTGTACTTTTGACCCCCTTCACAAATTCTTTTTTCATAACCAAACACTTCACTGCAGTTATTATATAAGAGTTTACCTTCTCATTTTTTCTCTTGTCAAAGGCCCTGAAATAACTGTATTACACAATTATAAAGCTGTCCTAAATTAACCGATTTTGTCTTTAATGTAAATATAGATTATTTCTCTTATATCTACAATCTAAGTACATAAAGTACAAAACCCATATTCTTCTTGTCTTACTTTATTAACCTAGATTTTACAATTAGCTGTATAGAAATAAAACAAAAACTTAAATTACAACTTGATATGCAAGATAAAACTGTAGTTAGGTCTGGGTAATCCTCCTATTTGCTTCCTTAGTTGCCAGACCCAGTTGCTCTATTTACCTCATATGTTTATTTTAAAACAATATATCATCTACTTGTTTGTCTCCCTTCACCCCATTCTCATGTCAGCTCCACAAGGGCAGGGATTTTTGTTTACTTTGTTCACAGATATAATCCCAAGGATCTTATATAGTACTGAGTACACAGTAGATGCTTAATACATACTTGTTCAAAGAAATGAGAAAATTACCAAATGGTACTATTATCACAAATGTATGCTACATCAGACATTTTCACTGCTGCTCATTTCTTAGCACATGACTTTTTGTTTTATCTTTGCTGAGAAAACTGAGGTATTCCTAGGTAAAATTTCTCAAATACCTTCTCATTATCTCAAAACTCTTTTTCATTGCCCTCACTGTTTTTCTTCACCCAAGTTTCCAACCTCTGATCCTCCTGGATCCCAACACCATCTTTCCTGCCTCTTTTGGGACTCTTAGCCATCTTGTTTTCGTCCTACTCAGTCCCAACTGTCCAAAAACACACTCAGATCACTTCTATTCCAAAATAAAGTTACTTAACTCTGCTACTCCTTTTAAACTATAGTATTCTTTAAAAAGTGATCTTCCTTTTGTCTTTCAACTTTTCCCCACTCACTCACTCACTCCTAACTTCTTATAAGGTGGTCCTCTAGCTCCATCATTCTATCAAAACTATTCAATTAAAACTTATGAAAACTGTGTCACCTCTTTACTGACAAATCAGTACCTCTGGAGTCCTCAGTCTTTTCAAACTCTCTGTGCAGCAACCAAGATCACAGATTACCCGCTCCATCATTTTCTCCTTCTTTACCCTCCCTGAGAGTCCCGTTTTCCCTACTGACCTGTTTAAATATTCTTATGTGCCTCTTATAGCCTCTGTCCAGTTTAAATATTCTCTGTGACTCTTCTAAACCTTATTATAAAATTGCATTGTACTTGTTTACTTGTCAATCTTCCTTAGTAAGAGAGTGAGCTTCCTGAGGGTAGAAAACTGGATCTTATTACCTGTATCTCCAGCACTTAGCAGTACCTACACTAGTAGTAGGAACAAAGTGAACGTGTGCTGAATGAATAAGTGAATGATTCCTTAGTTGAAAGTGTTTCCCAAGATGCCATGCTTGGACTTCCCCTCTACTTCAAGGAAACCATACACTTTCATTTTCCATAACCCCTATATAGAAGGTTCCAAGGTCTCTTTACAGCTCTAAGCTCTTTCTGGAATGCAAGCATTACAATTCCAATTGTCACTAGACATCTACAGACTGTACTATCAGCACCTCAAATACAACACCCATGTCCAAATAAAAACAACCTCTCACATATCCATAAATCAACTCCCTCCCTCCCAATTTCCTTACTTCTGGTTAATGGTATCATCCTGAAAAATCCCAACATCAGGGACTTCTGGCAGAGTAGGGAACTTTAGGGCTCCATCCCTCCAAAGAAAGTAACTAATGAACTGGAAAACACTGTCAGAATCAACTTTTGCAGAACTCTGGAATCTAGTAAAAAATTTACAAAAACTAGGGCAAGGCTTAGTGAAGAAAGAAGCTGCTGCTTTGTAGTAAGACAGCACTGTGGCATTTTAAGTTGCCTGCCAACTCTCTCTTATATCCCAAATCACTGGCGGCTGTGAGGACAGCAACCTGCCCTCCTAATCCCAGAGGGAGCAATATAAACTATTCTCAAAGAATTGTGATTGTGGGTTGCAAGCTGTCTGGCAGCTATCTGAAGGACCAGCACAATGTCTTGCCTTGGTTTCACCCGACTTGGAGAATTCCCAGGGCTAGGGTGTCTTTTACTGACATCATTTAACTGGTGCAGCAGCCTGGGGCAAGGGACAACAACTGGGACAAGGAACAGAGAGACTGAAAACCCTGGGAAGAAAAAGTTTGGGAAAGGATATATGTGCGGTAATAAGGGCTTTTAAAAGCTCCTGTGTATAACAGAGAATCAAGAAGACCACACACATAGCCAAAGCTGGACGCATGCTCAGCAAAGGCCTGAGAAGACCCTAAGCTTTCACCTATGGCTGACCTTCAGGATCTGAAGAAGCAGTAAGTGACGGCTAAGTCATAGTTGTAAATGGCCTGGCTAAGTGTTGGAAGAGTATGTTTTTCTTTCTCTTTTCGTTCCAGGTGTTTAAGGAAACTCTGTCAAAACACTAGCTGACAACTAAGCAAACAGACACAGACTTCAGTGGCCACACATGACAAAGAATACAGACTTTATAAAAATAGCTTAGAAAACCTATTTAACAAGCAAACAACCACCACCCACAATAAGAAGCAACAACAAACCCCAGAAAGGGGTAGAATCTGATGCTGAAAGAAGAACTGTCAATCAAGAATTCTATAATAGTTAAACTATCCTTCAAACTGAAGGAGAAATTAAGATACTCCCAGATAAACAAAAACTGAAGGAGTGTGTCACACTAGACCTGTGCTACAAGAAATGCTCAAGGGTGTCCTCCGGGCTGAAATGAAAGGACACTAAACAGTAATTTGAAGTCATACGAGAAAATAAAGAACAATGGTAAAAGTAGCTACATTCATAAATATACAACCAGTAATATTATATTTTTGGCTTTTAAGTCCTCTTTTTTTCCTATATGACTTAAGATGCAAATGTATAAAATAATTTCAAATCTAGGTTAATGGGCACACAATGTACAAAGATGGAATTGTAAAGGAACAGAATTTGTATGTTATTGAAGCTAAGTTTGTATTAGTTAAAACTTGATTGTTAAAAAGCTAAGATGTTAATTGTAATTCCCAGAGTAATCACTAAGGAAAACTAAAACAAATAATAGAAAAATAAATGAAGGGAAACAAAATGGTACATCAGAAAAAATCAATTACAAAAGAAGGTAGCATTAGAGGAACTGAGGGGAAAAAAGGTATAAGACATATAGAAAACAAACAGCAAAATAGCAGAAGGCCTTCCTTATTGGTAATTTCTTGAAATGTAAATGGATTAAAATGTTGAATTAAAAGGCAGAGATTGCAGGATGGATTAAAACACATGATCCAGGGGGCCGGCCTGGTAGCAGCGGCCTAAGTCATGCTTTGGCAGCCCAGGGTTCACAGGTTCGGATCCTGGGTGCTGGCCTAGGCACTGCTTGTCAGCCATGCTGTGCTGGCGTCCCATATAAAGTAGAGGAAAATGGGCACAGATGTTAGCCTAGGGCCAGTCTTCCTCAGCAAAAAAAGAGGAGGATTGGCAACGGATGTTAGCTCAGGGCTGGTCTTCCTCACAAAAAAACAAACAAAACCATGATCCAAATCCATGCTATCTACAAGATACTCACTTTAGATCCAAAGATGCAAATAAGTTTGAAAGTGAAAAGACAGAAAAAGATATTCCATGAAAATGGTAACCAAAAGGGAACTGGGGTGGCTATATGAATATCAGACCACATAGACTTTAAGACAAAAGTTGTCACAGGAGACAAAGAAGGACATTATATACTGATAAGAGTCAATCCATCAAGAAGATACAACATTATATATACACATCTAACAACAAAGCCCCCAGACATATAAAGGAAAAACTGACAGAATTAAAGGAGAAATTGACAGTTCTACAATATAGCTGGAGACTTCAATAACTCACTTTCAATAATGGACAGAACTAGACAAAAGATCATTAAGGAAAAAGAGGACTTAAAATACTATAAACCAATTAGACCTAACAGACATATAATGAACACAGGTAAACAACAGCAGAATACACATTCTTCTTCAGTGCACATGGAATACTCTCCAAAATAAACCATATGTTAGGCCACAAGACAAGCCTCAATAAATTTAAAGAGACTGAAATCATATAAAATATCTTCTTTTACCACAATGGAATAAAACTAGAAATAACAGAAAGGAAAACCAGGAAATCCACAAGTATATGGAAATTAATCAACACACTCAAAACAAACGGTGGGTCCAAGAAGAAATTTCAGGTGAAATTAGAAAATACTGTGAGACAAATGAAAATGAAAACACAGCATACCAAAACCTACAGGCTGCAGCAAAAGCAGTGCTCAGAGGGAAATTTAAAGCTCTAAAAGCTTACATTAAAAAAAAAAAAATCAATCTCAAATCAATAACCTAATTTACTTCTTAAGATAATACAAAAAAATCAAGCTAAACCCAAACCCAGGAGAAGGAAGGAAATAATAAAGATTAGAGCAGAGATAAACACAAACAGAATAGAAAAACAAAGAATCAATGAAATCAAAAGTTGGTTTTTGAAAATATCAGCAAAATTGACAAATCTTTAGCTAGAATGACCAAGAAAAAGGAGAGAAGACTCAAATTATTAAAATCAGAAGTGAAGTGGGGACATTACTAGAGATGTTACAGAATTAAAAGAGTAAGAAAACACTATCAACAACTGTATGTCAATAAATTAGATAACCTAGATGAAAAGAACAAACTGCTAGAAACATACAAATTACCAAAACTGATTCAAAAAGAAATAGATGCAAACATCTTCAACAAAACAGTTGATTCTCATTATTCGTGGTAGTTATGTTCTGTAAAGTTTCCATGAATACTGAATTAGCAAATACTGAACCACTGCTCCTAGGAGAAATACAGAATTAAGTCTTGCAAGTCTCTGTTCACAACATTTTTGTCAACCAGTCAATACATAACCTTCTTTATGTGTGTTTCTCTTTAAAGACACTTTTATATAAATTATTGATTCATTAACACTGGACTCATGGCCAACATCACTATAACTCATGCCTGAATAAAGCTTATCTAACACACATTTTTTTCAGAAGACAAATCACACCTTTCTTGTGCTTAGGAACACTAGACCACACTTCAGCACTATATTTGGGGGCCATTTTAAACATCAAAATTACAAAACAAAAGCACAAAAATGCAAAAAATGTGACACTAAAAGATGAAAAGGACACATTTACAGTATGAGAGCTGAAACAAGAAGGTAGAGCATCACCTTCTTTGACCTCAGCTGGCAACATGTGCATCAGGCAACTCAAAATTTTTTGCACTCTGCACATGTCCACAAAAGCACTGTGAGTATCAATTTGGGGCATACAAATAAATTTTAGCAAGTAGGCAAATTCACAAGTATGAAATCTGTAAAAACTAAGGATCATCTATATTAGCAAACTGAATATAGCAGCATATTAAGAGGATTGTATATCATGACCAAGTGGGACTGGTCCCAGGAATGTAAGGGTGGTTCAACACATGAAAATCAATGTTATACACCACATTCATAGAATGAAGGGGGAAAAAAACAACACACGATCATCTCAATTGATGCAGAAAAAGTATTGGACAAAATCTAACACCCTTTCATTATAAAAACAGTCAGCAAACTAGGAATAGAAGGGAATTTCCTCAACATAATAAATGGCATTTATGAAAAACCCACACTTACCATGATGCTCAATAGTCAAAGAGTGAAAAAGCTTTCCCCTAAGATCAGGAACAAGATATGGATGACCTCTTTCACCACTTCTATTCAACATTGTACTGAAACTGCTAGCCAGAGCAATTAGGCAAGAAAAAGAAATAAGAGATATCCAAACTGGAAAGGAAGAAGTAACATAATCGTTATTCATAGATGACATGATCTTATATAGAGAGAAAATCCTAAAGAATCCACACCCAAAAAAATGTCAGAACTAATAAATGAATCTAGCAAAGTTGCAAGATACAAAATCAACACACAAAAACCAGTTCTATCTCTGTACACTATCAATGAACTATCTCAAGAGGAAATTAAGAAAACAATTCCATTTATAATAGCATTAAGAAGAATAAAATAGTAATAAATTTAATCAAGGAGGTACAAGACTTGTACACTGACAAAATATTGCTGAAAGAAATTAAAGATCTAAATAAATGGAAAGACATTCTGTGTTTATGGATTTGAAGACTTAATATTTTTAGATGGCAATACTAACCAAAGTGATTCACAAATTCAATGTAATCCTTATCAAAGTTCTAATACCCTTATTTTGCAGAAATGAAAAAGTGGATCCTAAAAACTCATCTGGAATTGCAAGGGATCCCAAATAGCCAAAACAATCTTGACAAAGGAAAACAAAGTTGGAAGACTCCCAATTTCAAAACTTATACAAACCCACAGTAATCAAAACAGTGTGGTACTGGCATAAAGGGACAGATATATAGACCAACAGAATAGAATCGAGAGTCCTGAAATAAACCCATACAGCTGTGGTCAACTGATTTCCAACAAGGGTGCCAAGACCCTTTAATGGGGGAAAGAATAGTCTCTTCAACAAATGGTGCTGGGACAACTAGATATCCACATGCAAAAGAATGAAGCTGGAATTCTATTTCACACCATATACAAAAATTAACTCAAAATGGATCAATGACCCAAATATAAGATTATCTCAACTTTAAAACTCTCAGAAGAAAACATAAAGGGAAGTCTTCGTGACCTTGGATTTACCAATGGATTCTTTGATTTGACACCAAAAGCACAAGCAGCCAAAAAAAGAAAAGATAAATTGTACTTCATTAAAATAAAAAACATTTGTGCAAAGGACACTATCAAGAAAGTAAAAAGATAACCTACAGAAAACTAGGAAAGAATATTTGCAAATCATAATTCTGATAAGGGTCTATATTGAGAACATATAAAAAATTCTCAGAACCCAGGAACAAAAACAAAAATGGGCAAAGGACTTGAATAAACACTTCCCCAGTGAAGATATACAAATGCCAAAAAAAATATGAAAAGATGCTCAACATCATTAGTCATTAGGCAAATGCAAATCAAAACCACAATGAAATACCACTTCACACCTACTAGGGATGGCTGTAACAAAACCAAACCAAAAAAGGAAAACAAGTGCCAGTGAGGATATGGAGAAACTGGAACCCCTCTTACACTGCTTGTCAAAATTTAAAATGGTGCAACTGCTATGGAAAACAGTTTGATGGTTCCTCAAAATGTTAAACACAGAATTACCATATGATCCAATAATTCTACTCCTAGGCATACACCCAAAAGAACCAAAAACAGGTATTCAGCAAATACTTGTACACAAATGTTCCTAGCTTCACTATTCACAATAACCAAAAGGTAGAAACAACCCGAATATCCATCAACAGATGAATGGATAAACAGAATGTGGTATATCCATATAATGCAGTATTATTCCTCCATAAAAGGGATAAAGTAGTGATACACGCTACAACATGGATGAACCTCAATAACAGTATGCTAAGTGGAAAAAAAACAGACATAAAAGGTCACATATTGTATGATTCCATGTATATGCAACAGCCAGAACAGGTAAATCCATACAGTCAGAAAGTAGATCAGTGATTGCCAGGGGCTGAAGGGAGAGGGTAACGAGGAGTGACTGTTTAATGGGGATAGGGTTTCCTTTTGGGGTGATAAATGGTTTGGAATTAGACAGATATGATGGTTGCATAACATTGTTAATGTACTAAATACCAGTGAATTGTACATTTTAAAATGGTTAATTTTATGTTATGTGAATTTTACCTCATAAAATATTTTTTCTTAAAAGATTCCCACATCAAATCCTTAGAGTCATCATATGTACTTCCTGCCAATGCTTTCCATTCCCACTATTCACATGCTAGTTCAGGACTATTTATTGTGCTTGAGCCTTCACTACCCTCTAAACTAGTTTCCTTACTAATCCAATCTGTCCCACTTCAACCCATCACCCATATTATCCAGTCTACTCTCCTTGTGAATATAGCTGCAATTACATGACACTATTGCTCAAAAGCCAATAGTGGCTCTTCATTGCCTATCAAATTAAGAGAAATATTCTGCCTAGAACCTATAGTCCTCAGACTTCGTTTCCAAGCTTATGGTATAGATTATTAAAAACAGCATAGACCTCGAATCAATCTTTAGGGTTCAAATCCCAGCTATACCACTAACTAATTGTGGAAGCTTGAGCACAGTATTTCACTTTTCTGAGCTCAGAAATGGAGAAAACACCATGAGAGTGTTGTGAGAATTGAATAAAATAATATAAAGTAATAAAGGAGTACAAATAATACATTTTAAATAAAAGCATCTTTCTATGGTGCCCTGCACTTAAACTACTATGAATTTTAATTAAAAATAGGCCACTTAAATCCCCTGAATAGATAATGTTTCCAACTTCATGACTTACTTTACCCTGTTTGCCAGTTTCTTCCCAAAACCTTATTAAAAATTCTGCCTCTTTACACCATGATCAAGTGGGATTTATTCCATGGATGCAGAGATGGTTCAACATCCTCATATCAATCAACATGATACACCATATTAACAAAATGAAGAATAAAAAATCACATGATCATCTCAATAGATGCAGAGAAAGCATTTGACAAGATACAGCATCCATTTATGATAAAAATCTTGAATAAAATGGGTACAGAAAAATAATATCTCAACATAATAAAGGCCATATATGACAAACACACAGCTAATATTATTCTCAATGGAGAAAAACTGAAAGCTATCCCTCTAAGAACAGGAACCAGACAAGGATGCCCACTGTCACCACTCTTATTTACATAGTATTGGAAGTCCTAGCCAGAGCAATCAGGCAAGAAAAAGAAATAAAAGGGATCCAAATTGGAAAGGAAGAAGTGAAACTGTCACTATTTGCAGATGACATGATTTTATATATAGGAAACACTAAAGAATCCACCAAAAAACTTTTAGAAATAATAAATGAATACGGTAAAGTTGCAGGATAGAAAATCAACATACAAAAATCAGTTGTGTTTCTATACACTAACAACGAAGTAGCAGAAAGAGAAATTAAGAATACAATCCCAGGGGCCAGCCTGGTGGTGTAGTGGTTAAGTTTGCACACTCTGCTTTAGCAGCCCATGGTTCACAGGTTTGTATCCTGGGCGCAGACCGACACATTGCTCGTCAAGCCATGCTGTGGCGGCATTCCACACATAAAATAGAGGAAGATGGGCACAGATGTTAGCTGAGGGCCAATCTTCCTCAGCAAAAAGAGGAATATTGGCAACAGATGTTAGTAGAGGGCCAGTCTTCCTCACCAAAAAAAAAAGCCCATTTACAATTGCAACAAAAAGAACAAAATACCTAGGAATAAACTTAACCAAGGAGGTGAAAGACCTATACACTGAAAACTACAAAACATTGTTGAAAGAAAAAGAAATAGAAGACACAAAGAAATGGAAAGATATTCCATGCTCCTGGACTGGAAGAGTTAACATAGTTAAAATATCCATACTTCCTAAAGCAATCTACAGATTCAATGCAATCCCTATCAAAGTTCCAATATTTTTCATAGAAATAGAAGAAAGAACCCTAAAATTGATATGGAATAACGAAAGACCCCGAATAGCTGAAGGAATCCTGAGAAAAAAGAATAAAGTTGGAGGTATCACACTCCCTGATTTCAAAATATACTATAAAGCTATAGTAATCAAAACAGTGTGGTACTGGCACAAAAACAGACACATATATCAAGGGAATAGAATTGAGAGCCCAGAAATAAACCCATACATCTATGGACAGCTAATTTTCGACAAGGGAGCCAAGAACATACAATGCAGAAAGGAAAGTCTCTTCAACAAATGGTGTTGGGAAAACTGGACAGCCACATGCAAAAGAATAAAAGTAGACCATTATCTTACACCATACACAAAAATTAACTCAAAATGGATTAAAGACTTGAACGTAAGACCTGAAACCATGAAACTTCTATAAGAAAACATAGGCAGTACGCTCTTCGACATGGGTCTTAGCAGCATATTTTCAAGTACCATGTCTGACCAGGCAAGGGAAACAACAGGAAAAATAAACAAATGGGACTAAATCAAACTAAAAGGCTTCTGCACAGCAAAGGAAACCATCAACAAAACGAAAAGACAACCTAACAATTGGGAGAAGATATTTGCAAACTATGTATCTGATAAGGGGCTAATATCCAAAATATATAAAGAACTCATACATCTCAATAATAAAAAAACTAAGAACTCAATTAAAAATGGGCAAAAGGGGCCAGCCCGGTGGCACAGCAGTTAAGTTGGCGCACTCCGCTTCGGTGGCCCAGGGTTCACAGGTTCGGATCCTGGGCGTGACAGATGCACTGCTTGTCAAGCCATGCTGTGGCGGTGTCCCATATAAAGCAGAGGAAGAGGGGCATGGATGTTGCCCAGGGCCAGTCTTCCTCAGCAAAAAAGAGGAGGATTGGCAACCGATGTTAGCTCAGAGCTAGTCTTCCTCAAAAAAAAAAAATGGGCAAAAGATCTGAACAGACATTTCTCCAAAGATATACAGATGGCCAACAAGCACATGAAAAGACATTCAACATCACTAATCATCAGGGAAATAAAAATCAAAACTATAGTGTGATATCACCTCACGTCTGTCAGAATGGCTATAATTATCAAGACAGGAAATAAGTGTTGGAGAGGATGTGGAGAGAAGGGAACTCTCATACACTGCTGGTAGGAGTGCAAATCAGTGCAGCCACTATGGAAGACAGTACAGAGATTCCTCAAAAAATTAAGAATAGAACTATCACATGATCCAGCTATTCCACTGCTGGGTATTTATCCAAAGAACATGAAAACATGAATGCATCAAGATACATCACCCCTATGTTCACTGCAGCATTACTCACAATAGCCAAGACTTGGAAGCAACCTAGGTGCCCATCAGGGTACAAATGGATAAAGAAGATGTGGTATATACACACAATGGAATACTACTCAGCATCAAAAAAAGGCTGAAATCTGGCCATTTTGTGACAACATGGATGGACCTTGAAGGTATTATGCTAAGTGAAATAAGTCAGAGGGAGAAGTTCAAATAGCGTTGGATCTCACTCATAAACAGAAGATAAAAACAACAACAAACACACATATAGAGACAGAGATTGGATTGGTGGTTACCGGAGGGGAAGGTGGGAAGGAAGAGGGCGAGAGAGGTGATTTTTCACATGTATATGGTGATGGATTGTAATTAGTCTTTGGGTAGTGAACATGATGTAATCTACACAGAAATCAAAACATAATGATGTACACAGAAAATTTATATAATGTTATAAACCAATGTTACTGCAATAAAAAAACAAAAAACAAAAAAACTTCTGCCTCTCAAAAATCTAACCATTCAAGAAGTATCATTTCAAATAACAACTTTATTATTTTATTCATCTTCCCACTCCGTGTTTCTCAACATCCTTCATTTCCTACCCTCACCGCCAATGATATGTAAGCTCTTTTTTTTTTCATGAGGAAGATTAGCCCTGGGCTAACATCTGTGCCCATCTTCCTCTACTTTATATGTGGGATGCCCTGCCACAGCATGGCTTGATGAGCCGTGCATAGGTCCGCACCCGGGATCCGAACCTGCGAACCCTGGGCCGCCGCAGGGGAATGCACGAACTTAACCACTACACCACCCGGCTGGAACCCTAAGCTCTCCTTTTTTTAAGCACCCTAGCACCTTGTACTTGTGAGGTACTTGTATGATAGCATTTCCTGTGTTTGTCTTTTAAGCCCATCTAGAGCATAAACTACTGCAGAGGAGTTTCCTATCTCTCACTGATCTTCTGCATTTCCTATACTATTTAGAACTGTGTACACAGCAGATGCTCAATAAATATTTGTTAAATTGATTAAAATTGAACACTAATATAAGCAAATACATAATTTTAAACCTGGAAATAAAAGCTAGTTCCAAAATGATTTTTTTAATACCAAAAAAGATAATGTCTAAGACTAATTAGACCTTGTCAAAAAAAGAATGAATTTTTGGACAGACCCAACAATTAAAGTCCCAATTGGGAAAACACCAGAAACAACCTATTTTAATCTTAGAGGCCAGAAATAATTCAGGGAAAGAACATAAGCTTAGAATACTTGTTTTCTATGCAACACAAAGTCCTCTATGATCTCTCTTGTGAGCATGTCTTCAACCTCATACCTGTGCAACTATTGCTACGGCCACAGAAGCTCCTCAGTTACAAAAAAAAACCCATGCTCTTTCCAGGCTCTGAGCCTTTGCACATGATGTTTTTCTGCCTGAAACACTTGCCATTCTCTTTCTTCAAGAGTCAGTCAAGGCATCTTCTCACTGAAGATTTCCCTCTCTCTCCCTAAAATAGAGTTGATATATTCCTCCTTTGTGCCACAACTATTCTTTGTAAATATTTTTACTGTCAACACTCAACACTCTGTATACCAGTATTTGCTTCCTTGAGATGAAACACAACGTTTTTAATCACCTCTCTATCTATCCCCAGTGTTTGGCCCATATTAAGTGTTTCATTTCTGTTTATCATGTGAATAACTGACAAACGCATGCATAATCAATAGCTTGCTTTTTCCTTGCTTACAATTCTTTGGGAAGGGCCTGTTTATTGTCCTTTGTTTCTATTGCTAAAAAATGGTCCTTCCAATCTCCTGCTATGGATGAGAGAATACATGCAAAAGTACTTTACAAAATTACACAAATGTAAAGTATTAGTATCTCTTAATTTCTCAATTATGTATAATGTATGTATAATCAGCAACAATTACATCATTCCACAACAAGCACGCTCCCTCAGATCAATGTATTACCTTTTCTAAATTCTTCCCAACTTCACAGTTGGGACAGTTAGTTCACTACAATGCTCTTAATCTCAATCAGTCCCTTTTGCATCAAATCTTTCTAGTTCATTGCTTATCTGACTCTAATCTTTTCATTCCTCTTTTGTCATAATAGGTACACTAGGAAAACTCTTAACAAAAGAGACGCTAAGTTTAAATTTTATTCCTGCTACTTACTGGTTAATATGGTCTTAGTCGAGTTATTTAATCATCTTTAAACTCCAGGTTCTTTGTGAATTGGTGGTGTGCAGTAAGTACCTACCTCATAATATTTTTTGTAAAGAATTTTTAAAAGTTTATATGTATAGCACTCAGCACAGTGCATAGCACAGAGCAAGCGCTCAATCGATGGTAGTTATTACTTTCCTTCCTCCTAGTGCTTCTAGCATTGACTTTTTCAAAAATACTTAAACTTTTATTATAGCATTATATAGCTGTACCTGGCCAGGGCTGGGAGGCAAATGCTCAGGTCTGAGCACTGAAGATGTGCACAATTCGGAAGCAGTCATTTTTATCGTTAGCTTTATTTTAAAAAATTGAAGTGTTAGTATAGCTTCCAACCTTCCTCTCACTCCTATCCCGTGGTCTTACTTCTCTCTTCCTATGGCACTGTTTCTTGACCAAAACAATGTATTAACTCCTCAAAAGTTTTTCAGAATGTGGTTAAGCACTGTGAATATTTCATCTTCACATCATAGCTGTCCTCTTCCTAAGGCAAATCGGCGGACCCATAACTATTCCTTATGTAACTGGTTTCCAAATCCTTGATATACTGGATGTCAGTATTTGGAAGCATCTGAGTTTCTCAATACCGCTGTGTTAAAGTATATTTATCCAAAGTGGATAAACTATCTTTTATTTGGCCAGCTCACACATAAGGAAGCTACTGCATCCCTTCATCTGAGCACCTCAGATATGAATCAATGCCGTCATGAACTGTGTTGAGATTTTTCAACACCAACATTATCACAGCAGCTCTTACTAAGCTTTTTACTCATGTAAACTGCTGCCAGGCCAGATTCTCAGCAGTCTTTTCAATTTCTTTAAAAAAATTTAATGCAGAATTTTACACTGATGTCTGTCCCTATTCATCTTATTTATTTCTATCTCAGTTTTTAGCTTTCAAATATATTTCTGAACCCAATGTATTAGCTATTCTTCCAGCATTAGGTCTTTACTTTTAAGCACATCA
This sequence comes from Tapirus indicus, assembly GCA_031878705.1. NCBI lineage: Eukaryota > Metazoa > Chordata > Mammalia > Perissodactyla > Tapiridae > Tapirus > Tapirus indicus. Next base: position 15,466,319 of record CM062920.1, read on the forward strand.
TTTTCCCTCCATCTAAATTACTGGGTAAATAAATGTTCAATAGAAGGAGGCAAAAGAAAGTATTGCTGATTCTCCTAATTCTTTAGGGAACTAAATTCTGTTCTTCTGTTCCTACTTCTTCAAAACCAGTTTCTCCCCTTCATGGATTTTCCCATGATTTCTATGACACTTGTAAGACTGATCAGTTGTTTACCAGGACTACAAGACTCTTAAGAGTTAGAAGGGGCTTTTCCAGGATCATCTAGTCTTGTCCAACTCTCTCCTTTACAAAAAATGAATAGGAAATCAGGAAGGTTTACTCTTGGCCTATGGACTATGTACTCTTGGCCACATGGCTAATAAGTGGTATATCTGGGAGTAGAACTAAGGAATTCTAAATACAAATATATGGTGTTCTTTCCATGACAGGTTTTTATTTAAATTTTTTAATTTTTATCTGTTCATTTCATCTACATGAAATAAGATAAACTATTGTTTTTGATTACTCTCTGTTTCATCTAAAACACTATGCCCTTTTTGTTTTCAAGGGTATTCTGGCTGCCACTTATTGTTTCTTCTACTTTTTAAGTCCACTCAGGGAATAGGTGTGTGAATAGCCTGTCTCTATTCTGACAAGCTACAGAGCAAAATAAATATAAATTTTGGCTTGCTGCAGGCAGTGAGGAAAGGAATATCTTGGTTACAAATCTCAAATCCTGACCCTCAGTTGACAAATAAATTTAAGATTAACTATCAACTTTCTAAGACTCAACAGAGAAAATCATAATTTTATATTGTATTAATGGTATATATTGAATCACTGTATCAATGACACAATATATTCTTTTTATACCATTTCTGGTTGATTTATGGTCAATATCATTATGACCAAACTTAGATATGAAATCCACTGTATTACTACTAATAAATAACAACCACCATCTACCTCCCCACCAGAATATCAGTTTCATGAGAGTTAGCATTAGTTTTTCATTTTATGATTTTGTCTGGCTTGCAGTAGGCTCTCAATAAAAATGTGTTGAAAAACAAACGAATGAATAAATAAATTAATAAGCTCTTTAAAAGGAAAACTAACCCCCAAAAAAGGATCTAAAAGTTTAATAACTCCCCCAAAAGTAAACAAAGACATATTCCAGAAGGATTCACTTGGCCACCAACGTTAACTAAAGAAACAAGTGAGTCTTAATATTACAATTACAACATTCTTTTTCAACAAAATGCTTTCTCCTTTTCCATTTTGCCCATTTCCCTGAAATCTGACAGGTTACTCTTTGTTTCCTTAGACTCCTTATGCATAAGAGAATTCTACAATTCCTCTGCTCATTTTCCTAGAAACACCAAGCAAATATCAAAGAGATCAAATCAAATTCACTATCATAAGATCATAAAAAGGCCATCACCAGATACACAGATTAGCTCTTGTTAAGTTAGTATTACTTTATGACCTGTACTCAAAAACAATCCCAAGAATTCATTATTTTCTTTCAATGTTTTCATTTTCTTTGTATGCAGCTGCTCTCAGAACTTATTTCAAAATATCAAATTTCACATTTACCAAAATAGCAATTTCAAGCCATCCTATATTGATTAAACCAAAACATTCACTTTACTGGCGCTTTTACTGAATGTTACCTTTTGTACTGTTCCTCTAAAATCTAAGTTGGAAGTACTAAAACAATATCATGCTAATTTAAATGCTGAGCATGAAGGAACTTGCTCACCTAATCCTTTTTTTCTCATATTTTTAATATGTTTACAATTTATTTAATTCACTTCAAGTGTCTATGCTAAATTCAAAGTAACTGAATTAGAACTAACTCAATTGCATCCAACTCAAATCATTTATATCCTTTTCCTATTTATTTAAACATTGATACCAGAAATTTTTAAATTATTTTACTTATCAAGTCAAAACTAATATTATTTGATGTATCACCAATCATTTACCTTACATTTCATAAACAACATAAAGCACCAGCCTATATAAACCTACCAGGTTCTCTCCATAGAGTTTTCCTTTAAATTCACAAAAGTGAAAAGTCTAATTAAAAAACTAAAGAAAACTATGGATTTAAAAAACAGATTAACTTACTGAAAAAATCGTTAAAGACGTTTAACCAATCCATTTTGAATAAAAATCCCGTGTTCTCTTTTGTCAGTTTGTTAACACGGCTCAGGATAATTCTCAGTGAGCTTCCTGATCCGTTCTGCAACACTGAAACTCCCCACACCCAATCTATGTGACTTGGCCCACACCCAGGCAATAGAAAGTTTTTTCTGAGGCTTCTCTCTTTCCAAAACTTTGCCCCCACCCCGAACTATAACAGAACCTGTAAAACAAATATATCATGATGGCCACAAATGTGATCTATTATTCAGACCTATTTTGGAAGAAACTTTAAGCACATACATATTTTCAATAGTTGAAAATATATTCATGTATTCATTCTTTCCTTTGTTTTCTCCTTTTCTTTCTCAACTTTCAAATGACATCTCCACCAGCACAATCATTGTGCAACAAATCCATTAATTATGTGGGACATTTAAGTCACCCAAAAGGGGTTCAGAAATTCTGAGAAAGGAAAGGTGGCTGTCTGATGCAAAAGGTGGTTTTACATCATTATACAAGCTAACTACAGATCACTAACTTAAAACAGAATGTTTCCAAGTACCCTGAAATACAGGTAGCAATAATTGTAATACAGTAATAAAGTTAAGAGAGATATCCTAGGACTTAAATAGATATCAAGTCTGGCTAAACCGTCTCAATAATATCAGAAAATAGTATGGAAGGTTTCCCAGGAGTATTAAATAATAAAACTTCCATCTAAATTGGGCTTTTTATATGCAATAATATCTAAAACTGAGATATTTTTCCTCTTTGCTCTATGATGTTAGTTTTTTCACTATCTTTTGTTAATCACTGTCACATCTGCTCTAGTCTCAGGATACCAATATCCTTTTAAAAAACAACAAAAATTCTCGCTAGGTGTTGCCCTAGTCCCTTCTGTGCCTTCATCACTATGAGGCATACTTTTTTTTTTTTGGTGAGGAAGATTAGTCCTTAGCTAACATCCACTGCCAATCCCCCTCTTTTTGCTGAGCAAGATGGGCCCCAAGGTAACATCTGTGCCCACTTTCCTCTACTTTTATGTGGGATGCCTGCCACAGCATGGCTTGATAAGTGGTGTATAGGTCTGCGCCTAGGATATGAACCTGCAAAACCCCGGGCTGCTGCAGCGGAGCACACAAACTTAACCACTACACCACCAAGCCAGGCCGGAGGCACACTTTCCTGATAGAAGTTACCTTAATTTTCCCTAATCAACATCTTTAAATAAATGTCCAGTATTTACAAAATCAGAAGTATTCCTGGATCTAACTCTGGTCTCTTCAGCTATTCACAGAAAATCTCATTCTGATTTGTCTTCCATTTAAAAACCAGTATTAGGGGCCGGCCCGGGTTCGGAGCGGTTAAGTTCGTGTGCTCGGCAGCCCAGGGTTCACAGGTTCAGATCCCGGGCGCGGACAGACGCACCGCCTGTCAGGCCATGCTGTGGCGGCGTCCCATATAAAGTAGAGGAAGACGGGCACAGATGTTAGCCCAGGGCCAAGCTTCCTCAGAAAAAAAGAGGAAGACTGGCAATGGAGGTTAGCTCAGGGCTAGTCTTCCTCACACAAAATAAAAACCAATATTAAAAACTAATAATGATCCTATTTGCAAAACCTTAAAATCTCATAAAAAAGGTAACCCGAGATACAGCAGTTACATGTCATGGTGAAAATTCAAACTAATAACTCCATTTATTACATTACCTTTAGAATACTGGAAATGTTTTTAGCCCAGAAACTGATATTCCAATACTTTATATCTTACTTTGAATTGTACTGTATTTTAGTTTTTGCTGTTTTACAATGGTTAACAACATAAAAGATTTGTCTTCTATTGCTGATAATTGAAAAAACATTCTAGTCTAAAATAAGAACAATGTTGACTAGGAAACAAAAACTAACATAAAGCAGTTAGTCAATAGTATTTCATATTTGCCAATCATGTCACATTATTCCCAAATTATCTTTGCAAGGAGAAATCTTACTTTCTCTTCTACACATATATAAAGAACTATTAAGTAACAGCACACTTGCCTCAATACCAAAAATGAAATTCTGTCCCTCCCAATTCCTTTCTGCCAGCCAAGGAGAGTTTAATTAAAAGGAAAAAAGAAAAGAGAGAGAGAGAAATGCCAGTCCTCGTCTGTGCATACTTCCTTCCTATCAGCTCAGCCAAGCCCAGTCCAAGGCAGGTTCCACTATCTCCGGCCCTTACAGAAGGCCAGTAAAAACAAACAAACTTTACAGTTAGAAGAAGAAAGAAGGGGAAAAAGAGAAACAAAATAGGAAAGAGATCAGCTTTGTTGATGCTAATCTATAGTAATGATCCACAATTTAAAACTCTTTTTTCAACTATTAAGACTAAAAAGATGGCTTGTTTTTAAAAGTGAAGTTCAAAATGCGAGCCATTAGATGTTAAAATACAGCAATGTGCCATGTGAAATAAGTTGCCTTAATGCCAAGGAGGCAATTCTGCATCTCACTCATTTATCTGTCTCAGTTAGATGCAGAATTTGCCTAAACTCCAACAGGCATTCATGGTTCAACAAGCCCCTGCTAAAAGATCTGGTCATTTCTGCTCATTAGCACCACTCTGGCTTGACCCTTGAACTCTGACCAGATCTACCAGCTAGATTTACAGTAACTGCCCACTAATACTTATGACCTTCACTGGTCTCCTGACTTGAACACCTGCTATGAGCCAAACTTATCTTGCCTAGTTGAAATTCTAGTCCTGGCCTTTTTTAGTCAATTCTGCTGATTGCTGCCAAAATTTTGTACAAGAACCAAGCTCTGGCATCCATTTAAAAGAAAGTATTGTTATTGTTGTTTTAATACAAAAATGACTTACCTAAGGTATCCTTTAGGTTTTTTACAATAGATGCTTTCCGAGCACTGTTTTTCCTTTCCACATAGTTAGAAGGCACAAAACCTGTTTTATTCATAGAATTTCGAACTCGCCACCAGGACTTAGAATCATCCAGAAGCCATAATCTCTCATTCTTCTTAATGTCCAGCTCTTGTTCTTGTTGGGCAACATAATCAAACTTGGCTACTACCACCGCTTCTTCTGCCATCTTTTCAGCAGCTTCAGCACTGTAACTACATAGAAAATATTTTTTATAAGGTTTAAGTAGTAGTAGTCTACTTTTCAAAAGAGACAAACCTAAAAACCTATACACACTAAAAGGTTGAAGGTAAAAATATGACCAAAAAATATACCAGGAAAATACTAATCAAAACAAAACTGGTATGGCCATATTAATAAGACACAAAAGGAGATTAAGGCAAAACTGTCACTAGTGGTAAAGAAGTTTGCCACACAATGATAAATAGTTTTATTCAATATATATAACAGCTAAACTTATATGTATCCATTAACATAGCTCCAACATAGATTGGTAGAAACACAAGGAAAAATTGACAAATCCATTATCACAGAGGACAATTTTTAACATATTTATCTCAGTAATAAATCAAGGAGACAAAAAAATTAGTAAGGTAAGAGAAGAACTGACATCACAACCATTAAGTCTGATCTAACAAATGGATACAAATATTACTTCCAAACAGAAGAATACAAACAGAATATATACAAAAATCAATCAAATGCTAGGCCATAAAGAAAGTCTCAACAATTTTCATGTACTTGGTATCCTACAACCATTTTCTCTGACAACCGTAACAAAAAGATAGCTCTTTAAAAACCTCATGTTTGGAAACTTCTAAAAACTCATGAGTCAAAGAAAAAATCATAATAGAATTCTGAAAATACTTAGAAGTAAAATAATAAAAAGACTACACAGCCAACCTTGTGGGATGCAGCAAAAGGAGCACACAGAGGGAGATTCTTAGTTGTAAACAGTTACATCAGAAAAATAAGAAAGGCTAAAAATAAATTAATGAACTGAGCATCTGTCTTAAGCAATTAGAAAAGTAGAAGAATATAAGGAAAAGTAGAAAAAGGAAACAATACAAATAAAAACAGAATTTAATGAAACAGAGAACAAAGATATAGAAGAAAGGCTCAACAAAACAAAAAGGCAGTTCTGTCATGACTAACAAAATGGTCATAGTTCTGGCAAGACTGATCAACGAAAAAAGGAAAAAGCATACCCAAACACCAGAAATGAAAAGGGAGTCACAATTATAGATGCTGCAGACATTCAAAAAACATGGAAATATTATAAACAACTTTATCAATAAGTCTGAAAACAAGTAAAATGTACAAATTTATAGAAAAATAAAAATAACAAAAGTAATAAAATTGAATCAGTCATTAAGAAATCTTCCCATAATAAAAACACCAGGGTCAGATGGTTTTACAGGCAAGTTCTATTAAAATTCAAGGAACAAATAATTCCAATTTAGACAAACTCTTGCAGAACAAAAAAAGGAAGATTACAAACCTAATTCACTCCTGAACCAAGATCAGCTCTCTGCTTTCTTCAGAGAGGTTATTTTACATAAACAGCTACTCCAGGCTTAGCAAACAAATATATTCAGCTTTTGATTTTGGATACTGAATAGCATTCTCTTTTCTCAACAATGAAGCAAGTTCTTTAACGTTCTCAGGGAAAAAGGCATTTTAAATCTAGAATTCAACATCCACTAGCATCCAAGTGCAAATACTTTTGTATCTACAAGACAGATACTTTTTGGGGGGCAGTGCAAGGCCTCAAAACCTACCACACATTCTTCTGAAAGAATGACTCAAGTATGTACAGGAGCAAAATGATGAATAATACTAAAAAAGGAGGATGATGTGGCATTCAAGAAACAATAATAAACAGAGAAACCAGAAAAATTAATTCGTATTCTTGCAACTTTTCTGTTTGAAATTATCTCCAAATAAAAACTTATAACCACGTTTACATAATTAACAGTACATGATGTAAACAATTACAACAATGAGTGAGAGACTTTCTGAGACAGTGGAAAGCAGAGAGATTTTTTTCTCAGAGATACTTGGGCACTGACTCTGATTCCTTCCCTGTGGAAGGAATCCCCATAATTAATCTATAAATTTAATGAAATTTAATCCTAGATCTCAATGGAATTTATCCTGAAACTTGACAAACTGATTTTAAAATTTATCTAGAAAAGTAAACATATAAAACTGGCAAATAATATTTTGGAAAAAATAAGAGTTGGTATAATGACACTGTAGGTTGTACACCAAGCATTCACTTTTCTCTTTTCCTAATAATATCCCAATTATCGTTCTAGTTGCCACCTTGCTATCATTATTATTTTTGTGTGTGTGAGGAAGACTAGCCCTTAGCTAACATGTGTTGCCAATCCTCCTCTTTTCTGCTGAGGAAGATTGATCCTGGGCTAACATCCGTGCCCGTCTTCCTCTACTTTATATGGGACGCTGCCCACATATATTTATATGGGACCGGGCTGGTCCCAGCCACCTCGCTATTATTTTAACCATGCAACTTGGGGGATTGACTCTAGCTTTCAAACCCCTCTCTGCATATGAGAATCACTTACGGAGCTTTAAAAAAATACAGGAGCTTGGGCCTCTTATTTCAGAGACTCTAATCATTCTGGAGTGTCACTCAGGCATTAGCATTTTTAAAAGCTAAAGTCATTCTAACGTACAGCTAGGACTGAGAACTCTTATCTAAGCCAATCATGACAATCTCTCCCTTGCTAGGTTTGTCCATATTAACCCACTTAAGGCCAATGGGATGCAAGAAAAACCATGGTAGAAACTTCAGGGGAAAGCTAACTGGCTCTTGAGAAACAGTAAAAAGGCTGTCTCTGTATTCTGTCATGGACAGATGTGAGGCCTGGAACTACTACAGCCATCTTGTCACCAGCTGGAGAGTGAGCTGGAGAATGATGTGGTCCATCGTTGACCAAAATGTCGTTTTGTGGTGCATGACTGTATAAGCAAAGTACCCTATCAGTACTAAAATGCACTGAAATGTTAAGGCAATTTAAAACAATATGATACTGGTGCAGAGTCAAATAGATTACTAGAATATAGATTGAGGTCTAAAATCAGATATACCCACATAAAGGTGGCTTTAAAAACCCTTTTCTCTAATGTACTAGCTATGAGTTCTAGTTTTGGCTTTTTAAAGTAGATGGAGTACTTCAAACCACTTAGTATTAAATGGATTTTCCTGTATTTTTCTCCCAAATATTTACAGTGATCTCACCCAGACCTACTTCAAAAGCAAGCAATTTTTTAAAGTGACTTCCTTTGATAAGTCTTTCCAAAGTAACCAACTTAGTTTTCACAAACAACTCTCAGCACTATTTTTGTTTGTTTATATAATACATAAAGTTATAGTAAGAAGCACACTCGAAAGAAACAGGACATTTAACTCTTGGTAAGCAGATTCACCTCAACTGATGAGAGTGGAAACATGTCAAGGTTATGAGGTTGTACTGTTTCATAACAGAAATGGAGGTGTTTAGTTAATCTGGCAAGTCAGTTAACTTCTACTCTGTGTGTATAAACATGAAAATATATGAGAATTTCATATATAGCAGGGGTGGCATTTCAAATCATTGGAGAAGAATGAGTTATTCAATAACTGATACTAGGACTACAGCTATCTGTTTGGGAAAAAAATAGTCAGTCCTACTTCCCACTACATACAAAAGTAAACTAGACAAGGGCTGGCCCAGTGGCGTAGTGGTTAAGTTTGCACACTCCACTTTGGCGGCCTGGGGTTCACAGGTTCGGATACCAGATGCAGACTTACACACCACTCATCAAGCCATGCTGTGGTGGTGTCCCATGTGTAAAATAGAGGGAGACCGGCACAGATTGTTAGCTCAGGGACCATCTTCCTCAAGCAAAAAGAGAAAGACTGGCAACAGATGTTAGCTCAGGGCCAGTCTTCCTCACACATACACACACAGAGAGTAATGAGAGGACTTTTACTTCCAGGAAGAGGAAAGGATTCCTTCAGCTAAGTACTACTAAATCTTGGCACATTATGCATAAAACATACATTATATGTTACATACATACATATTATATAAATTATATATAAAACAAACATTAGAAAACTTTGAAGGGTAAAGAGAAGAAGGCAGATCAGCTAGGACCTTGGGACCCAAGGAACAACATATTGGTGAATTCCCTAAGTTTTATTCTTGCCTGATATAACCTAGACTTGGAGCTGAAGATTGGCAACCAGATATACCAATGGGCACAGACAGAAAATACCCAAAACAACAAAACCCAGTGCTCTCCAGACAATGGATCAAAAAAGAGACAGCCCAGCAAGACAGAAAACTTTTAGACAATAAACACTCTACTCCAGTCAACCACTAGAGAAAAAAGGGGCCCCACCCATACTCGCAAAGACCAAGTAGGAAAGCTAGACTTCCTTCCCTCGAGAGGCTAAAACAAGGCACCACAACATCTCTACCTGGTGGTGTAAGTAAAAGCCAATTTACAGATCCAGGACTTCTACCCGTCAGCCAGACAGAAAATCAGCAAGAATATAAAAGAAATCAATAACACATTCAACCAACAGAATCTAACCAACATTGATTGAACAATCCACCAAACAACAGCAGAATACACATGCTTTTCAAGTGCCCATGGAACAAATATCAAGATAGACCATATCCTGGGCCATAAAACAAACCTCAACAAATTTAAAAGAACTGAAGTCATACAATGTATTCCCTAACTACAACAGAATCAAACTAGAAGTCAATAATAGAAAGATAACAGGAAAATCTCCAACTATTTGGAAGATACTTCTAAATAACCCATGGGTCAAAGAGGAAGTCTCAAGGAAAATCAAATATTACACTGAAATGAAAATGAAAATACAACCTATCAAAATTTGTGGGACACAGCTAAAGCAGTGCTGAGAGAGAGAAACTAAATAGCACTAAAGGCATTATAATTAGAAAAGTCTCAAATCAGTAATCTAAGCTCCTACTGCAAGAATCTAGAAAAAGAAAAGCAACATAAATCTACAGCAAAAGGAAACAAATGATAAAGATAAAAGCAGAAATCAATGACATTGAAAACAGAGAAAAATCAATGAAAAAAACAGCTGGTTCTCTGAAAAGATCCATAAAACTGACAAATCTCTAGCAAGAAAAAAAGAGAGAAGATACAAATTAACAATATTAAAAATGAAATGGAAGAAATAGTCCAGACCCTGCAGACATCAAAAGGATAATAAGGGAATGCTGCAAACAACTCTACACACACAAATGCTACAGCTTAAGAGGAAAGTGACCAATTCTTCAAAAAACACAAATTACCACAACACACCCAACCTGAAATTGAAATTTGAATAGCCCTATAACTATTCAGGAAGTTAAATTCATAATTTAAAAACTCCACCCCCAAAAAGAAATCTCCAGATCCAGATGGCTTTGCTGAAGAATTCTACCAATTATTTAAAGAATTGACACCAATTCTACATAATCTCTTCTAGAAAACAGAAGAGGGGGAAATACTTCCCAATTTATCTTTGAAGTTAGTATTATCCTGATGTCAAAAAATAAAGACTGTACAAAAAAAGAAAACTACCAACCAATATCCCTCACAAATACAGACGTAAAAATCCTTAACAAAATATCAGCAAATAGAATTCAGCAGTATGTAAAAACAATTAACACTCCATGACCAAGAAGGGTTTTTTCCAGGGATGCAAAGCTGGTTCAATATTCAAAAGTTAATCAGTATAACCCACCACATTAACAAGCTAAGAAAAATCATCCGAGCATATTACTTGATGCAGAAAAAGCATTTGACAAAACTCAACACCCATGATAAAAGCTCTCAGAAGAACAGGAATAGAGGGGAATTTTCTCAATTTGATAAATAAGATCTACAAAAAAAACATACAGCTAACATCATATTTCATGGTGAGCGAGAGATGCATTCAAGATCAAGGACAAGGCAAAGCTATCCACTCCCACCACTCTTATTCCATATAATGTTGCAAATTTTAGCCAGTTCAGTAAGGAGGAAAAGGATATACACAGAATATAGATCAGAAAGGAAGAAATAAAACTCCTTATTTACAGATGACATGATTGACTACATAGAAGATTCCAAGGAAGCGTCAAAAAAACTCTCCTAGTACTAATAAGCAAATTCAACAAGGTTGCAGGACACAAGATCAACCTGCAAAAATCAACCGTATTTTTATATATTAGCAATGAATACATAGACACCAAAATTTAAAATACAATATCATTTATAATCACTCAAATAATAAAGGAAAAAAATGAAACAGGGGCAAATCTAACAAAATGTCAAGAGGACTGTATGTTGAAAATTACAAAATGCAGACAAAAGAAATCAAAGAAGATCTAAATAAAATTGTTTATGGAATAGAAGACTCAACACAGTAAAGATGCCAATTTTTCCCAAATAGATACACAGGTTGACGTAATTCTTATCAAAATCCCAGCAAAATCTTTTTGTATATATAGACAATATTATTCTATAATGTATACGGAAAGGCAAAATAACTAGAATAGCTAAAACAATTCTTAAAAGTTAGAATAAAGTGGGGGAAAACTTATTATGTAGTCACAATTGACGGTATTGGCAAATGTACAATGACCCAACCTCACACCTTATACAAACACTAACTCAAAATGGATGACAACCTTAAATGTAAAACTATGAAACTTTTAGAAAATACATAGGATAAAATTAGGATACAGAGCTAGGCAAAGAGTTCTTAGACTTGACACCAAAACCAAGATCCATAAAAGGAACAACTCAACAGTAGAAAAACAAAACCAATTAGAAAACGAGCAAAAGACATGAAGAGACATTCACTGAAAAAGATACACAGATGGCAAACAAGCAAATGAAAAGATGTTCATGATCAGTAGCTATTAAGAAAATGCAAATTAAAACCACACTGAGATGTCACTACACACCTATCAGAATGGCTAAAATAAAAGAGTAACAATACCAAAAGCTGATAAGGATTATGGTGAAACCGGATCACTCACACATTGCTGATGAGACTGTAAAATGGCACAGTTACTGTGGAAAACAGTTTGGCAGTTTCTTGTAAAAACTAAACATGCAACTACCATACAACCCAGCAACTGTACTCCTGGGCATTTATCCCAGAGAAATGAAGACTTTGGTTCACACAAGAAATTTTACGTGAATGTTTGTAGCAACTTTATTTGTAATAGCCAAAAACTGTAAACCACCCAGATGTCCTTCAACAGATGAAGGGTTAAACAAACTGTAGTAGATCCATACCATAGAATACTATTCAGCAATAAAAAGGCAAAAAATGATTGATACATGCAATACTCAGGATGTATCTCCAGGGAATTACGCTGAGTGAAAAAAAAAGCCAATTCCAAAGGTTACACACTGTATAATTCCATTTATATGACATTCTTAAAATGACAGAATTATAGAAATGGTGAACAGATTCATGGTTGCCTGGGGTTAAGGAGGCGGTGAGAGTTAGAAGGGAAGTGGATGTGGTTATAAAAGGGTAACATGAAAGATTCTTATGGTAATAGAAACGTTCTGTCTCAACTGTATCAATGTTAATATCCTGGTTGTTATACTGTACCATACTTTTGCCAGATGCTACCATTGGGAGAAACTGAGTAAAAGATACACTGGATCTCAGTAAGTTGTAAGATTTCTTATAACTGCATGTAGATCTATAATTATCTCAAAACTAAAAGATTAAAATAAAATAGACTAAAGCAAAACAAAAAATAAAATATAGAAATAATATTTTCATATTCTTGATGCAAGGAAGTCTTTTATTACCACGATCCCAGTGTTTGAAATTATAAAATGAAAATTTTAAACTTCTGTACAGCAAATGACATTACTACCTACAGCTGCTGTAACAAATTACCACAAACTTAGTGACTTAAAACAACACAAATTTATTATCTCATAGTTCTGGAGGTCAGAAGTGTGAAATGGGTCTTACAGGCTAAAAATCAAGTGTCAGCAGAATTGTGCTCCTTCTGGAGACTGTAGGGGAAAACCCATTCCTTGTCATTTCCAGCTTCTAGAAGCTGCCCACATTCCCTGACTCATGACTGCATCACTCTGACCTTTAGTCTGATCATCACATCTTTTCTCACTCTAATCCTTCTGCCTCCCTCTCATAAAGACCCTTATAACTTGTATTAGGCCCATAAGGATAATCCAAAATCATCTCCCCATCTCAAAACACTTAACTTAATGATATCTGCAAAGTCTCTAACTATGTAAGGCAACATATTCACAGGTTCTGGAGAAAGGACATGTACATCTTTGGGGAGCCATTACTGTACCTACCATCAACATCAAAAAACAAAGTTAAGAGACTAATAAGTTGGGGGAAATATTGGTTATATGTTCAAGTGTTAACACTCATTATACCAGTAAAGCTCATATAAAAGATGAGAAAAGATAATAAGTTTAAAAAATGGCATAGAACAGGGGCCGGCCTGGGGGCGTAGTGGTTAAGTTTGCGTACTCTGCCTCAGCAGCCCAGGGTTCGCAGGTTCGGATCCCAGGCACAGACCTACCCACTGCTCATCAAGCCATGCTGTGGCAGCATCCCATATACAAAAAGTAGAGGAAGATTTGGCACAGATGTTAGCTCAGAGCCAATCTTCCTCACACATACACACCAAAAAAAAAAAGGCAAAGAACAAAGAGCAATTATGGAAGAGAAAGTGCAAATGGTCAAAAAGTATTGTAAAAGATCCTGAATGTCCTCATAATTAAAGAAATGAAAACTAAAACTGAGGTACTATTCTTTACCTATCAAGGTTACAAACAAAATATATAATCTAGTGTTCCTGAAAATGTACAAAAATAGGCATTCTAAAAAAAAAAAAAAAATAGGCATTCTACTGCATTATTGGCATTAGGGCCAGCCCGGTGGAGTAGTGGTTAAGTTCGTGCACTCCACTTCGGCAGCCCAGGGTTCGCAGGTTTGGATTCCAGGCACGGACCTATGCACCACTTATCAAGCCATGCTGTGGCAGGCATCCCACATAAAATAGAGGAAGATGGGCACAGATGTTAGCTCAGTGCCCATCTTCCTCAGCAAAAAGAGGATTGGCAATAGATGTTAGCTCAGGGCTAATCTTCCTCACCAACAACAAAAAAAAAACCCAAGAAAAAATGATATAAATCTTTAAATTTTTTAATTATAGGAATTTTCAACACATAAAAAAGTAGAGAATAGTACAATGAACTCCATATCTACCACCTAACTTCAATTACCAATATTCTGCCTTTGTGGTTCATCCATCCTCCCAATTTTTGGTCGGGGAGCTAGAATCCCAAGATTTCATCTGAAAGTACTAACAGATGAGAACCCATACCCCACAAAACTAACAATGAATCAAGGGTTCTTTACCTCCCTTTTGCCATGGGCCCCCTCCCCTTTTTGGCAGTATGGTAAAACCTATAACCCCTACTCAGAATAAGGTTTTAAATGCATAAAAATACCTAAGACTGCAAATAAAATCAATTACATTAAAATTCAGTTATCAAAATATTTTTTAAAACTTGTGTTAAAAAATATAAGTGCTTCTTTATTAAGGTTAAGAGCACCTGCAACAATTCTTTCACTTCATCTAATCCTAATGTTCAATTTTTGCTGAGAGTATTTAAAAAAAAAAAAGCCTCTTACACTTGGTTTGAACTAGGATCCAAACTAAGTCTGTATACTGCACTTTGGTTAATATGCTTTAAGTCTCCTTAATCTATAATGCAGTTCTCTCTCTCCACTCTTTCCATGCCATTTATCTGGTAAAGAACCTGGTGTCATTTGTCCTGTAGCACTTCCCACATCGTGGATTTGACTGATGCGCATCCTCCTAGTGTTCCTTTATCTTCCCTATCTCCTGTAAACTGGTAATTTTATCTAGAGGCTTGACTTTTTCTTCCCCATCACCCTTCCCCCTAAGTTCTTTTGTCATTATTGTTGCAAGAATACTTCACAAGTATTCTTGCGTACTACTTATTGCCACAAAACAGGAGGCACACTATGCCTGGCTATCCCATTTTCAGTGTTAAGATTGAACAGTGGCTTTAGTAGTATCAAATGGATTCACCTATTACCAAGTTCTCCTTCAAACCTTCACCTAATGGTTTTATCAGCCACTGATGATCACTGCTTGGCTCTATTTCCAAAATGATGATTTCCTAGCTCTACCTGCTTTTAGAAAACGTGATAGTTTTAGAAAGAACATTGTCTCATTAACTAGTATTTGACCCTAGTATACCCTAATATACAGACCCTACATGAAAGGCAGAATATATGCTTCTGTATGGTTATGACACCAACCGGATATACAGCTAAATTAATTTGTTTCCATTTTTGGAGATCACTCTATTTTTTCCTTTTTAAATTTAATTTCATAATTAAATAAAACATTTAGATAGTTCTAAAAGTAAAATTATCAAACGAGCTCCATTCAAAGAGGTCTGCTTCCATACTCACCTTCTCTCTCTTTTCTCTCCCTCTCTCCAGAGGATAACCATTTTTCATTTGTTTTCGTTTCTCTTTCTATTGTTTCTTTTTGAATATATAAGATATATATAAATTGGAAATTCTAATTTTCATGTCCCCCCACAACAAAACATGTATACATACACAGAGGGAGGGGGCACACTATGTATACTGTCTGAACCTTACAACAATATATCCTGAAGGTAATTCCACAGCAGTATATGAGAGTTCTTTTCTAATATAACTACTATTTTTAACTACTGCACAGTACTTCATCATTATAGAAGTATCACAGCTTCCTCAACTAGACCTTACTGACGGACAATGGGTTGTTTCCAGTCTTCTGGTATTAAACAGTGCTGCAATGAAGAGTCTCATATATACGTCACTTTGTTTTTCTGTTAGTGTACCTTTGGATTAGAGTCACAGAAGTAAGAACGCTGAGCTGAAGCTTAAGGTTTATATAATTTTGGAAGATACTGCCAAATTTCTATCCATAAGCTTTTTATCCTTTTGTATTCTCAACAATATATGAGAGTGATTATTTCCTCACGGCCTTGCCAGCAAACTGTGTTGTCAATCTTTTGGATTTTTGCCAACTGGATAAGAAATGGTATTTCAGAGCAGTTTTTATTTGTATTTCTCTATTACAGTGAGATTGAGCACCTTTTCCCAAATTAAGGGACTTTTCCAGTTGTTTTTCTGTGTGGACTACTTGTTCGTATCTTTTGCCCATTTTCCTAAGGTGTGGCTTTTCTTTTTCAATTTTTAGAGGCTCTTTATATAGTAGGAATATTTGCCCTTTGTCTCTGATATAAATTGCAAATTTTTCCATTTTGTCATTTGTCTTTTTAACTTGGGTATCATATTTTTTAGGTACAAAATTTTTGCAGAATAACTTGGCAAAGGCTGTCAAACTTTAAATGTACACCTCTTTTAACAAGCAATTAATATACTACAGGAAAAAATGATGCAAGTACCCAAAGTCACGCGTATAAGAATGTCTGCTGCAGCACGGCTAATAATTGTGAAAAATTAGCAATGAAATGCTCATCAAGAGTGTCTAAATTCTAAATACTGTTATGGTAAAATGTCGAAGAAATATTAAGCAAAAAAATGCAAATTCTAAAACAATATGCTTACTATGATTCTATTTTGGAAAAAATCCTATTATATATGTTTGTATATGCATTAAAAAGTTCTGGGAGGATATACATCAAACTGTAAACAGTGGTAAAACTGGTTAAGACTTTCAACACCCTTCTCCATAGATATGTATGGTTTGAATACTTTAGGTGTATATTACTTAATTTTTAAAAATGTACTATAAAAAGAGAGAAAAACAACCGAAAAATGCTATAGGAAGTGGCATCCAGAACACAAAGTAGGGGTGAGGAAACATAGGGAAGTTATGAGGGGAAAAAAGAAATGTGAGAGAAGCAAGCAGGTAAAAACTAAACCTGATTTATAGGAGAATCACAGTTAGAACCTAAACAATTAAAATATAAAGCAAAACAAAAACCAACCAAACAAAAACACTTAAAATTTAACTTTCCTTTGATGACCATTTCTTCAGTTAAGTACCAGATAAAAGCACTAACTTGAATTTAGAGTCCAGATAGTATGGAAAACTATATCTCTTTACACACAAGAAACAAAGTGAAATGACATGCTTATACTACAAGAGGGACAGCAATTGAGGCCAACTGAGAAAACAAGTAATGCTTCCCGTCTCATGCTTAATCTGGAGCAGATGCTCAGAGTAGAATGATGGGTAAAACATTTGCACTATTTTAACAGCCATTTCTCTCTTGCTCTCCTTTAGCTTAGTTCAAATTATATAAATTAAAGTGACTCCACTGTACTTTGATCCAGCCCAGAGGCCTGGTTGTACAGATTGTGAATTAATATTCTATATTCTCCAACAACAGCTTCAGCTCCATATTTCCAACTACACTCATGGTATCTGCACTTGGATGCTCCTAGCCCCCACTCGTGCCTTCAGAAACTGGATTCCCATCCTTTCATCTCTGTGTCTTTGTACCCGGCACCTGAACCCAGGAGCTTTTCCAGTGTCCAATTCCTGCCTGACATCAAGTGTTGGATTTCCTTTATAGAATGTGAACTGCCTATTTTGATCCCCACTGATCTGATCCTCCCACGAAGAAATTAAACTAAAAGTCAGTAACAGAAAGACAACTGGAAAATCTCTAAGTATCTGAAACTTAAATAACACACTTTTAAACAATTCACGTGTCAAAGAGTCTTCTTAAGGGAAATTAGAACATATTTTGAACTAAATGAAAATGAAAACACAACTATAAAAATTTGTTGGGGGACCGGCCCAGTGGCATAGCGGTTAAGTTCGAGCTTTGGCAGCCTGGGGTTTGCAGGTTCGGATCCCTGGTGCAGGCCAACACACTGCTTGTCAGCCATGCTGTGGCGGTGTCCCATATAAAGTAGAGGAAGATGGGCACGGATGTTAGCCCAGGGCCAGTCTTCCTCAGCAAAAAAAGAAGATTGGCAACAGATGTTAGCTCAGGGCTAGTCTTCCTCACCAAAAAAAAAAATTTGTTGGTTGTGGCTAAAGGAGTGCTTAGAAGGAAATTTATAGCATTAAAATGCTATTAATCAAATATTAGGAAAAGAAGGTCTCAAATAATGTAAGCTTCCGTCTTAAGAAACTAGACAAAGAAGAGTGCATTAAACCCAAAGAAAATAGAAGGAAGGACATAATAAAGACGAGAAATCAGTGAGATTGAAACAGAACATAAGGGGAAAATCATTAAAACCAAAAGATGTTCTTTGAAAAGATCAAGAAAATTGATAACTCTCTAGCAAAAATGACCAATGTCTGAACAAACTACCAATGTCTTAAATGAAAGAGAAGATATCACTATAGACCCCAAATCGTTAAAAATATAATAAAAGAATACTCTTGCTATAGTCTAAAGGTTTGTGTCCTCCCCAAAATTCATGTTGCAATCCTAACTCCCTAAGGTAATGGTATTAGGAGGTGGGGTCTTTGGAAGGTGATTAGGTCATAAGGGTGGAGTTCTCATGAATGGGATTAGTGCTCTTTTATAAAAGAGATCCCATAGAGCTCCCTAGACCTTTTCACTACCTGAGATTACAAGAAGCCTGCAACACAGAGGAGGGACCTCACCCAACCATGTTGGCACCCGAAACTCAGACGCAGCTTTCCAGACCTATAAGCAACAAATTTCCGCTTTTTATAAGCCACCCAGTTAGTGATATTTTGTTATGGCAGCTCAAACATATACTAAGCCAGAAAACTGGTATCAAGAAGTAGGGGTGCCACTGTAACAAATACCTAAAAATGTGGAAGCAGCTTCCAGACTATATAATGGGCAGAGGCTGGAAGAGTCTGGAGGTGCAGGTTGGATAAAAATCTACATTGCCGTGAATGGACTATTAAGGACAATTTCTCCCAAGGGCTCAGAGAAGAGGAGAGCTGTAGAGATAGCTTCAATCTTGTTAGAGAATACCTAAGTGGTCATGAAC
The DNA here is from genome assembly GCA_031878705.1 of Tapirus indicus. Classification (NCBI taxonomy): domain Eukaryota; kingdom Metazoa; phylum Chordata; class Mammalia; order Perissodactyla; family Tapiridae; genus Tapirus; species Tapirus indicus. The sequence continues at coordinate 15,485,419 of CM062920.1, forward strand.
AGAATGTTGGTTCAAGTATGGATAGTAAAGACCATTCTGATGAAGTCGCAGACAGAAATGAGGAACATGTTATTGGAAACTGGAGGAAAGGTTTTCCTTGCTATAAAATGGCAAAGAGCTTGGCTGAACTGTGTTTGTGTCCAGTGTTTTGTGCAAGGTAGAACTTGTGAAGATGAAATTGGATATCTGGCTGAAGCTATTTCTAAGCTAAGTATTAAAGGTGTGGTTTGGCTTCTTTTGAATGCTTATAGTAAAATATGAGAAAAGAAATAAAGATGGAATTGTTAATCAAAAGGGAAGCAGAAATTTAATTTAAATTTAAAAGTTGGAAAATTCTCAGCCTATCCATATTGTAAAAAAAGAGAAAGCATGTTCAGAACAGAACACTAAGGGTATGGCCAAGAGACCCTTTGATAAAGAGATCAGTATGGGTTTGAACATTGGACTTAAGCAGCCACCCCAGCAGGAAACAGTCAATTTGAACTGGAAAGAGACAGAAAGGAATGAAGACTGTCAGCCTTCTTAGATTTTACAGGATGGGACCGTAGAACTATTCAGCCGTGAAAATGAGACAGTCTTCAAGACAAGGGAAGAAGCACCCCAAAGGCAATTCAGAGATCATTAAGGCTGCCTCCCTTCAAAAGAGAAGGACATCATCTGGAGTTCAACAGGCCGGGACGACTCCCAGCACAAAGTCAGTAGAGCCACTGGTGTGTGATTCCAGCCAAGGGAGAGCTACCTCAGGTTGCACCCAGCAAAGCCATGGGGCAAAAATATTTAAATATTTAATATTTTTAAATGGACAAAATATTTGTACAGATATTTCACCAAAGAAGCTAGATGGATGGCATATAAACACATGAGAAGATCCTCAACATCACGAATCGTTATAGAAATGCAAACTAAAACCACAAAATGATATCACTCCACAGCTATTAAATGGCTTAAAAAGTGAAGAAAGAAAGGGGTGGGAGGGGGAGAGAGACAGGGGAAAGAGAGAGAGAGAGAGAGAGAGAGAGAGAGAGAGAGAGAGAGAGAGAGAAGGAAACAACAAACTGACAGTACCAGGTGCCAAAGAAGACGCAAAGCAACTGGAACTCATACATTGCTTGTGGGAATGCAAATTACAGCCACTATGGGTAACAGTTTGGCAGCTTCTTATAAAGTTAAACACACTTACCATATGACCCAGCAACTGACTGAGCCAGACTCAAAAGGCTTTAAATGACATTCTGGGAAAGGCAAAACTATAGGGACAGAGAAGAGATCAGTGGTTTTCACAGGTTAATGATGGGGGGAGAGTTTGATTACAAAGCATGAGGGAATTGTTTTTTTCTTGAGAGGGGTTGAAGGAACTGTTCTGTATTTAGATTGTAATAGTGATTAAATCTCATTCAAGCTCCAAAACATGTGAATCTTACTGTATGTAAACTAAAATAAATATACAGCAGAAAACATTAATTGGCCTTATACTACAAATGGACCTGTTTTTATTCATGTATGATTTTGTATCATCACACAATATAAATTTACTGAGTTTCACAGATTTTCCAAATGCTGACATCTTATTATAAAATATCAGTGCATTTCATGCAGCCTCTGGAAACTCCAGAGTGAAAACAGAAATTAACATCCCAGTATAATGAAAACAGTTTTGGCCTTCTAGAGTCCCTAAAAGGTTCACTTCAGAAACCTTTAGAGAATTGCTAATCTAAATATGGGAATAACATCAGGGCAAACACCTAACAATATGTTCTTCCCCAACCTACTTTTACGAATTCATTAGGTGTATCTATATATTAATGACACTAAGTTTGTCAAATCATTTTATCAATCATATTGTGTATGATATGTAAACTATAAGGGTACTGTTTGCCATGTAAAAGAGGTCATGATAAATATGACCATTTTTAGCAAGCCAGTTGTTATAGAGGAAAAAGTAAGGAACCAGCTAGTGACATAAGAAAATTCTAAAGGGAAATCTCTCATGCTAATACAAATGCAATTTTAGAATCCGCTGTACTTAACACATAACTTGACAATTTCCTGTTTCTGATAAAAATCAGCAGAGTGACAATACCCAAGTGACTAACTCCGGAAGTTTAGCTGGGCTACAGCTCTTTCAGTAAACAATGAAGGGGGGGAAATCCCCAAATAACTAACTTCAATATGCTATAAGTAATGCAAAAAGACAAGGCAGTTTATAAGACGATTTTATTCCATTCAGTGTTTTAAACCGTATCTTGTCAAGTAATTTTAATTGTTAAACACTCTTACCAGTGAAACAACATGGATAAGAATCCCACAATGGGAAAATAAAAAACTACAGGATAATCTGAAGTAAAGGCACTATTTGACACTTTAAACCATGTTCATATATTACTTTGATAAATAAGGATCTAGCAAGTGCAGAGTCTGCACCTAAGAGTGAGTGCCTCCTTCAATTTTGTACCCTAGGAAACGCTTGCCTCACCCTAGTCCCAGCCCTGCTTCTATAAATAAAACATGCTTATGATACATTCAATTTCCTTTCTAACCACATACTTGAGTTCTAGACACTGGTCTGCCATTAGCTATGACTCAGGGAATGTTATATCAACCTCCCTGGAACTCCATTTTCTTATCTGCAAAATAAGGGAACTCAATCAGATAATAACAAAAAGTCTCTTTTGAGCACCAAAACTATGATCTAAGTTTCCCCTTAAATTTTCTGCACTAAACAAAACCAGATTTGTATCGTGTTTTCTAATTTTTTCACATATTAACCCCTCACTATTCCAATCCTTACTCTTTAATATACTCTAATTACTGTCTCTCTTAAAAGTGTCACTCTGAGTTGTACATATTTCCAAAAGAATACATACAGCACAGGGGACAGTGGAACTATCATTTCCCCACACTGTAACAGTATAAATAAGGTTTAGATTGTGTCATCACTTTTAGCAGACACATTCTGACACACACCAAACTGTGGTCACTGGAAATCCCAGACATATTTAACACACAATTAATCACAACATTTGAGTATTTTTCATATTAACTGCTGCACTTAATTCTAATTCCCCCTCATGCCTTCCATGTGCTTATGTAATTTTTATTCAAAAACAGTTCTAGGACTTTACCACTTAGCCCTATTAAAAGTTTATTGTGCCTTCCATTATCTTTTTGGCCTATGCATGTCATAGGACCTATGAGAATTACAGGGAACAAGCACACTATTACTTAAAATTCCTAGGTATAAAAATGTTTTGTAAATTCTAAATCATTGTGCTTGTCTACTCCATAGGCTCCTCACACTTAACTATGTTTCCCTACAAAGTTACTGCTTCTGTGTTCTGTAATTCAGTAAATAAACCACCATCAATCCAGTTACCTGGATTAATGAATCCTACGCAGTCAACCCACACGTCTCAAGACATCTCCTTTTTACCTCCTTCACAGACCCAAATGAATCCATGTATCTCCATTCTCACTACTACTACCACAAATAGTAGTAATGAAGGCATATGCCTCCTTAAGTGGCCACTCTGTTTCCACTCACCCTCTTCCAGTTGGAAGCATTTAGTTTTCTTCTTAGAAAAAAAAAAAGTATCAGAAATATGAGTTCCTCCTTTAAGTACCTCTAGACTTGAAAGCTAAATAAAACGCCTCAAATGTATTTGCACTGAGTTACAATGAACTTACTGTTCTGGAGTTCCAGAAAATCAAGGAGAAAAAGATAACAACTCTTCTAAATTATAATGAAACTCATTTTATAAAGTTATGAGAAGATTCTGGGAAGATGGAGGAGTAAGGAAGCACCAAGAATCTGTCTCCCCACCAAGACAACAATTGTACTAGCAGAATCTGTCTTCTATAACTATTTTAGAACTCTGCAGTCTTTCAAGGCTTAAAACTTCCAGGGGAAGGCTTGGACTGTAAATTTTGGTTAATTTCAGTAAATTTTAGCCTTAGCTCAGCAAATCCTCCATCCCCATTGCAGGGGGCTGTGCATTAGTTCTAGGAAAAGCCTGCAGGAGCCAAGGTGGGCAATAAGGATCCTGTCAACCAAATATCAAGGATCTGTGTCTGACAGCTGACTGCTGCTTCTATCACCAAGGAACTGACACGGAGGCAGGCAGCCTCTGTTGCACCCCACCCCCCCGTGTGTAGTTCCCTCTCCCTCAGGCTGAAGGGGATCTAAAGAGCTAGTGCCTTTTTTTCCTCTCTCCCTTCATCTTTCTCTTTTTCCCCTTCTGGGAGTCAGACATTAAAGAACTAGGGGCAGGGGGATTTAGAAAGTCACTACGCATACTCAGGAAAAGGCACAAATTCAGAAAGGACCTAAGGAGAGCTTAAGTTTATAACTCAGGTTGATTCTTAGCACAGAGACAGCCTACAACAATCAAAAAACAAAACAACCAAAAAAAAAACCCTCCAGCAAACCCTGAGAAGGAAGGAGAACCTGATTTTCAGATTTACCACATTTTTAGATTCAAGCATCCAGTATTCAACAACAAAAAATCACAAGGGATACAAAGAAACAGGAAAGTAAGGGCCATAAACCAACAGTAATCATCCTGGAGAAAGACCAGAGGACAAACCTACTAGACAAAGACTTTAAACAAACATCTTAAAGATGCTCAAATAACTAAAGGAAGATATGGAGAAAGTAAAGAAAACAATGTATGAACAAAATGGGAATACTTATAGAAATAGAAAACCTAAAAAGAAATTCTGGAGCTGAAAAATACAGTAACAACAATGAAAAATTTACCACAGGGATTCAAAGGCAGAATTGAGCAGGTAGAAGAATGAATTAGTGAGCATGAAGATATGGCAACTGAAATTATCAAGACTGAGGACCACAGAGAAAAAAGACTTAAGTAGGGCCAGCCCAGTGGTGCAGCAGTTTAGTTCGCGCTTGGCAGCCCAGGGTTCACTGGTTCGGATCCCAGGCGCCTGCTGATGCGCTTCTTTTCAGCCATGCTGTGGCAGCGTCCCATATAAGGTAGAGGAAGATGGGCACAGATGTTAGCCCAGGGCCAGTCTTCCTCAGAAAAAAAAAAGGAGGATTGGCAATGGATGTTAGCTCAGAGCTGGTCTTCCTCACCAAAAAAAAGAAAAGAAAAAAGACTTAAGTAAACAGAGAAAAAGAGACCTGTGGGACATCAGCAAAAGAATCAACATATGCACTGTGGGAGTGCCAGAATGAGAACAAAGAGACTAAAGGGGCAGAGATTTTTTGAGGAAATAATGGTTGAAAATGTCCCAAATATAATGAAGGACATGAATATACACATCCAAGAAGATCAAAGAACTCTAAGTAGGATAAACTCAAAGATAGTCATACTGAAACACATTATAATGAAAATATTGAAAGACAAAAAGAAAATCTTGAAAGCAGCAAAAGAGAAGTGAATCATCACATGCAAGGGATCCTCAATAAGATTATCAGCAGATTTCTTATAACAACTTTGGAAGTTAGAAGACAGTAGGTTGATATATTCAAAATACTGAAAGAAAAAAACTGTCAACTAAAATCCAGTATTCAGCAAAAGTGTCCTTCAAAAGTAAGGGAGAAATTAAGACATTCCCAGATAAACAAAAGCTGAAGTTCATTACCACTAGACCTGCCCTACAAGAAATGTAAACGAAGTACTTAACAGCTTGAAATGCAAGGATACTAGACAGCAACTCAAAACTGTATGAAGAAATACAGATCGCAATAAAAGTAAACACATGGGAAATTATAAAAGATACTACTATTGAAACTTCAGTTTGTAACTCCACTTTTTGTTTTGTAGATGATTTAAGAGACTAATAAACAATTTAAAAAAACAATTATTCGTCTAAAAGTTAGTAATATTGTAACTTTGGTTTCTAACTCCACATTGTGTTTTCTACAGAATTTAAGAGACTAATATATTAAAAAAAAATTATTATTCTATGTTTTTGGACACAATATCTAAAGATGTATTTTTGTGACATCTTGTAACTGAAAGAGTGTGGAAATGGAGTTACACAGGAGCAGAGTTTTTCTGTTATCCAAGTTAAGCTGGTGTAAACTCGGCAAAAGTAGCAAGATATAAAATCAATACACAAAAATCAGTTGCATTTCTAACACTAAAAATGAAGAATCTGAAAAGGAAATTAAGAAAACTATTCCATTTACAATAGCATCAAAAAGAATAAAATACTTAGGAATAAACTTCATCAAGGATACGAAAGACTTGCACAACAGAAACTACAAAACATTGCTGAAAGAAATTAAAGAAGACATAAGTATACAACACGAACAGTTAACCCTAATGTAAACTATGGACTTTGGGTATTATGATGTGTCAATGTAGGTTCATCAACTGTAACAAATGCATCACTCTGGTGGGGAATGTTGATAATGGGAGAGGCTATGCATGTGTTAAGTAGGGAGTATATGGGAAATCTCTGTATCTTCTGCTCAATCTTGCTGTGAACCTAAAACTGCTCTAAAAAAAGTCTTAATAAAAAATTTAATTAAAAAAAGACATAAGTAAATGGAAAGACATCCCATGTTCATCGATTAGAAGACTTAATATTGTTAAGATATTAAGATGTCAATACTACTCAAAGCAATCTACAGATTCAATGCAATCCCTATCAAAATCTCAATATTTTTTGCAGAAATAGAAAAATCCATCCTAAAATTCATATGGCCTATCAAGGGACTCAAATAGCCAAAACTATCTTGAAATAGAAGAAGAAAGTTGAAGGACTCGCACTTCCTGATTTCAAAACTTACTACAAAGCTACAGTAATCAAAAATAGTATGGTAGTGGCATAAAGGCAGACATATAGACCAATGGAACAGCATAGAGAGCCCAGAAAAAAACCCTCACATATATGGTAAAATGATTTCTTTTACAAGGGTGCCAAGACTATGCAGTGGAGAAAGGACAGTCTTTCCAACACATAGTGCTGGGAAAACTGGATATCCACATGCAAAAGAATAAAGCTGAACCCTTACCTAACACCATACACAAAAATTAACTCAAAGTAGATCAAAGACCTAAACCTAAGAGCTAAAACTACTAAATTCTTAGAAGGAAACATAGGGCAAAGGCTTCATGGCACTGGATTTGGCAACGATTTCTTGGGTATGACACCAAAGGCACAGGTGATTAAAAAAAACAGACAAAGTGGACTTCATGAAAATTGAAAACTTCTGTACATCAAAAAACAATATCAATAGAGTAAAAAGGCAATCCACAGAAGGGAGAAAATATTTGCAAATTATATATCTAATAAATGGTTAATATCCCAAATATATAGAGAATTTCTAAAACTCAACAACAAAACAAACAACCTGATTAAAAACTGGGTAAAGGACCTGAACAGACATTTCTCCAAAGAAGATACACAAATGGCCAGTAAGCACATGAAAAGATGCTCAATATCACACTAGCCATTAGGGAAATGCAAATCAAAACCACAATGAGATAACACTTCACACCCTTTAGGATAGCTACTATCAAAAAACCAGAAAATAGTGAGTGTTGGTAAGGATATGGAGAAACTGGAATTCTTGTGCACTGTTGGTGAGAATGTAAAATCGTGCAGCCACTGTGGAAAACAGTTTGGCAGTTCCTAAAAAATTAAAAATAAGAATTACTGTATGAAGCAGCAATTCTACTTCTGGGTATATACTCCCCAAAACTGAAACAAGATGTCAAAGAGATATCTGTAAACCCATATTCACTGCAGTGTTATTCACAATAGCTAAAACATGGAAGCAACCAAAGTGTCTATTGATGGACGAAGGGATAAACAATGTGGATAAAAAAATGTGGTATATACATACAATAGAATATTATTCAGCCTTTAAAATGAAGGAAATTCTGACCCATTCTACAACATGGATGAACTTGAGGACATTATGCTAAGTGAAATAAGCTAGTCACAAAAAGACAATTACTCTACGATCTATTTAAATGAAGTACCTAGAGTAGTCAAATTCACAGAAACAGAAAGTAGAATGGTGTTGCCAGAGGTTGGGAGGAGGGAGAAACGGGGAGTCCCTGTTTAATGGGTATAGAGTTGCAAGACGAAGACAATCTAGAAATGGATGATAGTGATGGTTGCACCTCAATATGAATGTATTTAATACCACTGAACTATACACTTAAAAATGGTTAGGATGGTATATTTTATGTTACAAGTATTTTACCATAATTAACCAAATTGGAAAAAAAGTTACATACATTTAAACTTCCTGGGTTTAATGTTTTTGTTTCCTTTTTGATTAGATACTTTAGGCTTTATACTTAAATCGGCAGCAAGTGTCAAAACCTTGTTTAGATAAATTTACATAAGCAATAAAACAATGGTTATTGTGTGAATTATATAATTTTTAAAATAAATCAACTGATGTAAACGATGTACAAGGAAACATGTTATAATGAGGTAAAGAAAACAATATCAGTCTGTTCTTTTCCCACAGTCATAAAGATAAGATTTTAATAAAGTGTTTTAAGAGTTTTTCCTAAAAAAAAGTCTTTCCTAAATAATATCATGTTTCCTGCTTAATTATTAAATTCTAAACAACCTAGTCTCCACACTACAGTCAGAGTGATCTGAGCTTACAATGGTTTCCCCTAGCCCTTAGGATAAAAACTCCGTCACATCTTTCAGTATTCTCCACCTAAGCTCTACCCATACATAATGATCCATGTTCTGGTTCCCTAAATCTGGCATTCTTCAAGGATGTTTATCTCTGTATTCCTCCTTCTTTGGAACCTAAATTCAAGGTTCATTTCTCTAGGAAGCCTCATCAGATAAGGCTGAGTTAGGTGCCTCTCCAGTGTGCTCTTACACCACTTTCTATTTATTTTATTAAGGCACTCAACATTCTGCCATTGAAATAGGCTGCTTAACACTATAGCCAAGAAGTGGAAGCAACCCAAGTGTCCCTCAACTGAAGATTGGTTAAAGAAGATGTGGTATATACATACAATGGAATACTACTCAGCCATAAGAAAAGACATAATTGTCCCATTTGCAACAACATGGAAGGACCTAGAGGGTATTATGTTAAGTGAAATAAGCCAGAGAGAGAAGGACAGACACTGCATGAACTCACTCATATATGGAATATAAGTGAAAACACGGACAGAGAGAACTGATTGGTGGTTACCAAGGGGAAGGGGGGTGGGGGGGGCACAAGGGGTGAAGGGTTACATCCCCAAGGTGACGGACAAACAAAAATGTACAACTAAAACCCCACAGTGTTATAAACTAAGACATCAATACAAAAAATAATAAAATAAAAAAAAAAAGAAATAGGCTGCTTAAATAATGTCTCCCTATTTAAACACAGCAAGTTCTTGGAGGAAATAGAGAAAGTCTCCTTTCATTTTACATCCTTGACACTTCAATAGAATATCATGCATGTGATAATTAACATTTACAGAATCAACATCATAACTTCCTGCTCCCTTCACACAGTGTTTCAGTCCTCAACATACCATGTCTTTCCTCCCTCAGCAAACTCCTGAATAGCCTTTATGACCTAACTCACATTTGTTTTCTTTGCATCATTTTCCCAGACACCTCTGGGCAGTTAGTCAATCCTTTCTCTCTGCATCTACCTCACTTTTGCCTCTCTCTAACCATACTTATCTCACTGAATCTGAAATTCTCTTGTATTTTCTTATAATTTCTATACCACCATATGGCAGAAACCATTAGCTGTCTACCTCTTTATTTGTTCTCTTCTTCCTAAGTAACAGAACTATCCAATTTTGAGCTCAGCACATGGTAACCACAATAAGAAATATATTTTCAGCCTCCTTTGGAGTTAGATGTGACCATACAAGCCTTACTCTCAAGTAATAGTCAGTTGCAGCTTGCCTCCTTTTTACAAGAGGGGCAACCTACACCTGTCTCTGGTTTTACTCAGTGTCCCTGCTCTGGTCTCCAGTACTATGTGTGACTCTCTCAGTCTGTATGATCTCACAGGACATGAATTCAGGACCATTTTGACTATTCTCACATTCAAATCCTGGCACAGCCATGGATTCAACCTCATTCTGCAAGCTGCACATCTAGTTCACTACTTCTACAGACAAATTTATCTCATTTTTTAGCAAGGCTTTATCTTTTAAAATTCCTCTATTTTATCTAGCACTGCTTTGTGTTTAGAGCAGGCATGTATTACCCATTCTAGTCTTTTTAAAAATTAATTTAAAAAATATTTGTTGGTTCAACTAATTATTAAACTATATGGGCCCCTGCAGATATTGGTGAAGAAATGTTAATATGACAATGCCATAAGGTTGTATTGGATACACGCACATTTTGGTAAACAGACTACTTTGCTATTATAAAGAAACACGTGTTTTTTTCTGAAAACTGTATGTGTCATCAACTATTTCTTTATTTTATATATATATATATATTTAGTACTTTTGAAAGGTAAAAACTTTCAATTCTACTTTCAAGTACTTTCAGGAACTTTCAGTACTTTTCAAATGTTTGGAAACTTAATCACTAAGATAGAAACAATATTCCAGAAGAAATTAAATTACAAAATCTTTGATCAAGGATGTTGTCACTCTTGTTTATCACTGTATTACCAGTTCCTAGCATATTAGGCACACAAGGATCTGGGAACTGAGGCTGATGCCACACAGGGATATGACACCTGTGGCAATGAGGTCAACAGGCAAGATTCTACATTCCCACTTTGTTACAGACCGAATTATGGGCTGTATTCAATTATCAATTCACCAAAGGACAGGAAAAGAGAGAAGTAAAGAAAAAGTATGGTAAACAAAAAAAGAAAAAATAAGTCTACTTATATCATAAACTAGGTGTAAATGAGTTTAGCTCATTTCATTTATAAGAGGTTATCAGATTAGATATAAAAATAAAATACAAAATTCAACTAAAGCTGCTTATAGGAAAGGCTGAAAAGTGAAAAAATATTCTGGCAAACTCCAACACAAAAAAAGGTGATGTAGCAATTTTAATACCAGACAATAATATGGCAACCTTAGTAAGTATGGAGGGTATGATATATAGTAACAAAAGTATCAATAAACTAAGAAAATATATCAAAACCTTATACATATCTCTTAGAATAAATAAGGCAAAAAGTAATAAAATTATAAGAAAAAATTAATCTTCAACCACTACCTGAGCTTCTAATTTACTTATATTAGAAAAGGACAGATCAGCAAGTCAAAACATAAGGATACAGAACACTTGATCCAATTAACAAGTTTAATCTAAGTTATTCAGAAAACTCTCCAAACAAAAAAATAAGGATATAATTATTTTCAAGTACACATGGAACACTTCCAAAAATTGATCATGTATTAAGAGTCACAAAGGAAAACACAAAATAATTTCAAAGAATTTATATCTAAGATCACATTCTCTGGCCACAATATAATGTTGAAATCACCAATAAAACATTTTTTAAATGTTTAGAAACCTAAAACTGGACTCCTAAACAAATAATTTTAAAAAAATCATAATAGAAATTATAAAGTAAGAACTGAGAGACAATAAAAGTAATACACTATCAAAATGTGGAGCTCAACTCAAATTATAACCTTAACACATTTGTAACACAACTGAATATGCTTAACTAATACATTTTCAATCAAGAAACTGGAAAAAGACAACGGAGTAAACCTAAAGAAAGAATTAGTGTAATAATCATTTTTTTTTATTTTCTATATTTTATGATGCTACAACATGGCAGGGCCCTTTGGATGCAGGGAGGGACTGTCTCTCCCAGGGTTCCTTAATTCCTAGAAATATCAACAACTTGCCTGAGACCACATCTTGGATACACAACCAACCAATCCATAGCACTTATCCCCAACCATCTCCTTTAAAAAACTCTCACACACCAAGCAGATATTGCCCCTGCTCTAAATCACCCCAGGGCCAGGTACTACACAACTAGAGACCATCCCTATCACCCAGAGCTATAAATTATTCAAACTATCCAATCCTAAACTTGCTCAAGCTTGCCTACCCTGCCACATCTATTCCTTCCCACAAAAACCACAACAAAGGCTCTGGCCCAGGCTTTCTCCTTGCTCCTTCTGCCTCCTGACCAACCTTGGTGCTTCCCCATGTGGCCCTGTGTGGCACGGCATGCTGTGTCTCCTGTTTCTAGGAAAATGTCATTAAAAACTTCTTCCTTCATAACAGTCATTTTTGTGTCCGTGTGACTTATTCACCCTGATTAAAACAAATTCTGGCTACATTTCAAGACAAGGGAAATAAAGAGCAGAAATTAATAAAATGGAAAATTGGGGAAAAAATATCCCTGAGAAGGGAAGAGTTTCTCAAACGTAAGATTCAAAAAGCTTAAACTATAAAGGAAAAAAATAAACAAATATGAAAAAGACTGATAAATGAGTACATTAAATTCTCTTCTTTCTTTAAAATCAGTTGTGAGATATAATTCACACACAAAATTCACTGATTTTAAGTGTAGAGTTTAAGGAGTCTTGACAAATGTATAAAATTGCATAACCTGCACCACAATCAAGATCTAAAACACTTTCATCACCCCAAAAAGTTCCCTTGTCCCCTAACAGTCAATCCGTTCCCATCTGGCAACTACTGACAGGCTTTCTGTCACTACAGTTTGCCTTTTCTCGAATTCCTTATAAATGGAATCACACAATTGACTATATTAAAATTTAAATTTTCTGTTCATAAGATCCCCTATTATCAAAAACATCATTAACTTACTTTTGAAAAAGATAATAAAAAAGCCTTATTACTAAACGACAAAATTCTAGCAAGATTAGGATCACTGCAGAATACAAACAGCAACTTATCAGACACAGAGCTGAACAGGTGGCATGCTGGGGTTGGGACTTGCATTTTGGGAGGGAGCAGAATTTACACTTACACTAGAAATGGGATTGCCTTCCTTACCCAAAGTGTCCCTCAACATTTACAGCACCTCTGTGCAGCACCACCATCCAATGGCTTCAAAATGTTTGCTTTATCAAAATGGGATCCATCTTAACATCACTTCAAACCAGAGAACCCATTTAATGGTGAAGGAGAAATAATAATAAGCATTTGGCCATGGCATCCACTGGTCCTTTCACATATCACATCACCAGGAAACTGCCAGACTAACAGAATAATGGAATGGCATATTAAAGGTTCAGCTAAAAAAGTCACCCTGTTGGTCCTCCAGGATGCATTATATGCCCTAAGCCAATGGCTATGGTGTTATATCCCTAATATTTAGAACGCATGAGTCCAGAAATCAAGGGGTAGAAGCTGAAGTGACTCTTTTCACCATCAATCCCAGTAACTCACTTGTGGAATTTGGGTTTGCCATGCCCACAATTTAAAGCCTTTCCTGTATTAGAGGTCCTGAGCGTAATACTTCCACCAGAGGACACCGTAAGGGTTCCAGTGAGCCTAAAAGCTACAACCACCACTTGGTCACTTTGGTCTCCTCATATTGATAGACTAGTAGGCAAAGAAAGGAATGGCTATACTATCAGTGATAACTGACTCTGATCATCATTAGGAGTTGTTGTACACAATGCAGGTAGGGAGTATTCTGTTTGGAACTCAGGGTTATTTCCATGCTTGGTAATAATGGTAAACAGGAAATTGCAGCACCCATGGCACAAAAAGTGCAAGGCAACTAAGAGCTCAAATCCCTCAAGGATGAAAGTCTAGAGGTCACAAGCAACCTACAGCAGCTGGCCCAGCATAAGGGAAATCTAGAATGAGTGGTGAAAGAGGGAAATCATAAATATTAATTCCTGCCTCAACACCAGATACAGTAGCAGGTAGCACTAGCTTGCACCACTAACCCTTCTTAAATTTCTGTTGAAGAGACTGCAGTGACTCAGTGATGGACTGGAATCAATGTAGAGTCCAAGTAGATCTGGGCACAGGACAAGATAGATTTGTGGTAATGTGTTACTTAGCAGCAGGAAACTAATACAGCTAAAATCAAAGGAGCGGCCGACAGCATGAGGTAGATTCTATCAGAAATCTCTTATACTTCATCTTCATGCTGTCAGCCTTTCTTTTGATTCCAGCTGTATTAGTTTCCTAATACAAATTGCTGTGTAACAAATTGCCACAAATTTGTGGCTTAAAACAACACAAATTTGTTTTCTTTCAATTCTGGAGATAAGAAGTTCGAGAAACAAGTTTTACAGAGCTAAAATCAAAGCTTGCATTCCTTCAGGAGGTTCTACAGGAAAATCCACTCCTTGTCTATTCCAGCTTCTAGAAGCTGCCCACATTCCTTGGCTCCTGGCCAATGACCTCTGCTTCCATCGTCACATCTCTTTCTTGAACTGACACTCCTGCCTCCCTCTTATAAGGCTCCTTGTGATTACACTGGGCCCACCCAGATAATCTAGGAAAATTGCACTATCTGCAAAGTCCCTCTTACCATGCAAAGTAACTTACTCACAGGTTTAGAGGATTAGGATGTAGACATCTTTGAGAGAGCATTATTCCGTCTACCACACTAGTCATAAGCTAAGGCTAATGGTTCCAGGTAAGTTTTGACTTTACTCACTGTGATTCATTTGCTTTCTGCCCTGGGGCTTCTTTGAGCCCATGAAGTGAAGACACCACTAGGAACCCACCTGGCAGGCTCTTATGTATGCAGGCTCAAAGTCAGGGAGGGAAGGAGAAGAATTTACTCCCCCTTGGGGCAGTCATCAACTGATGGAGAACAACAGCAGATGATAATGGTAATACTACTATCCACCCATGAGTAGACAATTTGAGAAGCATCTAGATCCTCAGAAGTTCCCACTGGGATTGAGCCCTAGTTGCTAGAGCAGTGAATAACTCGATAACACACTCTTGTATTGGCTTTTCTTCTTTTCTTGTTTCATTCACCCTGGTCCCTTGCTCTTGTTCCCTAAGATCACCTGCCAAATAAATTGCCTGCACACAATTCCTTGCTTTCAGATTGTACTTTAGGGGAGAGGATGGGGAAGAGACCTGGTTAAAACAGTTAGGTAAAGAGTTTTAGACATAGAAAAGGGAAACACAATGATTTAATAAAATGAAAACTATATACACAGTAGGGTATCTCGTCTTGACACTATCACTGTATAACCTTTGGGTCAAACCTCTTAGCTTCGCTAAGGTTTACCAATTATAAAATGAACGGTCTGATTTTCATGATTCTCTATAGTTCCTTCCAGCTCCAAACTTTTATGACACAACAAACAACAGATATTAATATCACCATTTTATAGCCTTCAGGGAAGGTAACATTTCAGAAACTTCAAATGCATATCACAAAGAATAGCCACACTAGAGCCAGCTAAGCTAACCACCCCTCTTTCTTGAAACTCTGCTGGTTTCCTTAACCTTGTATTAAATAGGTTCTTCTTCTGCCCTCTCCATCTACTTCTGTTTCCCATTTCTGTCTCCTCTTTTTTTCTCCTCTTGAGCCATCTGCTCTTCTCAATATATACCCTCTCTCTCAAAGGATCATCCATTTTTTATGGCTTCATCTTAACACCTTTGGCCAGATGACTCCCAAATCTATAATTCCAATTGTGTTCTCTAATTCAAGCTACTGTTCCTCAGCATTTCTACTTGAATGTCTTGCTATCACCTCAAACTCAGCATGCATCAACCCCAACTCATCATTATCTCCAAAAAACCAACTCTTCTATCCTCTTTACTAATGTCTGTTAATTACAAAACACTATCATCCCCTTCACCCAGACTCTCCTGTTAAGTCACACAGTAACTTGTGTTGGTTTTTTCCTTGAAATATCTCTCATTCATCCTTTTCTGTTCAATTGACACTGCCATCACTAAAACTTGAGGACTTGAGGACATGATGCTAAAGCATCCACAAAATACAAGCAGCCACAAAATACAAATACCATATGATTCCACTTACATGGAATCCACTTACCTAGAGTAATCAAATTCATAGAAAGAAGAATGGTGGTTGCCAGGGGTTGGGGGGATGGCAGAATGAGTTGTTGTTGTTTAACGGGTACAAAGTTTCAGTTTTATAAGATGAAAAAGTTCTGGAGATTGGTTACACAACAATGTGAATATACTTAACAATACCAAACTGTACACTTAAAAATGGTTAGGATGGTAAATTCTGTTATGTGTATTTTACCACAATTAAAAAAAAGAAAAGATCAGTTAATACAAATAGTGAATCATTATGTTGTACACTTGAAACGAATATAATGTTATATGTCAATTATATCTCAATAAAATAAAAAATTCAGCAGTCCAAAAAAAAAGACCAGTTAAAAGGCCAAGAATCCAAGTGAAGAGATGATGTGGGTAGGTTGGACTTGAGTGGTATGGTGACCATGTAGATAGAGAACAGAAGAATTCAAGATGTTATTTGGAGGAAGAAGAGACAGGACTTACTGATGGACTGGAAGTGTTTGAGGGCTGAAGAAAGGAATCAGGTATGATATCTGGCTTTTAGCTACTGGGTAAATGATAACACTATTAAATGAAATAGGAAAAGACAGGAATGGACAAATGGAGGGGGTGTTTAAAAGTAAGGGAATCAGGAATTTGTTTTGATTCTCCTAAATTCAAAATATCTATGAGATATCCAAGCAGCAATATCAAGAAAACAGCTCAATATATGTGGCATATATATATCAATATACTGTATTTCCCAAAAATGGTTAAAACGGTATCTCCCATCCTATATGCTTTTCTTACTATGTGATTTAGACCCCACCTCTTAATGGCGGGGACAGTCAGTGTCCCTCCTCTTGATTCTGGGTAGGCTTACTACAATGCAGAGGTGAAGCTATGCAACTTCCAAGGCTAACATAAAAGGTGTTACAGCTTCTGTCAGACACCCTAGAGATGCTTGTTCTTGGAGCCTAGCCATCATGTTATGATGAAGCCCAAGCCGCCCATGTAGAGACCCACATGGAGAGGAACAAAGGCCCCCAATCCACAGCCAGCCAGAGAGGTCCCAGCCAATTGTTAACACCAACTTGTCAACAATGTGAGTAAACCATCCTAAAAATGAATCCCTCCAGCCACTCTAGATCATACCACATGGAACAGAGACAAGCCATCTCCACCCAAGTCCTGCTCAAATGCAGATTCATAAGAAAAAAAAAATGATTATAATTTTAAACCACTCAATTTTGGAGTGGTTTTTACACAGCAATAGATAATGGATAAGATATATGACTCTGGAGCTCAGGGCAGAGGTCTTGCCTAGAGACATAAATTTGTGAACCAGCCACATATCAATACCATTTAAAATCATAGGATTGAATGAGATCACCTGAGGAAGAGTACAAGAGAGAAATAATTCCAGAATGAAGCTCTACAACTCCAATATAAAAAACTAAGCAGATAAAAGACCACTGATTCAACTCCAAACTCTGCCTACTGCCCAAATTAAGACACACATACATCAGGTATTCTATTAATTTCACTATCATAGAACTACCAGTGTCTCTCACTTGCTCAAATCTGGACTTACTGCTCTTTTACCTGATAATCAGTTAGCAATCAGGGAATCTTCTTCACTATCACCTTCAGGATGCCCTTTGTCTATTTCCTGTTTTCTCCCTGTGTCACCTTCCTCTTTCATTGAGGTTTACTCCTTCCTTTTGGCGGGTAGAGCAAATCGCCACCTTTCTGAGAAAGGAAGTGAAGAAGAGAAATTTTTGGAGATCTTGCACGTTTTAAAACATCTACACTCTATACTTATGCCTAATAGTTTGGCTGGGTAAACAGTTCTAGCTTGGAAATCACTTTCCAATCAGATTTTGAGGGCATTGCTCACGGCCTTCCAGCTTGTGAGGCTGCAGTTGAGAATAATGAATCTCTGTAACATGAGCCATTTCCGCCCCTCTTGAAGTTTACAGGATCTTTTTGTCCTGTGTATTCCAAAATTTCACAACATATCTCAGTGTCTGTGTATACTAGTTATTAAGCTATTGTCCCTGGCTTCAAACCTACTCTTCTCTACTCTGCTTTGTAATGCTGGGGGGCTGGAACCCTGCAAATCACACTTTTCCTTTGCTAGCTGGCTCCCTGATAGATTCTGTCTATAAGGGGCACTAGAAAAGACACTGCAAGACTGAAGGGGGGAACAGGGAGATACTTCAGGTCAGCATCAACCAACAACCATCAACCAACAACCTTCACTCTAGCAATAGCAATGGTTCCAGCAGCAGCAGTTGGTTCCAGTTAGCAATTTTTTGCTGTTGTGTTTTTTCTGCCATTCCCAGACCAGCCTCATCAAGTCTCCTAAAATATCTTTACTTCCTAAGCAGGAAGCAACTCCTCTGAAGTTTGAGTTTCAGTACCTCAGGGCCACTCTTCAAATTCATAGTAATTCTAATAATTCCAATCTCTTCTCTTAGAAGTTCTCCCAGCCCAAGGGGCTAGCAATTACTTCCTACAGTTACCATCTCTGTGACACCTCAGTGTTCCCTTACTGCCTTTTCAATTCTCCTGTTATCTAGTGTATTAGTTTCTGAGGGCTGCTGTAACAAAGTAACACCAACTAGGCTGGCTTAGAACAGAAATCGATCTCATAGTTCTGGAGACCAGAAGTCCAAAATTAAGGTATTGGCCATGCTCTGTGAAGGCACTAGGGAAGGATCTGTCCCAGGTTCCCAGGTCTTTCTCCTAGCTTCTGGTAACCTTATGCATTCCTTGGCTTGTAGATGGTCATCGTCCCTCTAGGCACCTCAGTGTCCAAATCTGTGTCGAAACTTCCCCACAGTCTTTAAAGAACACCAGTCATATTGGATTAGGGCACACACTAATGATCTCACTTTAACTTGATTACCTCTGTAAAGACTCTATTTCCAAATAGGGTCACATTCTGAGGTACTGGGGCTGAAGACTTCAACAAATCTTTTTTAGGGGACACAATTCAACCCTAACATTTAGCTAAACAATTCTTTATATTAAATTCTGTTACAACAAGCAGTGTTGTCTCCATTTCCCTGATTGAAAGTGTATATCTATTTTCATCCATTTTCTTCAGTACCCAGAGGGCATCTCAATCTACAAAATGTTCCTCAACTCTGGGGATTTTTCTTGATTACTTCACTGATACATATTTCTTCTGCGCTCTTTTCTCTGTTCTTTCTCACTGGCACTTCTGTTATTCGGAAGTTGATCTCCTGGACTTCCCTTTTATCCTTTTTTACCTGTTTTCCGTCTTTTCCTCTACTTTATGAAAGGTCTTCCCTACTTTAACTTCCATTTTTCTACTGAGTGTTTTCTTCTTGCTATTATGCTGTAATTTCCAAGAGCTTTTTTTGTTTGTTTGTTTGTTCTAATTGTCCCAAATTCTTTTTTTCTATTTCTTTTGGTCTCTTATATTAAAAGCTTTCCTCATGCACCTGGTGATCCTTGATTGTCTGTTTATATTTAAAAGTAGGGCCCTAAAAGCTGACTGTGAATAACTTATAGTTTTTCTTCTTGGGCTAGTAAGAAAAGCATCCTCTCAATTCTTACTTGATTGCCAGAATTCTGGGAGCCAAACAGGAGAAGAGGCCTCAATAAGGGTCCCAACACTGAGCACATTCACTTAATCCAGGTGTTTTCTGTAGGACACCCAGCCTTCAATTATGTCTAGTGCCCAAAGAGGGCAGTCACTTAGGTATACAAATTGACAAAGATCTAGGTCCAACGTGCTTTTTTGGTTTTTTGGAATAGCTTACTGAGATATAACTCACATACTATACAAATGACCCATTTAAAGCATACAATTCAATGGCTTTTAGTACATTCACAGAGTTGTGCAACCATCACCATAGTTTTAGAACATTTTCATCACACCAAAAAGAAATTCCATACCCTTGAATAGTCATTTCCCACTTCCCTCTAATCTCCCCTATTCCCAGCCCTAGGCAACCATTAATTTACTCTCTCTATAGATTTGCATTTTTCTGGACATCTCACACAAACAGAATCATTACATGGGATCTTTTGTGACTGACTTCTTTCACTTAGCATAATGTTTTCAAGGTTCATTCACATTATAACATGTATTAGTACTTCATAATTTTTTATGCCAAATAACGTTCCATTGTGTGGATATGCATTTTATTTACCCAGTTGATGGACATCTGGGTTGTTTCTACTTTTCGGCTATCATGATTGATTGAGCTGCTTCTTAAATAGCCTTTCCAGCAATCCTATTTTTAGCACCACTCTCATGTCCCTTGGACAAAAATACCTGATGCTGCCAATTCCTGAGCCTGAGGTTTCTTATCCATTTTTCCTCCTGCTAGTTTAGAACTGAACATTTTTAAGTCTACTAAGAAGTTTCTATCAGTCTGTTTGCTTTCCAGCTTCCAAATTTTATTGCTTTTTTCATTCTCTTTAAGAGCGTAGTTCAAATCAAATTTGTCTAATTCTCCTTTTAGTTCTGTCAGGTTTTTGCCTACCAAATTAGCAAAATTAGAATGATAATGCAGAGTTAAGGAACACTATTTGTTGGTAAAGATGTAAATTGGTATGGTTTTTCTGAATAGCAGTTTGGCAACAGTTAGCAATATTTTAAACATCTGTAACTTTGAACCCAGTTATGTGACATCTAGAAATTGATTCTAAAGCTCTTAATGTGCACCAAACATTGCTTATCAGTCAAATGGATTCATGATTCTCATTTAAACCTTATAATAATCCTTTAATTCAGTATCGTCCCCATATTACAGACGAGAAAAATGAAGCTTATAGACGCCTAAGCCCAAACAAATAGTGATGAAGCCTATACTGGAATTTAAGCTGACTCCAGAATCTTTAAATTTATATATACTGACATGGAAGGATGTTTATAAAAGCCAAGTTAGAAAACAAGACATAGTGTGTGATCCTATTTTTTTAAAAAGTGAGCATGAGTTTCTATATTTATAGAAACAAGCTGGAATATACATATTAAAAAATAACAGTGATAAATACTAAAGACAAGATACCATTTAGAGGAAAGAAAGACAGAATTATACAAAAACCTGTAATGTAGGGCTGGCCCAGTGGTGTAGCAGTTAAGTTCACGCACTCTGCTTTGGCAGCCCGGGATTCCTGGGTTCAGATTCCGGGCATGGACCTACACACCACTCGTCAAGCCATGCTGTGACAGCATCCCACATACAAAATAGAGGAAGATGGGCACAGATATTAGCTCAGGACGAATCCTCCTCAAACAAAAAGAGGAATATGGGCAACAGACGTTAGAGGTCAGGGCCAATCTTCCTCACCAAAAAAAAAAAAAAAAAAACCCTGTAATGAGACTGCTCACATAATTAAGACTAAACATAACTGAGTTTTCTGGCAACCAGGACTTAAAGAAAATGACATTTTATTTCCTATAACCATGTAATTCCTGTTTCTCCCACTCTGACATGTGGCTCAGATTAACTCTCCCTCTCATTTCTGACTGATATCAGGTGGAAAAATACAACCACATATATAAATATGTGTGTGTATATATATATATAAATATATACACAGACACTTAAACACATACATGTATATGTATATTACTGCCTGAAGTATATACGTATATATACATATAAATGTGTATTACAGTTTCTTGCCTAGAGCCAATTTATTCTGCCAGTTATGATTTACCACCTACAGAGAGGGCTGTTGAAAATGGCTCATTTAAAATATGACTTGGCTTGTTCTCAATATGACAACTGCCCTTTCCCCATCCTTCAAAGTATTTGAGCCTATGTTCTGCACTTAGATGACAAGACAAAGAACAATGCACACAGACACATATTATGTGTTTTGTGGTTTATTTCTTCAACATTTTGCTTTTCCTACTCTTTGAGATTTTACATTAAAAATACCTCATATCGGGGCTGGCCCAGTGGTGCAGCGGGTTAGTTCGCGCTTGGCAGCCCGGGGTTTGCGGGGTTTGGATCCCAGGCGCCTGCCGACGCACTGCCTGTCAGCCATGCCGTGGCAGCGTCCCATATAAAGTGGAGGAAGATGGGCACGGATGTTAGCCCAGGGTCAGTCTTCCTCAGCAAAAAGAGGAGGATTGGCAACGGATGTTAGTTCAGGGCTGGTCTTGCTCGCAAAAAAAAAAAAAAACCTCATATCTAAGTAGCACACAGACAGAGAGAACAGTCTGGTGCTTACTGGGAGGAAGGGGGTTGAAGGGCGGGCAGCACAAGGAGTGAAGGGACACATTTATATGGTGACTGACAAACAATAATGTACAACTAAAATTTCACAATGTTATAAACTAATATGACATCAATTAAAAAAATACCTCATATCTATATGAGTATATCCCACCAATTCTTAGTCGTAACTTCCATGATATGCACCAGACTAAATTAAAACAAAAAGATTCAGGAAGTTCCAAGATTGTAAACTGAAGCTTGAGTGGGAGTAAAAGTAGTAGTAGTCTAGAAACAGTTTTATTAAAGGAAATCAGAAACTTTATATGACAGGACAAGGTAGGCAAACTTCTGTAAAGAGTCAGATAGTAAATATTTTAGACCACACACAGTCTGTCTCTGTCCATAGTCGTCATCTTTTACAATCCTTTAAAGATGCAAAACCATTCTCAGCTGAGGGCAGTACAAATAGGGGTTTTGAGAGAGTCCAATTAAAATAGTGGATTTAATACACAGGGTTTTTTTTAAGAAATTAACATAGAGGGCAAAACATACAGAAAAGCAAACAACAGTAACAAAATTTCAGAAGCTAAAAGACAGAGGGATAAACTGGTCAGTAACCCACTTAGTGAATTCCAGAAAGGTAAAGCCTAACCCAGGAGTTGAGAAACACAATTTATTCGTCAGACTCCTCAGAAAGATTAAGGAACCGGCAGCACCTAATACTGCTTAAACTGAGAAGAGGGATTAAATAAGAAACACTGGGTGAAAGCTGTCTGAGAAGCATTAAATCCTTTTAAGTTTCCTCTCCAAATCTACCTGATGGTGTGCTACCCCACTCTGAACTAGGGGTCATCAGATATAATTAAAGAACTGTGTACCTACCAAAGGTGGGGGAATGAGAAATCCAGTCCCTGACACCAAAAAAACTGGCGGCCAATCTTTCAGCCCTCAAGCAGATTGAGTTTTCCCTCATGAATGTGACCCAAGAGGAAACACCTTCCAGACATCAAGGTTTTCTCAAAAGAATGGCTCACTTGGACCACCATGAAATGAAGTTCAAAGTCTTTTAAGTCCCCATCAATTCAGGCTTTTGATCACAAGATAAAATCCAAGGATTACTGACACCTGAAGTAAGCCTCCAACATAAAAATTAGAGACCAATGTAGAATAGAGTCTGTAAAAAGAAAAAAGGTTTTAAAAAAAGTCATTTAGAGCCTCAGAGAAGATAGTGCATCCATGAAACAAGTACAGGACGCTCTCTATGAAAAAGAATTTTTAAAAACAAAGAAGAGCTGGGGCCGCCTGGTGGCGCAGCGGTTTAGTCCGCGCTTGGCAGCCCGGGGTTCGCAGGTTTGGATCCTGGGCGCCCACACCGATGCACTGCTTGTCAGCCACGCCGTGGCGGCGTCCCATATAAAGTAGAGGAAGATGGGCACGGATGTTAGCCAAGGGCCAGTCTTCCTCAGCAAAAAGAGGAAGATTGGCGACGGATGTTAGCTCAGGGCTGGTCTTCCTCAAAAAAACAAAAACAAAAAAAACCCAAAAAACAAAGAAGAGCTCTTGGGAAATCAAAATCTTGAGAGCAAAAGTGAAAAATTCAACAGAAAGCTTAGGAAATAAAGTTAAGGAAATCTCCCATATAAAACAGAGTAAAAAGACCAGGAGATGAAAAATAGGAAGAAAAATAATAATAGAGGACTAGTCTAAGAGATCCAAACAAATAACAGAAGTTTCAGAGAGAAGCAAATGTTAGGAGAGGAAATCTTTTTTAGGGACTTAATTGTGTCCCCTGCCAAATTCATGTTGAAGCCTTAACCCCCAATGTAACTGTATTTAGAAACAGGGCCTTTAGGAGGTAATTAAGGTTAAATGGGGTTATAAGGGTGGGACCATAATCCGATAGAACTAGTGTACTCGTAAGAAAAGGAGAGAGAAGACAATCGCTCCCCCCACAGAAAGGCCTAGTAAGGATACAGTGAAAGGAGGCTGTCTACAAGCCAGGAAGAGATCTCAACAGAAACCAACCCTGACAGCACCTTAATCCTGGACTTCTAGCCTCCAGAACTGTGAGAAAATAAATTTCTGTTGTTAAAACCACTCAGTCTGTGGTACTGTGTTATGGCAACCCTAGCAGACTAATATAACCATCAATGAAATAATTCAAGAAAATTTCCCAGAACTGATAAACATAATTTTGTAGACTTGGAGGTACAATCACAATGAATATCCAAGAAAACACACAAAAATAGATACGCCAAGCGTACGCCAAAAATAGTACACCAAGTCACACCCTCATGAAATTCTGGAATACAAGAGACAAAAAATTCCAGAAAGGCAAAACACATTAGGATCAGGAATCAGAATTTTGAAAAGAATCACAAGCTAGAAAACAATGGAGAGATGCCTTCAGAATTCTGAAGGGAAATGATTTCCAACCTAGAATTTGTTATGCAACCAAATCAAGTGGGAAGACAAAAAAACAGTCTTCCTTAATGCAAGATCTCTCCCTTTCACAAGAATCCACTGTGGGATATATGGAATCAAAAAAGAGGGTCAAACCAAAAAAGAACCACATAATTCACAGGAAATAGACTTAATAGAAGAAAGGCAAAGGGAGTAGCTAATTTATGGTAAAGCTAAAAACCCCAGAGAACTGCTATGGACCAGCCAGAGAGCTGGTTCAAGCAGGTTCAAAAACTGGCAGACAAGAACAGAGCAATTCTATTCCCAGGTATATCTATATATACTCTAAAGAAATAAGTGTGCATGTCCACTAAAAGACTTGTAAGGAAATGTTTAAAGCAGCTGTATTCACAATAGCTAAAAACTGGAAACAAACCAAATATTCACTCATGGTGAATTTTTTAAAAACTATATATTCATCTGACAGAATGCTACCATCAGTGAAAAAGACCAACTACTGCTGCACCCAACATCATGGGTGACTCTCACAAACACAATGTTAAGCAAAAGTAGCCAACCACAAAAGAGTATATACTGCATGGTTCCATTTATATTAAGTTCAAGAACAGGCAAAAATAACTTACAGTGATACAGGTGAGAAAAGTGATTACTTTTAGGGGTAAGACATACCGATTGGGAGGAGGCATGAGAGCCTTCTGGAGCACTGCAAATGTTCTATACCTTGATCTGCGTGATGGGTATGTCTATAAATATAAAAATTCATTAAGCTATACACTGAAATTTGTGCACTTTTCAATTTTAAAAAGTTTAATGATTCTCTAAACAAGTTTTTAAAGAAATTAATGAGATTTTCAATTGAATCCCACAACAGGAATTAATCAAAAGGAAAAAAAATTTAAAGCCTTATACACAAAGATCTTTATTTCAGAGTTATTTATAACAGAAAAAAAACCTGGAAATAACACAATAAATGAGTGCCATGCATACCCTGGATTTCTCTGGTATGAGAGAAAGATTATTATTTGGCGTCTTTCTGTTACTAGCGGCCAAACTTAATAGGAATTAACCTAAAGGAGCCATCTGCCCAGATGGAAGAGCATGTTCACAGGCTCCAAGGCAAAAAAGAGCTTGGCTACTCAAGGCCCAAGGAGCAGCCCAAAGGAAAGGGAAAATGGCAAGAGACGCAGCTAGAAATAAGCAAAAGCCAAATCATGGAATGCCTGATAGGCCTTTTGAAAAACATGGAAAAAAAAAAACAACAGAAAAATTAAAATAACTGACTTCCTAGGGCAGAATTCTAGGGGGAAGCGGTTGTAAAGGAAGTATTCTAAATGTTTCTAAAAATAAAAAATGCTATCATTCAAGAACATGTACCTGGAAGTGATCAAACATTTCCAAGGAAAAGTTTCCAAAGCTCTGTTTAATAAAACGTTTGTGTAATATAGCTGAAATACTTAAAAAGCACCAGGCATATTAAATTCTTTGTTATATCTATTATTTGAGTTGACCTAAACGCAACATGATTTGGAAGTATGTACTAAAATTTTTGGAAGGCTGATTCTTAAAAAAAACCTTGTAAGATGCATCCATTTTTTAAAAGATTTCCCCAAGCCATATTCTCACTGCTTTATTCAACTGTTTGAACAAAAGCAGAAATTATTCATACCATACTTAAGTCCAATTCAGCAATCCTTAAGTACAATTTCAGGAATAAAGAACAAGAGAATCAGTGTTTCAACAGATTATTTTAGCAGATAATTAATTTAAACAAACAAAAAAACCCATTATAAACAACCAAAAAATAAAAGAAAAATAGCTTCTAACCTGTTTCAGACCAAAAGAGTAAAACATTCCCTCCAGAGATATTTCACCCGATAATTTCCTGTGCTCGCTCTCTTACACCATTCAACTCTTGCCACCTAAATGTAAGAAAAATACCAAGGCAATCCTATGCTGCTATTAACAAAAACTTTAGAGTTAAGGGGAAAAATATGTGAAGAACAAATATATAAAGGCTAACTCCTCAAATGGAACAAATGATTTTCAGAATGTTTTGCTCAATAAGTAGATTGCTCAATAATCTGGTTCTTGACAGATGAACAAGATGGCAAAGTAGCAAAATATAAGTGTTACTGTTCTAACAATCAAAAAGAGAAAAAGAACATTTAGCTAGATTATTAAATTTAGTTATGTGATAAGCCCTCAGCGGTTTCCTCCAAACCATTACATTGCTCACATCTACTTTCAAGGCCCCCAAAGATTCAGTCTCTTTATCAAGAGATTCAGACAGACTAAACTCCAGCAGTAAAACTTGTAAGAGATGCAGTCACTCTCCTAGTGGGTCATAGGACTCAACTGTAGAGATGACAATGTTATTTTTGTTAATGCTGTTAATACATGTAACAAGCATCGAAAAAGGCTGTATGTAGACTTCAAATCAATGATTTAAACAATGCAAGTTGTGGAGGTTCCCCCTGCCCTCAAACAGAAGTTTTGAATATATATGAGAAGGCATAAATACACAAAATGAAAAGTAATGTGAAGCAAACAGCACAAAATGACACCGCAAGAGATGAGAAGTAGTATAGTTTCATAAGGAAAACACAGAAAATTTTAAAAAAGGAATACACAGAACTTAAGTTAGGAAATCAAGTAGAAAACCAAAGTTTGAATCTCAGCTCTGCCACCGTCACTAGATGTGTGAATTTTAGTGCAGTTATTTTGTATGGATTTCATTTCCCTTATCTATAAAAGGGAAGGTTGATCCACAATATTGTTCCATGATATTATGATACAAGCCCACATAATAATGGTATTAAAATCTAATTTAAAAAATCTTATTAAATCTAATTAAAAACCAAAGGAATGATAAAACAGTAAGGGCTATGGGTTCAAAGGAAAGCAACAACAGAGGGAACAGAAAGATCTGGAAGACTGCACTGAAGGACCAAAAATAAAACCTCAACAAAATTTGACTTCATTTGCTACTTGGGTAATTTAAGCGGGAGAATTTCTTTTAAAGAATAGGCAGGCTATGCATAGGCATTCAAAGTCTCAACAGATATGAAGGTAGAAAAATAAGAAATCTAAATAAGACGAGATTAGTTTGGTTAGAGTGGACAGCTCCTACAGAGAAATAGTGCTGTCATTAGAAAAAACAGGTTTTGAACAGATTGTCAGAAGGTTAGGAATTCTGAACTATATACTCTGTAGACAACGGGAAGCAATCACTGGTTTAACAGTGAGAGACATGTTCCAAGCCTTATTTTCAGATTGAGGCAGAAGGCAGGACATACTGAGCAGGGAGAAAAGGTAGGCAGAAAACTCAATTAAAGGCTACTGGAAAGGAACAGATACTTGTAAGAAATTTGAAGAAATGGTGGACAAAAATTGGCCAATGTTAAGTTATGTGGATTGAAGAAGTCCAAGATAAAACCAAGGTTTGTGTCTGGGTAATTGAAAGCATGATAATATCACCAAAACAAAGTCAGCATATGGAATCGCTTTTGAAGGGAAGACTATAAATCCTATCTTTGAAACAGTTTAAAGTGAAGATCATCCAGACAGAATTGTTGCCTTAATTAAACAATCTTTAAATGTCACTTTTGGCCCTGTCAGCTGTCTTCCTAAAACAGCACAGCTGAGTATTTATGAAGAATTTGTTAAATTGCTTAGTGATTTCAAGAGTTCCCTCCAATTTTACTTCTGGACTAAATAAATAATCATTTAGCCTTCTGGTGTAGGTAGAGAACATTTAGTATTTTTCCACATTATAAAGGTGAGCAAACTGCAAAAGTTATTAACAAATTATGACAGAAAAAAATGGACTGCATCTCTATTTATTTAAATCAAGTCTTCCTGACAAGTGATTTACAACAATAACTACATCAAATCTACCTTGAGCTTTGGCACAAAAGTTCTCAAAGGTCCAAAAGAAAAATAAATCCAGCGGCATAAAGAATCACTCAATACCTAACAAAACACCCTATGTATGCATTAAGTTTTATTTACACGGACCTGAAAGCACTGGTAAAATCTAGATTAAGAGATAATGCTTAGAAAAATAAAGCAAACAATTTAAAATTTAATACGTGAACAAGCACAGCTGAGGAGTCTTGAACACTACAAAGTGTTTACATATATTATATAATTCCTACAGATCACAATTTTCCCAAACAAGAAAATCCCAGAGTTTGTGATCAAGACGGAATGAAACTACCATTAATCAACCAATGCATATTTCTTGAGTTATCAAACTGTGAATGGGATGCCTATTTAAGAACTGACATTATTGACAATTACCAAACACACAAAACCCTCTTCTTGGATTATTTCCCCATTTACTTTGTGACCTCGCTGCAGACTGAGGTTTAGGCACAGTGGTTTCCAGGTGCTTAATAAATTCCATGGTTGGTTTTTCATAAGTCTACCAAAGTAAGATTTTTAAAAATGAATCCCTCTTGCAACACTTACCCGTTTTGACCAGACATTGAGTTTCTTTGCTCACCACCCAAGAAGTGGTTAGAAAATTCTCCTTAACTTCATTCTTGCTTAACTCCAATGGTGTCTTACCAAATCTAACGTGCAGAATTATTTTTAGGTGGCCGGTTCATCAGTGCAACATGATTTGAGCGCCTATGTTACGGTTCCCAGCCCTGTACAGCTTCCCGAGCTTCTAACGGCAAATTTAACTTTTATGAAAACACATGAGGTTACAAAACCAGCCTATCGAGATAAGTGTTTTTTGCTACCGGACATATTACAATCCAAGTCAAAAGCTCACAGACCAAGCAACTCGCGTACAAATCTACAGTCCATACGATTACAATAACCCCGATTTCCCGAGAGCCAGGGAAAGGCCGGGGGTGGGGTTGGGGGAGGGGCAGAGGGCACATCCCGAGGATGTCCACCCTCGGCCCCGGGCACGGCTCCCTCCCCTGCTCTTGGCTGAAGGTGAGTGCGCCCCTTCCCTCCTCTCCCACGTCTCTCCCTTCCCGACCTCGGATTACGCCACTACAGGCAACGAGACTTTTCCTGGAGGAAAAGAAACAGGGAAGGTGCGCGCCGCACACTCCACCTCCCAGCCTCGCAGGAGCGGCCGGCCGGGCGCTCACGCCGACCGGGCATTGCGGGGTCCGCCAGGGAAGCTGCGGGGCCGCGCTGCCCGGGGCCGTAGCCGGAGGTCGCGCAGAGCCGCGGGGCAAAGGGCCAGGCCCGGCCAAGCGGCCTCCCCGCCCCCTCCGGCTCAGCTCCGGGCCGGCAGACGGCGCCCCCAGGGCTAACTTCGCCGGGAAAGAGGAAGCGACGCAGCGAGGTAACAGGCTGTGCGGACGGACGAGGCAGGAGAGGCTGTCTGCGCGTCTGCCCGGAGGCAGGGCCGGCTCACCTTCCCTCTGCCGAGCCCGGGCGGCGAGAGCTCACCTGAGGAGGGCACCGGGACGACGCCGCGGCCGCCGCGATGGCCGTTACGGCACGAGGCCTCCGCTCCGCCGCCGCGTAGCTCTCGGGAGAGGGGCGGGGCGCCCGCGGTGGGCGGGCGGGGCTGCAGCGCCTACTGGCCGCCAGGCCGCGGGCGGATCCTCGCGGGCAGGAAACCCCCTCCTGACCCAATCTGATAGGCTCTATCGCCCCCTTCCCGCCTACTCCGGACGCGAGAGCTGTCTGCGCCGCGCTGGGATTGGGCGGACCCGCCTGTCAATCAGACGTTGGGCTGGGCCTGGAGCGAGCTGAGGCTGCGCGGTGGAGAACCGGCAAGAGGATGAGAAGCGGCCGACCTGACCCTGACTTTGGTCGCTTTTCCTCCCCGCTGAGTGCTGTGGGTCCTCCTCCTCCTCAGCGCTGCGGGAGAGACTCCACAGCAAAAGTTACCGCTTCCCTGGTTCGGCCCCAACCGCTCTGGGATCTTCCTCCTGGTTTTTGCACCTGAAGAGGGTCCTGTCAGATGAAGGTTCTCAGAGGCAGGGAGCAAAAAAGAAACCAAAGGCCTGGAAATGGGGGCCTGAGAGAAGATGTACGACATATGCTTAATTTGAGCCACAAACCGAAATAAACAGTCTGGGAGGCTTTGAATTCTCCTGACGCGTGGGTAGCTTCCAGTCTGGTCCTCGGTAGTCATGCTGTGAGGAGGACAGTGACCTTCGGTGCCAGGTCTGCCCACTGTTAGTGGCCTGGCCCAGCCACCTGCCGCGCATCAAGAAGTTGGTTCTCCCACGCCGGTGCTGCAGCCCCCATAACCTGCCTCATTCCTTCCTCTGGTGGCTCAGCTTAGGCGTTGCCTCCTTAGGGAACCTTTCCTGGAACACAGGTATTTTCCCCATCCAAGCTGCTGAAATAGTTTGTCCGTATCCCTACCTGGATTGTAAACTCCATTAAGTCAGGAGCCATGTCGGTATTCCGTTTTTCCCCAGGGCCTAGCACAGGATAGATCGTCAGTAAATATTGTTTAAGGCATTAATACATTTTCCTCTCCCTTCTTTAATCCTGGCCCTGACTGTAAGTTCCAAGAGTTCACACTTTTCTGCATTTAACTTCAAAATTACTCATTTGAGTGCTAATAAACTATGTGGTTTGCTTGCCACCTATAGGATCATAAGGTCAAGCACAAATCACCCCTGGCCTGTTCCTGGCCTCAGGTTGGCTGGGGCAAGTAGACTGTGAAACTGGGCAACAGCTACTCTGTGCCTACATCCCATTATTAGCATCCAAAGTGAATAATGTACATGAATTTTTTATTCTAAGGGTCTAAATACCTTTGCATATTTTATCATGGCTACAATGAACTGAATTGTGTCACCTCCCAAAATTCATGTTAAAGCCCTAAACCCCAGTGTGACTGTATTTGAAGATGTCCACCATGAGAGGACACAGTGAGAAGGCAGCCATGTGCAAGCCAGGAAGAGAGCTCTCACCAGAAACTGACCATGCTGGCACCCTGATGTGGGACTTCCAGCCTCGAGATCTGTGAGAAATTAACTTTCTGTTGTTTCAGCCACCCAGTCTCTGGTATTTTGTTATGGCAGCCCGAGCTGACTTATACAATAGTTTTATTTGTTGATACATCTTATAAAGTTTATGGATTGAGATATTATTATACTCATTTTTGAATCTGGAGAAACCGTTGTACAGAGGTTAAAACTATTTCTCCAAAGTCACACAGCAAACTGTTAGCAAAACCTGGCTCAATTCAATTATAGTTACATATTTAACAAGTGATGGGGACAGGGGGTGTGAATACAAATACAAGAGGTAAAGTAGTTCTTGCTATCAGGTAGCTTATACCACCATCTTAAGTGGGGAAAAGAAACCCAGAAAAAATATGCTTAAGTCATAAGTTTAGATTTTCTTTTCTAAAGGAATATGTTTGTTTGTTTGTTTGGTGAGGAAGATTAGCCCTGAGCTAACATCCGTTGCCAATCCTCCTCTTTTTGCTGAGGAAGATTGGCCCTGGGCTAACATCCGTGCCCATCTTCCTCTAATTTATACGTGGGATGCCTGCCACAGCATGGCTTGATAAGTCGTGCGGAGATCTGCACCCAGGATCAGAACCCCAGCCAAAGGGGAGCGCGGGGAACTTAACCACTACACCACCGGGCCGGCCCAGGAATATGTATTTTGAATGGGCCAATGATCTGAACAGACCCTTTGCAAGGTTTTTGATCCAGATCTCTTGACTACTGTGACTTCAAGCAAAAGAAGTAAGGGAGAGAGCTTTTTCATAAAACGGTTTTAGTTCCCTGTAAACATGTTTTTTCCTTTTAGTTTTCCTTCTTTAAGTTTCCTCCTCACCCATTCTTACCAGGAACTCTTAAAAAAAGAAAAACTCAAAAAATATATGAAAAAGAGAAAGAGTTGAAGAAAAATAAGAAAACAGCAAAGAGGAAAGCATTGGGTGGAAGGGTAGATAGGCAGAAAGTCACATATGAAATTGCAGTATAGTGTACTTAGAAGGAATGGAGTCCATGTTCTTATGGGGTGGAAGTTTTCCCAGACACTTCCTTCCACACACTGTCTCCCCAACTTTCAAACATAAACATGCACGAGGCTGCTGCTTCCTCTCTTTTCGCGGAACTCAAACCAAAAACAGGAATCACCCCTCTTAATTAGTGCTGAGTAGACCAGGGACTAGCCAGAATTAGGCAATAACAAAATTTAGGTCAAAACTTATGACCTCTGGACTGGAAATATGCCTTCAGATATGGGTAGCTAATCCGTCTAGGATAAAAACACACAGGCAGCTTACTTAATCCCAAAGGAAATGATTTGGGAAGAAAAGAAAGGGAAAAATGAGCCTCCATGTCTCAAGGCCTTTCCCAGGAAACTATTGATAGCTTATGGTATCATTTCTATCATAACTTATGTTATCTATCATAACTATCATATCATAAGTTATGATAGAAATGATTAGAATGATCACTGTCAGGCAGAACTGTTTAGGACTAAAAACAAGCCCTACATACTAAAACAGCAAGAAGTAACTAATCACAGTCTTTACTATGATGTATAGAAATTAGTGGACCCTGGTAACTAAATTTAATTTCTGGATTGAGTATTGTTATACTTTTCTGGGAATTAATTCAACAAAAATTTATTGAGTCTACTTTGTGGTAGGCACTACAATAGATACTGGAGATCTAAAGATCCATCTTAAAGGAGCTAAATCCAGTGTCAGAGAATGAATTTAAACAGATACTTATTATTAATGTAGTAAATACAGCAATAGATATGTACAGGGGAAATTAAGCCACAGCGGGAGGGGAATTGTGTGATCAAGCTAGTCTGGCAATTAGGTAGGCAAAGAAGAGAAAGGCTTTCCACGTAGAGAGGTCTGCATAAAAAAGGTATTACACAGCAGTAGAATATTGCTGAAGCAGAAGATGATCAGAAATGTGAACAATAGGGGGTTGTGGAAGTTAAGGACCTTAGACTTTATCCTATAGGCAATGAGAAGCCATCAACGGGTTTTCTTGCAGCACTTTAAAACGTCATTCTGTTGTTTTCTGACCTCTGTTGTTTCTGATGAGAAGCCAGCTGCAATTCATATCATTGTTTTCCTGTATGTCATGTATCTTTTTCTCTGGCTGCTTTTAAGATTTTGTTTCTTTATCAGCAGTTACACTCTGTTTCTAGGTGTAGTTTTCTGTGCATTTATCCTGCTTGGATTCACTTACTTCCCTAGAGCTGTGGATTGCTGTTTTGTTGTTGTTTCCTTTTATCAAATTTAGAAAACTTTTGGCCAATATTTCTTCAAATATTCTTTTCTGCCCCATTCTCTCTCTCTCCTTTTCTAAGACTACACTATGCTAGACTTCTTAGTCCTTAGTACAGGTCATTCCAGGCTGTGTTCATTTTTTTTTCAAAACTTTTCCTTTCTGTGCTTCAATCTGAATAATTTCTATTGAGAGCCAGTATCTAGTAATTCCTGGAAAATCTGAATGTTAATATTTTCACAAAAGCACAGACACCCTGCTAATGACTGTGGGTTCCTTTGGGGAAGGTTTGGAGACATATTAGTCAAAAAAAACAGAAATCACAAGATATTACAACAGCTAGAATTAAGTATTGGGTATTGATGGACTGAAAAAGCAAAAAGGGAACACTGAAGTAGCCCAGAAGTGATAACTGTGGAGAGTAGCTGCCGCTCCTAGGGCTAGTGAAAAAGAGGAATCGAAGCCATGTTATCAGATCTCAGCTCAGAGGAATGACTCAGCTGAGCTGTAGCTCAGATCCCTAAGAGGCTGCTGTCCAGCTAGTCCTACTACTACCCAGAGAGGTATGATGAAGCTGGTTTGGGAGGTGGAGGAGTGCCAAAAGAAGCTCAAGGCTGAGATCAGTTGCTGCTGCCAGAACAAAGGGTTATTGTGTACTGTTGGGGTAACAATGACAGAACTGCAAGCAAACGGAAGGGAGGAAGTCCTTTCTTCCC
This sequence comes from Tapirus indicus, assembly GCA_031878705.1. Classification (NCBI taxonomy): domain Eukaryota; kingdom Metazoa; phylum Chordata; class Mammalia; order Perissodactyla; family Tapiridae; genus Tapirus; species Tapirus indicus. The sequence goes on from CM062920.1 coordinate 15,519,874, forward strand.
TTCTCCTGTCCTCTGGTCTCCCTCTAATACCCGTTATTGATGGAACCTAATGAGACACCAGCTGGCATAAGAAAAATGTAGTTTGCAGAGTCTGAGCCATAGCATCATAGAGGAAAGTAAAGAAGGGTGAATTTGGAACTAAGATAGCTCAATAACAATTGTTTAATAACCAGTACCATATCAACATTTGCTTGTGCTAAATTAGTAAAAATTGCCCAAATTAGACCCCAATTATCACCACTTTATATGCTTTTGCAGACTTTTAGGTCCTTTTGAAAAGAATCTCAGGACACAATGTTGTATCAATTTTCTGCTATACTATGATTACTGCTAGTGTCTTTTTCAGGGCTAAGGACTACCTTTACTGCAGCTCACACTTGTACTTGCTACAAAATCATAAACAGGAGGCAGTTTTGGAAGAGATCTGTATAACTGAGGATAGGTAGACCCTGCCCCAACATTATGTCTCCCACCGTCAGGCACAAAATGGCATAGACTAAGTAGAGCTGGCAAGAATCCAGTCTTCTTCCTACCTCCATCTCCTATGCATTGCCTAATGTGGCCATAAAAGGAGAAGACCAATTTCCTGTTCTAAGGTAGAATAACCACCATCGTCATTGAAAAACCAACTCCTTTCTTTTGTTCCCTCTTTCTTGCCTTAACTCAAGCTCCCTTACCAAGCCCAATCACCTCAAGTTTTCTAACACAAGTATATGACAAAACAGGTATTTAGCATTTCATTGGTATTTAGCATTTCAACGTACAGTGTACTTTTCACAAAAGAAGATTTTTTTAATACTGAAGGGTTTTTGTTGAACATTTGTAGAACATTGGGCATGAACAAGTCTTATGTTCTTTAGTGATGAAAGTTAACATTCTCCCTCTACCATAGTTAGCTTTTGTTAACAACATTAAAGACACCAGGTTCATGATATTTCACATATTTAATATTTGGTTTTGAATATATTTGACTAGAATAAATTTTTCTACATCTGCATATATTATATATTATATAGCACTCTGTCAATTATACAACACAGAAGACATTTATAGGTAAACATTAAAATGGCAGTGTACTATTAATAACTAGACATTAACAAGATATTAATCAGGTATTCATTTAATGGGAGAGTCTAGTATTTCCTGATAATCCTGCCTTCTTAAATTCCTCCAGTAAAGTTTATAGCCAGCAAGGACAAAAACACTAATCATAATGATTACCCCTCCAAAGACATCATAGACACTAGGAAATATGTGTAACACTAGAAGCTGTAAGACCATAGCTACCACAATCTCCAGATGTTGTACTGTGCTGACCAAAGCTGGATGGAATTTGTCCAAAGCATAATAAACTCCTAAGAATGCTGCAGTAGAACAGACACATATAGCTATGAGATAACTCCAGGTTTCTCCATCTAATGGGATGATGGGTTCTTGAAGAACGAACATAGTAGATACTCCCCAGACTGTCCCAGTCCAACCAAAGGTAAACAACGCAGTCCACATGCTGATCTTCTCCTTAATGGATCTGTATACTATCATGGAAAGAGCAGTGGTCAGTCCCGCCATCACGGTCATAGTGTACCCAAAGGCTTCCTTCCAGGCATTTAACAAAGAATTGTCTTCATCAACAATGTTAGGGATCATGACAAGACAAACACCTAAGATGCTGCAAACAACTGTAGCCATGTCAACATAAGCCATTTTCTCATCTACAAGTAAAAAAGCCAAAATGGCACTAAAGACTGTGGTTGTGGCTCTCCACATAGTGGTCCCATTGCTGGGAGGAACGATTGAAAACGATGTATAAGCACAGGTGATAGATATCACATTGCATACACCATAAAAGAAGAGTCGTAATCTGTATCCACTGGGTCCAAAAGGGGCCTCCTGGTAGTAACACACAACTAACACAGATAAGACCTGCAAGACAGAACGGATAAAGATCAGTTCTAGAGATGGAACTTTAGAACGATCAGAAACGAGCCTAGTGATAAGAGCTACACATCCATGAGCCAAAGCAGATCCAAAGAGCACTATCCACATTTTTCTGGATTGAAAAATATTTTTTTCTGCAAAACTCTGGAATTGTCCAATCTCATTGCTCGTTGGGTCTTCTGTAGGTGGAGGTCGGGTATCCATGGTTCCAAAGAAACTTCTTCCTTTTTTTTTCATTTCACTCAGCAGGCCTTTCTTTGGATTTTCTTCCATAAAATATCCATAGTCTTCATTGATTTCCTCATATCCATCATCCCCAGGCTGGGGATAATGAGAAGTATATTTCACCATCACAGTGTTGGGATGTATTTTCACCCGTTTTTTCACTGGATATTTTTTGGAGGGAGAAGTATCCATTTCTTCAGATAATCAATTCTATTTAAGAAGGAAAAAAAAAGACAAATGTACTTATTCATTCAGTTGAAATTTAGTTTTAATTTCTATTATATGCACCAACTCAATAATATAAAGTAGAGATTGGAACAGGAGTTAAAAAAAAAGTGATAGGAAGAGATGATCTGGCAATATGCCTAATCAGGTGTATGAGGTGCAATGAAATCGTCAACCCTTTTCTCATTTGCATTTTAAGTCTGCCCCTATTTCTCATTCTGCTTATTCTTTGTCTCATTCAGCTCTATTTCCTATCTTTACATCACAAGCAACTGATATTTTTCCATCTTCTCATTCCTATCTCTCCCTCTACCCATCCAATAAGAAAAACACAGAAAAATAAATAACTTAGATCAAATCTTCCCTTCTCATTGTGTCCATTTGTCTATATTATAAATTATAAATGCATAAGTCCAAAGTCTGCTGCATAATCACATCTGTGTAATACCAGAATTAGCCTTATATTACAAATTATAGTGATTTTAAACATTTATTCTGGGCTCCCCATACATTTTCAGATATATAGATACACTAAAATTAGAAAAGTAAAATGGATTTAGTGATTCATGCATTGTCGGTGTGTACAACTTTACTGATGAGCAATTGGGCAATATGTATTAAGATTTTAACTGAAACTACTCTCAGCAATACTACTTCTAAGATTTTACCCTAACGAGATGATCACAAGAGGCTTTTTACCTTATATATAAAAAAAGGGAAAAAATAAGAATACATATTTATATTTGCTTATATAACATAAAGAAATTATGGAAAGATACAAAGGAAACTAATAATTGTTGAGGTGGGACAGGGAACAAGAATGGAAGAAAACCTTTTTATCGTATACTTATTTAGATTTTAATTTTTGAATTACGCTATTGTTCAAAAATTAAACTACAAACTAAAATAAAATGTTCATCTGTTATTTAAGAAAAAGAGAGAGCATACAAAAAAGTGTGGAAAAAATGTATGAATAGGAGAATTCATGGTAGCTTACTACAATGACCCTTCATACAATGGAATACTATGCTATGCATCCATTAAAAACCACAATGCAGATCTTTATTGACGTGGAAAGATGTCCATGACATACTGTTGAGTGGGAAAAAAGTTAAGCTGCTTGTAAGGATTAAATGAGATAATGCATATAAAGAATTTGCCACAGTATTGGCATATAGTAAACTCTCAATAAGTGTTAATAAATTCAGCTTCCTTTCACCTACAGTTAACTCTTTTTAAGCACTGGGTATCTTCTACAATGTTACTCTTTCTCTGAGCCCTGTATTTATTCACTCAGTTCTCTTTTGTTCCTTCTCTCTCTCTTTCAATGAACAGTTTCCTATTTTCTTCCTAATGATTCCTTTTCTCCCCCCTAAAAAAATAAAAATAAAAAAGAAGAAGAAACCTTTTTATTTTTTTTGTCCTGATGACATACTCCCTGTTCCTTGCCAAAACCTCATCAGTTCCAGGATCTTAAACCATGGTCCAGAAATCAAATCCTATTTTGTTCTTTGACACCATCTGGGTAGCCAACTGTTCCATTCCTATTTACTGCTTTCTCTTCTAAACACCACCACCTTCAGTTGGAAGAAGTCATTTGAAAAAACACCACCTGTGCCCTTTAGTTTTCTAGCCTGGCCCTCCTGCTTTCCATCCTTCCGGCATGTTGCTATCAGGCTAATCTGATGTTCTTTTTTTCCAATTTTTATCAAGCCATTTCCACTTCAAATCATGACTTCAGCTTAAATAATACCAAAGTGAATTAATCATCTTGGTCTCCCAAATAGATTTTCCTTCCCTAACTTCCTCATTTATGTTTGCAATACCACCATTTTTCCAGTTCCCCAAGCTAGAAACCAAGGAATGCTCTGAATTATCCTTTCTGCTGTCACACTTCCATTTGGTCATCAATCTCATTGTTTTTGTCCTTGAAATATTTCTCAGATTTTCTCTTTCTCCTCCAATTCCATTTTCCTTTGTGATTCTGGATCAGGTTATCATGAATTCCTATCTAGAATATTGCAACAGCATCCTAACTAGCCCCCTTGAATCCCAGTCCTTCTCCACTAAAATTCATCTATAGTATACCACTGTCATCTTAATCTGTCTTTAAAAGATTCAGAACAAAACAAAACAAAAACCTTTCCTCAAGCTTTCCCCATTCAAGAACCTACAGTGATTTCCTACTGACTACCTCATTGAATCTCAACTCCCCTGCCTGGCTCTCAAGACCCTGCTCAGTCCAGCCTCTGTCAACACGTGGCTCCTTAACTCAAATACTTTGCTCTGATCAGTCCAGTGTCCTCCCTGTCCTCACTCCCCACATGTACAAATCATTTCTCTAAGCCTTTATTCTCATTAGTTTCCCCTCTGCTCCAACTTTCTAAACACTGTTCATCTTTTAAGAAGGCCCAGTCCAAATTCTACCCTTTAGAAACAAGCCTTCCCTGACCACTCTGGCCACTTATTTTTTTCTTCGTTGTTTAAAATCTGCAGTAGTTCTTCTAATATTTATAATCTAATAATTATTTAGTTGTCTCAACTCAGTGGAGTTTTGTCTCTGGTCGCTGTACCCAAATTTACTATGTTAAATCTCCTTTCCTTCCTGGTCAGCAAGCATCGTAATGACATCTCTGTTAAATCCCGTAACTTCCCACTTGCTGTACACTGTTAAAACTTTGCCTTATATCTATTCAAAACTTTCCCCTCCCCCACTGCAGGCCAGATTTGTAGCTCCAGGAACATGAATAGGGAGAGGATGTGACCTGCTATTTTACTTCCTCTCCCATTCCCTCCCTTTGGAGTCTGTAGGAGGGCGATATGGTCTGCCTCTGGGAACACCTCCTCCATCCTCCTCGTCTAAGCTCTAGCTCCACTGGTGTACTGGCACAGGGAGGAAAGAAAAGAAAAGGGACACATGTTTCATATATTGGCTGCTATTATGTGATGGCTTTTTGATGTATAAAGTTGAACTACATTCCCCAGTTATCTAAGCAAACACTAATCTAGGTGCTGCTGTGCAGGTATTTTGCAGATGTGAGAAAAGTCCCTAATCAATTGACTTGTGTGTGTGTGTGTGTGTGTGTGTGTGAGGAAGATTAGCCCTGAGCTAACATCCGTTGCCAATCCTCCTCTTTTTGCTGAGGAAGACTGGCCCTGGGCTAACATCCGTGCCCAGTTTCCTCTATTTTATATGGGATGCCGCCACAGCATGGCTTGCCAAGCCGTGCATCAGTCCGCGCCCAGGATCCAAACCTGAGAACCCTGGGCCACCAAAGTGGAGTGTGTGAACTTAACCACTACACCACCAGGCCGGCCCCCCTAATGAATTTACTTTAAGTTAATCAAAAGAAAGACTATCTGGGGTAGGCCTGGCCTAATCAGGTAAGCCCTTTAAAAGAGGGTTTAGGCTTTCCTTGAGCTCAGAGATTCCAAACAGTTCATGCCCTTAGGGTTCCAGCCTGATCTTCCTTCTTTACTGCCTGTGGACAACAAGCTTCAACCTCTTCTCATGGGGTTCCAGCATATTCTTGATCTCTTCCTGATTGCCTGCCCTACAGACTTCAGACTTGCTTATCCAGCCCCCACAACTGCATTACCCAATTTCTTGTAATAAATCTCCTGCTGGTTCTGTGTCTCAGGTTGAACCCTGACTCTGATACATGTTAGAATTCTCTCTTTGATTGTTGTCTTTGTTTCTCTGTTAACTCTGATAGGCCATTGATACTGTCTAGACTGCAGGCATCCAAATGCAGGCTATCTAGGGTAAAGGCTCTAGGGTCTCCCCAGGGCACAAATCTCTCATGTGGGAGAGCCTCCTGCCCTAGGGCTTATGGCTCACAGATTTTTACTGCTTGGTCCTCCTACCTGGTGGGCAGCTCTCTTGGGCAGGCACCAAGAGTATTCACTTCACCCCAGGAAACTCACATATCCTTACCACTCCAAAGAGTGTACAGGCCACTCACCATGGTGTCCCCCTTCTCTCCAATTTTATTTCTCTTTGCTCAAGCAAGCAAAGGGCAAATTAAAATGCGCTGTCTAAGCAGACTTCCAACTGAGGAATGAGAAGGCGCACCCAATCATTGCAAATAATGATCTGGTAACCTTCACCCTCAATCAGCTTTAAGGGAGAACTTCCCTCTCTCCCCTCCCCCATCAGAAAAAAGCATAACATTCTTCTTAGACTGAAGACCCATAACAGATAATATCATCCCTGTGACAGATTGTATTTTCCAAAGAGAGCCACTAATCTAGTATCTCCCATAGTACATATTTGGGTTTTTTAATGTGAGTTTGACATTATTAAATAGAGAAGCAGGGTCTATATCCCCTCCCATTAAAAGTAGGCAGGCTTTTGTGGCTATTTCAATCAATAGAGTATGGCAGAAGTGACATATTGTGACTTCTGATGCTAGGTCATAAAAGGTGATATAGCTGTGCCTTCCTAGCTGCCACACTTGTGCTTGGAGCTCTGAGCCACCAGGTAAGCAGTCTGACTGTTCTGAGGCCACCATTCTGTGAGGAAACTCAAACAAGCCCAGGTAGAGAAAGTATATGGAGAGGTCCCGAGACTACGTGAAGAGAGAGAGATACCCAGTCAGCCCCTAACTGCTCCAGCCCCTGCTGTTCCAACTCCAGCCACCCTTCTGAGTTCAAGTAAGAGACCCTGGGTCAGCCCCACCAAGTCCTTTCAAAATTCCTGATCTACAGATAATAAAATGATTGCCGTTGCTTTAAGCCACTAAGCTTTGGAGTGATTTGTTACCTGCAATAGATAACTGGAACACTCATTGGCCTCCCCAGTATTTTAAGGAATAGGAAGGAGGAGTGGTTTCGGTGATAGTTAAAGTAGAAAGCCTCTTATATCTGGCTCTAATTGATTGGCTTTTGAAAGTGGGATATTTTATCCTCCATTGTAGGATTCTGGGTGCTAATTCTGAGGTATGAGGAAAGTTTTATTCAACATCCAGTGAAGCATACGTTAGTGTATTTAATCTTAGTCCAACTGCATACTTGAAAGTGTTATTTGCAATGTGCAATTTTTATTTGTTTCTGTCAATGGCTTAGTCTATAACAAATATATTTCAGGTATTTCTCAACACTGTTAATATTATACTGTGATCCACTGATGCAAAAGCCAGCTTATACTAAAAGCATACATAAAAATCTTCTTCAGTCTCTCTAGTTTTCATTTGATTTCAGGCTGCATGAATACAGTTCTTGAAGAAAACCTGGAATTCTGACTAGTTCTTACATTTTGCACATGTAAGTCTTTCAACATGTGAGCATTTCAATAAATATTAATTGAGGTATCATACACCTAGCACCATGATAGGCTCTATAAATATGACAATAAATAAAACAGGCATGGTCCCTCCACTCATAGAGCTTACAGACTAGTGGAAGAGATAACAAGTAAGTCCAAATTTAATATTTTATTGAGCTAATAATGCAAGCAACTACATGAAGTATGGGGAGCTGTTGGAGTACATATAAAAGGCATCTAACCCAAATATAGGGGATTTTAGCAGGTTTCCAGGTGGAAAGGACACCTGAATTGGGACTTTAGGCATATGTAACAATTAGTCAAGTAAAGAGGAGAAAGAAAAACAAATGTGTTTTCCTAGAGACAAGAAATTTAAGAGTCAGAAATGTTGGTTTTGAGTTTTGGCCCTGCCACCAACTAGAGTAATAATTATGTCTATTTTAAGAGAAAGAGTTTTAGATGATAATTGCTGGGATCTTTTGACTCAATTTGCTTCAAAATCAGTTTGTCTTTTTAATGATTTCACACTTCCAGCATTCTGATTTCTCTCCCATGCAAGACCACCGTGCAGTTTAGTGATCATAACTTTCTACCACCTGCTCCAAGTTGTTCTGACCAATGTGCCAACTCAACTTCTCCTCCTTCCTCACAGAGACAAGGGGTCTGAACTAATCTCATGGCTCTGGTTCCTCTGACAGGATTTACATGGAGAGGTGCCCTCCAAGGCAGAGCTGTCCATTTCAACTGTGTGGAGCAACCGGGCGGAATAGAGGGAACATGAAACAGGACAGAGGACCAGCCTGCCCAGCTACAAAGGTATCAACCTGAAATGCTAGACGCAAATGGATTAAAAGGATGCATAGCTTGATGTCTGCTTGAACAATGGGCACAGTTCAGTGTGGCAAGCCTGAAACCAACATTTTTGTCCAAAAGAGGCACTGTTTCCTAAGCTCCAAACCACAACATAAGGCCGAAGATCACTTCTCTCCTAAGGTTGAGAAAATTAACATTGATATCTCTACTGTCTTGGTAGGAATTCTTAGGATAATCCCCTTAAGGTGCCTAAGAAATGCCACTTGGTAATAAGAGTTTCTTTCTTTATTTACCAAAATGATCCCTAAAATAGTAAAAAGTCTTAGATATAAAGCTGGCTAGTGCAACTTGATTGTAGTGTAGTGGTTTAAAAGTAGGCACAGATGTGATATTTGACACTTGTGAATGAGACTGGCTTTTAACTGAATATTTATAAAGAACTAATAGGTTACTAGCTTCTACCGGAGCGGCCTAGCCCTGAGACACCTTAATACCCCCAATGTGCTTGGACAGTCTTGTCCCTGATGAAAAGGAGAAAGAGTTTACCTTACTGGCCACCTACAAGGGAACCCGAAACCATCTTTCCAGGATATCGTGAGACATCAGGACATGCAGAGGATCTGTGCTGTTAAAAGTAACTCCTGAGACCTGCTGAGAGAAGCCATTCCTCCCTCCAAAGTGATGCAAAGGGGCCCATATTCTGAGGCCCCAAAAGCTGTCAGCATGATTCTACTACCCAACCTTACGCTGAACCCTGCCTGGCATAACCCTTAACACCCTCCTTGAACAGGGATTCTTCACTCTTCCCCGTGCAACTCATGAGGATCAGGAGGACTAGAGTCGACAGTTCAGTTTGCTTGTACTTTATTAATATTTTCTGAGTCTGTATTGTAGTGTAAAGCCCCACTGCTTTAGAGGAAAAAGAACTTGCTTCTAAGCTCCCACCTCTGGAACTAGAAAATTAGTTCTTAAATAAACTAATAAAGTAGAGTTTGAGAGACAAGAATAATGACAATAAGAGAGAAATTACAGAGTACAAGGTAAAGGACACGTCCTTTCTTGTATCAGGCACACTGAGGAAGCGAGGAATTTATCATAAGGAATTAAATGTTTGCCCTTCTTAGAAGGTGTGATAATATTCATGTTGCATGTAAGTGGCAAATGATCAAAATGAACCAAGTTTATAACCAAATCATGAAACCTAATGGTCAAGAGAGGCTGCAGGAAAATTAACTGTACAAGACTTCAGTCACATACTCAGATTATACAGGAACCCACCATGGGCAAACTCAACAGAGGGAAAAAAGTGAACAAGGAGACATACAGTCTAGTAGCCTCCTATGGTAAACCAACTGAATGTTATCTCTATAAAAATATAAAAAAGAAATTTCAGGGCAATCTGGACAGGATCATTCTAAGTCAGATGTATTACATACGACAGATATACCCTATGTAATGGCAGAACTTGCAATAAAAACAACACTCATATAGCATCAGATTATTGCTTGACAAACAACAGTCCATCTACATCTCTCTTAGGAAAACAAAAAATAAGGCACATAATCATTTCCCCCTTTGTAACACTTAGATTAAAGCATCCTTGCAATGGGCTATCAGAAAGAGAAGAAGGGGCCGCCCGGTGGCGCAGCGGTTTAGTTCGCGCTTGGCAGCCCGGGGTTCGCGGGTTCGGATCCCGGGCACCCGCGGACGCACTGCTCGTCAGCCATGCCGTGGCGGCGTCCCATATAAAGTAGAGGAAGATGGGCACGATGTTAGCCCAGGGCCAGTCTTCCTCAGCAAAAAGAGGAGAATTAGCAATGGATGTTAGCTCAGGGCTGGTCTTCCTCACAAAAAAGAAAAAAAAAAAAAGAGAAGAAAAAGACAAAGACCTTGATTTAGCCAGAGATCATGGCAACATTTTCAGCACTCTAATGGAAACAATAAGAATTAGGATAAAAGCAAGAATGAGAAAACAAATAGAATAAAGAAAGGCAAAATTAATGGCTCTAAAATCCAGTGAAAACAGAAGGAAAGATGGAAGAAGTCAATGATAACAATACCATCAATAGCCAGACGTATTGATATTTACATTTTTACAATAGGCTAAGCACTAAACATGGGTTAACTCAGCTTTGAGAGGAAGTGAAACTTAGGAGGTTTTGGAGTAGGGGAGCATTGAGGAAGGGTGGAAAACTGAAAATTTGGAGAAAGCTAATAGCCTACCTCACTGAACTGAAAGAATTTAAAGGAGGTAAAGGAAAGCACTCACTCTAGGAAACTAATTCAGTAGATATTGTTGAACACACTCCAGGTAGGCCATTTGGAGCAGGTCAGTAGGCTCTGTTGTTGAAGAGACTTTATTCCAAAGTTCTGTCTAGAACTTTTGTCACTTGTACCCAAAATTAGTCTCTCCTCCCTACTCTCCTCTCACTCTTTCCTCTTCCCAATCCCCTCCTTTTTCCCCACCTTACCTTTTCAACTTTACTCCTGTCCCCCACAGACACAGCCCTGTCTGACATTCTAGCCCAGAAGTAGTTACCACTTATTCATGCAAATGATCTCAGGAAAAATATTCATTTCATTGCCTTAAAGGACAAAGCATTATCACTGACAGAATTACATTCTGCTTTCAGAATAGAAGAAACTATTTTCATTTTCCTGAAATCGTAAGTTCTCTGACAGGAAAGAGGGGTGATGACAAAATATCTGTGTGGAAAGTAGCAGAAAAGCCTCAATCATATGACCACCCCTGCCACTGAGAATCCCACCATAAAACCTGGCCTCCCGCCATCCAAACTAAATTGTATGCATTTTCACTCCTCTGGACCTTTTCCCTGTGCCATTTGGTACTTAGCCTCTGCCTCCTTTTGTCATTTTGTTCTTTTTGTGTATGACATTGCTAAGTTTTAAAAAGTAACGGTTTCTCCAGTGTGTGTTTGGGGAGAAGGGGGGCAACAATCTAAGTGCCCCAACAGATGAATGGATAAAGAAAATGTGGTATATCCATACAATCAAATATTATTCAGCCATAAAAAGAAATAAAGTTCCAATACATACTACAAGATGGATGAACTTTGAAGACATTATGCTAACTGAAATAAGCCAGACAAAAAAACACAAATATTGTATGATTCCACTTATATGAGGTTAGAATAGGCAAATTCATAAAAACAGAAAATAGATTAGAGGTTACCAGGGCCTCTACCCGGGGAATGGGTAGTTATGCTTAATGGTTACAGAGTTTCTGTTTTGTATACTGAAAAGGTTTTAGAAATAGATAGTGGTGATGGTTGCATAACATTGTGAATGTAATTAATGCCACTGCATTGTACACTTAAAAATGGTTACAATGGTAAGTTTTGTGTTACATATACTTTACCACAATTTTTTAAGATACAAAAAAAAAGGGGGGGGGGGAGTAGTGGTGCCTCCAGTGTGTTTTGAGGGAGAAGGGGAGGCAATGCTAGGTATTGGTATTTTTTAAAACCTCGCCAGTAATCTTAATGTACAATTTTCTTGTGTGAGAACAACTTGACTAGATTATCTAAGGGCCCTTCTGGCTTTAAGATGTAATGAATCTATGGGCTGCTGCATGACTAAGGAAAACAGAGTGCACAGGGCTGGAAATTTGAAATTAAAAAGTGGATACTGAAGCCAGATTGCCTGGATTTGAATACTAGCTACAGAACTTATAAAATATGTGACCTTAGGCAACTTACTTCACCTCTTTACCTATTTCCTCTTTTGTAAAATTGCAATAATAATAATATTATCTCATAGGGTAGAATAAGGATATTAAATCAGTTAATACATACAAAACAATTAGTATCTGGCACCTAGCAAGTGCTTAGTAAATTTTAGTTATTTTTTTCACGTTACAGTCACGTACCACACAATGACATTTCAGTCACCGATAGACTGAATATATGACAGTGGTCCCATAAGATTAGTACCATATAGCCTAGGTATTTAGTAGGCTATACCATCTAGGTTTGTGTTAGTACTGTAGGGGAGGAAGAAATTTTCCTGTACCCTTCTAAGGTTCTTCTGGCCGGTCTAAGAATTAAATTGACATGAGACAGATTAACAGGAGAAAAACATACAAAAGTTTAAGAACATGTATACATGGGAGAAATCCAGAAAAACTGAGTAACTCGCCAAAATGGCCGATGCCCTCACCTTAAATACCATCCTCAGCTAAAGACAAAAGAAGATGTTGGGGGTGGGGAGAGTCAGGGACTTCAAAGGGAAGGACGTCAATTCACAGGTAGGTGAAAAGGAGCAAATGTTTGGGAAACAAGTGTTTGGCCACACAGAAACAGAAGAACACAGAAGGGAGTCCAACAAACAGGCTTTTCTAGGTTCCTCCCTGTCCACCACGTAGCTCCTGTTATGCTAAGGTGATAGCTCACTTCCTGAGACAGGTTTTTTTATCTGAATTCTTTTAGGCAGTTAAGGAGAAGTAACACGAAAAACTTTCTGAGTCTTTTGTTTCTAAAAAACAATCAGCCTAGGGGCTGCCCCAGTGGTGTCACAGTTAAGTTCACGTGCTCCGCTTTGGGGGCCCGGGCTTCACTGGTTCGCATTCTGGGCACAGACCTACACATCGCTCATCAAGCCACGCTGAGGTGGTGTCCTACATAGAGCAACTAGAAGGATGTACAACTATAACATACAACTATCTACTGGGGTTTTGGGGAGAAAAAAGCAAAAAAGGAGGAAGATGGGCAACAGATGTTAGTTCAGGGCCAATCTTCCTCAAAAAGAAAATAATAATCAGCCTAAAATAATCCTCATGTTAAAGAGACACATTTGGGGTGGCAGATTTTGTTTCCCTTCTATGATGTTTGCACAATGACAAAATGGCCTAACGATGCACTTCTCAGAATGTATCCCTGTTGTTAAGCGACGCATGACTGTATTCTATCTGCCTGGAATGACCTAGTCCCCCCGCTCTCTGCCCTGTCTACCTGTTGAGCTCACATTTGTGCTTCAGTGGTTTGCTCAAGTGTTACTTCCTCCTTTGCAAAATCTTCCCTGGCCTATCTCATCTTTGTGCCCCACTGTCCCTGCATTCATTTGTTTATATCCTGTCTTTCCCATCAGACTGTACACTTTTCAATAGCAGACTTTCTCATCATTATATCTTCAGCCCCTAACACAGTGCCTGGCACATACTAACAGTCAATAAATGTTTGCTGGATGGAATGAAATGGATTTGAAATCCAGGAAGAAGGAGACATGGAAAAGAATGTGGAATGATGTTAAGACTGTTGATATCTCTGTAGGATCTTAGAGGCCCACATATCCATGTCTGCTCTTAGTATCAGTGCTCAATCAATGGTAATCTTAGGTTACTGAAAACCTATCGTTTCCCTTGATAATCCAAACTACAGAAATGTTCAGAAGAATTCTCCCTATCCTTGGCCTTTAGCCTCTGTATTAGTCAGGGTTATCCTGAGAAAAAGAATTAATAGGATTTGTGTATACATATATATAAATGAATTTATTTTAAGGAATTGGCTCATGTGATTATGGAGGCTAGCAAGTCCAAAATCTGCAGGGGGGAGGGAGGGAAGGGAGGGGGCAGCAGGCTGGAGACTCAGAGAAGAGTCAATGGTTCAGTTCAAGTCCAAAGGCTGTCTAGAGCAGAATTCCCTCTTGTACAGGGGAGGTCAGTCTTCTGTCCTATTCAGGCCTTCAACTGATTGGATGAGGCCCACCCACATTATGGAGGGGAATCTGCTTTACTCAAATTCACTGATTTAAATGTAAATCTCATCCAAAAACACCCTCACAGAAACTTCCAGAATAATCTTTGACCAGCCAAGTTGATACATAAAATTAGCCATCACAGCCTCATCTTCTGCTTGTCCTTCACATTGACAAAAGTTCTGGCTATTCCAAACTACAGGAAATTCTTTAAATATGTCATGCTCTTTCATGTCTCTGGCCATTTACACATGCTATTCCTTCTTTATAGAACACTCTTTTCCTGCTTTTTCACCTGGTAAATTCCTGCTCATTCTTCAAGGCCCAGATTAAATATCACCTTCTCTAGAAAAGTTTCCTAGGCCCCTCCCACTCCAATCTGAGTTAGATACCCACCCAGTGCTTTCATTATACAATCAATCATAGAATTTATTGCACTGAATTATAACTGTGTTTTTTATCTTTCTCTTCCACTAGAGTTGTGAAGGTTTTAACCCCACAAGTGTTAAAATTAGTTATTACTAATTATTATATTTGCAGCACCTAGCACAGTCTTTAGCATGAGATGGGTGTTTAGTGAGTGTTTGTTGAATGAATAAATGGACTATTTTTTTAAATGAAGCGAATTTTGTTAAGAACAATATATTACTTATATTTATAATATAAGTAATATAAATAAATGGATTTAAATGGCTAGTAACTCAAATAGGGAGCCTTATCCATTAAAACACTTTAAAGTCCTTAATAATATTTCAAGAATAATAAAACAGGGTATGCAGTTTGGCTACTAAGAGAATTTGAGTATTTAGCTTTTCTACCTCTGGCTCTATTTCTGCTGCTAGGTCTCCCATGTTTCCTTTAACATTAAATTCCTCTGTCATAACTGGAGCTGTTCCTTAAGTAATGTGTATCTGCTTTCTTAATTAAACCATCCTCAGTCAATTAGGAAGGGTGCTGGAGATACACATCTGTCAGCATCACCAGGCTGAACTTCAGTTGCTATTTCCCCGCTTCCCAGTGCACACTTCAGTTTGGCCCAGTCAGATGAATCCCACCACCACGAAGTCCAAGGAATTCCTCATCAGACTCCCTTGGGCTTGCTCAGGACAAGCCTCTGACTCAGGAGCTATTTACCACCATCAGATTTCTAAATGAAAAACAACTTTTTGTTTATTCCTCTTACAAAAGCAATATATGTTTATTGTAGAAAATTCAGATATGTGGGAAAGTAAAGAAAATAAAAACCATTCATAATCCTACCACCCAGAGATAATTACTGACCCTTCCAGGCCTTTTTCTATTTGTGAACATTTTTTTTTTCCAAAAATGGCATCAAGCACTGTATCTTATTTTATAACTTTCCCATTTTACTTATCAATACATTATAAACATTTTTCCATGTCATTAAATATCCTACAACATCATTTTTAATGGCTAGTTAATATGGATCCAAAAATGGGCTTTGAACACAAGAGGTCAATCATTAACTTCAGCTTTCTGAGAGCTGAGAGGCAAATGCGATGACCAACGTCACCAATCCTTTATGCAGGAATAGATCCATAACCATCACAGGAAAAGCCATGACATATGTGTAAATGAACAGGTGACAGTTTTGAAGTTTTCCCACTGAATGTAAATGAAGAAGTGGTTTTTGATGGCCAAGGGAAGGTTGTGAAAGAACAAATAGGAGGTAAATCAAGAGTATTCATGTTTGCCTCTTGTTCTCCACTCAGATGTCATCAATGGAGAGAAACTAGCTGAGACTAAAAGTGAAATAAAGTGTGTCTTCATTCATGTTTTGTGTGTTTATTTAGGATCAATACACTGTTTGCCTTTGAAAGGATTTGAGGCAACCATTCAATTAAAGGAAAAACGAAACCACAGGAAATATCAAGCACAGATGCTTCCAAGCACCTGGGATGTGCCCTTTTGGATTGTTTGGTCCTGAATATGGCTCTAGATTCTCTAATTATAATGATAGCTATGTTTATTTAGCCCCTTCTCTGTGCCAGGCATATACTAAGAACTTTATTTTCTCATGTAAAAGTCAGAACAACTCTATGAAGTAGGTACGATAATCTCCATTTTACATGTGAGGAAATAGGTTCTGGGAGGTTGGGTAACTTGCCAGTTAGTGGGTGACATAACCAGTTAATGGCAGAGACAAGATTCATATCCAGGTCTGCCTTCCCAAGCCCTTTCTTCTACACTACACTGCAAAGTAACCACCTATGACAGGCAGAATAATGCCCCCCAACCGCCAAGATGTCCACATCCTAATTCCCAGAATATATTACCTTATACAACAAAAGAGAATTAAGGTTGCAGATGGCACTAAGACAGCTAATCAACTGACCTTAAAATAGGAAGACTATTCTGGATTGTCTGGTTGGGTCTAATATAATCACAAGGGTCCTTAAAAGTGGAAGACAGAGACAGAAAAGTGAGAGATGTGACAACAGAAGCAAAGTCAGAGTGATGCAGCTGGAGGACTCAGCCTGCTCTTGCTGGCACTGAAGATATAAGGGAGTCAGGAGCCAAGGAATGTGGGCAGCCTTTAGACACTGGAAAAGACAAGGAAATGGATCCTTCCCTAGAGCCTCCAGAAAGGAGTACGCCCTGCTAACACCTTGGTTTTAGCCCAGTGATACCCATGTTGGACCTCGGACTTACAGAACTGCAAGACAATAAATTTATGTTGTTTTAAGCCACGAAGTTTGTGGTAATTTGTTACAATAGCATACAGAAAACTCATACACCAAAATTCTGTGAACATTTAAAGATCAGATTTGTATTCTTAGACAGAAAACCCACACACTTAGTACAGTGTGGACAAAAGAACTGCTTGAATGTAAATCCATGATTTTCCCTAGAAAAGAATTTTTGATCTTCTTAAGATCTAGAAAAGTGCTGGATGAGACTGCAAAGTCCTGGGTCAAGTGACATGGACAAGATTATTTTAGCCTGAGACAGAAAGGCCTTGCTGGCTTGCTTGCCTCCTGAGATACTGTTTGAAATGTCTGCTTATAAAACACATCCTCGTGGATCATCTAGAAAACAGTGCATTATAAAACATCTCTCAATGGCTGAGTGAACTGGCCTGTTGGGTGTAGTTATTAAATATTGAATCAGAACTTTGGTTGGATGCCACCAAATAGGACTTTGGATTAATAACCAATGCTGGACAACAAGTCTAACCAATTTGGAGGCAGCAGATCTGAATTTGAATTCTGCCTCTATCATTTTCTACCTGTGCATACATCACTTAACCTTCCCAAACCTCAGTTTCTTCTTCTGTAAGAAGGGCTAATATTACCAACTTGAAGAGTTATTAATAAGGATTTAATGAAAAGATAGATCAAAAGCACCTAACAACAATATCTGGCATATAGTAAGTGTTCAATAAATACTAGTTTGCTTCCTTTCTGTTAGTCAAATACTGTGGAGATTTTGTCATTAGCATAGATAAAATGCTTTTTTCCTCTCTGCTCTGTCTCTATAGCAAGAAGGCTTATATACAGTTTATGAATTGCTAGATTAGGAGTTTTCTAAAGGATAAAACCAGGCATTCTAGGAAATAGGCTTAGAGGCCCAGCTTGAAATCTGCCCCTCCAGCCCTTCCGAGGATTTTGGAATCTTCTGATTCCTTGTATTATATCTCTTTCTGATTGAAAGAGCCAGAGTGATTTTTGTTATCTGCAACTAAACCCTGACAGATACACAGATACACTGGCATACCATGTAATATTTAAAAACAAATCCCATCAATCAAGGAACCTCTCCTGCCTACTCTGCTTTTAACAATATTATTTTAATGCAGACACCAATAAAGCATTAATACTTTGAAATTTATGGAAGAGTATTCATTCGCACACAATGCTGGTCTAATAAATCAAAGACTGAAGATAATGCTGGTGATCCCTTCTAATAGCCTTAAATTGCTACTAACTCTTCTCTCTTTTTTTTTTTTTTGGTGAGGAAGACCAGCCCTGAGCTAACATCCGTTGCCAATCCCCCTCTTTTTGCTGAGGAAGACTGGCCCTGGGCTAACATCCGTGCCCATCTTCCTCTACTTTATATGGGACGCCGCCACGGCATGGCTGACGAGCAGTGCGTCGGCGGGCGCCCAGGATCCGAGCTCGCGAGCCCCGGGCTGCCAAGCGCGGACTAAACCGCTGCGCAACCAGGCCGGCCCCAACTCTTTTGTTGATGAGATAGGACGGTATATAACAGCAATTCATAGTAGACAATTTGCCTACATTTTGTTCCTCATGTAGTTACTGTTTTGGGAAAATAGCCTACAATTTTTCAGCAAAGCTAGAATAGATTTTTCAAAGAATCAACCAGGATTGGTTGGTAGTCTGGGGTAATAAGATAAGATTCCTTAAAGACGAGTAGGAGCACTTTGAGCTCAGACTGAAGAAATGCATGTCAACTGTGTAAATAACGGATTTAGGACTGCTAATTAGGACAGAATATGAAATAATCACTTCAAGCCATCTTCTAGTAGGAATCTCTTAATTTTATTTGATTACTTAGATAGTTCTCTGGAAATGCAATTATTAAGGCAAATTTCTTTTCTCATAACTCCCTTGCACACTCTGTGCACTCTCCCAACCACTTCTACTCAAATCTTCATCTAGGCCCAGCTAGCAAATTCCAGGCCAAGGGGCAAGTACTAAAATTCATTCAGACGTCTGATTTTTAAAGTTTTCTTTCTGAGAAGATTCAGAGCCACATAGAAGTCAGGAGCCATCACAGTATGACTCCACCCCCTCCCACATCCATGCTGGGCAGGACTTGTCAGCACATCTCAAGTTTTCTGGGTTGTGCACAACCCAAGGTGGCTCCTTTCATCTGCCATGTCCACTCCTTCAACAGATCCAGGCACCATCTAAAGGGAGCATGCCAAGTCACAATCTTCTTTGTGGCCTGTGAGTTCCATGAAGGCAAGAGAGTTCTCATTCATATTTGTATTCCTGGTACACAGAGCACATTTAATACATGTTCATTGAACAAAAATAAAGACTCAGTCCTGAGCTGCATTCTACAACAGCTCTTTGAACTTTGTCTCATCCTGCTATCAGTTATCATAGGCTCTGCTATTTTTTTCTCCCATTTCTGCCCTAGTTTCACCTTTGAGATTGTCCTCACAGTTATCTTTGTCACTCAGTTGCAATTCTGACTCTCTGTGCTGGGGACATTGGTTCCAGATCCCTGAGGAACCCCTCTCCTGGTCTGGCCTGCCCCTGGACTCCATGCTGGCTCCATGCTGGACCAGGGTTGTTAAAACAACCCAACCGGATTCACCTGGGAATGGGGTCAGCATCTCAGCAAAGGTCTTGGATTGAGAGAACTTTCATTTGAGCTACATCATTGAAGAACTTTCAGTCTAAAAATAGGAAAGCCTGGAACCTCATTTGTTATACCTCCTTGTCATCTGAAGCAGATCCTGAACCACCTAGCAAGGAAGAAATAAGGATAAATACCTGAGAGTTACCACCACCAGTCATGTCCACAAATCATGTGGGAAAAACCCCAGTTTCTAGGCAATTTAAAGGGGATACTTGGGGATGAGATCTAACCTTTACATCCACATAATTGACCAGTAAGAAACTGATATTTGGCTTAAAAATCAGTTGGATATTAAATCCATCACTCTATCCATGCGCTTCTTGTTCTTGAGAAAAAACAATTTACTCTGAGCCTGAAGAATGGTAAACTTGTTGCATTCTGGAATCTGGTTTCGGTGCTCTGACCCTGAGAGTCCAGCCCGTAGATAGGGCTCAGTTCTGTATTACTGTAGCTTTTGTTTCCACAGCCATTGACTGTACCTCCTGACCCTGCCAACCATCTTGCAAATGCATCTTCTTGCTTAGAAGAATCAGGGGAGGCATGTGGATGAATCAGTCCAAATCCATCATCATCACTGTACTTTGCTGGTAACAGGTCAGTGGTGACACCCTCTGTGAGGATCACTCCCTGAACTGGATGACAGTTTACTCATTCTAGGCTAGAAGAGATTTGGGGCACACTAGGATGAATGATAAGCTCCTTGGCATGTTAGCTAACATCAGCTTAAGAGATGGATATTTAGGTAAGAAAGAATTCTTATTCTGGGCTGAAAAGCAGAAGCTGCCCAAGAGGGTGTGAGTCAAAGCTGCTTTGATGGAGCTGAGCTAGGCTGAAGCTGGGGTATGGCTGATTGGGTTGGGGATGAAGGCTAGGAAAGGCAATGAATACTGGATTCCAGAGTGGGCCAGGCTGGGAGGAGCAAGGTAGAATGTGGTCGAAGGGGACTAAGAAGAGCTGGGCTAAGCTGGGCTATGGGAGAACGGGAGAGAGGCCTGAGGATTTTGCTGGGCTGCGTCAGTCTGGGTTATAAGACAGGAGAAAATTATAACTAAGGGACTTGGAGATGAGGTGAGGTGAGGAGAGAGATCTGATGGGATGGGTGGGGGTTAGGGAGAGAGGTGGGAAGGAGAAGTGGGAGAGATGGACCAAACAGGAGGCCTAACCCAAGTCTGAGCTGGAGACTCACCTGACAGTTCTAGGGCAGAAAATTAGGGAAGGGATAGCCAGGGGCTATCACCTGTGCAGGAGTTGCCAGGGGTCCACAGTTGGCTCTGGGAGGGGCAAAGACAAAAAGGAAAGAACTAAATAAGAGCAGAAGGTGGAAAAGGGGAAGGTAGTGATGGGAGTTATCAACCTAGTTAGAGCTGGGCTTAACATTCTCCCTTGCCATCAGCTTGGAAGCAACTGGGGCTGTCAGTCGCTGTGTAAGCAAAACCCAAGTGAGAAGCCTGGTTCCTAGTCTATACTCCATGGTGGTTAATGGCTTTAGTAGACGGTAATGAACCATGCATACATAACAGCAAAGGAAAAGGTTAACTGAGCTTGAAAAAAAAAGGCTTATGTGGCAGTTTTCAAACAAGAAGGTTGATTTGGCTTGTGTGAAGGCGGTGATGCCTGATTTGGAGCTGAGCAATTTATGTTGTACCATTTTAAAATCCATTCTGGCACGCTGTGATGACTGTGTCGGCTGGCAGCTAAGAACTTGCTGGAATGCAAGAGTCTTTCACCATTTATAATCCATACTTCTTCCAGGAAAGATAATCTCTGAAGCAGTGGACTTACCAATTTGCATGAAATATGCCATTCTCAATGAACATATATTTATCATCTATCACTTACTTTCCTACTGTCTTTAAAAAGAAAAAAAAAGAGCAGCATCAGTTTGCAGTGAATCAGCACCTTTAAATTCAGCTGTGCTGGGTGAATCTGTTAAGAGTGGCAGGGAGTCATCGCTAGAAGGGGGAGGGGCAGGAATAAAATGATCCTTTTCTATTTCCATGATCTTTTTTGCATGTATCTAAGTGGTTAAATCACCAATTAGGTTAGATGCTAATTAAATGTAAAACAGATTACAGGGCTGTTCTGATATGCTTGTTAAAGTTGTACTTATTGGTTGCTTATCCTTTACCTAACTCTCATGAGAGAGGATCAAACAGCCCAGCAGAGTTCAAAGAAGCCTGCCAACCCCCCTCCCCCCCAGGGTCTTGCACCAGTCCCTGAACAAAAAAGGAACACTCGGGATCAACAGTCTCTGTCAAATCCCTCAAATACTACATATACCACCTACTCACACTTGCCCTGTTCTTGCTTCTGTTTATCCACAAGAAAGCCAAGCCTGAAATCCTTCTTGAGGCCAAGACTTATGGAAATGCCAAATGAATTAGTTCAAAATTTTACAAATTTGGTTTCATTTAATCATAAGTAATTCTTCACACTATAGACATCACTCAATGAAATTACAACTCAGTCACATCTCCCCATATACCACATTTCATTAAACTCAAATAAGATAAAGCAATTTAAAAATGGGGACCAGGGGGCCGCCCCATGGCTGAGTGGTTAAAGTTCTGTGCTCTGCTTCGGCAGCCCAGGGTTCACGGGTTTAGATCCCAGGCACAGACCTACACCACTCGGCAAGCCATGCTGTGGCGGCAACCCACATACAAAAGGGAGGAAGACTGGCACGGATTTTAGCTCAGGGCTAATCTTCGTCAAGCAAAAAAAAGAGGAGGATTGGCAATGGATGTTAGCTCAGGGCAAATCATCCTCAGCAAAAAAAAAGGTGACCAGATGCCATCTTGTTTCAGACCAAACCATAAGTCAAATTTTGAATGAAACTTGACAACATCTGGTTGGTTAAGTGGCATACCTAGATTTATTAAAATCACTCCACTCTTTTAATGTCTGTCTGAGAATACAGTACACACATATATATAAGGCTACTGCAAAGTTGAAAAGAGACTTTATAAAGTTCGGTTGTTGGCAGGAACACTGTATAAGAAGGACAAGCATAGTATAATCCATCTCAAGAGTTAACTTTACCAGCAACATGTATCAAAATTTAAAATGTGTAAGCTCTTTGATCCAGCAATGCCATTTCCAGGAATATATTCTAAGGAGATCACTAGTAAAGTACATAAAGGTGGCATGCAAGGATATTCATCATGGCTTTCTTTACACAATGAAAAATTGGAAATAACATAATTGTCCTTTAATGGGGGACATTTAAATAAAATGTCCTTTAATGGGGACACAAATAAAAACATCAATGCAATATTATGCAGTCACCCAAAAAGATAATTTACATGTATATATATTGACAAAAAAAAAATCTTCATGTCACATTGCTAAGTAAAAAGAAAGGTATAAAAAGATATTTATTGTATGATTCTACTTATATAAAACAATTTATATCTATACTATAGATGGTGGAATTTCAAATATTCAGTACCTTCTTTTTTACATTTTTGTTTAATTTTCCACATAAGCATGTATTTACTTCAAAATCAGGAGGGGTGGAAATCAAACTATTTTCATCAGAGGAAAAAAAATCATTAGTTTGTATTTCAACCAGACCAGAATAGTCACCCAGGAAGCCAAATGTAGCTCTTGTATTTCTGTGCCTTCTGTTGGAAGGAAAACTGTGGATAAACACACCATATTACAGAGAGTTTGAATGGATGGTGTCTAGAACCGAAACCAAAACAGAGGAGAAATACTACATCAACTAAGGAGGATGCCTTTATCACACATAGTGTCTGAAAGAATTAATTCATTGTGCATGCGTCCATGTATTACTATATTTTCATGACTAACAACAAAAAAATAATGTGGATTCCAAATGGCAGCAAAGAATATAATTACCATTGGTTTTTCTTACATAAGTTACCACTCCATAAATCTTCCTGTTAATGTGGAAAAATCTGACCTGAACAGATGGACCTCATGCTGTTTTCTAAAACATGAACAGATTTCTGATCTTCTGGACCGGGAAATGAAGTCAGCACTAAAACAACAAACACTATCATCCATCTCCTAGAATTTCAATTTAAGAAGTTGCTAATAAAAGCAATATGTCCCTCTTTAGAAATATAGCACAGTGATACGTTTCTGTCTTAATGGAATGTACTCTTGATATAGTAACAAAACAGTAGGATATTTGTGGCACTGGAGGTGCTGGTTGACTGATCCCCAAACTGCACTAATTTTGGAGAAACCCCTCATTGCAGTTCTTGGCAGGAGGCAGTATTTGGCTGCTTCCACCCTTCATTCTCCAAGTTTCTCCTGGAAGGCACATCCCTGAGGGTTGCCAGTCTGCCTGGTTAAATCTTCATCTCATAACCCCAAGCGCCCCTTTTCCTTGAGCATCTTCACAGGAGTAGTTTCACAAATAGATGCCCTTGGGCTTGAAGACCCAATAAGGACTCTCTGTCAAGTAATGAGCGGCTTTGCATTTTTTTCCTGCTCCACCACTTTCCAGCTGTGTATCTTAAGGTTGTGAGGAGGCTGGTGGGCAGGAGATGGGGCCAAGGATGTGGCCTGTGAAGTCAGGATATTAGTTATAAAAAGGGAGAATGAGCAAACAGTTAAATATATTGACAATAAAGGGAGCCAGATTTATCACCATCAGAGAAGTAAGTTAAAAATAGAAAAAGGGTGAAGGCTAGAATGAACCCTGTGGTGTTGGAGTGGAGTTGATATTTGAGTTAACTCATAGATTTTAATACAAATAGATGAATAGATATAGAAATAGGTATAGATGTATGTGTATATGTGTTTGTCAATTTCCTGGCTCTGTCTGCCAAGATGGCCTAAAAGCAATGACACCCCAGTAGCAATGACCATACCTAGCACCCAGATCTTGCATTCTCTACTAGAAGGAACCAGGGCTCCTTGGAGAAATATCTTTTGAAATGACTAAAATGGTTGGGGCAGGAAAAGTACAAGATGAGCCTGAAACATCTTGTACTGGAAAGTACTTTAAGAATAATATAGAGATATCAAAAGAACACAAGAACCAGCTTGAACAAGATTCCAATGGCCACATCTGTGACAATTTCAGCATTAAAATCAATAACGATAGTAATGGGTTATAATCCATTGAATAAAACAGAAATCCACAAGCCCATACTGATGTAAATAAACAAATAAATAAAAAGAAAGAAAACTCTTCCTTACAAAAGAATACCAACTAGTAAATGTAAAACGTCAAAATGGGAAAAACTGCCATTTGGCAATCATCATAGTAATAATTTATTCAAGCAAGAATCATCATAAAATAAGTGACTGAAAGTTTTTTGAAGAACAGGATGTTTACATAGTCTCAAAGTATCTCCTCACAAAATGCTTATTAATTACAAAAGGAAAAATAATAACTTTACAATGGAGAAGTTATCATCTAACCAAGTCATCAAAGTTAAAATCACCAGCAAAGAGACAAATCAATATTGTGTCTCTTAATAAGACACACTGAGAACAGAACATCACTTCTATCATATTCCTACCAAAAATGCATAACTTGCATCTAATCATGAAGAAACATCAGACAAACCTAAAATGAGGGACAGCCTACAAAATTAACAGCCTGAACTTTCAAAAATGTCAAGGTTACTAAAGACAAGGAAGGAATGAGGAACTGTCACAAATTAAAGATTAGAGAGACATGACAACTAAATGCAATTCATAATCCTGGATTTTATTCTAGACCAGAAATAAAAAATATTTTTCCAAAGAGGAAATTATTGGGACAAATGGCAAATTTTGAATGAGATCTGTGGATTCAATGGTGGAATTATGTCAGTGTTAAATTCCTCATTTTGGTGATAATACTGTGGTTATATGGGAGACTGTCTTGTCTTTAAGGAAAACTTAAGTATTTAAATACCTAAGTATTTAGGGGTAATTAGGCATCACATCTGTAACTTACTTTCAATTGGTTCAGAAAAAAAAGAGAAAGGATACAAATGAATGACAAAGCAAACATTGTAAAATGTTTGCAATTGAGAACTTGGAGTGAAGGATATACTGGAATTATCCTTCACCCAGGAGTTCATTGGACTATACGTGCAATTTTCCTGCAAGTTTGAAACTATTTCTAAACAAAATGTAAAAAATATACTGGGGATAACAGTATCTACCTCATAGAGTTGTTGGGAGAAGTACATGAGTTAATACATGTGAGGTGCTTAAAACTGAGTACATGGTAAATGCTAAATAAATGTTAGCGATGTGGTGGTGGTGATGGTGAACTTCAAACCACAACTCATCTGAGTCAGGACAAGTTGACTCTGAGTCACTTATTTGTTTTCTCTTTTCAGATTTAATTTAGAAATTGAAATAATATTTATTTGCATTGGAGATGCTAACAACACTATTAAACTTATTTACTGTAATTTAAGCACACTGTTCACATAGAATAATATTTTATAAACTGGTGTCCTCAAGCAAAAAACGTGTTAGTAATATTTTTTAAATAATCAAGATCAAGTTTTTGAAGTCATTTTCACCCTTCATTAATTTAGGCAAATGGTGATAATAAGAATATATAAATCATACATACCTACACATATATCTTTATTAATATACATATACAATATATACATTAGCATATATATTTAATATATATAGGATACCCATATATAATACTACAATATACATAGAATTAAAGACCATGAGAGTGGAGAAAGACTTTGGGTGTCATCTACTCCAATTCCTTTGCAAGTAACTATATCTTCTATAACATCTCCAACAAATAGTACAGTTTCTGTTTGAATACCTACAATGACAGAAAACTCACTCCTTCTCAAGGCAGCCAGCTGGGAGTCATTTCAATTGTTAGAAAATTATTTTTTAACATTGAGTTAAAATCTTTCTCCATATAATTTCCAGAGGCTGTTCCTAAGTATTTCTTCTGGGCTAACTAATTAATTCTCTCTTCCACATGACAACATTTCAGTAACAGGAAGTACTATTTCCTACCCTCCCCAACCCAGATCTCCCATCACGAGTTTTCTCTTCTCCATACCGAAAATCTCCTCTTATTTTCAATTATTCCATATATAATCATAGATTTCAGTCTTCTCACCATCTTAACCACTCTTGTCTGAACATACAGCAGTTTCTATAATTTCTCCCATTCAGGAGATTCTGTTTCTATGGGGCAGCCTGAGATCACACCAGCTATTCTGGCAGCCTCGTGCATTCATGTTTATTCCTTCATTCAGTCAATATTTATTGAGTGCCTATGATGTGGAAGGCCCTATGCTAAGACATATTTAGAGATAAGATTAAGAAGACATAAGCTTTCTCATAAAGAACTTACATGTTCATTTGGGAGAAAAGATACATGGTAACAAGTGCCATAAAACAGACACAACAAGTACTATGCACGTTAAAGGAAGGAAATTATACAATTAAATAGGCATTTGCTTTAACATAAGCCTACTAGAGAACAAAGCAAAAGCAATGACAATTCCAGACTAGATCTATTTTGTTTTGGGATAGTGTGAAAATTGGTAAAAAGCAGCAGGTTGGGATTTAAGCTACAATAAAAGAGAAACTTCTAGATTAGAATTATCACACAGAATCAGAAGACACAAAGGGTTTATACAATCTTTTTGCCCTTGAGAGCTCTGACAACGGGATCAAAAATCAATTGTCCAGAGTGATTTACATGCAACTTTACAGAGCGGCTAAAAAAATAGACTAGACTACTATGTACCAGGTTTATACCAAGTGCTATACATGTATTATTTTACTTAATCTCACAACAACCTCAACAAGGTAAGAACTAATATTAGTCCCTCTTTTTTCAAAAAATGTTAAGTGAAGCTCAGCAAGGTTCAGTGACTTGCCCACGCTTATAAAAGTGCTTACTATGGCAGCCAGGGTTCAAATCCCCACAACCTTCCTGGTGACCTACTTGCAGAAGCTCTCACTGAACAATGTGTTCCTCCTCCGGGTTCAAGAACGCTTTCCACAGAGCTGTTACAGTCCTTGACATATGGCATCACTGTGAGTTGTGTATCTTACACTGACCCCTGATAAAGTGTTACTGCTCTAAGAACAGAGATTAAAAGTAAAAGTCAGAGTTCAGGAAAGTTGTTGATACTTTGGGGCCTTAAATAAAAGGAAAGGAATACAAAGCAAGTGATTTTGATATAGTCAGGAAATGATTAAACGAACTGCAGTAAAGATGACAGGCATACAGATTGAGTTCATATATAATTATAACTATGAAATAGTGTTAAGTGCACATAAAGTATTATATATGCCCAGTGAACACATATAATTCTACTATAGCAATGACTACAAGAGAAACTAGAGTGAATAAACAATTTAATGTCTGTAATGTTATTTGTTATGTTATATAAGCCAAAATTTTAAAAATATATATGTATATTAACATTTATAGGGCAAAATAAAGTTTTGGTCCACAGAAGAAAAAAAGCTCTGTGATCTCAGCTCATATCTGACATTTCCCTACCAAGCAGAAGGGTAGTTCTTGTGTCCAGACTAGAAGGTAGATGGGCGAAAAGTGAGAAAGGAGAGGACCTGGAGTGATTATCATTCTCCTTCCCACAACCAAGCCAGTGGCCAGCAGATGGTAACTGTTGATTTAACACTTTGGTTAGCTGGAGAATCTAATGCTAAGGGCAGAATGGCAGAAAAAAATATGTGTGGTGATAAGAAGAGTACTTTGCCTAACTTTATAATCAAAATAACGTAGAAGAAATCTGAAATAAGAAGGAAGATTTAGCAGTGGCCCATAACATCCTGGAACTGTGACTGATCAAAGTGTTTAAGAACACCATCCACGGTGCAAGGCGGCCTCAGCAAGAAAAATGAAACAAGACTCTCATCACCAGTGAAATGCTTTAAAGTGCTCAGAAATAAAGAGGGCCCGGTTAGATTATGATTAATGCCATCACCTTTTTCCTCACCAACAAATTCCAATCCCAAACTGGAAAATTATATTTCTACTCAGGTCCCCAGGAGGCAAAGACTCCTCAAGCACCTAATAATTGGGGAGGGTCTAATCCTCATTATGATAACCGTAAACTGTCAGATTGCTAGATAGGCCAACGACTGCTGGGATCAGCTAGGAGATCTGAAGAGCAGATAGCAATGCAAGTTAAAAGGTATTGGGGAATTCAACTATCCATTTGAATTAAAATATTGTGAAAATCAACTTTATAAGCTCTAATCAAGCTTGTATTTGATCATTGGACTATTTACATCTATACATATTCTCATGAACTCCATGTCCTTGAAAAGACTCTAAATTATATAAAAGTATGAAAAAAAGTATGATTAATCTGTCGATCTTCCTGCCAATCTCCCCAAGTACTATTTTCTCATGTGACTGAATTCACTAACTTCCATTTCTAACAGCTAAAACAGAAGTGTCACCATATTAATTAAATGAAACAGTGTTATCATTGCCCCTCTTCAGTTTGGGCCCCTCTGCTTGCAACTACCCACCCCCTGACTGGAGCTGATTGACAGGTCTAACAACACAAATGGACAAAGCCTATTAGACCCTGTTTAGAAACAGAACTGGTGACTATCTAAATATTATGTGATTCTAAATTCTAGTCCTTAGTAAATTTAACTGTGGTTTCTCTCTCACCAGAGAATATTTTATAATCTTGGGATGGGGACTGGTGTAGTATTCTAAGTGTAACACCAAGGTCAAACATCACAAAAGAAAAGATTGACAGATTTGACTCCATGAAAATTTAAGTGTTCTGTGCAAAAAAAGAAACCATAAAAAAAATTTTAAATGACAAACTAAAAACAACAACAAAAGGTCAACATCTTTCATCCAAAATGGGCTCTTAAAAACTCAAGAAAATTGGGCAAAGGCCATGAATAGGTAATCACAAAAGAAGAAATACAAATAACCAAGAGACATACAGAAAGATGCACAATTCCTGTAAAAGTCACAGAAACAAGAATTTAAAGAAGAGTGAGATATCCGTTTTGCCTCTTGGGTGAGGCAAATGGAAAATGCTGATTACTTCTAGCATAAGTGAGTGAAGAATCTAGAATATCATGCACTATTGGTTGCAGAGCAAATTGTTACAAGAATTTTGGAGGGCAGACAATATGCACCCAAATGCAAAGTGTGCATTCTCCCTAACACATCAATTTCATTTAGGAATTTACTCTAAGGAAACACTACCATTACACAGAGGAATATTAAAAGAACGTTCAATAGAGCATTGTTTTTATTATCCAAAAGCTGTAAATAATCTAAATGTACTTAAATGGGATTTAATTCAATCCTTATACATACCAGATGGGAAGATACCCATATCTTGTGCAAAAAAAGCCCAGAAAATAGATATAACATGATTCTATTTATGACACACCAAACTTAAAATGCACTTTTTTCACATTTCTAAAGTTAAAATCATCTTACAACTGACAATATCTTACATTCAATGAAATGTATGTTTGTTTATAAATTTAATAATCTGGAAGTATATATTCCAAACTAATATTCCAGGTTACCTGTGGAGAATGGCTTTCTAGAGGCTTTTATTTTCTACTCTGGGGCTGTTTCCATTTTTTATAATCAGCTATATTTTAAAATTTATTTGCTAAAAACAATAAAATTATTCCCATTTAGCTATTCTAAAATGTTTTTAAAGCACAGGAAAAAAATAATACAGAAAAGTTCATCAACGCCCCAATAACCATTCTTTTGTTTTTTGGAAAAAGTTATTTTGATCCATAATGGATGCAAAAAAGCAGTGTTTGGGTTTTGGGGGGTTTTTTAAAGGCATTTGACTAACCTTATGTGTGCACATTCTTATGAACCTCAGTGACGTGAATTCTTAATTTGGCTGAAAAGTGGACTTTGTCATATTTTCTTTCATCGACAAAAAAATACTCTAAAGAATAGCTCCTTTTAAGAAAGACTGCATACTAACAGTTAAAGAATTCTACAGACTAAATAGCATTTTAAGTAAAAACACTTTCATGAAGTATTTAGAAATTAAATGCATCACATTAAAGGGTTCAAACTGAGTAAAACATTACTCTTCATAGAGGATAAGCCTATGTATATATGGATTGAAAATAAATAACTACTTCTTACAAAGCAAGCTTCAGTAGAGTTTTACATCTAGTAATGAAATAAATTTACTAAAAGGAAAGGGGGGGTATAAACCTAGAGTTTAAAATGTAATCTTTTTTATAAAACCATAAAATATGGTAGATTACCTTTTATTATAGAGGAGTGAAAGATTGATGTAAATGCCAGAAATTATAAAGAAAAAAAGATATATTTGACTAGATAAAAATTGAAATTTTCTAAACAGCATAAAAGATCATAAACAAAGTTTAAAAATAAAAACATCAAGAAAAAACTGCAACACATGTAACAGAGTCCTTAGTACTATACAAAGAACTCTCACAAATAAGAAAAAATGGAAGCACACCTATTTTCTATTAAATAGAAAAATAAGGTGGCAAACTTACAAAACAGGAAATAAATATGACCACTAAATATATGAAAAGATGTTCTTTTTTGTCTATCCAATTGGAAAATAGTTTTAAAAGACTAAGAAAACCTAATAACCTAATTTTGGTAATAGTGTGGGTATATTGACATTCTAAGTCAGTATTTATAGTGGTATACATTGGTACACATTTTCTGTAGCACAGTCTGGAAATAGTCCAAAAAATAGTTCTTGAATACCCATATATCTGGCACTGTTATAGACGCTGAGAACACAGTAAAGAATAAAACAGACAAGGGAGGAGACAGGAAATAATTCAACAAATAAATGAACAAATCAATGTATCAAAAAATAAAATGTACCTACTCATTGGATCATCAATTTCACTTCTAGGAATTTGTTCTAAGAATATAATCAAACAAGTGCACAAACGTTTGCTCAAAGATGTTATTTACAGAATTGTCAATAATAGCAAAAAATTGGAAATACATAAATGTTCATGATTATGAGATCGTTTAAATAATGTTCTACCCACATAGTGCAATATTATGCTACCCTTAAAAATGATGACCTAGTTTTATATGCATTGGTTTGAAAGACATTAACAATAAATTATATAGTGAAAATGCAACCAACAGAAGATCGGTCCATTTAAAATGCATGTATGTCCATCTTGGGGCCGGCCTGGTGGCACAGCGGTTTAGGTCGCGCTTTGGCAGCCCAGGGTTAGCGGGTTCTGATCCACCGCTTGTCAGCCATGCTGTGGCCGCGCCCCGTATAAAGTAGAGGAAGATGGGCATGGATGTTAGCCCACGGCCAGTCTTCCTCAGCAAAAAAGAGGAGGATTGGCAATGGATATTAGCTCAGGGCTGGTCTTCCTCACTAAATAAATAAATAAATAAAATGCATGTGTATTCATCTAAAAGAAAATCTATTTACAATGGATTTCTCTGGTTTTATGCATATCTCTACTACCTAAACTTCTTACAATGAGCATACATTTTATGAGAGAAAAACCATAAATACCAACATTTTGAAAAACTACATATGTAATCTTCAAGGAGTTAATAAACCATATTCCACCAGTATATTTGAAATTGCCAGCATTATGATACATCTTACTCATATTTTCTTCAGATTATAACTTTCTATAGGATTATTATCTAGATATTGTTCTGTATTAAATTTTTTTTTGGTGAGGAAGATTGGCCCTGAGTTAATATCTGTTGCCAATCTTCCTCTTTTTGCTTGAGGAAGATTGGCCCTAACCCAACATCTGTCTCTGCACATCTTCCTCTATTTTTTCATATGTGGGTCACTGCCACAGCATGGCTGACAAGTGGTGTAGGTCTGCACCCAGGATCCAAACTGTGAACCCCACTGCTGAAGCAGAGCACACCAAACCCAACCACTACACCACAGGGCTGGCCCCTGTATTAAATTTTTCATTAATTCCTTTTCTTTAAAATTCCTTTAGGAACATCTTTTCTTGTGTCAATATCAATTTTACATCTTTCTAGACTTTGTTCTGGAATTAAAATATGTATAAATAGCTAACTGCTCAGCAAAATACCAAACACTTTAATCCACAGGTTCTGTGACTTCGGAACAGATGATTACGAAAATTAATGGTTCTGCAGAGTTCAGAAACACTATAGGTGTCAAAAAATAAGGATGATTACAAAAAAGCTCTGGAAAAATGTGTGACTTGTAGCGTGTGATGGTGTTGAAAACGGATGAGTGTATTTACATGTGCGTTACGTTTGTGTGCATATACACAAACACGTATCCTACATATGCACGAATGACAGTTCATGTTTATGCTCATCGTGTGTACTTGCATAGGTTCAAACCTGACATGCATATGCTTTATCTGCACCCCCAAGGCGAGCCACATTTGCCCTCACGTTATCTTCAGGAAACTGGCATCAACCCATCTGCAAAGGGTTTCAGAGTCGGGCCGGCTCCACTCTGGCCACCTGCCTCGGAGATGGGCTATTTCTGGGAAAGGTGCAGAGTAGAAGGGCAGGGCAGGCGGCGGCCCGCGAAGTTAAGCCGACGGAGGCGCTGGAGGTACTTCAGCACCAAGGACACAGGCAACCCCAACCAAAGTCCTTTCCGGCGGATCTGCCAGCGGAGACCGCACCTCCCCAGCCGCCCCCAGCCCTCTCCGCCCAGCGGGTCACTAATTCGGGGCCCTCAATCGTCACTCGGACGCGGGCTTTCGTCCCGCTCCTCGCCAAACCCGGCAAAAGCCTGGACGGAGATGCAGGACCGCGCAGTGCCCACGCTCGCCCCAGCACGAGTCTCCTTCCTGCTGGCCGCACGACCCTTCCACCCTCTCCGCATCTCAAAAGAGGCCAAGCGAGCGCACGTGGCGCAGAAATCCTACCGCTCCCAGAGCCGGTCTGGGAGGCTGCGTGTTCTCCCGCCCGGGGCTGGGGCGGCTGAGGGGACCTGCCCTGCGCCTCCAGCCGCCACACTCGGCCGTACCTGGCCCTCCCTCCACTACTCCTTGCCCTCGCCTTTCGCTGGGGAAAGATTTCTACAAACCATTTATTCTCCACGAAAATCTCAACCCATACAGACTGTCGTTCAAGAGGCACAGACATGAGACGAGAGATTAAAGGAAAACACTAATTCATATTTCTAAAACCATCCAGCATTTTTTAAAGTTTGTATTTGAAATTGATCCCATGACACCACAGGGACTCACCCTTGTTTGGGTGGGCTCGTGGGCGAGAGGAAAGCAATAGCCTGGCCCTTATCACGGAGGCCGGGGAAGAGCCCAGAGGTGCGACGGTGGCAGGAAAAGGGGGCGCAGATGCTGAGCCTCCCGACCCCGTGTCCGGGTCCTCCAGGAGAACGGTGCAGGGAAGCTGGGGCCCCGTGGCCTTTCCGGCGTCGAACAGAGCCCCCCGCGAAGGTCTGAGAAGGGGGCGGGGCGCTGCGCCCTGGGCCCGGCCCAACCCCGAAAGAGGGGCTCCGCCCTTAGGTGGCACCGCGAAAAGCGAGTGGGCGGGGTCGGGGTACGCCCCCGCTCCATCCGGGAGGGGCTGCCCGGCAGTCAGGGTCAAGGGTCCAGGCCGCCGCTGCCGACCGCTCCCGGGGCCCGCTTACCTGCGAGTCGCGGAGAGGAAGGCGCGCCCGGTGCTCGGGCTGGGGCTGCCGCTGCCGCGCGCCCGGTCTAGCCTCTGAGCCCGCTGAGGCCGCCGCGCGCTTCGCCGGGAAAAACGCGGCGCGGGCGGCTGGGGCTGCCAGGCGGGGCGGGGAGAGGGGCGCCGCGGGCACGGACACTGCGCCTGCGCCCTCCGCTGCCCCTCCCCCCGCCGGCCGTGCCAGCCTGGGAGACCGTGGGGGGCGCCCCTGGCTGGCGCCGGCGCTGAGGGCCTTCTCCTCCCCGCGCGGGGGGAGGGTCTGAGCCGCCAGGAAACTGCCCGCCCGGGTGCCTTTAGCCTGCGCCCTGGGAGAGAGCCGGTTGGAAGCAATCGCCCGTCAGCCGGGGTAACGTGGTCTTCTAGAAGGGGGTAGGGAGGCAGCCTCAGTCCATTCCCACCCGTCTGTTTGCGTTTAACAGTCGCAAGTCGATTCCTTGATATTTAAAAATATATCTGGCATCGGTATATGTGGTCCAGTCGTGGTCCGGAAAGGTCTTCGGGCATCCCCGAGTCCACCTGGTTTCTGAGGGAAGGGCCTTGACACTGGCGAACTGGTTCCTGGACTCAGGCTATAGTGTACCCCAATCCTGGGCTGGATAAATATATCTCTTGGAAACAGACCTGCTCATCAAAACAATGGACTAGATGGGTGAGGAGGACAGACAGGAAGGCCAGGCAAGAAAGGGCGAGGCCTGAAGCGAGGTGCTAGCTATGGGAAAAGAGAGGATGCGACTGCTGGTGTTTCCTCTGTGCTTCCAGATCCACTCTCCACGCTGCTCTGTGACTCAGGACTGACTTTTATGGACTATTTGACTGTCGCCTGGCTTTCACTTGGTTTTGGCCAATGGGAGGCACCTGCAGGAGATCACAGAACAGGATATTATTCAAGACCTCCCCCTACACCCCTAAAGGGCCACTGTTAGCAGTGACCATGTTCTTGATCTGAAAGCCATTCCTCCGTTCCTGTGGCCCTCTCCTACAGTCCTCTCTTGTTTCTAGTTACCACTGGCTGCCCTTGCCCCTTCAGGACTGGGCCTGGTAATGGCTCCAAGGGGGTTCCTTTAACCCTGCCCGCACCTTTTTAAACAGTCCCTTCCTTAAACTCCCCGCCACTATCCCCGAGGTGTGCTGTGCCATCTTTTTCCTACCATTCTAGGACACTACAATAGATTGTAGCGGGGAAGATTCATGTTGCTGGGAAGATTCATGAGGGGAAAAAAAACTGTAAAAGAAAGAGGGGGCTTTTAAAAGGTGAGATGTCTCCCAGAGTCAAATTGGCAATTCCCTGGGTTCCAGGGAGCCATCATGCTACATGGGTCCCCACTGGGTCCCCCAGTCTGAGGGCACCAAAGATAGTTTGAGTAGACCCAAGATTGGGATTTAGACCACTCATAACCAAGTGTTCACAATGGGGCTAGGGATCATCTGAGTGTCCAGCATAATAGAATTTTTGGATGCCTTGATATGAAGAGACAATCTAGATCTTTATGGAGCAAGTGCTGGTGCTCTCCCAACCACAGCTGGGCTGCTTTTGAATGAGTCTATATTCTTAGGACACTTAAAAGAGTCCTGGACACAGTGTCTGAAAAAATGTGTTTATGAAGGAGCTGCTGAGTGAGGCAATTGTCAATCTGAGTCTGTAGAAAACCCAAAGAATGTTCCCAAAGAGGGGGGAAATAAAAGGCAATAGAGTGAGTAATGGTCATTAAATTGCCCCAAGCACTCCATATCAGCTTGGTCTGAATCCAGGACCTGACCATTTCTCTGGCTTGTAAAAACAGTGAAACTGGTTTAACTAGTTTAATGCTTTCCCGACTCCCCTTCAAAAAACACACAGACAACACAAAACAACCCTGAGGCATTATCTTGGCAAAACTTACCCAAAGGGAACCCCAGGAGTACCTGTTTGCAGGCAGAATTAATGTCCAAGCAAACACACTATTTGTACTGAATACAAATGAGACCAGAACAGAAAATTTAACTTGTATTTTCAGCCTTTCACCCTTTCAAAGAGGAAAGATCCTTCATTGTTCAGAAAGCAGCCTGGGCATTAATTGCACTGATCTAGGTAAGGAGTAAAGATACAGAAGCAAAAGGAGTCTTGGATGGCTAGACTGATCTACAAAGCTCAACTAGATTTTATGTTTCTCTTGGAGGAAGTGGGGGAGAAGCGAGCCAGAAACGTTTTGAGGCTGGGAGTGAGAAAAACAAAGATGTAGGGTGAGCTGAGTTTAGGAGAAAAGGTTTCTGGGAGATTTGAGAGCGAGACTAGGGATTTAGCACAGCTGCCATTCTCAATGACACCAAGAGATACTGAGAAACAAGAAAAAGGATTTTTAGGTATTTTGTTATGTGTAATAAATGGAATTCTTTTGTGCTGTAATACTACGAGCTTTTTCTTGCAAATGTTAAAAACTCAAACTGATTTAAAAAAAGGAATATATGTGTCTTAATAACTGAAAAATCCATGGATAGATAGCTTCAGGTATGGCTGGATCCAGGGTGCAAACAATGTTATCAGGATATGGTCTCTCCTCTCTTTGACTTCAAAGAATTTATTCTCATATAGTGATTTCTTTCCACCTCCTCACCTTTCCCCACTGTTGAACTTATATTATCCTTATAGCTAACCATTCCAATAGAAAGAGAGCACTTATTCCCAAGTAGTTCTAATAAAATCTTGAGATTATGTCTCCTTAGCAAATTCTGTATCATATACCCAACCATATGCCTTAGTCTGTGGACAAAAAAATGATGGAGGGGTCATTCTCCAAAGGAAAATCAAGGTTTTGTTATCAGAAGAAATTATATAGTGATGGGCAGGTGAAAAAAGAACATGTCCACTACAGGTACCTTTCAAAGAAACTTCAGTTGAGATTTATACTGCTTTTCAATTTTTTAATACTAGACTAGTGTTTCTTTTGAAAATGACATCGTGTTGACATGAGCAGCAAAGCAGCTGAAATATTTTTTCAGCTTAAAAAGTAAAGTGAGATGTCTTGCTACTCCTATAGAAAGAGGTGCCAGAAAAGATTTTTTAAATATATTTTGTTTTGACTTTTCATGTACACACAGCCTTTATTTAAACAAAGAAGCCCCTTTTCCGATCCCAGCAAACAATTCAGATCCCTCAAAACCTGAAGAAGTTACTAGAGTTCCTGATTACCATTGTGGAAATACTTGTTTCCCCCATCAGCACAACTACAACTTTGCTCTTGCAATCAGACACAAAGCTCAGTACTTGTAGCACTCAGGGCTAAGCCACGAAGAGTTGGGCTGTATACCCACACAGGAAGGCACACAGTAACATCCTCTTTCAGGAGCATTCACACTTTTATCAGCCTCAGGTACCTGGCACACAACCACAAATCTTGAAATAAGTGAGACAAATTGCTGTCACTTCAAGCACTTGCCTTAGTCTTCAAATTGTGTATAAAACAAAGGACACCAACAGTAAGCGCAGCTATCTGTTTTCTCCTAATCAATTCTTTCTTCATCACTGTTACTACTCTGTTACCTCAACTGCTCGCTTCACCACTTACTAGCTCTGTGCTGTAAGTTCCTTATCAGGAAAGAGGAATAATAACCTACTACAGGGCTGTTATGAGGATTTAATTAATTAATGCATGTAAAAAGTTTAGGACAGTGTCAGGCACCCAGTAAGCACTAAATTAATGTTTGCTGTTATGATTACAGGGGCCAAAAAGTAAATCCCTCCAGATTTGTAAAATGAGTGAAAAAGTCTAGATGGAGATCATGTCTGAAGAACATGCTACACAGAGTAGCTGCTAATTCAGCTTCAGAGACCATAAGGAAATATGAATCCAGTGTTGAAAGATCTTCTATTTTTAAAATACAGGGTAGAAATCTTGATTTTTTAATGAAAATTTCTGATCATTAAAAATGCAAATGCACTCACAATAAAAACACTCAACAAACTAGAATTGAAGGAAACTATCTCAACATAATAAAGGTCATATATTAAAAACCCACAGTTAACACTACTCAATGGTGAAGGACTAAAACCTTTTCCTCAGGAATAAGACAAGGATGCCCACTCTCACAACTTTTATTCACCATAGTACTACAAGGTCTAACCAGAGCAATTAGGCAAGAAAAAGAAGTAAATAGCACCCAAATTGGAAAGGAAGAAGTAAAATGATCTCTCTTCACAGACAACATGAATTTTGTAGGGGAGGAAGACCTATCCTTCACCCACTCTGGGTCCTTTCTGGCTGGGCTATAATTAAGTTGATATGAGATAGAATTACAGGAGAAAATCAAACAAGGCTTTATAACATGTATACATGGGAGAGATCCAGGAAAGACTGGGTAACTTGACAAAATGGTGGAGGTTCTCATCTTAAATACTATTTTCAGCTAAAGACAAAGGAGGATGTTGAGGGTGGGGGGAGTCAGCTATGGGAGATTACCAGAAAAGCACAGTAAACAAGAATAAGGTTAATATGCAGATTTAAGTCCTTGTCTTCCACACTGATAAGAGTTTCTAGAGATAAGGTCATCCCCCCTTCTTCCTGGTACAGAGAGGGAGATACCTTTACAAATGGAGATTTCCCTTATGAATGTAAATGTCTCTTACAAAAGGATAACTTCTACCTTTACTTGGTTTTCAGATCTTTGATAAGAATGGGCTTAGCAAGCACCCTCCCAGTCTATCCATACCCAGAGTTATCTATGGTCCCCAGGATAGGCTATCTATCTTAAATTCTTTTAGGCACTTAGTGTGGGGGTGGGGGGAGGTCAAAGTTTCTTTCAGAGAAAATAATCAAGGTAAAGAGACATATTTTGAGGTCACCAATTCTGATCCCCCACAGTTTATATGTAGAAAACCCTAAATACTCCACCGAAAAAGCTGTTACAACTAATAAATGAATTCAGTAAAATTGAAAGATACAAAACCAATGCTTAAAAATCAGTTGCATTTCTATACACTAACAATGAACAATCTAAAAAGGAAATCAAGAAAAGAAATTCCATTTACAATAGTGTCAATAAGAATAAAATACTTAGGAATAAACTTAACCAAGGAGATGAAAGACTTGTACACTTAAAACTACAAAACATTGCTGAAAGAAATTAAGGACACAAATAAATGGAAAGACACCCCATGTTCATGGGTTGTAAGACTTAAAATTATTAAGATGTCAATACAACCCAAAATGATCTATAAGTTCAATGCAGTATCTATCAAAATCCCAAAGGCATTTTTGCAGAAATAGAAAAATCCATCCTAAAATTCATATGGAAACTTAAGGGACTCTGAATAACCAAAACAATCTTGAAAATGAAGAACAAAGTTGGAGATCTCATACATCTGATTTCCAAACTTACTACAAAGCTACAGGAATCAAATAGTGTGGTGCTAGCATAAAGACAGACATATAGATCAATAGAATAGAATAGAGAGCCCAGAAATAAACCCTCGCATACATGGTCAAATGATTTTTGACAAAGGTGCTGAGATCATGCAATGGGGAAAGGACAGTCTTTTTAACTAATGTTGCTGGGAAAACTGGATATCCACATGCAAAAGAATTAAGTTGGACCTTACACTATATAGAAAAATTAATTCAAAATTGATCAAAGACCTAAATGTAAGAGCTAAAACTATAAAACCCTTAGAAGAAAACATAGGGCAAACTTCATGATAGTGGATTTGGCACTGATTTCTTGGATGTGACACCAAAGGAACAGGCAACAAAAGAAAAGATAGATAAGTTAGACTTAATAAAAATTAAATGTCTTTTGTACATCAAAAGACACTATCGAGTGAACAAAGGCAACCCATGGGATGGTAGAAAATATTTGCAAATCATGTATCTGATAAGGGATTGATATCCAACATATATAAAGAACTTCTACAACTCAACAACAACAACAAAAAAACCTGCTTATAAAATTATCAGAAGACTTGAAAAAGACTCTGTTTCTTCAAAGAAGATGCACAAATGGCCAATAAGCTCATGAAAAGATGCTCAATATCACTAATCCTTAAGGAAGGAAATGTAAATCAAAACCACAATGAGATAGCACTTCACGCCCATTAGGAAAATTATTATTTAAAAAAAACACAGCAAAGATGTGGAGAAATTGGAACACTTGTGCATTTCTGGTAGGAATGTAAAGTGGAGCAGCCACTATGAAAAACAGTGTGGCCATTCCTCAAAAAATTAAAAATAGAATTACCATATGATCCAGCAATTCTACTTCTAGGTACGTACCCAAAAGAAATGAAAGCAAGGACTCAAACAAATATTTATACACCCTTATTCATAGCAGCATTATTCACAATAGCCGAAAGGTGACAATAACCCAAGTGTCCATTGACAGATGAATGGATAAACAAAATACGCTATATACATACAATGGAATATTGTTCAGCCTTCAAAAGGAAGGAAATCCTGACACATGCTACAACATGGATGAACTCTAAGGACATTATGCTAAGTGAATAGCCTATCACAAAAGGACAAATATTGTATGATTCCACTTAAGTGAGGTACCTAGAGTAGTCAAATTCATAGAGAATGGTGGTACCAGGGGCAGGGGTGGAGGAGTGAGAGAACGGGGACTTAGCATTTAATGGGTACAAAATTTCAGTTGAGGAAGATGAAAAGTTCTGGAAATGGATGATGGTGATGGTTGCAGAACAAAATGAATATACTTAATGCCATATAACTGTACACTTAACAATGGTTAAAATGATAAATTTTATGTTATGTATATTTTATCATAATAAAAAAATGTTGACTTAAAAAATGCAAATGCATAAACACTCTGTGAAGCACATCCACAACCCACAGTATGTAGTGCTCCCAGAGAAAAATATGGGCTTACAAACAAAAAATTTTAAATCACATGAGGAATCACCAATAGGAAAAGCCATGTAGATGCAATAGGGAAGATTCTCTCCGGCCCTACTTGGTTCTCACTGGCACTATGGATCCCCCTGATGTCTGGCTGTGACTCCCAGAGGATTCCCAACCCAGGTAATTTGCTTGCCCCTTTTGGCTACAAGGTCACTTTGCTGCCACCATGGCAACCCTCTGGCCACACCAACTAGCACCATCAGCTACTTTCTACATCCCTCACAGTGCAGGAACCTCTGGATCGCTTCCATACCATACAGGAGTGTGAGCGGAGTCGGGGGTGTCAACTCCACTCTCACTCTGCTTTGCCTGCCCCACACTGCACTTCACTCTGCTCTAGCCATCCTATGTGGGTGCAGAGCCACCCTGTGAGGCTTTCTCTCCCACATTTCCAAACAGGGAGCAGAACCCAAGCCCTCTCTACTTTCAGCTTTCTCCACCATCTATTTAATAGCCCTCCTGGAATTTCTGCCTGGAAAGTTAAAGTCACAGTATGAGAGTCTCCCTCCTGACTCCCACCATCTCTTTTTTCTCCTTCCTGCTCTCAAGTAGAAAACTGAATTTTGACTCCTTTTTTTTCTCATTAAATTCCTTTTTTAGGATTCCTAATCCCTCCCCACCCTCATGGTCAATCGATAGCTTTGGTTGACTAGAGAGAAGGTCATATACACAGAAGTGCAAAAGAAAAGAGCAGGTTGAGCTATTCCTTTAAATTAAGTAAAATGGACTGATTTGGGCAATAAGGGAATATAATTGTTCATGTAACTGAACAGTCCAGAGTTTCAGGCCAGATTTCATCCAAGTGCTGAAATGATGGGCTCAGGACCTGGTTTCTCTCTGTTTCTCAAATTCACTTCTTCATTCTTGACTCCATTCTTGGCAGGCTTCTCCCCTGATGGTTTCAAGATGACTGCCAGAGGATCCGGGACCCACACGCTTCCTTGTTCACCTGAGAGGAAGAAGGGCACTTTCTGTCTCCCAGTTGTTGAACCAAAGTCCTGAGCTGACCATGGTTGGACTTGCCCTTCCCTGATCCAATCATTGTGGTGATTGGAATGGTGTTTATTAGCTTAAGACAAACACCACATCCCATATCACATTTCCCATTCCT
The DNA here is from genome assembly GCA_031878705.1 of Tapirus indicus. Lineage (NCBI taxonomy): Eukaryota > Metazoa > Chordata > Mammalia > Perissodactyla > Tapiridae > Tapirus > Tapirus indicus. The sequence goes on from CM062920.1 coordinate 15,562,038, forward strand.
ACAGCAGAATAGGGGTAGCGTCAGGTTCCCCTGAAGCCCATAGGCCATGGGAATAAACGTCAGATACCATCACCGAGAAAAGGAGAAATGTGTGTTGTGTGGCCAAAGACAATAGTGTCCACTACCTCCCTTGTCTACCAGATCTGATTTGACTTACTGCTCAACAAGCATTTATTGAACAAAACACTGGGGGAAAAAAACAAAACAAAAACAACTTAATCTTAGCAAATCTTTCCCACAGTACAGATTCTTTCTGACTCCTGATTCTTGCCCTGGGAAATTTCTTTTTAAATAACATCCTAATGTCTGCACTTGATACACCAAAATCCACCTATTTCTTGGAGTCCTGGGCCACTTCTCCCATCAATCACCATCCTTGCCCTAGGACTTGGCCTGAACTCTTGTCCCTAGTCAGGAGCCTGTGCCCAATACCACCTGCCATGTGGGCAGGCTGCCAGTCTGTGTGTCCACATCTCCTTAAAGATCATTAAAGTGGTTCATAAACCACCTTACAGCTGAGGCAGAATTCACTCTAATTTTTATCACTTTGATTATTATTATGCATAATAATATATGTAATATATGGGTCTCTCTGCTTAGATCTGACTGTGAAAATACTCACAAAAAGGAGGAGGGGATCTGCTGGGAGGATGGCGTCACCAGGGCTATACCCAAGGGACGTACTGGGGTAGAGGTGGCTCACTCCGGCTTCCTACCTTTGCCACTCTGCCATTTCACTTTGTCACCCCTCTGCACTCTATCTAAACACAGACGAAGAACAGCCAGCCTGTCACCAAATTTGCTACACGGAAATTAAATTCTCTCTTCTTTCTCCATTAATCCTCAAAGACTTTTTTATTTAAAAACTTGAGATGTGATTGCTCACGCTGGGTATTTAATATTATATGTAATAATAATCACTGTGATAAAAATTAGAGTGAACTCTGCTTCAGCCATAAGGTGGTCTATGAACCACTTTGATGATCTTTAAGGAGACGTGGACATGCAGACTGGTAGCCTGCCCACACAGCAGGTGGTATTGGGCACAGGCTCCTGACTAGGGATGGAAGGCCTGAGTTCTGTTGTTAGCTCTGCTGTTCTGCAGCTGTGTGACCTTGAGCAAATCAATTAGCCTCTCTGGACCTACCAATTCCTCAACTCTAAAACAGCAGAATTAAACTCAATGTTCTCTAAGCTCTTTTCACCTCCAGCATTCTAAAATTTTCTATGAAATTGATTTTGTTTTTAACAGTTCACAAATGAGAAGTTATCAGTAAAGAGTTATCTTTTCTAGAGCAAGAAAGATTGCCAGGAGACACACATTCAGGCTGAATGGGGTAAAGGAAGAAGTGTAGTATAGACAGGAGGCTGCAGAGTGATTAGGATCATTGAGGACAAGATCCTGCGGTGGGTCCTGACCCTCCTCTATAGTCTCCAAGAAGCCTTAGATAGCACATGTGTAGCTTCAGGAGGCTGTATGGACTGAATTGCAAGAATCTCCATGCTCTTTGGCCTGGGGAGAGGTTAAATTGTCTAGGTTCACAGGATTCCCTCTTCTGAAGTTCCTCCAAGGACCCAGGGCTCTCCCCCACCACCTCTGTTTCCTAGAGAAGGCCCCTAACTAGGATGGAGCATCCAAGGTTTTGTCCCATGACACCTCAATTAAGATGACAAATAGAAAGCATGAAGTAACCCCCACTCTCTCAAAAAGTCTCCCTAAAACAACCAGGAGGGGATTTTCTTTTTTAAGACATAAATCCACAAGGACAAAGACAAAAGAAATGAGACACAACAACTAAATTTTGGAAGTTAGAAGATGGCTGGACTGGTAACTAGCTTAGCAGACTCCAGTAAACTGAATCCTAAGTCAGTGATGGTGAAAGATGTGAAGCAGCTTGATTTATACTGCAAAACCCAAAGGGCTCATGAATTGGCAGTACCAGGGACCTCTGCAAGTTGGGCTGAAGTCAAGGGCTGAGATAAAAGGAATTGATTGAAAGTTCTTTTAAGAAGCTGTCAGATACCCCGATGCCCTTCCCAGTCCATGCAACAGGGAAACTATCTCTCCCCAACCCTACTGGGAGACTAGAGACCTTTCCTCTGAGAGTGGAGAGGAAAGCTCTCTGAAGAAGGAAAATCCGAGGGTCTCTGCACTGGGGGACATCAGGCACAGCTGAGGATAGGGAGATCCATACAGAAAACAGGAAGATGTGAATATTTACATACTGAATTTTGGAACCACCAGCCCTCTTCTTCCTTTCTGCTCCCACAATACTGACAGCCAGGTCTGTACTGTCCAGGAGACTGGAGGATCCTTCCCTGAGCATTCTGTCAAGCACAAGAGAAAAACTTCAAAATTCTGACATGGAGATTTGCTAACTGATTGGCCCTGCAGGACCACTGAACAGTGAAATCCATAATGACAAGCCCCAATCCATGCTCTCAGAACTTCCAACCATCTTTTTATGCCCCATCCTCAAATATGAGCAGAGGCCAAAGATCACCACACATGCGAGGAAAGCCTCAGAGAGATCGAAACACACAAACAGACAAAGATAACTTTGAGGAAACAGAGCCTATTGAGGGAGAAAAAAGCATTTTTAAAAATCACCAAAATTCTCAGAGGTAGATATTAGATCAATGAAAGAGGAAATGGTGTATTTATAAAAACGAGTATTCAGAGAACACAAAAGGAGCCTTGAAAATTTAAAACATGACAGTAAGAAAAAAAAAAAAACCTTAGTGAAAGGTTGAAAGAGAGAGTCTCCCATGATATGGAACAAAAGCACAAAAAGATAGAATATTTAACAGAAAAGGTAAGAAAATTAGAAGACCTGCTCAGGAAGTCCAACATCCAAATAAAGAGTCCAGAAACAAAGAACAGAGAAAACAGAGGGGAGGAAATAATCCTTGGAATAATTCAGGACAATATCCTAGAGTTTGTAGATCAAAAGGGCCTATAGGATATCCAGCACAGACTCTAAAATAGGCCCACATCAAGGCATATCTTAGTGAAATTTCAGAACCCTGGGGATGTACAGAATATCTTCAAGCTTCTAGAAAGAAAATAAACAGAAAAAGTTTTTTTTTAATAGACCATGTAAAACAATCAGCAATCAGAATTCCTGGGGTTTCTTGACATGTGCTCAGAGGTTCCAACCAAATTTTCAGTGTTCCACTCTTAAATATGAGTTAAAGATAGAGGCCAAAGGAAATCTGTAAATGATGATTGTAAAAGACTGAGCCTCGTCTAAAGGTCTCCCCTCTCCACTACTTCCTGGGCAGCAGTAGAATGGATGGAGCCAGAGCCAAAGACTTGCCTGCCCAGCCATCCCTTTACTCTTCCCTTAGTCTTCACCTCCACCAGCCCACACTTTCCTATTCACTGCCACCATTCCCTCTCTCTCTTTCTCTCTCTCTCCCTCTCTCTCTTTCTCTCTCTCTCTCTCTCTCTCTCTCTCTCTCACACACACACACACACACACGCACACACACACACACTGGCTTGATTTGGAGGCAGGCATCATGCTGCTTTTCTCAATAGCAAACATTGTTAGTTATGGCTCTGCCCAGGAAACAGGCAAAGATCCCAAGAGCTCAGGCCTCGACAGTAGGAAGCCACACTTCTTTCTGGACAAAGAGTCGGACTAGATTTAGTGACAAACTCTAAATTGGTATGAGACTTTTCCATTTCCTCGAAGCATAATGCTCCATTGATTGCAAGCTGAGTCATATATTGAGCCTGCTTCTCACACTGTCAGTGGGAAGTGTAATTCCTGAATGACTCCCAGCGGACATTTATAGATTTTTCAGTCTGTTGAGTTATAAAAGATATCCAAAGTCTTTTTTTTTTCCTGAAGACCTTTAAATAAATCTTGATCTCAACAGCTAAGTCATTGAACATAATTATATGCAACACACTGGGAGCAATCTGCATAGAAGCAAGAGTTGAAGTACCGAGGATAGAAAAAACGTCAAGTAAGTGCATAAAGAAACAAAGAACAGAGGACAGAGAACTGGAATCCCACCTTCCAGTTTGCTCTTGTTTAAGAGATAAAGGAAAGAAAAATAACTCTTCAAAGAGACTGAGAGGGCAAAGATGGGAATAAGAACCCAGTTAAGGTACCAGGAGAGAAATCAAAGGAGAATACTTCAAGAAAGGATAATGGGCAGAGTAAAATATGTTGGGGGGACCAAGAAGAAGGGATGTGGCAGACCCAGTCAGTGCCCCTTCCTTATACTCTAACATCTTACAGTTACAAGGCAGGACTCTCGACTCCAACTGTTTAAGGGCCTTTGGCTGTGGGAGCCTGCTTTGCCCCAGCAGTGTCAAGCCAGAAATGCTGGGCTATTAATGCTTCGCCATCCTCAATCCAATACAGCAGCCCTCAACCAATGGCTGACTAGAGTTGGGATACAAATACCTGAGATTCCACACCCCTCAGGTAGGATAACTCGAAGCCCATACTCCATAGTGTCTATCTACACTATGATTCCCAGAGTTCCTCAGCAGAATTAAGCTCTAGTTACTCCCAGTGGTAACTGACTAGATAGGGCACCATTTATTGGCTTCCTTCCTTTTTCTTTCTCACCTCCTTACACCCCTATGGATGCTTCCTGGCATCATCTCCAAAAGACTGGGATGAGAAAAGGCCATTGATAGGATAGCCTGAAGATCCTTGAGAGATCAAGGTCAGTAGAATGGAAAAGGCAGAAGCCATACTGCTGGATTCTAAGCGGAGAGTTGGAGATGGGAAATCGGAGACAGAAATGGACAACAACTCTTTTCAGAGGCTTAGCATTTAGAGGAAGGAAAGAAATGGGGGAGTTATTATTGGGGAAATGGAATTGGGCAAAAAAATTTTTTGTTTGCCATCTGTCTGGGAGAGATCCAATGCATATTTTTAGACATTTGACTCTAGGCCCATTTAGGTCTTCCTGGGAACTCCCCTCCCTCTCCAGGTTCACCTTCTACCCTCCTCCGTTTTTATCATCTCTTTGGCTAGCTTCTCTTCCTTGCCCAGACTTAAGTCTTAGTTTTTCTGAGGATTCTGCACTTGGCCCTCTTCTCATCTCTTTCTTTGCCGTCTCTCTTGGTAATCTAACCCTCTCCCATGGCTTGAACTTCCACCTATACACTACTGATTTCTAACAGGACCCTTTCCTGAGCTCCAGACCCATGAACTCAACTGCCTACTTTATTCCTGTCTACCAGCTGTCGCCTCAAATTAATCATGCAAAAATTGAACTTGCCATGTTCACCTCAAATTCATTTTTTCTTTGTATTTGATTGGTGAATGACACTACCATTCATCTAGTTACCCATATCAGAAAAGTGGGACTCATCTTGAAACCCAGCCTCTCTCTCCTCACCTTCATCCAGTCAGTCATTAAGTCGAACAAGCCCTTTCTTTTTCTTTAACATCTCCCAAGTCTATCCATTCCTTCTATCCCCTGTTCCTGCCTGAGTTCAGGCCATCATCATCTCTTGCATGGGCCACAAAGTCTCTTACATGAACTCACTGCTTTTAGTCTTGGCCCCTTCAATACATTCTTCACACTCTTGTCAAATAGATTTCCTACCACTTAAAACATTTCCAGGCCTTAGCGTGTGTGTGCGTGTGTGTGTGTGATGTTAGAGGGATGTTCACAGTCAGAGTTGAGGAAAATTGTGCCTAGGACCCAGCTTGAAGAACATCAGACTTCTGGGTCCATTCCCATTTCCCTTTCTGTAGGTTCAAAACAAGAATCTGCCCACCACCACCAAAGATAATAGCTCTCTTGGAATCTTTTCCTGGGATCAGCCCCTGTAAATCAGGGTAGAGATAGGAAAGACATCCCCTGGTATTTTTCATCTATTGATGACAGCCACCAGTGGAGGGCCCAGGGTTAAGAAGTAGAGCCAAACGTGGGTCATAATACAGAGACAGAAAGCTCAAGGTGCTTCTAAGACAAGCATCTTTAGGGTCAAGTCAAAGGCCAATATAGCAAGACACAGGAAGGGGATTTCTTTTTCTTAAAAGATTCTTGTTTAGAAAGTTCATTCTGGACCTGTGAGGAAGACATTCCCATCCTAGCTCCCACACAAGTCAGCAATAACATCTCCTAAGATAGTGGTCTTCAACCTGAGGCACATGTAGCCCTAGAGGCACATGAAGACTTTCCAAGGGGTTCACAGGCAAGATGGTTCTAAGAGAATCAATTTTCAGATCCTCAACTGTCTTTTTTTCTGAATGATTGATGGGGGTTTGTATCCTTCAGGTTCTCCTTTCCTACCTACCATTTTGCAGTTATCTTTCTTCCTCCTTACAAAAGAAAGGTACACCCCTCAACCATCCCGAATCTCATTGTGATGCGCCAAAAAAGAATGTGAATGTGTTAGGGGGATGTGATACTTTGGTGTTGGTGCTGAGAAAGTAAATCATTGAATAACAAAATTTTTTGTGAGCCAGGTGTTTCCTATCTTGTCTTCAACAAAATTGAAGGAGGCTCTAATCAAGTTATCAGCTGATAGCTCAATAAAAATAATGTTTTATAATATATCATTCTGTTATTTTTTTGGCATATAACTGAAGAGGAGTTTGAAGCATTGAGTGACATTTGTTTATAACAAAATGCCTTTGATTTGTATCATCTTATTTATATAAATAAGATTCCTCGGCTTACATATATATAAACAAACTAACAAGAAAGGAATATGATTGATGCCGAATGCTGCCTCATTCCAGCAATGAATAATTTTCATCCATGCATTCACGAACAAACTTTTAAAAATAGCCATCCACCTCATTAATAAACTTATTTCCAATGAATTTTAATTTTTATATTTAATATTACTTACAAAGTTTGTGATATATTTATGATGTTTTGATCAAATATGCACTTATATTAATTGTAGTGATAACTGAATCCAGAAAAAAATGTTAAAATAATTAAAGTCTAATGGTCATAGCAAATGTTTTAAAATTTCATTTCAATTTATATACATAATTTTTATCACAAAGAAGTGGGATAGTGTGATCAATAAAAGACTTTCAAACACAAAAATATGTTAGGATAAAATTCTGTGGAGGAAGTGGGATGGAAATATAAGTTCAAGGAGAAAAAAGAACAATATAAAATTTTCTACTTAAAAAGATATAGTTTGTGTATTTTTTAAATAGATAGTGGTTGGAGGAGGTTATTGAATTGCTTTGGTATTTAGATTCCATTGGATTCATTTAAAAGAGTGATATTACAGTTTATTTTAAAATATCAATATTTATAAAATACCAGGAAGTATATCCTTTGTAGTAATTAAGCTTGTGGTAAACACTTTAAAGATCAACTTAGAAATATGCACGGGGACACATAGTTTTCAAATTATTTTAGGGAACATGTAAGCAAAAATGTTCGAAGACCACTGAGTTACTGTTTTGCAAGCCAAGCCAACTTTTGTTTGGTTTTAAGTTAACCAAGACCCAAAAGGACCACTGTCATCATAAAAGGGCTCCTGGTTCTGATAACTGCTCCTTAGCCCTGAAGGTAAACTTCTTAGCATTGATACACGATCATAAAGCGTGATCTGCCCACTTCAAATTCCGTCAGCTTCATATTTGACTGGCCTCCTCGCTTCCCCTCACTTTCCACTCTGCCTCCTCTCTCAGCTCCAAACTAGAGCCATACAGGATCCTTGCAACTCCCCCAAACCACAATAACATTTCGTACCTCGGGCCTTTGCTCAAGCTGCTCCTCCTGCCTGGAACGCCCTTCACTTCTCCCCTCAGGTCCCCTTCTCCATCCAACAGGGAATTCCTCCCACAAATTGTCATTCATAACTGGCCCTTAATTTAGGGTGACCAACCATCCCAGTTTGCCCAGGACTGAGGGGCTTCTTTGGGATGAGGGACTTTCAGTGCTAACACCGGGACAGTCCCAGGCCAATCGGGATGGTTGGTCACTCTATTATTGTATGATCAAGGGACTCACAGTTTGACCCCAACTTTCGGGTGTTAACTTGTGTCTTCTCCCTACTGATATATCTCTCACCTGTGATCTTAAAAGAAACACTCTCTAATAATTAAACTCATTAGGCTTGCATATTCAATTTCTGCCAGTGCATGCCTTGGATAATCACTTCAAAAAAATTCATCTTAAAGATCGGGGCTCCTAATCTCCTAAAAATAATTTTGAGAGAAGAATTATAAATTTCCTGTGAATGTATGAATGTGTGTTTGGGGAGGTAGAAGATGGTTCTAACCCCTAGGAGAGTTTCCAGAATTTTCCCAGGTCAGAATGTAGTCAGGAACAGAGAGGCCATAAGACATGTTACCTGCCGGAGCCTCAGTATCCCGTCTGAACAGTAAGCCTAGTAACACCTATTGTATTGAATTATTGAGAGGATTAAAAGAGACAGTGTAGCAACTTGGGTAGGAGCACAGATTCTGGAGTTAGGCAGCCTGGGTTTGAATTTTGTGTCTACAGCTTACTAACTGTGTGACCTGGGGCAGGTCACTTAACATCTCTGTGCCTCAATTTCCTCATCTGTAAAATGGGGAAAACAATAGAAGCTGCCTCGTAGGCTTATTATGAGGATTAAATGAATTAATATGTGCAAAGTGCTTAGAACAGTGCCTGGCACATATCAAGTGATATGTGTGTTTGTCAAACAAGTGCATGCAAAGTGCCTGGAGCATTAATAGGTGCATAGGAAATGGAAGCTATTATGGTAGTTTGTAGGTATTCTTTCTTACTTAGAATCTCTCAACTTTCAGAGAACAGGTGGATTCAAAAGAAGTTCGACAAATTACTGAACTGTGAGAATAGATTTTCTAACTCTCCACTGAGAGTCCTTTGTTCAAATTATTTAGGGCTCACTGAGAAAAGACTTGGAGAGGATAGATGTTTTTTTCCATTGATAAGAAAATCTGACAATTGACAAGAGAATTATTTTAAACAAATTGTTTCATATTATCAAGGGTATCTCTGAGGTTTTCACTGCAAGTGTTTTATTTCACTGTTCTGCTTGCCCAAGAAGGGAGGCCAGAACATGCAGCATGGTTCAGAGTCCAGGTCAGCGCAGCCTTCCTCAGCAGGGCTCCCCTCGGTACACAGGACTATGAAACCAATTTTGGGTTACCATGGTAACGAAGGGAGTTTCTAGAAAATTTTCCAAATGAAACATTCATTCAGGGCACCAATAGGCATGGCTGGGTGGAGTGGAGAAAGGGACAAAAATGTCCTGTCCCTGACCCTATCAAGTTCACAAGTCCGTTGGAGAGAAAGAGTGTAAAAAAATCATTGCCTTAATCCTTTCGATTTAAAGATGACTTTTTTTTTAACATTTTAAATCTTCTGAAATCAGATGTGTCAATGGATGAGTTCATTTAACAATAGATTCCCCTGACCTGGATATCTATTATTGTTACTATGTTAAAAGATGTCTTACAATCTATAACTTTTTGGAACTGAAGAAATTTGGTACACCAGCGTGCCATGTGCTATGACAGAAGGACATACAAAGGACAGAAGGGGCCAAGCAATGGGGGGAAGGGAGAAGCAGCATGAGTGTAGTTGAGCTCCCTAGAAGCTTTTTGCAAGCTTCTGCATTGGTTCTGAATATTTGGATACAGAAAAAGACACAAGACTCTATCAGCAGAATGCAAATCAAATTGCCTTCTCTTTCCCTCCCTCTGTCTGTCCGTCTATCTGTCTTTCTCTCTCTTAAGTAAATAAGGCACACCAGCCTGACCTTATGACACACAGATGACAGGAAGATGAGTGGAACAGGACTTGGTGGTGGCAAGGCTTGTGTCCACCAATGGGCAGCCTGTGAGCGCTCAGCCCTGGCCCTTCCAGCCACACGCCCAGGCAGCAAGGAGCAGACCTGGTTGAGGAGGCTCTCTCTGTAGCACCAGCTTTTACATGGCTACTCTCAGTGGCACCTCCAGCTGAACTATTAAGGAACTCTACAATTGGTGCTGTACACATACCAAGTAGCACTAGCACTACGCTTCTTCCTGTGGACTGGAGGGATAGGACTGTGCAAAACCAAGAATAGCAAACACTTAAACAGCCCTTCCTATTGAAAAATTCTTACCCTGTTCTAAGAGCCTTACAAAGTTAATTCACCTAATCCGTACAACAACTTTATAGTAAAATACTACATATTACTACCCCCACATTACCAATGAGAAAATTAAGGCATAGAGAGGTAAAGTAACCTGCTCAAAGCCCCACGCTCTATACGGAGCTGAGACTTGAACCTGGTCTGACTTAAGAGTCCATGTTCTCTACCCTCTGCTGCCTCTCAGCCTTACTGTTAGTAAGACAAGTGAGTGCAGAACACACATACACAGCTCTTGACTTTGACTTTAATGGTATGTTCCTACCCTCAGAGAGTGGGGGGCAGGGAGAGGAGGTAAAGGATGGAAAAGCCTTCTATTAAACTTCAACATCTAGCCACCCACAAGTGTGGCATCAGGTGGAACCTGATCAGGCTGGCCTGACTCTCAGGCCACCCAACGTGGCCAACTCCTCGTAGACAAAAAAGAAACCTCGCCCCTTTGCACCCTTTCCAGTTTTCCAGCCACAGGCCCTTTATACATTTACCCAGAGGCCTTCAGGGTCCAGGAATGTAACATAAATAGAGAACTAAAGAACAGATGTTCAAATTCAAAAAAATTCAAACCTATGCCTGACAAAGGAAACACTGGAGACAGAATGTGGACTGAGGAAGTTGCCAGTTTGCAACTCCTGGTCTATTCCCTTTTTCTCCACTTATGGCGTGGGCCTCACCTCTTTTTGGTGCTCGGTCTCCAGGGAACTGTCACCTAGTCATTCCACTCCATCCTAATCCCTTGTGGGGTGAAGCAAAGGAGGCTTCATTGATCTGAATCTTGAAGGATGAGGAGGAGTTTGTCAAGGAGGAGTTTGCCAAGGAGGAAAAGTGGATTCCAGGTAGAAAGAGATAGCAAGAGCAAAGGCTGAGACACAGAAAACATAAGAGACCTCTTGAGCATCTGTGGGTAATTTTATATGACTGGAGAGTGTGGGCACCAGATGAGGCTGGAGAGGGCGGTGGGGCCAAGTGTCAGAGGACTTCAGCGTCAAGCAAAGAAACTTAGCTTTTACCCTGGAGTCAGTGAGAGGCCCTTGGAGATTTTAAGCTGGAAAGTAAGATGCTCTGATCTGTATTTAGAACCTTCATCCTGACGGCTGCAAAGAGACGGCCAGAGCCAGTGTGGAGCAGTGATCAGGCCAGGCGGCTTGAACCAAAGCAGAGGCTCTGGGGATAAAGGGCAGAGGTCCTAGGGATATTTGGTTGTTGAAATGATAGTGTTTGGTGATTGGGGAGGGGAGGGGGAGAGAAGATTACAGAGTGGATGATGTTAGAACTGGTTCAGAAGAACAATCCTGCATATGGTACTGCTCTTGAATTTCTTCGTTCCAGTTCTGTATCATTATGACTTAAATTTATCCTTGACTCTTTTCAACCTGCTATGAGCAAATCCCTGCAGAATCATTTAAAAAGCTCAAGCTGTAACTGAGATGTCTAGTAGAGGAAATACACCCATTTATGAGGAAATGTGGAGGTAACTCAGGCAGTAACATGGCATGGCAGGTGGGCATGTAGCCTGTGTTACCTCCATGCCTCCTGGCTCCCATGCTCTCTTGGTTTCCCTCTCTCTCTTTCCCTCTCTCCCTCTCTCTTTTGTGTGCACTCTCTCTGTCTCTGAGAGCTTCCAGCTGGCACTTCCCTTCTTCAGTTCACCAGCGTTTAATTGACTGGACCCTCAGAGTCAGGCACCTCTGGACTATCTAGTCAACGCCCTGAAAGGGCAGAACAACATCTTGTCAAGGGGACTCCATATCTCCAGATACAGGACAATTACCAGGAGACAGAGGGGGCAGATGGGTGACAGGGAAAACTACTCTTTGAATCAAGGTCGCCTTGAAGAGATGTGCTGTGGGTGACTCAGTGCTCAGAGGTTTTGTTCAGATTGAACCGCAAAGAGATGGATTGGGAAGCCAACTTCAAGCCACTTCACAATGGACAGCACTTGGGTACTGGAGAGACGAAATTCATCAAGTAAGAAAAAGCTGTGGCCTTTAACTGCAGGGGCAGCAAGTCCAACTGTCCACAGGGACAATGCAAGAGTGAAATGTGTTGGGGGAGGCTGTGGCACCCTGGAGCATGCATGCTTCATCTAAAAGGGGCAGCTCCCACTCAGCTCTGGCCAAGACCATGTGAGAACATGGGGACAAGGAGGGAGAGCTGCCAACCTTTCAAGAGAAGGCAGAAATTCAGAGTTTTATGAGCCATCTCCTGATTTTGGGGTGTTGGCAATTAATTCAAAGTTTAAAAACATGGAGCAGGCCAAACAAACTCACTTGTGGCCAGATTTGGCCCAGCATCTACCGATTTGCAACCTCTGCTCTCAAACTTGGACATTAAGCTCTGAATCCCAACAATCTAGAGCTAGAGCAGGAAAAACGACTGAGCTATTAGGAAGCTGGAAACAGGTAAATGGTTCATTGGACCTTAGGGGTCATTAGTCCAATTCCTAACTGCATAGATGGGGAAACTGAGGCTTGAGAGGAGAAGAAGTGCCCAAGGGCACACAGTTTCAGACAACGGGTGGCACTTGCAGCAAGAACAAGGAGACAAGTCGGGCTCTTGATAAGCGGCGCTTGGTGGCCTGCCTGGCATTTCTTCTCTCCCCTCCGTCTCCCGGTTGCTTACGTATTTCTGTTCTCTAATTTGCCACTGTGACTGATATGTACGTCCTCTACTGAACTCTGGATTCGCCCCGTTGGACCCCTGAGGACGGTCCTGGGCTTCATCTGGAGTCTCTGCCCTGACCTTTTGGCCCGGAGCTGGTGCTGTTTCTGAGTCTGCTGGCACTGCCCTCCTTGGGCTCCTTGCTGGGCCTGACTGAGCCCCACCTGTGCTGGCTGTAATCCACAGCTAGTCGGGGGCAAAAATAGGGCTTGACCTCAGTCTGCCTGAGTCCTGTGTCCCATCCACTCAGGCACACTGCTTCCCAGGATTAATATGTCCCTGCAGAAAAGAAAGTTTAAATGTCATTTTGTGTGTGTGAACTATAAAGTGAATTTGAGTGCATTTCAATTTTCCTCTTTCTTGCCCTTTTTTGCCATCTAATAGTCAGGGCCAACTTATCCGTTAGGCACAGCAAGCACAGTGTCTAGGGTCTACAGTACTTTTAAGGGCCCACAAAAATATTTCAATTTCTTTTAAAATCAGAATAGAAATAAGTATAATAGTAATGAATATATGAAAATAAATCCAATGTAGTTGATGCTACTGAACTGTGCACTTAAAAATGGCTAAAGTGGGGGCCAGCCTGGTGGCGTTGTGGTTAGGTTCACATGCTCCACTTTGGCTGCCCAGGGTTCGCAGGTTCGGATCCCAGGCACGGACGTATGCACTGGTCGACAAGCCATGCTGTGGCAGGCATCCCACGTAAAGTAGAGGAAGATGGGTACAGATGTTAGCCCAGGGTCAATCTTCCTCAGAAAAAAAAGAGGAGGGTTGGCAACAGATATTAGCTCAGGGCTAATCTTCCTCACACAAACAAAAAAAAAGGCTAAAATGGTAAATTTTATGTTATGTACATCTTACCACAATAAAAAAAGTGAATACAGCCTGGATTATATTCATCTTTGTAGCAACACAATAGCAAAATATAATTTTTAATATTTTTTTTTTAATGGAGGAAGGGGCCCACAAATTCAAAAGTGCCCAGGGCCCATGAAAGTCATAATTCAGTCCTGCTAGTAACGAGTAGTTGGCTAATTCATGTCAATGATAAGTTTTATATTTATGGGCCAAATCATATGGATGGCACCTCTCTTTGTGCCATGGCTTCGAGGACCTGACCATGAAGGTTACACACCATGACCCAGGTTCCTAACACCTGCCACCTGGTGACATCTACAGAGATTGTTCAGGTGAGATGCTGAGAACAGTGGCCCTGAGATTCTTGTTAGTTTCAGTCTCCACAGTATGGGTCCCCTCTTAGCACAGTGAAGCCAGACACTTGGAGGTGGTCAATTTTACTCCAAATGGCATTTTGATGCTTTTTATTTAAATTAACAAATCTCTCTTTTGGACTGCCTAAACAGCCTTCTGGTGGCTCTCTCTGACTTGACTTTTGCTTCCATCCAACCCAGTATGATCTTTGTAAACATATTTCTCCTTGGAATAAGATTATTCAGTGACTCCCAATATTTTCACTATTGCAAAAGTTTGATGGGAATTCCACTTTTACTCATGGCAAGTAAAATTAACTAACTAAAAGTTGCTTGAGTTTGAGCTGGAATTGTACCAGCATGCTTGGGACAATTAATAAATATTGAGAAAACAAATGGATTTTTCTTCCAGTTGCATAGTTTGTGTTGCAATGAGGTCTTTTACACATGGGCCCTTGAGGGAGAGATCATGAATGGGTCCTTCCAAGCGAAAAGACATGGGAATCCCTGGAAAAGTCTCAGCAGAGTTTGCCTGGCTCTTCTGGGAGGGCAATGTCACTCCAGCCACAGAGAAATCCTGACTAGCTGACTATGGGAAAAGAATGTGGGGGAGATGAAGAAACATCACATTAAAATTCAATGCAAAGTGAAAGCTTGACTTGAGCAAGGGTGAATGACTCAGCAAGAAACCTGTTTCCAGGATTTTAGTTACTGCTCTCTGCAATTCTTTTTTTTTTTTTTTTTTTTTTTGTGGGGAAGACCAGCCCTGAGCTAACATCCGTCGCCAATCCTCCCCTTTTTGCTGAGGAAGACTGGCCCTGGGCTAACATCCGTGCCCATCTTCCTCCACTTTATATGGGACGCTGCCACAGCAATTCTTATATTAAATTTAAAAAACAGGTTCTCATTATCTACTTGAAGTAATTCCATTACTCACCAAATGGCAAATAAGCAACAAACACATTTCCTAGAATATTTTTTAAATCCTAAAGTGAAAGCACTGCTTAAGGTCACAAACGCTTGGCATATCTGGTCATCGAGGGGAACTTGGCCTTTGGCAGAGTGAAAGAGGTTTTGGGTTTTAAGTCCAGTTCTGCTTGTTTTTTCGTCACTGTAGTGCATAGTTATCATTTTACATGACTATACTCAGTCCCTTTTCTTCTGGTAACAGTCACCCCAATTCTCTTGGGAAATAACAAATACATACACACTCAATCCATTCTTTCCTTAATTTATTTAAGCAATATTTATTGAATGCCTACTTTGTGCTGTTCTGGACATAGGAGCTACAGCAGTAAACAAATTGAAGTCCTTGATGAAACACATTCAGGAATTCAGCTCTATGTGATAAAGGTGGGCATGTGATCTGGATTATCCTTAGCAGAATCTCTCCCCTTAACCACTCATTCAGTAACTGGTTCCAAAATGTGCATGTGTCTTAGATGAGGTTCCCTAGAAGCAGAGCTTGAGGCAAGGATTCAGCCATAAAAAAGACCGAGAATGCTTTTAGCACAAACATGTATGGGAGTGAGGGAAGCAAGGTAAAGAAGAGGAAGGAGCCAAGCAGAGAGCTGGTGTCAGGTAAAGTCCAGATTTGGCCTGATTGTGAGTATGGAAAGGGAAGCTTGCCTCTGGAACACAAAGTGCACTACAAAGTTGTTTCTGCCTTGAGGCAAGGGGGCTGGCCTTTCTAACTCCTTATTTGTCAGTCATTGGTCTAGACATATAGGCAGTGTAACCTCCTAGGCCTCCCTGGGCTAGGATGTTCTTATCAGCCAAAGGCAACCCTCATAAGTCAAGGTCGCAGGTTTAAGCTGCTAGCCACAGCCTCAAAACAGTTGTGGGTGGTGGGAAAAGGGGTAAGGAAGGGAAAGAGTGCACCAGCTGATTTAGATGATCTGAGTGGAGCACCAAAAGCATCTACTACTGCATGTGTCCCACCCAGGCTAATCTTAGATAGTGAGACTAAATTCTGGAACTTCTATTAGAGCCATTGGGAAAATAATCTCTCCTTTTGCTCATTGTGAAAATAATAAGATGCATGCCTGCAGCTGCTTAAGCCCAGGAAGAGTCAACTGAGAACAAACAAGTGTAGAGAAATGAAAAGAGATAGAGTCCTCGTGACATTGTTTGAGCCTCACAACCAGCTGTACAAACAGGCATGTGGCCTTGGCCACAGGTGATGTCCAGTTGGGCAGAGTGTGAAAGCTGATGATTTCCAGGGGCACAAATATTTAAAGAGAGAGCCAAAAAAGACGCACTCCTGGAGGATGCTGGGATGTAAGAGAAATAGGAGCCAAAACTGAAGAAGAGGTTTTGAGCCTGTGTCAGTAAGGTTTTGCATAAATTTCTTTGGGGAATTAGTTTTGTGAAATATTTCCAGGTGGCATATTCTTCCTTTTTCTAGATCGTCTGAGACTGTGAAATGGACATGTTCATTTTTGCCTCCAAGCCAAGACTCCCTTCCTGGAGATTCTGACCCCTTCCATAGCTCCTGCTGACCCTGTGATTCCCCCCTCACCTGGCCACATTTTATTAGAGCTAATGGAAACCAATCCAAAGGCAACCAAATTCTCTTGATACTCTAAGCCAAGAAGCCCAGTGATTGTCTTTGATGGACATTTTAGTTAAAAAGCCGTACAGTGTGGACCTAAACCAGCACAGGGACAAGCCAGAACCACAGCCAGTAGAAAGCTAAAATAATGGGGGTAAAGTCATCTTGGGAAGCCAGAAGAGACTGGTCCTCCCAAAGAAGCAGGTGAATAAATCAACTACAGAAGCAGAAACCGAGAGTCATGTAGCTTTGTGAGAACTGGAGGGATAGCTTCACACCCTGACTTTCTAGTTTCAATCCCGTGTCACTAGCACAGCCTCATTTCCTGCCCTCAGATGCTTAAGACGTTCTCCATTGACCTCTTCCTTTAATGTACCTTTCACATAAGCTAACTCAAGTGGCCTTCTGTTCTATTACCAGTCCTGTCTGAAATACAAGACAAAATGCCTTATCACATGTATATGGCCCATTAAACGGATGTATATTACATTTAGACAGTCTGGTAAATCAATTTATTGGCACCAATTCTTCACCTTTGCCTGAATCCACACCCTTTGCCTTTGTCACACCGTGTGACCTTGCAGTTCCTCTCATTAGAGGCAGAATGTATTTCTTCTTACTGTGTGCAAAGCTTTGTAACTTGCTTTGGTCAAAAAGATGCAAGCAGACATTATGCAAGTAAAAGCTTGAAATCTGCTTGCGCAATTGGGCTTGCCCTCTTGCACCTCTGCCATTGCCATGAGAAGAACTGTCCTCAGGGAGCTACTGCCCCATCAGCCTGAGCCCCAGACTGAACACATATGGAGCATGTCTGAGCCCTATTCTTTTTTTTTGGCGAGGAGGATTGGCCATGAGCTAACATCCATTGTCAATCTTCCTCTTTCTGCTGAGAAGTTTGGCCCTGAGCTAACAGCTGTGCCCATCTTCCTCCATTTTGTAAGTGGGACGCTGCCACAGCATGACTTGATGAGTGGTGCACAGGTCCACACCCAGGATCCAAACCTGTGAACCCTCGGCCGCCAAAGCAGGGTGCGCGAACTTAAGCACTACACCAGCAGGCCGACCCCTGAGCTCTATTCTTAATGAGGAGCTAAGCACAGGTAAACCCACAGCTTGAAGCAGAGCCAGCCAACCAAATCCAGCCTAGATCAGACAACCCCCAGACACATAGGCAAGAACAAATGAGTTTGGGATGATTTGCTACACAGAATTACTGTGACTATCGCTCACTGGTACATATGCCGATAATTCCTGGAATACTGCAGCCTAGCAGTGCTATCGCACCCTTCCTACACTTACTGAAACTCCCTTGGCTTTCCCCTCAATTCACAGGGGGACCTGTGTGGTGGTCCCAGCTTTGTGCATCAGGCCTCAGTATCCCAGCTGTCATGAGGCTCCACTGGATACATGGACTTTGGTTCTCTTCAGGGCCCATGCTAAAAACATCATTCTTCAAGCTCATGGCTCAACTCTAGAAAGGCTGGTGGAATTTACCTATAGCAGGTGCTGAATTTTGGAGCCTAACAGCAAAGCAGTGCCAACTACCTTCTTTCTGCCACAGCTAGACCAAGAGATAATTAAGAAGGCCACCAGACACTGACAGGTAATTTATATAAATTATGTCATTTAATCCTCGTAGTAAGTCTTGAAGTATGTATTATAAAATGTTATATTATCTCCATTTTCTGTTGGAGATGGAGAGACTTTGAGTGATGTGCCCAAGGTTACCCAGCTGGTTAATGGAAGAATGAACCAGGACTCAGGTCTCCTAAATCCTAGTTGGTGTTCTTTCCTCTCTGTACCAGTGTGTCCTCCACCTCAATGTGTCCAGTTCCCTTCAGCACGCATCAGCTTAACCCAACTGGGAGGGGGACTTAGTAGTCATGGAGTCCAATTCTCTTACTTCAGAGGAGAGATTAGGGTGGCAGAAGATTGGGGATTAGAATCCAAACCTTGTGACTAAAATTGAGGGCATGTTCAGGGCACCAGGCTGCCTCAGCTCTTGGAAAGGACTAAAATTCTCTTGCCAAGGAGAAGAGTATTTATTTTACAAGGTCAGCCACACTGTAAGAGAAACACAAACAGAAACTCTGCCTGGTGACTATCCAGTGTATCCCAGTTTATGGAGCATTTTCACACGTAAATATCCCTCAAGACTACCACCAGCCCTGGAGGTCACCAAGTCCTGTGCCCTCTGCCACTTCTCCCTGGAGACTCAGAGTGATTGAGTGTTCCACTCAGAAGTGGGACAGGATGAGGGCCAGCTTCTGTGCCCACCTGTCAGTTCTGCCTCCTGGCTACATGCAAGCCAAGAGATGCCCTTCCCAGACGCTGCAGCTGTACTCTGTGAAAGCAGGTTGAGCTGCACTCACTCACCACCTCCCTTAGCTCTGTATTTCTTGCATTTCAAGGAGCCAGAAGGCTGAGAGCCAGAAGAAGATCCCATTAAGGAATATGAAACATATGCTTCACCACTTCTTTGTTGCTGTCAAGAAGACTGAAGAATTAACCATCAATAAATTTCTGAAAGTGAACAAGGATAGTGCCAGAATCAAAACTGCAAGAGAAAACATCAATTTAAAAAAAAATTACTAAATTCAAATTTGAAGAGACTGTAAAGTTTCAAGCTGTTGGCCAGCTGGCTAGCTTGGAGTGACTCCTCTCTTCCTTCTCCATACCCCAAAGTTTGAAAATGTTATTTTGAGACATATCCTCCCAGTATTAGTAACATTTTTGTTAGTGATGCATCAGAAATTAGAACTTAAAAATTTTGAAGGTAGGATTCTCCAACTGTATTTTTACTTTTCTTAAATACAATGTCAAAGGCTACACTTTTCCATCTGGACAGCTGGACCATCTAGCTCTGGTGAGTTTCTCCTTTGGGAATGTCATGGACATAGTGATATACCACTCAGATCCCCTTTAAGGCAGAATTGTTGCCCTGCCTGCTAGGAGTGCTGTTGGCAGACAGCTTTTAGCCATCAGCCCCTTTAGCAATTGTCTCATTTGTAGAGATTGGCCTTACCCAAGGTCAGTCTTCAGGGCTGGCCATATCCAATGAAGAAAGATGCAGGAAGTAAAGGTCTGGCCATCTCAGCCCAACTTGGGAAGACTCTGAAGGGCCGTTCTCACACTGAAACTCCCTTTGGAGGAGCCAAGGCCACTGTTGGGCTTGCATCATAGTTGATTTCTCCCTCTGTCAACTCCTGCTTCCTTTCCCCTTCTTCAGCAGGAGTTGATACCAAAGGCACTTCCCAATAAACATCCTGCACACTAAACTCCATCTCAGATCTGTTCCCTGGAGCAGATATAATAATATTTAATAATCTAAGATATAAACTGTTTCTAAATTCTTTCAATTTTTAATAGATTATTTTTTAGAGTGGGTTTAGATTCACAACAAAATTGAGCAGAAGGAGAAGAGAAGGAGAAGAACAGAGATTTCCCACAAACTCTCAGCCCACCATACACAGTCTCCCCGACTATCAAAATCCCACACTGCAGTGGTTCATTTGTTACAATTGATAAACCTACACTGACACATCATTATCACCCAAAGTCCATAGTTTATATTAGTGTTGTATGGGTTTTGACAAATGTATAATAACATGTATCCACCATTGTTGTGTCATACAGAGCAGTATCATTACCCTAAAAATCCTCTGTGCTCTGCCTGTTCATCCCTCCCTTCATCCTTTATCCCTAACAACCACTGATCCTTTTACTGCCTCCATAATTTTGCCTTTTCCAGAATGTCATATAATTGGAATCATACAGTTTGTAGCCTTTTCACGGGTAGTTGTAAATTTGTTGTGTCCATGGGAGGAGGTGAGTTCAGAGTCCTCGTATGCCACCATCTTCCCAACAATCCTTCCAGTATGTAGCCTTTTCAGATTGGCTTCTTTCACTTAGTAATATGCTTTTTAGCTTCCTCCGTGTCTTTCCACAGCTTGATAGGTCATTTCTTTTCAGTACTGAATAATAATCCATTGTCTGGCTGTACCACAATTTATGTATCCACTCACCTACTGAGAGACATCTTTGTTGCTTCCGAGTTTTGGCAATTACAAATAAAGTGGCTATAAACATTCTTATGCAGGTTTTTGTGTGGACATGTTTTCAGCTTCTTTGAGTAAACACCAAGTAGTGTGATTGCTGGATCATATGGTAAGAGCATGGTTAGTTTTGTAAGAAACTGCCAAATTGTCTTCCAAAATGACTGTACAATTTTGCATTTCCACCAGCAACATAAAAGATTTCCTGTTGTTCCACATCCTCACCAGTATTTGTTGTTGTCAGTCTTTCAAATTTTGGCCATTCTAATAAGTGGTACCCCATTGTTGTTTTAATTTGCATTTACCTGACATGTGATGTAGAACATCTTTTCATATGCTTATTTGCCATCTGTATATCTTCTTTGGTGAGGTGTCTGTTAAAGTCTTTGGCTTATTTTTTATTTGAATTGTTTGTGTTCTTACTGTTGAGTTTTAAGAGTTCTTGGCATATTTTGGATTATAGTCCTTTATCAGAAGTGTCTTTTGCAAATATTTTCTCCCAGTCTGTGGCTTGTCTTCTGATTCTATTGACATTGTATTTTGCAGAGCAGAGTTTTTAATTTTAATAAAGTCCAGCTTATCAATTATTTCTTTCATGGATTGTGTCTTTGGTATCGTATCTAAAAAGGTATTACCATACCCAGGGTCATCTAGGTTTTCTCCTATGTTATCTTCTAGGAGTTTTATGGTTTTGCATTTTACATTTGGGTCTATGTCTAGATTCTTTTTTTTTTTTTTTTTTTTTTTTTGCATGTAGATGTTCAGTTGTTCTAGCACCATTTGTTGAAAAGACTATCTTTTTTCCATTGTACTCCCTTTGTCCTTTGACTATATTTATGGGGGTCTATTTCTGGGCTTTCTATTCTGTTCCATTGATCTATTTGTCTATTCTTTTGCCAATATCACACCATCTTGATTACTGCAGCTTTATAGTAAGTCTTGAAATTGGATAATGTCAGTCCTCTAACTTTGTTCTACTCCTTCAATATTGTATTGGCCTTTCCATATACACTTTATTTATCTATCTATTGATTTATTTATTTAAGCTTTAAAATTCTTAATTTTATTTTTTCCAGTGTTATTGAGATATAATTGACATAAAACATTTTGTAAGTTTAAGGTGTACAATGTGATCGATTGATATACGTACGTACATAATTACCATTTTTGTTGTCGTTGTTCTTGAGAACATTTAAGATCTACTCTCACAGCAACTTTCAGGTATAAATGCAGTATTGTTAACTCTAGTCACCATGCTGTACATTAGATCCCTGGAACTTATTCATCTTACAACTGAAAGTTTGTACCCTTTGGCCAATATCTCCCCATTCCCCCCCACCCCCTGCCCCTGGTAACCATCAAGCTACTCTCTACTTCTATGACATCAATGTTTTTAGATCGCACCTATAAGTGAGATCATACAGTATCTGTCTCTCTTTGTGTGACTTATTTCACTTAGCATAATGCCCTCAAGATTCATCCATGTTGTTATAAATGGCAGGAATTTTTTATGGCTGAACTAATATTCCATATAGTTATATTATACATATGAAATCACATTTTCTTTATCCATCCAACCGTTGATGGACACTTAGGTTATTTCCATGTCTTGGCTACTGTGAATAATGCTGCAATGAATGTGAGAGTACAGATATCTTTTCAAGATAGTGATTTCGTTTCCTTTGGATATATAGCCAAAAGTGGGAATGCTGGATCATATGTAGTTCTCTTTTGAATTTTTGAAGGAATAGCCATACTGTTTTCCACAGTGGCTGCACTAATTTAGTCTTCAACAAAACACCAGAGTTCCCTTTTCTCCACATCCTCGCCAACATTTATCACTTCTCTTTTTGATAATAGCTGTTCTAACAGGTACGAGGTGATATCACATTGTGGTTTTGATTTTCATTTCCCTGATAGTTAGTGATGTTGAGCACCTTTTCATGTACTTGTTGGCCATATGTATGTCTTCTTTGGAAAAATGTCTCTTCAGGTCCTTTGCCCATTTTTTAATTGAATTATTTGGTTTTTTTCCTATTGAGTTCCTTATATATTTTGGATGTTAACACCTTATAACATATATTTTTGCAAATATTTTCTCCCATTCCTTAGGTTACCTTTTCATTTTGTTGATTGATTCTTTTGCTGTGCAAAAGCTTTTTAGTTTGAGGTAGTCGCACTGTTTATTTTTGCTTTTGTTGCTTGTGCTTTTGGTGTCATATCCAAAAAATCATTGCCAAAACCAATGTGAAGCTTTTTCCCTGTGTTTTCTTCTAGGAGTTTTACTTTAAATGTTTTAAGTCTTACATTTAGGTCTTTAATTCATTGTAAGTTAGTTTTTGTGAGTGGTGTAAGATAGGGGTCCAGTTTCATTCTTTTTAAATGTAATATCTAGTTTTCAAAACACCATTTATTGAAGAGATTATCCTTTTCCCATTGTGTATTCTTGGCTCCCTTGTCAAATATTAGTTGACCATATATGCATGGGTTTATTTCTGGGTTCTTGATTATGTTCCATTGGTCTATGTGTCTGTTTCTATGCCAGTAACACATTGTTTGATTACTATAGCTTTGTGTTACAGTTTGAAATCAGGAAGTGTGACGCCTCAAGTTTTGTTTTTTCTCAGGATTGCCTTGGCTATTTGGAGTCTTTTGTGGTTCCAAATGAATTTTAGGATCATTTTTTCTCTTTCTGTGAAAAATACCCTTGGAATTTCTACAGGGATTCCTTTTAAACTATAGATGGCTTTGGCTAGTATGGACGTTTTAACAATATTAACTATTCTGATTCATGAACAAGAGAGAGCTTTCCATTTATTTGTATCTTCAATTTCTTTCATCAGTATCTTATAGTTTTTGGTGTATATATCTTTAACTTCCTTGGTTAAATTTATTCCTAAGTAATTTATTGTTTTTGATGCTATTGTAAATGGGATTGTTTTCTTTATTTATTTTTCAGATGGTTCATTGTTAGTGTACAGAAATGCAACTGATTTTTGTATGTTGATTTTTGAGACTCTACTGAATTAGTTTCTTAGTTCTAACAGTTTTTTGGTGGAATCTTTAGGGTTTTGTATATATAAGATCATGTCATCAGCAAACAGAGACAAATTTCATTCTTCCTTTCTGATTTGGTTGCTTTTTATTTCTTTTTTCTTGCCTGATTGCTCCGGCTAGGACTTCCAGTATTATCTTGAATAGGAGTGGTGAGAAAGAACCCCCTTCTCTTATTCCAGATCTTAGAGGGGAAGCTCAACCTTTCACCACTGAATATGATGTTAGCTGTGGGTTTGTAATATATGACCTTTATTATGTTGAAATATATTCCTTCTATACCCAGTTTTCTGAGAGTTTTTATCATAAAAGTATGTTGAATTTTGTCAAATGCTTTTTCTGTATCTATTGAAATGATTATAAGATATTTAGTAGACTTTCAGTCTATTGATATGGTGTGTCACATTTATTGATTTGTGCATGTTGAACCATCCTTGTATCCAGGCATAAATCCCACTTGATCACAGTGTATGATCTTTTCAATGTGCAGTTGAATTTGGTTTGATAATATTTTGTTGGAAATTTTTCATCTACATTCATCAGGGATATTGGCCTGTAGTTTTCTTTTCCTGTAGTATCCTTATTTGGATTTTGGTATTAGTGTAATGCTGGCCTTGTAAAATGAATTTAAGGGTGTTCCTTCCTCTTCAATTTTTTGAAAGAATTTGAGAAGGATTGGCATTAATTCTGCTTTAAATGTTTGGTTGTATTCACCCATGAAGCCATCTGGTCCTGGGCTTTTCTTTTTTGGAAGATTTGATTACTGATTCAGTCTCCTTATTTGTTATTGGTTTGTTCAGATTTTCTGTTTCTTCATGATTCAGTCTTGGTAGGTTGAATACTTCTAGGAATTTATCCATTTGTCCTAGGTTGTCCAATTTGTTGACATATAATTGTTTGTAGTATCTCTTATGATCCTATATATTTCTGTGATATGAATTGTAATGTCTTTTCTTTCATTTATAATTTATTTTTCTTTTTGGTGAGGAAGATTGGCCCTAAGCTATCATCTGTTGCCAATCTTCCTCTTTTTGCTGAGGAAGATTAGCCCTGAGCTAACATCTGTGCCCATCTTCCTCCATTTGCATATGGGATGTCACCACAGCATGGCTCAATGAGCAGCGCGTAGGTCCATGTCTGGGATCTGCACCAGTGAACCCCAGGCCACCGAAGCAGAGTGCACAAACTTAACCACTATGCCACTGGGCCAGCCCCTCATTTATAATTTTATTTATTTGAGTCCCTTCTCTTTTTTCTTGGTAAGTCTAGCTAAAGTTTTGTCAATTTTGGTAATCTTTTCAAAAACCTACTCTTAGTTTCACTGATCTTTTCTATTATTTTACTATTCTCTATTTCATTTATTTCTGCTTTGATTTTTGTTATATCCTCCTTGCTAAACTTGGGGTTAGTTGTTCTTCTTTTTCTAGTTCCTTCAGGTGTAAAATCAGGTTGTTTATTTTGTTTGTTTGTTTATTTGAGATCTTTCTTTTTTTCTTAATGTTTATAGCTGTAAAATTCCCTCTTATCACAGCTGTTGCTGCATCCCATAAGTTTTGGTATGTTGTGGTTCCATTTTCGTTTGTCTCAAGATATTTTTTGATTCCCTTTTGATTTCTTCTTTGACCTATTAGTTATTCAGGAGTGTGTTGTTTAATTCTCACATTTGTGAATTTTCCTCCTGTATTGATTTCTGGTTTCATACCATTCTGATTGGAAAAGATACTTGCTATGATTTCAATATTTTAAAATTTGCTAAGATTTGTTTTGTGACTTAACATATAATCTGTCCTGGAAAATATTCCCTGTGCTCTTGAGAAGAATGTGTATTCTGCTACTGTTAGATGGAATGTTGTGTATACATCTATTAGATCCATTTGGTCTAAAGTATGGTTCAAGTCCAATGTTTCCTTATTAATTTTCCATCTGGATGACCTTTCCATCGTTGAAAATGGGGTATTGAAGTCCCTGACTACTATTGTACTGCTGTCTATTTCTCCCTTTAGATCTATTAGCTTTTGCTTAATGTATTTAGGTGCTCCAATTTTGGATGCATATATATCTATAATTGTTATATCTTCTTGATGAATTGACTCCTTTATCATTATATAATGACCTTCTTTGTCTCTTTTTAAAGTTTTTGACTTAAAGTCTATTTTGTCTGATATAAATATAGCTAATCCTGCTCTCTTTTGATTTCCATTTGCATAGAATATCTTTTCCCAGTCCTTCACTTTGAGCCTGTGTGTGACCTGAAGCTGAGGTGAGTCTCTTGTAGGCAGCATATAGTCGGGTTTTGTTTTTTTATGTGTTCAGCCATTCTATGCTTTTTGATTGAAGAATTTAATCTATTTACATTTAAAGTAATGATAGGTAAGAACTTTCTATTCCCATCTTGTAATTGTTTTCTGGCTGTTTTGTAGTTCCTTAGTTCTTTTTTTCTCCCTTGGTGTCTTCTTTTGTGGACTGATGATTTTCCCTAGTGAGATGTTTGATTCCCTTGTCTTTATCTTGTATGTATCTACTATAGGTTTTTGCTTTGTGGTTACCCTGAGGCTTACTTGAAATATATTATATCTATAACAATCTATTTTAAGCAGATAACAACTTAATTTCAATCACATACAAGTACTCTAAACTTTTACTACTCTCCTCCATTTCATGTTTTTGATGTCACAGTTTACATCTTTTTATATTGTGTATCCATTAACAAATTATTATAGCTATAGCTATTTTTAATACTTTTGTCCTTTAACCTTTATTCTAGAGTTAAATGGTTAATATACTACCATATTGCTGTATAAGAGTACTCTGAATCTGACTATGTACTTACCTTTTCTAATGTGTTACATATTTCATATATTTTCATGTTACTAATTAGCATTCTTTTGTTTAAGTTTGGAGAACTCCTTTCATCATTTCTTGTAAGGCATTTCTAGTGGCGATGAACTCCCTTAGTTTTTGTTTGTTTGGGAAAGCCTTTATCCTGCCTTCATTTCTGAAGGACAACTTTGCCATGTAAAATATTTTTGGTTGGCAGTTTTTTTCTTTTAGCACTTTGAATATATCATCCTGCTCTCTCCCGGCCTGCAAGGTTTCTGCTGAGAAATCCACTGATAGCCTTATGGGGATTCTCTTATATGAGAGAATTTTTTTTCTCTTGCTGCTTTAAAAATTCTCTCTTTGTCTTTGATTTTAGTCAGTTTTATCATAATCTGTCTTGGAGAAGATTGTTTTGGATTGAAATTTTGTGGTGACCTATTAGGCTCATGAACTTTGTTGTCCAAATCTCTCCCCAGGTTTGAGAAGTTCTCAGCCATTATTTCTTTAAATAAGCTTTCTACCCCTTTCTCACTCTCTTCTCCTTCTGGGACTCCAATGATGCATAGATTGTTTATCTTAATGGTGTCCCATAGGCTTTCTTCATTCCTTTTTATTCTTTTTTCTTTTTGCTCCTCTGACTGGATAATTTCCAGTGAACTGTCTTTGAGTTCACTGACTTTTTTCTTCTACTCAGTCCAGTGTGCTGTTGAAGCTCTCTATTGAATTCTTCAGTTCAGTCACTGTATTCTTCAACTCCAAAATTTCTGTTTGATTCTTTCTTACGTTTTCTATCTCTCTGTTGAACTTCTCATTTTGTTCTTCTATTATTTTTCTGATTTCACTAAATTGTTTATCTCTGTTCTCTGATAGCTCTTTGAGCATCTGTAGAACAATTATTTTGAATTTTTTGTCAGGTAATTCATGTATCTCCATTTCATTGTGGTCAGTTACTGGAAGTTTACTATGGTCCTTTGATGTGTCATATTTCCCTGATTATTCATGATCCTCCTAGTCTTGCATAGTTGTCTGCACATTTGAAGAAGTGACTGCTTCTTCCAGACTTTATGGGCTGACTCTGGTAAGGAAAGACCTTCACCTGTGGGTGGAGACACACTGGAGCATGCTGTGAACCCAGATCTGGTGGTGCAGAGTGTTACATACAGGGGCATGTGGTGGCTCCAGGTCCAGGGGGGCATGATGACAATGGCTCAGACTGCTGGGGTCCACAGCATCAACAACTGTGTGGTCTTTGGTGAATGTCATGGGGAGTCCACAATGGTTACAAGCTCTGTTGAGTGCCTTTAGGTCCAGCAGCTAGAGACCAGGGCAGGCATTAGTGGTGGCTGGAGCTGGTGGTGTGCACACACTCAGCTGTGGGGGCCAGCTACTGGTGCCTGTGCAGTGGCAGGGGCTGGTTGCAGACACACTTGTGTAGGCAAGGGCCAGAGCCAGCAGCAAAGACCAGGGCCAACATCAGGCACACTAGTAGCTGTGGCACACTGGCACACTGTACACCTGGCTGTCAGTGTGCACGCCTGTGGCCACAGGGTCTCACCACAGGCATGCACACAACAGTGGAGGCTGATGACAAGAGTTGGGCCAGAGTGTGCAGGTGCACAGCTGGAGGGGCTAGCTGCAAGTGAGCCCAGCAGTGCAGGTCAGTGATAGGAGACAGGGCTTGTTCTGTGCTGACAAGCAGCTGTAGGGGCTCTGGCTGCTGGCCTGAACTGCAGCTACAGAGTCTTGCCACAGGCACATGGCAGTGGAGGCTGGTGCCAGGACATAGGGCAGTGGGGTGCAGGTGCACAGCTGGAGGGGCTAGCTGTAGGTGTGCCCAGCAGTGCAGGCCAGTGACAGCAGACAGCACCAGTTCTGAGTCCACAAGCTGCTGTGGAGGCCCTGGCTGTCAGCATGCATTCCTGTGGCTGCAGGGTCTCATCACAGGCGCACACACAGCTGTGGAGGTCAGCTCTGGGTGCTAGGTTGGCATCTTGCACTCACACGGCTACAGAGGCAGGGACTAGTTGCTGGTGCAGATCCTGGGCTGAGGAGAGGAGGGAGCAGAGGAAGAATTGGGAAGAGACTTAGGCAGCTGACCACTTTGAATGTCAAAATCTGTGAGGTGAAACCATAGGGGATCCTCAGTGGCTGTTCTGGCCATTGATTTCTTCAGTGACAAAAGCTGCTGGGTTCTCTGAAGAGCTGGTCACTGGGAACTGCAGTGGCTCCCACTGCATGGCTGATATTGGTAGCCCCTGCTCTTCTTCCTTGTTCCTGTCCATCTCTATATGTCTCAGCTTTGCCAGTCTCTAGGTGGAGGTGAAACTGAAGAGGGTCCTTCATGTATTGTCCCAAAGTCTGGGGATGCTGATTGTTCAGCCCACTCTCCCTTTACTGGTGAGGGGAACTCTTTCTAGCTGGGAAGTTCTCTCTTGGCACTGAGCAGTGCTGGCTTGTGGGGTGGGATGATGCAGGTAAAATGAAACTGTTCTTTCTTCCCTTTTTGTGCAGTTAGTCTCAGGTTTTTTGTTTCACTGTGTTGCTGAAGTTTCTTAAGAGGATTCTTGAGCTCTCCCAGAGCTGTTTTTGTTTTTAGATACCCAACTAATTGTTGATCTTTGTGGGGGTACAGAGGCTGAGGTCTCCCACACTGTCATCTTGGTGACATCGTCCCCTGTAAAATTTAGAATTGGTTGGTTAATATCTACAAAATAACTTCCTGGAATTTTTTTTTTTTTTGGCATTGTGTTGAATCTATAGATCAAGTTGGGAAGAACTGACATCTTGACAATATTGTCTTCCTACCCATGAACATGGAATAGTTCTCCATTTATTTAGTTCTTTTTGGATTTCTTTCATCAGAGTTTTATAGTGTTCCTTATATAGATGTTGTCTGTATTTTGCTAGATTTATACTTAAGTGTTTCATTTTTGGGGTGCTAATGTGAGAGGTATTGTGTTTTTTATTTCAAATTCTATTTGTTCATCACTGATATATAGGAAAGTGATTGACTTTTGTATATTAACCTTGTATCCTACAAGCTTGCTATAATTGCTTATTAGTTCCAGGGGTTTTTTGGTTGATTCTTTCAGATTTTTTACATAGGTGATCATGTCATCTGTGAATGAAGACAGTTTTATTTTTTCCTTCCCAAGCTATAGACCTTTTATTTCCTTTTCTTGTCTTATTGCATTAGCTAGGACTTCTAGTATGATGTTGAAAACCAGTGATGAAACAGAACATCCTTACCTTGTTCCTGATCTTAACAGGAAAGCTTTGAGTTTCTCACCATTAAGTATGATGTCAAGTGTAGGTTTTTTATAGATGTTCTTTATCAAATTAAGGAAGTATCCCTCTATTCCTAATTTGCTGAGAGTTTTTACCATAAATGGGTGCTGGATTTTGTCAAATACTTTTTCTTCACCTATGGCCACCTACAAGCCAGGGAGAGAAGCCTCAGAAGAAAACACCTTGCTGACACCTTGATCTCAAACTTCAAGCCACCAGAACTGTCAGAAAATACATTTCTGTTGTTTAATCTGCCCATTCTGTGGTACTTTGTTATGGCAGCCCTAGTAAAATAACACAAGGACTAATCTTATATATTTTTCAATTGACAACACTCACTTATTGGTATGTTGTCAATGTTCCAGTTGTAGTGGTATGTTTTCAGTTTTATATTGTCTTCTTCCATAGCAATATCTGGCATCAAATCAGCCAGAAAGTTAAATATAGAAATTTTGACAAATTCTAGTTCATAGAAATCTCATCAAAACAGGCTTAAAGGGGTTGGACTGGTGGTGCAGTGGTTTAGTTCACGCTTTGGCAGCCCAGGGTTCGTGCCCATATCCTGGGCCCTGGCCGACGCACTGCTTGTCAGCCATGCTGTGGTGGAGTCCCACATAAAGTAGAGAAAGATGGGCACAGATGTTAGCTCAGGGCCGGTCTTCCTTACAAAAACTAAAAAAGTAAATAAAACAAAAAAGCCTTAAAAATGTATTAAGCATTTATAATCGGTAAATGTTGTGTTACTAAGTATATTCCCAAGGGCATGGATGAGAATAGAATTACCTGCTTACAATTGTTCATGTGCATTGATTGCTAAAATATTCCACAGACTAACTTCTGGATCTATATATTTCAAACCATCTTTCCACTACCCACACACTTCCATTGTCAGGGTCAGCAGACAACTTCATATGATGATGCATCCTCTAACCCCATACCATCATGTTATGATCCCAGGTAAAGCAGTTTATTGGGCAACAGGAGTTTTCCTGAAAGCCATTTCTAAACCAGGACAGCAAGTAATAAATGACTACATATGGAGTTGACTGGTGAGCACATAAATACACTTTGCTAAATGCAAACTAAATGTTTCCCCAACTCAACTTCCCCTTAACCAGATCCCCAAAATGCTCATGGCCACTCCAACACTACACAACTCAAGAAGTGTGACATGGGAGAATTAAAAATGGAAAATCAGGGGGCCAGCTTGGTGGCATAGTGGTTAAATTCACGCACTCCACTTCAGTGGCCTGGGGTTCACAGGTTCAGATCCCAGATGTGGACCTATGCACCACTTATCAAGCGATGCTGTGGCAGGTGTCCCACACATAAAGTAGAGGAAGATGGGCATGGATGTTAGCCCAGGGTCAATCTTCCTCAGCAAAAAGAAAAAGGAAAATCAGTCTCTTATTTTTGCAAGTTTCACAAAAATATATCACTATAAAAACATGCTGCTAGGGTCCTTCCTGGAGCTCTGGAAGAGACCTGTGTGTGTCAGAGTCCCTGAAGCTTAAGTTCTACTGATTTCGTGATAGATCTGCCCCTGCCATTGTGAGGGCCTCAACCCTAATGTCAAGCAGGAACTCATCACATGGTCCTCTGACCTGCCCGCTCCTACTGTCTATCTCATTTGCTGGTCTTTTCTCTGTCAGAGCAATGTAAAATTCCACCATAACAATATCAAAATCAATGGATACTTCAAGAATTTCAGCCCTATGTCCCTGCCCTAGAACGCTGTTCTGATCAGGTTTATCATGATCTTCCTCCTGAGTCTCTATAGTTTACATTCTGTTCATCCCTCACTATTGTCACGATAGGAAGTGATACCTTTGTCCATCACCTCAGACACTTGAATAGACTCCAAAAGAGGAAGAATCACAGAGGAGGCAGAGTCTCGGTGACCAGGGATAAAGAACCATCATCAGAAACATAACAGCTTAAGTCAGGAGGAGGAGTTGGCTGGATTTAAAATATGATCTTTTTATTTATTTTGTTTTTATATTAAACGTGTTCCTTATGGAAAGTAAAAAGAGCATAGACAACTTGAACATAAAAAGTAAGAATCTCCCCCACTGGGAAGCCCTAATCCCTTACCCCGTAGCTAATCAGTAACAGTGATTAACGATTTCCTCTGTGTGTATATTTGAAGGATTGGTTTTTAAGGGGCAGGTGATGACTCTGGCTTGAGACCCATTAAGCTGAGGATTATGATGTTACATCCTGGTGGCAATGTTCCAAGAAACAGCTGGGTATTTTAAATAGGCAGTTGGAGAAGTGAAAGCTAATGAGGTAGATCTGGAATTTTTTTTCTGCATTGTTAATAGTGTGAGAGTGATGGAACTGTGCGAGAGAGAAATGAGAGATAGGAAAAAAAAAACAACAGATCACAATTCTCAACCCTAGGCAACACCCACATTTCAGAGGTGGCCAAAGAAAGTGAGGCCCTTGAAGGAGACAAAACAATGGTCAGTGAGGTAAGAAAAGTTGAGAAGTGCTTCTGCGTTTTAGTGACACGTAAACTCCACTTCCCTGTGAAAATGCAATATAAATATAGTTGGCAGCCAATATTCCTAGTGACAAGAAAACTTACAGCAAACGTAACTAGATTTTTGTGCTATATTTTACCGCAGAACTTTCTGCTCCTTGCTTTTGTTCACCAGTCTCCTACTCTGAGTTTCTATATGCTGAGCTTTGGGCCTCTTGTCTACCTAGACATGTGGGGACCACAAGCTATCCCCATGCCTCAGCTTTCTTTTCAGTTCTGCTGTCTGACCATTGTGAAAACCTCCCTTCTCTCCCACCGTGGTAGGCAGACTTCTAAGATGGCCCCCAATGATTCCCAACTCCTGGTATTCATACCCTTGCATAATTCCCTCCCCTTGAGTATGGGCTGGACCCAGTGAGTTGATTCTATGGCGTAGGTGATGGGACATCACTTCCATAATTAAGTTATAAAAGACGTAACTTCTGTCTTGCTAGCAGACCTTCTCTATTGCCTCTGGGCTTGAATGTTTTGTTTTGTTTTGTTTCTAAATTTTTATTGATGTCTTAATAGTTTATAACATTGTGGGGTTTTAGTTGCACATTATTATTTGCATATGGATGCATTACTTCACCCCTTGTGCCCACCCCCCATTGAGTGTTTTGATGAAGTAAGCAGCTATGTAGTAGAGGCCCATGTGGCAAGCAACTGAAGGCAGCTTCTAGTTCACAGCCAGCAAGGAACTAAAGCCCTCAGTCCAACAGCCCATGAGGGACTGAATGCTGCTCACAACCACTGAGTGAACTTGGAAGCTGATCCTTCTCCAGATGAACCTTCAGATGAGTTCATAGACCTTGGGCCAACATCATGATTGCAGCCTTGTGAGAGCCTGTGAAGCAGAGGACCCAGCCCAGCTGTGCCCAGATCCTTGACCTAGAGAAACTATAAGATGATATATGTGCATTGTTTGAAGCCACTAAGTTTTGGGGTAATTTTTACACAGAAATAAATAACTAATAAACACACCAAACCCCTAATGCTGGTTATCTCAGAAGTGTCCCAAATCTCAAATGTCAGCTTCCAAGAGTGCAGTAAGGCTAGTCCAGGAGAGCGATGCCGAAGCCTGAACCAGGACAGTGACAGGGGGTATAGAGAGGAGTACCGTCTAGGAGGCAGGACTAGGTGTACTTGATCAACTGGATGGGGGTGGTTAAGGAGAGGAGTCGACCTGGGCTCCCAGGCAGAGAGTGGGACTGTTCACTAAGAAAATGCAATTAACCTACAGTGACAGAAAGCAGACCAGTGGTTGCCTGGGGATGGGATGAATAAAGGGGCCGGGGGAGTGGATTACAAAGGGCTATGAAAAAAAAAACCCAAACAAAAGACAACCAAAAATACACAACAAGTATCTGCCATATATACTAGTAGGTACTCAATGCATGTCTACCTAGGTGTCATTGACAGAAGATATTTATATTCATTTTTTCTTCATTGATTGCTTACATTGGTTCAGAAAGAAAAATCTGCAATTCTGATCCTGATAACTTGTGATTAAATACTTATCCCTATAGATATCACAACACTAAGATTAAAGAGAAACCTTCTGGAAATAGATCACAGTGGCTGCCTCTGGAGAATAGAACCAAGATGCTAAGTGAAAAGGATAGGCAAGTAAGCCTCTCACGCATTCTTCTGGGACAAGATCAGTGCTTTCCTCTCAAAAAGCTGATGGCCCTTGCAAAGTTAAAGTGAACATCCCTTACTAAACTCAGAGACATACTCAATTCCACCATTGCCCTCACCCTATCTCTTCTTTCAGGTGCAGATAATATCTACTGCCCTGCGACTGAGTCTTTGTGTTGGCAAAATATATTAGTAGCAGTGGCATCTTGCTAAATATTTAACAACTGGCTCTCAAGGGCTGGAGTGGAGGAGAATCACTGTAGCATTTGCCAATATCCGTGGTGTAAACCCTGATTTCAAGTTGACATCACAGAACACAGTTGGGAAGACATGTGTACAAGTAGCACTTACAAGCAACCCATCCTCTTCAGCTCTTAGCTAAAGCATCATTTCTTTCAAGTTGTCTTTGTGAGAATCCTCACACCTCAGGTGCTCCTGTTAGGTGGCTTCATAGAATCTTGCACTTATAACAATTAGAGTAGTTGTTGTATACCTAGTTGTTACATAATTAGTTGTTCGTTATATAAGTAGTTGTTATATAATTAGCTGTTTAACACTTTTATCCTCTGCTAGAATGTAAATCTCTAAGAGGGCAGGGACTGTGTCTGTCTTGTTCACCATTGTCTCCCCAACACCCAACATGGTGCTTCACTTATAATAGGCACTCAGATATATTTGTTACATGAATGAAAGCATGACTTGTGGAAACTACTCCATTGTCAGGTTCTCCCAGCCTTCTGTCAGAAGGGAAATCCCTTTTTCAGGACTCACAATCCATCTTGGTCTCAGCTTCTGGGAGGAACCTCAGAAGGGGTCTCACTCTTTCTAGTGGGAGGCCTCGTGGACTTTGGTCTCATGGTCTCTTTCCAGTTCTAGACATCTGCTTATCACACACATGCTCAGAGACCATTCATTTAAAAGAATCATTCAGTGCTTTAGCCCTAAGTTAAAAGAATCTTTTTGGTAGTGAAAATTAAATGCAATTATTTTTAATAGCTCTTTAATTATTTAAATATTAATATTAGTATTTTAATAAGTCATCTCCCTTTATGGTATGTTGTAATAAATTAAATGCAATTATTTTATAGCCTCGGAAGTAAAATACAAAATGATGTTTGCAATGTTATTTAGTTTCTAGAAACGAATACATCAAAATGTATAATACACTCAATATTGTTTAGTTTTGAAAACGTTTGTTTTTTCTGTGATTATAATAGTCTATGTTTACTATAGAACGTTTGGAACATGTACAAAAATATAGGAAGAAAATAAATATCACCTATAATACTAATACCTTGAGAAATCTACTGTTAACATTTTTGTGTAATTTCTTCTACTGTTTATGTTATCCATACCATACAGTTCAATTTTTAGGAAAAATGAAATCATATGCATTTTTAATATTGTATCCTGTTTGGTTTTTTTTGTAGACTGTGGATATAGATTGGTACTCTTTCTTTGAAGGGCAATTAAAAATAATGATACACATTTAAAATTCACATACCCTTTGACCAACATTCTATTTGTCCTCCAATGTACCCCATGTGCATGAAAAGATGGATATATAAGAATATTTTAACAGTAAAAGACTAAAAACAACCTAAATGTCCACATGGTATATCCATACAATGAAATACTATTCAGCCATTAGAAAGAAAGTGATATATATCAATAAATAATCCTCAAGCTCAAATGTTAGATAAAAAGGAAGATGTAGAGTATACTCTCTTCCGTGGAAAAAATTAAAAGTGTAAAAGGGAGATTATATACCTTTATGCTAATATGGGCACAGAATATTTCTGGAATCAGACATAAGAAATTTGTAAATATGGTTCCTCTGGGGAGGAATCTGGGAGTCTGGAATGTGAGGAAGGTTTAGTTTCCTTTGCATATACCCTTTTGCAATGTAATTTTCTTTCCTTATACCCATGTGCGTGTGTATTATTTTTTTTAATTAGAAAAAGTCAAAGATTTTTAAAAGGACCTGCTATTCTAATATTCAGAAATATCTACTGTCAACATTTTGATGTATTTTCTTCTAGTCTTTTCCTTTGTGTGAGCATATGTACATGTGTGTGGATACATATGCAGTCATGTATATATGCTGATAGGAAACAATCCCCAAGATAATGTCAAACTTGTTATCAGACTGTGTATATAATCTTATATATTAATTTCTACCATTTACTCTTATTATATTGTGATATTTTTTCATGCCAATGAATATCCTTTGAAAACAAGGAATATTCTGAATGGCTATAAAAATTTATACACACACATATCTGTGTATGTGTATGCATTGTTCACATTTAGTTCTTTCTTTTTGACTAATATAAGTAAAGCTGTAATAAGTGTTTTTGTACTTATTCAATTCCATTAATTTATTTAATTTGATTTTAAGTTATTTTCTTAAGATAAATTCCTCAAAGTAGAATTACTGGGCATTAAGGGTCTTTATATATGGTTAAATTATTTCCCAGAATGTCTATACCAATTTACTGTCCCCGGTAAAGAAAAGATTGTCTATTTACTATAAAGTTGATTTTCCAAAATGAAAATAGCTTTGTTGCACTTTTTTATTATTAAAGAATTAATGTATACTAAATAAACAAATTCAGAAAATACAGGAAAGTTGTAAAAAAGGAAAATAAAAATCACTATCTAGAGATACTTACCATTAACACTAAGGTACACATCTAGATTTTTTCCTAATATATATTAACCTGATTTTGTTTAACTTAATGTTTCTTCCCAAGGCAATAGATAATATGGAGGTACAGTATCTTCTTAATAGGTACACAGTAATCTATTATTATAAGGATATACTATCAATGGCTGTCTCAGATTGGGTCCCTTGGGAAGCAGACTCTGAGATGAATTTTAACAGGCAGGATATTTATTAAGGAGTGCCCTTGGTATCAATATCTGTGAAAGGGAGGGGAAGGGAGCATAATTGAACAGAAGGAAGAGTTAAACTGGGATACAAGCCCAAAGACAGCCTCAGCTAACCTTACAAGGAGTTCTGGTGCTGGAATGGCTCCTCAGAGTTATCCCAAATTGGACTGAGATGGCCAGGCCTTTTTATACCCTGGCACTGATCAGTCATTGGGTATGGGCCATCCTGAGAAGGAGCATGCCTGTCTGCAGAGGCAATCTCTGAAGGAGCTAATAGCATTCCCGGAAGTTGGAGTAACAAATCCTTCACTGAAGAGGAATTTGGGCAGCATATCACAGTGTCCACCACAGCCTCCTTCTTGTTCTGTTCAGACATACTTCTTCATATATATTCAGGGAACAGCAACCAGGATTAGGGTAGGCCTCCTAGTCTATGGGAAGCTCTAAAAAGGAAGGTTAGTAGAACTACAACCCCTGGTATTGCAGCTAGTCTCAGGGCTACAACTGATACTCTTTGTCTCCCTCTTTCTCTATTCTCTAGATTCCCCTTACCCTCAGCTATCACCTCTGCTGGTCTCGGTGACTTACCTGGTGGCATGACCCAGACCTTCATCCTTGAAGAGTATGACCCCTTGTCACTATGCCCTTCTTGGGCTAAGATTGCTACACTTGTCCATTTATGGTCAAAATTGGGCAAGGATACACCAAGAAGCGTCCAGCTGGATCACCTGAATGCCAAACATATTCTTCCATGCCTCTGTTGTAACCTTCTGATGCCAGAATAGTGACTCCTCTTTTTGCATGCTAGTCCCTGGACTCAAAGAACAAAAAGAGCTTAGGTTGGCAGCCATAGCTTGTAGCTCAAAGGGAGTCTTTCTGTGTTCCCCGGTAAAATTGTGTTCCCTTTGGAGACCTGGACCAGCTCTGCAGAGCTCAGAGTTGGGAGACAATTACTTGTGGATTTCTTGTGTTTCTGTCCTTCTTGCAAGCAGACACCAACAGCTTTTGTTCTCAACGATCTTTTCAAGGATGTTTGTATAGTGAATAGCCATAGAAGATACAGATGGGGTCTCTCTTTAGAACAAAAGACAGCTTTGTTTACTGTCCAGTATAATAAAGATGATTTCTCCCTCTGGGGAAAAGTTTGGGCAGATTGTTTGAACAAATATTTGGGTTCTCTAAACTCAGAGTACCTCAGCCATGATGCAAACCCATTGCATGTACAGCATCTATCTAGACCACTCCACATCTTCCTCATGGTACTTGGGGAACAAGGGAAATCAATGCAAACATAAGCCTCATGCTGCTTCCTTTGTTATGAACACTGAAGTCTTCTGCCTCTGACCTAGGAGTCTCATGTCTTCTGCTAGCATCCATAAAAGTGGCGGGCTAACTTGTGAGCTTGCAAATAGGGTAAAATATCAGACCCTTCACAATTCTTGACAACTATATGATTACTAAGGGTGTGAGAATTAACATAGCCCTGGGGTAGGGCTATGTAGAAATGTAAATGTATATTGTTGTCCATTCCATGTAAATGAGAACTGTTTCTGATTCTCTTTTCTGGGAGAGATGAAAAGAACATATTTGTCAGTTTAATGGTTACATATCATGTACCTGTCTCCATGTTACTCTGCTCTAGCAGACACCATACCTTGTATCTTTCTCCAGAATCAGTCTGGTTTTTGTAGGGACCAGACTGGTGAATAAAATGGAGGTATGATGGGAATCACCACCCCTGCATCCTTTAGATCTTTAGGAGTGGCACTAATTTGCACCATTCCTTACAGCAATACTGTTTTTTATTTATATTTTGGCTAGGGGAGGGGGCAGTTTCAGAGGCTTCCAGTTGGCCTTCTGCATCAAGATAGCTGTTCTTTAATAGGCCAAGGACCCAGTGTGGAGCTGGTACCAACTATGAAGCATATCTATTCTGATTATATATGTGAGGACTGAGGAAATGACTAACATGTGAGTCTACAGACCAGTGGGCTTACTGTGACCTGGATCTTGGATAAGACTTCATTTATTACCTGGTCCCCATAGGCACCTACTCTAACAAGGGGACCATGACGATTCTTTGTGCCTCTGAGTATCAATGTTAGTTCAGACTCTGTGATCAACGATCCTTGAAACGTTTACATATTCCTATTTTCCCAGTGGACAGCTATCTGAGTAAATGGGCTTAGGTCCAATGGTTCTGGAATAACCTTTGGGGAAGGACTGAGGAAATCACTGTGTACATTTGCCTTGGTGTTGCAGGTTCCTTCCTCATGGGGACCTCATCTCCTCTTGGGCTTCTAATGTGCTCCAGGTAGAAAAACAGATTCATGTTTTGAAACCTGGCAAGGAATCATGATTTTAATTGAAGTGACTGCCTTAGTTTCCTGGCTATACATCTTTGAATTCATCTGATGATACAAACTGAGTAGTACCTTCATTGGCTGCCCATCTATTTTTCCCCCAGGGATACTATGTTCTATTAATTATCTCCATAATTCTCTGTGTGTCACTTCCTCCTGACTTCTCTCCTGACTTTATATTACAATAATTGTCCAACTTGGCTTCTGCTCCTTAAACACCAAAACCTGGCTTCTATCATTTTAGGGTCCTATTATCCCTATTGCTATCAGTAAACTTAGTTCTTTAGTGGCTTCCTTTACCACTAGCTCTGGCCTAGAGAAAGTCACCAAAGAGCTTCTTAGTGAGACTGGTACCCCTCACAACAATACATTTCCTATGCCCTTGACATATGGTGTAGCCTCCTGGCCTTCTGTAAACTAATCATCTTGTGGGTTTTCCATCTTTACGTAGTACATGGTCTCCAGCATAATCAATTGTCTGATCATTTAAATTCTTTCTTCCTCTCTCTGTCATGGCAAATATGGCACTTTAACCTCACTTCATAAGGGCCATAATTTTTTCCATGTTTTTAGAAACCATCCTAGTAGCAAATTCACACTGTCTCCTGGGGTTCTTATTATGTTAATACCTGAGTACAGAGAGCATTCTCCCAAATCTAACTTCTTCCTTATCTATCCTTATATTTCCTTCCTTTTCATCAAGCACTCTCAAAATTCAATCCTACACTTACTCTCTCAGTTCATGCTGGCTAGATAGAGGAGGAAGGGGAGGTGGGGGGAGGAGAGCAGGAGGAGGAAAGAGAGAGAGATCTTTTTCTTTTAAGACCACCAATCTTATCAGATCAGGATCCTACTCCTTAGGGGTTAGTACTTCAACATATGAATTTGGGGTGAACACAATTCAGTCCATAGCACCATTCAATTTCATTGTTCTTACAGTTACTATTTTCACCAAATTTCTCAAATACCTGATACATCATACCAGTTAATACATACCCTTCCACTGGTGTACCAACCTGATTCACCACCCATAAAAGTTAATAACTGAACTGTAATCTTGTGGACTGTCGTCTCATTGTCAGGTGGGCAGCTAATGATCAAGCTCCAAAACCCCATCTTAATGCCTGCTTCTCAGACCTCACTCTTGGGGCCAACTGTCATAGTTTGGGTTCTTGGGAAGCAGACCATGGGACAGAATTTAACAGGCAGGATATTTATTAAGGAGTGTCCTTGGAACTAATACTCGTGGAAGGGACAGGGAGGAAGCAGGATTAAACAAAGGGAGAAATTGAGCTGTATGCAGGTCCCATAGGGAGCTCGGGAGATTAAAATTGACCTTCAGAGTTGTTCCAAGTTGGTTAAGATGGTCAGGCTCTTATACCCCAACTTTGTTCAGTAACTGAATGTGGGACATCCTGGGAAGGGGCCTAACCTTGAGCAATGTAGTTTTCTGCAAATGTGGCAATCCTGAAGGTACCAAAGACTCTGCCAACTGCACACCCAGTACCTGGGACAAGTCCTTATTGTAGGGGGATCTGGGCAGCGCATCACAATGTCTACCACCAGGGTAAAGCATTTAAATCTCTCACTTCTTTTGTTTTCATGAGGCGAGAGAATTTCAACTCCCCATGAGAAAAAAAGAATGAGAAGTCTCCTTTTCCTCAGTCTCTCTCTCACCAGGGAAGTACGAACAATTT
This sequence comes from Tapirus indicus, assembly GCA_031878705.1. Lineage (NCBI taxonomy): Eukaryota > Metazoa > Chordata > Mammalia > Perissodactyla > Tapiridae > Tapirus > Tapirus indicus. The sequence continues at coordinate 15,602,903 of CM062920.1, forward strand.
CCCTGATAGATGAGATTAGAGAAGGAATCAAGCTTGAAAGGCTAAACCCTTCCTGGGCTTTCTCTCTCTGTCTCACTCCTTTTCTCTGTCTCTCTTTATCCCCTGGCTTGTCAGTAGGATTCAACAAATTCTCTGCTCCTCAGTGTTATAAGCTTATGGGGCAGGCCTGAATCCCACGGGAAGTTCTAAGGCTGTCCAGTTTTGCCTATGACTGGGTGATGTATTTAGTTATGAGCTCGGATGAGGGGACCATGAGCAAGCCCATTTGCCAAATCAAGCGCCTTTCTCTAATTGGCTTTATCCAAGATAACTTTTATAAATTGTATTTATTATGAAAATTTCAAACATGAGCAAAAGGAGAGAGGACAATAGTACAAGGAATGAACATGTATTCAGTACCCTGTTAAACAAATGTCAGGATTTTTATTCAAGCCAATATTTTGATTTCCTGCTGTCTGATTTCTGAATCTTATTTTTCATTTGTTTCCATACTTGGGAAGAAAATAGTGCCATTTTAAAGATTAAAAAAAAAAATCAAGAAACTTCACATACAATCTGAATTTGTGACTGCCCTAGAGGAAAAGGAAAAGAAAAATGGGCAACGCTGGACAGCTTGGCAACAACCAGCTGGCTCTGAGAAGCAGCTACCTGCTTTAGATTGGAGCTCTCCCCTTTGTCATGATCCCCACCCTCCCAACATAGAGGCCATATGTCAGTTTGTCATTCACCATAAGGTTTAAACTGTTGCTTTTATTACATTGAGTTTCCCCCCTTCCCTCTACTTACTTATGTTATCTGTCTGGCTCCTGTAGGCATTTGAATTTTTGGCCCTTGCTCTACAGACGGCCTTTTTAAGTCTACCTAAAGACCAAATCCAGCGAGACATAATCACAGTGTCTGAGTGTTCATAACAGTTTTACTATGAGACAAAAACTATGTGCAAAATGTCCACCAGCGGGTAAATAGACAAATTGTAGAATAATCATACAGTGGAATACTACAGCAGCACTAAAAAGGAATGAATAACTGATATACACAACAACGTGGATGAATCTCAAAATAATTATGCTGAGTAAAGAAACAGGACAAAAAACAGTATATAAGGTATTATTCCATTTGTATAAAATTCTAGAAAATGCAGTTAACCTATAGTGACAGAAAGCAGACCTGTGGTTGCCTGGGGATATGACAAATAAAGGGGGGAGTGGATTACAAAGGGCTATGAAGCAACTTTTGGAGTTGATGGATATGCTTATTATCTTGATTGTGACGATGGTTCCATGGATTTACATATATGTTACATTTCATCAAATTATTCACCTTAAATACATGCAGTTTATTATATGTCAATCGCACCTCAATAAAGCTGTAACAACAACAAGAAACACGAACTCAAAACAGAAAACAAACAAAAGAACACACCAAGTACCTGCCATATATAGTAGCAGGTGCTCAATGAATGTCTACCCAAGTGTCATCGACAGAAGATATTTATATTCATTTTTTTTTATTCACTGATTGCTTACATTAATTCAGAAAGAAAAATCTGCAATTCTGATCTTGACAACTTGGTATTAAATACTTATCCCTAGAGATGTCATAACACTAAGATTACAGAGAAAATCTAAAAGCTTCTAGAAATAGATAATAGTGGCTGCCTCTGGAGCATAGAACCAAGATGCTAGGTGAAAAGGATAGGGAAGTAACTTTTTATTGTTTGAATTAGTCACATGCATGTAATAGTGGTACATAAAAAAGTTCTTTTTCTAGAAATAAGTTGATTATAAAAAACATAGAGTAAAAGATCATAGGAAGTAATTTGAATATGGTTCCACAAAATATTTTAACCCAGAGATGATTTATAGGTAATAAAGTAAATTAAACAAATCTAAGCTTCTGGTGCTGATGAGAGAATTAAGAAACTAGTCATCTATTAAGATAAGACCACATTTCCATCCAATTTATCAGTACCACTGAATACTAGAATACACTGGACAATGTCTTGAGAGTTCTGAGGGAAAGTAACTTCAGCTATACTGATCCAGAGAATGAAGATGTTTTCAAGTGTTCAAAGACTGGAAGTTTACCTCCCATTCTTTTAGAAGTAGTTATAGAGGATGTTCTCCAGCAAAACAGGAAGATAAACTAAGAGTGTAGATATGAATTCTAGAAAAGAGTGGCTCCAACTTTGGAGCATAGTAAAGGGAAGTTCTCAGCAGTACAGCGGAGTTAAAGAACAATTAGGCTAAGTGGAGGCAAAAGGTCAAAGGTTGCTGATGGGCAATCACCAGGGGGCAAAAGAAAGAAAGCATCTCTGTAAAAGGAGAGAAAATGGGAAAACTTGATATGATAAATTAGGTAAAATATGCAACGGGGAAAAGAAAACAATTTGAAACTCCAGGAAAAGTAAAGCCGTACAGGAAGTTTGTGACCCAAATATGAAGCACAAATATTTGGGCAACTGATGATAAGGGAAGAGAATCCATTTGATCCTAATGCTCTGTACATTTTCCTTTGAGTGGCTTTCTAGTGGTTGTGACAGAGGTCTTGTAGAGAAGGAAATGTAATTCTGCACTCTCCTTAGTCTGGAATTTGGCTGTTAATTTTGATTTAACCTATGGACAAAACACAAAATTCTTATTGACCTTGTTTAAGGGAGGTGAGTAGAAGGTGAGAAGGAAGAATAGTGGTGTTAGTATTGGAGAGTTGAAATACTATCCAAGGTTGAAACATTGTCTAGAGTTTCACAATGTACTATTGAAAGTTACAAAGATAACCTAAAAAGAGCTAAAATTAATAGAATTTTTAAATACTGGAGGAGTGGATGTTAGCATAATCCTTATCCTTTGTAGCAGGTAGTCATTAGATATTGTCAAAAGCTGATATGAGCACATTTAGAAACACTGAAGTAATCACAAACAAACAAAACCATGTAAAAGAGGTTGTCCCTGGGGATTAGTCCTAAAGGTAGAAAGGGTTAGGATGAGATTTGTCGCTTTACATCATAAGTTCTTTTGTGCTATTTGATTTGTTACAATTTAATTTGTTTCCTCATATTTGTTGCCATGTGTGCATTTCTTTGGCTGAAAAAAAAAGGTGGTTTCTCTGTTTAAATAGAAACAATATGTTAGATATCTACCCTATCAAGGATGACTCCCTGAAGTGGGTCAGGCCTCATTCCAGATCTCTCTCTCTCTTTTTTTTTTTTTTTGGTGAGGAAGATTAGCCCTGAGCTAACATCTGTTGCCAATCTCCTCTTTTTGCTGAGGAAGATTGGCCCTGGGCTAACATCTGTGCTCATCTTCCTCTACTTTATCTGTGGGACACCTGCCACAGCATGGCTTGATAAACAGTGCATAGGTCTGCACCTGGGATCTGAACCCATGAACCTGGGCCTGCAAAGCAGAGTGCGCAAATTCAATCACCATGCCACCGGGCCAGCCCCCATTCCAGATGTTTTAAAACAAGCAATGAGGTGGAAATTCCAAGGACACCAAGAAATCTGGACTAAGCAAATGGTTGTTCTACTGATACTTTATTCTCTACCCTAAATAATATTTAAGAACCCTTAACTCCTATCACACTAGTTCCAGCTCTGTATTTGTGAAATTTATTTTTTTAAGTGTCTAAGTAGTTTTGGTGCTCCATTTTTGGGGGCTAGGGTTTTGCCTGCAACAAGGTTACTGATTCTGAAAGGGGAGGTATTCTGGCTTCCTTTTATTACCAACTTCGGACAGAATTGATTGCTCATGTTTAGAAGGAATTGTGTTTTTAGTATTAAAAAAGGGACGAGAGGGGGTGCTGGCCTGGTGGCATAGTGGTTAAGTTCATGTGCTCTGCTTTGGCAGACCGGGGTTTGCAGGTTTGGATCCCTGGTGCAGACTGATGCACTGCTTATCAAGCCATGCTATGCAGGCATCCCACATATAAAGTAGAGGAAGATGGGCACAGATGTTAGCCCATTGGCAATGGATGTTAGCTCAGGGCTAGCCTTCCTCACCAAAAAAAAAAAAAAAAATAGGAATGAGAAAATCGTGGTTTAATCTGGTAGGTAGGGCATCATGACACATTACTACCACCAGTTAGCAGCACACCTTAATTGTAAGAGTAGAAAAGAATGGAAACCATTTCTGATGTCTTATTTTTTTTTTTTTTTGGTGAGAAAGATTGGTACTGAGCTAACAACTGTTGCCAATCTTCCTCTTTTTGCTGAGGAAGATTGTCTCTGAGCTAATATCTGTGCCCATCTTCCTCTATTTTGTATGTGGGACACCACCACAGCATGGCTTGATGAGTGGTGTGTCGGTCCTCGCCTGGGATTCAAATCTGTGAACCCAGGGCTGCTGGAGCAGAGTGTGTGAACTTAACCACTGTGCCACTGTGCCAGCCTCCCATTTCTGATTTTTGAAAAGCTCTAGCAATATAAGAAACAGGAAATATCCTACAACTAAGTGAAAAATGCAAAGGAAGAGTACTTGATTTTGGAAGCATAAAATGAGATAGTGGTCTCAATTCCTAAATTACTATGCTATAGCTATTCATGTTGTTTGTAGAGGCAGTGAAATTGAAGGGTGAGAAAGCAAAATCAGAAGAATTCTCTTTGGTCTAAATTTCTAGTAGCTGTACCTGGAACTCTGTAAAAGGGGTGGGGGAGGGAAGAATCATGGATCAAATGTTACTTTGAAGAGTTTTTCTCACAAGATTTATATGAGGAAAACTACAAAATTGATGAATGAAATCAGAGAAGAACTCAATAAATGGAGAGATATTCCATGTTCATGGATAGGAAAACTCAATATCATCAAGATGTCAGTCCTTTACCATTTGAACTATAGATTCAATACAATCAAACCAAAATTCCAGCAAGTTATTTTATGGATATCAGCAAACTGATTCTAAAGTTTATATGGAGAAGAAAATGACCCAGAAGAGCCAGCACAATGTTGAAGTTGGAGGACTGATGATGTCTAACTTCAATACTTACTATAAAGCTACAGTAATCAAGACAGTGTGATACTGGTGAAAGAATAGACAAATAGATCAATGGAACAGAATAGAAAGTCCAGAAATAGACCCCCATAAATATAGTCAACTGATCTTTGACAAAAGAGCAAAGGCAACACAATAGAGTAAAGATAGTCTCTTCAACAACTGGATATCCACACACACACACACACACAAAAGAATCTAGATACAGATCTTACATCCTGAACAAAAATTAACTCAAAATGGGTCATAGACCTCAATGTAAAATATAAAACTATAAAACTCCTAGAATATAACATAGGAGAAAACCTAGATGACCCTGGGTATGGTGATACATTTTTAGAAACCAAAGGTATGATCCATGAATGAAATAATCAATAAACTGGAATTCATTAAAATTAAAAACTTCTGCTCTGCAAAAGACAATGTCAAGAGAAACATAAGACAAGCCATAGACTGGAAGAAAATATTTGCAAAAGACATATCCGATAAAGGACTGTTATTCAAAATATACAAAGAACTCTTAAAACTCAACAGTAAGAAAACAAAGAACCCAAATAAGAAATGGGCCAAAGATCTTAACAGATATCTCACCAAAGAAGATATACAGATGCAAATCAGCATATGAAAAGATGTTCTACAGCATATGTTACCAGGGAAATGCAAATAAAAACAACAATAAGATAATACTACACCTATTAGAATTGCCAAAATCTGCAACACTGGCAACACCAAATGCTGACAAGGATATGGAGCAACAGGAACTCTCTTACATTGCTGGTGGGAATGCAAAATGGTACAGTCACTTTGGAAGATAATTTGGCAGTTTCCTACAAAACTAAACATATTCTCATTATATGATCTAGCAATCACACTCCTTGGTATTTACCCAAAGGAGTTGAAAACTTATGTCCACACAAAAACCTGCATAGGAATGTTTATAGCAGCTTTATTCATAATTGCCAAAACTTGGAAGCAATGAAGATGTCCCTCAGTAGGCAAATGGATAAATAAACTGTGGTATATCTGGACAATGGATTATTATTCAGCACTAAAAAGAAATGATCTGTTAAACCATGAAAAGACAGGGAAGAAGTTCAAATGCATATTACTAAGTGAAAGAAACCAATCAGAAAAGGATACATTCTATGCTTTACATGGTATGATTTACAGAGTATGATTCCATAGATTCCATAACACATTTACATAGTATGACTCCAACTATATGACATTCTGGAAAAGGCAAAACTATGGAGACAATAAAAAGACCACTGGTTGCCAGGGTGAGGTAGGAGGAGGGATGAATAGGCAGAGCACAGAGGATTTTTAGAGCAATGAAAATACTAGAATGATATTATAATGATGGATATATGTCATTATACATTTGTCCAAACTCATAGAATGCACAACACCATGAGTGAACCCTAAAGTAAACTATGGACTTTGGGTGATTATGTTGTGTCAATGTAGGTTCATCCTTGGTAACATATGTATCATCCTGCTGAGTGATGTTGATAAGGGGGGAGAGGCTATGCATATGTGTGGGCAGGGGGTACATGGGAAATCTCGGTATCTTTGTCTCAATTTTGTTGTGAACTTAAAACTGCTCTAAAGAAATAAAGTCATTAAATAAAAAGCCTTCTGAGAAAGAAACACCATCATTATTGTCATGAAAACAAGTTGGCTGAACATATCTTACTTTAAGCAGAACTCTAAAGTCAATGGAATAACTCTGAAATCTTCTTCATGATAATATTATCCAGAGAGAAAAAAAAGACATAAGTTTAACAGAATTTTTAAAAAAGTTCTGCCATCTAAATAGTCACAAACTAGCTCTTTGTGTTATAAGGCAAAATTCTTTATGTCATTGGTTAATAAATGTGTAACCATGGGCCCTCTAAGACCAGTTTAACTGATCCCATCTTATCAACAGAGTAATTAAGAGTAGTTTTTCAGGAACTGAGGCCCCTTGTCTACTGAGGGACATCTTCATTTCTTCCAAGTTTTGGCAATTATGAATAAAGCTGCTATAAATATTCCTATGCAGGTTTTTGTGTGGACATAAGTTTTCAACTCCTTTGGGTAAATACCAAGGAGTGTGATTGCTAGATCATATAATGAGAATATGCTTAGTTTTGTAGGAACTAGGCCGACTGAGACCACCAACCCATCAACTGGGCCTGCGCAAATGCTCTACAAGTGACCTTTTCGATGTCAGGGTGCTAAAACTCCACCCTCAGATCATGGTAATGCCATTTTGTGAACATGAGTCCTATGAAGACGCATGAAACTTGACTACACTTATGCAGATCATCAATTACTTCACTTCTCCTTACCTCCAATCATGTATTCCCACACTTCAGACCACCTTGCCCCCTACCCCATAAATATCCTTGAGTCCCCACTTTCAGGAGGCGGATTTGAGACTTGTTCTCCTGCTTCCTCATTTGGCTGCTCTGTGATTATGTGATGTGATTAAATCCTCTCTCTGCTGCAATCTCGTAGTGTCAGTGATTGGCTTTCTGGTTGACCGGCAAAAACGAACCTGCTTTGGTAACAAATGTTAACGATTTATTCTGTAATGCGTTTATTTATTTTATATTTTTAAAGTTTTTTTTTTTAATTGATGTCTTAGTTTATAACACTGTGGGGTTTTAGTTGTACATTTTTGTTTGTCCGTCACCTTGTGGATGTAACCCTTCACCCCTTGTGCCCCCCCCACCCCCCTTCCCCTTGGTAACCACCAATCAGTTCTCTCTGTCCGTGTGTTCACTTATATTCCATATATGAGTGAGTTCATGCAGTGTCTGTCCTCTCTCTGGCTTATTTCACTTAACATAATACCCTCTAGGTCCTTCCATGTTGTTGCAAATGGGACAATTGTGTCTTTTCTTATGGCTGAGTAGTATTCCATTGTATGTATATACCACATCTTCTTTAACCAATCTTCAGTCGAGGGACACTTGGGTTGCTTCCACTTCTTGGCTATAGTGAATAATGCTTCAATGAACATAGGGGTGCATACGCCTCTTGTGATGGTTGATTTCACATCCATTGGGTAGATGCCTAAGAGTGGTATTGCTGGATCATACGGTATTTCTATTTTTAATTTTTTGAGGACTCTCCATACTGTTTTCCATAGAGGCTGCACCAGTTTGCATTCCCACCAGCAGTGAATGAGGGTCTCCGTTTCTCCACAACCTCTCCAGCATTTGTTGTTATTTGTCTTTGTGATTATAGCCATTCTAACCGGTGTAAGGTGATATCTCAGTGTCGTTTTGATTTGCATTTCCCTGATGATTAGTGATGTTGAACATCTTTTCATGTGTCTATTGGCCATCTGTATCTCTTCCTTGGAAAAATGTCTGTTCATATCCTCTGCCCATTTTTTGATCGGGTTGTTTGTTTTTTTGTTGCTCAGTTGTATGAGATCTTTGTATATTACTGAGATTAATCCCTTGTCGGACAAACGATTTGCAAATATTTTCTCCCAGCTGGTGGGTTGTTTATTCATTTTGATCCTGGTTTCATTTGCCTTGTAGAAGCTCTTTAGTCTGATGAGGTCCCACTTGTTTCTTTTTTCTTTTGTTTCCCTTGTCTGGGTAGACATGGAATCTGAAAGGATCCCTTTATGTCCAGTCTGAATTAGTGTACTGCCTATATTTTCTTCCGGGAGTTTTATAGTTTCAGGTCTCACTTTCAGGTCTTTGATCCATTTTGAATTGATTTTTGTATATGGCGATAGGAGATGGTCTACTTTCATTCTTTTGCATGTTGCTGTCCAATTTTCCCAGCACCATTTACTGAAGAGACTTCCCTCTCTCCATTGTATGTTCTTTGCTCCTTTGTCGAAGACTAGCCGTCCATAGGTGTGTGGTTTTATTTCTGGGCTTTCAATTCTGTTCCATTGATCTTTGTGTCTATTCTTGTACCAGTACCATGCTGTTTTGATTACTGTAGCTTTATAGTATATTTTGAAATCAGGGATTGTGATGCCTCCAGCTTTGTTCTTTTTTTTCAGAATTGCTTTAGCTATTCGGGCTCTTTTGTTGCCCCATATGAATTTCAGTAGTTTTTGTTCTATGTAATGCGTTTATATTACATTTACATTACATTGATGTGTAATTCTATAAATGTAACTTTTAAATTTATAATATTAAATATCTAATTTTGGACCACGCTGGCTAAGAGATCGAGTTCAAATAAAAGTCCAATGGGCATGTGTCTTCTTCTTTAGACATCTAACCTAGCAAGGATGAATCCTCAAAGTGGGCCAGGCCACATTTCAGATCATTTGAAAGGAGCAATGAGGTGGGGATTCCAAGGATATCAAGAAACTTGGACTAAGCATGGTTGTTCTGTTGACACTTTATTCTCTACCCTAAATAATATTTAAGAACCTTTAGCTTGTACCCACGCTAGTTCCAGATACATTTTTTGATATTTTATTCATACCTATGACGCGAATCTATTCGTGAAAATTGTGGTGTTTGAAAATCTTTGCCAAGAGTATGGAATCTTGACTAAGAATTTCATGAAAGCACAGGCTCCTGGGAAATGTGATTCTGTAACACAGTCAACACATTATAGGACCTATTATTTTATTGTACCAAATAGCTAAAGGTTGAATGTATCTTGGCTTTGCTTACATTTATGATTTATCAGAGTAGATCAACTAACGTGAAGAATTTGTCACAAAATAGAAATTGGAAAAAAAATCAAGGCATATCTTGAACGTCACTAAGTATTTTAGATTATATTTTGTAAACCATAGCAACTACAAAAAACTTTTGTGCCTTTTTAAAGGGAGGTGAATGAAAGACAAGGACTTTTCAGAAGGCTATTATAACTTTTCTCATGTAAGGCAATGGGAATTGGGGAGGGAAGCGCTTCAATGAGGATAGAGCAGAAAAAGCAAGGGATTTGAATGAACATATGATGGGACTTTTTTGAAGGAAGAGTCATCTCTGGTCCTACAATTTAGAGCCTAGGGGACTAGGTAATTATTTGCAAACACCAGCTCAACTATTGATTGAGAGGGCAAAATAAAGAAAATTTTAAACTTCTATAAACTCATACAGTCGACTACCCATGCCCTTGGATATTTTTAAAACATTGCTAAAAAGTTCTAAGCAAGATAAAAACAACAATGTAATTGGGCCAGCCCCGGTGGCCTAGTGGTCAAGTTCAGTGTGCTCTGCTTTGGTGGCCTGGGTTCAGTTCCTGGGAGTAGACCTACAGCACTCATCAGCCATGCTGTGACAGCAGCTCTCTTACAAAATAGAGGAAGATTGGCAACACATGTTAGCTTGGGGTGAATCTTCCTCAGCAAAAATAGGAAGATTGGCAACAGATGTTAACTCAGGGGGACTCTTCCTCAGCAAAAACCCCCACAAACAACACTGTAATTAATACCAATGTCATTACCATATAAGTGGTAATTCGTTTAATACTCTTAACAACCCTATGAGATAGGTACTATTGTTATTTCCATCTTACAGTTGAGGAAACTGAGGCACAAAGAGACTTGCCCAAAGTCACATAGCTTTCCAGAGCAGTCTGATTCCAGAGTACATGCTTTTAATTACTACACTACGCTGAAATTACAATGCTGTTAGGAGAAATTAGGAAATTCAAATAAGAAAGATGCATTATTTTAAGCGTTGAATTTTGAGCTAGACCTTCCTGGCAAGTAAGGTGAACATGAGGCATCATAGTTAAGGAAAAATCAGGAACAGAAAGTAATTTCGGGAGACTTTTGAAGAGAAAGAATGTAGCAGAAAAGAACAGAGAGCTAGGAGTTTAACTATGAGATGGAAGAAAGAGGAGTAGCTAGCAAAAGAACCAGGTAGGTTGTAGACCCCAGGAATTGTCTTAAAAGAAAGGGAAATAGGGTTTCAAAGAAGAGATAGGAATTGAGTGTGCCAAGAAAATGAGGAATGAGAAAATGGTTGGAAATCAGAATTCTGATAACCTTAAAGTATAATTATCAGTTTGCTGTTACCACTGATACAAGCTAAGGAATAAGGTGGAAATGAAGGAAGTGACTGCTTCTTTTCAGAAATGTGACAGTGAAAGGAAAGTTGGTAGTACAGTAACTGGAGGGAGTGGTAGCACTCAACTAAAAAAAAAAAAAAAGAAAAAAAAAAAAGGAATCCGTCTGTTGAACAACAGAAAGGAGGAAGCCAGTGGATAAGATATTGAAGATATAGGACCCTGTGAATGTAGTGGTGGAAGGAGGAAGTGGGAAGGGAAGGCATATTTAGTCCAGGGAGATTGACCGGCTTTGGACAGAAGGGGAGAAGGGTTAATTTGGTGAAAATTTTTGAGATCATGAACAGGACGTGGCTACAAATATTTTAAGATGGAGAGAATATCACACCAGGATTGGAGTCCCATTGCTTTGATCCCAGGAAACTAGATGAAGTTATCTATTAGTATGGATTGGGACTGGCACCTTTAATAACAAGGAAAGCTAGGAATAGTCTTTGCGGATAACACGGTAAATCAACCAGAGATTAGTAAAACAAATTATATTCCAGACACGAATTTATAACCCGACCAGGTCGGTTGTGACTTCCTCCAGTGAAAAGCCTTGTGACACACCTTGTGACCGTTGGGAGGGAAACTAGAAATAGGGGTAAACTATTGGAGATTGGCCCTGAAGACTATTTAGGAGCTGAGCGATTCTAAGGCAATACTGAAATAGAGGTGGCTATAGCAACAGAGAATTGAGTCATAGATGGGGTTGATGACCTGGGAGATTATGGATTCATTTGTGTATTGAAAAGTTGTGAGCAGGTGAAAGGTAAGAGCCACGGCCACGGAGAGGCGGATGGAGAGCAGGGAAGAGTGACGTTCAACGGGGTGTTTTGATCATGATCTCACGTTAGTCAATTATTTCCCTTTCGGCAGCTAGAAGGCTAGGATTCTCACGTCCGTTTCAGAGCCACTGAGAGTAGTCCTAGGCTATGGGAGGGGAAATCTAATGCCAAAGCTGAGGCTGTTTTCCCAGTCTAGCTACATTCCTTTCTCACTAACTAGCCAATGCTGCCGCCCTATGCAAAGCCGGCACCACGGAGAAGATGCTGCTTTAGAGAGGCAGGGACGACGCCAATCGGCCTGGGACCGGCACTGTAGCCTCCAGATGGGCGGTGAGGGAGGTCCCAAACAGTTCTCGCAACCTTTTCACCCTCGCCGGGAAAGTGCCTGATCAACAGTCAACAATAAATCGCCAATACAATGCTAAACTCTGAGGCCCTCGTTAACCCCCGGAGAGGCGGGAGCAGGGTTTTGTGCCTCCATTCCCTCCCGTTTCCGGAGCGCACATCCCGGGCGAGGGGGTGGGGGCGGCAGGAGCCGGGCGGGGCTGCAAAGAAGCGCCAGTCCCGCGACCTGGGGAGGAGCCTCGGTGAAGGAGTCGAAGGCGAGTTTCCCACCCAGGTCTCGGAAAAGCTCCAAAAATGGCGGGCGGCAACTCGGCTAGCGGGGCGCGCATGCGCCGCCGTGGCCGTCCTTCAGCCCGCCTCGGGCAGCCCTCGCGCTGTCCACAGCGCCCTCACCGGGAGGTACCCGCCGCTCGCGATTGGCTGAGCTGGGCTAGCGCTCCGTACGGGGGCGGGGCCGCCACGCAGCGGCCACGTTTCCCGCCCCACTGGTGCGCGTGCGCGCAATCCCCACAGGAAAGCGTTTACGCGCGTTCCCGCCGCGGCCCCCAGCTCGCGCCTCAGCTCCCTCCCCTTTCCGGGCAGGCCCGTCCCGTCAGCGAGGCAGTAAGCACCGCGGCCAGCAGAGGGCGGTCCGGACCCAAGTCTGCAGCGGCGCCATTGGCGTGTGGAAAATGCCACCAGATGGCGGGTTAGGATTGCAGCTCCGTTGAAGGCGCGGCCCCCGCTCCCGAACCCCCGGCGACCACCCCGTAACAACCCCCCCACATCGGGAATAACACACCGGAGACTTTTGGGGGGAAACTAGGTCGACGGCCGGCAGCGCCCGGATGGGCAGCTGAGGTGAGTGCGGGCGGCGGCGACGGCGGCGGGGGGCGGGAAAGAGGGGGAATGCGGCGGCAGCGGCGCGGGGGCTGGAAGCGCCGATCCAAGATGGAGGCCGGGCGAGAGCGAGAGAGCGCGAGCGGGGAGCGGGCGGGCCGGGCGCGGGCCCCGCGCGGGGGAGGGAGGCCGCGCGGGCCTCTGCGGGGCGTGGCGGTCGCTGGCCGTTCGGGCGCCCCGGGGGGCGGCTGTGGGCGCGGCGGGCACCCCGGAGTCCTCGTCGCTCCCCACACCTCCCGCGGGCCCCGAAAATTGTGCCCCCGCCCGCTCGGGCACTACGGCGACGGGCGCGGAAGCCTTTGTGGCGCGCTCGGGCCCGCCGCCAAGCCCGCCCTCCGCCCCCCCGCCCGGACTCTCGGGACTTGCCCGCGCCCGGCGGAGCCGGGCCGAGGCGGGCTGCTGCGAATGCCTTCCGCCGCCCTGCGTTTCTGCGGTGTTTTAGCGGCAGCGTCGTCACATGACAGCGAGCTCGCCTCAGCGGAGGGGCCTGGGGTCGCTCGCCGTGGCGGCCGGCCCAGGGCTCTTCTCGGGGGGGTGGGGCAGCGGCTGGCGGCTGGGGGAGCGGGGGCGCCGAAGCCCGGCTTTCCCGCTATCTGCCGTCCCCGCCCCCGGCCGAGGCCTCCTTAGGAAACGTGTCCAGGCCTGAGCACTGCCCCGCTAGTTTGCCAGTCCCCCGGGAGACGAGGCCAATAAAAGTTGTTTTCCCTCCTTTCTCGGGGTGGGGGCGGAGTGAAGAGCTGGGAAACGGGAGTGCCTGGAGTTGGACCTGGGCCTCGATTGGAGTCAGAACTGGGTGATTCTTGTGTGCTGTAGGGACTAAGAAATATTCTGGTTTTAGGATTGTCACGTCACCCCTTCTACCCACATTTGAAATGTTATCGATTCTTTTCACATTGCAGAGAATCGTGCTCCGAGGGTATAAATCATGGGATGGTTTGGAAGCTTGTAGACTCAAAACAATACTATTTGTATGTGATGATAGCGAGTTATTTGCTATTAAAGTTGGTGTTAAGATGATGAGTATAGTTTATTCCTTTTTGTAATTGTGACTAGACAGGACTATATTGCATCTTCTTAGCAAGTATAGTTAGTGTTTGTGAAAGTATTTGAATTGGCATAAAGAAAGTTGTGTGACTTGTAACTTACTGGAATTTGAATAGACTCCACCTTTTAGTTTTCCGTGTGTGTGTGTGTGTGTGTGTGTGTGTGTGTTAAGAAAATTGCAAATTCTGATGGTGAAGCACTTAGGGAAGTACACACAACACTGAAAATAAAAATGACTTGTTTATTGTATTATGATATATTGTACTATGTTCTCGTTTATAATGTATACAGAATTAAGACTAAAGAAAATTTGCCCAACGCGGAAAATATTGAAAGATCTGGAAAGGTTGTTTACTTGCTTTTGATTTTTGAGCATACTTATAAACACATATTGTTTGCTATCTAAATAAAGTTGTAAAAAACTACACCTGTTTTTGCTAATTTTTTTTTTTTACGTTTTCAAGTGTACTTGAAATTCAAGTGGTCTACCAATGGTCATTTTTACAACCAAACTACTTGTGAGTGGAAATTTCATCCACTTTAGTTTTGTTGGGCTGACAAAGCTAAGGGATATTTAAATAGATGTGAAATATGGAAAGTTATGTTACTAGGACTGCTTGCTTTGAAGACAGGAATAAAATTACTGTTGATTTGAATGGCTTTTTTAAAGCCTTAAGGGGGCTGTGGTGCAGGGGAAAGAGAGCCCTGGACTGAAGTTACTTTAAACATTCCCTAGGTTTGTGATCTTTGGGGTATCACTCTTTGAGCCTTACTTTCCTCATCACTAAAATGAAAGTAATAAATTATATGCTAGTTTTTTTAAACAAGATATGTGTGAAAAAGCCCTTTTTAATAGTTAAAACTTGAAAAATTTATGCAATTTTATAGTTTTAACTTTTTTCCCATGATTTTGGATCTGTATATCTTCATAATCAGTGCTGTGAGGAGATACAATGCACTTTGGGGAAAAAGATACATCTCTTCTTTTTTTCCTTTGCTGCTTTGTCCTACATTGAGGGAGTGTATTAGTTTTCTTTTCTCTTTTTTTTGGTGAGGAAGATTAGCCCTGAGCTAACATCTGTTGCCAATCCTCCTCTTTTTGCTGAGGAATACTGGCCCTGGGCTAACACCTGTGCCCATCTTCCTCTTCTTTATATGTGGGACGCCTGCCACAGCATGGCTTGATAAGCAATGTGTAGGTCTGTGCAGGGATCCGAACCTGTGAATCCTGGCTGCTGAAGCAGAGTGCGCAAACTTAACCACGCCACTGGGCCGGCCCTGTAGTAGTTTTCTTTTGATGTATAGCAAAGTACCACACATTTAGCAGCTTAAACACCACCTATTTATTATATCACCTAGTGGGGCATGGTAAATCTTTGTCAGCTAAATAAAAATATGAATCATTAGGCTTTAGATGATTCTTGCTACTGTGACACTCTGTTGGGAAGAGTAGGAAGCAGAGACCTGAAAGAAAGCTCTTGCATAAGCCCCAGAATGGGATGATTCTTGAGGTGGGAATTAGGGTTGTATCTACAGAGAAGGAGGGATCAGTTTTCTGTCATTTTGATGGTTAAGAGGAGAGGATCCTAGCTTCCTATTTTTTAGTGCTGAGAGAAACTTGGTCTTATTGAGAAATGTGATTCTTTTTTAAGTGAGCTTTAAGTAGGTCTTAGTTAAACCAGTTGGTTTTATAGAATCTTTTCTCTATATAATACTCCCCTTATTGCTTCCCTCAGGTTTTTTCCTCTTCTTCTTCTAATTCTCTGTTCTTTTCAGTTAGGGCTTGAAGGACATGGCAAGTCCTGCCTTCTTTATAAAATACATTCCTTTATACTGTGGGCCTAATTAGTTGCCCAAATGTCTCCAAGGAGTTTTGCTGTAATTAAACAGATATGGTAATGGCTTTTAACTTGCTAGAAGCTCACAGTTACAAAAACATTTTACACTTTGGTCTAGTATAAACACGCATACACAATGGAAATAAAAGTTTCATGAACTAACATTTAACCTTTATGCAGTGCACTCTGATATTTTTTAAAATTAAGAATGTTGGGGCCGCCCGGTGGCGCAGTGGTTTAGTTCGCGCTTGGCAGCCCAGGGTTCGCGAGTTTGGATCCCGGGCGCCTGCTGACGCGCTGCCTGTCAGCCATGCGGTGGCGGCGTCCCATATAAAAAAGTGGAGGAAGTTGGGCACGGATGTTAGCCCAGGGCCAGTCTTCCTCAGCAAAAAGGGGAGGATTGGCAACAGATGTTAGCTCAGGGCTGGTCTTCCCCACACACACAAAAAAAAAGAAAAAGAAAAAAAAATAAAATTAAGAATGTTGGTTGCAGTTTACCTATGTGGTATCATGACTCATAGCAATGTACAGTTGGAAAAGCACTGAATTATAATCTCATTGGCAATCAGGAGAGTGCAAAGTAAAACCATAAGAAACCATTTCACTTCCATCAGATAGGCAAACATTAAAAATTCTGGTAATATCAAGTGTTGGTGAGAATGTGGAGAAATTACACTCCCACTTTTGGCGGGAGTGTAAATTGACACAGTCATTTTGCAAAAGGATTTGTTTTATCTAGTAAGTTGAAGATATATGTACCTTAAACCTAGCTAGCAGTTGTACTTCTCTCTTTATATTCCTGATGAGAGAAATTCTTGTGTTTGTATACCAGGATATGTGAAAAAAAATGTTCACGATAGCCTTGTTTGCAGTAGCCAAAATTTAGAAACAAAGTGTCCCATCAGTGGTAGAATGGATAAATAAATGGTGGTTTTCAAAAGTTAAAATAATCTTGATTCCTAGGATAACCTCACTTAGCAGTGTATTATCCTTTTTATATTTAATGTTTCGTTAGGTGCTTGAAAGTATTTCTTCATGAGGGATATTGCTTTGTAGTTTGGTTGTAATGTCTTTGTCAGGTTTCAGTATTAGGATTATGATGGCTGCATAAAATAAGTTGAGAGGTGTTCACCCTATTTACTGAAAGAGTTTGTATAATATTTATATTAATTTTTCCTTGAGTATTTGCCAAAATTCACCAGTGTACCTTCTGGACTTGGAATTTTCTTTATGGGAAGGTTTTTGGTAACAAATTCAAATTCAGGTTTTTTTAGTAGACATAGGGCTATCCAGATTTTGTTTCATGTCAGTTTTGGTAAGTTGTATTTTTAAAGAAATTTGTTCATTTCATTTGTTGACATAAATTGTAAGAATCTCTTGTTATCCTTCTAATGTCTGTAGGATCTGTAGTGATATCTCCTCTTTAATTTCTGGTGGTGTTAATGTGTTCTTTTTTTTCTGGATCAGTCTAATTCTTGGTTTATCAATTTAGATGTCTTTTCAAATAATAACATTGCTAATTTTCTCCATTTGTCTCTTCCATCTCATTTGTTTCTGTTCTTTATCATTTTCTTTCTTCTATGTATTTTGCTCCTCTTTTTCTAGGTCATAGATTCCAGACATTTCTTGTTTTCTCATATAAGCTTTCAAAGCTATACATTTTCCTCTAAGCTCTGCTGTATCCCACAGATTTTGATATGTTCTATTTTTATTATCATTCAGTTTGAAATAGTTTCTAATTTGCTTTTTGATTTCTTCTTTGACCCTTGAATTACTTAAAAATGTGTTTAATTTCCAAATATTTTGGATTATTTTAGATATCTTATTATTGATTTCTAGCTTAATTTCACTTTGAGGTCAGAGAATATACTTTTATGATTTTAATCCTTTTAAATTTATTGAACCTTGTTTTATGGTCCAGCATATAGCCTATCTTGGTCAGTGTACCTTTCACACTTGAAAAGGATGTGTATTCTGTAGTTGTTGGGTATAGTATTCTGTAAATATCAATTAGATAAAGCTGTATTGATGGTATTTTTCATATCATTTATGGCTTTACTGGTTTTTTTTGGTGGGGGGGGTCTTGTTCTGTCACTTGCTAAGAGGGACTTAAAATATCCAACTATGACTGTGGAATTGTTTATTTCTCCCTTAAGCCTGTCAATTTTTGCCTCATGTATTTTGAAGCACTGTTATTAGGCACATACAATTTATGGTTGTTATGTCTTCCTTCTGAATTGACTTTTTAATCATTATGAAATGTCCTTCTTTGTCCCTGCTAGTAGTCTTTGTCTTGAAGTCTACTTTATTTGATATTAATATAGTCACTCTAACTTTTTTAAATTTTATTTTGTTGAGGTCGTATTGGCTTATAACATTGTGTACGTTTCAGGCATATGTTACTATATTTCATTTTCTGTATAGACTGCATTGTGTTCACCGCCAATAGTCTAGTTTTTATCCGTCACCATACATATGTGCCCCTTTACCCCTTTCTCTCTCCCCCCACCTCCTTCCCCCTTCTCCAACCCCCCTTCCCCTCTGATAACCACTAATCTGTTCTCCTTATCTATGTGTTTATCTTGCACATATGAGTGCAATCATACGGCATTTGTCTTTCTCTGTCTGACTTATTCACTTAGCATAATATTCTCAAGGTCCATTCATGTTGTCACAAATGGCATGATTTTGTTTTTTTTTTTAATGGCTGTATATAGTATATATATATATCCATTCATCCGTTGATGGGCACTTGAGTTGCTTCCACATCTTGGCTATTGTGAATAATGCTGCGATGAACGTAGGGGAGCATAAGTCTCTTTGAATTGTTCATTTCATCTTCTTTGGATAAATACCTAATAGTGGGATAGCTGGATCATATGGTATTTCTATTTTTAATTTTTTGAAAAATCTCCATAGTGTTCTCCATAGTGGCTGCACCAGTTTGCATTCCCACCAGCAGTGTATGTAGGTTCCCTTTTCTCCATATCCTCTCCAACACTTGTTATTTCTTATCTTGTTAATTATAGCCATTCTGATAGATATGAGGTGATATTGTAGTTTTGATCTGCATTTCCCTAATAATGAGTGATGTTGAACATCTTTTCCTATGCCTGTTGGCCATCTGTATATCTTCTTTGGAAAAATGTCTGTTCATATCCTCTGCCCATTTTTTGATTGAGTTGTTTGTTTTTGCTGTTGTTGAGTTGTATGAGTTCTTTATATATTTTGGAAATTAACCCCTTGTCAGATATGTGATTTGCAAATATTTTTGTCCAGTTGATGGGTTATATGTTCGTTTTGTTGATGGCTTTCTTTGCTGTGCAGAAGCTTTTTTTTTGGTGAGGAAGTTTGGCCCTTAGCTAAAATCTGTTGTCAGTCTTCCTCTTTTTTCGCTTGAGGAAGATTAGCCCTGAGCTAACATCTGTGCCAGTCTTCCTCTATTTTGTATGTGGGTCACCGCCACAGCATGGCTGATGAGTGGTATAGGTCTGTGCCTGGGATCTGAACCCGCAAACCTGGGCCAGAGTGTGCCGACCTTAACCACTACGCCACAGGGCTGGCCCCATTTGTTGATTATTTCTAATAGAGTTCTGGTGGATTTTTTAGGGTTTTCTACATATAGAATCATGTCATCCATAAATGGTGAGAGTTTTACTTCTTCCTTTCCAGTTTAGATCCCTTTTATTTCTTTTTCTTGCCTAATTGCTCTGGCTAACACTTCCAGTACTATGTTGCATAAGAGTGGTGAGAGTGGACGCCTTTGTCTTGTTCCTGTTCTCAGAGGAATGACTTTCAGGTTTTCAGTGTTAAGTATGATGTTGGCTGTGGGTTTGTCATATATGAGGCCTTTATTACATTGAGGTGCTTTCCTTCCATACCCAGTTTATTGAGAGTTTTTATCTTAAAAGAGGTGTTGGATTTTGTCATATGCTTTCTCTGCGTCTGTTGAGATAATCTTGTGATTTTTATTCCTCATTTTGTTAATGTAGTGTATCACATTGATTGATTTGCTGATGTTGAACCATCCCTGTATCCCTGGAATAAATCCCACTTGATCATGGTGTATGATCCTTTTAATGTAATGTTGTATTCAATTTGCTAATATTTTGTTGAGGACTTTTGCATCTATGTTCATCAGCAATATTGGCCTGTAATTTTCTTTCTTTGTGCTGTCTTTGTCTGGTTTTGGTGCCAGGGTAATGTTGGCCTCATAGAATGAGTTAGGAAGTGTTCTCTCTTCTTCAATTTTTCGGAATAATTTGAGAAGGGTAGGAATTAAATCTTCTTTGAATGTTTGATAGAATTCACCAGAGAAGCCATCTGGTCCTGGACTTTTGTTTTTTGGGAGGTTTTTGATTACTGTTTCAATCTCTTTGTTTGTGATTGATCTATTCAGATTCTCTATTTCTTCTTGATTCAGTTTTGGGAGGTTGTATGATTCTAAGAATTTATCTATTTCTTCTAGGTTATTAAGTTTGTTGGCATATAGGTTTTCATAGTATTGACTTGTAATCCTGTGTATTTCTGTGGTGTCCGTTGTAATTGCTCCTCTTCCATTTCTGATTTTATTTATTTGAGTCTTCTTTCTTTTTTTGTCTGGCTAAGGATTTGTGAATTTTGTTTATCCACTCCAACTTTTCTTGAGCTTACTGTTTCCATAGTATAGCTTTTTCCATCCATTCACTTGAAACTCTTTATTTATATTTAAAATATACCTCTTGAACACAGCATATAATTGAGTTTTGCTTTTTTAATCTTTTTTTGACAATGTGGAAGTGGAATCTCTCTTTCAGTTATAATAAACATTGATTATGTGTTAATGCCTGTCAAGAACTGTGGAGAGTCTGAGATTTTACCCCTAGTTGCAGGCTAATAAGTTAACCTGTTACAGTGTAACGGATGCTGATAGGAACCATGAGCCTTCTTGGTCAGAGATTAAGAACAATGTACTACAGCAATAGCAGTAGCCACAGAATCAGCGTTTGCATCAGATCTCTGAGCCCCACTTTGCACAGGGTATTGTGAAGATGTGATACTTGCACGTGGAGTGGGTTGTGTTATAGGAAAGGAATTCCAAGCTTAGGGAAACTTGACTCTTTATAATGGGTAGTAAGCATGCCTTTCCTTTTCTCTGAGGGAGATGCTGTTTCTCTTTTCCAAGACTGTTCACTATAGAAATATCCTTGAAAAGATTGGAACAAAGGCGGGCAGTGCTTCTGTTTTTAAGACATGAGGAAAAGTGAGAGACCCATGGAGATTTGTCTCCCAAAACTGCCCAGTGAATTTTTCTCAATTTCCTCTATGTTCACTTTTTTAGTTTTTCTTACATGGCCCCAGCCTGACTTTCCAGCTCTGTCTCTGCACTGTGCTTCACTATGGGTTTTATGCTATCACCAATTGGATTACATACTTGTATCCTTCCCCCATTCCCGTGTTCTGGTGTATATGTATGTGTAAGAAAATACTCATTGAGCATTTACTATGTAGGCATTTTACAGTATCCCTGAGAGGTAGTTATTGTCACATTGATAATATCTTTTATAAGTTAGAGTAAATTTATTTAATCTTAAATTAATTAAATTTATTAGATTAGATTAAACTTTCCAAGTTTGTGATGAAGGAGGGGCACATTGTAGGGAAGCTTTTGGAGTATTGTATTTCTTGACCTTAGTAGTAGTTATTTAGACTGTTTGCTTTATAATTCTTGAAACTGTTATCTAGGTTTTACATATTGTACTGTATAATTGACATAACTCATAAAGAAAGGAAAAGCAGAAAAAGCAAATAAATACTGAGCTGTAGGATCTGTCTGTGTAAAATCTTTCCTGATAATTTTAGCCAGCATTTATCACCCTCTGTGTATTTCCATTTATTGCAAATGCCTTATTGCATTTATTTTTGGCACCATAAGATTTGGCAAGTAGTGGTGTTTATATGGCACAGTATGCTATATAATGTTGTAGACTAATTGTCCCAAGGCCACACCGTCAATGAATGATAAGAGCCAGGTTTTAAACTGAGGTTTACCTTCAGAACCCAGGCTCTAAATCTCTTCAAAGGCCAGTTTTCTCTCAGCCTCATTTCTGCATGTTGAAATCCATTGCAGGGCCTGGCCTGGTGGCATAGTGGTTAAGTACGTGCGCTCTGCTTTGGTGGCCCAAAGTTTGCAGATTTGAATCCTGGGTGCAGACCGACGCACCGCTCATCATGCCATGCTGTGGCAGCATCCCATATACAAAATACAGGAGGATGGGCACAGATGTTAGCTCAGGGCTAATCTTCCTCAGCAAAAAAAAAAAAAAAAGTAATAATAATAAAAAGATATTGATTAAAAAGAAGAAAGAAATCCATTGCATTTTGGAGTTTATTTTATAGAGATTTGGTTTTCTTGTTTGTATAATAGTTGTGTGGTGTTGGGTGAAACATTTAATTTCTGGAGGCCTTGGTCATCTCATATCTATGATGGGAATCCAGTTAAGATTCTTTCAACGAGTACTTATATGAGTGCCAGCTCCATGACTAGCAGTGAGTATACAAAGTTAATAAATACGGAGGTTTTGCTTCTGTTCTATTGAGAGAGATTAAAAACCAAAACAGAAACCCCAAAGAAACAAAACAAACTAACAGGGATAATACATAAAATGTTGTGGAGGGGGTTAGTTTTAGGATACTTTGTAAGCGTAAAGTGCAAAGGTAAGAGGAGATGCCCTTCTCCCTGTCAGGTCCCCCCAAATAATAAATAATTTTTATATGTCAGGAGGTAACAAACATGAGTCAGAAGAGCTTTTCTGCAGAGTCCCTTTATTATCAAATCAAGATAATATTAATAACTAAATATTAGCTGCACTGTTATTAGGCTCTCTGGCAAGATTTCTCTTCATAATTGTTGAATTGGTTTAGAGGTCCAGGTGGAGGTTTGAGACAACACTGACTATCTCCTCAATCTTAGAGAGGCAGGAAAAAAAGTGTTTTATGCATAGTCAAGCATGAATGTGACCTGGTTGTCTTTTTTGAGGTACCAATTCCCTCTTTTATCCTAAAGTTCTGTTGACCCTGATTATATCAGGTTATTATTTTTCCTATCTCATTTAGAGCACTGAGAGGTAGGCTGCTTCTGTTCCCTAGTAGAGATAGTACAAAGTAGCAAATGTACAGAAATTCTTATGACATAATGCAAGATATAAAAGCTAAAGAACATCTTAAGCTGTGTTCTGCTTTATTGTTAGAGCCTAAATTAACTTTTAGGAAGAAAATGCTTTACTGTGTACCTTGCACTGCTAGGGATAGTTAAAAAATTCGTATATTCACAGATGCAGGAAGCACTGTCACATGGTAAATGGCTAAGAAAGCCATTGTCCATTGTCCAAGAGAGTTCCTGGCACCTGAGTCACACTGCCTGTGTCAAATTCTAACTCAACCCCTTCCTAGGTATGTAAACTTCGGCAAATTCTTTAACCTCTCTAAACCTCAGTTTTCTCATATGTTACATGGAAATAATAAAAGCATGCCTCTGTCATGGGTTGCTGTAGAGTTAGCTTTTAACTATTAGACTATATTGCATTGTACATAAATCCAAAGGACATTGATCTTAAATTTAAAAGGTGAATAAATAATGATAAATGATGAGGTTACTTTCCAGAAGCAAAGAATTTTAATTAATTGGTTCTTATCAGCACATAGAGCCAGCAGTAGATTAAAACTTTATTAATGAGAATGGTCAGAGGATGCGGTACTCTGGTTAATTGAGAGATGAGGGTTATAGCCAGAGTTTTCTGTTTATTGTTAAACATTTAAAAAATTAGACTTTTTATTTCTTTAGGAAGTACTGCATCCTGGAAAGGCATTGTAATGCTTTCTTATTAATTGAGAAATTTTGATGGCTGTATCACGATTATTATTTGTGAATAATAGGTTTGCATGTATAATTTTGCAAACAGAGACTAGGAATGAGTCTTTATCAAGAGTAAAACATATCTTGAAAGTTACCTCTTTAAGTTCCTACACAAAGTAAGGTGATAAATGACTGCATTTTCTTCTCGTAAAAATGGGGTATAGAGAACAAAACTCTGGTTAATCTGAGAGTTTTTAAGTTATGGATATTTAGTATTTTATTTTATAAATATAAAAGCAGTGTGGTGTGTAGGAGAGAGAAAACTAATGTAGGGCCTGAGATCCGATTTTTAATTACAGCTGTACCACTAACTAGCTGTGTGTTTTTGAGTCATTATTTCTCTGGGCCTCAGTTTCTTTGTTATAAAATTAGTATCTTAGACCTGGTTACTAAGATTCCTGTAAATTTTTTAGTCCCTGTTGAAAAAAATCAGGAAACCAACTCTGAATCAGGTAATGCAGAATTTTTGATTTGAAAGTCTTTAGTTTTGAAAAACCTAAGTGTGTTATCAGCAGGCTCCTTTTGCCTCATCTCCCAACTGGTTATTAGAATAATTTGTGCTTTCCCCTAGCTGATAAGTGTACAGACCAAATACGTTAATATTTAGATAGTGTTTATAGTTCTTGGTGCCAGCTATGGGTGTGTGTTTGCTTCTTTATTTGGTGAGAAAGAGATAGATTGGCAAGTGTTTTCATATAATTTTATTCATTGTGAATCATTCAAACATTTATTGAACATCTACAGTGAGCCATACACTATGGGTATAAAGACATTAAAGCACAGTTCTTGTCTTCCTGATGTACAGAGAGGTGATTCACGACTCAGAATTTAAGTGACACCTTTTCCAAAAATCCTTCCTGATAGCCTTATTCTCCCTTCTTCCCTCTCTCCTTACTTTCCTCAAATCCAGGATTGGTCTAAGTGCTCTTTCTTATGTTTTAGTGGTATGCTGTGCCAGGACTGCCATGGCTGATTGTGGAATTGGTACTCTGTACAAAGGTGCCTGGCCAAGGGGGTAGGTGGGGGCTAAAATCCAGATTTTATTCTGCTTGACAAACTGTTCATTTGCTTTTTTCATGTTTTTCTAATTCAACTGCCTACAGGAGGCCTTTTTTTCCTAATTCTTTTAAAAGAATCTGAATATGCTAACAGATATCTACCCTGTGTGTTAGTGTACCATTAAGAACATTCTGTAGTCTGTATTTTTTTGGAGCCAAGTTTTACAGTAGGTGATAAATGCCTTGAGATGGTTTGTTGAAGTGAGCAAGTGCTTCCTGAAGGTGAATTCTTTTGTAAGTTTTGAAAGTTAGCTAGGCAAGAGGGGGATGATGGAGGAGGGAATGGCATTCCAGGTGGGACAGGGTTGTGATCTGTCATTGCCCAGTGGTTCTCAAAGCCTGGTCCCTACACCAGCAGTGTCAGCATTACCTGGGAACTTGTTAGAAGTGCAGGTTCTTGGACCTCACCCCAGTCCAACTGAAGCAGAAATTCTGGAGACAGAGGCCAGCAATTTGTGTTTTAACAGGTCCTTCAGGTGATTCTGATGCAGGCTGAAGTTTGAGAGCCACAGCTATAGTCCACTTCTTGAGGAAGCCTTAGTTGAGTGTGTTTTAGAGTGTGGGGCACCTATGGAGGAGTGTTTAAAATATAGAGCTGTAAGCAGTGACCAGAGTGTCTAGTGTGCCAAACTAAAGAGTTTGAACTTTGTCCTTAGGCCAGTGGCTCCACATTAGAATCACCTGAGAGCTTTAAAAATATGTGGTGTATGCACAATGGAATATTACTCAGCCATAAAAAAAGAATGGAATCTTACATTTGCAACAACAAGGATGGGCCTAGAGGGTATTATGTTAAGTGAAACAAGTCAGATAGAGAAAAGCAAATACCATATGATTTTACTTATATATGAAATCTAACAAACAAAACAAAACAAACTGACAAAACAGAAACAGACTCATGGAGAACACACTGGTGGTTGCCAGAGAGGAGGGGGTGAGGGGGTTAGGCGAAATAGGTTAAGGGGATTAAACTTCCAGTTATAAAATAAATAAGCTGTGGGGGTGTAATATACAGCACAGGGAATATAGTCAATAATATTGTAATAGCTTTGTGTGGTGACAGATGGTTACTAGACTTATTGTGGTGATCATTTTGTAATGTATATGTGTCAAATCACTATGTTGTACACCTGAAACTAACGTAATAGTGTATGTCAACTACACTTCAATGTAAAAAAAATGTATACTAGATGTAGGGATACACTCCAGACCAACTGACACCAAATCTCTGAGTTTCTGATGCACAGTGAGGGTTGTGAACTATATAATCAACAGAACTTGGTGACTGACTATAATAATATTCACATTTATTGAGGATGTGTCAAATACTGTGTCAAGTAGTATGATAATAATTAAATAACACAGCAATCTTATGTAGGTATTATTCCCATTTCCCAGATGAGGTAGAGAGGTTAGATACCTTTTCCCGATATTACCTAGGTAGGAAAGTGGTGGGTTTGAGTCCAGCTTTTTGTGACTCTAAAGTCTAATCTCTTAAGCAGTCTTTTTTTTTTAACCCAGATTTCATGAACTTAGATGGGAAAAGAATCACATCTTTATTTTCACTAACCTCTAAGTGAGATTTAGCATTTTCTTCAGTTTTGACTGTAGGCAACAAATCACAGTTGTATTAGCAATACCTGTGTCTTTGTTATCGATACCAATCAGAAATATTTTCATATTAAATTACAGATGATGCAGATATCTCCAAGTATTATTTATCCTCATCAGTACTTTAAAACTAAGCTAATTGTTAGACCCGCCTCTAGATCTTTTATTTATTGCATTAAAGAAGCACATATATTTTATATCACAAATTTGCTTTTTTAATATGTTGATAATTGTATTTGAATATAATTAATAATCCTTTTCTAAGTTTGGTACCATTTGCTGAGAGAGAGTTTAGTGGGCAAGTTGCTGTCGGATAGACAGGAAATAAAAAAATCACTTGTTTGGTTATCTCTCAGAATAGAGATCCTTTTAAAAAGAGTCTCTCTTTCCTTCCCCACTCCTCTTTTATTTGCCTTGTTAAATAGGACTGAAACCCAAGTTTTTTGTTATGTGTCAAAGTTATTAGATTAAAAAATGCTTTGGGTTTAGAGTGCTATTTTCTAAGCACTTCCTAAAAAATTAGAGAAGATGATGATATATATGCATTATGTCACCAGGCATTCTAACTCTCCTGTAGTCTGATATGGTGCTGTTCAATAGAATTTTCTGCGGTGATGAAATGTTTTGTATATGTGCCGTCTGGTTATGGTAGCTATTAACCACAGTGATGCAAAGAAACAATATAATAGTTAATGGCAATATAATAACATTATAGAATAATAGCTAACAGTACTTCATATGTACTGGACACTGTTCTAAGCATTTTACATGTATTAACTTATGTAACCCTGTGAGGTGGGTACTATTGTTAAGTCTCAGTTTACAGATGAGGAAACTGAGGCACAGAGAAGTTAAGTGATTTTTCCAAAGGTCACATAGCTAGTAATTAGCAGAACTAGGATTCAGACCCTGGCATTCTGGCTTCCTTTATGTTCCCTTTATAATAGACTGCTTTATCACTTTCCTCAAACGCCCAAATGTATACACAGAATGCTGTCAGAAACAGTGTATTAAAAGGAATTTAAGATAAATCATATTTTTCTAATTATTAACTAAAAATTGTGCAGTGCTTTATAGTTTATAGTACTTTGCTCTTTGTTATTATTTGAGTGTAATCATGGACTCAGTTTACTATTTTATTTCCTGTAAGTAAACTTGTTTTAGATGTAGTAGGTGTTTTTAGTAACTAACACTGATATTGTTAAACAATAATTTAGGATTTTTCCCCAAGGTTAATTTAAAGCTGGGTTCAAAAATTGAATTTTAATATGGTTATTTTGTTTACTGAAACTAATTGAAATGTAATTGTGAGGTCATTTTGTGATGAATTGGCCTTTTGTAATGGATATTTGGCTTTCCCTGGTGAACATATATGAATAACTAACCTTTGTTACACCTAGTATGTTATGTTCCTGGAGGATCAGAAGGGGAAAGGTGTCTCTTAGGTACAGAGTTCGATTCTTATATTCAGGGCAAGCTTGTGGTAGAGTGAGATTAAAAGAGGCAGGAGAACTGTCGTTTTTCATTTATCTGTTATAGGCATTGTGTTTGGTGCTTTACGTACGTAGCCATCGTTTATTGAACACAGGCTGTTTATCACACCCTTCCAGTGCTTTAAATTCATTACATGTGTCTTTTAATCTGCACACAACCCTTTAGAGACCATGATGACGGCAAAGATATTTTACAGATGAGGGCTTTGTTAGGGTCTTCCTCTCCCCTCTACTCTCCTCCCTTCCACTTCAAGAGGAAATGCTCATAAATATAGATGGGGAATGAGATGGAGGTGGTGCTGAGGTTATCATTGATGCCAACTCATCTAGTACTTAAGGTTCTCCAGTTATAAACTTGTTCATTTCATTTGGCTAGATGCTGGAAAGGTAGACAAGGTGTTTGTTCTCATGTAAGAGACAGTCAATAATCAGGCAAGCAAAATTATCATATACTGTGATAAATGCTATAAAAGGAATAAATGAGGCACTGTGATGGGTAATAATGGGATATATACATAAATAGGGAGAGTCAGGGACGGCATCTTTGAAGATGTGCAATTTAAGCTGAGACATGCACAGAACCTGGGCAAGAATGGTCCAGGCACAAGGAAGAGCAGGGGCAAAATCTCTATAGCAGAAATGGCTGTGATATTTTAGGAAATGAGAGAAGATCATAGTGACTGGAGGGAGCATATGTAGGAAAAGTGTAGTGGCATCACATGAGGTTAGAGAGGTAGGCCAGAGTCTGGATTACGTCGGGGTGTATTTGGGTTAGAAAGGACTCTAAGGAGTGCAGATTTTATTATAAGTAAAATGAGAAACCATTGGAGAATTTTAAGCAGAAGAACATTTTAGAAACATCCCTCTAGCTCACTAGTTCTCGTCTATGGGTGATTTTGCTTCCCAGGGGACATTTGGCAATGTCTGCAGACACATTTTTGGTTGTCACAGCTGGGGGTGATAGTATATGCTACTGGCTTGAGTGGGTAGAGGGCAGGGTTGCTGCTGAACATTCTGCAATAAACATGACAACCCCCTACCACGAAGAATTATTGGCTCAAAATGTCAGTAGTGCCAAGGTTGAGAACTTCTACTCTAGCTGTTGTGTGAATATTGGATTGTGGTGGGGGTGGAATGGAAGACGGGAAGGTTAGGTTGTTGCACTGTCCGGGTGACAGATGATAGTGCCTTAGACCATGGTTGTAATAGACCTAATAACGAGAAGTGTTCTGATTCTGTATGTGTTTTGGAGATAGAGTAGACAAGGAGGGAAAGGGATGAGTCAAGGATAATTTTGAGGTTTTTGACTTTAATAATTGAGTGAATGGTGGTGCCATCCTAAGATGGGAAAGACTGGAGAGAAGACCAAGAATGAAGGGTTTTGATTTTTAAAATCTTATTTCGTGGTACCTGAGTTCCATTAATAGAAGACACAATTGTAATTTATGTATAGTAAGAAGGAAACATATTTCACATGCCTGTACAGTCTGTAATTGGTCACACCAGCCATGTATTGCTTTGAACTCTTTTATCTATTCCCAGAGATTTGGCAGTTTCTTCTGCCTTCATGTGCATTGCTTGACGTGTGATAGGCTGTCCTTTTGCATGTATCGGAGTAACAAAACATAATACAGCTTTATCTATTTGTGGCTGTTCTCATATCCCCTAAATCACTTTATTGTTGCTTTGTAAGAAAACATGAAATTGGAATTATTACTAGCAATAATGAATATTTGATTTGCTAATCTCAATTTTTGTACCTTTGTACACAGTAACTTTTCATTTCAATGCCAAATTATAGAATAATATTTTAAAAGACATTTTAAAGGTAGTTAAACTCAATGTACATGAAACGAACAGTGCAAATAACTCAACTGATGACAAAGTGAACAGCTGTGACTGAGTTTGTGGATGAACAATGACAGCTATGTTTAACTACTGTCTGTCCATTTATAATTATAATTATATTATAAATTATAAAATGCCCTTGATTGTGAGATGCATCTTCACCTCAGAAATGTTAAAATAAGGAGAAAAAATGTAAATGTTAGTGTGGGTGAATTATAGTAGATGATGGGAAGCTTCCCATAACAGCTCATTTAACATGATATGGATAGAAATGGATGAATAGCACTACTGATGGTACTAGTGTTAATAGTATGAATGGTTTCTGTTATGGAAGCTCACCTTTTAAAGGAGATCACTGGCAGGTGAAAATTTGCATTTGCAATGAGCTGTTCAGACAGTGGTAGAATTTGTTGAAAGAATGGGTAAAATGGGCAACAAGTAAGAAATAGTTCTTAGGCAATATTGTGTAAGCAAAGTGATGGAATTAAAGCGATGAAACTCTGAGTATATCTGTGTTTTGAGAAGGGTGTGTGTGTGTATGCCAATACTAGCAGCACTGTTAGTACAGAGTAAAGTTAGAGGCAAATGTATCTTAATTTTAGCTAGTTAGACCTAGCTGCCATTTTTTTCACATTGCACTATAAGTTCTAGTTTAATTTACATAGCTTTGGAAAACAGTTTCCCAATAGTTTTGCTGCATTACATCAAAAGGACAGTAACCATAACCTAAAACAGATACTGAAATTTTATTAACCAAAACAAAGTTCCCATGTGTATAATGGTGTGCTCGTGTGTGTGTGAGTATAATTTCTTTTGACATAAAAAACCTGAATCTTTTACCACAACCACACTTTGGCAGGAATGTAGCTGTGGCCTTTTAGTCTAAGCCATAGCCAGACATCCCAGAAACATCAGGTACTCCTGTCAGGTCTGATAGTGGTTTTTCTTTTTCTAATTGATTTCCCCAAATGATCATTTTTTCCTGAGATTACATTAACAAAGTAAAATAATTACACTGGTTAATTGCAAATACTCTACAATGGCTTTGTTTTACTTGTTTGGCACTTAATTAAATACTACTTGTATTGTGATAAACTGAAAATTCACATATGGCTTTCTTTTCTGTACGTCTTTTCTATATGTCTTCAGGGCACTGACATGTTGCTTTTGTGTGCTCCATAGCAGCAGAGCACAGTGCTGGGCAAAATAATAGACACTCAGTAAGTGGTAGTTAAATTCAACCAAATTAAGTAATTTAGATTTGTACCATAGACTAAGCTTGATTGTTATACTTTAAGACTTTTTATTAGAGATTATTTCATTATAGCTTCAGATATGCTGATATCATTATTCTTTCCTGTGGTTAATTCCTTTATTGTGCTATTTGTTCCTAAATCTTTTCAGACACTTTTTTTACTGTCTAATTTATTATTACTTCATTCATTTGTTACTTGCCGTTATTGACCAGTTCATTCTAAGGTCAAGCTAGCTAGAGCTTGGAAGTAGGGAACAATTCTTTTGTCGTGCAACCTCACTTTAAGCAGATACACGCACGCACACACACATTAAAAAAATTGTCTATTAGGGGCCGGCCCGGTGGCGCAGCGGTTTAGTCCGCGCTTGGCAGCCCGTGGTTCGCTGGTTCGGATCCCGGGCGCCCGCCGACGCCCTGCCTGTCAGCCGTGCCGTGGCGGCGTCCCATATAAAGTGGAGGAAGATGGGCACGGATGTTAGCCCAGGGCCAGTCTTCCTCAGCAAAAAGAGGAGGATTAGCAACGGATGTTAGCTCAGGGCTGGTCTTCCTCACCAAAAAAAAAAAAAAAAAGGTCTATTAAAGGGTGGTATGTTGATGTGTGGGGTGACTGATTTGCTCACAGTGAGATTTTTGGTAAAGTTTCACTGTTCACTAAGATATTTGGAAGATATTCACTAAGATATTTGAATCCTTAGTTGATTCAAAATATCATTGGAAAAAATATCATTGGATTTACGTAGGAATGTTAAGGAACATATCAATTAGCAGTTATAATACTTTAAACATTTGACCTTTTCCATTTGGAACCTTTCTAGTTCCCTTAAAAAAGGAAATTTGACTTGTTAGGCAGGAGCATTCTATTTTCTAAAATATGAAAAAGTGGTACTTTGCTATAAAAAAAATATGGTACTTTGCTATAAAAGACCTATTCATGAATTCGTGCATATGTTGTTGAACTTTCTGATTTTTTTTGAACATAGACATCGACAGTTTTTTTTTCATTTGAATATAGACTGACAGTTTTTTTCAATCCTACAGAGCCCTCTAGTCTTTCAACACCTCTTTTGTCCCCCTCCTGCCTTAATTTTCTTATCTAGCCTGGAACCTTATTAACTTGTGAATTATGTTGTGAGCTTCTTTGCACTTTTGTCTCTTCATCGCATCTGTCTAACCAATACCCAACTATAGATGAGTTAATCTTTCTGATTTCTGTGTACCTGGCTCTGAGCTGCTGAGCACATCTGGAGAAAATCACAATTTTGCAGACTGGAGCCACTAAATATTCATACTTTCCAATCTTAATTGGACCCTCAGCATTACCCATTAATCCTTCTATGTTCCTAGTTAGTTCTTTCTCATTTTTCATACGAGTTATTTAAGAATTTCTCTTGTCTTGAACACTTCTTACTTTGCTACTTCCTCTCTCTTTCTCAGTAGATGACATTATCTATTCATTGAGAAACTTGGATTTAATTATTATTTTACTTCTAGAAGATGTTGAAATGATTAAAATGAGGCTAGATAGAGATTACCCTGACTTTTGCTATGCCTAACCCTTAGGGGCATACAGCAAGGATATATCGTTGTGATAATTTTGGTTGAATCTACTGTGGGCTAATTTTAGTATACAATCACTTTTTTAAATTATAATTATGTCTTTTGGAGTAGTTTTGTATTTTGAAATTTAAGATTTAAGGAAGTTCTTCTGTGTTGTGTACAAGATTCCAAATAAATATCTTATGCTAACTTTTTTATTGCAGTATAAACATATTAGTATGTAAGTACACTACTCATAAGCTTGATGAATTTTTACCCATGTACCCAGATCAAGATATAAAATATTTCCAGCACCCCAGAAGATTCTCTATATCTCTTCTCAGTTATCTCTCCCTCCCCGCCCCCATGCCTATTCCAACTTTTGTAGCCATCAGTTAATTTTATATTTTATTGTCTGGCTTCTTTTGCTTACCATGATCTCTGAGATTCATCCATGTTGTGGATGTATCAGCGGTTCTTTCTTATTGCTATAAAGTATTCTACTGTATGAATAAACCAAAATGTATTATTCCATTCTTTTGTGCATGGACATTTGGGTTGTTTTCAGTTTTTGGCTATTATGATAAAGCTGCTGTGAACATTCTTGTATAAGTCTCTTGGTGAACATATGCCCTCATTTCTTTTGGATACATATACCTAGAGAGGAGTTGCTGGGTCATAGTATACTTCTTCATACCACTTTTATAATGGAACCAAATCATTAACTTTACCGCTACATATCTATAAGCAATTTTTTCCTTTTGATAAAGAATACAAAAACAGTATTAGTTTTTCTAACAATATTCTAAAAGAAGCACTTGTTTGTTTCCATTTACATATAAAATTAAAATTCCTCATTTGGTTTCAAATTGAACTATTTGGTTTTGTTAGTATTTCCTTCAGTATTCTTTATAAACCTTTTATTTCCCTCCTTTATTCAAATTTGAGCATTTCTTTCTGTTATAGTCTGTCTTGATCTCTGTAAGATTATCTTTCTTATTTGTTAGAGAATTTTTCTGACTGCTCATAGACTGCAGAAAATAATCATTGGTTTTCCTGGCAGAAACGTAGGCTTCCTTGCTTTTATTGGGTTGGCCTTTTAGACACTTGCAGTGTCTAAAGTAGAAGGAACTACTGGATTTGGAGACCAAAGACCTAGATTCTAATTTGGGTTAGTTAGTTTATTAGCAGCATGTCCTTTTGTAAAATACTTTTACTTTATTGCTTCATTTGTATTGGGAATAAGCGCATATGTGCTGGTCATCTCAGAGGATGTTGGCTAGTAAATGAGCTAATGTAACAGTGATCGGTAAACTATGAAATATTAATATAAGTAGGTTTTTTGGGGGGACATTTTGTACATTTGCAGATTTCTAAGCAGCGTTCATCCAGTTTGTAAAACAAAGAAAATCAAGTTGCAGTTTTCAGAGGCATGCAGCAGGGCAGAAGACTGTCTCTCTAGGGAAGGCTGACTGCCTGGTGAGTCAGTTTTTAAGTGTGGCAGAAACTGATGAACTGTGTACCAGATCTGGTTCTCAGAATTGATATGTTTAGAAGTTCAATTTATTATTTACATCTAGGAGTAATTTAGGTTTAAGGTGATTTTGAGTCTGAAGTATAAACTAGGGTGTCAGATTATTGATATATATTGAGAAATGTTAACTTTCAACTAAATGGGCTGTCTGGGCTCACCAATCAGTGCATTTTCCTCCTGTAGGAAGACCTATATGAGACACAGATTATAATCTTTAGATTGACTTGGAATGAACCCAAAGTGAATTGAATCTTCTTAGTTGTCAGTATTACTGAGCTGTGATAGACTGATAAATCTGGTCTAGACAGATACAGCAGATCTGGGTTAGGACACTGTATCCAGGGACAATGTGGAGACAAACTGCCAAATTTAAGTTGTTTGAACACTCCTTACTATTTGTTTAATTCGGTTTCAGCTTTCAGTAGTCATGGACAAGATCTGAGTCCTGCATCCCATGCCACCTTGTTTGGATTTCTTGTATTTATTTTCTTCATTATACAGATAATTGATCTTCCGATGTTTGATTTTTCCTAATTTAATTCTCACCATAACTTTACCTGAGTTTTAAAGGAACCTTTTCTTTGTGTCCAATATACTGCTTCACTAGTGGATTGAATTTATCCTTGCAAAGTTGAGTAAGATATTTATTGCTTCTAGTGCTTTTGGTGCACCCTTACTACTGGGTGTAGGAAGAATATGGCTTTTGCAATAAAGCCTAGATTTCAGTATTCTCTGCCATCTATTTGAATGAGACTTTGGTTAAGTTACTTCTTAAAGATCCATCTGTGAATTCATCCTTCATCCAAGAGGCACTGTAGTCTTCCTGCTCCTCCTTGCCTCCTTCCCCTTCTCTTTCACAGTTATATTGAGGTATAATTTACATAACAGAAAATACTCTTGTTTTTGAGTGTATAATTCAGTGATTTTTAGTTAATTTGCAAAATGGTGCAGTCATCAATCACCACAGTCTAATTTTAGACTATTTCCATCACCCCAAAGAGAAACTCTGTGACTATTTGTAGTCACTTCCCATTTCTACCCCAACCCTAGGCAACTACTAATCTATTTTCTGTAGTATCTATACATTTGCCCTTTTTGGACATTTCATATAAATGGAATCATATAATATGTGGTCTTTTGTGTTTGGCTTCTTTTGTTTAACAGTGTTTTTGAGGATGATCCATGTTATAGCATGTTTCAATACTTTCCTTTTTATTGCTGAAGAGTATTCCATTTTGTTTATCCATTCACCAATTGATGGATATTTGGGTTGTTTCCACTTTTTGGCTGTTGTGAATAATGCTGCTATGAACATTTGTGCACAAGTCTTGGTGTAGACATTTTCATTTCTCTTCTGTTGATACCTTGGAGTGGAATTGCTGGGTCATACAAATTTGTGTTTAATATTTTAAGGAATTTCCAAACTTTTTCCAAAACGGTTATACCATGTTACACTTTTGCTTATCAATGGATTAGGGTTTCATCTTGCCTCTTCTTTTTATCTGAATGTTTAGGATGTCTGATTAGATTTCACTGTCACATGACATTAGCTGCTGTCAGGAGATAAGACTCATAGCATCATAGTGTTTTACTGCTCCAGGTAGAAAAAAATACTAAAATTCCACTTATGTCAAATGAAAAACCTAGATTTCTACTAGGTGAATGTGATTACATGAAAAATTTCAATACAGCAAGACAAAGCACTCCATAGAACAGTGGTCAAAATTTATTACTTTATTATTATTATTTTTTTGCTGAGGAAGATTTGCCCTTAGCTAACATCTGTGCCAATCTTCCTCTATTTTTTAATATGTGGGCCACTAGCTAACATGGCTGCTAACAGAGTGGTGTAGGTCTGCCCCCGGGAACCGAACCTGGGCCACTGAAGCGGTGCAAGCTGAACTTAACCATTAGGCAACCTAGTAGCCTGGCCCCAAATTTATTACTTTATTAAAAGTAACTTTTAATTATGGAAAACTGAAAACATGTAGATGAAGACAGAACAGTTTAGTGAATCCTCACATATTCATCACTCAGCTTCAAAATTGTTGTGTTTCATCTATACCCTACCCATGTTTCTCTTTTATTTTGAAGCAAATGCTAGACATCTTAAACATGTTGCTATTTTCTTACTTAAACCATTAGTAATAATTCTTTACTAAGAATTTATTACTTTTGAAGAGTGAGATGCAGAAAGAAAAATTTAAATATGTCTACTTTTATTTAAAAATGGAAACACTTAAAAATAAGATCTCCATTCTCAGGAATTGGAGTGCTTTTATATAAATACATGAGTTAGTGTGTGTGTGTGTGTGTGCTGCTTTAAGGAAATTATTTTTATCATTTACATTCAAAATTCAGTTGCTTTAGAAATTAAATTCCTAAGTTTTACTTTCTCTAACATGTTTCCTGATATGGATTATAGATCCACCGGGTACTGTCAGATCTGTGGTCAGTTTTTGTTCTGTTTTTGGAAAACACTACAATTTTTCTTTTCTTGGTATGTAAAATTGATTTCTTGTTAGTACTAAAATGCCTGTAACATCGAAGTCAATGATAACTATTTCTGGTCAATGTGGGCTTTAATTTTAGTTTCACTACTGATTTATACCGGCTACTCTGCTTTTTTAAGCTGCAGGCCACATGTGAAATGAAGATATAATATCTGTTCTTTATTCACTTACGATTGTCCAGAGGATGAAATGAGAAGGTTAATAAGTAAGTTCATGTGGATTTTTGGGGGGATGTAGATGTTGGGGCAAGGGTAACAATACTGTATGGCTTTATGCTCCATGCATTTACAAAGAAGAGCAAAGAGAAATAGAGAAACATAGGGCAACTATTTATTAAGTACCTATTATGTGCAGTTCATTATGATAAGCCGTTTACATAAATTCCCACTTAATCCTTAATGACAGCTCTGGAAAGGTTATATTATTATCTTCATTCCAAACCAAGACTTGGAAATGTGAAGTAATTTGCAAAAGGTATATGTTGTTATCTTCACTTTATATATAAGGAAACTAAGGCTTAGAAAAGTGTAGTAATTTGCAGAAAGTCTTAGAACTGGTTAGTGTGAGAATTGAGCCCAGGGCAGCTCTAATTTTGAAAGTTTGTGCTTTTTTCTCCTACGGGCGGTTGTATACCAGGGAGAGAATGCACAGATGTTTTTATGCTTTTAGCATTGAAATGTTAAAAGCTGCTTTGGTCAGATAGCTAATTAGAATATTGTTGTAATATAGTCATGTTTGTGGGGTTTGGTCAGTAATTTTATTTAGGCTTTACAGAAGAGTAGAAGTTGTTTGAGTTACATTCTGTTATCTACATGGCTCAATTAGGTTTCTAGGCTAAGCATCCCAGAAGCACCTGGTCAAAGCTATGGGTCATAGCAGTGTTTTCAGAACTTCAGTTATTCAGGTACAAATGTCAACAATTTTGCCATATGTATTTACCACCTTTACTATTATTTACTGGATTTTTAAAAATTTTGTTTTCCTCCAGAATTCATTTCGAAGAAAACTAGAATATTATGGTGGGTGGGAAACTGTCACTTGCTATAAATAAAAAGTAACTTTTAAAATCAGTAGATTAAAAACATTTGGGTTAGTGAGCACCTGAAACTATTCTTTAGCCACCAGTGGTTTGTATATCACTCATTGGAAAAACTCAGATTTGGAAGATTTTAACCCTAAGAGTTAAACATTTCCAAGATGATACAAGCTGATAGAGCAAGATTGAGTGAAGGAAGGTACAGGCATTCATACTAGGCAACAGCAAGACCAAAGCAGAAACTATTTGTGATCAGGCCAAAAGTGACTTACTTATCTAAGTGATGTGAACTGTTAGAAGTGATTCATATCAATTTATATATACCTTTTTTAGCTACAGTAATTGTCTAAAATGTCTAGTAGATGATTCTCATTTGCTTTTTGAAAAGAACTTTCGATTGTGATATGAAATACATAAAGTGCATCAAACATTAATGTGCTGTTTAAATAATTATTATAAAGTTAACATTGTGAAACTCTAATTTGGTTAAGAACCAGAACATTGTCAGCACCGCAGAAACTCCTCCACTGCATGCCCATTTGCCTTACAGCCCCATCCCTTTCCCCTAAGTGAACCATTATCCTGACTTTTATGGTTATAATTTTCTTGTTTTTAAAAAATATTTCTACCTTCTAAGTCTGTATCTCTAAATGCTATAGTTTCACTTTTCTATTTTTGAGTTTCATATAGACAGAATCACACTCTGTTTTTTGTGTCTTGCTTTCTTCACTCAATGGTGCGTTAGTGAGATTCATCCATGTTTTGTGGACCTATTGTTCATTTTTATTTAGTATTCAGTTGTGTGATTATGCCACAATTTATTCTTTCTGTTGTTGGTGTACATTAGATTGTTCTCAATTTGGGATCATTACAAATAATGCCTTTAAGGACACTCCTGTATATGTTTTTAATGCACATGTGCAGCCATTTCTGTTGGATCTATATCTAGGAGTGAAATCTCCTGGTCCTAAGATATGTCATGAATAGAAAATGTCGAGTTGTTTTCCAAAGTGGTTTTACCACACTTTAGTTCTGCCAGTAGTAGGTGAGAATTCCTTTTCCTTTATATTCTCACCAGCGCTTATTGCCAGTTTTTAAAATTTTTGGCTGTTTCTGAGGGTTTTAATTTGCATTTTCACTGGCTATTAATGATGTTGAGCACCTCAACTTTGGCCATTTTGATACCCTGTTTTGTGAAGTGATTGTTCTTGTCACTTGTCCATTTTTCTACTGGATTGTCTATATTTTGATTCATAGGGGCTCTTTTGTATAGTCTGAATATGAGTCTTCTGTCAGTTTAAATAGATTACTAATAATTCTGTAGTTGCCTAAGGTGCATTTTTAAATGGTATCTTTTGGTGCAGAGAAGTTCTTACATAGTTAGATTTATCAGTCTTTTCCTTTATGCTTAGTGCTTTCTGTGCCTTGTTTAAAAAAATATTTCCTTACTTGGAGGTCACGAAGTTACTCTCCTGTAACATCTGGAAGCTTTATTTACCTTTCCCATTTAGATATGTACTTCACTGGAAATGATTTGTGTGTGTGTGTAGTGTTAGATCAAGTTTTAACTTTTTTTCATATGGATATCCAGTTATCCCAGCACCATTTATCAAATGAAAAATCAAAAACCTTTCCCATTGCTCTGCAGTGTCATCTTTTTATATAATTCATGTCCATATATGTATGGTCTGTCTCTGGGCCTCCATCCTGTTACATTATTCTGTTTGTCTATCCTTGCACTAGTATTATTGCCTTATTTATTGAGCTTAATGATAACTCTGAATATCCTATAAAGCAAGTCTTCCCACCTTGTTCTTTTCCTTTTGCATTTCCATGTGCATTTTAGAATCACCCTGTCAATTTCACCTTACCAGACAAACAAAGAAACCTATAAAACCCCCAGCCAAACCACAAAACCTGTTGGGATTTTGACCGGAATTGCATTGTTACTTTAGGTCAGTTTCTGGGTGGGGAGAAATGACATTCTTTATATCCTTCTGGATAGAAGTTATGCATATCTTAAGTTTTTTTCTTACATATTTGATTTCTTTTAGTGCCACTGTAAGTGCTATCATTAATTTTTTTTTTAAGTGGGCTAACAGAAATTGGGATACTTTATCAGGAGTTTTGTAGCAAATTTTTTGTGAACAAAATTTCATTCTAGCTCTAAGTCAAATTGTTCAAAGCATCCACAGCCTGAGAGAAGAAAGCCTGAGAGAGTCCAAGATGCTACATAAAATCATTGCTTCTGATAATGTTATTTTCCTTTTGTTTTCAAAGAAGCTGGACAAAGTGATTTTTGTGTATTGTAATAAAAACATACTTCACATGACCATTTCACTTATGTCAGCCTGGTTGAGTAGATTGTATTTTTCTGTATTTGGCTTTTAGGTGCATTTATGGTTCTAAGCTACTTATAAAAATAGTTGCTTAAATAAAATGGTTTATTTACTGTTTTTTAGTTTTAGATTTTTCTTTTTGGCAAACTTAACTTTGCATTAAATAATTTCTGGTCCATGGTTGCAGTAGGGGTAGGAGTTGTGACCTAAATAAACATTGAACTGAAGTACATTATGCAAATTGCAAACTTGTTGCAATGGATATGAAGTATAAAAAGACTTTTTGAAATTCTAGGACCTTGGAAAGGAAACAAAATTCATTATGGGCTTAATTCTGCATACTGGTGTGTGTGTGAGAGAGAGAGAGAAAAATTAGACAGAAGCTCTGGAATTGGAACACTGGAATAGAGAGTAAGGGAGAAAAGAATCAGAATAAAAGGAAAATGAGATATCTTGGAGAAGGGAATGATAAAATAATATTTTAACAGCTTAGTTGTTTTTGGAAAACCATTATGAATTCAGATTTCAATAATGTAAGAAAACTGATTTTCAGAAATAAGCATTTTTCTAAAAAAGCTTACCTGGGAATTTTGTGTGGGTAAACTTTTCTAGGCCTGAAAAACA
Source organism: Tapirus indicus (assembly GCA_031878705.1). Lineage (NCBI taxonomy): Eukaryota > Metazoa > Chordata > Mammalia > Perissodactyla > Tapiridae > Tapirus > Tapirus indicus. The sequence continues at coordinate 15,643,560 of CM062920.1, forward strand.
GTATCTAGAAAGGAAGGAAAAAACAAAACCCAGCATATTTCTGGGGGTATATAGGCCAAGAAAATGTCACATTATATTTTATGAATAAATTCTGTAATAATTATCTGGGGTTCTCAAATTCTTGTTTAATTAGGGAAAAGTCCATTTAAAAGGAAATAAATAAGCATAGTTCATCTTTGTAAATTATTTTGTAATCTGACTTTCGTAGATCATAAATTCTCTATCAGTGTTGGTTACAAAGTAGGTATATGCTTATAATTGTAAGGATTTACCACACATTTCAAAGATTCCATGACTCTTGACTACACATTATTTTTGGGGGTGTTGGAAGAGTTAACTAAGCACCTAACAATAGTGTAAATACCAATATGGTAAGCAGTGAAACTGTTTATTTCATATCAGTGTTTGATTGTTTATATTGGTTTCCCAATATTAACCTTTGCTTTTGTTTTTAAATTGAGATGAAATTCACATAACATACAACTCACTCTTTTTTTTTTTGGTGAGGAAGATTGTCCCTGAGCTAACATCTGTGCCAGTCTTCTGCTATTTTGTATGTGGGATGCTGCCACAGCATGGCTTGATGAATGGTGTGTAGGTTTGCGCCCGGGATCCAAACCTGTGAACCCTGGCCACCAAAGTGGAGAGCGTGAACTTGACTACTATGCCACCAGGCTGGCCCCCAATTAACTTAAAGTGTACCAATTCAGTGGCATTTAGTACAGTCATACTGTTGTGCAACCATGACCTCTCTTTAGTTTCAAAATGTTTTCATCATACCAGAATAACACCCCATATCCATAAGTAATCACTCCCTATTCCTCCCTGAACCCGCCCCCCCCAAATCAATCCCCTGGCAACCACCTGTCTGCTTTCGTTCTCTATGGGTTTCCTTATTCATGATATTTCACATAAATGGAATCATTTAATGTGTCTGGCTTCTTTCACTTAGCATGTTTTCCAGGTTCATCCAGGTTGTAGCTTGTATCAGTACTTATTCTTCCTTATGGCTGAGTGATATTCCATTGTATATATTTACCACAATTTTTTTATCTGTTTATCTGGTGGACTTTTGGCTGTTGTCAATAATGCTGCTATAAATATTGGTGTACAAATTTTTGTGTGAACATATGTTTTCATTTCTTTTATGTATATACCTAGGGTGGAATTGGCTGGATCATATGGTTAATTCCATGTTTTGAGGAGCTGCCAAACTGTTCTCAACAGTGGCTGCCCCATTTTACATTTCCATCAGCAATGCAGGATTCTTGTTGCTCCATAGCCTCACCAACACCTGCTTTTTATTTTTTATGGTTTTGATTAGAAAAGAAAATCACTGTTTTGATTACTATAGCTTTGTAGTAAGTTTTGAAGTTGAGATGTGTGAGCCCTCTCACTTTTTCTTTTTCAGTATTGTTTTTACTACTTGGGGGGACTTGCAATTCCATATGAATTTGAGGACTGACTTTTCCATTTCCATACCCTAGTGGGTACGAAGTAGTATCTTATTATGGTTTTGCCTTGAATTTTCTTAATGACCAATGATGTTGAATATTTTTTCATGTGCTTGTTGGCCAATGGTATTTTTGGAAAAATGTCTTTTCAAGTCCATTGCTCATTTAAAAAATTTTTTTTTGTCTTTTTTTATTGATGTCATAATAATTTATCACATTGTGAAATTTTAGTACACACACACACACACACCACATCTTCTTTATCCAATCATCAGTTGAGGGACGCTTGGGTTGCTTCCACTTCTTGGCTATACTGAATAATGCTGTAATGAACATAGGGGTGCACGAGGCTCTTTGTATTGTTGATTTCAGGATCTTTGGATAAATACCCAGTAGTGGGATAGCTGGGTCATAAGCTATTTCTATTTTTAATTTTTTGAGGAATCTCTGTACTGTTTTCCGTAGAGGCTGCACCAGTTTGCATTCCCACCAGCAGTGAATTAGGGTTCCCGTTTCTCCACAACCTCTCCAACATTTGTTATTTTTTGTCTTGGTGATTATAGCCATTCTGATGGGTGTAAGGTGATATTTTAGTGTAGTTTTGATTTGCCGTTTCCCTGATGATTAGTGATGCTGAACATCTTTTCATGTGCCTATTGGCCATCTGTATATCTCCATGGAAAAATGTCTGTTCATATCCTCTGCCCATTTTTTGATGGCATTGTTTGCTTTTTTGTTGTTCATTGCTCATTTTTAAAAATTGGGTTTTTTGTTGTTTTGTTGTTGAGTTAAAATAATTTTTTATATATTCTGAGTACTAGATTCTTATCAGGTATGTGCTTTGCAAATATTTTCTCCCATTTTGTGAGTTGTCTTTAACTCACTTGATAGTGTCCAAAGTTTTTAAGTTTAAGTACTTGTGCTTTTGGTGTCATATCTAAGAAGCCACTGCCAATTCCAAGGTCATAGGTCACTCCTATGTTTTCTTCTGAGAGTTTTATAGTTTTAACCCTTATATTTAGGTCTTTGATCTATTTTGAATTGTTTTATATATGGTGTGAGGTAAGAGTCCAAATTCCTTCTATTTCATGTGGATGTCAAATTATCCCATCATCTTTTGTTGAAGAGACTGTTCCTTCCCCATTGAATTGTCTTGCACCCTTGTCAAAAATCAGTTGACTGTAGACATATGGGTTTACTTCTGGACTCTCAATTCTTTTCCATTGGTTTATATATTTATCCTTATGTCAGTACGACAGTGTTTTGATTAGAGTAGCTTTTGTAGTAAGGTTTGAAATTGGGAAGTGTGAGCCGCGCAACTTTATTTTTCTATTTCGATATTGTTTTGACTATTCGGGGCCCCTTGCAATTCTATAATGAATTTGGGATTGAATTCTCCATTTCTGCAAAAAAGGCCGTTGGAATTTGACAAGGATTGCACTGAATCTGAAGATCACTTTGGGGAGTATTGCCACCTAAGCAATATTAAGTAGTCTTCCAATCTGTGAGCGTGGATGTCTTTCTATTTAATTAAGTCTTCTTAATTTCTTTCAGCAGTGTTTTGTAGTTTTCAGTTTACAAGTCTTTCATCCCTTGATTAAATTTATTCTTAGGTATTTTATTTTTTGGATGTTATTGTTAATGGAATTGTTTTCTTAATTCCCTTTTTGGATTGTTCTTTTTGAATAGAAACAGAACTGATGTTTGTATCTTGACCTTGAACCCTGCAACTTGGCTCAATTCGTTTATTAGCTTAGTTTTTTGTTTTTTTGTGGATTCTGTAGGATAGTCTATATATGTAGGATGATGTCATGTGCTGCTAGAGGTATTTATACATCTTCCTTTCCGGTATGAATGACTTTTAATTATTTTTCTCGCCTAATTGCTCAGGCTAAGACTTCCAGTAGATGTTAAATAGCAATGTGCCTCCTTGTCTTGTTCCTGACCTTAGGGACTAAGAAAGCTTTTATTTCAGTTTTTCACCATTGAGTTGATGTTAGCTGTAGTTTTTTCATAAATTCCTTCTATCATGTTAAGGAAGCTCCCTTCTATTCCTAGTTTTCTGAGTGTTGTTTTTAGCAAGAAAGGATGTTGAACTTTGTCAGATGCTTTTATTGTGAGTCTGTTGAAATGACCATGTGTTTTTTTCTCCCCTCTGTTCTATTAATATAATCTATTACATTGATGATATTATGTTGAACCGTCCCTGCATTCCTGGGATAAATCTCACTTGGTGTATAATCCTTTTAATGTGCTGTTGTATTTGGCTTGCTAATATTTTCTTGAGGGTTTTTGCATGTATATTCATAAAGAATATTGGCCTGTAGTTTTTTTTTTTTTTCCTTCTTGTTATCTTAGTCTGGCTTTGGTATCAGGGTAATGTTGATCTCATAGAATGTGTTAGGAAGTATTACTTCCTTTTGTAATTTTTGGAAGAGTTTGATAGGGTTGGTGTTAATTCTTTTTAAAATGTTTGGTGGAATTCACCAGTGAAGCCATCTGGACCTGGGCGTTTCTTTGTTTGGAGGTGTTTGATTGTTGATTCTCTTGTTGTAAGTGTGTCAAGACTTTTTTTCTTCTTGAGTTAGTTTTGGTAATTTCTGTTTTTAGGAGTTTGTCTTTTTCATTTAGATTATTTAATTTGTTGGTGTACAATTGTTCATAGTGTTCTCTTATAGTCCTTTTATTTTCTGTGAGATTGGTAGTAATGTCCTCCCTTTCATTTTTGATCTTAGCTATTTACTTTTTGTCCATTTTTTTCTTAATCTGGCTAAAGATTTGTCAAGTTTGTTGATCTTTTAAAGAACTAACTTCTGGTTTCATTGATTCTGTTGTTTTTCTAGTCTCTATTTTCTTTATCTCTCCTCTATTCTTTATTATTTCCTTCTTTTTGCTGGCTTTGTGTTTAATTTGCTCTTCTTTTTCTAGTTCCTTAAGGTATAAAGTTAGCTTATTGGTATGAGATAGTTCTTTTTTTTAATGTAGACATTTACAGCTATAAATTACCTTCTGAGCACTGCTTTTGCTCTATCCCAAGGTTTTGGTAAGTTGTATTTTCATTTTCACTAGTTTCAAGTTATTTCCTTGTGATTTATTTTCTGACTTATTTCTTGTTTAAGGGTGGGTTTATATTGCTAATTTTCCAATTTTCCTTCTGTTATTGATTTCTAGTTTCATTCCATTTTAGTTGGAGAAGACACATTGTGGATTTCAATCTGTTTAAATTTATTGAGGATTGGTTTGTTGCCTAACATATGGTCTATCCTGGACAGTGTTGCGTGTGTACTCGAGAAGAGTGTATGTGTATGTTCTTCTCCTATTGGATGGAGTGTTCTGTATATGTCTGTTATATCTAATTGGTTTATAGTGTTGTTCAGGTCCTCTATTTCCTTATTGGTCTTCTGTCTAGATGTTCCAGCCATTATTGAAAGTGAGGTTTTAGTTTCCACCTATTATTATACAACCGTCTATTTTTCTTGTCAGTTCTCAGTGTTTGCATGTGTTTTTTTGGGCTTTTTGCTTGCTTATAATTATCTTCTTGACAAATGAACCTTTGTATTTATATACAGTGTCCTTCTTTGTCCTTTGTGACAACTTTTGACTTAAAATCTATTTTGTCTGCTATTAGTATTGCTACCCCAGCTCTCTTATGGTTACTATTTGCGTGAAATACCTTTTGCCATCCTTTCATTTTCAAGCTATTTGTCTTGGAGTCTATAGTGAATCTCTTGTAAGAAGCATATAGTTGGATCATATTTTTTTAAATCAGTTTTACCAATCTATGTCTTTTAATTGGTGAGTTTAAACCTTTTACATTTAAAGTGTTGACTGATAAGAACACCTGCCATTTTGCTATTTGTGTATGGTCACTGAAGTGTGTTATTTTCCTGGTCAGCCAGTGACCTGTTAGGTCCTTTAGTGCCTAGATCCAATAAAGAAAGGGAAAAAAAAGTGTTCTGTGTCTTAATTTCTTTAACAGATGCTGCCAGGAAGCCAGTTTAGCCCAGTGAGGTTGAAACAATGCCCAGCCTCTGTGTTAGTCTCTCACTGATCTGCCAGGCAGATCAAAACACACAGTCCCAATTTTGGAGAGGCTAGGTCCTTATTGCTCACCCTGGCATCAGTAAGCTGCACCAGGAACACAGGCTGCCATACCTACAGGTGCTTGCTTCCAGGCTGGTGGATGGGGGATGGTAACTCCTACACAGACTGCCGAAATTCACCAAAATTTACTGGCTTCCTTCTTCATTAGGCACTCTTGTGGACACTGCAGATGTTGGACTAGACTCCAGAGTTCTGAAATATTTGATTCTAATAGTTCTTGCCAGCTCAATATTGTTTCAGTGAAGGGACCAGTTCTTGGAGATTTTTTCTTTGCCGTCTTTTGTGATGTCACCTCAGCCTTTACGTTCATATATTGATGTTTTATCTGAACAGTTTGCTGGCCTGAAATCTGTGAGTGAACCTGAATAATTGAAGTGAATTATAAGTTTAATTAGTGAATTTAGAAGGTCACATTGCTTATTTGATTTAATAATTTAATTTAATATTGGCCAATATTGGTTGGAAATAACTTTAACAAGTAGTGATTTTTATTTTAAAAAATGAATGTAAAAGAATAACCAAATTAGTTGTGAGTCAGTAATTAAAGTCTAATTTAATTTGTATAGTAAACCTGGGGGAGAGCAAAGAAATAGCTCTTTGTAGTTTATGGTGTTAATGAGCAGACTTCGTTTGAAGTTTCAATGGATAAAAAGAATGGATTTGTAAAATGATTCTCCCAAAAGTAATAGCTACCTTTTAGCGAGGGATTGCTGTATTCCTGGAACACTAAAAGATGCATTAGATGATCTGTTTTAATCCTCAGAGCATCTCTACCAGATATGTATTTTCTTTACCTTTTTTTTTTTTTGGTGAGGAAGATTAGCCCTGAGCTAACATCTGTTGCCAATCCTCCTCTTTTTGCTGAGGAAGATTGACCCTGGGCTAACATCTGTGGCCATCTTCCTCTACTTTATGTGTGGGACACCTGCCACAGCATGGCTTGATAAGCGGTGCATAGGTCCGCACCAGGGATCCAAACCCACGAACCCCGGGCTGCTGAAGTGGAGCATGTGAACCTAACCACTAAGCCACCAGGCCAGCCCCTTCTTTATCTTTTTAAAAGATGATGGTCAGAGAGGTTAAGTATATTTACATGGGCAGGGTGGGCATACCAGCTGTCAAGTGGCAGAGGTAGGAAGCAAGTTCAGGTCTTTCTAGCTTTTTGCACTTCACTGAGCTGCTTTTGATTATAGGATACAATGCTGAAAAGGTAGAATGCGCGCGCCTTATTCTGTAGAGACAATTTTCCTATAATGAGATATTGGGTACTGATGTTTTCATCGAAGTAGAGGTTCTTTCTTAATAAGATTTTTTATGTATGTATACACACATAGACATTTGACAGTAGAATAGTGGTGGTGGTATGTCAGCTAGGGTTTAAATTTTAATCAGGAACCAAAAAGTTCAAGGATAAAAACCAGTTTTTACAAAAAGTCTATTTTAATGTAATATTTTCCAGACTAATTGGATATTTTTTACATAAAATATATTTAAAGGTTTTCAAAGATGCAGTAACTCAAGATAAGGATTGTTATGTCTACTTAAAATATTTGAGATAGCACATTTATGTCCTTTTAAATTATTCTTGAGAGACCTTGTGTTAATTTCTTGCTAGTAATTCCATTGTAAATAATAGAATCATTGGCTCATATATTGTATAACTGGAAGGTACTTTTGAAATAATTTAGTCATATACACTCATTTAACAGATGAGAAAACTGAGTTTGAGAATTACTGAGGTTAGAAACCCAGTTTAGTGATCCTTTTTCTTTAAGTCTTCCTTAGTGCTTAATAGCTCAAGATTAGGAATGTAGAATAGCATGAGCATCTAGAATAAATGGTATTTATATCATTTTCTACAAATATCAATTCTAGGCAGAGTTTTCTAGACAGGGAGGAAGAAACAATTTGGGGGGTATGCCAAAAAGGAGAGGAGCTGAAAGGACACTGTCACGTTATAGGCATGTAGAACTACTAGCACATCAGAGAAGGGGAAGAATAAACTGTTCCTTTTCAACAACAGGGCAATTTTGAATTTTCTAGGCATAAATTTATAGGCATTAGCAGGCAAGAGGAAGAACAGAGGGATGTAACGTGGTAACAAGCATAGAATTTTGAAGGTGGTCATCTGTAGACATGACGTGGCTACTTGGTAGGGCCCTTTCTATTTCTTAGGATTAATCAAACCTGTTTGCTATTAACTTCTTACTGTTTCCTCTGAAAATACCTTTTTTTAAGAAAAATCTGGATGTAGAGACTTAAAGTTTATGAATCATAAGCTATAGTAGTCATTTTGTATATTTTAATTCAGTGGTTGTCAATCTAGTGATTGGGGTTGTGTTACATCAAAATTGTCTAGTGAAGCTTTTCGGAAAGCATATATCTATTTATGTCTCCCTCTGGTAAATCAGAATGTGAAAACGTAGGGTCAGAGTAGAGAGGAAGATACTATTTATATTTTGGAAAAAACTACCCAGGTAATTATTCTGCATCAGCTCCTTACCTACTCCCCCAAAAAGGGATTTAAAAAAAAGAAAAAAAAATCAAACTAAAATCTCTGTCAAAGCCAGGAATTTTGGCAGGAGTCTGGTTGATCAAGAGAGCTGTCAAATAAGGATGAGTTTTAAAATACGTTTACTTAAAACTGAAACTGGATTGATGCTTTGGATAGGAGATATGAGACAGAATGATGTGTCTCAGAGGAGGACTTATTCAATTATCTTTAGAAAAAACATAGAAGAGGTCAGAGGTGTATCATATAGCTAGACAGAAGTAAAATTTGGGTAGCAAATGAACTACAAATGTTAGCAGAATGAGGAATGGCCTTTTTATTTAAAGTTTTTTTTAATTAAAAAATAAATTCAGCAAATATGTGAGTGTCTACCACCTGACAGGCTCTATTCTAGATAAATCATTGAACAAAGAAGGCAAAGATCCCTGTCCTAATGGAAATTACTTTTAAGTTTGGGGAGGAGGGCACTGTGTAAACAGTGGGTAAACATACATAAGTAAATTAATGATAGGTGATAAGTAATCTGTAAAAGAAAAATGTAGAGCAGAGTAAGGCAATTGAGAGTATTGGGAGGCAGAAGGTTGCAATTTTCATTAGAATGGTAAGAATAAACCTATTGAGAACCAAAGACCTGAAGGAGCAAATATCTGATGTAGATATCGGGTAGTGGGGAAAGTTAGTTTTGTAAGTATCTGGTGGTGAGGTCAGTGTAGGAAGTTGCTTAATACAAACCTGGAGTTTGGGAAAGATTTCTAGGCTAGAGATATAAAATTGAGATCATCAGTTTAGATGATCTTTAACGCTGTAAGACTAGATGAAGTCATCTGCAGGGACTGAGTATAGATATGGAAGAGCGCTATGGGTTATTTTGTGCAAGGGTATGTACTCCAGCCTTAAGTGGTTGTGGAGGACAGGAGGATCCAGTAAAGCTGGTACCAGCAAAGGAGGACAGCTCAAGAGTAAGGTGTTCTGGAAGCCAACACATATTTTCAATTTTGACTATGTTGCTGGTAGGTCAAGTTAAGATGAGCACTGAGTATTGACCATTGGGTTTAGCAACAAGGAGTAAATGGTGATCTTGATTAGCTGTTTTGGTGGCATAGTGGGGAAAATGCCTCATATGGGTTTAAGAGAAAATGGGAGAGAGATGTTGGAAATAGCAAGTATAGACAGTTCTTTGGAGCACTTTGTTGTAAACAGGAGGAAAAATAAAAAAGGTAGTATCTAGAGTAGAAAGTGGGCTCCAGAAAAGGTTTTTAAAAGAAATTGAAAATGTGTTTCTATGTTGAGGTGAATGATCAAGTAGTGAGTGAAAAATTCATGTAGGAAAAAGATTGAGGAATTGTGGGATCGCATCTTTGACAAGGTAACTGGAAGGGAGGCAGAGTATGTTGGTATAGATGCTGGTGGTTGGGTAGATGTGAGGTTTTTAGTTTGTGGAAGTTTTCTGGTGCTTTCAGTTTTCCAGTGAAGTGAGAAGCTCTGAGCAAAGATGGGAGAAGTTTGTTGTGGGATTGAAGAGAGATTTAATGTGGGTGAAATGTTGTCTAGGACAGTAAATACTCATTATTTAATTTTTTTTTCAGAAGTATATAAAATAGAATATGAGAGGGGCCGGCCCTGTGGCCTAGTGGTTAATTTCGGCAAGCTCCTCTTCAGTGGCCGGGGTCGGTTCCCAGGCACAGATCTACACCACTGGTCAGCGGCCATGGTGTGGTGGCAACCCACATACAAAATAGAGGAAGATTGGCACAGATGTTGTCTCAGGGTGAATCTTCCTCAAGCAAAAAAAGAGGAAGATTGACAACAGATATTAGCTCAGGGTGAATCTTCCTCAGCAAAAAAATAAAAAATGAAAAAAACAAAACAAAACAAAATGTAACTGGCCTGCGTAGGGTTGAATAGTGGCCCCCTCCAAATATGTCCAAGTCCTAACCTCTGGAACCTGTGAATGTGAGTTTTGGCAAAAGGGTCTTTGCAGATACAATTAAGGATCTCAAGATCATCTTGGGTTAGGGTGGGCACTAAATCCTATGACAAGTCTCCTTGGAAGAGAAGTAGGCCACGTGAAGACAACAGACACAGGGAGAAGGTGATGTGAAGATGGAGGCAAACATTGAAGTTAAGCAAGCCCCAAGCCAAGGAACACTCGGAGCCAGCAGAAACTGGAACAGGCAAGGAAGGATTTTCCTCTAGAGCCTTTGGAGGGAGCAGGGCCCTGCCTACTTGATTTTGGTTTTCTGGCCTCCAGAACTGTGAATAAATTTCTGTTTTAAGCCACCAAATTTGTAATAATTTGTTACGGCAGTTCAAGGAAACTAATATAGGCTCATGCTATACATCTTGGTCTACAGCTTTTAACTTTTTATTGTGAGCATCTTTAATGTGACTGCATGTGGATAGATTTCGTTCTTATATAGCAACTGCATTGTATTTCCGTAGGATGGATCTGCTATGCATGGCATGTCCGTGGATGGTGTGGTATGGACATTTAGCTTATTTCTAATTTCTAATCCTTTAATAAACAATTTTGTTTTTAGATCTTTGTTGCTGAAGTATATTTCTGTCTGTTAAATTCCCAGAAGATCTGCTAAATATGCCCTTCTAAAAAACTTTTCATTTATATTCCCACCTTCAGTTTGAGTGTTGCCAGCACTGAATATTATAAATCTTTAATTTCTCTTATCTATTGGTAAAAAAATATTATATTACTGTTTTGTTTTGCTTTTCTCTAATTGCTAGTGAAATTAAATATTTTGTCATGCTTGGCCATTTGTAAAGCTTCCTAAAAGTGAAACTTATTGTTTAAAGGAAAATATCAAAGTTTAATAAACTTGAAGTGTATTTTTAAGAGACAAACATGTAATTTCCTTTTCTTTGCAATGGACAATTATCTTCCTTTATTAGTTTGATAAAAAAGGGTTTTGTAACCTTTGAAGACAAAAGTGGAACCTTGTGAATGTAGTTTGACAGGTTGAACCTAAAATATCAGGTAGTCTTGCATAAATAAAATTAACTTACAGAAAATTGGTACTTTGTGACCATTAGAAGACTACTTTTGTCATAAATGCACCTCTTACCACTTAAAATCATGAGTTCTAGATACACCTTCTCACACCACTCTTCTTTGAACTGTATGCCTGGATTTCTAATTTGCATTTTTGTATTTCAAACTCAACTCTTGTATGTGTGTGTGGATTTAATGCCTGAAAGATACCTTTTATCTTTTCCTCATAACTTTGGGAAACAGTCCTTTATATTTTCTTCAGGAAAATGATGGCTTAGTTTATCAGTGAAAGTAGAGATATAAACCATGACATGAACCTTTCATAATAAAAATCCTGTATCTTGTGAAAATCAAAGAAATCATCATAATGATCTTAATTATCGAAACTAAATATATTTGGGGCATCTTAGATTATTTTAAATGAAGAGAAATAATCAAAGAAGAAAGACTTATTGCTCCTATAATAATAGATTTAACAGAAAATATGGCTAGTGAATTGAATTGCCACTTGATCCCCACTCTAAAATTAACTAATGAATTACTTAATCAAGAAACTCCTATATAAACTACCCCTTCCAACAGTGAGGATTTGATTCATCCCATGACTTTTCCTTTAACTGTGTCCTACTGTTATGATAGACTGATATCTGTTGCTTCATAGGTCTGTGAAAGATGGCTCAGATTCACTATGCTCTGTCTGAAGTTACTGTTCTAATCATTTAATTCAGAATACTCTATAAGTTTAATGAATTTTGTTCAAATTTTCAAAAATTTTTGTCTTCATTTCTTTTTACTTTTTCATACATCTGACCAGAGGAAATAGGTGAAAAATGTCAAATTGTCATAAAGTTAAGAAAGGCTAAACAACACTTTGGAAATGTGCATGATGAGGAAAGTCAACAGTGTTTAGGAATGAAAGTGAATGAAAGAGTTTGCCTTTTAAGTTCTTGTCTTGTTGGATATGAATATAGTTATGAAGGCCACTGAAAAACATTGAAGGAAGTGAAGAGCATCAGGCCAATGTAGTCAAATGATGATGAGAAAATACTGTTGACTGATCTAAGCAGGAACAGTTTTTGATTAAGTGGATGAATAGGAAAAACACTCCTGTAGTTCTCTACTACAACACTGAACACTCGGTGACCAGATCTGTGGGGTTTTCCACTTATCAAGCAATTCCACAACACCAGCTGGGTATCCTACAATTTTAATCAATTGTGACACTGTTTGCCTGGAGTTAGCATCAGATCCCACAAGTTAAGAACTCAGTCCCACAAGACACCTCGCCTCCCCTGTCCCTTGAGCACACATGCCTTTTGACACCAGTGGCAAGTCCATTTGACACCAGTGGCAAGTCCAGGTTGTTACTTGTGTTTCTGAGCAATGGCTATAAATCAGAGGATGCCGCGACCCCTTACTTGGGTTTGATTAATCTGCTAGAGTGGCTCAGGGAACTCCGGAAAACAGTTTGCTTGTTAGATTATGGGCTTATTATGAAAGGATACAACTCAGGAACAGACAGATGACAGAGATGCATAGGGCAAGGTATGGAGGAAGGAGTGTGGGACTCTCCCAGTACTTCCACATGTTCACTAACTCAGAGGCTCTCCGAACTTCATCCTTTTGGGTTTTTATGGGTGCTTCATTAGGTAGGCATGATCGATTAAATCGTTGACCGTTGGTGATTAATTCAACCTTCAGCCCCTCTCCTCTCCCCTCCCTGGAAGTCAGGACATGGGGCTGAAAGGTCTAACCCTCTAATCATGTGGTTGGTTCCCCTGGCAACCAGCCCTCATCCTTAGGGGCTTTCCAAAAATTACCTCATTAACATAAACTCAGATGTGGTTGAAAGGGGTTTGTTATGAATAACAAAAGATACCTTTATTGCTCTGGTCACTTAAGAAATTACGAGTTTTAGGAGCTTTGTGCCATGAAGACCACATGTATATATTTCACATTACAGAGTACATTATCACAGTGGGTAAATAATCAGACACAGATCCCTTAAGTGTTTGAATAAAGCAGTTATCTCAGCAAAGACATTATCTCCCTATCAAATGAAATAGGCTAGTGAGACATTGAAGGAAGACATTTTTAATAAGAGCAAAAGATGGTTTGATCTCTCCAGTAAGTACGGGTAAGAAAATCTAAAGGCTGTGAAAGCTGTAAGCACTAAGTACACAAAGTATTTTCTAAAATAGCTCAGTTCTGTTCAGATGTTTAATGTGAACCAAATAGGAAACAATTTCTTGATTCTTGATTATAAAGCAGGTGTGGTTGAATTGTTAGATGCAGAAGCTCAGGAATAAAGATTTTTGCCTAAGAGTCTCCATGGGAACAGTATCTCTGCCAGCATTTATTATTTTCAAACCTTCTAAAACAATCCCTCACAATAGGAGATTTTTACAAAGAGGAACCCCAATTTTGCAGGCATTCCCTGAAGCAATGATTTTCCATGCTTTATGTAGGTTAAAATAACAAGAAAAGAAGATTCCATGTTTTATAAAGGTTAAAATAACAAGAAAACAAGAAAGTGTGTTCTCCACAAACTAGTTTACTATTTTATGATGTGAAACAGGATTCCAAAGAGAAAATTGTACTTTTAGGAAGTACGGAATCATCTTAAGAAAAATTACTTTGCATCTATTGTTCCAGGAACCAGTAGGTCTTAAGATGGAGGTCAGTCACTGGTCTTTAGTATTACTCTAATAAAATAGCATTGGGAGGCAGGAGAGTATAGGTTTAAGTCTTGGCTTTGTCACTTCTTTGATTTTGGGGCAAGTCATATAGCTCTTTTAGTCACAGTTTCCTTTTCTTTAAATTAGTAATAATGCCTGTTAATGGGGCTGAGAGAATGTGTCTGAAAGTGATTAGCAAACTGTCAAATGATATATACGTTAGGGATGTTTTGTATATATATTCTCCTTTTAAAGATTATAAATGGAAAGCCTGGGGAAAACAGGGAAAAAAGGAAATGTTTAAAAGTGGAGTTTTATAATATTAAAATTTTAAATAAACTTTTATTTTAGTTTTTAAGTTTTACAAAGAGTATTTAATGCCAAGATGAATATTTATAACAAAAGTTGACAATTGGCTCAACTATCATTTACTTTTCTTCAACAAATGTTTTAAAAAATCCGAAACAAACAGGACCTTTGTTAGTGCTAAATGTTTGATAATGGTGGGGTTTTCTATAGTTACAATGTGTATTTCATAAAAAGAAAATGACTGTGGGATATCTGACTTGTGCTAAATGTATCTCATGTTTATTTAACACTTGCTCTATAGTACAATTTCTATAAATATATGCTCTAACTCCTCTATTAAACAAGATACACATCCAGGGAATGCACTCAGGCTGAGGGAATTTTGGTCTCTTCATTTTCTAGTCCTCTTAGTTGCATAACTCCAGATTTTAAAATGTCTGGGTTGTCTAATTCCAAAGAGTTCAGGTAGATGAAGTTTACCGTTAATAAAAAAGTACAGTGCATTGGGGTAGTGCAGTAGTAAGTAGGTGGCAGTCAGTATTTGTGATTGAATTTGTGATTGAATGCTCCCCACCTCCCCCAAGCAGAGGTCCTTAGGATACTGACATTAGAAACGACTGGAGTGCTTGTTAAAAATCTGACTCCTGATGCCCACCCAAGACTTATTGAATCAAAATCAATCTTGGTTACACACTGGAATTACCTGGAGAGTTAAAAAAGTACTGATGGCTAGACCCCACCCCCAGAAAATCTGATTTACTTGGTCTTGAGTTGTGGCTAATGATTCTTAAACTGTGTCAAAATGGGGATTGTCGGGAACTAAACTGAGTTTCTGACTCAGTTGGTCAAGGTTGGGGCCTGAGATTTTGCAGTTCTAATAAGTTCCCAGGTGATGCTGATGCTAGTCCAGGGATCACACTTTGAGAACTGTATTCTGACTGAGTTTGTGAACCACTTGTTTAATTTGGAGGATATGTAATATTAAGTGAGGAAACTTAAGTCCTTAAGAAACATAGGAAATATAATAGATTTCAAAGTAAAAAGGGTTGTGTGGTAAACTCTCAATTTTAATTTATAAAGCAGAAAGGATATTACTATATTCATTATGTTCATAAGTCTAAAATCTTTAAAGTTCATTTACAGTGAAAAATCCCAAGCATTATAAATAATAACTTACCGAAAAAGAATATCAGAGATGTTGAAGAAAGCAAATATTTTCTCTTTCTGTCTCTCTCTTTTGTTAGGTTTATTGAGATATAATTTACATACATTAAAATTTACTCTTTCATGGATTTTGACAAATGCAAAGGTTGTGCAACCATCAACAGAATCAAACTACAGAAGAGTTCTAACAATTCTCTCATGCTGCTGTGTGGTCGATCAACCATTTGTCCAACCCCAGCTCCTGGCAACCACTGATCTCTTTTCTCACCTTATAGTTCTGCCTCTTGCAGAATGTCATATAAATGGAATCATCTAGTATGTAACCTTTTGATTCTGGCTTCTTTTAAGCATAACACATTTGAGATTCATCTGTGTTATTGCGTTTATCAATACTTTATTTCATTTCATTTTTTTTTTTTTTGTAAGAGCAATTTAGGTTCACAGCAAAATTGAGCTGAAAGTGCAGAGAGTTCACATATAGCCCCTAGCCCTACACATAGCCTCCTTCACTAGCAACAGAGTGGTTCATTGGTTATAATCAGTGAACCTACGGTGACGTGTCATTATCACCCAAAGTCCGTAGTTTGCATTAGGGTTCATTCTTACTGTTGTACGTTCTCTGAGTTTTGGCAAAAGTATAACGGCATGTATTCACTATTATGGTATCATACAGCAGTTTCACTGCCCTAAAAATCTGTGCTCCGCCTATTCATTCCTCCTCCCCCTTAGCCCCTGGCAACCACTGATCTTTTTGCTGTCCTCCATGGTTTTGCCTTTTCCAGAATGCCCTATGTTTGGAATCGTATAGTATATAGTATTTTTAGATTGGCTTCTTTAACTTAGTAATACACATGTAAACTTTCTCCATGTCTTTCCATGACTTTATAGCTCATTTCTTTGTATTGCTGAATAATAACCACAGTTTATCCATTCACCTGCTGAAGGACATCTTGGTTGCTTCCAAGTTTTAGCAATTATGAGTAAAGCTGCTATAAGCATCTGTGTGTAGGTTTTTATATGAACATAAATTTTCAGTTCATTTGGATAACTTTCAAGGAGTGCAGTTGCTGGATTGTATGGTAAGAGTATGTTTAGTTTTGTAAGAAACTGCCAAACTGTCTTCCAAGTGGCTATACCATTTTGCATTCCTGCCAGCAATGTAAGAGACTTCCTGTTACTCTACATCCTTGCCAGAATTTGATATTGTCAGTGTTCCAGATTTTGGCCATTCTAATAGATGTGTAGTGGTATCTTGCTGTTTTATTTTATGTTGAATATCTTTTCTGCTTATGCCCTCTGTGTATCTTTTGGTGAGGTGTCTGTTCAGATCTTTTGCCCATTTTTAAACTGGATTGTTTGTTTTTCTTACTGTTGAGTCTTTAGAGTTCTTTGTATATTTTAGATAACAGTCCTTTATCAGACGTATTGTTTGCAAGTATTTTCTCCCAGTCTGTGGCTTTGCTTATTCTCTTGACAGTGTCTTTTGCAGAGTTTTTAATTTAACTAAGTCCAGTTTATCAAATGCTTCTTTCACGGATTGTGGTTTTCATATTGTATGTAAAAAGTCAATCTCAAACCCAAGATCATCTAGATTTTCTCTTATGTTATCTTCTAAGAGTTTTATACTTTTGCATTTTACATTTAGGCCTGTGATCTATTTTGAGTTAATTATTCTGAAGGGTGTAAGATCTGTGTCCAGATTCTTGTTTTTTTTTGCATGTAGGTGTCCATTTGTTTCAGCACCATTTGTTGAAAAGACTTATCTTTTCTCCATTGTATCGCCTTTGCTCTTTTGTCAAAGATCAGGTGACTATATTTATATGGGTCTACTTCTGGGCTCTCCATACTGTTTTATTAATCTAGTTGTCTCTTCTTTGGCCAGTATGACAGCATCTTGATTACTGTAGATTTATAATAAGTCTGAAAGTTGGGTAGTGTCAGTCTCCTGACTTTGTTCTTCTCTTTTAATATTGTGCGGTGGACACTTAGATTGCTTTGACATTTTGCTGTTGTGAATAATGCTACTTTGAATGTGGATGTACAGATATCTCTTCAATACCCTGCTTTCATTTCTTTTGGGTAAATACTCAAAAGAGGAATTGCTAGATCATTCATGTGTTCTTTAATTTCTTTCAGCAGTGTTTTGTAGTTTTTAATGTACAAGGCTTTTGCCTTCTTTGTTACATTTATTCTTATGTATTTTATTCTTTTTGATGATATTAAAAATGGAATTGTTTTCTTAATTTTTTCAAATTGTTCATATTTAATGTATGGAAACACAACTGATATTTGTGTGTTGATTTTTTGTATTATGCAACTCTGCTAAATTTTTTTATTAGTGCCAGAAGTTTTTTTGTGTGAAATCTTGAGGAATTTCTACATATAATATTGTGTCGTCTACAAAGAGAGACAGTTTTACGTCTTTTCCAATTTGAATGCTATTTATTTCTTTTTCTTGCCTAAATGCTGTGGCTTCTACTACTTAGGACTTCTAGTACTATGTTGACTAGAAGCGGTGAGAGTTGGCATCCTTAACTCCCTCCAGATTTTAGAGAAAAGCTTTCAGCCTTTCACTGTTGAGTATGATGTTAGCTGTAGGTTTTTCATATATGGCCTTTATTATGTTGAGGTGATTTCCTTCTATTTCAAGTTTGTTGAGTGTTTTTAAACATGAAAGGGTGTTGAATTTTGTTAAATGCTTTTTCTGCTCAGTTGGGATGATGATGTAATTTTTTCTCTTCATTCCTTTAATGTGGTGTGTTATATTGATTGATTTTCAAATGTGGAACCATCCTTGCTTTCTAGGAATAAATCCCATTTGGTTATGGTATACACTTCTTTTAATATGTTACTGAGTTCAATTTGCTAGTGTTTAGTTGAATCTTGAAACATTAAAAAAATTAATTTATTATTGTTTATATAATACCAACCTTAGTAAATGGCAGGGGCTATGTTCATCTTATAGACAAAGAGTTTGTATAACCTGGTATTTCAGTTATTTGTGACCTCATGCTTATATGATGCCTTGTTTGGATTATTCCTGAGTTGAGGGAGTGTATTGCTCCCCTAAGGCTGAAGACAGATCCATAATATAACAAGGGTTTAATTTCCCATATGAAAGCTGCTCATTTAAATCATACAATTAAACATTGGTGAGTTTTATACAGTTTTCAGTTCTAGTATAAAAGATGCATATTCTGCAACTAGGGCAAAGGCAAGTTGTTGTTTGTAGCTTTCTGGACTATAATTCTCAGTTTAATATAATTTTAGGGGGCCGCCCGGTGGCGCAGCGGTTTAGTCCGCGCTTGGCAGCCCGGGGTTCGCGAGTTCGGATCCCGGGCGCCTGCCGACGCACTGCCTGTCAGCCATGCCGTGGCGGCGTCCCATATAAAGTAGAGGAAGATGGGCACGATATTAGCCCAGAGCCAGTCTTCCTCAGCAAAAAGGGGAGGAGTGGCAACAGATGTTAGCTCAGGGCTGGTCTTCCCCACAAAAAAAAAAAATAATAATTTTAGAAAGATCACAACTTTAAATGATTTTGTTTTCCTCAGTATAAGTCAATTGATATTTCATATTCCACATTTACATATTTTTTACCACTATTTAAATTTTTTTGTTACAACAATCAATGCTTACTTTAACTGTATATGTAATTCTTTCATCCTTATATTGAAAATTTATATCTTGATGTATCTGTTTAAAATTGAAATATATTTATTTTATAATTTTACATAAAGACAAACGAGGATTTATCTCCCTTTGCCATTCTTTTTGGCTTGGCTCTCACCTTTTCCTTCCCAGTGCATCAGAACTACCTTCTCCCCATCCTAAATCTGTGTAAATAGCATAGTATTGTTTATTGCTCTATATTTATTTCTCTTTTCGTAGAATCTTATTCAGATATTTGTATTCTCAATTACATATATAGGCTTGTGATGATGAGTTTAAAAAAATGGGATCATTATATAAACTTTTCTGCAACTATTTTCAGTAATACCTCAGAGAAATCCCACATCTAAGACATAACTAATTCCTATTTTCATGATTTCATAATGAATGCTTCATGGTGTGTTGTATAAAATTTATTTAACCATTCCCACATTTATGGCAATATTCGCTCTTTCCAGTTCTTTGCCATTTTAAATAATGTTGCATCTTTGAATATATGTCCTACTTCCAGATGCTTTTATTTCTGTGGGATAGATTTCTAGAAGTAGAAATGCTGGGTTAAAGGGTTTTTACAATTATTTTAGAAGATTTGCCAAATTGCTTTCCACAAAAATTTTCCACTTAGCAGCGTGTGAGAATACTCTTTCTCATACATCTCTGCCAGAAATTTGGCTATAGCTTTTTAAGCATTTGCCAGCCTAGTAGGTGTAATATCATATCTCATTATTACTTTTAGTTTGAATTTCGCTGAATACTAATGAGTTTGAGCATCTTTTTTTATATCTGTGGACATTTGGTTTTGCTCTTTTGTAAATTGTTATTTTGATGTCCTTTGCCCAAATTCTATTTTAGTCATTTGTCTTTTTCAAATTGTAAGAGCTCACTGTGTGTTAAAACATTAATATTTTGTTAACCTGTTTTGCAAATGTTTTATTTTTCCCCAGATACAAAAAACTTTTAATTTTTATATGAATCCCTTTATATTTTTTAGTTTTAAGTTGTGAATAAGATGTTGCCCAGACTCTTTTCTCACAAGGTTTTTATTTTTTACAGTTCACATTCATCTTGAGTTTATTTTTGTATGTCTTATAACATTACAGCATCCAGTTTTCTTCCAGAAGATTACCAGCACTTTAAAAAATTTAAATAAGCCATCAATTTCACACTGACTTGAGTGATTGCCCTTATTTTATTCAAAAATTTTCATTTTTATGGTGCTTTTTTCCTTAGTTGTCTACTACTTGATTGATTTTTTTCTTCTATATCAATACTATATTAAGTTGTTTTCTGTGACAATCTAATATGTTCTGATATTTGAAGCAGGTTCTGACTTACTCTTCTTTTTCATCTTAGGCTGGTCTGCAGCATTTGTTTTTATATATAATCTTGATCATTTCTTCCTTTAAAATAAAAGCCCTTTGGATTCTAATTTGAATTCCATGAAATTTATTAATTAATATAGGGGACATCTGATAACTTCTATGATAGTGCTGTCCAAATATGGTAGTGTTTATGCCTTTTAATAAGAATATAGTTCCTTCATATTGTGCCAAATTATTTAATTTATTCATAACTATTATATAGGTCTTTGTTCTCTGTTGTAATGAGAACATTTTAATCTCGCTTTCATTTCTACAATTATTGTTTCTATTTCTCTTTTCTTCATCAACTGGTGAATGGGTAAACAAAATATGGCATATTCATACAATGAAATATTCTTTAGTCATAAAAAGAAATGAAGTACTGATTCATGCTGTAGCATGGATGAACCTTGAAAACATTATGCTAAGTGAAAGAAGCCAAATCCAAAAGTTCATATAGTGTGTGACTCCATTTACGTGAAATGTTCAGAATAGGCAAATACAGAGACACAAGAAGTAGATTAGTGATTGTCAGGGTCTACAGATAGGGAGAATGGGGAGTTACTGTTAATGGGTATGGGGTATCTTTTTGGGATGATGAAAATGTTCTGGAAATAGATAGTGGTGAAGATTATACAACCTTGTGAATAAACTAAAAACTACTGAATTGTATATTTTAAAAGAGTGAATTTATGGTGTGTGAATTGTATCTCAATTTTAAAAAAGAAATGGTGACTGTAATTGTATCAGTTAGGGTTGAATTTGGCATTAGATAACAGAAGACCAGACTGCACTGGCTCATAAAATAGAACTTTATTTTTCTTACGTAATTGCTCGTGTTGATTCACTGGTACTTTCCCCTCTAGATCCTTGTTTTAATTAATATCATTTAATGTTTCATAGTTTGAAAGGATGTTTGTTGTTGGTTTCATAGTCTCAATTATATTTAAGTACTTTTCTCAGTTTATTCAGTTTTTTCTTTTAAAGTTCTCTACGTTTTCAGGGGTTGTCTGTAGCATTCTGTTTATTTATGGAAAGGGGAAGAGGGACCTAATTATTCAAGGCTTGATTTAGCTTTGTTTTTAACAGCTTTATTAAATTAGAATTGACATACAATAAAGTGTACATATTTAAAGTGTATAATTCATTAAATTTTGACATAGGTGTACACCTGTGAAAGCATCAGTCACCACAATCAAGATACTTTTTTTTTTATTAGTGTCCTCTTTTGTAAAAATTGAGATATAACATTATATTAGTTTCAGGTGTACAAGATAATGGTTTGATAAATATCTTGCGAAAAGATCACCACATAGTTAACATCCATCACCACCCATAGTTACAAATTTTTTTTGTCTTATGAGAAATTTTAAGATTTACTCTTAGAAACTTTCAAATAGACAATATAGTGTTATTAACTATAGTCACCGTGCCATACATTATATCCCCAGGACTTATTTATAAATGGAAGTTTGCACCTTTTGACTGCCTTCACCCATTTCTCCCTCCCCAAACCCCTGCCTCAGGCAACCACCAGTTCGCTCTCTGTATTTTATGAGTCTGGGTTTTTTGGTTTGTTTTTTTTAGGTTCTACGTGTAAGTGAGATCATGCAGTATTTGTCTTTCTCTGACTTATTTCACTTAACGTAATGCCCTCAAGGTCCATCCATTTTGTCACAAATGGCAAGATTTCCTTCTTTTTTATGGCTGAATAATGTTCCATTGTGTGTGTATTTTTTCCCCCTTATCCATTTATCTATCATTGTAGACTTAGATTGCTTCCATGTCTTGGCTGTTGTAAATAATGCTGCAGTGAACATTGAAGTGCAAATATCTCTTAGAGATAGTCTTTTTGTTTTCTTCAGATAAATACCCAGAAGTGGAATTGCTGGATCATATGGTAGTTCTATTTTTAATTTTTTGAGGAACCTCCATACTGTTTTCCATAGTGGTTGCATCAATTTACATTTCTACCAACAGTGCACAAGGGTTCCTTTTTCTCCACATACTTGCCAACACTTGTTATTTCTTGTCTTTTTGATAATAGCCATTCTAACAGGTGTGAGGTGATATCTCATTGTGGTTTTGATTTGCATTTCCCTGATGATTAGTGATGTTGAGCATCTTTTCATGTACGTGTTGTCCATCTATATGTCTTCTTTGGGAAAATGCCTGTTCAGATCCTCTGCCCATTTTTTAATCAGATTGTGTTTTTTTTGCTGTTGAATTGTATGAGTTCTTTCTGTAATTTGGATATTAACCCCTTGCCAGATATATGATTTGCAAATATTTTCTCCCATTCCGTAGGTTGCCTTTTCATTTTGTTGATGGATTCCTTTGTAGTGCAGAAGCTTTTTAGTTTGTTGTAGTCCCACTTGTTTATTTTTGCTTTTGTTGCCTTTGCTTTTGGCGTCAGAGACAAAAAATCATCGCCAAGACTGAAGTTAAGGAGCTTACTGCCTTTGTTTTCTTCTAGGAGTTTTATGGTTTCAGGTCTTATGTTCAAGTCTTTAATCCATTTTGAGTTAATTTTTCTGTATGGTGTAAGATAGTGGTCCAGTTTCATTCTCTTGCATGTGACTGTCTGGTTTTCCCAACACTATTTATTGAAGAGACTGTCCTTTCACCATTGTATATCCTTTGCTCCTTTGTCATAAATTAATTGATCATATATGTGTGGATTTATTTTTGGGCTCTCTGTTCTGTTCTGTTGATCCAGGTATTCTGTTTTTATGCCAATACCATACTGTTTTGATTACTATAGCTTTGTAATATAGTTTGAAATCAGGAAGTGTGATGCTTCCAGCTTTGTTCTTCTTTCACAAGATTACCTTGGCTATTTGGGGTCTTTTGGGGTTCCATACAAATTTGAGGATGGCTTGTTCTATTTACGTGAAGAATGCCATTGGAATTATGATAGGGATTGCATTGAATCTATAGATTGCTGTGAGTAGTATGGACATTTTAACAATATTAATTCTTCCAATCCACACAGAATATCTTTACATTTGTGTTTTCAGTTTCTTTCATCAATGTCTTATAATTTACATGGTGTAGCTGTGTCATCTAATGGGCAGTCTTTCAAATGAAAAAATTTCCCCCTTTCTCCTTAGATATTGGTGATGATAGATTGAAATATTAAGGTAGTGACATTGTAGCATATACATACAACATAATGGGGCTGTTGGGCCCATTTATAGTAGTTTTCTAAACTCTACATCAAGCAGTCATTTCTGATGATCTAAATTTATCTTTGTTTATCTTTCAGCTCCTTTGAGATCTTACCACTCGTGTGTTCTCTTGTATGTGTTATAATTAGTATCCATTTTTCCTCCCCAAAATATAATAAGAAATGAAATATCTATTCATCCTGGGCTCAGTATGTACAGTTGTTCCTCGGTATCCGCTGGGAATTAGTTCCAGGACTCCCTGTAGATACTAGAAATCGGCGGATGCTCAAGTGCTTATGTAAAATGGTGTAATATTTGCATATAACCTATGCACATTCTCCTGTATACTTTAAATCATCTCTAGATTACTTATAATACCTAATACAATGTAAATGCTGTGTAAATAGTTGTTATAATGTATTGTTTAGGGAATAGTGACAAGAAAAAAGTCTGTACATGTTCAGTAGAGACAGAACCATCGTAGGCCTTTTGATCCATGGTTGGTTGAATCTGCAGATGAGGAATCTGGATTTGGAGGGCCAGCTATACTCAACTTCATCACAGGGAGAAGAGATTTTAAGGTACAAACTAGTTATAACTAAGAATTGTCAGCAAACTCGTTCAGTATGTTTTAAAGCTAATACTAGCTGTCTCTTTATTGCATAACCCTTGACTACCTTACTAACTCTTGAGATTTTCTTCCTCATTTCTGATAACCCCAGTTATGCAGGTTTAACTGACCTAAATCCAGCATTGCTATTTCTAGAAATTTAAAAGTAAACAGGTTCACTCTCTGTCTTTAAAGTCACCCTCAATCTGTTATCTTCCTTATTCCCTTGCCCAATTTAGTGGAAAATAACTGTCTCTTCATTGGGATATACCATCTATTAGGGTAATACTCACTTTTACTAGAAGAGTAGCTAATGTCAAGTTCTGATTTTGGGAGTTGTGTTCTTCCATCTTCTTTTTTCTGGGTTGGTGAGCTTTGAATACTCCATGTTATGCTCTGCATAGTCTATTATTTTTTTTCCTCTGTGTGAATTACCAGTTTAGATAGCCTCTTTACTGTGGCCTTTGTCTAACAATACTCTTGTATTTCAAAATCTGAAGTTTACCTGTTATACTAATTCTCTGTATCTTCTTTTGACTAGCTTGTTTGTGTTTATGTGTGTGTGTGTGTGTGTGTGTGTGTGTGTGTTGGGAGTGGAGCGGAGTGGTTGGTACATTTGCTAAATGCTTACTTATCTTGTTGCAAGTTCTCTGGTTGTTGATTTTTACATGTTAGTAACAAAGCTTGGACCCGGGCGTGGACCTATGCACTGCTCATCAGGCCATGCTGTGGCAGCATCCCATATGCAAAACAGACGAATATGGGCACAGATGTTAGCTCAGGGCTAATCTTCCTCAGCAAAAAGAGGAAGATTGGTGATGGATGTTAGCTCAGGGCCGATCTTCCTCACCAAAATAAAAAAGTAAAAATGTACATCCAGTATATACATACATGCTTGTTTAGGCGTATAATACATCTGGAAAGACACAGACAAAATCGGGTTCATTTGCCTCTGAGGTCAGGGGTTGTAGAAGTCTTATTTTCATTATGTTTCATTATTTACCTTTTAACCCCCACACCCCAAATTTAAGATCTTCTGTGGTGTGCACACACATCCATTAAAAATGCTGTTTCCATCTTGACTGATGCATTTAGCAGGAGCATTAATTTTCAGTTTGTAGGTTTCATTTTTGTGGGCTAATCTGAATTCTCATGACATTTCTGTTATTCTAGTTTAGGCACGTGTAGGTTGGCTAGAATGCCAGCTGTAGATCAAGGGAATCCTTGCTTTGGTAAGTGGTAACAAAAAAAGTAGAGAAGTGTTTCTGGGTATTTGTTTGAGTGAAACTGTAGAAATGTGCCTTATTGGTGAATGGGTTATGTGAATTAGCTCAGGTTTCAACAGCTCAACTTACTGCCACCTCATAAGTCACTGAAGATGAGAATATTAATTTATTCCTTTATCTCTTTGGTTCTGCACTTATATCAGTGAGTTCATTTGTATCTGTTCTTCATTGCAGCATATTACCTTCTCATTATAATCCGTCTTCAGGAGCCCTTCTATTTTTTGTCTTTCTGTTTATCTTTACATTTTTCTTAATGCTATCAAAGAAGTTATCTTGAGATATGTTGGGTCCAGATATTAGCTTTTAGCCTTTATTTCCTATACATCTGCATTTATGAAGATAGTAGGCTGTACTGAGAACCAAATAGAGTATGAGATAATGTTTATCATAGGTTTATAAAGCATCTGGAAAAGAAAAAAACATGAGCTATATGGTATACAGTTATGTGTTGCTTAATGACAGGGATATGTTCTGAAAAATGTCATTAGGCGATTTCATTGTTGTGCGAACGTCATAGAGTGTATTTACACAAACCTGGATGCACACTTAGGCTATACTGTACTTACAGGGCCACCATCCTATATGTGGTCTCTTGTTGACCAAAATGTTGTTAGGTGGCGCATGACTTTATACACATTTTTGGTAATTTATTTTAAAGAGAAAAAAAATCTCATTAAAAAATTAAGAGCCTCTTCATTTTTGTGTTGTTTCTGGCATAGTCTTTATAGATACAAAACAAAAGCAAACAAAATTCACCAAGAGCTGGAATATCCATCCATTATTGAAACCCCTGGTGGTGTCATTTAACATTTATTCAAGCATGTATTAGGATACATGATTTTTCTCAAAAATACAAGTTGATAAAAAGAAAAAGAAAATCGAGAGTTTTTTAGTTCCTGAAAGTGAATGTACTTTTTTTCTGCTAAATTAGCGTGCTGGTGGAATGTGTGAGTTCTGCGGTAGCCTTACCAGTGTAAAAATCACTTAATTATGAATCAGTGTTTTTTCCTGGCATTGCCACTTAATTCGCTTGGTGACCTTGGCCTCATACATCAAATTCTGCATTTATTATAAGAGAATGCTAGAAGCTTCCTAGGCTATAGGGTTGGGAAAACCAAGAGAGTAATATGCAAATTACATGCTTTTTATTACAGACATTGCTGCTAATATTGAATGATTCTATAAAATTGAAATGATGAGTGACTAATTTGACTGTAAATTGCTGCTGACATTTATATATTGAAATTATTGAAAATTTCCTGAAAATTATGTGATGTGTTTTAGTTAGTGTGCTGCTAATAAGTGCCGTGATTTCATTAGTTGAGTGCAAAGATGTTACATGGAATAATTAAATGCATATATTGTGCCTTAACAGACAGAGTGCTCTTTGAGGTGAATGTTATAATTTGTAAATGTGATTTTTTTGTTGTTGTTACCAGTTAATAAGAGGCCAAATAATCTTCTGTGGTAATATAGCTCTGAAGTTGTGAGAAGAGTCAGTTTGTCAGTTCAGGGCTCTTTTTTTTTTAACATAAATTTTTAAGAGTTTACTTTTTCTTATTACCAAAATCTTGTAGTGTCAATTGTAAAAAGTATAGAAAATGCACTAAGCAAAAAGAAAAAAAGTTATAATTTCACTGCCCAGCAGGTAACCACTGTTAAAACATTTTGATGTTTATCCTTCCAGTCTTTTTTGTCTGTGTTGCAGGCTCAGGCTTAACAGGGCAAGCACAAAAGTTTAATTCTAAACAAACGTTTGTAACTTTTTTCAGTTAAAAGTTACTTTTTGTGACAGAGGTGATTTTGGAATTCTTTTTAGCATTCCAGTCCTTTGTTCAAACAGATCTTAGACAGAAATGCAGTAAATAAAACATATAAAAGTGGAGCTGCTCTGGTTGAAGGTGAGATAGAAATACAAAGCCTCACTGTTTAACGGTCTTCAGTAGCCTGAACAAGCTGCCTTGGAGGTACCTCAGAAGGACTCTAGGGATTCCTGTAGGAAGCACAGTTGAAAATACTGGTAACATTTTTAATGGCTGCAGAGTATTCCCTTATATGGCATCTGTGACAGCCCTGTAGGTGTTCTTCGATCTCCCTTGAAAGAAACTTGCCTTGAGGAATGTTTTTAGCTGACAGCCTCCAGCTTTTGGGATTTGCTACAGCGTTGAGCTGTGGCCACATTCTCCCTAGGCAGCTCTCTGCTAGTAACTGAGCATAGCAGTACGCTAGGGCCTAGCCGTTTCTCCTCAACGAGCTCCCTGTTGGGCTGGCAGACCAGAGTGCTCTGGTTTGAGACTCACACAGTCGTCAGATCTGCATCACAGCCTGAAGGCTTCCTTTGCTTACGCAACTCCTGCTCCTTCTCCCCTTCATTCTTCGTAGGCATTTCTCACAATGAATTTCTTTTTTTTTTTTTTTGTGAGAAAGATCAGCCCTGAGCTAACATCCGTCGCCAATCCTCCTCTTTTTGCTGAGGAAGACTGGCCCTGGGCTAACATTCGTGCCCATCTTCCTCTACTTTTATATGGGACGCCGCTGACAAGCGGTGCGTCGGTGGGCGCCCGGGATCCGAACCCGCGAACCCTGGGCTGCCAAGCGCAGACTAAACCGCTGCGCCACCGGGCGGCCCCTCACAATGAATTTCTTATACTTCTAACTCCATCTTGGGTCTGCTTCCCAGGGAATCTGACCTGACACACATCCAGGTGTGTGTGTGTGTTTTAATAAATATTTTTAAGAGTTATAGATAGACTCTGTCCATGATTTAAAAAAAAAAAAAGAAATGCACAAGATGAAAGAGAAATGCACAAATATCCACCCCTTCTCCAAACCCTCAGAAAAAAATCTTCACATGTTCATTTTTATACCCGTGTTGTGTTCTCACTTACATCATTATTTCTTGATTTATCATTTTTAGGTAGTATCTATTATCTTACTGTTCTGAAAGGTAAAGGAATTAGTGTATCTAACATTCCTTTTATCTTTCCTCTCCCATCTTTTAATTTTTGTTAACTAGTGATATTATTTTTACCTTTTCAAGGCTTTGTTTACACTTAATTATATATAAATATATCTATAATTCGGACTGTGCTTTGACTATAAATTGATTTTAAAAATTGAAAATCAACAATAGCATTTGCTATAATTACATAAATATAATTTAGTCCTGAACCAAGTGATTTGGTTTAAACTATAAAGAAGGAATGTAATTCCGTATATCTTACCTCTGCCAAGGAAAGTCTTCAAGTTTCATTCTAGATTCTCAGCTGTCTGTGTTCCTTGTTGCTCATGTTGTCTTCTTCAGTGGTTAGGAGCACAAACCACACTACTTGGGGTTGAATCCCAGCATCAACATTTAACTGGTAATGTGATGTAAAGCAAGGTACTTAAGCCCTCTGTGCTTAAGATTTCTGATCTGCAAAATTGGTGTAACAGTTCTTTTATTAGTTTTCTATTGCCATTGTAACAAATTACCTCAAGACTTAGTATCATATAGTTTCCATAGGTTAGAAATTCAGTGGGCTAGGCTGAGTCTCTGTGTAGGGTCTCACAAGGCCAAAATCTCTTGGCAGGGCTGGTTCTTTTCTGGAGGCTTTGGGAGAGAAACCATTTCCTTGATCATTCAAGGTTGGTGGAATTGGTTTTCATTCAAGTGGTTGTAGGACTGAGGTCCCATTTCTTTGCTGGCTTTTGACTTGGGGGAGGAGAGTCATTCTCAGCTTTTAGCGATCGCTCTCATTCCTTAGTTTATGGTCCCCTTCGACTTAGAACCAGCAATGGAGGGTTGAGTACCTCTCAAGCTTTAAATCTTTCCTGCCTTTTCTGTTGATCCTTGATCTTCTGCCTTCCTCTTTCACTTTTAAGGGCCCATGTGATTACATTTGGCCTACCTGTATAATCTCTGATAATTTCCCTATTTTAAGATTCCTAACTCTTTTGCCATGTAGTGAGACATACACAGGAGTAATGGTAGGGAGTGAAGATCGTGGGGAGCCAAAATCCTGCCTACCACAGTCCTCCCTCTGGCCTCTGTGATCCATCACCATATCACATACAAAATACATTCACCCCATCACAAGGTCCCCAAAGGTCTCATCCTGTTACAGTATCAATTCAAAGTTCAAAATTTCCTCAACTCAGAAGTCCCAAATCTCATATCTAAATTATCTGAATCAGCTATGGGGAAAGCTTTCTGTCTGTGGACCTGTGAAACTAAAGAAATAAGTTATCTCCTCCAAAAATACAATGGTCAAACAACCTTAGGATAACAGTTATAGACATTTTGGTTCAAAAAAGGAGAAAATAGAAAGAAGGAGTCACAATCCCCAAATAATTTCAAAAACCAGCACAGGAAACATCACTGGATTTCAAGGCCTCTATGGTTTGCAGCTTTACCCTCTGGGCTTGCGTCTCTGTCCTCCATTTGATTAGTTTTGTTTGTTTTTTCATCTTTTGTTTTTCCTCAGATTTGGTAATTCTTGGTTGTCTATCTGGACTCGTAAAAGAAAGATTAAGTTGGTCAGTTTAGTTAACTGAAGTGAGGTTCTCTGCTGCAGCTTTGTTTCGTTCATGGGTCTCTCCCTAGATTGTGGCTTTTGATAGGGTTCTTTATTTACTCTAAGGCATGCATTCTCAAAGAGGTAAAAATTAGTTATGGGGGTAAGAAAAAAGTTTCCCTTTTAATATATAAACCACAGATATACATACAGCATACAAACAGATATACAGTATATCTGTGGTACTAAAATTTGATGGAGGGGGTGACTAGGGGGAAAATGTGTTAAAAAAGCTCCTTAGGGGGTTGATAATGGAAAGAAAGGTGGGGAAATGGTGGTCTAGGGTGTATGGTTGAGGAGGAGGCAGGCTGTTAGGTACCCATAATTGCCAAACTAATCATGGCTTATCTGGGGAGTGGAATGCTTTGGTGTCTCAAGTGCTGCTCTGCTTTTCTTTCGGTTCTCAGCACCCACCCTAGGAGCCCTGCACAGATCTGCACACTTTATTTAGAACAGTAGTTTTCTAACTTTAAAAACTTCCATAGAATAAAATGTTTTGCATTGCAACTTAGTACACACATATATATGAATTTATAAATATATAACTGAGCAAAAGTTCCATGAAACAGTACATACCTTCACTTTGTATTTTCTATGCTGTTCATTCTAGATCATTAAAAATTGCTAGTTGTAACCCACCAGAATGATTTCAAACCTATAGTTTGAAGAACACTTTAGACTAGCATCTGGGCTTAGCTCTGAGGCTGACAGCCATTGCTCTCAGGTCTCTCTCTTCAAGCAGGGAGAAGAGGAGAGGCCTAGTTGACTAAGTCATTTGGAATGCAGTTCTTTAATTACTGATTTACTGATACATATCCTTGATGAAATATCACCCCCGCCTCCTGCTGTTTGTATTTTAAGCTTGGAGCCTCTCTTTGGTTGTTGGAAAGACCCAAACTGCTCTTTTGATTGTAGTTGCCTTTGCTCACTTTTTCTTAATCTGATCTCATTTGTTTTGCATTTTCCAGGTGTCACCCCAAATTTCTAATCTGATGATGGAATGCTTTTTCTCCCATATATTTATGATTTGATTTATTTTCTTTTTGAGTTTGT
This sequence comes from Tapirus indicus, assembly GCA_031878705.1. Classification (NCBI taxonomy): domain Eukaryota; kingdom Metazoa; phylum Chordata; class Mammalia; order Perissodactyla; family Tapiridae; genus Tapirus; species Tapirus indicus. The sequence goes on from CM062920.1 coordinate 15,674,493, forward strand.
TTAAAAACAAAACAAAACAACTTTCGGTCGTTACCTAAGACCAGAAGTGGGAGAAAAGGCACATTTGTGTGCTCAGTCTGCCATCTTGAATTGAAAGTCCTATAGTTGAACAGTCTTCAAGTGTTATATTTTGGTGTTTTCCAATTTTTCTAAAAGTTTATTATTGCTGAATCTGTTTGCATAGCCATGATTATTTTTAGGAATGATCATAACATGTTGATTGCCTGTGTGATGTATCTACTTACCTGTAAAATCTTTAATTCTCCTTTATACTGGTGCTAATTGGTTGGGTCATGGTTAAGAGTGAGGCTTTCTCTGGTGAAGCTGTCAGAGGTTTTTGAATTCCAGTTCAGCCACTTATTAGCTGTGTGCCTTTGGGTAAATTACCTCCCTTCTCTGTACCTCTTTGCTTATTCTAAAGCAGGGATAGTAGTATCGATTTCATAGGGTGGTTGTGAGAATTAAGTGTTAGGCCATGTAAAGAAAGCTCTTAGGACAGTGCTTAGCATGTAGAAAATATTTAATAACAGTTATTTGTCTATGTCATCATCATGCCCATACATATATGTCCTTTTGCTTAAAAGGAAAGAAATCACATATATTTTATCACAGTTTTTATCTAGGCTTCATAGTTGAACCAGTTGCTTCTTTTTTTGTTTGTTTTCAACCTACTTGATTTTTATTTAAAAAAAATCAAATTCTTTTTTGCTTTGTTGGAATTATTAAGGTGGGAAATTGGCATAATTAAGAGTGAGTTAGTTAAACCAAGGAGAGAAAGGGTGAGAGGTAACTAGAGAAACATCAGTTTGTTAGGATGAAGGGTTGAAGATTACAAACCATATTCATTTACATGGGCTTTGTGGATAATAGCTAAGGGTAAGGGATATAGAGTCATACTATCTGGGTTAGAACATTGATTCCACAACTTACTGGCTACGTGATTTTGAGTAAGTTACTTAACTTTTCTGTGCTTCAGTTTCACCATCTGTAAAGTGGACATAATAAGGGATATTGTGAAGATCCCATGAATTAACGCATATAAATTGCTTAGAAGTGCTTCGCTGTTAGTAGTATTAATATTCTGCTAGGATTTTGAATTCAGCGTTTTCAGAGTTTGTGTAAGTATAAGGAATACAGAGTTGAAATAAACAGTGAGATTTTTATATTTAAAGGAGGAATGTACTGTGTTTTCCACTATTTAGAGATGGAATAGCATTTGGGAAAAAGGAATTGTCTAGATTAATGAATACTTCATTAATACATAATACTTCAATCATGGGGTCTTCTGGGTTGTTTTGAGGTGTTTAGGGCCACACCTAGTCATTGCTGTGGTGACGTGTTGCTAGTTCTCTCACTTAACAGCCATTAAAACAATTTCTCTCTTTCATCCTTGTTATACCTTATTTTCTTTAGTAGCTAACAGGAGTTACTCCCCAGGGTTTTGTTAAATTCTTCCTTTGAAGTTGTACAGAATTTAAAGGTAAAGTATGTACAAATCTTATGTCACATTAATTTATAGTTTCTTTTTAGAGTATGTTACTCAAAATACTTTTCTTTCTAGTTTTTGAATATTAGAGTATGATTATTAGTCATTTCAGTACGTTTTATCTAGTTATCCTATTTGTAGCAATTTTTTCCTGATAAAAAACATTTTTACTTTTTATGCATTCTCTTTATTTACATGAGTTAGATGTTTGAGTATAGTTTTAGAAATAGATTTCTCAAGACTGCTAAGCTTAGTTTACTATTTTTTCTTTTAATTATGGACATTCATTAAGTTTCAGTTTTGAAGTTATTTTTAAGAGACAAGTTTGTTTTTGAAAGTTGCTTTTGCAGAATTGCACACTGTTCAAATGACTTTGTTGGTTAACCCTGGCTACCTGTGCATCTCTTTATGAGAAAGAATTTCCCCAGGATAATCTTTGAAGAAGAGATATCTATCTCTGATAAATGGACAAAAGAATGATTTTTCTTGAAAACAGTAGAATGTCTTTTGTATTTAATATTTGCCTGCACATCTTTTCATTATCTATGAAGTTTGTGTGTGACACACACACACATACACACACAAAGTATATGTCATATGTGTGTTGAAAAGCACTTTGGTTTACCGTATTTAGGGCCAACTTTTTCATTAGTAAAATTGCATGAAAATTTGGCAGTTTATTATAGCATATGTTCATTCATTACTCTGGATGGCCCTTTGCTAAATGTGGTCTTCATTATTCTTCTTTCCTTTACTGTATCAATCTTGTGCATTACTAAACATGGTATTCAACTATTCTGTGTTATTAATTATAGGCTTGATTTTGAAATTTTCAAATTACAATAGCATTTGGTTCAAGAATATCAAATATTCCTTTTGTTAAGAAGTAGTTGCCCTGTTAAGGTAGTTGAATTTTTTTGTTTCATTTCGGTAATGTGTTATCTTGAGCCTTGGTTCTTAATTGATAGATGTGGTATCCTCTCTGTGAGAGCTTTTAAAATGCATAACACGTATTTCGGAAAGCAGCTGTTGCTATGGCAACTCTCGGGTCACTTGCAGCTCAGCTTACATGATTGGCTGTTAATGGAGTCTAATATGCTTGAGAACAGAATTGAGCAAATGAAAGAGGATTTTGAAGGAATCCTCTTAAACCTCTTGAAGTTTAACAGAACAGCACACAAAAATTTAACACTTATATTACTGTTACACAATTTTACTGGAAATAGTTTTATGAATAATGAAAGTGGGACAGGACACATTTTTGGAAAAAATAGTTTTCCAAAACCTTTTAAGAATATTGGAAGCTCATGTTGTCACTTTCCCTCATTTTACTATTGTTTAAAGAAACATTCACAGCTATCAGTTACATTCTGTATTCTACCCTCTGTAGCACTTACCTCAGAGGAATTAATTAAATTGAGGCATGGGAAGGTTGTTAATTGTGCAGGATTAGAAAGAATGGTAAAACCAGGAATAATGTCTAAATTTATTCTGGTTATGTGAGTTAGAGTCTGCTCTCACTTGGATTCTTAAGGTAGTTCCATGAACCTGCCTCTGTTAGGGGTGTGTGAATGATGTGAAAGGGGAGGTGGTGGTGTTTACTTTGGATTTTGAGGTCTGTAAAGTAGGTAAAGTCAAGTCTAATTAAGAACTGCCATGATAAAAATTATTAGAGCCATGCAAAATGGCACAGTAGTATCTGTCTTGTTAAGTGTTGAAGTTTTCATCAGTATCTGCGTACCATCTCTTTTGTAACTGTGGCGCTAGAATGAGGGTAGTTTTACTAATTTGGGCAGTTAAATGATAACTGGTGTAATTAAACTATAACTGGAATTTAAAATTCAGAGAAAATGTATTAAAACAGTAAGTTAACATCACCTTAGAAGTGATTTCACTTTGTAAAACCAACTTCAGCTAGGTTAGTTCTGCAAGTATAGGAGATAGAACTAAGACATGTAGTTTAAGTATCTGCTGTTTCTACTTTATGTTAGGGTTTAAAAAAATTATTGATTATGGTGGTAGTGTTGAAATTGATACACAAAATAAGTTATAGCTGTGTTGGTATGTATGCTTATATTAGATTTTCTGATTTTGCTAGCAAAAATAGTGATAAAAAATTAATTAGCACTTACACTCTTACCTTTGATTTATTATTTCCTTTCTTAAAGACATACTTTGGGATATTAAAGAAAAACTTTTCATAACAGATCACTTACAAATACAGGGTATGCCCATTACTTTGACAAAACACTTTAGAAATTCAATAAATGCCTTCTAAATGCTAAAATCTAAGTCCATCATAAGTATGGCCTTTGGAGAAAATTTTTTTGGGGGGAAGATTAGTCCTGCGCTAACATCTGTTGCCAATCCTCCTCTTTTTTTGCTTGGGAAGATTGGCCCTGGGCTAACATCCGTGCCCATCTTCCTCTACTTTATATGTGGGACGCCTGCCACAGCATGGCTTGATAAGCAGTGCGTAGGTCTGCGCCCGGGATCCGAACATGGAAACCCTGGGCCCCTGAAGAGGAGCATGTGAACTTAACCACTATGCCACCGGGCCAGCCCCCTGGAAATATATTTTTTGATCATTTTTTTTTAATTGATAGTGTCTCTGTGACCATAGATCCTGGTCTGCCTGGGGCAGTTCTGGTAGTACTGGATTATGCTATTACCTAATGTAATTATTAATAGCACTTCCATTTTATATTTAATACCAGGAAATATAAAGAAAAGTACAGGAAATCACATATAAATCCATAACTCATAGCTACTATTAACATTTTAGTGCCTTTCCTTTTCAGTTTTTTTCTGTGCACATGAGTGTATATAAAACATGTATAGTAGAGGTCATCCTTTATGTTTTCCTTTTATATTATATCATAAACATGTTTAATTTTTCACATTCTTTTTAATGGTATATAAAAATATTTCACAAGTAATTGCTCTCTATTTGTAGGGCATCAAGTTCTCTCCTTTTTTTTTTTCTATTATAAATAGTTCAGGACAGGTGAACACCTTTGCATGTAAATATATTTATGTTTATTTTTATTTCACAGATTTATAGAATAGGAATTACTAAATCAAAGATTATTGATATTTTAAAGGTCTTGATATGTATTAGTTGCTTTCTAGAAGAAATTTTGCTTTTTTGATTTTGAAATTATTTTAAATTTAGTTTTTGGACCTCAAGTGCAGAGGGTTGAATTAATCCTGTCTTCAGTTCGTGGCACACTGTAATTATTGATTCATTCAAGCTCTTGTTTTCATTTTATTTATTTCCTTTTATCTGTGTTATCCACTTTTTTCCCCCTCCTCCCATAGACATTCATTTAATGTGCTAGATATATACATTTATTTGTATGTGTTCTTGTAAAACATATATTATTGTCATGTGTGGATTCTTTTCAAGTCAAACATAAAGTAGAATTGGCATCATTTTGTTCTTTACCTTTTTTTCTCACTCAGCATTGTGTTTTAAAGATCTATTCACATTGCTCTATGCCTGTCTTGTCCATTGACTCTAATGGCTTCTTACTATGCCATAGTGTGCCTCTGCCATGTTTCACATAATCCTTACCCCAGTGCGGTGATGGACACCATGATTTTTCCATCGCTCTGCTAATCACAAACAGTGCTGAAAAAGAGCATCCTCATACATGTCCCCCTTATAGATATATATTCAAGAGTTGGATTCCTGAGTTAGGTATGCATAGTTAGGATAGTGAAGTGGTTAAGAGCATGTACTCTGGATTCAGTCAGCTTGGGGTCTAATCCTGGTTCTGTTGTTTAGTAATTGTGTGACCCTAGGCTTGCTTAACCATTGGATGCTTCAGTTTTACAATTTGTAAAATGAAGTTGCTTCTTGCCCTTCTTGTGAGGATCAAATTTGTGAATATGTGTATAGTGTTAGAATAGTGGCTGGCACACAGTAAATGTTATATAAGTAGGTTACTGTTACCAAAGTAAAAAAAAAAAAAATACAGCTGGAATTTAGAATGAAATTGCATTGAATTGATACATTTGAGGGAGAAATCATGATAAGTTGCACCATCCTAAAGCATGGAATGGCTCTCCATTGATCGAAACTTTTAATGTATTTTAATAAAATTAGATTTTCTTTTGTTTCTCCATAGTACTCATTATTTTTGTTTACTAGTTCTTAATTAGGGGCAATTTTGTCCCCCTGGGGACCATTTGACATTGTCTGAAGACATTTTTGGTTGTCACAACTTGGGAGATGCTACTGCATCTAGTAGGTAGAGTCCAGGGATGCTGCTAAACATTCTACAATGTGCGGGCTAGCCCCCACAACAAAGAATTATCCAGCTCAGTATGTCAGTAATGCCAAGGTTGAGAAACCCTGTTTAGATATATGGTTTTTGTTGCCATTGTTAATGGTGTTTATTTTATTTTCTAATTGGTTATTGCTATAGGAGGGAAATGTTATGCATTTAGTTCTCAGTCTGTGTAGATTCTAATTTTTTTCTATGTAGATGATCTGATCTCTTCCCTTCTAGTTTCTCTCTCTCCTCTCCTCTTCTCTCTTTTTTTTTTTTCCTTATAGCATTGGCCAGGACCTTTACTATTACGTTAAATAGTAGCAGTGATAGTGGCCTCTTTGTAGTGTTCTCAACTTTTTGGAATGAGTTTAAACTTTCTTAACATTAGTTAACACAAGAAATATAAGAGAGTGTCAATCTCGTTTTCCCTTGCCATTATGGATTATTACCACTTAAAATGTGTTGTTGAAGGAAGAATGCTTAACCTCACTATTGATCAAAGTAATGCAATTTAAAGCAATGATGAAATGATGTTTCATATTTCACTAGTGATATCAAGAATTTTTTACAAGTGGATTAGTTATTTTTCCACTGTATATTGCCCTTTACCAGTTTTTTTGTTTCAGTGTTTGTTTTTTTTTTAGTAAGTTACAGTTTATTCAAATGTTAATATTAACTCTGTGGCTGTTATTTGTGGTAGCTTCCTTTGCTTGTTTGTTTTGATGTACAGAATTTTAATTTTTATGAAGTCAAACCTACTCATCCTTGGTAAGATCTTTTATTGCTTTTATGTGCAAGAAGACTCTTAATTTCTTGAAACTTTCCTGTGATCTTTCCATTTCTGTCTGTGACATTTTCCTGGTTAAGCAAGGATATTCTTATCAATCCTTTTTCCTTTGTTCTGAATCACTCACCTGGCTTCAGGTGTTACTTCTTCCCCTGAAGTGCTAGAATTGAAGGTGATTATAAACAATTATCCACTCTGTTTCCCTACCACGCCCATTGGTTTCCATAGAGCTCAGGATTTTTTGGAGGCATCTCAGGGGTCATTGGAGACATGGCACTGAGATGTGGGTTTGAAAAGTGGCCAGGGCACCAGGCTTCCTACCCAGATTAAGTTAGATTCAACTCTTTTATGTTGGATGTCAGGATATGATTATCTTTGTATAGGTGGTCTGCGTAAGATTATTGTTTGTAAAAAGGTCCTTGTGGCATAAAAAGAAACCAAAGTTTGAAAAATAATACTAATCTAGCATGAGAAATCAGAGTTTAATTGCCAGGTCACAAGTTAGTAGATATCAAAGCCAAGATTAGAGTCTCTGTTTTGTGAATCCAAGTTCAATTTCTCAGTTTCCTGTACATTACATGATGCTTCTATCTTTGTGTTGAACATTTCTGACTGAATGATCCATTGTCACCTCACACTTCTAAAACTGAGCCCATTATCTTCATCCTTTTTTCCCTGGGGAGTACTTCCTTCTCCAATTCTTTATCCTTCATTACGTCTTTGATTTTTTATGTTCTACCACCATTTTTTCATGTGCAGAATTTGAAATATATCACTTTCAGTGCCTCTGTCTTTTTACATCCAATTCACTGCTAAGAGCTACCAGTTTGGCCTTTATATTTTTTTCTTGAATTTATCCCTTGTGTTGTTTGCCTGCTGCTTAGCACCCTGGTTGAGTTTCTTAACATCTCTTGTCAGTACTATTTTAATAGCTTTATAATTGGTTTCCTTATATCTGGGCTTTAATTTCTCTAGTCTTTCCTACACCATGCCTCAAATTAATATTTATAAAATATAGCTTCGTGGACAAAATAAAGTCTTAAGTTTCCTAAGCTGACATTGAAAGCCTTTCACAATTTGGCTTGGCTCTAGGAGGTGTGTATATGTAGGTATTTGTATATGTAACTTGATAGTAATGTATTCTTGTCTAACAAGTTATATCCAGGTCTAAACAAATCTTTAAAAAAAAACTTATAGTTCTCTCTTATCACATGTAATACTTGTTTATGGTAAGTATAGAGAAACAAAAGCAAGGAATAAAAGTTGCCCATACTTTATTCAGAGATAATCATCAGTCAAATCTTTTAAAATGAACTTAAGAAGAGTCGACTATTTTCATATTTATCCTGCATATGTTTTGGTAAGTTTATACATAACTTTTTTTTTTTTTTTTTGGTGAGGAAGACCAGCCCTGAGCTAACATCCATTGCTAATCCTCCTCTTTTTGCTGAGGAAGACTGGCCCTGGGCTAACATCCGTGCCCATCTTCCTCCACTTTATATGGGACGCCACCACAGCATGGCTGACAAGCAGTGCGTTGACAGGCGCCTGGGATCCGAACCCGCGAACCCCAGGCTGCCAAGTGTGAACTAAACTGCTGCGACAACGGGCCGGCCCCCCATAACTTTTTATTTTTGTATTGTTATTATGAACTTCGGAATCTTTATTTTCTATTATTTTTATTCACTTTTTGGGGGGTATAAAAGCAAGTTATTTATTTTTCTATATTTACTTTATTGGCTACCTTACTGAAGTTTTTATTAACTCTGACTCTTTCAATTTAACAAACAAACAAAATGATGGATAGAATGTTTCAAGGAGGAAATAGTGTGAGCAAAGCCATGAATGTGTGAAACAAAAAGGTGTTTTCACTGAACTACAAATAGTTTGGTATTACCAGACATAAATTAAAATGTCAGAGAGAGATTGGATGTGAAGCTAGGGAGGAGTCAGATCATTAAGATTTTTGCTTGCTGTGTTTAGGAACTTGAATTTTATCATAGAAATGATAGGGAGCTTTTCGAAAGATTTTTAACAGGGATCTGGTGTGACTAATATTTCAAATAAACCAGTCTGGCTATAGAATGGAGGATTGAGCTGAGGTAAGCAAGAGGACTAAGAGACTATTGAGATATTCATGAGGACAGTGGGGGCCTTTATTAGGGCAGTGCAAGTAGGATTAGTGAGGAAGGGATGGATTTAAGGTACATTTTATTGGTAAAATGGGCAAGATTGCAAGATTTTATGGGGGAGTCAAGGACTGATCTCAGGATTTCTGATTTTCCAGCTTGGGTGACAAGATGATTCCATTAAATGAGATGAATAATTTGGAGGAAAAACATAATTTTAAAATTTAATTTTATTAAATTAATTTCTTATTTGAAAGACAGGGAGGTGAGGTACTATTGAGAAGAGAAGGTCAGTTTATGGAATGTCGTAACCAAAGTCACAATTTTGCAGCTAAGAAAATGTATACAGTAAGTAGTAGTAAAATCAGATCTGAAGTAAAGATATTGGAGTCATCAGGTACTTTAAAAATTAGCCTTAACAACCGTTTAAGTTGTCTAACATACCTAAAGGATGCATCACATTTCATAGGTTAAAGCAGTTTACTATTGCATGAGGGCAAGGGTTGGGGAATGTTTGGGGAAGTTGGGGGAGGGGAATACTGCCAGGTGACTCTGACTACTGTGGTGGTTAAAAACCACGCTCTAGTTGAAAGGGATACTGTAATGTAGAGATCTGTGTTGTTTTACTATTATGAACTTTTCATTAAGGAAAATTTCAAGCATATACAAAAGTAGATGGAATTGTATAGTGAACCCCTATATAACTATTACCCAGCTTCAACAGTTATAAACTCATGGCTGATATTGTTTCATCTGTACACCTCCAATCCTGTATTTATTTGAAGCAAATCCCAGACATCATTATCATTTCATCTGTAAATATTTTAGTATGTATCTATGAAAGGTAATAACTTTAAGAAACATTAAAAACATCAATAATAATTTCATAATATAAAATATTTCCTAGTGATTTTCTTGAAGAGTAGTTTCAGCAGGGAATTAGGGCTAAAAGCTGCTTTTCTAGGAAGGAAAATGGAGTGTGGTACTTAGGATAGGGAGCTACAGTATTTATGTTTTAAGTGATAGAGGACACTTGAGTGGTTTGTAGGCTTAGGGAAAGAGATAGTAGAGAATGAAACATTGACATGGAAGGATGGAACAAGAACAAGAGGAAGGATGTCTTATTTTCTGAGATAATATTGAAGGACAAAGAATGAATGAGGGAGAGGCAAAAATAGAGCAGATGGTTCATAGCAAATGACCTCTTTTTTTTTTTTTTTTTAAATAAATGAACTTCAGGGAGGGTGCTGTTTGGCCATAGGAAAAGGTCTTAAGATTAGTGTTAATCTGAAATAGTTGTTGATGAGAATGGAAGATGGAGCCCACCATGGACAAATAAGAAGATTGCTTCAGTGGGATTAAGATTCCACCTGAAATTGGAGACCAAAATTTAGAGTGGTATCAATTTTCATGTCTCTGGGATTCTTTTTCCAACACTGCTCAATAGCTTGGATGTTTAAGAAAAGATAGTTTGTGCAATTATTTTAGGTTTAGACTTTCTTTGCATGACTGGTCGTACATAAGGACCAGGGATAAAAAGTGTGGGTGAGGAAGTGGTTTAGAAGATCATTCACGTGTATGTGTAGGCTTACTAAAGGAAAGGAGATGATGAAGGGACAAGTAGACAATGTAAGGAGTAAGTGCTAGGCTGTGTGTATGAAATTGAGGAGCAAATATAAGGATAGTGTGGGCACGAGAGAGCTGTGAATATTAGAAGATTGGGTCAGATTGGTTAAGTGTTTGGCTGTGAAAGTTGGTACATGAAGTCATAGGCTGTGTGTGAAGGTCTTTGGAATTGAACAGGTTCAGGAATCTTGAGAATGAGGGGTTAGTTAGACGTTGCCCATGGTGGTAAGACATATAGTAGGGAAGAAATCTGACCAAGATACAAACATTTTCAGTGAATGTGAAGAGCAGCAGTAGGTGCTCAGGAAGTGAGTAGATGACACCGATTAGGAAGATTAGAGGGTAGTATACATGTGGAGGGTGGGAGCGGGAATGGTTTAGGAGAGATAGTGGGTAACTAAGAGAATTCAGCATGTGGAAGAATATTTGTCCTCTTTCCAGCTGTGTTCCAGATAAGATGTTTCTTATAGAAGATGTCTGAGAGTTTGACCTTACCATAAACTTCAAAATAGTCGTGTATAAATATAAAACAAAGCAGTTTTGTAAATAGGTGCCATGAACAGCATGGCCAGTGATATTCTAGGAAACTCTTGAAGAAAAGATTTATCACTTCATTCTGTGAATATAACATTTGAAATGTTAAAAGGCCTGGAAATATGGAAGAGGGATGGTGGTGGTGTGGGTGAAATGGAGGTGGGGAGTGGTATAAGCATAGTCAATTGGGGCTGAAGACAGCAAAACTTAACATTTTACCTATAATAGAGCATGGGGGCAGGGGTAGGTGGAGAAGAAAAGTAGTAGGTTTAGCACCAAAAAACCTCACCTTCATATGTTTAGCCTTTTCGCCAGACTCTTCCAACTAAAACCTAGCTCTCCCATAAGAATATCCCTTAGAGCTCTGAGCAGTGAAATCAAGGGAGATTTTAGTATAATTTAGGTTTGCTATTCAATATGCTTCAGTGTTTTGGGACTTAATGCAAAATACCAGTTGTTCCAGACACTTATATGTGGACTTATTCATATTCTACACATTCTAGTTAGTAGAGGTTTTGCTGTAGTCTCCTGAGTTTAATGAGAGCGTGTGATAGAAATACTGCATGGTTGTAAGAAATGAGTCTAGTAAACTGGTAATTAAATATAACAGCCTGCATTAAACCTGATCATTGTGTTAAACTATGTTAAGCTACAACAATGATATTATCCTAGAATTTTCTACTTAGTACAATAGTTTTTGCATCTTCTCTAGTTCCCTGAATCATTACCATTGAAAGTAGTGAGCTTGACAGTGGAGAAAGCTAGAGAAATAAAGAGGAGAAACTTGATCAGAGGCATCCCTGGAGTATTTTTAATCAACATGATTGCCTGGGGCAGCTGGCAGGCATGGTGCTCCAGTGAGCAGTGATGAAAGGATATGGTTATGATTGTTCTGAGACTTTTATACATATATGTCACCTAACTTTCTGCTTCACCCCCAATTTCACAGTCAGTGGGATTCTGAAAAGCCTTCTATTCCGGGAATACTCTATTCTGTTCTTCAATCTCTGCTAAAATATTTACCCCTCAAGTTAATTTTATCCTAATTGTGGAGCATAGTGTTTATTTAACAGTAAATATCCAACTGTATAATCTGTTTCATATTGTAACAATACGTTATCTTGACTTAGCCAATTACTAAGTTAATGTCCTTTGTAACTCACAGTTTGTGATCAGGAAACTCTCATGGTGTGATTATGAACTATACAAATTTAAATTATCCAAAATTGAAATAGCATAATAGAAAAAGTTGTGTTTAACTTTTTTTTTGGTGAGGAAGAGTGGCCCTGAGCTAACACCTGTTGTCAATCTTCCTCTTTTTGCTTGAGGAAGAGTGGCCCTGAGCTAACATCTGTGCCCACCTTCCTCTATTTTGTATATGGGGTGCCTCCACAGCATGGCTGATGAGTGAAGTAGGTCCACTCCCAGGATCCAAACCCGCGAACCCTGCGCTGCTGAAGTGGAGCATGCAGAACTTTAACCACTTGGCCATGGGGCCAGCCCCTAGTGTCTAACTTGTTGATGTGCAAAATTTGATAGAAGACTCTTTAAAGTAAAAAAAAAAAAAATTCTTTAAGAATCACGTAGTTTCAAAGTTGGTATAAACTGTCTGCACCATTGCCACGTGGTCATATCACTCAAGTAAGCAAATGCATTCCCTCCATTGTTAAGAATAGTCACTCTGCTCCAACCTCCCTTGGCCATCCACTTGCACATCATTCAAGTCTTAGCTCAAATACTACTCCCTTAGAAAGTCTTTCTAAGACCATCCTTTAAAAGTACTTTATCACCACATATCACTTCTCACAATCTGAAATTGTCATGTTTCTCTCTTTATTTATTGTTTGATTCTATGAACTAGAAATACCAGCTTCTTAAAGACAGGGATTTCATCTAATTTATTTACCACTCTATGTTCAGCACTTATCTAGAACGTTGCATAGCGTATAGGAGTTGCACAGTAAATATTTCTTAAAATGATGTTGAACAAGTAACTTCTAAGCAATACTTTTATGTGATACAGTGGTATTGTGGGCTGATTTGTGTCTCCCAAAGTGATATGTTAAAGTCCTAACCTCTATACCTATGAATGACCTTATTCAGAAATAAGGTTTTTGCAGATGTAGTTAAGATAACGTGAAGTCATTCTCAGTTAGGGTGGGCCCTAATCCAATATGACTGGTGTCTTTATGAGAAGGCAAAACAGACACAAGGAGGAGAATGCCATGTGACAATATGACTGGTGTCTTTATGAGAAGACAAAACAGACACAAGGAGGAGAATGCCATGTGAAGACACAGAGACACTTGGACATAGGGAAGACAGCCATGTGAAGATGGAGGCACAGATTGGAGTTATGCTACAACAAGCCTTGGAATGCCTGGGGCTGTCAGAGGCTGGAAGAGGTAAGGAAGGATCCTCCTTGAGAGTCTTTGGAAGGGAGCTTGGCCCTGCCAGCATCTTGATTTTGGAAGTCTGGCCTCCAGAACTATGAGAGAATAAGTTTCTGTTGTTTAAAGCCACCCAGTTTATGGTACTCTGTTATAGCAGCTCTAGGAAACTAATTTGAGGAAGGAGCCTTGGAAATGCAAAATATAAGCATAAAGGATAAAGGAACAACTTACTCTCATTATTGTAGTCTCTGGCTTTTAACATTCTTTGGTTAGTAATTTTCTTAATGAGATTAAATAGTTTTGACATTGTGAGGCATGTTAAAATATCATTGGTTTTATCAGATGGTTTCTTTTTTCCTTGCAAGGATTTACTGAAATTCCATTTGTTGCACAGTACAGTCCCATGGAACGCTATGGGATATACAAGTAGTTTTGTTTAAGTGCAATTATATTGTAATGAGTTAGAATAGTTATCATAGTCTCAATGTTAAAGAGATACAGACCATCTATTGTGTATGGGGAGGGGAGAGGGATCCTTCATTGCACTGATGCCCGTCTTTTGTAAGTGAATTGCTAAGAATAAAGAAATGTTTTGAACCCTGAGGAGAAAGTGGGAAGATCATTTGATAAAATATCTCACTTGTTTTTTCCTTCATGTTCTTGGATCTTTTAATGAGTTGTATTTTAGTGTACAGTTTGGGAGTTAGTTTTGATTCTTCTCCTCCCCCCCACCGAAATAATTTCGGTTTTAATTAAGTTGCAAAAATAATACAGAGGTTTCTCCTCTGTACCCTTCCTTCACTTAGATTCCCCAAATGCCAATATCTTACATAACCACAACATAATTATCAAAACCAGAAAATTAACTGATATAGTATTAAATAATATGCAGACCTTATTCAGATTTCATCAGTTGCCCTACTAATGTCCATTTCCTGATCCAGGATCCAGTCTAGGATCACACACTGCATTTGGTTACCATGTCTCGTCTCTAACGTGGCACAGTTCTTCAGCCTTTCTAAGTCTATCAAGAATTTGACACTTTTAAAGAATATTGGCCAGTTATTTTGTAAATTATCCCTCAGTTTGGATTTATGTGATTATTCTTGTGATTAAATTCAGGTTTTTCTTTTTGGCAAAAATACTACAAAACTGAAGTTGTACCCTTCTTTGTTCATTATATCAAGAGGTCCCTGTGGATATGTCTCATTATTAGTGATGGTAACTATGATCCCTTGGGTAAGGAGGGGACTGCCAGGTTTCTCCACTGTAATATTACTATTTTCCTCTTTGTAATTAATTAGTATCTTGTGGGGAAATACTTTGAGACTATGCATAAGTTTCTTACTATACTTTGCCTATCAGTTTTAATATCCATTAATAATTCCTGCCTGAAAAAATTACCGAGATGTTTATCAAATAGTGATTTTTCTATTTCTATCATTCCCTCTACATTTATTTATTCTGTTGTAGGGAAAAGCTTTCTCTTTACCCTCATTTACCTTTTCACTCAAGTTTTTATTTATATCATTTTGGGCTCTTAGATAATTGTCCTGTTCTTTGGGTTATAATCCATTATGGTTCAGGTTTTTCTAATTATATCTGTGTTCAAGATGTGAAGGATTTTTCAGAATTTAAGATAAAGTGTTACTTGATGGTGAAACAATAGATTTAAGGAGAACTCAGACATACCACTCTCTAAGGATTTAAAGTAACAACAAAAAATTAGATACTTTAGTTATTGTTCAATAAACAGTATTTGTTCAGAATTTCCTGTTATAAAAGAACTTTTCCTAAACCAATCTACAAAGTAATGAACCACTACAATTTTATATCTTTTATCTGGTTTGGATCTCATTCTTTAAAGTTCATTTTGTCATAAGAATTTATAAAGAACCCATTTCTTCCTGATCATGATCCTGTAGAATTTGTTTTTTCACTGCTTCATCAAACTTAATAAGCACGTATTCTTTTTTTATAAACCTGTTTATCACAGTGCTATGCATTAAGCTCTAACAGTTAATAAAAACTCATTGAACAGATGAATGGATGAATTCATTCCATCAATGAAGTAGACTAGAACTTGAACTAGCTAGAAATCTAAGAAAGAACAAAATCCACTTCTTAAATATCCGGTTATTCAGATAAAGTAACTTTTTTAGGATTGAATTATCTGGAAAATCGCTTCAGATCTACATTTCACTTTTGATGGCTAATCGCTCCTTTAAGATGAGTACTGAAGTACTCTTGGAATAGAGCCAGGCAATGGGGTTAGAGAATTTCTTACTTCCTCTGTTTCTGTAAGGTTAAAAGCAAACTAGGATTTAGCACAAACCTGAGGCTGACATTATTTATTTTTTTTTATAGAGGCTTAGAATCATCGATTCATTTATTGTAGCAATTGAATAAGCACGTATTCTTCCCTCAAGAAACTTAGACTCTACCTATCATGGGTTTTGTGTATTTTTTTCTGTCTTACTAAATTTTAAGTTCGTTAAGAGCAGGCATCATAATTTAAACATTTTTGGATACCAACATCGTCTAACATAGGCCTTGCATTTAGTAGATTTTAAATACCAGTTGGAGTGTGGAACGGAGGGCATCAAAAGAAGATGGTCTTGGCTTTTTAAGTTAGTGGGATTTTTTTTTTTTCCCTTGTGAAACTAAGCATGTAGAAAACAATTTCAGAATGTCTCCTGGAGACTACAGTTTCATCTCTAGCTCAGAGAACAGAAATGTGCATGCTGCAGTGAGAAAGGTTATTACGTTTATTGTTGTTTCAAAATTAGAATTAGTATTATAGAGCCAGTTTTGCAAGTTGATATTGTATAAACTGAGTTAAAAGATGGAGATAGCGATTATGTAGAAAGAGAATTGATTGATAAGGCTTTAAACTTGAAATATAAATTATGGGTGAAATTTTAATTTTTGTTTATGGAAGTTTTTATTTAATGGATTAATATACTCACAAACATATTGAGGCGAATTGTAAAAAAAGAGGTTGGCCTTTAGTGATGTTTTCTTCACTAGATTAAAAAAATTTTTACTGTATGTGTTTTCATTAAATTTCATAATTTTTTCTTAGGACTGTGGTGGTTGTTTCCACATTTTTAAAATAATCTTTATATGAAAATCATAGGATTATACAAACGTAATTATCATGATTTTTTTTTTTTGGAAGACATCTTCCTATAAGTGTTTCTGTTTTTTTCAGAAACTCTTTAACAGTAGCTGTTTGTTTGCTTTAGCCAAAGGATGTATCTGGAACATTTTTGTTGTTCCCCTTGTATAGTCACTAAACTGGTGATATATTTTTCTTAATGAAGCTGTTGTCAGATAATTCTTATTTGTATGAATAGGTATATTCATTAGGGAAATATTTAAAAGGATGTAACTTTTAGCTGGGGAGAAGTTAAGTGGTGGTCGTATTTGAATTTTGGAAAAACTTTTAATTTTAAATAATCACAGTGCAGTTTTCATATAAAGCACATAGAGACATAAATGTCTGTAATTTTGACAGACTGATCTATCAATTTTCTATTTGCAAGCTTTCTCTCATATATTTAGTGCAAGGTGACTTAGTATAAGGCAACTTAATTTCCTTGGGGTTCATTTTTACTTGTTAGATTTTTTTTTTTTTTGGTGAGGAAGATTGGCCCTGAACTAACATCCATTGCCAGTCCTCCTCTTTTTGCTTGAGGAAGATGGTCACTGCACTAACGTCTGTGCCAGTCTTCCTCTATTTTGTATGTGGGTCACTGCCACAGCATGGCTTGACGAGAGGTGCAGGTCCGCGGCCAGGGATCCGAACCCGTGAACCCCGGGCCCCTGAAATGGATGGAGCACGCCGAACTTAACTACTGTGCCACCGGGCCGGCCCCACTTGTTAGCTTTTTTAAAGGCTGATAGTATTTTTAATGCTCTTTAAATTTACAGCAAGCCAGTCAATAATATTTATTTGTGATCAGTTAGTTGTATGATTTAATATTTTACTAAGATAATTTTGGAGGGCTTTATATTTAAATAAATTTATATAAATTTGAGGTTTTCTCTTAAAGATGATAATTGATACATATCTGTAATGTTTTCTCAAAGTTTAAGTTGGGTTAATAATACAGATATGAGTGAATGTCTTGACTCTGCCACAAATCTGCATGTTGAATCTCTAGTCTTTGAACTTTCGTTGCTTGTTTCCATCCTGCTCTGGTTTTGATATAGTACTTTATATCTGATTCTTTTCTCTTGGTTCCACTTGGTGTTTATAATTTTACTCCTGTTTGTTAGATTTGTTATTTTGCATCTGACTTCTGATTCTGATCCCTCATCAAAACTCTAGTTTGCATCTGTCCAGTTGATCTTCTTATATATTTTTTTTACCTTTTTCACATGCTATACCTGCCCTAGTTGGACTCCTGAAACCCAACTCATTACCTGGACCAGGAGGCAGTATTCTTCTCCAGAGAGGAATGAGGGGTGGAGCTTGCTGTAATCTGACTTCTTTTTATAGCTCTAGCTTTTTACAGATTTCCAGAAATGAGAAATTTCAGTTAAATTAAAAGGTAAATTATGTAGTAACTATGTAACTAGTTAGAAATTATAATGAGAAAAAGATCCCATGCACAGTAGCATTAAAAACAAACTTACTAATGAATTAGCTGTTTATTTACCACTTTATTAATGTTACATCCTAGTGGCATGGTGTATCTTTATTTTTACACTTGCTAATTATTAAGTCCCTTTTCCGGCTGCCAGGTGCTAGACAATTCCTTAGGAACAGAAAAAGAAGACAGTTCTCCCTAAAAGATTATACAGTCTCCTGAAGAGCTGGATATGTGAATGAATCACTGAAAATATGTGACAAATTGCTGTGAACTTAAAACTCCTCTAAAAAAATAAAGTTTATTAATTAAAACAAAAGACCATCCTAGAGTGGCATGATAAAGACAAGAAACTGAATGAAATTTCTAATACTAATATTTGCAAAATAATGCATATGCATGCGCCTGCGCACATACACACAATATGTGGCAAAAAGTATTCTGAGTGGTATGTACAAGGTGGTATGAAAGCTTATAACTGTGAGACCTAACCTTGCCTAGATTTCAAGGTTAGAGCTTTCCAATTTGCTTCAGGAAGAGTGAGGAATGGGGCCTGAGGTAGTATGTGCACGTACACAAAAGCAGAAGAGAGTTGGTTTTGTAAGAGAAATAACAAGGGCTTTGGAATTAAGAGTAACAGTAATGGGAGAGGAGCAGTGAAAGTTGAGATTGTAGGAGAGCCTTAAGGTTGCTGGTGCCATTTCATGGTGTTGGAGTATAAGCAGATAAAGTTATGGGAGTACTAAAAGTAAAGGAAAAATGTAACTAGATGTGGAAGCAGCATTTTGGGAAAGAGGTTGAGTATGTTTATCATGGAATTGCATTTTCAGATGCTGTTTAAAGCTTTGGGAGAGATTGGTCAATGTAGGAAAAATGCGAGGTTCTCTGGATGTGAGAGAGTCTTATTCTGGCTTGTCATTTTCCTTTAGTCGAGGGATATTCATCTGTGTTGTGGGATTGTAAGTGTGTATAAGGTCATTTGTATGGGCTTTTTCAAACTTAACTTTCTTCCATTCTGATATATCCTACTTCTGGGTCTCATCCCCTAATCCCTGCTTGGCCTCCCACCTTCCCCCTCCACGAGCTTTAAGTGTCACTACTAAATGAGTCACAGTTACTGAGAACCCTCAATTGTTTTTGTTTTTTTCTTTTAAAGAAAAAGCTGCTACTTTGGTTAGTTTGTTTACTCTCAGAGTTCTCATCATGTTTGATTTTGCATCCTCTGCTTTAAAAAAATATATGTACACATATATATGCATACACATATTGTTCATTCAACAGATGTTTACTAGGTTTCAGGCATTAAGAATGTAGCAGTGAACAAACAGGACGAAAAAATACTTGCCCTCGCAGAGCTGACATTCTTTATATTTTTATCTACTCCTTCCTCCTGTAGCTAAGTAATATTTATTAAACAGGTACACTCATTCTTCAAATTACTCCTCTCAACAACCATATGAAGTATGGCTTCTTTTATTATTCCTGTTTGAGAGATGGGAATACTGAGGCATAGTGAGTTAGAGAATTAGAAAGCATATCTATTCTAAGAGCCCAGACAATCTGTCTCTAGAGCCCAAACTCTTAAACTACTCTGCTGTATTTCCTATGATTTTAAGATTATGTTACTGAGAAATGCTAAGAAGGATAGCTTATTTATAATACATTATTAGAAGAGAAAGAGCAGAATAATGAGCCAACTTGCTGATATCAGCGAACTTTTTTTCTCTGTCCCATTGAGCATGTAATTTGATTTTGGTGTAAATTATCCTTTTGTTTTTAATATTTGAGATTTTCTAGATTATTGTTTTCAAAAGTTTCCTTCCCCATTTCTTCGGTCTTAACCTTACCTATATCCTTTTTGGGCCGTCTTATTTGGGCTAGTGTGAATTGCTGGGTAACTTGGAGGATCTAATTCTATTTTGACATTCTTTTTATTCACTAAAAGAGCTAGAAAATCTTTCTTATTTATAGGCTAAATTTTACAGGGAAGAGAGATTGGAGCTTTGTTTTCTTGATTGAATGCTACTGAAATTCTCTATAATATGAAGTATATATTTATGTATGTTGTATTGGACAAAAATTATAATATTCTTAATTTGATATCATAAACATAGGTAACCGAATCATAATTCTAGTAAAAATAGTAAATGAGTGTATTACTTCTGTGTAGTTACAGAGTAGTACTTAATCAAAATTGATGAAAGCAGTTTTAGAAGTAATATCATTGTCATTTTAATCATTGCTTTGCTTCACAAGTCATGTTACATACCACCACCGCCTACCTGTCTCTGTGTGTGTGTACATGTACGTACACATTGACTACTAAGAGATTCTTTAAGACATCTCAGGTAAAATTTTAGGAATGATGAAAGAGGTGCCTGAATTAATGAGATTGTATTATAATATGTCCTTACCTAGAGAGTGAATTCCTCTGATTAAAAAATAGGACATTGTACTTCACAAATGAAACTGCATGTAATTGGAAATAAACTATGCTTCAGCTATTGCTCTTTAACCCTTGTTCTTGATTCAGTTAATAAGAATTTGTAAAACAGGGTGTTATGCTGAACAAGCTAGCAGTTATATTCTGCCATTTTATTTTTCTTCCTCTCATCATTTGTGGCACAGTGCATGGCAAACAGATGGGGGTACTGCATGTTTAAGTAGGTGGGGCGTTGTGCCTCTTTATCTGTGTGTACACATGGCAGTCTTACACACACGTACTTAATCCACATGAGATCATAAAATTGTCCAGGGAAAAAGAAATGTTAAGTTATAAGGACATAAATTAGCATCTGCTGAAAACCTTAATCTGATGATAAATTATTTACTGATTTTTTTTTACGACTTTATTTTTAAGAGCAGTTTTAGGATCACAGTAAAATTGGGCAGACGATTCAGACTTCCCATATACCCCTTGCCCCACATCATACAGCCTCCCCCACTGTCAATGTCTCGCACCAGAGTGTACATCTGTTTGATTGATGAACCTACATTGACACGTCACTATCACTCAAAGTCCATAGTTTACATTAGGGTTCACTCTTGGTGTTGTATATTCTGTAGGTTTTGATAAATGTATAATGACATGTGTCCATCATTATAGTATGATGCAGGAAAGTTTCACTGCCCTAAAAATCCTCTGTGCTCTACCTATTGATCCCTCCTGCCCCCTAACTCCTGGCAACCACTGATCTTTTTGCTGTTTCCATAGTTTTGCCTTTTCTAGAATGCTGTGTAGTTGAAATCATATAGTATGTAGCAGTTTCATGTTGGCCTCTTGCATGTAGTAATGTGCATTTAATCGTCTTCCATGCTTTTTCGTGGCTTGATAGCTCATTTCTTTTTATTGCAGAGTAGTACTCCATTGTCTGTATGTACCACAGTGTATCCCTTCACCTCCTGAAGGACATCTTGATTGCTTCCATGCTTTTTTTTTTTCCTGAGGAAGATTCGCCTTGAGCTAACATCTGTTGCCAATCTTCCTCTTTTTTTGCTTGAGGAAGATTGGCCCTGAGCTAACATCCATGCCAGTCTTCGTCTGTTTTGTATGTGGGTTGCTGCCACAGCATGGCCACTGACGAGTGGTGTAAGTCTGTGCCCGAGAACCGAGCCTGGGCTGCTGAAGTGGAGCATGCCAAACTAAACCACTAGGCCATGGGGCTGGCCCTGGTTACTTTCATGTTTTGGTGATTATGAATAAAGCTGCTGTAAACATCTATATGCAGCTTTTTGTGTGGAGATAAGTTTTTACCTTCTTTGCGTAAATACCTAGAAGGATAATTGCTAGATCAAATGGTAAGAGTATGTTTAGTTTTATAAGAAACTGCAAAAGTGTCTTCCAGAGTTGCTGTACCATTTTGCATTCCTGCCAGCAATGAATGAGAGTTCCTGTTGTTCCACATTCTTGCCAGCATTTGCTTTTGTCTGTGTTCTGGATTTTCGCCATTCTAATAGGTGTATATATCATTGTTTTTTTTTATTTGCAGTTCCCTAGTGACATATGATGTTGAGTGTCTTTTCATAGGCTATCTGTCATCCCTGTGTTTTGTTTGGTGAGGTTTTGGTTCAGGTCTTTTGCCCATATTTTAAGCAGTTTGTTTTCCAATAGGAGTTTTAAGAATTCTTTGTATATTTTGTGTAACGCTTCAAATGTTAGAAAGATAAAAATGTCTTTGCAAATATTATTTCCCAATCTGTGGCTTGTCTTCTCATTTTCCTGACAGTATCTTTTGCAGAGCAGAAGTTTTTAATTCTCATCAATTCCAGTTTATCAATTATTTTTTTCATAGCTTATTCCTTTGGTGGTATGTCTAAAACCATACCCAAGGTCATCTAGATTTTCTCATATATTATCTTCTAAGAGTTTTGTACTTTAAAGTTTACGTATGGGTTCATTTTGAGTTAATTTTGTGAAGAGTGTAAGATCAGTGTTTAGATTTTTTTTGCATGTGGGTGTCCAGTTCCAGCACCATATGTTGAAAAGACTATCTTTTCTCCATTGTATCACCTTTGCTCCTTTGTCAAAGATCAGTTGACTGTACTTGTGTGAGTCTATTTCTGGACTTTCTATTCTGTTCCATTGATCTATTTGTCTGGTCCTTTGTCAGTATCACACTATCTTAATTACCATAGCATTATAGTAAGTCTTCAAGTTGGGTAGTGTCAGTCCTCCAACTTTGTTCTTCTCCTTTAATATTGAGTTGGCTGTTCTGGGTCTTTTGCCTTCCATATAAACTAGCATCAGTTTGCGATATACACAAAATAACTTCCTGGGATTTTGTTTGGGATTGTGTTGAATCTGTAGATGGAGTTGGTAAGGACTGACGTCTTTACAATATGGAGTCTTCCTGTCCGTCAACATGGAATAGCTATCCATTTATTTAGTTCTTGGATTTCTTTCATCAGAGTTTTGTAGTTCTCTTTATATAGATCTTGTCCATATTTTGTTGGATTTATACCTAAGTATTTATTTATTTTTGGTGCTAATGTAATGGTGTTGTTTTTAATTTCAAATTTCATGTGTTCATTGCTTGTATATATGAAAGTTATTGACTTTTATCTACCTCATATCCTGCAACCTTACTGTAATTGCTTATTAGATCCAATTATTTGGTCTGTTCTTTCAGATTTTCTATGTAGATGATCATGTAATCTGAGTATAAAGAAAGTTTGATTTCTTCCTTCCCAGTCTGTATATCTTTCACTTTTTTTCTTGTCTTATTGCACTAGCTTGGACTTCTAGTACAATGTTGAAAAGAAGTGGTGAGAGAAGACATCCTTGCTTTGTTCCTGTTCCTAGCGGGAAAGCTTCTAGTTTCTCACTATTATGTACGTTGTTAGCTGTAGGATTTTTGTAGATGTTCTTTATCAAGTTGGAGAAGTTCTGCTCTATTTTAGCTTGCTGAGAATTCTTTTTTAATCATGGATGCGTGTTGGATTTTGTCAGATGCTTTTCTTGCATCTATTGATACATCCATGTGATTTTTCTCCTTTGACTCCCAGATGTGATGGGTTACATTATTTGATTTTCAAATGTCAACCAGCTTTGCATAAATCCCAGTTGGTTGTGGTGTATAATTCTTTTAATACATTTTAAAATTTGACTTGCTAATATTTTCTTAAGAATTTTTACATCAATATTCATAAGAGATATTGGTCTGCAGTTTTCTAATAATATCTTTGTCTAGTTTTGATGATAAGGCAATACTGTCCTCATATAATGAGTTAGGAAGTATTCCTTCTATCTTCTTGAAGTCATTGTAGAGAATTGGTATAACTTCTTCCTTAAATGTTTGGTAAACTCACTAGTGAACCCATCTGGGTCTGCTGCTTTCTGTCGTGGAAGGTTATTAATTTTTGATTTAACTTCTTTAATAGATATAGGCCTGTTCAGATTGTTGTTTCTTCTTGTGAGTTTTAGCAAGTTGTGTCTTTCAAGGAATTGGGCCATTTCATCTAGGTTATCAAATTTGTGGGTATAGTTTATAATATTTCTTTATTATCCTTTTAATGTCATGGGATTCTGTACTGATATTCCCTCTTTCATTTCTGATATCAGTGATTTGTGTCTTTTCCCTTTTTTTCTTAGTTAGCCTGGCTAGAGGTTAATTGATTTTATTGATCTTTTCAGTCATTTTCTTTGTTGATTTACTGTTTTCAACTTCTTAGATTTCTGCTCTAATTTTTATTACTTTTTTCTTCTGCTTACTTTTGTTTTAATTTGTTCTTTTTTTTTCTAGTTTCCTAAGATGGAAGCTTAGAAGTCTGATCTTAGATTTTTTTTCTCTTCTAATGTATGCGTTCAATAGTATAAATTTCTCTTTAAGCACTGCTTTTGCTGCATTCTATAAATTTTGATGTTATATTTAGTTCAAAATATTTTAAAATTTCTATTGAGATTTCTTCCTTGACTCGTGTTATTTACAAGTGTGTTTAATCTCCAAATATTTGGGGATTTTCCAGCTATCTTTCTGTTAGTGATTTCTAGTTTAGTTCCACTATAGTCTGAGAGCACACATTTTATGATTTCTGTTCTTTCCCATTTGTTAAGTCGTATTTTATGGCCCAGAATATGGTCTCTCTTGAATGTTCCATATGAGCTTGAGAAGAATGTGAATTCTGTTGCTGGATGAAGTAGTCTATAGATATCAATTATATCCAGTTGACTGGTGGTGTTATTGAGTTCACTTGTGTCCTTACTGATTTTCTGCCTGCTATTTACTAGTTTTGTTGCCATTTTTTATCCTCAGAAGTTTGACAAAATGAGAGAAACAACTCTTTTGCATTTTATTTTGAGTGTAAGAACTGATTGTAGAAATGAAACAGTCAGAAACTCTGAGAAGAAGTAATCAGGTCAGCTTAGAAGACAACATTGGTAATCATGAGGAGTGCACTTTAGATAGTAGAAAAACTTTCAGAGAGAGAGAGAGAGAGACATATCTATGTCCTTTTAGGTAGAGTATCTTCAAAACCAAGATAACTCAGAAAGAATGGGGAATTTTCATTCTTGAAAATGAGAATTAGCATGTAGGCAGTACTCGGTAAATACTTAAATGAATGTTAGAAGTTCTCAATAAAGAAGAAAAAAAGCAAAAGCAAGTGGTTATAGAGCAATACCAGTTTAAGGAAGATTACCTATAAAAATGGAATGGATGTGACCAAGGATGAATTATGTGAGTGCTGGAAGTATAGGAATAATGTTAGAATGACTTATGAAAACTATAGTAAATACAAACAAGACTTTTAAAGCTATGATTAGAACAAAAATAAAGATTAAAGGATGGTATAATGTTAAGTGAAAGATTGGAACTCATCATTTATTTTATATCTTCTATACCAAGAGAAAGATTTTTAAAGCTATAGAGAGTGCACAGAGTAAAATATACAGATATGTAAGACAGAGTTCGATATGCTTAATAGAATAAGAAACTCTGTTAAAAAGGTGAGTAAAGAATAAGAATGTACCACATTATTTTACTTAAGTAAAATATCCATGAATGGAAATTCTCAAAATCTTGGCAAATGTCCTGGAACCATTATTGGACCTCTTGGTGTATGATCCAAAAGCCTGGCAGTGGACTTTTATTTTCTAAGCAGGAGGGTTAGAGGCTAGAGCGGAAAGGTTGAACTGATGTGTTCTACATTTTAAAGTTGTATTGGTATAAACCTAAAACTCTACTAGTTTCAATAAGTTTAAATATATAATAAGTATATTTTTATATTTAACTAATACAACATATACTGGTAAAAGAAGTGTAAATTGATACAATATTTTTAGAGGGAGATTTGGCAGTAAAAAATTACATGAATGTTTTATAAATGTTCATTACAAGGAATCTGTTCTACAAATATGTTTGTACAATTTAGGAAGGATATACATGAAGCATTGTTTATAGTAGTAAAAAATTAGAGACAGGCTAAATTTTCACTAAGGAATGGTTTAAATACTTTTATGACATGTAAGTATTAAGAAGTAATAATTAAAACAGATGGGTTAGAATGTCCACAGTGCTTTTCTGAGTGAAAAATGCAAATTGTATATGAATATGTAAAATATTCCACTTTTGTGTTTCTTATATAAACTTGTGTGAGTTTGTATGTTTATAAGAATCAGGTAATATGAGTTTCTGACTTTGGTCTTCTTCAAAATTGTTTTGGTTATTCTAGTTCCTTTTCCTTTCCATATTTATTTGAGAATTATCTCAAAAATTTCTGTAAAAGATTCTGATTGGATTTAAAAGAAAAGTTTTAATTTGCATACACTGTTCACCTCCAAAATTGTATTTTCTTGTTCCTTTGTAGTCGGTTCTCTTCTCTTCCAACCTCTAAGTACCACTCAACTGTTCCTTGTCTCTGTAGTTTTCCAGAATACAGTCATGCGTTCCTTAACAGTGGGGGTGCTTTATGAGAAATGTGTCGTTAGGCAGTTTCATCGTCGTGCGAACATTGTAGAGTGTACTGAAGAGGAACAAAATTTGCCACCCCAAAATATGTTCTTTAAAATGAGGGTCATTTTAGAGTGATTGTTTTTAAGAAACAAAGGACTCAGAAAGTTTTTCTTGTTAACTCTCCCTTAACTGCCTAAAAGAATTTAGACAAAAAAACCTGTCTCAGGAAGAGAGCTATCACCTTAGCATTATGTGAACTAGCTGGTAGACAGGGAGGAACCTAGAAAAGCCTGTATTTTGGACTCCCTTCTGTGTTCTTCTGTTTCTGTATGACCAAACATTTGTTTTCCAAACGTTTGCTCCTTTTTACCTACCTATGAATTGCCTTCCTTCCCTTTGAAGTCCCTGACTCTCTCCACCCCCAGCATCTTCTTTTGTCTTTAGCTGAGGATGGTATTTAAGGTGAGGGCTTGGCCATTTTGGTGAGTTATTCAGTTTTTGTGGATTTCTCCCATGTATACATCTTATTAAACTTTTGTATGTTTTTCTCCTGTTAATCTGGCTCATGCCAATTTGATTCTTAGACCAGCCAGAAGAACCTAGAATGTTAGAGGAAAATTTCTTCCTCCTCTACAGTACTTACACAAACCTAGATGGTATAGCCTACTACACACCTAGGCTGTATGGTACTAATCTTATGGGACCACCGTCATATATGCAGTCTGTCATTGACTGAAATGTTGTTATGTGGCACGTGATTGTATCTCATAAATGGAATTAAACGGTATATATGTAGTCTATGCACTTGAGATTCATCACTATTGTGGCATATATCAATAGTCCATTCCTTTAAATTGTTGAATAGTATTCCATTATATGGATGTACCATAGTATATTTATCATTTGCTTAAGGACGTTTTTGGGAATATTTCCAGTTTTGGGCGATTATGAGTAAAGCTTCCATCAACATTTGAGTACATGTTTTTGCATGAATGTAAGCTTTCTTTTCACTTGGATAAATACCTGAGTGGCATTGTTTGGTCATGTGGTTAGTGTGTGTTTAACTTTAAGGAAGTATCAAGCTTCTTTTCAAATGGATTGTACTGTTTTGCATTCCCTCCAGCCACATGTGAGGTTTCTAGTTGTTCTCACTCACCAACACTTGAAATGATCTTTTCAATTTTCGTCATTCTAATACGTATATAGTAGTATCTTATTGTGGTTCTAATTTCCACTTCCCTAATGATCAAGAACATCCATTGGAATATTTGTCACCCATTTATCTTCTTTGGTGAAGTGTCTGTTCAAATCTTTTACCCATTAAAAAAAATGAATTGTTTCCTATTTTAGAGTTTTGAGAGGTCTTTATATGTTCTTCTTATAAGTTCTTTGTCAGATGATTTGCAAGTATTTTCTCCTAGTCTATGATCTTTATTTATTCTCTTAACACTGTCTTTGCAGAGAAAAAAGGTGAAGTCCAATTAATCATTTTTTGTTGTTGTTCTTTTATGGATCATGCTTTTGATGTTGTATATAAGAACTCTTTGCCTAACTGAAGGTGACAAAGATCTTCTCATACTTGTTGTCTTCCATTTTTGTGGTTATAGCTGTCCTAATGGGTGCAAAATTGTATCATATTGTGGTTTTGGTTTGCATTTCTTTAATGACTAATGATGTTGAGCGTCTTTTTATGTTCTTGTTCATCAAGTATATATCTTCTTAGGAGAGTGTCTATTCAAGTCCTTTGACCATTTTTTATTGGATTTTTTTGTCCTGTTGTTGTTGGGTTGTAAGGATATATATTCTGGATACTAGATTCTTATGAGTTATGTGATTTGCAGATATTTCCTTCCATTCCTTGAGTTGCCTTTTCACTCCATTGACAGTGTCCTTTGATGCACAAAAGTTTTTGATTTTAATAAAGTTCACCTTAATCTATTTCTTCTTTTGTTGCCTGTGCTTTTGGTGTCATATCCAATAAATTATTGCCAGATCCAGTGTCATGAAGCTATTGCTCTGTGTTTTCTTCTAAGAGTTTTATAGTTTTAGCTCTTAAACTTAAGTGTTTGATCCATCTTTGAGTTAATTTTTGTATGTGGTTTAAGGTCAATGTCCAACTTCATTCTTTTGAATGTGAATATCCACTTTTCCCAGCACCATTTGTTGAATAGTCTGTCCTTTCTTCATTGAATGGTCTTGGCACCCTTGTCAGAACCATATATGTGAGGGTTTATTTCTAAGCTCTCTATTCCATTGGTCTACTATGTTTATCTTTATGCCAAAACCACACTCTTTTGATTACTGTTGCTTTGTGGTAAATTTTGAAATCAGGAAGTGTGAGACCTCCAACTTTGGTCTTTTTTTTCAAGATTGTTTTGGCTTTTATTGGTCCCTTGTTTTAGATTCCATAAGAATTTTGGATGAAATTTTCTGTTTCTCCAAAAACGTAATTGGGTTTTTGATAGTTATTGCATTGAATCTGTAGATTATTTTGGATAGTATTGACTTCTTAACAATATTAAGTCTTCCAATCCATGAACATTGCATGTCTTTCCATTTATTGGTATCTTTCTTTTCTTTCAGCAATGTTTTGTAGTTTTCAGTGCAAAGTTTTTTGCCTTGGTTAAGTTTATTTATAAGTATTTTAGTCTTTTGATCTTATTGTAAATTGAATTTTTTCCCTTCATTTCTTTTTTGGTTTGTTCATTGTTAGTGTACAAAAGCACAACTGAGTTTTGTGTGTTGATTTAGTAGCCTGCAACAATGATACATTTAGTTATTACTTCCAATAAAGAAACACAGTTTATTTTTGTATGTTATCTTCCACCCTGCAACTTTTCTCTACTAGTAGTTTGTGGTTGTTTATTCTTTGAGATTTTCTCTATATAAAATATTATATCACCTGTGAATAGAGATACTTTTACTTCTTTTCCTATTTGGATGCAGTTTGTGTGTCTTTCTTGCCTAATTGCTCTGGCTAAAACATACAGTACTTTGTTGAAAGCTGTGGTGAAAATGGACATAGTTGACTTCTTCCTGATTTTAGGGAGAAAGTTTTTATTTTAGTGTTTTACCATTGAGTATGAAGTTACTTGTGTGTTTTTCATAATTGCCCTTTAAGAAAGTTCCCTTCTCTTCCTAGTTTTTTGAATGTTTTTATCATGAGAGTGTTTTGGCTCTTTGGTATCTCTTGAGATTTTGTCAGATGCTTTTTGTCATAATTTGAGATGAACATGTGGTTC
Source organism: Tapirus indicus (assembly GCA_031878705.1). Lineage (NCBI taxonomy): Eukaryota > Metazoa > Chordata > Mammalia > Perissodactyla > Tapiridae > Tapirus > Tapirus indicus. The sequence goes on from CM062920.1 coordinate 15,703,958, forward strand.
TTTTTTCCTTCCATTAATGTTTTACATAGATTAATTTTCTAATGTTGAACCACTGTTGCATTCCTGGGATAAATCCCAATTGCCCATGGTATATATTGCGTTTAATATGTAGTTGGAATCTGTTTGCTAGCATTTTTTTTTGAGAATTTTTGCATCTGTATTTTTATGGGAAATTGGTCTGTAGTTTTCTTGTGGTGTCTTTGACTGGCTTTTGTATCAAAGAAATGCTGGATTTAGAGATTGAGTTAGGAAGTCTTTCCTTGTAAATTTTTTAGAAGAATTTGAGAGGGATTGATGTTGTTTCTTTAAATGTCTGTGGAATTCATCAGTGAAGCTATCTAGTTCTGGAATTTTTTATCAGGAGATTTATCTCTTTACGTGTTATAGGTCTATTCAGGTTTTCTATTTTTCTTGAACCAGTTTTGGCAATTTGTGCATTTCCAGGAATTTGTCCATTTAATATAGGTTATGTAATTTATTGTCATACAATTGTTCATCCTATTCTCTTATAATCTTTTATTTCTGTAAGATTGATAGTAATATTCTTACCTTCATTTGTGGTTATAGTTATTTGCATCTTCTCTCTTTTTTACTTAATCTGTTTAAAAGTTAGTCAATTTTGTTGATTTTTTTCAAAGAACTAATTTTTGGTCTCATTAAGTCTATTGCTTTTCTAGTCTGTATTTTGTTTATTTCTGCTCTAATTTTTATTATTTCCTCCCTTTTGCTGCCTTAAGGTTTAGTTTGTTTTTCTTGTTCCTTAAGTGTAGAGAGGTAGGTTATTGAATTGAGATCTTCCTTGTTTTTAAATGTAAATGTTTACAGCTGTATTTTCCTTTCAGCACTGCTTTTGCTGCATCTCATAAAATTTTGGTGTATAGTGTTTTCGTTTTCAGTTGTCTGTCTCAAAATATTAATTTCTCTTGTGATGTTTTCTTTGACCTACTAGTAATTTAATTTCCACTTTTTTTGTGAAGTTTTCAGTTTTCCCCCTCTTATTGATTTTTACCTCCTTTTCATTATGTTCAAAGAAGAGATTTTCTATTATTTCAGTTTTTAAAACTATATTGAGACTTTTTTGTGGCCTAATCAGCTATTCTGGAGCATGTTGTATGTGCACTTGAGAAGAATGAGTATTCTATTGTTGAGTGAAGTGTTCTGTATATGTCTTTTAGATCTAGTTGGTTTATGTCCTCGGTTTCCTTATTGATCTTTTGTCTGCATCTTCTGTGTTTTATTGAAAGTGGTGTATTGAAATTGCCAACTATTATTATAGCACTGTCTCTCTCTTCAATTTTGTTGGTGTTTGTTTCATTTATTTTGGGATTCTGCTACTTGCTATATATTTCTTTATGATTGTTATGTTTTTCTGATGAATTGACCATCTTTACCCAATATATTATGTTTCTCTTTGTCTCTCATAAGTTTTGACTTAAAATTTATTTTGTATGATATTAACATAGCCACTCTAGCTCTCTTTTGGTTGCTATTTGCATAGACTATCTTTTTGCATGTTTTTACTTTAAATCTATTTGTTTATTTAAATCTAAATGAGTCTCTTGTAGACAGCGTGTAATTGGGTCAATTTTTTAATCCATTGTGCCAATCTCTCTCTTAACTGACGAGTTTAATACATCTACATTTTAAGGTGATTGCTGATAAGAAAGGACTTTTTCCATTTAACTGTCTTCAGTATAACTTATATCTTCTTTGTTGCTCAGTTCCTCCAACACTACCTTCTTTTATGTTTAATCTTTTTAAAATTTTCTTTATATTTTATAATTATTTTCTTAGGAGTTACTCTGGTGATCACAGTTAACATCCTAAATTTATCCTAATCTGTATTTGAATTGATAGTAACTGAGCTGTAATAACTGATAAAATTCTGCTTTTATCTCCATCCCTCCCCCTTATGTTGTTATAAATTACATCTTTATACATTATGTGTCAATTAACATAGGTATATAATTATTCTTTTATTTATTTGTCTTTTAAATCATATAGGAAACAAAAATAGAATTAGAAACCAATAATACAATAATATTGTCTTCTGTGTTTACCTGTGTAATCACTTTTACCAGTGTTCTTTATTCTTCATATGGCTTCAAGTTATTTTCTATTTTCCTTTCATTTCTTCATGAAGGACTCCCTTTAGCATTTCTTGTAGGGTAGGGCAAGTCTAGCAACAGTCTTCCTCAATTTTTGTTTTTCTAGGAGTATCTACATTTCTCTGCCATTTTTGACTGATAGTTTGCTGTGTATAGAATACTTGTTTGACAGTTTTCTTTCTGTACTTTAGACATGTCATCCTACTGCCTTCTGACTTACATGGTTTTCGATGAGAAATTGACTATTAGTTTTATTGAGGATTACCTGTATGTGATGAGCAATTTCTTTTTTGCTTTTTTCAAGATTTTCTCATTGTCTTTGGCTTTTAAAATTTGATTATAGTTTGTGCCTGTGTGAATCTCTCTTGAATTTATCCTAGTTGCAGTTTGGACCTTCTTGACTGTGTAGATTTCTATATTTAATGAAAATTGGAAAATTTTCTGCCGTTATGTCTTTAGATATTCTTTCTACCCCTTTCTCTCTATCTTCTTTTGGAAGTCTAAGTCCAATGTCTGAGCTTACTCAGAGATGATTTCTGTCAACTTCTTTTTTTCCTGTTAATGGGCCATACTTTTCTGTTTCTATCTATGTCTTGTGATTTTTTTGTTTGTGTGTTAAAAACTGGCTGTTTTGTAGAAGAAGAACAAACAAGGCCCAAAGTCAGCAGAAGGAGGGAAATAATAAAAATTAGAGCAGAAACAAATGAAACTGAAACCAAAAAAACAGTAGGAAGGATCAGTGAAACTAAGAGCTGGTTCTTTGAGAAGATAAACAAAATTGACAAGCCCTTAGCCAGACTCACTAAGAAAAAAAGAGAGAAGGCTGAAATAAATAAAATTGGAAATGAATGCGGAGAAATTACAACAGATACCACAGAAATACAAAGGAGTATAAGAGAATACTATGCAAAACTATATGCCAACAAATTGGACAGTCTAGAAAAAATGGATAAATTCTTAGATTCATACAACCTTCCAAAACTGAATCAAGAAGAAATAGAGAATCTGAATACATGAATCATAGGCAAAGAGATTGAAACAGTAATCAAAAACTGCCCCCAAAATAAAAGTCCAATACCAGATGGCTTCTCTAGAGAATTTTACCAAACATTCAAAAAAGATTTAAAACCTGTCCTTCTCAAACTATTCCAAAAAGTTGAAGAAGATGGAACAATTCCTAAGATAGTTTATGAGGCCAGCATTACCCTGATCCCAAAGTCAGACAAGGACAACACAAAGAAGGGGAATTACAGGCCAATACTGCTGATGAACATAGATACAAAAATCCTCAGGAAAATATTGGCAAGCCGAATACAGCAATACATTAAAAGGATCATATACCATGTTCAAGTAGGATTTATACCAGGGACACAGGGATGGTTCAACATCCACAAATCAGTAAATGTAATATACCACATTAACAATGTGAGGAATAAAAAATCACATAATCATCTCAATAGATGCAGAGAAAGCATTTGATAAGATCCAACATCCATTTATGATAAATACTCTGAGTAAAATGAGTATAGAAGGAAAGTACCTCAACATAATAAAGGCCATATATATCAAACCCCAGCCAACATCTTCTCAATGGGGAAAAACTGAAAGCCATTCCTCTAGAACGGGAACAAGTTATGGGTGCCTACTCCTGCCACTCTTATTCAACATGGTACTGGAAGTTTTGGCCAGAGCAGTTCAGCAAGAAAAAGAAAGAAAAGCAGTCTAAATAGGCAATGAAGAAGTGAAACTCTCGCTGTTTGCAGATGGTATGGTTTTATATATAGAAAACCTTACAGAATCCGTTGGAAAACTATTAGAAATAATCAACAACTACAGCAAAGTTGCAGGGTACAAAATCAAATTACAAAAATCAGTTGCATTTCTATACTCTAATAATAGACTAACAGAAAGAGAACTCAAGAATACAATCCCATTTACAGTAGCAACAAAAAGAATAAAATACCTAGGAATAAATCTAACCAAGGAGGTTAAAGACCTATACAATGAGAGCTATAAGACATTATTGAAAGACATGGATGATGTCAAAGAGATGGAAAGATAGTCCATGCACGTGGATTGGAAGAATAAATATAGTTAAAATGTCCATACTACCTAAAGAAATCTACAGATTCAGTGCAATCCCAGTCAGAATCCCAATGACATTATTCATGGAAATAGAACAAAGAATCCTACAATTTATGGGAGCAACAGAAGTTCCCAAATAGCTAAAGCAATCCCAGAGGAAAAAGAACAAAGCTGGAGGCATCACAATCCCTGACTTCAAAATATACTACAAAGCTATAGTAATCAAAACAGCGTGGTACTGGCACAAAAACAGACACACAGATCAATGGAACAGAATTGAAAGCCCAAAAATAAAACCACACATCTACGGGCAGCTAATCTTCGACAAGGAGCTAAGAACATAAAAGGGAGAAAGGAAAGTATCTTCAATAAATGGTGCTGGGAAAACTGGACAGCCACATGCAAAAGAATGAAAGTAGACCATTATCTTTTGCCATACACAAAAATTAACTCAAAATGGATTAAAGATTTGAAGGTAAGACCTGAACCATAAAACTCCTAGAAGAAAATATAGGCAGTACACTCTTTGACAATGGTCTTAGAAGGATCTTTTTGAATACCACGTCTACTCGGGCAAGGAAAACAAAAGAAAAAATAAACAAGTGGGACTTTATTAGACTAAAGAGCTTCTGCAAGGCAAAGGAAACCAGGAAGAAAACAAAAAGACAGCCCACCAACTGGGAGAAAATATTTGCAAATTATATATCTAGCAAGGGGTTAATCTCCAAAATATATAAAGAACTCACACAAATTAACAACATGAAAACAAAGAACCCAGTCAAAAAATGGGCAGAGGATATGAACAGACATTTTTCCACACAAGATATATAGATGGCCAATAGGCACATGAAAATGTGTTCAACATCGCTAATCATCAGGGAAATGCAAATCAAAACTACATTGAGATATCACCTTACACCCATTAGAATGGCTATAATCACCAGGACAAAAAATAACAAATGTTGGAGAGGATGTGGAGACACTGCTGGTGGGAATGCAAACTGGTGTAGCAACTATGGAAAACAGTATGGAGATTTCTCAAAAAGTTAAAAATAGAAATACCATATGATCCAGCTTTCCCACTACTGGGTATTAATCCAAAGAACTGGAAATCAACAATTCAAAGAGACTTATGCATCCCTATGTTCATTGCAGCATTATTCACAGTAGCCAAGACATGGAAGCAATGCAAGTGTCCGTCGATTGACAATTGGATAAAGAAGGTATGGTATATGTATACAATGAACTACTACTCAGCCATAAAAAAGACAAAGTTGTCCCATTTGCAACAACATGCATGGACCTTGAGGGCATGATGTTAAGCAAAATAAGCCAGACAGAAAAAGACAAACAGTGTATGATTTCACTCAAATGTGGAAGATAAATTAACACATGGACAAAGACAACAGTTTAGTGGTTACCAGAGGGGAACAGGGTTGGTGGTTGGGCAGACTGACAAATGATAATGTACAACTGAAATTTCACAGTTACAAACTATTATGACCTCAGTATAAAAAATTGGACATTTTGAATATTATAGTAACTTTGGGCACTAGATTCTCTGCTCTTTCCCAGGGTTTACTGTTGTTGCCTCTTGAGGGCTGCAGTCATCTGTATAGCGACTTTTTCAAACTCTTTTTGCAAAGACTGTGTTCCTTATGTGTAGTCAGTGATATTTTATCTTTGCAGTTAGCAGTGATCTTACAGATTTCCTGAGCCTTTGAGAGTCAAAAGGAAAAAAGTAATCTCTTGGTTTTTTCATATTTCTTCTTAGCGGAGGTATTCCTTCAAAGGTGGGCCAGGCTGCCTACAGCTTTCTCTGTCTTCACCTTGTGTCTGCGCAGAGCTCAAAGATCAGCTAGAGTTGCCAGCCTGTGCTACTCTCAGATCTTCTCTGAGTGTGCATCCAGCTATAGGTATGCATGTTGCACTCTTGGTTTCCTGGTATATGTGATAGCTCTTATAAAGCCCCTATTCCCCCAGTATCTTTCTCCTCAGCCTCCTTACTTCGAGGCTCTTCAGATTGTTTGCTGCTTCTGTTATCCACTATCTCTTGCCCCAGGCAGCTAACTGTAGTGTATGTCTTTAAATCTTTTTGAAAGATGACATCGAGGAAGCGCTTCAAACACACAGCCACAGTTTTTGAGAATAAGCTCCATGTTGTTCTCTTTGGCACCAGCAAACTGCACTAGGAACTTGGTCTGCTGTCTTTGTGGACACCGTTGATCTGGGAGATGGGAGATAGTAAACGGGTAAGCAAAAATGCTACAGTGCTTTTTTACCAAATTTAGCAAACTCTTTGTTAAGCATTCATCTCTTTTTTTATAAGTTTTTGTTAGATTCCAAATGTCTGTAAAAGTTGATTTTGTCAGTTTTTGCCAGTCTAGGAGTTGCTTCACTAAAGGGGCTGATTCTTGGAGTTTCCTACTCCTCCATTTTCTATGACATCACTTTCACTTTTGAAAGATTTTTGTCACAGTGTATATAATTTGGAGTCCACACTTTTTTCTCTCAGCACTTTAAAGGTGTCATTCCATTGTCTTTCAGCTTACATAGTTTCCATGAGAAAGTCTTTTATAATTCTCGATTTGTTTATCTGTATGTGAGGAATTCTATTTCTTTAGCTTCTTTTCGAATTTTCTCTTTAACTTTGTTTTTTGCAGTTCTTATATTTTAGAGTATTAATTCTCCTTGGGAATTCTCTGATCTTCCTTCTGTATTTTAATATTTAAATTAGTTCTGGTAAGTTCTCTGTTACCTCTTCTGATATTATTTTTCCCTCTACTTTCTCTCTCCATCTGGAATTCTAATTATACCTATGTACACTGTTTGATATTGTATCATGGCCCGTCTTGGGTACTCTGTTTTGTCCTATCTCCCTGCTACTTTTTTTTCTTTAACAGACTTGATTTTTCAGAAAAGTTTTAGGTTCACAGCAGAGTTGAGCAGAAGGCAGAGAGAGTCTTCTGCTACCTCATTTTCCCATGTGCATACAGGCTCCCCCACTGTCAAAATTCCACACCAGAGTGGTACATTTGTTACAGTGAACCTACAGTGACATGTCATTATCACCCAAATTTCATAATTTACTTTAGGGTTCATTCTTTGTGTGGTACATTCCATTGGTTTTGATAAATGTATAATGACATGTATCCACAATTATTTCATCGTACAAAATAGTCTCACTGCCCTAAAAATCCTCTGTTTTCTGCCTGTTCATCCTTCCTGCCCCCTAACCCCTGGCAACCACTCATTCATTTACTCTCTCCATAATTTTACCTTTTCCAGGATGCCATGTACTTCAAATCATGCAATTTGTAGTGGTTTCAGATTGGCTTCTTTCAGTTAGTAATATGCATTTTTGCTTCCTTCATGTCTTTTCATGGTTTGATAGCTAATTTCTTTTTATTGCCCTGAGTAATATTCTGTAGTCTGCATGTACCACAGTTTATTTATCCCTTTACTTCCTGAAGGACATCTTGATTGCTTCCACGTTTTGGCACTTGTAAATAAAGCTGCTGTAAACACCTTTGTGCAGGCTATAAGTTTCAGTTTATTTGGGCAAATACCAAGGAGTGTGGTTGCTGGTAGTACTGATTGATTGTAGTCTGTGTTTTCTGGCATATTAATTTTATTTTAAAATCATTTTCAAAGGTCCTAAATAGATGTTTTTTTCCAAGAAGACATACAAGTGACCAGTGGGCATATGAAAAGGTGCTCAACAATACTCATCATCAGGGAAATGCAAATCAAAACCACATTGAGATATCTCCTCACATCTGGTCAGATGTCTTATCATAAAGACAAGATAAATTCTGGTGAGGATGTGGAGGAAAGGGAACCCTCGCATACTGTTGGTGGGAATGTAAAGTGGTGCAGCCTCTCTGGAAAACAGTATAGAGGTTCCTCAAATAATTAAACATAAAACTCCCATATGATCCAGCCATCCCACTTCTGGGAATATATCCATAGGGAATGAAATCATTATTCCAAAGAGATAGCTGTACTCCAGTGTTCATGCAGCATTAGACACAGTAGCCAAGTTTTGGAAACAAGCTGGTGTTTGCTGACATATAAATGAATAAAGATAACCTGGTATATATTATGAAATATATTCCATGAAATATTGTTCAGTCTTAAAGGAAGTTGGTGGGGGTCGGCCCAGTGCTGTAGTGGTCAAGTCCACATGCTACGTTTAGGCAGTCCACAGTTTGTAGGTTTGGATCCAGGGCATGGACCTACACACCACTCATCAAGCCATGCTGTGTCAGCATCCCACACACAAAATAGAGGAAGATTGGCAACAGATGTTAGCTCAGGGCCAATCTCCCTCACCAAAACATAGATAAATAAATAAATAAATAATTGTTGTTGTTGTCATTTGACAACATGGATGAACCTAGAGAGCATTATGCCAAGTGAAATAAGCCAGACAGAGAAAGACAAATACCACATGGCATCACTTATATGTGGAATCAAAAAAAGGAAAATTGAAATTATAGATAGTAAAAAAGTGGTTGCCAGGGGCTAGGGGATGCGGAAATTAGGGAGAGGTTGGTGAAAGGGTACAAACTTTCAGGTATAGATGAATAAGGTCTGAGGATCTAATGTATGATATGGTGACTATAGTTGATAAAACTGTATTGTCTATTTGATATTTGCTGAGATAGAACTTAACTTTTCTCACCAAAAAATAGGTAAGAATGTGAGGTGATGGATGTGTTAATTAATTGAGTGGGAGGAAGTCCTGCACAATGTGTATGTGTATCAAATCATCACGTTGTACACCTTAATTATCTTACAATTTTATTTGCCAATTATACCTCAATAAAGCTGGAAAGAAATAATTTTCTGTTTTTTCTTTTCTTTTTATTAACAGGATTGCATTTGAGGTTATTTAAGAAATTTTGGGTTGTACAGCACTTGATTCTTTTGCTTCATTGTGGAAAGTCCTCTCCAGCAATGATTACTTCAGAGTTACCAGTGTTACAGTGAGTATTGTAGTTTTCTTAATTTTGTTTTTTTAAAAGGGTATAATATTTTTCTATATCAAAACGTTTTCTTTTATGAGATACATCAAATATATTCTCTGATAGTCAGGAAGTATGTCTGAAAGAACTATTAAAAGTGTAGAATTACTATATCCATCCATGGCCCTTGTTATTTTAATGTCAATATGTTCTGTGGTATTGAACAAAAAAGATGTTACTGTCATATCAGGGGTCAGCAAACTATGACCCATGTGCCAAATCTGGCATGATGCCTATTTTTGTAAATAAAGTGTTAGTGGAACAGAACCACACTCATTCTTTTACAGATTTGTTTCTGACTGCTTTTGTGCTACAAGTTGTGATAGACAATGAATTGCCTGCAAAGTATAAATTTTTTGGGGGGGTTATTTACAGGAAAAGTCTGTGGACCCCTATCTCATATCACAGTTTCTCTAACCAATCTGTGTACGCCCTGTGTACCCACCCCCCTTTCCTGAGATTGAGATTGTTGAGCTATTTTGGTTGCAAGAGTAATGTAAAGGACATACCAGTTGGCATTTCTGGTAGCACCTCATTAGATTTGTTGGAGTTGTAGGATAGATCTGGAATTGAGTCTTATTTTGGATTCTCTGGGAAATGTGATCAGTGTAATGGCAGATACTTTGGTTTCATCAAGATACTATTAGGAATCTGCATACTATGATCTTATAACAATGGCTTAGATATAATGAAAATGATTAACACTTTATGCAATTACTTACATGTTTTTACTGTGTCAGTTCATTTATCTCTCTTCCAAGAGACTGTAGTCGTCTTCCAATTAATTGGTGTCTTGGCCTTCCATTTTTTGCTCTAGAGCTATAAGAGAAAAAGAGCTGTCCAGATTACTTTGTCTCCTTGAAAAACCATAATACCTACCTTCCTTCTTTTCCCCAAATATATGAGATACAATTTAATCTCTTTCTAGTTACTTACCTCAGGCTTCTTTATTAGTCCTTGAGTATGATACCGAGATTGGAGATCTCCACGTAGTATTTTCTTTGTATTTTAGTTTATCTTCATCCTGCCTGCAATGCCTATGTACCTCTGCCCTTACCTGGCCAACTCAGAAGTCCTGTAGGTCTTAGCTGAGGTATCATGCCTCTAGCAAAGCTCCTCTTACTCCTGAAAGTTGGAATAGACTCCCTCCTGTGCTCCTGTAATACTCTTTGCTTTTTTCCTAGCACCATACCTAATATAATGTTTTCTAACCCTTTCTTATTGTTTTTGTCTAAATTATGCACCTTTCTGCCTCATTTTTGTATGGCCAGCTCCGGCACACTGCTGGGTATTAGGCTTAGGTAAATAATCTCTTTGATTAATATGAAACAGAAGTTATATTAAAATAGATGTGTTTAAAGAGAGGCTGTATCACCATGGTAGTATTTGACATCATATGTTTTGTTACTGATTTTTTTTTCCACAAAAATGTAAACCTGTAATATGACTATGGGTAGTGGATAGTATTGATCTGCTGGGTGAATAATGAACTTTGCTTTCACTCTGTCAGCTGGAGATGATACTCTTGGTCAAGATAAGATCTAAGAAGCATTTATTGAAGGCATACAATTTTCTGAGGATTTTGCCAGATGCATTAGCAGCATATATTATCTTGCTTTATCCATCCATCCAGCAATACGGTATCTGCATTGTATAGAAAAGGAAACATGATATGTCTCTTAGTATTTGTAAACATCAGTTTCTGTCATTTGTAAATTGAAGATAATATATTAGAAATTAATCTTGAAGTTCTTCTCAAAAACAAACAAGAAAATCTTTTGATCCAATGATTTTTTTTTTTTCATGAGGAAGACTAGCTGTGAGGTGACATCCATTGCCAACCCTCCTCTTTTTTTTTGCTGAGGAGACTGGCCCTGGGCTTAATATCCATGCCCATCTTCCTCTACTTTATATGGGGTGCTGCTACAGCATGGCTTGACAAGTGGTGCATCAGTCCGCGCCAGGATCCGAACCTGTGAACCCCGGGCCGCTGAAGCAGAGTGTGTGAACTTAACTGCTATGCCACCAGGCCGGCCCCGATCCAGTGATTCCTAATGTTTAATTTAATTATGATTTTTCTAATGTAGACACTGGAAAGGTCACTCTAATGAGTTACCTTGGAGCTATATCATACAGGGACTTGCTAGATCATATTAAGAATTTGGAGTTTTTCTTCCTAGGAGCAGTAGGAAGCCACTGTAGGGTTTTAAGCGTGGGAGAGACGTAATAAGATATATACTTAGAAAATCACTCAGTGCAGTATAGTGATTAGATTGGAAGGGGCCACAGTAGAAGCAAGGAGATCTATTAGGAGGAAAGTGTTACAGTAGCCATACGAGAGATGATGGCATCTTGAACTAAAGTGATTACAGTGGAAATGGAGAGAGGTAGAATTTAGAGTTTTAGGGAGCAAAAAAATCATTTTTATAAGAGTTGATCTGATTCTTCTGTTATCTTAATTTATGTCCAGTGGTCTTGTAAATGCGAACGTTAGTCATTTGCAGGGTTTTTGTAGAGGAGTTGTGTGAAGTTTGAATCTCCGTACCCCTTGACTCATCATTCTAATGTGTCTATCCTAGAGAGATATTTGTTGATGTGTAATAAGAGTTAATATATAAGGACATTTGTTTCAGTTCTGTTTGTAATAGATTGTCACTAGTTTTGCACTAAGTGCTTATTGATAGAGAAGTGGTTAAATAAATTTCATCCATATTATGGAGAACCATTCAGAAATCTTATGTATTTGTATGAAACATTCCTATTAATTTAAAATTTTAAAAATTGAAATATAGATATTTTATATATACATATGTGTATAAAAACATAAATATTTATGGTGTTGATCAAACTTAACAACAAAAGTTATTCTGCAGATTGGGATTCAGAGTTAGGTGTGGCAAAATGAAACTCTTCCTTGTATTCTTATATCTTTATTGCTTGAAATTAAAAAACAAACATTTATGTATCATATCTAATAAACAAACATGCATGCATACATACACTAATTGTAGTGTATTAGTTTTTTGTTGGTAATAGCTGTCACCTTTTAAGCTGCTGCAGTTAGCAGAATTAGAAGTACTTTTCTCTTTTGTCAGTAAACTGTATTGCTTAAGGATAATTAAATTTCACTAATGGGTCACATATTATATGTTAGAACCAACCTGCTTCTGTAGTTGCTTGGAGATTTCTCTAAGCATCAAAAGCACTAGTGGATTCTGTCCACATGAGAAATATAAAACATTGTATTTGCATTCTAGTATTCTGACATGGAGATAGAGAATTCAAGTTTACCTTGAGATCTAAGTGAACTCTGCCACTTACTAGGTATGTGACTATGGACAAGATTATCAGGTTTTCAAATATTTCGTTTCCTTGTCTGTAAAACTGAGACAATAATATGTTTTCTTACAAGGTTTTTGTGCATATTTATTCTAGATAATGTATATAAACTGGCATACAGTGTATGCTAAACATAGTCTATTTGGATTGTAGTGAGGAGAAAAAACAGTATGATTTATTGTTCTTTAGTAGAGATGAATAAGATCAACTAGATCAGGGATTGACAAACTACTGCTAGTGGCTCAGATGCCACTAACCACTAGATAATTTATAAATATCATTGGAGTGTAGTCACATCCATTCATTTACGTATTGTCTATGGCCACATTCATGCTATGGTGCCAAGGGTTGAGTGGTAGATACAGAGACCTTAAGACCCCCAAGCCTAAAATATTTCCTATATAGCCCTTTAAGAAAATGTTTGCTGACCCCTGGACTAGATCAATATATTTACAATTTTAAATACCAGATTACCTTTGATGATTTGCAAGCAGGGAAGTAACATGATATAACATGATACAAGGGAAAGAGTAGAAGCAGGGAGATAAGTTGAGATTAATTCAGGGAGTGGTGATTATGGTAATATCATGGAAAGAATTGAGACAGAATTATTATACTGACGACAACTCAGGAGGATTTAGCTGATGGCACAAGAGGAAGATTGATGTGATTCTAAGAATTTGAGTAAGACAGGATAATAACAATAATAAATTTGTGTAACAACTTAAAGCACACTCATGCATTAACTTAATCATTTAATGATGTTGCTATGAGCAGAAAGCGAGAAATGTCAGTATTGGACTAATTTTTTTGGGGCCGGGGCGGTGAGGAAGGTTGGCCCTGAGCTAACATCTGTGCCCATCTGCTTCTGTTTTGTATATGGGATGCTGCCACAGCATGGCTTGATGAGTGGTGGGTAGGTCCGTGCCTGGCATCTGAACCCGCAAACCCTGGGCCGCCAAAGCTGAGCAAGTGAACTTAACCACTATGCCACTGGTCCAGACCCTGGACTTAATTTTGTATGTGGTATTTGGTGAATTTGAGGTGGCATTCAAAGAAGCATGTTACATATGCAGTTAAAAATCTTGAATTAGAGATGGTCAAGTCTATTGATAATATATTGAAGTCATTTGCATAGAAGTTACACATCAAGTGGATGAGATCTCCAAGAGAGTATAGTGTAAAGGGCGAAGAGCAGACACTGAAGAATTGAGCTTTAAGGAATCAATACAAAGAGGGAATGGAACTAAGAGCATTCAGTGAAGTAGATTGAGAAACGATAGATTGTGACTTGGGCTTACCATTTTCTGTGCAGCCTTCCTGCTATTTACAGTTTTCTGCAGATCCTTTATATAGTTAGCACTGTAGAATTTAATGAAGTTATTGTTCATACTATCTATACCTTTTCAGTGCTGTGCTGGAGCCAGCCTATACTTGCCTGGAGAGCTGAATATTAAGTTTCTAGGAATTTTGTGATCCGATTAAATATAACATAGCCATTATAAAAAGTTAAATTATACAAACTTAAAATTAAATAAATCATATTAAGTGTAAAAGTAATAAGTACTCAAAACTCACCACTTCCTAATTGTTTTACATGTTAGTTTTTTTATGCTCTTGTGGTTTTTATTTGCACCTGTTGAATCTTTATGGTGGAAGTATTTTTTAGTGGTGTACTACTACTGTTCATTACTTCCCAACTCTGTGTTTGGTGATGTCACTTGGGTAGTTTGAAATTGGCTTTAGACTTAATAAAGTGATGGAGAAATTGTTAATAATGCAGATTAAACTTAAAGGTGTGTCATGTCAGGTCTGCAGCCATTATATTATGATAGCACAAAAAATTGAGTAAATATCCTTCCAGTATTTGAGAAATATTATCTGATTCAGTAAAGAAGTTGCTCACGGCATTGATGAATGAGTGAAATTCCAACAAATATCTTTGTCATTTCACTTGGATCCTGTTTGTTAAATTGAACTAAGGTATCAGCCGTCTTTCATGTCGAAGCCCTTTGATCATCAGTTGCAACCAAAGGTTAGCTATGGGTATAAGAGTTTGGCAAAATTATCAAAATCATTTTATATGAATCAATTAGCTGTATGGAATTTACAGTAGAGAATATTTTGTATTTTATTATTGTTTGTAAATTGTGTGTTGTGAATCCTTTATATCACTAACATTTCTAATAACTTATGTGCATATATTTTTTTGAAGAGCCAGTTGTTAAACATTTACCAGCACACCACTGACTTTTATGATTTTATAAAATGAATAAAATTCCTCCTAAGCCTTTATCTTTTTATATTGAAGAAGTAGTTTTTTGCAATTATGTTTTGTATAGCAGCTGCCATTTCCACAGTCATTTTCTCTTCTTTATTTCTCTATTTGGGGGGTTCATTTCACTCAATGTTACATGATATTAGGCAGGGAAGATAACATTTTCGATTTGCTAACGACTGTCTCTAAAATTATAAACCACTTCTAATCAGCCATATAACAGGAGGTAAGGAAAGTAGTGGAACAGAACTGCATTATATTTGTGAATTAATTTGTTCACTAAAATAATGTATCACATTTTCTAGGGATTCAACTAATGAAACTACTGCCCATTCCGATGCTGGCAGTGAACTTGAAGAAACAGAGGTCAAAGGAAAAAGAAAAAGGGGTCGTCCTGGCCGGCCTCCAGTATGTATTATGCTTGTCTTCTTTGTTCTTGTAATAGTTACTGAGTAAAGGGGCTTGATATGAGCTGTTAATTCTAGTACTGTTAATACTTTTTAAAATTTCAGTGACACATTAGAGATTCTTGGAAACTTTGCTTCATAAATTGGCTTGGCAGTGATTAGAAAAAGGAAATTGATTACAGTATCTTCTTTGCTCTCCATTCTTCTTTAGTAAATAAATGGTGGTCCATGTGAAGGCATAAAGAAGATCATTAACATGGAATGAGGTGTAATTAATTATGACTTCCCTGCTTTTTAATTGCAACTCTGATTTCTTGTGAGCGCCTAAGTGTGCATTTTGGTAGTACTATTAGGGATTTGGGGCCAGTCTCAGAATATATTCTCATTGATAAATGATTCAGAAGCTTAGAAGAGCTCTAGGTATCCTTACTTTGAGGGATATCTTTTTGTATTCTGAGTACGACAGTCATTATTTAATTTAAGGCAGCATCAGCTCTCAGAGACAGTAATATCAGTGTCTCAAGAGGTTAAGGCTTATACTGTTTTACACTTATTTTTATGATGTGTTTTGCTATTAGTGATTTTTTCCCTATTGTATAAAAGTTCTTATTATGGAGAATTTCAGCCTCCTTTTATAGCCCCGTACTACTATATGATTTTTCTGAGACTATAGGCAAGTTAACATTGGTTTCTCTAGGATTCATGGTTTATAGGTGCAAAATTGGAAAAATGACTAAACTTGCTTGAAGGTAGGAGAGTGAACTGCCTACATGATTGCTTACTTGAATTTTCTTCTCCTCCAGTTGAAATTCTTCACTTACAAGATTATGATTAAGTGCTGTCTCCTTCAAGAAAGGCTTTATTTATTTCCCTAAAAAGAATTTATCACCCCTCCAGCAGGCTATTGTATTATTCTTTAGAACTTATTTAGTTTTGATGTGGCTACGGCTACATCCCTGTAATATTTTGCTTTCCTTAATGATAAGGAGTCTGTGTATCCAAAAGCTTATATCTCTTTTGGTGTTGGAAATATGATTTGATTTTTAGTGAAATTGCTACTACATAATCTAATAGGTAAATAGTACGTGTTCATCTATGTTTATGGAATTGAAAAAATATTGACCAGGATAGGATAGTAGCATTCTAGAGACTTGTATTTGTTAAACTTGAGTTCGTATTTTCACACTCATTAGTTCACGTGACTGTCTACACTTCTACCTGACTCAGGCCCATTTCTTGATCTTGGTAGCAACACAACTTCCTGAATTTCTACTCTGGGTTTTGCACTGAGCCGATGCTTTTTATGTTATGTGATCCTCACGTCAATGCTATGAAATAGGTCTTATATGCAGTTTATAGAGCAGGAAAAAAAAGTAGGAAGTGGTGATTTGCCTAAGGTCACACACAGTGTCGTGGCAAAGCTAGGATTTGAGTTGATATCCTAACTTCCAAACTCTTTCTCCTAAGAATGCCAAAATGCCAAGCTATTGATTAATATTGAGAAGTATAATTCAGAGTGATCAAATTTGAGTTATGCTGCAGTACCAATTCTGAAGATTGCTTGGACATTTTCTATCAACTGACTCCATTTTGAACAATTCCAAGTTTTGATTGATACACTCTGTTTCGCTATTCTAATACTGTTCATACTTTTTGAAAGGACTTCATGGATCTCTGGTTTTATTCATTTACTCAGTCAAATGAAAACAAATGGTATAAGGACTTTTTGTTAGGAGCAGTGTTGTTTTCCTTATTTGTAAATTCTTAGGGAGTATCTCATTTTTGGTATTTCTTTATGGTATACTATTATCAGAGACTTTTGTTTCTTATTAATCGTTATTTTGCAGTTGTCCTAATTCCTATTTGTTATTATTGTAGCTCTCTACCCAAATAGTTAATGATCTCTAAACAAACATTATACAGTATCGTGTTTATGGCAACCCTATGATTGTATTAACAAATAGTGAACGTCATTTTCTCTGTCTACACACACTATTTCCATGGTGATCATGTTGGATCTCATGACTTGAAATACCATCTCTAAGCTTGTCACTCAGATTTCTGTCTCCAGCCTAAACTTTACCCCTAGACTCCAGACTCATATCCAAATGCCCGTTGAGTGTCTTCGTTTAGATATTTAATGGGCCCAAAATGTTTAAAAAACTGAACTCCTAAGCTTCCTATTCCCTGCCCACTTCCTGTCTGTAATGGCAACTTTATTCCTCTAATTGCTCAGGCTATAAACTTTGTAATCATCTTTGACTGTTTGTTTCTCAGCCTGTATCCAATCTGTCAGCAAATCCTGTCTAATCTATTTGCAAATTGTATCAGTCATTTTTTTACTGCAAAACTGGTTTAAACCACCATCATATGCTTTTGCTCAAACCTCTCAGGTTTACTCCTTGTCTTAGGGCTCTGTTTCATCTTCTCATTGAGGCCTCCCCTAAACATGAAATTGCAGTGTGTGGTTTCCCCTCTCTCTCTATAGCACTACTATATCTAACGTAGCACTCTCTCTATAGCACTACTATACTATCGAACGTAGTATACATTTTACTTATTTATTTACTTACTGTCTGTTTCCCCTACTAGAAGGTAAACTGCATGAAAGCAGGGATTTTTTAATCTGGTTTGTTTACTGCTGGTACTAGTGTCTGACTTTCAGTAAGTGTTTATTGAATGAATGAATGGTGTTTAATTTTGTTAAAATCATCACTATTTTTCCCCCTAGTGTTTAAAATTCTTTTTATTTTGAAATAATTTCAGACACAGAAGAGTTCCAAGAATTCTACAGAGAATTTTTATGCAGACTTTTCATGCAGATTGTCCAAATGTTAGCATTTTACTACATTTGCTTTATCATTTTTTTCTCTATGTATATACAGACACATATACATGTAAATATATGTTTGTATATATAAATCTGTATTATATACCTACTATTATTTTTGAACTATTTGAGAATAAGTTGCAGACATGATGCCACTTTATTACTAATGCTTTAGTATGAATTTCCTTAAAATCAAGGACATTCTTCTACATACCACAGTGCAATTATGAAAACCAGGAAAATAATATTGATATAATACTGACTTATCTATACACTTCATTCAGATTTTGCCAGTTGTCCTGATAATGCCCTAAGCAAAAGAAAAAAATTTTTTTTCTTCTTGATTTAGGATCCAGTCAGGATTTTATGTTGCTTTTAGTTGTCATGTAAATCAACACATCTGTAACCTAACCTGTCTTTAGTCTTTGGTTTAGTATTTTGTTAAGGATCTTTTTTCTTCTTTCTATTTAAGTGAGAACCAGCACTTCTGTTCTCAAGACAGTTTAACTTTTACATTTGTCTAGACTGAGTAGGAGAGGTACGATAAGTAAAAAGACTTTTGTGTCTATATATTCATACACATAAAAAGAAGATGGAGACTACAGAACAAAGTATTAACAATGAGTATCAGAAGGTTAACAGTTGAATTTATTTATAAAAATTGGATCTTCTAAATTATTTGGTACTTTTATTTAAAATATTGTGATTCATGATATCATTTAAATATTTTATGTAATTTTTAATTGATACATAATCTTCTGTACCAAGTTACTGAATTTAATCCTCTATCGTTGAACATTTCTGTTAAAACTTCTTTACTAATATAAACCGTGCTGACGTAAACTATCTTGTAAATAGGTTTTGCTCTAGAGCCATTGATTTTATTTTTGGTCCTAAATTCTTAAAAGTGGAGTTGGTTAGTCAAAAGATACGCCATATATTTTGAAAGCTTTGGGTGTGTATTATTGTTTTGCCTTTCACAGAGCAAAATATATGGCATTGTCCATCTTACCTTTACTTATACTGATTGTTAAATCTTTGCTAATTTTTAAGTGGTGTAAAATTCTATCAATATATTCTGAAATATTGATCATTTGTGTTTCTTTTCTGAATTGCTTATTTATCATTACTGTATCACTTTGTCTATTTTTATTTTTCTAAGAAACAAAAATCTCTTTACAAAATAATTTTATGGCCTATGCCTACGTACTTGTATGATCACTTTTGGAAATGTATTTATCAATTGGACTTGTAACCTTTCTCAGACTAGCCTTTTTGTCTTATTTTTAAAATTTTTCATTTAGTGTTTCTTCCATAGACTAGTTTTTAGTTATGACTTTCTTAATTTTGTTAAAATATACCATAATTCTTCCAAAAAGCCAGAATTAAAATGTGAGTCACCATTCAATTTCCTCATCCCAAGTCCCTCCCCCTCTCACCTGTATCTAATGAGATTCTAGATCTGATGAATTTTTATTTCAGTGTCTTCTACATCTGTCCCTTCTTTTACATTTCCCAAGTTCCTTTCTTTAGGCCTCACTTTATAGGATTCTGCACTGTTACCTCCTACCTTTAGTCTTTTCCCTTTTCCAGTCTATCCATCCTTTTTAATACTGCCAGGTTCACCGTTTTTTAACTTGTTCAAATAGCAAGAAGTGCCTTTTTGTTGTGGGGTATGTTCTTCTAACTTACCTTGCAACCTAATATTTTGTTGTGTTTCCCTACTCATAACCTTTCATTTAGTCAGGTACATCTCTTTTGTCCTTCTGTATGTGACTTATGCTTTCTCACTTCTGTGCTTTAGCTCATGATGTTTCTTCTTTCTGGAATCCTTGTTTCCTAAATTCTCTTTATACTAATCTTACTTATTTTGCTTATTCATTAAGTCCCAACTTGCAGCTCATCTCTTCTCTGAAATTTTCCCTGGTTACCAGTCACCGGAAATAACCCTTCCCTTCATAGAACCCTTCCAACGCTTTTCTTAAACCAAAATTCCATGAAAAGTATTTTTTGTATACTGTAGTTTACTATATTATATTGCAGTTATTTATGCTTTTCTTTTAACTCTGTATGTAGAGATTTTGCATTAAGCTATCCCAAATATGTTTATGTACATTATTTATGAAAGGGTAGGAGTTATTTCATATTTATAGCTTATAAATAAGTTCAAATAAGGCACAAAAGTAAAAAAAAGTTGGCGTATCTGTGTCTCCTAGAGCTTCTAGAAGAGTCATTGTGCATTCAGGCCGCAGCTTATTCTGTATAGAGCTTCTGGGATAGAACAATTTTGGATGGTTACTTTTCCTACCCGGCAGTGCTTACCTTTACTTAAGACAATTTACCAGAAGTATAAGTACAGTATAAGTACAGTTAAGTAGTAGTATAGTTGTAGTAAAACATTTGTCCTGAAGATTATTCCAAACTCTGACATTAGATTGCATCATTTTCACAAAGATGCAGTGAGGGATGTATAGCTTTGTGACTTGCTGAGCATATTTTCCATAAAATTCATTACTTAATATGTTGAGGCAGGCTTTGTTTCAAGGTAGTTTCATTTTCCTACAGATATTCATTAGCATTTTTTTCCCACTGTGTCCCTTTAATTAGCTGCAGCAAAGAACACATGACCCTAGTTTCTATATTACTAACCTTAGGACCACAGATATCTCATTTACACTGTTTATGGGATTTGAAGCTTGAATGTTCCTCCTCCACCACCAATTTTGACAAATTTGTGTTAGGATGTTGAAAAATACATCTTAAATACTATAAGTTCTTTGAAAGCTGTGTTTGGTGCTACGTGGAAGGATCAACTTTTTTTGTGTCTGGTACATAGTAACTGCATGATAAATGAAGAAATAACAGTTGTTTTGAATGAGTGAAAAAAAATCTGTTTTCTAACACCTTGTATTGTGTAGATTGAATCAATTTGAGTTTGTCTGTTTGCTCAGGATTAGATTCAGGTTATGCATAATTGGCAATAATACCACATAAGTGTCACTTAGGCTCTTAAGCATGAATTCTGAAAGGTAGAATACATGAGACTACATGAGACAAGACATAGAAACGAGACACGTCCACTAGATTGAGGCAGATATTTGAGAAGAGATCCTACTGCTATTAATGGGAGAAAGATTTCCTTGGCAGGTAGCAGTTGGGGTAGATGGAGTAAGCTGATAATGTTCTGCCAGGGAGGTTATACCTCTAGGATCAGTAAGCATTTATAGATCTGTGCTGAGCTAGATCTATGCTAGAACTAGTGTCTGTGGGGTCTGGCATCTAATGGCCTGGTATTCAGGGATAGGACTTCAGCCCTTGAGGTAAACTGATAATGGTAGGACAGGACTCTAGCTTCAGAGGAACTGGGTTACTGGCTAGGTTAATAAGGCATTAGTAACCTGAGAATTAAGGCAAGGACTCCATTCTTAAGAAGGCACAATCTCAGAACTGGACCAACCAAGCAGTTTGACATAGAACATCATCCATTTCTTTCATCTGAGAGCACCTTGGATCCTTGTCCTGCAGCCCCCAAACAAACATGTGATTTGAGTGGGATAAGTATAGCTTTATGTCTCAGAGAGGAATTCTTCTCAGGACTGCAAAGTTGTATCCCTTAGGTATAAGTTAAAGATTGTGTGTATCCTATTTTACTATGGTCTTCCCTCTTCCTTACTCTTTTTATTAGGGACAGTCTTTCTGAACATCAGCTTTTTGATTTGTCTTTCTGAATCTTTACTGTTTATTACTGTCTGGTTCTGTAATAAGAAAATCACTCTTGTGATAATGAGGATAAAATATAGGTAGACCCTAGATAAGATCAAATGGATTTTTATGTTCTTATTTTTTTTTCCCTTTTATAACCAATGCTAAAAGGCTCCCAGGTGTGAGAATTATGGTTTAATTTCCTCTTTATTCATGGAGTTTAGTTCATACTACATATATACTATGTGTGTATAATGATGTATGTGTGCGTGACACACAGAAACTTTCTTACACATACACAGGCTTATTTGTTGCAGTATTATTTGTAATAGTAAAAGATTTAAAGCAAAATAAATGTCCATCAACAGGTTAATGGCTAAATAAATTAAGGTACAGTCATGCGTCACTTAATGACAGGGATGTGTTCTGAGAAATGTGTCATTAGGTGATTTCGTCGTCGTGTGAACATCATAGAGTGTACTTACATAAACCTAGATGGTATAGGCTATGTGGTACTAATTTTATGGGACCACTGTCATATATGTGGTCCATCATTGACCAGAATGTCATTACGTGGTACATGACCATACATCTGTGCAATGCAACATTGTAGCTTTCAGAAAAGAATCAAAACATTCTCTAGGTCTTGCTATAGATTGACTACAGAATATGTTGATAGTGAAAATAGAATGGTGCAGAACTGTGCATAAGTAACACAAAATATAATAGATACATGGAAATATATATGTGTTTGGTTTTTTCCAATTTTTTAAAAATTCTGGTGAAATACACATAAGATTTAACTAACTTAATCATTTTTAAGTGTACAGTTCAGTGGTATTAAATACATTCATAATGTTGTGCAGCCATCACCACCATCCATTTCCAGAACTTTCTTCATCTTTTAAAACTGAAACTTTATACTCATTTAACAATAACTACTCCCTCGCCCCCCCAGCCCCTGGCAACTACCATTCTACTTTCTGTCTCTATGATTTTGACTAAGTACCTCATATAAGTGGAATCCTATAGTATTTGTCTTTTTGTGATTAGCTTATTTCGCTTAGCATAATGTCCTCAGGGTTCATCCATGTAGCATATGTCAGAATTTCCTTCCTCTTTAAGGCTGAACAATATTCCCTTGTATGTATATATCACATTTGCTTATCCATTCATCTGTTGATGGACACTTGGGTTGCTCCCAAGTTTTAACTATTGTGAATAGTGTTGCTGGGAACATGAGGTTACAAATATCTTTTCAAGACCCTGCTTTCAGTTTTTTTGGGTATATACCCAGATGTGTAATTAATTGCTGGATCATATGGTAATTCTATTTTTATTTTTTGGAGGGACTGCCATACTGTGTTCCACAACAGCTATACCGTTTATTTCCATCAACAGTGCACAAGAGTTTCGATTTTTCCACATCCTCTCCAAGACTTTTCTCTTTTTTTGATAGTAGCCATCCTACATACTTATTATAGGTATGAGGTAGTATCTCATTGTAGTTTTGATTTGCGTGTCCCTAATTATTAGTGGTATTGAGCATCTTTTCATGTGCTTATTGGCGATTTGTGTATCTTTGGAGAAATGTCTGTTCAAGTCCTTCGCCCATTTTCCAGTTGGGTGGTTTGTTTTGTTGTTGAGTTCTAGGAGTCCTCTAGGTATTCTGGATATTAATCCCTTAACCAGGTATATGATTTGCAAATATTTTCTCCCATTCTATGGGTTGCCTATTAACTCTTTCCCCATTGAATGGTTTTAGCACCCTTGTCAAAAATTACTTAACCATATATGTGACGGTTCATTTCTGGGCTATATATTCTCTTCCACTCGTCTATATGTTTGCCTTTATGCCAACACCACACTGTTTTGATTACTGTAGCTTTATAGAAAGTTTTGAAATCACGAAATGTGAGTACTCCGGTGTTGTTCTTTTTCAAGATGGTTTTGGTTTTTGGGGGTCCTTTGAGATTCCCTGTGAATTTTAGAATGGGTTTTTCTGTTTCTGCAAAGAAGGTCATTGGGATTTTGATAAGGATTGCGTTGAATCTGTAGATCACTTTGGGTAGTGTTGACATCTTAGCAATAGTAAGTCTTCCAATCCATGAACATGGGATGGGTTTCCATATTTTATGTCTTCTTTAATTTCTTTCATATGCATTTGTTTTTTATATGTTTAACTGTCTCTGGAAGGACATTTAAGGAATGACTAATGTTGATTGCCTCTTAAGAGAGAAGATTGTGGCTTGAGGACAGAGGTGGGCAAGTTTTCATTGTAGAACTTTAATCACCATTTGAATTTTGAGCCATGTGAATGCATTACCTATTCAATAAAGAAAAATAACATTTTCCCCCTCCTCTCTTCATACACATACATGTACTTGCTTAAACATATGCATGCACACGAGCACAGTACTGAGAAGATAACCTATTACTCCAAATAGTGAACACAGAAACAAGACTTGTTAGGAGGAGCCAGGATCTAGAGTCCAGCTAAAGAAGATGAATGTGTGAAATGATGTTTTCAGGCAACTTTAAATTGATCAGAATTGTAGCCTATAAAGAGGGATCTGGTGTGTTAGATGACTGAACAGGTAGTAATTGATAGCTTTACATGTCATTCCAAGGAGTTTGAACTTTAACTTGATGGTTATGAGGATCAGAGATTAAATAGACAAGGAAGTGATGGGATTAGGTTTGTATTATAAGGATTACTGTGGTTAAAGTATTAGAAGTATTAGAATAGAGTGGCATTGTCCGATGGAAATACAATGTGAGCTATATCTGCAATTTATTGTTTTCTAGTAAGTTACAAGAAATGGGGGAAATTAACTTTAATAATATCATTTATTTAACCTAATATATCTATAATTTTATCATTTCATGTAATCAATATAAAATCATTAATGAGATATTTTATATGCTATTTTTTGTACTAAATCTTCACAATCTTGTGGATATTTTATACTTACTGCACATCTCATTTTTGACTAGCTGAATTTCAAGTGCTTAGTTACACGAGGCTAGTGGCTACCATGTTGGATAGTGCAAATATAGAGAATCAGTCAGGGTCTAGTCAGGAAACAAAATCCTTGCCAGTAATTTGAACAGAAAAATTCAGTGTGAAGAATTATTAATTGTTAAAAAGTCCTTAATAATTTGTCATTCAGGAATTGCAAATTAAGACAACAATGAGATACCACTATATGCCTATTAGATTGGCTGAAATCCAAAAACCTGACACAAGCAATTTTCTGGCAAGGATACAAAGCAACAGGAACTCTCATTCATTGCTGGTGGGAATGAAAAATGGTACAGCCAGTTTGGAAGATAGTGTGGCAGTTATGTACTAAGCTAAACAGAGTTTTACCATATGATCCAGTAATCATCCTCCTAGGTGTTTACACATTGATTTGAAAATTTTGTCCACACAAAAGCCTGCATGTGAATGCGTATAGCAGCTTTATTCCTAATTGCCAAAAAATGGTGATTAAGATGTCCATCATTAGGTAAATGGCTGACAAATATGGTAGATCCATACAGTAGGATATTATTTAGAAATAAAAAGAAATTAACTATTCAGCCTCTAAACGACACGGATGAATCTTAAATGCATACTGTTAAAGTAAAAGGTGTCAGTCTGAAAAGGCTACATACTGTATGATTCCAATTATACGACTATCTGTAAAAAACAAAACCATGTAGTGATGATAAAAAAATTTAGTATGTGCCAGGGGGAAGTAGGAGGGTTGATTGGATGAAGCACAGGAATTTTTTAAGGTGGTGAAACTCTTCTCTATGATACTGTAATTGTGCATACATGACACTATGCATTTGTCAAAACCTATCGAACTTTACAGAAAAAGAGTAAATTTTATGAATACAGATTTTAAAAAAATCATTTAGGAGGTTAGGGGGATACCAGAGTGGAATGTACGATGAAATAAAGCAATCTAACTCTATTGCAAATGTTTGAAACAATGTCACTGAAGGGAGTGGGGGCGGGGGGAGAGTTGTTGACTTAAGTAACTTTGGAAATGACTCTGTAAGACCAAAGTTAAAGAAACTGTACATGGTGTATGTAAGTACTAGTTCATAAAGTCGTTTTCCATGGGTTATGGTTTAACAATTCTAACGTTGCCATGCATGTACCAGGTTTCTCGCTGTTGGAATGGGAGTTTATCAATAAGCAAAGGGAAGAGGCATCAATTGGGAATGGATTGAAGTTGGAGATATCAGTGCGAATTTATGTTTAGCTTAATACAGGTAACAGGTCATTACATACAGAAGTATTTATAGGTATAGGTACATATACGGAACATAATTTCTTTGCTTTGTCTGCTTAAGGGCCTAGAAGCAAGGACAGTCAGTATCAAAGAGCAAAACCTAGTGCCCAGATCTTCAGCTTTAATATCGTTCTCCAGTAAAAGGAACCAGGGCTCCTTGGAGTAGTGGATGATTTGATGATTCTAAAATTGGGGAAGGGAGAATACAAGGTGAGTCTAGAGGATGTTGTGCTGCCAGAAAGTAATGAAGTGCTAAACACACTCTATTTCTCTCTCTCTCTGATGGGAATATGTCAGATGGACACAGGAGCCAACTGAAAGATCTCCCAATGGCCACAGCTAAAACAAGTTGAACAACAAAATACAGTAGTGTTGAATTACAATCCAAAGTATAAAATAAATGTCAGTAAACCCACATAAGTATAAATGAATGAATGGGTGGGTGAGAATAGACAAATCTCCATACTGAAGAATTGCAAATAATATGAGTAAATACTCCCCCCTCAAAGAGGTGGAGCATAACTCCCCACCCTTTAAGGGTGGGATGCACATAGTCACTTTCTTCCAAAGGGTACAGCATGGAAAGGGGAGGAAAAGTAACTTTACAGCGGAGAAACCTGACAAGCGCCACCTCAGCGAGCTGATTAAGGTCAACATTAACAGTGATTAATCATTGTTGATAATATGTACCCTTGATATGAGGTGATAAAAATGACACTTCATGTCTCATATCTTCTTCCCCAAACCCATAATCCCAGTCTAGTCATGAGAAAAACATCAGACGAACCCCAGTTGGGGAACATTGTACAAAATGCCTGACCAGTATTCCTCAAAACTGTCAAGGTCACCAAAAACCAGGAAAGCCTAAAAACTGTCACAGCCAAGAGGACCTTAGGGAAACATGATGTAAATATAATGTGGTATCCTGGATGGAGTCCTGGAACAGAAAAAGATCATTAGGCAAAAACTAAGAAAATCTGAATTAAGTATGAACTTTTGTTAATATACCAACATTCGTTCATTAATTGTAACAAAGGTACCATACAAAGGGTAAGATGTTAATAAGAGGAGTAACTGGATGTGATGTATGTGGGAATTCTCTGTACTATCTTTACAATTTTTTTGTAAATCTAAAACTGTTATAAAAATAATTTAAGAATAAGCAGTAAACTCTTTATATGTTAATCCACACACAAAAATGGTTGTAAGGCTCTGAACTACTAAGAGAAGTGAAAGAGTACTATGAAGAGCATAGGAATAGAAAATGAAGGGAGCAGGGACTGTAAAGCAGGAGAGAATCCACTCCATGCTATGCTTTGTAGTGTTCCTTTAGTGCCCTCTGTTTACAAAGCCTAACACTACAGCAGATGACAAAAGAGAAATGTTTACAGGGTCTAGCTCCAGCCTCACAAAAACAAATAAGGGTGGATTCAGAGATGAGGAGCAATAAATTGATAATTGAAACAGACTATTATGGCAGTGAATTAAGTCACTCAAACAGAGTATAAAGATTGAGAAGAAAAGATTCTCAGGAGAGACCTGAGGTAACACTAACAGGTAAGCAATATAGGGAGGGAAAAGATATCTGAAAGGAAAGGAAGAAATCACGTGGCCTGCTGAGAGAGTTTCAAGAAATGTCTATTACATTTAGCAACATTAATTTCATTGGTGAGTTTGGTGAAGCAGCAACTACGATGAGTTTATATAATGAAATTTATGGGAATAATAACAGCGACTGCAACCAAGTCTATCAAATTACCCTTGATTCTGAAGGTGAGACATAGATAAGGTGGTAGCTAGTGTTGACTTTTTGTGTGTTTGTGTGTGTGAGGAAGACTAACCCTGAGCTAACATCCATTGTCAGTCCTCTTTTGCTGAGGAAGACTGGCCATAGGCTAACATCCGTGCCCGTTTTCCTCTACTTTATATGGGATGCCGCCACAGCATGGCTTGACAAACGGTGCATCTGTCTGTGCCCAGGATCCAAACCTGCGAATCTTGGGCCACCAAAGTGAAGTGCACAAACTTAACTGCTACACCACTAGGCAGGCCCTCTACTGTTGACTTTCTTTAAAAATTGGGGGTATAGGGTGAGACGTTAATTGAAGAATGTAAACTCCATCAAGGTAGGAATGTTTGTTTTGTTTATTGCTGTATTTCTAGTACCTAGGGTGCTTCCAAATATGTCCAGTGTATATTTATTGCATGACTGGATGAGAAATACTTGAGCACTTTAGTAGAGGGAGAAATTGAATATGCAGCGTTTCCAAGTAAGATTTCTGAGGAAGGAAGGGAGTATTGTGGAAGGTATGAAGAAGGAAATGTGAAGAGGAGGCATGGTTAAAATGTTCAGTATTGGCATTATTGTTTTACAAAATTCTAAATCTTTTGGTTTTTTTACTTTATTTTCATGCCTTATATAAATTAACTTGTGCTTTGCTGTTTACACTTTTTTATCACTAAAAACAAATTGTAAAGCTTCCTTTAGTCAGGGATTGTGTCTCTTATCTGTAGTAGTGCTAACTGCCTTTTACAGTATCAGACATAATTTGAGATCATTCTGCATAACGCATGGTATGCCTGCATTAAATTTAATTTTTTCCTGATCTTTTTATTTAGTCTACAAATAAGAAACCTCGAAAATCTCCAGGAGAGAAGAGTAGAATTGAAGCTGGAATTAGAGGAATAGGCCGTGGAAGAGCTAATGGGCACCCTCAACAGAATGGCGAAGGGGAGCCTGTCACATTGTTTGAAGTGGTGAAACTGGGGAAAAGTGCAATGCAGGTAAATTTTCAGTGTTTTTATTTTATTTATAAAGCAATACAGTCAATAACCTATGTGTAACCTGTTAGTGTATATATTGACGTTTTATATACTCTTCTTGATTATGTAATCAAGAAGTTTATTCTTACAGGTTTTCTTTGATAGTTTTGTAAAGAGTGTCAGAAAAGGCATTTTGTTTAATAGTAAGACACACTTTAGATTACGTTTAGTAAAATGACTTGCATATAATAGGAGTTGCATAAGAGAATTTTTATTGCCTTACTAATATATTTTTTTAGAATCTGACTTAATATAAGTAACATATATGTACTGAAGAATATTTAAGAGAAGAAAGGGTATAAACAGCATTTCTAAGTACTGAATTAGGAATAACCACAATTAATATTTCATGGTTATTTTGTGTATATGCGATCTTTTATAAACATCTTCCTCTTTTCTCTCTTCTCATTGACTTGACAAATATCATTCAATATTCTGCAAGAGCACATTTTTATTGGCTTCTTACTAATTCATTATAAGGTTAAATTATAATTATTTTACTATTCTTTTAGTACATCCTTACTTTTTTTATTAGTATAAAATTTATTCTCTACATCTTTTTTCATTTTAAAATATTAGATGTGAAATTATTTAGTTTAAGGGTGTTTCCTAACTGTGTGATACATAAATACCATGTTACTCTCCAAAAACTTATACCAGTTTGTCTTTCACCAGAAATGTAGCTAGCAATTGGATACTTTATATTTAAGAATTATTTGATAACATAGGTGAAAGTGATAATTCATTATTTTAATTTGCATTTATTTGATCACTAATGATTAATAATATGTTAAATCTTTTTATTTGATTTCTTTTTTGCTCATTTTTTGATACTTCATTTTTTAATTTAAACTTGAAATTTAGGTAATTTATGAAACAGATTTATTTTTAGAACTAAAAGCAGGCAACTTCTCGTTAGTATACTTTGTATTTTTTACTTGTATTTCCTTTTGAATTCCTTAAGGGAGTATAGTGTTGACTGCTTTTTATGTATGTTACCAGATGGATATGTTCAAGGGTCTTGGAATTTGTGTGGGAAGGGAGGGAGGTGGAGTAGTGGGATGATGCTAAATGGTAAAAGAAATATTGAATTCCCGGTTATCCAAAGCAATGGACAACCTGTTAATTATAAAAGTGTAATTTAAAAATAGATTGTGACCTGTAGCCATGAGCTTGTCAGTTTATTACACTTTAATAGAAAAATTGTTAACAGGGTACAGAAATATTAACTTTTGAAATCTACTTTATTACTTCCCACCTTTAGGTTGAAATACAAGTGGAAAAATAAAGGAAGTTTATTTTTATATAAAAATTTTAAAATTTCATTTCAGTATTTTGCTTTCATTTTTTTCATGTAAAACTTTAAAGATATTTGTATGTATAAAGGTAATCTTAGTGCATATTGTATTAAAGCTCAGTACCAGCTTTTATTTAATATGAACAAAATCTTTAAATTCAGTATTTAATATGAACAAAATGTAATCTATATTTGAAACAAAATAATGACAAGTTAATTTTTTTCATCTTCTGTGTTCTTTAGTTTTCATCTAGATTACTCTTCTCTAACGCTGTTTTATACTATCCCTCTCTGCTTCAGTTCTTTTGCATGCACATTTTATGAAACGTAAGAGTTTAGTCGTCAAGACCGCGGGGCTTTGTATAATTTGGTTTTAACCCACCTTTTGAACTTTTTCTCACTATTCTTCTATTGAAATCTGCCCCAAACATTTTTTAACTTTGGTGTAATTTTTTATTATTCATATTATATTTTTCCTTCCTAGCTATATTCAAATTAATCTACAAACTTCTATAATTTTTTTTTGCTCAATCTTCTCTTGTGGGCATTTTTCCTATGAATTTGCCTTATAATTTTTAATATTTGTATACTACTCCCTAACATGGCTGGACCATGATTTATTTAACCAATTTTTATTTGGGCTGCTTTATTCTTAAAAAAAGAAATAAGTATGTTTAAGATACCTATTTAAGAATAGTTTTATTCTATTAAGACTAGTACTTCTTTGACTATCCTTATATATCCATCTGGATGAACACATAGGAGTATTTTTGTAGCATAAATTCCTGAAAGTGGTGCTAAGCAAAGAAAACGCATGTTTTAAAAATTGATTAGGGTCTTCTATTGAAGGTGGCACACTAATTTCACTGTGTATTATTTTCTCACTTCAAACATAAAGTAATGATAGATAAAATATTTAAAAAAGAACACAGAAATTAGTGAGTTTAGAAATGAAATGTTTCTGTGGTTTATGTAGAAGAAAAACTACAAAGTGATGAACAGGATTGGGCTTAGGGTGGAGAAGCAGGTACTTGTAGCCAAGAGTTTGGCTTTTGTGTGTTAAAAGGACTAAAAGGTGTTTCATGAAGAATAGAGTCAGGCTTACCACATGAAGCCAGAGCCTAATATGAGTCTCCATACTTGTAAAGAGACTAAAGAAAGCCACTAATAACTGCTGCATAGGCTAAGGCTTATGTTTAGGGCATCGTATATCTCAGATTAGCCTTGAGACTCCCAGTTTATGCTTATCATCCATGTAGTTATTAATAGACATTCCTTTAATACTCAAGAGGGTCCTAGTTTGGATAAAAACTTATACTAAAACTTCATTTACGGGAAATCAAGGGCTGAGGGAAGGGAGAAGACAGATATAGTCCTTATAACCAGAACCTGAGTTGAAATGTCTCCTTACTTGGTTGGTGACTGGGTCTGTAGAAATTGCCAATATTATTTTAGAGCAGGAAGTTCTAAGCTTACATTATATGGTCTAGTTGTACAGTGGAGTGACAGGGATGAGCAGAGGTAATCACAAAAACATTAGATTGGGAGGGATGAACAGTAAAAGAAATAAGTATATTCAAGATGCTAGAGAAATGAAGGAAGAAATTCTGTCTAATACAAAAAGGGGATAAACTTAGTAAATTAGTTTTACTGAGGGAAAAATAGCTACATTAGATGCCATCAAAGGGAGAATTCAGGAATTGTAGAATGGTAGAAACTAGGAAAAGGAAAACAGCAAACTTAAGTAATTTTAAGAAAGGAATACAGGCATACCTCAGAGATATTGTGGATTTGGTTCCAGAGTACCAGAATAAAGTGAATATTGGAATAAAGCGAGTCACATGAATTTTTTCATTTCACAGTGCATATAAAAGTTGTCTAAAAAATGTACATACCTTGGGGCTGGCCCCGTGGCATAGTGGTTAAGTTCACACGTTCTGCTTCGGTGGCCTGGGGTTTGCAGTTTCGGATCCCGGTTGTGGACTGACACACTGCTTGTCAAGCCATGCTGTGATGGCACCCCATATAAAGTAGAGGAAGATGGGCACGGATGTTAGCCCAGGGTCAGTCTTCCTCAGCAAAAAAACACGAGGGTTGGCAATGGATGTTAGCTCAGGGCTAATCTTCCTCATGAAGAAAAAAATGTGCATACCTTAATTAAAAAATATGTCATTGTTAAAAAGAATGCTAATTATCATCTGAGCTTTCAGGAAGTTGTAATCTGTTTGCTGAACACAGTATCTGCGAAGAGCAGTAAAATGAGGCACGCCTATAATAAAAGTAGAATTGGAAATTAAGTAGAAAAAAATGGTAGAAAAGGTCAACAAAATCAAAATTTTAGCAATTTGAGTTCAATGCTTTTTTTTCCTCAATTATTTTATTGAGATTGTATTAGTTTATAACTGTGTAATTTGAGGTGTATGTTATTGTATATCAGTTTCTGTGTAGACTGTGTCCTGCTCACCAGCAATAGTGTAATTTTTATCCATCACCATACATATGTGCCTCTTTACTCCTTTTCGCCCATCACCCACCCCCTTCCCCTCTGGTAACCACTAATCTGTTCTCTTAATCCATATGTTAGTTTATCTTCCACATGTAAGTGAAATCATTTGTCGTTGTCTGGCTTATTTTGCTTAACATCATACCTTCAAGGTCCATCCATATTGTTTGCAAATGGGATGATTTTGTCTTTTTATGGCTGAGTACTATTCCATTGTATATATATACACCATTATCTTCTTTATCCTTTCATCTGTTGTTGGGCACTTGGGTTGCTTCCACATCTTGGCTATTGTGAATAATGTTGCAATGAACATAGGCTGCATAAAATATCTTTGTGTTGTTAATCTCAAGTTCTTTGTGATACTAAGACTCTACACCAGTGGTAGTTGTCTCACAAAGTAAAGTGTGTTTGCAGCAAATAAGAGGCCATGAGGAATCATTTCCAAAGTCATGGCATCCTAAACACAGGGAATAGGAACTTTTATTTTGGTTGGGGAATGAATATTCAAAAGGGAGAGGCAGGTACACTGCAGATTATGATAATGAGGCTTAATCTCCTCTTGAAGAGATCTTCCCATTAAAATTAAGACAAAGTCATGGGCATAGCTCTTGTCAGGAGACTTGGTTAGCTTCAGAGTGGTTGCTGGGTGTGTCTCCTTAATATAAAAAAAACAACTTGGAAAAACAGTTAAATGCTTCCAAACACAGCCTTGAGTTTCTTGGGGCACTAGTCAGTGACATTTGGATAAATACCCAGTAGTGGGATAGCTGGATTGTATGGTATTTCTATTTTTAATTTTTCAAGAAATCTCCATACTGTTTTGCATAGTGGCTGCACCCGTTTGCATTCCCATCAGCAGTGTATGAGGGTTCCCTTTTCTCCACATCCTCTCCAACATTTGTTACTTTTTGTCTTGGTAATTATAGACATGCTGACAGGTGTAAGGTGATATCTCATTACAGTTTTGATTTCCATTTCCCTAATAATTAGTGATGTTGAACAACTATTCATGTGCCTTTTGGCCATCTGTTTATCTTCTTTGGAAAAATGTCTGTTCATATCCTCTGCCCATTTTTTGATTGGGTTGTTATTTTGCTGTTGAGTTGTATGAGTTCTTTATATATTTTGGAAATTAACCCCTTGTTGGATATATGATTTGCAGATATTTTCTCCCACTTGTTGATGGGTTTATCTTTTTGTTTTGTTGATGGTTTCCTTTGCCTTGCAGAAGCTTTTTAGTTTGATGTAGTCCCATTTGTTTATTTTTTCATTTTTTCCCTTGCCCAAGTAGACATGGTAGTCGAAAAGATGCTGCTAAAGACCAATGTCAAAGAGTGTCCTGCCTACATTTTCTTCTAGGAGTTTTATGGTTTCAGGTCTTAAATTCAAGTCTTATTCCATTTTTAGTTAATTTTTGTGTGTGGTACAAGATAATGGTCTACTTTCATTCTTTTGCATATGGCTGTCCAGTTTTCCCAACACTATTTATTGAAGAGACTTTCCTTTCTCCATTGTATGTTCTTGGCTCCTTTGTTGAAGATTAGCTCAGATCTTTGTAAACCTTTGCCTTTTTGTCTCAGATATGAAGGTTTCCTTCATTTCTTGTAAGGGAGACCTAGTGGTGATGAACTACCTCAGCTTTTTTTTGTCTGGGAAAGCTTTTATTTCTCCATTGTATCTGAAGTATAAGTTTCACTGGATAGAGTATTCTTGGCTGAAAGTTTTGTCTTTCAGTATTTTGAATGTATCATCCCATTCTCTTCTAGCCTGTAAGGTTTCTGCTGAGAAATCCGCTTAAAGTGTGATAGGTGTTCCTTTGTAGGCTGTTGTCTTCTGCCTTGATGCCTTTAATATATTTTTTTTTGGTTACTGACTTTTGCCAGTTTTACTGTTAATTGCCTTGGAGAAGACCTTTTTGCATTGATGTAATTAAGAGTTCCCTTGGCTTCATATACTTGTTAAGTCCTGTTCCTTCCCCAAGTTTGGGAAGTTCTCAGCTATTATTTCTTTGAACAAGCTCTCTGCTCCTTTCTTCCTCACTTCTCCCTCTGGAGTACCTATAATCCTTATGTTGCTTTTCCTGAGTCAGATATTTCTGAAAGAATTTCTCCACTTAAAAAAAAATTTTAGTTCTCCCTCCTCCTCTGCTTGAATCATATCTAGATCCTGTCCTCTAATTCACTAATTCTGTCCCCCTATTTTTTATGGTTTCTAGGTTATTTTTTGTCATTAATTGTGTTCTTCATATCCAGAATTTCTATATAGTTTTTTTTTTAAGAGCTTCAGTCTCTTTGGTGAAATATTCCTTCTGCTCATTAATTTTATTCCTGAGCTCACTGAACTGTCTTTCTGAATTTTCTTGTAACTTGTTGAGTTTCATTATGAACACTATTTTAAATTCACTGTCATTTATATTATAAATTTCTGTGACGTCAGGATTGGTTTCTTGAGACTCATCATTTTCCTCCTGCTCTGAAGTGTTGCTGTAGTTTTTCATGGATGGTCTTTGGTGAACTGATCCATTGCTGATGTGTTTTTGGTAGTATTAGGTCACAGATTCCACCTTCACCACTGGGGGAAAGTAGGAGCTATGTTTCTGATCCCGCCCCATCTGGTGGAAGTTGTGTGGGTACGGCTGCTCTGCATTGGCGCAGGCTGGCCACAGCTGCTTGGCGGGTCGCTCTCATGGGGATGGAGCCTCTGTGCTTAGTC
This sequence comes from Tapirus indicus, assembly GCA_031878705.1. Lineage (NCBI taxonomy): Eukaryota > Metazoa > Chordata > Mammalia > Perissodactyla > Tapiridae > Tapirus > Tapirus indicus. Next base: position 15,739,364 of record CM062920.1, read on the forward strand.
AGCAGGTTGTGCAGGACTAAGCTGGCACTGTGCTCACTGGTGGTTTGGGTGAGCTGCTGTGCTTGGCGAGTGGGGCACCTTGGCAGGGGCTGACCAAGGCCACTTGGTGGGGAGTATTTCCATTGGCGGGGCTGCCAGGGCAAGGTGGGTGCTCCTGCAGGCCGGGCTACCCTTCTGAAGGCATTCACATGCATCCCAGGGTGCCCCTACCTTCTCTAACCATTGCACTGGCCGCTGTGCTTGGTGTGTGGGAGTCCTCTGTGGGGGCTGAGCCACAGCCACTGTGGGGAGCATTCCCCCGGGGGTGCCACCGTGGTGTATGGGGCGCTCCCGTAGACTGGGCTACCCTTCTGAAGGCATTCACGCACAGGCTGGGCTGCCACTGCCTCCTCTTAAGAGTTGTGCCAGCCACTGTGTGAGGATCCGTGACCTGGCTTGCTGCTGCTGAGGAGGGGGAGAGGTGTGCTTACCTAGTTCCACTGCTTCGTGGGGATCCAGTCCACCCACCTTCAGATGTATAGCTGCATGGGTCTCTCAGGCATCCTGTTGTGCTGTTTAGGTATCCTTTGTTGGTTAACGAGTGTCCATTTAGTTGTAATTTAGAGGGTGAGAGACAAAGGGAACAGCTCAGTTCACCATGTTGCTGATGTCACCACCTCAATACTTTTTTAAGACATGGAAGTCTTATCTTAGGAATGCAAGTATGGTTTAATTTTAGAAAACCTTTCATTATAATATACCAAATAATCATGTTATGGGGGAAAAAACCTTATCCTTATCTGAATTGATGTGGAATGTTTAGAAATATCATAGCTGATATTCATGATGAACAAGAATTCTTGATGAGTTAGGAACAAGAGGGAAGTTCCTTAGCTTCGTAAAGGTTGTCTCCCAGAAACCTATGGCTCATGTCTCATTATTTTTATTTTTATTTTTTGTGAGGAAGACTGGCCCTGGGCTAACATCCATGCCCATCTTCCTCCACTTTATATGGGATGCCGCCACAGCATGGCTTGACAAGTGGTGCCTCTTTCTGCGCCCAGGATCCGAACCTGTGAAACCCCAGGCTGCCAAGGTGGAGCGCGCAAACTTAACTGCTATGCCACCGGGCCGGCCCCTATATTACATTATTTTAAACAGAGAAATTTAGATGTGTTGACAGGACCAAGCAGTAGAGTATTTACTACTACTCAATACTCATTATAAAGTAAGAAATAAAAGGTCTAACAATTGAAAAGGAAGATACAATATTGTCTGGTTTTTTTTTAGAATATACAGTTGTTGATGTAGAAATTTCAAGATAAACTGTAGTCTTTTAGAACTAATGAGAGTGTTCAGCCAAATTTCTAGAGAGAAAATTAACATTAAAAAAATCAGTAGCCTACTGTTTACTAGTAATAACCGATTGGAACATGTAATTGGAAACAAGAGCCCATTCAATAAAGTTTAAGGATTAGTGAATAAAATTTTGTGTGGAACAGAATAAAATACTATTTCATACTCATCATACTGAGTAACATAGAAATGGCTGGAAGATGCTAAGAATCAATAAGGCTGTAGAGTAGTAACTGGTACAAGTCTGTATTAACCCCTTTGGAGAAAAATTTGGCAGCATCAAGAAAAGTTGAATGACCTATCCATTTTTCATTCACTCAGTAAATATTTAATGAGTGCCTACACTGTGGGAGCCACTTCTTTTTTCTTTTCCTATAACTGAGAATACTTGGAGAAAAAGCAGTTCAATTCCTAGATGTAACCTCTAGAGAAATTTTTGTGTGTATTTATAAAGGAGGCAAATATAGGAGGTCTTATTGCTGCTTTATTTGTAATAGTAAAAAAAAAAAAAAAATGTGAGAACACCTAAATGTCTGTGAATGGTAGAATTGATAAATAAAATGTGTTGTATTCAAACACTTAAAGACTCTATAGCAGGTTAAATGAGTGAACTGGATCTCTGGGTATCATGATGGGTAAAGTATATACACATACATAAGATTATATAATATAAAGTTTATGATGTTGATTACTTACTGAGAGGATAGGAGAAAGAGAATGGGACCAGACAGGTGTATAAGGGGTGCTACAGCTGTAACTGAAAAAGAAGCAAGAAGAAACAAATTTGGCTGTAAAATATTAAGTGTTGTTGAAGCTGAATGTTCCATACCTTCTTGTTTATTTTATTATTTGAAATAAAAACAGATAGGTATTTCTGAAATGCTTCCCAGAAGGAGGGCTTCTGTAGTCAGTATGTTTGGAAAAGGACTATATCCATTCCCCTCTGGAGAGGTACAAAATGTGAAGGCTTTGATAAGATTTGTATTAAAGAATCTAATTTCTTTTGTTTATCTGGCATTCTACAAACCCTTGATTCGTATAACTATTTATGACCATTCTGTCTTTTTAGTCTTTTCTCCCTATCAGAATTTTAAAGAATCAGTTTAACCAGCTTAATAGAAACTTACTATGCACTTCCTATAATCAGGCTGTGCTAGGTAGTTCCTGTAAGTACAGAAATAAAACCACAGTTCTGCCCTCATGGAATATAGTCTCATGAGAAATAGGTGTTAGAGAATACTTTAGTAAGAGAGATACATAGTGGGTTGAAAACACTGAAAATTCACTTACGCCTGTTTAGATGACAGGGAAGGCTTGCCTGACTAGATAGAACTTAAACTGATGCTTGAAAGATGAGTAGGAGTTAGGTAGGTAGTAGCAGAGGACATTTCTTAGAGTAGAAACAGGACATGCAAAGATGAAATCTATACTCTCATCATAGAGTGTATAAGATGCACTAGTAAAAATAGAGCTAAGAGAGAGCTAGATTGTGGACATTGAATATTTTGACTTTTTGTGAAATCGATGGCACTTTAGGAAGAAAATTATTTGATCATGTTAGCTTTTTTAGAAATACCTTTCTGGAAGCATTTTAGATGATGATTTGGGGAGTGTAAGGCTGGAATCAGACCAGTTAGGAGGCTTTTTGTTTTTTTTTTTTTTTTTACTGACCCAAGTGGGAAGTAATGAAAGCTTGAATTTATAGAGTGTCAGTGAGGGTGAAGAGGAAGTGACAGATTCTACAAATATTAATGATTCTGAAAGATGAGAAAGAAGAAGGAATCTAAGGTTATTCTCGGTTGTTTGTCTGGGTGGTGTTCACTGAAGAAAATTTGTAAGAGTATAGTTGTTGAAGGATGGGTATGGGAATAGTTTGGTTTGGACATTTTGACTTTTAGATGCATGACACCGAATACATGCTGGATTTTGGAACATTCAAGTTATTTATTTAATCTAACTGATATTTGTTGCTTTAGTAGTTATGAGTTTGAGTAGCATCTAAATGAATTTCTGTAATCCATTGGCATTTGCATTTTGTACCTCTAGATGTCAACTGGAAAAGTTGGACTATAGTTTATTTATTCAACAAAAATTCATTGAGAGCCGCTTGTTTCAGGCATTGCGTTAGGCATAAGACATACAATATGAACTAAACTTGTCTGACCCTTGCCCTTACAGACTTTCTAATCATAAAAGGGAAAGGAAATCCTTTATACTAATTAGAGGATCTGTTAATATATCATTACAAGCTGCTGATTAATGCTAAGAAAACTCCCTTTGGATTTAGTGTACTGATAATATTTACTTATGTGAATAAGGAATTGGAATCAGCCTATAAATGAAGTATGCTTAATGACACAATTTGATCTTCTGTTTGCTTTTGACAGGTGACTCCCAAGGTAAAACTGATTTTGTCCATTAAAGTGTTATTGGGAAAGACATAGGTGTCTTAGTGGATAGTGTGCAATCAGTCATTCTTGCTCCTTTAGGGAGGAAGTTTTGTTGTGATGTTAAAGAAAACTATGAACTTTTATAGGACATTGATTTCTTCTAGTCCCCAACTTAGAAATGGGTTTGATGCCAAATCTCAGTGTATCAAATGCAGAAGTATTCTCCACCTAGATTTTGCTGGGCAAGTTTTACTCTATGACCACACCAAGGAAAGCTTATTAAAATTTCACCTGTTAGCTTGTATTTGAACTGACAATTACGTAGTGGCTATACGGGAATTGTATGCATTTCTGAGCCATTAATAGAGTGAATAAAAATGTTTATAATAATTTTTGAATTTCTGAATCTTCACTGAAAAGCTGAAAAGTTTCAAGAAGTATTAAAATGGCTGAAGAATATCTAAGAAGTGTGAGTAATTATAAAAGAAATGCTAACGAGACATTAGAGGGGAAAACAAAATATACTATTGACTAAAATGAAACTTTATAACGAAGATGGCCAGAAAATGTTGAAGGAAGGAAATACTGCAGTGAAGATGAGGAGTAAAATCTTATAGAATTAGCAAATATAAATACTTGAATAGAATCAAAATATGAGTGTAGTACAGGAAATATGTGTTTGTAGCTGTGACCACTACAGTGCAAGATACTGGGTACAGAATTTAAAATCATATGATAAAATATTAAAACATTTTTTCTGATTTTTAACATCATAATAAAAAATTTAAATTTAACATGAAAAACCTTTTACATTAAGTTTAGCTGAAGGTAGAAATAGAAAACTGAAAATAACAGTTGTTTAAACAAGATAGTTTATTTCTCTCACATGGGAAAGATCATAGATAGGTGGTCTTTTCCATGGCAGCAGGTAGGTTGTCAAATAATTGAACTTGTTACTACTTTAATAATCACATACAGTATACATAATCATAACTTCAGCAGCTATACATTTTTATGTTTTTCAAAAATGAATTTTACATGTGAAAAAAAGAAGAAGCTGTTAGGGCAACACAATTGTAGACTCTCATGTAGGCAACAGACATTGAGTCCTATTCTAAGCCCCATGAATATCTTTTTGTCCTGTCCAATTCTCATTCTTCTGTCCTGATCCTGTGGGGAGTCTGGGCTTAATGTTCCTACATTGGCAACAGCCAGCCATATCACACTTCACGTGTCCCATGAATAAGTTGATGTTTTAGGAGTTGGGGTGGAGGGTGAGAGTGCTGCTGGTGCCACGCACTGGACTCTTGAAGTGAACTGCTCCGTTCTAGACCTCTTAGTTCCTGCAGATAAATGTGTGTGTGAGTGGCCCTAAGAGTGGCCAGAGCCTGGTGAAGCTTAGCAAGCATACCTTTGTGGACATTGATTGCCTATACAACCCCAAATATGACAGAAATGGTGTTTGAAGGCCCACCAATGCAACCAGATGTTATTGTGCTGGTGGTTGAGCCTGATGGGCATCCATGGTTTGAAAAGGAAGGAAGACCTGAGCCTATAACAACAACAGGCTTGTTGCAGAAGCATTACTGCCAGGATGCCTGTGTCTTTAAACTCAGACTGGGAAGCTGAGCTGCAGTGGCTCTTTTGTGACCGCTACTGGCTACATTCCAGGTACATACCAGTTGTGCACTACAGGCAGCCCACTGTCTATATTGAGCAGCAGCAGAACTCTCAGAAGACCCTTGATGAGAAGGACATTGCTGGCCCAGCCTATTTTGAGAGGAGGGCTAGGGATGAATTATTCTTTCTGGTTGATAGCAATCTTAATATTTACTCCCGTGGAGGTCCCCTGCTCATAACCTCTACGTGGATAAGAAATCTCACTCCCACCCCCCTATAAATCATTTGACAACTAGCCTCAGTGTTGTCATTGTGGTAGTCCTGGTGGCCATTGTTGGTGGCATTGCAATCCTGGTGATCACCATTAGGAGGAAGTTGGGGAAATACAAGAAGGTAGGGATCAAGGGCTGGGGGAATTGAATGTATAACCCAGCATAGGTCTGTAGTGGGGAGGGTAAAATGATAGGATTCAGGACCACTTCAGTGTGAAACTTGATTCTTGGCCCCAATATGGGTACTTCCCCTCCCACCATCTCCTCCTTACCTCCCTCCCCCTCCATCCTAACAGCTCTGTTCCTAGGGCTACCTCTCTTTCTGGCTTTATGTCCCAACCTCTCTTGAAGAATTATTTCTAATAGTATTCCTTCTTTGTCTTGGTCCAGGGATGAGAAATCTAACTTTGTAAAGTAAAGGTAGACACAAGAGGTCTCCATTGAATGATATCTTTGATTATATTTAAAATAAAAGGTTAAAGGTTAATAAAATAACAGGATTGGTTAAAAGTGATGTAATACCATTTGAAGGCTTAAATGAGTTTAAGTGAGGAACAGTGCTTTTCTTTCCGAAGTTACTTTGATTAGCTTTATCTCCATTACAAAGGAAAGATTAACATCTTCATCCTGAGTTATCTACTAGTTTATTTTGGTCTTCCTGATGAGAAGAAAATTTGGCTTTATTTGGATTTGCATAATAGCCATATTACTCTTGTTATGCCACGAACACATATGCTTCTCACATAAAAGGGAATCGTAGTTGCCTAAACACTCTTTTTTTGGAGAGGAGACTCTGTCCAAAAACAGTCACTGTTTATTCTTCAGCTCACCCTTATTATAGCTGATATTAATGTTTTATTACATAAAATGTTTTGTACAAATTTTGTCTTGGGTAATTTTTGTGACTTTCTTAATATAACAAATTTAATAGAATTTATGAAGAAGACATAAAGCAAAAAGAGTTTGAACTTGTATCAGATGATGCCGCTGCCAGAACACCACCTTTTTTGTTATTTTGATCCTGGGGGAGGGTGTACATAAGAGGCAGATGAAATAAAAGGAACTTCACAAATACTAATTGGATAAATGAAGTAGTTACATCAATCAAGGTATTATCAAACCAAGGCACATATCTTTAGAATCACACTATCTTAATTTGATCTTCATAAATGTTCAGATTTTGTAGCCTATGGTTTTCCCCACAAAGGATTATATTTTTATACAGTCATTTTTGTTGATCTCTTTTAGAGATTCAGCTGGATTATCTTTAAACTCCTTCATTGTTTAAGCTCCACGGTCATCTCTCATCTTGTGCATATCTTAAACTGACATTTGGATCTAGTCCAGGATATTTCACAGTCAATTTAGTGCCTTAAAACTCTTAGGTTATTTAAGAGTAAGAAAGTCTAAACATGAACTGCATTTTTCCCAGTTTTTGTGTTAAGTTATATAGTATTTTAATTAAGTTTTCTGTTTCTCAAAGATGTGTGTATACTTGCATATATCTACTGGTTACCGACCCCAGTAGAAAAATGAGCAAATGAAGAGAGAATTGTTTTGCTGTTTGAGCAGTGTGTTAATATATTTAAGAGAAGAGATGTTGATAAAAATGATTTAATAGGTTTCTGATTCTCCCTGAGTTTGATTATCTTTAACTCTTGCTTTAGACTAATAACGTGTGTGATTAACTGTAGGCTAATTTTTTTAAGCACTTTAGTCCTGATTTCTCTCACTTTTCTAGAATGAAAAGTAATATATAGAATACACACAGTGTTTTAGGGCAGAGGATGTAAGCTGCTTATTTCATTTCATAGCTATTTGCAAATCCTCAAATGATAGGTTAATATTTACTTAAGAGTAAGTTTTTGTTTTTTCACATAGAGTATCTCTCTGAAGTTAACTTTGTGGCTGTTTTAACCTGTTCTCAACAATTCTAGCAGCTGCATAGTTAGAGTAATATTACATACTATAAAACTTCAAATATTGGTGGCTTATCATGATAGACATTAATTTCTCATTTCTGTAACTGTCTAATACCAGAATTAGTGGTAGACATCTTTCCTTCATATGATTTAGGGAACCATGCTCCTTCCATTTTTCTGGCTCCTCTTTCTCCTAGAGCCTCATTGTTGTTTGCATTCATTGGGTGGGAGAAGAGAGAGAATGGAGCAGTACCTACTTTTTAGAAGCTTTTGGCCCCTCTGTTTACATTCCGTTGATGGAAACTTACCACATACTAAGGTGAGCTGGGCAGTGTAGTCCGTGGGTGGGTAATTGCTTCCCCGCTTAGTACATATTATGGAAGGGAGAACACAAATTTGTCACACTACAGTTACTTTTAGATAATTAGAGGGAAGGTATGCATAAATATTTTGATTTTGTTTAGTTTCTCCAAAACACAGTAGATTGTAGTGCTAGGATAAGAGCATTAACTGCCTATAAATTATTTCCAACTAAAGTTCTAAAGGAAGTTAGGAACTCTAATTAGGAATTTTCAGGGTCTGGCCTGGTGGTGTAGTGGTTAAGTTCACTTGCTCCTCTTCAGCGGCCTGGGGTTCATGGGTTCAGAGCTGGGGTGTGGACCTACACACCACTCATCAAGCCACACTGTGGCGTCATCCCACATACAGAATAGAGGAAGATTGGCAACAGATGTTAGCTTGGGGCCAATCTTCCTCACCAAAAAAAAAAAAAAATTCACAGCCTCCATTCAATTATATCCAAAGGTACCTACTATTTTTCACATGTTTAGCTTTAGTAAACACATTGCTGCTGTTATTTTTTTGTGTACTTGCTGATGTCAAGCTTGTGGCTTTAAATTAGCTTGGATTTTTCAGATATTATTAATTCCCTTCGTGATATCCCCTAAATAATCTTTCAAAGACATCCTCCACAGGTATATCACATTTTATACAGATGATCTAGGGCATATCAAGTAAATAAAGATATGACTGTTGCTATGTTTGTGATTATGATAAATATATATCTGTATCTATTTTCATGATAAAATTCAGAGCTCACATTTCAGTGGGTTTAATGTGGTTCTGATTCTGTAGAATACTGTATTTTGTATTTGTAGATACCGTATTGAATATATATGTATTTAGTGGTTTTATTGAGTCAGTTTTAGAAAAAATGGCTTTTATGTACATACTTATATGTACTTATATTATTGTTTATAGATGTTTAAATATATTAAATTGTGCTTTCTACTAGTTTTATTTTAAAAGAGGGGAGCTAACTTATTTTAATGCTTCTAGCCAAAATACCTTGCTTATACTTTAAGTAAGAATTGAAATATAGAAAATATCACATGAATAAAGATATATCAAGGAATAAATGAGATTTCGTAAGATTCCTTCTTTTGTCCACCTCAGTAAATTTGGATTGAGTGTGCTTATGCTGTTTCTCACTCATGAGCAAAACTCTTCAAAAAATATTTCACAATTTGTTTCCAAAGTGCCAAAGAAAGTTATATATGTATTGATGTAATTCCTTATTATTTGCTAGGCTTTGGTCCTAAGCCTTTGAGATAAGGAGACAAAAGTGATTTCTTTTCTCCTGGTGAGAACCTTGATCTAGTACAGAATTTCTTAACCTGGAGTCAATGCTGTAGTTTTTGGCAGGCATGAACATAGATAAGGAGAGTTGTAAAAAATTTGGAATTGATTTTAAAGAAATAAGTGAAGAGAGAAAGCTGATCTGGGATATTTAAAAGGATTGTTAATGGCATTGAAGACTAAATTTGTAGCAGTACCACTTCATATAATTGTTTAGTTTTCCTCCTGCAGCTCTGTAACCAAGTGTAAATTTAGTATTAATAAAAAGAACAAAAATGTAAGTTGTGATTGGTGCCAGGAACTCCTTTTCAGTAGTTGTAGTCCTTTGAGGCTTCTGAATTACTTGAAATAAGCCAAAGACTGATCTGGCATACATAGTCTTAGAAAGTGTTTATAGATATTCTGGTTGCAGCATCATTGAGTTAGGATATGAATGTCTCCTAACTGGATACAGAAAGGACCACGTGAACGTAAATTCCTAAGAAAGTTAAAAACACCGTATTTCATATTAAAACCCCAACCATCACTCATCACTCAGAGATATTTGCCATAGTATGTTCCTTGCTAGCTTCTCCTTGTGAGCTCCGTTGTCTTGTGACACTATACTTGATTGTGCTTAGGTGTTTTCTTCCTATCCGTTTTAAATAGATCTGACAAATATTAGTCTATATTTTTACTAAGATCCTATATTTTAACTAAGAAGAGTCTGATTAACAGGACTGAACAGGGTTATTCTGGGCAGTATGATAGGAAATCAATTACCTACAATATCCATAGGCTAACTTTGTTTATGAGTATATCAGTATTTCATAATTTAGGTATCTTGATCTCAGAAGACACATTAAAGACAAATATTCAATACTTTGAAAGAATTGTTGCCAACTTCATGACAACAACTCATGCATTAACAACAAGACAGGTATATTTTCACTAAAATTGTCTGTCATAATAATCCATGCCATCATGTCCACCCATATAGTTTAGATTTGTCTGCTATGATATCACTTCCTAATCATTCAGAGCCAGCCATTTCACATCTTTTTCTCACACTAATACAGTAGCAGATCATTCTTCAGTTATTAAACACTGGCAATTTTTTTAAAAGAAGTTATTTTTAAAATCCTTCAGAACTATTTGGCTTATAAAATATTTCTGGTATTTAGTTTCTTCATAAGTTCCAGAAGAAATCGATCAATCACGGAGTAAAATGGAGGAGAAAAAAATAACTAGAACAACTTTACCTCCAATTTTTTTGCTACTTGAGCAGAAGTTCTAGAATAACCTTATATTAGTGGTTGAAGCCAGCCCCAACACAAGGCAGTTGACTGGCAAGAGATTGAAATGATGTATTGTAGGATTTAGGACAGACTTTCTAGCATAATTATTAATAGCACCTTCTATCCTATAAGTGTTCTAGTTTGTATGATAAATTGTAAGATACCCCAAGAATAGGTAAGGAAATGAACTCAAGATAAAGGAAGAGGTTAGACGACTCAAGTTCTTGATGAGGCTTGAAGGGCATAGTGTGGGTATTAAGGGGTCATGTGCCAAATGGACAGGGACTTGAGATCATACCAGATGGTATGGAAATTTAATGATTTCAGAGAGTAGTTCCTAGATGTCTTGGATGTGAATGGAGAGTTTGAAGTAAAAATATTGATGACTTTCAGACCTACAGAAGTAAAAATTGTGGATCTTACAATATTGGATATATTTTCAATAAGGATGATGAGAATCCTCAGGATGATGGCTCTATTAGGGTAGAGAGGAAGACTATGAACCTAAGATACAAAGGTTCAGTGACTAGGGATGGAGGGAGGGGTGACTCAAGAGGCTAATATATCAGAAAAAGGAATGGTAGTAGGAAGGTAAGCCACCTGGCAAGGGTCTTAAAGGCTGATCAATTTTGAATGCTGTTAGAAACAGAGTGGCTTGGATATAACAGTAGCCAGGAGACAGCAGTTATTATAAAGCACAAAAAAGGAAGTATTGTAGTATTCTGATGCCACAGGGAGAACTAAGTTTCAGATTGGGCCAAGGAGATAGAGGCAAATTTGTGAACTGGTTGAATGTGTAGAGGAATTTTACGGTGAACTGCTAGTTCCAGATGCTTTCAGAGGAAATAGTTGGGAAGGAAAATCAGTGGAAGAGTGAATTAAGAGAAGGAAACCAAGAGCTGGTATTTTAGAGAACAGGAAAAAAACCAGGATAACTTGGTGTTTTTATGGTTGTAGATGATACAGATTACATAGTCACTTGAAGAGATATACTGGCTTCTGGGTTCAGAATAAATTTGACTTAAAATTGAACATTCATTGCAGGCTCTCCAGGTGTTTTTACTTTGATAGACCTATCATTGACCCCCATTATTCTATAGTGGGAAAAATACCACACTATTAGAAAAGAAAGGTAGAAGATTGTCATTATTTAGCTGGGGTGGTCTTGGGCAAGTCACTAAACATCTTCAACCTGCAGTTTCCTAATCAGTAATTGACATCCTGCTTGTTAAGCTTCTTGTGGGAATCAAATGAGGCTGATTTATGTCAGGGTATTGGGATACAAACTGTTTTACTTGGGTTTATGATAAAATTCAGAGCTCACATTTCAGTGGGCTTAGTCTGGTTCTGGTTCTGTAGAATAATGTATTTTGTATTTGTAGATATCGTATTGAGTTCTAAAATACGTCATGTTCACATTTAGATTAAGGCTGGGAAAAAAGTTATTAGGAGAAGGATTCTGAGAAGTCATATTTTGAGCCAGGAAAGACCTTGCCAAGCGTATGTAATGTCCCTTACCCCCAAATTCATCATATTCTTTTAAAATATGTATTAGAGAATTTGCTTAAGAAACTGCTGCTTGGAATAAGATGCTCAGGTTAATAAAAATAATTCATTTGGACATTTTTAGTTGGTTTCTTTGGATACCATTATGTCTTTTTAATAAGGGAGTGATGTGACTATACAAAGAAGCATAGCAATTCAGAATGGTTCCACAAATTCTTTGACACTAATTTACACAAAAGAGAAAAATAAGTCATGTAATGAGTGTCTCTTCCTCCTTTTTTGGGTTTTTTTTTTTTCTACTATTAAATGTTGACAGACCATTGCTTATCTCTCAAGTTATATTTTGAGATTTGCTGGTTTATGAAATACAAACATCTTGAATCACTAATTTATGGAATTCAAACTTAAAGTGTGATATCATCCCATTAGCAACTAGCAGAGGACATTTTCTCTTCAGTTTTCCATTATCAGCTCTTGCTGATGGCTTGCTGAAAAACAGGTGGTCAGAGTTAACTGTTAGTTGAAAAGCATCTGTTCAATGTGAGGCAAACTCCCTCAGCTTTCCTTATATGGGGAGCCTCTTCCAATGAAGTTTAATACACAAACTTGTCTCATACGAGATACTAGCTACCCACTTATGATAGGTCTGTGTCTCCCCCCTCACCCAAAAGAAAAACAAGATTAAATGTTTTTGGGTATCAGGAACTATGGCAAGCACTTTTGGTATCCACTGTACCACCTTCCACAGTAAAATGCATATAGTTAGGACTTAGTAAATAGTTGGAAAATGATTTCCTTGTGGATGTGTAATTTTTTAAAAATTTATTATTTTTTGATTTAGCTCATATAAACCCTTGTCAGAAATTGAGAAAAAATTTTTAAAGGAAGAGAGAAAAGTATCACCCATAATTATAAAATAATAAAAATCATAATTTTTAATATTTTGGTGTATTTCCATTTGGAGTTTGTTCTAGGCCTATATTAAAATTACACCTGTTTTATAAAAGTAGAATGATTAACTTTTTCACTGTTGGTATTCCTTGAGTACGAGACTTTTTAATGCATAGTGTTTCATAATTTGGAGTGTTTCTGTTTCCCTTTTGATTATTTTCATTTTAATTTATAATTTTTCACTATCATAAATAAAATAAAACATTTAGAAAATCTTGATGCTCATATCATTTTCTTAGGATTGATTTATATGACTAGGGCTACTGGTCAAAATGTATTATTTTAAAGGCTTTGTATAAATATTACCAAATAGCTCTCTATTCCTGTCAGCTTTGAAAATAACTATTTTGCAAACCCTTGGCAACACTGAGACTTATCATTTAAAAACAGTATTTGTCATTTTGAAGACAAAAATGGTGGCATTTTGAGTCCCCAGGAATTTGTGTTTCTTTGATTAGAAGAAAGGTTACATTTTTCCTGAAATATTTATTGTCCACTTATATTTCCTTTAAAAACCTTCAAAAATTCATTGATGTATATAATGCAACACTAATCAAAATCTTAGGGATTGTTTTTGAACTTACTAAAGTGATTGAGAAGAGCAAATTACACTTAAGTGGCCAAGAAAATTCTGAAAATGAAGAGTAATGAGGGACTCAGTCTGCCAATTAGTAGACTGTATTGTAAAGCTACAGAAAATATTAATTTAAGTTATTGGCTCAACAACTGGCAGATGCATCAGCTGAACACAAACAAACCTAAGTATATACAATAATTAGTGTTAAAAATTATGTCCTGGGGCCAGCTCAGTGGTGCAGTGGTTAAGTTTGCACACTCCGTTTCAGCGGCCCAGGGTTCCCAGGTTCGGATCCCAGGCACAGACTGACGCACTGCTTGTCAAGCCATGCTTGGCAGCATCCCATATAAAGTGAGGAAGATGGGCACGGATGTTAGCCCAGGGCCAATTTTCCTCAGCAAAGGAGGAAAATTCATGCTCTTGAGCCATCCCTTTGAGTGTGTTGAAACCTGTGACTTGCTTCTAACCACCAAATACAGCAAAGGTGATGGGAGGGCAATTCTGTGATTAATTATGTTATATAAAATGCTGTCTTACTATCAGACTTGCTTTCGGGAGTCTCCTTGTCAGCTTGACAGAGTAGGTAACCATGTTGGGGAATCGTATGTGGCAAGGAACTGTAGGCATCTTTTTGTCCCTGAGAGTTGTCTCCAACCAGTAGCCAGCCAGGAGGTCAGGGACTTCAGTTCTACAACCAGCCACAGGGAAATAAATCCTTTCAACAATGTAAGTGAGCTTGGAAGTGGATTCTTCCCCATTTGAGTCTCCAGATGAGAATATAACACAGCAAACACCTTGATTGCAGCCCTGTGAGACCCTAAGCAGAAGATTTATCTGAAATGTGTCTAGACTTCTGAATCACAGAAATTGTGAGATTATATATAACCAAGACAACTATATTAAGAGAGCAGAAAAATTAACATAGTGCTGAAGCCACAATGTGAAGTTATACTTTTATCCATTCCAGGTAAAAACAACTTAGTTTGAGCGGTCCTTGTTAATTTGAGAAAAAGGCAGTAGCCAGGTCAGTAACCTCATATCCAATGCCAGAGGCTTCAACTACAGTGAAAGCCACCACCTGATCAAGTTTATGATAATCCATAGTTGTTCTGCAGATCTGTCTGACTTCTGTGTTGGCCAAACTGGTGAGTTTAGGGGATGTAATAGGTTTCACCACCTCTGGTTCTTTGAAGTCTTTGATCTGCCCCAGGGATGTAGTGTTGCTTCTTGTTTATTATCTTGGTAAGGAGAGGAAGTTCCATGAACTTCTGTTTAGACATTCCTACCATAAAGCCCCTTATCCCATGGATCAGAAAGTCAGTGTGGGGTTCTTACAGCTTCCAAGTATGTCTATTCCAAGTATATATTCAGGAACCAGGAAAATAACCACACGGTAGGTCCTTGGACCATTTGTGCTCAGTCTCAGTCAGAGTTAAGTTAGAATCCCATGTATCAGCTGAACACTGAAAGCCCCTAATTTAACTAATGGACCACACTGGCATTTTGAATCCCCAGGAATTAAGGTCACTTCAGAGACAGTGTCCATTAATATATGAAAGGTCTGGATATTTTCTTTTAACAATGCACAGTACCTCAAATTAATGGCTGCAAGTCTCTGGGGAAGGAGTAGAGGAAAGATGTATAGTGTGTACTTGCAGTGGTTATGCAGGGTCCTTCAAGAGACTTGATCTCAATTCAGTGAACTCTGGCTCTGTGAACTAACCTGGGTTTGGCAACTGGTGAAGATGGCTGTAACTCTTCCAATGTGTTGATGTAGGTTAGACTTCTGGCTAGAGTTTTTCCTGTTATATAAATCAAACAGTTCTGTAGTTGGCTCCCCACCTATATTGTTCCTAGGGGCACTGTAATCAATTAGCTACTGCCAAAGATCTCTGCAGGCCAAGATGTTCTGATTACCACTATGTCCCTGCTGCCTATAACAGATAATGTGCCCACATTGTCTTTAATGATTAAGTATGGCCACTTGGGCTGTGTTACCTTGGATCTCATCATCTCCGTTGAAACCTGGGAACTCTTCTTAATGGCCACATCTCTTACATTCATACCTGACTTATAAAGGAGAGTAACCGCAGGCCTTTGTAAGGATGTGTATGTAGTTCCTCCCTTCACTAATGTGGTTCTCATTGCCTTCTGGGCCCTCTTGTGGAGCATAGTTGAAGACTTAGAGGTATGATATTCTCACATGATAAATCCAGTCCAACATTCTTAACTCCGTAAATCTTTGAATTCTTTCCTCCATCCATATCAGATATGCCAGGGAAGCTCTGGCATCTCAACCTTTAAATCCAGCTTTCAATACATCAACCAGATAAGCTATTATAGCCATTTCCAGCTACATGAAGTAATGTATTAAATCTGGAATCTCTAGTAAGTGCACTCATACCAATTAATTTTGCCTGATGTAGCATTATATTCCACCTTCCTTGGTCAAATACTTCTAGAATCTATTCCCGCACATGGTCCTTGGGTTTCTTTTGGGTGTGTAAGCTATTTCCTTCTGGGTCATATTATGTACCTGTACCCCTGGAGCATGCTGAGATTTGACCCTAGCTATGAATCTGGTGGCAACAGGGGCTGGTTGTGGTGGGTCTTCAGGAGAATGAGCATCCCCCTTCAAGACATCTGCCCATATGAGATTATCAGAGGGTTTTCAAGCCACGGAAGGCTAGTGTTCTCAGACACTGGAAAACAAGCTACTTCCACTGGTATGGGAGGCTCCCACTTACTAGCGGGGGGTGGGGTGGGGGGAAGAAAGTTCAAAATTGTTAATTTCATCTAGGACTAACCAAGTATCCCTGTTCCAAGTTTCAGGATCCCATTCTTTCCTGATCAAGGTCCTAACTTTCAAATGTGAGAAGCTAGATTAGATTGAATTCAACTGTTGTTGTATATCAGCAACCTACACAATTAAATTTTAGGCTTGATTTTCAGCAATATCAGCCCCACACTTACAAGAAAGAAGAGATTCTTCTAGGGGAATCATGGAAGCTCTCTGGTTTTCACACTATGACTTAGCTTAAACCGAGAGTTAATGGACTTGAGCTTGTCATTTTCGAAGTGCTCAAGTGTACACAAAAGAATCTGTCTCACACTACTATCCTTTATAGTCATCATTACTGCCACGTTGGCAAATAAAGCAGCACTTAAGCTCCCAAGGCATGTGGGAGCTTATCTCCCCAAATCTCATCTTTACTGGTTTATCCTCTGGAACCACTCCTGGGACCAATTCTGTACCAATCTGGATTCAGTCAGGAGTCAGAAACTACACAGTATTTTGAATTGGTAAAATTTATTATAATTGGTAAAATTTATTATAATTGCTAAACTGTGATAGAGGAATAACTGTAAAGATGTAAAGGTAATTCTAAAGGGAACCCTAGGGCTGAAGGACATTTCTGAAGAAAAGACAAGCTTGGAAGGGGGGTCCCCTCCCCCATACTGAAGTTCGGACCTTGTTGGGGAAGGTGGGGTTGCAGCCCATTGAATGACAGAGAAGTTCATTGGATTGCCTCAGCCAGAGCTGGTTCACAGTTTCTGGGCAGCAGGAAACAACACTCTGAGGTACAGTCGTGTTGAGTATGGTAGACAGTTGTACAGTGGAAGATGAGGCACTGCTGCCAGCATGAGATCTGAAGCATGCCAGTATCCATGTCAGGAGGGCTGTATCAGGAGTGTAATCACCAATCCCAGGCTGGGGCACAAGTCTGCCAAAGGAACTGCACACTCTTGGCGTGAGGCTGACACAGACCATCACTGGATTTCCTTATATATACTCACTGCTGATGAACTAGGCAGCAAGAGCAAGAAAAGCTAACCTTAACATACCTAAACCAGGAATAGAAGTCCCCTTCCTCCTGCAGTGTTGTTTCAGAGCTCTATGCTAATAAAGCTTAACACAGTGCTTACTGTGAAGGAGAAATGCTTATAAAGTCTAGTCCATTATTATCGAGCAGATACTGAAGGTAACTTTGGAGCTGAGGCACAGTAAATTGATAATTGACACAGAGGCTTTCCTCAGTGTCTGGTGTTGGCAGCTATTTGCTTATCTCGAGAGAGGCACTGAATGCAGATTGGATGTATGTGGAGGTAGAGTTTGTATATGTTATCTGTCTTTAATTTTTGGTCTTGATATTTATAAGATTTTCTCTTTTTCCCTGGAATATGTGAATTTTACCTGGATATGTTTATATGTAGCATTTTCTCATTAATTCTAGGAGTAACTAGATAAGCCATGTTAGTGTTCAGATTTAAATCTTTTATTGATCAGTGGATTTTCCTCTTAAAATGATCAGTTTGTCTTTCTTCCTTTTTTTCCCTTCTCAAACATCTGTACATGTTAGATCTCCTGGATATGTCTATCAAGTCTTTTACTCCTTTTCTCATGAATTCCATTTCTGTATTTTTGTTTTGTGTTGAGATTTTCTTTTTCCCCACTCAACTGCCAGGACATTAAATTCATTGTCCATAGTGATTATTCTTTCATGCATCCAATGAATATTTTAATTTGAAAGTCTTTTTTTTTTAACTTCCAGAAAGTCCTTTCCGTGCTTTAAATTTCTCATCTGTTTCATATACACCCAATTTACTGTTTCTTTCTCCTTCTTGATTGCTGAGTCTTTTAGGCATATTATTTTGCTTTGACTTCTTAACACTCTTTTCATTTTGGGTGGTGAAGTCAAATTTCAAGTCATGTGCTGCATGATGACGTTTTGGTCAACAACAGACTGCATATATGATGGTGTTCCTATAAGATTAGTACCATGTAGCTTAGGTGTGTAGTAGGCTATACCATTTAGGTTTGTGTAAGTACACTCTTTATGATCTCACCATGACCAAATTGCCTAATGATGCATTTCTCAGAACATATCCCTGTCGTTAAGCTGACACATGACTGTATTAGGATCCCTGCATTGTCACAAATTTATGTATAATGGGTATTGCCATGGTCTCCATTCCTGTGAGTATCACACTAACCAACAGTTCTGTTAATTGAATAGTGCTTTTCCAGCCTTAGGAGTAGAAGGCACCTCAGCTTATCTGTCTTGGTAGTCCCCTGCAGTTCCTCTGAGGCCAAGAATTTGCAGCAGGCCCTCCTAGGACCACACAGCTGAGGGCTTCTACTATCTTATGGAAGATTCAGTGATCTTTGAAGACTTCATTTTTATTTTATTTTATTTTTTTGGTGAGGAAGATTGTCCCTGAGCTAACATCTGTGCCCAACCTTCCTCTGTTTTGTATGTGGGATGCCGCCACAGCATGGCTTGATGAGCAATGTGTAGGTCTGTGCCCGGCATCTGAACCTGCCAACCCTGGGCCACCAAAGTGGAGCAGGCAAACTTAACTGCTACGCTATTGGGCCAGCCCCTGAAGGCTTCATTTCTTTTTGGGGGAACAAGAAGTACTAGTCTTTCTAGGCTTTTTTGCCAGTATCTACCCATCTCATGTTTAGCTCAGAAGAAATCTTAATTTTGTGCTGTTTCTCTTCTCTAGCAACCCCTACAGAACCCATAGCCTTGCTTGAACCCTGCAGGCTTTGCTGTCTTGCTTGTCTTAGCAGTTGTTTTTTCCTGAATGGGAGTGTGTTGGAGAGTGCCTCAAGAATGCATATTCAGGGTGTCATTTGCTAAAAGTCCTTGATAAGGGCTTTTGCGAGATAAATATCACAAATGTAAAGGCATCTTACAAACTGGAGAGAAATATTGTAAAAACTTGACATTAAGAGGATTGATATTTAAAGTATCATTTTAATTTATGTGTACCATTTCTGTAACATTTTATTTAGACATCACTATTTTACAGTACCCAGCTTTAAACCTACTTAGGTTACCAGGTTAAATTGAAAAGTATACTTGTTCATAATGGCTTTCTATTTTAAAAGCAGAATAATACAAAAGAAACACAAAACTGAGATTAGTATCAAGTGAAAGTATGAAATATGCTATGCATGGAGCATTATATTTATTTTTCTGAAAAATGGCATTGAAATGATATTGTGATCTGTGATTCCATTCCTAGCTATGGAATAAAATCTGGCTTATCATGTGTAGGGTCACACCATTTATCTGAGCTTAAAAACAAATTTCTCTGAGTTTAGGCAATAATGTAATTGTATAAAAGAACAATGATATGGTCACATTGACCAGAAACTGCAGTTAGTTAATACAGTAGGAATAGGAGTAGGAATGAAAGAAATAGTGTTGTATGTGTAGGATCAATCAGTTTTTCTCCACAAGCCCTTGAAGAGTTACATTAAGAAAAAAAAATCAACAGCAAGGAAAAAACAGGCTTTGGAGAGCTCTGAAAATCAAGAACATTTTAGCTTATACCTGAGGGTAAATAACAGCCTTGTCTCATGGAGTAATAAAGAACTCTCAGTGTACCAATGTAGTATTTAGATTTGTGTTCACAGAAAACACGTTTATGGTATTGCTAAAAGCTGTGTTGACAAAAATCATCTAAATATGAATTTGTTATACAGCGATTCTCAGTTTGGAAGGGAGAGGGCCCTTGATTCATTTAAGATTCCTAGTTCGGGTCTTTAGTTTACAAAGTAGTGTGTTACCTTTGCCATCTGCTTGTCATTGTCCAAAGCAAATGAATCTACTCTTAAGCTACGGTACAGAATACTAATTCTCTGTGCCCTTGTCTGCTTCACTAAGGTCCTATCAAATGGCCTGCCAAAAGAGGTATACTTACCTAATAGAGTTTAAAGCGTATGCACTCAGTGTATTGTGTAAATATCTAGATTGAATTGATTGATCTTTCTTTTAGGATTAGCTTATAAGAAGCATAGAGGCAGATTTAAAACTCATTTTTAACTATGACATTAACTGTTCTGTTCTACATATTTGTATTTCCTCTTTGTAGCCTTGGCTTTTTTTGGTTTTGTTTTCTCTTTAGTTTTTGTTTCTCAATTTTTCAAATGTTATTTTTCTAACTAGCGCAAATTGCTTATTATACTGTTCTCTATTACAATATGATAAAATCATTATTATAGCATATGTCATGATTTTTGTCATTTGACTGTGATCTGTGATTCAGATCCTGCTTATTATGGTTTTCTCATTGAGGATCTGTGGCTAAGTTCTTAGTGATTTTCTTTGTAGTAAAGTCTTAGATTTAAACTTTTTGGAATGAATTGAGGACAAGTCAGTGTCGTAGTTTAAATTTTTCCATGCTACTATATATGCATGTGTGTAATATCATTTATTTTAAAATTAGAATCATATTATACACATTTCTCTTTTCACTTAGTATGTCATAAACAACCTATATCATTAGTACTAATATATAAATACAGCTCATTTGTGTTAATGGTTACATATCATTCTACTGTACATATATACCACAATTTAATGAAACATTTCTTTGTAAACATTTAGATTGCTTAGTTGTTTTTGCCCCAGTAAACAGTATTACGATATCCATGCAGGTGAATATTTTTTCCGTGTAGGAAGAAGACTGCATATAAATATTTGTAGCCAGGGGGGCAAATCTTCGCAGAGATGACTGGCCACTTACCAAAAATTTATTTTTCCTTTTTCATAGTGGAGAAAGTTCAAGGAGGGTGCTGGCAAACAGAGACTCCATGTTTAGTATTCCCCTTGCTACTAGATGTGGCTAGTTAACAAGTTCTTGCTAATGAAGTATTAACCAAGGTGATATGTACCACTTCCAAACCTGAATTATAAAAATTACCGTGCTTTTTCTATGTTTTTCTTTTCCATCAGCTGGATATTGATTTCTCAGGGTCAACCTTGAAAGCTTCTTGTAGAGGCCAATGGAGGCTTTGTCAGCTTAGGTTCGAGAAGGATTGTGTGGTTATAACTTGTGATCCAGATATTCTAAGGTTTCTTTTTGAGGGACTGTGGATATGTTATCAGAAATGTTCTTTTTGATAATCTTGGAGTTATACTGCTTATCTTTCCCTACTCCCTAAATGAGGACAACCCATGTTGAAATGTAATGTGAGTTTCTTGAGGTCAAAGCTTAAATCGTTGATTTAGAGCTTTTTAAAATAAAAACTTAGAGCTATTAATTTCCTTCTAAGCACTGTTTTACCTGTATTCTACAAATTTTGGTATGTTGTATTTTCATTATCATTCAGTTCAAAATATTTTCTAATAACCAAATATTTGGGGATATTTTAGATATGTTTTTGTTACTGATATCTAATTTAAATCCATTATGGCCAGAGAATATGCTCTGTATTTTTTCAGTCTTTTAAAAACTCATAAAGACTTGCTTTTTGGTCTTTTGGTGAATGTTCAGTGTTTACTTAAGAAGAATGTGTATTTTATAATTGTTGGTTGTTATGTTTTATATATGTTGATTAGGTCACGTTTATTAGTAGTGCTATTCAAATCTTCTATATACTTATTTTTTATGTTTGTGTGTTTGCTTCTTCTGTCAGTTACCAATAGAGATATGTTAAAAATCTCAACTATGATTATGAATTTGCTTATTTCTTCTTTGAGTTCAATTTTTGTTTTCTGTATTTAGAGACCTTTGTTATATAAACATTTAGAGTTGTTATATCTTCCTGATGAGTTTACCACTTTATTACTATAAAATATATGTTTATGTGTTTGTAATACTTTGTCTTGATTTCTACTTTGTCTGATATAAACATAGTCATGACAGCTTTTTTATGGTTAACGTTTGCATGCTATAGATTTTTTTCATCCTTTTAGTGCAGCCTATCTGTACTCTTATATTTAAAGTGTGTCTCTCGTAAATATCCTGTGATTGGGTCCTTTTATCTGGCCTGAATAATCTTTGTCTTTCAAGAGGAGTGTTAAGTCCGTTGGCTTGGTTTCATTTTAGTTTTCTCAGTCTGAGAAGTTTTTACTTTATTTTTATTTGAAAGATATTTTTTGCCAGATAAATTCTGGATGGGCAATTTTTTCCTCCCTACCTTTATTGAGATAAAACTGACTTTTAACATTGTATAAGTTTAAGATGTACAATGTGTTGATTTGATACATTTGTATATTGTAATTGATTACCATTATAGCATTAGCTAACACCTTCATCCCATCACATTACCATTTCTTTCTGGTGGTGAAGAACATTTGAGATCTGCTGTCTTAGCAACATTCAAGTACAGTCGTGCGTCACTTGATAATGGGGATATGTTCTGAAAAATGAGTCATTAGGCAATTTCATCATTGTGCAAACATCATAGAATGTACTTACACAAACCTAGATAGTACATAGCCTGCTACACACCTAGGCTGTATGGTACTAATCTTATGGGACCACCATTGTATGTGCGGTCTGTCATTGACCAAAATGTTGTTATGTGGCACATGACTGTATATAATACAGTATTAATAGCTGTAATCACCATTCCAGATCCTCAGAACTTGTTAACCTTATAACTGGAAGTTTGTACCCTTTGACCAATATCTCCACATTTGCCCCATCTGCCAGCCCCTGGTAACCACCACAACACCATGTCTGTTTCTCGAGTTTGCTTTTTTTAGATCCTACAAAAAAGTGATATCATGCTGTATTTGTCTTTCTCTGTCTGCCTTATTTCACTTAGTATAATGCCCTTAAGTTTCATCCAAGTTGTTTTAAGTGGCAGGATTTCCTTCTTTCTTATGGCTAAATAGTATTCCATTATATATATGTGTGTATATATATACATATATATATCACATTTGTTTGTTATATATTTATATTATATATTTATTTAAATATATATTTATTAAAATATATTAAAACAATTTATGTTAAATGCCTGTTTATATATAAATATTTATTAAATAGATATTTATTATATATTATGTATTTATTCCATTATATATATATATATCACATTTTCATTATGCATTCATCTGTTGATGGACACAGGTTATTTCCATATTTTGACTATTGTGAATAATGATGCAATGAACAGGGGAGTGCAGATATCTCTGCAAGATCCTGATTTCAGTTCCTTTGGATATATATCCAGAGGTGGGATTGCTGGCTCATACATTAGTTCTATTTTTAATTTTTTGAGGAACCTCCATACTGTTTTCCATAGTGGTTATAGCAATTGGCATTCCCACCAGCAATGCACAAGTGTTCCCTTTTCTCCACACCCTTGCCAACTCTTACATCTCTTGTCTTTTTCATAATAGCCATTCTAACAGGTGTGATTTGATATCTCATTGTGAGTTTGATTTGCATTTCCCTGATGTTTAGTGATGTTGAGCATCTTTCCATGTACTTCTTGGCCTTTGTATGTCTTCTGTGGATAACCGTCTATTCAGTTTCTCTGCCTGTTTTTTAATTGGGTTGTTTTGCTATTACATTTATTAATTAATTAAATTTTATCTAATATAGAAATGCAATTTTATTTAGTATAGAAATACAACTGTTTTCTGTATGCTGATTTTGAATTCATTGATTAGTTCTAGCAGTTTTTAGGTGGAATCTTTAAGATTTTCTATATATAAGATCATATCATCCACAAAGACAGTTTTACTTGTTCCTTTAGTATTTGGATGCCTTTTATTTCCTTTTCTTGCCTGATTCCTCTGGCTGGGACTTCCAGTACTATGTTGAATAGGAGTGGTGAGAGTGGTCACCCTAGTCTTGTTCCTGACCTTAGAGGAAAAACTTTCAACCTTATCCTATTGAGTATAATATTGGCTATGAGTTTGTCACCTTTGGCCTTTACTTTGTTGAGACATATTCCTTTTGTACCTGGTTTGAATTTTTATCATGAAAAAATGATGTATTTTGTCAGAAGCTTTTCCTGCACTTACTGAGATCATCATACAACTTTTATCTTGTATTCTATTAATGTGGTATAGCTCATTTATTGATTTGCAGATGGTGAGCCATTCTTGCATCCCAGAATAAATCCCACTTGATCATGGCAAATGATCCTTTTAATTTGCTGTCGGATTCAATTTGCTGTTATTTTGTTGAGAAGTTTTACATCTATACTCATCAGGGATATTGGTCTGTAATTTTCTTTTCTTGTGTCCTTATCTGGTTTTGGTATCAGGAGAATGCTGGCCTTATAATGAGTTTGGGCGGGTTCCTTCCTCTTTAATTTTTTGGAAGTGTTTGAGAAGCTGTAGAGGCCCTGACTGTCAGTGCCCTCTCCTGTAGTTTCACACTCTCCCCCTAGGCATGCACACTGCAGTGGAGGCTGGTGACTGGAGGTTGGATTGGAGTGTGCAGGTGCACAGCTTGGAGGAGCTACCTATAAGTGGGCATGGTGGTGCTGGCCAGTGACAGAAGGCAGAGCCTAATCTAGGCCACAGGCAGCTGTGGGGTGCCTTGGTTGTCGATGCCCTCACAGGTGGCTGCATACCCTCCACTCCCCACCCCGCCATGCACACTGCAGTGGAGGTTGATGATGGGTGTCAGGCCAGTGGTACACAGCTTAGAGGGGCTGGTCCTGAGCATGTACACAGTGGCAGGTGTCAGCGGGGGAGGGAGGGTAGTGCTAGACTGCTGCAGAAGCCTGAGTTGGCTGTGAGCGTGGCTCCTGGGTACTGGTGGGGATGTGGAGGGACTCAGGTGGCTGGTGTCTTACACTTGCGCAGCTGTAGAGATCTTGAATGGTTGTGGTGTGGGTTCTGTGGTGGCAGAGAGGGAGTCAGGCAGCTGGCATCAGCAAATGCAAGTGCCTGTGTGGAGAAAGCTGGCGAGATCTACTGGAGTCCATAGTAGCTGTTCCGGCCTTTGGCTTTATCAGAAATCTGCTGAGTTTGTCTGCAGAGCTGGTCTCTGTGAACCATGATCACTCCCACTGCTTGCCTGCTATTAGTAGCCTCTGCTTTTATTCCTTGTTGGTAGCTGGCTCAACATATCTCAGTTTTGCTGTTTTGGGTAGGGTGAAACTGAAGTGGGACCTTTGTGCAGTGCTCTGCAAGGCTGGCAAAGCTTGGTTGCTCATCTCACTTTTCCTTTCCTGGTGAGAGGAACTCTTTCTATTTCCTTCTTAGCACTGAACAGTGCCAGTTTTGGGGGATGAGATAATGTAGGCAAACTGAATTGGCCTTCCTTTTCTTCTTGTGTGATTTTTCTCAGTTTTGTTGTTAAAACTTCTAAGTGGACTCTAGAGGTCTCCTAGAGCTGTTTTTGTTTGTAGATAGGTGCCCAATCGTTGATCTTTGTCTGGCAACAAGGAAGTTGGGTTTTCCTGCCAACAAATGGGCAGTTTTTTCTTCCTATCAGTACTTTAAATGTGTCATTCCATTATCCACTGGTTTTCATTGTTTTCGATGAAAAGTATGCCATATTTCTTATTCTTTGGTCCCCTGTACATACCCTATAGCTACTTGAAAATTTTTTTCTCTTTATAGAAGATGCCCAGCCACTTGATTTTGATGTGCCTTATGTAGTTTTCTGTTTTATCCTGCCCCCCCAGCCAAGATGCTATATATTATGACAGGCCAAATCATTCACCTACTTGGCAATGCCTGTACTTGGCAATGCTTCTGACAGTCACCAGTCTCTGCCAATTCAAGAAGGGCTTATCTCTCTGGAGTTTAGTTCTTTAGATTCCTTTGCATCCACACCTCTCCAATAGCCTTTAAAAGATATAACTTTGTTTCTTTCCAGATGAATAACCAATTACTTCAGTGTCATTTATTATATAAACCACGCTTTTCCCTCTAAAATTGAAATATCTCCTTTGTCATAGCTTAAGTTCTATGTATGCCTGGATCTATTTCTAAGCTCTATTCTCTTATATTACTTTTCTAGTCCTGTATTATTTTCAACCAATTTTGTTTTCAATATCTTTGTATTAAGTTTTAATATTTCTAATGCAAGTCCCTGCTTAGTAGTCTTATTCAGAATGTTTTGGGCTCTTCATATATAACTGGTGGGATACTAATTGATACTATCGCTTTGGGAATTAAAGAAAATTTTGATCACCATCTTCAGAGTGCCTTCACAGTGTTGGACATGTAGAACTGGGGTAATGGCTTCCTCCTCAGCTTTGTGCCACAGTTCATTACCTGAATCACAAAGCATTTCTGCTTGGGCCCTAAGTCTCACAGTCATTCTTGAACTGCTCCATCCATTCTTAGTCATCACCACCATTCTTAGCCAACAAGGCCCGACGCATTATTCAGTAGAGCTGAACCTTGAACAGATACCATGCCATTCTTTCTTTTTCTTTTTACCCTCTCATACAACTGTAATTTTTGAATTTTCTGTTTACTTTTAAAACAAAACCTCCCAGACACTAATGTAGTGAGACAGAGAGAAACATTGTTATGTACATCAGCAGTTAACAAAAAGTCTTCTCTTTTACATGGAAGAAGGGAACATGGTTGTTCCCCAGTAGAAGAGGTCATTAAAGAAGGAATATGTTCAACCAGAATGGGTCAAATTAAAAGGAGTGACAATATCTAGTATTGGTGAGGATGTGGATCACTCAATCTTAAACATTGCTGGATCTCTTACATTGCTGGTAGAAGTATAATTTGATACACCTGTTTTGGAAAATTGTTTGGCATTGTATACTGACTCTCAACATACATTTATTATGTGTGTTAACAAGTCTGCTACTAGATGATATACACAACAGAGAAAAATGTTTATATCCATCAAAAGATGTGTACAGTTATATTCATAACAGTTTTATTTGTGATAGCCCTGAAATGGAAACCACACTCATGTCCATCAACAGTAAAATGGGTAACAAATTATGGTATATAAATATAATGAAATACTATCCAGCAGTGCAGAAAAGGAATTACTGATATACACAGCATGGCTGAATCTCACTGATACAACGTTGATTGAAAGAAATCAATCAAAAGATGATACTATTTATATGAATTTCAAAAACATGTCAACTATTAAGGAATAATAGTAAAATAATCTGGGCATTATTATTGACTGGGGGGGAACATGAGAGAGCCTGTTTCAGTTCTGAAAATGTTTTATATTTTCATCTTGGTTATGGTTACACAGGTGTATGTATTTGAAATATTTCATCAAGATGGTAACTTAAGATTTATGCATCTTACTGTATATAATTATACCTCAGTATAGAAATAAAAATGTATTTAAACATTTTTTTGCATTTCCTCTGGTCTTCTACCTCTACCCAAGAAAACCCCAAACAGTTCTGCTCACTAGTATGCTAAGTAGAATCTAATTAAATTTGCCTAATAATCTGGAAATACTTTATTGAAACAACACTAAGCCTTTTAAAAAAACTTTAGTATATAATACTCATTTAGATTGTTTTCTATAGCCTGTGAATTTTTATAGTTTTCTTCATTAACATTTATATCTTTCTTGAATTTATTCTTAGATATTTTTAGTTGTGAACAGACTACTCATTCATTTATGTTTCTTATATATTGCCAATATTAAAAAGTTATTTTGTTCATTTTTTTGTCAGCTGTCTTGTCAAATTTTTCCATTATTAATCTTTTGTGTCACTTTAGTAGAAACTCTTAGGTTTTCTTATCAACTGAAGGAAAGGAGAATTGTCTTTACTAGTATTTTACTAATTTTTCCATTAACTAAAGATTAAAACCTGTTTTGAATGGTTAGGGATGCACTCTTGTCTTGTTTCTTTTTGAGTTGAAATGCCTTAAGCATTTCAACAACAAATATATTTTAGTCTTTGTTTTTATCTTGTTCACATACATTTCATCTAACCCTAGTTTTTCTTGAAATTTTTTTTAAGCTTGGGTGTAGAATTTTATCAGATACCTTTTGAAGATCTAGTAATATAATCATTTAATTAATTTTTATCCTTTGTTGCTAAATTGAATTACTTGATTTCCCAATATTGAGCCATCCTTGTATTCCTGGAAAAAATGCATTTTTTAATATATGGTGTATACTCTTGTTATGCACTACCAGTAGAATTAGGTTTTCTGATTCTCAGAAAGTTTATATTTGTGTGTAAGGGAAATTAGTTTTTGTTATTTTCAGAATATTGTTTGAATATTAGTGTCTATAGTTGCTTAATAATTATTGGACTTAATGGAATTGGTAAAGTCATGTTTCTATTGTGCTCTATTTTGAACACATTTTGGAAACCTGGTCACTCACCTTTTAATTGCCTTTAAAAATGAGGAAGTCTCTACTTTTATTTGGCTACAGAGAAATAATTTCAGGTAAGTAGTGTTCTTTTTTAAATAGACACACACAGAGAAAACCACAAACTTTTTTGGAAATTTATTTGCTATAATATCAAAATTTTTTTGAAGTTTTCATTTTTCTTTTCTTTCTCCCACAGTCCGTTGTGGATGACTGGATTGAATCATATAAACAAGACAGGGACATCGCACTTCTGGATTTAATCAACTTTTTTATCCAGTGTTCAGGATGTCGAGGTACAGAATATTGGAATAAATAATGTACATTGAGCCTGGCAGTCCACAGTTTCAAATTTACTTCACCTTCGATTAGTTATATGTAATTCATCCTAGAATTATGTGCTAATCTTTTTCTGTTAAGAAAATTATTGTTATTTAAGGATATTTCATTTTGTTCTGGTCCATTTCTATAAAATAACTGACGTCTGAATATTTTTTGAAATTTTGAAGGAAATCTAAAATTCATTTAATGAATTTATTAATTCAGTTTTTAGATCATAAGCTTTTATGCTTAATATTTACTGATATTATTTGTACCTGTGCTCCATCTTAGGAACAGTAGTAGTTGCTAACATTCACTATTTTGTATCCTTGTCAGTATTTTGGTCCTTATTTTATAGATGAAACATTTGAAGCTCAGATAATTTGCTTAAGGTAACATAAGTACCAGAATCAGGTTTCTTAAGTTTATAATCGGTTGGAAATCCATAGACAATTTGTTAAAGTAGAAATTTTATTTTATCATATTAATAGATAACTGATAGATTCTCTAGAATAGATAAATCTTAACAGATTAAATTCTGCTATATGGAGGAGATCAGTTGGTAAATCACCATTCTTTGCTTTCTAATACAGAAAGAATAGTGATCTTTTATTGATCACTAATCAAATCGAGTTTTTGAAGGCTTTCTTATTTCTGTCTGTTATCACCCACTTTATTGACAAAGTAGTTTATCAGATATTTACAGAGCACCTACCTTGTGCTGAGCACTGTTCCAGATAACACAAATGTTATCAAGACAGTCTCTGCCCCAGTAAGTATTAGAGTATGTGTAATTTTTAAAGGAGGCTTTATTGTAAGGAACAAAGAGGGAAATATACCAATAGTTCAGTAAAGTGCTCTGTGACATCATAAGAATAATAAAACTGGTTACTATTTAATGACTATTTAGTATGTGCTTTATGTACATTAGCTTGTTTTATATTGGTTAACAGTCCTATCAGGCAGGTGTGATCTTTATTTTATAGATTAGGAAATAGAGAATAAAGGGCTTAGGTAAGTTTTTGGACATCAAACAGTTTGTAAGTGCCAAACTCATGTATCAGAGTCAGGCTTGTCTCAGTCTGGAGTCTATATCCTAACCACAGGACACTATGGGAATAACAAGAAGGGGCTTCTGGTCCATCCCAGGCTGTGTGTTTCTGTGTGTGTGTGATGTGGGGATATTTGTAAGAAAATGCATCCCAGAGGAAGAACTCTGTGGTGAGACTGAGATGGAGTTAAAGAAAGTTAAGAGGGAGGAGAAAGGCCAGAGTTAACAGATTGTGCAAAAATGCGTGAAGACAAGAAAGCATGGCAGTTTGTGGCTGAATCCTAGAGCATGGAGACTGGTGAGGAGTGGCAAGAGATTAGGCTGTTTGAAGGAAAGTGAGTTTAATACAGCCTTAAAATGGGCAAGGCAAGTACTGAGTGCTATGCTTTATATATATTATCTCATCTAATCTATGTAAGTGTCCCGTTGGATTGGGTTTTGATTTTAAAATAACTGGTAGTCTTTAAAATTTTTCCTTTTGTAATTCATTCCCATGGTTCGAAAAACTGAAAAAAATTGGAAGATACACAGCAAAAAATCTTTACCACTCTCTGCCTTCTTGTCTATCTCCACAGAGTTAACTGCTCTTAACTACTTTGTTGTGTATCCATGTCTTGTCTGTCTATCTATCTAATTTCCATATGTGTAAGTAGAAATATATACTCTTTCCTTCCCCACCCCTCTTACGCAGAAGATACAGGTGTATAGACAGCTTTCTCAATGTTTTTTTTTTTCTTTTAATATGACATCATAGCATTCCTTTGAGTGTTTGTACAGTAATTTACTTAACTACTCTTCTGTTAACAGACCATTGTGTTATTTGTCATCTTTTGCTATTACAAACAGTATATTTTATGTGTACATTATTTGCTCTTTGTGAAAGAATGTAGGTAAATGTATTATTTGTAATAATATTAAATATTGCCAAATTTCCTGCTATAGGAATTGTACCCATTTTTACTCCCGTCAGTAATATATGAGAATGCTTGTTTCTTCTCAGTCTTTTCAACAAAGTGTTTTCATCAAATTTTTGGATTGGTGTTGTGAATGATTTTAAAATGATATGTCAGTGTGATTTTTTAAAATTGAGGTGAAATTCACTTAACAGACAACCATTTTAGTGCACAATTCAGTAGCATTTAGTGCATTTACAGTGTTGTGCAACCACCTCTTTGTAGTATTAAAACTCTTTCATCACCCGAGAATACCTCATATTCATCAAGTAATCATTCCCCATTCCCCTCCCCTACCCAGCCCCTGGCAACCACTAATCTGCTTTGCTCCTGTAGATTTGCCTGTTCTGGTCATTTTGTATAAAAGGAGTTTTATATGTGATCTTTTCTGTCTGATTTCTTTCACTTAGCATAATTTCTCAAGGTTTATCCAAGTAGTAGTATATATCAATAATTCATTCCTTTTTATGGCTGAATAACATTCCATTGTATGTATATATCACAATTTGTGTATCCATTCGTCTGCTGATGCACATTTGGTTGTTTCTACCTTTTGGTAACTGTGAAATTGCTACTATGAACATTCATGAACAAATAATCTGTTTGAGTACTTGTTTTTAAATTCTTTAGGGTAAATACCTAGGAGTGGAATTGCTGGATCATGTGGTAATTCTATTTTAACTTTTTGAAGAACTGCCAAACTGTTTTCTACAGCAGCTGTACCATTTTACGTTCATACCAGAAATGTATGAGGATTTTTATTTCTCCACATCTTTTCCAACACTTTTATTTTTCAGTTTTTTAATTTAACTGTCCTAGTGGGTATGAAGTGGTATCTTGTGGCATCTTCTTAGTGTCCAGTGATTTTAAACATCTTTTTCATGTGCTTTTTGGCCGTTTGTCTATCTTCTTTGAAGAAATGTGTATTCAAGTCTGTGCTCATTTTTAAATTAGATGACTTTGTTGTTGTGAGTTGTAAGAGTTCTTTATATATTCTAGATATAACCTACACCAGCTAACTATTTTTTTCCCATTCTGTGGGTTCTCTTTTTGCTTTCTTAATGATGTCATTTGATACACAAAAGTTTTAAATTTTTATGAAGTCCAATTTATTTTTTAATTTTTCGCTCATGCATGTGGTGTCAAATGTAAGAATCCATTGTCAAATTCAAGGACATGAATATTTATCCCTGTGTTTTCTTCTAATAATTTATAGTTTTAGCTCTTATATTTAAGTCATTGATTCATGGTTAATTTTTGTATAGGGATAATTTTAATTTGTATTTCTCTTCTGAGTGAGGCTTGAAAGCCATGTCTGTTTCTTTTTCTGTGAATTCTCTTGTTCCTATCCCTTGTCAGTTTTCCTTTTGACTATCTTCATTGTTCTTGAAAAGGCATTTGACAAAATGGATTTTAAAACATTTTGATAAAAGAGACAGATGCATATTTCCTTAATATGACTAACAAAGAAAGCACATTGTCATTCAGTGGAATATAATAAAAATCCAGAAATAGATCCAATTATCTATGAAATTTTAAGTAAGCAGATCTTAAAACATATGGAAAGAAGTGAATTGCAAATTACAACTACACTGAGATACCATTTTTCACTTTTTAGTTTGATAAAAATTAAAAATTATAACACTTTTGGTTAGGCTGTGAGGAAACAGATACTGTTATATTTGTTGGAATACAAATTGGTGCATCTCTCATGGAAAGAGATTTGGCAGTATCTAGCAAAATGACATGTTTTTATGTTTTGACCTAGACATCCTACTTCTGGAATTTGGCCACGAAGATATACCTCCAGCATTATGAAAAAAAGTGCACAGGGTTACTCAATACAATATTATTTGTAATTACAGAATATTGGAAACAACCTAAATGCTCATATATGGGACAGTGATTGAATAAACTGTGGTATAGCTACACAGTAAAGTTTTTTGGCCCTGTAAAAAAGAAAAAGATCTCTGATGCAGGGAGATTTTCAGAATACTTTTTTTTTTTTAACTGAGGAAGATTCATCCTGAGCTAACATCTGTTGTTGCCAATCTTCCTCTTTTTGCTTGAGGGAGATTCACCTTGAGCTAACATTTATGCCAGTTTTCCTCTGTTTTGTATGTGGGTCACCGCCACAGTGTGGCTGCTGACAAGTGGTATAGGTCTGCACCTGGGAACTGAACCTGAGCCGCTGAAGCAGAGCACGCTGAACTTAACCACTAGGCCATGGGGCTGGTCCCCAGAATACATTTTTAAGGGCAAAATGAAAAGTGGAAAAGAGTGTCTAAAGTATGCAACTTTTTTTTGGAAGAAAGAAGGGGGAAATAATGGAATATACACATATATCTGCTCATTTGACCAAAAGGAAAAATAAACCAGAGACTAATGATTGGTTACCTGCAGGATGTGTGTGTATGTAAATGATGTGGAAAGTTTAGAGGGAATTGGGGTGAAAGAATGATACTAATTTGAATATACTTTTTGAATAGTCCTGAGTTTCAGAGTTATTTTAATGTTTCACATATTCCGGAAACAGAAAAGAAAAATCAACAAAGATGGAAGGAACATCCTAAAATTGGATGCAAATAGAACAGATGAACCATACCACGCCATACCACAAATAAAATAACCATACTGAAGAGTGTAATAGGTGCTAACTAAAGTAACTTCTGAACTCATTGCTTGGGCATTAAAACTAGTGCTGGAAAGTTTGATGACGAGCAATACTTACCTAGTCTCAAAGTGTCTCCTTACAAGATATCTATTATTTCCAATGAGTAATGTAGTAACTTTACCATGTACAAACATGGTAGACACCACCGTAACCAAATGATGAGAGCAAACATTGCCAGTTATAGAACCAGTTGATAGCATGTGCTTCCTGGTATGCACTTAGAAGAACTCAACCTCACTTATATAGCATTCTTGCCTAAAGTGCAGTGCCTGAATCTACTCATGAGGAATCATCAGACGAACTTAGATTGAGGTATGTTCTTCAAAATAGCTATCCTGTACTCTTTAAAACTGTCAGTGTCCTGAGCCGGGGTGGGGGGGGGGGTGTTGGTTTCCTACTTACGCTATCTTAAGTTGTATCAGCACCTCTAGTTGTTTCCTTAACTATGCCTACACATCTATAGTCTGCTCACTAAGATCTCTTCATTAGAACCATCTGGAGTGAATTCTGTTTACTGCTGGACCCTTAGAGTGTATTAATTCAATGTGATAATAGGATATATTCAGTATCAGTGAAGTAGGAAAGATGGCAAAGGAAAAGTTGATTTAAATACTGTTGACTTAGAGTTGCATTTTAAAGCTATGTAACTTCATAAGTAAGTGTTCATAGAAATAAATTCTGGGGAGGCTAAGAATACAACACAGAATGATAGGATATATTTATGGTATTATGCATAACAAAATAAAGATACGTTATTTCTGTATTCAAAATATTATCTTTGTTTAATACACCATTGGTACAGGCATGTATTTTGGGGTATATACTAACGCCAGGATATAACAGATTTCAGAAATATATCAGGGATATTGATAAATAGTTTTCATTGAAAAATTTGCTTATTTTAGTTAATAAAGGATGCATTTATCAAACTTGAGAGTTGTACGTTAGAAATACCATCTTTCTTAATTGGTTGTAACAAGTAATTCTATTTTGCAGTGCTCGTTCCTAACAGTGGACTTATAAATGCCTGAGGACTTGATAGGAATGTAGCATTGCTGGAGAACTGACCTCAACCAGGAACCAGTAACTCCGAGAGTTTCCTATTTCATAGGCTGATTAATCTCTCATTAATTTTTTCATGGAACCTGTAGGCCAAAAGATATACCTAACACTTTCTTTTTGAAGTAGTTAGGTCCAAACAGTTTATCTCCTAACAACTTAGTAGCTATTTGGAAAAATGATAAACATAATCGAAAGAAAAATAAAAATTGTATTCTATTTTTAAATAATCACAATTACTTAATAGTAGATATATGCACCTGTTGGGCACTGTACAGCTGCTCAAATTTTGAAATCACCCTCATTTCCTGTTTTACATTGATTTTTCCAGCAGAATTTGTGAAAATACAGCTTCTCAAAGAAAGGATGTTATCAAAAGGAATAAAGTATGATCTGATGTTGAAACTGTGAATTACCTCATGCCAATAGTTCCTATCATACTTGACAGATATTAAATATTGCTGTTTCCCTTTGAACATTTAAAATACCCCACAGTGCTCATATGAGTTTGTTTCAGTGGCCAAGGACATCTCAGTGCACAAGTTGGGCATTTTGGTTTTGACCAGTGACTGACTGGGAGTTACTGTATAAATACCCCAAATCCTTTGCCCCTCCTATAAACTTTTAAGTGCATGGCCTACTGTGACTCCCAGTTTCCCAAAGAGTTTAAGTAGGCTCCAGTTATCCATAGTAGTAACTGGCTAGATAACAGACTTTTTATTGTCGGCCTTTCCTTGTTTCATTTCCCCACCTCATTACCAGTGTTTTATGGGATCTCCTCCTAAATAAATTGATTGTACTGGTATCCTAACAGTCTCAGTGTCTGCTTTGGGGGATAGAAACAGGTGTTTGTTATGGTTTATTATATATTAATCAGTATGCTCTTTAGAAGTCTATTTTAATGAATTCTTATGTCTTTACATGTACAGTGTATATAGATAATTCAATATTATTTTTCTTAAATCCTTTTTAATTGTGACATCTTATACATAAGAAAGAGTGCATAAACTATATATGTACAAGTTAAATAATATTTATGTAATATTATGTTGTGAATCCCAAAACTGTATATACTCTGTTTTACATAATTAACTGTACCTACTCTTTTATCTTTTTCTGCTCAAACATTATATTTATGAGATTCATTTATGTTGCCTGTACTGTAGTTCACTTATTTTCATTGATGTAAAGCAGACAATTCTTTGTTGTTGTGGGCTTTCCTGTACACTGTAGAATGTTTAGCAGCATCTTAGACCTCTACCCATCAGATGCCGGTAGCACACTCCTCTCTCTCCTCCCACACCCTCCTCCCCAGTTGTGAGAATCAAAAATGTCTACAGATTGTCAAATGTTCCCTTATAGCATCATTGCTATAAGTTCAGAACTGCTGTAAAGTATCCATTATATAAATATACTAGTTTATTTAAACTCCCTGCTCTTGAAGGAAATTGGTTTTTTTCCAGCTTTTGGATAATATGAACAATGTTACTATAAACTGTCTTTTGTACCTGTTAGTTTGGTATCCATGTACACAAGATGCTCTAGTTTGTGTACAGAGAACTGAAATTGCTGCATTATGAGGGATGCAACTTTTCTATAAGCCAGACAGAGAAAGACAAACACCGTATGATTTCATTCATATGTGGAGGATATACTACCACATGGTCAAAGAGAACAGTTTAGTGGTTACCAGAGGGGAAGGGGTTGGAGGTGGGTACAAGGAGTGAAGGGGCACATTTATATGGTGACTGACAACTAATAATGTACAACTGAAATTTCACAGTTATAAACTATTATGACCTCAATAAAAAATATATTTTACAAAAGAGACAACTTTTCTAGATAATGCAAGACTGTTTTCTTGAAGTGGTTGTAGTAACTTTTTATATTCCAGTCAATTAATGTCAAATAATTCTGATAGCTTCACATCTTTGCTCACATGTAGTGTTGCCAGCCTTTTTAGTTTTACCTTGTCGAGTAGGTTTACAAATATCTCATTAGGGTTTTAATTTTATTTCCTCAGTTACTATTGGGATTGAGTACTGTTTCACGTGTTATTTGGATTTTCTCTTGCATGAACTGCTTAAAGTCTTCTACTAATTACTCTATTGAGATGTTGGTCTTTTTCTTTATTTGTAGGAGGTTTTTTTTTAAGTGTTAATATTAGTCATCTTTGTCAGTCCTATATATTGCAGATATCTTCTCCCATCTTGCAGTTGTTTTTCCCCCTTTCTTTATATTATCTTTTGATAAATTTTCCTTTGAGGGCAGTGATTTTTGTCAATTGTATTCTCTACTGTATCCCCAGCACCTATAAATATTTGTTGAATGAATGAGCATAAATTCTTAATTTAAGTGTAGTCTAATTTGTTAGTCTTTCCTTTTGTTGGCTTTTTATGTCATAAGAAATTCTTATTTGCACCACGGTCGTGGTTTTCTAATAAAAGCTTTCAAGTTGATGTATAATTTAGTTAGTTATATATAGTTTAGCTATTCAAATTTAGGTCTTCATCTGGAATCAAATATTTTAAGTCTGAAAGTCCTTTGGTTCTTCACTATTGTCCAATGACACCACTGGCAAATATCAAGCGTCTATTTACAGGAGAGAGTTTTTCTGGCCTCTATTCTAATATTTAGTCTGTTAGTTTAAAGAGTTTCTTGAGTAGAAATTTCTTGGCTTTTTGTATTTTCATACATATTTTAGAATTAGTTTGTCAAGTTCCGTCAAAAAACTTGTTGGAGTTTTGGGCCAGCCCCAGTGGCCTAGTGGTTAAGTTCGGTGTGCTCTGCTTCAGTGGCCTGGGTTCAGTTCCTGGGTGTGGACCTACACCACTCATCTGTCAGTGGCCATGCTTTGGTGGTGGCTTACATACAAAAAGAGGAAGATGGGCAACAGATGTTAGCTCAGGGTGAGTCTCCCTCAGCAAAACAAAACAACTTGGAGTTTTGAATGGAATTATATTGAATGTGTATATCAAATTTCTTGGGCTCGACACTGTTGACAGTTTGGGCTGGATAATTCTTTGTTGTAGGGAGCTTTCCTGCATTGTAGAATATATAGCAGCATCCTTGGCTTCTACCCACTAAATGCAACTGGGGCGGGAAGGACAACACAAAGGTTGAGAACTACTGCTATACATTAGTGGGGGGATGAATTTACATCTGTATAAAATCGAGTCTTCCAATTCATGATCATTGTATATTTTTCCCCATTTATTTTGATCTTTATTTTCTTTCAATATTTTAGAGAGTATTTTTGTGTATGAATGAAAACATCTTATACATCTATTATTAATTTTTTTTCTGGACTTCAGGCATTTAAAAATTTCATAAGTAATGTCTTTTTCTTTTAGTAGACTTTTATTTTTTAGAAGAGTTTTAGGTTTACAAAAAAATTAAGCCAAGATTGCGGAAAGTTCCCATATACCCTTCTGTCTTCCCCACAGTTTCCCTATTATTAATGTCTTGCATTAGTATGGTACATTTGTTACAGTTGATGAACCAATATTGATACATCATTATTATTAACTGGAGTCCATAGTTTACATTAGGGTTCAGTCTTTGTGTTGTAAAGTTCTATGAGTTTTGA
The DNA here is from genome assembly GCA_031878705.1 of Tapirus indicus. Classification (NCBI taxonomy): domain Eukaryota; kingdom Metazoa; phylum Chordata; class Mammalia; order Perissodactyla; family Tapiridae; genus Tapirus; species Tapirus indicus. Next base: position 15,777,547 of record CM062920.1, read on the forward strand.
CAAATACATGTTATGTGTTCACCATTATTGTGTCAAACAGAGTAATTTCACTGCCCTAAAAATCCCCCCTGTGCTCCTCCATTCACTCCCACCTCCAACCCCCAACTTTCTACTCCTCATCCTTGGCTACCACTGATCTTTTAGTGTTAAATCTAATATGTATTTTTGAAATGAATTCAACTTTTTCATGATGTATTATATTTTTTAAATTATTTTAAGTTTTAAATTTGGTAGGTTTGGTTTGCTAATATTTTGTTTAGGGCTTTTTACATTTGTATTCATCAGTGAGATTGGCCTGCAATTTCCCCTTTTCATTCTTTTCCATTTCAGATTTTAATATTAAGGCTTTGCTAACCTCATAAAACAAATTGTGAAGAATATCTTATTTTTCTGTTTTCTGGAAGAGTATATGGGATGGGAATTATTTGTTTCCAAAACATTTGGTAAAATTTGCTATTGAAACCATATGGGCCTGAAATTTTTTTTGTTGGAAGATTTTAAACTACTAATCAAATTTCCCTAACTGATTTAGCACTATTTAGGTATTTTATTATTTTGACAAGCCATATTTTTCTAAAGACTTCTCCATTTCATCTAAATTTTCACATTTCCTTAATAAAGTTGTTTGTAATATCTCTTTATATTTTTAATGTGTATCACTTTTTGTGATGTTCTCTTTCATTAGTTTAATTCAAAATGTTTTCTAATTGTTTTTTGTTTGACTCATGGATTACTTAAAAGCATATTTCTTAATTTCGAAACATGAGATTTTTCTGGTTAACTTTTCATATGGATTTCTTCTTAGCCTAATTGAATTTGAGGCCAGAGAAGATGGTCTATATGATTTCAATCCTTTCTAATTTGTGTAGACTTGTTTTAAGGTCATATGATCAGTTTTTGAAATGTTTCATGTGTGCTTGAAATCCATGTGTATTACGTATTTTCTAGGTACAGTTTTATGCATTAGGTTAAGGTTGCTCGATAAGTGTGTTACAATTTTTTATATCCTTCTGATCTATTGTTTGCTTTCTAGCAATTACTGAGAGAAGTATATTAAAATCCCACAGCATGATTGTAGATTTCTGTATTTGTTCTTGATTTCTCCTTGAAGGCCTCCTCCTGTCCCCCCTCCCCCAAGTTATTAGGTGCATACAAATAGTCAGATATTTCTTATGACTCAAATATTTTATATTTAATGTTCTTTATATCTAGCAATGATTTATTCTAAAGGTATATTTATTTGAATATTAATAAAGCACACCACTTTCCATGGTTTTCTGGCTCAACTTTTTCTGTCGTTTTACTTTCATTGTTCTTGTATCCTTACCTCTTAGATGCCTTTTGTAAACAACATATAGCTGGATTGTATTTTTTTATTCAGTCTGAAAACTGTTTTTCTTTTAACTGTATCACTTGATTCTTTTTACATTTAACGTAATCACTGGGTATTTGGGTTTATATTGAACCAACAGTTGTTCTTTGTCATGTCTGCTCTAAATTTTCTTTATTTTTCTCTTCTTTCTTGCCTGTAGATTCTTTGAATCCAAAAGAATTACCTTTTTTCTTCTCTACTTCTTTGGGCATTTTTATACTCTTTCATTTAATGGTTACCCTAGAAATTAGAGAAGCCATATTTGTATCAAAATGTAAAGGCATTTACTACCTTTACCCTTTTCTCAGATATTACTAGGAGCTAGAACACAGTAATTCCATTTACTTCCTTCCTTGTGTTGTAATTTAAATCTTACTAGTTTTCCGATAGTCATTATTATTTTAAAAAATAAAGTTATTATTGATCTTTACTCATATTTATGCCACTTTATTTGTTCTTTACTTTTTCTTAATGTTTTATATATCTAGGATCACTTCTGCCTGAAGTATTTAGAAATTTCTTTGAGGTTCTATTGGAGAATCTACAGACTCTGTTGGACATTGAAATTTTATTTATTTTTTATTTTTATTGAGGTCATAAATGTTTATAACATTGTAAAATTTCAGTTTTATGTTATTATTTGTCAGTTACCATATAAATGTGTCCCTTTACCCCTTCTGCCCGCCCTTCAACCCCCTTCCCCTCTGTAACCACCAAACTGTTCTCTTTGTCCATGTGTTAATTTATCTTCCACATTTGAGTGAAATCATGTTTGTCTTTTTCTGTCTGGCTTATTTCGCTTAACATCATGCCCTCAAGTTGCATGCATGTTGTCACAAATGTGACGATTTTGTCTTTTTTATGGCTGAGTAGTAGTTCCTTGTATATGTATACCATGCCTTCTTTATCCAATTGTCAATTGATGGATACTTGGGTTGCTTCCACTTCTAGGCTATTGTGAGTAATGCTCCAATGAACATTAGGGGTGGATAAGTCTCTTTGAATTGTTGATTTCCTGTTCTTTGGATAAATACCTGGTAGTGGGATAGCTGAGTCATATGGTATTTCTGTTATTAATTTTTTGAGAAATCTCCATACTGTTTTTCATAGTGGCTGCACCAGTTTGCATTCCAACCAGCAGTGTATGAGGAATAGCTTTTCTCCACATCCTCTCCAACATTTGCTTTGTTTTGTCTTGGTGATTATAGCCATTCTAAGGTGTGTAAGGTGATAGCTTAGTGCAGTTTTGATTTGTATTTCCCTGGTGATTAGTGATGTTGAATATCTTTTCATGTGCCTGTTGGCCATCTGTATATCTTCCTTGGAAAAATGTTCATATCCTCTGCCCATTTTTTGATTGGGTTGTTTGTTTTTTTGTTGTTGAGTTGTGTGAGTTCTTTTTTTTTTTTTTTACCATTTTTTTTTTAATTGATGTCTTAATAGTTTATAACACTGTGGGGTTTTAGTTGTACATTTTTGTTTGTCCGTTACCTTGTGGATGTAACCCTTCACCCCTTGTGCCACCCCCCACCCCCCTTCCCCTTGGTAACCACCCATCAGTTCTCTCTGTCCGTGTGTTCACCTATATTCCATATATGAGTGAGTTCATGCAGTGTCTGTCCTTCTCTCTCTGGCTTATTTCACTTAACATAATACCCTCTAGGTCCTTCCATGTTGTTGCAAATGGGACAATTGTGTCTTTTCCTATGGCTGAGTAGTATTCCATTGTATGTATATACCACATCTTCTGTAACCAATCATCAGTCGAGGGACACTTGGGTTGCTTCCACTTCTTGGCTATAGTGAATAATGCTTCAATGAACATAGGGGTGCATACGCCTCTTGTGATGGTTGATTTCCTGTCCATTGGGTAGATGCCCAAGCGTGGGATTGCTGGATCATACGGTATTTCTATTTTTAATTTTTTGAGGACTCTCCATACTGTTTTCCATAGAGGCTGCACCAGTTTGCATTCCCACCAGCAGTGAATGAGGGTCCCCGTTTCTCCACAACCTCTCCAGCATTTGTTGTTATTTGTCTTTGTGATTATAGCCATTCTAACCGGTGTAAGGTGATATCTCAGTGTCGTTTTGATTTGCATTTCCCTGATGATTAGTGATGTTGAACATCTTTTCATGTGTCTATTGGCCATCTGTATCTCTTCCTTGGAAAAATGTCTGTTCATATCCTCTGCCCATTTTTTGATCGGGTTGTTTGTTTTTTTGTTGCTCAGTTGTATGAGATCTTTGTATATTACTGAGATTAATCCCTTGTCGGACAAACGATTTGCAAATATTTTCTCCCAGCTGGTGGGTTGTTTATTCATTTTGATCCTGGTTTCATTTGCCTTGTAGAAGCTCTTTAGTCTGATGAGGTCCCACTTGTTTCTTTTTTCTTTTGTTTCCCTTGTCTGGGTAGACATGGAATCTGAAAGGATCCCTTTATGTCCAGTCTGAATTAGTGTACTGCCTATATTTTCTTCCGGGAGTTTTATAGTTTCAGGTCTCACTTTCAGGTCTTTGATCCATTTTGAATTGATTTTTGTATATGGCGATAGGAGATGGTCTACTTTCATTCTTTTGCATGTTGCTGTCCAATTTTCCCAGCACCATTTATTGAAGAGACTTCCCTCTCTCCATTGTATGTTCTTTGCTCCTTTGTTGAAGATTAGCTGTCCATAGGTGTGTGGTTTTATTTCTGGGCTTTCAATTCTGTTCCATTGATCTGTGTGTCTATTCTTGTACCAGTACCATGCTGTTTTGATTACTGTAGCTTTATAGTATATTTTGAAATCAGGGATTGTGATGCCTCCAGCTTTGTTCTTTTTTTTCAGAATTGCTTTAGCTATTCGGGCTCTTTTGTTGCCCCATACGAATTTCAGTAGTTTTTGTTCTATTACCGTGAAGAATGACATTGGGATTCTGATTGGGATTGCATTGAATCTGTAGATTGCTTTAGGTAGAGTGGACATTTTAACTATATTTATTCTTCCAATCCATGTGCATGGAATATTTTTCCATTTCTTTATGTCCTCCTCGATTTCTTTCAATAGTGTCTTATAGTTTTCATTGTATAGGTCTTTGACCTCCTTGGTTAAATTTATTCCCAGATATTTTATTCTCTTTCTTGCAGTTGTAAATGGGATTGTCTTTTTGAGTTCTCTTTCTGTTGGTTCATCGTTAGTGTATAGAAATGCAATTGATTTTTGTAAGTTGATTTTATACCCTGCCACTTTACTGTGGTTGTTGATTGTTTCTAGTAGTTTTCCGATGGAATTTTTTGGGTTTTCTATGTATAAGATCATGTCGTCTGCAAATAGTGAGAGTTTCACTTCTTCATTGCCTATTTGGAGTCCTTTGATTCCTTTTTCTTGCCTAATTGCTCTGGCCAGAACTTCCAGTATATGTTGAATAAGAGCGGTGAGATTGGGCACCCTTGTCTTGTTCCTGTCCTCAAAGGAATGGCTTTCAGTTTTTCCCCGTTGAGTAGGATGCTTGCTGTAGGTTTGTCATATGTGGCCCTTATTATGTTGAGGTACTTTCCTTCTATACCCATTTTGTTGAGAGTTTTTATCATAAATGGATGCTGGATCTTGTCGAATGCCTTCTCTGCATCGATTGAGATGATCATGTGGTTTTTATTGTTCATTTTGTTAATGTGGTGTATCACGTTGATTGATTTGCGGATGTTGAACCATCCCTGTGTCCCTGGTATAAATCCCACTTGATCGTGGTGTATGATCTTTTTGATGTATGGCTGTATTCGGTTTGCCAATATTTTGTTGAGGATTTTTGCGTCTATGTTCATCAGTGATATTGGCCTGTAGTTTTCCTTCTTTGTATTGTCCTTGTCTGGCTTTGGTATCAGCATGATGTCGGCCTCATGGAATGTGTTGGGAAGTATTCCATCTTCCTCTATTTTTTGGAATAGTTTGAGAAGGATAGGTGCTAAATCTTCTTTGAACGTTTGATAAAATTCTCCAGGGAAGCCATCTGGTCCTGGGCTTTTATTTTTTGGGAGGTTTTTGATTACTGTTTCAATCTCTTTACTTGTGATTGGTCTGTTCAGATTCTCTATTTCTTCTTGATTCAGTTTTGGGAGGTTGTACGCGTCCAAGAATTTGTCCATTTCCTCTAGGTTGTCCAATTTGTTGGTGTAAAGTTTTTCATAGTATTCCCTAATAATCCCTTGTATTTCTGTGGTGTCTGTTGTAATTTCTCCTCTTCCATTTCTAATTTTATTTATTTGAGTCTTCTCCCTTTTTTTCTTAGTGAGTCTGGCTAAGGGTTTGTCAATTTTATTTATCTTCTCAAAGAACCAGCTCTTTGTTTCATTGATCCTTTCTACTGTTTTTTTTTGGTTTCAATTTCATTTATTTCTGCTCTGATTTTTATTATTTCCCTCCTTCTGCTGATTCGGGGCTTTGTCTGTTCTTCTTTTTCCAACTCTGTTAGGTGCAATTTAAGGTTATTTATTTGGGATTTTTCTTGTTTGTTAAGGTGAGCTTGTATTGCTATGAATTTCCCTCTCAGGACCGCTTTTGCTGCATCCCATATGAGTTGGTATGGTGTATTTTCCTTTTCATTTGTCTCCAGATAGCCTTTGATTTCTCCTTTAATTTCATCAACGACCCATTGGTTGTTCAGTAGCATGTTGTTTAGTCTCCACATCTTTGTCCCTTTCCTAGTTTTTTCCTTGCAGTTGATTTCTAGTTTCACAGCATTATGATCAGAAAAGATGCTTGTAATGATTTCCATCTTCTTAAATTTATAGAGGTTTGCCTTGTTTCCTAATATATGGTCTATCCTTGAGAATGTTCCATGTGCACTTGAGAAGAATGTGTACTCTGCTTTTTTTGGGTGGAGTGCTCTGTATATATCTATTAAATCCTTTGCGTCTAGTTTCTCGTCTAAGTCCATTATTTCCTTATTGACTTTTTGTCTGGATGATCTATCTATTGATGTAAGGGGGGTGTTAAGATCCCCTACTATTATTGTGTAATTGTTAATATCTCCTTTAAGGTTTTTTAGCAGTTGTTTTATGTACTTTGGTGCTCCTGTGTTGGGTGCATAGATATTTATAAGTGTTATGTCTTCTTGGTGAAGTGTCCCTTTTATCATTATATATTGCCCGTCTTTGTCTCTCATTACCTTTTTTATCTTGAAGTCTACTTTGTCTGATATAAGTATGGCTACTCCTGTTTTCTTTTGTTTGCCATTAGCTTGGAGTATTGTTTTCCATCCTTTTATTTTGAGTCTGTGTTTGTCTTTAGAGCTGAGATGTGTTTCCTGGAGGCAGCAGATTGTTGGATCTTGGTTTTTAATCCATCCTGCCACTCTGTGTCTTTTGATTGGAGAATTCAATCCATTTACATTTAGAGTGACTATTGATATATGAGGGTTTAATGTTGCTACTTTATTGTTCATCTTCTGGTTCTTTTGCATTTCCTTCGTTTCTTGTCCCTTGTGTTTCGGACTGCCAATTCAATTTGGTATTTCTGCATGCTCATTCTCTTGGTTTTCTCTTTATTTGTCATGTGTGGTTCTCTTCTGGTTATTTGTTTAGTGGTTACCGTGAGGTTTATATAAGCGATCTCCTGGATAAGAAAGTACATTTTCGGATGCCTCCTTTTTCCTGAGGCTGGGTCGATTCAATCCCTTACCTCTTCCCCTCCTTATTTGTTATCTCTTTATTCCAGATTGTGTCATGAATGTGTGTTTCCAGTGATGAGCTTGAATTAATTTTTGATGTTATCCAACTGTAGTTTGTTCTGGTTTAGTCTCCTTGCTGAAATCTTTGTATCCCCTTTCTCATTTGTTTTTTTTCAGGCCTAAGGGCCTTCTTGAGCATTTCTTGTAGTGGGGGTCTTGTGGTGACGAACTCTCTTAGCTTTTGTTTATCAGGGAGAGTTATTATTTCTCCATCATATTTGAAGGATATTTTTGCTGGTTATAGTATTCTCGGCTGAAGGTTTTTGTCTTTCATGATTTTGAATATATCATTCCAGTCTCTCCTAGCCTGTAGAGTTTCTGTCGAGAAATCAGCTGAGAGCCTGATGGGGTTTCCTTTGTATGTTATTTTGTTTTTTTGTTTAGCTGCCTTCAATATTATTTCCTTGTCACGGGTATTTTTCAAGTTTGCTACTATGTGGCGAGATGATTTTTTATTCCTGTTTATATATTTAGGTGATCTATTGATTTCATTCACTGTTATTTCCCCTTCGTTCCCTAGGTTGGGGAAGTTCTCAGCTATTATTTCTTTGAACAAACTCTCTGCTCCTTTTTCTCTTTCTTCTCCTTCTGGAATACCTATTATCCTTATGTTGCTTTTCCTCATTGAGTCTGATATTTCTCGAAGAATTTCTTCATTTCTTTTTAGTCTTAGTTCTCTCTCCTCCTCTATCTGGAGCATTTCTGCGTGGCTATCCTCAATAGTGCTAATTCGTTCCTCCATATTGTCAGTTCTGCTCTTTAAAGACTCCATTTTTTCCACTATCTCGTTGATTTTGTTTTTCACCTCCAATAATTCTGATTGGTTTTTCTTTATGGTTTCAATCTCTTTTGTGACGAAATCCCTGAATTCGTTGATTTGTTTCTGTGTGTTCTCTTGTATTTCGTTGAGTTTGCTTATGATAGCTATTCTGAATTCTCTCTCATTCAGGTTATCAAATTCTGTGCCTTCAGGGTTGGTTTCTGGGTGTTTGTCATTTTCCTTTTGGTCTGTACCCCTGACAAATTGTCGCCAGGATCCGACGGGGACGGCTTTATTTTTTCCCCTCATGATAAAGTTGGTCCTGCAGTTTCCCCCTGCTGCCACTGGATGGAGATCGCGAGCGGTTTGCTCTGAGGCGGCTGCAGGCCCCGGAGGGATTATGCTGAAACGCCGGGTGTGTGGGGAGAGGGGTCCTCTCTTTCTCCTGCTTGACCCGGAGGTTTCCTTTCTGGCTCTCTTAGGGTGTTTGCTACACCCCCTAAACAGTCCGTCGTCGCTTCCCAGTGGGGATCTCGTGACAGTCTGTGAGAGCACCTGGATGGCGATAGTTTTCCCTGCTGTGGGCCGCCCCTCCCCCTCTGTCTGCGAACCGCGCTGTCTTTGCCGATTGATTGGGGAGGGGGAGTACAACTTCTTACCTCTCCTCCCGTCCTTTTGGGCTTCCTGCGCCTCCACTGTCCGATGTATGGCAGCAGGGGTTTCTTAGAAGTCCTTCGTAGTGTTTGATTGAGCTCTGTTGGAATGTGAATGATGTTTTCGTTGTGTCGTAGGGGGCAGAGATTCAAAGAGGGTATCTCACTCCGCCATGATGCCGACGTCACTCGAGTTGTGTGAGTTCTTTATGTATTTTGGAGATTAACCCCTTGTCGGATGTATGTTTTGCAAATATTTTCTCCCAGTTTGTGGGTTGTCTTTTCATTTTGTTCCTGGTTTCCTTTGCGTTGCAGAAGCTCTCCAGTCTGATGAAGTCCCAGTTATTTTTTCTTTTGTTTCCCTTGCCCAAATAGACATCGTATTTGAAAAGATCCTTCTAAGACTGATGTCAAAGACTGTACAGCCTGTATTTTCTTCCAGGAGTTTTACGGTTTCTGGTCTTACCTTCAAGTCTTTGATCCTTTTTGAGTTAATTTTTGTGTATCGTAAAAGATAATGGTCTAGTTTCATTCTTTTGCATGTGGCTGTCCAATTTCCTGACACCATTTATTGAAGAGACTTTCCTTTCTCCATTGTATGTTCTTAGCTCCTTTGTCGAAGATTAGCTGCCCGCAGATGTGTGGTTTTATTTCTGGGCTTTAGTTTCTGTTCCATTGATCTCTGTGTCTGTTTTTGTGCCAGTACCATGCTGTTTTGATTACTATAGCTTTGTAGTATATTTTGAAGTTAGGGATTGTGATGCCTCCAGCTTTCTTCTTTTTTCTCAGGATTGCTCTAACTATTTGGGGTCTTTTGTTGCCCCACATGAGTTTTAGGATTCTTTGTTCTGTTTCCGTGGAGAATGTAACTGGGATTCTGATTGGGATTGCATTGAATCCTTAGATTGCTTTAGGTAGTATGGACATTTAAACTATATTTATTCTTCCAATCCATGTGCATGGAATATCTTTCCATTTCTTTATGTCATCATCGATTTCTGTGAATAATGTCTTATAGCTTTCATTGTATAGGTCTTTCACCGCCTTAGTTAAATTTACTCCTAGATGTTTTATTCTTTTGTGTGTGTGTGTGTGTGTGTGTGGAAGACTAGCCCTGAGCTAACATCCATTGGCAATCCTCCTCTTTTTTTGCTGAGGAAGACTGGCCCTGGGCTAACATCCTTGCCCATCCTCCTCTACTTTATATGGGATGTCGCCACAGCATCGCTTGACAAGCGGTGTGTCTGTTCACACCTGGGATCTGAACCTGTGAACCCTGGGTTGCTGAAGTGGAGTCTGTGAACTTAACCGCTATGCCACTGGGCTGGCCCCCCTAGATGTTTTATTCTTTTTGTTGCAAATGTAAATGGGATTGTATTCTTGAGTTCTCTTTGTGTTAGTTTGTTATTAGAGTATAGAAATGCAACTGATTTTTGTAAGTTGCCTTTGTACCCTGCAGCTTTGTGTCTGTCAGTTTTGTTTATCTTCTCAAAGAACCAGCTGTTAGTTTCATTGATCCTTTCTACTGGTTTTTTTTGGTTTCAATTTCTTTTATTACTGGTCGAATTTTTATTTCCCTCCTTCTGCCATCTTTGGGCTTTCTTTGTACTTTTTCTCTAGTTCTGTTAGGTGTAGTTTGTCTGCTTATTGGAGATTTTTCTTGTTTGTTAAGGTGGGCATGTATCGCTGTGAATTTCCCTCTTAGGACTGCTTTCGTTGCATCCCATATGAGTTAGTTTCATGTATGTTCATTTTCATTTGTGTCCAGATTTTTGTTAAATTTCTCCTTTAATTTCTTCAATGATCCAATGGTTGTTCAGGAGCATGTTGTTTAGTCCCCACATATGTGTCACTTTCTCAGTTTTTTCTTGTAGTTCATTTCTGGTTTCATAACATTATGGTCGAAAAGATGCTTGAAGTGATTTCAATCTTCTTCAATTTACTGAAGCTTTCCTTGTTTCCCAACATATGGTATATCCCTGAGAATGTTCCACGTGCACTTGAGAAGAATGTGTATTCTGCTGTTTTTAGATGGAATGTTCTATATATATATTTTTATTAAGTCCATCTGGTCTCGTTTTCTGTTTAAATCCACTAATTCCCTGTTAACTTTCTGTCTGGATTATCTATCCATTGATGTAAGTGGGGTGTTAAGATCCCCTACTTTTATTGTGTTATTGTCAATGTCTCTTTTTAGTTTTGTTAATAGTTGCTTTATGTACTTTGGTGCTCCTCTTTTGGGAGTATATATATTTATAAGTGATATGTCTTCTTGGTGGAGTGTCCCTTTTATCATTATACACTGCCCCTCTTTGTCTCTCATTGCCTTTTTTATCTTGAAGCCTACTTTGTCTGATATAAGTATAACAACACCTGCTTTCTTTTGTTTGCCATTAGCTGGGAGCATCATCTTCCATCCCTTCACTCTGAGCCTGTGTTTGTCTTTAGAGCTGAGATGTGTTTCTTGGAGCCAGTATATTGTTTGGTCTTGTTGTTTTGTTTTTTGTGAGGAAGACTAACCCTGAGCCAGCATCCATTGCCAGTCCTCCTCTTTTTGCTGAGGAAGATTGGCCCTGGGCTAACATCCGTGCCCATCTTCCTCTACTTTATGTGGGACGCCACCACAGCGTGGGTTGATAAGTGGTGTGTTGGTCCATGCCCGGGATCTGAACCTGTGAACCCCGGGACACCGAAGCGGAGTGTGTGAACTTAACCACTACACCACTGAGCTGGCCCTGGGTCTTGTTTTTTAATACATCCCACCACTCTGTGTCTTTTGATTGGAGAATTCAATCCATTTACGTTTGGGGTGATTATTGATATATGAAGACTTAATACTGCCATTTTATCACTTGTTTTCCAGTTGTTTTGTGTTTCTCTTGTTTTATTGTCCTGTGTTATTTTGGAGTACTGATTCAGTTTGGTAGTTCTCTATGATGGTTTTCTCTTTATTTATCATTTGTGTCTCTGTTCTGATTATTTGTTTAGCGGTTACCGTGAGGTTTGTATAAAAGATCTCGTAGATGAGATAGTCCATTTTCTGATAGCCTCTTATTTCCTTAGTCTAAACTGATTCCATCCCCTTCCTCTTCCCATTCTAAATTATTTTTGTAACAACTTATTCCATCTTGTGTTTTGAGTTTGTAGTTAAAATGATGAGGTTATACTTAGTTTTGATGTTTTCCTTCCCTTTATCTTCAGTGTTATTCTTAAGTGTTTGCTCACCTGTTCTGATAGCGAGCTACAATTTTTGCTTTTGTCTACCTATCTCCTTGCTCAAGGCTTTTTAAACCCTTTCTTTTTTTTCAAGTATGAGGGCCTTGATCATTTTGGGGTAGGGGTGGTCTTGTGGTGGTGAACTCCCTTAGTTTTTGTTTATCTGAGAAAGTTTTTTTTCTCCATCATATCTGAAGGATGTGTTCACTGTATAGAGTATTCTTGGCTGAAAGTGTTTTTCCACTCTCTCCTGGCATGTAAGGTTTCTTTTGAGAAATCCGCTGAAAGCCTGATAGAGGTTCCTTTGTGAGTTATTTTCTTCTGCCTTGCTGCCCTTAGTATTTTTTTCTTTGTCATTGACTTTTGCCAGTTTTACTATTATATGCCTTGGAGAAGGTCTTTTTACATTCATATAATTAGGAGTTCTGTTAGCTTCTTTTACTTGTATTTCCAGCTCCTTCCCCAGGTTTGGGAAGTTCTCAGCTATTATTTCTTTGAAAAAGCTTTCTGCTCCATTCTCCCTCTCTTATCCTTTTGGAAAACCTATAATCCTTATGTTGCATTTCCTAATTGAGTCAGATATTTCTCAGAGAGTTTCTTCTTTTCTTTTTAGTGTTAGTTCTCACTTCTCCTCCATCTGAAGCATTTGTATTTTTATGTCCTCCAGACTTCTGATTCTGTCCCCCATAAGATTACCTCTGTTGTTCAGGGACTTCAGATCTTTCTTTATCTCATCCATTGTGTTTTTTATCTCCAACATTTCTGATTGGTTTTCCTTTATAATTTCAACCTCTTTTGTGAAGAATTCCCTCCGTTCATTCATTTTGTTCCTGATTTCATTCAAGTGTCTATCTGTATTTTCTTGTAACTCTGAGTTTTTTTATGATAGCTATTTTGAATTCTGTCATTTAGATTGTAAATTTCTGTGCCTTCAGGATTGATTTCTGAGTGCTTTTCACTTTCCTTCTGGTCTGGAATATTAATAGATTTCTTCATACTATTTGATGGTGTCGATTTGTGCCTTTGCATCATGATGGTATCTGGTTGCAGCTTCTACCTGCCTCCACTGGTGGGGAGGTCATCAAAAGCTGTGTATTCTCAGCCTGCTGCATTCCCTGGTGCCTGTGCCTGTCCTTTGGAATCTGTGTTGACAGCGCCTATCTGTTACTGCTGGCTCACTTACTCACAGCTGCTGCTTTTCTAATATGTGGTTTGGCACTCTGGCCAACTGGCTGAGCTGGAGCACTGGGAGGGCGAATGGGCCGTGTGCGATCCTGGGGGCATTTTTGCTCTACCCTCACTATCTGCTCTCTTTGAGTGCTGGCTTGATGGACACATCCCTACAGTAGCTTAGCCTTCTTTGTATGGAGCTTTCTGTGAGGGAACTTGGAGAGTGAAGGTGTTCTTGCAGAGAGCTGCCCCTCCCCTCTCTTTTCCCAGAGCTGCATGCCATCCCCTGCTGTGGGTTGCTGCTGGGGAGGCAGAGGAGATCCCCTTACCTCCTTCCACTTCCTCCTGGGGGTTCCAGCACCTCCACCTTCAGATGTATGACTTCATTGGTGTCTGAGACATCTTTTCTGTTATGTCAGTGTCCTCTATTGATATATGAATATCCTTTTCGTTGTATCTTAGTGGGGAGAGTCTAAGGGAAGAGCTCACTCTGCCATGATGTTGATGTTACCCTGACAATTTACTTTGTCTTTTTCTTAAAATATATTTTGATGGGTATACAATTTAATATTGGCAGTTATTTTCTTTTAGCACATTGAGGACATTTCATTGTCTTTTGGCTTGTAATGTTGAGAACTTGGAATAATAATTTTTTCTCTTTCAATACTTGTTCTTCCCAAAGTTTAAGATTTTTCTCTTTGTTGCTGGTATTCTGTAGTTTGACTCTATTATGTTCTAGGTATAGAACATATTTTTAGAATTGGTGTCTTTCATCAGTTATCTCTTTAAATAATGCTCTTTCTCATTTCATTTGTCTTCTTCCTCAGTAACTTTCTTTGAACTTTGCATACTGTCTTATATGTACCTTCCTGTATTTTTTAATTTCTGTGCTGCTTTCTATATAATTTTCCCCCTATTTTCCAGTTCACCACTTACTCTCTTTTTTGTCTGTGCTGATCCATTTCAGTTACTATATTGTACATTTCTAGAAATTGTAGCTACTTGGTTCTTTTTTAAAGAAAAAGCAGTCCATGGAATTTTTCCCTGTGGATATTCAGTCTCGTATTTCCTTTTTTTAACGTGGTAAGTTTCTTTCTTTTACCATCTATATCTGATAATTCTAATACTTTGTCTTTGTGAGTCTGTTTCTGTGGGGGTTTTTTTTTTGTTTGTTCTTTTGTATATTGCCTTTCTTCTTCATATGTTTAGTTACTTTTTATTCCAAGCTCCATACTTTCTCTCAAATTTATTTGAAGCCTAGGATAAAGGTACATTCCTTTCAAGAGCGTTTATCACTTGCTTGACAGATGCCCAGGGGTACTACCAATCTAGGACCATTTGCAACTAAATACAGTTTTGAGTTTTCTGGTTTAGATTATGTGAATTTAGGAGACTTGTGAGCACCAGTGTATGATTACTGCCTCTCAGGTACATTTATCTCCTTTCACACGGTACCAAAAAGGACTATCTTTGTAGTCCCCAGAGTATGAGGTGTTAGATTTACTGCTGGTTTAACCTTAACCTAGAGATGAAATTCTTTGAGTCCTCACTTCATGGAAGAGTTGTTTCTTTTAGACCCTTCACCTCAGAACTCCCAACTTATGCACTGTAGGCTCAGCAAGTGTTATCAGAGAAAAGTCATTTTAAAAGCACTTCTATATTTTGGATTTCTGCTTTTATTTAGTTTTTATCCTAGTAGTTTCAAAATTTTTTTCATATTTATTTAGCATTTCAGGAAGAGGATTTATATAAATATTATTTATAATATTACCATAATTAGAACTTGTATATGTCAATTTAAAGTGATTTCTTCCCTTGGAAATGGTGTGTGTGTGTGTAAATGTAACTCATTACTTTAAAACTTCCCCATTTTGGACATATTTTGCATATTTTTTTAATATTGTTGTAAAGTAATTTCTACTTTTCATTGACTTCGAATCACTTAGGACTAATTACAAGTCTTAATTTCTTATTAGTCTCATGTTTTTGTGAAAGGTTTTGAATACAGACATATACAGGTATTATTTTAGGTAGAGTACAATGAAAACTGTAAATAGTTCTGATCGGTTTGTCATTTAGTAAAAACTGTTGGATGTGCAGAGAATAGGGTAAAATTAGTAAAATAAAAGAATGAATGCTGAAATATTTTGGTATATTTTATCCTCCCTTTTTCCAGTGGGTTTCTGAAGCATCGTATGTATGTCAAGTTTTTATATCCTAAATTATTCTTTAAAAAATATTACAGGAATCACACAATCTACTGATTTCAGTCCTTTACCTAAAAATTAACTCAAAAATTAACCCATATAAAATGCAAAACTATAAACTTCTAAATGAAAAGATAGGAGAAAGTCCACATGACCTTGGGTTTAGTGATGAGGTTTTTAGATATAATCACCAAGAGGACAATCCATGAAAGAAAAACTTGGCAAGTTGGACTTTAGTAAAATTAAAATTTTTCTGCTCTGCAAAAGATACTGTTAAGAAAACGAAAAGTCACAGACTGGGGGAAAACATTTACGAAACACATATGATAAAGGACTTGTATCCAAAGTATACAAAGAAGTGTAAAAACTCAACAATAAGAAAATAAACAGCCCAATAAAAAAGTGGGCAAAAGATCTGAACAGACATCTCACTGAAGAAGATATACAGATGGTGAATAAGCATATGAAAAGATGCTTAACATTGTAGGTCATTCAGGCAATGCAAATTAAAACAACAATAAGGTATAACTTCACAGCTATTAGAATGGCTAAAATCCAAAAAACTGACAATACTAATTACTGCCAACGATGTAAGCAACAGGAATTCATTGTTGGTGGGAATGCAGAAATGGTATAGACACTTTGGAAGAGAGTCTTACAGAGCTTAAATATAGCCTTACTATAGAATCCACACTCTTATGTATTTGCCCAACTGATTTGAAATTTATATCCACACAAAACCTGCATTTGAATACTTATAGTAATTATATCCATAATTGCCAAAAACTGGAAGCAAACAAGATGTTCTTCAGTAGATGAGATGGAAAAACTGTGCGGTACAACCATACAATGGAATACTATTTGGTGATAAAAAGAAATGAGCCCTCAAGCCATGTGAAAGTATAGATGAATCTTAAGTGGGTATTGCTCAGTGAATGAAGCCAGTTTGAAAGGCTACATACTGTATGATTCCACTTTATATGACATTCTGGAAAAGGCAAAACTGTATAGATGGCAAACAGATCAGTGTTTGCAAGGGTTTTGGGGAGGAGGGTGGGTTGAATAGGTGAATCACAGGTGGTTAGGGTGGTGAAACTATTATATATGATACTATAGTGGTGGATACATGATATTATGCATTTCTCAAAACTCATAGAACTTTACAGCACAAAGAATAAACATTGATGCCTGCCAACTTTTTAAAAAATTCACTTATGATGAGGTCATCCCAAGATGAGTATAGACTATGACAAAGGAATCTAACTGTATTAAAAATACAAGAAATAACTTCACTGAAGGGATTTGGTGGAGAAGGGGCTGTCCTAAGTAACTGAACAAGTGAGTGGAGACTGTAAGACTGAAGGCAAAAGGAACTGTATGTAAGTACCGTACTCTAGTTGGAAAAGTTGTTTCTCATGGGGGTAAGGTTAACCAATTCTGAAGTCACTGTACACGTATACTGGAGTGTAATTAAGTAAATACATGTAATTAAGTAAATAGATGGTTGATACCTATATAAACCTTAAGAAAATGAATCTTAAGAGTACAATAGAGAAAAAGGGAAAAAGTGTAACTTGTACAGTGGAAAAATCTGACAAATACTACTTCAGCTAGATGATCATGATTAATAATCAATAGTGTTTAGTCATGTTGATAGCATATACTTTGTTTTGATGTGATAAGAAGGCCACTTCATCTCTTTGATCTCCCTCTCAAAAACCCTTAAGCCATATCTAACCATGAGAAGAACATCAGACAAACCCCAGTTGAAAGACATTTTATAAAATATCTGACCACTGCTCCTTAAAATTGTCATGGTCATCAAAAACAAAGTCTGAGAAAGTGTCACAGTGTAGAGGAGTCTAAGGAGACAGGACAACTACCACTTTTTGTGCTTATCTGGATGAGATCCTGGAACAGAAAAAGGATATTAGGTAGAAACTTAAGAAAATACGAATAAAGTGTTACTATAGTTAATACTAATGTTACCAGGGTTGGGGGAGGGGGAATTGGAGGAAGGTGGTCAAAAGATACAAACTTCCGGTTATAAGATAAGTCAATATTAGGGATGTAATGTACATGATGACTATAGTTAGCACTGCTGTATGATATATAGAAAAGTTGTTAAGAGAGTAGATCCTAAGAGTTCTCATCAGAAGGAGAAATTCTTCTTCCTTTTTATTTTATGAGATGATGGATGTTAACTAAACCTATTGTAATCATTTCACAATATATGTAAATCAAACCATCATACTGTACACTTGAAGCTTACACAGTGATGTATGTCAATTATTTTTCAGTAAAACTGGGGAAAAAATAATGTTATCAATTTGTGGTGTATGTGGGAACCTCTGTAATGTGTAACTTTTCTCTCAGTATAAAACTATTCTAAAATAAAACATATTTTTAAAAAAATACTGGGGAATTCAATTTAAGGAAAATTCTTTGAGACTTTTTTATTAAGCCCAACCACTTAGCTTTTTTTCTTTAGTCACACAGAAGTTTGATAAAATAGATAAAGAAGTAGTCTAGACAAAAGATGAGTTGAGGAAGTCTTAGTGGCACATAAAATTCTAAGAGGGACTTCACAAAAGTATACTTGAGATTATTTGGGCACTCATAGTGACATAGCTTTGAAGCACAAGTTAAAGAAATAGGACTTGATCATATATATGTAGTTTGATAAGAAACTGCCAAATAATCCTAAATAGTCTCAAATATTTAAATCCTAAATTATCTTACATATATTATTTGTAATTGGAGTCAAATATGTAGTGTTGGCTATAAACAAGATACTTGATAAATTAAAATTTTCACTCTGAATTTATGGTTCCCTATAACATTATGGAGAAGTTGCTGTGTGCTTTTTTTCTTCGCCACTTAACGATGAAACCTGCCTCTCCTTAGATAATACCATTTCACTCATGGCCTGAATTATTAGAAAGGAAGAGAGTTCAGCGTTTTCTTTTCTCAATTCCCTAGTCCAGTGTCTTTGCTTTTTTATACCATGCTATGCAGGTTAAGTCTTCTGTAGAATTATTCTTTGCTGTCACCATTTTATTTCTCCCTTCAATTCTGTAAGACCAAAAAATCTTTGGCTGATATTTTTCCTCTAATGTGTAATTTTTACCATTTTGAGTTCTCAGATTTCTGTAATAGTGTCCTGAAAATTTGGGGCCTTTCTCCACAAAAGTGTGTAGACCTAAATTTCCCTACAGTTTCAAAGATTTATAGATAGTTAGGAATTCATATGCCACAGATTAAGAAGCCCTGCCTGTCTTGAATCATATTAATGTTAGTAATTAACATTACTAGCTGTGGTAGCAGGCAGACATTTTTTAAAATGTTTATTTTCCTCACTATCATTTCCTGTAATTCTTGTCTTATGTGAACAGCATTGGCACTGAAGATGAGGTTATTTTAATAGTTGTTGAAGATTTGGTGAAAATAGTTTGAATGGTTGTAGCTCTAGGACAATGCTTGCTTTTGGCCCTGGGCTATCCTAGCATGACTCAACTAACCTCCAAAATTTGAAATTCTAATATTTAGTAAATTTATCTTTTCTTAATATGGATGAAATGTACCCTATGCAGTCTTGAAAGACTAGTTAATTGGTACTCACGTGTTCTGCTCCAATATGTGATTTTTCTTTTTGAGCATTTGGTTTGATGTTTCACTTACCTTTTGTATTTACAGAGGAAGAAGTATATTAGCTTTTTGCAAGGGATGTTACAAAGTGTAGGCTGCATCTAGAGACAGACTCGTCACTGGAGATATAATCACAATAATTTCTATTCTTTTGTGTGTGTGTGAGAGGAAGATTGGCCCTGAGCTAACATCTGTCACCAGTCTTCCTCTTTTTTGCTTGAGGAAGATTGTCCCTGTGCTAACATCTGTGCCAATCTTCCTCTATTTTTGTATGTGGGACGCCGCCACAGCATGGCTTGATGAGCCATGTGCAGGTCTGCACCTGGGATCTGAACCCTTGAACCCTGGGCCACTGAAGCCAAGTGCACAAACTTAACCACTATGCTACTGGGCCAGCCCCCAACAATTTCTATTTTTAAGACATTATAAAGATTTCTATGTTTCCGAAAGTGTATCTTTGTTTATAATAACCTGTGAGGTAATTTTTTTCCACTTTTGCATGTACTATGTAAACAGATCGTATACATCCCAAGATTTTTTTGATTAAGCTTGAAATGCTCATTAAAAGGCAACCAAAGTATCTGTCTCTTTCTCTAGCTTTCCCTACTCCCTCTCCTCAGATCTGGAGAAAAGAAAGACTCTTACATGTAGTCAGTGCAATCCTAGGTAATTTAGTCCTGTGTTTCTGGTATACAGATGTTTCTTTAGTGAATCCTTCACAGTTTTAGTAGCCTCAGCATTTCTTCTCCTTTCCTGACTCAGATTTTCTCTACTAATTTGTCCATGTTTATTTTCAGTCTTTCTCCATTTTTTTTTTATTTACAGCCTGCTGTCTTATTACATAAAATAAAAATGAAATAAAAAAATGAGACTACCAAAAAATTGTCTTGTCATATGCTTGGATTATCTCTGGTCCATCACCAGATTAGATTTTTTTTTTTTATGAAGACTCCATAATCCACTCTTTAAAAGAAAAGGCTTAAAATAAAGAGCTGTTTCATTCATAGAACAGTTACTTAGAAAACATGTACTATTTGGAAGGCTCTGTGCTAAGTGCTCTGAGGCAGTGTTGGTGTATTTCAGCCACACCCAGGTTCACTAATTTTGAGTGAGCAAGAATGTTACTGTGTCCTAGAAATGTAAACCTGAAAGCCTTTGTTATATTTGGAGAAAATGTTTTACTGGTAAGTTAAGTTCTGTCTGCCTTCAGTCTTCTCTTCTACCTGCCTCTGTACCTAGTTGGAAGGATACAATTAGGCTAGAGTTCCTGCTGTTGCTGGCATCATAGATTAGAGGAGGGGTAGAATTGAAAATGAGCAAGGTAAGGTGAGACAGTTCTCTAAACCATTGGTTTATATATATATGGGGATAAGATAGTTTTCTGGTTCCCACTTGACTTTTCAGACAATGACTTCTTTATTCCCTTAACTCATCCCTATGTTGGATTCCAAAGCACTTTAAAGCACTCTAGGATGACTTATTGGGGATTCTGCTATATGTTGTGATAGCTGTAACCACAATTACAGTCTCTTTTTATTGTCCATATCACTAATTATGCAAGGGGATGTTCTCCAGCCCTATTTTCAAATCCATCTTTTGTGTTGTATAACAGCTGGTAAGAAAAAAATAAAATTTCACATTTTTGGCAAACTTATGTTGATCATTCTTATGCCTGCCCTCTGATTAATGCATATTGATAGTGACTATACAAATGCTCGATATGCAAGATTTTTAAAAGCAATCTTTCAGTTTAGTTTTTAACATCTTTTTTTTAATTGGAATGTATTCATTTTGTTTACGTAATATATTCATATAATTCAAATTTCAAGAAATGCAAAGGGTATGCAGTGTCTCCAGTACATCTGTAAACCTCAACCACATATTTCTCTTTCCCATAGGCAACCAGTTTTGCCAGATATTTGCATATCTTTCCAGGAATATTTTAATACATGTACAAATACATATATATCCCTTCTTTTTTCATGTATGAGTATATCCTACAGATCTTTTCGTATCAATCATAGACAAGTTTATTGTTTTTGACAGCTTCATAACATCCATTGATTTTAAGTCACTAAAGAGTAGTGGATAGTCATGGACCCTCTAGCCAGACTGCCTGCGTGTAAACCATTCATCTGCTACTGGGAAACCCCTTTTGCAAGTTACTAAATCTCTAGGTGCTTCAATTTTCTCATCTGCAAAATAGAAGAAAAATAGCAGTTTTTTCATAGGATTGTTGTGAAGATTAAATGTGTTAACTTCAAGGGCTTACTCAGCACAATGCCTGGCGGATAATGAGTACCCAAATGTTAGCTGCCACTGTCATCATTATCATCAGGACTTTTACTTATTTAATCAAATTCTTACTTATGGGTATATGGGCTTTCTTTCCTTTTTGCTGTTACAAGCAGTGCTTCAGTGAATGACCTTGTACATTTATTATTTTGCACATGTGTGAGTTTATGGATGCTTTGCAACAAATACAATATCAAGGGCAAAGAGCATGTAAATTTTGTAATTTGGGTAGACATTTCCCAAATTTTATACCTTGAGGATTGTATCAAATTATGCTCTTACCAGCAGTTTGACATAATTTAAATGATCAAGAACTTGATGGTAGCTTTCTGATGTTACTTCTATTTTTGGAATTATTCATAGTCAAAAATGACAATTTTAAAAGTTCTTCCTTTTATCTTCATTAAAAGTACAATCTTGTTAGGAGGGCCTGCTCAAACAACCTTTTATTTTTTACTATAAAATATGTATGTTGGTAGGTTATTCTTTCGAGATTCTCACAGATATCTTGTTAGTGTTTAAGAGAGTGGAATAGTCTTTTATTTTTTTTCCCCATTCTTTATTTTCAGATATTTGTGTTCCCAGGAATCTGAATTATTTCAGATTTTGAATTTACCTTTATTATCCATAATCTTAAAATAATCTATTAGAAATATGCATCCTTAAGAACTAGGAATGCAATGGTGAACTGAGATGAGCTTTTTTATTTATTTTGAGTAGTAGTCTTGAGTTACAGCAGGATTTTCTCCTTTGTCAAAAAAAGCTTAATAGGAAGAGAGAAAAGCCTAAGACGTCAGGCATTTTTCAAGGAACTCAGGGGAATACAGAGATCAATAGTAGTGGTCTCTGCCATACTTTTCTCTATTGGATGAGCTAGATGGGGACCATTTCTGAGTTAGAAAATGTAAAAAGGGACCAAGAAGAATGTGTTGGACAGAACTTTGAAATTATATATATCTACTAAGGTAAATGACTGAAAGTAAGTGAAAGAAATCAAAATAAGTGATCAGAGAATACACTACAAGGATATAGTGCTATAGAAACCAAAATAATGAGCAAATGCTTTAAATAGAGTAGATAGGGTATTACTAAGGAAAGGCTGTTTGATGTAGCAATTAGGAGATAATTGGTGTGAGGAAGCGGTTTCAGTAGGGTTGTGGGATACAATTGGAGAAGAATGAACAGTGGGAAAGTAAGTAAATAGGCTAATCTTTGAATAGTCATTGTGGCGGCAGAAGGATTTTCCTCTTTAAAAGAAAAATCTCAGTAACAGGCTTCTGTTCATTTTCAAAATTATGGCTTTAAACATCTGACTATTTTATTAGTAATTGTTTTTTGTATATGGTAGTCACCCTTAAAGATGCTAAGTATGAGGATTTTTTTTTCATATTGCTTCTAATGTTAGTTACTGTTTTGTTGTTTTTCATTCTATGACATTAAATTAATGTAGTGAAATAGTCTTTTCTTCATGAACTCACATAGCTAGTTACTGAAATTATAGTTGAGTAGATTGTATCTGAAAACTGCCTTTTTGATCCTGAAAATAGAGTTGAGCATTATTTACACTGAAAGTATTTTAACAATGACAAGTGTACTTATTACTAAAATGATAGGATTAGTGTTGTCTTTTTCTTGAATTTTTTAAAAATCAACTTTACCAAGATCTAATTTCCATACATTAAAATTCACACACCTTAAGTATACAGATTGATGACTTTTGACAAATGCATATGACCATGTAATAACACTCCAATCAAAATGTAAAACATTTCCATCTCCCCAAGAACAACTAATTCTTCCCATGTTTAATAACTTAAAAATCTAATTTTACTTCTTTAGCTTGTTTAGTAGTTATGAATGTAATTTTACCTATCAAGAGTACCGTGAAACAACCCCTGAAATTACATGCTTTTTATCTGTGGGAATCTATTTCAGATTGACAAAATAGTTCATGACCCAAACAAGGTTATATATACCGTTAAACAATTTTGTTTGAATTGAATGACTTGAAGAATATCTGACAGAAAGTTACTTTTACTTGAGATAATTTATAATTAGCAATTTAGTGTGTTTTCTGTTTGTTTAATTTTTTAAAATCCTCTGAAAATAAAGGCTATATTGTAGTACATAAACAACGTGTCTTTGATACTGTCTAAAATAACTGTTTTTGGCATAAAAAAATAAAATCACAATGTAAAAATTTCCCATTTTGTTTAGGAAATTGCATGTTGCGGAGGAACACTTTAAAAATATTTTTCCTTTTCACCTACCTCCCAACCTAGACTCTGTCATCCCTACAGCTGGATATAAGAAATACCTGTTGGTGGTACTGCTTAATGAATTCAGCGTCTTAAAAATGAATGAGAGAGCTATATATTAAGTAATTAAACCATGCTTAAAAAAAGGTTCTGATTAAAAGATAGGACAGATATCCTTTTTCTCATTTTACAAAGTAGTAAAAATTCAGTCAAATTAAGTTTAACGTACCAAATGTGCCGTTGTAGTTTTTGTTGGGACTCTGAATTAAGACCATACTTTGATGACTTTGAGTGGCTGTTCTACTGCTTCATACTCTTTCCTATAAGAGTACAGTACATTTCAGAGACCCTTCCTTCTTACATTCCTAAATGTGATTTGAATTGGAGCTTGTAATAACTGGCAAGAAGCCTGTCAGTGGTTATAAAGTAATTATTTTCTTACTGATTCATTGAATCTTATTCTTGTGATTTTTAACTTGAATATTTTACATTTATACAGTTGGAACTGAACCTCATTTAATTATTAGGCCTGGATTCTCTGTACTCAAAGTTGATTTTGAATCTTATTTCAGTTTCTTTAAATTATTTTAATTTTTAACACAAGTGTTTGGTGTGAACCACTCTTGTCATTATTTTAAGTGATAATATTTACATAATCATATTTGAGATAAAAATAAAGTAGCTAAGATAAAACTGGTATGAAAGAATGAGATGAGAAAGGGGTTAGCTTTTTCTTTGATTGTTTGATACTTACGTAGAAGTTACTGAACAACTTTTCATGTTCAGAGAAAACAGATTTAACTGAAATGTGTTATCAGATTAAGAGACATTTAGTCTTAATTTATAGAGGAATAGTCTGATGATAAAGAATATCAGAAAGAGCCATGAAGCAGGATAACACTCTGTACTTGGGTGTTTTTCAGACTAAGGCAGTCAGCTATATGTCTGGGTATCACCAGTATATATTAAAATCAATCCTTAGTGTCCTCCTTACAATATAAATTCATTATTTTATGTCTTTGTCTTTTTCTTTCCCCAACACTCCTCTCAATATTTTCCCTTACGCTTATCTAATTCATATGATGTTCAGTTTTTTTTAATTTCTAAAGAACTTTGAAGTTCTTAAACAAGAGACTTTTTTGGAATAGATAGGAGTTTGAGGGAGAAAAGGAAAACCCCAAAACTTTTATATAAAACTTTTCAAACAGTGGTCAGATTAAATTTAATGTTCGGCATGGAATAAAAAAAGATTAACTGTAAAATCTGTTGTTCCACAGGTACCGTGAGAATAGAGATGTTTCGAAATATGCAGAATGCAGAAATCATCAGAAAAATGACTGAAGAATTTGATGAGGTATACCATTTCAATATTTATACAAATTGCCTACTTATACTTTTAAATGGTGAATATGTTGATTATTTTAAGGTGTGTTTTAGTTTGGTGTTTAGTATAAGAGAAGATATACTATTTTCTCATTTATATGATAATCCATGCTACTAATTCCAAAATTAATGATCTTTTGGATTTGATTACATTGCATGGAGATAGTACTGAATAATGACTGGTAAGGATAAGAAAACATTAGTGGTATGAGGTAGAAGTTGATTCTTGCCATTCATTCTTGAAGACCCCCTAAAATTCGTGAATTTATAAATACGTCTTGAACAGTTTTGTGTTCTGTGGAATGCTAGTGCTATTAAATGCTTTAAAGAAAAAAGGTTGTGGAGGTCAAAGAAGTATGAACCAGCTGCATATTATACCTGTCGTAGAGATCATTAAAGTACATTATTTATTATTTAGGATTCTTAGAAGTCCTAGTGGAGAAAAACCTGCTTAATTTTGTTTAATCCAGAATTCCCAAAATTATTTTACGTGGCCCTCCCCCCACCTCCCCATTTGTATGTACGTATTTAAACTTAAGCTTCTATTCGGGACACTCTGCTTGAGAACATTCTGATATCCATTCAGAATAGATGTTTTCTTTGCTAGTTTTTACAAGGTAATCACGCAGGAATCA
Organism: Tapirus indicus; assembly: GCA_031878705.1. Lineage (NCBI taxonomy): Eukaryota > Metazoa > Chordata > Mammalia > Perissodactyla > Tapiridae > Tapirus > Tapirus indicus. The sequence continues at coordinate 15,802,855 of CM062920.1, forward strand.
TTTTTTCTGCATGATTTTCCATTTTCACTGAACTATTTTCTCAAGCAGTTCTACATTGATTGTAAATGTTGAAATACTTGCACAGTTTTATTTCTGTATTGTATTTATGGTGAATTCAATTCATGTCATGCTTTAGGCCACCATTAATTCCAGTTTTAACATCTGTCCTTTGATTTAAATAAGATTTCTATTTTCTAGTAGATGTTCCTTTTCCTTGACCTTCAGTAACAACAAAGACTGGTTTTTTTCTAGGTCTACTCTTTCCACACGGTGGGCTCAGGCTTTTTATTAGTAATAGTAGTATTTATTCTTAATTGAAAAAAGTACTACAGACACATGGTAAAACAAACACACATTGCACAGTATGTCTTTCTCATCAGGGGTTCATCTTTACTCTGGCAGAACACATGAAAACATTTTCATGTGCATCTTTACAGAAACATTCTGTCAGTGGCTTTCAGACTGTTTAGTCATATTCTATGGGAGGTAGGGGAGACCTTACATTGTGACCCATGCATGTATATATCCATAATTGCTTGTCTTTATTTCTGCAATTAAAAAAACTCTGAAATTCCAAAGGACTTTTTGCAATTTAATTGGTGGCAAAACTTGGCCTCAACTAACATGAGGTTATTTACAATTTTTATTTATTCCAGTCAGTGTGAATATCTATAGGTATTGCTGTTGAAATATTAATGTTCTTGATTACAGAGGCCTGCCCCAGGTTCCTTTGGGGTGTGATGAAACATAAAGTATATGTACTGTATTAACTTCTATATTTATAAAAATCTTCTGGATTCTGAAACTTTTCTGTGGAACTGCTTTTCACTAAAAAATATTTTTTGTTGTTACTTTGTGAGTTTATATGTGTCAAAAAGAAGATAACAAAGCCAGATTAAGGTGCAAGTGATAGTTTACTGACCGGCTACTATACTAGCTACCATGCCAGGCTTGAAATACAGGTGATTCGGGTTACAGATTGAAAAGTAGTATGCATCTTGGACCTTCAGGGCACTAACGCATGATGAAGTGATTATTAAGAGTTTAAGACAATAATTCCCAAACTTTGCTGCACATTAACATCACCTGGGGATACTTAAAAACTACTGATGCCTGGCTCCCTCCCACATCCCCCAGACATTCTGATTTAATTTGAGAGGCATGCGACCCAGGTATAGGGATTTTTAAAAGCTCACCAGGTGATTCTAATGTACAACAATGTTTGGGAACTACTGTTCTGAGGGAAATAAAAAAGAGAAAGCCAAGATTTAAGTTATAAAAACACTTCATATATGAGAATAGAATGAGGGGAAAACAGAAATGAATAAACTGTGAAAATGTACAATAACAGAAAATCATTGCTTTAGTAAGATTTTGAGATAACTAGAGGAAGATAAGGAATTCAGCAAAATGAAGGTCATGGTATACCTAAGAAAATATTCCTGTGAGTGTTGTCAAATATTCAGGGTAAATTGGAGAAAGAGTAGACTGTTACCAAGACTGATAATGAGTTAAATGTAGCAAATGTTCGTTTAAATTTTTCAAAAGGCATTTATTTCATATTCCTAAATATTTTTTCTTTCCAATATTAGAGATTATGGACCTAATCAAAGAAGATTGTTTTAAAAGTCAACATTCTAATTTATTTTTCTGTTTGACAGTACAACTAACATAATTTTGATTATGATAAGAATGTATTCATTTAAAACAGAATTATATATTAGATATCTTCTGAGGCTATCCATTTTATCATCAATCGCTTTAGCAAGATATTGCTCTTTTTGCTACTCTATACACTAAACTGCATTTACATGCTTGCATATTATTAAATATACAATATTGTGTTGTTTTTTTTTTCCTTCAAAATACTATATAGGTCATTTAGTCCCCTGGGAGTGGAAGGAGATTAGATTAGTTTTGGTAAATTGTATTTTGTTGTAAAATTCTGAAAGATCTGATGAGAAGAACCGTTGGATCCCAAGAACCTAGAACAATGTCTGGTTCACAGGCAGTAGCCATTAAAATTTTGTTAAATGAATGAATATATTGTATTATAGCAAAGTAAGGTAAAGGTGAGATGAGTTAGAAGTAGCTGAGATTGAAGGTGTTTACATTTGGAAAAGGTAGTCCAAGAGTATGTTGTTGCCTTAAAAAGTATACTGTAGCCCCTATTCCAAACTGGTTATAATGTTTGTTATTAAAGTTTTTTTTTAATCTCTACAAACCTGCACACAGCCAGAAGTGCTCTGTAATTGTAATCTCAACCTAATTTAAAAGTGTGTTAATTCCCAGAGCAGTCTATAGCTCTTCAGAGTCAATAGATACACTTGGTTCCTGTATATCTGTTGGAGAACCAACACAGGAACCAGCCACTGTGAGGTGAAGCAAAATGTGATAGTACTTCTTCCCCAGATTATTAGAATTACATCTTTATAGATAAGTTCTTAGGTATATTTCCTGAAAGTCAATTTGTGTAGTTTTCATATATTTAAATGTAGCATCTATGTAGGAAAGCCTTTGCAACACAACACATTTTTGATGTATTCACTTAGTGCCTTTAATTCTTGTCTGTGTTCTTTTGTATTGCACTGCTCACAATTATAGAGATTTTGTGTGTTGTGTTCTTCTATAATGATTACAGCTTATCCTGTAGCTTTTTTCTCTTCTTATTTCTAATTGTATATGCTTCTGTGAATTTGTTTATTTAAACTTAAGTGTAGAACTTTTCATTTGTTTATCCATTTGAGCATTTATTAATAAAAGGATTAAAAATTTTAAGAAATGTAAAAATGGTTAAATAGTATACAAACTAAGAAAATATGAAAGAAATGCCAAAGATATGGTAAAGGAAAGCTCAGATTATCTCCATTCCCAAGTTAAAGTCTCTAAATTTTATTGATAGTGCATTCCATCAATAAAACAGTTTTCAGCCTGTAGTCTTAATAGTGAAAACCTATGATAAGGCTAATTTTATATATAAAATTATTCTCCCCTCCTCTCCCTCTTCCCCACACTCCTTCTCAAAAGGCTAGTTAGAATTCTTATCTTGTGGGGAGAGTGCTTGAGAAGTAACTGCCTGATGATTGTTTCCAGACTTTCTTAGTTCTAAACTAAGTCTGTTTCCTAAATGTCTGATAAATAAATATAACTAGATAAAAGTTGGTTTTTTTTCATTCCACCCTTGGTAATCAGAAAACTGAGTGTGTAGTCCTCGCTTATTATGTTACAGTGTAGTTTGCAGCGTATGTATATTTATTTATAGAGTTAAATGCACATACTACTAAATCAATTTCTTGTCCAATCTCTGTCATTAGATCATCATGGCTTTAACTTTTACAGTGGTCTAAGAACTTGTACAGGAAGTGTCAGTGCTGCCACATTTCTTATTACTCAGTTATGATTATGTATTCAGATTTTTGTTTCTGTTTTCTCCAGAAATCTGCATTTTCATTTCATGAAGAGTTAAAAATAAATAGTATAAACTGTAAATTCATTGCATTGATCATATGTAACTTAAAAAGTGAACAAGCCAGTGAAGAGTGCCATTTCTACTGTCAACCCCTTTGAGCATTGAACTCTTCTTACTCTTCTCTTGGGATACCTCAAATACCATTTGTGACACAAAACAATCTGAAATGTGGGCCTAGTGAGGCCATACCAAGCTTATTCTATATATTAAATATTAGTGACATTTAATTTATTTCTTATTTTTAGAGAAGAATAAAGAAAAGTCTCAATTTTTTTTTGCAGTATACCACTCAGTTTGTGTTGCACATACCACTTTGGAGACTGCTCCAATTTGACAAAGGTAAACAGAATATTAAAGAAAGGAAGCAAAGTTGGAAATGCCAAAAGACAAAGAAATAGTCAAGTAGAAAAACTCATGAAAACTCAAGAAATTGTAATCAATTTGTAATGTGAAAGTTGTAGCGTAGGAAATAATATTACGACTCTAAACCTTGTGGTGCAAACTAGTGGAGACAAGAGGAAACATGTTGAATAATAATAATAGCAAATACTTAATAACATTTGTGTCAGTGAGTACTAAATTAAATCCTCATCTGGATTAGTCACGATCAGCTGTATATTGAGGTCATAATTATACCCTGGTAATTTGAAGATTTTTATTGTTTTAAAATGTATTACAAAACATGATTTTGCAGCAATATAAATTAATCATGTTTATATTTTATTATATATTTTAATAATTATTAAGACCTATTATCTAGCTAAAGCTAGGTATTACAAATTCTGTATCTTTTTTATTTATTGTAGGTATAACTTTATTTTAACAAGTGTGAAATGAACTGTATGGTTTTTCAAATTTGTGTATATAAGATTAATTTATTTTTGTGTTTTTTCAGTAAACATTTATTGAACACTTAATCTATGTCTAACTTTTACTTAGGAACTGTATATTTAGAGATCGACAAGATTATAGCTGTAGACAGTGAGTTCATATTCTAAATGGGGAGAGAACTTTGTAAACTAATAGCAGTAATACTTTGACAAGTTTGATGGTTGAGAAATACAAGACCCAGTGAGAACCCAAAGGATGAGTTAATTATCTGAGGTGTGTGGGCTTCACAAATTATTTAGCCCAAAAACTAGGTTTAAAGATGAATAGAAGTTCACCAGAAAAACCAGGAAGGAGTTTATAGGGAAGATGGAGTTTAGGATGTATAGGAGGAAACAGTGTGATACAAAGCTGTAGAGAGTGAATAGTAGCCTTGTAGACTAGACTAAGGAGATTGGATTTAGTACTAATAAATAAGCCATCCCTAAAACACTGTTGTGCTCCTAAGCATACTAGACAGTGTCCTAGATAAATGCCAGAGAGACAGAGATGAGTAAGATATGGGCTTTGAAAATTATAATAAAATTTTTGAAGCATTGACTTGTAGAGTTGTTCTTTCCAAATGCATTTATACATATTCCTTAATTGGTGTATATATGTCTCTATGGGCCAATTGAATTTTCTGATACTTTGAAAGTCTGAGGTTTTTTCCAGAATCGGAAGAGTTAGCTTAGGCTTAATTAGCAGAGATCTGAGAGTAAAGAGCAATTTCTCTTTAATTGCATTATGGCAGTCAGCCAAAATGATTTATCTAAATAATTAATCTTTATGGTTATTTTTTTGTTGTTAAATGCACAATTGAACTTAAAAACAAAAATTCAAACTATATTTAATACATTTTATTTAGGCTACCCAAAGTTTTGTTTGTAAAAATATTTTCCACTGTATCTTTCCAAAGATAAATAGTATACACTTTTCTTTGTTCCCCTGACACACAGTTCCTACGCCTTCTGGCTTTTTTGAGGAAAAATAATAATGAAAACTCTTTCAATCACTGTGATATGCAGATTCACAGATGTGATTTTACATCTTAAACACGGACTATAACATTGTGATAATTTGGATAATGGTACTCCAGAATTTGGAATTTCTTCTAGTGATCTTAGAAAGTACCCTCAAGGATGTTAATGTGGATAGTTTCAAACAGTTATTTTTTTTGGTGAGGAAGATTGGCCCTGAGCTAACATCCACTGCCAATCTTCCCCTTTTTGCTTGAGGAAGATCCTCCCTGAGCTAACATCTGTGCCAATCTTCCTCTGTTTTCTGTGTGGGTCGCTGCCACAGCTTGACTAATGAGTGGTGTAGGTCCATGCCTGGGATCTGAACCTGTGAACCTGGGCCACTGAAGCTGAGCACGCTGAACTTAACCACTAGGCCAAGGGGCTGACTCCTCAAACACGTTTTAATGTATTCATTTTTAAAAATTATATATCATTTGATACACATGAAAGAATATGTGTAAGATATGTAAATCTGCTACCCCTGACTTAAGAAATGAAATATTATTAATAACTACTGAAATTCCTGTGTGCTCCTCCACTCTCCCATTCCAGTGTTCTCCTCAGAGAATCAATATCTTGAATTTTGTAAACTTTGTTCTTCTTATAAACCCATTGATAGATCATTTACTACTCTTTGTGAAATGTTTGTGAAAATCCATGGATGAGAGTAGAGGCCAGACATTTGGTAGCACTTCATTTAACTAATTGATGCCAATTTTGAGCAGGACATATTTAAAAGGAGTGATCTTGGCAGTCCCGTTGCTGGTTTGACTTTACATATTTTCCTCATTTCTATCTGTGGCTAAGGAAACATGAATTGTCAAAATTATGATTGATTAAGGAAAAAAATCTATAGGAATCTTTTAGATATCCTTACCATTATTTTAGATCCATTTTGACAGTATTATTTTTGTGGTGATTCATTCATTTGATCAAGAAATATTTGAGGGGCTGGCCCTGTGGCGTCGTGATTAAGTTTGGCATGCTCTGCTTCAGCAGCCCAGGTTTGTGGGTTTGGATCCTACACCTACACCACTCATCAGGCCATGCTGTGGCAGCGACCCACATGCAAAATAGAGGAAGATGGGCACAGCTGTTAGCTCAGGACTAATCTTCCCCAAGCAAAAAAAAAAGAGGAAGATTGGCAGCAGATGTTAGCTCAGGGCAAATCTTCCTTAGCAAAAAAAGAAAAACAAAAAGATGTTTAAGTGTCTGTTAAACATCCTAAACTCCATCTTCCCTATAAGCTCCTTCCTGGTTTTTCTGGTGAACTTCTGTTCATCTTTAAACCTAGTTTTTGGGCTAAATAATTTGTGAAGCCCTCACACCTCAGATAATTAACTCATCCTTTGGGTTCTCACTGGGTCTGTATTTCTCAACCATCAAACTTGTCAAAGTATTACTGCTATTAGTTTACAAAGCATTGGGAATATAGCACTGAATAAACCAAGCAAAAATCCCTGCCCTCATGGAATTCTCATTTTAGTTGGTAGAGAAAGCCAATGAATAAAATACATAGGCAAAACATTATAGTATGACAATAAATGCTATGCAGAAAATAAAGCAGAGAAGGGGGAAGAGATTAGGAGGGCAAGGATTATTTTAAATAGGATGGTCAGGAAAACCTCTCTAAGAATGTGATCTTAAGTAAAGACTTGAAGGAGGTGATGGAGCAACGATGTGTGTATCTGGAGGAAGAGAAGGGCAAATGGCCCCCAGGTAGAAGCATAGCTAGGGTATCTGAGAGACAACAAAGAAGCCAGTGTGGCTAAAGCACACTGATTCATATATTGCATTTGATTGTCATCTTGTCAGGACTTTTTCAAAATATAAAACCATTCTACTGCTTTTTTTCTTTGCATGACAGTAAATTTTAGACAGCAACAACCTAGTTGTCTTGTAAAGTATCCCACATTTTTATTTCTCTGACTTTTTTTTTCCTCATGGTATCATTTTGTAACTGAAAGTTAGATCTAATGACTTCATTAGATTACAGTTACTCATGTTTTTGCAAGAAAATTTCACAGGTGATGCTGTGTACTTCATATTGTGTCACAGTAGGTAGCACATAATGTCAGGTTGTCCACTTACTAGTGATGCTAAGATTGATACTTGCTTAAAGTGATGACCTTTGAATCTTTTTGTAAAAGTACTTTCCTCTTTGCAGTTATCAAATAATTTGTCACTTTGTTAACATTCTGCTTATCTGCTTATGCATACTTGCCACTTAATGGTTTTAGTATCCATTGATGACCTGTTCCTGAAATTTTGGATTTGTTTTGAATGTAGAAGCCAGTGTGGCCTGAAGTCTGGAAATAGGATATTCTACATCAATCGTTTATGAATTAAAGGATGTTGGTGTCTTCTTTTGGGACATATTAGTTAGGCATTCCTAAACAGAAGAGTTATGCCTCCTACGGGAGTCAAGTGCAAAGCATTCTTTCTTTGTTTCCTGTTGTGAATAAACCCACCCAGTAAACCAAACTAGAAACAGAAGTCATTTTTGTCCATCAGTCACTTACTTCACAATATTTGAATATTTATCACATTCCTCCCATTTTGTCCATCATCGTTACTTAGTTTAAACTCTGTCTGCCCTGCTTCTTTTGTTTCTAGATCTGTTGCAGTGGTAAGTCTCCTTGCTCTTTTTCCTTCACCTTTACCTCTGACTATTCTCCACATTGGAATTGGATTTTTTTTTTTTTTTGGTGAGGAAGATTATCACTGAGCTAACATCCATTGCAAATGCTCCTCTTTTTGCTGGGGAAGATTGGCCCTGAGCTAACATCTGTGCCCATCTTCCTCTATTTTATATGTGGGATGCCTGCCACAGCATGGCTTGATAAGTGGTGTGTAGGTCTGTGCCTAGGATCTGAACCTGTGAACCCCAGGCTGCCAAAGTGGAGCATGCAAACTTAACCACTATGCCACCAGGCCAGCCCCAGAAATATTTTTAAAGCTCACAAATGTTCATGATACTTACTGCTCAAAATCTTTCAGTGGCCACCCGTTGCTTTCAGAATAAAGTTTGGCTTCCTTAGCCTTCATTACATAAAGCAGTCTCCCTGTGATTTGGCCCCATCTTTCTTTTTGGTTACCACCACAAAATCTATTTTAGTTTGCCAAACTTAAAGCAGCTCTGTAGTCCCATTACTGTCCCTTTGTATATAGGTCTTTACTAATGTTATTGCCTAGAATGCTATTGACCCTGTTTCCCCTGACCAGTTGCCTCTGCAGAGAGTTGACATTCCTTTCTAAGTACTATGTACTCTATAAAATTCCTGTCATTGTATTTACTTCACTTGTGTCCATCTTCTCAAAGTAGAAATTCTTTGTGGGGTGGAGGAAATTAGGAGAAGTTGGTCAAAGAATATAAACTTCCAGTTATAAGAAGAATAAGTTCTGGGGATCTAATATAGAGCATGGTGATTATAGTTAATAATATTATATACTTAAAAGTTTCTAAGACAGTAGATCTTAAATGTTCTTACCAAAAAGAAGAAATGGGTAATGTGATGGGATGGAGGTATTAGCTAATGCTATGGTGGTAATCATGCTGCAATATGTAAGTATCAAATCACCTTAAATTTACACAATGTTAAATATCAGTTACATCTGGCAAATTACATGTTTTTTCTCAGATATTTCTTGCACATTATTTTCCAGGCTACTAATGTATCTCCTATCAGTGACCATTCTTTCCTTCAATTCATCAACTGAATTGTTTAATTAAGAAATAAAATATTTTATATATCTGTACCCCCACATTCATTGCAGCATTATTTACAATAGCCAAAATATGGAAACAACCGAAATGTCCATTGATGGATGAATGGATAGAGAAAATTGTGTGTATATGTATGATATATATACACAATGGAATATTATTCAGCCATAAAAAAGAATGAAATTTTGCCATTTGTAACAACATGAATGGACCTTGAGTGTATTAAGCTAAGTTGGACAGAAAAAGACAAATACTGTATGATCTCACATATATGGGAAATCAAACAAAAAAAGTACTGAACTCATAGATACAGAGAACAGATTGGTGGTTGCCAGAGGCAGAGGGTGAGGGGTGGGTGAAATGGGTGAAGGGGATCAAAAGATACAAACTTACAGTTATAAAATAAGTCCTGGGGATGTAATGTACAGCATGGTGACTATGTTCAAAATACTGTATTACATATTTGAAAGTTGCTAAGAGAGTAGATCTTAAAAGTTCTCATCACAAGAAAAACAAAATATTTTGTGACTAATATGTGATGACAGATGTTAACTAGATTTGTTGTGGTTATCACTTCTCAATATATGTAAATATCGAATCATTATGTTATACACCTAAAACTGATATAATGGTTATATGTGAATTATACCTCAAAAAAAATCTTAAATATTTTAGTTCCCTAGAGATTTTTAAGTTTTTATGCTACATTTGAATCTTTTGAAGTATACTTATTTTTTTATTTAGGTTTTCCTATGTGCTGATTTTTCTGCCTTTCTTTTCTCTTGCTTGTTGTTGGGCCTGTTTAGGTGGATTGTATTCTTTGTAGTTTCCTTGGGGCCTAGGTCTTGTTGCTGTGGAACACTAAATGGCTGAATCTCACAGCCGATAATAAGGCAAGAGAAGCTCTGCCCTAGTGGACTTTTGTGACATGGAAGCAGCTGGCAGCCTGCTGAGATACCTTTGAGAAGTATCTCATCTCTCCACTCTACTACCCTCTCCAGTCTGTCCCCCACACGCCCAGTCTCTAGGGCTGGGAAGATTCAGCCAGCCACTTCAGTTCCTTTTTGATCTTTTTAGGGCTTAGTAAACCCCATAAAACTCATGTAGCACCAACATTAAATTTCTTTTGAGGTATCTGACTAAGTGCCAAGCTCTTCCCATTCTCTCTTTCTTCCCATTCGCTTTCTGTTCCTTGCTCTTGGGATCTCCTGCTGTTCTAAGTATTACACTAGTTCTCTTTCCTGGGACACCAACAGAGCTCAAGGCCTCACTTATAACCAGTTTTCCTAGCAACATTTTGGCCTAGAAAAGACAAACAGCCACAAATTGAGAATATTCAGATAACTGTGTTCACCAAATTTCTCACTCTCTGCCTTGTGAAATTAGCATTTCTCTACTAAAGTATTTTAGACTAGAGAGGGAAACCTCTAACCAATTGAGTTCAGTTGTCAGTTTCGTGTTTTAAACAAGATGACACAATCTAGTGATACCAAGAGCCCATATTAGATTTTAACTTTGAAAAGTTAATAAATCCACTCTATAAAATAGAGTTAATAGAAAGTTCATAGAAAAGTTAGAAAAAATGGGCTTGTGGTGTCAGATGTGAAAAGTTAGTTTTGGACTTCTTAATGAAATTCTTATACTTTTGAAATTCTCAATTCTTAGAAATTCTATTTAAAATAACTAAAAGATGCTGTGTGGTACAGGTATCATAATTAATTCGATCTGAATTCAATGACAAATATCCTTTCTAGTCGAAACTTAAAAAAATCTTTGTTTTCTGCTTCAAATTATCTTAACTAGGATCCAAGTACATCAAAACTGGAACTATTGGGGCCTGTCCAGTGGCACAGCGGTTTAGTTTGCGCTTGGCAGCCCGGGGTTGGCGTGTTTGGATCCCGGGCGCCTGCCGACACACTGCTTGTCAGCCATGCCCTGGCGGCGTGCCATATAAAGTAGAGGAAGATGGGCACAGATGTTAGCCCAGGGCCAGTCTTCCTCAGCAAAAAGAGGAGGATTAGCAATGGATGTTAGCTCAGGGCTGGTCTTCCTCACAAAAAAAAAAAAAACAAAACTGGAACTATTGTTTTGAATGAATGGCTTAGAATAATGAATTAAATAGTGGTTCTAAATGATAATTTTGAGCACTTTAAGAATTCTTTAGTTATGGAAGATCAAAATAAACAAAAAGGATAAAGCTATCAATATAACTATGTGGGTCACCTTCAGTTTCTGTCTACATCTTCTTTGAGAAAAAGTTTTGTTCCTTTATAGGTAGGAGGGAAAAAACCTGATCAAACGATGTCATATTTAATATGTTCATTTTATCTTCTAGGACAGTGGTGATTATCCCCTTACCATGCCTGGACCTCAGTGGAAAAAATTTCGTTCAAACTTTTGTGAATTTATTGGAGTCCTGATTCGACAATGTCAGTATAGCATAATTTATGATGAGTATATGATGGACACAGTAATCTCCCTTTTGACTGGTTTGTCAGACTCCCAGGTCAGAGCTTTTAGGCATACAAGTACCCTTGCTGGTAAGTAACCAACATTTTATTTAGTTTTGTTAAAGATGGTCTATTCTCATTAAACTCTATTTAGGTTAAATATTAATTAAATTAATTACTGAGCTCCTGAAAAATACCATTTTCCTCCCAAACTCATCTGAATGGTTTGTGTTATCTGTTTAGGTAAAATGTATGCCTATTTTGACAACTGGCCTTTGATAGCCTTGAGAATGAAAATTGAAAATTTCTGGCAAATGTTAGCAAATCTCTCTCTGAATGTTTAATTATTTTCCTACATCCTTATTTTATAACCAAAGAAATTTTAAAAGTCCGCTAGGCCATATTCTTTGATAAACCCAAATAATAATACCGTCATGCATTGCTTAATGACAGGGATGCATTTTAAGAAGGAAATGTCGTTAGGTGATTTCATGGTTGTGTGAACATCATAAAGTTCACAAACATAGATGGTATAGCCTACTGCAGACTTAGGCTGTATGGTACTTACTTTCTGGGACCATCATATATGCGTCCGTCATTGACTGAAACATCATTATGCAGTTCATTACTGTAGTTAAAATTCCAAATTCATAGTATTTTTTTCCACTTAATTACATTGCTTTATTGTTCATTGTTATTATATGTAAGTGTGTAAAATTTATTTGTTTATATATTTGAAACAGTTCCATCTAATTGTAATAGGTAATTGCTGCCTAGCCAGCATTCTTCCTATTCCTATAGTAACTTAAGTATATCTAAACAGAATGTGTCTAGAATCAATTCATTTAGGCAGGCTATAGGTAATCTGAAGAACTGACAGATTACAGTTTTCAGTTTTACTTTCGTTTTAGAGTTATCTAGACAACTTCTCAGCTAAGTATATTTTTTCCATAACAAGATAATTTTGTTAATTTAGCAGTTGTTCTGTTTTCCTTCAACTACTTTAACTGTACTTACCTAAAATTACTGTCCTTTTTCATCTATGATACAGAGCATGTGTGTGTGTGTGTACATACACATATATTTAAATAATCCCAAATTATATCCTTTTTAGTAGCAGCAACTTTGTCTATATTCATCTTACACATTACCATGACAAAAACCAGATTTAGTTTCGTTAAGTGCGTTTCATCTTACATTTAAATTTAAATTTCTCATTTATCTAATTTATTTAAAACATTGGTTCACAAACTTGAGCGTGCATCAGAATCATCTACCAGGGCTTATTGAAACATTACATGGCGTTATCCCCAGAGTTTAACAGGTTTCTAGGTGATGCTGATACTTTGGGGACTACGTATTGCAAACCCCTGATTTAAAATTTTGTTGTTTTCTGGCTTAACCTGTTGCCTAAAGCCAATATGCTAATATTATGGAGAGTCATCCATATTTTTTCCACTTCTTTTTTTTTCCCCTTACTCAAAATAGTTAATCCATATTAATGTCCGTTATTCTCTTAGTTACAGTTCTATAGGAAACAAATGTGAAACACTATTTATTTTCTTTTGAGAGTGTCCTTTTCCTCATTATTAGGAAAAGAGGAACATCTTTTACCCAATTTTATCTTTTTTAAAAAGGCAAAATAAAAACACAAAGATATCTGTAAGGAACAAACTTCAAACACAGTTTATTCTGTGTTTTGAGAGTATCCTCTTTCCCATTATTAGGAAGAAAAAGAGATCCTATACCCAGTTGCATTTTTTTTAAAAGGTACTGTAAATATACTATTTATTTTTTAAAAATTATCTGATATTATACAGTCTTTATTTTTTCTAATTTTAAGACTTACTATCTTCTGCTTTTGAAATTTGCTTTTTTCCTTTTCTTTATATTTTCTATTTACTTTTCATCTTACTTTCTTCTGTCTGTGTACAGTAATGCCCATTTAGCTGGTTGTCAGATGCATAGTAAATTCATTGATTTGAAATAAACAAAACTGAAACATAAAATACAAATTAATTCTGAATAGCCAAAGTTGCTGTCATAAGAAGTTATTATCTGGCATTCTAAGGCCAAGAGAAAAGCAGAAGCAGCAAATGAATGGGTGGCAAACATTAGATGCTATCTTTCTGATAGAATTGTGAAATGACAACTCATAACAGAAAAGAAGACAAATAGCAAGATATAGAGCAATCTGGGGCTTCTCTGTAGGGGCAAGCTACCTCTTTTTAATCCAGAAAGCTGTGTGCATTCTGTATAAAAGACTAAATTTATGCCACATACTCTATTTAAGAACACAAGGGAAGGCATAATATATTGTAGAAATATACAGAATATTTTGACTTTTAAAACCTTTCACTTTCCTGAAAAATGCACTTACTTTAGTTCATTTGCTTTTGTCCTTCACTGCTGTAAAAATGTATTACTGTATTTTACTGACTATATGATGGCCCATTTCGGCTCTCCTTTTCATTGGTCCATTTTCAGTGACTTTTATCCTTGTGGTAGTCTATATGTGCTGATTTTACAGATGCTTAAATATATTTTAATTATGGCTTTCCTCCTCTCCCTTTTGAGTTGAGTAGCTTCCTCCTCTTCCAGGGCCTTTCTGTCTTTCTCTTCCAACAATTTACCTGTGATCATGGTAACTCTTAAAACTGCTTGATAAATGCCATTTTGTCTTACTAAGCACATTTATATCATAATCCAGTCTATTTGAATTTGAAATTATTTTTCAAATTCAGATATCAAGAAAAACAGAGAGATCAACATTATGTTTATACTGATTTTTCAAAAGCTAAAACATACTTTTCGAATCATTCTCAATTTTACTTCAAAATATTACTGTAATTCCTATGTGTCTACATTAATGATCATATCTTCCAAGGCTCAGTTTCATAAAATGTGAGACATATCAGTCACCTACCCTTCAACAAACCACAGAGATCTTGCTGAGAACTTAATTCCAGGATGGATAATAATTATCCATCTTTTCAAGGATTTTTCTCTTCTCATCATTGCCCTTTTCTTTATTTTTTTGTTTTATTTTTTTTCATGATATATGTGTAAGGGGTAGATTAACAGATAATCATTTTTATTCACTTTGCAGGATGAGTCTTGGGGACTAGATATAATGGGCAGGAACATTTAATCCTCTGCTTCAGAGACTATGTGCATGGACAGTTACAAGGCAGTTATGGCCAGATGTGATTATTGGCTTTGGAATAAAATGCCCCTTGACATTGCTTATATCTTAGCTGAGAAGAGAGACAGTCGGGTTAGTTGTTTTCTAGGGTACAGATGTGATGAGTTCCAGTGCTTCATAAATCATCAGAGTGGTATTATCAGTAGTATTTTTAATTTGTTTTCCAAGTATCCCCTTCTTCTTATCAGTTAAATAATGTGTCCCTATTGTCAGTGTTTATGCATTGCATTTAATTGTATACTTTTACCACGTTTTTATTAAAAATTTTCATCATTCTGTAGTTCTTCAGGTCTGTTTATTCTACAGTTATAAGTAATCTCATTTTTCCATTAGAAGTAAACTGTGCTTTCCCTCTTTGGAATTCTTTTTACCATTAAATTGAAACACTGTTAGCAAATATTTTCCTTATTTTTTTCTGTTCTCTTAATTGGAATTTTAAAGCATACTATCCTGTTTGACCCATCTTAAAAAAGAAGCTTCACATTGCACTACAGTTTTCATTAACTATTAATCTTCAGAATTAAGTGCCCTTATTACTATTCTAAATAACTATCTCAGTTGGACATATTAGAACACAGTTGGTGGATTTAATTTATATAAGTAACATTTTGTCATTATTATTTTGGTGGATTTACAATCTGAGACTGGGCACATTTTTTTTCTAATCTGATGATATTTTCATGAGAAAATATTCTTTATTTTTTCAAGGTCAAAATAGGATTCTTTTGTTTTACCACTTTGTTGTTTGGTATTATGAAGATAATTCTATACTCTCACAGGATCTCTTTTTCAGATTTATAGTTATACTTTTCTTAGGCATTTGCTTTTAAAGTATATGCCAGTACTTCACAAGTTGCTGACTTCAGGTTTTTGTTAGATGGCAGTTTGCAGGATGAGTAATGTTGGTTTAAATTTTTGCTGTTTACTCACTTACGTAACTTACTATGATGTTACAAGTATATTTATATTGCCTGCTTCTCAGTTCTAAGGTGAAAATGCTAATTTGAACAAAGGAGGATAAAGAATACAAAATTTGTATTAATAATAGATTGATTCTATTCTGTTTTTTCTAAAGTGAGCTTTGGAAAAATTAGAAAAAGTGCTAAAGATCTTCATATGACAGTCAATTGGCCTCAGTATGCTGGGAGGCCAGTCTTCACCAGTAGTTAACAAGAGGTCACTCCCAGACTCCCGAGGGCTAAACATTTTTTTATAACTTATTTAACATTATTATGTTGACGTATGGTTGATTTTATATTGACATATGATTCATTGTTGATTAACATTTCTTACCAAGTCTGTATCTCTGGATTTTCACTCTGAGGAAGGATATGGTATATGAAATTGCTTTGTTCTCCAGTTATAGACTGAAAATCATTTTGCCTCAGTAAATTGAGAGATCTATTGTTTGGCATTCAGTTGCTGAAACTATATAATACAGTGGTTAAGAGAATGGATTCTGGGCCACACTGTCTGGATCCTTATCCCTCTCTGCCTTTTACTAGTTGGGTAACTTGGATAAGTCCTTAACTTACTTGGCCTCACTTTCTTGATATGCAAAATGAGGAAGATAATGATAGCCACCTCACTCATTAAAAGAAATGAGGAGAACTTGGACCAGTGCCTGCCTTTTAGTAAGCTGCTGCCTTTCTGTAAAGACAAGAAGAGCTAATAGTGTTTTCATTGTTTCCCTTTATATATGTTTTTTACTCAGATTTCATTGAACCACCTACTCTATTTTAGTAATAAAAGACATTGCAAATGGGGAAATCATAAACAAACAAACAAATTAGATCTTTCAAAAATTGCTATTAAGAAAACGAACAGCATGCATTTTCATTTTACTTATCTTTTGGTTCTCAGGTCCCTAATTCTCTTCATTAAATTTGATAAGTATTTTATAACTCTTAACCAGATAGAATATTTCTGGTTTCTATGGTTAGGACCTGAAAAACTTCAGGTCATTGTAGCATCATCGAAGAGTAGACCATAGAGGATAAATAATTTCTCTTCCTTCTTTATATTTTATGTTCCTTATATTCATTTTGTTTTATTCTTCTAGAGTCTTAACTTTCTCATTGCTTTGTACTTTCACCATTGCATTTTTTTTTACTGTATCACCTTTGTTTTTCTCACCCCTCCTCTAGATATAACACTTTCTTTCAGTTTTCTCAGGCTTGTGTATGGGATTATGCCCAATAATTGGCCAAATCTGCACATGCCACTATATCATATAACTGTACCCATAAAATACAGTAAACTTTTTTTGTTGTTGTTATTTATTTATTTTTTACTGTTTTTTTTTATTGATGTCTTAATAGTTTATAACACTGTGGGGTTTTAGTTGTACAATTTTGTTTGTCCGTCACCTTGTGGATGTAACCCTTCACCCCTTGTGCCCCCCCCACCCCCCTTCCCCTTGGTAACCACCCATCAGTTCTCTCTGTCCGTGTGTTCACTTATATTCCATATATGAGTGAGTTCATGCAGTGTCTGTCCTTCTCTCTCTGGCTTATTTCACTTAACATAATACCCTCTAGGTCCTTCCATGTTGTTGCAAATGGGACAATTGTGTCTTTTCCTATGGCTGAGTAGTATTCCATTGTATGTATATACCACATCTTCTTTAACCAATCATCAGTCGAGGGACACTTGGGGTGCTTCCACTTCTTGGCTATAGTGAATAATGCTGCAATGAACATAGGGGTGCATAAGCCTCTTGTGATGGTTGATTTCCTGTCCATTGGGTAGATGCCCAAGCGTGGGATTGCTGGATCATACGGTATTTCTATTTTTAATTTTTTGAGGACTCTCCATACTGTTTTCCATAGAGGCTGCACCAGTTTGCATTCCCACCAGCAGTGAATGAGGGTCCCCGTTTCTCCACAACCTCTCCAGCATTTGTTGTTATTTGTCTTTGTGATTATAGCCATTCTAACCGGTGTAAGGTGATATCTCAGTGTCGTTTTGATTTGCATTTCCCTGATGATTAGTGATGTTGAACATCTTTTCATGTGTCTATTGGCCATCTGTATCTCTTCCTTGGAAAAATGTCTGTTCATATCCTCTGCCCATTTTTTGATCGGGTTGTTTGTTTTTTTGTTGCTCAGTTGTATGAGATCTTTGTATATTACTGAGATTAATCCCTTGTCGGACAAACGATTTGCAAATATTTTCTCCCAGCTGGTGGGTTGTTTATTCATTTTGATCCTGGTTTCATTTGCCTTGTAGAAGCTCTTTAGTCTGATGAGGTCCCACTTGTTTCTTTTTTCTTTTGTTTCCCTTGTCTGGGTAGACATGGAATCTGAAAGGATCCCTTTATGTCCAGTCTGAATTAGTGTACTGCCTATATTTTCTTCCGGGAGTTTTATAGTTTCAGGTCTCACTTTCAGGTCTTTGATCCATTTTGAATTGATTTTTGTATATGGCGATAGGAGATGGTCTACTTTCATTCTTTTGCATGTTGCTGTCCAATTTTCCCAGCACCATTTATTGAAGAGACTTCCCTCTCTCCATTGTATGTTCTTTGCTCCTTTGTTGAAGATTAGCTGTCCATAGGTGTGTGGTTTTATTTCTGGGCTTTCAATTCTGTTCCATTGATCTGTGTGTCTATTCTTGTACCAGTACCATGCTGTTTTGATTACTGTAGCTTTATAGTATATTTTGAAATCAGGGATTGTGATGCCTCCAGCTTTGTTCTTTTTTTTCAGAATTGCTTTAGCTATTCGGGCTCTTTTGTTGCCCCATACGAATTTCAGTAGTTTTTGTTCTATTACCGTGAAGAATGACATTGGGATTCTGATTGGGATTGCATTGAATCTGTAGATTGCTTTAGGTAGAGTGGACATTTTAACTATATTTATTCTTCCAATCCATGTGCATGGAATATTTTTCCATTTCTTTATGTCCTCCTCGATTTCTTTCAATAGTGTCTTATAGTTTTCATTGTATAGGTCTTTGACCTCCTTGGTTAAATTTATTCCCAGATATTTTATTCTCTTTCTTGCAGTTGTAAATGGGATTGTCTTTTTGAGTTCTCTTTCTGTTGGTTCATCGTTAGTGTATAGAAATGCAATTGATTTTTGTAAGTTGATTTTATACCCTGCCACTTTACTGTGGTTGTTGATTGTTTCTAGTAGTTTTCCGATGGAATTTTTTGGGTTTTCTATGTATAAGATCATGTCGTCTGCAAATAGTGAGAGTTTCACTTCTTCATTGCCTATTTGGAGTCCTTTGATTCCTTTTTCTTGCCTAATTGCTCTGGCCAGAACTTCCAGTATATGTTGAATAAGAGCGGTGAGATTGGGCACCCTTGTCTTGTTCCTGTCCTCAAAGGAATGGCTTTCAGTTTTTCCCCGTTGAGTAGGATGCTTGCTGTAGGTTTGTCATATGTGGCCCTTATTATGTTGAGGTACTTTCCTTCTATACCCATTTTGTTGAGAGTTTTTATCATAAATGGATGCTGGATCTTGTCGAATGCCTTCTCTGCATCGATTGAGATGATCATGTGGTTTTTATTGTTCATTTTGTTAATGTGGTGTATCACGTTGATTGATTTGCGGATGTTGAACCATCCCTGTGTCCCTGGTATAAATCCCACTTGATCGTGGTGTATGATCTTTTTGATGTATGGCTGTATTCGGTTTGCCAATATTTTGTTGAGGATTTTTGCGTCTATGTTCATCAGTGATATTGGCCTGTAGTTTTCCTTCTTTGTATTGTCCTTGTCTGGCTTTGGTATCAGCATGATGTCGGCCTCATGGAATGTGTTGGGAAGTATTCCATCTTCCTCTATTTTTTGGAATAGTTTGAGAAGGATAGGTGCTAAATCTTCTTTGAACGTTTGATAAAATTCTCCAGGGAAGCCATCTGGTCCTGGGCTTTTATTTTTTGGGAGGTTTTTGATTACTGTTTCAATCTCTTTACTTGTGATTGGTCTGTTCAGATTCTCTATTTCTTCTTGATTCAGTTTTGGGAGGTTGTACGCGTCCAAGAATTTGTCCATTTCCTCTAGGTTGTCCAATTTGTTGGTGTAAAGTTTTTCATAGTATTCCCTAATAATCCCTTGTATTTCTGTGGTGTCTGTTGTAATTTCTCCTCTTCCATTTCTAATTTTATTTATTTGAGTCTTCTCCCTTTTTTTCTTAGTGAGTCTGGCTAAGGGTTTGTCAATTTTATTTATCTTCTCAAAGAACCAGCTCTTTGTTTCATTGATCCTTTCTACTGTTTTTTTTGGTTTCAATTTCATTTATTTCTGCTCTGATTTTTATTATTTCCCTCCTTCTGCTGATTCGGGGCTTTGTCCGTTCTTCTTTTTCCAACTCTGTTAGGTGCAATTTAAGGTTATTTATTTGGGATTTTTCTTGTTTGTTAAGGTGAGCTTGTATTGCTATGAATTTCCCTCTCAGGACCGCTTTTGCTGCATCCCATATGAGTTGGTATGGTGTATTTTCCTTTTCATTTGTCTCCAGATAGCCTTTGATTTCTCCTTTAATTTCATCAACGACCCATTGGTTGTTCAGTAGCATGTTGTTTAGTCTCCACATCTTTGTCCCTTTCCTAGTTTTTTCCTTGCAGTTGATTTCTAGTTTCACAGCATTATGATCAGAAAAGATGCTTGTAATGATTTCCATCTTCTTAAATTTATAGAGGTTTGCCTTGTTTCCTAATATATGGTCTATCCTTGAGAATGTTCCATGTGCACTTGAGAAGAATGTGTACTCTGCTTTTTTTGGGTGGCGTGCTCTGTATATATCTATTAAATCCTTTGCGTCTAGTTTCTCGTCTAAGTCCATTATTTCCTTATTGACTTTTTGTCTGGATGATCTATCTATTGATGTAAGGGGGGTGTTAAGATCCCCTACTATTATTGTGTAATTGTTAATATCTCCTTTAAGGTTTTTTAGCAGTTGTTTTATGTACTTTGGTGCTCCTGTGTTGGGTGCATAGATATTTATAAGTGTTATGTCTTCTTGGTGAAGTGTCCCTTTTATCATTATATATTGCCCGTCTTTGTCTCTCATTACCTTTTTTATCTTGAAGTCTACTTTGTCTGATATAAGTATGGCTACTCCTGTTTTCTTTTGTTTGCCATTAGCTTGGAGTATTGTTTTCCATCCTTTTATTTTGAGTCTGTGTTTGTCTTTAGAGCTGAGATGTGTTTCCTGGAGGCAGCAGATTGTTGGATCTTGGTTTTTAATCCATCCTGCCACTCTGTGTCTTTTGATTGGAGAATTCAATCCATTTACATTTAGAGTGACTATTGATATATGAGGGTTTAATGTTGCTACTTTATTGTTCATCTTCTGGTTCTTTTGCATTTCCTTCGTTTCTTGTCCCTTGTGTTTCGGACTGCCAATTCAATTTGGTATTTCTGCATGCTCATTCTCTTGGTTTTCTCTTTATTTGTCATGTGTGGTTCTCTTCTGGTTATTTGTTTAGTGGTTACCGTGAGGTTTATATAAGCGATCTCCTGGATAAGAAAGTACATTTTCGGATGCCTCCTTTTTCCTGAGGCTGGGTCGATTCAATCCCTTACCTCTTCCCCTCCTTATTTGTTATCTCTTTATTCCAGATTGTGTCATGAATGTGTGTTTCCAGTGATGAGCTTGAATTAATTTTTGATGTTATCCAACTGTAGTTTGTTCTGGTTTAGTCTCCTTGCTGAAATCTTTGTATCCCCTTTCTCATTTGTTTTTTTTCAGGCCTAAGGGCCTTCTTGAGCATTTCTTGTAGTGGGGGTCTTGTGGTGACGAACTCTCTTAGCTTTTGTTTATCAGGGAGAGTTATTATTTCTCCATCATATTTGAAGGATATTTTTGCTGGATAAAGTATTCTCGGCTGAAGGTTTTTGTCTTTCATGATTTTGAATATATCATTCCAGTCTCTCCTAGCCTGTAGAGTTTCTGTCGAGAAATCAGCTGAGAGCCTGATGGGGTTTCCTTTGTATGTTATTTTGTTTTTTTGTTTAGCTGCCTTCAATATTATTTCCTTGTCACGGGTATTTTTCAAGTTTGCTACTATGTGGCGAGATGATTTTTTATTCCTGTTTATATATTTAGGTGATCTATTGATTTCATTCACTGTTATTTCCCCTTCGTTCCCTAGGTTGGGGAAGTTCTCAGCTATTATTTCTTTGAACAAACTCTCTGCTCCTTTTTCTCTTTCTTCTCCTTCTGGAATACCTATTATCCTTATGTTGCTTTTCCTCATTGAGTCTGATATTTCTCGAAGAATTTCTTCATTTCTTTTTAGTCTTAGTTCTCTCTCCTCCTCTATCTGGAGCATTTCTGCGTGGCTATCCTCAATAGTGCTAATTCGTTCCTCCATATTGTCAGTTCTGCTCTTTAAAGACTCCATTTTTTCCACTATCTCGTTGATTTTGTTTTTCACCTCCAATAATTCTGATTGGTTTTTCTTTATGGTTTCAATCTCTTTTGTGACGAAATCCCTGAATTCGTTGATTTGTTTCTGTGTGTTCTCTTGTATTTCGTTGAGTTTGCTTATGATAGCTATTCTGAATTCTCTCTCATTCAGGTTATCAAATTCTGTGCCTTCAGGGTTGGTTTCTGGGTGTTTGTCATTTTCCTTTTGGTCTGTACCCCTGACAAATTGTCGCCAGGATCCGACGGGGACGGCTTTATTTTTTCCCCTCATGATAAAGTTGGTCCTGCAGTTTCCCCCTGCTGCCACTGGATGGAGATCGCGAGCGGTTTGCTCTGAGGCGGCTGCAGGCCCCGGAGGGATTATGCTGAAACGCCGGGTGTGTGGGGAGAGGGGTCCTCTCTTTCTCCTGCTTGACCCGGAGGTTTCCTTTCTGGCTCTCTTAGGGTGTTTGCTACACCCCCTAAACAGTCCGTCGTCGCTTCCCAGTGGGGATCTCGTGACAGTCTGTGAGAGCACCTGGATGGCGATAGTTTTCCCTGCTGTGGGCCGCCCCTCCCCCTCTGTCTGCGAACCGCGCTGTCTTTGCCGATTGATTGGGGAGGGGGAGTACAGCTTCTTACCTCTCCTCCCGTCCTTTTGGGCTTCCTGCGCCTCCACTGTCCGATGTATGGCAGCAGGGGTTTCTTAGAAGTCCTTCGTAGTGTTTGATTGAGCTCTGTTGGAATGTGAATGATGTTTTCGTTGTGTCGTAGGGGGCAGAGATTCAAAGAGGGAATCTCACTCTGCCATGATGCTGACGTCACTCCTACAGTAAACTTTTAAAATGCAATTACTCTTTCAGATCTGTAAATATAGGTCTCTGGAGTAATGTTTTGTTTTCTAGTTAAAGAACTATCCTTTTCTAAGATCTCTTACTTTCTATTATCAGGTATGAAAATCAACTTTCTTTTACGGGCCAGTTTTTGTAAAGAAATCATGATTTTTAAAATCAGTTCACAAGCATTGCATATCTTTTATTTATTAACTTGGTGACCTTGGACAAGTTACTTCACTTCTGTGCCTCACTTTCCTCATCTGTATAGTACTGATACTAATAGTCCCATCCCATGGGAATGTTGTGAGGCTTAAATGAAATAATTCATGTTAAATATTTAACATATAGAAGTCACTCAGTAATTGTCTGATGTTATAAGTATGATAGCTTACTTGGTTTAGTTCTAAAGAATTCTTACTTATAGCAAAGCTTACTTGGTTTAGTTTTAAAGAAGGCAGAGAAATTAAGAAATTTTTTTGTAGATTTTTCATTAACATTTCCATATTGTACATTTAAACGTTTCCTGCACATATAAAATTACATATGCTATTTATAGAGAATTCAGAAAAGGAGAAAAACACAAAAATAAAAATTAGCCATAATGATACCTAATTGTGCTGTAACATTGTTACTTCCTTTTCTTTTTCTCATATGCATATTTATGAAGGTTTTTTATTTTACTTTTAAACAAATAATATTATAATCAATTTTGTGGTATGCATTTTCTTTACATTTAATTTTTTATAATCGTGTTTAATATGCCTGCCTCATTTTTTAAAATCTAGATGTCTTTTAAGTTATTTAACTTTTCTCCTGTTGTTTAGATCCTTTGTCTTTTGTTGGATCCTCTATCATCTTTTGCTTTCTTTCTTTCTTAATTTATTCTCTCCTTTTTGGGTAGCATATTTTTTCATAGCTTCTTGAGAAAAAGGGTATTGGAGAAGAATGTATTTGAAACTTTACATGCCTGAAAAGTATATCGTATTCTCCTGTTTGTCTGATCCAATATAGAATTCATCATAGAACATTTTCTTCAGAATTTTTCCTCTAACTTCCAGTATTCCTGTTGAGAAGTCCAATGCTGTTTCAATTCTGAGTCTGATCCTGTTTCTTGTTTTTAGAAGCTTTTAGACTTTTTTCTTTGTTCCTGGTGTTCTGAAATAACATGGTGAAGTACTATGATGTATATATATATTTTTCCCATTCATTATGCTGGGCACTCTGTTGAATACCTGTGGCTTGGATGTTAATCTCATGAATCATTCCTGAGTTTCTTATTATTATATCTTTTATCTTTTCCATTTCTTAGTCTTTTTGTGTTTACTTTTCTTGTATTTCCTCAACTTTATTGAACTTAATTTTGGCTATCATTTTGAATTTTCTAAGAGTTCTTTCTCATTCACCAAGTTTTTTTTTTAACGTTGTTTTGTGGATGTAATATCTTTTCACATCTGTTTGACAATGTTATTACTCTGAAGTTTTTTTCTGCTCCCTACTCTGACCTCTTCTTTTCTGATTCTCTGCTTTTACCGCTGTCTTTAATGTTGGAAACTTTCCTCAAGTATTTGTTACTTGGCTCTCTAATCCTTGCTGAGAGTGAAACACTAAAAGGCTGATTGCCAGAGAGGGTATGTGTGTATGTGTTGTGTTTGACGGGGTAGGGCAGTGGCTCTGGCTTCTTTGGTGAGCACCACTGTAGAGTAGTCCTGTGGTCAGCTAGCATTGTCATTGTAGACCCTAAACTGTTGGTGTTGATAATTATTTTCCCTGGGGAAATTCAGTTTCTTTGAAGAAGGATCTTTCAATCTACTTAAGTCTGGTTGCTATTTCGTATTTGGGAGTTGGACAGAGTGAAGGAGCACTCTGCACTTCACATATATCCTTCCTGTGTGTCTGATGATTCCAAATCCCTGGTTTGTTTTCTTCAGGGAATACACTTCTGGACTTCCAAGATGGGTATGTGGTGGAGGAATTGCCTGACTGTCTCGGTTGGAGTGGAGATTTGGGGATTTAATTACTTATTATATAATCTTTGAAATAATACTCGTTTTCAGACCTTACCTCGCTCCATCTTCTGTAGAACCTAATTCCTGAATGCTTCTGGGTTCTACAGAGTAAAACTGTTTTCTTTCTTTTAGATATAAGTTGTCGTGCTTTTTTGACTGATTGACTTGTATGCTCTCTGCTCATCCTTCTGCTTTCCATATTCATATCTTAATATATTATGTTGCAGGTATTTTCTGGATTTATTGAAGGTGAAAATTGTTTTCTTCTTGTTATTTTGGTTAGGTTATTAAGAGACAAAGAGATAGGTTAAATTCTTTATCATTTGAAAAGTGGAAGTTTGTTGTAAGCCTTTTTGTTTAAATAAATTTTTTTTAAAAAAAGAAGGAATATAATCATACCTCTTAAACATCTAGTTTGTTCCATTATCAAACATATTTTTAGGTGTACAGTGATAGTTTTCAAAAGTATAGTAGGTATCACTAAATATAATAAATGCACTTTTTTAGTTCATTTTCTGTGTTTAGGAAGACATAAATACAAATTTTGGATATTGATTAAAAAGGTTAATATCCACAATCTTAATTTCAACCATCCCATTTGCTGATAACCATTTCCTTTTGTTCCAGTGTTTTTCTTCTATGTTCCCAACTCCAGTATTTCTTCTATTGGGACTTTAAATCTTTTGATGCTGTATTTTTAATATTCTTCACACCCTTCATGTCTTCACTTTCTCTACTCTCCCAGTTTGGATTCTATCATCCAGATTTATTATAATCACATCCTTCTTTATATCCTAAACAAGCCTTGTCTATTTCTCCCCATCATACCCCGTAGGAACACCCCATATTACCCTTTACTCCTTACCTGCACCAGAGCAGCTGAAAGTGGCTGAAGAAAAACAAATCGTCATAATGGCTGGGCTTTACTTTTTTCTCACAAGTGGACCTTTATTGCTGCCTAGCAATCTTATTACAGTATTCTACTTTATGGGTATTCCCACTTTCTTATAAGATTATTTCATATCTTCTCCTGAAACCTATAACATCTTCTATCCTCTCTTCTTCACACTTAGCTAATTATCTTGCTTGCTTAATAGAGACAGAAGAGAATCCTTCAAGGATTAAACCTATTTATCTAGGTTCAGCTGTACCTATATACTCTGCTTTTTCTCTTATTACAGTGCCATCTAAGGTCAGTGCTTGCCCTGTGCATTGGATACAATCCCTGTTCACCACCTCAAGAACTTTGCTCTTCAAGTTGTTCTCTCTCTCCCAACTTCAATTTCTCCCTTTTTATTAGATAATCCTTATTATTATACTAACATGCTATAACAGCTCTTATCTTTTAGAAACACTCTCTATCAGACAGGGCACTCAAGCGACACAGAACCAATAGGAGATATACTTACTTACTTATATATATACACACATGCACACACACTCTCTCTCTCTCTCTCTCACATACACACACACAGAGATATATATAGATAGACATATATATATATATACACACACATATATGTATATTTGGGGGAAGGGAGATTTATTTCAATTAATTGGCTCATGTGATTGTAGTAGCTGGCAAATTTGAAATCTGTAGGGCCAGCCAGCAGGTTAGAAATCTAAAGCAGGAGTTTTGCAGTCTTGAGGCAGAAATTACTTCTCCAGGAATCCTCAGTTTTTGTTTTTAAGATGTTCAACTGATTGGATGAGGCCCACCACATTATTGAGGGTAAGATGCTTCGCTTAAAATCAACTGACTGTAGATGTTAACCATATCTACAAAATACCGTTACAGTTACACCTGGATTAGTGTTTGGTTAAATAACTGGATACTATAGCCTAGCTAAGTTGACACATAAAACTGACTATCACACCCTCCCATGTTTCTTCATACCCCTCTAGCTACAATCCCATTCCTCTCCTTTTCTTTACAGCAAATCTCAAAGAGTTATTTCTGTTCACTGTCCCTACTCACTCTCCTCTTATTCTCTTTGAACCCACTCCAGTCAGATTTCTAACTTTACCACTTCACTGCCTCTGCTCTTGTTGAGGTCAGCAATTACCTTATTTTTCAAATCACCAGGCAGCTCCCAGTTATCTCTCTCTCTCTTGAAAGACATAGCTGCTTCTTCCTTCTTGAAGCAGTATCTTTACTTGTTTTCTGGAATACCACACTGTCCTGGTGGATCTTATAAAGGTAAACTGTAAATATATGAATTATCTCAGAACTCAATCTTCAAACCTTTTTATCTTTTCTGTCTTTATTCACTCCTCAGTGAATAAGTGAAAACCAATTCCATAGTTTTATTATTTCTATTAAAAAATGATAGTGGGAGAGGTAATACAGTCATGTGATTTAAAATTCAAAATAAACAAGTGTTTTGTGGTGAAATATCACTCTTCTGCCCATGAGTCTCAGCCATCAAATTCTCTTTCCTGAAGGCAACCAGGGTTGCCAGTTTCTTCTATATCTTTCCAAGGATATTTTATGAATGTAATAACATACATATTCAGTGAGAAGCAGTATGGTGTAGTGGTTAAGAACTTGGCCTATGGAGCATGACTGCCTGTAATCAAGTTCTATCTCTGCTGGTTACTGGCTGTGTAACTGGCAAGTCTCTTAGGCAACCTGTGCCTCAGTTTTCTCTTATGTAGAAAAAGATAATTATAATAGTACTTACTTGATAGAGTTGTGAGGTATAAGTGAATAAATATGGGTAAAGAGCTTAGAAGAATGGCACATGAAAATAACACGTTCCTTCTTTTTGCATAAATGATAGCATAATATACACACACTGACAGGCATCTTCCTTTTTTTCCCATCAGCAAATGTCTTGGCAGGTTTTTCTTTTCAGCACGTAAATCACGCCTCATTTTTTCTAATGGCTGAATAGTTATCCATTGGGTGGATGTGCCATCCAGTTTTATGACTCTAAATACCAGTATCTTGGATGATGACTTCTAAATGTATATCTACTAGACATTTCTACTTAGTACTTAATAAGCACAAAACTTTATAATTACCCTTGCCTTTTCTATATCTCTCATTTCCTACATTATAATCTATCATATTCTTTCAGCTCTACCTTCAAAATATACTTCACATCTAACCATTTCTCTCTGCGTATTGCTACCACTTTAATCCAAGACACCATTGCATTACTGAGTTGTTCAAGGTCAAAAACTTGAGAATCATCATTGCAAAGTTTTGGCAGAATATTTTCAGCTCTCTGTCAGTGTTCTATTTGGTCTCCTTTCTTCCACTTTTACTCTTCTATAGTCTGTTCACACAGCAGTTTAAAATGTAAATCAGACTATTTCCCACCCACACCAAATTTTCCAGTGTGTCTCATCTCATTTAGATTTAATTCCTGAGTCCTAACTAGATCCTAGTAGGACCCTTATAACCTGGCCTCTTGATTTCCTCCTCAATTTCTTCTCCTGACTCTGCTTGTTTCTGTGCTTCAGCCACACTAAATACCTTGCTCTTTTATGAGTGTTCTCATAACATTTTACCTCATAACCTTTTCAGTTTTTATTTCCTCTTACTGGGACACTGTTCCATCATATAATCACATGCTCATTCCCTCACTTCATGCTCAAATGTCAACTCTTCAGAGAGGCTTCTGCCTGACCACTCGCTTTATTCTCTAACCTTTTTACCATGTATGTTTTATACCATACTTTATTTTTCTTTATAGATTTTCCATTAACTGACTTTTTTTCATTTGTACGTTATCTATTTGTATATTATCTTCTCCGCCTCCTTGCTACAATGTAAAAACTGTGAGGGCAGGTACTCTGTCTTGTTCACTTTTGTACTTGTGGTATGTAGAACAGTGCTAAGTATATGTTGGATTGGTAGATGAATGGGCAAGCACTAAATAAGTGCTTCTTGAACTCTCTGTAGTGAAAGACCAGTTTTTTAATTACTGCTCTGTCACAATCTACTACTTTTGTAAAATGCAATGAAATGAATTTCGAGAAAAATGAAATATGTATTTCTTAGTGTCATTTTATTATTAGATTCAACAGACAGCATTACTCTGTTAGATTGTTATAAAAATTTCTAAAAACTTACTTTCAGATTTGTACTTATAATGAACTGCAACAAGTTGTGGTCAGTACCTATTTGCAGACCACACTTCTGAATGGCACAGCACTACAAGTTTGTCATTCTGTAGCCAGTAGTTAAAATGTGAAGGCTAGAAGAAATATTCTTCTTTTTGGTAGATAAAAAGAAGCCATTTCAAAGCGTATGTCACAGAATCCAGGCTGAATTCCTGTAGGATTATTAATTTATAAAACGGTTCTGTTAGTAATACCAGTAAAACTTCATTAGTGCTCACTCTTGGCAGGAATGAGTCTTTTTCAGTGGACTCAATAAGACTCACAATCCCCAAGTTGTATCTATGTTTTTAAATTAGAAGTCTCTCTTTAATAGCTGTTTATTTGCTTATATGTTGGTATGTGAAATGAAAATTCCAGTGAAGTTTAAATTTTACAGATTCATAAACATTTTATCTCAGTAAATACTGCTATATTGTATCTAATACTTTTCTGAAAATGTATTGATCACTGCATTTTTCTTTGTTTTAGTATGTTGATCATCTTGTTGTTTATATATCTAGGATGGGAGGAGGGTCATTACACAATGACACTTGGAGTTTGGGATCTGGGTTCACAAGCAGATATATAGCTGAAAGCAAAAGCCATTAAATTCAAGAAAATCTGTGTCTCAGCATCCACTGGTGAATTCCAGCCAGGGTTGGTGTTAATTTTAATGCTTTCCAACTCCTTGATCTTCAAGTCATTTTGTTTTAGAGATCTAGAAGTATATACTGAATTAAGCTCCACTGGGCATGACTTTGTATGCTCAGGAGAAGCTCTGTTAAACTATTATCCCTGACTTGGGCAGTTTGAATGTGCCAGATCCCTCCTGTCTTTGATATAGTCTCCTTTTTTATACAGATTAATTTAGAAAGTACTTTTAACCTTCATAGTATCACCAGATATTCTACTGACAATGTGTAAAATGCTGTAAAATCACTAGCCTGTATTTTGAAATACAAGAATATTTCTCAATTCACTATTTTGAGACACTATCTCAGAAAAAGGGAAACATTTTCATTAAATGCATTTCTAAGTGGTTACTAACTTAAATGCATTTGTTTTCAGGATTTATGTCTTATATTTTGGTTTAAGGGCAGCAGCAATCACTATTAACATGGAGTTGGCCAAAATGTAGATAGAGTTTCAGAATAACAAATTGTGTGTGTGTGTGTGTGTGTGTGTGTGTGTGTGTGTAGATAGAGATACAGCATTATGTATATATGTTTATATATATAATTAAAGGGAAATAGTGAAGTTTTAAAAGAAATCCTGCTTATATTTGTTTATGGATATATTTGCAGATAAGTAGATCAGTTCTTCCAAAACACTGATCGGTTCATTTTTATAACTGAACGTTTGTATTTGCAGATGAATAACCTAAAAATAAAAAAAGAGGGAAATTATTTTACCAATATTAACTCTCTTATTCCTTTTCCAATATTTCCTACACTCTCACCATGTCAATAATGAAAATAAATAAGAATAGACAGATAAAAATTTAAGTTTATGTCACACCTGCTTTTCAGAGAACTTGAAACAGAAGTTTGACAATGCTTAAGATTTATAAATACAAGTGAACACTTAAAAGTAGATTAACTCTGTGACTGGGGAAAATAGGTCAATTAGAAGTTCAGAGAATACATTTTTGATGAATTTAGTGAGTTTGGTAGGATCAGTCTGTTTTCAAGGGTTAAAGATTATGCCATTCACTGAGGTGAGGAACAGAGAGAGAGGACCATCTTTGGGGGTAAAGATCATGAATTGATTGTAAATATCTAAGGCACCTTTGACACATCTAAGTTAAGGTATTAAGGAAGCAATTGTATATACAGAACCCATGGTCAGAAGAGAGTTCTAGTAGGCTTGATTAGTATGCCCTCACTAAGATGTGTGTATTTGAGGGTGGAGGAGAGGGATTGTTGAAGATATTACTTAAATCCTTCCTGCTGATAATTAGGATGAGGCTATTTTTAAGTGGAGAACATTAATGAGCCAAGGTATGGGGACACTGAGGCAGAGAAAATTATGTTGCAGACTAAGAAGACAACTTTATGTCTATAAAATAATGTTTTTTCTTTTTAATTTAAATTATGCCTGGATTATAAAACGTAGAAATTGACTAGTTTACTTCCTTCATCTGTTTCTGTTATGAATTTTTAATCTTATGGATGAAGGTCTGATTCATAGGTGAATGCTATAATCTTCATTTATTTCATAGCCATGAAGCTCATGACTGCTCTGGTGAATGTTGCCTTAAACCTCAGTATTCATCAGGATAATACACAGAGACAGTATGAAGCTGAGAGAAATAAAATGATTGGGAAGAGGGCCAATGAAAGGTTGGAGTTACTGCTTCAGAAACGCAAAGAGGTAAGTTTCATGGTAACTGAGATTCTTATGTCCTGTAAATGTGTGGTAAATATATTAGTTTTTTTATTCTCTGTAAAAACGTTTGTGTGTATTTTTGAAATATATATTTTTAAGTTATATTATTTGATCTCAAAGTGTTCAAATGAAACTGGGATGTTCAGCTAGTGATTATCTGATTGCTGTCTAATGGCAGAAGAGAATCACAAAACAATCCTACTTTTGAAAGAAGGTGGTCTGGGAGTCAGGTAACAGAAAGATTATCATGCTATGGGCTCAAAAAGCATGATAAATACTAATGTCGAAACTGGGGGCTAGCAAAGCTGCATTTCCAGGAGAAAGCCAAAGACTGCATATTAGCTGAGATAAGGCATTCTTATGAATACGATTGATCCCAGTTTTACAGGAAAATTTTCATATGTGTTAAGTGATTTTAAACTAGGTTTTTAGTAGGTAACATTTTTATTTGCCCAATAGGAAATAAAATTTTAGATCTGCCATATTAGTCTTGAAAAAAGAATTTTACCTTGAAAAAAGAATAATATCACATTGTAGATTTGGGGCCCACACTACTTCAGTGTAGCCATCTTAACTAATTCCATCTGCCTCAACCCTATTTCCAAATAAGGTTTGAGGTACTGGGGGTCAGGACTTCAGCATGTGAATTTTTGAGGAGCACAGTTTAACTCATAACACCAATGTTACAGAAGTAAACTTTGGAACTGTGCTTCATTAAGTACTGCTAACCAAACTGTATGCCTCTTATAAATTAATTTTATATAATAAATGCAGCAAAAGTAATTTTTAAAACTTAGAGTAAGTTGCAATAATTTGAATGATTTACTATAAAAGTATTCCCAAACTTATTTCAGTAAAACCTGACACAAAGCATGCAAAAAAATAAGTCTAGAGGAATTTTATTGTCACATTCGAGTATGTGGTAAAAGCAAATATTTCACTGAGTATTACTACAGAACAAATTAGAATAAGAAATATCACCTTGAATGTAATTTTTTATCAGGGCTTTTATTCTTTTTGAGCAGTGAATAAACTCAAACATCAACTCTGATCAGTAGTTTTGCCTGAAATTTGTATTTTTGCAATAGTGTTTTATTTTGTTGCTGCATTCCACCACTAATGGCTAGGATCCTTGCTATCTTCCATTATGTCTCCTATTTTGGGAACTCGGCCTACTCTCTGTTATGGGCTAATCAGATGCAGCGTAATATTTGGGTATTTTAGGTGAAATAGGAAGTTTCTTGTGCAGTGGCAAATATGATAAGCAAGAATGATCTGTTACCAAGAAAGGCAAAACCAAGCCAGGGAACTGATTTGGATAGAAGAGGTGTAGAAATTGAGGTCTCTTCCCAAAGCAGATGATATTTTGGAGATATGAATTTGGCCACACTTAGCAACACACTCCCTGTTAGACATTGTGTAGTTTGTGTCGAGAGAAACAGAAAGAAAGGTTCTAAAGCCAATGTAATAAAGCTTTAGAAATAATGCAAGAATTCTGGTAATTTCAGACATCTACTGTACAATAAGTGAGAAAAAGGATTGATAATTACCCAGAATGAGAATAATGAGGAACTAAAAACAATTGAAACTGTTCATTCCAAATAAAATGATCAGTATTTTAATTTATATTTTTTATTGTTTTTTTTTCATTTCAGCTACAAGAAAATCAAGATGAAATCGAAAATATGATGAACTCTATTTTTAAGGGTATCTTTGTTCATAGATACCGGTAAGGGATTTTAAAAATCATTTAGAAGATTTTTAACTTAAATAATTTCTTGCTTCTTAGTCCTAGGTAATTATAAAAATATAAAACTCTAATTTTTTGTTTTGTTTTCTGGAAAACCGCTTTGGCTGTAAAAGCTAAATAAATGTCATACTATTACTGTGGAGGAAATTGTACCACTGCCACACATTTCTAAAGTCAGAACATATTCTGTTAGAGGCATCCAGTGTACTTGCGTTTGTACTGATCAAATATTAATTAATAAGATATCATTAAGTTAATATGGCCTTAATAAGATGTGATTTTCTTGATATTTGAAAAAATTAAATGCCCTACTTCCGGCAGTGTGGCACTCATCTTGTTCCATGGTTGAATTAACCAACAGTCTTTTTAAAATACCTCTGTGAAGACGGGAGAAAAATGAACAGAAAAGGGCACCTCTGCAGAAAATGCAACAACTCTGTAACATCGCTTTTCTTTACCTTCAGCTGTGCACATGAAAGTAGACGCAAAGTATTTTTGTCATATTCCATTGCAAATGTTTAGTTTGTGTTTCTGTGAAAGCTATGAACTTTTAAAATTAACTACATTATTGAAGAGCATATTTCACAGAGAATTAATGAATCATATACATACATTTGTTACCTTCTGTTAATTACGCCTGATATGTTTAGGTAGGTAGTCACAGGTAATAGAAGCACTGTTTTTAGACATATTTGAGACTTTAATTGGCTAGATAATTCAAAAAGTTAGTTAAAACAAGGAAATCGTTTTAAAAGAATGTATCCTTGATGTTTTAACTTAAACATTTTATTTTAATTCAAAATAAAAAAGGTCTTTTGAAATAGAGCCAAGGTCTTTACTTTGAGTATGGATTGTCTAATTGGAGTTTCACATCCTCTTTCTTGTATAAACTACACATACAATGAATTATTGACAAATTTATTTGAAAAATAAGAACGTCAATATACTTGCCATGCAGTCTTTTTTTAATTACAATTTTATGCAAGTATAATTAACATGAAATAAACTGCACATTTAAGTGCATAATTTGATGAGTTTTGACATGTATATGCTAGTACAACTACCACAGGTGAGATTAATGAATATATCCATCATCCTCAAAAATTTCCTCATGTCATTTTGTAATACCTCCCTATCTCACTTCCTGCCTCTGTCACACCCTTATCCTTAAGCAATCATTAATCTGCTAACTGATTTGTTTACATTTTCTAGAATTTTATAGAAAGGGAATCATACAGTATGTACTCCTGATTTTTTTTTTTTTTTCTTTTTGAGGACAGTTGGCCCTGCACTAACATCTGCAGCCAGTCTTGCTCTTTTTCTTTTTTCTCCCCAAAGCCCCAGTACATAGTTGTAGAGTTGTAGCTCTTCTGTGTGGGATGCCCCCTCAGCATGGCTTGATGGGCAGTGAATAGGTCCGTGCCCAGGATCTGAACCTACGAACCCCAGGCTGCTGAAGCAGAATGCGCCAACTTAACCACTGTGCCACCGGGCCAGCCCCTTTACTCCCGATTTTTGTTGTTGTTGTTGTGGTCTGGCTTCTTTCACTAAGCAAAATTAGGGTTTTTCATTATTAAGGCTGTTAACTGCAAATTTTTCATAGATGCCCTTTATCAGGTTGAGTAAGTTTCCCTTCTATTCCTAGTTTTCTGAGACTTTTTATTAGGAATGAATATTGGATTTTGTCAAATCCTTTTCTACATCCATTGAGATCATTATGCTGTTTTCCATTTTTAAGATTGTTAATGTGGTAAATTCAATTAGTTGATTTTCAGATGTTAAACCCAACCTTAAATTCTTGGGATAAAACCCACATAGTCATGACATACTGTTCTTTTTATTTATTGTTGGATGATTTGCTGAAATTTCCCTAAGAATTTTTGCATCTGTGATCAAGAGGGATATATATCTCCAACTTTTTATTTTATTGAATGTCTCTGACTGCTTTTGTTACCAGGGTAATGCTGGCTTTGTAGAATGACTTGTATTCTCTCCTCTTTAATTTTCTGGAAGAGTTTAATAGAATTGGTATTATTTCTTCTTCAGATATAAATTATATGATTAGAGCCTAGAGCTTTCTTTGTAGGGATGTTTTTAAATACAAGTTAAATTTCTTTAGTAGATATAAGACTGTTCAGTTTATGTCTTACAAGAAAATGATACCTTCACCTAAGTGGTTGAATTATATTCAACAAGTGTCACCATAAATTTATCCATAATATTGATGGTTATACACAGCTCTCTCTCTCTCTGTCATCAGTCTGTCTAGAGCTAATCAGTTGTACTTATTTTTCTTAAAAAATGATATTTTGGTTACATTGAACTTCCCTATTTTCTGATTTCTATTTCATCGATTTCTGCTCTTTATTATTTCCTTTCTTCTGCTTTACTTCCTCTGTTCTTTAGTTTCTCAAGGGGGATACAGAGGTAATTGATCTAAGGCCTTGCTTTTTTTCTACTATAGTAATTTACTTCTATAAATTTAGCACTTTTAGCACTCTTTTAGCTATAGCCCCTAAATTTGGATGTGTTATATTTCCATTTTTATTAAATTCAGAATACTTTCTAATTTCCCTTTTGACTTGTTTTTGTGACCCATGGATTATTAGAAGTGTGATATTTAGTTTGCAAATATCTGACAACTTTCCAGACAACTTTCTGTTATTGATTTCTAGTTTAATTCCATTGTAGTCACACAACATACTTTGTATGCTTTGAATGCTTTTAAATTTATTGAGGTTTGTTTTATGGCTCACAGTAGTCTAGCTTGATAAATGTTCTGTTTGCTCAGGAAAAAAATTTGTATTGTACTTTTGTTTTTATGTTAGGTCAAAATTGGTTGATAGTGTTGTTCAAGTCTTGTCTATCCTTATCGATTTTCTGTCTGTTTATTCTAACATTTATTAAGAGGGATTTTATAAGAGTACGTTTTGTATTCTTAATGCAAGTCCTTTATCACATAAATGATTTGCAATTTTCTCCTGCAGCTTTCTCTTCATTTTCTTAATGATGTCTTTTGGTTTTTTTTGTGAGGAAGATTAGCCCTGAGCTAACATCCATTGCCAATCCCCCTCTTTTTGCTGAGGAAGATTGGCCCTGGGCTAACATCCATGCCCATCTTT
Organism: Tapirus indicus; assembly: GCA_031878705.1. Taxonomy (NCBI): domain Eukaryota; kingdom Metazoa; phylum Chordata; class Mammalia; order Perissodactyla; family Tapiridae; genus Tapirus; species Tapirus indicus. The sequence goes on from CM062920.1 coordinate 15,839,174, forward strand.
CTCTACTTTATGTGGGACACCACCACAGCATGGCTTGACATGCAGTACATTAGTCCGTGCCCAGGATCTGAACCTGCGAACCCCAGGCCGCCAAAGCAGAGTGTGCAAACTTAACCACTATGCCAACCATTAGGGCGGCCCCTTAATGATGTCTTTTGAGGAACAAAAGTTTTCAATTTGAATGAAGTCGTTCATTGGTTTTCTTCTATGGTCATGCCTCTGGTGTCTTACCTGTGAACATTTTACCTAACTCAAAATTTTCTTCTGTGTTTTATTCTAGAAGTTTAATCATTTAATCTTTTCAGTTAAGCTATATGAACCATTTTTTAAAGTTAATTTTGGTGTATGGTACAATATAAGGGTGTAAGTCCGCTTTTTGCATATAGATATTCATTTGTCCAAGCACCATTTGGTGAAAGACTATCCTTCTCCAATTTAATTGCCTTGGTGCTTTTCTTGAAAATTAAATGACCGTAAATGCAAAGTTTTATTTTTGGAATTTCTAGTCTGTCTATTCTTACATCCATACCACTCATATTGATTATAATAGCTTTAGAATTAGTGTTTTTTTAAGCTTCATTGAGATATAATTGGCATAGGTAGGTATAAGATGAACAAGGTGATGATTTGATATTGTGAAATGGTTACCACAATACAGTTAGTTAATGCCTCCATCATCTCACATAATTACCTTTTCTTGTGTGTGTGGTGCTAACATTTAAGATTTACTCTCTTAGCAACTTGCAAGTTTATTAGTCACCATGCTGTTATATTAGATCCCCAGAACTTATTCATCTTATGACTGGAAGTTTATACTCCTTGACCAACATATCCCCATTTCTACCACCCCCCAGCCTCTGGCAACCACCATTCTACTCTGCATTTTGGCTTTTTTTAGATTCCGCATGTAAGTACTCTAAAAGAGTAAGTTTTTAAAAGTAGGTAGTGTTAAGTCCTCCTACTTTATTCTTTTTCAAAATTGTTGTGATTATTATAGGTCCTTTGCATTTCTATATAAATTTTAGGATTAGCTTGTCAATTTTTACACAAAAGCTTGCTGGAATTTTGTTGGAGAATATAATGAATCTGTAGACCAATTTGGAGAGAATTGCCCTCTTAACAATATTGAATCTTCCAGTCTATAAATATAGATTGTATCTCTATTTATTTAGATATTCTTTAATTTCTGTTAGCGATTTGTTATGATTATCAGTGTAGTGGTCTTATATTACTTTTGTTAAATTTATTTCTAAGTGTTTTCATTTTTTATGCTGTTGTAAATGGAATTGTTTTCTTAATTTCTGTTCTAGACTCTTCCTTATCAATATATAAAAACAATTTTTTTCAAGTCTATCCTGGATTTTACTTTCCACTGGCCCTGGCTCTCTTGGGGGTTTTTATTTGGTGCTTGTGCACAGCCTCCCTGTCAGCCAGTGATATGTGGAGAGCATGGATCTGCTCAGGTTACTCTTGCATTTGCACACACAACCTTCTAGCTAGCCATTTATTTGTGGGAAGCTTTATCTAGTCACTCTATGACTCATTTCCAGGATCTCTCCGTCATATTTTTGGCTAGTCCACCTGTGTGCTTGGCCCAACCCAAGTGGGTCTGCAGCTCTAGGCCAGCAGGGCTTTGGTCTTTCCCCATTCATTTTGTTTAGAGCTTGTTCTTTTTTATTGGCATCTTCCCTGAATGTAGGTATTTAACACTTGGCTCCCAATCAAGTCAGCTCCCTCAGCATTAAAACTGGTGATTTTCATGGGCACCCCAACCCTGGTAACTCTACTACACCTGCTGCTCTGGGTTTTAGGATGTTTGAAGGGCTTAGTTGCATGCCGAAATGCCATAGGTTTTCACTGTTTTAACAAGAAGGTAAGCAGCTTTTTATGAAGAAATGCTTCTCAGTTTTTTTGGCTGACTTTTCAGAAAACTGAAATGATTGTTTTTGTCTTTTTAGTTGTTTTGGGGGGAGAGAACTTTCCAACCACTATACTCTCCCATCGCCTCACCTTTGTTTTTGAAAAGTATTTTCTCTTGGTTTGGAATTCTAGGTTGACATTTTTGTTTTTTTCAGTACTTGAAAGGAATTGATCCACTACTTCTGGTTTGCCTTTGTTTCCAACTAGAAAGAAGTCTGCTGTCATTCTTATCTTGTATCGTTTGTAGTTAATTTATCTTTTTGTTTTGGTTGCATTTAAGATTTTTCTCTTTACTACTAGTTTTAACCAGTCTTGTTAGGATGTTCTTTGGTATTATTTACTTCATGTTTCGTTTATCTCTTCCATGCTCTCCTTTAGCCTCTTGAATATACGTACTTGTTACAATAACTGTTTTAATGTCCTGTTTTACTGGTTTTATCATCTGCGTCTTTTCTGGTTCTGTTTGTACTGATTGATTTTTCTCCTTACTATGGGTCATTTTCCTGCTTCTTTGGACGACAGGCATTATGGGTTTTGCTTTGCTGGGTGTTAGATAATTTTATATTCTTATAAATATTCATCCACTTTTTTCTGGAACATAGTTATATTTGATCCTTTCAAGACTTGTTTTTAAGGTTGATTAAGTGGACTAGAGCAGTATTTAGTCTAAGGCTAATTTTCCCCCAGTACTAATATTATACCATTCTTTGTGCTCTACTTGATGCCCTATGAATTACAAGGTTTTTTTGCGCTGGCTCATTGGAACACAGAGTATTCTCAGCCCTTTGTTTGCTCCAGAAATTGCTCTCTGCCTTTTCCATTTCTTCCCCAGCCTTGGGTGGTTTGTTCACATGTATATGCTGTTTAGTACTCAGCTGAAGAGTAAATAGGTTCTTTCTGCAGATCTCCAGAGCTTGCTCACTCTGTGCATCCCTCCTCTCTGGTACTGTGCCTTGGAAAATTTAGCCACTTTGTCCTCTGGAGTCCCAGCTCCTTCACCTCAACTCTGCCTAGGTTCCCCTGCCTGTACTGCTGCCTGGCAGGCAGCAATCTGGGGCAATCATAAGGCTCACCTTACTTGTTACTCCTCTCTCACAGATTTTCTTACTCTGCCTGGTAGCCAACACCTAAAAACCATTACTTTATGCAGTTTTTTTCAGTGGGACAATAAATCCTGTGCATCTTGGCTCAGCTATGCAATCTTGAGTGTAGAATCCATATCATTTTTTATGATTTTACCTCAATCCTCAACACCAAAATAACATAGCCTTTATTTTAGTGACTCACCCTTATCAAGTCCTGCCAAGGCTTTCAACCTCTTATTCCCATTGAAACAATTCCTGCATTTCCTACTGTTACCTTATTGATTTGTTTGTTTTCTATTTAATCAGATGTTGCATAAACTAGTATTAGATCTGTCACACCTTACTTTTGATACATTAAAATCTGACCTGTTCAAAGCAGGATTGCAAACATGGTTGAGTGTGTCACCTGCCTGCCAAAGTGATCATGGATACCTAAGTATCCGAAGTATCGCTTAATCCACTTTATTGATTAAGGGGAGATGTTACTGCATGTACTTACTGGAAATAGAAGGTGCTGTGCAGAGATGGCATTTCAAATTAATGCCTTGTGTCTCACCTGCTCCCTCAACTTCAAACAAAAATTGAATATTAATCTACACACTGCTAGATCTAACTACTAGTTTATAGGAAATATGGAAAATAGAAGAGCATTCTGTCTGACCAAATCCTCTTGGTGTCATTTTAGTCCAGAATGTGGGAAATTGTTCAGACCAAATGACCCAGTTCCTTCAAAAAATAAATGGCATATAATTAGAACAAGTGGATATGAAGACAGGATTTAAAATACTGGATATGAAAAATATATACGTAGATATATATTTAGTGATCAAGATATACTTTAGGCTGTTGAAGAGACAATTAGTGAATTAGAATATAATACTGAGGAATTTATCCAGGCACAATATAAAGGGATAGAAGATATGGAATGACATTTCTTATATGTGGGCAATAGTCTGAGAGGCTTCATAAGTCCTTTACATAGGATTTCAAAAGAAGAGAGAGGTATTGGAAAGAAGTAGTATTAATGAGAGAACTGATATTTTACAAAATTGGTTTAAAAAAATAGAATCTTCAGATTGGAAAGACTTATTGAGGGTTGAGTAGGTTAAGAAAAATATTCCACATCTAGACATAACGATAGTCAAAGTGCAAAACATCAAAGATCATGTGAAAGTCTTAAAAGCAACCAAAAAGGAAAGACTATCTGTTATTTTAGTGATGATAAAAGAATTAAAAAATTTTTAGGCCATAAGAACAAATTTAATGGAAGAAGAGATAATAGAGGAAAGATTTCAACAATTTTGAGGAGATGAAAAGTGGATGTCTTTCATTTTCTAGTTGAATCTTTCATCTTTTTATACTATAGTGAAACATTTCAGAATCATGTTTTCAAAGCTGTTTTTATAGAATACCATAATATGATTTATTCTGAGCAAATTGTCATTTGTAATTTTAGTCTTTTTACTTCCTAACATTTTTTGTGTGTGTGTGTGAGGAAGACCAGTCCTGAGGTAACATCCGTTGCTAATCTTCCTCTTTTTGCTGAGGAAGACTGGCCCTGGGCTAACATCCATGCCCATCTTCCCCTACTTTATATGGGATGCCACCACAGCATGGCTGACAAGCAGTGCGACCGTGGGCGCCCGGGATCTGAACTCGTGAACCCTGGGCTGCCAAGCGCGAACTAAACCGCTGCGCCACCGGGCGGGCCCCAACTACTTCCTAACATTTTATCTTTGACCTAACCTTTGGGTCAAGTTGATAGTTAAAATGCGAATATTAATTAAAGATATTTTTCTTTGAAAGTTAATGTATCCTTGACATTCAATTTTTAATCTTACTTATACCTAAAATTTTGTTAATAGTAAAATATTAAGGAGTAATGCAGGTAGCCATGTCACCTGCTCTGTATGGAACTCTTTCTATGTATTTTGTCACTATTTTCACAATGGATAATACAACAAAAATGAGATGAAAATACTTCCAATTTAATAAACATTTCATTTCTAATATATTTTAAATAACTCTGGTCATCCTGAAATAATGAAATGGAAGATTTGGATTTCATTAGCAAGCAAGAGTGTTTCAGTTCTTTAGGTCTGCACTTCAACATTGTTACCTCTTTGAACTCTTCCTTGCCCCCTTCTACTCCCCTGTGTCATTGTATGTGCTTCTGTGTTTCCTGTACTGCCCTTTACTAACATTTAACATGCTCTAAGATAATATTTATTTTAATCATCTTTCTGTTAGTTATGATCTCTATTCTCAAGTTCTTGTTTGCAGTCTAATAAAGGATACGGTATGACTTTTCAGTAACTCCTTCAGCTGTTCCTTTCTCCCTAAGGCTAATTCAAAAAAAAAATTCTCTCCAGTTCTATTTTGGAAAATGTAATTTTTTTTACCCAAATATTAGTGTCAAAATTGATTGAGATGTGACTTTATTGCATACTACAATTCAGATAGCAGACCCTCTTGGCACTTGTAATTATTTCTCACTCTAGGGCTCTCATGACATTCCTTGTACGTGAGAGATAATTCTAAGTGTCAAAACATCCACATTAGCCAAGACTTATTCTCTGAAATTTGTATTGCAGTCATTTTAATTTAGTTAACTTCCTTACTGGGAAAGCATCTGTAAGGGCAGTAAAAGAAACATTTAATTAAAATTTACTAGAGTTAAATTTTATTTTGTTGTAAGCAGAAAATAATTTTCATTTTTTAAAATTTCTATTGAAGTATAATTGACATACAATATCCTGTTAGTTTCAGGTAGTTACCAGAGAGGGGATGAGATGGGGCTGGGGGGCAAAATAGCAGAAAATAATTTGAATTCTTTCTGCCAAGAAAGTAATCCTAAATGAAAACTTAAGGCCAGATATTACAGTAAAGGGTCTTGTCTCCCCAAAATAGACATATTAACTGTGAGGACCAGTAAATTAGGTAAGATTTTCATAGAAATGAACATAATCCTTTTTTATGCTGTAAAATAGGGTTACAACAAAGCATTAATTTCCTAAGAACTGATCTTTTCTTGTTTTTCGTTTCCTTTCTTTGAGTTCGCAAGTAAAGAGTATCCTGACTTCATTTTCAGTTGTTCATGTCAAGGCCTTAATACCAGAATGCTATGAAAGTTAGTCCGTCTTATGATTGTCTTATACCTTTCCTCTTGTCTTATTAACTTTTTTGTTCCCTGCTTTAACCTTTGCCTTGGAAACTGCCAAACACCTGTAGCTGAACATTACCTTCTAAAGGGAGGAGGCCATTGGAAATAGAGATTAAGATTTTAAAAAGAAATTTAATATGAAAAGCAAGGATTGGAGGACTCTTATGCATGAGAAAAATATCTGTATATCAAAAGATACATGGTAATCAAATCAGGGAATATTTAGAAACATACTACATTTTTATTTTACAATTCATCTACTTAAATAGAAAGTTAGTTCCTAGAGGGCAAGAAAGCTGCATCTAGTAATAAGAGGATCTGACAGGAATCATGAAAGAACTGAGACTTCACTGGAACTTGAAAGAGTAATCAGAGTAGAATGAGGGCATTGTACGCATAGGGATGACCACAGACATAAAGATGGTGATGCACTTGAGCTATTTGAACTCAAAAGAGCTCATTTATGGACCAAACTAGAAGGAGATTGGTTATGGCTAGAGTGGTAAGGGCCTTTAATAATAATAAGAACTAATAATAATATTAGTTATCTTTTGCCAACAAATTACCTAGAACTTGGCAATGTGAAACAGCAAACATATATTATGTCATAGTTTCAGTGGGTCAGGAATTTGGGAGCACCTTAGCTAAGTGATTCTGGTTTAAGTTCTCGCATCAGATTGCAATCAAAACTTTGGTTGAGGCTGAAGTCATTTGAAGGCTTTACTGGGGTTGGAGTATCTGCTTCTAACATGACTTACTCACATGGCTGGTGGCAGAAGACCCCAGTTACTCACCGTAGGAATTCTCTGTAGGGCAGGTAGAATGTCCTTGAGACATGACCATTGGCTTTCCTCAGAGAGAGTGATTCAAGAAAAAGAACAAAGCAGAAGTCATAATGTCTTTTTGACCTAGCCTCAGGAGTCAAAAGTTCGTCATTTCCACCACAATGTATTTGTTAGAAACAAGTTACTGAGTACACCCAGATTCTAGAAAAGAGGAATTTTTCTCCACCAAAGGGAACTTTAACAAAGAATTTGTGGACGTATTTTAAAACCACCACAAAGGAGTTCTAATTTACTGAATAGTCTGTGGTTACATAATATAATTACATGTAGAGAATGGTTAATCTAGCAGGGTGGTATCAGCAGGCAAAGTGGGTTGGAGCTCTACAACACTAGTAGGAGACAGATCGCTTAGGGACGTTTCATAGTAGCAGAATGGGCTATCTGACCACATGTAGTCAAATTGTAAGTCTAGAAAGGATATTTGAATTTTTGAAGTTAAGGTAGGAGGAGTCAGACTAGCATCTGAAGTAGACAAGGAACGGAACCCAAGAAGATAAGCTATATCAAAATGTTGGCAGTGCATACTGAGAGGAGCTGTGTTCCAAAAACATAAGCTTTTAGGATTCTAATAGGCAAGACAAAAAGGCATTAGAAATTAGGCTTAGACATAGAGATGATTATAAAAAAGATTTTGAACATGGTTTTGTATTTTCTAGCCTTGGGAATTAGCCACCCATAATCTCAAGACCAATAGTAATGTTTTGATAATGGTAATACCAATGGTAATGAATGGAAGAATGATTGAGGTTTGTATATCTGAAGTTACCATACTTAGTAGTCACTATAGTTTTAATCAGCGTACCATACCTATTCATTTTGTCCTCAGCCTGCTTCCCTGAGATTGTGTAATAAAACGCTTAGCCTGGTTTTTTTTTTTTTCAGGATTGATTTTTACAGGGGTAATAACAGCAGAGAATAAGTGTAGTGGATCTCTGCGAGATGACTGCTTGATAGGACTGAGAGAACTAAAATTATATGATTTGGGTGTTTTGTGATTGTGTTTAGTTTTTAGAGGGGGGCTGTTTTATTTGTGCTATTGTTTTCATTTGGACAGCCCAGTAGATGACAAAGTATATGAACTTGCAGTCACAGAGATGGAAATTTACAGTAAATAGTAGAACAATACCAAGTGTGGAGCAAGGATGTGAAGCACTAATTTATGGAGAAATTTATTAAAATAAAGCTGAAGATGTGTATTCCTTTTGACCCAGTAATTTCACTTCTAGGTATAAAAACAGTGTCTTACAGACTTAGTTGACCATGTCCTACATCAGGTACACAGTAGTTCCAAGAAAAAATACTTGCCTTACCACATGTGAAACATTTTAGTATTTTCTATCTTAAATATTTTCATGTTTTTGTTGCCACTCACTAAATTTATTTCATAATGTGTTAATAGATAGCAATGCACTATTTGAAGAACATTGCCCTAGGGAAACTCTCACACATGTGCATAAGGAAACATGTGCAAGAATGTTGATGGCATTCATTGTTAATAAAAGCAAAAACTTGGAAACAACCTAAATGTCTGCAAGTGAGAGGATGTATAAATAATTTTTAATGTATTTATAGAAAGGAACACTGAGCATCAGTTAAAATTAATATATTGGAGCTGGAGCTATATGAATTAGTATGTATAAGTTGCAAAATATAGTTTGTGAAAAAAGTAAGTTGGAGAGAATACCTACAGGATATTTTTATATAAAGTTTTAAAATACATAAAACAATATGTATTTAAGAAAGTTAAAGTGGGGGGCCGCCCGGTGGCGCAGCGGTTTAGTTCGCGCTTGGCAGCCCGGGGTTCGCGAGTTCGGATCCCGGGCGCCCGCCGACGAACTGCCTGTCAGCCATGCCGTGGCGGCGTCCCACATAAAGTGGAGGAAGATGAGCACGGATGTTAGCCCAGGGCCAGTCTTCCTCAGCAAAAAGGGGAGGATTGGCAACGGATGTTAGCTCAGGGCTGGTCTTCCCCAAAAAAAAAAAAAAAAAAAAGAAAGTTAAAGTGTAAAGATACAGATGGGAATGATAGTCCTTGAATCAGGGAGAGTCATTTACTTTTGGGGAGGGAAATCCATAAGTAAGAGGTGTGTAGGAACTGTAATATTTTAGGAATTCAACTGTAATATTTTATTTCTTAACTGAGCAGTGGATACATTATATTGTCCTCTATAACTTTGTCTGAAATTTTTTATCTTTAGAAAAAAGAAAATATCCTTGAACCATTCATGTTCAGAATTATAAAGGTATAGCAGCATCCTTTCACAGTTGTAGTAAAGCTACTTTTATGCTCTGTTGCCTGTAAATGTCTAGATTGATGACACTTAATTAGTGAACATAATAGCACAGCTGGTAAATAGTAAAGCCAGGATTTGAACTCAGGATGTCTTGCTCCAGAGCCTGTACCATTAACCTCTATGCTATAGAATCTCTCCATGAGGAAAAGGTATTAACAAAGAAATATAGGAAAACTAAAGATTGTGATTGGTAGTATGGTTTTGAAAGAGAAAGTTTCTCACATTTTTATTCTTAATGACAGGGACTTAGAAGGAACTGAGATTTATTAAAGCAGAGAATGAAATATTAGAATGCTAGCACCCATTTTGTCACAAAAGAGCAACTAAACAAAGTTCCTTAATTAACATTAAGATTTCAGCTAAATTATTGTCAGATTAATTAATTATCTGACAGATGTTTGCCTTGTGTAAATTGGATAATTAAAAATTACGTAAAATTTTAACTTATTTACATATGGTAAATCAGAAACCTTGAAGATTGATCTACAATAGAAAGGATTCACCTTATTATATTTAATATGATTTGGTTTTTGTTTTGTTTTGTTTTTTAGCTAGAGCTAATAACCTGTTGAAAGATAAGGTAAAAATATTAACATTGTATTTGTTCGTGGTTCACCGATTTTAGAGTAGGAAAATCATCTCCGGAGGGTTATATTGGATGCTCATAGTGAGGCGAAAAGCCGTCTGGGCATGGAGCCAGAAACCAGATGTTTGGGGTTTGTTTTGCCACCACTTCAGAGTGTAGTCACCAAGATTGTTCCCATTGTGACTAAATGTGAATTATTCTTCTTCCCTGTGCAATTACTTCAAAATTTGGGGTTTTGTAAACTGTCGTACATTTTCAAATAATATTGGCTTCTACAATTTTGCCTCATAGATACTAATTTGTGTCTGGGCCATAAAAATTATTTTCTTTTAATTTATTAGGTGTGTGCCAGCTTAGAAAGATTTACAGTTATTTAGAGAAACAATTTTTGAGTTGTACATTATTCTATATTTGGATGTTGGTAGTCTGGTTTCCTCAGGTTTAACATGTTCGTTGACTCCAGAATAGTTGTGACACTTTCAGAAAGCTCCAAATGCCATTTCCTAGTCTAATGAAAATAGAGCAGTTGAGTCAAAATAAGATGATTTCCAGAGGCAATTTTTTTTCCAGCTTGGTATTGGTAGTTTTTATTTTATGGAAGCCATATAAAAAACAGAAGATAGTCAAGTTGGAGACCTTTGAGCGTGCAGATATAAATACAGTATTAGGAATAATATCAGTATTTATTGCTTGCTGAAAAAGAGTTTGAAGTACATTCTAGCTTTGGATATTAATCAGAGGTTTGTCTCTCTCTCTCTTTTTTCCTTCCTCTAGTGATGCTATTGCAGAGATTAGAGCCATTTGTATTGAGGAAATTGGAGTATGGATGAAAATGTATAGTGATGCCTTCCTAAATGACAGTTACCTAAAATATGTTGGCTGGACTCTTCATGACAGGGTAAGTTACTCTTTTCTAGTCTTTGATAGAAAATATGCTGTCTCAATACTAGAATGCTAGGAATAAAGATGCCAGTAGTTTATTTTTCAAGAGTTATAATAATATGAAAATTTAAGATAATACAGCTAAATAACTGTTCACTTACTGGCCATGATGAAACTTGAGACATCAGCCCATATATGAAAACCCTGTCTGACTTACTTGTAATGCTGTCTTAAACCCCCTGTCTGACTGACTTGTAATGCTGTCTTAAACCAAGATTAAAACCTGGTACATCTAAAGTTTTAAGAGAATATAGTATCCCCAGAAGCTAATTATAATCTTTAGAAAAAGATTTGGAATCAAAAGAGATTCCTTCTCTTAATATACAAAAACTAATAAATAAGCTTTCTTGTTTTGAATTCTCTAGGGTCATATCACAGTAGAGTGATTTATCAGAATTGTATAGATTAGTTAGATTCTAGAATATTTTCTCTAAAAATCTATTTCTACTTCTACCCACTTAGAAAAAGGCTCTGACTTGAAAAGGAATCCCACATTACTGAGTCCTGAATAAGTAATCCTCAAAATAACCAAGGGTAGGAACGATAAATTATTGAAACTTTTATATTGAATGGCCTGACATTCTTTAACTTGAATTGCCAGATATTCACAAATATAGAAATAAGGTAAATTTGGTAATATTCCAAGGCTCATTTTCTATATTTTACCATTATCAGCCTGTAGAGTGTTTACTTTTTAAATAGCAGTATGCTGTATGCTAAATATTATCAAAGATGTTTTGAAAACCACAAAGTTACATAAATTATAATAAAAGGTCCCAAGGGAATTTTACAGGCCATTTTTGCTATAAGAGAGAGTTCAGTGTGTAGGGAAACCACCACAAGTTGGTTGCTCAACTTCACAATTACTAATTTTTAATTGGTGATTAAAAGGGGCTCTTCTTCCCCACTTCATTTGAAGGAAAATCCAGTTAGTACATAGTGAAATTTTTTTCATATTTATCTTCCCTAGTAATTCAAACCCTTTTCTCTACGCTAATAAATCCCAAGCTTGATTGTGTATGTATATACTATTTCTTGTCTAATCCTCATGTGGAATTGGGGACCTTGACATCTAAACCTCATCTCAGGTTTATCCAATTAAATTTTACTACAGTGTGAGTGAATGTAGAATTATACCGTGTGCTCTCACACGTGCATAAACACACTGCTAAATCCAAAAAGACAAACTTTTTAGTAGGAATAAATTTAAAGTCCTGCATTTTTATTCCCCACACTGCCACACCAGTTTTTTTCTCCCCCTACCTCCCCAATAGAGAATTCTACTGAATTTAAATAGCAATAATAATTACTAGTTTTAACAGAACTTATATATGACCACAGTTCTGAGAAAAACACCAATTTGATGTGGCTTACCAAAAGACAAACAACCATCGTTTTAAAATAAATCACTAAGGTGTGTGTGTTTGTAGAAATCCTCTGTCCGGATAAAGGAATAGGTAGATTTCTCTTGTACATTGTTGATTAAATCATACAAGGAGTACTGTTTTCAGTAGAATGATTTTATAAACCTCTCTTACAGTCTCCAATTACATTATTTAGAAATGAATGTAAGTATTAAATAAGCCCTTCTAAACTTTCCTTTTTGTCATTCCCACTCGGATCTCCTTGTACTTTTTTTCTCTGAGGACAATAGTCATATGCTTTTTCTCATTTTAGTCATCTGGTTGAAACTGCTCATTCTATGGGCTTTGGCCTCTGTTCAGACTCATCCTGTGCCTTTTCAAATGAGCTGATAAAACTCCTTCTGTCTTTTTTTTTAAGATTATATTTTAATTATCAATTACATTTTTCTTCCAGTTTCATTGAGATGTAATTGACATGTAACATTGTATTAATTTAAGGTGTACAATTTTATGATTTGATATTCCTTCTGTCTTGATTTTAGAATTTTAGAGGTTATAACCTAGTCTACCTCCTAAAGAAGACAAACTTATTTTTATAATACTGACAATTTATATAAGTTTCATTTTGGTCAAAAGAAGATTAGTTCTCTCATTGAGGGTGACACAGAATAGGCCTAATTTAAATACAGCTAAGTAATCTCTGTGTTCTGGGCTAAATATTTTAATCTCTTTTTGTATTTATGCTCATGACATTAAATTGCCTTTCTCTATCTTTTCCAGTTTGTCAGTATTGCTCTATACTGTTTTTGCTTTTAGCTTATGTGTACAATTCTACCTTCTTGCATATGCTTGATTCCTCATATCAAAATCTTTGTAGTGCTTGGGTGGGATCTATTTTCAGTTAGTCAACCCCATGTCCTCTTCTTTGTGTTGACTCATCCCATGTTGTGTTTCTCTTAAGTTCAGCGAAAACCTTTTTAGCTCTGTATATGTCAAGCAAATGACATCTGTTGCCTACCACCAGAAGTAGAAGTTCGAACACTTTTGCCCACTGCATCTTGATAACAGAGTTGCCAAGGAAAACACAACACAGTCAAGCACTGGATGGAACAATGCTTTACTCACAGAGAGAAGGGACAGAACAAGATCAGCTTCAGTAGTAGGTGTCAGTCCCTTCCAGCAGTCAACACAAAGCAGTTGCCCTGCATGCACCCCTCTTATGCCACAGAACTAAGGACTCTGTACTCTCCCCTCAGGGAACAGATTTAGTAGTGGAATTGGCCAGGTGCCGTATGATTCACATGCTTAAGCAGAACAAAAGAACACACAATGAGTCTGAAATAGGAAAGATATTCCCACACAAGGCAATAAACTCAGCACAGGCTGTGAGGGCACTTATATCTTGATAAGGAGGTGTTCCAAGCCCAAGGCCCATTCTTATGCAGCCAAGTGGGGTGGGAGGGTCAAAAGACTGCCTTTCCTAACAGTCCACCCCCTAACCTTTCTCAGCCGCTGAAGTAGCAGATAAAAGTTTCAAATACTGTAGGACCATCACCCACCCCAAACTTGGAGGTGGATTTGGGTCCACAGGGGTCCCTGATCAACCTCTATGGATGTGGATTGCTCACAGAGCCTCCTTGTTGTTTGGAAACAACACTTTACCAAGGTCTTTAGAAGAGGCAGACCCAGGAGGGCAATCAGGCCTCCCTGGCGGATGGTCTTCAACCAGGAACCCCAAGTGCCTGGATTAAGCCAACTAAAGAGGTAAAAAGTGAGTCTGGGAGGACTGTGAATGTACAGCTGATAACCATCCCACCTGAGCATGGGTATTCACCAGCTCAGTTTTTAAATTCCCTGAATTGTTGATCCATACACAGCAAGAAATGCTGACAATAACACAAATGCCACCCTTTCTGCCAGCAGATAATCGATGGCTATTTGGTTATCTATCACCACCTTGACTGGTTAGTTTACTGAGTCTTGTTGGTCTTGGATGGCTTGGACAGTAGCATTAGCTATTTCTGGCATAGTTAAAGACAGGTGGTACACCATTTCTTTCTAGAGCCTGTATACCTATGCCCCGTATTAGAATTTGGACAGCAGAATGAAACCAGTGATTAGTCTCCCAGGAGGATACTGTGAGCCATTCTGTGGTGTGTTAGCAAAATGGGTCCTTTTCAGTTGTCTGTATGGTTGCTGACATGGGCAGTGAGCCCTACAACTCCAAGGTAACAAAATCCTTCTGCTAGAGGTAGACATTCTGTTGCACATTGGGGTCCACAGAGAAATACATAACCCAGAGGGGTGCAGGTGACACTTGTCAGGGATTTGTTCTCATAATGCTGACTAGTCTGGTTATATTTAGTCTCAGCCTGCTTTTGCCACATGGTTGCAGAGAGAGAAAAGTTATACATGGGATGTCAAAATCTGAAATGTCAATGTAGATCCGTAATAATCATTCTTTTATGGGGGTCTTTTTCTGTTACATCATAGGTAATATTAAAGCAGGGGGTGCCAGAGTATGCCTGCATCTGGACCTCTATGGAAGTATTCACCCAGTGATTTGACCCATTGATAGCTTAAGGAAGGTCTGAGTAGTTGTGTATCAGCCAGACCATTACAGTGGGAGTACGGGACCAGAGGGACTTCATTCTAGGATGACAAATCCAGAGTTGTTTAAGGTTGCCTCCTCTCATTATGGCTGTACTGATTTTTATCAGGGTGGTGTTGTACCAGGCACAGCAGAAGGTTCTGTAGGAATGAGAAGAGGAAAGATTAATGTTCCCACCGCCCCTCCCACTCCATGAACCTCCTGAGGCCAGAGGTGCTCTGGTCTACTACTTGTGGTGCTGGCTGTCCAGGTATTGGAATCCAGACTGTCTGTCCCAGTCCTGATACTACTACCTCTGTGAGCACCCAATGCCCTTGTTCCTTGACCCAGACTTTTTGGCCTCAGTTAGCCAGTCCAGGAAAGGAGGTCACATTCTACACAAACTCAACATGTCCGATGATGACACCCACCTGATTGGCAGGATCAAATGTTCCCTGGTACTCCTTGATTTCATCTCCCACCCTTATGGTATCTCAGAGGAGGGAGGTTCCCAAGGGAAGCATCACATCCAGATTAGTCAGGGGGCCCTGTCTGGGGTGCTCTGGCAGCTGGAACCACAAACCACCCCAGAGACATACACTCCAAAGGGAAAAAATAAAAATAATTGGTATCCTGAGATTGGGATTTTGCGGGCATAGCCTAAACACACGGCTGCCTAGTCCATTCCCATCCGAGCTCGATATTTCTCACCATGTGCTGCAGTGCTTTTTTCCCTTGCACTGGAGTGCAGTGTTTAGTAGCCATAAGCCCTAGTCAGATGGGGGTGCCAATCCACTAGCAGACTGTCTTGGTATCCTTTCTTTAGTTGTTGTTTAAGTCAGCCATTCATTTGTTCAATGGCTCCATTGACATGCAGGAGATAGGGTGCATGGAAAGTTCATCATATTCCATAAGAGTGTTCCCATTGTTGTCTTGCTTGGGCAGTGAAGGATGTTCCTTGGTCAGATTGAAGTCGTATGGGGTATCTAAAAATATAGCATAAGTTTTCTTCAAGGGCTGCTATGGTAGTTTCAGCATCCACAGGCCAGACTAGAATAGCAATATCATAGCCTGAGTAGGTGTTAATTGCAGTGTGGGATCATTTGTGCCTATGGCTGGGGTCAGGGTCCAGTGTGATCAATCTGCCAGACTCAGGTGGGTCCCAGTCCTTGGTTAATGTGTCCCAGTTCTCCTCTCTGGATGATTTGAGTACATTGACAAGAATCACAAGAGTTCCATTTATGTTTTTATTTTAAAAGGTCCTTTGCTGTGAGTATCCATATGAGGGATGTATTTTTTTCTTCCCAGGCAGCAAGCTGCTGCCATAGTTCTTTTCCCCATACAGGGGTTCCCTTAATTGTCCAGTCTTTTAGTTGCCATTCTCCTGACCAGATGGCTATGCCATTGGCAACAGCCCGTAAGTTGGTGAAAATGTGTCAAGGCATAATGGTTAGGATTGCCTGCCTGGCCATCACCACATCTCAGAGCTTGGCCCATTGGTTAGAAGTCCACATCTGGTTTCCATTGGCTGGATGGCAGCTGCAACCCAGCAGAACCATCTGCTTTTAGTTTCACAGAGCTGTCAGTAAACCATGCCATACTGTCAGCAGGCACGTCTTTGAATCTTGGGCCCCAAGTAACCCCAGAAGGGGCTAAGCATCCCCTAAAGGTTGTTTGGGCCTTTCTGGTGAGCTGGCTATTTGTTTATGGAGCCTGCTGGTCCCTTGGGATTCTGGCCAGGCCTGATCTTGGATGTACCATTTCCTTTTATGATTGAGCTTTGTTGAACCTTTCCAGGTTTTTGGTAGGCTTTGTAATCACCCAAGTGAGAATGGGCAGTTGAGGTGCACCGTCACATGTGGCACTACAACCATAAGATGCTCCATCTCCACCATTGCCCAATAACAAGCAAGGAAATGTCATGCAAAAGGGATGTCCTGGGTAGCAGCTTCTGGAAGTTTGTGGGTCTGGAATCCAAGAAGCCAGTGCACCCCAGTGGCAGTTTCCTGTTGCCACAGACTCCAGTCAGTGTTTGGAAGGGTAGCAGAAACCTGCACTGGAACCTAGTTCCATCAGGCTAGAAGGCTTCAAAGGTCCCAGAGGCTTTGCTTGGGCCACAGCTTGTTGAACAGCTTCCAGGGCCTGCTGCTGTAAAGGGCCCCATTTAAAACTGGCTGCTTTGCAGGTCTCCTTGATTGAAGGGGCCAAGAGAGCACCCAGGTAGGACATATACTGTTTCCATTGTGTAAAGAGGTCCACTAGCTGTTGGGCCTCCTTCTTATTAGTGGATGCTGCCAGGGCCTACGGTTTTTGTTTAATTGTCTCTGGGATCCTTTTTGGCTTTTTGCCAAAGTGGCCCCTAGGAATTGCACCTGCTGTGCTAGGCCCTGGACTTGGTCCGGGTTTATAGTCAAATTGGCACTAACCATTTTATCAGTGACTATGTGCAGCACTATAGCCACATGTTTTTCGGTTGGCCCTGGTATCAGGATGTCATTAATGTAATGGATGACTAAAATTTCTGTGTGGACTTGAGCTTGTTGAGGATCAAGCCCTTCCCACGGTGGCATATAGCAGAGGAATTTAGGTATCCCTGCAGAAGTACAGTCAAGGTATATTGCAGGCTACTCCATGTAAACACAAATTGGTCCTGAGCCTCATTCTGCAAAGGGATCGAGTAAAAGGCATTAACCACATCGGTAATAGTGTACTAGTCTCCTATATGGGTTGCCACTGTCTCAGTGATGGTGATAATATCAGGGACTTCTGGGGCCAAAGCTGGAACTTACATGTTTAACCTGTGGTAGTCCATCAACTTCCAAGCTCTAGAAGCCTTCCTGGCTGGCCAGACTAGGCTATTAAATTGTGACAGGGTGGTTATCAGCACCTCCACTTGTTTTAAGTCTTGAATTGACAGAATAATGTCCTTTCCTCCACCATAGATTCAGTATATTTGTAGAACACTGTTTCATGGTTTGGGCTACTCAGGAGTTGGCCAAGAATGCACCTGGCCCATTATGCTTCAGTTTGTTCTTGTTATGGTGCATACCCCTTGAGGCAATGATAGTGTTCAGTACTGCCTGCAGCCATAATGTTAATGCCTATTGTACTCACTGGTGGGAACCACAATCCTTGGTACCTGAATGGTCCAAAGGACCTCATCCATAAACACATGTGGACTTGATTCTCATGGCTAGCTACATCCTCCCCCAAATCACCCAAAGTGACTATTTTAATCCTATCCCTTGGGGACCTGGAATTATTGTCATTTGGGCATCAGTATCCAAGAGCTCCATGAAAGTCTGAATCTCCCCCTTGCTTTCCCTTCTATGCTTACAGGTCCAGTGGGGACCCAGAAACCTTGACCCCATCCCTAACTGTACTCTTCAGCCCTAGACATTTGAGTCTGCAGTGCCCCTTCATCAAACAGATGCACCAACCAGGCTGCGTGAGACTCCCCTGACTCATGTCCATGTCTGTCCTTCAGTTTTCCTCTTTCACTTTCAGAAAAGGATTTCATTCCAACAGTTTTGTTTCATCAGTGGTTTTGCATTGAGTGAAAACAGGTCTTATTTGAGGCCTGCAGGCAGCTTGGATCAGGTGAATTTTCCTTCATGAGACCGCTTTACTTCTTTCAGACATCATTTGTGACCCCTGAGACACCATGGGAGTTGGAGGTGGCATGGGAGCACAAAGGTGTCCAAGAGCCAGAATATAGTTTTCCCACTGTTTTTAGGACCCACTTGACATTTCCACCCTCATCCATTGCACCAGCTTGTCCCTGTTGACAGGGAGATTATCTATATCCCATTTATCCCCCTATGGCCAGAGGGAGGCCAGCACCTTAGTCAGTCCATCACCAGCACCCACCCCCAGAGCTGGCACCACCCTTTCAAGGGGCTGACTAGCCCTTTTGTTTCCACCATGTGTGGTGTGTTTTGTTGGTCCTCTGTATCTCTTGATAAGGAAGTGTTCCAGGCCCAAGGCCCATTCTTAGGCAGCCAAGTGGAGGTTGGAAGACTGCATACACAAGACTGCCTTTCTCAACAGTACATAACAATGTCCCTCTCAAGACCACTCCTCTTCTTGACAGAAAAAAAAAAAAAAAGAAGAAATAAAAAAAGAAAAAGGAATACAAGAAAACTTTTGGAGGTGATGGATATGTTTATTGCCTTGATTGTAATAGTATCATGTATGTATGCATATGTCCAGACTCATCAAACAAACTTGAAGTTTTTTTGTATATCAATTATGTCTCAAACTGTTAAACAAAAAGTCTGTTCCTTCTCTTTACTCCCTTCACCCTTGCCACATACAGACACATCCACTCCTTGACAGGCCACCTGAGTTTGGTTCATTTTAACTCACATTATTCCCATTGAAGGATTCATATTACACATATGCATTTTAATAACAATCAGCATTTTCTCCTAGAAGCATGAATTATTGTCCCTTAAAAATACAACTCATTATGAAATCAGGCCATTATGCTACACAATACTGTTTATAGCTCTTAACATTTTTTTCCAAAAGTAATTTTGCAAAAATATTGATAGGTTAAAGAGTCTCTGATAAATATGCACAGCCCCCTCCCTCCACAAATCATTTTATCTTTCTGTGTTTCTTTTCTTTTTTTTCTGTTTTCATGTATTTATATAGTTGTTCATTCAAAAAATATTTATTGATCAGTGACTATGTGTTAGGTACTGTGTTAAACAGTATTTAGATTTGAATAAGATTTTGTGTAATGGGAGAACAGTAAAGCATTTAGGTTACTATAATTAGAATAACTTCAGAGTATAGTAGAACAGTTACCAAAAAGTCAACTGGAGTTTTCCTCTAACTAAGTTATTTTACAGTTTTCTAAGTACTTTTATTGGTACAACCTTATTTAAATTTTAAGTTCCTGTAATGTAGGCAGGGCATGTTGTAGGTGAAGAACCAGGACTTGAGAGGAGAGGTAGTTGATTGGGAGGCATCACTGGACAAGGTGAAGATAAAACTTGATTAATGTCTTTGCTCTACCTATAATTTGCTATGAGAACTTGGGTGGATGGAGCAATTTCATCTTTTTTGGCCTTATTTTCAAATCTGTAGTTGGAGAGAAGTAAGGAAACTACTTACATGCAATCTTAGATTTGGGATTGTGATTTTACAATGGAACAGCTGTTCTTAGTTTTTTACTCACCCATTGTTGATCTTTTGTGCTTATATGATACTTGTCTTGCCTCCAGGAATACCATGTCCTGTGAGCCATTTCCGTGGATCCTCCTGGGCTGCCCTTCAACCTTGCTGCCCATTACAATTATTGTGCCCCCTTTGCATCTAATAGGTAGTTGATGCTACCTTGTCTCTGCTATTCTGTGATCTTGTCATCTCCGTTGCTCCTGGAAGCTAAATTCTGTTTGAGTGTCTCCTACTGCCAACCCTAGCCTACAGAACACAGTCACTATGGAGCTTCTCAGTAATGCCTGTGCCCCATCACCAGTCTTTTCCTTATTGCCTTGGTAAACAGAATATTCTCCGGACCCTCCTGAGGAACATGCTCAATTGATAGGTCTTCTGAGCTTATATAATAGATCCTTTCTGGAATGTTTACTTCCCTCTGTCTTTAAATTTGTTCCATCACAGTCTGTCACAATGATTCTGGCATCTGTTTCATTTAATATGCACCATTGCTTTTTCCAGGAGCCATCCAGCAATGTGTTAGGCCATTTCCAGGGGCCCTCAACAGGGTCTTAAATCCCGAGTTAAGGGAAAGTGCCCATATCCAAAAATTCTTCCATATTCTGTTTTATAGTCCCACTCCCCGGTCCATTACCCTCAGCAACACTCCCTAGCATATTCTCCTGGTTCTTCCTGGTTCAAATTGGCCCATCCCTGCAGGACTTGTAACATAGAATCCTTCTCCTCCCTTAGTCAACCCCGTACTTCCCCATTTGGACCATGCTGAGATTTGACCTTGGTCTGGTGGCCACAAGGGAAGGTTGGTATAGATCATAAGGAGGGCTACTAGCATTGTCCTTAAAGCACTTGCTTCACTTGAGGCTTCCATGTAGTCTTGGGGGGTAAGAGGATAGATGGGACGTGTTATCCTCTAACAAGGGGACATGAGCCTTATTTTCAGGTCCACCAGTTCATGGGAAACTTGAAGTTCAAGGTTCTCAGCTGCATCCACCCAGATATTCTTTAGACTTGCACTTCTTTCTTATATGGCCCCGATTTTGGCAGAGACTTGCTTGGGATGCAGAGTCTCTTAAATTCTGCCACCCTTAAAATTGAGTCCTGGACCTAGTCTTCAGTATGATCAGCTCTTTATCTACAAGAGATAAGGGTCTCTTTAAATTTTGCCAAAGAGATAACACTTGCTTTAAACTGGTGATTAATTAGCCTGTCATTTCCTCTCTTTCACATCTCAGTGACACTTAGTCACCCAGTGCCATAGTCCTTATAGTTACCATTCTCCCTGCTCCTTCAAATGCTAGCCATGTTGTATAAGCTAAATGCACGTCCCCTTTCATCTACAGGTGAACTAGGAAATGGCTGCTATCCTACGTCAGAGACTATCCATACTTCACCTACCACCAGTAATTGGGTCCTTCCTCATAGTAATCCTTCCTTCAGGTGATCCAACCCCAAAATCCCATCATTAAAGTCTTCATCCTAGGACCGTGCTTGGTACCAGCTGTTTAGATCGCATTCCATAGAAGCCAAGCCTGAGTCAGAGATTTTTGTGCTAGTGATACATTGAGGTTTGTACTTTGAAGAGAAGCCTGTAAGAAAGTGAAGAAAATAGGATAAAGCAGGAAACACTTCTCCTGAAATGTGGTTTCAGGAGAAGTCTTTGAGCATGTTCTCATGAGGAGCTTTGAGGAATAAATTGCACCTCAGAGGTTGTCCTGCCATGAGGCAAGGAGGTTGGGCTGTTTTACCCCATATCATTCCATACTGGCTGTGGGCCTCAGCCTGGAAGAAGGAAAGGGTGTGGATAAGAGAGGCAAGGTAGACCATAACCTCCCAGGAATCTCTATGCTAGGTTCTTTTCAACCCTGGTCAATTCTCCAGAGACAGATGGATATGAGCCATTAGCTGTCAACACAGGAGGAAGTGGGAAGATTATCCTGTTCTATTAGGATACGGAATCTGGGCCAGGCATCAACAACATCTACTAAGGTATCTCATGTGCTAAAGGCTTTGCCAACATCTTTTTCATTGGTGTGCTAGAGCTACCTTGAATCAGCTTGCAAGAGTGATTGTGCACATCCCTTTGCAAATACGAGTTCAATAACATCTCATTGGTAGCTTGAAATTGGCCATGGAGGAGGTATTTATTTTCCAGAAATCTGCAAATGCAACAATTCAGGGCCCCATCCCCCAGAGCTGGTTGTTAAAACTTTTCCCAGCATACCTCTGCATTTAATCCTTACAACAGGCTTCTGTTGGTATCACCATTTTATAAATGAGAAACTGAGTATCAGAGTGATTAATATACTTGCTATCTCTCATGTTGCTAATAAGCTATAGAATTGGAAATAAAATCTGGTTTTGTCCGATTCCAGAACTTGCACTTCTGTTACAGCACATTGCTTCTTTTTGAACATAGAAACTTCAGTCTCCTTTGACTCTTTTGAGAAAGTTAAATTTCTAAGTGATCCTAAATGTACTTGATCACCAACTTCTACTCCAAGTTAATGACTTTATTAAAGATATTCCATGAGTAAATAGCAGCCCAGGACACTTCACTCTTATCATTTTGCCTCTGATTTAAACATTTGCTCTTTATCTGTTTTCCTATCTGCTCTTTATGGAATGTAAAAGACATCCATTAAATATTTGCTAAATGAATAAGTAATAACTTTAATATGAAATTAGGTTTTTCTGCAGGATTATTCAGTAACATAAAAGACATATTAGCATACCCTTCTCTATTTAAAATCATAGGTTAAAAATTCTCTCAAAGTGCCACATATAACATGAGAAATACTCCATGTCGAATCAGAATAGATACGTTTGAGAAAGTTGAAGCTTACTCTCAAGTAACTAAGGGGTTTTCAGTGCATTTTTAATTAAATATAAGTGCAACGGACTGTACAGTTGCTCAGTTCCACCCTTTGTTGAATTACACTATGAAGTAAATTGAATGATTAAGCTGAAAATTATGTTAGTCTTCATACAAACTTGAAAATCTTTTCAACTTTTGTGGCATGGAATTGATCACGTCTGTTGTGTGTTTATTTGTATTTCTGCAGCAAGGAGAAGTCAGGCTGAAGTGTTTGAAAGCTCTACAGAGTTTATATACCAATAGAGAATTATTCCCCAAATTGGAGCTGTTCACAAACCGATTCAAGGTAAGCATCAAGCATGGTTAGCTTATTTTATTTTTCACTTTAAAAATGCTAGTCATAGCTAGTTTGGCAAATGATAGTACCCTAACAAGTGTTTAGTTCATATTGTTTACTACATATTCTTTAAGTAAACCCATATTAAATAGATGAACGGATCTCTGCTTTACAAAAGGTATTGCCTTCAACAGAAGGTTCTCCTGCTTAAAATAAGATCGTTTATATACAGCTTTTTGTGATTATATTAATTTTGCAAATTAAGGTTTCTTTGTCTCAGTGCTAGAGAATGTCAATTGTTGAGAAAGATTTTAGATTATGAACATTTATACTAGTATCTCCTTTGTGTGAGTAGGACTATGATAATATGGTTTCAAGGGTAAAGCTTTTCATTTAATCTATCTTTAGTCTTGCATGTACTCCCCAAAAGACATTACTTTAGATCTCTCCCAATTTATTTTCTGCTCCTAGTTGGTTTGATTTGTAACTTTTTTTCAGGATCGCATTGTATCAATGACACTTGATAAGGAATATGATGTTGCTGTGGAAGCTATTCGATTGGTTACTCTGATACTTCAGTAAGTATAATATTTGTTAATATTTTAATCTGTGGATATTTTAATGTCTTTTTTCAGCATTATTGATGTACTTCACATATATAACGCTAATGTGTGTTTTTATCACTTTAGGTTCTACTTTTACATTTTAAGGTTAGGTTTGAAAAAAAAGTTGTCTGTTTTTCTCTCTTTTTGTTTTTTATTTTGACTATTGTGTTTCCTCCAAATGAAAGTTCTTTTATGCAGTTCAAAGGAAATATCAGTGAATAAACATACTTTTCTATTTAAAAAAAAAAGAGAGAAAGGTTTCAAAAGGGATAGGTTTTTCAAGTAGGCTTCTTTAGAATGATATGGAAGTAGGAGAAACGAAATAAGGCATTTAAATAGTGTCATTAATATGATAGAGATTTTTAAATAGTAAGTTTTATCTAGAGCTTTGACTGAAAACTAGGAATAATCTGTGTGAGAGAATGTAGAGCCTAGCAAAATCCTCCCCTCCCTTCTTTGTGATGCCACATCCATCATGTACTAGATATCATCTTTGCCAGGGTCTGTTGTTGTTTTGATGTCTTTTTACCTCTTTCTGCCCTAGTACTTTACTCTTTCTTATTGTGGCTTTATAATATAGTGTATATTATATGTTATAAATATGGCCTCTTCTTACTGGGTGATTTCTTCTTTAACTTTCTTTTGAAAATCCACTTAGCTACTTGTGGATTTATTTTCTTCTATGTGAATTTTTAAAGTACATTTGTCTAGTTCTTCAAAAACTTTGGCTGGGATTTTAAATATTAGAACTGCATTTAATTTTATGGTAAATTTAGGGGAGAATGGAATTCTTTACAATTATATATTATTTATGTGTGAAAATGTATTTCTTTATTCAGATCTCATTGGGTCTTTTATATAAGGTTTAAATTTTTTCATAGAGGTATTTACATTATTAGGTTGATTCTTAAATAGTTATGGTTTTGTTGTTACATGATTTGTATTTAGTGTTTTCATTGCTGAGGCAGAGAAACCTTTAATTTCTATGTTGGTCTTATATGTGCAACCTATTAGAGCTCTCATGCATTCTGATGCTTTGTTGATTCTGTGGGTTTACCATGCAGATTATATATACCATCTGCAAACAATTTCAGTTTCATCTCCTCCATATCTAACCTTAAAATTTTGTTTCATTCTCTTGTCTAATTCTATTAGCCAGGACTTATAGCACTATAAAAATATCACTGATGGCAGATTTTTGTTTTTGTTTTTGTATTTATAAGGCATCTAAAGTTTTTTGTTTCTGTGATTTCTGAGATAGGTTTTTGATACATGATAAAATGTTCCTTTGTATTCTGAGTTTTCTGGGATTTTCCTTTCATGCATTGATGAGCTTGAATCAGATTGATAGATTTGTCTAATGGCAAACCACCCTTGCATTTCTAGAATAAATCCTATTTGAACATGATATATTTGGTTTTACTGTATTGTGCTTAAATACAATGTTATATTTAATATTTAGGGTTTTCACATCTGTGTTCATGTGTAAATTTGACATTTTTTCTCGTCCATTATTCAACTTCAAAATCAAGGTTATATTCTCTTTATGAAATACCTTCAATAGTTTCTTACCCTTTTTCTGTTTTGAAACAAATTTTCTGTGACAGAGATCAGTCCTTCCTTGAAACTGTGAGAGAATTATCTTGTTAAAGCCATATGAGTTACAAGTTTCTTTTGAGGAAAAAGTCTTTGATTACCATTTCTGCTTCTTCAGTGGTTGTTTGTCTAAATTAACTTTTGTTTCTTGTGCTAATTTTGGCTTTTTGTAAATTTTTTTTAATATATCAATTTCATCACAGTTTTCAAATTTATTATTTTATAGTTCATGTTTTTATTACTTTGTAAAACTCTGCTATTTCCTTTGTTAGTTCCTCTTTTTTATTTGTATCCCTTTTTTCTTGATCAGTCATGCCAGAGGTTTGTCCATCTTACTATTTTCAAAGAACTGGCTTCTTTTGGCTTATTTGTTTCCTTTCCTTTTTTTTCGTGAGGAAGATTAGCCCTGAGCTAACATCTGTTGTCTATCCTCCTCTTTTTGCTGAGGAAGATTGATTGGCCCTGGGCTAACGTCCGTGCCCATCTTCCTCTGCTTTACATGGGACGCCGCCACAGCATGGCTTGGTAAGCAGTGCGTTGGTCTACGCCCGGGATCTGAACCTGCGAACCCTGGGCCGCCAAAGTAGAGCACGTGAACTTAACCGCTATGCCACCGGGCTGGCCCCTATATCTGTTTTTTTAAAACCATCCTTTCTATTTTATTGTATTATTTGAGAATGTGTTCTGAGTGGTTTGGTCAGTTTTCTAAATTTTCTAAGTGTGTTTAAAAAAAAGTATGGCTATGTTGTGTATATAGTTATGTGTTTATATTCATTGTTTTGAATTTATTTGCTGTGTCATTCAAAGTGTGTATACATTTGCTGATTTTTTAATCTACTTTTTAAGAGGAATGTGTTAAAGCCTCCAATGACTATTGTTGATGTATCTTTTCTTGTAAGTCATTGCTTGGTATACTTCAGAGTATATAGATCGGTAGATGTGTTCATGATTTATACACCTTCTCATAGTGTTCATTTTATCCTTACATACTATTCTTCCTTGTCGTTTATGAAGAGTTTTTTCCTTTTCAAATCTATTTTAAAATATTAGGCCCCTAGTTACATTTTACTTGTAAATTCCACAAGCTTATCAATATCTTTCCCTTGAACAAAAAAGTACCCTGACATTCCACCCACTCACCTGTTTCATTGGAATCATCTAGAGTTTAAGATCTGTATTGTTAAGGATATACTTTTTTATCTTTTGCTTCTTTGTTTTAGTTTCAATACTTGCTCATTTAGACAGGAGTAAACTCTCCTTTGATATTTCTTTTTCCCTTATTTTCAGGGAAGACTGTCTCATAGACTCCTCTAAGATTAACTTTTCCTGTTAGTTTACTCCTTTAAAGAGAGTTTTCAAACCATCTGAGACCTTGTTTGGCTAAAAAAATCCTACTTTCATCATGAATTTAGAAAATGGTGTGGCTGGTTTCAAGTCTATTTTTAAGGTTCTTTTCTGCATTTTCATTGGAGGAAATAAGGGCAGAATGTGTCTTATTTGAATAGTAAACTTATGGCCCTCCAGCTATGTCAGTTGTCCTAATTCATTAAGTACATTGGTCTTTTTGTGGATTTCTCAGAGAGCTGTCCCCACTCTAGGTGTTTGTGACTATAGTTCCCAGAGTGGACAGTGCCTCCTCTGGCTATTTACTTTGTGACTCAGCCCCTGGCTTTTAGGTTTCCTCTTTTGGAGTTGTTTGCCCTATGGGTAGTCTTGTTGGGCAAAGTCTTTTAAAACTATTCAGGCTAGATCCCTTTAAGTATTCCATATTTGGCCTACAGGAAAATGGACCATTTATGAATGAAGGAAGTACAGCTCACTCTCCTTGTAGCCTTCTCTTCTTATCTACCTATCATAGGTTGCTCTAGTCAGCTTTTCACATTTAGACTTTTTAAGCCCTGCACCAAGTTCCATTTCCTAAACCTCTTCGTAATTATAAGGAATGTTTATAAAGTTTTCATAGTGGTTCTCTGAAACTTTGTGCTCCAGTTTGGCTTGGGGAGACGGTTTCAGAGTACCACAACACTCTGACATCTTTCTCTTGAAAGAAATCCTCTCTACCCATTGTATTGCTCATCTCCTGCTTTCTGTTTATTTATTATTTTGGTGAGTAATGAGCTAAGGATCACAAAACCAGCTTTCCAGTTTCTTGTAGCATTTGCATGAAATGATCTGGCCTTATTTTTCTTGGCTTGTGGGATCTCTACCAAAACTTCCCAAAACAACAGGTAAAGTCACATTTAGCATCCTGTTATACTTCCTTTAAATCCTTTTCCTGTCCATGTGTTAATTCTCCTTTTGGTATAGATTATTTATTTTCCTTTCACTTATGAGCTTAGGTTCCTGACATGTCTTGTTAAATTTTTTTTTCTATGAGTTTAACTTTCTCTTGAGGGTGTTAGCTAGTTGAGCTAATGATATATAGTTGGGTGAAGAGGTTAAAACTTAGGCCTTAGCCTTGTGTCCCTCCTTGTAATTTAGGGGCATAAGTTGAGCGTGAGCAGAGACAGTTGTGTTTCAGGACCGAAAACCTCTGTTTATAATTTGTAACTCCTCCTTGGCAGTCTTAAAAACTGTCTCCTTCATTTGTAATCTCATAACCCTCAGTATATGGAAGGGATATAGAGGCAGAGTTAGTTCATGAGCTAGCCAGTTTACCTATAACTGTTGTTAATTTCCCACTGCCTGTTGGTTCCAGCACAACCCTGTTGTTACCCACTCACACTCCACTGGTTGCTGTTTTTAACTCACAGAATTAGAGTAGGCATTGTTGAGAGGGAAAAAAAAGTATAGTTTAAAAAAATGCTTCTATCTTGGGGCCAGCCGGGTGGCGTAGTGGTTAAGTTCGCGCGTTCCATTTCCACAGTCTGGGGTTCATGGGTTCAGATCCCAGGTACAGACATATGCGCTGCTCGTCAAGCCGTGCTCTGGTGGCATCCCATATACAAAATAGAGGAAGATGGGCACAGATGTTAGCCAAGGGCTAATCTTCCTCAGAAAAAAGAAAAATGCTTCTGTCTTATCTTCCATCTTTGATATCCAGCTCTTTTTCATTCAGAACTAGAGTTTCTCTCTTATACTGTGATGCAACCACCTTCTTCTGCTGCAAAGGTCACTCTAATTTTATGTTTATTCGACAGATCCATCAATCTCCTCCTAGTTTCTGAGGCATCTCCAGGATTGAATTCTGGGGATTGAGTTTATACCCCTACATCTTGTGAAGAATCTTTGCAGCACAAGAATTCTATTCTTCATTTAGCTGTCATTAATCTGTAATCATATCAGACATTTTTAAGCATGTTAATAGTCAGGAAACAGATGTTCCTTTTCTGGAAAAAGAAATAACTTAAAGACACATTCCAACAAACTAAGAAATGGCTCAAACTTTAATATGTGAATGGAAAGGTGGGAAATTTGTGTTTAGTAAAGGAATGGTTGTGACTACTGAATCCATTTTATGTAGAAAGAATACTAAATAATATTGTATATGGTGATAAAATATAATTTAAAATAGGCAGTTCTAGAAAAAAGAGTTATATAGCATAATAATAATTTAACTCTATGAAACAGGGACAAATATATTGCCAGTGCCTATCAAAAAAAATCTTATGCACATTTAAAGAACTTGAACTAATTTGAGCTAATATATATCCCAAGGTATTACTAGTCATTGTCTATGGGTGTGTGTGGGAAGAATTGTAGATATTTTATTTTCTTGTTTTATCTGTATTTTCTGAATTTTTATAATGGTTAGATGTCTTTTATAATTAAAGAGAAATGTTACTTTCAAAGTAAGATTAAAAAGAGATGAAAATATGGGCCAGCCCTGGTGGCCTAGTGGTTAAATTCAGCACACTCTGCTTTGACAGCCGAGGTTTGATTCCTGAGCGTGGACCTACATCTCTCATCTGTCAGTGCCTGTGCTCTAGTGGTGGCTCACATACAAAAAGAGGAAGATTGGCAATGGATATTAACTCAGGCTAATCTTCTTCAGCCAAAAAAAAGAGAGATGAAAATAAAAGCAATATGCCTTAAACTTTTATAATGAACTTTACAAAATGTAAATAAAGGTAACTGAAAGTAAACATTTGTTTTGGCTTAGATGTTACTTTCTGAATTTTTCAGTGGCAGTGAAGAAGCTCTTTCCAATGAAGACTGTGAAAATGTTTACCACTTGGTATACTCAGCACATCGCCCTGTTGCTGTGGCAGCTGGAGAATTCCTTCACAAAAAGTGAGTTAATTATCTTTGAAACTAGGTTCCACTTTTGTATTTTGTTTTCTCGTTGTTTTACAGCTGGTAGAAGAGAGTAATAGTTACTGAAAACAGTGCTAGAAGTGGCCATTTCAAATTCTGGGAGCTGTAATATCCTCACAGCCTATATGTACATCATGAATCACAGCCCTGAGAATGATGTCCCTTGTGACATATCCTTTTCCCTGAAATCTAAAAGGATGGTTCTCAGCTAGGAGTGTGAGTGGAGATTGGGGAAGTGCATGAAGCTTATGAAAGCTTCTCAAGATAAATTTGTAATCTAAAATCACCTTCAAAAATGCCTCCCAACTTTTCATAGGTTTTTTTCATTCTTTCTGTTGAGATAAGGATTGTTTTAATCAGTAATCCATGGTGATTCTGAAAATTATGTATACAGTTGCAGTTTAAATAAAGCAAAACCTCATCTTTTTTTTTGACAAAGCATAAAGCTAATGAGAGTTTATGAATGTAATTAAACATTCTTATGAAATATATTTTTGATCATGGTCTACTGCATATGTCCTGTAATTTATTAGTAGATTAATTCATTCTTAAAATGTAAACATTCTTGTGTGTGTGATATGTTTTGCTTTGTTTTTGGTTTTTTGTTCATAGATTTAACTTAGTGACTTTGATCATTGGCAGGTGAACCCAGAAGTCCATTACATGTAGTAATTTGTGATTATGCTAAGCACAGATGTAAATCATGCACTGGGCAACTGTTGTGCATGGATGATTAACTTTGATAATGAGCAGGCCTGGCCCTCCCTCCAGCATCTGCATCCCAGTGCTGCAACAACAAACTGATCTCTACTCAGTGGTACCTCTCAAAGTGGGAGAAGTTGTTTCTATGTGAAAAATCTTTAAGAAGGAAGCTGGCTACTAGTGCATGCTGGTAATGAAAGTGAGGAAGAAAGTCAAGATTTTCAGGCATGACTTTTAAAATAATGTATTGAATTTTCCAGTGACTCTGACATCTATGGCTAATAGAGTAGTGCTATTTCCATATTTATCTTGAGGTGTCATAAATATCAAGAGGGTACTGTATTCTTAACTTCCCTTACTTTTCCAGGACTATTATATTCTAGTTAGTTTCTATTCTCTACTTAACTTTTCAAAAAACATTGTGTTTTTAGAAAGAATTTATTGCTTCTATAGTTTCAAAGAAAAAAAATGACTAAAAAGATTGGTTCTCTACAGAATAGAGGCCATAAACTGGCAGCACTTGAGTCAGAAAGAGCCCTTGGATAGATTTGATTTTATCTGTATTGTGTTTTTCTAAGTTTGAAATGCTTGCTAAAAATTTTTCAGTTGGAATATTTTACATAAAAATCCACAAGTGTAAGCCTCTATTATTTATTTCTTTGTGAAAGTGAAATCAATTCCTATGTAAATGAAAGCTTCACTCAATGAGCTTATTTTATGCCCCTGCCCTGAAGATATTCAGTTTCAGAACTTTTGATTCTTAATGATCTCTTTGAGCATTCTCCCACCATTTAATATTGTGATCTTTTAAAATCTTAACAAGTAAGCTGTAGAGTAGCCCCAGGAATTCCCTGATTAAGTTTTCAAAAAATAAACGCATGCATGTGCATACATACATAGTCTGTTTTGTAGTCTAGTTTATAAGCTTATACACAAGCTTAACCAAGCATCCAAAAAATAGTAAAACCTATCTGAAATGAATATTTTAGTATTAGAAAAATTAAGGTAATTCTTTAGTACCCTATATTTGTGTTATGTACAGTGAATGTGATTATCCAAATATGTACATTTCAGTTATAAAGGACCCTCATATTTTCCATTTGTCCCCCCTCCAAAAGCCACCCAAATAAACACAACTTTCTCTTAAACCAAGCTGACGGCTATGAAGATACAGCTTCAAGATATACTCTAGTCTTCTCCCCCTGCCATATACCTCCCCACCCCCACCCCCAAAAATGTTTAACTTCTCCCTGCTAATTTTCTGCTTGAGTTTGGTTTATTTTTATGTCACATGAGCTTATTCTTATTTTATTGTTATTTAGCCTCTTATCTGAGAATCCTACTGTGACTTCCATTTCTAAACTAGCACACTCTATATCCCCATCCCTAGTTCTTTGTTTTTCCTTATAACACCTGAGACAGTATATATTTATTTACTATTTATCTTCATCCACTAGCATGAGAGCTCAGTGAGAACAGGGAGTTTCGTCTTTGTTTACTGTTATATCCCTTCTACCTAGAGCAATACCTAGGAATATGGCACCTTTAGGATTCCTTAGTTTTGTTAGAATAAATCTTCTTAACCAATTAAAATTTTCAAGTCATTTCTTTGCCATATTTTAGAAGTTTTGTCACTAAGTGGTATTTTTATAAACTTAATATTTATGTAATTTTACTCAGTGCTACTGGGTCAGTGAGCACTATTTCTAGGTAATAGGCTAATCAGAAAAAATGCAAGAAGTAGTCATGATTAAAAGTATGAATTTCTATAATTATTGATGAAAGACTTGGTTAAATGCTATAATTACTTAACTATAAAATCAGTATTAAGGAAAATAGAACTCTAAAATGACATACTCTAGTATCTATCACGCAGGATAAAAGCAGTTATATTTTTTATAAGTATTTGAACATTGATTAGTTATCAGTAAAAGAAGTTTTCTTTTATACTTTATATATGGTTGAACTCTGTGAAACTGTTCAGATCTAGCTATTTTTTTTGACCTATAGAAACATCAGTTACATACTTGTGTTGAAATAAATCAGTAACCTGATCTCTGATATTGTTTCTTTTCTTTTTTTTTAAACACTGAAATAATTTGTGTAGTGAAGGAAAAGACTAAAACTCATATCCATGTAAATTTGTAATGCTCTTGTTTTGTTACTTGTTTCTAGACTGTTTAGCAGACATGACCCACAAGCAGAAGAAGCATTAGCAAAGAGGAGGGGAAGGAACAGTCCAAATGGGAACCTCATTAGGATGCTGGTTCTTTTCTTTCTTGAAAGTGAGGTAAATTTTTAACTTGTCTTTATTTTGCTTTTTGTATTAGATTACATATTAAATAAAATTGTCATTTAATTCATTATAATTAATTGATATTTTTCAATCAAATGAAAACAAGCCTGTTTCTTACAAAATTGCCTTCATGGATTGCCTGATTATGGAATTGGTACACTGCCTTTCGTGGGAGTATATATGCAGGTGTGGATCAACACTGAATATAGACTAGCAATTTTTAAATTTTTACAGTATTGCAATGCTGTATACTTTTTTACTGTTGCTTTTTGTTTTTCTTGCATTTTTGCCTGTAGCTTTTAAATTATATTATTTAAACAGTTTGTGAAAAGTTGTCAAGCTGTTTTTAAAACCATTAGTTCTATCTTGTTAGAAATTATATTAAGGAGGAAAAAATATATATAAATTTAAATATTTAAATTAATAGTTCTACAAGCTTCATCTGACATTTCCATGTTAGTTATCACTTAAACAATTTTGTAACTAACTTTTATAACATATTATCTATCAGAATCTGTTTATGCAAGTGAACTTTGGTTTGCCCACTAAAGTGCTCTTTGATATTAGAACTGTATTACCTACTACTGGTGTGACATTGGAGGAATAGTAAATTAATCCTGAAGAGCCCCTGAATGGAAAAACTGCTTGGCTAAGACATGAGTGGGAACAGAGTTGCAGAGAAAGTGGAGAAAATCTAGAAATCTAAGACTCTCAATTTTACTTGGGAAAAAATGTTTTTGGTTTGTCTTGGAATTCTGGGAAGAAAAGAAACTTAAAAGATTCTATAACTGCTCAAATTTGAAAATGCTGGAGAAACTGTAGGAATGAGGACTGAGGAAACAAACAGGCAGCCTGTATGAAAATTAAAATCAGAGGGAAGTAAGAACTGAGTCAGGGGAAAGAGTGGGGTTGGGGCAAAGTGGAGCAGAAAAGTGGTGAAGGAGTTGCTGATATTTTTTAAGTGAATTGGTAATGAATAAAGAGTAAAATCAGAAACAAAACAAGCTGGAGAGGTGCACTTGAGTAAAGGACGTGTTTAAGAACAGTATTTTAAATATGTATACAAATTACGTGAAGATCTTATTAAAATGCCAGTTCTGATTGAGTAGCTCTGGGGTGGGGCCTGAGATGCTGCATTTCTAACAAGCTCCTTGGTGATGTTTATGCTTCTGGTCTAAGGACCACACTTTGCATAGTAAGGGTTTAAATCATTATTTGCTTAACAAAGCAAGTGTGGATATGTTATGGAGTAAAATACAAAATGTTTATGAATGTTTAAGATAAAACACTAAATACTCAAGTAAATATCACACTGTGATAGACCATTTCAAATTATGCCCTTAGCCCCCTTAGCCCCCTTGGGTCTTAGAGGAATGGGATTAAAAAGTATTATGCAAAATCAATTTTTATATGAAAATTTGACTTTTAATAGCAACAACAATTCAAAAATTGATAGGGATGAGACATGCAAATACTCTTTAAACTATTTGCTGAAAAGTTTGGGGAATATGATGATCTAGGCTAATTGAACTTGATTATTAATTGAAAAAAACATTTTGGATTGCTGAAAGCCCAAGGACTTTTCTTTTTTGATATATTAAAAGGCACAAGTACTTAATTTTACAGTTTCATCTTCCGCCCGGTGGCGCAGCGGTTTAGTCCGTGCTTGGCAGCCCGGGGTTTGCAGGTTCGGATCCCGGGCGCCGGCCGACGCACTGCTTGTCAGCCATGCTGTGGCGGCGTCCCATATAAAGTAGAGGAAGACGGGCACAGATGTTAGCCCAGGGCCAGTCTTCCTCAGCAAAAAGAGGATTGGCGACGGATGTTAGCTCAGGGCTGGTCTTCCTCAGAAAAAAAAAATAAAAAGCAGTAATTTGTAATGTGTATTACTGCTCTGTTTTCAGATGGTATTATAGTAGTCCCCCCCCTTATCCATGGTTTCACTTTTCTGGGTTTCAGTTACCTGCACTCAAGTGCAGTCTGGAAATATTAAATGGAAAATTTCAGAAATAAACAATTCATAAGTTTTAAATTTTGCAACATTCTGATTAGCATAATGAAATCTCATGCCATCCCACCCAGGATGTGAATCATCCCTTTGTCCAGTGCATCCACATTCTATATGCTACCTGCCCCTTAGATCACTTAGTAGCCATCTGGGTTATCAGATCAACTGTCTCAGTATCGCAGTGCTCGTCTTCAAGTAACTCTTATTTTACTTAATAATGGCCCCAAGGCGCAAGAGTAGATGCTTACAATTTAGATAAACTACAGAGAAGCGGTAAACTGCTTCCTTTAAGTGAAAAAGTGGAAAATTCACCACTTAATCAGGAAAGAAAAAAATCGTATGCTAAGGTTGCTAAGATCTACAGTAACTTTTATTACACTATATTGTTATAATTGTTCTATTTTATTATTAGTTGTTAATCTCTTACTGTGCCTAATTTATAAATTAAACTTTATTGTAGGTAGGTATGTGTAGGAAAGAACAGTATATATAGGTACTATCTGCAGTTTCAGGCATCCACTGAGGTCTTAGAATGTATCCCCCGAGGATAAGGGAGGACTACTGTATTGTATTCCTGTGTTTGCTGCTGTTTACTAAAGTGTTAACAAGAACATTAAAATATATTTCCCAATTGTCTATGGCATTCTTGTCAGCTGCAAAAACAACTGCAAATCATATTTAAAGGTTTCTCATTGATTCATGATCAGAATATTGGCCTTTATGGTATCCTTTGTTTCACAAGAAACATTCTTTGTTAAAATCTCTCTTCTTATCCTGTTACATTAATGTACATCCAGAGCTGAATGTTTATTAAAGCCATATTCTTACAGTATGGTGGGATTCTGATTATGTCTTGTTCTGAACTCCTCTTTGTTTTACTGTAACACGTTAATTAGTAATATTTTAGTAATAGACTCATAAAAAGTTGAATTGAAAGAGACTTTAGAAATCAGAAAGTAGAATGAGTCCATCTTATAGGTGAATTACTGATCAATTAACTAGGATTAACTGAACTGATTATCATACTTTGTTTTACTGGGATGTTAAATAGTAACATTTTAGTAATAGAATTCTAAAATGTTGACTTGAAAGAGGTTTACAGTCCCTGGAGTAGTCTCCCTCTTTTATATATGAATTACAGGTGAAATAATGGAGATTAAGAGGTCTGCCTAAACTAGTTGTTAATTTTCTTTTCTTTTTGTGCCAAAAAGTGACATTTTTAAGCCATCACAACCTTTATAGCAGTCATTGGTTTCAGGTGACAAAATACCTTTTATATTTTAGATGTGTGCCAAATGGTAGGATAAATGATATTTGAATGCAATGAGTCCAGATTTCTGTAAAGGTAGTGTGACCATAGAACTTACTGTACAAACTATGATGCTTTTCAGAGTGACAAGGATGCTATTAATAATTATTCCAAGGCAATAAGCATAACCCAGAACATTTCTGGATAATCTAGAGGTATGGTCACCCTCCTTCTAGGCATATGGAATGATGAGGCTAATTATGACAGTCATTTAGGACAGAAAGTTAACAGACATATTATTGATATATCCAAGAAATCTCAGAGTGCTCATTCCTTCTGCATGAATAACTTTTACTTCTTGTTTGTTTTTATATGTCCTTCAAGATTTATCAATGACTGGCTCTATTTCAGCAGAGAATAAAACCCACTATAGGAATATTTAGAAATTTTAGACTAAATAACTTGGGATGATAACAATAATGCACCGCATAATGATGTTTCAGTCAACAGTGGACCAAATATATGATGGTTGTCCTGTCAGATTAGTACCACATAGCCTAGGTGTGTAGTGTAGGATACACCATCTAGGTTTGTGTAAGTACACTCTTATGATGTTTGCACAATGACAAAATTGTCTAATAACGCAGTTCTCAGAATGTATCCCTGTCGTTAAGTGACGCATGACTGTATTTACATTGTAAATGATTTTTCATAAAAGGAATCAATGTAAGGTTCCATTATACAGTGACCTCCTTTAGTGTGTTTAACTGTTTGACAGAAAAGTTGGCAGGCAGAGAAAACTTCAGGTAAAATATTGTGAGGAACCTTGAAGCCAATTAGAAATGAATCAGAATGCACCCAGAAAATTGTAATTAATGACACCAGGAAAATGAGATTAGTTTGTTTTCTATACACTCTTATTAGAGGAAATCCTATAAATAAATTATATTAGATATAGCAGGGTAAAATCCACCTAGATATAAATACATTATGTATAATTTTAATTTATATTTGTTATATATAATTTATAAATAAATTTTAATAATCCATTTTGCTATATAGCAGCTTTATATCCATTAATGAGTTTCCTTTTTTGTTCATCTAATTCCTGAAGAGTACAAAGACTGCTTGCAGATACCTGATATTCAGGCTGTTTCTATAAAATTATGATACCACTGTTTTTAGAAAATTTATTTTTGGTTTT
This sequence comes from Tapirus indicus, assembly GCA_031878705.1. Taxonomy (NCBI): domain Eukaryota; kingdom Metazoa; phylum Chordata; class Mammalia; order Perissodactyla; family Tapiridae; genus Tapirus; species Tapirus indicus. Next base: position 15,876,219 of record CM062920.1, read on the forward strand.
TTTTTTCTTTTTTTTACGGTTCCAGATCCTTTTTAAACCCAGAGTTTTTATAGCCATTGAGAATGCCTCAAGGCCTTCCTTCTTATAGCTTCATCTTTCACTACCAATAGAATGTCCTTGGTATAAAGTGTGTGAAAAGTGCTTGTAACCTTTTACCCTTACTGGCCGTATTGGAATTTTTTTTCTCAAACATGGATTTACCTGGTATTCTTGTGGAGATTTGAGCCTAGCAAGTTACATGGCCATAACAAATGCCCAAAGACAGAAAAGCTGTGTCATAATCATTATGTCAAGCCAATTCCTGACTGACCATGTTAAACTGATTGCTGTTGCTAATCTTGGTGAATTTGAAACTTTTAATCAGAAAATGGGCCCATACATTTTCATGTCCTTCTCGTATACACATTGAGTTTGACACAACTGGTTATTGGTGTTAATAGAATGCAGACTACTAAGCCACCACCTTATAGTCAGAAAGATGAGGAAATAGTCAAAGAAGTTAGCATCTACGTTGAGAGTGACGAAATATTTCTGGAACAATGACAACATGCCTATGCTAAATTTTAATATGCCTTGGTTCAGGGCATAGAAAAGTCATCCTTTAAAATGCCAGTGCTAATAGAATTATAGTCGTCCCTCAGTATCCATAGGGGATTGGTTCCATGACCCCCCACGGATACCAAAATCCTCTGATGCTCAAGTCCCTCGTATAGAATGGCATAGTATCTGCATTATCACCCACACACATCCTCTCATGTACTTTGTCATCTCTAAATTACTTATAAAACCTAATGTAATGTGAATGCTATGTACATAGGTGTTATACTGTATTGTTTAGGGAGTAATGACAAAGAAAAAAAAGTCTGTACATGTTCAGTACAGACGCAACTGTTGTAGGCCTTTTCATCCATGGTTGGTTGAGTCCATAGATGCAGAACATGCAGATACAGAGGGCCAACTGTATACTACCTTAAGCCTTGAAATGTGCCAACAACTCATCCAACTGAAAACCTCATGCCAAATAAGTCAAGATGAAAGAGATTTTACCAGTTTACCAGAACAGTGAGGAATTTGTGGAAGCCATAAAGTAATTGACTATGAATTCCATTATAGTTAAGTAACCCATAGCCCCATATGAGGCAAAAAATAGGGGGAGAAATTGAGATTTTATGGTAGAAATCTGAAATACATCAAAGATCAGCAGAGGCTGATGAAAGAAGTAAGCTATAGATAGTAATTAAGGGGCTGCTGTTTAGCTGAGCTTATTCCTTGCTTTAGAAACATTGGTCCAGGCATTGGGAATGTGGACATTGGTCTGAGAAGCAATGTAGTGAATGAATTCCCAAGATAATTTATGGCCATCAAGAGGGAAGGGTACTTTTGCATTCAAAAGACAAATTGCGGGACCGGCCTGGTGGTGCAGTGGTTAAGTTCGCGCACTCCACTGCGGTGGCCCAGGGTTTTGCAGATTTGGATCCGGGGCGCGGACCTATGCACCACCTATCAAGCCATGCTGTGGCAGGCGTCCCACATAAAGTAAAGGAAGATGGGTAGGGATGTTAGCTCAGGGCCAGTCTTCCTCAGCAAAAAGAGGGGGATGGGCAGCGGATGTTAGCTAAGGGCTGATCTTCCTCACAAAAGAAAGATGAGATCAAGTATCAAAACTCCTTCTGCCATGGTTCAAGTTCTCACTGTCTTCTAACTGGACTTCTAAAAGAGCCCACCAACCACCTTTGCCTCCAGTCTTGCCTCCCTTCAGTCCAACTTGTACACTACCGACAGTGATTTCTGGGGAAAAAAAAAAAAAAAGACAAATTGCACACCTACACATTAAAGGAAAAAGCCTGCCTGATTATAAATTTCTTTTTTCCACTATCTGCACAGCCAAAAAAGTCACAACCTTGCAATCAGACTCAAGAAAGGGATTCTAGCTATCAGGATTCTTGAGTCTAGACTTATTAACATATATGAACTGGCAACCAAGAATCACTGAAACTCAAAAAAAATCAATACCATGAAAAAGAAGCACAGAACCCAAGATATTGATGAGATTTTTTGATTAATACCCCCAGATATAGGAAGAAGCTATTATTGAAAGAGGAAGGAGGATTCTTAGAAATTAAAAACATAATTTCCAAAATTTAGAGGTGAAGCACATTATCAAATGGCCTGAATTGACTCAACCAAAGATTGGGTATAGTTTGAACCAAGGGATTTTTCCAGAAAATAGTGCAAAAGAAGAAAGAAATGAAAAGTATGAGAGAGAAATTAAGAGACAGGGAGTACAGATTAAGAATTTTCATCATATCATCTGGTAGGAGCTCTGTAAAGAAAAAAAACAGAGAGAATGGAGGGAAGGAACTAATCAAAAGACAAGTGGTTAGAATGTTTACTACCCATGCACCCTATATGCAAAGTATTATCTGAGGATTTTTTCCTAGCAAAATGAAAAATGGATACAATAAAAGGAATATAAGAAACATCGGTGAGCAAATAAATATGAAAAAACCTAGAACTAAGCCTAAATAATATGGCCATGAAGCTTAAAGGCAAATATCTAAAAATTATTCTTAAAATATAGAGGTATAATGTTCAGTAAATGAAGAGAAGTAAATAAATGTGCTCAGGATCTTGTTGATGGAAAAATATGTTAGAAAATAAAACTCTGAAGGAAGCACAGATACAACAAGGAAATGTCATCAGTAGAGCTCAAGGAATCAGGTGCCAGGGATGTTTCCAATATCAGTAATCCCCATAAATGTAAATGAATTAACATGCCTTATTAGAAGGCACATTGTCATTTAGGGTTGAAATAAAGAAATGAAAATGTTGTTTACAAACACACCTTAATCGAAATAACACAGGAAGTTTACGAATAAACACAGGAATTAAAAAGGATGAAGGCTGGATATAATTAACAAATGCTTACAAAAAGCTATAGGGACAGTATCATATAAGATAAACCAGAATTGAGGACCAAAAGCATTAAGAGAGACAGAGAAGGGGAGATTTTATATGTATAGGAGATATAATCCACCAAAAATATAACTGTGAACTTCCTTATACCTATTCTACAGATACACTTAAACATGTACACATAGTTAGGCATAACAGCAAGTTTATTCAGCATAGGTTTTTTTAATTGTGGTGAAATATACGTAACAAAATTTATCATTTTAACTATTTTTTTACCTGTATAGTTCATTGGCATTAAGTGCATTCACATGGCTGTGCAACCATCACTGTCATTCACTGTTGGAATGATGTTACTGGTAGTCTAGTTAATAGTTTCCTAGAATATGTAAATTTGGAAAGTTTGAAGATGTGTTGCTGCAAATCTTTGCCCATGTTGTTTCCAAGCAGAGATGCTAATCGATATTATCTGTTCTGACTTTGACAAAAATCACTGGGAGACTGTGGGGGGGGGTTCCTGAGGCATTTTAGGAGACAAAATGTGAGATTTGAAATGCAGTGGAAATGAAATATAGAATTAAGGAGGTCAAATGAGGCACAGCTTTAAATACATTGAAGTTAAGAATAATGATGGAATTAGGAATGAGGAAGAAAACCAACTCACGTGCCAATTATGCCAAGATAGCAGACAACCAGTAGGTCTAGAAGGGTGACTTTCATACATTATTGAGCCACTACTTGTGATGAGAAAACCATTTTCTCATCACAAGTACAAGCACATATTACTGAAATAAGAGTTATATGAGGAGCCAGCCCAGTCGCGTAGTGGTTAAGTTCACACACCCTGCTTCAGCAGCCTGGGGTTCACGGGTTTGGATCCCGGGCACAGACCTACACACCAGTCATCAGCCATGCTGTGGCAGCGTCCCATATACAAAATAGAGGAAGATTGGCACAGCTGTTAGCTCAGGGACAGTCTTCCCCACACACACAAAAAAGAGTTATATGAAATAGTACTTACTTTTCTATGTGCTATACACTCGTTTCTACTATGTTTCATTTTTTGAAACTTTGGTCTCAATGCATTAATTTGGTTGAACAACCAATGAATGGGTAGCAATCTATAGTTTGAAAACACCAATCGAGAAAGTGGGTCAGCCTGGATGTCATGAGCCTCAAAGGTGGAAGAACTTTTATACAAGAGTGGAGAAGTTAATTGTAAGTAGCAAAACAAGAACAATGCCAACACCTTCTCTACTTACCTTCCCTGAGGAGCTTATTGAAGTAATGTTCTTCACAGTTTAATGACTAACAGGTGGTAGAGAGTTTGGTGAGAAGTGTTTGATGAGGAACTTGAGGGTATTTGTTTACTGTGGGAACATGGCTTCCAAAGAAAATTGTCAAGAGTAATGAGCAGCAGAAAGTGGGGGTGGGGTGAGATGGGGAATGCATTGAGTTAAATGGAAATGAGAGTAGAAAAGAGGAGAGATGGAATAACTTAGCATTTTGACCTTGACCAAGATGTAAAGTAAGTAAGGCTAGTACCAAAGTTTCAAATGGAATTCTGAAAGTATTGATTTCCTTAAAAAAAAAAAAGATTGTTACAAAGAGACAAACCAAGAGTAGTGAAAAGTGAACTAAATCCGGTTTATAATTTCAGGAATTCTGTTAACTAGTTATACTCTCAGTTTCCTCATCTATAAATGATGCCATTGGTCTAGGAGATCCTTAACCTTATTGCTGTAAAAAAATTTTTTTTTATTAATTCTACATATTCCATCCCTGTTATTGACAGTGGAATACAAATATATATATTGTTCTCTGAGTGGCTTTTGGAAACATTGTGCCCAAGCCATTTTAATTATGAAGAAATGGTTTGTTAACTCAAAATATTACTAGTAGTTTCTTCATTAAATGTTCTTCAGTCACACTTGATTTGTTATTTTTAGTTACACGAACATGCAGCCTACTTGGTGGACAGTTTGTGGGAGAGCTCTCAAGAACTGTTGAAAGACTGGGAATGTATGACAGAGTTGCTATTAGAAGAACCTGTTCAAGGAGAGGAAGGTATGGTATTTTGACAAGTTGATTTGCATATTGTTTTGGGTTTCTGTTAATAATCATACCATCCTGTATAGATCACTTCTTAAAAAAGAATATGTGCAAGCATGATGTATGTCTTTTTGCAAAGAGAACAGTTTGTTCCCTGTAAAAAGAAAGGATGTTTCAATATTTGTAACATCTTTCTAGGTGAAGACTGCTACCATGCTGCTCAAGTTTTTTAACATCCATATTAGTGCTGTGTAATATTCAAAAAGGTTTTCTTTATGCTGATTTGAGTCACAAAATACTGACGTGCTTAATGTAAAGAAAAAAAAATGTGCATCCAGAATCTTTTTGCTATATTTATACGGGAACTTGGAAAAGGCTTTGACACAAAAGGATTTAATTAGACCATAACCATCCCCTCTTTTGTTATATTTTCTTAAATCTTAAAGTCAGGAAATCAAAAATAGTCATTTATCTAGCTGTTCGAGAATAATTGCTGTATGATAATTGAAGTATGCATCTTATACTTTGCATAATAACATGAACAGCAAAATGGATATGTATACTTAATAAAGCATTTATATCCTAAAAGCTTATGTGAATATTAGCTCCTTAAAACTAGAAATTCTTTTTCCTATATATGGCTTGTTTTTCAAACTAGCCCACAATAGTGCTTTAAAGAACTGCTATTTGATTTAATCCATACCACACTGCTGGAACGTAGATGATACCTTGATGTAAGTGAGGCTTGTAGTGAACTAAACTTGGACTTCAGGATCAAAAAAAAATTCAGATTTTTAACTCTTATCTTTTGTGACTAATGTCTTCATTTTTTCTGATCCTTAGCTTCCTTGTCTTTATAACACAGAGATTATTTTCCTTTTATACCTTATATAGTTGTTGTGAGGATTAAATGAGATAGTATAATATTGATTCCCTGTTCTGCTTCCCCTACTTTTCTATGTAGTTCAGCTCTTTGTGCTATAAGAGCAGAACAAGCCATCGTCTGTGGTAGACTCCCCAAACAGGTCACCAGGAGAGTGACCATCCTCTAGTGTTCTTTCTAAGCAGTGAAAGTAATTGGTATTATCTACTCCGGCTTTGACAAAATTCAATAAGAGAAACAACAGGTATGCATCATACCCAGATACACTCCAGTAAACTAGCCCAAATTGCTTCTTTTAAACTCAAAATATTTGCCTCAGAACCATATTCTTAATCTGTAAATAAATCCTTTCCAAACTTCTCTCAGACCTTCTTTCAAAGTGGAGGTTATTATAGTATGTTTGGCTTTACCTCTGATTAGTATTTTACTTTATTTGCATATGGTATTTTTTTTTTCCCTCCATATCCTTGGTAAGAATATGGCCCTATTACTAAGTTAACAGGATCTTCAGCTCACTAGGTCAAACTCAACTGTACTCTGACTCCTTTCACTTTTGTGATCACAGAAATATGAAAATACATTCTACATTTTCTCCTCTTTATTTTACTTATGCATGTTTCTGCAAAGTTCACGACTTTATTTCTAACTAGTCTTAATATTTTCTCTAATGAAATCAATTCCTCTTCTAATTATTACTGCCCAATCAACACTTGAGCAGAGTACCCAGCATAGTATTTAGTAGTGTGTTACATCCATTTTCCTTCCCTTGCTTGTGGCTATAGAAGCAGCAGATTATCAGAGCTTCTTGTTTATGATGCCAAGCCGTTTTTCTTTTTATCACCTCATGCTCTATAAGGTTATTTCCAAGGAGAAGGGAGGCAGAGGATATAAATTAAGGAAAGAGGAGCCAAGGTAATAATGCTGTCGTATTGTTACCTTTTTACTCTCATTTAAATAAGATGTGTAAGTCAGTAAATAGTAATTATTAAGTCTGTCAGTCAACAGGGTGTTCTAGATGGATTTACCTTTTTAAAATAACTATATAGTACAGTCATGTATTGTTTAACGATGGGGATATGTTCTGAGAAATGCGTTAGGCACTTTCACTGTATCAGTATCATAGAGTGCACTTACACACACCTAGATGGTATAGCCTACTACACACCTAGGCTCTATGGTACTAATCTTATGGGACCACTGTCATATGTGCAGTCTGTAATTGACTGAAACGTTGTCATGTGGTGCATGACTGTCATAGGTGTTCCGTTGTGGCTTAGATTTAGTTGATGTTAGGTTTAAATTCCAGTCAAGGGGTTGGTTTGGTTTGACTTGGGTTTGATTAGTTTGATTTTAGCTAGAAAAGTGAGTTATAAAATGTGAAACATTTTTTAGGTGAACCACAGTTTTAGGGTATGATTGAATCTGGAAAGGCAAGGCTGGGGAAATTATGCATAACAAGTGCAGAAGCATATCTACATTATGACACAACTTTTTTCATACATTTGTCCATTTTCATGCTATGCCACATATAAGTTCTGGCATGGAATAGCATCCACATCAATTTTCTGTGCTACTATTTTGCTATATTTCATGATAACAAAATGCTACTAATAACATATTTATTTTTAAGACTAATTAGAAATTAAGTTATATTTTAGGTAAGTGGAGTGTGATAGATATTCCAGTGGATGAAAGTCTAGTTAGCAGTTGGAGATATAGGACTAGAATTTGGGAAAACAGAAACATTGTCAAAGATTACCAATAGAGATTTAAATCACAGTAATCTTAAAACTGTCTTGTAGTGTTTTTAAGGGACAAGGTTTTTGTTTGTTCGTTGTGTGTGTGTGTTTGTGTATTCTACAGTGAAATCAAATTGTTAGATAAATTTTTAGTATAATGTAAGGGTCTGGGTAACAGGTAACCTGGCAACAACACCGCCATAACTAAGTCATTTAACTTCACTGAGTCTCAGCTTTTTTGTCTATAAAAAAAGGACTTTTGATTAGATAATCTTCTGTGGTCACTTCTGATGCTAAAGTTCTATGATCCAGGTGATGGGTGAAGTAAATGTGGATGAATGGAATTCTTCGAAGTAGAGAATCATTAATTCATTTATAATTTAAAAATACTTATTGACCACCTTCTGTGTGCTATTTTACTAAGCACTGAGGTCAGCTCATTGCCCACATGGAGCTTGCCTTCTAGTGGGGAAGGCAGTTTTAAACTAAAATTTCATCGTTTAAAAAAAATTTATACCTAGTTTTGTCTCTATAATCCCCACGTCTGTTGGACTTTGACATAATAAATACACAGAGAAAGGGAGAGAGAGGGAGAGAGGGAGTCAGAAAGATAGAGTTAAACTATTCAAATTAGTCTCAAAATCTATCTTTAAAAATACTTCAAATACATTTAATACATTTAAAACTACTTTAGAAATATTTAAAAATAGGAATTAATTCAACAAGGAAAATACAAAATCAATGTAAAGAAAACCATAATATTTTGTTAAATGATGTAAAATAGGATCTCAAAAATGAAGAGAACTAGATCATGTTCCTGGCTGAAAAGATAATAAGAATGTCAGCTCTTCCCAATGTAATGTGTAATTTTCTTAAAATATCTTTCCAAATTCCAGGGGGTTTGAGAGAGTTCTGGGAGGTGAGGTGAGAGGAGTAACTAAGAAAAATGATTTAAAAATTTATATAGAATTTTAAGCTTATGTAAAAAGGCAGTATAGCATAGTGCTTAAGAGCACATACCCTGCAGTCAGACTACCTGGGTTCATATCTTGGCTCTACTACTAGCAGAGGGCTTTGAACAATTATTTAACCTCTCTGTGGCTCATTTTTCCCATCTATAAAGTGTAAAGATATTAGTTCCTATCTCTTAGAATTGTTTTGAGATAAAAAAAGTTAATACCTATAAATCACTTAAAACAGTGCCTTGTACATAGAAAATGCTTAATAAATTGTTTGCTTATTAGCACTATAGAAATTAGAAAATTTTTAGAAAAGACTAGATATCTGTGTGAGATGATGGATGTTAACTAAACATATTATGGTAATCATTTCACAATATATGTAACTCAAATCATTATGCTGTACAATTTATACAGTGATATCAATTGTATCTTAATAAAACTGGAAAGAAACAAAAGGAAACCCAGAAGCCATAAAACAAATCAGAACAGATGTGACTTTGTAAAAGCTAACAATTTCCTTCTGACAAGCTATACCATGAAGGGTCTGACAACAAAAAGATAAACTAGGAGAAAATATTTGCATCATTCAAAAGACAAAGTTGCTATTCCTAATATACAAGAGTTCATAAATGGATAAGAAATGTGAATAACAGTAGAAAAATGGGCAAAGAATAAACAGAAAACTCTCAGAAAAAAATTCTAAACCGATGAACAAGAAAATACACTCCGTTAATTAATAGATAGGAAGGAGCAAAATAACAATGAAATACCATTTTTAATAATTGGATTGCAAAACTTAAAGGGATTTATAACATCCAGTGCTGGCAAGAACATGAGGACCCAAACATTCTCATTGCGGCAATAAATAACCTTATGATTTGTCAGTATCAAGATTTTAACCTCTGACCTATTACTTCCTCTCTTGGGAATTAACTCTGCAGAAGTAAAAGTATCAGTTACATAAATATTTGTGTATTAATGATATTTATTGCTATGCTGTTTATAGTGACAAAAATTTGGAAACAATTTGAACATTAGTAGACGATTGACTAAATCTTACAAATTATGTAATTATTATTTAAGATAATTATTCATATGTGTATTAGTGACTTGAAAGATATTCAAAATCTGTTGTTAATTTTTAAAAATATTCAGCATGATCTTTGTAAAAAAATAAAAAACAAAAAAAGCTATCTTCTTATATGAGCTTTGAAATGATGTACAAGGAAATACAGTAAAATTTTGGCAATGCCTAACTTGGAAGTATGGTGTTAGAAGAGACCAGGTATTAGAAGAAACTAGTTTATTCTCTTTTTTTTTATTTTGTGTGTCTCTTTCTTATTTGACTTATGACAAGCACATATTACTTCTTAAAAAAAGAAAAAGTAAAACAAAGTACAGCTTAACTTCAGTCTTTAATAAGTAATAGAATATGTTTGCAGTTTTTTATAATTGTATTCATTTTAATACATTGTTATTATAAAACTATCTTATACTAATGTGTTTTGTTTCACCTTAGCAATGTCTGACCGTCAGGAGAGTGCTCTTATAGAGCTAATGGTTTGTACGATCCGTCAAGCTGCTGAGGCACATCCTCCAGTGGGAAGGGGTACCGGCAAGAGAGTAAGTTATATTAGTGAGAAATCTACAAAAAGGCTTTTAATGTAACTAGCTATCTTAAATATTTGAAAATTTTACTGGTATATATATCCCTAAAAAAGGTGATATTTTTTAAATGATACATGCTGTAGTGCTTCATCTTTATATCCTGTCTACCCAGGTTCCAAAACTAGACTCTTTTCTTCCATGCTTTTATAGCACCTGTACCTGCTTCTATTCTAGTACTTTAAGAATTTTCATATTCATATCCGTTAAAAGTGCAGGAAGTCTCTGAAGGCAAACTGCCTAGTTTGCAAGCTCTTCCTTTTAGCAACTATGTAATCTTTGGATAGTTGATTGTTTTATTTGTTCCTTATCTGTAATATGGGGATAATAATGCAGGTGTAATTGGATTAAAGATGAATTGAGATAATCACAGATGGAAAGACTGGCTCTGGTGGTGTGAAGAGATAGGCAGTTCCTCTCTGTAAAAAAAGCAAGTATAAAACTGGAAAAATTGTAAAAAAAAAAAAACAAAAACAAAAAACCATATCAGGGCTCTGGAAATTCATCAAAGATTAAAAAACACAAATTGAGAAGCATTTATTCTTGGAAAGCTGCTAAAAAGTAAAAGCAGTAAAGGTAAAAGCAGTGGGAGTCTGTGGCCTTCTTGCCTCAGGTTACAATACCCACATACCCCATAAGCTTGATTAGTGAGATAATTAGTTTTACTAGAGTGGCACTGTCTGCAAAAACCAGGAGCTTTGCTTTTAGAGGGGATATACTCAATATGGGACAAGTGGCAAAAATCCACAGCTTTGTCAACTAGAAATGGTAAACTTGGTAGAAACAACCAAAGAAAACACATAGCTTTGATATTCAGAGGTTGTGGTCCCAGTTGGTAAGAACAGTGGACCAGCCAAGAATCTAGCTGAAGAATTCTGGAAATGAGAAAGCCAGAAAAGGATTAGATAAGCCCTCCACACATCCCTGGCTGACTGGGAAACTTGAGAGAACCTGACAGAAAATAAAAGTCAAGCCAAACCCAAGAACAGGCCTAACTTTGAATGTGTGCTCTAACCCACAAACAGATCAGGTCTCAGAGGGGAGAAGCCTTATAGATTTCAAGTTATTGGAGCACAGCCTAAGCTCAAATCATTGGCTGACCAGTAATCTATTGAAACACAGTGGAGACTCCTAGGAAGACAGGCTAAAAAATGAAAATAAGAATAAGAATTTCAAGCAGAGGCCACACATCATGGGAGAGACAAATTACAGTTTAAGTTAAAGGATACTTCTTTTTTTAAAATCAAACTTAGAAAAATAAGTTAAAAGTCCATAGTTACTATAATATATTATCCAAAAATGTCCAGAAAAATTACAGCCATGCAAAGAAACAGTAAAATATGACCACATTCAGGGAAAAAAGCTGACAATAGAAAAATGGCTTCTCAGTAGGCCCAGTTGTTGGGTTTAGCAAAGACTTCAGAGCCTTTTTATAAATATGTCCAAAGAATTAAAGGAAAATATGTTCAAAGAATTACAAGAAAATATGATAACAAGAAATAGGGAATCTCAACAATGAAAAACCAAATGGAAATTCTAGAGTTGAAAAGACCAATGACAGAAATTTAAAATTTGTTGGATGGGCTCAAAAACAGATTTGAGATGAAAGAAGAAAGAAACAGTGAACATGAAGATAGGTTAATAGAAATTATCCATTCTGAAGAACAGAGAGGAAAAAAGATTGAAGAAAAATGAACAGAGCCTCAGAAATGTGGGAAGCATCAAGTGCACCAAATTTGTGCAATGGAGTTCCAAAAAGAAAGGAGTGAGAGAAAGAGACAGGAAGGAAAAACATTTGAAGAAATAATTGCCAGAAACTTCCCAAATTTGATGAGAAACATTAATCCACAGATCCAAGAAGCTTAACAAAACCCAAGCAGGATAAAGACAAAAGATCCACCTCTAGACACAGAATAGTCACACTGTTGAAATCCAAAGACAAAAAATCTTGAAAGTAACAAAAGAGAAACGACTCATAGCAATAGGATTAGCAGTTGACTTCTTATCAGAAGCAGTTGGAGGCTAGAAGACGGTAGAATGACATACTCATTGAAAGGCAACAAAATTGCCAACCAATAATTCTAAATCCATTAAAATTATCTTTCACATATGAAGAAAAAATCGAAACTTTCCCAGATAAACAAATATTGAGGGGCATCTTATTAGAAGACCTGCCTTGGGAGAAATACTAGAAGTCCTTCCATGATGTAAAGAATAATACCAGATGGTAACTCTAATTCACAGGAAGGAATGAAGAATACCACAAATGGTAAATATGGGGTGGATATAAAAGGCTGTGTATATTATATATTGTTTATTTTCTTCTCTTAATTTCTTTATAGGGTATTTATTTAAGAGATTCTTTAAAGCAATAATTATAGCACTGTAGTATTAAGATTATAAGATATTTGGATATATGTGACAATAGCACAAAGAAGAGTAAAGAAAATGAAACTATACTGGAGCAAAATTGCTGTATTTTGCTGTAATTAATTCAATATTATCCTGAAGTTGATTGTAATAAGTTATAGACATATATTGTAATCCCTAGAGCAACCACTCATACCTAAAAAAGGAAAACAAAATCAACAGAGAAATTATAATAGGACACTAAAAAATATTTAGGGAGGAACAGAGAAACAAAGACATGAGATATACAGATAACAGAAAATGGCTGACATAAATTCAGCCATATCAAATGTTACATTAAATATGAATATAAGAAAGACTCCAAAAAGTAGAGATTGAGAAAACTATGGACTGGGTGTGAAATGATACTAAGGAATTATTGTTTAGTTTTGTTGGAGATGGTAAGTTTTATTATTCTTAAGTCTACATCTGTTAGAGACATATTTCTGGGTGAAATGATATACCAAGAATTTGCCTTAAAATGCTACAGTAAAAAAAATTTAGGCGAATTGATGAAACAATAATGACAGAATGAATGTTTCTGAAATTTTACAAAACAAAAATTGTAAAAATATGTATTGTCCCAACTTTGACTGAGAGCCTCTTCAGGCTAATTTCTTGTTCTTTTGACATGTTTTATCATTTTTTGAGCACTTTCTTGCTTTCTTTCAGAGCAGGATGCCCCAGGTTCACTTTCTATCTTTACTGTTTATATTGTCTATTGCTGTATGAAAGATTACTTCAAACCTTAGAAGCTTAAAACAATAAGCCTTCATTATCTCATAGTTTCTATGGGTCAGAAACTTGGGAGTGGCTTTTAGCTGTTCTTTTTTGGCCTAGGGTCTCTCATAGGGTTGCAGTTAAGATGTTAGCCAGGGCTTCAGCCTCTGAAGGCTTGATGTTAATTTACTATTTCCATAATGGCTCACTCAAATGGCTGGCAAGTTAGTGTTGGTTGTTGGTAGGAGGCCCTAGATCCTCACCAACAGAACTCTGAATAGGACTGTTTGAATGTTCTTATGACATGGCTATTGTCTTCTCCTAGAGTGAATGATCTGAGAGGGAGTGAGGTGGACACTTCTGCATGACCTCACTCTCAAAAGTCACATAAGATCATTTTCCCAATATCCTGTTGGTTACACATGTCAGCCTTGTTCATTGTGGGAAGAGACTCTATAAGGGCATGAATACCAGGAAGGGAGAGGTCATTGGGATGACTGTCTTGTCAGCTGATTTTACACTACCCTGGTGCAGGAATCTTCAACAGTCCCTGGTTCCTTTCAATAGAGAGTAGGATTTAAAGATCAAAATCTTGGGACTAAGAGCACTCATTGTCAATTGGTTAGCATTTCTGCTAGGCAGGCACTTTTAGTAGACAGCTATGTATTTCTCTCTGTATATACATACATATTCAAGTCACATTCATGTTGATATTTCTCACTTAAATTTAACAGGATTTTTATCTCTTTCATTTAATGTTTTTTCCCATTTTTATTTTATGGAAATATGTAAAACATTTACATAGTTAAAAAGTCAAAACCATGTAAAAATATATATTCAGAGAAGTCTTGCTAATATACCTCCCTCTATACCCCATTCCTACCGGTAACCATTTTTATTTGTTTCTGATTTATCCTTCCAGTATTTCATTTTACAAATATAGGTAAATACATGCACACTTACAGATATATGCATTTTTATTCTCCATCCTCCTCCCTCTCAATCTCCTACAATAGCATACTTTATAGTGTTTTGTACCTTACTTTTTTCACTTAACAGTATATCCTGGCTATCACTCCATAACATTATTTGGAGATCTTCATTTTCTTATGGCTGTATAGTATGCAGTATGTGGATATACTATTGAGAGTCTTTTGGGTTGTTGCCAGGCTTTTGCTATTAGAAATAATGTGTACTGAATAATCTTGTGTTGTTTCATACTTAGACCAGGTGTGTTGGGGGGGTGGATTGCTAAAAGTGAGATTAGTAGGTCAAAGGAAAAATTTGTATACAATTTAGTTAGATATTGGCAAATTCCTCCTTCCATAGGTATTATGCCATTTTTGCTATCCCATCAGAGATAATATGAGGATAAAATGAGTTCGTGTATATAGAGTGCCTGACATAATGATCCTTTAATCAAAGATAGCTGTTGCCCTAAAATCAATATCCTTAGACCTTTCACACATTGTCAGATGAATTTCAAGATTTCTCAATAGCCTGAATACATTCCTAGATATATAGTCTACCTTATATGTAATCCCTTTAATTGCTTTCTGCAGAACTAAACACAATACTTGATAGATCATTCCAAAGTGATTATTTTATGTATTTAAGAGATTGAAAAACAATAAAGCCCCTGGAAGAAGAATCAAGTAGGAGGCCCTATTACTTCTTTCACATATTCTCAAACATTGAGGTTCATATTTATAAAGTGGCAATTTATATTGGAATGTTTCTCTTTTATAAAACCATTCAACATTATGATGGTAAATTTCTTCAAGATAATAACAAAATGCAGAGTACTTTGGGGAAATGATTATCTTAACTGAGCTTGCATTTTAATATTTTATTTTTGGAGCCACCTATAGTTTAACTACTTGAATACACGCTAAGGTGATGGACATCATCAGCTTGAATTTGTTCAATGACCACAGGATATACCCCTCTGTCTTGATTATTGCCTAACAGATTTATGAACTTAGTTACAAGGAGAATCAAATATAAATGAGTCCAGAGGTAGTATATTCTTTAAAAATAAGTGAAAATTTATTAGCTGCTCATAGTATTAAAAAAGCATTACTTTCCAATATCTTCATATTCATAACTGGTTTTATAGAAATGTTCATTTTTGTTTTCCTTTAATCTAAACAAGTAGTAATTTATCTAAACTTTAATGATTCCTAAATAAGTAGCTATTTAATAAAGTAATATTGCATGTTAACTAGAAATTTGCATAAAACTGGATATATTTATTTTAGTAATTAGTTTGATAAGCTCCTCTTAAAATTCTCAGTTACATTATCTGCCAGTCCTGCTTCCTTCTATGTAACATTCTAGATTTATAAATTAGTACATGACACTCTTATTCTTTGCCCATTTAAATTTATTTCTAGGTGCTAACTGCCAAAGAAAGGAAAACTCAAATTGATGATAGAAACAAATTGACTGAGCATTTTATCATCACACTTCCTATGTTGCTCTCAAAGGTATAGTTTCATTTACATTTTTTGTGATAATGTGTCACTGAGTTTGCTTATTACACTGTACTATTAAAGTAATTACTTCTTTTTTCTTTGCTTCTCCTTCTTCTAGTATTCTGCAGATGCAGAGAAGGTTGCAAACTTGCTACAAATCCCACAGTATTTTGATCTAGAAATTTATAGCACAGGTAGAATGGAAAAGGTAAGACACTATGAAATTGAAATTCTGCTATTATAGTCAGTTTTATTAACAATTATTTTAATTTCATATAATCATATAGGCTTATTTGTTATTTGGCAGATGCTTATTTTTGTTTTTTGTTATTAATCTAAATATCAGTGTTTTTCTCTGTTTCTTCCTTAGCATCTGGATGCTTTATTAAAACAGATTAAATTTGTTGTGGAGAAACACGTAGAATCAGATGTTCTAGAAGCCTGCAGTAAAACCTATAGCATCTTATGCAGTGAAGAGTATACCATCCAGAACAGAGTTGACATAGCTCGAAGCCAGCTGATTGATGAGTTTGTAGATCGATTCAATCATTCTGTGGAAGATCTATTGCAAGAGGTCTGTTTTAAAGTTAATGTGTACATATAATTATTTTGGCTAATAACTATTCTAGGTAGCTGAGTGTGTAAATTGTTTCCATTTTAAAATAAAATCTAGTAGAATTCCCTAATTCTTTCAAAACTTAGCAGCATTGTTGGAATTGTTTGTCCTATATAGATCAATCTTGGTTATACTTTATTTTTATTTAAAAAATCTGTTTCATAAAAGGTAGATTTTTTTTTTCTCTTGTAAGAAAAATCTTTTTAAGGTCTGGCTTTTCTTAACTCATTTTTTCATTTTCTATTCTTGGGACCTAATTTGCATTTTAATATTACTGAATTATTATGATGTGCTAATGGTAGAACATAAAAACTAAGTGTGCTTATAATATAGGGATGGCGATTACCAGTGGTGTGCCCAACATAGCAGCAGTCATCTCCAACTGGTTATTTTAATAATTTTATCTGTGGTTTCTACCTCTTACCCTCTCCCTCCAGTCTGTATAAGACAATCTAGAACCGCCAACAGCTTTCTATGCTCTGATGGCCAGGCTGATAGGATTTTCTTTTTAATCCATATAACCAATTTTTCCCTACTTTCAATGTTTTACTTTTTTTTAACTTTTGATTTTTCCCAACCATTTTTGACTTTTCATTGTGGTTTTGAAGTTGTAGAAGTAACTGACGATCAGTAAAATCTTTGAAATAGCTATTAAAATCTTTAAAGTACATGCCCTTTCACTCAGCAATTTCAAGGGATTTATCCTAGAGTATTAATCAGGAAAGTATACAAAGTCATGTTTATGACACTGTTTACAATGCAAAAATTGGTTATCTCTGGATGTTGGGATTATGGGTAGTTTTGACTTTTTGCTTATTTGTATTTTCTTATTTACCAACAGTGAATATGTACTATTTATATAATTTAAAAGAATTTTTCTTTAGACAGTGTTAACAGACTTGCATGTGAATTTGAGGATGAGTAAAGTTATGATAATGAGATGATGTCTACTTTTTATTTATAGGGAGAAGAAGCTGATGATGATGATATTTACAATGTTCTTTCTACATTAAAGCGATTAACGTCTTTTCACAAGTACGTCATTGTATTTAAAGTAGATTTAGTGAATATCATGTATTAGCCAACATAAAACAGACTGTAATGTTTAACATCCATATAACAATGGGAAATTTTAGAGAAATATTCAGATGTCATGATGTTTTTTCTCTATTGTTCACATTTTCTCCAGGTAAATTATAGGCTCTGATTATAATTTGATTACTTAAAGAGTAAGATTTATCATTTAATGTAATGAATGTACACTGTAAAAGTTTGTTAGTATTATTAAATGGGCTTATTATATAAGCTAGAGTTTTATAGGTATAATTTTCAATTGACAGTTTTTAGAAATCTTACTAAATAAGAAATAAGATTTGGGAGAAAGCCATGAGAGTTATTTCTGTGAGCTTTTTTCTCTGAGTTGTTCTTGTTTGTATGTTTATTGTTGTGTTCTTACTGTGTAGACAGAACCAGTTGGATTTGAATGAGGAAAAAAGGCTCAGATCAGTTAAATAAGTGTCATTTTCAAATTGTAATTTGCATGTTCCCTGTAATGAGGCAGGCTTATCTTCTCCATAAAGAAAGGAAAATAGAGAACTTTGATGTCAAAAGAATGTTTAGGTGTAGCCTTTACATTAATGAATACTTGCAATTTCAAAGCAGTGTCTAAAATCTAAGCGGTTTTTTTTTTGTGAGGAAGACCAGCCCTGAGCTAACATCCGTCGCCAATCCTCCTCTTTTTTGCTGAGGAAGACTGGCCCTGGGCTAACATCTGTGCCCATCTTCCTCTACTTTATAAGCGGTTTCTTTATACACAAGTACATTTTTTGGAATTCCATGGACAAACTGTTATTTTAAAAAATATTTTGACATTTGAAAATAAAAGTTGACAACCAGTGATCTACTGTTTTTAGTAGTAGAGTTCATGAGAATTTAAAAGTCAGCATCATCTCATTCAGAAGTCCTCAGACCATGTAAATAGCTACACTAAAGTTTCTGAGCTTTGCCATGTTTTATTTCTCCTGTTTTTGTCTTTGTCTCTATCTTGTCAATACAAATCTCTCTTTCAAAAAAACACATGTATTTATATTTTGAAATTGTGAATGGATTTGTTTAAATGTATTTTAAACTATACTAGAAGGAAAGAAAGGTTATTCATCTATGAACTATGGGCTTATGTTGAGTTTGTGGTCAACATTCACTTAAATGTGTGAAGTTTTTTGTTTTTTTTTTTTTTTTGTGGGGAAGACCAGCCCTGAGCTAACATCTGTTGCCAATCTTCCCCTTTTTTTTGCTGAGGAAGACCGGCCCTGAGCTAACATCTGTGCCCATCTTCCTCCACTTTATATGGGACGCCGCCACGGCATGGCTAACAGGCAGTGCGCGTCCGCGGGCGCCTGGGATCCGAACTCGCGAACCCCGGGCTGCCAAGCGCGGACTAAACCGCTGCGCCACCGGGCGGCCCCTGTGAAGTTTTATCATTAATTGATTTCTTTTAATGAATTCTTAATATCAGCTTGCACTCTTTTTTCTCCCTCCCTCTCTTCTCTTCTCCCCCTCTCCCTCTTCTCCTCTAACCCCTCCTTCCGCCCCCTCCTTCCCTCTCTTCCTTCTTCCTTTTTTCTTTCTTTCCTTCTTTCCATGCGTCTCTCCTTCTCTCCTTCCTTCTGCACGGAACATTTCCTTTATGGATCTTTTTCAATTCAATAAGAAAATAAAGTTATTTTATTTTCCCACCCACTGAAACTGAGCTCAAATTTAAATTTTCTTTTACTCTAGAATAAAGTTAATGCATTTTTTATTTATTTTAGCGCTCATGATCTCACAAAATGGGATCTATTTGGTAATTGCTACAGATTATTGAAGACTGGAATTGAACATGGAGCTATGCCAGAACAGGTAGGAGTGAATTGGTATCCCTTCCATGTCATTTTAGAAAGTTAAGCTTTTCTGAGCTTATCAAAAGGCTTTCATAGAAAGTATAGTTGATAATTCTTTAATGCAGCCACCTCCTTTGAGAATTATTGCCACAGTGATTGAATGTAACTGATAGGTGTGTTACATCTTCAAGTTTGAGCAGAAAAAAATAGAGAACTTTTGCTATAATATATCTCAAAAATTTCGTATTAAGGTAAACATTATGACTCTTAGGAAAAATACCATTAATTACTACAGTAGCAATTTTAAAACTTGATTAGTTCATTATAATGAAAATTTCTGATCATGGCTGTGGTCCTGGTACTGTTCTAGGTAAAAAAGCCTTAGGTATGACTTAGTTTTTGTAATGGAACCATAGTTAAATAAACTTGGGGGCCTTTAGCAGATTTTAGAACTTTTTGCATTCTTATGTAATTTGAATTGGAAAGGGCAGAAATTCAATAAACTTCCTCTAGTGTGGAAGACAGAATAGCCAACTTAATTCTATATGAGAATTAAGTTGTTAATTGACAATTACAATTATTGCAGTTAATTTTAATTAACAGTTAAAATTATTGCTAATTAACAATAACAATCTGGTGTTAAGTATTATTTTGTATACTGCAGACACTCATTCATGTAGACCAACCCCATAGTTAGGTATAGGTGGTGTTTAGAGGTGATCTCATCCATTCCCATTTGGTAATATGGAATGCTTAGATGACACTTCATTTCACGAAAGCGACAAGAATTTCAACAGATAACAAAATTATAATTTCATATTAAAAGTTAATCACAGAAACAGTGCTTTATTATTGCTATGATTAATTCTTTCAAGTTGCCAAACAATATTCATGTTTTTTATCCCTACTTAATGTAACAGCCATTCCTAATAACAAATGTCCCTGGTTATGTTAGGTGTTTTTGTTGTAGTTTCTGGAAAGAGGCTAAATATTCGACTCTGTTATTTTTCTTCATTTATTGCTGACTTCAACTTCCATCCTCTCTTCATCTCAAACTTTTCAATAGCCTAAATACAATTTACTGATATTCTCAAGCTGTGCTTCAAAGTTGAGAGTAATAGAGTTAAGATATTCCTCTTCTGGTTTCCTCATTTTCCTCAAGAAGAGAATAAGAATAGCACATCTCTGTTTCATTTGGGGATTATAACTATATCTAAATTTATTTTTTAATTCATCACTACATCATCAATAATTGTCAACTGACTTGTGACAGTCTTCACAGTGTTGTCTTCTGTGATAATTTTGGTTTTCTATTTCTTATTTTCACTGCATATGTATTATTTACTCCCATTTTATTTTAATTTCTTTGAATAAGATAGCATATTTATGTGACATTTGCTTTAATTTTAACTTCTTAGACGCATATTCTTTTTTATTTCTTTTATTCAACTATAATTGACATACAATATTATATTAGTTTCAGGTGTACAACATAGTGATTTGATATTTTTATACATTACCAAATGATCGTCACACTAAGTCTAGTTATCATCTGTCAACAGAATATTGTAATGTTATTACAATATTCCTAACTATATTCCTTATGCTGTACATTACATCCCCATGACACTGATTTTATAGCTGGAAGTTTTTACCTCACGATCCGCTTCACCTGTTTCACCTATTCACTCACTCCCCTCACCTTTTGCAACCACTAGTTCGTTCTCTGTATTTATGAGTCTATTTCTGTTTTGTTTGCTTTGTTTTTTAGATTCCACATATAAGTGAAATCATATGATATTTTTCTTTCTCTGTCTGACACTTCACTTAGCATAATACCCTCTAGATCCATCCATGTTGTTGCAAATGGCAAGATTTCATTCTTTATAATGGCTGAGTAATATTCCATTGTGTATATTTATACCACGTCTTCTTTATCCATTCATCCATTCATGGATACTTAGTTTGCTTCCATATCTTGGCTATTATAAATAGTGCTGTGATGAAATATGGGTACGTATATTTCTTCAAATTAGTGTTTTTGTTTTCCTTGGATAAATACCCAGAAGCAGAATTTCTGGATCCTATGGTAGTTCTATTTTTAATTTTTTGAGGAACCTCCATACTGTTTTCCATAGTGGTTGTACCAATTTACATTCCCATCAACAGTGCACCAGGGTTCCCTTTTCTCCACATCCTTGCCAACACTTACCTCTTGTCTTTTTGATAGTAGCCATTCTAACAGGTGTAAGGTGGTATCTTGTTGTGGTTTTGATTTGCCTTTCCCTGATGATAAGTAATGTTGAGCATCTTTTCATGTACCTGTTGACCATCTGTACGTCTTCTTTGGAAAAATGTCTGTTCAAGTCCTCTACCTGGTTTTTAATTGGATTGTTTGATTTTTTGCCGTTGGGTTGTATGACTTCTTTATATATTTTGGACATTTACCTCTTATTGGGGGGTTATCTTTTGCAAATATCTCCTCCCATTCAATGGGTTGTCTTTTTATGTTGTTGATGGTTTCATTTGCTGTGTGGAAGCTTTTTAGTTTTATGCAGTCCAATTTGTTTATTTTTGCTTTTGTTGCCCTTGCCTAAGGAGACATAGCTAAATGAATATTGCTAAGACCGACGTTAAAGAACTTACTGCCTATATTTTCTTCTAGGAGTTTTATGGTTTCAGGTCTTACATTTAAGTCTCTAGTCCATTTTGAGTTTTTGTATATGGTGTAGAAATGGTCCAGTTTCATTCTTTTGCATGTAGTTGTCCAGTTTCCCAACACCATGTATTGAAGAGACTGTCTTTTCCCTGTTTTATATTCTTGCCTCATTTGTCTTAGATTAATTGACCATATTAGCATGGGTTTATTTCTGGACTCCCTATTCTGTTCCACTGACCTGTGTGTCTGTTTTGTGCCAGTACCATACTGTTTTGATTATTATAGCTTTGTAGTAGAGTTTGAAATCAGGGAGTGTGACACCTCCAGCTTTGTTCTTCTATCTCAAGATAGCTTTGGCATTAGACATATATTCTTAAACTTTGATCATGTGTGTGTGGGATAAGTGCCTCACTACTAGCTTGTACTCTTGTTCATTTTAGCAATTAGAAATTATTTAACATTTAGCAGCTCTTAGAGACATCTCTTTAGATACTCAGGACTGAAAATCTGAAAACTAGATGCAACCAATTCTTCATAGGATTATGAAAACTCACATTTTAGATTCCAACTTTGTACTTTGAATTAGAATCCAGAGAAAATATCCTTTTAGAGCAAGGATATCAAAGAACTACCAAAATGTTTGCTATTGTTAACCCTCAGTTATACTTCACATTTTGAAGATATGTTAAAATTTACTGTCTAGCTATATTGGGGAACTGTATTGTCCATATACTTGACTGTTTGTTTTCCATGGTAAGCAATTCAGCCAGAAGTTTCCCAGTCTTACTCTTCAGAGTTAACTGAATTCCTTTTTTTTCTTCTTCCAGTGATCTATCTTTCCTCATGCCAGTACTGTTTTAACTATTATAGCTTTAGAATATATGTAAGACCAAATTTAAAAGAGTTTACCTATTCTTATAATAATTTTTTAAAGGCAAATTACAGAAAAGTTATAACAGAAAAATAAACCCGCTTGTTGCCTTCACCTGATTCATCAATTGTCAATGGCCACAGTTGTACACTTGCAAGCTCTCTTGCCTTCTTTCCCCCAACCATGTGTGTGTGTATAAAACAGATATTAATAATATTCTTTATAGCAATTTTCCCCAGTCCAGGATCCAAGCCATAATAACCCATTGCATTTAGTTATGTCTTTTTTTGTCTCCTTTAATCTGGATGGTTTCTCAGTCTTTGTCTTTCATGATATTTCCATTTTTCAGAGTACAGATAAGTTACTGTATAGAATGTTTTCAGTTTAGTTTTGTCTGATCTACATATTTAGATTCAGATTATGCATTCTTGGCAGGAATACTACATAAATGATATTCTGTCTTCAGTGCATCACATCAGGAGGTACATGATATCAATTTATTTGCTATTGGTGATATTAACTTAAATCACTTTAGTAAGGTGGGATCTGCCAAGTTTCACATGTGTAGAAAGTTACCATTTTCTTTTTTAATTAATAAATAATCTGTGAGAAGATTCTTTAAGACTATGTAAAATAGTCCCATTTCTCATCAGACTTTGACATAATAATTTTAGCATCCATTCATGATTCTTGCCTGACTTATTTTTTTACTATCATGGTCACAAAATGGTAACTTAAATAGTGATTTTCTAATTCTGTCATTTATTTTATATTTATTTGTTGACACTCTGCTATAAGGAAGAACTTTCCCCTCTCCCTTTATTTGCTTATTCATTCATTCATTTTTTTAAAAATTTAGTATAAGTATGGACTCATGGATTCCCATTTTATTCCTATTCTGTTCAGCTGGTTTAAATTGAGTACTACTGTTATTTATTTTGGTGCTCAAATTATTACAGATTTAGCCAGAGGGAATTCCTTTCAAACTTTCTGCTGTGTGCTTTAGATACTTTTTTGAGCACCTCCATTCTTTCTGGCACAAGAATATGTTCCAGCATCTGTTTATGCCTTCCCCTATTCATTAATTTTTAACCTATGAAGAGTATTAAAAGTTATTGCAATTCTATAACACAATAATCATCAGCTTATAAAGAACCCACATTTCAGAATATGTTGTAGTATTTCTTCATACAGTTTTGTAAAATAAAGGCAAGAAATATTTAAATTCTCCTTTTCCTGTTTTCTGGCTTTGTGCCTATTTCTTGTTAATATAGTCGTAAGTTTAAACCTCGTCTTAGATCACATCTAAGAAAAATAAAATATTAAACTTCTGCTTTAATATATAGTTTCCAGAACTGTCTAAGTTGATTCTAAAAATTGAAAACCTGTAAAGAACATTTGTAAATTATTTTGGTAAATATTTTCTATATAACAAAATAGTGTGATTAAACCCATAAAGGTGGAGATTGTAATCATATGTCATTAACTTCAGGCCTCTCAGAAAATGTTTGTTTTGCGTTTATTATATACCAGGTACTGTTTTAAGTCTTTACATGTGTACATTTGTTTAAGCCTCATAACAACCCTATGGAATATGTATCATTATTCTTATTGATGAAACTGAATCATAGAGATATTAAATAACTTGCCTAAGGTCATATAGCTATTGCATACCCACTCAAACCAAGCTTTTAAATTTTTTTCAGTGTCTCTTCACATTTTCTGCTACTAATCTGCTCCTATTGTTTATGGTATCCCATGCCTTTTGATGTCTGCCCCATGTCAAACTTTTATTTTTTGTATTTTTATTTTTTCCAAACATCTTTCCTATTGTTTTAGTGGAAATTATGAGGAGAGATTAGATGCTGGTACTTAATCTATCATAGCGAATTGGAAATCAACATTTCTTTAGACTGAACATAATATAGACATTGAGTTTAACTTTAGTCAGGTTTTGGTTTTGGATGGATTATGGCTTACTGTTTAAATAGTGGAGTCATGCTTTCTTTAGAAGTATGTTGATGGAGTCATGCTCTCCTTAGAAAACTACACACTTATTTCTTTAATGGGCTTAGAAATTCTTTCAGTTACCCACTTGTGACTACTCCTTGGGCGTGCCATAGCAAAACCTTTTGGGACTTTACCACCACTCACAGACACATCCAGTTTACCACCTACCTAGTCATTATTGACCAAAAATGTGTTTGAGTGTCAGCTCCTGAGGAACAAGGGTATATTAGAAGCAATTCTTAATCTCAAGAGACTTTTGATCTTTTTTTAAATTTTACCTCCTGAATATCTCTTCTTGTCATCATTTTTCCAGTTCTACTACCATTTCCGTAGTTTAGTCCCTCATATTTTCTCTTATGAATCACAGCAGTAGCTGCCTGTTTTGTCTCAGTAACCTCAGTTTCACCCTCTCTCCAAACTAGGCTCTGTTCCAGTAATTTTCAACTGTATGTATGCGTCAGGAAACCTTATGGAGTTGTTTTTTTTTTTTTAAGTACTGACATATTTTCATATTGTGAGAAAAAATTGGTATTTTAGAAAGTTATTTGTTGATCTCTGTCTAAATTAAAAGTAGACATACCCTTTGTCTGAGCTTTTGTAGTTCTAGGATTGTAGACTACAGATATATACTTGGAAATGTGTACAAAGACGTTAGGTACAAAGATGTTCATTGTAGTGTTATTGATAAAAATTTAAAACTTGAAATAATCTTAATATTCATTGATAGAGGACTGGTTAGATATAGTGGGATAGTTTTGATTCTGTGCACAGCTATAAAAAAATAATGAGGTTGATATTATTTATGCTATACCATTCTATGTGAGAAGAAATTTAATGAAAAAGGCAAGGAGCAGAACAGTATGTACATTTAAAAAAGTGATAAGAAGATTTATATATACACACACCTTTTAGTTGAAAGATTATTTCTGGGATGATACATAAGAAACTGTTAACAGTGGATTTCTCAATGGAAAACTAGAGATCTGTAGTGGTCAAGAAACTTAACTTGAATTGTACACCATTACACTGTTGGATATTTTACTGTATACATATATTGCTTTTTAAATTTAAATGCTAGTTGTTTAGTAATGAACAACTGGAAATTGAAATTTTAAAAACATGTTCCATTTATAATAGTACCAAAAAGCATTAAATACTTAGGTATAAATCTAACAAGATACATACAAGATCTGTATGCTGAAAACTGTAAAACACTAATGAAAGAAATCAAAGAAGATCTTAATAAGTGAAGATGTGTCATGTTCATGAATTAGAAGACTCAATATTGTTTTAATGTCATTTCTCCCCAAACTGATCTTAGATTTAATACAATTCTGGTTAAAATCTCAGCAGAACTTTTTGTAGAAACCGAGAACTTGATTTGAAAATTTATGTGGAAAGGCAAATGAAATAATCAAAAGAATTTTGAAGAAGAGGAACAAAGTTAGAAGATTCACACTACCTGATTTTAAGAATCTAAACAGTAACTTAGTGTGGTACTGAAGAAAAGACAGACATATAGATCAAAGGAACAGCATAAGGAATCCAGAAATAGATCCACACATATATGGTCAGTTGATTTTTGCCAAAGGTGCCGAGGCAGTTCTTGGAGAAAGGATAATCTTTTCAACAAGTGGTGCTGAAACAGTTGGATATCCATATACAAAAAAATGAATCTCAATCCATCCTCCATACCATATACCAAAATTAACTTGAAACAGACCATAGACCTAAATGTAAAACATCTAGAAGAACACATAAGAGAAATTCTTTGTGACCTTTAGTTAATCAAAGATTTCTTAGATACAACACCAAAAGTATGCTCCATAAGAGAAAAAATTCAAACATTGACATTCATCAAAATTATGCACTTCTGCTCTTAAAAGACACGTTAGAGTTGGGGGGCCGGCCTGGTGGCGTAGCGATTTCGTCCGCGCTTGGCAGCCCGGGGTTCGCCGGTTCGGATCCCGGGCGCCCGCCGACGCACTGCCTGTCAGCCACAGCGTGGCGGCGTCCCATATAAAAAAGTAGAGGAAGATGGGCACGATGTTAGCCCAGGGCCAGTCTTCCTCAGCAAAAAGAGGAGGATTAGCAACGGATGTTAGCTCAGGGCTGGTCTTCCTCACCAAAAAAAAAAAAAAAAAGACACGTTAGAGATTTGAAAAGACAAGATAATAGACTGAAAATTATTTGCAAATCACATACCTGATAACAGACTTGTACCCAAAAACATAAAAATCTCTCACCACAACGAGATACCACTAGAAATCTTTTGTAAAGCACTTGGAACTCCTTATACATTGCTGGTAGGAATACAAAATAGTACAGCCATTTTGGAAAGCAGTTGGCGGTATCTTACTAATATACACTTATATGACCTAACAGTCACTCTCCTGGGTATTTATCCAAGTGAAATGAAAAGTTAAAACCTATAGTTTTCATATAAAAACCTATACCTAAATGTTTATAGCAGCTATACTCATAATTGCCCCAAACTGCAAACAACTCAAATGTCCATCAACTAGTGAATGTATGAAAACAAATTGAATTGCCATCCATATAATAGAATACTTCTCAGCAATAAAATGGAAGAAACTACTGTTACATGCAACAACATGGATAAATCTCAATAACCAAATTGTACAGAGTCAAAGAAGCCAGATACACAGAAGTACATGCTGTATAATTTCCTTATACGTTCTGGAAATGACAAAACTGTAGGAGGAGAAAACGAATTTCCAGGATATGGAGAGGGGCTGACTACAAAATGGGGGAATTTGGCAGATGATGGAATTGTTCTGTATCTTGATTGTTTTGGTGGTTACATGACTATACATTTGTCAAAACTCACAGAAATGTACATTAAAACAGTACATTTCCCTTTATATACAAATTATACCTTAATTTTTTTAAATGAAAAGGGATAAAAATAAAAGGAGAGGAGTAATTATTTCTCATATTTAATGAAGGCCATTTCAAAGCCCAGCCAATGTATATTTTGAGGTTAGAAAGCCCCAGACCAAAACACAACCACAAGAACAAAAGAAAGCATTTATCACATGGTGGAAATTTCAGAACCAAGAGCCATAGGAAAGTTTGATACAATCTTTATTCTTGTATTTCAGCCCTCTCAGCCAAAGCTGAAAGTTATATAATGATTGCAAAAATTACTTAAACTGTAAAAAAAAGTTGATAAATTATTTCTTTTTTATTGAGGTATAATTCACGTCCAACATTATATTAGTTTCAGGTGTACAACATAATGATTCAATATTTGTATATATTGCAAAATGATCACAGTAAGTCTAGTTAACATCAGTAACATTACATAGTTAATGATTATTTTTTTCTTGTGATGAGAACTTTTAAGATCTACTCTCTTAGCAAGTTTCAAACATGCAATACAGTATTATTAACTATATGGCCATGCTGTACATTACATCCCCATGACTTATTTATTTTATAACTGGAAGTTTGTACCTTTTGTCTCCCTTCACTCATTTTGTCCACCCCATGACTCACCCCCTGCTTCTGGCAACTGCTAATCTGTTCTCTGTATCTATGAGCTTGTTTTGTTGAGTTTTTTTTTTTTTTTTTTTTTTTTTTAGATTCCACATATCAGTGAGATCATACAGGATTTGTCTTTCTCTATCTGACTTATTTCACTTAGCATAATGCCCTCAAGGTCCATCCATGTTGTCACCAATGTCAAGATTTCATTCTTTTTTATGGCTGAATAATATTCCATTGTATTTATATACCACATTTTCTTTATCCATTTATCCGTCAATAAACATTTGGATTGTTTCTATATCTTGGCTATTATAAATAATGCTGCAATGAACATGGGGGTGTGTATATCTTTTTGAGTTAGTGTTTTCATTTTATTCAGATAAATACACAGAAGTGGAATTGCTGGATCATGGTAGTTCTATTTTTAATTTTTTGAGGAACCTCCATACTGTTTTTTATAGTGGCTGCACCAACTTAAATTCTCACCAACAGTGTGCAAGGGTTCCTTTTTCTCCACATCCTCACCAGCATTTGTTATCTCTTGTCTTTTTGATAACAGCCATTCTGACAGGTGTGAGATGGTATCTCATTGTGGTTCTGATTTGCATTTCCCTGATGATTAGTGATGTTGAGCATCTTTTCATGTACCTGTTGGCCATCTGTATGTCTTCTTTGGAAAAATGTCTATTCAGATCCTCTGCCCATTTTTTAATTGGATTGTTTGTTTTTTTTGCTATTGAGTTATATGAGTTCTTTATGTATTTTGGATGTTAACCTCTTATGAGATACATGATTTGCAAATATTTTCTCTCATTCCATAGGTTGCCTTTTCATTTTGTCAATGATTTTCTTGGCTGAGCAGAAGCTTTTTAGTTTGATGTAGTCCCACTTGTGTTTATTTTCGCTTTTGTTGCCTTTGCTTTTGATGTGAAATCCGAAAAATCATTGCTAAGACCGAAGTCAAGGAGCTTACTGTGTTTTCTTCTAGGATTTTTAATGATTTCAGATCTTACATTCAAGTTTAATTCATTTTGAGTTAACTTTTGTATATGGTATAAGATAGTGGTCCAGTTTTATTCTTTGGGATGTGGCTGTCCAGTTATCCCAACACCATTTATTGAAGAGGCTGTCCTTTACCCATTTGTGTATTCTTGGCTCCTTTATCATAAACTAATTGACCATAAATGTGTGAGTTCATTCCTGGGCACCCTATTTGGTTCCATTGATCTATGTGCATGTTTTTATGCCCATACCATACCGTTTTGATTACTATAGCTTTGTAATATAGTTTGAAATCAGGGAGTGTGATGTCTCCAGCTTTATTCTTCTTTCTCAAGATTGCTTTGGCTATTCAGAGTCCTTTGTGCTTAAATTATTGCTGTTCACTCTTAGTCTTCAGGGGTGGAGCATGAAAATTTGTATTTTTTTAAATCTTCATAGGTCCCTCAGAGGCATGGCTAGGGTGAAGTACATCTGCTCTCTCAAAAGACTACATACAGTTTTATATTATTTTTGAAAAGCTCAAAACTAGCAAAATTAAGCAGTGCATTATCTAATGATATGTGATATATGTGATGAAAATGTATTTTTTTTAAGAGCCAGGGCATGATATACATGAAATTTAGTGAAATGATTTATCAGCCCTAAGGAATAGGGGAGGAGCTCATAGGTAGATAAAAAGTTATTGGTATCATACTAGTTCTTAAATTGGGTACTCTGTTCATAGGTTAATTTTATTATTATGCTTTATAATACAACTATTTTTCAAGTATCAAATACTACATTTAAAATGCTAACAAAGAACAAATAGGACCACTTCTCTTTACTGTTGCTAGTGAGATATTTTAAAACATCTGATCATGTTACTCTTCTGTTCAAATATCTCTGTGTATTACCTAGCATTTTTAGGAAAACATCCAGATATCTTTGTCATGGTAAGGTGACCATATTATTGTCTAAACAAATGTTCTTTTGAAAGTGGAAAAAGTATTACTAATCATTACCCCAAGACATAGGCATAAGCCAGGATGTATGGTCGCCTTCCTAGTTTCTGCTGATCTAGCCTCAGTTTATGCTTATACTTAAGTTGTACCAACCTGTTTATCAGTGAAACATTCTTTGAAATTTCCCCTCCTTCTCTTATATTGTCCCTTTGTTGCCAGATTAAATCTTATGTCTTTCTTTAAAGATTTAGTATATGTTTTTGCTTCTCTAAAAAGTTTTTCCTTATCATTATCACTCTCTCTTCCTGGCTAAGATGTGAATCTTCCTCTTGCCCCTCAACACCTGACCCTGTTTGTGAATACTTTATCAGACCAATTATTAAATTGTTATGGTTGGAACTTATTTGTCTTTCCATTAGATTCTTTCCTGAGTTCAGGGAATATTTTTGTTTTTAAGCCTCTGTGTCTAGCAGAAGGCTTAGATAGTGGGTAAACATCTGTTTAGAAAACAGAGTTCAAATA
The DNA here is from genome assembly GCA_031878705.1 of Tapirus indicus. Taxonomy (NCBI): domain Eukaryota; kingdom Metazoa; phylum Chordata; class Mammalia; order Perissodactyla; family Tapiridae; genus Tapirus; species Tapirus indicus. The sequence goes on from CM062920.1 coordinate 15,907,052, forward strand.
GTGAACATTTGGTAACAGTGTTATTTTTTCAAATGGTTACTATTTTACATTTTCATACATTTATGTCTCTGATTATTATTTATGTACTTCTGTAAAATTACCTTTTTGTGTTTCTCCATCTTTTTGTCGTATTAATTTCACTTTTTTGTTGTTGTGGTGAAAAACAAGTAACATGAGATCTACTGCCTTAAATTTTTAAGTGTACAGTACAGTATTAACTATAGGCACAATTTTGTACAGCAGATCTCTAGCTTCATTTTGATTTATAAGCTTTTTTTATATATTAATGTTCTTAACCTTATGTCATTTGTTGCAATAATTACCAGTTGGAATTTTAATTATATATATCATGTTGTCTGGTATATAAATTTTTTTATTTTTATATAATCATAATTATCTGTTGTTTTCTATGTTTTTTCTCTTTGATGTCTTACTTAGAAGGCCTTTCCACACATTTCCAAGTCACTTAAATATTCAGTTCTTTCTTTTCTTGTATTTTAGTAGTCTTATTTTTTATTTTTAGATCTTTGGAATCTGTTTGCCTGAATCATTCATTTCACTTTATATATCTCTTTAAGTGAATATTCTTCTCTTGAAATTATGAATGTTCCTTACTTCCACTCTTTTATATGCACCATAATCCTATCTCCACAAAGTGTTATGTTGTTGTTTCTTAATGATTTAGATGTTGTGTATGTTGTTTAGACAGCTGTATTACTCTGGAATTTCAAGGTCATCAGCAAAAATTTTTCATTTTCAACAGGTCACTGAGATGGGAAGTGGTAAGATCTTTTTCAATGTGTTTGGGGAGAAAAGGCTAGTGCACATGAAGTGTTTAAGAGCAGGCCTGAGGTTCTTTGATGTGGACTCCTGGTCCATTTTGCTTTCCACTGTATACCACATCCCCTTTTGGAGATCAGATAAGGAGGTACAGTCATGTGCCGCATCGACGACGGACCACATATACAATGCTGGTTCCAAAAAATTAGTGCCATATAGCCTAGGTGTGTAGTAGGCTATCCCATCTTAAGTTTGTGTAAGTACTGGGAGGGGAGGAAGAAATTTTCCTCTACCTTTCTGAGTTCTTCTGGCTGGCTTAGGAATTAAATTGACATGAGACAGGACTAAGGAGAAAAACAAACAAAAGTTTGATAACATGTATACATGGGAGAATCCCAAGAAAACTCAGCAACTCGCCAAAATGGCCAAAGTCCTCATCTTAAATCCTCAGCCAAAGACGAGAGAAGATGCTGGGGATGGGGAGAGTCAGGGACTTCAAAGGGAAGGAAGGCAATTCACAGCTAGGTGAAAAGGAGCAAATGTTAGAAAAACAGCTGTTTGTTTGGCTGCACAGAAACAGTAGAACTCAGAGGGGAGCCTAACAAACAAGCTTTTTTAGGTTTCTCTCTGCCTACCATCTAGTTCATGTTATGCTAAGGTAGTAGCTCACTTCCTGAGACATGTTTTTTTAATCTGAATTCTTTTAGGCAGTTATGGGGGAGGTGACAAGAAAACTTTTCTGAGTCTTTTGTTTCTTAAAAATAATCACCCTTTGGGCCGGCCTGGTGGTGTAGTGGTTAAGTTCGCACGCTCTGCTTCAGCTGCCCAGGGTTTACAGGTTTAGATCCCAGGCACAGACATATGCACTGCTTATCAAGCCATGCTGTGGCAGGCATCCCACATATATAGTAGAGGAAGATGGGCACAGATGTTAGCCCAGGGCCAACCTTCCTGAGCAAAAAGAGGAGGATTAGCAACAGATGTTAACTCAGGGCTAATCTTCCTCTCACATACACTCACAGACACACACACACAAAATCAGCCTAAAATAATCCTCATGTTGAAGAGATACATTTTGGGATGGCAAGTTTTGTTCCTCTTGGGTATGCTCTATGATATTTGCACAACAACAAAATTGCCTAACAGTGCATTTCTCAGAACTTATCCCCATCGTGAAGCGACTCATGACTGAATTACAAAAGGAGAATATAGTATTCCACATTGGACTTATTATTGACATATCATGTTTTTCTTCATACTCTTCCTTATTTCAGATACTTGAAATTTATAAGAAAGCTTGACAGTAAAATCCCAGGGTCCAGAACTGTCAAGGATTCATGTGCATTATCCTCCTGTGTAATCCATTGCTTGGGAAATCTTCATTTTTTAGTTACAAAAGTTAACCTTTTACTGTTTAAATTTTTTACCTGAGTTTTTTACCCTTCTAATGATTTTTTTTTTAATTTATAGTATAGCATGCCTGCTGGTAATACAACACATTGGATGACCCTTCATTCTCAAAGCACATGTAGGACTTAGGAATCTTTCTCTTTATTAAAGAATTGTTTTTTACTTTATATCACTGTATTTTGCTTTGATGTTTGTGCTTTTGTTTGCATTTCCTCGAGAAAAATATTACTGCAAATTTTACTCTTTGCCATATTATTATCTTTTAAATTATTATACAGTAAAACATTTTTTATGTAATGTTATGAATTTTAACATGTGTATAGACTTATGTAGTCACCACCACAATCAGGATACAGAATAGTTTTATCATCCCCAAAACTTCATATGATCCCTTTATAGTCTTGTGCTTCCAGCTACAACTCCTGGAAACCACAGATCTGTTTTCTGTCACTATAGTTGTATCTTTTTGAGATTTCCAAGTAAATGGGATTATACAGTATATAACCCTTTGGAGTATAAAGTCTTTCACTGAACATAATGTCTTCACTGAGCTTAATGCCTTTGAGATTAATCCAAGTCGTGTGAATCAATAGTTAGTGTTTTTACTGCTCAGTTTGTGTTTCATTGTGTGGATGCACACACAATGCAGTTTGTTTTATCCATTCACCTGTTGAAAGACATTTGGGTTGTTTCCAGCTTTTGGCTATCACAACTAAAGCTGCTGTGAACATATGTGTACAGTCTTTTATTTGAACATTAGTTTTCATTTCTCTAAAGTAAATGCCCAGGAGTGCAATTGCTGTGTCTTATGATAAGTGTGTTTAACTTTATTAGAAACGGCCAAGCCATTTTCCAGAGTGGCTGTACTATTCTGCATTCCTGCCAGCAGTGTATGAGAGTTCCAGTTGTTCCGCATTCTTGCCAGCATTTGATATTGTTAGTATTTTTTACTTTTACTTTACATTCTAGTAGGTACGTACTGGTATCTCGTTGTGCTCTTAATGTACGTTTCCTTAATGCTAATGACATTGAATATCTTTTCATGTGCTTTTTTGCCAGCTTTATATCTTTTTTAGTGAAGCTATATAGATTTTTAATCTGCATCTAAAGGCTCTGTTTAAAATTATATTAACTTATATTAACCTGGTCTAAATATGATAGAAAGACCAATGTGGATATCAGAAGCAGATTAGTGTGTTAAGTTTAGTTCATTCTTTTGTCATGCATGTGTCCACTAAAAAATTTGATCTTCCTTTCCATTAAAGTCTCTTACAAACAGAAAGGTGAAAGAGCCCAAATTTATCCCATAGTCATTATGTGGATTTTCAGAATTTTAAACATGTCCTATATGTGTAATAATATATATCTACACATGCATATACATAATCATTTTTACTTATTCTCTAATCTCTAGTCAGACTTTATTTTCCAGGCAAATTCAATTTTTCTAAACTTAAACATTCTAGGAGCTTATCCCTTGGTCTTAGTTTACGTGTAATAATACAGTTCATCTTCAAGATATGTGATATCATTAGCCACAGGTTGAATGATTCTCGCTGATTCAATCTGCTAATCAAAGATAAAGCACTATAGTTTCTTTAAATAGGTAAAAGTAATTATTAAGGAAAAGGCTAATTAACAAAAGAATTTTTATGTTGGTAAAGGTAATGCTAACTGCTATAATAAATTAATCTCAATATCTCAGTGGCTTAACTCAATAGAAATTTATTTCTCAGCCCATAACCATAAAATTAAGGAAAGTGGGGTGTCACTGCACTGCCTAATCATTCAGTGACCCAAGATTTCCAAGACACTGGTATCCTGCTGCCAGATAGGGGAGAAGATGGAAAAGGCACTCCTGCTTCTTAACTACCTTTGCCCAGAAATGTGCAATACACATTACTTTGTTCCCCCAGAAATAATGTTACCTTGTGGAAACCCGAGGACAGAGGAGTAGGGTTGGGAGAAGTTCTTAGTCATCACACCAATACTTGCTATTATTTGAAGATCCTCTCCAGGTCAGAGCAATGTTAGTTAAGAAAAGGCAGAAGAACTGTGGTGCTCATAGGTTAGAACAGTCTCTTTTGGCTTTTGTTTTTTACTGCTTGTCCTGTTGTTTCATCTGTACTACAGAAAGATAAAGTTGCTGAATAAATGACTTCTGGACAAGTTAGGGTAACATTGCTAGTATGGAGGATAGAATATCAATATGACTCATGTAAAACCTGGAAGGAAGAGTTCTGAATTTTCTTTTGAAGTATGATCAGCTATATTATTATATAATTATACCTGTGAGAAAGCAAAATGCTTCCCAGTCAATGAAAGTAAACTTTTTATTTTAATAAAATGTAGTGGAGCCCTTTTAAAGTAAACTTATGACTAATACCAATATATGAAACAGATTAAAATGGGGATGCTGTATTTGAAATAGGTATTGGAGTAACCAAGTGTCCTTCCCTCATAACCACCTCCAAGAAACTCCTGCAAAACTTTGAAACAGTTTGAATAATTCTAGTATATAGGTCAATAAAAGTGTAGAAGGAAAAGAAATGATATTTGTTATGAGTAGAATAAATGATAAATTGTGATTGCATAATTATCAAAAATTAGGCAATTCTTCAACATTACTTTTTTCCATATCTTAATTTCCTATTGATTACTAGAATTTGTATATCACTTTTCCAGTAATTTAACAATTGTTTGTTTCACATTCAAGTGAAAATTTTTTAATCTTTTCTTTTCCTTCCACACAAACCACTTTACCAATATATATTATAAATTAGAGGTTATCAAAAGGTGTCTTAGGACCAGTAAGTATACCGTATTGAGCATCTTCTAAGTATAGTAAGGTGATTTCTTTGGCATTAATGTTCATAACTTGACAGTGTTTCAGTAGTCTTGTTTCTGGCATTCTGACATGAATCAATCATTTAATTATTATGTTTAATAAAACCCTGACATCATCTTCTTAGTGGTGCGTCAAAAGCAGTACCACTCATCTTTCTAATTCTGATGAGTTATTTTCAGTGCTGAGCAGGCGCATTGGAGATATCTTTTGCTTAAGTGATCTGAAACCTGAAATTTTTTAAGTAAAACCAGCTAAAACTCTCAACTACTTCCTGCAGCATTCCACTTAATGATTTCTCTTGATTTATTCTCTACATATATTCATGCTTATGGTTTTTAGTTTTAACAAGTGGAGAAGATAGTAGACACACTCTAATAATGGAATATCACATTATCAGATATACTTTATTGTAATAAAGATACACCATGTATTCAAACAAAAATGTAGTGAAAGACCTATCCAAAATGAAATTCTGTTTTATGTTGTGATTCTTAATCAATTTTATTTTCCTGAATTCTGTTAATTGTCTCTTGGAAAAATAGGGAGAAAAATTTCACAAAACAGGAATTCAATGCCAATAAAAAGTGAAAAGGTGCTCATCTCCACTGTTAATTAGAGAAGTGTAAATTATTAACACCACCTCAGGATACTAGTCATATATAATAAAATCACCAAATTAAAACAGCTGATGATTTCAAGTGTTGGTGAAGACATGGAGCCACAGGAACTGTCAAAGACTGCTAGATAAAGCCACCTTGGACAACAGTTTGGTACTGTTTACTATAAATTTAAACATACATATACCTCATTACCCAGCAGTTTTATTCCTAGAGCAGTGGTTCTCAAGGCGGAATTCAGGTACCCCTGGGGATTTCCAGGGCAGATCCATGAGGTCAAACTGTTTCATAATTAAAGATGTTATTTGCTTTTTTCATTCCCATTCTCTCACAAGTGTACATTGGAGTTTTGGTGTCATATTAAAAAATATCCACATTTATCTATAAAGGCTATTAAAATTTACCTTCTTTTTCCACATAATCTGTGACACTGGATTATCTTCATATACTTCAATCAAAACAGCATATTGTAACAAGGCAGAAGCAGATATTGAAAGTCCAGTTTTCTATTAAGCCAGATGTTAAAGAGATTTGCAGAAATGTAAAACAGTGCCATTCTTCCCACTAAGTTCTTTTCATCTTAGAGAATTTAGTTCTTTTTCAGAAATATTTATTAATGTTATGATATAATCAGTTTATTTTTAAATGAGTTAATATTTTAAACATTTATTAGTTTTGATTTCTAATATAGTAATATTTATAGTTATAACTCACATAAACAAAACCTCTTTTGGGTCCTTAGTAATTTTTAAGAGTGTAAAGAAGTCCTGAAATCTAAAAATTTCTAGAGCCTCTGCACTAGAGAAATGCATACATGGGTGCACCAGGAGACATATATAATAAGAATATTCATAGCAGCAGTTATTCATAATGGCCTAAAACTAGAGGCATTGTAAAAGTTCAACAACAATAGAATGAAAAAATAAATAGGAGGATATCTTAAATATTATAGAGGACCAAAAGATAATAAAGTACAGCTACATGCAACATGTATAAATCTTAAACATAAATGTTCAAATGAAAGAAGTCAGAATCAAAGTAATACATATTGCATGATTCCATTTATATAGTATTCACAACTAGGCATAACAAACTCAGTATTTAGGCATGCAGACTTAGTTTAAAAGTACTGACTGCCTGATAAAAGTCAAAATAACTGTTACCCTTAGAGGGGAGGAAAGAGATTATATTGGGAGAAGGTGCTGACAGTGTTCTATTTCTTGACCTGGGTGATGATTATGTATTTTTATTTATATTAATCCATTAAGTTTTATATATGTTCTATGCACATTTCTAGATGAGTGTTATATTTCACATTAAAAATGTTTTGTAATGAAATAAGTAATCATTTAGTTATAAAATTTGGATAAATTTTTCAGTTTCATATACTTCAGTTATAAAATTTGGATAAAAATAATTTCTTCAACCTCCTTTTAAAAATCTAACTAAGCAAAGTATTCATGATAGTGCATTTTTGTTTAAAACATAGTGTTATTTGGGTCCATATTTATCAAGATACATTCTATCTTTATTCTCTAGATTGATATGTTGGTTTATCTTCTTTTTTAACTAAATATTATTTTATACATTCTCATTAATTCTACAAAAATTTTGACTTGAAACCTTATTATAAGATAAAAACTATGATAAATATTGTTCTCTTAGTACTGTGCAAACATAAATTTTGTCTCATTTGTTTGAATTTTTTTATTTGATACAGATAGTCGTACAGGCACTGCAGTGTTCCCATTACTCGATTCTTTGGCAGTTGGTGAAAATTACTGATGGTTCTCCTTCCAAAGTAAGTAAGAGTTTCTGTAGGCAGAAGGGTTATTACTAAAATAAAATAACCTTGCTTAACTCATTATTTAACAATTTATTGTTATCAGTTATAATAAATTATAATTTTTAATAAAAGATATAATAATTATTGTTATCAGTTCCTGCTTTATCCTATGAGTAAGTATATTTTACCTCTTTGGAAGATAACCAGTCTTTAAGCCATGGACACATAGTTGTATATATATATACACAAAGTTAAAATTCTTATAAGAAATAACTGTAGTAGAAACCACAAGAGCTCTGATAGGTGACATGCTATAAAAAAAGAGAATAATATTGAAAGATAATAGATGTAGCTTTCGGTTCTGGCGTTATGGCACCTTGGAGCCCAAACTAAACAACATTCTTGTTAGAAACAACTTAAATTGTTTTTTGAAAAAAATTTAATCTATCCATGGCCATGCAAAACCAAAAAGAAAATATAAACCAGAGATTAAGTGAAACTAGGATCCAAGAGGGTCAAGCAGAGCACTGAAGCCTTCTTAACCTTGACGATCTTTTCTAATCTAGACAAATCCCAAGGCTCTTCCAAGGTGGAATGTCTAATAGGTAGCACATCTCCCCAGTAAAGTTGGGATCCTAAAGAGCTACTCCTAGCACAACGGTAAATTAGAAATAAACCCCACCAGCTCTATTCATGGGGGACTATAAGGAAAACAGCCTGTCTTAAAAATTTGTCGTTGATTAAAGGGGAGAAAATAAGTCTCCCATGAAAGTTTATAACCATGAGCTGGCTTTCACATGGGTTTCCACCCTAAATTCACACTATTTCAATGGTCCATTAAAAAAAATGAGATTTTGATTTAAAATGTTCTGTAGTGGTGATATCCTCAAGCACCTAGCAGAATCAAATATAAATTCTTTCTGAAAGACTTTCCCACAAATAAAATTTTAAGAAAAATGAGATCATAGTAAAAAAAAAACAAAGACCCAGTCAACTAAAAAGAAAACAAGAAACCATGAGTAGACCATGAAGAGAATTAGACCAAAAAAAATACTTTATAAATTGGAATTATCTGACACAAATATAAGATAAATATGTTTCAATTGTTTCATGAAATAGGAGACTTGAACATATGAGAAAAGAGTAAACACTTGATAAAGAATCAAATAAAAATACTATGATGTTTATATTTCCTCATCTTAACAAAACAAAGTGTTTAACCAGTAAAGAAGATTAATAATACATTTCCGTGTAGAACCAACAGCTTCATATGGAGCATTCTTTTCTCAGAGAAAGAATTTTTTTCTTTTTGTCCTTTCTGATTAATAATTTGGGGATTTCTCTGCCTTAGGAAAGTAATTGGGTTTTTTTTTTTTAATTAGAAAGATGGTAATTTATTGGTTAGCCTCTTGTTTTTTTTCTATTTTCTTGACAATTTCAGTCTTGAAAAGCAAAAATCAAAGTTAACCTTCTTTTATTAGAAACAAAAGCCTCTTTAAAACTGCATTATGCTTTCATATTTTTTGAAATATTCTTTAATATGGTAAAATTAAAGGAGATTGAATATATGTAAGTTAAAATTTGATAGCAAGAGTTTGTATGTTACACACAATTACTTTTATTCTGATTTTTTCATCTGGTTGATTTTTGTATTCCATTTTTCTCCACTGAGATCATTTTGGTTAACTGAATTATTTGTATTTTGGCTGAATGCTGATAATTGCTTTTTAGCAAATTTGGAGTATATAATTACCTAAAAATTTAGCATAATTAATAGTTAATTCCTCTATTAAATTTAATTTAAATTTTATTCTTTTACAGCCATATTCGGTAATTGGAGTGAGAATCTCTGTTCTTGAACCCACTTCTTTGCATATTTTCTATTTTTTAATTCTCTTATAGCAGAATTATTTTGAGATTCCTTGCCTTTCTGTTTAATTTTGGTCTGACACATTCTCCTAATAAAAGATAGCTTCATTATTTGTTATTAATCATAGTGCAGATTTCATGGTTGTCATTGCCACAGTGGCAATGCAGATTTTGTGGCCACTACTGATTTTTCTTTATGCCAGAAAGAATACTGCAGCATCTTTTAGGTGCTTTATAATTCAGTTGATTTCTATTTGTAGTTTTGTGTGCATTTGTGTCGTATGTGAAATTCTCCTTATTTAAGTTTCTCTCAAGTTATTTCTTCTCACTTTGAAGATGTTGGTAATTTTCTTATCCAAAGTATATTCAGTAATCATTGTATATCAGTTATGTCTGTAGTCTATAGTGATTCTCTAGGGGCTGGCACTGTGGCCAAGTGGTTAAGTTTGGTGCACTCCACTTCGGCAGCCCAGGTTCATGGGTTCAGATCCCTGGCATGGACCTGCACCACTTGTCAGCCATACTGTGCCAGCAACCCACATATAAAATAGAGGAAGATTGGTGCAGATGTTAGCTCATCAAGCAAAAAAAAAGAGGATGATTAGCAACAGAGATGTTAGCTCAGGGCTAATCTTCCTCAGCAAAAGAAAAAGAAAAATTATAGTCTTCTCTAAGTGATAATCTTAAAAAGCATGAATCTTCAAGATATGTGCAAACTTTAAAAATCTTTCATTGCTAATATTACTTCTTTTAAAACAATTATTTTAATGACTCTTATGTATAATAATTACTAGATCAGGAATTGCCAAACTTTCTAATCCCCCATATGATGTAGAATATTTTTGAAAATTTAAGAGCCACATGCATAAGCTTTGTATACATATAATCTATATTATTAAGATCCCACTTGATAAAGTCAACTTTCTAACTATAGTTCCAGCCACATCATTAACTTATTGTGTAGATAACCTTGAAGCAAGTCACTTAAGTAATTTTAAAGCAGATGATTTATGTCAAAGCATTTTATCAGTTGTAAAGTGCTTTCCAGATAGTGATAACAATTAAAAAATATCTCAGGTTACTTATTTGTAAAATTGAAAATTGTATTTGGCCAATCTTTTCTAGCTCTAAAATTCTGCAATCTATGGTAAGGTTAACTGCTTCACTGAAGATGTCTGGATAGATATACAAGAATCTTAACAGTGGTTACTTCTGGGAAACAGAAATTCTTTGGGGGCAGGCATAAGAAGGAGAGAAATTCACCTTTTGCTTTATACCTTTTGATACTGTTTGAGGGACTGTTTTTGTTGTTAATATTTAACAGTGATAATAATTTCATCACAAAAATTAACTTATAAAACTACTAGTGCAAAAACATCTTGATTCTCCATTCTAATCTTAGGTTTTGGGTTATCACATATAACTCACAGAGTTTTTGAGCTTGGATGAATACTAGAAAAATGCTTAGTGTGTTCTATATCTTATTTGCTGTAGCAGCATTATTCTGTTGTTTATAAATGTATATTAGAGCTACAAAGGAATTTGGAAATGATGATGAAATCTGTTCATTTTAGATAAGGCCTAGAAGGGGACATGGTTGTTATTACCTTTTTGATGTGTCTTAACATTTCATAAATCACTTGAATATAAATACTCTAATTTAATTAAATCTTCTAGTAAACCTATAAAGTGGATGTTACCATAATCCTATTTTACAGATAAGGAACCTAATACGAAAATTGGGACTTAAGATCACAGACTTATAGCACAAGTCTTTTGAATCTCAATCCAGTCGTCTCTCTGTTAGTACTCTTTAAATTCTTGTATTATTAAGCTTCTAGTACAAGTAGTTCTAGAGAATTTTGTTGTGGGTGTTTGGTTGTTTTTTTTTTTTTTAGCAGATTTCCTAGGGGCACATTGGTTGACTCCTCACTGAACACAAACTGCCAGTGTCTGTTAATCAGTTGGATAGTGAAAAGTTAAGTCACATAGCCAATTTTCTTTCATACTTCTGTATCCCGAAAAGCATTTAAATGAGAAGTTACTGTGATTTTAAATGGTTCAGTTTGTAATGCCAGTGGGTTACAGTTAAAGTATAGGAAGGACTTTGGTAATGATGCACCTAAAACTCTCTATCCATTTTTTTTCCCTTTAATTTGTTTCCTGAAATTTAAATGTAATACAGTAGACCCTTGGGGTCTATATATTTAACATTTGTAATGTTGATCATTTAGAGACAATTTGAAAGTCTTATTACATGAATTGATTTGGGGTTTTTGTTGAATAATTATGATGTTAATATGGAGCCATTTAGCTAGTGAGGGAGCTAGCCAGCTAACCACTATTTGTTTTTCTCTACTCATTATTACATTTATAGGAACTCATTTAAATCTCTGAAGAGGACACTTACATTTTTAATGAATGAATTATGCTTATTAGTATTTGGTGTAAAATATAAGACAGGGTGGTTTTCATAAATTTGGACTCTCTTTCTTGAGTATGTGTTCATTGTAAAAAATAAAATAAAATTTCCAAAGTTTAGTAGATAACCACTGTTAATACTTGGGTGTATTTTCTTGTACTATTTTTTTCTTACATATTTTTCAATCTTATTGAGATCATAATGTTTACAATTTTGTGTCTCCTCTTCAATTAACATAACATGTTCTTCAGTTATCAAGAAATGTTTATAGATAATATTTTTAATGTATTCCATCGTGTAGCTATGCCATAATTTATTTTACCACTCTCCTCTCTTAGATATTTAGGTTGTTTAAACATTTTAACTAATAAAATTAATGCCATGATGGGCATTCTGGTGCCAAAGCTTGTTTATGTTTTACATTGTTTCATCTGTATTATGTTCTTGGAAATGGAATTGCTGGGTCAAAGATTGTACATACTTTTAAGGCTTGATACATATTGCCAAATTGCTTTTTAGAGAGTACTTTCTAAAATTTATTTTTCTTCTTTATTCTCATGAACACTGTCATTCAGGAGATTATGAATGGTAATTATATTTGAAGTTTAAATTCAAGTTATAATTTAACTCAACAGTGAACACTATTTTGTAAAATGAAGTATATGAGAATACTATATCAAGAACAGGATTAGATCTTTATTTGAAATGGAAGTGTACTGGGTTTCACCAATGGGTATTTCCTCTGTTCCCCTAATTTCCAGAGTTGAAGCTCTTTGGCAGTCTCACAGGTCATGCTCAGTATACTTTGCTCCGGTGCCCCCTAGTGCTGGTCCTGTAGAAGCAGCCTTCAGTTTTTCTTCTCTGTAGCAGAAAACATCCTTCTTCCTTCAGCTCCTTCTGGACATATACAAAGAGATTTAAAGAGCCAGGTAAATAAGAGTTAGGGCTAAAATAATGCCCCTATTGCCTTTTTTGGCTTGGGGATATAGAATTTATCCTCAATTTTTTTTTCTCCTTGGAGGAGCTGTCCTACTCTGTAGTCTTAAATTTGTAGTGCTCTCTGCCTTACCCTGCATGTTCCTATCTAGACAGCAGTAGGGAGGACCTGGGGCAAACATTCCTGCCTTCTGGACCCTGGCCCTTTTCCTAATCCTGTAAATTAAAAAAAGTCAACATTCCTCAGGTAGCTACAAGTCAAATTATTATTGAGAGTTCAGCTGCAAAATTTGTTCCTCCATTACCCTGTTGACTGAAGGTTCTCCTCTGCAAATTCCAGCTTGTTTACCTCCAAACAGACTGGAGAAGGGAGGAGTTAGGGTGAAGGTGGGACTGGTGGTGGCCCAGCCCTGTGAGGAGACACCTTTAACCTTGCTATTCTTCATACCAATATACATTCCTAGAAATGTACTAGAAATAGGCTCAAATGTATGAAAATCTACAAACTGCTTACTATACCTCTTCCTTTCCTCTTCTCTTCCAGGTCCTTTAGAATAGCAGTAATAAGAAAGAGAGAGCTCACTCAGGTCCTTGCACCAAATTCCTATGATAACCACATACAGATAGCACTTCTCCATCTGCAGAGTTAATTGCTTTGAGAGGGAACGGAATGGGGCCAAGAGTGGGAAATAATAGCTATCCCTCTAGGAACAAATTTTTAATAGTGTATAACCATTTTACTTCATTCTTTTCTTCTAGAATCTTTTCCCCTTACCTGTTATTTCTTGAGAATTCTATCTTCAATAAGTATCTAATTAGTTTTAAGCCATTCCTTTTGATGTTTCATGACTTCAGAGTCGTTCTGTGATAGTTATGTTCCTATTAATATTATGTCCTATCTCAAGTGCCTGAATGGTGGGGTCTGGGATAGTTAGGGGAGAAAAATCTAGGCCTTGTTTTATATCCATTTCTTGTTCAGCTCTTAGAATGTTCTTTAAAAAAAAAATCTGGAATACAGAAGTAGATGGCTCTTTATACCAAATTCTGAACTTCTCCAAAATTTTATCCAACTCCAACATTCTAAAATCCTTTGGAGAGCCACCCCTGATGGCCTAGTGATTAAAGTTCAGCTTGCTCTGCTTTGGTGGCCCGGGTTCAGTTCCCAGGCGTGGAACCACATCACTCATCTGTCAGTAGCCATGCTGTGGTGGTGGCTCGTGTAGAACTAGGACTCACAACTAGAATATGCAACTGTCTACTGGGGCTTTGGGGAGGGGAAAAAAACATCCTTTGGAAACCAGAAGTAAATATGTTCAACTTAGAAAAGAACTTGAGTTATCATTCCAACATTCCATTAAGAGTGCCTGGCCTCCAGTTTTGGAGCTTGATTCTGGTAGGGAATACCCGCCTATCTTAAAGGACAGCACAAGGCTTCCTCAGCTTCACTAGCCTGTCCAGTTGGATGCTACTTTTACTTACACAGGGACAGTGGTCTTTAAAGCACCAAATTTATAAATACTCAAACTCCTTAAGATATTTAATACCTCGTTATCTAAGTAATGAGCCAGAACTGAGAAGGTCTATTCTAAATAATTACTATAATGTAAAAATGTGTTTTAACTGAGCTTATCAGAGGCCTAAATAACATTAAGATTATTTAAACAAAACATTAACACTTCTCACTTTCTAGTACAGAGATTGGAGATTTTCTCCCCCAAAATTAATGATAAAAGACATTCACTTTCCTTTCATGCCATTTATTTGAACAGAAAGGAAATAGGTGTCTTATCCTACTTAATATCCCCTGAGTGATATAGTAATGCATTTTTCCTTTCTACAGTAGGTTTTTTATTTTAAAAATGTTTTTTCCAGTGGCCATTCTGTAATTACTAGGTATTTGTTAAATGACTTCTTGTTGCTGACCCAATTTATATACATACGAAGCTCCAGTTTATAAATAGGGTATATTTCCAGCATTTTTTTGTGTTGAAACATAGCCTTTGGAGTTAAATCCGAGTTCACATTTTGGCTCCATTTCTTCCCACCTGTGACAAAGATAATCAAGTTACTTCACCTCTGGACTTCAGTTTCCTAATGTGTGATATTCACTGCTGAATAGGCTTGTTGAGAAGATTAAATTAAAAGAAGTGTTTCAGTAAACAGTAACTGTTGTTTTGATGGCATTAAATCACAGTCCTATTCTATGCTTTCCTAATTTTCTCCCCTACCAAAACCAAGAATTGATACTAAATAAACTATTATCTAAGGCTATGGGAGTATGTAAACATGCTCAGTAGCTAGTGTAGGTTTGGGATACAGCATGGTAGATTTTTGTCCTCCATCTGTATTTTGGAATAATTTGGGAATTCAAATCTCTCACTTTGGTCCTAATAGTCACTACTTTTCCCCTGTCCCTCTGACTCCTCCTCCTTTAGCTTCCTTCATCTTTGTACACACAGGAAAGAGAAATCGGAAGATGTTTTGGAACTACAGTAGGCAGCGTAAGGGTGCCTGGATCATAAGTGGATTAGCCCTTGAGGCAATGGCAGGAGTCAGCAGGTGGGGATTCAAATCGCCAAGAACAGCAACAATGAAAACTAGGTATTACATCTGGGGTTTAAATATCCAATAGTTATTTTATTGTGTATTCACCAAGTAGAACACTCCCGCCCTAGCCGCCAGAAGACAAGCTGGTAGCAGTTATTCATACTCAAAGGTGTGACATAGGGTTTATTTACCCCACCAAAATGATGAGGCTTTTTGTCTCTTGCTCACTGATGTGTTCCAAGTGAATAAATTTAGTTCCATCTGTTTTTTTCATATTTAGTATGGATATTGACTTGAGCTGAAAAATAATTTAATAAGCTTCATTATGTGTTAGTAACTATGCTAAGTACAGATAACCATAACATATTTTATGCCTCCAGAGAGCTTTATAGCACAGTACAGACGGCAAACTACAGCCCATGGCCAAATCTGGCCTGACACTTGTTTTTGTAAATAAAGTTTTAATAGAACACGGCTATGCTCGTTCATTTGTGTACTGTCTAGGGCTGCTTTCATGCTACAATGGTAGAGTTAAGTGGTTGGAACAGACTATATGACCCACAAAGCCTAAAATATTTACTATCTGACCCTTTACACAAAAAGTTTGCCAATCCCTGGCCTAGTAAGGTAACCCCTTGTTCTTGTTTACTAGACTTAGTCAACAACCCTACTTGCCTATTTTTGTGCCTCTTTTTATTGTGAAAATTGATCACTAAATTCTTAACAGGCTTTATTTTCATGTTCTGAGATCCTTGACCTGGTTTAGGTGCTTGATACAAAAGAATAAAGCCAAGGTATTATTTATTTTAAATCTCAGTATAATCTTATCATCTGACCCATTGGAATTCCAATAGCTACTTTAGGAAAAAGTGCTCTTGATGCCAAGCTGCTTTCCAAAAATAAGAGAAAATACTGGTTTCAGGTAGGAAAAAAGCGTTTGAAAGGAAGTAGCATATATTTAGTCCGTATACAGTTTATGTGGACTAAGAGAAAGGAGTAGAATTACTCTTCCATTCACTCTTTACCTTCAGTTCTCACCCCTGTAATTGAGGTACTCTGACTAGAAAGGTAATTTATTTAAGTAGAATTCCATTGTGTTCAAAGTGGTAGAGGTACTCCCTAAACATTCTAGTTTCTTAAAATTGCAGTCTGGATAATCACCATACCTTGTTCTTGGGTTGTTCTTTTTCACCATCTGTTGGGTTGATTGTCTTTTCTGTTTGTATATAAATATATTTGAGTAATTTGAGTTTCAAATTTCTTACCTCTATAATGCTGCCTGTTCCTTCAACATGTTAACTTTCTCATCTTATAGAAAGAGTCATTATAGTAAAATGGTTAAGAGCACAGACTCTGGAGGCAAACTGCTTTGGTTAATTCACTCCTGCATTTACTAGCTGTGTCTTTGGGCCTGCATTTAACACCTCTGTGCGTCTTTCTTCATATGTAAAATGGGAGTGATAATAATATTAATACCCATCACAGTTGTGAGAATTAGTTGACTTAATATGTGAAAAGTTTAGATTAGTGCCTGGTACAGAGTAAGTGCCAGTAAATGTTAATTTTATTATTGAATTCTAGCCCAGAAAAAAATGAAATACTGCATATAAAATACTCATATTTATTCAATGTAAGTTAAGAATGTTTAATTTTTTTCATAATGACTTACAGCTGTTATAGCAAGAGAGCAGAGAAGGTATTCTGATCCAGAATATAAGGAATGTACCAAGTTTTCTCAAATTTGAAAACAGTCAATGATTTCTTTTTTAAAGGAGTTTGAGGTTAAATGTGCTAATTTTTGCTGTTTAGACCAAGCTCTTATTATTTGCCCTATTTGGATTCTTTTTATATTTGTTTTTATTTTCTTATTTTTCTTTTCCTTTTGAATATCATCTATTCCTGTTTTTCAGAAGACAGTAAGAACAAAGCCCGCTTTATGAAACTTATTTGTTATCCCAGTACTGGAGTTTTAAACTGTTAAATCCTGAACCTCTTTAAAAATTTAATTTAACATCCTGAAAATTTCTAAAGGTACTTACTACCACAAGTCCTAGTAATGGTTGCCTGCCTTAACTTGAGCAAAATCACCGTCTTGGGAATCATAATTCCAACTATTTAAATCAAATGAAACGTAAGATGCCAGCATAATGAAGAGGAAAATTGTGGAATGAAAGAATGCACTGTGTTATGAAATCCACAAGAACCTAAATTCTATTCCCAGCTGTTCAAAGGGATTTTTACTATATGAGATTAGCTAACTCTATTAAATATACAATATCTGTGCCCATTTACCTAAACTGTTGGTATTTTTATTTCTCTCAATGGCATCTAACTGATTACAATTAAATTAACTTTGTTGAGCACTCAAATAATATTGAGGTTGCTTCCAAATCAAGGCCAAACTACTGCTAAAGGCCTTTAGCTTCTATTTCCTTGGTTGCTTCCAATTTCCAATTTCTTCTTAAAATACTACTACTGATTAGTCATCAGTAGATTGCTTACTTAATTGTGTTGTTAAATTTACAACTCTTAAGGTGAATTGGCAAGTAATCATTTTACATAAGACACATTTGCTTTATGATTGACCTTTAAAGGAATCTTTGCCTCCAACTCCAAAGATAGCTGATTCCCTAGACTGCTTCTTTGCACAGTAACCAAGAACTTTAAGGGAATAAAGGAGCATTAATACCTCCTAGCATCATTTTTTTAACTCTGTTTATTTTTTGATAAAATAAACACATTACACGTTTGCCCCTAGGATTGGGGTATCATCTGTATTATGTATACTTGCATTTCACTCAGTAAATATTTGTTAAATTCCTGGCATGTGCCAAGCACTATTCTAGGTACTAGCAATGGAACAGTGAACATTCATCCTTTAAATACTACAAGGTTTACCAGTTAACACCTATCTGTTCTCATGTGAATGCTTAGGAGTTAATTCAGTAGAATATCACAGAATGCCGTAGAACCTCAGAGAATACATAGTTCAACCCTCTTGTTTATAGATTTTAAAAATCTGTAATCCTGAGATACAAAATAATTTCTTTAGGGTCACATAGCTAGTTAGTAGCATGGCTTGCTTTTTGTTTTTCTTTCCGTTGTTCATCAGCAAACATTCTCAAATCTTTTCTATTAAAAAGGTCAACTAAAACAAAAACAAAAACATCCTCCAATCAATCCCCAAAAGACCTCTCTAGCAGCCATCCTGTTTTTCTCTGACTTTTTACAGTCAAACTTTTTTGAAAGAAACTTCTTCCAAAACTCTACTCATGCCTTCTTCCTATCTTCCTTTCAACCCAACTGCAGTCTGACTTAAGCCCTTGTAATTCCATTGAAAGTGTTCTCCCCAAGGTCACTCACAACTTCATCATTGCTTTATCCTTGAGATACTTTCTGATCCTTATCTTGTCTTTTCTCTCTGTGGTACTTGTCATTATTAAATTACTCCATTTTTAAGTGTTTTCTTTCCTTCTGGGATGCCATGTTCTTTTGGTTTTATTCCTACTTTACAGACCATTTCTTAGATTTCTTCATAAGCTCTTCTTTCTCATCCATCTTTTAAATATTGGTATTCCCCAGGATACTTTTGTTGGCCTTCTCTGCATATTCTCCTTAAACAGTCTCATCTACTTCCATCACTTCCGTTGCCATCTAAATGATGAGGACCCCCGAATCTCTATTCTTGCTCAAATTTTTTCCTTGGGCTTTGAACTCATATATTCAGCTGCCTACTAGACATCTCCAATAGGATATCTTTCAGGGATCTCAGATCATCTTCTCTAAAATTGAACTCTTACCTTAACATTTGTTCCTGGGTTAACTATCTCAGTGACTTATACTATAATCTGTCTAGTATACAACCACCTAGAAATTTAGGAGAAATCATCAACAGCCCCTGTTCTGATTGGTTCCTAAATTCTATCATTTCTGCTGCTTCAATTTCTCTTTAATCTATTTTCATCTTTACTGCCAACATTTTATTTTCAGGCCCTCATTCTAGATTATTCCTATGGCCTTTGTTAATATGTAAGAAAATATAGAATAATGATTAAGAGCATGGACTTTTGAGTCAGATAACCCTAGGTTTCAATCCTTAGTCTATCACTTAGAATCTATGGGTGCTCTGAACTTCAGTTTCCTCATCAGTAAAATAGGAATATTACCACTTTATTTCATAGGGTGATTATGAGATTTAAATTTATGGCCCTCAAAACACAGTGCTTGGTCCATAATAAGCCCTCAACAGAAGACTGTATCTACTATTAACTAACCTCCTTATTCCACATCATTCTCCAGTTCTTCTTAGAATATGATTCGTTAACACCAAATTTTAGCACTCTCATGATAAAAATCCTTCTTCTGTAGTTCTTGATTACCATCAGGATCATCACCAAATGATTTTAACATGGCATCTTAAATGGTCTTTCATTTAAACGGTTTCTGTTTTCCTCTTCAGCTTTTCTCTTGCCACTCCTCCCTATTTATGCCCCAGCTACAATAAATTAACAGTCTCTCAAAAGCACCTCTAGGCTTTTGAACATTCTCTGCCCTCTGGAGCACCTTTTCCTATAGCTAGATAATTTTTAGTTGTTGTTCAAGCCTCAGCTTACATTTTATATTCTTTGGGAACCCTTCTGTGACTACCTTTGACTCTGGGTTAGGTTTTCCAACATAGCACTCCTTACATTCTATTGCAGCTGCCTCTTCCCTTTTGTTTCCCCTAATGCATTGTGAATCTTTGAAATTAAAAAAGGTTAAGAAATATTGAGGTTTGGTTATTGGATGTTCATCTGCAGAGACATCAGAGTTTCTCAAGGCAGTATCCTTTTTACTACTCTGCAGAAGATGAGCTTATTCCTTCTTCCAAATACTCTATTCATGTTAGCAAAAGGAGATGTGTATAATTTTTTAGGTATCATTACTTGGGATGTGAAGATTCCAAAAAGGAATAAGTACTGTCATCTGTACAAAATAAGAGGAGGTTAAAGAATTGTAGTTGAATAGAGTACTTTTTTAAAGTGATTCCTACATCAGCCTTTGCTCATTTAGTTACTCTTCATTACTATTTTAAATATCAATTTAATACTGAATTATCTGCATACGTCTTACTCGTTAGTCAGTGAGACTATGAGCTCTGATATCAGACAGTCCTGGTTTCAAACCTTTGTCAATAATGACAACTTCTTCTAATCAATATAAATATTAAGTTATATAACAGTAGGTCCTCAAACCAGTGCCTGACACGTTATATGTGCCTGATAAATTGAAATTTCCTTTTATACTTCTCAAATGTTTGATATCAAATATTGTATGGCCGTCTAATTAATCCGTCACCCATCCAATCTTAAATTAAAGCCCATCCTCCTATGAAGGTCCATCCAGCTCAACTATCTCTGCTTACAGTTAGAGTTAATGCTAAAAAATTTGAACACTTAAATTACCTTCTCATTGGTCTACTCCCTGCTAGGATGTTAACTCTTTGAGAACATGGACACTGTCTTAAAATTATCTTCCTTCCCTTGACATTTTGCAGGATGCTGAGAATATGTGAGAAATTCAGTACACGTTAACTACTTAATTGATTTTTTTCAATGTGCTGCTGTGCTCCCTCACCTTACTACCAGCTAGTATGTGTTATAAGAATGACTAACAATTTTAATATCAGCTTAAGTAAACCATATTTATAAAGGAGAATATGTTCGAGGAAATCATACTGAGCATTCCATTGCTAAATAGAACTGTTAGGGATTATCAGTTTCACTGCCACCCTGCCCCCTTCCATTAGGATAACTAAGAAATATTGTATGATTTGGTTCCCAACAATAAATTTGGTTTTGTGAATTTCCTTTATAATAAACCAATTTGGCCATTTTCTGTTAACTATTTCTTCTGGATCAGTCTTCTAGGATACTGTAATTCATGCTTGCAAATTTGAATGTGTCTTACAGGAGGATTTGTTGGTATTGAGGAAAACCGTGAAATCCTTTTTGGCTGTTTGCCAACAGTGCCTATCTAATGTTAATACTCCAGTGAAGGAACAGGTAAGAAATTATCAGTTAAGAGCTCCCAATAAAAATAACTCAAATGTATTGAAGAACAGTTGCAAGATGTAATTTTTTATGGCAGTTCTTAGCATATAGGTCCATCCCTAACATTTGTGGGACTGGGACAAGAGTATAGATGTCTGAATAATTAAGTTACAAAGCAATCTAATAAACCTATTTATGTCTTAATCCCTTGACAAGTATACTCTTATAATAATCTGGAAGGCCAGGTTCAAATTTAGAATTCTTGACTCCTAAGAATTCTATGCCAGAACTTGGAGGGTTGGGGAGCTGGCCTATGGCCCGCCCTCTTCTCATCTCACCTTCAGCTCTTCCCCACACCAGGAAGAAGTTCTCACACATGCATGTGAACACTTCAGCCCACATGTCCAAACTCTGTCAATATCACCCCGGCAAACAGCTGTTCCTTGACCACCACCTTGGGGCCTAGGAATATATACACACTGAAGATGCAGCGTGCCTAGGGAAGTGGCCTGTACAGTCTCTGATAGCAGAGTCAAGTCTGATAGGGCAAGGAATCCCTGAGTCCCTGTACCTGGACAGTGGTGTAGAAGTAGGGCTACAGGTAGGATATCCCATTTTATCTGGTCCAACAGATTCCTCACTCCTTAAGAAGGAGTGCAGCCCAAAGAGGGTCAAAGTGGAACCCAAGGCAATACCATTCCTATGGAGTGATTTTGTAAGCTATTTAATTATACTCTTCTATTAGGAAATACTTTTATATAAAACAGAATGTACCTTTTCCATACTGTTTCTTATTATGATGTTGGGCTAGAAAAAGAGTCTAGTTAAAGGGTACACTAGTACTTATCCTTTGCTATCTCTTCTTACAAATAGGTTATCTCAGGTCTCTTTTCTATTGAGTTATCAGCATCTAACTTAAAATGAGAACAGAGATGGTCTTTCGTAAGTCTTATTCTCTGAACCTTCTAAACTCCACCAGTGCTGTCTAAAAATACCTAGCTCTGGACATGTAAACCAAAAATTCAGTTTTCTACGTCATCACTATTTGGTGATATCTAAAACCCTGGCCTTTGTAAAAAAAAAAATATATATATATATATATATATATATATATATATATATATATTCCCCTGGATTCTCTTCATGTTTCCCTCTTTTCAAGTAGCTCTCTCTAAACATCTTTATGTATTTCATGGTTGCGTAGTCAGAGGATGAACTGCCGTGATTCTTGCTGGAGGTGGATAGCCAAGTGTATAGCCATCTCCAAACGCATGCCAAAATTGTGTTTTCCCATAGAAATCAATTTTTGGAGGGGGGTGAGTGGATTGTTTTGAGGTATCAGAGCCCTCAATTATCCCACAACAAAATCTTTCAGTTAAATAAACTGATAACACAGATTTATTTCATACCCTCCATTAAATAGGGCAAATTTGGCAATATAACTATAATACTTTCTCTTTAGAGAAATGTATTGAAGGTTCCCTTATATAATTAAATTTGTTGGGAAGCTTTTAGATACTGGTTTTTATGTGAATGGTCTTGAATTCAATTTTTAAACCTACTGTTAGAGATTGGTTTTTTACATTAGATTTTTTAAAGAAGAATCCAAAATAGTAGCTTACAGGTTTAGAATACTGCATTGTAATTTGTTGAATAATGTAGTTTGTCTTAAGATTTATGCTTATTATTTGATTAAGCAGTATATATGATTGACTTCTAATCTCTGTCGTAATTTATTGTATCGATTTTGTATTTCCAGAGTTGAGTTTAAATCTTTTTTTTTTTAAGTGTAAGTCAAAATCTCTTAGCTGTTTTGAGTTAATACAGCCAAGTAAAAGAAATAGGTTATATTTGGGTGAAAAAGTCTTAAATGTAACTAGTGTTTAATGAGAAAAAAGTAGTTTTATTTGAAAATTAAAACTAAGTAGTTGGAACTTAAATACTCAAAATTTTTGTTATGGTACTGTTATTGAACTGTATTTAATTTAGTATGTTTTCATTAACAGTGATTTGTAGTTTTAGCTGTATTTGTATAATATTTTACTGATGAATTCCCTTTGCATTTCAGGCTTTCATGTTACTCTGTGATCTTTTGATGATTTTTAGCCACCAATTAATGACAGGTGGCAGGGAAGGCCTTCAGCCTTTGGTGTTTAATCCAGATACTGGGCTCCAGTCTGAACTCCTCAGTTTTGTGATGGATCACGTTTTCATTGACCAGGACGAGGAAAACCAGAGCATGGGTATTTATAGCTATCATCCTGTCAATATTGTTTACCAACCCCAAAAGATATGAGAAAAAAATTCAAATTTAATCATAAAAAATACTGGAATTTCTCTCTCAAAAAAAAAGTTAATAACAATACATTCATGTAGTTAAGAAGCCAACAAGAATGAAAATGTACACAATTTAGTCTCCCTCCTTTAATATAGTGCCTTAGAGATCTGCCCCTATCATGAAACACAGAGCTTCCTTATTCTTTTTCCAATAGCTACATAGTATTTCATTGTTTAAATATAGCATATTATAGATATTATGCATCTCATGTTGATTGACATTTGGCTGGTTTCCAATCTTCTGCTGTTATAAACTATGCTATAACAAATAATTATGTACATTTGTCATCTCCCACATATGTAGGATAGATGTTGTTTCTAATTGAACTGCATCCAGGTTCACAATTTCTCTAAAGGAAAGCATCTGAGTTCCTATCTATTCCTGAATGATCATCATATATTACTTAAATTAACAAAATATAACTATAAGATATTAAGTGCTGAAAGATTGTTATCAAACCTCACCAGTCACAATTGTGCTGAGCCTGCAGAATGATAACTTAGCAAAATTAGACTGGACATGAATAATTGTAAACGAGTGTTACATAGAATAGACTATTTGTAAAATAGGTGACTTAAGCTCTCTAAAATAAGATTTGTGGCATATCTGATCCACAGTTCTATTTTAGAAAATTTGAAACAGAACATTTTAGAAAATAATAGACTGTGAAACAAAGTATATTTAGAGTGCATGTTAAGCTCAGAAGATAAAATTTTCCTGCTACTTCTCTTAAGCAAAAAGATTTCCAACTTCTCAAAGCCTTGATGCTTCACAGCAGGACCAATTAGTAGAAAGAGAGAAGTTGAGAGTAAATTCTTTTATGAATATATACACGTGAAGAAGGGGAGAAAGAGCACTGTCCCCAAATAAGGGCAGGCCAAGACATGAGAGAATCAGTATAGAGCCTGAAACAGATGTGTTAACTTTTATTATCTGGAGGCTTATGGAGAAAATTTTCCTAGGATTACAAATAGACAAGCCAGTGGGATCTGAGAATTAAAAAATTGAGGAAGAAACACTATTTGTTTTGAAAGTATTTGATAGGATTTTGTTTTTAAAAAAAGTATATGTATATAACATGGTTTGCAAAATATATTTTATTTCTCTGCTGATAATGTAACTATGTTTAGGACAAGCACTGAAAACTAACTCCCCTATATACTTCCATTGCTCCCCTTATATTTTTCTGGAAGAAAACTTTTTCCCTGTGTCTTAAAAATTTCCAAAAATTTCTTCTCTGGGGAAATATATTAGCACATAAGGACTATTGAAATAAGAAAAGATAGCATCTTTAACGTAAATAGACAACAGTATTATTATGACAAAGTATCAGAAAAAAAGCTATATATGGTTTGCTTGTCTTACACAATCTTTGCTATGACAATCTCCTAGAAGATAGGAACCTTAATGCCTACCAAGTGTTAAACAAATGTGTAACTAAATATATCACCCTAAAATAATCAGTGTAACTAACAATTTTTATCCCATCTAAAACTGAATTTTACCTATTTGTAAAGTTATAATATAAGCTGGCTTTTTATTATACAGATTGTCTACATTGTTTTACCTTGGATAAAGGGCCAAAGTTCATAATAAATTTGTTTTCTCTGGTTAGAGGGTGATGAAGAAGATGAAGCTAATAAGATTGAGGCCTTACATAAAAGAAGGAATCTACTTGCTGCCTTCAGCAAACTTATCATTTATGATATTGTTGACATGCATGCAGCTGCAGACATCTTTAAACACTACATGAAGGTATAGTTTCATGTTCTTATTTTTCACCTTCCATCTAAGTGGCAGAGAAATTTGAAATTAAAAATGAAAGGATGATGATGGAAGTTAAAATGGACAGCTTTTACCTATCTATTGATGATCTGATATATTTTAAGTTTCTCTCTTTTATATAAGCTTTTTTATCAATCTCTACCATTATATCAATTCCATAAAGTAGGAGTGCCTCACATTTATATGAAAGAACACTTTTTCATTTTCTTGAGGCCATGGACTCTCTTGATCAACATGCAAGAAAGCTTATCTCTCTTCCTTATGACATTTCTTCAGATTTTTTTATAAGTTTGCCCACTGTGTATAGCGTGCCAACTGCCAGGCACTAAAGTTACAAAGTTTTTTTTTTTTCTTTTTTCTCCCCAAAGCCCCAGTACATAGTGGTGTATCATAATTGTAGAGTTGTAGCTCTTCTATACGGGACGCCGCCTCAGCATGGCTTGGTGAGCAGTGAGTAGGTCCGTGCCCGGGATCCGAACCAGTGAACCCTGGGCTGCCGAAGCGGAACACTCAAACTTAACTGCTGCACCACTGGGCTAGCCCCTACAAAGATTTTTAAATTCCTGCTATAAAGTGGTCTAAAGCTGGAGTTAGTCAAGTAATAAGACAATTGCATTATACAGTTTAATAGAGGTATGTATAGGGGTTCCTGGAAATATGTAAAACAGATAGCCAACTCTTAAGAAATATGAGAGTTAATGAAAACTGCTTAGAAGTGACTTCTAAACTAACTGAGATGATAAGCATAAATTAGTCAAGCAAAGAAGTAGTGGGAGGACTTAGAGGCAGATTGAACTTCGTGTACAAAGACACAAAGGGATAGGAGTTGTTTGGAGGAAATGCAAGTAACTCGATATAGCAACGTAGATTGCTTATGAGAACGGAGCTAGAGATAAGATTAAAGAAAGTGACAGGTTATACCTTACATACTGTGTAAGAAGTTTGGGTTTTTAGGTAAGGAAATGTTGAAGGGTTCTAAACCATTCTTCATATGACAGGACTTGGATACTCACCTCACTGGCCGTTCTCCTTTCTATAAGCTCCAGTTTGTTCCTGACCCTCTAAAAAAGCAGTGCTCAGAAATCTTTATAATACAGCCTGACAGGCACAGAGAGGAGGAAACACTTCTCAGTTTACGTGTTTTTGCCTTGTTCTCATGTCAGAGAGAGTATTTTATTTTGCCCATGTTAAGAACATTGTGTGTGCCATTGATCCACTTGTGTCTTTATCCATGTTTAG
Organism: Tapirus indicus; assembly: GCA_031878705.1. Classification (NCBI taxonomy): domain Eukaryota; kingdom Metazoa; phylum Chordata; class Mammalia; order Perissodactyla; family Tapiridae; genus Tapirus; species Tapirus indicus. The sequence continues at coordinate 15,933,661 of CM062920.1, forward strand.
ATATGGTCCAATTCTAGTTACGACATAGAAACTGATTTATGATATTTTGCTGAACAACTGCAATATGATGATCACTGTGCTGGTAGCCAGAAATTTAAGTAAGATATGATTTCTGCACTGAGGACCTTACAGATAAACAGAGAAACTGAAATGTAAACATGATATAATGTAACATGCTAATAATGAATGGTTCCCTATGTTTTCTATGCCACTTATATTTGAGGCACTGTTCTAAACTTTTATATTATCTTTGTTGATTACCCTGTGAGGTAGGAAATATCATCATCATTTACAGATAAGGAAATTAAGGCTTAGAGAGGTTAAGTAACTTTCCAAGGTCACACAACTATTAAAGTAGCAAAAATTGGGATTTGATTTTAGGTTTGTCTAGCTTCAAAGCTTAGCTCTTTCCACTGGACCATAAAGACTCAGCATGATTATTGTAGTGATAGATGTACAAATTACAAAGCAAGCACAGAATATAGAGAGAGACATAAGTGAGAGGAATTAGAGAAGGCTTCCTAAAGTACTGTAATGTCTAAACAGGGTTTGGGTGGATGACTATGAACTTACCATGGTTTTTCCTTGTCATCACTTAACAATACTGCATGGGTTTCAAGAAATGAGCCTTCTCCAAAGTTTTTATCATCCTTAGCAATTTTTGCACACCTCTGCTGTTTATAAACTTTAATCTTTTTGTGAGTATTCTAATAGCTACTTGCTACTCTTTGTTATACATCCTAGGCTATGTGGCTTTTGCCCCACTTCTCTGTGTGATCATTACAAATCTGAATTTATTAGAGATCTGCCTGTTGAACCACTTTAGTGTCTTAATATATCTTTCTCTTTTTTTCTACACTAGGATAATTTTTAATTGCACTGAAAGGATGATTCTTTTGAGCTATATCCCTTTTTGCACCTCGTATCATGGAAGCATACCCATCTTTTTGAAGATTATAAAAATCCAACTGCCAAGCTAATATACTCACTTCTTCACATAGGTTATAGGTTTTAGGCTTTAGCTTGGAAATAACATCTAGGTTTAATGGTTTCAAATAAAGCTTTTCCTGATTATGTACTCACAGGGAAAATTCTTTAAATCCTGTGTCAAAAAACTGAATTATAAAGAAATTAAATTTTTCTCAGTCACTATTGAAGATGTCAGAGTTTTTATTTTTTTTTATAATAGTAAAACATAGACATGTTAGGGGAGAAAATGAGATAGTATACAAAAGTATTAAATGAAAAGTTAAGTCTGTTACCCTAACCTGTACATCCCCCTTATTTAGGCCCACTCCCCTGGAGTAAGCAATTTTAACTGTTTTGGTTTTTGTTCTTCAGGAAGCTTCTACCAAAGATCTGTTTCTTGATTTGTCACCTTTTAAATGATGTCTGTGGAATCCATATTATAAAGAATGAGGGGGCCGGCCCAGTGGCATAGCAGTTAAGTTCGCGTGCTCCGCTTTGGTGTCCCAGGGTTCGCAGGTTTGGATCCCGGGTGCGGACAGACACACTGCTTGTCAAGCCATGCTGTGGTGGCATCCCATATAAAGTAGGGGAAGATGGGCATGGATGTTGGCCCAGGACCAGTCTTCCTCAGCAAAAAAGAGGAGGATTGGCAATGGATGTTAGCTCAGGGCTATTCTTCCTCATAAGAAAAAAAGAGAGAGAATGAGGAATTTTGCTCATCTATATCACATCCTCTCCTCTTGGAATTCCTAGTTTTTTTTTAAGTCTTACTATTATTAATTATTTCATAATCTTAAGTATCAAATGTGTATTCCTTTAACTTTAGACAGTATCTTTTAACTCTCATTATGTTTAAGATGGATAAATTAAACATGTCTGTACTCACCTTTCCATTTCTTCCACCAACCCATTCTTTATCTCATGAAATTTCAATAATTTTAAAGCTATGTTTTCTTTCTTTTTCTCACAGTATTACAATGACTATGGTGATATTATTAAGGAAACATTGAGCAAAACCAGGCAGATTGATAAAATTCAGTGTGCCAAGACCCTCATTCTCAGTTTACAGCAGGTAAGAAATTTGAAAGGAAAGAGATAAAAAGTAGAACTAATATTATTGAGCACTTCCATGTTCTTAGCATGTGCTAGGTATCTTACCTCATTTAAATTAGGTCATTATAACAATACATCACAGTGGATACTTTCTGGTATAAAGATGTGTTTATGTGTCTTTCCTTTTGGAAGATAATTCTATAGTTCACATTTCAAATAGATGAAATCCTAAAGTGATCTACTCTCAGACCAGATAAAATGCTAAATTGGACATTTAAAAAGTAATTATTTAAAAAGAAAAACATAGGGGCCGGCCCAGTGGCACAGCGGGTTGGTTCGCGCTTGGCAGCCAGGGGTTCGAGGGTTCGGATCCCGGGCGCCTGCCGACGCACTGCTTGTCAGCCATGCCTTGGCGGGGTCCCACCTAAAGTAGAGGAAGATGGGCACGATGTTAGCCCAGGGCCAGTCTTCCTCAGCAAAAAGAGGAGGATTAGCAACGGATGTTAGCTCAGGGCTGGTCTTCCTCACACGCACACAAAAGAAAAAAGAAAAACATAAAAATACATTTTAAATATTTAATGAGGAAGAGGCAACAGTAATAACCAATTAAGAAAATATGTCACATATATAGCATAAATAAGATTCCTAGTAAATGCCTAGTAAATTAATATAGAGATCGGGGTTGGTGGGGGTAGCGGTAGGTGTGTATGTATATATATTTAGTCAATGATAAAAGTCTCATTTCAAATCAGTGGGGAAATGATTGGGCCTATTCAGTAAATTATGATGGTCTAATTGACTGTGTATTTGGAAAAATAGCTATTTATAGCCCTACCTAACATGTACCCAAAATAACTACTAGGTAAATTATATATAAATATTAAAAATTAAAAGTTTATAAGAAAATAAAAGAGAATATTTTATATCCTGGAGTAGGGGAGTTCTTACTGAAGAAAGAAGACACAAAGTAGAAAAAAAATGATATATATAAACTTTAAATAGATCTGTACATCAACCAGCACTCTGAACAAAGTTAAAAAATAAATGACAGATTCGGGGAAGATATATTCAATCATACATAACAAATCCTACAAATCAATAAAAGAGATAAATAAATCCCTTAGAAAAGTAGGCAAGGGATATGAAAAGTCACTTGTCAGAAAAGGAAATCTTAAAAACCAGTAAACATATGAAAAGAGGCATACTTCATTAATAATTAATGAAATACAAATTAAAACAAGGAGATATTTATCATTGCTGAACAGATTGGCATGAATTAAAATGATTGATAATGCCAATGATTGATAAAGATGTGGAGAAAAAAGTCTCGTGTGAAAGAAATTGCTCTTGCCTTCTTGGAATATAATTTTGCACTATATTTCAAAATTTAAGATATATATTCTCTTTAAACCAGTATTTTTGCTGTTAGTTATGTACAGTCATATGTCACTTAAACAACGAGGAGACATTCTGAGAAATGTGTTGTTAGGCAATTTCGTCATTGTGTGGATATCATAGAGTGTACTTACACAAACCTAGATGGTATAGCCTACTACACACCTAGGCTATGTGGTACTAATCTTATGGGACCACCGTCTTTTGTGCAGTCTGTTGCTGACTGAAATGTCGTTATGTGCTGCATGACTATAGCTACAGTGCAGATGTGCAAAAAGATATATGTGTAAAAGATATTTCATTGCAGCAATCTCTGTATTGAAAAGTTGGAAATACTCTAAATGTCCATCAACAGAGAAATGATTAAATAAACTGTGATATTCTGAAGTATCTAAAAAAATTTTTAAACAAAATATTAAGTGAAAAATAGCAAGTTTCAGGACAAAATATGTGGTATGGTACCATTTATGTAAAAATTAAAACTTTGTATATGTAATATGTTAGTGTTTCTAAACTGGTCTAGAAAACTTTCAAACTTTAACATTAATTACCTTTGGAGAGAAGAATGATATTTAGTCAGAAAGATAAAAGAGAACTTTTACTTTGATATTCCTTGAATTTTGTAGAATGAAATATATTCTTTGTATTCATTTTAAATGTAAATTTTAGTTTAAGGCTATTGTATGCAACTATCTGTGAAAACATTTTAAAGTTTAAGAATTTATAAGCAATTACCTGTGAATAAATTTGAAAATCTCTGGAAAAACTGCTGTTTCCAGTCATGGCACGGTAAGTAGTTCAGGCCAGTCTATTACTGAAGAAAACTAAAAAGGTGGACAACATAATTAATAGAAGACAAGAGTTATTTCAATTAATGGTGTGATTAGAGTGAATGGAGAGATTGGGGGGTGAGGGAGTGAAGAAAACAGATGTAAACAATACTTTTCAGGACTTTTGCCATAAAGAGAATCAGAAAGATGGGTTGGTAACTGGGGGAGGAGATTGGAGTTAAAAAGTTAGGTTTTTTTTTTTAAGATATATGCATCTACTAGAGAGGGAATAGTTCATGATGCAGCAAAGAGCAGTAAGCACAGGAGCAAGACCTCTGAGTAGGTAAAAGGGAGTGAGATCCTGTATATAAGGGGGGAGTGGCTTTAGATGAAAGCCTGGACTATTCATCTCTCCTAATAGGAGGGGAGGCAGATGTGTACAAATACAGTTAAGTTTCTCATTTTGGTGGTAAAATGATGATTGCTTTTATATTCTTTGGTACTCCAGAGGTTTTCTTTTTGTTGTTATTTTGACACAATATATGTAATGTATATGGAATTTATCAAACCCCTCCATTCAGCTTAAGAACTTTTTCATGTATTTTGTTATGGGTTGGGAAAAATCATAGCCCCATATATACAGATGGTCTTCTTTTACATAATGTTCTTGTCTAAGATAAAATAAGTGAAAAAACAAAGTTCTCAACCCTATGTTTTATATATTGCCATTCCTGTGAAAACAACAAAAAGAATAATATGTAGTATGTGTCTATAAATATACTTCCTTTTCCCAACCCAAAATGCATTATTTTCTCATTAAAAATAAATACCTGTTTGCATTTAATTACACAACTAGTGTGAAAATGAGCTCAAGAAACTAATAGATGACTTGGAGAAGGAGAACAGTGTGGCTACAGTTAAATGGAAGGAGGCAAATATGTATTTTCTCATGTGCCTTTTAAATATTTTTAAATTATATTGCTTATTCAAAAATAAATATTTCTTAGCTGTAGGCTTTTTCCTCTTTTTTCTTTCCATCAGTTGTTTAATGAACTTGTTCAAGAGCAAGGTCCCAACCTAGACAGGACATCTGCCCATGTCAGTGGCATTAAAGAATTGGCACGTCGTTTTGCCCTTACATTTGGACTGGACCAAATCAAGACACGAGAAGCAGTTGCCACACTTCACAAGTGAGTGAGCTAAATAAACACTTTCTGTTATACAGAATCTGGTTTACTGAAATAACTGTTATTTGACCCATTTTTAAAGTGACAAATGATAGAATTTTCAAATTATAAGAACTTTAGAGATTGTCTAGTCTAGTGATTCTCAACTAGGAGGGCATTTTTAATTTGAAAAACACTTATTTAAACTGCCCATTTTTTCATCTTATAAAGTATAAGAAAGTAAAGTTTGAGTATTCTTGTCACGTCTATCAGATAGTGAGAAAATGTGGGAGACATGAGTTTAAAAACTGTGCAGTACTGATTTGGTAAACCTCATTTCATAACTAAAAACTGAATGACAGAAAATTTTAGGTACCTTACAAAAACTCACCCAGCTGCTTGGTGCCATGACCAACTCTAATAACCACATTTTCTGGCAATCTAATTATCTTTCCAGGGTATTCTGTTACCCCTAAAAGATACACATAGGAATTTAATTTTGTGGCTGCTTAGTTATTATTTTTCACAACTTATAGTTTTCTACTGTAAATAATAAAATTAAACATTATGCAAATATGTCATACAAATTAACATTATTTTACCATTTGAATTTGTCAGATTTTACTACCTTTAGTGATGATTTCGCTTCCTTCCCAACTGCTTTTGAAATTCTAGCCCATTGAGAGAACCATCCAGAAAAATAAGATGATATTTTCTTTTACTTCAGGGATGGCATAGAATTTGCCTTTAAATACCAAAATCAGAAAGGACAAGAATATCCACCTCCTAATCTGGCTTTCCTGGAAGTACTAAGTGAATTTTCTTCTAAACTTCTTCGACAGGACAAAAAGACTGTGTAAGTTGCACATTGCAAGAGAAGTAGCTATCATGACACCATTGTAATTAAAAAAATTTTTTTTGAAAAAATTTTAATCATCTAGATATAATTACTGTTGATAACTTAGACTCTGATTGTTTGTTTTAAGGACTGTAGTTTTCTTCAAGCTTTTATATATTGTTGTTCTTTCACTGCTCACCTTTCAGTACCCTAGGATTTGCAAGATGAAGTTAAGCAAGTGGAAATGATTTCTTATTCTGCAATTCAAAGATATATGAACATTGGCTTAGCCATTGTATAATAACCCTGTCTTCTTAATTATATTTTAGTTTTACTTTTTATTTAACTTGTTTCAAGAAGATTGATTTTTTTCTATTTTCTAGTTTTATAATAACAGTTTACAAAATAATATATGCTATTTTCAAAAAAATTTGTGATAAGTTTTATTTAGAACAAACTAGAAAACTTTCTAAGAGAGTGGTTCTCTAATGGATCCCAAATTTTATAGATTGATAGGAAGGTGAGTCAGTTAAATAATATGCTAAATGAACAGAAATTTGGAGACAGTTAAAGCTTATATGAATATGAGTGATAGTTCTAAGGAAAGATGTTGACTTCATGTTGGTCCTAAAATATTTATTAAGCCCCTAATATGGTCAGGGACTGTTCTATAGCTATTGTTCTAGTATGGCCAGGCAGTGAACAATACAAAGTTTCTGTCCTTAGAAAGCTTATGTTCTAATGCACGGAGACAAAACATAAACATACAAACAAACAAGAGTTTCAGGCGCTGAAATAGGGTAATAGGATAGAGAATGAGTGGTGTTGGATATTGGTGAGGGTGGGGTGGTGTGGAAACCTTTTTTAATACAGGCATTTACAAGTGTACATTTTCCTCTGAGCACTGCTTTAGCTGCATCTTGTAAGTTTTCATTTATTTCAAAGTATTTTCTCATTTCCCCATGTGATTTCTTCTTTAATCTACTGCTTATTCAGGAATATTTTAATTTCCGCATACTTACGAATTTCCAAATTTTCCTTTTGTTGTTGTTTTCTAATTTCATTCCAGTTTGATTAGAGAACATGCTTTCTATGGTTTTAATCCTTTTAAATTTATTGAGGCACATTTTATGGACCAGCATATGGTCTATTCTGGAGAATGTTCCATGTATACTTGAGGTGAATGTGTATTCTTCTGTGGTTGCTGAGTGGAATTTTGTTTTATAGATGTATGTTAGATCCAGTTGGCTTATAGATTTGTTTATAGTGTTGTTCAAGTCTTCTATTTCCTTGTTGTTCTTTTGTGTGGTGGTTTTATCCTGTTGAAAGTGGAGTACTGATGCCTCTATTATTATTGAATTATTATTTCTCCTTTCAGTTCTGTTTTTGCTTCATGTATTTTTGGACTCTGTTGTTAGGTGTATATATGTTTATAATTATTACTTTTCCCTTATTACTTCTAAGATTTTTTTTCTTTATGTTTGGCTTTCAACGTTTTGCTTATGATGCATCTGGGTATGGATCTCTTTGCAGTTATCCTGCTTAGACTTTGTTGAACTTTGAGGATGCATAGATTAATGTTGTGCATCAAATTTGGAAGTAATTAGCCATTATTTCTTCAAATTTATTTCTGCTCCTTTCTTCTTCTGGTACTCGCATTGCACATGTCACTGTACTTAATGATATCCCAGTTTCTCTCAGGCTCTGTTCATTTTTCTTCATTCTTTTTTCTCTGCTCTTCAGTTTGCATAATCTCTGTTGATAAATATCTTCAAGATGACTGCTTCTTTCTTGTGCCAGCTCAAATCTGTTGAGCCCCTGTAGTTAATTTCCATTATTTTACTTTTCAACTACAGAATTTCCATTTGGTTCTTTTTTATCATTTCTATCTTTTTATTCATAGTCTCTATTTAATGAGAGAGAATCCCATCATACTTTTAATTCTTTAGACATGGTTTTCTTTAGTTCTTTGAACATATTTATAATAACTGCTTTGTAATCTTTGTGGGCCAAGTTTCTATTACTTGCTCTCTTTTTTTGCTATACGTAGGTCACATTTTCCTATTTCTTTGTGTCTCATAATTTTTTGTTGATAATTGAACATTTTAGATAATATTACATATGTGATACATTGTGAAACAGTAATTTAGCTACTCTTGATAATGATTCTCTGCCCACCAGAGATTGATGTTGTTGTTTGCTTGGTCGTTTGTTTATTTGTTTAGAGTCCTGGATGAACAAACTCTGTGAAGTCTATTTCTCTTGCACTGTGCAGCCTCTGCTGTCCCTGCGCAGATTTTTTTTTCCCTTTATTTTTTATCATTTGGCTTGAGTACCGAGGGTCACCCCTGTGGCAACATAAACCTCTTATCAATCAAAGATTGTGCTTAAACCTCCTTAGCCAGTTAGATTTGTACCTTGTACTGTTGGATGTGTGTGTAGCTTGAAGGCTGCTATCACAGTTCAGGGTGTTTACTTTGCCCCACAGTCAGCCAAGGGACTAGGAGCTTGGAAGTTCCTTCTCTGATTGCTCTTGAGGAGGACAGCCTTGGGCATGCACAGTCTTCCAGACTAACAGGGAAGCATGAGATTTAATTTAATTCAATTTACTTATTTTAACTTTATTTTTTAGAGCAGTTTTAGGTTCACAGCAAAATTGAGGGGAAGGACAGAGAATTCCCAGATACCCCTGCCCCTACACATGCATAGCCTCCCCCATTATCAACATCTGCCACCAGAGTGATCCACTTGTTACAGCTGACACTTCACACATCATAATCACCTAAAGTTCATGATTTACATTACAGTTCACTCTTGCTGTTGTACATTCTGTGAGTTTAAACAAATGTATAATGATATATTCATCGTTATGGTATCATACAGAGTATTTTCACTTCCCCAAAAGTCCCATGTGTTCTTTCTGTTCATCCTTCCTCCCCTTCCCCCAACCTCTGGCAACCACTGATCCTTTTACCATAGTTTTGCCTTTTCCAGAATGTAATATAGTTGGAATCATAGACTATGTAGCCTTTTCAGATCAACTTCTTTCACTTAGTAATATGCATTTAAAGTTCCTCCATGTCTTTTCATAGCTTGATAGCTCATTTCTTTTTACTGTTGAATAAATTCCATTGTCTAGATATACCACAGTATTTATCCTTTCACTTACTGAAGGACATTTTGATTGCTTCCAAGTTTTGGCAATTATGAATAAAGCTCCTGCAGGTTTTTTTGAGGACATAAGTTTTCAGTTCTTTGGGTGAATACCAAGGAGTGCTATTGCTGGATCGCATGGTAAGAGGATGTTTAGTTTGGTAAGAAACTGGCAAATTGTCTTCCAAAGTGGCTGTACCATTTTATATTCCCACCAGCAGTGTATGAGAGTTCTTGTTCCACATCCTCACCAGCATTTCCTGTCAGTGTTCTGGCCATTCTAATAGGTGCGTAGTGGTATCTTATTATTTTAATTTGCATTTCTTTGCTGACATATGATGTGGAGTATCTTTTCATATGCTTATTTGCCATCTGTATGTTTTCTTCGGTGAGGTGTTTGTTCAGGTCTTTTGCCCACTTTTTAATTGGGTTTTTTTTTCTTATTGAGTTTTAGGAGTTCTTTGTATATTAGATAACAGTCCTTTTTCAAATGTGTATTTTGCAAATATTTTCTTCACTCTGTGGTTGTATTCTCATTCTCTAGACAGTGTTTTTTGCAGAGCAGAAATTTTTAATTTTAATGAAGTCCAGCTTATCCGTTATTTCTTTCAAGGATCTTGCCTTTGGTGTTGTATCTAAGAAGTCATCTCTGTACCCAAGGTCATCTAGGTTTTCTCCTATGTTATTTTCTAGGAGTTTTATAGTTTTGCATTTTACAGTTAGGTTTGTAATCCGTCTTGAGTTAATTTTTGTGAAAGGTATAAGGTCTTTGTCTAGATTCATTTTTTTGCTTGTGGATGTCAAGTTGTGCTAGCACTGCTTGCTGAAGAGACTATTTTTGTTCCATTTTATTGCCTTTGCTCCTTTGTCAAAGATCAGCTGGCCATATTTATGTGAGTCTATTTCTGGTCTCTCTATTCTGTTCCATTGATCTATGCATGTATTCATTTGCCAGTACCATATTTGATTGTCTTGATTACTGTAGATTTTTTTTTTCCTTTTTTCCCCCAGCTTTATTGAGATATATTTAACATATAACATTGTGTGAGTTTAAGGTGTACAATGTGTGATGATTTGATATACACATATATTGCAAATAGTATATATACTATATATGTAGTATATACATAGCTTTATAGTAAGTCTTACAGTTGGATAGTGTCAGTCCTCCAACTTTGTTCTTCTCCTTCAATATTGTATTGGCTATTCTGGGTCTTTTGCCTCTCCATATAAACCTTAGAATCAGTTTGTCGATATCCACAAAATAACTTGCTGAGATTTTGATTGGAATTGCATTGAATCTATAAATCAAGTTAGAAAGAACTGACTTCTTAACGATATTGAGTCTTCCTACCTATGAACATGGAATATCTATTTATTTCGTTCTTCTTTCATTGTGTTCATCAGAGTTTTGTAGTTTTCCTCCTATAGATCTTGTATATGTTTTGTTAGATTTCTACCTCAATAATTATTTTTGGGGGGTGCTAATGTAAATGGCATTTTTTTATAATGTCAAATTCCCCTTGTTCATTGCTGATATGTAGCAAATCATTGACTTTGTATTTTAACTTTGTGTCCTTGCTATAATTGCTTATTACTTCCAGAATTTTTTTGTCAATTTTTTAGGATTTTCTACATAGACAATCATGTCATCTGCAAACAAGGACAGTTTGATTTCTTCCTTCCCAATCTGTATACTTTTCATATCCTTTTCTTGTCTTATTGTGTTAACTAGAATTTCCAGTACAGTGTTGAAAAGGAGTAATAAGAGGAGACATTCTCCTATTGCACCTGATTTAGTGACTTTCAAGTTTCTCACCATTAAGTGTGATGTTTGGTATACAGTTTTTTGTAAGTATTCTTTATAAAGTTGAGGAAGTTCCCCTCTATTCCTAGTTTACTAAAAGTTTTTATCGTGAATGGATGTTGGATTTTGTCAAATGCTTTTTCTGTATCTATTGATATGATCATTTGATTTTTCTTGTTGTAGCCTGTTGATGTGTGATGTATTACATTAATTAATTTTCAAATGTTGAAGCAGCCTTACATACCTGGGCTACATCCCACTTGGTCGTGGTGTATATAATTCTTTTTATATATTTTTGGATTCAATTTGCTAATATTTTGTTGAGGATTTTTGCATTTATGTTCATGAAAATATTAGTCTGTAGTTTTCTTGTAATGTCTTTGTCTGGTTTTGATATCAGGGTAGTGCTGCCCTCATGGAATGAGTTATGAAGTATTCTCTCTTCTATCTTCTGAAAGAGATTGTAGAGAATTGGTATATTTCCTTCCTTAAATGCTTGGTAGGATTCATCAGTGAGCCCATTTGAGCATGATGCTTTCTGTTTTTGGAAGGTTATTATCAATTCAGTTTATTTAATAAGTATAGCTTATTGAGATTGTCTATTTCTTCTTGTGTGAGTTTTGGCAAATTGTGTGTTTCAAGGACTTGGTCTATTTCATGCAGATTGTCATTTGTGGACATAGAATTGTTAATAGTATTCTTTTATTTCCCTTTTAATGTTCATAGGATCTATAGTGATGTGTCCTCTTTCATTTCTAACATTAGTAATTTGTGTCCTCTCTCTTTTTTTCTTAGCTAGCCTGGCTAGAGGCTTATCAATTTTATTGATCTTTTCAAAGAACCACCTTCTGATTTTGTCAATTTTCTCCATTGATTTCCTGTTTTTGGTTTCATTGATTTCTACTCTGATTTTTTTTTTTTTGAGGAAGATTGGCCCTGCGCTAACATCTGTTGCCAATCTTCCTCTTTTTTCTTTTTTCTCCCCAAAGCCCCAGTACATAGTTGTGTATCATAGTTGTAGAGTTGTAGCTCTTCTATATGGGACGCTGCCTCAGCATGGTGTGAGTAGATGAGTAGGTCCGTGCCTAGGATCCGATCTGGCGAACCCCAGGCTGCCAGAGCAAAACGCACAAACTGAACCACTACGCCACTGGGCTGGCCCGTCTACTCTGATTTTTGTTATTTGTTTCCTTCAACTTTGGATTTAATTTGGTCTTTTTCTAGTTTCCTAAGGTGGAAGCTTAGATTATTGATTTTAGATCTTTGTTCTTTTCTAGGATGTGCATTCAGCGCTATAAATTTCTCTCTAAACACTGTTTCACTGCATCTCAGAAATTTTGATAACCTGTGTTTTCATTTTCATATAGTTCAAAATATTTTTAAATTTCTCTTGAGATTTCTTCTTTGACCCACGTGTTATTTAGAAGTGTGTTGTTTAATCTCCATGTATTTTGGGATTTTCCAGCTATCTTTCTGATATTGATTTCTAATTTAATTCCATTGTGGTCTGAAAGCAGACATTGTATGATTTCTCTTCTTTTAAATTTGTTAAGGCGTGTTTTGTGGCCCAGAATGTGATCTCTCTTGGCGAATGTTCTAGGTGATCCTAAGAAAAATGTGCGTTCTGCTGTTGTTGGATTCAAGTCGTCTGTAGATGTCAACTGATTTTTTTGGTTTTGTTTGTTGATAGGTGATATAGTGGAGTTCATATCCACATATTCTGCCTGCTCAATTTGTTTCTGTTAAAAGGGTGTTGAAGTCTCCAACTAAGATAGTTCATTCATCTATTTCTCTTTGCAATTCTCTTAGTTTTTGCCTCATGTGGTTTTATGCTCTTTTGTTAGGCACATACACAATAAGGATTGTTATGTCTCCTTTGAGAATTGACCTCTTTACTCAGTATATTATGTCTTTTATCCCTGATAACTTGCTTGTCCCTGAAGTCTGCTCTGTCTGAAATTAATATAGCTACTCCTGCTTTCTTTTGATTAGTGTTTGCATGGTATAATTTTTTCCTTCCATTTACTTTTAATCTATATGTGTCTTTATATTTAATGTGGGTTTCTTGTAGACAACTTATAGTTGGGTCTTGTGTTTTGATCCACTCCGACAATCTGTGTTTTTTACTTGGTGCATTTAGACCATTGATGTTCAAATTGATTATTGGTATAGTTAGATTAATATCTACCATATTCCTTTCTGTTTTCTGTTTGTTGTTCTTTGCTCCTATTTTTTATCTTCCACTCTTTTTCTGCCTTTCTTGGCTTTGATTGAGCATTTTTATGATTCCATTTTCTCTCCTTTCTTAGCATTTCAATACTTTTTTTCTTCTGTTGTGAGGAAGACCAGCCCTGAGCTAATATCCATTGCCAGTCCTCCTCTTTTTTGCTGAGGAAGATTGGCCCTGGGCTGACATCCGTGCGCATCTATATGAGATGCCGCCACAGCATGACTGACAAGCAGTGCGTTGGCTGGCGCCCAGGATCCGAACCCACAAACCCCAGGCTGCCAAAGCGTGAACCAAACCACTGCGCTACCGGGTGGGCCCCTCAATACTTTTTTTTTTGAAGTGGTTGCCCTAGAGTTTGCAATATACGTTTACAAATATACAAATCCATTTTCAAATAATCCTATACCATTTCACAGGTAGTATGAGTACAGAGTACCTTATGATAACAAAATAATACAGTTCTTCCCTCCCATCCCTTGTATCATTGCTGTCATTCACTTCCCTTATGTAAACATACATAATCGAATGCATATATGTGTGTGTGTATACATATATATATATATGATATATACATAAGCATACATAATCAAATACATTGTTGATATTATTTTGAGCAAACTTACTTGTTAGATCAATTCAGAATAAGAAAAAAATAAGAAAAACGTTTTTATTTTACCTTCAGTTATTCCTCCTTTTGTAGTCTTCCTTACTTTGTGTAGATCCAAGTTTCTGACCTATACTATTTTCCTTCTCTCTAAAAAACTACTTTTAACATTTCTTGCAAAGCAGGTCCACTGGCAACATATTCTCTCAATTTTTGTCTGTCTGAGAAAGTCTTTATTTCTCCTTTTTTTTTTTTTTTTTTTTGTGAGGAAGACCAGCCCTGAGCTAACATCTGTTGCTAATCCTCCTCTTTTTGCTGAGGAAGACTGGCCCTGGGCTAACATCTGTGCCCATTTTCCTCTACTCTATATGGGACGCCGCCACTGCATGGCTGACAAGCAGCGTGTCGGCGGGCGCCCGGGATCCGAACCGGCGAACCCCGGGCTGCCAAGCGCGGACGAAACCGCTACGCCACTGGGCGGCCCCTCTCCTTTTTGAAGGATAATTTTGCAGGGCACAGAATTCTAAGCTGGTGGGTTTTTTCTCTTAACTGTTTAAATATTTAACTCTACTCTCTTCTTGCTTACATGGCTTCTGAGGAGAAATTGGATATGATTCTTATCTTTGTTGCTCTACAGCTAAGGTCTTTTTTTCTTCTGGCTTCTTTCAGTAATTTTTCTTTGTCTTTGATTTTTCGTAGTTTGAAAATGTAGCCTAGATGTGGTTCTTTTGGAATTTATCCTGCTTGGTGTTCTCTGAACTTCCTGAATCTGTAGTTTTGTGCTTGATGTTAATTTGGGGAAATTCTATGTCATTATTATGTTTCAGATATTTCTTCTGTTCCTTTCTCTCTTTCTTCTCCTGATAGTCTCATTATTTGTATGTTACTCCTTTTGTAGTTGTACTATAGCCCTTGGATATTCTATTCTATTTTTTTCTGTCTCTGTTCTCTGCTGTTTTGATTTTTGAGGATTCTCTTACTATATCCTCTAGCTCAGAGATTTTTTTCTTCAGCCATGTTCAGTCTACTGATAAGCCCATCAGAGGCACTCTTCATTTTTTTTGTGAGGAAGATTAGCCCTGAACTAACATCCATTGCCAGTCCTCCTCTTTTTTGCTAAGGAAGATTGGCCCTGAGCTATCGCCTGTGCCCATCTTCCTCTATTTTGTATATGGGACGCCGCCACAGCATGGCTGGATGAGTGGTGCATAAGTCTGTGCCCAGGATCCAAACCTGCGAACCCCAGGCTGCCTAAGTGGAGCGTGCGAACTTAACCACTATGCCACCGGGCCGGCCCTGGACTCTTCATTTCTATTACAGTTTTTGTTTTGTTTTTTGCTGAGAAAGATTCACTCTGAGCTAACATCTATTGACAATCTTCCTTTTTTTTTTTTTTGCTTGAAGAAGATTGGCCCGGAACTGACATCTGTGCCAGTCTTTCTCTATTTTGTATGTGGGATGCTGCCACAGCATGGCTGACGAGTGGTATAGGTCTGCGTCCAGGATCCGAACCTGCAAACCCGGCCACCTAAGCGGAGCATGCCAAAGTTCACCACTACGCCATGGGGCCAGCCCCTCTGTTACAGTTTTTATTTCTAGCATTTCTTTTTGTTTTTTCCTTAGAATTTCCATCTCTCTGCTTTCATTGCCCATCTGTTCTTGCATGCTGTCTACTTTTTTCCATTAAAGCCCTTAGCATATTGATCATAGTTATTTTAAATTCCCAGTCTGATAATTCCAACATTTCTGCCATGTCTAGTTCTGATGCTTGCTCTGTCTCTTCAAATTGTGTTTTTTGCCTTTTGTTAATTTATTCTTGATAACCAAACATGATGTACTGGGTAAAAGGAACTGCTGTAAATAGGCCTTTCGTAATGTGGTGATGAGGTGTGGGCGAGGGGAAGCAATCTATCGTCCTTTGATTAGGTCTCAGTCTTTTAGTGAGCCTGTGCCTCTGGACTGTGAACTTTACAAATGTTTCTCAGTTTTTTTCTTCACCTTAGGTGGGACAGAATAGGTAGAATGGGCTAGAGTTAGGTATTTCCTTTCCCGCAGGTCACTTAGCCACTGATAATACTCCAGCAAGTTAAGTTCTGGTTAACTAGTTTCCCCACTCCCCACCGCCCCTGCCCCCACCCCCTGCTGGAAATACAAGGGGAGTTTTCTCTGATGTTTACTGTGGGAAGCTGGTTGAGCTCCTGGAGGTAAATCTCACAGTATTGTGGAGGGCCTCCCTATGACTGAGTCCCCTTGGAGTTTTTAACTCTCAGACTTATCCACAGTGAGCCTCCAGTAATTCATGAACTACAGTTTAGGTTTTCCTACTCCAGCACTGGTTCCCAAGGTTGTTTCCACTCATGAGTCTGCTCCAGTAAGCTGTGACCCCCTGTATTCACCTGTGTTGCCAATCTTGGGGGCAGCAATTCTCCTCTCCTATGGATCCAAGAAGAGTTGTTAATTTTTCAGTCTGTTCAGCTTTTTACTTGCTGTTAGGATGCACTGGCAACTTCTGAACTCTTTACATGCAGAACTGGAAACCAATCTATTGTGATTTTTGTTTTTGTTTTTACCATTTTAGCCATTTATTAAGAATATAGTTCAGTGGCATTAAGTACACTCACATTATTGTGCAACCATCACCACCATCCATCTCCTGAACTCTTTTTGTGTTCCCAAATTGAAACCCTGTGCCCATTAAACACTAATTCCCCATTCCCTACCCTCTGCGCCTGGTAATCACCCTTCTACTTTCTGTCTCTATGAATCTGACTCCTTTAGGTACCTCATATAAGTGGAATCATACAGTGTTTGTCTTTTTGTGACTGGCTTATTTCACTTAGCATAATGTGCTCAAGGTTATCCATGTTGTAGCATGTGTCAGAATTTCCTTCCTTTTTAAGGCTGAACACTATTCCATTGTATGCACATACCACATTTTGTTTATCCATTCATCAGTTAATGGACACTTGGGTTGCTTCCACTTTTTAGCTATTGTGAATAATGCTGCTGTGAACATGAGTGTATAGCTATCTCTTTGAGACCCTGCTTTCAATTCCTTGGAATATATACCCAGAAGTGGAATTGCTGGATCATATAGTAATTCTATTTTTAATTTTTTGAGGAACCATCATACTGTTTTCCACAGCCGCTGCACAATTTCACATTCCCAACAACAGTGCACTAGGGTTCTGATTTTTCCACATCTTTGCCAACACTTGACATTTTCTTTTTTTTTAAATATAGTAGACATCCTAATGGATGTGAAGTGGGATCCCATTGTGGTTTTGTAATATTTTATATATAATTTTATTTTTCTTTTTAAATTTATTTTTTGTGAGGAAGATTGTCCCTGAGCTGACATCTGTGCCAGTCTTCCTCTATTTTGTATGTGGGATGCCTCCACAGCATGGCTTTAGGTCCACACCCAGGATCCAAACCTGCAAACCTTGGGCCACCGAAGCGGAGCCCACGAACTTAACCACTACGCCACTGAGCCAGCCCCTTAAAGTGTCATTTTATTGAGGTCACATTGGTTTATAACATTATATAAATTTCAGCTGTATATCATTATATTTTGACTTCTGCATAGACTGCATCATGTTCACAACCAAAAGTCTAGTTGCCATCCATCACCATACACTTGTGCCCCTTTACCCCTTTAGCCCTCCCCCACCCCTTTCCTCTTCAGTAACCACCAATCTGTTCTCCGTACGTAGTTTTACTTGTAAGTCTGGCTTACTGGGAGTTGCTCTTTGGTCAGAGCAGCATATTGTTCAGCCAGTGTTTGGTTAGAGTTTGTGTTTTAAGCCCTTTGTGCCTGTGAGGCTTCCTCCCTGTGATGACAAATTCATGTGGGGCTTGGGGAATGATTTCAGGCTGCCCCCATCCCCTGTTCTGTTTGCCCATGAGTGGGTGCAGCTTAGCATATGTGCAGAGCCTTGCCAACTTCCAGGATTGACTGTGATCCCAGGAGGGCTCTTCTTGACTGTCTTTCCCCTGGTTCTCTCTGTTAAATTTCTGGCTTCTCTACACTCTCATTTGTTGCCACTAGTATCAAAGAGCTACCAGCACCCTCTTATTTACTTTTCATCAAGATCTTCATTGTTTTCAGCAACACCCTTAGGCAAGGAATTTTTTATACTCTATTCCAGATAAAGTTAGTCCACCCAGGCAGAGCTGCAAAGCTTCATCCTATGGTCTGCCTCAGCCCCTGGGCAGATTTTTTATGCCACTGAACAAGAGGTGGGGGCTGGGACAGCATCCCTCTTGACTCCCAGGGTAACACCCCTGTTCCATGAACAGGGGGCCAGGGATAACCCCTGGTTCTTGGCTTGCCTATCCAGGTCTGGAACCTCTGCTCTACAAGGGAGCTGAGGTGGGGTGGGGCATTCAGGGCCGCAGTATTTTCAGCCTGCTGTGCCTGGGGTAGATGGGAGGGCAAAGGGAGCCTCAGTTCTCCTAGCTGCTGCTCAGAATAGAGCTTCTGCAACACACCAATAGCCTGCTTCTTCCTGGATAGCTCTAGACAGGGAACTAGAGAGAGGGAGCTCCCATCTTCTTATCCATGTCTGCCCAGAGTAGAGCTCCTGGAGTAGAGTTTCTATAACACCGAACTCTGGTGGGGGAGAGGAGACAAGGGAAGGGAGCAGGTTGTGGTTCAGATCCTACACACTCTTACTGTTCTCACTGAGATTTAATAGACTTCCTGAAATAAATGTTTCTCCATTTTCTCTATGCCCTTAGGACAAGTTCTAAAGACTTTAAATGATGATCTTTTATAATTTTCACCAGTTAGAAGGTCGTTTTGCTGGGAAGAGGGTATGCCAGGCTTCTCCCTCCACCATTCCAGAAATCCTGCCTTGGTTGGAACACTTTAAAAGAAAATTCAATAACCTTTTTGAGCCAAACTTCTGGTTTTTTTTTTTAACATTAGTATTAAAAGCAAAGTAAGAAATATAGCAGGAACACACACACACTCACACACTCACTCACTCACTCTCTCTCTCACTCTCTCACTCTCTCTCTCTCTCTCAGTAATATATTTGCTTGCTTAAAAGTATTCCAGGAATGTGTGAAGCAAAATCTTAAATTCTCAGTCCCTCTCTTTCCAAAGGTAACCACTGTTAACAGTTTAATGCGTGTCCTTAGGGATTCTTCAGAACCTTCAGAGAGAGCCTCAGGTTATGAAAAAATTAAATAAGTGATGCATGAACTGCTCCCATGAAAATCACTGCTTCTTCTATTGTGTTTCTAGTCATTCATACCTAGAAAAATTTCTTACGGAGCAAATGATGGAAAGGAGGGAAGATGTATGGCTTCCACTCATCTCCTATAGAAATTCATTAGTCACTGGAGGTGAAGATGATAGAATGTCTGTGAACAGTGGAAGTAGCAGCAGCAAAACCTCCTCAGTAAGGAATAAGAAAGGACGACCCCCACTTCACAAAAAACGAGTGGAAGGTAAGTCTGCCTTTACACTCTGAGGCAAATAGTTTGCCTGATATTATAGACATAAATAAAGTGGCAAACAATATTTTGTTTGAAGCAAGATAACACTGTTAAGCACATTATTTCCTTGTATATTTGATACACACTGAGAGGTTCAAGCAAAAAAGTAGGAATAGACAAATTGGGACAGAAAAGGGTTGAGGAAAAAAGAAGTTAAAAGAGCATGGAACACTGAGGAAGATAGGCACAGAGAAAAAGAGAAAACAGTTATGAAGGTTTATAAAATTGATTCCATACCATAGTTCTCTAATACATTAAAATTTAAAATAAGATAGTCACAATGTTATTCTATCAAAATTCATCCTAATGTAGGAGAGATTCTGGTAAGTTGAGGGTAGTCCTCTGCAACAAATTGAATATATCAGAACAACTTTCCATTTCTACCACTTGGATGGATAATTTATTTTTGTACATTAAAATAATGATGGCCAAATCTGGTTTCATAACCCTTATGGACTGTGGGGAACAGGAGTTAAATTGTCATGAAAATGTGATCAATAGTAGATATTCATATATCCAGAAAGACTAAAAATTACTTTATTAAAATAAAGTGCGTTACTCTTAAACTAAGAAAAAACTCAAAGTAAAAATGCTTATTTCCTCAAACAATCTTCCCCCTTCTCCATGCTGCTTCTAATAAATTTTCTCTAAACCAAGAGAGAAGGGCAGTGATCTAAATCCTGCTCTGTTACTCCTTTTTACAACCTTCTGTTTACCTTTCAGCATCTCACCTTTGCTGCCTAAAAAATAGTGACTCATCAAAGATTTTGCTAAAATCTGTGGCAAAATTAATTAGAATTTAAATCCGATGTTTTTTTCATTATTGGGGAGGCTGTATTGACTATTTATAAAGACTACAAACTCTAAAATCAAAGTTTTAGAATTCAATCCTGGCTTTGTCATTTTTCAGCTGTGTAACCTTTGAGCATGTTACTTAACCTCTCTAAGCCTCAATTACTGATCAAATGAAGGATGATCAGAGTCCCTGTCCTGTCAGGTCTTGTGAATATTAAATGAGATATACTCCAAATGAAACACTTAGTACACACAGTGCTTACTTAGCACAGTGCTTTTGGTAGCATTTGATAAATGGTAGCTGCTACTGTCAGAATGTCATCATCACCATAATCCTGTAGTAATGCCTCTTATCTAGCGTCAGTCATTGGATTAGGCTGAATGTATATTTCAAAGAGAATAAAAGATTTGAAAATACTACAGAATTAATGTTAAAGTTTAAGATTTCCTTTCAAGTTTCAGCTGTGGGACTTAAAATCTTCTTGGTCCAGAGAACGAAAATTCGAAACTCTATCTTTGTACCATAGATGCTGAACTTTTCTCTAAAGAAGGACTCCAGTTGTTTCCTTTTGAAAATGTCTTCTAGAACAGCCTCTATCAGGGTGCTCCACAAATATATATATATTTTTTTCCTACTCACAGCTTTTCATAGATACAATGTTCATATTAGCCAGCATTCATCAAATCCTTGCTGTGTACCAGGAACATGTTTTATGTGCATTCTGTTGTTTAATCATTTACTTGACTAATATTTGTAAAGCACTTAGGTCAATCTTGGCATATAGTAAATGCTTCATAAATCAACTCTGAGTTCAACACTAATATCCAGATTTTACACAGCAGAAACTAAGTCTTAGAGAATTTAAATAACCAAAAAACATTCACTAATGAAGCAGTCAGTATTACCATCTTCAGGACTAGAAGGAGCATATATGGACCAGATAACCTAATTTGGTAATTAAGTTGCAAAAAAGAAAACGTGTTCTATGTTAGTTCGAAATTTACCAAATGACTAAAGTAGGTTATGTGCCCAGAACCTTTAGGCCACAGAGTTTCATCTGTTTGGGATGAAGATGAGGGAGCTTTGCAAGAAGTGTTTTCTGAGGAATCTTTAGGGGTTAGAAGGGATCTCTACAAGAAGAGTGAGTTCTTCCTGAAGTTACTCATTCAGGAAGTCTTTACCAAGCACCTTCCTAAGAACTCCATCTAGATGCTGGAGATACGGTATTATTAAAAGAGCTCATAGTACAGATGAGGAGACAGAGAAGCAGGCGATTTCAGTTCAGCATGGTAGGTGCTCTGATAGGCCAAAAAGGTTCTCTGGGAACATACAGGGAGTGACCAAACTTTAAATGAATTGGGAAAGATTTTCTGGAAAAGATGACATGAAGTTAGTAAAGAACTGAAAGATGAGTTTACCAGGTTAAGAACCTTTTGATACTATTCTTATGATCATAAAATTTCAAGTGTGGCAGAGAATAAAAGTGTTGAATTAAAAGTGGAATGAATAAAAGAAGATGAAACATATCCTCACTGATTAACTAAGAAGAGATTCATAGTGAGCTTCAGATCAGTGGAATGACCTTACTATAGGTAGGTATTCCCAGAGACAAAAGCCAACAGGATGTATATGTGTGTCTAACAAAATTATGGAAACCTGAGAAATACTGCAGAGAGAGAGATGGAATGCTTGATGGCAAATGAGGAACCTAACATGCATACATCTCTTGAGACTTAATGAGGGAGGAAAAACAATAGGACTCATACTATACTTTGTGATTAAAATTCTTCAGAAGGAAAAACAATAGGACTCATACTATACTTTGTGGTTAAAATTCTTCAGAAGGAAAAACATAGCAGTAATACTTTTTTGAGTCATCCTGTATTAAGAAAATAATTTAGAATTTTTATAGGTAGAAACTTTATAATTATGTAATATTTTATCAGGCTATAGGTAGGTATGCAAATAATGCTTTAATCTGCTCAAATCTTTATAAATAATCTTCAGAAGAAGGAAAAAACAGTTCCTGGTCCTTTGAAGAAACTTAAATCTAATTATAGAAATAACATATACACATGACAAATCACCTGATAATGCAGGACAGTGTATAAGTAAGCCTTAAGTGAGCAGGAATGATTCTCCTCTATAAGTTAAGAGAATAGTGGGGGCTAGGTGGGGTGATCAGCGAAGGCTTCCCTGAAGAGGTAGAACTTAGAGGCATGAAAACAGTGAGCCTGTCAACCCATCCCCACATGTATGACCTGGCAAAAAGAGTTATGTCTCTGGTGACCAGTATCCAATTGCACAACAGGATTTGCTGATTTCTCAGTAAAGGCCAGCCAGACTTTAAGTGCTGCTGCCTGGGGCCCTTGTAAGGCCCAGTAAATATGCCCTTTATTGCTTGGGCAAAGGAAGGTGAGAGGGGTCTCCAGCCCCATTCCTCCTCTTATATAGTGAATAAATCCTTATAGATGGACTTGGAAGAGATGATAATGTGAGGATAGCTAACATTTGATGGTTACATACATTACCTCATTTAATCCTTACAAACCTATGAGGTTAGGTCCTGATATCCTCATTTTATATATGAGAAAACTGAATTTTGGAAGTTTAATAACTTACACAATATCACACAAGTGAGTGGTGTAACGGGGATTCAAATGATACAGTCTAACTCCAGAGCCATGCTCTTCAGGTCTATGCTGTAACTTCTGCCAGAGTTCACCCGTGACATTCTGTGACTCTAACTGGAATTTTACAGATGAAAGTCTGGATAATACATGGCTAAACAGGACTGACACCATGATTCAGACTCCTGGCCCCTTGCCAGCACCACAGCTCACTTCCACTGTATTGCGGGAGAATAGCCGGCCCATGGGAGAGCAGATTCAGGAACCTGAGTCTGAACATGGTTCTGAACCTGACTTTCTACACAAGTAAGTAGTAAAAATTCATTTCCTAGGCATAAAATCTTTAACTGTTAAAGAATGAACTGTATTTGTTCATCAGAGTATATTACTCTTCAGTTCACGAGAAAACACCACCACAAATAGAGGTTAAATAATTTATATTAGAAGATGTATAATAAGTCAGCAAAAAATTGTGGATATCAGTTCCTCAGAGTACGGAGACCTTTAAAGGCATGATGTCTCACTAAGTGCCGATTTCAGTTGGAGTTTGCAGATTACTGGGCAAGTCTGTCTCTTCTCAGGGTTTTTCCATGAAGACATGTACATTACTTCCTTGGCAGAAAGTGTATGAGTCTCTGCTGAGGTTGTTACTAGTCTGAACACTAAATAGACTAGGTATTACTGTTATCATCCATTTATTTAATAGTACTTTATCTTGCTTGATTTTATATTTGAATTTAAACTGCTTGTGGATTAAGAATTAAGATATTTTAGGGGCTGCCTGGTGGCGCAGCGGTTTAGTCCGCGCTTGGCAGCCCGGGGTTCGCAGGTTCGGATCCCGGGCGCCCGCCGACGCACTGCCTGTCAGCCATGCCGTGGCGGCGTCCCATATAAAGTGGAGGAAGATGGGCATGGATGTTAGCCCAGGGCCAGTCTTCCTCAGCAAAAAGAGGAGGATTGGCGACGGATGTTAGCTCAGGGTCGGTCTTCCTCACAAAAAAAAAAAAAAAAAAGAATTAAGATATTTGATAAATCCTGCGAATAGTTGCCCTTTTACTAAGAGAGAATCAAGGTCTTACATTTTCCCACACTAACCATTAAAATGTTTTCTAGTATCGGGGCTCTGAAAATTGTGGAAAAGGCAGAGTGATGGCATGACTTTTGTTGTAAAAAAAATCAACTTTTTCTTTGTTGTTTACCATCCAACTTTGAAATCTGTTAGCTCTTCACTTTTGTTTCTATTCCTATTGGGGTAATGTTATGAATTGCTCATAACAATGATGGATGAGAGAATTCTCACTTGCACTCAACAAATTTAGCAAGTTGAAAATGGAAAGAGGCAATGTTAGACGTATTCAGATGCTGGGTTTTTATAAGGCATCTTCGCTCTGAGGATCTGCCTTTCCTCAAAGCTGAAAGTATAATCATTGTTAGCTGTTGCATAACTGGGCATTGTTAGAGGGTGGTTTGCCTTATGACCAGCATTCCCACTCCACTTCCTACAGGGTGGGTTCCTCCTCAGAGCAGCCTGCCTTGCTTCCCTAACCTTACCACTTGTCAGTCCCTCCTGGCTGTGATCTGTCTTCTTTTCCTTGCTATAGGTTTATAAGTTTAATCAAGGTGGTAGCCCTGCATAAGACAGCTGCTTATAGAGAACTTCATGCAACAAATTTTATCTACTAAAAATCATTAAAGTTTACATCCTATAAAATTCCCAAGAAGCATGTTTATGCAAGCGTCCATGTGCCGATAAATACATAGTGCAGGTGAAGATTTGGCCCAGCATGCACCTGACTCCAAATATTCTCTGAAGGACTGAGAAAAAACATATTATATACCCTTCCTTGTTCAACTCTGGAGAGCTCTGAGCCACCAGCCACCATCATTTCTGTCCCTTTGGGAACTGGCTGTGAGGAACACTTATGAGTAGGGCAACAGCTGGATACAGAGGTCTGAGAAGTGCTCGTTTGACAAGGATTGGGGAACAAAGTTGATAATTTAAGTACCTGTAAGGGAGGAAAGAGTTTTCCTCAACCTTCTTAGGGTCCCTGGCTGGCTCTGAAAATTAAACTGACAAAGACAGATGAACAGGAGAAAAGCATACAAATTGTATTGAATTTTTACATGTACATGGGGGCTTTCACAAGAGAATGAAGACCTGAAAAAGTGACCAGAGCAGAAAGTTTTTATACCTATTAGACAAAGAAACAATAAAATTGTGAAGAATTGATAAAGAGGTTTGGACTAGGGATAGTCCAACTGGGACTAAGTAGTCCTTATCTTCCTTAAGTAGGAAGATAAAGGTTAGTTTAATAAGGTTTGCAGATTCCTCTGGTGCCATCTCGAGGCTGATACGAGTTTGTCTCCAGTAAAAGAATTTATTTCCTGCCTTTAGGCAGAAATGGGGGAACCTTTTCTGCATTTACTGCATAATTGCCTTCAGATCAAAATAATTTTTATCTCAAAGAGGCATATCTTGGGGCAACTCTATTCTGGTTTCCTTCACACCTAACAACTAGCCACAGCCAGCTTCTCCTGGAGACTTGGGATCTCTTTGGGCAATTACTGCCATTTCTGCAAAGGGAAATCCTTTGATACAATGATCTCACCCTTGGCCCTGGAATAAATCCAGCTAACTCCCCCTACATGAGGATTAGCCCAGCCAACTATGGCCTTCTTAGCATGGGAATGATTAGCTAAATTCATTATCTGCTGCCACAAAATGAATAATAGTACCTACCCTCTCTTAGTCCTCAGATGCAGATCTCTTGGTTAGGCCAGCCGAAATTAGAAGATTTAAATCGGAAGGACAGAACAGGAATGAACTACATGAAAGTGAGAACTGGAGTAAGGCATGCCGTGTAAGTGTTACGAGTGTCACAAGAACATAATGACTATGTGATGCTGGTCATTTTGTGGAATGAGTCGAGTTTCTCTGATGTTTGGTCTTAGGAGTTATAATTCAGGATATGCTATGCAGTGTAGGATAGGAATAGAGGGCATGGGCTTTTGATGCTTTTAATGTTTAAATTCTAGTACTGCTACTTGCTAGCTATGTGGCCTTGGGCAAGCTCTAAAACCTTTGTGCCTCAGGTCCTCATTTGTAAAGTTGGGATGATAGTACCAATCAGAGTTTCATGGGAATTGACACATAGCTAAATAAATGTTAACTACTATTGTTACTGCATTTAAATTATACCTCCTTCTGATGAGTTGAGATGCAATCTTGAGTGGACCAAAAGGTCAGTATCATAATTTGTGCAGTCTGTACATTGTAATTGTAAGGTATGCTTTACATTGGTTAGAAGACCTAACATAGGAAAGAGCCAAGACTCTAAATTCAGCGAGTCTGAACAGCTTTCTGACTGTGCTTTTTCCTTATCAGCCGGGGCCTAATGGAAGAAGATGCTGAGCCCATCTTTGAAGATGTGATGATGTCATCTCGGAGCCAGTTAGAAGATATGAATGAAGAATTTGAAGACACCATGGTTATTGATCTGGTAAGGAAATTCCATACATTTTTCTTCGGTTAAAATATGTGAAGGTATTGGTGTAAAGTGATGCTTTTGTTTTCAGAACCCTGTGGGAGGAGGAGCAAGTTGAGGAGGGGGTAACATTGACCAGCAGTGGGCAGGGTCAACGTAATGCTTGTGGGCATTTGGATGAGCTTGTGTTTTTTAAGCCTGCTTTCAAAGCAGTCAGATTTTGAATTCTGACAATAACAGGAACTGGTTCCTTCTTGAAAAAGAGCTCACACTGGATTTGTCTTTCAGTATAGCATATGCATCTGGCCTTTTGTACTTTAATTTGGAGTCTGACAATATACACTGTGCTCCAGCATAACAACCAAATGCAGAAAATGGACCTTATTTGTTCAGTGTGAAAAGACGTCTTTGAAATAAGGAAATCTGAATATGGACTAAGTGTAGGTGATGTTAAGAAATTATTAACTTTGTCAGGAATAGGAATGCATGGTGGTGTTATGGTTTTTTATTTATTTAGAGGTAACATTGGTTTATAACATTATATAAATTTCAGGTGTATATCATATTTTTGACTCTGTATAGACTATATTGTGTTCACCACTAAAAGTCTAGTTGCCATTGTGGTTATGTTTTTTAAAAAGTTTCCATCCGTTAGAGATATATATTGAAGTCGTTATAGGTGAAATGACATAAGAAAAAAGAGGAGATTCAATGAAACAAGATTGGCCAAATGTTTGAGAATTGTTGAAGCTGGGTGAATGGTACATGGGAGTTTATCATACTACTTTCTCTATGTATTAATTTGCCATCACTGCCATAACAAATACCACTGACCAGGTGGCTTAAACAACAGAAATTCATTGTCTCATAGTTCTGGAGGCTAAAAGAAGTCTGAGATCAAGGTGTCAGCAAGGTTAATTTCATTCTGAGGCCTCTCTCCTTGACTTGTAGGTGGCCATCTTCTCCCTTTGTCTTCACATGATCTTTCCTCTGTGCGTGTTTCCTCTTCTTATAAGGACACGAATCATATTGGATTAGAACCCACCCATATGACCTCCTTTTACCTTAATTACCTCTTTAAAGGCCCTATCTCCAAATAACAGTCACATTCTGAGGTACTGGGGTTAGGACTTCAACATATGAATTGGGGGGGACATAAATTTAGCCCATAACATTCTGCTTTGTATGTTTTAAATTTTCCATGAGATCACGTCACTCCAATCTGTAACCTCCCTCTTTCCAGCCCATCAATAGCTTTCCATCTTCCTGCTTTGGGGAATTCAGTGAAGTTTTGTCACCTAGTATTTGATCAATTTTATAATGATTCCATGATTGAAAGTTATGTTCTATGTTTATAGGCCCAAAAATTTATATGCATTTACATGTTCAATTTATTCATAATTTGAAAGCCTCTTTTTTTTATCTAAGTGATAATTAAAAGCCAAATGTACTGTTAATTTTTTTTAATGTATGCTCCATGTAATAGCCAGATTCTTTTCCTTTCAAAATTGACCCTTAACAGTTCTGTGTTATTTATGATATCATCAGAAATATTAACAGATTATCACAGTTCATTGTCTTAACGTATCTCAGGAAAAATTAACTGGCTTCTCTTTCCAGCCCCCATCAAGAAATCGGCGAGAGCGAGCTGAGCTGAGGCCAGATTTCTTTGATTCTGCAGCTATCATAGAAGACGATTCAGTAAATGTTAAATTAAATTATTACTGCTTTTTATTTATGGTTTCTGGGTCTTGTTTTTGCATGAAGTTAATAATTGTTTCTCATTTTTCTAGGGATTTGGAATGCCTATGTTCTGAAGTCTGAAGAAAATTTACAAATCTGGAACTCTATTATTTAGAGCTAGAGGCCTATATACTGTGATAGCTTGTATGGGGAGAAAACACTTTTGATGTGATCTGATTTGTTTTTTAATCAAATGATTGAGGTCAATCCCTTTTTGCAGTGACAGAAGAGGAGCATGTAAATTACCAAGGGAATGTTGGTGAATGTCACTTCGGAAAGACTGACCTGAAAAATCATTTGTGTCCTAATATTGGACTTATCCCAATACAGATGTGTGTGTTTTTCTGGAGGGAGGAAGAAATTTTAAATTTTTAAAACAGCTGTCAAGATAAACACTGTTATACACCTGTTTTATGAAAACTCAGCATTGAGTAAAAAAAATATTTTTAACTTTATTTTCCTGTTGTACAATTTAAAAACCGTTTTAACATTTTGCCTTTTTATGTTTTAAAAGCTAACCATTTTTATTAAACCTATGAGTAAGCAGCTCATCCTAATTGCCGAAGAGTGTTTTGGAGCTCACTGGATTTGGTTGACCTTGTGGAATATAGAAATATGGTGGAGCAGAATATTGACAAGCTAAGATGAAATTCTGACCGTGCATCTCTGCCAAAAACCACACACCCTCTGTGGATATGGATATGAATTCCCAGATTTTATATACTCTTGAATAAAAAGGTTTATTTTTATTTATAAGGGGGCATAAAATAAGAAATGTCCATGCAGCCATTTTTCCAACAGATGCTGTACACCGTTCATTTTATATAGGATAGGGAGATTCAAATACAGTACATTTTCTATTGGTATTTGTTCTGTGCATTTTTAGCAACTTCTACCAGCAAATAAAGTATTCTCAGTAAAACAAAAATGGTTCTCAAGTTATCAGTTTGCTGTTTTTACCACTTATTTCATGCCCTGCAAAATTCAAGTTACCTAGACTTCCATTTTCTTAAAAAGATAATCATGAAGAACTCTTTTGCCATTCAAAAGTAATTTTAAGTGTAACATAACTGTGTCTACTTCCCATGCACTTAATACCCTTATGCGCTAATTTGTGAATTAAGTTTACCGATTATAGAAGTATGTGCTGCATAGAAGTCTGTGCTTAGAGGGTGAAGTTCCCAAGCTTACCTTGAAATACAGCTACATTTCAGTGTTAAATGTGCATATTAAGAATAATTCTTTGGGGGAAAGAAATTATGAATATTCAGGACAGCCTTCGATGGTTTAGAGTTACAGTCTGCTTAGACCTTTTATGACTTGCTGCTATTGTTTTAAAAAGCCCACTTAGTTTCTTCCTTTCTGATTTTTAAAGTAAGCCTCAATTTACAAACCAATTCATCCACAGCTCTTTCTGGGCTGGTTTTTTAAATAGCTGCAACAGAATCATGAGGCTTTCCCTTTTTACCAAAAATGAAAAGCATTTTTTAAAAAAATCTGTGCACACAATGATTATCTTTTGTGTGAGAAAGCAAAATGGATTATTTTATTCATCCTTTTAATAGACAGACACAAAACAGGTATTTCTCAACATTTGTACAGTTCTGAAAAAACCTGGTCGCCGAAAATGTTTTATCTGCTAATTTAGCAATTCCTGGGCTCCAGTTAGGGCGGCTGGGGTCTCACTTTCTTCCAGAAATGTGGGCTTCACTGGAAGTGAAGGGACAGGAATGACTGGACTGTCCACCACACCAGCCCTGCCTGCCTGTGGTTTTGGCCAGGGAGCAAGCCAGGAGGTGCCCTGGCACATGCACAGATTGATCCTTTGCTTGACAGTCTCATGTGGAAAACAGATGCTGACTTAGAATTGTGGACTACCATGCAACAAAAAAGGCTTAATATCTACTCCAATGGGTTTCCAGTTCAGTTTGAAGTCAATCGAATTTTTGTATTTTCAGTGTCTCCTTGATTGGTTTTGCTAGTAATTCTGTAAATTGTACATTTGCAATATGAGGTTTTTTTCCTTTTGTACAATTTGAAACTGATGCTTCACCTTTCCTTTAATAAACTATTCAAAATCAGGCTTGTGGTAGTCATCCTATTGTTCCACTAGGTAAAGCTTTAAAGAGATGATTTGCTGCTCTTGAGAGGTTGCTCTTTCTTTCAGATAATTTGTTAAATGATGGAAAAATTACTATATCAGTGAGGTATGTTTTTTTGTTTTCTTAAGCAGAAATTTAGGACTGGCTCATTAATTTTCTTTCATTCCTCGGAGTTCCCATGAGAGAAATGGGTAGGTCAAGTTGTCTGTGGTTCAAGAGGAGGTCTGTTGCAGGCTGTTTTGGAGGTGGCATTCAGGGACTATCCACTGGTCTGTAGCCTGGTCCTTCCCCCGTCTAAGATCCAGATCCTGGGCTTATGCATGGTTGCCCCCTAGCAGTGGCCATTTAAAGACCACCTGGATTCTACATGGCCACAGAAGTGAGGGTTTTTCTTGATATTGGTGCCAGGCATCACTCTTAAAAAACTCATACCCTACACTTTATGGACCAGGCCCTGTTCTTTGGGCTGTGTTCATTAGATGGCCTAAAGTGTCTGTGCAGAAAAGGCAGGGATGCAGAGGATAAATAAGCAGGTGAGCACTCCAGGCAGCCAAGGAAGGAGGGTGATGAGAATGGGTCTGACTCCATGCTGTTCATCTTGAAGGTTACAAGCTTATGAGACTAGACCAGGGCTCTCCCCCTGTGTGACTCTACCTTGGGACATCCTTGCGTATCTTCCAGCTATGACTTGACTGTGACTATTTGGTCCTGTTCCCAGAAGAGTCCATCAAACAAGGAACAATGTCTTCATGAGAAACAAAAGCTTAGTGCTGCTCAGGCTTTTCATGTCAGACTAAACTCACTCAGGGAAGGTTCTGTCCCTGTCCTCCTAAGTGCCTTGCCCTGTCAGGGTCTTAGTCAGCCATCATTTTTTGAAGGACAGCTTTCTTCTCCCAAGGATACATAAAGCAGGCATTTCTTACCATCCAGGACAATAGGGACCTGGTCAGAACCTACCTACTAAGGCTGCCACATCTGCCCAAATGTGCCAGCTGGACTCCACAGAGGCCCCAGACTGAGGCACTGCCCCTTAAGTGGCTACAACTGCTTGGAGTGATGGAGGCGATCCCATGCTGACCGAGGTGCAAGAGTGTGAGGACCAGTAGTTCTCACTTACTTAAAGGGTAAAGCCACAGCTCTCCAGAAATCCTTTGGAACCAGAAGGACATAAAATATCCACATCTGTCAAACAGGTGAAGTCTAGACGACTGGTTCAGCAACTCCAAGTGTTAACTCAGTGTATGGGTGAGTGTCCTTCACAGGCTTCTCTGATAAGGCAGACCACATCTAAAGCACCAGCATCAGTGCATCCAGAGGCAAAGAACTGGGCTGGGGAGACCAAGACATGGTCAGAAGTGAAGCTGGAAGAACTTTCATAAATAAAAGCATTTTCTAACAAGCACTGGAAGGCTGCATTGTGGATGTCTTCCCCATTACTCTAGGCACTCAAAAAGATGACTCACTGGTTATCATGTATGAGGTAGAAAAGCTTTCCAAATTTACTAGCTCTTTGGGTTGAGACAATTCCAGTAGAGCAGACCACCACCTCACCTCAACCCTTGGGAGCTCATCGCACCTGCCTCATCAGTTGAGAGGCAATACTCTGAATGGTTAGAAGACAGGTTTGGGGTTCAGACAAACCTGCTGGGGTTCAAATCCCAGCTTTACCACTCATCAGCTGTGTGGCTTAGGACAAATTGGTTTACTCATGTGGGCAGGAGTAGGTCCAGCAGGACACACACAGTGACTCCTACCTCCACCACAACCCTCACCCTATTATCTGCTCTCAGTCTAAAGATAGACAGACGCTTGCCAGCACCCAGTAAACCCAAGTCCTCTCTGGTTACAAGATTCCACATTTTTCTTTTTCCCCTTAAGGCAAGAATACCAGTTGGGAAAGGCATTCCTCCATAGCAACCAATGAGAATACTCACTGCTACCAAGGCATTCTGCAGTCCACAGAGGCTGGTCTACTTGACAAAGCTTCCAAGATCTTACAGCTTCATGTTTTCTTGCCACCAGCTTGGTTTTTGGGTGGGACTTGCCCCACCATTTCTATTCCACGGCTTCTAAGAAGCCTCTTGCCCAAATGCTTTACTGGGCTGGTTCCTCCACTGCAAGCAGGCTCAGGCACAAGCCCTTCTCAGCATCCAGATTTCACAACCTGGTAAGATACTTCTCAGACTCCTTCCTCAAAAAGAAAAAAAACCCACGAGCTTGTGTGTACTATTATTTTTATGTGGTCTATAGCACAGTTGTCCCCCAAACAGTCCAAATCCTAGGTCAGCTAACCCCCAAAATTGGATTGGCCTGGCAGTTTTAAGCTGTTGAGCCACATGCTAACCAACCTGCATGATCCTTCCTTAGCCAGGAATCCTCTAAAAGCCAAGTAGTCTACCACCACTCCTTTCCCAGCTTCCAGTAGCTTATAGTTTTTCTTCTGGTTCTGTACTAGGTGCCTAAGAGGAGTACAAAGAGCCTCCGGCCAAACATAGTCTCTGCCCCCTAGGAACTCACCACCTAATTAGGAAGACAAAAATATGTATAAGGCAAAAAAAAAAAAAAAAAAAAAACAATGCACACTCAGGTGCTTAAAAAAATACCTGCTATAAGTGGAAATCAGTTTGAGCTCACAAGCTATGAACTAATGGAGAAGTCAGGCGCTTGAGCTTGAGCAGATTGGAGCTACTCAGAGCAAGAGTAGTCCAAGACAGAGGTGACAAAACCGTGGGCTCAGAAAACACCAAGCAAGGGAGGACAAACCAGAACCTTCTATGTGGGCTAAAGACTTTGGAGAGGAGGGCAGTATCCACTGGAAGTACTAGAACAGAGGAATACAACAACATCTGGACCTGGAATTAGTCTTAGCTCAGAACAAGATTTATGGCTTAGAGGGATGCCACGGAAAGAGACTAGGAGGGTGACTTGCAAAAGTACTCAAAGCCCAATTAGAATGGGAGATTCCCATTCTCCAATTTGAGAGGAAGAAAGATGCTCAAGAGAACTAAAAAAATAACTCCAAGGGCACAGCCTGGCTACCTGGAATGGTGGGGTGGCTGGTGGAAATGGGGAAAATGGATGATAGACAGTCACATATTGGCTTAGGACAAGTTGGGCCTGAAATGATGCAACATCCAACCAGTGCTTACAGACCTTTGGAGCTCGAAAAAGGAAAGTCACCAGTGGTAGGAGGACCCAGGGCTACCACCACAGAGAAAAGCACACCCCATGGAGCACCATGAAGCAGCACTCCATAGTTAGCCTTTATGCTAAAACCACTTAACATCTCCAGTTCTGGTATAACTGTTAATGCTTTACATATTCAGTAAAATAAAGTCAACGAGGATGGGGGAAAACTGTCTACAGACATAAACAAAGGACTCTCTTTCAGACTGATGACATAACTACACAGTTACCAATCAAAGTAAGTTGACCACGTTATACTTTCAGTTTAAAGATGGAAAGAACTACAAAAAAAAAAGTCTTGAACTTTACTTTAGAAGATTTATTGTTTATATAGTTGTAATCGTTCTGAAACTTTTGTATTTATTTTAAGATTGAGTAAATGAGGAAAATATATTGAAGATAATGGGAGCCAGTTTTATCACTCTGAGAGAAGAAAGATATGGAATAGGGAAAGGCAAAGAAGAACCCATATGTTGGACTGTAATTAAGTTTCAGTATGAGCTCATGATTTTAAAAATATATAATACATATACATATTCCCCATATATACACATATAATTGTATAAATATTTCCTAGTCTGCTGAAAATACCTAGAAGCAATGACACCCCAGTATCAACGCAAACATCTAGTGCCAATTTTATCTTCTAAATGACATCTAAAAGAAACCAGGGCTCTTGGAGAAATCACTTTTGGATTTGGGCTTGGAGAAACCACAAGCACTTTCAGGGCTGGGCAAGGAAAATATAAGAGGAGCCTGGTGCGTTATCCTTTGTCAAAAAATAAAGAAGTCTGCAAAAAATTAACTGGGACATTTCAAAAGGATCAAGGAACCAGCTTGAAGGAGCACCCACTGGTCAAATCAGGAAATTTTGAGCATCAAATAACACATTAAATTTTAAAAGAATCCATGAGTCTATACTTTTTCTTGATTGACCAATAAATATATTCATTCACTAAAACAAACATTTATGAGACACCTACTACATACTAAGCACAGATTTCAATTATGAATAATATAAGGATCCCAATCTCAAGAAACTTGGGGTAGAGGAGGAATGGGACAGGGAGAAAAATGTAACAAACTAGTGTAACTTGTGTGTGTGAAAATTTGATAGGGTGATAGCATAGTAAGAAAAACTCAGGAAAAATTACAAAAAAAAATTCACAAGTCTAAACTGATACTAAAAAAAATAAAAACAGGAGAAGAGAAAGCTCTTCCTCCCAGTAGAGTACCAACTAATAAACGCAGACACAATGACAGGGTTAGAAATCCAACATTTTACAATCAACATAGAATAGCTGATTGAGGCAAGAATCATCAACGGATACTAAAAGTACTGGATAAAAGTTTGTTGACACACAAGCTTAAAGAATGCCCCCTAGATTAGTTATTAATTACAAAGAGAAAATGGTAACTTTTGCAGCCACCACCTTAACCAAATAATCAGTTTCATCAATAATGGGAAAAATTATCATGTGCTTCCTAATGTGATACAGAGAAAGAACACTGTTATGTATTACTCTTACCTGGACCTAAACATCCAGAAACAACCAGATAAATCCACATTGTGAGATATTCTACAAAATAATTGGTGAACACCCTTCAAAAACGTCAATGTCATGAAAGACTATGTAAGACAATGAGCCTGGTTTCCTAGGAAATTAACACTGACGTTTTGGGGGACAAAGGACCATGATTCTGCAACTTACTCTCAAATTGAGTCCATAAAAATAATAAATTTATGGAAGAGATGAAGCAAATATAGAAAATGGTAAGAACTGGAGAATCAAGATGAAGAGTATCCGAGTCTTACAACACTTCTATAGGTTTGAAAATTTCCAAAATAGGTTTTTAAAATGTGAGAACACATTTCTGGAAAGATTTAATATAGGGTATTACACCTTACTGAGCATCTATTCTGTTAGACACACACACAATTGCGAACACCTCCTTTAATCCTCAACAATTCCTGGAGGAATTAAAGGATAGGTCATATTATTTAAATATGATATTACTTAAAAGTAAAGAAACTGAAGCCTAAGCAGATAAGTACTTTGCCCTAAAAGCTTATTATCTCATCTATGAGAAAAAAATAATTTTGGGGGGGTGGGAATAATACACAGGGGTGTCAAATAAGGGTCAGCTCTAGGTGACAATACTACACCATTTTCTTGATTTTTCAGATTTCTACCATTAAAAAATGAAATTTATGCTCAAAAAATACCAGTTAAGATTTTTATAAAGCAAATAACTTTACAGTAAGGGACGAATGAAATCTTTCTGGAATTTAATAAACTTAGCCATTGCAAGTTATTACTGATATTTGGATTCCCAGGTTTCATGATTGCAAAAGGCAGGGATGAGTGTAAATGGCCAGGCAGTAATTAGTTCTTGGTTTCTTTTCATTTGATTCATTTACAATGGAATATTTGCATGTTTCCTCCAAGGACGTTGCACCTTCTTGCTGGCTAAGATATCCAGGTCACAGCAGATTCGGGCGCGTGTAGAGGAAGGCTGGATGATGTCATCCACAAACCCTGGTGAAGCACAGAAAAGGAAGGAGATCATCTGCATCCTCAGATGATGCCACCCCCCAGTCTTGTGCTCAGCCTGGGCACCATATATCTTGGGGCCAACAGTGTGAGCAGGGTCCAACTTGATGAAAGAAGGGCTGGGCCCTGTGAACCCTCCCCTGCATCCCTTGCTCCCCTGGCAGGTCCTCAACTTCTGGCCTTGGAGCACTTGGCAAGAAAAGGAAAATCTGACCCCTCTCTGCCCAGATGAACTCAATAGGAAATAAAATTGAGAAAATACACTTGTATTTTCAAAAATGGCTACAATTCCTCTGACCCCTGTACACATGTCCTGCAACGTGACTTTGCCACTCCTCCCATCAAGAAGTGGGTTCTAGGGGCCGGCCCAGTGGCATAGTGGTTAAGTTCACACGCTCCACTTCGGCGGCCCAGGGTTCACAGGTTTGGATCCCAGGCATGGACCTACACACCGCTTATCAAGCCATGCTGTGGCAGGCGTCCCATATCAAGTAGAGGAAGATGGGCATGGATGTTAGCCCAGGGCCAATCTTCCTCACAAAAAAAAAGAAGAAGTGGGTTCTATTCCTTTAGCTGGCCAACAGAATGCAGCAAAAGTAACGCTACGTAACTTCCAAATCTAGGCCTCAAGGTGCCTGGCAGCTTCCCCTCTCACCCTCTTGCTGCCCTCAGGATGCCATGCAAAGAAGCGTGGACGAGCCTCCTTAAGAATAAGAAAGCAGGTGGAGAGAGAGTCTAGCTGACAGCCAGCACCAACCACGTAAGTGAGGCCATCTTGGTCTATCCAGCCTCAGTCAAGTCACCAGATGACTATTGTTGCATGACTGATCCCAGGGAAGACCAGCTGAGCCCAGATCAAATCAGTGATTCTCTGAACCATGAGGGAAAAAAAAAAAAAAGGTGGTTGTTTTAAGCCACTGCTTTGGGGGTGGATTTTTAAACACTACTAGATAACTGGAACAACACTAAGAAATTTAGCCATTTCAGCAATGTTTTGATCCTGGTTACCA
Source organism: Tapirus indicus (assembly GCA_031878705.1). Classification (NCBI taxonomy): domain Eukaryota; kingdom Metazoa; phylum Chordata; class Mammalia; order Perissodactyla; family Tapiridae; genus Tapirus; species Tapirus indicus. Next base: position 15,970,661 of record CM062920.1, read on the forward strand.
AAACAGCCTATACAGGGCCCACTGTCCTTAAGTGATCACTGCCCAGGGACAACCCCAACCCTCACCAGTCTCCAGATTCGACGGTATGTAGAAAAGGCAGTTATGTGAGACTTTTTGGAGTAAAAGAATGAGCAAATGACCCAACAAACAAATAAAGCTGCCATCTCCACCACAGTCCTTACCTCTCACTGCTGCAGGAAAAGGGTTGGCAAACTTCTCGATATACTCCGCTTGAGCAGCCTCCACATTCTCGTGCCCTTTGAAGATGATCTCCACAGCACCCTGTCATGAGAGGATTTAATGGACTTCACTGGAGGTCCCAACTTGGGCAGACCTCCCTCAACTCCTTATCACCATCTGTGGTTGTGAACTTCTTGGTAAATCAAAGTGTACTGGAGAGAAGTGCCAGCTCCAGGTGCCAGCGCATAGAGGCAGGCACTGCCTGGAGTCAACCATCATGATTCCAGGTGCTGTGTGATGGGACACTCAGCTATGGCCCCAATGACAGGCAGTCCAGGCAAAGCCAGTAGCTTGTCTCCCCAGATTCCAACCTACCCTCTCCAATTGCACTTATCCTTCTTTGAGGCCAAGATGTTTGGCCTATTTTCCACTATTAGATCCATGGTGCCCTGCATCAAGGGGAACTAAAACGCCGTTTTCCTTTTTCATTATCCTGAGCCCTGAGTACACAATTCAGTGGCCAGAGAAGGCCAGACTGAATTGCAAATGTAGAAGTATGGGGGACTGAAAGATGGGCCTTCATGTCAGAACCCCTAAGTCAGTTCAGGGGGAACCCCATGAGTCATCTGGTTCAACTCCAACAGCTATTTCAAGGCAGGAAAGGAGTGGGGAATAGGCTAAGCAACAGGAAATACCTTGCCCAAAGTCACTAGGGTCAGAACTACAGTTCAGCTTCTATGGGCTGAAAGGAGTAGCTCTGGGAACCTCCCTGGGAGACGAGATGGGGGTGGGAGGATGTCCAATCCTCCCAAAAGCTAGTTCAGCTAACTTAACCCTTTCCCCTTTACTAACAATCTCAAACCCATTCTGGGCCCCTCCCACCCTGAGCATGAAGATATTAGCATGTGCCTGACGTGAGGGTACAGGACAGGAGGCAGAGCTAGCCCTGGGGCCCCAGGAAAGACACTGGCCAAGGTCTAGGCCTTAATGCCCTGGAGTCCTGGCCCACCCTGGGGGCCCTGGCCCCTCTGCAACATTTCCCAGTTGTGCTTTGAGCTCCTGCTGGGAGAGTACTGGACCCAGGAAAAATGAAAGATAGAGGTCCTCACCTTTGCTCCCATGACTGCAATCTCTGCTGTGGGCCAGGCATAGTTGGTGTCACCACAAAGGTGCTTCGAACTCATGACATCATAGGCACCACCATAGGCCTAGAACAGACCCAAATGCTGAATGTTAGAGCCTGAGTCAACCAGATCATGTCCCTGAAAGACCCCAGGAAGCCAAACGAAATGAGGACAAAAAGCAAGAATAGCCCTCTTGGACTACTGAAGGCCCAGTGTCTGTGAGCCAGGGAGCCAGGGCAGAGAACACACGGGTGCAGCCCAGAGGCCTTTCACAGTTAATGTTCGTTGTCTTTCCCAGCTTTTTCCCAGCTGCTTTCAGTTCCCAAAGATGACCGCAGACAGACATCTCTGCAGGGTGTGTCTGCAGAGCTGTAAATGCTGTCCTCAAGAGATCTTGCTCAGACCTCCAGCAACAGCCATGCTGTTGGGAGTGAGTGGGCTTGCAGCCTCCAATGTGAGCTCCTCACCTTCCTGGTGATGACTGTGACTTTGGGCACAGTTGCCTCAGCAAATGCGTAGAGGAGCTTGGCGCCATGCCGGATGATGCCCCCGTATTCCTGTGCTGTACCTAGATCATGAGGAAGAGTTACTAGACACCCACAAAAGTCCTCACAAGGTTTGCCTGCCACTCTCAGCTGTGAGGTCTTCCCTTGCTCCCCAAAGGGCCAGGGGAGGGCCACCCCTCACACAGCCCCATCTTCTAGACACCCAGAATATGGAGAAGTCACAAATCCTTAGGGAATTTTGCAAGAAGATCTCCAAATAAACTGGGTGCTTCACTGGGCAAAACCACCTCTCCTGGCCCCCACCTCTGTCAGTGACTTACCAGGCAGAAAGCCAGGGACATCAACAAAAGTGATGAGTGGAATATTGAACGCATCACAGAATCGGACAAAACGAGCTCCTTTCACAGATGAATTAATATCCAAGCATCCTATAAAGAGAGATTATCCATGCAGAACTTCTGGGCAATTCCCAATTCCACCCACAATGGAAATGTGCTCTCAGCAACCATCCAGAGCTGGTTTCTGTGGAGGCACCAAGTCTCATCAGAGAATGGTAAAGAAGAACCCTCACACTCCAGGAAAATCAAGGAAGTCAGGAGAACCCGCCTGGCACTGGCCAAAGAGGGCCCAGGGGTGGCCTCAGCCCCAAAGACTCTCTTGCTGGGAGCATAGCCAGTACAGGTGGCCAGGCTCTGCCTCATAAACTGAAGGACTTCTGCCATCTGAGGCACAGCCAGGCTTACCCCAGTGGAACCAGTAGTGGGAGGAATCATTTAAAGGCTAGTCTTAGACCCCGTAGCTTAGAATCAGATTCTGGCTCCACCAATTATAGCTATGTGCCCCTGGGAAATTACTTTACCTTTGTGAGTCTGAGGTCCCTCACCTACCAAGCAGGGATGTTATTACCTCCTACCATAGTTGTAAGGATTAAAGGAGATGGTATCTGTAAAGTGGCACAGAGTAAAGAGCTCAATTACTAGTAAATCTCCCTTCCTAAAACTGTTCCCAACATATTCTTTATGGCCAGCATTACCCTGATACCAAATTTAAGGACATTATATAAGAATGTAGACCAAAATCCTTCATGAACACATAGATGCAAAAATTCTTCAGATATTATCAAATCAAATCCAGCAATATATAAAAACACTAAAGCATCATGACCAAGTGGGATTTATCCCAAGAATTCAAGGTTGATTTAACATGTGAAAATCAATGAAATTATTAAATAAAGGAGAAAAACCATATGGTCATCTCAATAGACAGAGAGAAAACATCTGATAAAATTCAATATGCATTCTTAGTTAAAAAGTAATAGTAAACTTGTAGTACGATGGAACTTCTACTAGCTGATAAAAAGTATCTACAAAAAAACTCACATACTGATGGATCAGCAGAATAAATCAATCTCCAAAATGATCTATATCAGTGCTATCCAAAAGAACTTTCTATGATGATGGAAATATTCTCTGGCTGTGCTATTCGATGGTAACCACTAGCCACATGTGGCTATTGAGCACTTGAAATACGGCTAGTCAACTGAGAAACTAAGTTTCTAATTGTATTTAACTGTATTTATTTAGGCTATTTTAGTTATTTTAGATTTAAAGTTTAATAGTTAGACATACTCAACAGATCTATATTTTCAAGCAATTCCTATCAAAATCATAGGATGTTCTTTTGTAGAAATTGATAAGCAGGTTCTAAAATTCATATGGTGATACAAAGGAGAAAGAATAGTCAAAACAGTATTTTAAAAAAAGAACAAAATTGGAAGACTTACACTAGCTGACTTTAAGACTTACTTACAAAGCAGAGTTTCGCAACCTTGGCACTATCTACATTTTGGACTGGATAATTCTTTGTTGTTGGTGTTTGTCTTGTGCGTACAGGATGTTTAGTAGTATCCCTGGTCCCTACCCACTAAATGCCAGTAGCACACCCCCACCATCCCCACCTGTGACAACCAAAAATGTTTCCAACATTGCCAAATGTCCCCAGGATACCAAAATTGCCCCAGGTTGAGAACCATTGAGAACTATAAAGCTACAGTAATCATGACAGTATGGCATAAGCATAAAGGTAGACAAAAACAACAATGAAACAGGATAGATTGTGCAGAAACAGACCCAGACAACTTTAGACCAGGCACCGACACAATTCAATGTGGAAAGGAAGTCTTTTTAACAAATGGTGATGGAACAATTAAATATCTGTATGGAAAAAAGTGAACATAGACTCCTGTTGCACTCTATAAACTGTACACAAAAATTAATTCAAAATGGATCAGATATCTTATAACTCAGACTACAGAGCTCCTAGAAAATAATATAGGACTATCTTTGCAATCTTGTAGTAAGCAAAGATTTCTTGGACAGGACACAAAAGCTCTAATCACAAGTAAAAACATCGATAAATGGGACCAAATTTTTTAAATGAGTCAAAAAGGCACCATTAATTAACTGAATAGGTAAGTCACAGAGGAGGGAAAAAATATTTGCAATACATATATCTGACAAAGGACTCATCCAAAATATATAAAGAACCCTAGAAATCAACAATAAAAAGATAACTCAAAAAAAAACTAGGCAAAACTTCCCTCTTGCCAAATGCATTTTCCAAGATGACAGAAACGTTCTGTATCTTGTATTAGATGGTGATTACAAGATTGTATACAGCTGTCAAACTGTCAAAGTCCATGCAAATGAGCACTTAAGGGGCCAGCCCGGTGGCACAGTGGTTTAGTTCGCGCTTTGGCAGCCCAGGGTTCGTGGGTTCGGATCCCGGGTGCCTACCAACACACTGCTTGTCAGCCATGCCGTGGTGGCGTCCCATATAAAGTAGAGGAAGATGGGCACAGATGTTAGCCCAGGGCGTCTTCCTCAGCAAAAAGAGGAGGACTGGTGACGGATGTCAGCTCAGGGCTGGTCTTCCTCACACACACAAAAAATGAGCACTTAAAAGCTGTACATTTTATTGTGTGTAAATTATAACTCAATAAAAAAATGTTTTAAATCTCCCCTCCTTCCTCTCTATTCAAAGTACATGTTAATGACCTAAAATAAAGAATCTGAGTGATGAGTCCCAGGATGAAGACAATTCTAAATTAAGAAACTGCAAAAAGTACAAAGAGGCTAGAATAAAAACCAAACTGAAAAAAAAGATGAACAGTGACAACCAAAACAAAATTCAACCATCAGGGAAATGAACACAGTCAGAAATGGAAAACCTGTGGCCCTGAGCTGCCATGGAGTGGGCCTCAGGTCGAGGGGCTTGGCCTTGTCAGGCCTTCCGAGGCCTGTCAGAGTGCCTGGCATCCAGAGAGCCCAATGAGCCCTGGCTAATTCCTACAAGGAAAAAATGAGAATCAGAACAGAGGCCTCCTCTGTGAGCCTCAGAGACTGCCTTTTAGTAACAGATAGGGAATGAACAAGTCAATGAAATGAATGAGGCTTTCTTCAAAAAAGCAGTGATCTACTGAACTTTCATACCTTGCCACCCATAAACATCACAAAGAATTACTGAGTCAAGAAAGAGGGAAGTCAAGGAATCACAAGGGAACCAAGTATTCAGAATCCAGCCAGGGCTGGGGTGGACCCCTGGGGTAGACATCCTAGTATTTGTAAATCAAGTTACCAGGACATCCCAGCAGTTTCTTAAAAAGAGGGCTTGTGAAAGTCAACTTCTGCTATAGGGCACCAGGAGCTGCAGATGTCATCACCAGTCAAGAAAGATCTTTGAGCAGACACAGGAAATCATGTGAAGCATACAGTAGGAGGGAGAACTGAAGGGATAAGTGAACAGTTGAGAACTTACTGTAGGAACAAAATGCATTTTCAGTATATGTAAATTCCTAAACACTTTTTCTAAACAACAAAATGGTGGAGTAGGCAGCTCCAAGCTCCTGTCCTCCTAAAGAAATATCAAAAAATAAGCAGAGACTGTCAGAACCAATTTTGTCAAAACTTTGGAACAGGCAAAAGTTTTTTAAATGAAAAATGAAAGCTGAATCAAGAAAAAGGCAACTTAAAAACAGTGGAAAATCTTTGTGGCATTTTTAATTACACTTGCCCCACACTCTCCTGATTCTAGAGGGAGCAAAGATGACCTCAGTCACAAATTATCACGTTGGTCTCTTCTAACTTGTCTAGGGGCTAGCTGAAAGATTGACTCAAGGCTTTCATCTCTGTTTCGTCTAACTCGGAACTCACCCAGGCCAGAAAAGTGGCAGTTATTGTTCAAAAACACCATAAGGCAAAGGAGCAACCTGCACACATCTGGGGCAAAAGATTACAGTTGAGATCACCTAAGTCCCGGGAGGAAGAAAGCCAGGGAGAGAGTTTCTTTGGGAAATTAGGGTATTCAAGAGCACCTACATATACATGGGATTTTATTTTTTTATTTTTTATTTTTTATTTTTTTTGTGGGGAAGACCAGCCCTGAGCTAACATCTGTTGCCAATCCTCCCCTTTTTGCTGAGGAAGGCTGGCCCTGGGCTAACATCCGTGCCCATCTTCCTCCACTTTATGTGGGATGCCGCCACCGCATGGCTGACAGGCAGTGCATCAGCGGGCGCCCGGGATCCGAACTCGCGAACCCTGGGCTGCCAAGCGCGGACGAAACCGCTGCGCCACCGGGTGGCCCCCTTAGAAAGAAACAGATATGCCTAGGACCAAACGCATGCTCAGAAAAGACCTGAGAAGGGGAAATTAGAAAATATCTTGAGATGAATAAAAATGAAAACACAACATCACAAAAGACATGAGAAGACCTTAAGCTTTAACCTTGGCTGATCCCTAAACTCAGTTTAAGTCAAGCTAAACGTTGACGGGGAGCCCCAGCACAGAGCCAATTCGCAAATACTAGGAGAGGTATTTTCTTGTTTGTCTGTTTTAGCACCTGGTTTTCAAGGAAACCTGTCAAAATACTAGCTGGACACAAGCTAAGGAATAGAGACTTCAGTGACCACACAACAAGGAATATAGTCTCTGCAAAAATAGTTGGAAAAAGTCACTAGACACATGGACTACTACACCATTCACCAATCAAAAAAACAAACACTGGAAAAAGGAAAGAATATCATTTCCAGAGTTACCAGATAATATTCAAATGTCCAGTTTTCAACAAATAACAACAAGGCATACAAAGAAACTGGAAAGTATAGCCATTCAATGAACAAAATAAATTGACAGAATCTGTCCCTGAGGAAGCCCAGACATTGAACTTATTAGATAAAGACTTTAAAACTTAACTGTCATAAATATGCTCAAAGAGGTAAAGGAAAACATGAACAAAGAACTAAAAAAATCAGGAAAACAACGTATGAACAAAATCACACTATTGATAAAGAGACAAATTATAAAAAGAAACCAACCAAAAATTCTAGGGCTGAAAAGTATAATAACTAAAATGGAAAATTCAGTACAAGGGCTCAACAGATTTGAGCAGACAAGAAAGGATCAGGAAACTTGAAGATAAGACTCTCTAAATTATCCAGTCTGAGGAGCAGAACTAAAAGAAAAAAATGAAGTGATTAGAGACTAAGGGACCTACGGAATACCACCAAGTGAACCAATATATACAGCACGGCAGTACCAGAAGGAGAAAAGAGAGAGAAAGGGGCAGAGAGATTTGAAGAAATGATATCAAAAAACTTCCCAAATTTGATGCAAGACATAAAGCCACAAATCCAAGAAACTAACTCCAAGTAGGATAAACTCAAACAGACCCACACTGAGACAAATTATAAGCAAACTGTCAAAAAAAACAAAGACAGAATCTTGAAAGTAGCAAGAGAGAAGTGACTCATCACATACAAGGAATCCTCAATAAGATGATCAGTTAATTTCTCAGCAGAAACCACGAAAGCCAGAAGATAATGGGATGACATATTTAAAGTGCTGAAAGAATATAAATTGTCAACTATGAACTCTACATTTGGCAAACTGTCCTTCAAAAATGAGGGACAAATAAGACATTCCCAAATAAATAAAAACTGAGGAGCTCATTATCACTAGGCCTGCCGCATAAGAAACGGTAAAGGGAGTCCTTCAGGTTAAAATGAAAGGATACTAGACAGTATTGCAAAGCTGTATGAAGAAATAAAGATCTCCAATAAAGGCAACTACCTGGGGATATATAAAAGCCAGTATTATTTTATTTTTGGTTTGTAACACCACTTTTTATTTTTTACACGATTTAAAAGACAAATGCAGCCCAGAAAGGTTCACTGGTGAATTCTACAAAACATTTAAAAAAGAAATTATACCAAGTCTCTACAATCTCTTCCAGAATCAGAGGGTATCCTTCCTAACTCATTCTGAGGCCAGCATTACCTTAATATCAAAACCAGACAGACATTACAAGAAAAGAAAACTACAGACCAATGTTTCTCGTGAACATAGATGTAAGAATCCTCAACAAGATATTATCAAATCAAATCCAGGAATTGTATAAAAATAATTATACATCACTTTCAAGAGGAATTTATCCCAGGTATGCAAGGCTGATTCAACATTTGAAAATCAGTCCATGGGGCCGGCCCGGTGGCTCAGTGGTTTAGTTCGTGCTTTGGCAGCCCGGGGTTCGCAGGTTCAGATCCCGGGAGCCGGCCGACGCACTGCTTGTCAGCCATGCCGTGGCGGCGTCCCATGTAAAGTAGAGGAACATGGGCACGGATGTTAGCCCAGGGCCAGTCTTCCTCAGCAAAAAGAGGAGGATTGGCGACGGATGTTAGCTCAGGGCTGGTCTTCCTCACACACACACACACACACACACACACACACACACACACACACACACACACAAATAAATAAATAAATAAATAAAAGTCAAGCCTTTTGTTAAAAAAAAAGAAAATCAGTCCATGTAATCCATTACATCAACAGGCTAAAGAAGAAAAATCATATGAACATATCAATAGATGCAGAAAAAGCATTCACAAAATCCAACACCCACTCATGATAAAAACTCTCAGCAAACGAAGAATATAGAGGAACTTTCTCAACTTGATAAGAACATCCACAAAAAGCCTACAGGTAACATCATACGAAATGGTGACAAACTACAAGCTTTCCCACGAAGATCAGGTACAAGGCAAGAATGTCCTCTCTCACCACTCCTTTTCAAAATTGTTCTTGAAGTCCTAGCTAATACAATAAAACAAGAAAAGAAAATATATAAAAGGAAGGAAGAAATCAAACTGTCTTTGTTCACAGATGATATAATTGTCTATTAGGAAATCCTGAAAATGGACCAAAAAACCTGGAACTAATAACTAATTATAACAAGGTTGCAGGATACAAATATACAAAAGCAATTGCTTTCCTATATACCAACAATGAATTTAAAACTAAAAACACAATACATTTACATTAGCACACCCTCCCCAAAAAAATATGTAGGCATAGGTCTAACAAAACACTTACAAGATCTAGATAAGGAAAACTACAAAACTCTGATGAACGAAATGAAAGAACTAAATAAATGGAGAGATATTCCATGTTCATGGGTAGGAAGACTCAGTATCATCAAGAGGTCAGTTCCTTCCAATTTGATCTTCAGATTTAATGCAATTCCAATCAAAATCCCAACAAGTTATTTTGTGAATATCAACAAACTGATTCCACAGTTTATATGGAGAGGCAAAAGATCCAGAATAGCCAACACAATATTGAAGAAGAACAAAGCTGAAGGACTAACAATATCCAATTACAAGACTTTCCACAAAGCTACAGTAATCAAGACAGTGTGGTATTGGCAAAAGAACAAATAGATCAATGGAACAGAATAGAGATCCCAGAATAGGCCCACATAAACATAATCAACTGATCTTTGACAAAGGAGCAAAGGCAATACAATGAAAGAAAGATAGTCTTTTCAACAAATAGTGCTGGAAGAACTGGACATCCACAAGTAAAAAATTAATCAAGACACAGGTCTTACACCTCTCACAAAAATTAACTCAGAATGGATCCAAAGACCTAAATGTAAAACACAAAACTATAAAACTCCTAGAAGATAGGAGAAAACCTAGGTGACCTTGGGTATGGCAGTTAACTTTAGATACACTACCAAAGGCACGATCCATGAAAGAAATAATCAATAAGCTGGACTTCATTCAAATTAAAAACTTCTGCTCTGCAAAAGACACTGTCCAGAGAATGAGAAGACAACCATAGACTGGGAGAAAATATTTGCAAAGTACACATCTGATAAAGGACTGCTAACATATAAAAAGAACACCTAAAACTCAACAATAAGAAAACAAACAAATTTAAAAATGGGCAAAAGACCTGAACAGATACCTCATCAAAGAAAACATACAGATGGCAAATAAGTACATGAAAAGATGCTCCACATCATATATCATCAGGGAAATGCAAATTAAAACAACTGTGAGAGCCACTACACATCTATTAGAACGGCCAAAATTGAGACCACTGACAGCACCAAATGCTGGTGAGGACGTGGAGCAATAGGAGCTGACTCACTGCTGGTGGGAATGCAGAATGGTGCAGCCACTCGGGAAGACAGTTTGATGATTTCTCACAAACTAAACATACTCTCACCACGTGAGTCAGCAATCTACTACTCCTCAGTACTTACCCATATGAGCTGAAAACTTATGTCCACACAAAAACCTGTACACAGATGTTTTCACCAGCTTTATTCATAATTGCCAAAACTTGGAAGCAACCAAGATGTCCTTCAGTAGGTGAAGAAATAAATGAACTGTGGTGCATCCAGACTATGTAATATTAATCAATCAACGCTAAAAAGAAATGAGTTATTGAGCCATGAAAAGACATGGAGAAAACTTAACTGCATATTACTAAGTGGAAGAAACTGATCTGAAAAGGCTACATACTCTGATTCCATCTATATGACATTCTAGAAAAGGCAAAACTACAGGAACAGTAAAAAGATTAGTGGTTGCCAGGGGTTATCAGGTTAGGGGGAAGGGAGTGATGAATAGGTGAAGCACAGAGGATTTTTAGGGCAGTGAAACCATTTTGTATGATGCTGCAATGGTGGATACATATCATTATGTATTTATCAAAACCCACAGAATATACATCAAGAGTGAACCCTAATGTAAACTTATGGACTTTGGGTGATGATAATGTGCCAATGTACATTCATCAATTGTAACAAATGTACTACTCTGGTTCAGGATACTGATAGTGGAGTAAGCTGTACATGTGTGAGAGCAGGGTAGATATGAGAATCCTCTGTAGTTTCCACTCAATTTTACTGTAAACCTGAAAAAGCTCTAAAAAATAAAGTTTATTTAAAAAAAAATTATACACCATGTTGTTGTTATCTGCCATCAAGTCTATTCCAACTCCTAGTGACCCTGTGCACAGCAGAGCAGAACCCTGCCTGGTCTTTTTGCGCCATTCTCTCACCTTCCAGTGCTATATCAGACAATGCTCCACTACTATTCACAGGGTTTTCATGGCCAATTTTCCGGAAGTGGGTGGAAGCTCTGCTGAAACCTGTCCACCATGGGTGACCCTGCTGGTATTTGAACTACTGGTGGCATAGCTTTCAGCATGACAGCAACACGCAGCCATCAACAGTATGACAATCAACCTATCAGTGGTCTGGTTCTCTGACCAGAAAACAAACCGGGACCTCGGCAGTGAGAGCACCAAATCTTAACCACTAGACCACCACGGCTGGCTTATGCACCATGATCAAGTGAGATATATCCCAGGAATGCAAAAGTGGTTCAAATACAAAAATCAATCAATGTAATACAAGACGTTAATAGAACGAAGGACAAAAACTACACGATCATCTCAATCGATACAGAAAAAGCATCTGACAAAATCTATCAACCTTTCATGACAAAACACTCAGAAAACTAGAAATAGAAGGAAATTTCCTCAATATGATGAAAGACATATGAAAAACCCAAAGCTAACATCATACTCAATGGTGAAAGACAGTTTTCCCCCTAAGATCACGAACAAGACAAGAATGCCCACTTTCACCACTGCTATTCAAAATTGTGCTGGGGGTTCTAGCCATAGCAATTAAACAAGAAAAAAATAATAAAAGACACTCAAATTGGAGAGAAAGAAGTAAAACTAATTTGCAGAAAACATGATCCTATATATATATCTAGAAAGTCCCAGAGAATCCATAAGAAAGCTACTAACGCTAATAAACAAATCAGCAAACGTGCAGGTTACAAGATCAGCAAACAAAACTCAGCTGCATAGTTGTCTTTCTACACACCAATAATGAACAACGCAAAAAGGTAATTAAGAAAGCAATTCCATGTACAATAGCGTCTTAAAAAACTAAACATTTAGGGCTGACCCGGTGGCATAGTGTTTAAGTTTGTGTGCTCCACTTCAGTGGCCTGGGGTTTGCGAGTTCGGATTCTGGGCACAGACCTACACACGGCTCATCAAGCTATGCTGTGGCAGCATCCTATATACAAAAAATAGAGGAAGACAGACACAGATGTTAGCTCAGTGACAATCTTCAAGCAAAAAGAGGAAGACTGGCAACAGATATTAGCTAAGGGCCAAACTTCCTCACCAAATAAATAAATAAATAAATAAAATATTTAGAAGTAAATTTAATCAAGAGGTGAAAGACCTGTACACTAAAAACTAGAAAACACTGCTGAAAGAAATAAAAGACCAAAATAAATGGAAAGACATCTGTGTTCACGGGTTGGAAGACTTAATGTTGTCAGAATGTCAATACTACCTGAAATGATCTACAGATTCAATGCAATCCCTATCAAAATTCCAACAGCCTTTTTTTGCAGAAATGGAAAAGCCAATACTCAAATTCATATGGAATTGCAAGGGGCCCCAAAGAGCCAAAATAATCTTGAAAAAGAAGAACATGAAAAGACTCACACTTCCCAATATTAAAACTTACTACAAAGCTACAGTAATCAAAACAGTGTGGTACTAGCATATGGATAAACATATAGACACCAAAGGAATAGTATTGACAGTCCAGGAATAGACCAATACATCTGTAGCCCATTGATTTTCAACAAGGATGCCAAGTGCATTCAATAGGGAAAGAATATTCTATTCAACAAATGGTGCTGGGATAACTGAATTTCCACATGCAAAAGAATGAAGTTGGACCCATAACTCACATCATATATAAAAATTAACTCAAAATTGATCAAACCTAAATTTAAAAGCTAAAAGCATAAAATTCCTAAAAGAAAACATAGGGGAAAAACTTCATGACATTGGATTTGGTAATAGTTCTTAGATATGACTCCAAAAGCACAAGCAATCAAAAAAAAAAAGGAGAGAGAAATTGAACTTCATCAAATTTTAAAACTTTTGTGCATCAAATGGCATTATCATGAAAATGAAAAGCCAACCCACAGAATGGGAGAAAATATTTGTAAATCATATACCTGATAAGCATTTAATACCCTGAGTATATAAAGAACTCCTACAACTCAACAACAACAAAAAAAAACCAAATAATTAAAAACAGGCAAAGGACTTGAAGACATTTCTCCACAGATATACAAATGGCCAATGAGCACATGAAAAGATGCTCAATATCACTAATCATTAAAGAAGCATAAATGGAAATAACAATGAGACAGTATTTCACACACCCATTAGGATGGCTATTATCAAAAAATGCCAAAAACTAACAAGTGTTGGAGAGAGTGTAAAGAAACTGGAAGCCTCATGCTTTGTTACTGGAAATGTAAAATGGTGCAGCCACTGTGGAAAACAGTCATGTTTCCTCAAAAAATTATACATAAAATTACCATATGACTCAGTAATTCCACTCCTAGGTATATACCCAAAAGAAGGGAAAAAAAGGATTCAGATACTTGTACACCAATGTTCAATGCAGCATTATTTACAACAGCCAAAAACTGGAAAGAAACCAAGTGTCCATCAACAGATGAATGATTAAACAAAGTGTGGTACAGACATGCAATGCAACTTCATTCAGCCATGAAAAGTTAAAATGAAGTTTTGATATATGCTACAACATGGATGAAGCTTGAAAACATTATTCTAAGTGAAATAAGCCAGACACAAAAGGACATATATTGTATGATTCCACTTATAGGGAATATCTAGAACAGGTAAATTCATAGAGACAAAGTAGATTTAGATTACCAAGACCTGGGGGCAACGTGGAAAGGGAGTAGCTACTTGGGGTTATTTGGAAAATTTTTGGAAATATGGCTGCACACAGTGTGAATATAATCAATGCAACTGCATTATACACTTAAAATGGTTAAAATGGCAAATTTTATGTTATATATATTTGACCACAATAAAAAATATTTTTAAAAAACTTTTTCTAGAGTGATGTCAGCATCATGGTGGAGTGAGCTTTTCCCTTTAAGCTCTCCCCCCACTAAAATACAATAAAAAGGACACTCACATACCAACAGAGGACACCCACAGAACACAAAGGACATCTGAGAGACAGACGCAGCCGTATATCTGCAGGCAGAGGTGCTGGAACCCACAGAGGAATTGAGGAGAGGTAAGGAGAAATCCCCCCACACACACTTGATCCGGGTCTGTGTGGCTCCCAGAGAGAGAGGGGTGAGAGGCAGCCCTCTATGGGAAAACGATTGCTCTCAAATTTCTCTCACAATCTGTGGGGAATTCCCACACATAGGAGACTCAATGGTTGCGGGGCAGCCATCATCGTCTGAGCACCCTGGGAGAGCAGATACCGAAGGAAGAATGAGAAGCCCCTGGGATTGGGCAGGTGAAAGAAAGAGCACCTCCCGCCGCGGGCCCGGTGCTTCAGCACAGCTGGTCGGTCAGAGCGCCCACAGATCACAGGGGGCTCAAATACATAGCTACTGACCCTATCGAATGGTGGCAAGTGGAAACTGCAACCAGATATTTTTAGAAAGAGGAAAAATAAGCCAACAACTGCAGGCATGATGCAAAAATATACTAAATCTCCAGACCAGAGGGACAATGTCAAGCACCCAGAAATCAACCCTGAAGGCACAGAAATTTATAAACTAAACAATAGAGAATTCAAAATAGCTATCATGAAAAACCTCAACGAATTACAAGAAAACACAGATAGACAATTCAATGAAATCAGGAATTTCCTCACAAAAGAAATTGAAACCATAAAGAAAAACCAATCAGAAATGTTGGAGATGAAAAACACAATGGAGGAGATAAAGAAAAGTCTGGAATCTTTAAAGAACAAAGCTGACAATATGGAGGAAAGAATTAGCATTATTGAGGATAGGAATGCAGAAACGCTGCAGATAGAGGAGGAGAGAGAACTAAGACTAAAAAGAAAGAAAAAATTCTCCAAGAAATATCTGACTCAATTAGGAAATGCAACATAAGGATTATAGGTATTCCAGAGAGAGAAGAGAGGGAATAACGAACAGAGAGCTCGTTCAAAGAAATAATAGCTGAGAACTTTCCAGACCTGGGGAAGGAGGTGGAAATACCACCGAAAGAAGTCAACAGATCTCTTAAGCATATCAACATGAAAAGACCCTCTCCAAGGCATATAGTAGTAAATCTGGCAAAAGTTAATGACAAAGAAAAAAACATTAAGGGCAGCTAGACAAAAAAATAAAATAACATACAAAGGAATTCCCATGAGGCTCTCAGCAGATTTCTCAACAGAAACTCTAAAGGCCAGGAGAGACTGGAATGATATATTCAAAATTCTGAAAGACAAAAACTTGCAGCCAGGAATACTCTATCCAGCAAAAATATCCTTCAAATATGATGGAGAAATAATAACTTTCCCAGATAAACAAAAGCTAAGGGAGTTCACTGCCACAAGACCCCCACTACAAGAAATGCTCAAGAAGTCCCTCATGCCTGAAAAAAAAACCAGAAAGGGGATACAAAGCTTTGAGCAAGGAGAAAAATAGGTAGACAAAACCAGAAAAATCCCAGCTCCCTATCAGAATAGGTTAGCAAACACTTAATTATAATCATCAAGATTAAGGGAAGGAAAACACCAAAGATAAATAATACCTCATCACTTTAAATACTCACTCACAACACAAGATGGAATAAGATATGACAGTAATAACTTAGAAGGAGAAGAGGAAAGGGATCAAATCTACTTAGTCTAAGGAAGTAAGAGGCCATCAGAAAATGGACTATCTCCTCCACAAGATTTTTTATACAAACCTTATGGTACCCACTAAACAAATAATCAGAACAGAGTCACACACGAAAAATATTGAGAAAACTAAGAAAATCATCATTCACAACTACCCAGCTGAATTGGAAGTCCTAAACACATGGGACGAGAAACAAAGGAAATGCAAAAGAACCAGAAATTGAGTGATAAAGTAGCAACATTAAGCCCTAATATATCAATAATCACTCTAAATGTAAATGGATTGAATTCTGCAATCAAAAGACAGAGTGGCAGGATGGATTAGAAAACAAGACCCAACAATATGCTGCCTCCAGGAAACACATCTCAGCTCTAAAGACAAACACAGACTCAGGGTAAAAGAATGGAACACAATACTCCAAGCTAATGGCAAACAAAAGAAAGCAGGAGTTGCCATACTTATATCAGACAAAATACACTTCAAGATAAAAAGGGTAATGAGAAACAAAGAGGGGCAACACATAATGATAAAAGGGACACTCCACCAAAAAGACATATCACTTATAAATATATATGCACCCAACACAGGAGCACCAAAGTACATAAAGCAACTATTCACACACCTAAAAGGAGATATTAACAACAACACAATAATAGTAGGGGATCCTAACACCCCACTTACATCAATGGATAGATCATCCAGACAAAAAGTCAATAAGGAAATAGTGGACTTAAACAAAAACTAGACAAGATGGACTTAATAGATACATCAGAGCACTCGACCCAAAAACAGCAGATTACACGTTCTTCTCAAGCATGCATGGAACATTCTCAAGGATAAACCAGATGTTGTGAAACAAGACAAGCCTCTATAAATTGAAGATTGATATAACAAGCATCTTTTCTGACCATGCTATGAAACTAGAAATCAACTATGAGAAAAAAACAGGGAAAGTGACAAAGATGTGGAGACTAAACAACAAGCTACTGAACAACCAATTGATCGTTGATGAAATTAAAGGAGAAATCAAAAAATATCTGGAGACAAATCAAAACGAAAATACACCATAGCAACTCATATGGGACGCAGCAAAAGTGGTCCTGAGAGGGAAACTCACAGCAATACAGGCCCACCTTAACAAACAAGAAAAATCCCAAATAAGCAACCTTAAACTACATCTAACAGAACTAGAAAAAGAATAACAAACAAAGCCCAACGTCAACAGAAGGGAAATAATAAAAATTAGAGCAGAAATAAATGAAATTGAAGCCAAAAAAACAGTAGAAAGGATCAATGAAACAAAGAATTGGTTCTTTAAGAAGATAAACAAAATTGACAAACCCTTAGCTAGACTAAGAAAAAGAGAGAGAAGGCTCAAATAAATAAAATTAGAAATGAAAGAGGAGAAATTAAAACAGACACCACAGAAATACAAAGAACTACAGGAGAATACTATGAAAAACTACAGGCCAACAAATTGGACAATTTAGAAGAAATAGATAAATTCTTAGACGCATATAATCTTCCAAAACTGAATCAAGAAAAATAGAAAATTTGAATAGACCAATTAAAAGTAAAGAGATTGAAACAGTAATCAAAAACCTCCCAAAAAATAAAAGCCCAGGACCAGATGGCTCCTCCAGAGAATTGTACCAAACATTCAAAGAAGATTTAATACCTATCCTTCTCAAACTTTTCCAAAAAACAGAGGAAGATGGAATATTTCCTAACACATTCTACAAGGCCAACGTCACCCTGATACCAAAGCCAGACAAGGACAATACAAAGATGGAAAACTATAGGCCAATATCATTGATGAACATAGATGCAAAAATCCTCAACAAAATATTGGCAAACCAAATACAGCAATATATTAAAAAGATCATACACCATGACCAAGTGGGATTTATAACCAGGGTCACAGGGATGGTTCAACATTCACAAATCAATCAATGTGATACACCACATTAACAAAACGAGGAATAAAAACCACACGATCATCTCAGTTGATGCAGAGAAGGCATTTGACAAGATCCAGCACCCACTTATGATAAAAACTCTCAAGAAAATGGTGTATAGAAGGAAAGTACCTCAATATAATCAAGGCCATATATGACAAACCCACAGCCAACATCATACTCAATGTGGAAAAACTGAAAGCTATTCCTCTGAGAACAGACACAAGACAAGGGTACCCATTCTCACCACTCTTATTCAACACAGTACTAGAGGTTTTGGCCAGAGCAATCAGGCAAGAAAAAGGAATAAAAGGACTCCAAACAGGCAACAAAGAAGTTAAACTATTTGCAGACGACATGATCTGATATATAGAAAACCCTAAAGAATCCATTGGAAAACTATTAGAAATAATCAACAAATACAGCAATGTTGCAGGGTACAAAATCAACTTACAAAAATCAGTGGCATTTCTATACGCTAATAACGAACTAACAGAAAGAGAACTCAAAAAGACAATCCCATTTACAATCACAATAAAAAGAATAAAATATCTAGGAATAAATTTAATCAAGGAGGTGAAAGACCTATACAATGAAAACTATAAGACAGTATTGAAAGAAATCAATGATGACATAAAGAAATGGAAAAATATCCCATACACATGGACTGGAAGAATAAACACAACTAAAATGTCCATGTACCTAAAAAAATCTACAGATTCAATGCAATACCAATCAGAATCCCAACGACATTCTTCACAGAAATAGAACAAAGAATCCTAAAATTCATACGGGGCAACAAAAGACCCCAAATAGCCAAAGCAATCCTGAGAAAAAGAACAAAGCTGGAGGCATCACAATCCCTGACTTCAAAATATACTACAAAGCTATAGTAATCAAAACAGCATGATACTGGTACAAAAACAGACACATGGATCAATGGAACAGAATTGAGAGCCCAGAAATAAAACCACACATCTACAGACAGCTAATCTTTGACAAAGGAGCTAAGAACATACAATGGAGAAAGGGAGTCTCTTCAATAAATGGTGCTGGGAAAATTGGACAGCCACATGTAAAAGAATGAAAGTAGACCATCTTCTTTCACCATACACAAAAATTAACTCAAAATGGCTCAAAGACCTGAAAGTGAGACCTGAAACTGTAAAACTCCTGGAAGAAAATAAAGGCAGTACACTATTTGACATTGGTCATAAAGGGATCTTTTCGAATTCCAGTCTACTCGGACAAGGGAAACAAAAGAAAAAATAAACAAGTGGGATTTCATCAGATAAAAGAGATTCTACAAGGCAAATGATACCAGGATCAAAATGAACAGACAACCCACCAGCTGGGAGAAAATATTTGCAAGTCATATATCTGACAAGGGGTTAATCTCCACAATATATAAAGAACTCACACAACTCAACAACAAAAACACAAATAACTCAATCAAAAAATGGAGAAAAGATATGAACAGATACTTTTCCAAGGAAGATAAACAGATGGCCAATAGGCACATGAAAAGATGTTCAACATCACTAATCATCAGGGAAATACAAATCAAAACTATGCTAAAATATCACCTTCCACTCGTTATCACCAAGACAGAAAACAACAAATGTTGGAGAGATTGTGGAGAAACAGGAACCCTAATTCACTGCTGGTGGGAATGCAAACTGTTGCAGCCTCTATGGGAAACAATATGGAGATTCCTCAAAAAATTAAAAGTTCACACATTCCACTTTGGCAGCCGGGGGATTGCTAGTCCAGATCTGGGCGTGGACCTACTCACCGCTCATCAAGACGTGCAGAGGTGGCATCCCATATAGAAGAACTATAACTCTAAAACTATGATACACGACTATGTAGTGGAGCTTTGGGGAGAAAAAAGAAAAAGAGGAAGATTGGCAACAGATGTTAGTGCAGGGCCAATCTCTGTCAAAAAAAAATTAAAAATAGAAATACCTTATGATCCAGCTATCCCACTATTGGGTATCTATCCAACGAACCTGAAATCAACAATCCAAAGAGGCTTACGCGTCCCTATGTTCACTGCAGCATTATTCACTGTAGCCAAGAAGTGGAACCAACCCAAGTATCCCTCAGCTGATGATTGGATAAAGAAGATGTGGTATATACATACCATGGAATACTATTCAGCCATAAAAAAGACAAAATTGTCCCATTTGCAACAACATGGATGGACCTGGAGGGTATTATGTTAAGCAAAATAAGCCAGAGAGAGAAAGACGAACACCACGTGATTTCACTCATATGTGGAACACAAACTAACACGCAGAGAGAACTGTTTGGTGGTTACCAGGGGCAAGGGGGGATGGGGGTGGGCACAAAGGGTGAAGGGATGCATTTATATTATGATAGACAAACAATAATGTACAACTAAAATTTCACAATGTTACAAACTATTAAGACGTTAAAAAAAAAAACTTTCTCTAAAGACAAGTAAAAATGGTCATGGCAGAAATAAAAGATGAGGCTGGGTCAATAAAGGAGGGCATATTCATCCTACACAGGGATTCAAAACACACCTAAGGAGGAAAATAGTGAGGCAAGAACACAGTGTCCACAGTCTCTACGCCGCACTCCCTACCCCACCCAGAGCACAGCCATGGAAGAGTCCCCACCCTGGCTCAGGTCTGGTCATGTCACCAGAAAGCTGTGGGGCACAGACACAGCAAGATGCTTTTAACTTGTCATGCACCAACTATGTACCTGGCACCACTGAAGGCACTGGAGATAAACTGTGAGTAAGACACTAACACTCCTGCCCTCACGGAGCTCACAGTTCAGTGGGGGAGTCATAAATCTAACTGGGGGGGACAGAAAGCAAACCTCTGAAAAAGCAAAGACCTTATAAGACGAGGAGGAAAGTTACATAAAGCCTTAAAAAATAGGGAAATATGAATGAAGCATTTTGAGAAATTAACATTAAGAGAGAAAGGAGCTTTTACAAAATCTGAGGGTTTTTTTGCTGGCCATAGAAGGCCATGTCCGAGGAAGAAGCAGAAACAGACACCGTGGGCCCAGGCAGCCCTGTCCCCCAGGCACCACCCGAGGTTGATGAGAGCTGCTCCCTCCTACCTGAAGCCACCTTAGGTTGGTTGCCAACAATTCCAACAGTCCTCCCATTCATTCTTGCAAAACCAACGATGATGTTCTTGGCATAATTAGGCATGATCTCAAAAAATTCTCTCTCATCAACAACCTGCAGGGATAAATTTACTCCTGAGCTCAAAATGATAAAGAACAAGATACAAATACATTACAGAATTACAGACAGACATTTAGATCACAGAATTACAGGGCTGGACAGCTCCCACTCCACCACAGCTTCTCCGAGGAAGCAGGACAACAGGCAGAGGCAGCAGCTCCTCTGTGCTGGAGGAGAAAACCCTCTTGCACTCTGCTGGGGGCAGATAAACCAGTGTTGCCTTGTTTAAAGGCTCTATTTGAATTTGGCATTATTTATTATATTCTTTTTTACCTATTTCGAAATCATTTCAAATTTACATAAAAATTTCCAAAACAGTTGTACAAAAAAATTTAGGCTTCACCTAAATATCACTCACCTTCATTCCCCATTTACTAACATTTTACCACATAAGCTTTATCGTTCCCTCTCCCTCCCTACCGGCCTATCCCCTTTCTCTCCCAATCTCTCTCTGTACATTTACGAGTACGTATACACACATTCTCTCTCTACACACACACACACACACACATATATATATATATATTTACACACACACAATTTTTTGCTGAACCATGTGAGGATAAGTTACAGACATGACGCCTCTTTATCTCTACGTTCCTCAGTGTGTATCTCCTAAGAACAAGGACATTCTCTTACATGACTGCAGTGATATTATCAAAGTCAGGAAATTAACACTAATATTATTATCTATTAGAAAACCTTAATTACATAAAACCTTATTTATTATTTAGTTATTCCAATATCATCCTTTATAGCAACAAAACTCTGATCCTAGACTCTGACCCAAGATCACCTGGTGTTTTCAATGGTCACGTCTCTTTAGCCTCCTTTAATTTTTTCCCCTCAGTCTTTGTCTTTCATGATCATGACATCTTTCCCCAGATAGGTTATTTTCCATCTGTTTGGGTTTAATATTTCTTCATGTTTAACTTCAGGTAAAGCATTTTTGGCAGAGTATCACAGAATTGACCTTCTCAATGAATTACATCAAAAGCACATGGCGTCAACTTGTCCTTTAATGGTGGTGATATATGCCAGATTTCTCCCCTGGAGAGTTACTATTTTTCCCTTTGTAATTAATCAGTATTTTGTGGGGAAATATTTTGAAACTACATAAAAATCCTATTCTTCACCAAACTTTCACCCACTAGTTTAACATTCATTGATGACTCTTGCTTGACCCAATTACTGCCATGATAGTTGCCAAATGGTGATTTCTCTATGTTTCCTTCTCCATTTATTAGTCACATTCTACCATCAGAAAGGTCTTTGCCTTTCTCATTTTCTTATTTATATCATCCACAAGTATGAACTTACGGATTCTTGTTTTATTATGTAATCTTTTACCATCATTATTTATTTTATGTTCAAATTGTCCCATATTTGCCAGCGAGAGTTCCTTCAAGGTGGCTCCTATGCCCTTTTGATGTTTCTCCATCATTCTTGGAGCACTGTCTTACATGCTGGAATTACCTTACCTTCGGGTTCATCTTTTAGTTTTTGCCACCTCACGATTAGAATCAGCCATTTCTCCAAGGGGCCCAAGTCCCTTCTAGGGGGAATGGGTATGGGTGTGGGTGTGTGTGGGTCTGCTTCTAAGTTGTCCCAGATGACAGAGCTAGGAAATCCACAGATACACACGCTTATTTCTAAAAGTAGTATGAAAACCATGAGTTCATACCAATAACTCCAATTCAACTATAGGGTACATTCTAGTTTTCCCTTTTCCATATTCATAACTCCTTTCTCCTACAGTGGACATCTGAGTCCCATTATCATCAAAACGTATTTATTTATTCAATTCTCAAATACAGAGAAAACAGTTTCAGAATTGCTAACCCATATAACCACAAACAAAACAAACGTTAACTAAAATTCAGTATTTCTTTAGAACTATTTCTGTCATTAGACTAAAGGTATATAATCAAAATACTGTGTTCAAAAATTATTCATTTGAAACACAGGTTCATTTTTAATTAATTTTAAAGGTTTTCCCTCAGTCTTTTATTTTTTTAATATGTAAAATTAATATAGTTTGATAGTGTCACTCCCCCATCCCTTCCACTCACCTTGTTATTAATCTCATTATTTTCTGATTTATCTTTCATGAGTGTGTCTCAGAAATGAGCAGATACATGCACATCTTTTTAATTCCCCCTTTTATCTTAGATGGAAAGTATAATACTACAGATACTCGTTTGCACTTTGGGTTTCTTCACTTATTATTTCCTAGGAATCACTCCGTATCAGTTCATAGAGCTCTCCCTCACTCTTTTTCACTCCTGCATAGCACTCTATTGGAGGCACCAAAGTTTATTCAACTAATCTATGCGTTGTCTACATTATTTTAAAACTTACATTCCAGATGTTTAGAATATTTTGCAATTACAAATAATAATGTAACAGTAACCTTGTGCTTCTATAATTTTATATGGTGGAAAGTGTATCTTCAGGGTAAATTACTAGAAGTGGGACTGCTGGGTCAAAGTGCAAATGCTTATTTAGTCTTACGTATTATCATATCCCCCTACCAGCAACATATGAGAGCATCAGTTTCCCACAGACTTACCAGTGACAAGCGTTTAAGCTTGCTTTTTGTGTGTGTGTGTGAGGAAGACCATACCAGGCTAACATCCGTGCCCATCTTCCTCTACTTTATATGGGACGCTGCCAGGGCATGGCTGACGAGCAGTGCATCAGCAGGTACCTGGGATCTGAACCTGCAAACCCTGGGCTGCCAAGCTCAAACTAAACCACTGCCCCACTGGGCCAGCTCCCGTTTTTAAGCTTTTTATTTTCTGCTATTCTGACAAGTGAGACATGGTAACTCGATGTACTCTTAATCTGCATTTCTACCATTATGAGTAAAGTGGAGCATCTTTCCATAAGTTTAAGGTTCATTTTATATTTTTGTGAGCTATCTACTCATGTTTTTTGCCTACTTTTCTATCAATTTTGGTCTTTATTCCCTCAATTTTTAAGAATTCTTTACATATTAGAGATATTAGTTCTTTGTGATATATGTTGCAAATATTTTCTCCCAGTTTGTTGGTTGCCTTTTGACTTTGTCTAGTTTTCTACTATGCAGAGTGGAATTTTTAAAGTTTTTACATAGCCAAATTTATCAATTTTTTTTAACTGAAACTGGATTTTGAGTCATAATTAAAAGCCCTTTCTTTCCCTTCCCCTAAAGTTACAGAGAAATTGATCTATGCTTTCTTTTAGTTCTTATATGGATTCACTTATTATATTTAGTTCTCTGATCTATTTGTAGTTTATTTTTGTTTATGGTATAAAGTCCAGATCTAATTTTACATTTTCCTATCCAGCTGTCCAGTACCATTTATTAAAAAGCTAATCTTTGCCCCTTGAATTTGAGATAATACCTTTATCATATGTACCTGAATTCTATATGTACTTGAACCTACTTCTAGCTTCTATTCCACTGATCTATTTATGTGCCAGTAACACACTGTTTTAATTATAGTATGCTTTAATATATCATACAGCCATAGCTTTTGTTTTACAGTATACCCCAAGCTTTTCCTGCACTTTTATTTTCCCATACAAACTTTTTTTTTTAACTTAAGGGAAACTTCTAGTCTTTTTTAAAGCAATCTAGTTTAAAAGCAAGTTGAGGTTAATCCATATAAGCTTTTGTATAAATTTGTCTAGTTCTATTTTTAAAATTTTGTTTGAAATTGCATTCAATTTATAAACTAACTTAGGAAGAACTGGTATTTTTATGATGTTAACCCAATATTCAGGAACAAGTGATGTCTCTCCATTTATTCAAGTCTACTTATGTGTTTTTCAGACATTTTTAAATTTGCCCCATAAGTTTATTACTTGATATTTTATCTTCTTTGTTGCTATATAAAAGGAGTTTTTATATTGACATCAATTAAATAAATAAGTTTTTATGCTACCATAATATAATTGGTTATTGTTTGTGTATATGAACATTTTCTATATATTAATTTCATATGCTGTTCCCTAATTATTGTTTCAGCTTCATCATGCATTCTCTAGCATTTTTAGCACACTGTGTCATCTACAAACATAGCTTAACTTCTTTTCCAAAGTTTTGCCTCTAGTTGATTCTTTTCTTGTCTAATTGCATTGGCTAATACCTCTAGCACAATGTTAAGTAAATAGTGGCAACAGTGGGTATTCTTGCCTTGTTCCTGATCTTAATGAGACTAAGTCTTCCCTTACTAAGTAATTTGGTGGGTTTTGAAAAGGTGTATACTAAATTTTATCATGTTAATGTATTCATCAATTCCTGGGGGCCAGCCTGCTGGCATAGTTGTTATGTTCACATGCTCCGCCTCAGCAGCCTGGGGTTCAGTTTCAGATCCCAGGTGCAGACCTACATACTGCTTACCAAGCCATGCTGTGGCAGCGTCCCATATAAAGGAGAGGAAGATGGGCACGGATGTTAGCCCAGGGCCAGTCTTCCTCAGCAAAAAAAAAAAAAAAAGAGGAGGATTGGCAATGGATGTTAGCTCAGGGCTAGTCTTCCTCACAAAAAAAAAAAAAAAAGCATTAAGAGAGTGTAGCAGAGACTGCTAAGTATCCACCAAAACTCCAGCTTCCATTTTTACCACTGTAACAGAAATGATGGGCAAATGGCTATCATATCTCCTAGCCCCCCACTGCAGTTAGATGTGGCTATTTGACTACATTCTCTACAATGGACTTAATACAATATCAAAAATGAAAGAAATAAATATATATATATTAAACTTGTAGCTCAAAAGCTTGAGGGGAAAAAAATCAAGAAGATAAACTGAAAGCAGAAAAGAAATTAATAATATAAAAGCAGAAAATTAAATCAAAAAGTTGACTCTGAAATACATTAATAAAACAGATACACCACTAGGTAACCTAACAAGAAAACAGAAATGTCAAAGGAGAAAACTACTGAAATAGATTTCACTAATCTCGTGAGAATACTGTGCACAACCTCATGCAGATAAAATTGAAAACCTGGAAGAAATAGGTAATTTACAGAAAAAACATACTTTACCAAAACTGACTCCAGCAAAGATAAAGTTTAAAGAGACGTATTAACATTAAAGAACAGAGGAAGGTATCAAAAAGCCATTTTTCCCCACCCCTTCAACCACCAAAAAAGCAATAGGCCCTGACAAGTTCACAGGAGAATTTCGACCAAATCTTTAAAAAAGCAGATAATCCCAATGCTATGTTAAATTGTTCCAGGGCATAGAAAAAGAAAGAAAACTTGCAAATTCTTTTTATGGTACTTTATGAACTGAATTGTGTCTCCCCCGAAAATTTGTAAGTTGAAGCTAGGCCCAATGTGACTATATTTGGAGACAGAGCCTTTATGGAGATAAAGTTAAATGAGGTCATAAGGGTGGGGCCCTAATCCAACAGGACTCATTGTCCTGATAAGAAGAGGAAGAGACACCAGAGATGTCTCTTTCCTTGTGTACACAGAAGAAAAGCCACATCAAGATACAGCGAGAAGGCAGCCTTCTTGGCTGCAAACCAGGAAGGGAGGCCTCACCAGAAACCAACCCTGCCAGCACCTTGATCCTGGACTCCCAGCCTCCAGCACTATGAGAAAATAAATGTCTGTTGTCTAATCCACCCACTCTGTGGTACTTTGTTATGGCAGCCCTAACAGACTAATGCATGAAAGCAGCACAATATTGATACTAAAACCCAATTTAAAAATACCTCAGGGGTTGCCCGGTGGCACAGCGGTTTAGTTCACACGTGGCAGCCTGGGGTTCGCAGGTTCAGATCTCGGGCGCCTGCCAACGCACTGCTTGTCAGCCATGCTGTGGCAGCATCCCATATAAAGTAGAGGAAGATGGGCACGGATGTTAGCCCAGGACCAGTCTTCCTCAGCAGAAAGAGGAGGATTGGCAACGGATGTTAGCTCAGGGCTGGTCTTCCTCACACACACACAAAAAAAACCTCAAAAAAAAAAATCAGCTAATATCACATGATATTGATGCAAAAATTCAAAACAAAACACTGAAAAAATATAACAAGTAGAGTTTACTTCAGGAATGTAAGACTAGTTCAATACTAGGAAATCTATTAAGACATTTATAAATAGATCTAAGGAGAAAAATCATGTGATCATCTCCATAAATACTGAAAGGGCATTTAACAATATTCAATACCCATCCCTAATTTAAAAAAAAAAAAAACGTAGGTGCCAGCCCAGTGGTGCAGCGGTTTAGTTCGCGCTTGGCAGCCCGGGGTTCACGGGTTCGGATCCCAGGCGTCTGCCGACGCACTGCTTGTCAGCCATGCCGTGGCAGCGTCCCATACAAAGTAGAGGAAGATGGGCACAGATGTTAGCCCAGGGCCAATCTTCCTCAGCAAAAAGAGAAGAATTGGCAACAGATGTTAGCTCAGAGTTGGTCTTCCTCACAAAAAAAAAACCAAAAAAGTATACAACAACAAAAATTAAAATAGCTTTCTTAACATGGGAAAAAGATGTAAACTTAGGAAACACTAATGGCAGTCTCTCTAAAGTTAGGAACAAGACAAAGACGCCCACTATCACAACCATTAATCATCACTGCATTTGATAAAACACAGAGGTGCTGACAACACAATTAGAGAGGAGAAAGAAATGACATAAAACAATTGGAAAGGAAAAGATAAAACTATTTATATGTAGACAGTATATTAGTACACTTGAAAAACCCAAAAGAATTAACAGTAAAAAAACTATGACAAATAAGAGAACCTAACAGATAACAGGATATAAAATTGATGAACAGTATCAATATCTTTCACACATACCTAAAAAACCAGTTAGAAGATAGAAAAGACCCCATTTACAACAAAAAGATAAGACACTTAGGAGCAAACTTAACAAGAAATGTAAACAACGTATACAAGGAAAACTTGAAAACAATCCTCAAGGGAAAAAAGTATACTTTAACAAATAAAAATGCGAACTATGTTTTTAGATTATTTCAGATTCCTAAGGATGTCAATTCTCCCAAGTTAGTTCATAAATTTAACAGGATCTCAATAAAAACAACAAGAGGATTGCCTACTTCCACACCTCTCCACCTTAAAACAAGACAGACTCAAAAGCTCACATGGAAAAACAAGCAGGACTAGCCAAGAAAACACTGAAAAAAGAATAATCAAGAGGAACTATCCCTACCAGATGTGAAAGCATACCATAAAGTCTCAATAATTAAAAGAGCATATTGGCCAAGTGTTGGTGAGAATGTGAAGGAACTGGAACCCCCATATGCCACTGGTGGGAGTGAAAACAGTGTAATTCCTTTGAAAAACCCCTTGGCAGTATCTACTAAAGCTGAATGTATGTGTAACCTATGACATGGTCCTTTCACTCCTAGGTATGGATCCAACAGGAATGTGTACTTTATTTACCAAAATCACATCCTAGAATGTTCATACCAGAACTATTTGTAATAGCCCCAAAGTGGAAAGTACCCAAATGCCCATTAACAGTAGATAAACTGTGGTCTGTTCTTACACAAGACTAGAGACCAACAAGAACAATATGCAACAACAAGGACATACCTCACAAACACAGTAGTGGAAGCAGCCAGATACAGAAGATCATACACTACGTGATTCCATTTATATAACATTCAAAAACAAGAAGAACTAATTCATGCTGTTAAAACTCAGGATGGTGGTTTCCTTCAGGGGTTTGGGGGGAAACAGTGACTGGAAGAAAGCACCAGAGAGCCTTCTGTTTCTCTATGATGCATTTTATTTGCTCTATTCTATAATTTTTTGTTACTTAGGAAGATTTTATTTTGTTTTTATAACGTTTACCTCTGTAACTATACTTTTTTAATGCCCTTAGTCCCCTGGATTTACCATTAGCAAATGGTTCCTCCTCCCTCCAGCCCTCAAGTCCATCTGAGCCACTAGGGTCACTATAGACACTAGCTCTTCCCAGAACACACTCCTCGGTGGCCCCTGATCCCATGCCCACCCATGCTCTGCCTATGTTGCCCAATGTTAAGGCCTGTGGGTCCAAGACTTCCTCACTAAACCAAAGGACAGTGACCATGGACATGGCCAAGCCAGCACAGGCGAGATGCAGCACTTACAGAGTGTATGATGTCCACCATGTCGTAGGCTTTGGTAGATTCCAACGGGACAATCGTGTCAAGCTCAGGAACCAGACGGTCACTTGAGATAGAAAAAGAAGCAGATACAATCAATACCAGAAGAGCCAGTTGCCTTCTGTGGGTCGTGGATGGGAGAGGAAATGGGGGAGACACATCATGGGGAC
The DNA here is from genome assembly GCA_031878705.1 of Tapirus indicus. Lineage (NCBI taxonomy): Eukaryota > Metazoa > Chordata > Mammalia > Perissodactyla > Tapiridae > Tapirus > Tapirus indicus. Next base: position 16,000,043 of record CM062920.1, read on the forward strand.
TGGGCTAATTCTGCACCTGCTGGCATTGCAAAGCAGTCCCCAAAGATGCATTCCTTTGTTACCACCATATTAAACTGAACTCAAGCTTGATATTAATCCAAAAGATCTTTGTTTTCATTTAGAGGAGAAAATGAGTTTATTCTCCCGAATGTGACTCCTTCATTTATCCTCTCTAAATACCTCCTACATTCTAGGTACTGTGTGGGGCACTAAAGGGCACTGTAGTGAACAAGACACTGCCCTGGGAGGTTCCAGTCTAACTTTTTGAGACATCAAACATAAAAGAACAAGGACTAGGAAATGTAAAGTCAGAGCTCTGCTGAAACTGCTGTGGGTTAACGTTCCCTGTTGAAAGGTAAACCTGCTAGAGTTCCTTTAAAAAGCAAAGCCGCAGGCCCCCTGGTGGGCAGAATCACTAAGGACTAAACAGTCACACAGGCTCATGGCTCTCTGCTTGCTCCTGTTTCTATATGGCTGAGGAGGAAGCTGGTGCCAGGGCCCAGTCCCACACCACAGGAAGACTCAGCAACACAGCATTCTCCAACAGGCTCTCATCCCTTCCTGTCCCAGGTGCGCAGGGTGAGGCTGTTTGGACCCTGAGATGTGCACCTGGGCTAAGGTTTGACCTTGGGTCAAGCCACATGCCGCATCCAGCCAAACTTCCCAGAGAGTTCTGCACTGGGGTACCTCACCCAATAATAAAGTCCTCCCTTACATTTCATTTGCTGCTTACACATATGCAGACAGCTCCCCTGGGATCGTACAGAGAGGAGATATGGCTGGGCCAAAGCAGGCTATTCAGACAGTTCTGGGCCCCTGAGCCACAAAACTTCAAATAATGTCCTAAACCTTTCAAGAACCCCAAATAGTACAGATGCTCAGAAAAGGAGGCTGTGCCCATTGGTTCTGGGCTTTGTGACCACCCTTTCACGACTACATATAATGAGCCACTGGCTGTGTCCCCTGAAGAGTAGGGCAGAGGCAGACAGGGTGGGGCCCTGAGGACTCGACTCTTCAGAGCATCCCTGACCCAAAACAAGGCCCCATAGGTGGGAACCCAGGTCCACTCCACAGGGCAGTGTCTGATAATGGCTTCTTTCCAAGGGATAAAATTCCAAATTCCTTATGCAAAAGAAAGTCCAGGCCAACTGCTTCAAAATCTAAGAGTCAACAAAATGGAGAAGAAAGCAGCCAGAGATCTGGAGGAATAGTTCCCTGGCTAGGTCTCTGGCTTACTCTGTGCTATCCCCCACATTAGGCAGTGGCCCCAGTAGCAAAAAGGAAAGGAGGCCTTCACTAGGTGGCCAGCAACACACCCTTCCCCAGCTGTCCCAGCCTTGGGCCACAGGCAGGTGTGTATAAGCACATCTCCCAAAGCGCGTGATGTCTGCACCGTTTCACATTTATTTATTTCATGTCAAAACACAAAAGAGACTTCCATCAACAATTCTGGACAAATCAATAGTCTCTTAGAAATCAATTTTTTTTGCCACTCTTTACTCCCAAGCTACTAATTAGATATCACAGAGAGGAACAAAGTGAATAAAATCATCTTTGTTTGCTCCTGTACCCAGACATGCCACCACCGTGCCCACACTTGGGAGCCACGTGAACTCCACTCCACAGGGCAGACTCTGGAGGTCCTGCGAGCGCAGAGGGACAGAAAGGGAAGCCATCCTGTAAACAAGAGAAAATGCTCTGACCTGCAGCTCACCTGGGATCATGACACTCGAGGATGGGAGCCGGATCCTGACTGCTGAGAGGCAGGTAGTTGAAGAACTCCCGGAGATTACACAAGGCGTCAACATCATTTTCGAAAGCTCTGTGGGCCACGCCTGAGAAAACATGGAGGATATAAAGGGCTAGGGCAAACATTGTCAGCCCAAAGATGCTGCTTCATGCCCACCTGCCCCCGCGAGGCCATGCGGCAGCAGACTGTGCTGACAGCTCTGTCCTCCCCACCCTCCACATACCTTCAGGCTGATCTTCAGTTCATGAAGCCTGCGCCCTCGGCTCTGCATCCACACCTCTGCAGAGGTCACTCCTTTCTTTATTTGGGTCCTTGCTCTAATGTCACCTACTCAGAAGTGCTTTCCTTGGCCCCTCTCTAGAAACACATTCTTCCCCACACGTTTCACTTGCCATCCCTGTACCGTGTGGGAGTTCTCTTTGCACACTTTTCCCTGCAGCACCTGTTTATTTCCCTGTTCACCACCTGCATCTCCCCTACAATATCAGCTCCAACAGGACAGATGAGGCCTGTCATCACTGTAGTCCCCCATCAAGAATAATGCCTAGTTATATGTCAATTATCTCAATAAAGCTAGAAAAAACATTTTAAATGAGAATAATAGCTGGCACATAATGTCATGGGACTCAGCAATAGGGGAAGGCAAGGAGGGGAACCACCTGTCCTTGGTGAGGAATCAAGCTATCATTCCTCAAGAACACTCTGAAATCACAAAACAGCCAAACAAGGCCATGGACATGACAGAGAAAGTAGGGCCAGAAACTCTCAGTTCACGCTACCAATCTACCTGCATCTACTGTTGCCCCTACCAGTCTCTTCACACAGCAGCCAAAGTGAGCTTTTTAAGTCAGATTATGTTATGTCTCTACTCCAACAACCCTCTTTGCTGTTCACTGAGCATGCCACTCACTCTCCTTCCTCAGGGCCTTTGCATAAGCTGTTCCTTCTGCCTGCAATGCTTCTCCCCTAGATATCCATGCAGTTAAAATTCAAATCTGCTCAACTGTCACCCTCACAGTGAGGCCTACCCTTATCACCCTATTTAAAATTGCAACAATCCCAACCCCTTCAAAACTGTTCTACTTTTTCCATGGCACATATTACCTCCTAACATATTTTATAATGTATCTATTTATAAAGATTTATTGCTTACTGTCTATCTCCTCCACTAGAATATAACCCCCATATAGGCAGGGATCTTCCTCGCTTTCACAAACATATCCCTAGCACACAGAACAATGCTTGAGACATAGACACTCAATGAATATTTGTTGAATGAATAAAACCATATTCAATATGACAGAATTCTTTCATTCAAGAAATATTTATAAATTGGTACAGCCACTTGAGGACAGTCTGGCAGCTCCTCAAAAAGTTAGGCAGAGTTACCATCTGACCCAGAAATCTCCACCCTAGGTATATATATAACCAAGAGAAATGAAAACATATATCCACACAAAAACTTGTACGTCAATGTTTATAGCTGCATATTCATGATGCCAAAAAGTAGAAACAACCCAAATGTTTATTAATCTATCAATGGATAAATAAAATGATGTATATCCATACACTGAAATGTTATCCAGCAATAAAAAGGAATACAGTACTGATTCATGCTACAACATGAATGAACCTTAAAAGTATTATGTTAAGTAGAAGAAATGAGTCAGAAAAGACCATATATTGTATGATTCCATTTATGTCCATTCCATATACATCCAGAATAGGCAAATCCATAGAAACAAAAGGTAAATTAGTGATTGCCTAGAACTGGAGTATTTGGGGGGAAATGGGGAGCAAATGCTAATGGGCATGGGGTTTCTTTTTAGGGTAATGATAATGTTCTGAAAGTAATTGTGGTGATGACTGAACAATGCTAAGTATATTAAAACCATTGAATTGTGTATACTTTAAATGGGTATTTCATGTGTATCGTATGTGAATTATATCTCAATAAAGCTGTTACCAAAAGAAAAAGAAAAGAAAAAATATGTATAGAGCACCTTTTGGGCCTTGCTCTGGGAATACAGAGCTAAACACATCAGACACAGCCCATCCTAGAGCCTCAGGCCCAGAAAGAATACCAAATGTTCGCTTTAAAACTAAAATTATGCTGAGGAAAATTTAATGTCATGGGCAGACATTCAATACTTTAAGGTGTCAAGTGAAAAAACAGGCTACAGGAAACTATTTTGCACCTATGTTTGAGTATCTATGTATGTCCTCACATCCATCCACATGAAAAGACTACAGAGGAATAACCAAAAAATGAGTGGTAATTATCTATGAATGACGGAATCCCTAGTGATTTTTATTCCTGTATTTTCTAAATTGTCTACCACAAACATGTACATAATACTATTGAAATCGAGAAAAATAAAGAGCATATTTCATCAAATCTAAAACAGCATCAAGACTTAACATTATTTTATAACCCAGTAAGAAAGAAAAACTGCTGCCAATTAAGTCCTGCAACAAGAATGTGATGACAGGCTGTCAGGGAGTCCACGATGACATGTGTTTCAATTCTAGATGTGTGTTGGAGATGGAGCTGAATGGAAGTGAGAGATGAGGGAAAAGAATGAGACAAAGGTGACACTAACTGAGATGAGGGAGGTACAATTTTTGTGGGCAGGAGGGAATCAAGAGCTTTGACTTAAAAAAAACAAACAAACATATTTCATCAAATCCAAGACTTCACTGATAGTAAGACACGCCTCTCTACATACACTAAGAAAAAATGCTGACAACTAAATGATGACCCAACACCTTAACTACAATATAGTGTGGCACATAAATCAGTCACACCAGCCCGTCACTGTTTGGAGTCTTTCAAAAAGGCAATTTCTCCAGTCTTCAGTTACAGTGATCGCTGTAGGGTAGGAAATCCTTTCACAACTTGGTGTCTTTTTCCAAAAAAAATTTGGAATTCCAATCATTACTCCAAGACAAATATGTCTTCACTAACAGGTTCATGCCCTGCTTCCAATTCCATGCCTTTCTGTATAAACAATAACTTTTTGTTTCAATGCCAAAGTCTAGAATGATCTTTATACATTTTAAAATCAGCACGTGTGGCATATAACCTCAAAGAGGTGAAGCACTATGACCAAGTTCATGAATACATGGGCCATGACCACCTCATTACAACTGTACCTAGCCAATGGAGACTGATTGGTAAAATACCATCTTCTCTAAGACATACCCCAACTTTTGAGTAAAAAAAGGTCACAATAAAATTTTTTTTAAAGGTTCAACTATATATATATCAATACATAATAACTCTCATAATACCATTTCAGTTAGCTTAAGAATTTTAAAGAATATCAAAACATTAGCTATTTGTCTTCAATTTGAGATACTAAATCCACCTTGATCACTATTGCTGTAGTCAATATACCATACCAGTCTTCGAAAATAAATTGTGCCAATTAAGTGATTTTTTTTGTTTGTTTCTTTCTTTTTTTTGTGGGGAAGACCAGCCCTGAGCTAACAACTGTTGCCAATCCTCCCCTTTTTGCTGAGGAAGACTGGCCCTGGGCTAACATCCGTGCCCATCTTCCTCCACTTTATATGGGACGCCACCACGGCATGACTGACAGGCAGTGCGTCAGCGGGCGCCCGGGATCCGAACTCGCAAACCCCGGGCTGCCAAGCGCGGACTAAACCGCTGCACCACCGGGCGGCCCCTTAAGTGATATTTTTAAAAGACTCACCATTCTCTCTTTGGCAATGCCCTCTTCTCAGTGTTTGAAAACAGTAAGGTGAGCCTTGAGGCCTCTAACCTGACATGGTGGTGTGGGTCCTGGCACCACCAAGCTCCTCCTGGGTAACATCCTCGTTGGTGACAGATTTCACAACATCAGGGCCAGTGATGAACAGGTAGGAGGTGTCCTGAAATCACAGAATTCCAGAAAAGTCAATCTCAGAGTACCAGGACTAGATGGAGCCTTAGAGTTCACAGAGCCGAGAAGACAGAGAAGGAAGTGACGTGGTGGCAGAACCAGGTTAAGACACAGATCACAGATGCCTATCCAAACTAAAGACTCAAGTTTTCCCTTCCTCACTCACTGCACGGTTCTATCTCAGCAGAATGACTTCCAGTGTGGCTAACATTTCAGGGTTACTCATCTGTAGAACACCAAAACAGGTGGTCCTTATTCAGAGCTTGCTGTGCACCAAGCATTTTTCCAAGCACTTCATGGGATTGTGTCATTAATGCCTAGGTACTATGATCACCCCCATTTACAGACAAAGAAACCAAAGCACTGAAATGGCATGCAACTTCCTAAAATTAACCAGCCACTTTAAGCGAAGCTGCTTGGAGACAAGAATAATCAATGCTTTGGTATTGTGAGAGGGTGACAGGCTTTTAATTATCAGTTTCTAATTTAAAGATAATAAAGACACATTATAAAAAAATTTACACAGAAGAAGAGGGGATTTGGTGAAAAGTAAGTCTATGTATATGACAGCTCTTTTTCCCAGGCCTCCAATTTCCCTCCTTAAAGGCAACCACTGTCAGTCTCTCTCTCCCGACAGAGACATCCATACATATATGAGCACTAATATATACATTTGCCTTCTTATTTTCTCTCTAGCACAGTGTCCTATACACACTGTTCTGAAACTTCTTGAAGATCATTCCATATCAGTATAGGATATGTATCATAATTTAACTGTCACCAGCTAATTGTCACTTAGGTTGTTTCCACTATTTTGCTATAACAAGCAATTCTGCAATGAATATCTTATTACAGTCATCTCTGTTCATGTTCTCTTTTACACTGTTCATGTTCTTTGTCCATTTTTCTATTGGACAGTTGTTTTTACATACTAAGGAAATTAGTCCTTAGATTATTATGTGTGTTGTATCAGTCTTGGCTGGAATCTTGCTAGAAAGGTCTAGCTAGCCAGATAGGTCTTTCTTCCCCACTTCACACAAAGACTCATAAACTAATGTTCATAATAGCCTTATTTCTAACAGCCAAAATTGGAAACAACCCAAAGTCTATCAAGAGCTGAATCTCAAAATAATTATCCTAAGTGAAAGAAGCCAGCTCCCCCCACAAAAAATATACACTTTTTGTATGTACAAAATATCACTTTGTATGATTCTGTTTATATAATGTTCTGGAAAATTCAAACTAATCTATTGTGATAGAAAGCAGATGAATGGTTACCTAAAGACAGGGCTGGGAAGTAGGGAAGGATGGATTACAAAGATACATGAACAAACTTTTGAGGGTGATGGCTATGTTCATTATTTTGATTGTGGTCATGGCTTCATGATTGTATACGTGCATCAAAACTCAAATTGTACAACTTAAATGTGTGGTTCATCACACATCAATTATATCTCAGTAAAGTTGCAAAAAACATGAAAATACAAAGGGCCAAGAATATCCCATACCACTTGAAGAAGAATAAGGAGGGACTACTTGCTGTACCAGATATCAGCATTCATCATAAAGCCATCGTAATTAAGATAGTGTAGTACCGGCACAGAGATAAAACAGACTGAGAGAGCTCAGTGAGAAACTTGATACGTGGACACTCGATTCATGACTTATCTGGCATTACAGAGCAGAAAAGGATGTTCTTTTCATTAAAAGTCCCTAGGTCAACTAGGTACCTATAATGAACAAAATGAAACTACTTCTATTTCATACTATATGTAAAAATCAATTTCAACTGGATTATAGACGTAAATGTAAAACGCAAAATAATAAAGCTTTTAGAAAACAGAAACTATCTTCATGACTTCAAGGTAGGAAAAAGTTCAAGAACTAAAACATACCACTCACAGTATACATTTGGCATTGGTTCTCATATCAAAAGGGCACAGAAGCCAGACTAAAGGGATCCCACTGGCTAAAGTAAGGACAATGTGAGCATCAAAATAAAAAATGACAGTAATGGATTATAAACCATTGAGTAACACAGGAAATCCATGAACCCATTATGTGATTAATAACAAATCAATGAAATTAACAAATATCCAGGAAAGCAGGGCCCTTCCTTAGAGGAGAATGCCAACTGATATGAAGCAAGTGGTGGAGCTGGAAAATAATTTTATAAAGAATGGTTTGAACAAGAATCATCAACAGACGAAAAATCAAGAAGAAGAAGTGTAATGTGGAGCAGCATACTTGCATGGTCTCAAAGTATCTTCTCAGTGAGTATTTATCAGTTACAAAGGGAAAAATAGTAACTACATAGTGGAGAAACCAGAAAACATCTTGACCAATGATTAAATTAATATCACCAGTGAGGGGCAGATGGACATCGCTGGTCTCTAGATGCAATAATCTGAGCAGAATACAACATCACTTGTGTAGTGGACAGGCTAGAACACCTAATCTGAGTCTAGTCATGAGGAAACAGCAAATAAACCTAAACTGAGGAAAAATCTATAAAATAATTCATTTTGTAGCCTTCAAAAATGTCAATATCATGACAAAGTAAGTCTGAGGAACTGTTCCAGATTAATGTGATATGACAACTAAGTGCAATATGTGATCCTGAAATGGATCCTGTACTGGAGAAAGAAAATGCTATAAAGGACATTAGTGAGACAACTGACCAAACTGGAATCTGGATGGTAGAGTGGACAAAAGTAATGAATAGAACAGACTGTATGTTAGGCATATGTAAAACAGGTCTTAATAAATGTAAAAAGACTGAAATCATACAAATTATCTTGTGCAATCACAATGGAATCAAACTAGAAGCAAACAGAAGGAAAACTGGAAAATTAACAAATATGTGGAAATTAAATATCACACTCTTAAACAACCAATGGGTCAAAGAAGAAATTGAGAGAAACTAGAAAATCTAGAAAGAAACGAAAATGAGAACACAACACACAAAACCTTCTGGGATGCAGTGAAAGCAGTGCTAAAAGGGAAATTTATAGCTGTACACACTTAGACTAGGAAAGAATAAAGGTCTCAAATAACCTAACTTTACACTGTAAGGAACTAAAAAAATGAAGAAAAAACTAAATCCAGAGCTAGAAGAAGGAAGTAAAGATTACAGCAGAGATAAGTGAAAAACAGAATAGAAAAACAATAGAGAAAAATCAATGAAACCAAAAGTTGGTTCTTCAAAAAGATCAACAAAATTGACAAATCTTTAGCTAGATGGACTAATAAAACAGGCTCAAATTACTAAAATCAGAAATGAAAACGAGGACATTACTATCAATACTACAGATATAAAAAGGATTATGAGAGTACTATGAACAATTCTACACCAACAAATTGGATAACCTAGATGAAATGGACAAATTCCTAGAAACATACAACCTATTAAGACTGAATCATGAAAAAACAGAAAATCTGAATAGACCTATAACTAGTAAGGAGACTGAATCAATAATCAAAAACCTCCCAAAGAAAAGCCCAAGACCAAATGGCTTCACCAGTGAATTCTACCAAACATTTCAAGAATGATTAAACTTCAATCCTTCTCAAACTCCCAAAAAAACTGAAGAAGAGTCAACACGTCTTAACTCATTCTTTCAAGTCCATAATTATCTTAATACCAAAGCCAGACAAAGACACTACAAGAAAACTATAGGTCAATATCCCATATAAATATTGATGTAAAGACACTCAACAAAATATTAGCAAACCTAGTCAACAACATTTTAGAAGAATTATATAGCAAGACCAAGTGAAATTTTTTCCTGAAATGGAAAGATGGTTCAACACACAAATATCAATGTAAAATGACACATTAAAAGAACCAAGGAAGGGGTGCTCCACTTAGGCGGCTCAGGGTTCACACGTTCAGATCCCGGGCATGGACCGACGCACCACTTATCAAGCCATGCTGTGGCAGCATCCCATATAAAGTAGAGGACGATGGCACAGATGTTAGCCCAGGGCTAATCTTCCTCAGCAAAAAGAAGAGGATTGGCAAAGGATGTTACCTCAGGGCTAGTCTTCCTCACACACACATAAAAAGAGAACCAAGGGGAAAAAATTACATGATCATCTCAATCACTGCAGAAAAAAGCATTTGACAAAATTCAATACCCTATCATGATAAAAATATTTAGAAAACTAGAAATAGAAAGAAACCACCTCAACATGATAAAGACCATATATGAAAAACCCATAGCTAACATCATATTCAATGGTGAAAGACCGAAAGCTTTTCCTCTAAGATCAGGTACAAGACAAGGACGACTGCTTTTGTCATTTCTACTCAACAGTCCTGAAGAAAAAGGAAAGGCATCCAAAATCAGAAAGGAAGAAGTAAAATTATGTTTGCAGATGACATGACCTTATATGTAGAAAACCCTGAAGATTCCACAAAAAAAGTTAGAATAAAGGAATTCAGCAAAGTTTCAGGATACGAAATCAACACACAAAAATCAGTTGCGGAAGAGGCCGGCCAGTGGTGCAGCGGTTTTTAGTTCACGCTTTGGCAGCCCTGGGTTCGTGGGTTTGGATCCCAGGTGCCTGCAGACGCACTGCTTGTCAGCCATGATGTGGGGGCATCCCATATAGAGTAGAGGAAGATGGGCACAGATGTTAGCCCAGGGCCAGTCTTCCTCAGCAAAAGGAGGAGGATTGGCAACAGATGTTAGCTCAGGGCTGGTCTTCCTCACACACACACACACACAAAAAAATCAGTTGCAGGGCCGGCCTAGTGGCATAGCAGCTAAGTTTGCGTGCTGCGCTTTGGCAGCCCAGCGTTCCCACGTTCAGATCCCGGGTGTGGACTGACACACCGCTTGCCAAGCCATGCTGTGGTGGCATCCCATATAGAGTAGAGGAAGACGGACACAGATGTTAGCACAGGGCCAAGCTTCCTCAGCAAAAAAGAGGAGGATTGGCAACGGATGTTAGCTCAGGGCTAGTCTTCCTCACACACACACACAAAAATTAAGTTGCACTACTATACACTTAATATACAATCTGAAAAGGAAATTATAAAAACACTCCATTTACAATAGCTTCTAAAAGAATATAGTACTTAGGAATAACTTAACCAAGAAGGCAAAAGACTTGTACACTGAATATCATAAAACATCACTGAATGAAATTAAAGAAGACACAGATAAATGGAAAGAAATCTGTTCACAGATCACAAGACAATACTGTTGAGACATCAACACTACCAAAAGCCAGAGATAAATTCCGTGTCATCCCTATCAAAATCCCAATGAAATTTTTTGCAAAAACAGAAAAATTCATCCTAAAATTCATGTGGAATCTCAAGGAACTCTGTATAGCCAAAACAATCTTGAAACAGAAAAACAAAGTTGGAATTCTCACACTCCCTGGCCCCTACTATAGGGGCCGGCCCCATAACGTAGTGGTTGAGTCTGCTACACTCTGCTTCAGTGGCCCGGGTTCACAGATTCAGATCTCAGGCACAGACCTATACCACTCATCAAGCCATGCTGTGGCGGCAACCCACATACAAAATAGAGGAAGACTAGCACAGATATTAGCTTAGGGCTATTCTTCCTCAAGCTAAAAAAGAGGAAGACTGGCAACGGGTGTTAGCTCAGAGCAAATCTTCCTCACCAAAAAAAAAAAAAGAAAACTACAAAGCTAAAGAAATCAAAACACTGTGGTACTGACATAAAGATAGACACATAGACCAATGGAATAGAACAGAAAGCCCAGTAATAAACCCTCACCTATATGGTCAAATGGTTTTTGACAATGATACCTAGACCATTCAATGGGGAAAGGACAGTCTTTTCAACCAACAGTGCTGGGAAAACTGCATATCCACATGCAGAAACATGAAGTTGAACCTTACATTACACCATATAGAAAAATTAACTCATAATGGATCAAAGGTCTAAACATAAGAGCTAAATAAACCCTTAGAAGAAAACATAGGGGAAGTTGCATGACATTGGATTTGGCAAAATATTTTGTAGATGAACACAAAAGCAGAGGCAACAAAAGAAATAAACTGGACTTCATCAAAATTAAAAGCTTTTGTGCAAAGGATACTGTGAACAGAATAAAAGGGCAGCCCATAAAATGACAAAGAAAATGTTTGCAAATCATATACAGGTATAGCTCGGAGACACTGCAGTTTTGGTTCCAGACCACCACAACAAAACAATCACATGAATTTTTTGGTTTCCCAATGTATATAAGTTATGTTTACACTATAGTGTAGTCTATTAAGTGTGCAATATAGCATTGTCTAAAAACACAATATACATGCATTAAAAATTCTTTAATGCTGGGCCCGACCCCAGGGTCAAGTGGTTGAAGTTCCACACACTCCACTTTGGCCGTCTGGGTTAGCAGGTTCGGATCCCAAGCATGGACCTACTCCACTCACCAACCATGTTGTGGTGTCCCACATATAAAGTAGAGGAAGACTGGCAACAGATGTTAACTCAGGGTGAATCTTCCTCAGCAAAAAAAAAAAAAAAAAAAGACTTGATTGCTAAAAAAATGTTAATCATGTGAGCCGTCAGCAAGCTGTAATATTTTGGCTCATGGAGGATCTTGCAAAAACACAATATCTACAAAGCACAATGAAACAAGGTATGCCTGTATCTGATAAGTGGTTAATATACAGAATATATATAGAACTCCATTCAAAACAACAACAAAACAACCCAATTCAAAAATGGACAGAAGACTTGAATAGACATTTCTCCAAAGAGGATATATAAATTGCCAATATGAATATGAAAAGTGCTCTACCATCACTAATCAGAGAAATATAAATAAAAACCAAAATGAGGTGACGTCAGCATCATGGCAGAGTGAGATTCCCTCTTTGAATCTCTGCCCCCTAAGACACAACGAAAACATCATTCGCATACCAACAGAGGTCAATCAAACACTACAAAGGACTTCTAAGAGACCCCTGCTGCCATACATCGGATGGTGGAGGCACGGGAAGCCCCAAAGGACGTGAGGAGAGGTAAGAAGTTTTACTCCCCCTCTCCAATCGATCGGCAAAGACAGACAGTGGCTCGCAGGCAAAGGGGGGAGGGGCGGCCCTCTGCGGGGAAAACTATCGCCCTCCAGGTGCTCTCACAGACTGTCGAGAGATCCCCACTGGGAAGCGACAACGGACTGTTTCAGGGGTGTGGCAAATGCCCCAAGAGAGCCAGAAAGGAAACTCCTGGGTTGAGCAGGAGAAAGAGAGAACCCCTCCCCACACACACCCTGCGTTTCAGCATAATCCCTCTGGGGACTGCAGTGGGCTCAGAGCACACTGCTCGTGATCTCCATCCACTGGCAGCAGGTGGAAATTGCAGGACCAACTTCAAGATGAAAGGAAAAAGTAAAGCCGTGGGATCCATGCAACGGTCTGTTATGTCTACAGACCAAAAGGAAAATGACAAACATCCAGAAACCAATCCTGAAGGCACAGAATTTGATAACCTGAATGACAGAGAATTCAAAATAGCTATCATAAAAAAACTCAGGAAATACAAGAGAACACACAGAAAAAAAATCAACGAATTCAGGGATTTCATCACAAAAGAGATTGAAACCATAAAGAAAAACGAATCAGAATTATTGGAGATGAAAAACAAAATCAACAAGATAGTGGAAAAAATGGAGTCTTTAAAGAGCAGAACTGACAATATGGAGGAAGGAATTAGCATTATTGAGGATAGCCACGCAGAAATGCTCCAGATAGAGGAGGAGAGAGAGCTAAGACTAAAAAGAAATGAAGAAATTCTTCAAGAAATATCAGACTCAATGAGGAAAAGCAACATAAGGATAATAGGTATTCCAGAGGAGAAGAAAAAGAAAAAGGAGCACAGAGTTTGTTCAAAGAAATAATAGCTGAGAACTTCCCTAACCTAGGGAACGAAGGGGAAATAACAGTGAATGAAATCAACAGATCACCTAAATATATAAACAGGAATAAACAATCATCACGCCACATAGTAGCTAAGTTGACAAGATTCCACAACAAGGAAATAATATTAAGGGCAGCTAAACAAAATAACAAAATAACATACAAAGGAAACCCCATCAGACTCTCAGCTGATTTCTCGACAGAAACTCCACAGGCTAGGAGAGACTGGAATGATATATTCAAAATCATGAAAGACAAAAACCTTCAGCCAAGAATACTTTATCCAGCAAAAATATCCTTCAAATATGAAGGAAAAATAATAACTCTCCCTGATAAACAAAAGCTAAGAGAGTTCATCATCACAAGACCCCCACTACAAGAAATGCTCAAGAAGGCCCTTAGGCCTGAAAAAAAACAAATGAGAAAGGGGATACAAAGATTTCAGCAAGGAGAAAAACAAAACAAGGAGACTAAACCAGAACAAACAATAGTTGGATAACATCAAAAATTAATTCAAGCTCATCACTGTAAACACACACTCATGACACAAGATGGAATAAATAGTGACAACAACAAATAAGGAGGAGAAGAGGAAAGGGATTGAATCGACTCAGCCTAAGGAAACAGGAGGCATCTGAAAATGTACTATCTTATCCAGGAGATCTCTTATATAAACATCAAGCTAACCGCTAAACAAATAACCAGAAGAGAACCACACATGACAAATAAAGAGAAAACTAAGAGAATGAGCATGCAGAAATACCAAACTGAATTTGCAGTCCAAAACACATGCAACAAGAAATGAAGGAAATGCAAAAGAACCAGAAAATGAACAATAAAATAGTAACATTAAAGCCTCATGTATCAATAATCACTCTAAATGTAAACGGATTGAATTCTCCAATCAAAAGACACAGAGTGGCAGGATGGATTAAAAACCAAGATCCAACAATGTGCTGCCTCCAGGAAACACATCTCAGCTCTAAAGACAAACACAGACTCTTATTTTAAAAGAATGGAAAATGATACTCCAAGCTAATGGCAAATAAGAGAAAGCAGGAGTTGCCATACTTATATCAGACAAAGTAGACTTCAAGATAAAAAAGGTAATGAGAGACAAAGAAGGGCAATATATAATGATAAAAGTGACACTTCACCAAGAAGACATAACAATTATAAATATCTATGCACCCAACACAGGAGCACCAAAGTACATAAAACAACTGCTAAAAAACCTAAAAGGCAATATTAACAATAACACAATAATAGTAGGGGATCTTAACACTCCCCTTATATCAATGGATAGATCATCCAGACAAAAAGTCAATAAGGAAATAATGGACTTAAATGAAAAACTAGATGTGATGGACTTACTAGATATATACAGAGCACTCCACCCAAAAAAAGCAGAGTACACATTCTTCTCAAGTGCACATGGAACATTCTCAAGGATAGACCATATATTAGGAAACAAGGCAAACCTCTATAAATTTAAGAAGATGGAAATCATTACAAGCATCTTTTCTGATCATAATGCTGTGAAACTAGAAATCAACTGCAAGGAAAAAACTGGGAAAGGGACAAAGATGTGGAGACTAAACAACAAGCTACTGAACAACCAATGGGTGGTTGATGAAATTAAAGGAGAAATCAAAAGCTATTTGGAGACAAATGAAAAAGAAAATACACCATACCAACTCATATGGGATGCAGCAAAAGCAGTCCTGAGAGGGAAATTCATAGCAATACAAGCTCACCTTAACAAACAAGAAAAATCCCAAATAAATAACCTTAAACTGCACCTAACAGAATTAGAAAAAGAAGAACAGACAAAGCCCCAAATCAGCAAAAGAAGGGAAATAATCAAAATCAGAGCAGAAATAAATGAAATTGAAACCAAAAAAAACAGTAGAAAGGATCAATGAAACAAAGAGCTGGTTCTTTCAGAAGATAAATAAAATTGACAAACCCTTAGCCAGACCCACTAAGAAAAACAGGAGAAGACTCAAATAAAATGAGAAATGAAAGAGGAGAAATTACAACAGATACCACAGAAATACAGGGGTTATTAGCGAATACTATGAAAAACTTTACGCCAACAAATTGGACAACCTAAAGGAAATGGACAAATTCTTGGATGCATACAACCTCCCAAAACTGAATCAAGAAGAAATAGAGAATCTGAACGGACCAATCACAAGTAAAGAGATTGAAACAGTAATCAAAAACCTCCCAAAAATAAAAGCCCAGGACCAGATGGCTTCCCTGGAGAATTTTACCAAACATTCAAAGAAGATTTAGCACCTATCCTTCTCAAACTATTCCAAAAAATAGAGGAAGATGGAATACTTCCCAACACATTCTATGAGGCCAATATCATCCTGATACCAAAGCCAGACAAGGACAATACAAAGAAGGAAAACTACAGGCCAATATCACTGATGAACATAGACGCAAAAATCCTCAACAAAATATTGGCAAACCGAATACAGCAATACATCAAAAAGATCATACACCACGATCAAGTGGGATTTATACCAGGGACACAGGGATGGTTCAACATCCACAAATCAATCAACGTAATATACCACATTAACAAAATGAATAAAAATCACATGATCATCTCAATCGAGGCAGAGAAGGCATTCGACAAGATCCAGCATCCATTTATGATAAAAACTCTCAACAAAATGGCTATAGAAGGAATGTACCTCAACATAATAAGGGCCATATATGACAAACCTACAGCTAACATCCTACTCAACGGGGAAAAACTGAAAGCCATTCCTTTGAGGACAGGAACAAGACAAGGGTGCCCACTCTCGCTGCTCTTATTCAACATAGTACTGGAAGTTCTGGCCAGAGCAATTAGGCAAGAAAAAGGAATCAAAGGACTCCAAATAGGCAATGAAGAAGTGAAACTCTCACTATTTGCAGACGACATGATGTTATACATAGAAAACCCAAAAAATTCCATTGGAAAACTACTAGATATAATCAACAACTACAGTAAAGTGGCAGGGTATAAAATCAACTTACAAAAATCAGTTGCATTTCTATACACTAACGATGAACTGACAGAAAGAGAACTCAAAAAGACAATCCCATTTACAATTGCAACAAAAAGAATAAAATATCTGGGAATAAATTTAACCAAGGAGGTAAAAGACCTATACAATGAAAACTATAAGACACTATTGGGAGAAATCGAGGAAGACATAACGAAATGGAAAAATATTCCATGTACATCGATTGGAAGAATAAATATTGTTAAAATGTCCATTCTACCTAAAGCAATCTACAGATTCAATGCAATCCCAATCAGAATCCCAATGTCATTCTTCACAGTAATAGAACAAAAAATACTGAAATTCATATGGGGCAACAAAAGACCCCTAACAGCTAAAGCAATCCTGAAAAAAAATAACAAACTGGAGGCATCACAATCCCTGATTTCAAAATATACTATAGAGCTATAGTAATCAAAACAGCATGGTACTGGTACAAAAACAGACACAAAGATCAATGGAATAGTATTGAAAGCCCAGAAATAAAACCACACACCTATGGACAGCTAATCTTTGACAAAGGAGCAAAGAACATACAATGGAGAGAGGGAAGTATCTTCAATAAATGGTGCTGGGAAAATTGGACAGCAACATGCAAAAGAATGAAAGTAGACCATCTCCTATCGCCATATACATAAATCAATTCAAAATGGATTAAGGACCTGAAAGTGAGACCTGAAACTATAAAACTCCTGCAAGAAAATATAGGCAATACACTAATTGACATTGGTCATAAAGGGACACTTTCAGATTCCATGTCTACTTGGACAAGGGAACCAAAAGAAAAAATAAACAAGTGGGACTTCATCAGACTACAGAGCTTCTACAAGGCAAATGAAACTAGCATCAAAATGAATAGACAACCCACCAGCTGGGAGAAAATATTCACAAATCACTTATCTGACAAGGGATTAATCTCTGTAATATATAAAGTCATACAACTGAGCAACAAAAAAACAACCCGATCAAAAAATGGGCAGAGGATATGAACAGACACTTTTCCAAGGAAGAGATACAGATGGCCAACAGACACATGAAAAGATGTTCAACATCACTAATCATCAGGGAAATGCAAATCAAAACTACACTAAGATATCACCTGACACCGGTTAGAATGGCTATAATCACAAAGACAAATAACAACAAATGCTGGAGAGGTTGTGGAGAAACGGGAATCCTCATTCACTGCTGGTGGGAATGCAAACTGGTGCAGCCTCTATGGAAAACAGTATGGAGAGTCCTCAAAAAATTAAAAATAGAAATACCTTATGATCCAGCAATCCCACTCTTGGGCATCTACCCAATGGACATGAAATCAACCATCCCAAGAGGCTTATGCACCCCTATGTTCACTACAGCATTATTCACTATAGCCAAGAAGTGGAAGCAACCCAAGTGTCCCTCGACTGATGATTGGTTAAAGATGTGGTATAAATATACACAATGGAATACTACTCAGCCATAAGAAAAGACAGAATTGTCCCATTTGCAACAACATGGATGGACCTGGAGGGTATTATGTTAAGTGAAATAAGCCAGAGACAGAAGGACAGACACTGCATGAATTCACTCATATATGGAAAATAAATGAACACATGGACAGGGAGAACTGATTGGTCATTACCAAGGGGAAGGGGGGGTGGGGGTGGGCACAAGGGGTGAAGGGATATATCCACATGGTGATGGACAAACAATAATGTACAACTAAAACCCCACAGTGTTATAAACTATTAAGACATCAATAAAAAAATTTTTTTAAACCAAAAAGATACTACTTCACACCCACTAGGATGGCTATTATCCAAAAAAACCAGAAAATAAGTGTTGGCAAGGATAAAAAGTAATTAAACCTTTGTGCATTGCAAGTAGAAATCTAAAACGGTGCAGCCGCTGTAAGATGTTTCCTCAAAAAATTAAACAAAATTACTATAGGATCCAGTAATTCCACTCTTAGGTGTATGCCCAAAAGAACTGAAAACAGGGTTTCAAACAGATACTTGTACACCAATGTTTATTGCAACATTATTCACAACAGCCAAAAGGTAGCAACAACCCAAGTGTTCACTGACAGATCAAAGGATAACAGAATGCAGCATATACATAAAAGGAATATTAATCAGCCTTAAAAAGGAAGGCAACTCTGACACATGCTACTACATGGATGAACCTTGAAGACATTATGCTAACTGAAATAAACCAGTCACAAACGGACAAATAGTGTATGATTCCACAAATTCACAGACAGAAAGGGACTGGGAGTAGAGGGGAATGAAGAGTTAATGTTTAATGAGTATAGAGATTCAGTTGGGATAGATGAAAAAGTTGTGGAGATGGATGGTAGTGATGGTTGCACAAAAATGTGAATGTACCTAATGCCATAGAACTGTAACTTAAAAATGGTTAAAACAGCAAATTTTATGCATATTTTACCATAATTTTTTAAAAAATTGTATCAGTGTTAATGCCTTGAATAACTAGTTATGTAAGAAAACATCCTAGTTCTTAAGAATTATATACTGAAGAATGAATGGATAAAGGGACATGACATATACAACCGACTCTCAAATGGTTAAAAATTCTGTAAATTTGAAATTTCAAAATAAAAAGATTTTTTAAGAACTCTGCTTAAAGGATAGCATTAAGAGAAGGAAAAATGCAAGTCACAGAGTGGTAGAAGACAGGTGTAGCACATATAATTGATAAAGAACTTACATCCAGAATATACAAAGAACTCCCAAAAACTAGTAAGAAAAAAACCCAAAAGCTCAGTTTTTTTCAAATGAGTAAAATAGATGAACAGGCATGCCACAAAAGAAGAAACATGAAAAGGTGCTCAACCTCATTAGTCACGGAAATGCAAATTAAAACCACAATGAGAGATTACACCACATGTAAACCGGCATAATTAAATTATGTTATAAAAGTGCTGGCAAGGATGTGGAACAAGTGAAATTCTTACACACTGCTAGTAGAAGTGTAAATTGCTGCAACCTCTTTAGTAAATAGGCATTACCTAGAAAAACTGAAGATATGTATCCTTTGGCCTAACATTGCCCATACCTTGAGAAACTGAAACGTTTGCACCAAGATACATGTATAAGAATGCTTATATCAGCATCGTTTGCAATGGCAAAAATCTTGAAACACAAATGTCAATCAACAGTAAAATGGATGAGTACATTGAGATAATTTACTACACAGCTATTAAAACTAATGAACTACATTTACAAGGAACATGGATATAACTAAAAAACACAGTAAGTACAGCCATGCACAAAACAATGCATATTATATGATTTCACTTTATACTAAAGGTCAAAATAGGTAACACTAAACCACATTGTTTAGTGAGGCATAATTAAAATTTTAAACTATAAAGCAAAGCAAATGAAAAATTAACATAAAAACTGAGATAATAATTCTAGGCAGGATGGATGGAGGCAATAATGATCAGGAAAGTAATGGGGGCAGGGCTCCAGAGGGTCATTTCTTGATCTGGGTGTTATTTACATGGATATGTACTTTATAACAATTGCTAAACTGTACACATTTTATGTACTTCCCAAAGTATGTACTATATTAGACAATTAAAAATGATTAACAATTTAAAAATTAACTGGGACAGAAGCAGGGAGAAACAGAAGCAGGGAGACTAGTTAGAAGGATTCTGCAATAATCCAGGCAGGTGCTTCAGTCAAAATGGTAACAGTGTAAGTAGTAAGAAGTACATACCAATTTGATTGTATTTTACATTACATCCTGAAGCAGAGCAAATATGATTTTTGACTGACTGAATTTGGGATGTGACAGAAAAACATGATTCAAAATAGTGTCAATGTTTTTGACCTGAGCCACCGGATTTGCCATTTATTGAGACGGGGAAGACTGTAAGAGGGGCTTGGTAGAGATCAAAACTTATCAAGTTTGAGATACCCATTAAAGTCCAAATGGAAATGTTGATAGGCAGTTGAGTGTATAATCCTGGAGTGTAGGAGTGTTCCAATCTGAAGAAATAGATTTGACAGTTGTCCATATAGATGGACATTTAAAGTCTTGAGACTATGGGAATGAGAGAAGAGCTAGAAGAGGAAAACCAAGACAGTCTGGTACCCTGATGTCTCAGAGAGGAAGGAGTGATCAGCCAGGTCAAATGCTGCTGAAAGGTCAAGTAAGATAAGGATTGAGAAATGTCAACTGGATTTGGTGACAAAGGAATCAGTGTCTTTGATACAAAAAAAATCACATTATCAGTGACCCTAATAGAACAATATCCTTTTCTTCATAAACTACATTTCCAAGTATATTTACATCTATTTCTCAATTCTGTTCTGTTCCCTTGGTCTTTCTATTTATTTACAAGTTGATCAAACAGTTTTAGTTATTTTAGCTTCATAATGTATTTTATCAGCTGGCAGGGCTAGCCCTTCATTATACTTCTTTCATGGAATGTTTATTCTTACACAGTGTTTCCCCTCCCCATATGAACTTTATAATTACCTTGTCTTGTCCTTTAAAAAAGAAACTGTTGGCATTTTTATTGCACTCTCATTAAACACATGGAATATTTAAGATGTAGAACAGTTAAGACTTGACTAGTTGCAGAGGACAAGAAAGAGGTGGCATGCAGATATTAACTAAAGCTCTGCAAGTGGAGGATGGGATTACTTAGTATGAAAACAGAATTAAAAGAAAGCATACAAACATCAACATACAGAAATCTGTTGCATTTCTATACACTAACAACAAAATATCTAAAAAAGAAATAAAGAACACCAGTCCATTCACAATAGCAAACATAATAAAATACTTAGGAATAAATTTAACCAAGGAGGTGAAAAGATCTATACACTGAAAACTATAAGATTTTAATGAAAGACACTGAAGAAGACACAAATAAATGAGAAGAGATCCCATCTTCATGGATCGGAAGAATTAATCTTGTTTAAATGTCCGTACTACCCAAAGCCATCTACAGATTCAATGTAATTCCTACCAAAATTCCAACGGCATTTTTTTTGTGTGAGGAAGACCAGCCCTGAGCTAACATCCGTTGCCAATCCTCCTCTTTTTGCTGGGAAGACTGGTCCTGGGCTAACATCCGTGCCCATTTTCCTCTACTTTATATGGGATGCTGCCACAGCATGGCTGACAAGCATTGCGTTGGCAGGCGCCCGGGATCCCAACCTGCGAACCCTGGGCTGCCAAGCGTGAATTAAACCACTGCGCCACTGGGCCGGTCCCCTAATGGCATTTTTGACAGAAATAGAAAAAACAATCTAAGATTTGTACGAAATCACACAAGATGCCAAATAGCCAAAGCAATCCTGAGAAAGAAGAACAAAGTTGGAGGAACTATACTTTCTGATTTCAAACTATACTACAAAGCTATAGTAATCAAAACAGCATGGTAGTGGCATAAAAGCTGACACATAGACCAATGGAGCAGAATCAAGAGCCCAGAAATAAACCCTTGCATATACAGCCAACTATATTTGACAAGGAGGCCAAGAATACTCAATGGGGAAAAGACACCCTCTTCAATAAATAGTGTTGGGAAAACTGGATAACCACACAAAGAAGAAACTGGACCCATATCTTCCACTACTCACAAAAATTGACTTGAAATGGATTAAAGATTTAAAGACCTGGAACCATAAAACTAGAAGAAAATACAGGGGAAGTGCTCCTTGACAGTGTCTTGGCAACATTATTATGGATATGACACCAAAAGCAGAAGCAACAAAAGCAAAAATAAACAAGTGGGACTACATCAAACTAAAAAGCTTCTGCTCAGCAATTTGACTTTAAAAAATGGGCAGAGGAACTGAATGGACATTTTTCCAAAGAAGACATACAAATGTCTAACAGGTATATGAAAAGGTAATCACTAATCATCAGAGAAATGCAAAACAAAACCACAATAAGGCAATACCTCACACCTGTTAGAATGGCTATTATCAAAAAGACAAGAAATAAGTGTTGGTGAGGATGTACAGAAAAGTGTATCCTTGTGCACTGTTGGTAGGAACGTAAATTGATACAGCCACTATGGAAAACGGTACAAAGATCCCTCAAAAAATTAAAAATAGAACTACCATATGATCCAGCAATCCCACTTCTGGGTATATATCCAAAGGAAATGAAATCAGAACCTTGAAGAGATATCTGAACTCCCATGTTCATTGCAGCTTTATTCACAATAGCCAAGATATGAAAACAACCTAAGAGTCCATCAATGGATGAATGGATAAAGAAAATGTGATATACATACACACACAATGAAATATTATTCCATTGGAAATCTATATCCACATGGATAAAGAAAATGTGACACACAAATACACACACACACTAGAATATATTATTCAGCCATGAGAAAGAAGGAAGTCTTGCCATTTGCGACAACACAGATAGACCTTGAGGGCATTAGGCAAAGTGAAATAAGTCAGAGAAAGACAAATACTGTATGATCTCATTTATATATAGAACCTAAAAAAGCTGAACTCATAGAAACAGATAGTAGAATGGTGGTTACCAGGGGCTACAGGGTGTGGAACAGGGGGAGATGTTGATTAAAGGGTACAAACTTCCAGAATAAGTTCTGGGGATATAACACAACATGGTGATAATAGTTAACCATACTGTATTACATACTTGAAAGTTGCTAAGAGTAGATCTTAAATATTCTCACCACAAAAAAGTAATGGTAATTACGTGACATGATGGAGGTGTTAGCTAACTAAGGCTATGGTGGTAATCATTTTACAATACAAGCGTATCAAATCTACAAGTTGTACACCTTAAACTTACAAATGTTGTATATCAATTATATCTCAACAGAGCTGGAAAATAAAAAAGAGAAAAAGCAGTTTAGAATGAACTAGATTAGCAACTAGAGCAAGTTGAATAGGGTGAAATGGCAATGGAAACCAAGAAGGTAAGGTCAGAGAGGTGAGAGGAAATGCCCGAGATGCCAGAGTGTGGCATCATGGACGCCAAGAAAAAAGAATGTTGCTGCAAGACTGAGGAAAATGAGAGTTAAAGAGCATTCATAGTGATATAGAAGTCACTGGGTTTTTTTTAGAAAAACAGGTTTAGTGGACTGAGGGGACAGAGCCAAACTGAAATGTGTTAACCAGACGATGGGAAGATAGAAATAGGGAAAGAGCCACAGGGAGACGTAGACTAGGGGAGGGCTTTTTTGTTTTGAAGACAGGAAAGATCTGAACATGGTTAAGTTCTGATGGGAAGGTCCAGTACCAAGGGAGATACTAAAGATAGCATATAAAAAAAACTGACAGCATAAGGCTACTGAAAAGGTGTGGAGAGTTGTATTTATCAATGTGTATGTATATAAGGAGAGAGGGAAAGGATAGCCTTGGCCAGAGGAATTGATCCCATACCTCCAATCCTACCAGGCAAGAAAGAGAAGAGGACTGGGGGAGCACCAGGTAGGTACAGTATATATAGATTTAGTGGGCAAAGTTCAGGGAATTCTACTTTGTTCAGGAAGGAAGAGATGTGGTCATCTTCATTTTTAAAACCCACCCCTGTTGTTGAACATTTAGGTTGCTTTCATTCTACCACTAAGAACAGAATTAGTTGGGTCAAAGGGTAAGCACGTTTCTAAACTTTTGAATCCTTACTGCCAAACTACTCCATAAAAAAAGTGTTTCCTATTTACACTCCCTCCAGCACTGTTCTCCTCACGTTGGATGACTACTTCCCCCACCCCCAATCTTTCTGCTTGGCATTTATTGTTAAAAAAATATTTTAAGAGGAAAAGACTGGCTTTTTTAAAAAAAGGTATCAGATTAGGAGTAATTACCCATGTATAAATTCAACTAGGCTTCATTTAAAAATCATTTTAAAATATCATTCCATCAAAATCATGTAATAAAGATACATACCTCTCAAAATGAAGTTGGAGATCAGATTTATCTATTATCATTACAGACAAAATGTAATAAAATAGCAAACAGCTGAAGAAATAAAGGTAGGACATAAGAAACAACTTCCCAATAAAGCAGATCACAGAAAAGCCTTCCATGAGAAACTTTTTGAATAGGATTCAGCAAACAATCATCTGTCTGGGCAGAGGACAGCATCCTTTGATTACCTGAAAATCATTTGCAATTCAGATCAACAAGCAAAATCACTCATCAATCAAGTACACAAGCACATTCCGCCAATGAACCCCCAACAAGCTACAGATTTCATGCCAAAACCTTCCCTCAACTAAGACCTTCTCATCATTATGCTGAAAGCCAATGAGAACACAGATAACAACCCAGCTCTGGGTCGGGAATTATTCCTATTGCAGGTGAAGAACTGCCCAACTCTCAAAGGGCAGGAGAAACAGGCCCTTCTTTCTTACCTTTACCATGAACGTGAAGTCTGTTAGGGCCGGGGAGTAGACAGCCCCACCAGCACACGGCCCCATGATCAAAGAAATCTGAGGGATGACTCCGGAAGCTGTGACATTCCTCTGCCAAAAGAGAAAGACAAAGGCATCTGGTTACAGAGGTGTTCAAGGCATTATCTGCAGAAAAATAAAGACAACAATAAAATTACATTTGCTTTTATTCACGGAAATTCTATCCTGGAGGCAAGAGACCTAATCAGTAAAGTTTCTTCCAGAATTATATATGCAATTTATCCCCATAACTGGTGAGATGGCTGGCATATTACTTTCTGGGGCTTATACTCTCTCCCCTCCTTGGCAGTAGTTTCCCAAAACCTCCACCAGGACATGAGCTCAGAGAGAATTCCACCACTCTTACCCCAGCTCCAAACACACCTCAGGCCCAGCACCCCTGTCTACACAAAGCTGGCTGGAAGAATGAATGAAAATCTTAGAGTATACATGGCCAACACTTTTCCTGGAGCCCCTTCACACCTTCCACAGAGGGTACCCAGCAGTTACAAGGCAAGGCTAAGAGACAGGTGCTACTTTACCCTGAGTCTTCAATGTCTACCCCCTGAAACAGGGCATATGGGAAAGAGGGAGGTAGCAGGAGCCAGAAAGGCTCCATAGGGACAAGGTGTTGTGAAGGGCCAAGGCTCAGGCCACCTCCTGGGAAAGAGAAGTTTGGGGGCTGGAGGACTCAGGCAAGATAAGAGCCCAATGACTCCTTGCCCAACCCCCAACTCCTTTCCTTCCTCTGAATATCATTAGCTTAAGAGAAGTATGTCCACTTTTAGCCCTGCCTTGCTTCTGAGTCCAATTTCTATAAATCACAGGACAAATCTCAGGACTGTACAAAAAGACATCTATAGATAGAGGACTCTGGGAAGACGGCAAAATAGAAGTACCAGGAATCTTCTCCCCACCTAGACAACAACTGCACTGGCAGAATCTGTCTGATGTAACTATTTTGGAACTCTGGCGTCTATTGAAGGCTTGCAACTTCCAGGGGAAGATTTGGAGGGTAAATTGTGGTTAATTCTGGTCCATTTCAGCTCTGCACAGTAGCAGCTACCCATCCCCCAACCCCAGCCACAGGGAGGCAGGTGTGCATAAGCAGCTGTGCATGTATTCCTGGAGCAGCTTACAGAGCTGTCAGGAGCCAGGGTAGGCAGACAGGACCTAGTCCTCCAAGTATCAGTGATCTATACTCTGATTGTCGATTGTGGATTCTGACAACAGAGGTGCAGTTACAGAGGTGGAGGGCCATTGTTGTTGCACCTCCCTCCATTGTTGCAAGCCCTTCCTGCTCCAGCTCAACATCACTAATCATTAGGGAAAAGCAAATTAGAACTAGAATGAGACACCACATCACACGCATTGGGGTGGCTACTATCAAAAAAACGGAAAACAATGGGGCCAGCCTGGTGGCATAGTGGTTGGGTTCACACACTCCACTTTGGCAGCCCGGGGTTCATGGGTTCAAATCCCAGACGCAGACCTACACACTGCTCATCAAGCCATGCTGTGGAGGCATCCCACATACAAAATAGGGAAGATTGGCACAGATGTTAGCTCAGTGCCAATCTTCCTCACACACACACAAAAAAACCAGAAAACAAGGTGATAATGTGGAGAATTTGGAACCCTTGAGCACTGTTGGTGGGAATATAAAATAGTATAGCCGCTGTGGACAACAGTGAAGTTCTTCAAAAAATTAAAAGTAGAATTATATGACCCAGAAATTCTACTCCTGGGGATATACCCAAAAGAACAGAAAGCAGGGTCTCAAAGCAGTATTTGTATACCCATGTTCATAGCAGCATTACTCATAATAGCTAAAATGTGGAAGCAACCCAAGTGCTTGTCAACAGATGAACAGATAAACAAAGTGTAGTATGTATATAAATGGAATATTATTCAGCCTTAAAAAGGAAGGAAATCCTGTCACACACTACAACATGGATAAAGCTTGAAGACATTATGCTAAGTGAAATTAACCAGTCACAAAAAGATAAATACTGAATGATTCCACTTATATGAGGTACTTAGTCAAAATCATAGAAAGTAGAATCGTGGGGCTGGGGGGAGGGGATAATGGAAAGTAATTGTTTAAAAGGTATGTAGAGTTTCAGTTTTGCAAGATGAAAAGAGTTATGAAGATGGATAGTGGTGATGGTTGCACATTATGAATGCATTTAATACCACTGAACTGTACACTTAAAAATAGTTAAAAGTTGCTAAATTTTATATTGTGTGTATTCAACCACAATAAAACAAAGTTGAAAAAAAAGTCCATATTCTGCAAAAAATATCAACATGGGTGGGTGGACTCTCAATTGTGGCAGCGTGAACAGTTCAGAAAACACTCTCCCCAAAAAACACCTATAAAGCTGGATGGACAAAATTGTCAAAAATAAACATTTCAGGGCTCGGAAATCAGACCAAACATTAACAAATTGAGAAATGTTTATTAATGAAATCCTAAATTTGAGATAAGAACACTGGGAGTCTGTGGCATTCTTAACTAAGGCTGCTACCATTGCCCACACCAGCTCAGGATGTCCTTCAGGATGAAAGAAAATAACACCAGACAGTAATTCAAATACACAAGAAGCAAGTCAACTAAAAATGGTAAATATGTGATTAAATATACAATACTGTTCTCTCTTCTTAATGCTGTTCTCTCTTAATACTTTAAAAGACCAAAGTGTTATATAAAGCAATAAATCTAACAATTTGTTGTTGGGCTTATAACATAGGTATATAACAATAACTGTACAAAGAAAGGGAGATAAAGGAAATTTTATATTTTACCAGAATTCAGTATTATTTTGAAGTAGATTATGATCAATTAAGATATTTATTGTAACCCTTAGAGCACCACTAAAAACCCAAAAAATAGTTTAAAAAAGGTCAGAGAAATTAGAAAGGAACACTAAAAATGTGTTTAGGGGCCAGCCCAGTGGCATAGTGGTTGAGTTCACATGCTCCACTTTGGTAGCCCAGTGTTTGCAGGTTCAGATCCTGGACATGGACCTACGCACCGCTCATCAAGACATGCTGTGGCAGCATCCCATATACAAAATAGAGGAAGATGGGCACAGATATTAGCTCAGGGCCAATCTTCCTCACCACAAAAAAAAAAAATGTGTTTAACATAAAGAGTTGAGCAATGTCACAAAAGACAATGGAATAGGAAGCTCTAAGAATTCATCCCTCTACCAAAACAACTATTGAGCTGGCAGGAACTGTCTCACGCAACTATTTTGGAACTCTGGAGTGGAACACTTGTAGCCTGCAGAGGAGAGTTTCATGAAGAGGCAGGTAAATTTCAGCCAATTTCCAAATTTAGCATAGCAGCTACCATCCCATACCCTAAACACTGTGGCAGGCAGACACAGGGACTAGCAGCTTGTGTTCCTAGCTTGTGGCTAGCCAGTGTCAGGGTGGTAATAAAGACATTGTCCTTCAAAAATCAGGGATGTGTGCTTTGATTATGGATCATGGCTTTTGATCACTGAGGGGCCAGCACAGAAGCTGGCCATTATTTCAACCCTGAAAGACTCAAGCAGCTTCTCAGCTGAAATGGAATTTAAAGAGATAGTTCATCTCTTCTGGGAGCCAGACATTTAAGGAAATCTTTGTCAGATCACTGGTTGACTGCAGAGACAATGGAACTAAAACTTCAATGACAACACTCAACATGGAACACATTTTGCAAAAATAGCTTGGAAAAGTCACAAATGGACAGATTCAGCCCCCAACAAGCAAAAATCAGCAACCTCAGACGAGTAGGAGAATTAGATTTCCAACATTACATACACAGTACTCAGAATTTCCAGTACTCAACAAAAAATTACAAAACATACAAAGAAATCAGCTAGCATGGCCCATTCACAGGAAAAAGAATTTGACAGAAACCATGTTTGAGGAAGCCCAGACATTGAACTTGTCAAAGATGTTATACGAACTGTCTTACATATGTCCATTGAGCTAAAGGAAGTCATGGAAAAAGAACTAAAGGAAATGAAGAAAACAATATCTGAACAAAATGAGAATGCCAATAAAGACAGAAATTATAAAGAGAAATCAAGCAGAAATTCTGGAGTTGAAAAGTACAATAAGTGAAATGAAAAGCACACTAGATGGGTTCAACTGCAGATTTCGGCAAGCAGAAGACTCACAGTAGGCGAAAACAATTGAAACTATCCAGTCTTGGGGAACGCTAAAAAAAATAATGAAGAAAAATGAACAGAGCCTGAGGGACCTGTGGGAAAGCATCAGATGTAGCAAGATACACATTATAGGAATCTCAGAAGAAAGAAAGAGGTAGATAAAATATTTGAAGGAATAATGGCCAAAAACTTCCCATATTAGATGCAAGATATGAACGTACACAACCAAGAATCTCAATTAACTCCATGCAGGATAAACTGAAAGAGATCCACACCAAGACATATTATAGTCAAACTGTTGAAACTCAAACACAAAGAGAGGAATTTGAAAGCAACAAGAGAGAAGCAACTCATCACATACAAGAGATCCTCAATAAAGTTAACAGCCGATTTCGTATGAGAAACCACAGAGGCCAGAAGGCAGTGGGATATTTATAGTCTTGACAGAAAAAACTCAAATATATCCAGCAAAACTATCTTTCAAAAATGAAGGAGAAGAGCCGGCCCGGTGGTGCAGCACCTGGGGCTCGCAGGTTCAGATCCCGGGCACCAGCCGATGCACAGCTTGTCAGCCACGCTGTGGCAGTATCCCATATAAAGTAGAGGAAGAAGGGCATGGATGTTAGCTCAGGGCTGGCCTTCCTCAAAAAAAAAAAAAAAGAAAGAAATGAAGGAGAAATTAAGACATTTCTAGATAAACAAAAGCTGAAGGAGTTTGTTTACAGTAGACATGCCATATAAGAAATGCTACAAGGAATCCTTTAGTCTCAAATGAAAGGACACTAGGCAGTAACTTGAAACCATGAGAAAAAATAAAGAACATTAGAGTAAATGGAACTTCCTAAGAGAAAAAAAAAGACAGTATTACTGTACTTTGGTTTGGTTTTTAACATCTGTCTTTTTTGTATATGATCTAAAAGGCAAATGCACAAAACAATTACAGATTTGTTAACGGGTATGTATAAAGATGTAATCTATGATAATAATATAGAGGAGGAGGGATGGAGATGTAAACAAGCAGAGTGTTTACAACTGTAGCTAAACTGGGATTATTCAAATCAGATTGCTGTAAATTTAAGGCGTTAATTTTAATCCTCAAGGTAACCACTAAAGAAAAAGAAACAAAAATGAAAGAAGTGAATCAAGATGGCACACTACCAAAAAAGAAAAGAATCAACTAAATACTACAAAAAGCATTAATGGAGGAATTGAGGTAAATGTAACATACAGAAAAGAAATAGTTAAATGGCAGAGATAAATCCTTTATCAGTAATCACATTAAATGTAAATGGATTAAATTCTCCTATTAATATAGATTGGTAGATTTGATTTAAAAAGAAAATCTATCAGGGCCACCCGGTGGCGTAGCGGTTTCGTCCGCGCTTGGCAGCCCAGGGTTCGCCGGTTCGGATCCCAGGCGCCCGCCGACGCACTGCATGTCAGCCATGCTGTGGCGGCGTCCCATATAAAGTAGAGGAAGATGGGCACGATGTTAGCCCAGGGCCAGTCTTCCTCAGCAAAATGAGGAGGATTAGCAACGGATGTTAGCTCAGGGCTGGTCTTCCTCACCAAAAAAAAAAAAAAAAAAGAAAATCTATCGATAGGCTATCTACAGAAGACTCACTTTAGATATGAGGACAGAAAAAAACAAAGTAAAACGGTGGAAAAAGATATTCTATGCAAAGGGCAACCAAAATAGAGCTGGGTGGCTATATTATTATCAGACAAAATAGACTTCAAAAAGTTACAAGAAACAAAGATAGACATATTGATAAAAAGTTCAATACACCAAGATATAACAATTATAAAAATATATGCACCTAACAACAAAGCCCCAAAACATATGAAGCAAAAATTGACAGAATTGAAGGGAGAAACAGACAGGTACACAATAATAGATAGAGACTTCAACACCCTACTTCCAGTAATAGATAGAACAACCAGACAGAGGATCCGTAAGGAAACAGTGAATCTGAACACTATAAAGCAGTATGTATAACAGACACATATAGAACACTCCCCTCAACAACAGAATACACATTCTTTTCAAGTGCACATGGAACATTCTCTAGAAGAGACCACATGTTAGGCCACAAAATAAGTCTCAATAAATTTAAAATTACTGAAATCATACAAAGTATCTTTTCCAATCACAATGGAATGAAACTAGAATAACAAAAAAACAACTGGAAAATTCACAAATACATTGAAATTAATCAAAACAATCCTAAATAACCAATAAGTGAAAGAAGAAATTACAAAGGAAATTAGAAAATATTTTGAGATGAATGAAAATGTAACATACGAAAACACGGAATGCAGTGAAAGCACTGCTAAGAGAGAAATTTATAGCTGTAAATGCATATATTAAAAGAAAGTCTCAAATCAATATCTAAGTTTCCACCTTAAGAAACTAGAAAAAGTAGAACAAGGGAAGCAGGAAGAAAGAAAGAAAACTTGGAGCAGAAACAAATGAAATAGAATATAAAAATAGAGAAAACCAATAAAACCAAAGGTTGATTCTTTGAAAAGATCAACAAAATTAACAAACCTTTAAACAGAATGACAAAAAATTCATATCACTAAAATCAGAAACGAGAGGAGACATCACTACAGAAGTAAAGATTGTAAGAAAATAACATGAACAACTAACTGTATGGCAACAAATTAGGTAACAGATAAAATGGACTAATTCCTATAAAAATACAAACTACTGAAACCAAGTCAAGAAGAAACAGAAAATCTGATAAACCTGTAACAAAAAGATTGAAATCAATAGTCAAAAAACTACCTACAAAGAAAAGTCAAGGCCCAGATGGCTTCACTGGTGCATTTCACTGAACATTTAAAGAAGAATTAATGTCAATCCTTTCCAAGTTCTTCCCAACACTTCCAACTCATTCCATGAGGCCAGAATTATCCTCATACCAAACCAGAAAAAGGCATCATAAGACTCAATAAAGCTGAAAAAGAAAATTCAGAACAGCAAAAAATTAGAGAGGAAGAAAAAGACATCACAAGAAAAGATAACTACAGACCAATCTCTCTTATTAATAGAGATTCAGAAGTACTCAATATAATACTAGCTAACAGAACCCAGCAACTTATAAAAAGGAATATACAACATGACCAAGTGAGATTTATCACAGGAATACAAGGTTGGTTTAACATCCACAAATCAACAAACGTAATACACCCAGAACAAAGGACAAAAATCAAATGATTATCTCAGATACAGAAAAAGCATTTGACAAAATTAAACGCCTCTGCATGATAAAAAATATTCAAACAAGAAGTAGAAGGGAACTTCCTCAACCTGATAAAGGGCATTGACCAAAAAAACCACACAGTTAACATTATACTTAATGGTAAAAGAATGAATGATTTCTCCCTAACTTCAAGAACAAGACAAGGATGTCCACTCTCACCACTTCTATTTAACATTGTACTGCATGTTCTGGCCAGAGCAATTAAGCAAGAAAATGAAATAAAAGGCATCCAAATTAGAAAGTAAAACTATCTCTATTTGCAGAAGACATGATCACGTATATAAAAAATCCTAAGGAATCCACAAAAACATTTAGAGCTAATAAACAAGTTCAGCAAGCCTGCAGGATACAAGATCAATATATAAAAATCAATTGTATTTCTATACACTTGCAAAGAAAAACTCAAAAACGAAACAAACAATTCCATTCACAATAGCATCAAAAATAATACTTAGGTATAAATAAAAGAAGCACAAGACATGTATGCTGAAAATTACAAAATATTACTGAGAGAAATTAAAGATGACCTAAATAAATGGAGAAACATTCCATCTACATGGAGTGGAACACTCAAGATATTAAGATGTAAATTCTTGCCAAATTGTCTGTAGACTCAATACACTCTCAGCAGGCATTTTTGTAGAGTTGACAGCAGATGCAAAAATTTACATGGAAATGCAAGGGAATCAGAATAGCCAAAACAATTTTTAAAAAGAACAGCAAAGTTGGAGGACTGTATCTAACTTCAAAACTACTAGAAAACTATAGTAATCAAGAAAGCGTGGTTCTGATGTAAGGATAAACACATAGATCAATGGAAAAGAATTCAGTCCAGAGATAAACTCTTATATTTATGGTCAATTGATTTCCACCAAAGTGCCAAGACAATTCAATGGGGAAAGAACAGTCATGTCAATAAATGGTGATGGGACAAGGATGAATTTAGACCCTGATTTCACACCACATGCAAAAATTAGCTCAAAATGGATCACAGATCTAAGAGAGCCAAATCTATAAAACTCCACAAAGAAAACACAGTTAAAATCTTCATGACTTTGTATTGGGCCAAGTTCTTCAATATGACAATAAAAGCATGATCCATGAAAGAAAAGTGATAAATTGGACTTCAAAATTTAAAACTTTTGTACTTCAAATGCCACCATTAAGAAATAAAAAGATAAGTCACAGATTGGGAGAAAATATTTGCAAAACATGTATCTGACACAGGACTTGTAGCCAGAATATATAAAGAATTCTTCTTACAACTTAAAAATGCAATTACAAAATGAACAAATGATCTGGACATTTCAGCAAAGAAGATACACAAATGACTAACATGTACATGAAAAGATGCTCAATACGATTAGTCAGCAGGCAAATGCAAATTAAAATCACAGTGAGGGGGCCGCCCGGTGGCACAGCGGTTTAGTCCGCGCTTGGCAGCCCGGGGTTCGCGAGTTCGGATCCCGGGCGCCCGCCGACGCACTGCCTGTCAGCCATGCTGTGGCGGTGTCCCATATAAAGTGGAGAAAGATGGGCACGGATGTCAGCCCAGGGCCAGTCTTCCTCAGCAAAAACAAAAAGGGGAGGATTGGCGACGGATGTTAGCTCAGGGCTGGTCTTCCCCACAAAAAAAAAAAAAAAGAAATCACAGTGAGATAACACTATACACCACTAAAATGGCTATAATGAAAAAGACTGACAATACTAAGTGTTGGCAAGGATGTGAAGAACCTGAAACCCTCAATACATTTCTTGTAGTAATGTAAAATGCTACAGTCATTTTGGGAAAAATTCAGCAGTTTCTTAGAAGTTATAAACTTGTAAGTCCCAACAATTCCATGCTTAGTATCTATCCAAGGGTTATGAAAACATATGTCCACAGAAAGAGTTATACACAAATGTTCATAGCAGTGTTATGACAGCCAAAAAGTAGAAACAACCCAAATGTCCATCAACTGGTGGATGGATAAACAAAACGTGGTATATCCATGTAGTAGAATATTATTTGGCAATAAAAAGGAATGAAGCACTGATACAAAATACAATATGAATGAACCTCAAAAACCATTATGCTAAGTGAAAAGAGTCAGATGAAAAAACTGCAGAGACAGAAAGCTGATTGATCAGTGGTTGACTAGGGCTGGGCAGAGACTAACTGCAAATGGGCAGGAGAGATCTTTTTGGAGGGAAAGGTTCTAAAATTGATTGTGGTGATTGCACAACTCTTTAAATTCATTAAAAATAATTGAATTGTGGGGGCCGGCCCAGTGGCGCAGCAGTTTAGTTCGCGCTTGGCAGCCCGGGGTTCGCTGGTTCAGATCCTGGGCACCTGCCAACGCACTGCTTGTCAGCCATGCTGTGGCAGCATCCCATATAAAGTAGAGGAAGATGGGCACAGATGTTAGCTCAGGGCCAGTCTTCCTCAGCAAAAAGAGGAGGATTGGCAACGGATGTTAGCTCAGGGCTGGTCTTCCTCACAAAAAAATAATAATAATAATAATTGAATTGTATGCCTACAATGGATGGATTTTATGGTTTATGACTTATATCTTAATAAAAAACTGTTTTAAAAAAATGCCAGGGTCATGGAGGACAAAGAAAAACCGAGGAACTGCTCCAGATTAAAGGAGATTAAAGAGATATGCCAACCAAGGCAGGATTTAATCCTGGACTGAATCCTAGCCAGGGGAAAAAAAAATAGCTGTAGAGGGCTGCATAGGGCTCATTTGATAAAATCTGAATAAGGACCATGGATAAGAATAATACTGACAAATCAATGTTAAATTTCCTGATTTTTATAATTGTATACTCTGGTTATAAGAGAATGTCCTTGTTCTTAGGAAACACAATGAAGGATTTAAGAGGTAAACAAGGCACAATCTCCAATTTACTCTCAAATGTTTTAGAAAAATATAACATGCAAATATGGATACAAGGAGAGAGAATGATAGAGCAAATGGGCAAAACGTAAACAATGGTGAATCAGGGTAAAGGACATATGGGAGTTCCTTGCACTAATTTTGCAGGTTTTCTATGAAGTTTGAAATTATATCAAAATAAAGTTACAAAAAACCAAAAAGTAATACAGGTAGGAAGAAGTGGGTGGAGGTGTAGATATGACAAGCAGCATTAGTAAGCAATTAATTAAGCAAAGCAGATCTTCAAGTCACTAAAGCCTATATGCCCTGAAAACAAAATCCCATTCCCCCATAAAGATATGTTAGACTACACGATATTCTAAAGTCCTGACAAGCTCTAAAATGTGGTGGTTTACTGCCACTTCTCTTAGGACCACCCCTTCCTTTGTTTCTAACACAGGCATGACTTTCAGGCTAGGGGCCAAAGAGACCTTCTAGGCCTAAACTGTTCTGGTCAAGCCACCCAAAGAACTAATTCTACACAGCAGGTTATTCCTGGAGCTCAAGTTTAGAGATTAAAAAGTAGGTTTAGGGCTGGCCCAATGGTGCTGTGGTTTAGGGTGCGCTTTGGCAGCCCGGGGTTCACGGGTTTGGATCCCCGGCGCCAGCCGACCCACTGCTTGTCAGCCATGCTGTGGTGGCATCCCATATAAAGTGGAGGAAGATGGGCACAGATGTTAGCCCAGGGCCAGTCTTCCTCAGCAAAAAAGAGGAGGATTGGCAACACATGTTAGCTCAGGACTGGTCTTCCTCACACACACACAAAAATAGTAAGTTTAAGATCCACAATGTGGCTTCTCAACTAACATAAGTACTCCCACAACCAGCAGAGTATCTTACACAAACTAAAGACACATTTTTCTGACTGATCACAAAGGGCAGTGGCCAGGGATAAAAACCCTCATAAGCCTGCAGGCCAGGGGATGACAAGAACAGCTGGCCTGATTAGAAACAATGTCTGCCTGTCTCTTTCCTTCCTTCTCTCTCTCTTTCCTCCCCTCCCTGGAAATGCTGATCTGTCTCTTTTCTCAAGTTTCCATCTGGCAGTCTCTCTCTCTCACCCTAATCTCCCTTACTGTATCTCTCACAATACACTTTCTACTTCAAAGAACACATTTGTGTTTCTTTTCATTTCTTTCTCTTTAATCTTAGTCTGTAAGTAAAGCAAAAAGATATCTGAAATGATGTTCACCAAATGTTTATGAATGGTGGCATTTGGGGTGACTTTTTCCTTTGTACTACTGCTTGAACTTTGTACAATGATCTTGTAGTGTTTTAACCAAAAAATAAAAAGCATTGCATTTTTAAATTCCTAATTCTAGCAAATCAGTTCATTTTAACCTTTTATATTCCCTCTCCCTTGCTTTTGAAAAAAGAAGATAAATATTTAAGTGACTTTCCCTTATGAATGATCTTTAATTTTGTTTTCCCAAATGGCCCTCTATGAGAAAAAAAGAAAACCCTCCTATCTACTCTCTCTTGCTCTTCATCCACCCTTCACACCACCCTCAGTGACACAGGAAGGAGCCATAGAACAGACACAAAGGGAGAGAACAATGAGGAGACATGGGAAGCTTTGACCAGCACACAGCTTAGAGAACTAAGCCCTGTTCTTTTTTACTCTCTTTTCTCTATTAACAGGTTTCTCACCAGAAAGATGTCTGCATAGCCAGCCAAGGACTCTACTCCCTCTTGGATCCGTGCTCCCCCAGAGTCATTCAGTCCGATCACTGGAGCCCCCACTGTCAAGGCCTGGTCCATGATCTGAGACAGCAGAGAAATCTTTTGTGAGACAACTGATCCTGTTATCAAAAACAGCATTTACAAAGCGCCACACTGTTTTCTAGAAAACGTTCTGAATGCACTTTTCACAACAGCAGTCAGTAACACTGGCTTCAATCCCATGATGGTGGGGTACCTTCATGGAAGACAGAGAACCAGATACTTAAAGGGCTGATTAAAGCCCCCCAAATATCTAAGAGCCAAAGCACCTCCAATTAGCAGGGTATAAGACTGCTCATGGCAACCCTTTCTAGAGCCACAGGCCCAAGTTGTAATATTTTTCAGCTGCCAGTTTTGTTCTCAGTTACTCTTTTTGAAAGAACTGATAGTAGACAGAATGGCAACACAGTATTGTTGTGAAAGTAAACGTGGACCACCTGTTAACTTGAGGCCAGGCCCAGGCCTGCTTTTACTTCTAATGAGACAGATTTTCCTCATGGGTCAGTAGTTCACAGCCTAATGAACAACGTTACTAACAGCCCTTGACAGTTTACAAAGCACTTTCACTTCCATTATCTCTTCTAGCCATCATAAGAGGCAGTAAAGAGAGAAAAATTACGAAGGTTTAAAAGTTAAGTGATTGGCCCAAGGTCTCAGGGGTAATATATAACTGGACCATGTCTACAGTCCAGGTGTTCCATTATAGAGGGAAGCCCTGCCCAGTCACTACTAGTCAACTCTACATTTAATTCCAAAACTCTCCAAATATGATCTAAACTTTCATTCATATTCAGAGCATCCAATCTCTGGCAGGGCTTTTAAAATACCTTCTTGCAATCCTTGCATTGCTCTTTATCTTTTAGCACCTGGACTCTCCACCAAGACCATGGGTTCTTTACCTGGGGTCCTCAGAACCCCAAAGGGTCTGTGAATAGATTTCAGGGAGTTGATGGACTTGGATGGGAAAATATTTACATCATTATTAACTCTAGCTGATCTTTAGCATTTCCCTCAATTATGAATACAGGCAAAAAAAACCCACAGTAGTATTAGAAATACCTGTGACTTTGTCATTCATAGAAGCCACAGATATTTTTATGTCACATTAAAGCTGTTGCTGACATCTTGAAATATTCTTTTCACTCATATCTACTTTGATGTTTAGATCCACTGCTAAATCTTGTTAGTGCATTAATAAGGAAGCACATTACAAATGTGATTTTAAATATTTTTAATCCTTTGTGATCCTACATATTTTATTTTATGCAAAACAACATCAGAGTCCATGGGCCGGCCTGGTGGCAATAGCAGTTAAGTTCCCACACTCCGCTCTGGCGGCCTGGGGTTCGCAGGTTCAGATCCCAGGCGCAGACCAATTCACCACTTGTCAAGCCATGCTGTGGCAGCGTCCCATATAAAGTGGAGGAAGATGGGCACGGACGTTAGCCCAGGGCCAATCTTCCTCAGCAAAAAGAGGAGGATTGGCAATGGATGTTAGCTCAGGGCTAATCTTCCTCACATACACAAAAAAATGAGGGTCAGGCTTCACCAGCCTGCCAAAGGGATCCATGGAACAAAAACTGTTAAGAAACTCCTGCCCTGGACTGAAGGCACCTTCAGGTCAGCAGCAAATCTTGCACACCTCTGCCCCACCCCACATACCCAGTTCAGTGTCTTACACCCCAACGACACTCAACATGCACTATGTGACGGATAAAAGTACTGGATTTGTTTTCAATATTAAATACATACTTTGCAGATCTTTTGGGCATGTGCTCCTGACAGACTGCCTCCAAAAACTGTAAAATCCTAAAAAGAAAATTAAATCAACATAAAATATAGTGACTAGCCAGAGATAAAGAGCCAGTAGGAGAAGAAAATGGAAAATTCAGATAAAAGATCTTAAAAGATTCAGAAGTTTAAAAATTAAGAATAAAGTCTGACATAAATTATTCCATGGAATAGTGAATAAAATATCTTAAAAGGAGTTCATGTATTGTCAAGAGCAAAAGACCCAGTCGTTGCTCTACAAAAATGATTTGTAGCTCTGAGGAAAGGAAAACTCTTCATGCAGAACTAACCCTAAAAATCAGATTCAATGGATGTCAAACAGGCATTTCTACCACTAGGAAACATTTGCTGTTTTGACAACGGAGGTGAAAAAAGTGAATCAGAGCCCTCATGCTTTCTCTTGCCTATAGCTTTTCATTACCTTCTGATGTAAAGGGCTTCTTGCAGGAATGACTTCCTTTCTAAAATCCCCTTAAAAAGAGTGGGGAATTAAAAACAGACTCAACCCATGAAGACAAAAAAAGGAAGAGGAAACGACATCAGAAGAGAGACTGAACAAATTTGAGGGGAACTGAAAGCACAAGAAGAGTATCTGACTTAGAGGGAGCAAATGGAAGCCCATACACCTGTAGGAGTAACCACAAGGAGGGGACAACCCAGGAACCACGGAAAGTGGTGGGGTGAGGAGGGGTGAAAAACAGATTGATGTAAAGTCTGTGTTAGGAGCAGTCAGACCCCACAGGGCCTCTCCCTCACCTTGAGAGTAAAAAGGTTTATTCTCTAAAGAAACTTAACCAAAGGGCTTCTGGACGCACAATCACCAGCCGCAAAAGAAGGCAAAGGTGAGGCTGAAAGCAGGTGAGATTGGGAGCCTGTACACTGAATGTTGAGCCAGTGCTGGCCCCTCCCTTGTCCTCCTCTCCACCGCAGAACACACCTACAGCCAATTATCAGGCAAGAGACTGAGGCTGCTTCTCTGGAAAAACAGAATCTCCCCAGAAAAAATGTCCATGGATATTAACTTTTTGAGGATCACTACAAAAAGCTGGCTCATCACTCCCTACTCTCAGTATCCTTTGGGGCCTATTTCAAATGCCCCACTTTCGCTAAACCTTTCCTCAATCCTGGATGTGATCTTCCCTTGTCCTGAGCCCATAGCACTTGCTCGGAACCTCTCTCACCCTATCTGTACTGTAGTCACTCCTGTTCTGCGCCATTCTATCTACAAAACGATTAGCTTCTTCAGGACAAGAACTCTGTCTCAGTCATCACCACCTCCCCCTCATCCCTGCCCTACCCCATGGGCATAATAAGTGCTCAAAAGTATAAATTGAATGAATTTTTGTATCTGCTTAATAGTTAGGAGAACACTGTGCCCAAAAATCATCATAACTTTCTTTGTTCTAGCTATCTTATTAATGGTTCCTTCTGTACAAGTTTTTGTCTAGCTCTCATAAATTACAAAAAACAGAGATGATTCCTTCTAGCTAAGCATTTGGTAGACCCATTTATAACATTTCAAAGGTGATTCAATTAGCAAATGAGTATTGTCTAAATACAAATTTGAAATTAACGAAGCATAATAATTTTAATATCAAACCCAGAAAACATTTCAGGTTCCCAAACAAGCTCTATAACTTTAGGTCTCTAAAAGGAACTAAATATTTAGATTTATATACATATTTCCACCTCTCAAGAGGGGGAAAAAATTAAACCCCAAAAAGTATACATCATGTTCTTCGTGTTAGTTTTCTACTGCTGCTATAACAAATTACCACAAATTCAGTGGCTTGAAACAAAACAAATTTAATACCTTACAGTTCTGTAATTTAGAAGTCCTACATGGATCTCATTGGGCTAAAGGGCTATGCTCCTTTCTGGAGGCTCCAGGTGAGAACCTGTTTTCTTGCCTTTTCCAACTTCCAGAGACCACGTGCATTCCTGTGCTCATGAGCCTCTTCCTCCATCTTCTAAGCCAGAAACCTCAGGTCAAGTCCTCCCCACCTCACATCACTCCGACCTCTTCTTCTGCCTCTCTCTTTCACTTTTAAGGACCCTTGTGATTACACTGGGCCCACCTGGATAATCCAGAATACTCTATTTTAAGGTCAGCTGATTAGCAACGTTAATTCCATCTACAAGCTTAATTCCCCTTTGCTATATGAGGTAACATATTCACAGGTTTCGGGGATTAGGACTTGGACCTCTTTGGGGGCCATTATTCTGCCTACTACGTTCTCCTACGGTCTCAGTATGAAGAAACCGTATCTGTCTTGATGCAGCCTGACAAAACTTGTTTGAAAACTTTCATGAACGCCCAAAACTCTGGGGCCTGTGGTTCTGAGAGTCAAGTCCCCGTGCCCAAGCTGCATCCACTGTGCTTTCTCAGGTCTACATACACAGCCGCCCTCCAGGCACACACCCAAATGCCAAGAGGAATCTCACTCACTTGGAATAAACTCCTGGTTCCTGGGACTTCTTACATGATTACTGCCCTGTGATCCTCCCCCAGTCAGACTAAGGATTCTTTCTCCCTAAGAAAAAACACATTTTATGATACTCGGGACATATACACTGAAAAGCAAAGTAAATCCCCTATCTGCCCCAAACTACAGGCAAGTTTTAATTCCCCCCAAGACTGTTTTCTTCTCACAGATTTTGCTCCTGGCTCTGCCCTCAAGGAATGCTCCGTCCATTGGAGTTACAAAATACCTGACTGAAGACATAAACCAATCTTCCATTGATTCGGCCCCGTCCAGTAACCACACTGTCTCCAGGAAACTATCAGAAAAAGAGAAAAATAAAGGTTAAAAAACTCAAATACTTCTTTTAATGAATTTGGCAATTATGCCCAAATGAAACCCCACTCCACCCCCTGGCAAAAAATCCACCCCAAATTCCTTAAAATTCAGTATGAATAAGGAACATGAAGGAATCTCCTTCCCCTCTCAGCTCTGCAACAGCAATCCCTGGGCTACTGATTCACCAACAGAAGTGAGGCCACTGTTGTCTAAGGCCTTATCCTCCTTTCTAAAAGCAGAATAATCAAGAGACCCCCGAGGAGCACCACTACCAAATGCTCTCACTAAGGAGAAGGACACATAAAGAAACACGGCAACTTCTAAAAGTCATATACCCCACCCCCAAACCTTAAAAAGGCAAACCCATCATTTTGCTTCCAATGTTGGCTATCACTATGTGGCCCATAATGGCTCAAATGGAGCCAGGTGGTTTGGTGCCAAGTTTACAAAGCTTTGGTCACAAATAGCATATATGCAGACCTGAAGAAAACTGACCAAGAGTGAATCCAAAGAACTCTGTGCACCCATGGAGAACACCCAGTTAAAGGAAGAAGTGTTGTTGACTCTGACCTCAAAAATCCCAAGGCATAAAATTAAAGTGCGTCAAGAGGCAAGTGGTCAGCCTTTTGGGGTCTCTGGTGCCTAGAGACACCAGAGCACAACTAAAAGACATTCTCACCTTTCCTTCCAAGTTTGTCATTCTATACTGTGAGAACTCTGAACCCACAACCAGAGCCCTGGACCTAGCCCAGAGTCACACTGCACAAGGAATAGGCAGTGCACTCGTATTCCTTCATCCGCAAAGGGAAGTAAGTGGGGGAACTTGGAGGTCCCAGCAGTGCTTCTCCAGAGGCACTCCTGAAATTCCTGGGCCCCAACTTGAACATTTTTCAATGTACCCTGAGTCCCAGGATTAGTCTAGTGGGTAGGCCAGCAGGGCCACAGCTGGAAGGTGCAACTTGGAGGCTCACACCACCATTGTGAACAGATACCTTATTCTTATCAGCAGCCATTCCAAAATCTGCACATCTGTGTTCCACAAACATGTCGCTCTCAACAAAACTGCCAGGGTCCAGCAAGAGACTGATCCGCTCTCTGGCCGTTAGCTTTCCCTAAAATGCAACAAAAATCACTCAGGAATGTCATCATAGATAAAGTCAATAAGCAAGGAGTGCTCATGGGAGGGCCAAGAGGACAGGTTTTTTTTCCCCTTCACCCCATGTGAAAGCCTCTAATCCGTCAACCTGCCCAAGACACTGGTGTTACCAGTAGACTTCAGCCAATAAGGAAATCAGAGCAGACAGGGTGCTCCAGGAGCCACCAACTGTGGAGGGCAAATAAGGAAATAGGAGGGGGGAAACGTGGAGAGGAAAAGTGGGGCTAAGGAGAACCTGACCCTGGAACAAGATAACTAGTTCCACAAACATTTACTGGAGACCTAAAAACAATAAAAAGAACAGAGAAGCAGGAGGTGGAAAACTAAAGCAGGCTTAGTGAAGGGTCTGAGGCTACACTCCCAGAATCACAGGCTTCTTCTAGGGAACCCCACAGAAGCTCACCTCACTAGGGCCCAGCCCCAAAGACACTTCCAGGGCTATGTGCTCCATGGGCTTCTTCTAGTATCCTACATTGTCCCAAAGCAGGGCCCCACACCTGACAATGATGCTATGATACAGAGACAACCCCACAGCAGGGAGCGGCTGAGCAGAAAAGGAGTGGGACAGAGTGCTAAAGAGCTCATTTGAGAGGAGTAAAAAAAGTTCTTCTCGGAGAGGTTGAGATTGGAGCCCTCAACCTATCAAGAGCTTCCACTGCTCAGGCTCCCAAGCCCTGAAACCAAGCCAAACCCCCCGTGGCCCACTGTCCTGCTCCCCCACCCTCAAAAAAACACCTCAAGTTGGCTATATTTTTCCCTTAAGTAGCCAAAGCCAGTGAGGTTATGTTAAAACAAACAGGCAATCCTATACACTGTTGTGTAAAGTAGAATAAGTGTTCCAGAAAGCAGTTTGGCAATATATACCAAAGTCTTAAAAATATTCATGTCTTTTGACCCAGTAATTCCATTTCTGGGAATCCATCCTATGGAAGTAGTCCAAAAATTGTTTAAAAGGGGGTGGAGTAGGGAATTTATATCAAGTCGGCCTCCTGACTAAGTCAGCTTTGGCAAAAGAAAAACAGCTTCTGGAAGCTGCATCTAAACCCAGTAGGATCTGCCCCGGAAGGGGTGGAGTGATGTTCCAGGGAGGAATTGAGCAACCGGCCCCAACAGAAAGAGTGCTTCGGAGCACTGACAGGCCTTTCCAGAGGATGATGTAAAGTTTCCCTCACCCCAGACAGAGCCGCCCCAGGGGAGGAAGGGAAAGCACTGCTGGCACCACACGCTATCAACCAAAATTACTCCCAAGTGTCAAAAAGGAACTGTCACCTTCAGGCCCTTATCAAGTGGCAATTTACAATATATAAATCAGCACTTAATTTAGATTTAAATACAGGGCTGGTTCAAATCTCCTCACTGAAGACCCACCCCAGTCACCTTCCGCACACTGTGAGTTGTGCCTCAGTACCCTTCAGAATTTCACTTCTGCACCGTCCAGGTTGGTTATTTAATTCATCCAGCACATCGGTCCAGACTCACACACGTGTCAGGGACGCACTGAGCAAACTTCGTTTCAAGTTCCAGGTCTCGGATCTGGGCCTCAGTTTCTTCTGCGATTAAAGGGCCCACTGAGCATATCTCCGAAGGCCAGCTGCGATTCTCACCTCTCGCCCCCAAACCCGGGCGGTGGTGGCAGTGCCTCAGCTGCTCACTGCAGCCAAACATCCAGAGTAGCCTGCGCACTCCCAGAAAAACCACCTGCTTCCGACG
Source organism: Tapirus indicus (assembly GCA_031878705.1). Lineage (NCBI taxonomy): Eukaryota > Metazoa > Chordata > Mammalia > Perissodactyla > Tapiridae > Tapirus > Tapirus indicus. The sequence continues at coordinate 16,044,633 of CM062920.1, forward strand.
CTTGCCATTCCTAATCAGCAGGTCGATGCAAGCTGAGACCCTACAGGGGTTCAGCTGGCATTTTGGGGCAGAGGTTCCACAAGATTCCTACGCGCACCACACACCCCACCCCAGGTGAGTGTGAAAGTCTGCCCATGTTACTTCCCCTGCCATTATGCCTCGATTTTCCTGCTTCCATAACAGAGCAAAACCTACTACCACTCCTTCATGGGGCATGAGAAGAATAAGAATTTTTTTTTAAGTAAGTGCCTATTATTGCTCCACTGTCTATTCGACAATAAGATTGTGAGGGGAGAATTATTACTATCTTCTATTTAGAATAAATTGACTCCTAGAGATCAAGCAACCTGTCCAAAAGTTTAGAGCTGTTGACTGGTGAGCCGCCTGGAGGCCGGCCAGGTCTCTAAAATTCCAAAAGGAAAGCAGAAAGTGATAAAGCTTAAAAGCGCTGATCCTCATTTTAATAAAAGGCAACAGGTTCTCAAGGTGAACATTCTCGCCCGGCCCCGCCCCGGCGCCGCGCGGATTGGCTGCGAGGCCTCGGGCGCCGCGAGCCGGCACGCTGTGATAGGTCGCGAACACTGGGGGCGGGATGGCCTGAGCCCTCTCGGGACTCACTCGCTTATGCTGCGCGTCGATGCGGCGCTGGCCTCCTCCCAGCAGCGCGGTGCGGCGCTTGTCCTCGATGCGCTCGTTAACGGAGCCGAGCTGGCTGCACAGGCTGCGGACCGCGCCGTGGAGACCGCTCACTACAAGGCGTAGCCGTGCTCCAGCCGACGCCACGCGCGCTACCGCCGCCATTTTTGCTCAGCTGGCGAGCCCCCAGCCGGCGCACCTGAGTACGCATGTGCGTCAAGCGTGGGCACTGCAGCGGCTGCGCCTGCGCAGCGTGGGTGGGACGTAGGGAACCTGTGGGCTGGAATGCAGAGCGCGGCCGGGAGGAAGGCTTGAGAGTTCGAGAGCCGAGATCCCGCTAGATTTCGCCCAGAGAAGTATAGTGCTGGTCCTCAAATCTTGTCCCCGCCTGGCTGCGCAGAAGATGTACTTAGTCCTTGCTCTTCTCTGGCTAACTCGACCTCTAGTTTTGTCGTCCCGCTTCCTCCAGAAAATGAATAGATAATAAGAGTTAACCAACATTTTTTGAACACTATGCCAGCTCTTGCATTAGCTTATTATCCTGATTTCACGGATGAGGCAAATGAAGCAGAGAGGGAGAGTCAACACTAAAGATTCAAACACAGCCAAGGATTCAAACACAGATACTTAATTATGTGCCATGTATTGAGCACAGGGCTCTTAACTTCTAGTGAGTAATTCTCAAATTGTGGGCCCAGCAACTTCAGCAACACCTGGGAGCGAGAAGAAAATGCAAACTTTCAAATTCTCAGACTCCCCCAAACCTACTGAACCAAATTCTGGGCGTGCGGCCAGCAATCTCGTTCAACAGGTGATCTCTAGGTGATATAGATTCTTGCTAGAGTTTAAGAACCGCTGCTCTAGGGATTTAGAACTGAACTCTTGGGAGCTTATCCATCTGTATCCCCAGCTAACAGGCAGGTCTTTGAGGCAAAGAACAAGGCGTATATTTTGTATTCTTAGCCACAGAAAACTGTTAAAGTTGATCATTAACCCCTCCAAGCTCCAGCGAACAGCCAGGGTCTTCATAAAGTCCAAAGTCTGGCCTGGGACTTTAGTGTTAGTACAATTGAATTCAGCAAATATTTTTTAGCACCTACTATGTGCTGAGAACTAACCACCAGTAACTTATTACATTTCCTGGAGTAGGAATTGTTCAGCTAGATATGCAGCAAGGCTGACGGCCCAAGGCCTGAAGCCATGAGGCTGGATGAAGCCCACCTGTATCTGTCTGATTCCAGAGTGGATGTTCTTGGCCCCGCAGTTGGGTCCCTGCTTTAAGGACATCACCAACCTAGAGAGGTAGACAGACAAAGGACTGGCCTGGTAGCACAGGGGAGAATTTGGGCAAGTCTGGGTGTGTCAAGGAGAGTATCTCTGAGAAGGTAACTTGCATGCCAGGGAACAGAAGTAGTGGCATGTTCAGAGTCACACACACGATTGTGTCCCCAGCTTTTGGGGGAATGGTGGTAGATGAGACTGGAAAGCAATAATGGAGTTAGAGTGTAAAGAATTTTGACATGTTCAGAAATTAGGACTTGATTTGGGATGGGAGCAGTGGGACTCCTTTCTCCTAAAGTGCTTTGCAGATTCCTCTCCTACAGCACATCTCACACTGTGTTAAGGTTGTTTAGCTCTCTTCCCAAGCCAAAGGGCAGGGACCATGGCTGGCTTGATCACCACCGTGGCCCCTGCACCTAGAACAAGGCCCAACACATAAGCAGTCTTCAGAATGTATTTGTGGAGTTGAATTAAGCTAGCAAATAGGCAATTGCATGTGGCTCAGGAGGTTTTCTCCTACACCTATGCATCCTTCCAGGCTCTGCTCAGGTATTATCTCCTCAAGGCAGTCCACCCTGATCCTCCCTCTTCCTGGGTTAGGGAAAGTATTGGTCCCTCAGGGAAGCAAGGAAGTTTTTTAACATTGAATAACCAGTGCTCAGCAGAAAGCCCAGCATAAGAGGGATCCATAAATGACTGTTAGACTGAACCTAAGTGCTCCCTCCAGGTAGTTCTCTCTTCCTCCCCTTCTTCGTCCCTCTCCTCCCCTTCTTCCTCACTGCCCTAGTGCCCTACCCTTGGGTACTCCATACCCACTTCTACAGATCTATAATGTTATTCCTCCTACCTCAGATGCAAGACCCAGCCTAGGGTAGGTAGGGTAGGAGGAGGGTTGAACTACCCAGTAATTGCCCTCTAGAATCCTTGCATGGTCTGAACCATTTTCCTGTCCCTAGTCCCCCTCACTGGGTTGCTATGTTTGAGTTATTTCTCCATTTTGAGACAGGAGTCACCCTGATCTGGCCATTCTATTCTAGTCAGTGACCACTGTCAGAAAGGATGGGTGAAATGGAAGAAAAGAGTTAATTTGGAAGTGGTCACACATATTTGGGACAGTGTGTTAGTCTGGGTCTTCTCACAAGCAGCCGCCAAGTGGGGAATTAAACGTTCAAGAAATCAATTAGGGGAACCACCTGTGAGAGAAGATGAGCCCACACCTGGGAGAGGCTGAGAGAACTACCAGATTGCAATGCAAGTCTGACCCCCAGTCAAGGAGAGAGAGAAGGAAGAAAGGTGATTGGGAGCTTTTGAGACCACTGTGCAGTTTTAAGGAAAATGCAGCAAGGCTGTCGAGGAGTCCTAGAGCCAAAGTATTCGTGCCCTATTCAGCTGGGAGCAGCCTGTGAGAGGTGTGGTCTCCGTGCAAATTCAGCAATTAATTTTGGAACAACAGCTGGGACTCTCAGTCAGTTACGCTCAGTGCAGTCCAGGTGTCTTCTCGCCTCACAAAATTTTGGGTGTTTAGGAGTGAAGGATGTGAGAGAGAAGAAATTTTGGAGAGCAGCTGCCATCCATGTGGGGAGAGAGCACTTTTAAGATATTTCTTGCACTTTAAGAATGCACTTCTCTCCTTAGTGTTTTATTTTTAAAAATGAAGAAAAAAATGAAGTACTTTAAATTAACTTTTTCTTTTCTGGTCTGCATTTCTTTGCTGAGATTGGGTTACAAGAGCCCTGGCTTAAATTCTAGTTAAAATTGTTCTTAAGACCTGGAACCTGATTTTCCCCAGACCACACACATTTTTCAAGCCATCTTCAAAATTCTTCATCTTTTCTGACTCCTTGGGGCTCTGTGGGAAATGAGCAGAGCTGGCCTGTCCCTTTTTCCAGAGGCACTTCCAGACCATTCTTCCACCCTTACTGCACTGGTCTTCCTTTGAAGTTTATGCCACCTGTTGGTACCACCCTTTCAGCATTCTCTGACCTCCACAATACACCCTTCTCTCCCTTCTCTTCCTTCTCCTGTGGTTTCCACATCAGGTTCACTTTTTCCCACTACCCTGCTGTATTAGTCAGTCTTCTCCAGAGAAACAGAACCATTAGGATATATATATGTTGGAGATTTATTACAAGAATTGGCTCTTGCAGTTATGGAGGCTGGGAAGTCCCACAATGCAGTCTGCAAGATGGACCAAGGCAATTAGTGAAAAAAAGAAATAAAAAGCATCTAAATTAAGAAGGAAGAAATAAAACTGTCACTATTTGCACATGACACAATATTATATATAGAAAACTCGATATACTCCACCAAAAATAAAATGTTAGAACTAATAAAAAATTCAGCAAAGTTGCGGGATACAAAATCAATATACAAAAATCTGTTGCATTTTTATACACTAATAACAAACTGTCAGAAATAGAAATTAAGAAAATAGTCCCATTTACAAGTGCATCGAAAAGAATTAAATACCTGGGAATAAGTTTAACCAAGGAGGTGAAAGACCTGTATACTGAAAACTATAAGAAAGTAATGAAAGAAATTCAAGAAGACACAAATAAATGGAAAGATATTCTCTGCATATGGATTGGAAAAGTTAATATTGTTGAAACGTCCATACTACCCAAAGCAATCTACAGATTCCATGCAATCTCTATCAAAATTCCAATAGCATTTTTCACAGAAATAAAACAAATAATCCTAAAATTTATATAGAACCAAAAAAGACCTTGAATAGCCAAGGAATCTTGCAAAGATGAACAAAGCTGGAGGCATCACACTCCCTGATTTCAAACTATGTTACAAAGTTACAATAATTAAAACAGTATGGTATTGGCATAAAAACAGACACACAGATTAATGGAACAGGAGAGAGAGCCAGAAGCAAACCCACATCCTAACCAGACTGTTCTTGTGGGATATATGTGTTCAGAACTCTGATATACTAGGTACATCTAGCTGGAATAGTAGAAGATATGAAAAGGATTTGGATTCAAAGAAAAAGTCCTTGAGTTTACAAGAACAGTTCCTGTATTGCTTTCTGATATACTGATTCTATTACCCTTCAGGATGCCCTTTCCCATTTCAACCAAAAGAGCCTTAGTGATTCTTTTTCTGGATACTGGATATTTAAGGTAAAATGCAGCCACGGTACAAGAAATACTCTTTCTTCTTTCTTCATCCCCCTTCTTCCTAGCCCTCTTCCAACTGCTTAGAAGGTTCTCAGACAAGAGTCATGGTACTAGATTAAGAAATGTTTCTTTTCATTAGTGGCTTCTTTTTATAACTTCTTTTTCTTTTATAATTCCTGCTACATTTCTAAAAGGCTATATGAATTATGGTAATTTCACAATTATTTCTATTAATTGGATGATTTTAAGCATTTGGCATGAATTATGCTGTTCTGAAGCACTTAAGTTTAACATCTAGAAACTGGTAAAATAAACTATTCATATATGACTCTCCACTGGATTATAAGCTTGTTTAGGGTAAGGATTTTATGATTTTTATTTCTGTATTTCTAGTGCATGAAAGGTATTCAATCACTGAATAAACTTTGTCTCTCCCTATTCCAGTTTCTCTGGGAAAATGGAATTATCTGACCCTCAGCTCCATCACTAGAGACAGCTTCCTTCTCATGGAGCATGGGAAACCTATATGGTTTCCCAAGGGTGTTGTTGACATTTGAGATGTACTTACTGGAGAACATCAAAAGTAATAAAGATAATTAGAGTATGGTTCATCCCATCCAACTCCCCCCAGATTTCAACCTTATGATTGATGCAAGTGTGACCCTGAATGAATGAGAGAAAGAAGGAAGGAAGGTTGAGAAGAAGCATCTTAGACTGCAGTGCAGTGTAAGGAAAGTCAGCAAGAGAACTAAATGAAGTGATGACAATATGTACTCTCTGCTATCACACAGGGTTTGTTATTTTGTTAAGGAAGGAAGAAAGAGAGAGGGTAAGACAGAAAGAGAGAGAAAGCAAGGAAGGAGAAAAGGAAGGGAAGGACAAGAAAGGAAAAGAAAAACACATACTGTTTGAAGGCTTAGGAAAGAGCTGCCACAACAGAAAACTCTTTACAACCCCTTTTTGATGTAGTATGAAGTATATTTATATGTAGGAAAGGATTAGGTAAATATTGATATATTCTTCACTTCCAGAATCAGTCATAGGCTAGAAAAGGCCCTAGAAAGAAGCACTGTAGTAATTATGAGTTGGTGAAGGGTTTCTGATGTAATGGAAAAAATATGCTTTGATGCCATCAAAACTGAATTCCAAATGACACTCCACAACCAGCATGACTGGGAAGATTGGTCAATCTCTTTGAGTTGCAATTTTTCCATTTATAAATGGCAATAATAATACTGACCCTGTAGAATAGTTGGAAGGATTAAATTATGTTAACATACGTAAAGTGCCTATCACAGTGCTGCCTGTGCACCATACACCTGTGCATAATAAATGGTAATCCCATTGACTCTAGTTTGGGAGGAGAGTCCAGTGTAGATGGGAAGGATAGTGTAGATGGAAACTGATTTTGGACATCTGAAAAAGAAAATTAATTATTGGAAGGAAAGAATTGTCAAGAAGTCTGCAGAAAAGTCAAAAAGCAAGTAAATCTAGAAGCAGAAAAACGCAGCCAAGGTCATGCCACAAGAACAGTCTGGTTAGGACGTTGACCTAAAAACCACTGTTGCCAGACCTTGCTGCCACTGCCCCTGGATTCTCAAGGGCATATCACCACCATGAATAGTTTCTATATTGTCATGTGTCTTTGCATTACTCCCACATTCAGAGTCCTGAGTGGGAATGCATCAGATTGTGAGACTAAGTAACATGCCCACACCCCAGCTTGAGAAGGATCTAACCCTTTTGGCATCAAGAGTCCCATAAATGGGAGACTCCCTCTAAATAAAAGGGAGTGAAGATGGTGAGTAGCCAAAAAAAGGACAAATGATTTCTTTATTATTTATAATAACGCTAGCAACTGTAACAAACTCCCAAATTTCAGTGACCTAACATAATAGAAGCTTATTGTTCACTCATACAACATTCCAGTGTAGGTGTTCCTCCACAAAGTGGGCAGCTTTCCTCCACATGGTGGTTCAGGGACCCGGGCCTCTTCCATCTTGTGGCCTCACCTGCCCTAGGGTCCTCTGTAGTCAACTGGAGAATGGGGAAGCAGACAGGTGGAAGAGGAGTCCTGCTTCTTAAAGACCACCAGTGCCCCCCCCACCCCAGATACAGGGGCAAGCTTGGCAATGTAGTTCCTGGTGGCCAGACACTTTCTAGTAACAACTCCACAGTACAGAAGGGAGGGTCACAAACTTTTGGTTGATGGTTAGCTGTCTATGGCACACCCTCTACTGGGTCAATGCATATGGTAAAATGTATGGGGGAAAGAGCAGGGAACTGAGGATTAAAGGACCCTGAGAGGATGGGGAACTATTTTGAGTAGGGGATTTGTGGAGTGGAGAAAGGGATAGTGCACTAGGAAGTTGAAGAAGGGAACATCAATCCTCGGGTGCAGGATTGTCTGAACAATTCAGCACCCCTGACAATTTCTTTCCTATGATGGTTGAACTGAACTCCTTCTATGTGCAGGGTACTTGGTGAAGTGCAGAGGTTGGCAAGGGTGACATAATGGTGACTATCTGCAAGAGACTTCTAAACTAACTGGGGAGATGTGCACATAGAAAGATACATTTTGTTTTGGGAAGTGTCAGGTGAATGGTGGAGGGAAGAGCTATAAAAAAAGTTCGAAGTAGGAAGTTATCACCGACTGCTGGGGGCTTAGGACAGGTGTTTAGTTAGATCCTCCAAGAGGCTGATGCCAAGACAGAATTGAATGTGTAAGAAATGTATTAAGTAAATGCCTATGAGATAAAATGGGGAGGGAGGCAGTAGAGTCTGGAAGAGCCTTCAGACTGCAAATATATGGTAAATCTGACCCAGAGTGAAGGAGAGGGGAAGGACGGAAGCCAGGCTGGATGCAAGCATCTTAAACTGTAGAGCAGGGTAAGGAAAGTGGAGCAAGATCATCAGGGAGTCTTTGAGCAAAATCACCTGCCAGATGAGTCCCATGCCTCCCAGGAACGGGCTGCTTCAGTTTCCCTGTCATACTCGGTCATTGGCTGGGAGCAGCCTGCAAAATGCGAGGCCTTGGAGTGAATCCAGGATTTCAGAGGGCAGCAGCTGGGGCCCTTGGTCAATTACACCCTTTGCAATTAGAAATCTGAGAGGTACATTCTCATGGCCACCACAGTCTACCCTTTGCCCCACATAGACCTACCTCTTCCCATGGGTTTGGGAAGCAGTTCCTCCATGGTTCCTGTGGGCCCTTCTTCCTGAGGGGAAACTCAGAAGAGGGCATTTAGTGGAACAGACTACAGCCTCTGTAGCTGCAGGTGATCTCAGGGCCACAACTGGTACTCATCCTCTCCCTCCTTCACTATCCATTCTCAAATCTTCTTACCCTCAGGGATCACCTTGGCAGGTCTTGGTGACTTATCTGGTGATGTGATCAGAACTTTCAGTCTGAAAGGGTCTGAACCATTGGTAATCATAGCGTTCTCAGGCCAGGGTTGCTTCATATGTCCATTCATGGTTACAACAAAGCAAGAGAGTACCGGGAGGCATGCAGGTGGATCGCCTGGTTTCCATATGTGTTCCTGCTTGTACCCATTATGCAAAAGCAGCCCTCTTGCTGATCAATGTCAATTACCTTTGCTGGAGGGTGATTCTTCCTACCTGCTGGTTCCTGGATACAAGGAGTTCAAAGTGCCATGACAGCAGCTGCAGCTTGTAATTCAATGGGATCCTTGCTATATATCCTCTGGAAAAAGTGTTCCCTCTTTGGGGTCTAGGACTTCTAACCCTGCAGAGTCAAGAGTTGTGGGGACAGGAAGCACAAAATCCTTCAGTGGGGCACTGGGTGTGATAATAAGTGAGATCACTCCTGCTTCTATCTCTTTGTTCCCAGACCCATGTATCCTTCTGACTGAGGACACTTCACCACATAGAGGTCTCTGGTCTCTGTGTCCTGAAGGAGGGCACCCCACCCATCCAGACTGCTGCTTCTATACTGTACTTCAGTGCCGTTAGAAGGCCATTCCAGACCTGTCTTGGCTGAGCATTCTAATGTCTCTGGAGCTCTGCTTTTCTAACAATTAGGTCTTCATCCTACCGCTCAGCTGTGTATTCCCTGCCCCTGACAAAGATAAAGGTCTCTTTGTAAGCTAGCCCAAAGGCCCTATGGCTCTCTCATTTAACCAAAAACTGCTTGTTAATGACCCTTAGTCTCTCATGATTTCTCTGCAGAGCATCAATACAACTTGGTAGTAACCACCCAATTTTACTATCTGTGTAAGCATTGTTTCCCCCCATGTTTTTCAAATGTCTGCATCATCACATCTGCCACAGTATTCCCCTCCACTGGGACATTTCCTGAGGTTAACACTGGTGAAATCTTTATTAGCTGAGCTACTACCTTGTGACAGGAACTACCTATGCCCCACCTACTAACCAGGATGGCATCCTTTTTGCCTGATGGGCAGTAGATGAGCCAGTCCAAATTCCTATCTTACCGAAAGAAAATGTAGTACATGTATATACGATGGAATATTATTCAGCCGTGAGAAGGAAGGACATCCTGCCATTTGCAACAACATGGATGGAACTTGTGGACATTATGCTAAGTGAGATAAGTTAGATGGAGAAAGACAAATACTGTATGACATCATTTATATGTGAAATCTAAAAAAGCCAAACTCATAAAAACAGAGAGTAAGATGGTAGTAACCATGGGACAGGGGTGGGAGGATAGGCCAGATGTTGTTTAAGGATACAAACTCGCAACGAATAGTAAATAAGTCCTAGAGATGTAATGCACAGCATAGTGAATATAGACAGCAATATTGTATTATAATCATCAAACTTGCTAAGATACTAGATCCTTATTGCAACCACTAAGTAGAAATAATAATTATGTGACATGATAGAGGTACTAATTATCACTACAGGGCAATCATATTACAATATATAAATGTATCAAATCAGCATTCTGTACACCTTAAATTTACATAAGGTTATATGTCAATATATTTCATTAAAAAAACAAAACCCAAATTCCTATCTACCCATTTGTTTTCTTGGGCAACTCCTGGTACCCCTTGTGTTAGTCTGGGTCCCTGAGAAGTGAATGCAAGACAGAATTAACTATGAGAGAAATTTATTAGAGGAAATGCCTATGAGAGAAAATGAGGAGGAAAATAAGGGAGGCTGGGAGAGCCATCAGACTACAAGGCAAGTCTGACCCTGAGTGAAGGAATGAAGTAAGGAAGGAAGATTGGATGGAAGCATCTTATGCCCTAGTGCAGTTTGACAAGGCTGTTTGAGATTTCCCAAAGTCACCTGTCAGAGGAGTCTGGCATCTCCCAGAATGAGCCTTAATATCTCTGCCATGCTCAGTCATTGGCTGGGAGCAGCCTGTATGAAGCAGAGCCTTGGTGCAAACACAGCGATGAATTTCAGAGGGCAGTAGCTGGGGTCCTTAGTCAATTATGCTCATTGCAGTCAGAGATCTGACAGGTGCATTCTCATGACCACCATGGCAATCTTCATGGAGGAGGTGAAATAGGGTCAGGGCCTAGAAAATAAGTAGGATTTTGATAAGAGGTGATGGGCAGAAGATACATCCAATGATGATAGGTGGGCAGAGTGTACCATGTGTTCCAGATAAAATAAATAGGGCAACTTATCTGAAGGGCACCTTATCTAAAAGGCTCATTTTAGCAGTGTCATGGGAAAAAATGATGGAAAGGTAGGTAAGGATAGAATTGTTGTGGGCCTTGAATACCAGGGTAAGAAATTTAGACTCTATTCTATAGGCATTGGGAAGCCACGGACGTATTAAATTGGCATTTTACCTACCCTCTCAGTAGCGTTAAATACTAACGATTAGTCTCTCTGTTTTTACTTCCTCCTTCGTGAAAAATTCCATTGGCTTCTTTGACAAAACATACTTCTAGTTTTCCTCCTATATCATTGGGCACTCATTCTCAGTCTCCTTTATGCAGTTCCTCATGACTTTAAAGTAGGTGATTTGCCCAGGAAAGAATATAAATGGAGAAGAGCAGAAGTTTAAGGATAGAATTAATTAGTTAGTTAGCTAATTAATTAATCCATCCAGGCAAATATTTCATGATTATGCTACTTCAAACCTAAACTCTTTAATGGCTTCTCAGTGTTCATATGATAAAGAAGAAAATTTTTAACATGGCCTGTAAGACACTGCATGGCCTCTATCCTACCAATGTCTATGACTCATCTAGTACCATCCCCCCAATCGCTCTGCTCCAGCCACACCAGCCTTCTGTTAACTGCTTAAAATCACCAAGTTTCTCCTTCTGCAGGGTCTTTGCCTTCACTGGGTGGAAGGTTCATCTCTCCTCTTCTCAGTGGTTAATGTCTACTCATCCTCATATTTCAATTTGACACTTTCTTAGAGAAGTCTTCCCTGATTGCTTTAACTAAATCAAATTCTCTTACATGTCTCCTAGTACCAAGCTCCTTTTATTTGTAATTATCAAAGTTGTCATTTATATTTATTTGTGTGAATATTTGATTAATGTCAATCTTGTCAATCTCTCCAACTATACTGTAAAGGTACATGAGGGCAAGGACTGTATCTGTATTTTTATTTTTCTTATATCACTTGGGACACTGACTGAAACATTCTTAGCATGGTAACTTAAATAATGAATGAACAGTAGTTCTTGACCAGAGGAAGGTGGTGATATTTCTGCAAAATAGAGTTCTAGATAGCTTAATAAGTCAATACTGGTTAAGGTGAATTATAGGTCTTGGAGACTTAGAGGGTCTGGCTTGAAGTCAACTGTAAGTTTGAGGTAAAGAAGGCACATTAGGGTAAAGGCTAAGTTGCTGTATAAAAGGACCTCTAAATACAATAGAAGTTTATTTCCCTCCCATAGATGTTTTCAAAGTTTACCTGCAACAATATTCATTGGAGTGTTATTTAAATAGGGAAAATTAATAACCTCAGTTATTGTCCAATAATAATGTTCAACAATAGCAGAATACTTAAATAGGTTGCAGTATTGCTATTTAATGGAATATCATCACCTGTTAAAAAATCACATTGTAGGGGCCGGCCTGCTGGCACAGCAGTTAAGTTTGTGCACTCCACTTCGGCGGCCTGGGGTTCGCAGGTTCGGATCCCGGGCGCGGACAGATGCATCGTTTGTCAGGCCATGCTGTGGCAGCGTCCCATATGAAAAAGTAGAGGAAGATGGGCATGGATGTTAGCCCAGGGCCAGTCTTCCTCAGCAAAAAAAGAGGAGGATTGGCAACGGATGTTAGCTCAGGGCTGGTCTTCCTCACAGACACACAGACAAAATCATATTGTAGAACAGTGGCTCTCACACTTCTGTGCACATCAGATTTACCTGGAGGGCTTGTTAAGACACTGCCTGCTGGGCTCACCCCGAGTTTCTGATTCAGTAGATCTGGGGTAGTGTACAAGAGTTTGCATTTACAAGTGCTTAGGTGATGCTAATGCTGCCAGGGACCACAACTTGAGAACCACCGTTGTAGAAGAAAATTTAACAACATGAAAAAAATGCTTATGGCATAATGTCAAGTGAAAAAGAAAAGTTTCCAAAGTAGAATTATATTCATGATCTCATTTTAGTAGAAAATATGTATGTATTTGTGTACACATAAATAGAGATCTGCGAAGACATACAAATTGTTAACAGGTGGATTTATAGGTGGTCTTTTTTGTTTGTTTGCAAATTGTTTACAATTAACAATTGTAATAAAGTAATTTGTTTTACTTTTTCTATTGTGGTAAAATACATATAAAATAATATTTACCATCTTAACCATTTTTAAGTGTACAGTTTAGTGATATTAAATACGTTCACATTGTTATGCAACCATCACTACCATCCATCCACATAACTCTTATCTTGTAAAACTGAAACTCTATACCCATTAAATAATCACTCTCCCTTATCCCCGCCCCAGCCCCTGGCAACCATCATTCTACTTTCAGTCCTTATGAGTTTGACTATTCCAAGTACCTCCTGTAAGTGGAATCACAATAATCATAATAAGAAAAAGAATTGATAAGACTTGTTGGGGGGGAGTGGTCAAAGCTGTAACTCCACGGTTATAAGCTTTAAGGAAAGGGAGAGTGATGGCATAATGACAGAATACAGAAGAGCAAAGTGAGATCTGATTACTGGGACAATGATGGAGAGTTTGGTTTTGGATATATAAATTTTAAGATGATTGCAGGATATCTAGGTGAAGATGGAAGCAAGAAGCTAGAGATGTGAATCTGAAGCTCAAAAGAGATGTCAAAGTAGAGATATTGATATAATAGTTATTCAAGAAGAAGAGGTAGTTTAATTCATTAGAGCGGATGAGTTGCCAGAGTGAGAATATGAAATAAGAAGGGCTAAAGACTGTGGCCTGAATTCATTCATTCATTCATTCATTCATTCAAAACTAAATGAGCTAATACTTCAGGCCCTCAAAAAACTTACAGTGTAGTAAATGAGACAGATATGTAAATAGTTGATTTCAATTTAGGGGAATCTTTAACATCAAATTGAAATGGGAGGAAATAATCCACAAATAAGAAACAGAATGCACAGAAATAGGGAAACTCAGACAAGGCAAAATCACAGGACAGTGGTGAAAAAAATGTTTTAGGAAGAAAGGTGTAATGAATGATAAAATTTTTTCAGAGCGGTCAAGGAAAATAAAGGTTAAGATGTGGTACAGTAGGTTGATATTGTTGGATGGTACCTTTCCTTTTTTCCAGAATTGGGACTTAGAGCCCACACCTGAGGACAATGATGCTGAGGACCTCAATTGTTGCAGCCATCTTCCTCAGGACTAAGAGGCAACAAACCAGCCCTGCCACCACCAGCCACCACCCCAACTGTCTCTTTCTTCCCAGTTCGTAGAAAAAGAGGGAAGAAATAGAGAGTCAGAATCCAACCTTGTTGTTGCGTGTTTATGGCCATAGGCTTTTTATTCTCTTAGGGAAGCTGTGCCTTTCCTCTATTCCCATTGCCAAGGGAGGTTGGGATGGGGGTGGGTGGGGAGGGGAGGCTGACTTCTTGGTTGAATGTATTCTTTGGCAGGGGACTTGATCTGAGCAAATGGAAAGGAACTGGAGAGAGATGTCAAATGGGGATTAGAGGTGGGCTATGGAATAGTTTAAACTCCCACTATTTCTCATAGCAAGGATGAGTATTTCCTGTTAGATGGGCCATGTGGAAAGTAGCTGGGATTGAGCCATTTTGGCACTTCCCTATTTAAGGAAGCCATCACCAGGCAAGAGGGTCCTAGCCTATTCCTTAGGCTACAGGATAGAGTGCCAGGAGTGGGACCCAAAGTGGCCCTGGAAGTGGCCGAGGCTGAGATACTTTCCCATGTGAGGGCATATGTGAGTGGACATCTAGAAGTAGTCCTAGAAAAATACAAACACATATCCCAAGAGAGACCCTGCACTTGGATGCCTGCCACTTAGAACTTTAGTTGCCAGTGAACGTTAGACAGAGAAGCAGTGGCAACCATCAGAGCGAGAACTGCAGTCCTTCCCAGTTGGGCAGCCACTTGTCCAGGTTTACCCAGATCATTTGCAGGGCCCAAGGCAAGAGTACAAATGGCAGCCCACATACCATATGTCTAAATATTTACAAGTTATAAATGACATGAACAAACTTTTAAATAAAATATGTTTCATCCTCCTACTTTGACAAATATATTTTCAAAAAACATGGAAGGCCAGGTTTGAATTTAGAATTTTTGAAGTCCTTGGAGTTTCACATCAGAATTTGGCAGAACGGGTAGAATTGGTCTCCCAACCATGGCTCCTGGCCCACCTCCCTTCTCTTCCTACACTGACCCTTTCTCATTCTTCAAAGATCCCAACGTACTCACCTCAACCCAAACATCCAATCTGTATTACCAACTGCTGTCCCTTGGCCAATTCTTAGGCTCTTGAGCAAATCTCCTGGGCTCTGTGGACTCCTCTACTTGATAGGAAGAGAGGCACCACCAGAGTTGCCCTTCTAGTCTTGGGTCTAAGAGCACTACTTCACCTGTGTCTTTTCCTCTCCTGTTTGCACCAACACACCAGAGGAGCTAGATCTTGAAGAGTGAAGGGAGAAGAAGAGATGAGATTTTAAAACATTTTGTAGTAGAAACTGCTAGTTGCTATCTGAAGTCTATTCTCTCCTTCTTCCTTAATAATAGAACTTCCATTTTACTTGACATGTCCATTTACCTACTAAAGGACTATATTTCCAGACTCCCTTCCAACTGGGCATGGCAAGGTGACCAAGTTATGGCCAAAGAATTGTAAGGCAAGTGTTATGTGGGTTGCTTAAAAGACACTGACTCAGCTGGGAGGGGGCCCTTTTGTTCTCTCTTCCTCTTTCCTGTTTTCTGAAATACTGAAGCTTCAGTACCATCTTGACTATAAGATAACCTTGAAAGTAGATGTATTTGGATGGTGGAGCATAAGGACAGAGCCTGGGACCCTGAGGACAGTGGATCTGCCATACCACCTGTGCATGGCCCACCTCTGGACTTCTTTTTAACATGAAAGAAGTGAATTTCTATTTTGTTTAAGCATTGTTATTTTAAGTTTTCTGTGATTTCAGCCAAACCTAATCCTGATTCAAAGTTTTAAATTAGATTGGACCTTATTAACCGGAAAGTTATAGATTCTCCCCAAGATGTAATACAGGGACAAGAAAGGACAATTTAATATAGCATTGTTGAAAGTAGGGTCAAACAGTAGGGACCATCTGTGGTTTTGAAGAATATAGTTACAGTAGAGCAGTGGAGACAGAAATCTGATATCAAGAGATTAAGAAATTACTGCTTAATGAAAAAACTGAAATAAGGTTGAGTTCTTCTGAAAGTTTGACAGATTAAAGGAAGAGAGAGAAGATGTGGTCTGAAAGATGGTTTTTAAAGCATATGGCATAGCTAGGCAGAACTGGGGAATATAGCAACAAGGGGTGGCGAGCTGAAGAAGTAAGACTTGGGAAAACCATAGAGCAAAGCCCTGGAGAAAGCCAGAAACAGAAGGAGAGAATGAGAGGTGGGGAATTATGGAATATTTTGCTGTAGAGAAGGAGATCTTGATTTTCTTCTTAAAGTAGAGGTAAGGTCTTTTGCGAAGAATTGGAATTCAAGGTGAGATGGGGGTTCAAAGACTTGGGGATATGAAAAAGGTTTGAAAACAGCCCCACACCACAGCTAAAAAAGGACTAGACCTTTGAAATAAGACTTCAGTGTAAAAGAAGCTGCAATTTGTGATGCCTATCATATGCTGGTTATTTTGCTAGATATATTATATACATTACCTCACTAAAAGTGGAAAATCTTTCCAGTTGCTGCCTACCTCTATGACTACTCCTTCTCAATTTCTTTTGTGGAATCCTCTTCCCTGCTCTTTATTTAAACATTGGTGGTCCTCAGGGTTTCGTTCTTAGCTTTCTTCTCTTCTTAATCCCTCTGGGTAATCTCTATCTCTCCCATGATTTCTGTTGCCATCTCTGTGCTGCTGGCTCCCAAGTCTATACCTCCAATCTAGATCCCTTCCCCCTACACCCAGAGAACCAGACCCATTTATCCAACTGCCTACTGGACATTTCATTTGGATGTCCCACACCACTTCAAATTGTTTATGTCCAAAACCTGGTTTCATCATGTCCCTCCAAACCTATTTTTCCTGCTGAGTTCCCTATCTCTGTGAATTTCTAGAATAGTGTTAAGAGTAGAGATTCTGCAACCAGACAGCATGGATTCAATTCTCATCTCACACAAGCTGTGTGACCTTGAACAAACTACTAGATCTCTATGCCTTGGTTTCCTCATATGTGAAGTAGGGATGATAATAATAGTACTTACCTCATGGGGTTGGAAAGAGTAATGAATTAATATATTTAAAGGATTTAGATAAGTGCCTGGCACGTGATAAGGCCGTGTAAGTATTTGTAATTATTGCCAGAGTTAGAGAACTTGGATATCATCTTTGTCTCTCATTCTCATATTTCACCATTCACCAAGTCTTATTGATTCAGTCTCCTTAATATCACTCATCCCTCCCTGTCACAATCTTAGCTTGATGCCCAAGATCAAGGGTCAGCAAATTTTTTATGTAAAAGGCCAGATAGTAAATATTTAGGCTTTGTAGCTCGCAACTACTCAAATCTGCTGTAGTCGTGCAAAAGAAACTCTAGACAATTCATAAATGATTGAGCATAGCTGTGTTCCAATAAAACTTTATTTATGGACACTGAAATTTGAATTTCCTATTATTTTCATGTGTTATAAAGTGTTATTATTTTTAAGAACTATTTAAAAATGTAAAAAACAATCTTATCTCGTGTGCCATACACAAATAGGCAAGATGCCAGATTTGGCCTTTGGATCATAACTTGGCTGTGCAAGATCATCTTTTGGTGAAATACTACAGTAGCTTTTTAATTGGTCTCTCAGCTTCTAATCTTGCATTGCCCCCAAATCTATTTTCCATGATGCCCTATTATTCCAGGATGACCCTTATAATGTCCATAAAGTTTTCCATAATCTGGTCTCTGATTATTACTCCAACCTCATTTCTCACCACTTTTCCCCATGTACTATATTTGCTTTAGCCCTGCTCAACTATATCAAGTTTCCCAAATACGCAAGCTTCTTCCTCTAGGCCTTTCTATATGCTCTTTCTTCTCCGGTCTATAGACTCTTTCAGCCCTCCCCCTATTTCTCTTACTTGTTTTTCAGGTCATATTTCATATAACACTTCCTCCATATTTTCTGTTTAGGTGTCCCTTCTCATGCTTTTATAGCACCATATTGAAGCACGTCTCATCGCATTATAACCGTATATTCATTTCTGTCTTAGCCTGTAGACTGAAACTCCTTGAGACTGTCCTTTTCACTTGTGTACACATAGCACCTGTGTTAGAAACACATTTTTTTTTTTTTTTTTTTTGTGGGGAAGAGCAGCCCTGAGCTAACATCTGTTGCCAATCCTCCCCTTTTTGCTGAGGAAGACTGGCCCTGGGCTAACATCCGTGCCCATCTTCCTCCACTTTATATGGGACACCGCCACGGCAGGGCTGACGAGCAGTGCGTCCGCTGGCGCCCGGGATCCGAACCCGCGAACCCCGGGCTGCCAAGCGCGGACTAAACCGCTGCGCCACCGGGCGGCATTTGATGAAGATATGACTCCCCATGGTAACCCTTCAAGGAAAGTATTATTATCCCCATTTTATAGATGAGAAAACTAAGGCTCAGAGAGCTTGAATATTTTTTCCCCCAAATCTACAAGTAAGTATTGGAGTAAAGATTTGTTTATGCTCATTTCACTACCCCATGCTGCCTCCCAAAGCTCAAGAATAACAAGAACGATAGTTTGGCTCACAAAGTCTAGTTTGCTCAACTTCCAGTTAGAAATCTTCATTCCTAGTCCCTAGTCTGTCTTTGAGTTGCAAAGACCATTTTTTTAAATTAAATCTTTATTATCCAGGAGTGTATACTTAGCTATTTTTAGGGATCCTATTTCATCCAAGAGATGTACTCTTTTTGAAACCATTCCTGAAATCCCTTTTCCTGTCCCTAAGCAACTCCCTCTCTCATTTCACATAGCAGCAATTCCAAACTCTCATCATTCACTTGATGGACTTTTCCCACTAGCTTCCCTAATAGAAAAATTTTGAACAGTCAAATTTAGGACTGAAGCTTCCTTAGTCCTACCCGCTTTATTCAACCTGGTTGACCGAAGGACTGTCTCAGTCATCTAGTGCTGAGCTCTGGAGAGTTAAGTTGGTTGACCGTGAGACTATGCAACCCTCAGGTAGCACCATAGGCCACATGGAACAAGTGGGAGTTGCAAAGAGATATAAATTGTCCTAAGACAGATAGGGATCCTAGGTAATGGAGAAATAGACCCCAGGGACAAACGGGCTGTGTTCCAAAAATTCAGTTTTAAATTGACCATTTGGAATGCAGAACACATTTTCCCTTAGAAACAATGCTTTGAATAATTGCAGTTATTTTCCCAGGAAAGTCCACACAAGCTTGTTTAACCCATAATGTAACAGAAATATCTGCTAAGACATTTCAGATTTGCATTAGTGCATCCCTAAATCCTTACCACTGAATTATAAGTTAGCTGTGTACATAGCTGCCACCCCCAACTAGACTGTGAACTCTTTGAGGGCTGGAAACTGTTGAATTATTCATTTTTGTATTCTGAATGCCTGGCAAATAACTGGCAATAAATGTTGGTTGCATAAATGAATGGACAAATTTAATAGGCATTTGAATAGTGTTGAAAGTGTCTTAGGGAAAAAATTTAGTGGGTACCTTAATATGTGTCTGGCACTGTCCTAGGTGGATGACCAATAAAGCAAGCTGCTTTGTTTAGTCTAGAGTTAGGGATGAAGAAGCTGAAGGCAATCTTAGTATTTGAGATATAACATAAATGGGTGATAGACTTGCTAAATAAATGTTTTTGGATGAAATAAATGGATAGATATATTGATTTGAAAAAGTTCATAGAAAAATATCAACAGGAATTGATATGCAAAGGGAAGTGGTTCTTTTGAGGGGCTCTAGGACTGAGGAGGGGAGAGGTATGACCACAGCTAAGGAGCAGAAGATGGAAGAAGAAGTTTGGTACCAGAGAAGAGTGGTCAGGAAAGAATAGAAAGATTGGTGTGGATTAGGCTCTGGTTTAATTTTATCTGGTTTACTGCTCCCTGTAAAGAGGTATTTGCTCTGGCCAGTCTCCCAAGATTTGTTGTGAGTTTAGATGAAGCTATTATCACTGTCCTGTAGATTGAAGTTAATTAGATTGATTTCTTTCCACAATGACAGTAGACTGAGCACTTGTTAAAATTTGGTAGGGATGGTGTCTTAGTCAGCTTGGGCTGCTATAACACAGTACCATAAACTGAGTGGTTTAAACAACAAACATTTAATTTCTCACAGTTCTGGATGCTGCTGGAAGTGTGAGATCAGGGTGCCAGTATGGTTGCCTAGAGAGGGCCCTCTTCTGGATTGAAGATGGCTGACTTCTAGTTGTATCTTCGTATGGTGGAGGGAGAGAGCTCTCTGGGGTCCCTTTTGTAAGGGTACTAATCTCATCTATGAGGGCTCCACCCTCATGATCTAATTATCTTCCAAAGGCCCCACTTTCTAATACCATCACATCGGGGGTTAGGATTTCAACATATGAATTTGATGGGGACACAAACATTCAGTCCATAACAGGTGGGTACAATGGTGAAGTGGAGTGGAGATATTAGGCAGTTAGGGAGAATGCAAACTGGGAAGGTGGAAGGGGAACATTATCTCTAGTTTTTGGTGGAGGAAGGAAAAGAAGGGGGTGGAAGAAGGAGGGAGAAAGGGGGGGGAAGGAAGGCAAACAACCATTTCATAATTTTGTAAAGGGCCTAACCCCTCAGAAGGTCCCTCTGACTTACTGCCAGCCTGATCTTTGTTCTTTGAAAGCATAACTACAACTACTTCTACATTTACTTCATTGTCTCCAAAGTGCTAGAATGCAGTCAATAAATACTTGTTGACTGATTATTCTGAGTGTTTCAAATCAATCCACAATTCTAGATTTTTTTAAGATCTTAGAATTGACATTGATCAAACTAAAGTAAGAACTGTCTTTAAATTTGCAAGAGTTTTATTCCTCTCCCCAAAGAAAAGCATACATTTGTCCATGCCTATTAGGCACCACACAATGTAGTGGGAGATTTACTTACATTATTGCATTTCTATTAATTCACCATTATTTTTAACAATTACTGAGTACCCACTATATGTCAGACCCTATGCTAGGCAATCATGATGAAAGGCAAAGAGGGAGAAACTCTGACCTAGCAGTTACAGTATAATGGGGAGAAGACAGGGCTAAACCAACAACTGCCACATAGTGTGATAAGTGCAATGAAAGAGGTAAGTACTTGGCAATCTTGGAGGACAGAAATGGGGAGCTTTAATTCAAAATGGGTAGGAAATAGAGACAATAAGAAGGAAGCAAGTATTTGTTGGTTCTCTGAGTGAAAATTTAACTGGGTGCCAAGAGGAGCCTAAGGAGACATGACTAAATGTTGTGAGATCCTGGATAGGATCCTGCATCAGGAAAAGGACATTAGAGAAAAATGGAAGAAATATGAATAAAATATAGATTTTAGTTAATAATTATGTATTATTATTGGTTCAGTAATTGTGACAAATGTACCATACTAACACAAGACATTAATAATAGGGGAAATTGGGTGTGGAATATATGAGAACTGTTTGTACTATCCATGTAATAATTTTGTAAATTCAAAGTGTTCTAAAACAAAAAGTTTATTAAAAATTTAACTAGCATCTTGTATTTTATTAAATCTGGCTACCCTAACACTTTTACTTCCAAATAATAATTATACATAAAATATGAAAAATTACCTTGATAGTTTAAGAGATTTGCATTATATATATGATTTCTCCTAAATATTTGATCCACTTTATTTTCTATAAATAGTTCGTTTTCTTTTTATGCAAGCCTCAAGCAACCAAATAATTGTTAGGAAATATACTTCAGTGTGGAGATGCTTTGCCTCTAAGTGCCATAGCCAGTTGCAACCAATTTCAGAAGCTAAAAAAGAACTGGCTTAAGTCTCTCTCTCTCTCTCACACACATACACACCCCATCAATACAATTAATCTTAATTTGGGTTGTGCACATCTCAAGAGATTAAAAAAAAAAAATCCAGTTAACAGAAAATCAGCAAGGTTAAAGCCCTGCAAGTAATCATTTGCCTAGGATGACTGCTAATTTATGCTGCCTGAATGGAAAACAGTGATGATTATTTTACTCTCCTCTGAGGGAGAACACCTGTGTGTTGTAGGAGACGACCTTAGAGTCTGGAATAAAAAATAGAACTGTGTATTATAACAATTTTATTTGAAGATGAGCTTACAAAAGATCTCTTACACCCCCCCCCCCCAAAGGAAGACGGGGCTTTTAAGAATGAGAATGAATTTTAGAATATTTGTTGTTTTCCAGATACAAGACCACCAAATATACTTTGCACAGCTTTGTTTAATTTCTGCTTGGCTGCTTAACAAAATTAAGTTAGATTCTTATTGCTTAATACTTAAGTGCTGATAAAATGCTAGGCCTTGTAAAGAAAATAAACCTGTCTTCAAATGGTAATAGAAATAATACATCAGAGATTATACGGGTTCCCTTGATATCTTAACTACTCATTTTTACTCCAAGTGGCAAGCTCCTAAAACTAACATGTATTTGTGTCACAAAAGATTTACATGTCACAAATTTCACTTTGCAAACATGCAGAGCACGTTTAAAATTATGCAAAAAAATTATGCAAAGAGCTTTGGTGTATCCAGAGATAAGAAATGCTTCCTATGCTCTGTTTCTATTTGTGCTACTCAAAAAAGGTTTTGTACTTTTAGAGGGGAGGGGAATCAAGTTAGGCTTTTGTTTATTTATATCTGTGTCCTTGGTCTCCTGCAAAAACATAAGGCAAAAGCTATTTAAAAACACAGATAATACTTTAAAGGATTTGGATTTGTTCTAAAGCAAGACCATGGATTCTTCAAAAGATTTACCACAGAGAAGGGCTAGGTCTGTTAAAGGAGCTAAAAAAGGGGCTCGTTTTGTTTTTAAATTGGACTCTGTTCCCATACGAGCTCGGTGCGGTCCTGGTGGGCGCCCCCGGAAGGCCGTGCCGCGTGCGTCCGTCGGACGCCAAGGACCGGAGGCCGTGGGAAGAGCCTGGCACTGACGGGCGGGAGAGGGGCGGTGGGTCCGAGCCCCGACGCTTACACACCGCCTGTCCGGGCCTTAGAGACCTCAGGCTGCCGTCGACGCGGGCCGCAACCCTAACCCAGCAAACGCCGACCGAACACCTGCTGGGTGCGCAGCCACGTTGACTGCTGCCTGCCTTCCCGGCTCGGCGAGGGCAAGCAAGCCGCAGCGGCGCCCTGTCGGTGGTCGGGAAGCGCCGTTCCAGGAGAAAGGCTGCGGAGGCGGGGCTTGGGGCCGCGCGGGGCTACTTCCTCACACAGTGGTCAGTCAGGGCGATGGGAGGCCGCGGTGGGGTTAGGGCGGAGTGCCACATGGCGCGACCCAGCCGGGCCTCAGCGTTGGCGGGCACCGAGGAAGCAGTGTAGTGGGGAAGCCTACAGCCCACACTGGGCCAGGATGGGTCAACTAACGAACATTTCACCACAGCCCACCCGCCTAACAGAGGGAATTTGAGAGCGCATGGGGGAGGGGCGGAGAGAGCAGGCGGCTCGCAGAGAGCATGCTCCGTTCTGAGAGCCGTAAGTGGAGAGCCAGGCATGCGCAGTGAGCTCAGGGTGGGCTGGCAGCGGGGAGGGGCGGGCGTGAGCGGGCTGATGTGTTTATCCGGTTTTCTGGGTGGGCGGTCAAAGCGCACGCGTAAGGGCGAAAGGCGGCGGAGCTGGGTAGGGGAAGGCGCATGCGCTGAGCGAGCCGGTAGCTCGGGGAGGGTTTGGAGGGGGGCTCTTAGAGGAGAAGCAGGGGAAAAGGGAAGCGAAGGGAAAGGAAAGGGCGGGGGGAGGGGTGAGAGTGTGCTCTGCGCATGCGTGCGAGCGCTGGCGACGACGGCGGCGGGGGAGTCTCGGGGATGACAGTGGCTTTGCCCGTTGGGGTAACGGTCGTCGTCGCCGGCAGGGCCTGAGGCGCCGCACAGCCCGCGGGATCTATTAAGGCCGCTGCAGCCCGGCCCCTACGGAGCTAGAGTGGCGCGTGGAGTCGGGGTGAGGGCGGCGAGGCACGGGGGGAGGGGCCTACAGCGGGCCGTGCTGTGAGCTCTGGGCGGCGGCGGGGCCTGGCGGTGTGAGCGCTCGCCTCAGCCGCGGCCGGGCGAGCGCCGTGGGCGGCGGCGGCCGTCGTGCTTGGCGGACGAGGTGTGTGTGCGGCGCGGAGAAGATGGCCGGGCAGTGAGGGGGCGGTGCTTGCGCCTGGTGACCTCGGAGTGAGCGACTGAGGAGCGAGGGGCGCCGCCGCGGCCCGGCTGGGCCTGCTCCCCGCCCCCTCCCGCCGGCGGCGGCGGCCCGCGCACTTCCTCCCCGGCCCTCCCCTGTCGGGTGGGGGACTCCTGCCCGCTTCGCCACCTCAGGGAACGGCGGGGCTGTAACCGCCGGGGCGGAGAGCCAGGCGCCGTCCGTGCCTCGCGTCCGATATGGAGAGAGCGGCGGCGGCCTCTGCCAGCCGCAGCAGCAACATTGGCGGCCGCCGCGGCTTCGAGCACTAGATCGAGGAAGCCGCCGCCCGAGCCGTCGTCCTTGCTGTCGCCGCTGCCTCCGCGCCGGGCGCTGTGATGGAGTAAGGGCCCCGCAGCCCGTGAGAAGCGTGCCCGCCCCTCGGACCGGGCCCGGGCCTGCTTCCGCGCCCGCCCAGCTCGACCTGAGGAGGTGCCTCGGCGCCCGGAGATGCAGCTCGAGCCAAGGCCGCCCGCCGAGGCGCGGGGCTAGTCAGAGCGCCGAGTCCCGGCCCGAGCGCCGAAGCCGCCGCGTTCTGCGCCCGCGCCGCCCGGGAAGAACTCGAACGCTGTTTTTTTTCTTTCTTTTTTTGGTTTGCAAGTCTCAGGGACCGAGGAGGGGCGCCAAGGCCCCATGTGTGGGAGGATTGCTTCAGCTCCACAAACTTGCACGGATTTTGGTTACTACTTTGGCCAGTGGTTCTGCTCCGATTTCCCCCGAATTGTTGTAAATTCGCCATTGTTTCCTGGCTGCTTACAAAGTTGGATCCGGAATTTCTTTTCAACCGGGAGCCGGCGGTGTCGAAGTGTCTGCAATGAACCCCGTGAATGCTACTGCTCTCTACATTTCCGCGAGCCGCCTAGTGCTCAACTACGACCCCGGAGACCCCAAGGCGTTTACAGAGATTAACAGGCTCTTGCCTTACTTCCGACAGTCCCTCTCGTGCTGTGTTTGCGGTGAGACGTTTTTTATTGTTCACTTTTCAATGCTGGTTTTAAAAAACCTGGGCAGTGGTAACAGGAACGATTTGACGGCCTGGGAGTTTGTTTTAAGCTTTTGTTATTTGTGCAGTAGTGTACAGTCAGTAGTTTTGAAACTCGCCACAGGACTTGTGCCCGGCCTTTCAGAAAGACACAACCCTCCCAAACCGCTTTGTATAGCGGCCTTAACGTTCAGAACGCTTCAGTTAGCCTCGGGTCATCTCCTTAACCATTTCTGGTGATGGTTTTTTAAGTGAGGTGCAGTATGCCTGTATTTTGCTTTTTTTTTTTTTTACCTTTGATACAAGAGCTGACTTAATACCTACCTTGGTTAGACGTGGTTAAGTTTGGTTAAACTTGGTTAAAACATGTACGTGTGGCGTGTTTGCATTTCCCCAAACTGGCGTTAAGTGTGGGTGGTGGTATAATCTGATGCACCCACAGCCAGTGAACTTGGTGTGGAACTTTCCCCCTGGTTCTTCAACAGATGCTTTGACGCTAAACTGTGAGCTAATGAAGACTGATGATACTCTCTGCTTTTTAACTGGTGGGAGTTTTACAGGATTACGTTTCTTATTTTGTGGTTTTAATATATCGTGGCCTGGTAGAAGTTATTTTAGGTGTTTTTGTTTAAAAAATATTAACTTGGGCAGGATACTTTTAAGTTATTTTTGAGAGAGGAAGATATGCTAACTTGTCTAATAAATCGAAGTTTCTCAAAAGTGATGATAATCTGGGTTAAGTGGGCACGTATAATACTTTGTTTTTCAAAAACCTAAACTGAAGACGTTAGTACAAAGGAAAGGGCAATGGGCAAAAAAAAAAAAAAACCACCAAAAAAGAAAAAAACACCCCCGAAGAGTAATATACTCCACTTCATATTCTTATTCCACCCAAAATTTTGAGGTTTTGTTGATTCACTCATTTGTTTAGTCAGAACTTGAGAAATTCAGGCATTTCAGGCTTTCACTTTATCTTAAATTAGATAAAGAGAGAAGAGTAATTTTGCGACTTTAGTCACAAGGCTCAAGGGGGAAATGGTATTCATTTGAGGTTGATCCAGCATTTTCTGTATAGCTCTGGGGTAAGGCACTGAGGGGATGCAGAAGAGGTGAAGATTGTGTTTTTTTGCATACCAGGTACTTAATCTTATGAACATATAAGTAACTGTGTTAGAATGTGATTAAGTGCTACTGTGACTTGTAACAGACAGTTAACTTTATAGAGAAGCAGTTGCCCAGGGCAAATCACTTCACTGCCCTGGGCCTCAGTTTCTTAATGTATAAAATGAGAGCTTTGGACTAGATTGTTTTCTTTCAGCTTAAATTTTACAAATATAAGTGTAAGAATTTGTTTGGTTTCACCATACTCCCTAACCCCACTCGCACTTTTCATGGAGTGCTTTTTATGTCCTCACAGCTTTGGTAGTTTTTGGATTGAGGAAATGGAGCTGCTATAACTTGCTTTTCTGCAAAGCTTTCTTCTGGGGCGATTATTACTGCAGTGATGTAGGGGAAAAGAGGGCATAGGGCAGCCCACCCTGGCCCGCTAGGACAGCAGTAGAGAGTAATGTCATTATCCAGGTAACACTTGAAGATCTGGTAGGTCTCCTTTTTACTAGGTGGGTGGGACTTAGCCCTCTAATTTAAAAGGGGGAGATGGTAGTTTTGAATCTTGCAGATGCTTGGAATGCTAAGTTCTTGTCAGTAGCTTCAGGATAGTTGTGGTCTAACTGAACATTTTCCCAGATTCTAACTTGGATTTTAAAAAATGACGTTGAAGATAAAACTACATAAAAAAAGAAAAAGTCCAACTGTAGCTTTTTTTTAAACTAGTCTTGGCAACACGGGAATTTTTCTGACAGTGGGGCTTTATAATTATTCCTTCTTGTTCAAGCTTCCCTCCCCCACCATCCTATGGAAAAGATTTGTGGGTTCTACTTCTCCTTTATAATTGCGTAGCTGGCATAAAATTTCAGCAATCTAGATGTAGATTCAGTCCCGCCCCCACCTCTTTGGGCATAAGTCTGTGGTTAGCAAGAGATAGGGGAAAAAAATCAATTATTTGAATTCAGATCCAGCATTTGTATCAGGTATTGTCCCAGGCTCGTTTTCTTAGCTAAAAAGCATAAACTCATTCAAATTAATAGGGAATGTGCCGTCTTATTTTATGAAGATAGTAAATATGTACAAGTAAGGTTTAATTCTATCTTGATGCTATAAACAGGGAGTTGTTTCAAGAGGTCCCCCAGTGTCTGACCCAGTCCTACCCTTTCAGCCCTGTATTCAATGGCCCTCTTACATAATTTCTCTGCTTTAGCCAGATTGATGTTTTTGCCTTTTCAGACATACATGCCTTATGTCTTCCTTCTCTTTTTCCCACCTTTGCTCTTGCAAGTTCCTTCTGCCTAAAATATACTCCTTTTCTCTGTGATCTAACTGATCAACTCCCTCGTTCCTCAGTGAATTCTTTATTCCAGTCATAGGCACTTATAAATCTTTCAGTCCAGTTTTTATATCTAATTCTTCTGATATCTTAGGTAAAATACTGTTTTTTGTACATTTTTGTTTTCCTCCTGCCTCATCCTCTCACCTATCCAGTGACTTGCATGTGGGTGTTTATGACAGACTCAGAGGAAGAAAGTGAGAGGAAGTGAGGGAGGGAAAGTAAAAGGCCAAAGGCCTACAAACTTTGCAGTTAGGTTCAAATCTTGGCTCTTCTACTTACTGTGTAGGCAAGTTGCTTTAACTTTTTGCTTCAGTCTCCTTTATCTACAAAAGGGTATAATTATACCTTCAGGTTTGTTTCTCCAAATTTGCGTTATATGTGGGTTTATTTTTAAGTGGGGAAAACCCTTTTGAACTCATGAGCACAAGTCTAGGGACTTGATGTCTGGCACATATTATGTGCTTGATATCCCATCCTTGGGCAGAAGTAGAGAAAGGTAGGAGGACGTAAGAGAAGAGTCTGAACTGCAGGTCAATTATTGTCAAACCTAGATTATTCACTGGAACTACAGGTTTTGTTATCATTGTTCTTTGAAATGTTAATTAGCTGATTATCAGTTTGTTTTTCAATTGCTTTGTGTATTTAAACCTTCTGAAGCTTCTAGTGAATGAGATAGCAGTGCTCCAGATCCAGAGAATTACTGTACTTTCTAGGCCACAGAAACAGTAACCAAGGCAGTATTTACTGTAAGTACTATTTTTGGGTCAGTTCTTTCCCCTTACTCTAAATGTTGGACTTGCTTTATCATTTCTCGGGAAATAGAATTTCTTTTGTTTTGATAGCATGAGACTTGATAAATTCTGCCCTAGTGATTTTAAGTTTTCCATTAAACCTGTAAGTCCTCAAATGATATAACAAGTATGATGTATAGAATCAAATCATGTTGCAACTGGAATGACTTATTAGGTGGAAAAATATTACTTTCTGAGATATTTGGAGTCCTGTAAATTAATCATGATCAGATCTCTACTCAGGAACGTGAATATTTTCCTGGTGTTTTAATTAGAGTCTGGAAACAAAGTGGCTTTGGTTTTGGATTTGCTGAATAGCTGTGGACCTTTTAGACATCCAATTTCTCATTTATAAAATGAGAGGAAGCTGGATATTAGTGTTTCCCATTGACATAGGCTGACCAAGTTTTTGTTTTGAATGTTAAGGACTTAATAACAAAACCCTGTCGTCTTTTTTTTTTTTTTTTTACTACTGCTCCTCTTACATTCCACTAGAAGGAAGGTGGTTCCTTGAGGGTGAGAACCTTGCTTGTCTTGTTCACTGTTGTAGCCCTGCACCTGACAGTTACTGGCTCAACAAGTATTTGTTGAATGGATGAAATTACCATTAAAAAGAGAAAGTTTCGAAGTAGAAAGGATGTGCTCTCAGAATGCCTTACTTTAAACTGCATATTTTTTAGATGGAGACATATGAATAATTATACATAAGTGTAAGGTTAATGTTTTATATTTATATTTTTCTCAAGCATGAGTTCATTTGATACATAAGATTTTGTTTTTCTTGTACTTAAAATCACTATAATTAAATTTTTTTATTATGGTAAACACATAATATAAAATTTACCATCTTAACTGTTTCTAAGTGTACAGTTCAGCAGTGTTAAGTATATTTATTTACATTGTTGTAAAACAGATTTCCAGAATATTTTCATCTTGCAAATCTGAAACTCTATACCCATCAACCAACCACTCATTTTCTCCTCTCCCCAAGTCCCTGTTAACCTCCATTCTACTTTCTGTCTCTGAATTTGACTACGCTAGGTACTTCATGTAAGTGGAATCATAAATTTGCCTTTTTGTTGACTGGCTTATTTCACATTTCTCTTAGCATAATGTCCTCAGTGTTCATCCATGTTATAGCATGTGACAGGATTTCCTCCCTTTTTGAGGTTGAATAATATTCCATTGTATGTATATACTACACTTAGTTTATCCATTCATCCAATGATAGACGTTTGAGTTGCTTCCAGCTCTTGGCTATTGTGAATAGTGTTGCCATGAAGGTGGGTGAGCAAATAACTCTTCGAGACCCTGCTTTCAGTTCTTCTGGATATATATACCCAGAAGTGGGATTGCTGGATCATATGTTATTTCTATTTTTAATTGTTTGGGGAAGCTCCATATTGTTTTCCATAGTGGTTGCGCCATTTTACAATCCCACCAACAGAACAAGGGTTCCAATTTCTCCACAGCCTCCCTCGCCAATACTTGGATTTTCTGGGGTTTTTTGTATGTTTGGTTTGGTTTTTTTGGTGAGGAAGGTTGGCTCTGAGCTAACATCTTTTGCCAATCTTCCTCTTTTTTGCTGAGGAAGATTAGCCCTGAGCTAACATGTGTGCCCATCTTCCTCTATTTCTGTATGTGGGACACCGCCACAGCATAGCTTGGTGAGTGGTGCTTAGGTCCGTGCCCGGGATCCGGACCTGTGAACCCTGGGCCACTAAAGTGGAGCATGCGAACTTAACCACTATGCCACCTGGCCGGCCCCATTTTTTTGGTTTTTTTTTGATAGTAGCTGTTCTAATGGATGTGAGGTGATAACCTCATTGTGGTTGTGATTTGCATTTCTCTGATGATTAGTGATGTTGGTCATCATTCCATATGCTTCTTGGCCATTTGTATATCATCTGTGGAGAGTCACTATTATTTTTTATCTTGAAAACTTATTTCAGTCATTACATCTTTGTTAATCACTTGTGATGTTCTAAGTGCTGGAATAGAAAGATGCACATGGCCCCTACCCGTATGTTGCTCAGTGTTATAGGGAAGACAAAGTAAACCAGCAATTATTGGGTAAGTGCTGTGTTAAAGACACTTATGTTATATCAAATCTCAAGTATCATAATAGAACACTTATAAGTCAACTTTATTGCACATGTAGAAATTTCAGAAATTAACTATAAATGAGTTTCTCACCCCATATAACTTGTTTCTGAATAGTTGTTTGGGTGAAAGTTTAAGTAAACCTGACTGGGGTTAGAGCAGAGTTCGGTTTACCATCTTTTTCTTGGGACTTAAGTTCACCTGTTATCTGATCTGGGAAGAATTCTTTAGGGAGCATTTATCTAGTACACTGGTAAGGAAGAACAGTATTTATTAGTAATTTGTCTTGGCAGATGCACTTCTTTTATTTCAGATATATTTATTTAACCATTTGGTTTCTTGTCCTGAGAAAAATCTCCTTTTTACAGTTTTCCCTTGTAGTAGTATAAAAATTAGTTCTAAAATATTAGTTCCTACTTGGTTATATTTATGCAAAATGAAATTGCTTTAGGGAAATGACTCCCTATATGCATTGTTCTGGGTGCTGAGAGAGATGAAAAGAGGTTTGATCCACAGTCCTTTGTCATATAATATAACCACCTGAAAAGTTAATAATACTAGTTTAAATAATGGTTCAAGGCAAGCAGTAGGGCACTGTAGAATTAAGCAGGTGAAGTTGTTTCAGTCATGTGCGATCTAGGAAGTATGGGGCTTGAGCTGAGCTGGGCTAAAAGGCATGGTGAAGTTAGTGGACATTTTCAGCAAGGCTTGAGGGAGAGAACAGTTGGTTTGTTTAGGCTGCAGAAAATCAAGTTTACCTGTAATGAAGGGTCTTTTTAGGAGAGTCCTTGCCCTATAGTGGTTACTCACTGGCCTTTTGTGTGGGGAATCTTGATGCCATGCTAAGGAATTTGACATTTACCTTGTGGACTTTTTTTTTCTTTCAAAGTGTGCTCTAGAGGTCATCTAAATCAAAATTAGTTAAGGGCTTATTAAAATTCATATTCCCAGTTAAACCCCAGCAGATGGATTGAATTGGAATCTCTGTGGGCAGGGCCTTGTAATCTGCATTTTAACCCCCATCTTGATTTGGGGAGGAGGGTTTGCAAATCACTGTTGGTAGCCTTTGAGAAACAGCATTTTAAGTAGGAGAGTGATGTGACTGAAACTTTGTTTTAGAAAAGAATCATTTGGGGGTAGAATACAAGATTGATTACTGGAGTAGGATGAAACCCAATTAGGAAGGATAACAGATGTATCCATATTAGATACAGGCCTGAACAGTGGTGAGAGTGGAAAGGGAATAGCATAAGATAATGCGAAGGGAAAATTTCATCCTCCTTGTGATTATCATAACATCTTAATTCTTTGATTTGTATTGTATTGTGTCATGGTTAGGCGTATTTCACTACGAATCAATGAAATGAGACATTTTCTACCTTTATATTTATATAAACATGTCAAGCACAGTGTTTTCACATAGTATATAATTGATAAAATGTACTGAATTGTGTTGAAGACCTGACAAGACTTGGCAGTTTAATACAGATATGTGGGAAAAATTGAAGGAGACAAAAGACAGTGGCACTACACCACTGGCCCTTTGGTGTAGTGGTTAAGTTCAGCATGCTCCACTTTGGTGGCCTGGGTTCATGGGTTCAAATCCCAGGCGTGGACCTATACCACTCATCAGCTGTGCTGTGGAGGTGACCCACATACAAAATAGAAGAAAGATTGGCACAGATGTTAGCTCAGGGCTAATCTTCCTCAAGTAAAAAAGACGAAGATTGGCAACAGATGTTAGCTCAGGGCAAATCTTCCTCAGCAAAAAAATAAAAAGGTAACTCAGTTCATATTATAAATTGATTTTGGGGGCTGGCCCCATGGTGTAATGGTTAAGTTCAGCATGCTCTGCTTCGGCGGCCTGGGTTTGTGGGTTTGGATCCTGGGTGTGGACCTACACTACTCATTAGTCATGCTGTGGTGGTGACCCACATGAAAAATAGAGGAAGACTGGCTCAAATGTTAGCTAAGGGAGAATCTTCCTTAACAACAACAACAACAACAACAAGTTGATTTTGGAAGTACATGAAGAATTTAGAGAGGCTGTTTTGAAATAATATAAGGCAGCCCAATTAAAATATTCTTCAGGGATTTAGGTATTTGGTATTGGATTTTGAGAGAGGTCAGTTGCTTGGGTGAGGTTGCAGTTAAGATAGGAATTAGAGGGCGTCACGTTTGGGCCTGAGGAGAAGGAAGAGAAGGATGAGACAATGTTGAATCATTTGATAGTGCCTGAGGGTTGGGGTTAGTGAGATACATTATTGGAGATATGGTTAGGAAAGGATAAAAATATAATCTAAAAATTTTTATTTTTTGCCCTTCCCTGGAAACTTTGATTTTAGAATAATTTTACATACTATTTGGTATAGTAAAACAAACAACATATTTTCTGAGTTTTGGGGTTGTGGTTTTCAGTCTCAAATTAATTTGAACATCCAGTTTTCCTCCTCCTTTGCACTCCTTGTTTTCTTCATTTTTGTGTATGTGTGCGCATACATGTGTGTTGCATTGATAGCATTCCATCATTAATTGGTTAATGCCTTATTGTATTGGCTTCTCTCAGTCGACGCCTCTCTCGGAGTCAACTTGGCTACCTTTTTTTTTTTTTTGGTGAGGGAGATTGGCCATGAGCTAATATCCATTGCCAACCTTTCTCTTTTTGCTGAGGAAAATCGGCGCTGAGCTAACATCTGTGCCCATTGTCCTCTGTTTTGTCTATGGGATGCTGACACAGTGTGGACTGATGAGCAGTGCCTAGGTCTGTACCTGGGATCTGAACCTGCAAACCCTGGGCTGCTGAAGTGGAGTACGTGAACTTAACTGTATGCCACCGGGCTGGCCCCTCAACTTGGCTACTTTTATTTATGATTAATTTAAATTTGTTTTTGTGAATTCTTATGTGCTTTCAGAATTTTACCTTTTGTTTTAAAAAGTGATATTTCAAAATCTTTATTTTAATTTCTCTTATTTGTCTGTGTCCAGTAGTAACTTTTGACTCTTCTTATCAATTTAATTTCTGTTAATCTGTCTTTTCTCTTTTAAAGATTTTTTTGTTCCCTTGTCAGGAAGTTAGTTTAGATAATTTTCCCACCTTAATTACTGTATGTCTGGCCTTTTTATCATCTTTTTTTTGCTCTGATTCAGTCCATAATATTTTAGCAGAATTATTTTCATTTCATTGTCTTTTTACTCCAGAAACCTTCTTGAATCTTTGCAGAGTTGGAATATCTGGTTTTCTCAAGCTGTTTTTATCTAGTTTTACAGCCACTGTATTTTGTGTGTCCTGACTTTAGTTGTCTGTTAGCATTTGTCCATTTTCTTTATTGTTATAACTCACAGAAAATGTGCACTTAAAATGTTGTCTGGTCTCAAATTTGGAAATAAATTATCTTTTTTATCGAAGTTGAGTGATTTTAAAATTCTTTGTGCAGCAATTAAAGGCATACCTAAAGTGAGGGTGGGTGGTCCAGTGTATAACCTAAGGGCTTTTGACCTCCTACCAGTCCTGCTAAATGTCATTCCCTTGAAGTTTAAATCTTTGCCTGCTGTTCTGAAATTTGGAACTCTGGCCATATATAATACAGGAATCTAGGATTAGAAGGGAGTATTCCAATTCAGGCATCCTTGTGATGAATTTCTGAATCCCCTCTACACTTAATCACTTGGTTGTCCAGCCTGTGACTGCACATATTCAGGATATGACATAGGATATAACTGTCATATCCACCAGAATCTGTGGGCTGTGTCAGGATCCCTTTATAAGGTGTCATTGAGCTTGCCAGCTCAATTTTTGTATAGGTTTTACAAGGAAGATATTACTTAGGTTATTGTTCATGATGAGAATTGATAAAGCCTTACAGAAAGGACCATAAGTCATACAGCCATTTCTTCCCATCCAATAATCCTTTCTGTAATGTTCTTGAAAGTTCCATCTAAGCCTTTTCCTGAATACCTCTGGAGTAGGGAGCTAAATTTTACCCTGCAAAATAGCCATATCATTGTTTGACAACTTTTTTTAAAAGAACTTTCTTTTCAGAAAGTTCTTGCTTCTATTTTGCCCAAGTCTCCTTCTCTGTAATTGTCTCGTGCTGATTTTTTTGTCCTCTGGAACAATTCAGAAAGCCTTTGATAAAATTTTACTCTCTTAAGTGTTGGAAGACAGTTTTCATGTCTTTTCTGTTACCTTTCGTGGAAGCATCCTCGTTTCAGTTTCTTCTAAAAGTGTGGACTTTTGTGTCCATGTCTACAGTATTTTAGATGTGGTCAGATGGGATTATCTGCCTTGTTGACTTGGACAAATTATTTCTCTTCATTTCATTTGCAAAATGAGGTTGTTGGAGTAGAGTAGAGATTTGGTTGTGAATTTGGCCCCTAGATGTTTTTTTAGCTTGGTTAAAAATTTATTAAATTGGTGGTAAGTGTTTTAAAATCTAGAGTTCACATAAAAATCCAGATTTTAGGCACCTCCTGGAAAATTGTAAGTTCTGGCAACAGTGGGTCTACATTCCCTCGTTGCCTGGCATCATTGGCTGTAGTTGAGGGGGGCATTTCTCCCTTTGCAGGTAGAGGTTTGCCCTCTTTAGTTTGTCCTTGGTCCGACACAGCCTTTGTCACCTTTTTTTTTTTTTTTTAAACTTTACCTGCTTGCCCCTCTAGGCATTTGGATTTGTAATCCTCAGGAATGGAAGATTTTTTTAAGGTCTCTTGTGCTCTAGACACTATTTTGGGGCATAGAATTCTTTTTTTTTTTTTTTTTTTTGGTGAGGAAGATTGGCCCCAAGCTTACATCTATTTTGTATGTGGGTTACCACCACAGCATGGCTTGATGAGCGGTGTGTAGGTCTGCACCTGGGATCTGAACCTGCAAACCCCAGGCTGCTAAAGTGGAGTGCATGAACGTAACCACTACACCACTGGGCCAGCCCTCAAGGCCATAGAGTTCTAATGCTGGGATCTTGAATTATTTTGTGAAACCATCTTACCTGGGTAAGAATCAGGATTGCTTTAGTTTGTGTGGCAGTCAGAGAACAGTTGTTAGTTCACAATGTTTCTGGTCAATTAAAACATTTTCATAAGTTAGTTGGTAGTGTTGATCAAATCTTCTCTATCCTTACTGATTTTCTGTTAGTTTTGTCAATTTTTGAGTGTTGAAATCTCTAATTATGGGTTTGTCAGTTTCTCTATGGAGTTTTATCAGTTTTTGCTTCATGTATTTTGAGGCTCTGTTACTACATACATAAAACAGTTTTGGACATATGGAATATAGTTATGATAACTTTAATTTTTAAAGTTCTGCTCTACTAATTCTGTCATTTGTCATTTCTAGGTTTGTTTCTGTTGATTGTTTTTTCTGCTCTTTGTGGGTCGTATTTTCCTGCTTCTTGGCATGCCTAGTTAATTTTGATTGGATGCCAGATATTGTGAATTTTACCTTGTTGGTAAAAGTTTACCTTGTTGATGGATATTTTTGTACTATAAATATTCTTGAGCTTTCTCCCGTTAAGTTATTTGGAGACAGTTTGGTACTTTCGAGGCTTGTTTTTAAGCCTTTGTTAGGCGGAACCAGAGCAGCCATTTGAGACTAATTTTTCTGCAATACTGAGGCAAGAACCTTCTGACTACTCTGTCTGAGGCCTCATGAATTATGAGGTTTTTCACTCTGGGTGGTGAGAATAGGAATTATTCTGCTGCCTCTGATTTATAGGGATTGTTCTCTTTGCTCCTTTCCGGGGGGTTCTTTCTCTAGCTGGAGTAGTTTCCTCATACACATGTGCTAATCAGTACTCAGCTGAAGACTTGAAGGGAACCTTGTAAAAGCTCTGGTGCTCTTTCTCTTGAAGCTCTCTCATCTCTAGTACTCTGCCTTGAGAAGCTCAGCCACCTTTGCCTCCCAGCTCTGTCTTCTTCAACTGAAGGAGACCTCTAGGCCTTGTCTGGGTTCTCCCTCCTTGTGCTGTGACCTGAAAATTATCTCCAGGCAGTAAGCTGGGGCAGTTGTAGGTTTCTGCTCGTTTGTTCCCTCTCGCTGTTCTGTGCTATCTGTTGTCCAATATCTGAAAACCATTATTTTTTCAGTTTTTTAGTTGTTTCAAGTGGGAGAGTAAATCTGAGTATTCCATTTTTGTCTGGAAGCAGACTCAGATTACATTCTGAACCTGTGTTGTCCCATACAGTAGCCACTAGCTTTAAGTTAAGTAAAATTTAACATGCAGTTATTTAGTTATACTTAGTTACATCTTAAGTGCTCAGTAGCCACATGTGGGTAATGGCTACCTTATTGGACATTGCAGATAAACATT
Organism: Tapirus indicus; assembly: GCA_031878705.1. NCBI lineage: Eukaryota > Metazoa > Chordata > Mammalia > Perissodactyla > Tapiridae > Tapirus > Tapirus indicus. The sequence goes on from CM062920.1 coordinate 16,081,274, forward strand.
TCCATCATTGCATAAAAGTTCTACTGGACGGTGCTGTAACAACTAAAGAACTTAGATTTGTTCCTGAAAGTTGTGGGAGCATTGAAAGATGCCTTCAATGTTTTCATCTCAAGTTTTGATTTTAAAACATTGAGCTGGATGATGTTATGAACAGATCACTGGAGCTCACCACTATGGACTTGAATTTCCCCAACTCAGTGTTAGTGAATTGGGTTCAAGAAGGTGTTTCACAGTGTTAATGTAGTAAAAGGTTTCTGTTATTTAAAAAAGAGAGAGAAAATAATGTAACTATTTTTCTTCCTTTAAGCTGATGCCGTTTGAGGAGATGTCAAATGAATATTGGACCAGATAGTGGTGCCGTAACCAGTTAATAATTTCTACCGAATTCTTCTATCTGCCATGGAGGTTTTAATTTTTAGTCATATATTTTGTTAACTCTTGGTCATATTGTTTCAGTTGAGTCTTCATATATCAATTCAATGGACCATTGGTTAGGGACAAGAAACATTAAGAAAATTAAGTTGATATTGAAATAGGAGGCAATGAGAAACAGAAAAATGCTAATGATTGTAAATATTTGGTTCATGATTATTATACCTCTCTCTGTAAGTTGTCTGTGTTCTACTAACATCCTTTATATCAACAAGGTGTTGGTAACTACTCAAAAAGCAATATTGAAAAGAGAAAATACAGTGATATGCAGTGTGGCCTTTATTTTTAGAGAATAAAGATTACTTAACACTTGCCATGTGTTACTTGCAAATACCAATTTAAAACCACCCTTAATTCATCACTTAGTAACAAAACACAAAAATGGTTAACAAATTTTTTTAGTAAAAAATACAAGAATTCCAAACACCAAGTCACATATGCAGTTTTGTCCTTGCATAATATATTCAATTTTAGCCTATGTTTGTAACATTCATGAGTTTACAAACAAGGTATGTCATTTTAATGTAGGTATGTTACCAAAATGAATTTTCTTACGTAATTTAAATAAAACAAGATGTAGCCTTTGTTAGTGGGAAGTCAAAATTTGTCTTAGTATATTTTATTAAAATGAACTTTATAGTATAATTTCTAATAAAATACTGATCAATTTTTTCTTAAAATTACTTCATTAAATGATTAGGTTAGATGATTAGGAAAAAATGATTAGAAAAAAGTCCCCAGGAGTTCTTGTTACTGTGAAAAATAGCATCAAGGCAAAATGGGTTTTGTATCTTTTTGTGGTTCCTAGTCCCGGTTGTGCATCAGAATTACTTGGGAAGCTTTTTAAAAATACACATTGCTGGACAGTGTCTCTAGATATTGAGTCAGTTTTGGAGTAGGCCACCTAGGTGATTCTAATACTAACCCCTGGATGAGAGTAGTGCTGTCTTGGAATACTCCTCTTGTGATGTTAATAGATACACTTTAAAAAAAGAATGTGTGCCAATAAATTTAAGCAGTGCTATGTTAAGCAAGTTTCTTGACAGCTGTAGTATTCAGTTTTAAGACACTAATGTATTTTGGGATGATTCTCCAAGAGGGTATTAAAGCAAACCTGTTAATGCCTTCTGGTTCAGTGGAACACCACTTTGGGATATTTGGATCTAGGTTTATATTAATTTATTAGATTAATGTTTTTGATCAGCTATGAATCACCTGAATTGTGCCTCACTGATCAGCCTGTATTTTCTTATTGGTAATAATTTAATGAGAGACCATCATTGCTTTGCTGAAATATGAAAATAATGGAATATTACAAAAGTGCCCTGTAACCGTAAAACGCTCTATAAAAGTCTCTGCTACATAATTATTAAGATAAATGATGTCTGGCATTCTCTTTTAATTCTTACTAGAATATGAAATTCTTACTAGAATATGAAATTCTTACTAGAATATGAAATGACTTGAGTTTATGAATATGTTGTGGGTCTGAGTGGTTATACATCATCCATTTAATAATCTATGGTGAGTGTTTGGTTTTGTAGTTTATAATGGTAGTTGACTGGTGAAGCTTACCTTGTATAAACTATTGACATCACCAAGAGTATCAGGAAGCATTTTTCATAGTTTTAGGTTAACCAAAGACATAAAAGTTAAAGAAACTCTGAAATTTAACCATTCAGATGTTCAATATACAGCTTGGCTTGAGTAACATTCAATCGTTTAAAATTGCAGTGTTTTAACTGTTGATTTTCATTTCTCAGCAAACTAGTTGTATTCCTTTTCTCAAACTGGAAACAACAGATTTTGTGTCTTTTATTCAACCCCCCACCCCCTGGCATACATATTTCGCTGTCACTGGTCTCTCAATATACTAGTACTTAGTTATTTAAAGTGATATAATGAACTTTAAAATAATTACTTGGTCAAGTGGTCAAAATATTCTACTGTGTGTCACCATTTTTAGTGACTAATGCATATGTCATATTATTACTTTTTAATTAAAATGCATATTTTTCTGTCATACTTCAAGTATTTGCACTAGATATTTTAAAGAAAACAGTTTACAGGTCTGGATTCCAGGTGATTAGGGGCTAATGGTGATCTAGGGCATAGCTACTTCAATATTTAATTAGAGAATTAATAATTTCTTTGAAACCTTAGTTTGTCATTTGGACTTGCTGGCTTTTTGAGGTATGTATTTGCTTTTTGGTTTACTACTAAAATAAACTTGTGTGGAAATTTAAAGGAATATATTCTAAGTGCTGCTCAATTAAAAATTAAAAGGGCCGGCCCCCTGCTGTAGTGGTTAAGTCCATCACACTCCATGTCAGCGGCCTGGGTTTGTGGATTCGGATCACAGGCATGGACCTACACCACCTACACCACTTGTCAAGCTATGCTGTGGCGGCGACCCATACACAAAATAGGGAAAGATTGGCACAGATGTTAGCTCAGGGCTAACCATCCTCAAGCAAAAAATGAGGAAGATTGGCAACAGATATTAGCTCAGAGTGAATCTTCCTTACCAAAAAAGAAAAAAAAATTTATTAAAAAAAAATTTAAAGAAGAAAAACAGACCTGGGTTAGGAAGCCCTACCAAGAGGAAAATGGTGCTGTCTTCTTCAGAGGGTTTTCTGATCTCAAATTCATTTCTCCTTGACTTGAGCCTGTTATTCTTTATAGCAGCACTCATGCTATGAATTTTGCCTAATGAAAAGATGAGAGGTTTAGACTTCACCATATGCCTGCAAAAAACTGTATTGGGCACAGGTTTTGCATGACTAAAAACAAGCTTTAAAAAGAACAGTTTTAATTGTCCAAAACAGTTAATTCATTTGTGTCCATTTGCTAAGTGATACATATGATCTTTTTGTGGTATTCACGTTTTTATTCTTAGCTGAATCCAGATTATTTCCGTGTGTATATGTATGTAGCAGATATCATACTTGTTATTGTTTGAAAACATGTTTTACATCTTTAATTTTGAGGTGTAATCTTGGTGCTGTGATTCAGAGATGCAACAAGGGTCTGAGAACCTCTTGTTTAATGGGATTGGCAGGCTCTAGCACAATGCTTGGCATATAGTGGGTCCCAGAAATTAACTGCTTAAGTGATTGAGAAAAGAGAAATGTTTTCTTGGGATAAATACCGGGAACTGGGATAGCTGGATCATAAGGTAGTTCTATTCTTAATTTTTTGAGTAACTTGCATACTGTTTTGCATAGTGGCTATACCAGTTTACATTCCCACCAACAGTGTACGAGGGTTCCCTTTGTTCCACATCCTCTCCAGCAGTTAATTTTTGTCTGTCTGATAATAGCCATTCTAACAGATGTGAAGTGATATCTCATTATGATTTGCATTTCCCTAATAATTAGTGACGTTGAACATCTTTTCATGTGCCGGTTGGTCATCTGTTTGTCTTTGGAAAAATGTTCAGATCCTCTGCCCATTTTTTAATTGTTTTTTTTTTTGTTGCTGAGTTGTATGAGTTTTTATATATTTTGGATGTTAACCCCTTATCAGAAAAATGGTTTGCAAATATCTTCTCCCATTCAGTAGGTTGCCTTTTTGTTGATGGTTTCTTTTGCTGTGCAGAAGCTTTTTAGTTTGATATAGTCCCATTTGTTTATTTTTGCTTTTGTTTTCCTTGCCTTTGGAGTCAAATCCACAAAAACATCACTAAGAGCAATGTCAAGGAGCTTATCACCTGTGTTTTCTTAGAGGAATTTTATCAGGTCTTATATTCAAGTCTTTAACCCATTTTGAGTTAATTTTTGTGTATGGTATAAGATAGTCTAGTTCCATTCTTCTGTTTCTTCTTCTTCTCCAGTTTTCTGAACACCATTTATTGACGAGACTTCACTTTCTCTGTTGTATGTTCTTGGCTCCTTTGTTGTAAATTAGTTGTTCATCTGTGTATGGGTTTATTTCTGGGCTCTCAATTCTGTTCCTTTGATCTGTGTATCTGTTTTTATGCCAATACCATAACTTTATTACTATAGCTTTGTAGTATAGTTTGAAATCAGAGAGTGTGATACCTCTGGCTTTGTTCTTTTTACTCGGGATTGCTTTGGCTATTTGGGGTCTTTTGTGGTTTCATACAAATTTTAGGATTTTTGGTTCTGTTTCTGTGAAAAATGCCATTGGAATTTTGATAGGAATTGCGCATTGAATCTGTAGAGTGCTTTAGGTTAATATGAACATTTGATTTTTTTTTTAGCTATTGTTTTTTTTTTTTTTTGAGGAAGATTGGCTCTGCGCTAACATCTGTTGCCAATCCTTCTCTTTTTCTTTTTTCTCCCCAAGGCCCCAGTAGATAGTTGTACATCCCTCTAGTTTCCCTGTGTGGGATGCCGCTTCAGCATGGCTTGATGAGCAGTGAGTAGGTCTGTGCCCAGGATAGAACCAGCGAACCCCCGGGCTGCTGAAGCAGAATGTGTGAACTTAACCGCTGCGCCACGGGGCCTTCCCAATATGGACATTTTAGCAATGTTAATTCTTCCAACCCATGAGCATGGAATATCTTTTCATTTCTATGTGTTTTGTTCCATTTCTTTCAACATTGTCTTTTAGTTTTCAGTGTACAGGTCTTTCACCTCCTTGGTTAAATTTATTTCTGGGTATTTTATTCTTTTTGCTGTGATTGGAAATGGCGTTGTTTTCTTAATTTCTCTTTCTGATAGTTTGTTTTTAGTTGTAGAAACACAACAATTTTTGTGTGTTGATTTTGTTCTGTTCAATTTTACTGTATTTGTTTATTATTTCTAATAGTTTTTTGGTGGAGCCTTTAGGGTTTTCTATATATAAAATTATGTCATCCACAGATAGTGATAATTTCTTCTTTTCCTTTCTAATTTGGATACCTTTTATTTCTTTTTCTTGCCTAATTGCTCTGGCTAGGACTTCTAATACTAAGTTGAATAAGAGTGGCGAGAGTAGGCATCCTTGTCTTATTCCTCATCTTAGAGGGAAAGCTTTCAGTTTTTCACTGTTGAGTTTGATGTTAGCTGTGGGTTTGTTGTATATGGCTTTTGTTATGTTGAGGTGCTTTCCTTCTATATCCATTTTATTGAGAGTTTTTATCATAAATTGCTGTTGAATGTTGTCAAATGCTTTTTCTGCATCTACTGAGATCATATTTTTTTTTTCCTTCATTTTGTTAATGTGGTGTATCATGTTGATTCATTTGTGGATGGTGAACCATCCTTGCATCTCTGGGATAAATCCTCCTTGATCATGGTGTGTGATTCTTTTAATGTATTGTATTCAGTTTGCTAATATTTTGTTGAGGACTTTTGCATATTTGTTTGTCAGCTAGTGGCCTGTAATTTTCTTTTTTGCATTGTCCTTGTCTGGTTTTGGTATCAGGGTAATGTTGGCTTTGTAAAATGAGTTAGGAAGTGTTCCCTCCTCTTCAGTTTTTTGGAAGAGTTTGAGAAGGATAGGTACTAAATCTTCACCAGTGAAGCCTTCTGGTCCTGGACTCTTTTTTTTTTTTTTTTGTGAGGTTTTTGAATGCTGTTTCAGTCTATTTACTAGTGATTGGTCTATTCAGATTTTTTATTTTTTCATGATTCAGTCTTGGAAGGTTATATGATTCTAAGAGTTTATCCATTTCTTCTAGGTTGTCCAGTTTGTTGGCGTATAGCTGTTCATAGTAATCTTTTATGATTCTTTGTATTTCTGTGGTATCTGTTGTAACTTCTCTTTCATTTCTGACTTTGAGTCTTCTTTTTTTCTTAGTCTAGCTAAAGGTTTGCCAATTTTGTTTTTTTTTTAAAGAACCAGCTCTTAGTTACATTGGTCTTTTTTGTTGTCTTATTAGTCTCTATTTCATTTATTTCTCTTCTGATTTTTTTCTTCTTCCTTCTGTTGACTTTGGGCTTCATTTATTCTTCTTTTTCTAGCTCTTTTAGGTGTAATGTTAGATTGTTTATTTGAGATTTTTCTTGTTTCTTAAGGTAGGCCTGTATTGATATAAACTTCCCTCTTTGTACTGCTTTTGTTTATCCCATAGATTTTGATATGTTGTATTTTCATTTGTCTGTAGGTGTTTTTTGATTTTTCCATTGGCCCAAAAGTTGTTCAGTAGAGTGTTGTTTAACTCCACATATTTGTGATTTTTCCAGCTTTCTTTTTGTAGTTGATTTCTAGTTTCATACCATTGTGGTCTGAAAATATGCTTGATACGATTTCAGTCTTCTTAAATTTATTGAGACTTGTTTTGTGTCCCAACATACTGTCTGTTGTTGAGAATGTTCTATATGCACTTGAGAAGAATGTGTATTCTGCTGCTTTTGGATGAAATGTTCTGTATATATTAAGTCTGTCTGGTCTAATGTGTCCTATAAGCTGATGTTTCCTTGTTGACTTTCTCTCTGGATGATCTATCCATTGATGTAAGTGAGGTGTTAAAGTCCCCTACTGTTATTGTGTTGCTGTCAATTTCTCCCTTTGTGGGAGGTCTGTTAATAATTGCCTTATATATTTTGGTGCTCCTATGTTGGGTGCATATATATTAATAACTATGTCTTCTTGATGGATTGTCCCCTTTATCATTAAATAATGTCTGTCTCTGTCGCTTATTACCTTTTTTGGCTTGAAGTCTATTTTGTCTGATATAAGTATGGCTACATTCATTTTCTTTTGGCTACCATTTGGAGTATCATCTTCTACTCCTTCACTTTGAGCATATGCTTGTCTTTAGAGCTGAGTCTCCTGAAGGTAGCATATAGTTGGGTTTTGTTTTTTAAGCCATCCAGCCAGTCTGTGCCTTTTGATTGGTGAGTTCAGTCCATTTACATTTAGGGTGATTATTGATATAGGAGGATTTAAGACTGCCATTTTATCTTTTGTTTTCTGATTCCTCTATATCTCCGTTGTTTCTTTTCTCTTGTGTTTCTGTCTGCCATTTTAGTTTGGTGGTTTTCTGTTTCTCTCAGTTTCCTCTTTTGTTTATAATTCATGTCTCTGCTCCAGATTTTTGTTTTGTGGTTACCATGAACTTTGTATAAAACATCTCATAGATAAAATAGTGCTTTTTCTGCTAATGATAGCGTATCTTCATTTGCCTATACAGGTTTTGTCCTTTTTCTAATGTACTTTTTGTGTGTGTGTGTGTGTGTGTGTGAGGAAGATCAGCCCTGAGCTAACATCCGTTGCCAATCCTCCTTTTTTTGCTGAGGAAGACTGGCCCTGGGCTAGCATCTGTGCCCTTCTTCCTCTACTTTATATGGGATGTCGCCACAGCGTGGCTGACAAGCAGTGTGTCGGTGGGTGCCTGGGATCCAAACCTGCGAACCCCGGGGCTGCCAAAGCGCCAACTAAACCACTGCGCCGCCGGGCCAGCCCCCTCTAATGTACTTTTTTATGATTCATTCATTGTACATTTATTAGGTACTGGTTTGTGTTCCAGCACTGGTTTAAAGATACAGAGGTAAATAAGTTTCTGGCCTTGAGTAAGTGAGACCCAGTGAATGGTGACGGTACACTGTGATAAGTGCTATAATGGAGAATGTGCAAAGTGCTTTTTGAACAAACTGAGGGGTAGGAATTAAGGAAGGCTTCCCTTTAGAAGTCATATTTGAGTTGATTGTTAAAGAATAGTTTACCATGCAAGGAAGGAAGAGAGACATTCTGGGAAGAGCAAATCACAGAGAAATGAGTAAACATTGCATGTTTTCGAATGATCAGTGGTAGGCGAGAATGGAGTATGGAGTTTGTAGAGAAAGCTTAATGCTATGAAATTTTGGGGGGAGGGTGGCTGGGGACAGGTTCTGAAAGGCCCTATATGTCATTCCAAAGACTTCGATTTTAAAGGCTGTTTGGAAGGGTTTTTTTTTTTTTTTCTTTTTTTTGACAGTTTTTAGTTGTGCCTTTATGCAAGGTTTTGAAAAGAAAGACATAATCAGACCTGTGTTTTAGAAAGATCACTTGGTGGTAGTGTGGAGGATGGACTGATTGGAGCAGGTGAAGCTGAGGTAGGAAGATAAGCTAGAAAACTCTTACAGTGTTCAGGGTGAGAAATGATGAGAGTTTAATTAAGGCAGGAGTTGTTATGGGAATAAAACCAAAGGGTGGATTTGGCAGTCTTCGAAGCTATATTTAGTGAGACTCTGGAGATTGGATGTGGAATGCTGGTGAAGAGGAGTCTGGATGGTATGCAGGTATCTGGTTTGATTTCTCCATTAATGATGGTGTTAGCATCTAAGAGAATAAGGGATGCAGGAGGAAGAGCAGGTTTTTAGGTGAGGGTTTAGGGGAGATAAGTTCATATTTGCTCGTGTTGAGCTTGAGTTGTCTATGGGTTATCAAGGGAGAGATGAGATTCCTAGTAGGCACTTAGATATGTGGATCTCAGCTCAGGAGAGAATGATTTGAGCTGGAGTTAAAGATTTGGAAATCACCTGTTTATAAATGGTAATTAAGCCAGCTTTATGGGCAAATCACTCTGGAAGGAGTGTGTAGAGCAGTTTTTAACTTGGGGTAGTTTTGTATCTCTGTTTCAAAAGGGGAAGAGGTTCATGATCCCCATGAGATTCTGTGCAACCATTTGTTTGCACAGAGGAGATGGAGAAGACAATAGTGTTGGGGGGAAGGGAGGAGAGCATTTTAAGGAAGAATGATCAGCCAGAAATGCCCATTGGTTTGGGATTAGCAATTTTTGCCTTCCTTTAGAAGATTGATTCTAGGGAAATACTTTAGCATATGAATAACTGGAGGAGAAGTTGATGTAGGGAAGCAAGGTTTGAAGGTAGAAGTGAGTGAGAGAGGGTATGAATAAAGTTAGGTGGGTAACTGGAGAGGGAGGATGGGGGGGAAGCTTCATCTTGGAAGGAAGAAGAAAAGGGTATAGGAGTGTGTGTGTGTGTGTGTGTGTGTGTGTGTGTGTTGGGAGTGGGTATGGGTAGGATGGGAGGTGATGAGAGGGAGAATATTTAAATATGTAAAGCTTCTAGTAAATTTGACAGCATGAAAACATGGGGGTGGGAGTGGAAATATGCAAGCTTTGATTGGATTTTGTAACTTTTATAGAAAGTTTCAGCTTACAAAATAGAACTCTACCTCAACAATTAATGATATCCAAATGCAAGACTTCTGTTACATTCCTTATAGATCTTGCCATAAAATCTTAGAATCATCAAATTTTAGACCTGGAAAGAGCTTAGATATTTAAGTCACTGTATAGCTTTAAGAAATGGAGGGCCAAGTCACTTTTAAAGGTGCATCATTATTTATTACATTTTTTCCCTCAAAATTTATCAGATTTGGATAGTTCCCAAATCCCCACTTCAGGATTGAAGGACGTCATTTTCTTAGTTACTGGGAGTGTTGCTGGGGCTGTCACACCTCCCTGGGAATTGCCCTTGGCCGAAGAGAGCCCCTCACCCAAGCTCACGTTCCCATCCTGGGAGTAGCCTCTGTCCAAAGACTAGTCCCTTAAAGACCGTGGCTCCCTTTCCCCAATTTAGGACAGCCTTGAAGAGCCATCCTAGCTTCAGAGCTCCTTGTGGGATATAATTGTGATTATATCCCAGCATAACTTGTTCTTCCTCTGCCCCTTCCTTTCTCCCCTGATAAACTCTCAGCACACTAACCTCAATCCCAAAAGTTTGAATACCTAGGAACCTGACTTCCAACATTGATGAACTTTAAAATTTCTTTTGATTTTTTAACAGATCTGCTAACATCTTATAGTTTTTCCTGTTTATGAGAAATATCCAGGTGAATGTTGGAAGACAGAATCACCTAATATAATGAAAGAAAATGATTAAATTGCATACTGCCAAGCTTACAGAAAAAATTCATTATTAGGATATGTTTTGGAATGCAGCAAAAAGAGGAATACCTTTTCAAACATGTTGGACAAAGATCTTGGCATTTAATTGGCACCTCCACCGCCCCCTTCGTTTAGTGTTTATGTTGTCTTGTTTTTATTACCTTTTATAAATTAAAGGTTGTCACCCTGTTTGAGATCAGGCTCACACGTTTTATTGACTTTTCTTAACTTGAGAAAACTTAAAATATGGACAAGATTTTTTTCTTTTTTGGTCATACTATAGAGAATGGAAACACATGAAGCATATTGAGACAAATATGGTTAGATTGAGTCTTTTTTCTAAAAAAAAGTCTTGCCCTCATGGTGCAGGAAAGATTTGCCTAGGAGAATCCAAGACTACATTCCTGAACAAAATATCTGAAGATTTTCTGTCTGCAACATTTGAGAGTGCCTTTTCCAAGATAAACTATGTCACTTGTCATCTTTCCGTCAAATGTTTTGTCATTTCTTAAGTTACCGTCCTGTCTTGGATCCAAGAGCTTCAGAGCAATGTGATTTGGCTGGCAACAAAATTTTTTTGCTGTTATTAAAGCTACCCCCCCACCCCCCATCCCATCTTCTTTGGTATTTCTTTCTTTGTATGTGACTGTAGATAAACTTAGGTGGTCAGTAAAGTTATCTGGACCATTTGGAAAGGAATGGCTGGCAAGAAAACTACGTTGTCTTGTGATTGCTGAGGAAATTGGCTTTAGAATCAGTCACAGAACTGAAACTAGAAAACTTCCTATTTAAGAATTCTACTTTTTGAGTATTTTAAGATAACCAATTTGTAGTATTTTGTTAAGTTTTTTTATTTTAATAATGATTTTAAGAAAATCTCATGGAATATAATTATTCCATTTTAGCAAGTGAAGTTTTGTCACTTTTATTCTTTTCCTCCTTTTGTCTTAGCGCTTTGAGTTTCTGGTAGCTTTTTATTTTCTATTTTTGATGTGGGTCCATTTGTTGGGAAGCAAATTTAGGCTGTGATGGAAAGCATATTTTATTGAACTAGTATGTAGAAATATATCTTTTATAATATCTCTTCTGTTTCATGCTGCTTTCATTATCAGTAAAAGCAGAAAACTGCTGCCTGTCTTTTGTAAGATGCCACATATTTTACAGCTGTTGGGTTCTATACTGTTTTTATTTTTGTCTTTCATTATTTTGGTTAAAACAGGTTGAGGTATTATTACCAAGATTGATTTTTTTTTTCCTTTCCAGATACTTTTCCATATATCTCATATTCTTGGAAAAACTGGAGTTTTGTAAGATTTATTTGAATCTTTTTGTGGATTCCTTGACCATTTGATATTCTAGTTTTTCCAAGAATGCTTCTTGGAGAAATGGTGTGATGTTTTTAATTATTAACCATGTCCTGCCTGTGTGCATTTTTTGCTTTCTGATAGTGGCATTTCAGGATGTTGTTCATGTGAATCTTGGCTAATTTTTCCTGATCCTTAAGTGTCATCTCATCAACAACAAATAAGGTTTATATAAAATTACTTGTATTATTTGAGGTTATTGATTAGGCAATCCTTGTTGCTGTAATAGAAGCATTACCAGGAGGAGGAATTCTGGAAGGAGGTGGTGGTAAATACAGAATGTTTTGATTTGGATAAATGTGATTATGGTGCACATACCATTTAAGTTAGAATTATATGATGCATTTTTGTTAAATGCCAAAATTAAGCTATTGAGATAGTTTAATTCCTTAAACCATTTTACATTTTTTATCAGTTTTCGTTTTACTGAAATTATTTTCATTGGGATCATTTCTTTTTCATGTAAACTTTAAAATGAAGATTTGATTCTTTAGTCTGTTTGTTGTTGTTCATCTGGTTTAAAAATTATTGTTGATTTGGTTAGGTCTGATTATGGCATTGTAGTTACATAAGAAAATGTACTTTGTAGTGACTTATACTGATGTATATAGAGATGAATTGATGATGTCTGGCATTTGCTTTGAAATACTTAACAAAAGATGAGTAGATGAAGCAAACGTGGCATAACCTTGATAATTATTGAATCTGGTTGATAGGCATATTGAGGTTAATTATACTAATTTCTGATATTGTCTGAAATTTTCCATAATAAAAAGTTTAACAAAATTGAGAGCATTAAAAAATCTGATATTAAATATTTTATTAAATTAATTATCAACAGTTATGTATTCCCCCAAATCCCAGAATTACCATTGTGGTAGTCTAAAACTAAGTTTGTCTCAAATTATAATTGGCTGACTTGGGGATGGGAAAAATTAAGAAGAGGGAGAAAAAATAAGGGATTGGTAACTTTTTAAAAGTGAGGAGTAAAAATGAATATTTAGTCTTTTTAGGGTCAATATAGCATCATTTAATATTGTTTAAACAGGGCACATAGTACCAGATTTAGTTACAAGACAACTTGTATTATGTAAAGGAAGGTAATTCCTGTGATACATTGGAGATTAAGGATTCAATGCAATGTAGTGAGAAAATTTTTTGTCATGAACTATAAATTTTTAAAGTCTGAAGATGTGTATTTTCAGCAAGTCTTTTTTTGTACTTGAGTGTGAAACTGTATGGAACATGATCTAAACTAAACTAAAGTAAACCTCTCCCCCAAACTCCCTAGTTTTTATAGTACAGTCTACCAGTGAGTGACACATTTCCCCTTGACTCAGATTGCCCAACCACTTTATTTCCTAGGATAAGAAGTATTTTTACAATTTAAAAAGTGTTATCTGATATTTCTTAATTTTGGGGGGAGGAATTTCCTTAAGGACATATCGTAGGTATATGGCTAACATTTATTCTGGCTCTAAGAAGCCGCTGAACTTTTTTCTTTGTTCTTCATATCACTGGAGCTGCCTTTGTTGTGAGGTGTAAAATTAGGAATAGTTAGCTGAGTGCATAAAACGAGGTTGCCTATAGGTATTTTTAATGGTAGATTAAAGTTTCAAATACCTGTGTTGGGGAATGGTTGGGCAATCGGTAGGTAATATGAGGCCAGGTAATGGAAGTTCTTAACTCAGTGATGGAGTCATGAATCAGTAAGTGATAATTTCTGTGTGTTTTCTAGTCTATTTTCAGTTCTCAGTATTAGACATAGTAGGTCAACAATGGACTGCATATGTGATGGTGGTCCTATTAGATTAGTACTGTATAGCCTAGGTGTGTAGTAGGCTATACCATCTAGGTTTGCATAAGTACACTCTATGATGTTCACACAATGACGAAATCGGCTAACGACACATTTCTCAGAATGTATCCTCATTGTTAAGTGACACATGATTATACCCTCCTCATACCTCAGAAGACTACGAAGATATGTAGGGTGTAAGTCCTTTAAGGTGCTTTGTAGTTCAGGGTAGGTTTTGATTGACATGACTGGTGAAAAGATCAGTGATGGAATGAAAGCAAGGAGAGGTAATTCTTATTTATCACTTAGCTTGTACAATTTGCTTATCATTAGGGGTTATAAAATGATGACCTTCAAATTATATCATTCTTTCTTCATTTATTAGCTGCATTATTCCTATAAAGAGAAAATTCTCATCTGTGGTTTGGTTATTTGGTGGTATAGTTCATATGTAGTTAAATCAGAATAACTACTTGGTTCTTGCTCTTTATTTACCAGTGTTCAAACTAATGAGCTGGTTCACTAGCATTCTGAAATGATTTTCTTTCTTTCTTTTAAATGAATTCAGAGATTTGAACATTTTAGATGTTTTTCCATTGCATTTATGCATGCTCAGATTTTCTCATCTTTGGCCAGTGGGAAGCTCTTCAAGTTTGCTCCTGAGTCCCTTTAATACTCTCCTGATCTTTGATAGTTTCCTTGCTTTCTGGCATAACAAGGTAATCAAAACTCATTTATGTAACGTATCTGGAATCAGCCATTTGTCCAAAAAGCCCTGATTCCTTTGAACAGGAAATTGTTTTTCAATATCATTATCTGAGTTCATTACTACTGGAATTGGTCCCTTGCTTCCAGGCCTTTTCAGTGTATAGTGCTAGGAAATATGTATATTTAAGGTGAAAACGTAAGTTCATACTGATGACAAATCCAGTTGAAATTGAGGACTGTGGGATTTTTTTTTTTTTTAATTGGGGAAGACCAGCCCTGAGCTAACATCCATTGCTAATCCTCCCCTTTTTGCTGAGGAAGACTGGCCCTGGGCTAACATCCGTGCCCATCTTCCTCCACTTTATATGGGACGCCACCACGACATGGCTGACAGGCAGTGCGTCGGCGGGCGCCCGGGATCCGAACTCGCGAACCCCGGGCTGCTAAGCGCGGACTAAACCGCTGCGCCACCGGGCGGCCCCCTGTGGGATTTTTTTGAATTAACTTTTTCTAACGACTTCCTTCCTTCCTCCTACTAAGAAAAATTCCAGATTCTCAAGGACATCAACATGTACTTTATCCCACAAGACATCAACACTTTTATAATAACTATCAACACTGCCACCAACAATGTGATTACTGAAAACCAAAAAATGAGAGCATGCAAGGATCAGAGTCAATTTTCTGTGTTATAAAGTCACTTAAAATAGTTAATCTCTGAATGGTTAAACCATCAATTTGATATAAAATTATAGTTACTTGTTTTGCTTTTGCTTTTTAGGGCTTTCCTTTAAATTTTTAGTTTTATCATATAATTATGTAAAATATTTGCATGGTTTGAAAGTTAAAAACTACAAAATAAGTTAAACCCGGAATAGTCTAGTCCTATCCCTCTTCACTGCACTTTGTTCAGTTTCTCCTTCCCAATAGGTAATGTATTTTTTTAACCTTCCGGTTTATCCTTTTAAGCGCATACATATGTATCTATAACTACATATATTCACATTGCCTATGCCTTTCCTTAGATTTAGTCAGGGGTACTCTGTGGTATTCCTGCATTTACCTTAGATTTTGGTCTAATATGAATAATGCTGCTATGCATTCACATACCATCTCTTTATAGGGACATATATTTTCTCTTTGAGTATATATTTTCTCTTTGAGTAGGTTCCTAGGATTAGAATTGCTAGTTTGTATGGTAAATGTATGTTAACTTTTTTAGAAACTACCAAACTGTTTTCCAATATGATTTACCCTTTTACATTCTCACCAGTTATAGAAGGGTTCCAATTTCTCCACATCTTTGCTGACTCTTGGTATTGTCATTTTGAATTTATCCATTCTAATAGGTATGTAGCAGTATGCCATGGTTTTACTTTCCTTAAAAATGAAGGATATTGAGAATATTTTCATGTGCTTATTAGACATTCATATATTTTCTTTGGTGAAATGTTTATTTAAATCTTTTGCCCACTTTTTAAATTAAGTTGTCTTACGGATTTGTAGGAGTTTTTAAAATATATCATGGTATAAGCCATTTATCAGATGTATGATTTGCAAATGTTTTTTCCCAATCTATGGATTATCTTTTCGTTTTCTTAATGGTGCCTTTTGAAGCACAAGTTTTTAATTTTGTGGAAATTCATTTTACAGTTATTTCCCTTTTGTGGATTGTGCATTTGATGTCACATTTAACACTTTACCCAACCCAAAGTTGTGATTTTCTCCTGTGTTATCTTCTAGAATTTTAACTCTCACATTTAGGTGTCTGTGATCCATTTTCAGTTATTATTTGTGTATGTTGGGAGGTCAGGATCTAAGTTCTTCTTTTCTTTTTGTCATTTGGATATCGAATTGTCCCACACGATATATTGAGAATATTCTCTTTTCCCTATTTGAATTATCTGGGCATTCTGGTCACACAAATCAGTTGACCATAAATGTAAGAATTTATTTGGACTCTATTCTGTTCCATTGATTTATATGCCTGTCCTTTTGCCATTACCACACTGTCTTGATTACTGAGGCTTTATAGAAGATTTTGAAATTTGGTAGTGCAAGTCTTCCAGCTTTGTTCTTTTTCAAAATTGTTTTGGCTATCCTGGGTCCTGTGATTCCATATGAATTTTAGAATCAGTCTGTCAGTTTCTTTAAAAAAAAGCCACCTGGAATTCTCATAAGGATTACATTGAATTTAAGGATTACATTGCATTCATAGATCAACTTGGAGAAAATTGCCATTTTGTTTGAGGTCTCTCTGTCTAACCTGGGCTTGTGCAACCCCAGGCTAGTAAGAGCTGAGCTGTTTGCCCTCCCCAACTGGCCAGCCTCTGAGAAGTCACTTCCAGCGATAATGCCTCTGGGCCTATGCATTCCCTACTGCACTAAGTGGAGTGAGCCCCCTTCAACCACGGCAGCCTCCACCACGGCAGCTTCTAGTCCTCCCAGGGTAACACTGATGGAGCTGGGTGGTTCGTGTAGAACTGGGTAGCCCCAGACCAGAACACCACAAGTTCCCTCTGTCCTTACTTGAAATTCAGCAGTTTTTCAAACAAAATGATTCTCAGATGCTTTTATGTCTTTGGATGTGAAAATGGCTCTTTTTATAAAAAATTTGTAGGTTTATAGTTGCTTTTAAGGGAGAGGGTTTGCTGATTTCACTTGGCTATAGCCAGGAGTACCTTGTCTCACATGCTTGAGTCTTAAATTATGTAATATGTACAAAGAAACAGGTGCTGCTTTGAGTTAATTACTAACCATTTGTCCTGAATTGGGAACTAAGGAGCAGTTGCTTCTTTGGGGGGTAAGGGTGGAGATAGAAATTGGTCTAGTTGTTTTCCCCTTCCTGGTTTATATGTATAGGTCATTTATAATGGGAGTTATATTAAGTTAGGAGACCACTTTCACTTTTATACTATATTGCTCTACTTAGGATGCTTGTGGTTTATGATATGGTCATTTTGTATTCTATCAGAAGAATTTGAGATCAGTATTATGCCCTGTTTCTTTTCTTTTAATACATTTAAACATAATTCTTTTTTAATTTTCACTGTATTTTGATTTTCTATAGGAGAATTTGAGTTTAGTAATATTCCCTTTTTTCTTTTAATAAATGAATGTAATTTTTTTCATCATAACTATGTTTTGATCTTCTTTCCTTAGTTTATTGTGATTATATATATATATATATATACAATAAAATGGTTTGAAATTATATTTTTTTCTGTGACAATGCCTTTGTCCTGATTGATTAATGCTCTCAAACTATGTTTAATGAAGGCAGGGAGTAAGTCTCTCTTGCTTGTATCTTTTTCCCAGTGCCTCACACAAAATAAACAACCAGTATAATTTTGTTCAATATGTTGTAGCATTACCATGTTGTGTTAAGTTGAGGTCCCCAAGGTTTTAAGCCTAGTTTGTGCTTTTGGTGACTGATTTCCACCTCTTTATAGCCTTTGGAGAAGAGGATAAGAAAGTGGACCAGAACATACTGTTTGGGGGAGAAACACAGAATCGAGGAAGATTCTGGTTTGAGTTAAAGGAATGGGGAATATGGCTTGGAAGTGAAGTGCACTATTGATTATTTTTCTGTTTCCTGTAAGATACATTTTTTTGTTATCTGGTCTGGTGAGTTTAACCCATCTCAATTGTAATAGATTACTTATAATCTCATCTTAATTTCACTATATGAAATTGTAAATTTATTTTACTAAAATCTTTGCTTTCCTCCTTTTTCCCTCTTAGGACATTTGCTACAAGATCCTATTGCACCCACCAACTCCACCTGCCAACACTATGTCTGCAAAACTTGTAAAGGCAAGAAAATGATGATGAAACCTTCATGTAGCTGGTGCAAAGACTATGAGCAGTTTGAGGAAAACAAGCAGTTAAGCATCCTAGTGAACTGCTACAAAAAACTATGTGAATATATAACACAGACTACATTGGCACGGGACATAATAGAAGCAGTCGACTGTTCTTCTGATATTTTGGCTTTGCTTAATGATGGATCATTGTTTTGTGAGGAGACAGAAAAACCCTCAGATTCATCCTTTACTTTGTGTTTGACACATTCCCCTTTACCTTCGACCTCAGAACCCACAACTGATCCTCAAGCTAGTTTATCTCCAATATCTGAAAGCACCCTCAGCATTGCTATTGGCAGTTCTGTTATCAATGGTTTGCCTACTTATAATGGGCTTTCAATAGATAGATTTGGTATAAATATTCCTTCACCTGAACATTCAAATACGATTGATGTATGTAACACTGTTGACATAAAAACTGAGGATCTGTCTGACAGCTTGCCACCTGTCTGTGACACGGTAGCCACTGATTTATGCTCCACAGGCATTGATATCTGCAGTTTCAGTGAAGATATAAAGCCTGGTGACTCTCTATTACTGAGTGTTGAGGAAGTACTCCGCAGCTTAGAAACTGTTTCAAATACAGAGGTTTGTTGCCCTAATTTGCAGCCCAACTTGGAAGCCACTGTATCCAATGGACCTTTTCTGCAGCTTTCTTCCCAGTCTCTTAGCCATAATGTTTTTATGTCCACCAGTCCTGCACTTCATGGGTTATCATGTACAGCAGCAACTCCGAAGGTAGCAAAATTGAACAGAAAACGATCCAGATCAGAAAGCGACAGTGAGAAGGTTCAGCCACTTCCAATTTCTACCATTATCCGAGGCCCAACGTTGGGGGCATCTGCTCCTGTAACAGTGAAACGAGAGAGCAAAATTTCTCTTCAACCTGTAGCAACTGTTCCCAATGGAGGCACAACGCCCAAAATCAGCAAAACTGTACTTTTATCTACTAAAAGCATGAAAAAGAGTCATGAACATGGATCCAAGAAATCTCACTCTAAAACCAAGCCAGGTATTCTTAAAAAAGACAAAACAGTAAAGGAAAAGATTCCTAGTCATCATTTTATGCCAGGAAGTCCTACCAAGACTGTGTATAAAAAACCCCAGGAAAAGAAAGGGTGTAAATGTGGGCGTGCTACTCAAAATCCAAGTGTTCTTACATGCCGCGGCCAACGCTGCCCTTGCTACTCTAACCGCAAAGCCTGCTTAGATTGTATATGTCGTGGCTGCCAAAACTCCTATATGGCCAATGGGGAAAAGAAGCTGGAGGCATTTGCTGTGCCAGAAAAGGCCTTGGAGCAGACCAGGCTCACTTTGGGCATTAATGTGACTAGCATTGCTGTGCGCAATGCTAGTACCAGCACCAGTGTAATTAATGTCACAGGGTCCCCAGTAACGACGTTTTTAGCTGCCAGTACACATGATGATAAAAGTTTGGATGAAGCTATAGACATGAGATTCGACTGTTAAATCAGTGGGTCTTTAAACCTACCTCTGGTAGGGAAATAGCTACAGTTTTACGGCAGCTATGGTTTTGTTGGTTTAACTTGCCGGAGCTCCTGCATATAGATCACTTGTATCAAGTGTTTTCATTGCTAAGTTATATGTGTTAGTGTCGGGGAAATAGTTTGCAGATAATGGAGGAGTAACCCTACAACTATATGTCCTTAGTTCTTACAGAACCTCATAGTTTGAGAACAAATGCTGATGCAACTGATTTATACAAAATGAACTTTGGCAAGGAAAGTAACATTAACCTCATTGTTTATGGTCATGCTTTGTGCATAATCAAAGTTTATGATTAAATGTAAGGAAGTGGTATCTAGTCAGTCCATAAAGATTGTGCTAATTTTTTGTGAAAAAGTAGCCATTAGTTCAGGAGACTCAGTGCTGCCTTCAGATGCCATTGATGTTTCTCCTGTTGAAAAGCTGATGTGTCCAGCTCAACCTTTGTGCTGACGTAATACCATTTCTGATCATGGAAATTGGCTACTGGTGTATGTAGCAGTTCTTAAATCAGCAGTATTATGAAAGAAAATTTGCCCCCTATTAGAATGTTGAAGAAATCTTTTAAAAGTGAACAAATTGAAATTCTATCAGACTGCAGATGTTTAGCTGTTTATGCTACAAAACTTTTCTGAGTTGAGTCCCTTTTTAAGTTAAGTCTGACTCATTTCTAGGGAAAAATTCTAAATCCTTCCTTCACTTTGAGCAATGTTCTAATTAGATAAATGAAGTGGAGAAGAGCAGTTTTATTCTGAAGGTAATTAAATTTAGACTATAGCATGTGACAGAATTTTAACAAAATTATAAAAATATTTTATTTAGAAATTGAGCTTTATTTAAAATAATTTTGGAATAATGCCCCAAAACTTATCCAGATTTATGCATTGTACTTATTGCCATTGGCCACTTCTTTGATTTTTTTTGTTTCCTCTAATAGTTTGCCACAGACTTTATTTTGAATATGCTCCTTTTTTTTTTTTTTTTAAATAGGGTGCTATTCGTTATGAAGGCTTCTTTGTTAGAGGCCTAATAAAAATGCCTTTTTATGAAGCCTGTGCATTTAGGTAGGTTTGAAGCTAGGAGAATTTTCTTTAGAATGCTATTTTGCATGTAAAGCACAAACTATGTTTCAGTTTAAATGCACTTCTTCCTTTTTAATTTTTATGGGGAAGACAAGTGAGTCACAAACATTCTGTTGAAGGGAAATCTAGTCAGTTGCTTGAAAGAGCACAGCCCAGATAAAACAAGGACTGACTAGGTTGTAAAGAAATGACCTTATGATTTGAAAGAAGAGTTGCTGTTTTGACAGTGCTTATTTAAATACTGCTGGAAAATTTCCAATTTCTACTACGTTCACCATCTTTCGTGAGATCTGACATATGTTGAAGTTATGTTTTGATTTGGCACACAGCATGTTCAATGATGGTTACTCACCTAGTACAAGACATGGAGAAGAAACCTTTGGACACAGAGCAGATGACACCTCCTTCTGTTATGTAGTGTATCTTGGTGTCATTTTCTGTGAATGTGGTCAGGTAGAGTTGTTTTTGTTGTTGTTGTTGGGCTTTTTTTTTTTTTTGGTCTCTTTTGGTGGGGTGGGGGTGGGCTAAAGCCATAGGAAGAAAAATGTGATGTATGTGTCCAGTATGTACTATTTTGTTTTTGTTTTGCAAGAAGAGTTGAACTATTTTTGATAACAAGAGTAAATGGTGGAAAATGCTTCTTAGTTGTCTTGTCTTTATTTGCTTTCCAAGTTTTGGAATTTTATTTAATTCCTCTTAAGTGTTAGCAGTGTCTTATGAAACATGTATTTGCCTAAAGTTTGTAACAGTTTTGTGTTGAACCCAGATGCCCTGCTATATAAACTTGTAAATCTGTTCTTTATTCACTAATGATCACTGCAAAAATGACTAGAAGTGAGATTGTACACATGGCTGATTAGGATATATTTTGCAAATCTCCCAGACTTTCCTATGATCTTAAAATTCATAGAGTACTTTATTGCTTCCCAAGTTTGATCATCTTAATTTTGTGTTTTTTTGATGCATGGGAGGTTGGCAATATAAAGTGGAAATCATTAGTGTGTGAGGGCCTTGATTGTTATGTAATATTGCCCATGATGAATTCAGGTTGTTTTTAGCACAAGTTTCTCTTTTTTATGCTGGTATTCTCACTGCCACATTTTTGGAAACCTGTATTACACCTTAAATCTATCAATAAATGTTAGTTTTCTAATTCTATGTTGTAGAATACTGAGGAGTGTGGGATAGCATGCTCTGAATGGCCTATATTATATACATTTGGGGAAGAGTAATTAATTACAGTGCCTTGATTTTTACATTGTTTTTCTTTATACCACGAGTATTTAGGAATGCTGACTAATGGCTAACTAGGGATGATGGAGAGATTATTCCTGAAGTAACTGGATTTACTTCACCAGGATTTGAAACCACCGAAAGGATAACAGCATTTAATGTGACACATCTTCACTTGTTCTTTTGAGTCCTTGTTATTAACATAAATGATCAAATGATCTTTCACCTTAGGTGATAGAAGTTTTACAGTTGACTGTTTATCTTTTTGGTTAGCTTCATTAAGTGTCCATTTCCATGCAGAGGTGTAATACGGTCCTAGGATAAAGAATTCCTTTTATTTCACTGTACTTTTAGTTGTCTTAAAACAACTCTATGGTGACCTTGCTGAAGAAAGTAAAAGTTTTGTAACAGATAAATAAAATTTCCTTTCCCATATCATGGGTAACAGATATAAAATACTAAGTATAAAACATAGTATCGGAATCTAATACTTTGATGCTGTTTTTTCTCCCTTTTAAAACATTTTTTAATTACCCAAATAACAATCAATTACGCATTCTTTTAAAAGAATGAGGCTAAAATCCCTTTGATCCCTGTGAACCCCTCAATCCCAAACCCTGGTCCTCCTCCCTATCCCCAGAGGAAATCACTTCTCAGTATGAGATGTTATCCTTCCAGATCTTTCTTTATAGTTTTCCCAGGGGTTCAAAGAATTATTCTCTTTGAAACTCAAGCTTGTTTAAATGTTACTCTTTCAAACATAAAAATGAGTTGCAAGTGTGATTAAAACCAAAAGTATGTAGTGATTATCTTAGTGAACGTGATTCATATTTGACAACTTTATTTAGTTTTGCAAAAAGGAAAAAACAAAAAAGTTAAATCATGCAGGCTTCTCCACCCAGACACACCTTAACATTTTCAAAAATTGAGCAAATGACTTATCTCATTTGATCAATCTAGAGTTTTATAAACACTTTGAACAGTACACAATAACATAGTTAAGATGCAGGGAAAATACACAGAATTTTATTAGTTTGATTACCTTGGCAATTAATGTTATGCTATGAAACTCATTTTTCATTGACTAGCATTAAGATCATCATAACCTTCAACTTAACTTTTATTAAGGAGCTTGGGATATTGTAACAACTTGGAATTTCCAGTTGGGCAGTAACGATTATATTCAGCATGGTCTTTACCAGAAAGTCAAATATATCCTATCTTAGTTCCTCGGAATTCACATTTCTTGCATTCAACTCTAAGGAGTACAGTGAAACACATTCTTACGTCGGAAAATGCAATACTTTGGGTAACCTATATTAAAATAGACTTATCTTAAATGGAATGATATTGGTAGCTGTACTTTTATAATTAAAGACTTTTGAAATCAAATATTGACCAAAGCGAAAGCAAGAGGACTTCACTAAGGAGAAACAAGGTAAAAAAGTAAAGCCAAATTGTTAAAAAAAAAAACAAAATCAAATGTATATTGGAAAACTGAATTTTATTTTTACTTTTTGCTGAGTCTTAGAAATAGCTTAGATCATTATGGATAATAAGACCTTTAAATCATAGCTGGCATCTAAAAAAAGGTGTTACCTTTTTAGTATTTTTATCGGAAATAAAAAAAAATTGCTTTCCTTCCCTGGTAAAGGTTGGATGGGATAGATGGTAAATTTCATGTATCACATAAATACTTTTAATCCTAATAATTTACCTGTGTGTTTGGGTTATTGCATATAGTGCTTCCTAAAAATTTAGTCACTTTTAAGCTTTTAGGTCTTTGTGAAGTATTAGATACTAAGTTGTAATAGTTATGCTCTTCTATAACAGTTAAATGGAAGATCAGTTCTGATCATGAAGGAAAAATAATAGGAAACCGAGAAGATATGGACAGGAAGGATTGCTAACTCTATTACTGTACCAGTGGATGGTGCATTTCCTAAATCCTCCTTTTCTCCAATTTTTGCCTACCATAGCCCAAGGTTTGATTATTTCAACGTTTGGCCTTCACACCAGCAAGGGAACCAAGGCAGGGTGGAAGGGAAGCTGTTCTGACATTCAGGACTTGTGGTTAAAAAATCCAGGGGAAAAGTTGATGACTTTGACAGAGATGGATATTAAAAAGTTTCTTGGGGATTTCTTTTACTTTACCAGAAATTTCCATCCCTTTTAATAATTTATTATCAATTTTATCTTCAAGGGTATTGCAGGATTTGGCTGCACTGTGGCTTGCTGAAAAATGTAGAATTCTGTAATGAACATATCTACCACTATAGTAAACATGAAATAGCTCTCTTATGGGTGGTATCACTGTTTTCTTCATTTTTGTGATAAATATTGAGGTGGATGGAATATTTGGAATAGTTTCTTTTCAACATGAAGTAAGGCATAATGTTTAGATTGAGGCCTTTACTATTAGCCTAGTATAGTATTCCATGATGAAAGGATGTTTAGTAAGAATTTTCATATATCATTAAGTCTTCAAGTAGGCCTTCTGATAGGAACTGTAGATGGGGTATCAACTAATTTGGAAATTAATAGATCATTCCATAACTCTACAAACGTTAGATGAGTTAAAAGGAAACTTTTTTTTCCAAGTATGAGTCAAATTCTGTAGTTGTCTTCATTTAAGACGTTTTTTCTTCAGATTTTACATATGATCCACAGTCAGGATAGGGAGGATTATACAGAGCTTGCCAGCAAGATTGGAAGGCCCAGTGGTTACAATACCTGAGGATGTAAAGTGACTAGCAGTTTGGCAGGTCATTGTGAAATTACATTAAACCAAGTAAGTTCAAGATTTTTGAACTCCAGTACACACATAATTAAGAAGTCTCTGAGATGTTTTGGCAGTGCTTTTATTACCAGGGCTAATTCAGTTCTGGAGGCCCTTTCTGCTTTTTCAAGTTCCAGAATCTTTTGACTCAAGTTTTCTGCAAGTGAAGGTTTCTTCTGGGTTCCATAGGAGCCCTGAGGGGCCTCAGGAATGCTGGACAACAGAGGCAACTGCTGCTTTTGTACAGAGAACTGTGCTTGGCACTGTCCCCAAGAGATCCTTGGTAATGCAGGGGTGAAGAGTGCTTATTCACAGACTTTGGAAGGTGATGTATTATATTTGCTTCTGAGGAAAAGCTCTGTAAGAGGTTTGAGGCAAATTGGAGGAGTCTCCCAAATTGAGTATGTGTATCTAGACCTATTGCTTAAAAACGTTTTAAAGTTCCTAGTGCAGATACACTTGCAGAAATCAAAGCCTTTAAAAAGCAGTATGCGAACTAGAGCATCTCTTCACAAGAAAACATTTGAAATACATCTCTCTCTTTCATGTAGACATTGGCAGCTACTCTTCATCCACTGACTGAAGCTTTCCACATTTCTCTGAAAGGCTTGAGGTTACTATTTTATTGCCTTTGTTTCCAATTTCAGAGGGAGAGGCAGGTTCCTCTGTTTCATAATCTTCAAAGGAGCTGAAAGAACAAAGCAAAAGTGAATTACTGATTTTTTATAAAAGGTTTTAATGTTTGGGTAGAAGTGAATATGACAAACTAGAGACTGAAGACCAGCTTGCAAAAGTAACCTCAGTTCCTAAATGGCATCTAAACACCTGAGCTACCCTGGAGGAGACAACGCTCGAACAGAAAACATTCTCCTTCTTCCTTAAAGGCCAAGTTCATGTTAGAATTTGTTGAAAATGTGCTGTATCAAGCTTTCCCTAGGGTCTTTGGTGGGAATGAGAGCATTATGGATGGTGCTAGGTTAGGGGGGGGTGTGAGGGCCATAAAATATGAGCTTTACATGAATGCTTTCATTGAAGTGTCTTCCAGGCAGAGTGGGGAACTTCCTCAACTCTCAAATTGCTTTATAGCTTCCATGGTTTCCAGGAAGTACATTGAGATGTGCAAGTGTGTACACAGACCAGACTGAAGCCCGTTCATGGATTTCCTTCCATTCTTTGCAGAATTCCACAGCATAGTCCCTCTGCTCACTTCCCTTTAGAGGTTACTGGTATCCCCTGAGTTCCATAATCTCCAGGCTACCCCTGAGGGTGGCTTTAAGGCAGAGATGACAAAATATTTTCTCTCTTGGGAGTGATGGCTATTTCAAGTATTAAATTGATAAATATTCTGAGACTACATCTGAGCCCAGAAAAATATACATGATCAATTAGCAATGTCTGTCACAGTATTTGGCATCACTGGCTTAGGCTTGTTACCCATTGCAAGGACTTTCCACACATCGTGGCAACTTCTGGATATATAGTCCCTTTGTCAAAAAGGTACCAAGGCTGGCTAGTGAGGAAAAATATGCTGAGGCAGGTATACCCAGTAGGTGGCACCTATTCAACTTTCTAAAACATATTTGAATAGAGAGTAGAGAATGTTCAAAAATAAAAAGCCTATCTGATGTTTGGAAAACTTGAATACCAGTTTATGATCCTATCAAAAATCTACCACTGGGTCATTTTGCAAAAATACTCCATTCCATACTTAATTTCTGTTTCCACTCTTCCCCCATTTCCTTGAGGGCTCAACATAACTGGCATATGCTGGATAAGGAGGCAATGAGGAGGGTAACTGCTTTAATGGAAGTGAAGGGTTGATGGAAACAAAATGCTCAAAGAAAAGTTAATTCTAGCAATGCAGTGTCAGACACTGTGACTGTTTATTTCCTGTCAGAGTGGAAGACATTTTCTTCCCCTGGGTGCCCTAACTTGCTGTCTTGCTAGCTCTCAGTGTTTTAAACACATCAGTGCAGATCTGGAAATAAAGAGTTAAGTCTGAAATGAGACTCATTCAGTAAATATTTGAGCTCCTGTTGCTAAGCATGAGCCAAATGCTAGGAATACAATGGTGAAAAAGACTAACCCAACCCCTTCCTCACAGAGCTTGTAGCCTAATGGAAGCCATCTGTGGTTAATAATGGTTAAGTGGTTTAGCCTTAAAGCATGGGCTTTGGAGTCAGATTCCAAAGTCAGGTCCAGTCTCAATTTGATCACTTAACATGACTGGCATGTTACTTAACCCCTCTGCATCAGTTTCCTCAACTGATGAGATGATAAACAGCAGTTCTTGCTCCTCGTAAGGGTTGAGTGGAGATTAGGTCAGAGGGCCTATAAATCATAAACTCTTGGAAAATGTTAGGTATTATTTTCATGATGGAGAAGTGCTGTGCTTACTGGAGCAGGATACTGACACCTAAGCCTGTAATGGGGAGCAGGGTCACATTTTCTTTGTATGTCACCTGTGAATAAAAATTACAAAAGAATACATATTTTTCCCCACTGTAGCCTCATACCAGAAATGTGCTTTCTAGCAATGGATTTGATCCAATCTAGTACATAAGATATTCCAGTGCCCTCTGGATTGGATATGGTGGAATGTCACCTGCATTTCTTTTGTACTCTCAAGGCACTAAGAACAATACTATGCATAGCAACTTTGGAGGAATCTTATGGATTGAGGGAGCTCATTCAGAACCTTTTTTCAGTATCCTGGAGACTCTTAACTCAGTGGTTCTCAACAGGGAGTCATCCCCCCTGCCCAAGGAGACATCTGGCAATGTCTGGAGACATACTTGTCACAATTGGGTGGGTCCTACTGGAATCTAGTGGGTGGAGTCCGGGGATGTTGCTAAACATCCTACAATGTGCCAGACAATGTCTCACAACAGAATTATCCAGCTTAAAACACCAGTGCTATTGTTGAGAAATCCTCCTCTAACTCTTGCCCCTTCAGTGTCAGGGCATCCCAGGGTTCTGGACTAAGCTCATTTTGTACTTCCCCGAGCAATCAGTCTTTCTCATAGCTTTATCCACCACTTGTTCACCTGTGTGTGGCTTCTAAATGTACATGTCCAGCCTCAGCCTCTTTCTAAGCTGGAGACTGCCATGTATCCAGCTGCCTACTATATGGCTCTTCCAGTATGGCAGCATTTACAAACCTGAGCTCATCCTTCCTACACCCCTGGTTCTTTCTGTTTTAGTGAATAGCACCATAATCTAACTACTCAAAGCCAGAAACCTAGTTATCCCAAGTTCCTCTTCCCTCCCCTCTTCAAATCCAGCCAGTTTCCTACCACTTTCAGTACCATATGGATACAGTCCTGCCTCTTCCTCTCCATTGCCATTGCTTTAGTTCAGGGCACCATATGCTCTTGCTTGAATTACTGCAAGAGTTTTCTAACAATTGGTCTTCCTACCTTCACTCTTGTCACATATCCTTTGCTATTGCCATACAAGACTATTTGCCCTGTCAGAATGGGTTATAGTCTTGGGACCTAATGTCACTATACATGTTTTTCAGCGGCCTGCAGTGCCCTTCCCCCTTTGGTTAACTCATGCTCATCTTTTAATCTGAGACATTTAAAAGGTTCCTGATTCCCAGTGCCTGAGCTACCACCTCTCTTATTTGCATGTCTATAATGGCTTCCTTATTTGTCTCTCTGCTTCTGTTCTTGCACCTCTACCAATTACTTCCTTGGTTAACCCTTTTCAATAGCTTCCCTAGACCCTGCATGGTCTAGGTCCCTGCTAATCTTTCCAGCCACGTTTCCCTGTTACCCACTATACTCCAGCTACTGGAGTATAGCTACACTTTTAAAATGTCCTCAACACACTGTTTCCTGCCTCAGCCATTGCAGCTATGTTTTCCTTCTGCCTAGAACATTTTTGCTCCCTGCTTTTTGCATAATTGTTTCCTCCTCAACCTTTAGATTCTCATCACCTCCTTAGGAAATTCTTCTCTCAGCACCCTAAGTTGCAAGCCTGTCTCCATTACTTGTTCACCCTATTTGTTTCCTTCATAATTATATAATTAAATGTCTGTCTTCCCCACTCTACTATAAAGTGTCCGCTTTGTAACTCACTAATTTCCTTGGGCTATAATATAGTGTCTGGCACTAGGTCCTTAAAATGAATTGTTGAATGAAAAGTAATGTTGTAATGCTCTTGTGAAAGGATGTATTGAGTTGTTGGGGAAGGCTGGAGTCAGTAAAATGGTGAGGGTGCAGAAGTTATCTTGAAGTCACTGAAGTCAAAACTGCAAGAGCCTTAATCTTTATCCTGTTCTCCAGGAATTCCTGAGGGAGAGAGAGTGTTAACTGATTCCTTCTAAATGACCCCTTCCAGGTTTACTTGTAGGTCACTGGGATTGCCCTGGGCTCAAATGAAGATTATTTTGTGAGGTATTCTCTGTTAATTTAAGTGGCCATTTTTGAATGAGTAGAGGGGTCAGAGGATTAAGGCACAACTCATAGGGGTCACAAACGGTTCACTAGAAATCCTAGGTTTCAAATTGAGAACAAATTCTTTAACTTAGTATTAACATAGTATTGTTAGTGTAAGGGAAAATAGTGGTTCCTGTTATTTTTGCTAGTAATATGATTGCCTTTAGAAACCTGTTTCCCTAAGTAAGTTTCCCCTTTCAGATGAGCAATTTCTGGGCAAAAGTATTAAGGCTGGTTCTGTAGATTCCTGGGATGGAAGTAGAATAGCTGGAATGAGCAGAAATAATGACTGGCACATAATGTGGTCTGACAAAGGATTTGTATGCAGTTTCAGGGTGTTGTCTGGGAATAGTGGTTTGATTCCAGTTTTGGGATTCTGACTATTTATAGGGGTAAAGGGATGGAGTATTTGATTCAGGGCTTGTCTGAGGAAATCTAAGACATACGGCGGCTATAAGCATATGATAAAATGTTAGTAGTTCTGTAATTTGGAGTCTATAATGCTTTAGAATAGAAGTGGATGAATTTTACCTTTATACTGTTAAATTAAAAATGGGATCCTAAGCCATTTATATAAAATCGATTAACTGAAATACTTTGGAAGTTGGATATTTGGTTCAGTGAATTTCCTTGTTGTTCCATTCAGTGACTAGAAAATCTTTTAACTCTTGTTAAAGTTACCTAATACATACCACCCACTTTCCTGCCTCAGAAAGTTGATCTCACTTCATTTTTGATGGCTGAGGATTTCTTGCATTTCCCCATGGTCATGAGCCATCAGTTGTTAATTCTTAGTTATTCTGGATGTAGATAGTATAAAAATTTGGGTTAAATATATTCTAACTAGGAACTTGAAGGGAGGGACAGGATTTCATTTGTTTTTATTGCCAACCACAGTGCCTGTCATATAGAGTAGGTATCAGTGAATATCTATTGAAATAAATTAAAATTGGGCTTTGATTTGTTGAATAACTTCAGTTCCATATAAAGGCTCTGTTTATTGAGCACTTAACTGACTCAGAACTATTCTACTTGTAAGATTATAACTCATGCTTTGGAATATTAATCCCTGTCATTCCTTTTTCTTTTCCTAAGCCCCAATATATATACACATGTACCCGCCCACCCATCATCCCTGTTCCTCTGCTAAATTCTTCCACTTCACTGAGGACAGTCAGGCTCCACACAACCTCTTACTCCAGACTTGACTCGTACTAGCTCCATTCATGGAAGACTGCTCTGATGGGTATTTGGCTGGCCTTCTTTGCCTACAGGCCTTATTTTCCAGTACTGATGGAAGTAAATGTAGAACTCTTACAAAGAATACTTTGTGTAAGTTTATAATTAATATAAAGGAAAAAGCCACCTTTAAAAACATTCAGTAGAAAACAATTCTTCTAAACTATCTAAATGCTCAGTACTAGGGAAATGGATGTGAGTTATTGCTTGAGAGAACACTCTGAAACATTAAAAGTCATGTTTTCAAACACACTAGTAACATTAAATATCAAAAAGAAATATAACAAAGTGTAAATAATGGTTATCTCTGGATGATTGAACCAAGGGTGATTTTAATCTCGGTATTTTCCAATTTTTTCTGCAGCAAGCCTGTATTTCTCTACTAATCAGATAAAGATGCTCAGAATAAAAAAGAAAATTGTGTTTAATCTAGGTTAATCAAGTGTAAAGCTGTTGGTGAAATGAGAATATCCTGTAAGAAAGTATTTTTAACATAATGTAAAAGACTCTTAAAATCTGAACTATTAGTCAAATTGTCAGAAAAGCTTGCTTCTGATTATTGCAGGTCTCAAGTTTCTTAAGATAGCAACATGGAGGACCCTTTAGCCTGCTTTGCGTAATTTTTGTGGAGTTTTTAACTTACTCTATTTCAGAAACCATAAGAATGTTAATTACCAAAAAAAAAAAAAAATTTGGTATCATAACCTGTTATCCTCATATAGGTGACACATTCAGTTGAATAGGTTTATCTTTCTGGTTTCTCCTATGATCATTCATTACCTTGGTAGAATTTATACAAATGCTATTGTATGCTGTGACCATGTTGTGTGCTAGATGTGAGAATTAACAATGTTTGCAGCCTCATACTTATGGAGGCCCTTGGGTCTCTTTCACCTCACTGAAATCTGGAGTCATTGCTAGGTGACTTACTGAAGGCGTTACCTAAGTAGGGCACTTGGACCAAAGGCTACCTATGATTGTTGTTAGATGGTAAAATAGATGGAGAATTTCAAGTTGTTTTGGAGGGTCAAGTCGCCTGGGATCCTGCAATTATCCTTGTAGTGAGGGTGGCTTCTGGATTATTGTTACCTTCTGTGCCATTCAGTAAACATTTGCTGATGATCTCTTACGTCCCTAACAGTCTGCCAGGGGCTGGGATTACAAGATGAATATACCAAGGTTCTTTGCCCTGGAGAAGCCCATGTTCTAGCGGAAAGCAAATACCTCCATTTTTCCCAGCATTTATGTGCCGTACACTGTTAGGTACATTATATACCTTACCTCTAAGTCTCAGTACAGTCCTGCTGTTCATGCAACAGATATTTACTGTGTGTCATGTTCTGTGCCCTGGGAATGAAGGGAACGAGGTAGGTAGTGGAATGCTAATGTTACAGCTGATTAAATTCTAGTTCAGAGAGATTATGTAATGTGGCCAAAATCATAGAAGTGGTAGTAATACTAGCCATTGTTTACTGATTACATAGGCACTATGCCTAAGGGCATAATATAAAGATTATATACATTGTCTTATTTAATCCTTAAAACAGCTCAGTGTGGCAGGTGGTATTCTCATTGTATAGGGGAAGCTGAGGTTTGGATACCTGGGATTACACAGCTAGTAAGTGATAGAGTAAGGATTTGAACTTATGAGGTTTGTCTAACTCCAAATTCTGTGCTCTTAACCAGGAAGTTTTACTGTATCTCTCCTCATACAGGGATAGTAATATTAGTAATCGCTACTATTTATCAGGTATCTACTTTGTACCAGGTGTTTATATATATTATCTTAGATTCCCACAACCACCTTGGAAGGTAGTTGCTGGTGTCTTCTGAAACTGAGCCTCAGGAGTCAGATAACTTGCCCAGCTGGTGAGTGGTGGGTAGAACCAGATCTGTCTGGCTGCTAAGTCTCTGCTCTTTCCATGGTACTATGATTCTTTATCCCTTTCAATATTTGAGTCTGGTAATTTCTGTTTGACAGACTCATCCTGACATATTTGTAATTCCTCTTGAGATGAAGCCCTGTGTAGTGTAGCCTTGGGATTCTGGGTCTGGCCTTGCTTTCGAACCATGTCAGTCAGCTATTAACTGTAAACAGGTCTTTCTTCTCCTTTGTTGACATTCTAGTGCTCACTCTACAGGCTGTGGCTGTTGTAAGCCTTCTCTTCCCTAGGGACCTCATCACCCACATGTGCTCTGTGTAGGCCTTATCTTATCTCCCACAACATGAGAAGAGTGTCCAGCAGAAGCCTCTCATATACACTGGTTGAATTTCACTACAGTTGGTCTCTGCATCTCCTCTCGTGACCCCCTACCTGTACTTCTGTCTGCATCTCTTTGCCTTTCCTCTCTCCCTCCACACACACTGGCATCTTTGAGCACTACAACTAGAAAAAACTTTTGCTTGAGCCAATTATTTATTCTCTTGAGCTGCCATCAGTTTCTCTTCTTTTTAGACTAACTTAAGTGTTTAGACCTGCTACCTCTATTTTCTCCTTCCTTTAAAGCAGTTCACAAAACCATATATAGTATAAATGCCATTTTTGTAACACAAATTATTTATCTATTTGCATAGAAGTGTGTAGAAGAATATACTCCTAAATGATAAGACAGGCTGTCTCTGGGTGGTGGATTTTAGGTGAAGATTTTTGTTTATTTTCTAACTCTTCTGCAGTGAATACATATTACCTATGTAAACAGATAAAGGAGAAAAATAACTTCTTTTTCCTGTTTATTAAAGTAATACATGCTTTTTATATGAACCTTATAAATCATAAAACAGTATAAAAAACCAAATTACTTGTAATCTCATAGCCCAGAGTTAACTACTGCTAATATTTAAGAGCCTTATCTTTTAGCTTGTGTATATAGATACACACATTTTTTAATACTGAGATTATATCACAAACAATTTTGTAACCCTGATTTCTCCATGTTTTTGTGCAAGCACAAAATTTAAATGTCCATATAATATGACACATAGATACTATGAGTATTGTACATTTGTGTTGCTTTGAATTTTTTATTTTAGAATTACATGTGACCAATGCCAATTGTTTGGATAGAACAATTCTATCCATATTTCTGATTATTTACAATAGATATCCAGAATTAGAATTGGGAGTTGAAGGGTATAAATTCAGGCTGTTGCTACATAATGTCAAACTACTTTCCAGGGAGGTTGGGCCAATTTGCTTCGACCAGCAATGTCTGAAAGTGTTTGTGTTACTACACAGTGAGCCTACAGTGGGGTGTTACTGCAATGTACTTCCTCTGTGAGAGAGCAGTTAAGACACTTTATTTTAATTGCATCTGTCTGTTTTCCCTGCTAAGGCAGAGATCCTGTCTGTGTTCACCAATATTAAATACTGCTTAGTATACAGTAGGAATGCACACATTTACTGAATTAGTATTATCTTTAAAAAAATTATCTTTTTAAAAATTGCCAATTTAAAAGCTAAACTTTTCTGGCTCTTGCTTTTTTAAAAACAATTTTATTTAAGTATAATTTATATACCATAGAATTCACTGATCTTAAGTGTTCAATGCATTTCAGTAAATTTTTACAATTGTGCAACCATCACCACAATCCAATTTTAGAACTTTCTTCTCTCCATCTGCCTCTCTTCTCCCTTGTGCCTGTTTGCATTCACTCTCCACTCTCATTCCCGGAACTAGGCAACCACTGATCTGCTCTCTAGCTCTATTGTTCTGCCTTTTCTAGAAATTTCATATAAATAGAATCATATAGTATGAAGTCTTTAGTGTCTGGCTTGTTTCACGTAGAATGATACTTTTGAGAGATTCATCCATGTTGCACGTATTCTTTCCTTCTATTTATTGAGGTATAATTGGCATACAATAAATTGCTTCTATTTAAAGTATATACACCTGTAAAAGCAGCATAACAATCAAGATCATGAAAATATCCATCCCCCTGACCAAAGTTTCCTCATGCCCCTTTATAATCACTGTCCCCCTCCCCAGGTAACCACTAATTTGCTTTCTGTCATTACAGTTTGCATTTTCTAGAATTTTATATGAATGGAATTATATAAAAATGGAATATATTCTTTTTTTGTCTAGCTTCTTTCACTTGGCTTACTTATTTTGAGATTCATCCATGTTGCTGTGTTTATCAGTACTTCGTTCCTTTTTTTATTGCTGAGCATCATTCCATTATATGGATATACTGTATTTTGTTTATCACTTCACCAGTTTCATGGATATTTTATTTCCAGTTTTGGGCTACTATGGATAATGCTGCTATAAACTTTCACATACAATTCCTTGGGTGAACATTTCTCTTGGGTAGTTTACTAGGAGTGGAATTGCTGATTCATATGATAGAGAGTATGTTTAACTTTTTAAGAAATTGCCAAACTTTTCTCAAGAGCTATATGATTTTACACCCCCATCAGTCCAGTGTATGAGGGTTCCAGCTTCTCCACATCATTCTCAACTGATGATTTTAGTTGTTCTAGTGGCTGTGTAGTGTATCTCATTGTGGTTTTAATTTGCATTTTCCTAATGTCTAACAATGCAGAGCATCTTTTCATATACCTATTTGCTGTTTGTACCTCTAATTTAGTTAAGTGTTTATCACATCTTTTGTCCATTTAAAAATTAGGTTATTAGTCTTTTTATTATTGAGCTTTAAGAGTTCTTTATATATTCTGGATATGAATCCTTTGTCAGGATGTTTTAGAATTATTTTCTCCCAGTTTGTCTTTTCATTTTTTTAATGGTGTCTTTTGAAAAGCAATAGTTTTTAATTTTGAAGTCCAATTTATCAATATTTATTATTGCTCTTGCCTAACCCAAGGTCACAAAGATTTTCAGCTCTTACACTTAGGTCTCATCCATTTTGAGTTAATTATTTTTGTACATGGTGTGAGGTTCTTTTTCTTTTTGGCAAATGGACATCTAATTACTTCAGTATCATTTTTGAAAAGACTACCCTTTCTCATCTGGTTGAAAATTAATTGGTCCTATATATGAGGGTCTATTTCTAGACTGTTTCATTAATCTATGTGTATGCTTACCAGTGCTACAATGTCTTGATGATTGCTTTACAGTTAGTTTTGAAATCAGGCAGCCTAAGTCCTTCAATTTTGTTCTTTTTAAAAAGTGTTTGGCTATTCTAGGTGCTTTGTATTTCTATATAAATTTTAGGATCAGTTTGCCAATTTCTAAAACAAAGTCCTGCAGGAATTTTGATAGGGAATGGGTTAAATCTGTAGATCATTCTGGGGAAAACTGACATTTTAATAATACTGAGCTTTCTAATCCTATTTATTTAGGTCTTCTTTAATTTCTCTCAGCACTCTTTTGCAGTTTTCAGTGTGCAAGTATTACAGTTCTTTGGTTATATTTATTCCTAAGTATTTTACTTATTATTATTATTTTTGGTGAGCAAGACTGGCCCTGAGCTAACATCTGTGCCAATCTTCCTCTATTTTGGATGTGGGATGCTGCCACAGCATGGCCCGATGAGTGGTGTGTAGGTGTGCACCTGGGATCCAAAACCACAAACCCCGGGCTGCTGAAGTGGAGTGCATGAACCCAACCACTGTGCCACCTGAATGGCCCCAGTTTTATTATTTTTGATGTTATTGTGAATAGAATTACTCTTTTAATTTGAATTTCACTATATGTTCATTGCTAGTATATGGAAATACAACTGATTTTCGTATGTTGAGCTTGTATTCTGAGTCCTTGCTAACTCACTCATTAGTTCTGGTAGCTTTTATATAGATTTCTTAATATTTTCTACTTAAAGTTTACATAATCTATGAATAGAGAGTTTTACTTCTTCCTTTCCAATCTGAATACTTTTAATGTCTTTTTCTTGTCTTACTGCACAGGATAGGACCCTCAGTTACAAGGTTGAGTAGAAATGATGAAGAATAGAAACATCCTTGCCTTGTTCCTCATCTTAGTGGGAAGGCATTCAGTTTTTCACCATAAGTATGATGTCAACTATAGATGTCTTTTGTCAAATTAAGGAAGTTCCCCTTTATCCTTACTTGGGTGAGAGTTATTGTGAATGGATGCTGGATTTTTGTCATATGCTTCTTGTGTGTCTATGGAGATGATCATGTGTTTTTTGTTCTTTATTATATTAATATGGTATATTACATTAATAGATTTTCAAACGTTAAGTCAGCCTTCCCTTCCTGGGATAAACTCCACTTAGAGTGTATAATCTTTTTTATATGCTGCTAGATTTGATATGCTGATATTTTGTAAGAAGTTTTATATTGATGTTTATGAGAGATATTGGTTTGTAGCTTTCATTGCTTGTGATGTCTTTGTCTGGCTTTGGTATCAGGGTAATATTGGCTTTATAAAATGAGTTAAGAAGTGTTCCCTCTTACTATTATTTTCTGAAATTACTTGTGGAAGATTGGTATTATTTTTTTCCTTAAATATTCGGCAGAATTTGTTAGTGAAACCATCTGGACCTGGACGTTTCTTTTGGGGAAGACTTTTAATAACTAAGTATGTTTACTTGATATAGTCTATTCTGATTTTCCACTTCTTCCTAAGTCAGTTTTGGTAATTTGAGTTTTTCTAGGGTTTTGTCTCAGTTCATCTCAGGTGTGAAATTTATTGGGATAAAGTTGTTCATAATATGCCTTTATAATTATTTTAAGTTCTGTAGTGTCTATAGTGTTGCCTTCCTCCTTCATTCCTCATTTTGTTAATTTATGCCTTCTCTTTTTTTCTTGGGCTAGCTAAAGGTTTATTTATTTATTTTTTAAATCTTTCCAAAGAACCAACTTTTGGTTTCATCAATTCTTTCATATTGTTTTCTTATTTTCCATTTCATGTATTTCTACTCTGATCTTTATTATTTCCTTCTTTCTACTTATTTTGGGTCTGGTTTGCTCTTCCTTTTTCTAGACCTTTCTGAGCCATAAACATCCCTCTAAGTACTGCTTTAAGTGCACCCCATACATTTCATATATTCATTTATTTTCAGTCATCTCAGGATAATTTTAAATTTCCCCATGCTTTCTTCTTTGGACCCATGTGTCTTTTAGAAGTGTGTTATTTCCAAATATTTTGGGGTTCCCAGATTTCTTTCTGTTACTGATTTCTAATTTAATTCTATTATGGTCAGACAACATACTTTATATTACTGTAATCCGTTTGAATTTATTGAATCTTGTTTTATTCACCTAACATATGGTCTGTCCTGGAGAAGTTTTGTGTGCACTTGAAAAAAATGTATATTTTGCTGTTGTTTTGTGGAGTGTTCTCTATATATTGATTAGATCAAATACATTGACTGTGTTGTTCAAGTCTTCTGTATCCTTACTGATTGTCTCTAGCTCTATCACTTACTGAAAGAAGAGTGTTGAAATCTCCGACTATAATTGTTGAATTGTCTGGCAATTTTTGTTTCATGTATTTGGGGGCTCTGTTGTTAGGTACATATACATTTAAAATTCTTGTATCTGGCTATTACATTTTAACTGCTGGTGAAGTGGGAATTTCCATGTTTATTTCCTGGGTGAAATTTCTGTCTTTTGACTGTTTTAGAATTAGTCAACATTCATGTTCTTACTATTGATCTTGAAGAACCTGATTTATAAAAGAACACTATTGGTCATATGATGCAACCCAGTTTGTCTCCCTTTTGATTGTGATACAGAATTTGTCACTATTTTAAATGTACTCAGATCTATAAATAATTTCCTTATAAAATTCTTCCATTACTTTTATGCTTTTAAAGTCTATTTATTTGCATGCAGACATCAGTTTAATATGCACTTTTCTTTTCACCCCATCACAGACAGCCAACATTTTACTGACTAGTTAGTCTTTTCTTGACACATTTAAGACACTATCTTTATTATATACTACATTGCTATGCATAAATTTTCTGTTTTGGCATGGATACTGTACTGGGTTTAATTACTATGGCTTTATAGTACACCTCCCCCATACCCCACCACACTTTTGTTTCTTTTCAAAACTCACTGCTAGTCCTGTGTATTTATTATTGTTCCATGTGAGTTTTAGAATTAGTTTATCAAGTTCCACAACATATTTGGGGGGATTATATGAAATTAATAAATTAATTTGAACATGGCAAATGGTCTTTAATATCTTTTGGTGAAATTTAATATTTTCTTCATATATATTTTTCAAGTCACTTTTTTTCTTGATATTACAAATGTGAATTTTTTTCCTATTATATTTTTAACTGGTTACTTCTGGAGTATGGGATTAATACCCTTTACCTGTTAAGGAGGTGTTCTTAAGTTTGCTTAGTTTTTAGATTTTTTTTTTCCAAACCAGAAAACATTAAATTTTTATCACATGCTTTCAAAGAATCAATTTATATTTTATGTTTTTTTTCCTCCTTTAATCTGTTAGTGACAGATTTTGTAAAGTTGAACCACTGTTACAATCTTGGGATAAAACCCACTTACTTATGATGTATTCTTTTTTACATACTGATAGATTTGACAAATTACTTAATCTTCTGTTGTTCAGCTTTCTTATCTGTAAAATGGGAATAACAGCATCTACAAAATAGGGTTTTTGTGAGCATCCAATGAATTAAAATATTTAGAATAGTGCTTGGCACATAGTATACTTTGTGTGTGTGTAAATTAATAGATTTATTTCTTGAGAGGACAGCCTAATTCATTTCTTTCAGTCTACAGGTTACAAATTTCCCCTTGTCCATATCTGGTAGATTCAATATAATGCTTTGATTGCCTGGTTCTAAAAGGACTGTAATTTGTATTTTGATTTCCTCTTTATCTTAACAGTTATTTTAAATTAAAAAAATTTTATTTTTAACTTTCCAGATATGTTCATTTTGTTGTTTTTTGTTGTTGCTAATTTCAAGTTACTTTTTTTTGGTGAGCAAGATTAGCCCTGAACTAACATCTGTTGCCAATCCTTCTCTTTTTGCTGAGGAAGATCAGCCCTGGGCTAACATCCATGCCCATCTTCCTCTACTTTATATGCGGGACTCCTGCCACAGCATGGCTTGATAAGTGGTGCATAGGTCCGCACCCAAGATCTGAACCTACGAACCCTGGGTCGCCAGAGACGAGCATACGAACTTAACCACTATGCCGCTGGGCCGGCCCCTCAGGTTACATTTTAAATAACAAACGTGGCCCATATGCTGGCAATTGAAAAAAAAAAACCTGCTGAATTACCTTGTGCCTTAATAAATAGGTGCTTTTGTGGTGGTTCATGTGTTCATGTGGTTGGGTACCAAGTATACTTTTGATACCTCTATGAAAGTATTCTTATTTTTTTTGGCCTATTTGATTTGTTAGTTTTTACATGACTGTGGATTTGTCAGTTTCTTCCTGTATTTCTATCAGATTTGTTTTATATATTGCATAAAGTTCATATCTTAGTTAAATGAATAGTAACAAGAGGAAATAAGGTATGGCAATAGAATTCAAAGCTTAAAAAGAGACTTGTCAGTATTTCAACAGTTGGCCATGAAAATATTACCTCTGTGTTAGGTATGAATTTAAAGAATAACATACAGTTGGATTTTTAATTCAATCTGAGTTTTGTGATTGATACTATATCTGGACTTAGTCTGGCTATTTGTTTTGTACTGTTTTTATCTTTTTGTCTCTTCTTTCTTACTATAGTGGACATCTGTTGTTCCTTTTTCACTATAGCATTCCCCCTTTTTCTGGCCATATTCTCTGATTTCCCCAATTTTCCTTGGGAAAACATATGGTTTCGAGGGAATTGACTCATGTCCAAGCTTAGTTCTAGGCCTAACTCCTTCAGGAGTTGGTATAGGGATTGGACTCAAATCAAGCCAATTACAATCAAAGGGACACAAATCCTGGGCTTTTGTTGGAGCTTGTGAGAAAGGGATTTTCTCTTTTATTTGAACTTGAAGCTATTAGGTGATCATCTTGCTACCACATATGAAATATTTGCTGAAGAATGAAAGAAAAGCATTATCTAAGAGATGAAAGAGATAAAATCTGAGTCTCTGAAGTCAGTACTATTCCTGGACTTTTCAGTTCTATAAGCCAATAATTTCCTTTTTGCTTATGCTTTTTTTTTTTTTTTTTTTTTTGCTTATGCCAATTTGAGTTGAGTTTAGGTCACTTGTTGATTAACGCACTTTTCTTCTAGTAGATTGAGTTTTTTTTTACTCAGTGTTTTCCGGTTAATAACCTATTATCTTTTTCTAAAAATGATTGGAAAGTTTTCCATTTTTATTCTTTTAGTGATTGACCTTAAACTTTTAAGACATACTTTAACTCTAGCCATTGTTAGGGAAATAGGAATTATCAGTATCTATATTCTCCACTCTAATAAAGATTCATAACATATTACCCTTGACCTCCTTTTACTCTCTTATGTTAACAGTATCTGTGATCAATACTTATCTAGTTCTAAGAATAAATTTTACTAATTTTGTTGCTCAGGATTATTTCTTGCATCCCACTATTCCTCTAGGATCCATTTACTTTCTTGCTGGGGAATATTGTTCAATATTTCTTTCAGAGGTAGTCTTTGGGTGGTAAACTTTTTGCATTTCTGAATGTAGGAAAATGTCTTTATTTGGCCTCAAAATAGGAACAGAATTCTAGGTTCAATGTTATTTTCTTTGCAGTATTTCAATGATATTGCTCCATTTATTTTTGTGTTCACTTTGTGGGTAATCTGTTTTTTCTTTCTAGTAGATTTTCAGTTCTCTATTTCTTATGTTCTAAAATTTCACTTTAGTACAGGGATTGGCAAACTACAATCTGTGGGCCAAATCTGTCTTGCCACCTGTTTTGCTATGGCCAATGAGCTAAGAATGGTTTTACATTTTTACATGTGAAAAAAAAAAACTAAAAGAAGAATGTTTCATGACGTGAAAATGAAGTTAATATTTCAGTATCTATTATTGAAATTTTATTGGAACATGGCCACATTCATTTGCTTCATATTATCTATGGCTACACTCATACCACAGTGGCCAAGCTAAGTAGTTGTGATAGAGGTCTATAAAGCCTAAAATATTGACTACCTGGCCAGAAAAAAATTGCTGATTCCTGTTCCTGTGTATAT
Source organism: Tapirus indicus (assembly GCA_031878705.1). Classification (NCBI taxonomy): domain Eukaryota; kingdom Metazoa; phylum Chordata; class Mammalia; order Perissodactyla; family Tapiridae; genus Tapirus; species Tapirus indicus. The sequence goes on from CM062920.1 coordinate 16,122,583, forward strand.
TTTTATTTGTTTAAACAGCTAAAATTCTGGGAATTATCTGGCTATTATTTCTACTGGTTTCTACAAGGATTTTTTACCCCATATCACAATCAATATTCCAAATGAAAAACTTTTCAGATGTGTCCATTCTATTATTCAGTCCAATGATTGTTTTTCATTTAAAAATTTTTTCATGTCCAAGAAAGTGGCCAGTCTTGCTTCAAGACTGCAACATTCTCTCTTCTCTCTCTAAAAATAGTAAATATACTAATTTTGATGTCTTGTTCTGATTGCTGTAGTGAGTCTCCTTCCATGGGTGAAAGTTCTTTCATTTGTTGAATATTTTATTGATATTTGTCAACTGTTTGATATTTGTCTACTTTTCTATGTAGTTGAGAACAGACTGCTGCCTCTGTTTGCACTGGGTGCTTAGGAGGGGACAGTGTGGGGTTGCTAGTGTTTTCAATGATAATAGGGGGATGGATGGGCCATGCTGCTGGTGTATGGATATTTCAGTGGCTGTGCTTTCTCTGCTCCAAGATCCTACACTTACTGCTTTTGTCTTTCCTGTACGTGTAGGATGGGATGTATACGGTTTGACCTACCTGGATGCTTCTTTTTCTGGTCTCTCTCTTGCTCTTGGTTTCAGTGAAATTCAGGTATGGATCATCCTTAAGTGTTGCTCCCTTTATCTCTAGCAATTATCTTCCGCATTCTCCTGCATAGAACCTAACCTCTGCCTCCCTCTTTAATCTGATTCCATCTGCTTTTCTTCATTTAGTCCACCGAAAGTTCCTCTTCTTATTTTAAGCGGTGCTCTGTGGTTCTTATTTATTTATTTTTGCTGAGGAAGATCAGCCCTGAGCTAACATCTGTGCCCATCTTCCTCTATTTTGTATGTGGGACACTGCCACAGCATGGCTTAATGAGCAGTGCTTAGGTCCACGCCCGGGATATGAACCTGTGAACCCTGGGCTGCTGAAGCAGAGTGCGTGAACTTAACCACTACGTCACCGGGCCAGCCCCCTGTAGGTCTTATTTTTATGTGGTGTGAGAAACTGAAAACTATGGTCTGCTTTCAGTCTACCTCCTTGAAATGAGAAGCTGGTCTGTATTATTGTTAGTTTTTAGAAGTCCACTGAAGTTTTGTTTGTGGCCTAATATGTATTTTGTAAATCGTCTAGGGAATAGTTTACTATGGCTGCCAACAATAGGTTTCAATTTCTTTTTTTCTTTTTGGAATTTTTGCTTCAAAAATCTGATCTTATCAGGACAGCTTTTTTTTTTTTTTCCTGTGAGGAAGATTAGCCCTGGGCTAACATCCATTGCCAACCCTCCTCTTTTTGCTGAGGAAGATTGGCCCTAGGCTAACATCTGTGCCCATCTTCCTCTATTTTATATGGGATGCCACACAGCATGGCTTGACAAGCAGCGCATCTGTCCACGCTTGGGATCCAAACCCGTGAACCCCAGGCCGCCAAAGTGGAGCGCGTAAACTCAACCGCTATGCCACCCAGTTGGCCCTGGGACAGCTTTTTTTAGCTGTTCATTCTTTTTTTATTCAACCTTTGCTGTCCTTCTATAATTGAATCCTTTTCTTTTAATACGTGAGTTTATTCCATTTACATTCACTGATCTAAAAATATTAGCCTTAGTTCTGTCATTTTTAGTTTATGCTGTGTGGTCTGTGCTTTTTTGTGTGTGTGTACATGTTTTCTGATTGAATTAGAATATTTAGAGTCTAGCTTTGGTTTCTCAAGTGTTTATTTTAAATTAATATTCTTAAACACTCAACTTGACTTATCAGCTTTAGAGGGTGTCTGTTGAGGCCCTGCTAATGAAACTTACACATATATTTCTTCCTCCTTTCTACCTCCCAATTTCAGTTAAATTGTTATTTCTAGGATGTTATACATATATTTCTTCCTCGTCTCTACATCTCAGTTTTAGTTACATTATTTTTTTCCCAGAATATTATGTTCTGATCTCTATCCTTTCTACATTTAAATGGATTGTATGCTATTATTTCTTTTCCATCATGGCTGCTCCATTTCTGGGGTCTTTATTTTGGTTCATCTCTTAATTTTATGATTATGTCCTTTTTAAAGAATAGCTCATGGGTGCTATATTCCCTCCAGTTCTTACACGTTTGAAAATATTCATTTGTGTTTTCATGCTTGAGAGTCATCTTGGGTTAGTATAAAATTTGGGGGTATAGACTTTCTTTCTCTGAGAAAATTGTAAATATTGTTTCATGGTCTTCCAGTACTCATTTTTACTGTGGAGTTATCTGAGGCAAGGCTCATTTTCCCCCCTTTGTCTGGTGACTTGCATTTTTAAAAAATGGAAAAAAAAACCTAAATAAACTTTTATTTATCTCTGAATTCTGGTAAATTCACCACACATATCTGGGGTCAATCATTATCAGTATTTCCTGGAATATGGTGTGACTTCTGACCTTTCAGATTCAGATTTTCTTTTATTTCAAAAAGCTTCTCTATTGTCTTTGAATATATATAGTTTTCTATTCCATTGGTTGTTGTCTAATACATATAAGTTAGATCCCTTTTGTTTTCCTTACATATACCTAAATTTCTTTCTAATACTTTTGTTCTTTTCTATTTCATTTTACTTGATCTTTCAAAGCCTTCTTCCATGTCTCTTTTTTTTTATGGTAGTCAAGAAATATACAACCACAAAATGATTTTTAATGGTTACATGGGACTGTACTGTGTATATGTAGGATAATTTTATTAATCTTACTATTAGATACTTAGATTGTCTCCAATTTTTCACTATTATAAACATCCACACATGTTCTTAACAGTAGTGATGTTGCTTCATAAGATCAGTCAGCTTACCCTAATTCTTACTAAGGAAGCTCAGTGCCAAAAAACTTTAAGTCATGCTTATGAATCCACCTGCCTCCTGTCTTTTCTTCTGAGGCAGGCTTAAGATAATCAACAAATTATGAATGACTTAAAGGGTTTCTAGGTCACTGACATAAAAATGAGAACCCAGTTCTGTGGCTAAGCATATTAAGAAAATCTCCAGATTAAAGAAAGTGGTTTGGTGATGGCTTCTTCAGTACTCTCAAAAAAGATATTAAAAACTTAACAGTAGGGATGAAAAATGTACAATCTCTATGGAGGACTATTTGGCATTATCTACTGAGCTGGATATTTTCTGTTTATCCTCTAGATCTACTCTCCCCCTAGCTCTGTGCTCCAGGAGGCTGACCCCAATGGATCACATCAGTGGGCTCTCTTGTCTTCTGGTTTCTGTTTGGAAGCCAATGGGAAGTGCCAGCAGGATACTAAGGGATATGAGGAGAATGAAATTGGGTATTTATTCTAGCGCTGTCTCTGAGCTGGGTTGCCATAGGTTGGCTAAATCCCGTTACTGAAGGTCACAAGTCCCGTCAGGTGACCCTCTTCCATATAGTTACTCTCTTTGGGTTCTGGTGATGGTTTCATCTCCTTGTCTTTTTAGGCCTAGGAATGGAAATGGCTCTCCACCATTGCTGGTTCTGTGTGTCTGCATCATTTCTTGTTGGTTTCTCTAAAAGCCTCCTATGTCTTTGCAAGTATGCTGTTTTCTACACTTCTAGAAATTTATGCTACATATGTATAAAATGACATGTATATAAGATTATTTATTGCAACATTTCTAATATTTTACTACTATTACTAGAGTAGTAATAGTACTATTATTACTATAGTAGTAATTTTACTATAGTAAAATATTAGAAATATAATGTCCATGAACAGAGGACTGTAAAATAATGGTATAACTATACAGTGGAATATTATGTAGCTGTAAAAAAAACTTAGAACATTTATTAGATACATCTGTGGAATAATCTCCAATTTATTGGGTTTTTTCCCCCAACCCTGTTATTCTTTTATTAAATTTTTATTCATATACTCAAGGCCCCAAAAATATTTGTGAAGCCTCATTTATAGCTTAGTGATCATAAAATAAAAGTTCACCATGCTGTTCTCCCAATCTTTGTTACTGTTTTTAGGTTTATTGAAGTTTAATTGATATACAAAATATTATACACATTTAATGAATACATCTTCATGAGTTTGGACACGTGCATACATCTGTACCACAACCAAGGTACTAAACATATCCATCACCTCCAAAAATTTCCTTGTGTTCATTTGTGTGTGTGTTTTTTTTTTGGTAGGAACACTTAACATGAGCTCTATCCTCTTAACATATTTTAAAGTACACAATACCATATTTTTAACTATAGGTACTATGTTGTACAACACATCTCCAGAACTTATTCATCCTGTATAGTAGAAACATTATACAAATGTGGAAAAAAGCAAGGTACCAAACAAAGAATACAGTACGCTACCATATGTCTAAGAGAAAAATGAAATAAAAAAATATATGTATGTATTTACTTTTATATACATATACACACATATATGTGTACCTGTGTGTGTGTGTATGTGTGTATATAAGAGAGAGTATCTTTGGAAGGGTACACAAGAAAATGATAACTGGTGGCTTCTGGGGAGGAGAATTGGGTAGTAGGAAACTTTCATATTTATTCTTTTGTTTGACTATTACATCATATGAATGTATTGCCTATTCAAAAATACATTGCATTAATAATAAGGATTAATTGAGATCCTTAGAGAAAGAATGACTAAGGAAGAATTAGAAGAACTGCTAAAGGAATTGCTAGAAGATGATGGAAAGAGCTAGCAAATTATAAAGTTGCTGAAATGTTCTAAGCAGTGAAAATCTCAGATAGTTTTATTTCTTACCAGGGTCCCTTTATGGAATTTTACTCTATTATAAATTCTATGTAGAAGTTACTTTCTGTTCAGGGTTGAATGCACAAAACCATGTATGAAAGATTTGTTTTAAACATGATCATCTTTATTATTTAAAACAGCTTCAGTTTTTTTAGCCTCCTCTGTATTTACAGGGTTTACTAACGTCACTAACAAAGTAGTATGACTGCACAGTGATCTTAGTTTCCAGTGAAAGGTATAACTCTATTAAAGGAAATGCGATATGAGAAGACTTTTCATGAAATTAGTGAAGAAGAGAAAAGACGACTACTGGGGAAAATACTCAATTCAACTAAAGTTGGTTACTCATTTTTATGATATTCAAAAATAGGAAAGCATTAGTAGCTTGATTTTTGGGTTTTTTTTTTGGTGAGGAACTGTACCAGTCTTCCTCTATTTTGTATGTGGGACACCCCACAGCATGGCTTGATGAGTGGTGCGTCAGTCCACACCCAGGATCCGAACCTGCGAACCCTGGGCTGCCAAAGTGGAGCACATGAACTTAACCACTACGCCACTGGGCCAGGCCCAACTAGCTGGATTTTTTTAAGGTGCTTTTAATACTCCTGATATGGTTACCCTGTTAAAAAAACTTCTACAAGACACCGGGAGACTCACTCACCCTTCCTGGAACTGTGCTTGGGCAGATTCCTCTGCTACAAGAGTCTCATACTCCTCAGCAGCAAACCTGTCCCAGTCGGAGGGCTCAGGCCCATCATTCTCAACATCCTGATTGGAAAGAGGACAGCAACAGGAAATAAAAATAATCAAAGACAAAGGATTGGAGATAGGTTTTTTTCAGTGATATACAACATTTGTGGTGACCTATCTGAAAAATGTTTCATTTCAACATGTTAAAAGAGGTGCTAAAGTAACACTCCTAAAGTGATTTTCTTCACCTCCAATCACAAAAGTATAATAAACTGTTCAGCAGTTAGATTCTTTAGGTCTAGATCCCTTAGTGTTGTGATCAGAGATCCTTCTCTAGCCCCTTCTCCCTTGGCACTTTGCACAGCAGCTATCTGGAGTGACTTGTAATTTGCATATGCCCACCTGAAATGTACCATTTCCTCTGGCAAATTGTTATTGCTTCTTTAAAAGCCAGTTCAGACACCATGTCATCTGTGTTATCTTCCTGGAAACAGCCCTTCTCCCCCAAATCATTTCCTTCGCTATACTGTATATGCTTGATTGCCACCTCTTGCTCTTCTGTCTTTTTCATCTCCATATACACATTCTTTATATACTGAGTCTTTTTTGTCTCTGTATAACCAGTGTCTCTTTGACACAGTGCCTGGAATTTATTGACCACTTTCTGACTAATAATATTCTTTGCAGATCAGAACAAATATATTACTACCTCTTATAAATAAAAGTAAAATTTAAATGTAAAGATTTAAAAGTAAAATTTATAACAAATAAAAGAAGTGAAGGAGGAAAAGGCCATATATTTTCTTTTCCTTCTGCAATATGAGCAGCATCTTGGTTTATATGTTCCAGATATAATAAAGTTTTTCCATGATGAAAATGAGTTAGCACAGCCCTAGGATGTAAGGTTAGTTATGCCTAGAAGAATGCGAGTACCTAAATATTGACCACACAATGTGTTAATTACTATGTTTAATCCATTTTAAGAATCCCCATTCCACTCTTTTAACGTCTCTGAAATTGGCATGCATCTTAGACTTACAATTGGAAGTGTTTTTTCTTACTTAAAAGTATATAAAATAATGGGGCATCTTAAGTTCAATGAAATATAATGCTGGCTTTAGGCTAGTGATAATGCACCTTGATATGCTCCAAGATCAGGTGCAGAGTATTTGTTTTTAGAAAGTCATCTTCTTATTCTAACTACTATTTAGGTCAAACAGTTATGCAACATGTGGAAGAAAAAGAAAAGATTGCAAAAGTTTCCTGTAGTTGTACTTCTGTAGGACTCAAACTGAAATAGTCCTTTTCTATCAATGTAATTTTTACTTTTTAAACAGGTGAATAAAAGGGGAAGTAGTGCTATTCTGCTTTGTTTTGTTTGGTTTTTTTTCTGGACATGGATCATATATCCATGGTTTTCTGAGGGTCCACGGGTTTTTGTGTGTGGGGAAGGGTGCTCATCTCTATTCAGGTGTAGAATGATTTCATACAGAGTCATGCACAGCAATTATTAACACTTGAAAATGTGTTCTATCATCTGAAGGCTGGCTGTCATGGAGAGTTTCTAGTTTTCATTATGATAGGGAAATCTATTTACTATGTCATCCAGGAAATCAATGGCACAACTAAATCAAGCCCAATATACTTTCTAATACAGATGTGCCTATTGACATATTTTTTAAAAATTAGGACAAATTTTTTTCAAAACTTCTTTTGTAATAGTTTCAAATGTATATCTAAGTACACAGGCCATACAGTTCATTCAATGATAGACAAATGCAGGTTACCTAAACTTGAAGATTAGCTGTGGGGAGAGATGTGATCTACGTCCTTTATTCTCTCTTTTCAGTATGTGATGAAATGTTTTAAATGTTACCTCTTTAAATACCGAGATTCCTGCAGACAGGAGACCATTTTTCTCTGTAGCACACAATCCCTGATATTGCAGCCCTAAAATAGAAGTTAAAACTGTACTGGTACCTTCTGGACTGCAAAGGGATCTCTCTGTTCATGGTCTAAGTATTTCTCCAGATTAAAGAAAGTGTCATAAAAGATGTGAGCCATTCTGCATCTCTTCAGATCTCGTAGAGTTATTTTGCCTAAGTGAAAACAAATCTGGTAAATTCCGAGAGCTGTTTTGGCAAGCGAAAAAAACTTTTACTGAAGTTTAAAAGTATATGTATATGTTTATTTTATATAAAAATGCCATCTTTTTTTAAGGTAAAATTCACCATTTTATTTAATTAATTAATTTATTTTGTGTGAGGAAGACCTGCCCTGAGCTAACATCCGTTGTCAATCCTCCTCTTTTTGCTGAGGAAGACTGGCCCTGGGCTAACATCTGTGCCCATCTTCCTCTACTTTATATGGGACGCCGCCACGGCATGACTGATAAGCAGTGCGCCGGCGCCCGGGATCCGAACCCGCGAACCCAGGCTGCCAAAGCACAACATAAACCACTGCGCCACCGGGCCAGACCCAAAATTCAACATTTTAAAGTGTACAATTCAGTGGCTTTTACTACATTCACAATGTTGTCAACTATCACCTCTATCGAGTTTCATGACATTTTCTTCACCCCAAAAGGAAACTCTACCCTTCAAGCGGTCCCACCCAACACTCCAAGCACCAGCCCTGGGCAATCACTACAACTGCTTTCTGTTTCTATGGAAAAAATCCTGTCTCTTAAACAGGATTTGCCATTAATTGTTGGTTCTACACTAATAGTAAAGGAGAAGCTTAAATACTTCTGTATTTGGGAAGCCTGTATGGAAGACTCTGGAAAGTTAAATAATTTAGGACAATCCAGGATTATGTGCCCTGCTCTGTTACATAGGTGAACAGTGCAAAAGGCCCTTTTCTCAATCTTACCATCGCTGGCTGGCTTCACCAGGTCAAGCATCTGGCATAGCAAATCATGGAACGGCAAGGGCTCAATGCCCATGGCTTCCATCCGTTCACACTGCTCCTCGTAGAAGTACTCCAGCTCGTACATGGAGAGTACACCATCCCCATCCACATCCATGCAGCGGAACCAATACTCAATGCTGGAGGTAAGGACACTCATTAGCAATGGCCTGGTAAAGGTCCTTTCTTCACCCAGATTTATTATTGCCCATGTTTCTTTTTAGAAGTTATGTATGTGTATACTTTAGACTCAAGAGAGACAGTTTTACAAAATTTGTTAGAAAAAATGGCAGACCCTTTCTTCCCTTTATTTTCCCTTCCCTAGAACCAACCACTTTCAACACATGATTATTCTGGTTTTTACCTTTATATTTTCAGGTAAGATGCCTATATTGCTCCTTGTAAGAACTGTGTATTAATTTTGCACTATGAAAGATGAGGTTTTAGCTCTTTAATCACTCATTCTACTTTACATACATGCCCTTCTCAACCCTTTAACATAGTCAAATTACTCAACATTCAGAGTTTATAACTTTATATTTTTCTTTTATCTCTTATTTGCTTAGTTTTCTGTGTACAAGTTACTAATTCAACTCCAAAAGTCTCTGCCTGTTTTCTACATCCATAATCTGTCCCATCAGCTATTCTATTAATTGGATTTTCTTGATAAAGTCTTTCTCGGTTCCTTCTGGCCTACTCTAATATGGACTGGTTGATATCTAGGCCTGCTTCACAGTTTCATCCTAGGGATTCCTTTCACCTTTCTCCTGTTTCTTGCATCTCACATTTTCCTCATTCTTGGTTTACTTCTTTTTGTGGTGTAACACATTCTTCAGGAGCTTCCTAAAAATGGGAGCATGGCAGGTATATTTTTTGAGATCTTGGATAGTTGAAAATACCTTTTATCTACCACCTAACTGGGTTCGTATTTTGGCTAGTTAAAGAATTATAGCTTGGTGATGCTTTTCCTTCAGAATTTTAAAGGCACTGATCCATCATCTTCTATCTACCCACTGTTGTTGAGAAATCTAAAGCATGCTGATATCTGATCCTATGACTATAATCTTTTTTTTTTCCCTTGGAAGTCTGTAGATGTTTCTCTGAGTCTCTGGTGTTTTGAAATATCATGATGAAGTGCCTTGGTCTGGGTCTAATTCATCTATTTTGCTGGACTTTCTGAGAGCCTGCTCAATTTGGAAACTAGTATCCTTTAGTTCTTGGACATTTTCTTAAATTATTTTATTTCTTCTCTGCCTCTCTTTCCCCTTATCTATTCTCTTTTTTTGGAATGCCTGTTATTCAAATCTGCCCGGTCCAATATGGTAGCCACTAGCCACATGTAGCTAGTCCAATCTGAGATGTCTGTAAGTACAAATACACAACAGATTTTTGAAGACAGTAAGAAAAAAAGAGTAAAACATTTTATCAATGTTTTTATATTGATTACATGTTGAAATAACATTTTAGATATATTGGGTTAAATAAGATATATAATTAATTTTATTTTACTTTTTTATTGTGGCTAATTTTATTTAAAATTTTTTCTTTTCTTTTTTTTTTTTTGTGAGGAAGACCAGCCCTGAGCTGACATCCATTGCCAATCCTCCTCTTTTTGCTGAGGAAGAATGGCCCTGGGCTAACATCCATGCCCATCTTCCTCTACTTTATATGGGACGCCGCCACAGCATGGCTGACAAGCAGTGCGTTGGCAGGTGCCGGGGATCTGAACTTGCGAACCCTGGGCTGCCAAAGCGCAAAGTGAACCGCTGCGCCACTGGACTGGCCCCTAAAAATTTTTTTCTTTAACATTTTAAATAAAAATTGCATTTAAGGTATACAGTGAGATAATTTGATATACATAGTGAAACAATTACTACAGTAAAGCTACTTAACATTATCACCATTTTACCATTTTTGGGGGGCAGGGGGTGAGAGGACCTGAAATCTACTCTCTTAGCAAATTTCCAGTATTTAGTATTATCAACTATAGTTATCATACTGTACATTAGATCTTCAGACTTATTCATTGTACATAACTGCAATTTTTTACCCTTTGAACAGCATATCCCCATTTCCCCCACACCTCCAGCCTCTGGTAACGACCATTCTACTCTCTGCTTCTATGAATTTGACTTTTTTAGATTCCATATATAAGTGAGATTGTGCAGTATTTGTTTTTCTGTGCCTGACTTAAATCATTTAGCATAATGTACTCCAGTTTCACCCAGGCTGTTGCAAATGACAAAGGATTTCCTTCTTTTTAAAGGCTGAATAATATTCCATTGTGTGTGTGTGTGTGTGTGTGTGTGTGTGTGTGTGTACACACCACATTTTCTTCATCCGTTTATTCACTGAGGGACATTTAGGTTGATTCTATATCTTGGCTGTTGCTGAATAATGCTGCAATGAACATGGGAGTGTAGATATCTCTGCAAGATACTGATTTCAGAGTTCCGGTTCAAGAATGACAATGTAGGAAGATCCTGAGCTCACCTCCTCCCACAGACACAGCAAATCTACAGCTACATATGGAACAGTTTCCTCTGAAAAAAACCTAAAAACTAGCTGAGTGACTCCTACACATCAGGCAAATGAGAAAAAAAACCCATATCTAAGCAGGTAGCAGAGGCTGAGACACAATCTTGCCATAAACTCCACCTCTCCGCATGGCAACCCAAAATCAGGAGGGCACTCAGAATGTGGACTTCCCCCTGAGGAATGAAGAATTTGAACCCCACATTGGGCACCTCAACTTTCGAGATCTGCAACTGAAAGACGACTCCCCAAAACGTTTAGCCTTGAAAACCAACGAAGCTTGTGTCCATGAGACCCATAAGGCTATAGTGAAGTGAGAAACAGCTCTTAAAGGACTCCTGTGCTTGAACTCACCTGCCCCAGGGCTTAGTGCAAAAGCAGTTGATAGAGAGGTGCCAAGACTTTCGGTGAAAGAAATTCATTTCCTTATCTTAAAGCCTTGGCCTAAGAGGCAGGCATCTAATTTAACACACATCTAGGGGCCTGTGGTTGTACCCTCTGGGGACAGAGGCTAGCAGGCACCATCTTTACACTCTCCCTCTGTCTCGTTCCAGCCAGTGGGCACCATCTTAGTACTCTCCCTCTGCTTCACTCCAGAGTGCCAGTATTTCCCAGAGGGGAGCTTTTACATGCATCTGGTGCCCTGGTTTTTCTGTCTGGTGCCCCAGTTTTTGTGGCTGCTGCCTAGGGTATGTCCCTTGACTGCCTGTCTTGGGAGGCCAGGGTGGCTTGTGTTCCTGCGTCCCATGGGACTATAACAATTGGAGACAGTTCTTATCAGGTTACCATACCCAGAGCACTGCACAGACAGCAGACTGAAACACATCCCTAGTCTTTCAGTGAAAGAGGTCTATTTGTCTAGAAACTTGGGCCTGAGGGGCAGGCTTCTGGTTTGGCACACATCTGGAGGCCTATCTCAGGAAACAGAGGCTGGTAGATGCAGTCTTTGACCTCCCTCTCTGCCACTCTCCAGCAGCCAGTATCTCCCAGAAAGGAGCTTATACCCTTGTCTGATGCCTGGATTTTTGCGGCTGCCCCCAGGGACATCTATAGATTATCTGGCTCTGGTGGCTAGTGCGGCTTATGCTTGCAGGTTCCACAGGATTGTAAACAATGGAGAGAGTTTTTAAATGGCCATCACCCCCAGGGCACAGCAGGAGGCAACAGACCCAGGAGCCTAGTCTTTCTCTGAAAAAAGACTACTAACTTATCATCTTAGCTGCTGTCAGAGGGGGCAGGCTTCTAATTAAACACACATCTAAGGGCTGACAGTAATCCTTTCCAGAGACCTTGGAGGGTGGGTGCTATCTTCATGCTCTCCCTCTGCTGCACTCCAGAGTGCCAGGATCTCCTGAAGGGGAGCTTTTACATGCATCGGGTGCCCCAGTTTTTGTGGCTGCCACCCAGGGGACAGCCCCTGATTGCCTGGCTCTGGTGACTAGACGGGCTTGCATTCCTGGGTCCTACAGGACTGTAACTATCAGAGAGACAGTTCTTGGCAGGCTACCACACCCAGAGCACTGCACAGACAGTAGACTGAAACATACCACCAGTCTTTCTGTGAAAGAGGCCTATTTGTTTGTGCTGGGGTTTCAGCCTGCGTGGCAGTCTTCAGGTTTGGCACATATCTAGGGCCCTAACGAGGTGCTTTCAGGGAACATAGACTGGTGAATGCCATCTTAGCGGTCTCCCTCTGCCTCGCTCCAGCTTACTGGTATCTCCTAAAGAGAGCTTATACACTTGTCTAATGCCCCAATTTTTGTGATTACTGCCCAGGGGACACCTCTAGATTGCTTAGCTCTGGGCTCATGCTTGCAGTCTCACAGGACTGTACATATTTGCAAAATTTAAAAGCTGCTGCCTGAGGATCTGGTTTCTAATCAGCCTGAATCTAGGTGCTGACTGAGACCCTCCTCTTTGGGACAATGACAAGTCCTGGCACATGCTCAAATACTGGGAGCCATTAGAAATAAAATAGGCTGCTGTGACAATCACAAAGGTTTGAGAGACAACCAAGAGCTAGGGCAGGGCTGAGTGATAAGATGCATTTCTGATATGAGGCCACTACTTCAAGACTGAGAGAGATGGCTGTTTTATTTAAGGCATCAAAACCAACAAAAAGAGTCAAGCAAAATGAAGAAACAGAGGAAGATGTTCAAAACTAAAGAACAAGATAAAACCTCAGAAAAAAATCCTTAATGAAATGGAGATAAGTGATTTAATTGATAAAGAGTTCAAACCAATGGTCATGAAGATGCTCACAAAAACTCAGATGAATGAGTGGACACAGTGAGAACTTCAACAATGAGACAGAAAACAAGAAACTACCAAACAGAAATCACAGAGCTGAAGAATACACTAACTAAACTGAAAAATACACTAGAGCGGTTCAGCATCAGACTAGATGAAGCAGAAGAAAAGATCAGTGAACCTGAAGACAGGGCATTAGGACTTATCCAAAAGAGCAGCAAAAAGAAAAAATTATGAAAAAAAGTGAAGATGCTTAAGGGACTTAGGGGAGAACATCAAACAGATCAACATTTGCATTACAGGGGTCCCAGAAAGAGAACAGAGAGAGAGAGGGGCAGAAAATGTATTTGAAAAAATAATAGCTGAAAACGTCCCTAACATGGTGAAGGAAACAGACATCCAGATCCAGGAAGCCCAGAGAATTCCAAATAAGAGGAACCCAAAGAGACCCATACCAAGACACATTATAATTAAAGTGTCAAAAGTTAAAGACAAAGAATCTTAAAAGCAGCAAGAGAAAAACAACCTTATTATGTACACAGGAACCCCCATAAGATTGTCAGCAGATTTTTCAGCAGAAACTGTGCAGGCCAGAAGGGAGTGGCATGATATATTCAAAGTGCTGAAGGAAAAAACTTCCAACCAAGAATACTCTACCCAGGAAAGTTGTCATTCAGAACTGGAGAGACATAGTTCTCCAGACAAGCAAAGCTAAAGGAGTTCATCACCACTAGAATCGCCTTAAAAGAAATGTTAAAGGGATTTTCTCTAAGCTGAAAAGAAAGAGCACTAATTAGTAACAAGAAAACATATGAAGTATAAATCTCACTGGTAAAGGTAAATATATAGTAAATGTTGTGGATTAATCACTTATAAGGCTAGTATGTAGGTTAAAGAAAAAAGTGGTAAAAATAAGTATAACTACAATAATTAGTTAAGGGATACACAAGATAAAAAGATGTAAAATTTGACATTAGAAACATAAAATGGGGGGGGGAAGAGAGTAAAAATGTAGACTTTTAGAATGCATTCAAACTTAAGTTCTTATCAACTTAAAATAGACTATTTTTAATTTAAGATGTTATATATAAGCCTCATGGTAACCACAAAGCAATAACCTGTAGTGGATACACAAAAGTTAAAGAGAAAGGAATCTAAGCATACCACTAAAGAAAGTCATCAAACCACAAAGGAAGAGAGCATGAGAAGAAAAAAGGAATGCAAGAATGTACAAAACAGCATGAAAACAATGAACAGAATGGCTGTAAGTATAGACCTGTCAACAATTACTTCAAATGTAAATAGGCTAAATTCTCCAATCAAAAGACACAGAGTGGCTGAATGGATAAAAAAACAAGACCTATCTATATGCAGCCTACAAATGATTCACTTCAGATGTAAGGACACACACAGACCAAAAGTGAAGGCAAGGAAAAAGATATTCCATGCAAAAGGAAACCAAAAGAAAGCTGGGGTAGCTATGATTATATCAGACAAAAGACTTTAAAACAAAGACTGTAATAAGAGACAAAGAAGGGCATTACAGAATGATAAAGGGGTCAATCCAACAAAGGAATATAACATTTGTAAATATTTATGCACCCAACATATAGGAGCACCCAAATATATAAAGAAAATATTACCAGACCTAAGTAGAGAAATAGATAGCAATACAATAATAGCAGGGGACTTTAATACTCCATTTTTGTCAATGGATAGATCATCCAAACAGAAAATCAATAAGGGATCATCAGCCTTAAATGGCATGTTAGACTAGATGGACTTAACAGATATATACAGAATGTTCCATCCAAAAGCAACAGAATACACATTCTTCTTACTGCACATGGAATTTACTCCAGGATAGATCATATGTTAGGTCACAAAACAAGTCTTAATAAATTTAAAAAGATTGAAATCATATCAAGCATCTTTTCTGATCACAATTGTATGAAACTAGAAATCAATTATATGAAGAAAACTGGAAAATTCACAAATATGTAGAGATTAAACAACGTGCTACTTTTAACACCCAATGGGTCAAAGAAGAAATCAAGAGAAAGCAAAAAATACTTTGAGACAAAAGAAAATGGAAATACATTTCAAAACTTATGGGATGCAGCAAAAGCTGCTCTAAGAGGGAGGTTTATAGCAATAAATGCCTACATCAAGAAACAAGGAAAATGTCAACCTAACTTTATACCTCAAGGAACTAGAAAAAAAAAGAACAGATGAATCGTAAAGTTAGTAGAAGGAAGGAAATACACCAGAGTGGAAATAAATGAAACAGAGACTAAAAAGACAATAAAAAAGATCAATAAGGGCTGGTTCTTTGAAAAGATAAACAAAATTGACAAACCTTTAGATAGAGTTACCAAAAAAAAAAAAAAAAAGAGGACTCAAATTCAGAAATTAAAGAGGAAATATTGACTGATATAACAGAAACACAAAGGATCATAAGAGACTACTATGAACAATTATTCACCAACAAATTTGACAGCCTAGAAGAAATGGATAAATTTTTAGAAACACACAACCTGCCAAGATTGAATCATGAATAGAAAATCTGAACAGATGGATTACTAGTAAGGAGACGGAATCAGTAATCAAAAACGTCCCAACAAACAAAATTCCAGGATGAGATGGCTTTACTGGTGAATTTTACCAAACATTCAAAGAATTAATACCAGTCCTTCTCAAACTCTTCCAAAAAACAGAAGAGGAGGGAACACTTCCAAACTCATTTTATGAGGCCAGCATTACCCAGATAACAAAACCAGCAAGGATGCCACAAGAAAAGAAAATTACAGGCCAGTATTCCTGATGAACATAGATGCAAAAATCCTCAACAAAATATTAGCAAACTGAATACAACAATACAGTAAAATTTATGGATCATACACACGATCAAGTGGGATTTACTCCAGGGATGTAAGGATGGTTCAACATCTCCAAATCAATATTTCCACATATTTGTGAATTTTCCTCCTGTTATTGATTTTTAGTTTCATACCATTGTGGTCAGAAATGATACTTGATATAATTCAATTTTCTTAAATTTATTAAGACTTGCTTAGTGGCCTAACATATGATCTATCCTGGAGAATTGTTTGTGTGCACTTGAAAATAATGTTTCCTGCTGCTGTTGGATGGAATGTTCTGTATATGTCTGTTAGGTCCATTTGGTCTATGGTGTTGTTCAAGTCCACTGTTTCCTTATTGATTTTCTATCCAGGTGATCTATCCATTGTTGCAAGTGGGGTACCGAAGTCCCCACTGTTATTGTATTGCTGTCTATTTTTTCCCATCAGTTCTGTTAATATTTACTTTATATATTTAGATGCTCTGTTGTATATTTACAATTGTTATATCCTCTTGATGAGTTTACCCCTTTATCATTATATAATGACCTACTTTGTCTCTCATGACAGTTTTTGACTTAAAGTCTATTATGTTTAACTACTGCCACCCTTGCTCTCTTTTGGTTATCATTTGCATGAAATCCTTTTTCATCCCTTCACTTTGAGCCTATGTGTGTCCTTAAAGCTAAAATGAGTCTCTTGTAGGCAGCATATTGTGGGGTCTTGTTTTTTAATCATTTAGCCACTCTGTGTCTTCTGAATGGCAGTTTTGATCCACTTACATTTAAAGTAATTAATTATAGTTAAGGCTTACTATTGCCATTTTGTTGTTTTTTGACTGTTTTATAGTTCCACTGTTCCTTTCTTGCTGTCTTCCTTTGTCATTTGATGATTTTTTTTGTAGTGGTATACTTTGATTCCTTTCTCTTTATCTTTTGTGTATCTACTACAGGTTTCTTATTTGTGGTTACCATGAGGCTTACATAAAACATAGTTATAACAGTCTATTTTAAATTGATGACAACTTAACTTCAACTGCATACAAAAACTTTATGCTTTAACTTCTCCTCTCCCCATATTTTATGTTATTGATGTCACAATTTATATATCATATATTGTGTATCCAGTATCAAATTACTGTAATTATAGTTATTTTTTAAATACTTTTGTCTTTTAACTTTTACACCAGAGTTGAAAGTGATTTATGTGCTACCATTACAGTATTAGAATATTCTGAATTTGACTATATTCTTACCTTTACAATGAGTTTTATACTTTCATATGTTTTCATGTTAGTTGGCATCCTTTCCTTTCAACTTGAAAAACTCTCTTTAGCATTTCTTGTAAGGCAGGTCTAGTGGTAATTAAGTCCCACAAATTTTGTTTGTCTGAGAAAGTCTTTATCTCTCCTTTACTTCTGAAGGACAGCCTTGCCCGGTATAGTATTACTGGTTGGCAGTTTTTACTTTCAGCACTTTGAATATATCATGCCACTCTTTCCTGGTCTGCAAGGTGTCTGCTAAGAAACCCACAGCTAATCTTATAGAGGTTCCCTTGTAGGTGATGAGTTGGTTTTCTCTTGTAACTTTCAAAATTCTGTCTTTAACTTTTGAGAATTTGATTATAACGTGTCTTGGTGAAGATCTCTTTATATTTTATCTGTTTAGGGTTCCTTGGGCCTCGTGGATCTAGACGTTCATTTTCCTCTCTAAATTAGGGTAAAGTTTTCTGTCATTATTTCTTTCAGTAAGCTCTCTCCCCCTTCCTCTTTCTCTGCTCCTTTTGGGACTCCCATAATGCATATATTGTTTCTTTTGATGGTGTCCCATAAGTCCTGAAGGCTTTTTGCATTACTTTTTTGTTCTTTTTTCTTTTTTCCCTCTGACTGTGTAATTTCAATTGACCTGTCTTCATGCTCCCTGATTCTTTCTTTTGCTTGACTGAGTCTGCTGTTGAAGCTCTCTATGGAATTTTTCAGTGCAGTCATTGTGTTCTTCAGCCCCAGAATTTCTGTTTCTGTTTTATGGTTTCTATCTCTTTGCTGAACTTCTCATTTTCTTCATGTATTATTTCCCTGATTTTGCTTAGTTGTCTATGTGTCCTCTTGTAGTTCACTGAGAGTCTTTAAGATGATTATTATGAATTTTTTGTCAGGCAGTTCACAGATCTCAGTTTCTTTAAGGTTGGTTACTGGTCTTTATTTTGTTCCTTTGGTGGTATCATGTTTCCCTGATTATTCATGATCCTTGTGGCACTGCATTGGTGTCTCTGCATCTGAAGAAGTAGGCATCTCTTCTAGTCTTTACAAACTGGCTTTGGCAGGAAAAGCCCTTTACCAGTGTCCCTGTCCAGAGATTCTGAGTAGGCTATCTTATGGGTTCTGTGGGTAGGTTTACTGCTAGAGTCCTTGGGCAGGCTGGTCAGGTGCCTGAATCCACAGGGACTGACCTGGTAATAGGTGGATCTTGAGCCTGAGTCTGTGGGGACTGGCCTGATGCTGGGATGGGCCTGTGGTGCCTGAATCCTAGGTCTGCAAGGGTGGGCTGGAGCCTGGGTCTGCGGGGGCTGGCCAGTGTTGAGGTCTACTGGGGTTCACTGGACCCTGGGGCTCCAGGGGCTGGTCTGGCACTGGGGTGACTGTGGGGCTGCAGGGGCCGGCATGGTGCTAGGTGAGTCTGGGGGATGGGTCTGCAGTAGCTCACGTGGAGTCTAGGGTTGTGGAGGCTGGCCTGGTGCTAGAGTGAGCTTGGGACTACAGGGGTGGGTCTGAACCCTAGGGCCATGGGGACTGGCCTTATGCTGGTGGGCCTGAAGGCTGGGTCCATTGGTGCTGGCCTGGTATTGGTGTTCATTGGGGCAGGCCTGGTGCTGGGTTCACAGCCAAGGTGGGTCTCACTTCACCTTCCTTCCCCCATGTGGAGGGTCTCTCTCTTCATGCTGGGCTGCCTGGGCTTAGGGGATGGGGTGACATGGGTAATGTGAGATTTTCTTTTCTACTCTCTTCAATGTATCTTTTCTCATTTCTGTACTCCACCCAGATGCCAATGGCTCACCTAGAATCTTTAGCTCTTGTGAAGGTTTTTGCACATGGATAGTTGTTCAAATTGATGTTTCTGTGAGGGGACAAGCAATGGAAACATATTCTGCTATCTTGCTGACATCACTCTCTTATGGCTAAATTATAAAATTACACATATGGCTTGCATGATATTTCAATTTCCAGTTCTGTTGGACTTTTTGGATTGGTTCTCTAATTTTCATATCTTGTCTCTATTTTCTATTGCTTATCTTTTTCTTCTTCTTCTTCTTTCTGGGAGGTTTACTTAGCTTTATCTTTTGAACATTCTGTTTTTTATTTCTGCTATCACAGTTTTTATTTTCTGGAGTTCTTTTTTGGTTCTCAGAATGTTCCTTTTATAAAAAGTACCATTCTGTTCATGTTCTGTGAATGCAATTTCTTCTCTTCTCTCTCTGAGGATATTTAAATAAGTGTCTTGGTTTCTTCTCCTTGAAATTCTGTTTCATCCAAGTTACTTTTTCCCCTTTCTATTTGGACAGGTTGCCAGGATTCTGTAATTTGAGTGAGGAATGAAGACTGGGCAATTCAGCAATCAGTATACATACACTCATTTAATCTGTTTTCAATATGGTAACCATACCTTCAATTGTGCCCAGTGCTCTCCAGTCCAAAGGCCCTCTCTTTTACACTCTCCAGGGAATAAAGCACCAGTATTCTGTCTGGGTAGAGGAGATGATCTGGAGATCAACTGTTTCTTTAAGCAAACTTTCTATAAACTCTCCTGATTTCTGGCCCTACCTTTTCCCCACCCCAACTTCTAAGGTTCCTAGTACCGCTAAGTCCTGAATGTTTGGAGGTTTTTGCTGGGTATATCCAGTTGATTCTTGGTGTTTACCTCTGGTGGCTTAGGATTCAGGTAGTCTGCTAAGTTTATTTACTTTCCAGTTCCCAAATCTTTATTATTGCTATATCTTCTCCTTTTTCCTTTTTTATTATGCGGTTATTCCTTTAAAAAAATCTCTTTACTGTCATTTTAGTGGAATTTCAAGAGGGACCAAAAGTACCACTTCTGGTTAAGTTGCTATCATCACTTAGAAGCTTATTCATACTTTATTATGGCCACTTTATCATTAAGCACTGTCATTTAGAGTAGCAAGTATAACAATGTCACCAATTAATCATAGAATACGAAGCCAACAGTATTAGCTGGTAACAGGGAATGATCTTTTTCTATAAAGAGCCACTGATTCATGGCAAAGTAAAACTTCTCAAAAGAAGATTCTAGGAAACCCTGATTAAATTCCCATTTGTAGGCCTTAAACCATATTAAGAACCTCTGTATGGTTTTTAATGGTTTTAAAAAATCTGTTTTGAGGAGAGAAAGGTAAAAATAACTAAGTTGTAACTATTAATCCTTTTCAACTAAGTCACACAAAGATCTGTGTGCACCTTTATTCAGAAAGATAAAATTTACATTATTGCAACAAATTGAATATGTAAAACTTGCAAAGTTCTTTTGAGAAATCTATTTTTTAAATTGTACCAGCTTGATTTTTAATGTTACCATCGAAGAAGAGAAGAGACATTCATTGGATCCAACGAACATGAGGTAATAACAATTTGGCCGTGGTGAGGTCCAGTCATATCACATCTACTCTAAGATGGCCCCACTTTGAAATGTTTCCTGATTTTGAGAAAAACCTTGACATAGATCTCATGAGCAGAGGGTACAATAAGCATGGTAATATATGGTTGTTATACCATTGTGTCACTATTTTTTTAGTAATAATGTTTTCAGCAGTACAAAAAGGGGCAGTAGACTATCCTTTGGTCTCTAAGGTCTCTTGGTGCCTTGAAATTCCTTATTACTTATCTTAATATAAAAATTAGGACAATAGGAAAAAAGTAACTCTTGATTTTGACAAGTACCTAAAAAGACTAAAGTGAAAGGCAATTTACTTTACTGAGAAATATAAATTAAAGCACTTTAGTCAGTTGCATTTTCAATTAAGAACAAAGTTAAGGTCTACACAATAAATAAGTACAGCCTATACTTCAGTTCTTTGTAATAGCCCAAAACAGAGGAAGAAAGCTAGAAAGCAAAGAAAGAGACAGATATATTGCCTCAAAATTTGCCAAAATCACATGACAGCTGCCTTTAAATATCAAAGAGTATCATGTGGTAGATGAATCAGATGTAACTCTGTATTAGAGAGCATAAAAAGGATCAATGTACAAAAGACAAGATGTTTTTAAACTTAGAGCTAGAAAAATAAAACAATATACCTCAGTAGATGGTTATTTGTCCCAGAAAGTTTAGAAGCAGGGGCTGGCTGGCTGGATGGTTAAACACATATAAGACACGTTCAGAGGGAATTTTCTTATTGGAAATAAGAGATACTCTCTAAAGTTTTTTTCCAATGCAGATTTTCTTTTTTTCCTTACCAAGGGTAACATTTTCTCAGAGTCTAGAGGTAATGACTATTCATTGCGGGAAAACCGGGAAACAGAAAAGCACACAAAAGGAATTACTAACCAGAAAGAATGAATGTAAAATTTTTGCTATATTTGCCACCAATTTTTGGTTTTAAAGCATAATTATATTCATGGCAAGTTGTATTGTACAATTGTAGACATAAACAGCATTACCTCTTGCCCTTGTCCTCGGGCTGAATGAAATTAAGTTTTGGACTAGAGATTTCTCACCCCTGATAAAAACTCCTATAAGCTACTGAAGAAGAAAGTTACAGAAAACTCCATTATTGCTTAGGGGTTAACTAAATGTATATTCCTTTGCATATCCAGTATACATGTTTTAGCACCTACCATCTTCAAAGGCACTGGCCTAGTGCCCTCAGACATAAAGGTAAATGAGACAGTTGCTGGAGAGGACACCTAGTCAGAAGACCAAGATAGAAGCAGAATGTGATAAAAAACCAGGACAGAAGGGTAGTTAAAGGACATATCAAAAGAGGGCTGCAAGAGCCTGTTCACAAAAAACAATCTACTCAAAGATCCTTTCCATAACCAAACCTGACAGGACCAGGCATAGGAAAGACTCAAGATCTTAACTTTAACACATTTTTTCCATCCATGTCTTTCATAAGCCACAACCTGGTTTCTGCAGTATTGTCTACTACATTTTGTTAAATAAGAGTTTGATTTTGATGTGCAGATATTTTCTTCCTTACTAAAACAGTGAGATCTGTCTTCTGCTCACATTCTGTTTTAGTAAGGCAACATGAAGCACTGAGAACACACCAAGTGCCTAGTAAGTGCCAAGGAAACAAATATCAACAAGTCAAAATCAGGAGTTACTTCCTTCTATGATTAGCCTAATTTTGAGTCTCTTAAGCAATAAGGAATCTCAGGACACCAAGAGAACTCTCTTTTAGGGACCCCACAGCCTATTTGGTAAGAAGATAGACATACAAACATGCTGTCCCAAGATTGGCCATACATTAAAGTGATAAAGAGCCCAGGATTTAGAGTTATACAGACCTGGAGTTGAATCCAAGCTAGGTCACTTACTAGGTATGCAATCTCTCAGAGCTTCTGTTTCCTCAACTGTAAAATGGGACCACTGATAACTTAACTCATAGTGATATGAGAATTAAATAAGCCATTGCATACAAAACACTTGTTACCTGGCAAAGAATAAAGCTTCAACAATACGTTAGCTGATAGGCAGGAGAAAGGCAACAAACAAGGCAGAAAAGGGGCACAGAAGAAAGCTTTTGACTCAAAAAACCTATTTTGGCAGTATTTCTGTAAATAGAGATCCAGTTATGGATCTCTAGGTATGAAAAGTTGATCTGAAGAGTTCTGCTTCTGATGAACTAAGTGTTTTTAATTAACCTTCCCACTAAGAATCTGGAGGAGAAATCCTGCTTGAAGGCACCGGACTATTAACAGGGTGGTGAAGTATGGCATCCAGATCTAGAAGGAAAGCCAGAGAGGAGGAACCTAGCATTTGGACCATCTTTCCCTTGGGGCATCTGCTGATTCTGGAAAAGGAGCCCGAGAGGTTGGGAAGCTGACCTTTGACTTGCTAGTATTTTGTTAATGATTGTTGGGTCTATCTTTATGAGGGATATTGGTTTGTAGTTTTATTTTCTTGTATGTGTTTGTCTGGTTTTGGTATCAAGGTAATGCCGGCTTCATAAAATGAGTTGGCACTCGTTCCCTGCTCTTCTATTTTCTAGAAGAAGTGGTGCAGAATTTGGTATTTCTTCTTCAGATGTTTAGAAGAATACAACAGTGAAATTATCTAGGCTAAGAGATTTCTTTTTCAGAAGGTTTTAAACTATGAATTCAGTTTTCTTTAATAGATATATAAAACTATTCAGGTTTTGTATTTCTCCTTGAGCAAGTTTTGTTAATTTGTGATTTTAAAGGAATGGTCCATTTCATTTAAGTTGCCACATTTATGTGTGTATGTTATTTGTAGTATTCCTCTATCTTCTGAGTATCTAATTCCTCTTGAGACATACTTTTGGACCCATGGATTATTTAGAAGTGTGTTGTTTAATTTCCAAGTGTGTGGAGATTTTCCAGCCATCCTTCTCTTATTGATTTTTACATTAATTCCATTATGGTCAGAGAACATACTTTGTATTACTCCACCTTCTTTTTAAACAGCTTTATTGAGATATATTTCACACAGCATATAATTCATCCATTTAAGATGTATAATTCAATGGTTTTTTATCATATCCATAGAGTTGCGTAACCATCACATTAATTTTCATCACCTCCAAAAAGAAACTCCATATCCATTAGCACTCATTCCTCATTTCCTCGCAGGTCCCTCAGGCCTAACCAACCACTAACCTACTTTCTGTATCTATAGATTTGCCTATTTTGGACAACTCATATAAATGTATTCATACAATATGTAGTCCTTTGTGATTGGCATCTTTTAGTTTGCATAGTGTTTTCAAGATTCAACCATGCTGTAGTCTGTATCAGTCCTCCTTTTTTTTTAATTGCCAAATAATATTTAATTATATGGATATATCATATTTGTTTATCCATTCATTAGTTGATGGACATTTGGGTTGTTCTCATCTTTTGGCTACTATGAATAGTGCCACTATGAACATGGGTGTACAAGTTTTTGTTTGGATATGTTTCCATTTCTCTTGGGTATATTCATAGGAGTGGAATTGTTGAGTCATTTGGTAACTCTATATTTAACTATTTGAGGAACTGTCAGAGTGTCTTAGATAGTGGCTGCTGCGTTTTACATTCCCACTAGGGTATGAGGGCTCTGATTTCTCCATATCCTTGCCAGCACTGACTTTTGGATTATAGCTATCCCAGTGGGTGTGAAGTGGTATCTCACTGTGGTTTTGATTTGCATTTCCCTGATGACTAATGACATCAAGAATCTTGTTATGTGCTTACTGACCATGTATTTATCTTTTTTGGAAAAGTATCTATTTAGATCCTTTGCTCATTTTTTAATTGAGTTACCTATTTATTATTGAGTTGTGTTATTTTTATATTCTAGATACAAGTCATTTATCAGATATATCATCTACAAATATTTTCTCCCATGCTGTGGGTTGTCTTTTTACTTTTTTTGTCAGGAAGATTAGCCCTGAGCTAACATCTGTTGCCAATCCTCCTCTTTTTGCTGAGAAAGATTGGCCCTGGGCTAACATTGTGCCCATCTTCCTCTACTTTATATGGGATGCCACCACAGCATGGCTTGACAAGCAGTGCGTCGGTCTGTGCCTGGGATCTGAACCTGCGAACTCCAGGCAACTGAAGCGAAGCACGCGAACTTAACCACTATTCCACCAGGCCGGCCCCCCCTTTATTTTAAGATTTGCCCTGAGCTAACATCTGTTGCCAATCTTCCTCTCTTTTTCTTTTTCCCTCCCCAAAGCCTAGTACATAGTTGTATATACTAGTTGTAGGTCCTTCTAGTTCTTCTATGTGAGCCGCCATCACAGCATGGTTACTGACAGACGAGTGGTGTGGTTCTGTGCCCGGGAACTGAACCCGGGCTGCTGAAGCACGGCACACCGAACTTAAATCCATCAGGGCTGGCTCCTTTTTACTTTCCGGATGTTGTTTTTTGAAGCACAAAAGTTTTTAAATTTTGATGAAGTCCAATTCATCCATTTTTCTGTTTTGTTGTTTGTGCTTTTGGTGTCATAGCTAAGAAAATGTCTAACCAAGGTCACGAAAATTTACTTCTATATTTTCTTCTAAAAGTTTTACAGTTTTAGCTGTTATATTTAGGTCTGTGATCCATTTGAGCTAATTTTTGTGTATGATGTGAGGTAGGGGTCCAAATTAATTCTTTTGCATGTGGCTATCCAGTTCTCAGCACCATTTTTTAAAAGACTATTTTTTCCCAGTTGAATTGTATTGGCATCCATATTGAAAATTAGCCATTAATATGAGGATTTATTTCTGGACTCCTAATTCAATTCCATTGACTATTTGTCTATCTGTATGCCAGTACCACATGGTCTTCTCTACTTAAGCTTTGTATATTTTGAAAGCAAGAAGTGTGTCTTGTAATTTTGTTCTTTTTCAAGATTGTTTTGGTTACTCTGGTCTCTTTCTATTTTCATATGAATTCAAGATTCAGGTTTTTCCATTATTGCAAAAACAACAACAACAAAAAGTAGCTGGGATTTTGTTAGGAACTGCTTTGAATATATAGATCAGTTTAGGGAATAATGCCATCCTAACAATATTAAGCATTCTGATCCATGAACATGGGATGTCTTCATTTCATTCAGATCTTCCTTAATTTCTTTCAGTAATGTTTTGTAGTTCTCACAGTATAAGTTTTATACTTCTTTTGTTAAATTTATCCCTAGGTATTTTATTCTTTTTGCTGCTATTATAAATGGAATTATTTTCTTAATTTCATTTTTGGATTTTTCATTGTTCATGCATACAGTTCATAGAAATAGAACTGATTTTTGTAAATTGATATTATATCCTGCAACCTTATTTAACCTCTATTAAGTTTTAATAGTTTTTCAGCTGATTTCTTAGGACTTCCTACATACAAGATAATATCATATTCAAATAGATAGTTTTCCTTCTTCCTTTCCAATTTGGATGCTTTTAATTTCATTTTCTTGCCTAATAGTCTGGCTAGGACCTCCAGTATAATGTTGCATAGAGCAGACATCTTTGTCTTTTTCCTGATCTTTAGAAAATAGCACTCAATCTTTCACTATTAACTAGTTGTTAGCTGTGAGTTTTTCATAGATACCCTTTATCTGGTCAAGGAAATTCCCTTCCATTTTCAGTTGTTTTTTTTTTTTTTTTATCATGAAGAGGTGTTAGTTAGCCTTTTCAACTGCTTTTTCTGAGACTACTGGGATGATCATGTGTTTTTTCATCCTTTGTTCTATTAATATGGTATATTACATTGATTTTTAGATGGTAAACCAACCTTGCATTTTGGGGATGTCTCACTTGGTCATGGTATATAATCTTTTTAATATTTTGCTAGATTCAGTTTCCTAATTTTGTTGAATATTTGTGTGTCTATATTCATAAAGGATAATGGCTTGTAGTTTTCTTGTAATCTTTTGTCTGGTTTTGGTATCTGGGTAATACCAGCCTCATAGAATGAATGTGAAAGTATTCCTTCCTCTTTTATTTTTTGGAAAAGTTTGTAAACAATTGTTATTAATTATTTTTTACATGTTTGGTAGCATCCTCCAGTGAAGCCATCTCAGCCTACGATTATATTTCCTATTCCGATTTTTTATTTCTTCTTGAACAAGTTCAGTAGTTTATAGTTTCTAGGAATTTGCTCATTTTGCCTAAGTTAATTAATTTGTTAGCATAAAGTCATTATATGTAATATATATATTATAATCTTTTTTATTCTTGTAAAGTCAGCAGTTATGTTCCCTCTTTTATTTTGACGTTAATAATTTGAATGTTCTCTTTTTTCTTGATCAGTGTAGCTAAAAGCCTTATCAATATTATTGACCTTTTCAAGAGAACTGACTTTTGGTTCCACTGATTTTTCTCTATTGTTTTCCTAGTCTCTATATAATTTATTCATTCTAATCATTATTCTTTCTGTTTGCTATGCTTAATTTGCTCTTTTTCCCTAGTGTCTTAAAGTGGAAGGTTAGGTTATTGATTTTGAGACATTTCTTTTTTAATATATGTATTTACAGCTATTTCTCTTAGCACTACTTTTGCTACATCCTGTAAGTTTTGGTATACTGTGTTTTCATTTTCATTCATCTTGAAGTTTTAGTATGTTGTTCCTTCATTTTCATTCATTTCAAATTATTTTTAAATTTCTTTTATGTATTCTTTGATCCACTGGTTATTTAAGCAGTGTGTTGTTTCTACATATTGTGAATTCCCAAATTTGTTTATTGTTAATTTTATTCCATTGTGGTCAGAGAACAAACTTTGTATGATTTCACTTCTTTTTATATTTATTGAGGCTGTTTAATGGGCTACCATATGTTCTGTCCTGGAGAATGTTCCATGTGCACTTGAGAAGACTATACACTCTCCTGTTCTTAAGTGGAGTGTTTTATAGACATGTTAGGTCTAGTTGGTTTACAGCTTTGTTTATAGTGTTGTTCATGACTTCTATTTCCTTGCTGCTCTTCTTCCTGGTTGTTCATCCATCATTAAAAGTGGAGTATTGAAGCCTCCAACTATTATTGTTGAATTCTTTATTTCTTCCTGTAATTCTATCAGTTTTTGTTTCATGTATTTTAGGACTCTGTGTTGTTAGGTGCATTTACATTTGTAATTGTAATGTCTTCCTGTTGGATTGACCCTTTTATCATATAAAATGTCCTTTGTCTCTAGTAACAATTTTTGTGTTAAAGTCTATGTTCTCTGATTTGTATACAGCCACTCCAGGTTTCTTGTTTGTTGTTTGCATGACATATCTTTATTGTTTTCCTTTTTTCCCCATTTTGTATCTTTAAATCTAATGTATGTCTCATATAGACAGCATATAATTATATCTTGTTTTTTTAATCCAGTCTGAAAATCTCTGCCTTTTGATGGAATGTTTAATCCATCCACATTTAATGTTATTATTGATATAGTTGGACTAATGTCTGCTATTTTACTTTTTGTTTTCTATATGTCTTGGAGCTTTTCCCATTTCCCCTTTACTGATTTCTTTTACATTAAGATTTAATTTACATTAAATCTTTTACATTTATTACATTTTGGACATATACCAAAATGTTAACTATGGGTCATGGAATTAAGAATGAATTTTATATTAAGGTTTTTGAATGTATGTATTTCATAATTTTTTAAAACTTAATGTATAGTCGTGATAAAACAATAAACTTAATCCAGCAGAAATGTGCAAATATACATTACATTACATTATATTAACTGTAACATTTTAATTCTTCTAATGATTGTTTTCACTATATAGTTTGAGTTAATTTCCTAGTGGTTGCTCTAGGGCTTACAATATACATTTTACCTTCTTAGAATCTACTTCAGATTTATACTTAATTCCAGTGAGATATTGAAATGTTACTCCTATATAACTCTATTCCTTCTTCCCTCTTTTTGTGATATTATTCTTATATGTATTACATCTGTATATATTACAAACCCAAAAATGCATTGTTCTTATTATTACTTTATATAATTTATGTTTTTTAAAGAAGCCGAGAGAAAAAAAGAGAGCAAGTATATATTCATAGAGTTTGTTACATTAACGTTCTTTATTACTGTTTCTAGTTCCCTTCATTTGTTCCTGTGGGATAATATAGGAATTCCAGAAAGAGGAAAATATGGATGGGAAGTATTTGAGGAAAGCTTTTTCAGAATTAAGGAAATATGAAAGATAAAAAGATTGAGATTGAGAGGGTTAACAGAACACCAAAAAGGCAAGTAATGGAAAAATGCACAGCCTTCAAATCTTTGGAAATTTAGGTAATCTAATTGAAACAGCTAAGCATTCAAAATAATGGATTAATGATAAATTATAAACATGCACACTTACTGGCATAGAAATATACTATTATGTGAAAAAGTGTGCTACAAAGCTGTATAGTATGATATCATTTAGTGCAGGGAGCAAGACAGAGGAGAGAAAGTAGAGGGGGGGAGGGGGAGGGAGGGAGTAGTGAGAAAAGAGTGAGAGGGAGGAGAAAGAGGTATGGGAGGACATATACCAAAATGGTAACTATGGGTCATGGAATTAAGAATGGATTTTTTTTTTTTTTGTGTGAGGAAGACCAGCCCTGAACTAACATCCGTTGCCAACCCTCCTCTTTTTGCTGAGGAAGACTGGCCCTGGGCTAACATCAGTGCCCATCTTCCTCCACTTTATATGGGATGCCGCCACGGCATGGCTGACAAGCAGTGCGTCAGCTGGCGACCGGGATCCGAACCCACAAACCCCGGGCTGCCAAGCGCGAACAAAACTGCTGCGCCACCGGGCGGCCCCAAGAATGGATTTTATATTAAGGTTTTTGAATGTATGTATTTTACAATTTTTTAAAACTTAATGTGTAGTTGTGATAAAACAATAAACTTAAATTAATCCAGCAGAAATGTGCAAAAGATATGAAAAGGCAAGTCACCTAAGATAAAATAAAAATGGCTGCAAGTGTATGAAAAAAAACTTAGCCTCATTAGTAATCAAAGAAATGCAAAATAAAATAAGTGAATTTTTTATTTATCAAATTGGAATTTTTTTGTGTGTGTGTGAGGAAGATCAGCCCTGAGCTAACACCCCTTGCCAATCCTCCTATTTCTGCTGAGGAAGATTGGCCCTGGGCTAACATCCGTGCCCATCTTCCTCTACTGTACATGTGGGATGCCTGCCACAGTATGGCTTGATAAGTGGTGCGTAGGTCTGCTCCTGGGATCCTAACCTGCAAACCCCAGGCTGCCGAAGCAGAGCGTGAGAACTTAACCACTATGCCACCGGGCCCGCCCCTGGAAAATGTTTTTAAGAGGAAAATACCTAGTGTTAGTAAGGGTTACAGAGAATATGCTCAATACCTTGTTGATAAAGGTATAAAATGATACAATTTTTCTGAAGAGCAATTTAATAATTTTTAAAATGTCCTTAAAAATGTCTATGTCCTTTAACCTAGCAATTCACTTTTTGGGATTTATTTTAAGGGAAAAAATAGTAGATGTTACAACTATTCACCTGTAACTATAAGAGGATATTTATAGGAGAGCATTCCATGAAAATTTTGAAATGTATGGTAATTAGGATTTAATCCTATGGAATTAATCGAAATGTCCAAAAAGTATGTAAAGGTATATCAGAAAAAGACCGTACAATATATATCAACTTTTAATAGTGCTGTTATCTGAGTATTAGAATTATTAGTATTAAAATTTATTTTCTTCTTATCCATGTTTTCTAAATTGTCTATAATGGGCAATAAGTTACTCTCTCTGAAATGGAAAACAAGGCTATTTAAATATAATCTAACAGGCAGTCCAGAAATAGCTTAGTTTTATTTCTACTTCAATGATTTCCAAACCATATATCCAACATTTAGATAACTTCTTGAACCAACATCCAGACAGCTAAGTCAGTTATACCAGCAAGCAGCATCAAAGACTATACCCTCTCCCTCTCTTGGTACTGAGCAGAAACTATGCGCAGGGCACTGTGCTACACAAGCTATGAATAAAAAGAAGAAAGGAACCTAGACTTTTGGCTTAAATAAGAGACAGACTAGTGGCAAGAAACAGACATGTAAATTCACAACTACAAATTAGGTATGTTTGAGAGTGCCAAGGAAAGGGAAAGATGATTCTAACTGGGGGGGAATGAGGACGTGTTCTCATATACTAGTCATCCACAATTTGCTCTTCTTTCCCTCTCCAATTTACTACTGAACCATGAAGATCATAAAACAACTAAAATTCACCTTATCTAGTCATGCGTCACATAACGACATTTCAGTCAATGACGCACTGCATACACAATGGTGGTCTCATAAGATTAGTACCATGTAGCCTTGGTGTGTAGTAGGCTATACCATCTAGGTTTGTGTAAGTACATTCTATGATGTTCGCACAACAACAAAATCACCTAATGACGCATTACTCAGAATGTATCCCCGTTGTTAAGCAACGCATGGCTGTTTTCCCATATTCCATATAAATGCTTACTAGTCCTCCTTATCCCTCAGGGCCAGCTCACATGTGACTTCACCTTTGTTTCTGGGGGTAATAGCACTTCTCTTGATATGCTGTGACTATAGATTCAGTCCCAGAGGGCAGAGATGAAGTCTAATCCATCTTGGTACTCCTAGGTCGAGCTGGCATTCACTAGGTATGCATCATGACTTTTTCAAGCTTTGTTCATGTGTTTAACATCTTGGCAAAGGAAACTTAGAAGTCATACCTGGTGGGGTTCCTTTTATCTTCCTCAGAGATCAAAAACCAAACAAAATCTGCATAGCTCATTCTTCCCTCTTTCTGTACTGTTTTTCCTCTGAAGAAAACACATGGTTATAAAGTTTCCTGAACAATCACTCAGATAAATTTAGTAGGATGACAGACTAAGAAATAAAGTAACATCTTTCTTTGGAAATTAAGTTAAAATTAAAAAAAAATTAGAATGCTGGAAACCTCACAAAGGGCAACCCCTTGCCTATCTTGTTTTCAAAGGCCTAGAGGGTGAAACCAGAAGGCATTTGCAGATATGAAGAAAGAAATCTGGTTTCTAAATTGAATGCAAATAATCACAAGGATCAAATACTGTTTCCTGTATAGATGAAGGATTAATGCCCATATATTAAAGAATCACTACTACCTTGTATGAAGTCATGACTGTACGTTTTGTAGGGTATCTGACCTACAGCACTGCCAAATTATGCAGGAAGCCTGACTAAAATGAGACTGTTACAGCATTACTTGTGGTTCATTTTTAAACTGAGATTTTTTTTCTTACCTTGTTACTGCTCCAGAGAATATCCTTTCAATGATCCTGTTTGACGAAGCTAAACATAAACAAGAAATTACAAAGCTAGTTAGAAACATGTTCCATAAAAGACATACTTTTGCTTTATTTATTTTCAGTAGCTTTAAGCTAAAACATAATGATCTTCCCTGATGAGAATATGAGTAAATTTTTACTTATGTGTGATTTATACTCTTTGAAAGTAAGAATTTGAGGTGGCTTACTCTATCAATCATTTAAAAAAGAACAGGCAGATGGATGTGCCTGACAGCTGGGATGTATTAATATAGTTGAACACCAAGTTAGTTCTGAACATCCTGACAACTAAGACAAAAATGTATAGAATTTTTGTTGATCTTGTTATCCAATAAGACAAGACAAATGTTATCCTAGCATTAAATTCAAGGAGGACTGATCATAAGCTCCTAACATTAGGGACTCTGGGTAAAGCAATGGAAAATGCTTTCAAGTAGAATTTTATAAAAGATACTGAAACATACCATAAACATATTTTTCTTATATTCTCATTCTATAAAAGTCCAGGATATAACATATAATTTTTAGAAATTCCATCAGTAAGTTTTATTCAAAGAGAGAGACAATTATATCTTAAAATAGTATGTTGCTTTTGATGATAGACCCTAGAGAATTGATACAACTGTACCTCATTGTGAGTTCAAAATAACCAAAGGCATCAGTTAAAAATAAGGAGATGCCAATGGATCTTAGACCTAGGGATGTGGTGAAGACAGGAATCCGTTCTTTTAACAAGCTGCCCAGGCAATGGCATGCACACTAAAATTTCAGAACCAGTGATGAGGTCATTAGAGAGTTAGCATATCAGCATCTAAATCTTCTGCACAGAGTTAGGTACAGTCAACATAAAGGTAAATTAGTTTGGCTGAAGAATGTTGACAATGTGTCAGTACAGTCATGCCTAGCCACGTACCAAAGCTTATATAAGGACACTCTAGATTTTGTTGACCACTGTTTTATGGGGTTAATAATTTGTACTAGATGGAAAACAAGATGGCTGTATAGGAAAGGCAAGAATATTTAATTCTGAAGCGAAAGTCTTTTTAAGATTTGGAAGGTTTAGCTTCCTAAAACTGAAGATCATGTTGTCCCATTAAGGACAGGTTGGTGGGTGAGCAATTATGTAGTTTCAGTGGCTACTTCATTATATAGGCCTAGATGCCTGCTTTTCTGGACTGTATCCCTTTTACACGCCTCTAATGAGTTGCTAAGTGTGTATATACAAGTTTGGGCCTTAACAAGAATTATGGTTATGTCAGCCAAAAAGGGTGCTTTAGAGCCCACAGGGTTTTACATGACCTCTGGAGCCTGGCTCATGTTATAGAGATGATCTGGCCACTGGTAATTAGAAGGGGCATAGCTAATAAAGCTGATCCAATACCCCTATGAATATCTCCATTTTTATGCTAGTCTGGTGACAGAAAGTTTATGTCTACTTGAAGAAGGAACAATAAAGTACTAAGATGCTTGTTTATCAAATAAGTACATTTGAATATTTCCTCTTGATGCCTGATTGGCACCTGAGAAATTGAGAGGTGGAACTCTGTTTCTTAAATATGGCAAGTTCTATGAAACTTGACATCATATAGAATGAACCTTTTCTTAAGATGCATAATATTAGTCACAGATAAACCAAATAACAGAAGTGAAATTCAATGCATTTATTTAACATTTGTACTCTGCTACATCGCAAAGGCTAGAGGCTGGTTAAAAAAAATCAACAGTGCCCGAGAAGACACTTAAGACTAGAATAGGGACAATCTTTTGAGAGAAGAACAAATCAATGTACCTTGGTGCTTGGTTAAGAACATTAAATCAGCAGGTAATAGGTTTTAAGTTTACTACTGGTAAAAATGAAGCAAAAGGGTAATATCATGTGATACGTAATTTTTTGTTTTCTGACAAAAGAAAGCACACAAAATTCATCTGCAAAGAAAATATCTTTTCTGGAACTAAATTCCAAAAAGTAAGTTTTTATGAGTCTTTGAAAACAATGGCAAGTTATAAACATTATTTTCCTCCTTGGCTGTTTATAAATACTGTAAAATGGGAAATTTATAAAGGTGTATAAACATTCTCTTTCAAATAAACTTTACATAGGTGTGGATCTTATTCAATTCATCATCAGAAAATAAACATCACTATAAAGACTTGCCAATTCATCAAAACTAAGCTTCTAATTGCTCACTTACCTCCAACCCCCTTATCTTACACCTGGTTTGTAAATAAAAAATTAATATCTTCATCCATTCCCAGTTAAAAATTCTTGGCTCTTTAAAGAGGACTTGATTAGATATAGAACTTAAGAAATAGGAATTCCCCATAATGAGTGCAGACAATGTATATAACTATTCTGAAGAAGGCAAGAGTTAAGTCTTAACATCTATAGAAATACTCACCCTGGTCATTGTATCTAGAGAGATCAGTCTGGCTGATGTAGAGGTCATGATCACTATCTAGTTCCCAGAATTTACAATAAATAACATAGAAATGTTCATAGGAGAAGTAATCAGTGATTTGGTTTATATCTTCCTCTTCTTCCAAAAGGGCTAGAGTCTGAAATGGCACGAATAGAAGGATTAATTTTTTTTTTTTTAAATTATGAGAACTCTGACCATTATACAGAGTCTAATAAATTTTTATTTTAAATTGAATTAAAAATGTTGGTTTTGGTACCAAACCAGGAACTTTAATAGGCAACCTCACCCTACCTTTAATCAGCTGATCAATCTACAAGCATTTATGAGCTCTGTAATATGCTTAGCAAAGAGTTAGATGCTATGGAGGATTTAAAAGCAGGGAAGGGGAAGGTGTATCATGAAGGGGACTGCAGCCTATCAGAGGTCCCCAGACTAGAAAGCACAGAACAATCAGACAATAGGCTTACTTACACAGCCATAAACTTTGAAACTTTTAACTTTTCAAAGTTATGAAGAGTACTCATCTATTCTATTATGAAGAGTGGGCATCCACATACAGGCTTTGGTTTTGTAATGAAATCAAGTTTACTATAAAGTTGACTTCTGTATAGCATTGTGATCAAGTGTGGTGGGCTGGCATAGAAGGCATGGAGGTGAAGCTGCAGGGCCCTGAGCTGGAAGTAAACCTGGGTCTCCCCTGACTCACTGTGTGCCCCTAGGAAAAACACCAGAAATAATAATTTTGAACCCAGAATTCTTATAATCACCCAAATTATCATATAAGTAGGCAGATAAATGAAGACATTTTCTGAAAGATAAAAGAAACCATAAGGAAACTCATTAAATAGAAAAAACAAAATGAGATGGCAGAAATAAGATCAGAATTATCAACAATCACAATAAAGATAAATGAGTTAAATCTCCCTATTGAAAGATTTTCAAACTTAGTATAAAAACCAAACCCAAAAAACAGATCTAGGTATATGCTGTCCATAAGAGATAAGTCTAAAACAAAATTTAAAAGAAAGGTTAAAAAAATGGATGGACAAACATGTACTAACTAAATCTTAACAAAAAGAAAATGTGTCAATATTATTAGAAAATAAAATGGAATTCAAGGTGAAAAATATTAAAAGGGACAAAGGTGGCTATTTCATAATGCAAATGTATTACTTTGATAAAAAATTATTTTCTAAAATGTAACTACTGGGAAACCAAAATGCTTTGGCAAATTGAAAACAACAAATTATTAAATTATGGTAAATCCACTCAATGGAAGATTCTACGGCCAGTAAAAATTATAAAGTCTACATAGAAACAAAGGAAAACCATGATGTGGTAAGTGCAAAATATGGATACAAAATTGTACACACTAAGAATTATGTAAAATTCTAAAATCCAAATATGCCTATGAGTGAGACTAGAAGAACACATACAAAAATGATATTAGTTTCATTAGGGTGATAAATTATGAGTTTTCTTCTATTTTCCAAACTTGCTTTGTTTTGCTTTATAAAATGTTCTTCAATGTGTACAACAGAGAATAAGTATAATACAACAAGTCTTGAGAGGCAAGGGGCTCACATTTTCACCTACTGGATTGTCATAAAATGAAAAAGACAGAGAACTTTGTTGGTGAGTATGTAAGTGTAAGCATGAACTAGTACAGGCTTTTAGGAGGGTAACTTGGCAGGGTCTATCAAATTGAAAATGCACATATCATCTGATGCAGAATTTCCCCTCCAGTAGTCTTGTCTAGAGAAATTCTTACTTATATACACACAAGAGGAAAGTACAAGGATGTCTGCTGCATCCTTGCAATAGGGAAAATATAAAAACGACTTGAACATCATCAGTACAGGAATATGTAATTAATTACAGTAGAGCCAAGCCATAGACTATGTAGTAGTTAAAAGAATGAGATAGATTTATATGACTGGAAAGGAAAAGAACATGAAGACATACCATTAAGTGAAAAAAAGACAGTTAACAATAATAAGTATGATCTCATATATTAAAAAAAAAAAACCTCAAAAAAGCAGCCATATGAAACAAAACTATATACTCCATGTATACATATACAAGGGAATAAAACCACAGATAACATGGGTTCCCTCTGGGAAAGGGAGTGAAATGGCAGGGTGAAGAGATAAACAGTGACTTCTGCTTATTATTCTAGGTATGTTCATGTTATTTGAATGTTTTATGAGCATATAGTCATGTACTAAGAGGAAGACTAAGGAGAGGGGTAGGGAAGAAAACAGAGGGGAATTAAATCATGCCCTAGGAAGCAGAACACTGAGTTCTGTTTCCAGTTCAGCCACTTACTTGCTGTGTGATCTTATCACAAATGTTATCATCAGTAAAAAAAAAAAAAATACACATTATAATAATGATCCAGAAACTACAAACTCTAATGTGCTTCAGGAATGTGAAGGATTATTATCATTCTTAAAGTATAAGCCTTTTTTATGGAATTATTGCCATCTCAACCCATCCCATATTACCTACTGATAGCCCAAGCAGGCATCAGGTATTCAATAAACATTAATAATGACTGTGATGATTACTGTTCATTTTAGAATAAAAAAAGTTTATATATCTATAACTTTGGCTGCTAATTTTGCCAAGTCTTCATTACTTTGTCTCAGATGAAGAAAAAATAAAAAGTAAATAAGGTTGTATTATTAGTCTAAGCTTCATTTAGTGTGATTTAAAATAAAATATTTCATTTCCTTTCAAGTGTGAACAATTCTACTTTCTTTAGGTTAACAGAAGCTTGAAGGATCAGGCATGAAGATTTACCTCGGTGAAAGGCTCCCACTAGTGGTCAATACTTTCGCTCTCATTTGGTAAAATTAATAAAATAATGAATTCTTTCTTAAAAGGAATTTTTAGTACTTTTCTCTAGCAGGAGCTGGATAAAGAGTCACTGCTGAAAGGATCAAGTGGAAATTCCTCTGTTTCTTTTGCAAGGCCCTTCCCAACCCAGCCCATCTCGCCCCTCAGGCCTCCTCACTGGTCACTCTCTCCATGGAGCCTTTGGCTACTTAAGACTGTTCAGCAGTTCCTGAAAAATGACACTTTCATGCTTCTGTGCCTTTGTTTATACTGCTTCCTTCTCTACCTGGAATCCCCTTTTCTTCTAATTTTTTATCTTGGTCAACAGGTAATATCCTCCAAGGTCAAGATCACATGCCAGTCCTTCTGTGAAGCCTTCTCTGCATGTTAATTATACATTTCTGTGGACTTTTCCAAGCCAGGTGTGGCTGTCTGTGCACTTTTCTCTTTTGCTCCACAGTGCATGCCTTGATGCAAAAATTCCTTGTCATTCATCTTTGTTCCCCTCAACACATCCCCAGGTATTTGATAAATGCTTAAGGACTGAAAGTAGTGACAGTGCTTTGCATACAATAAGCACTCAAATATATGTTAAATGAAGTAAGAGTATCATTTAAATTGCTCCTTGTAAATGAATCCCAATGAGAGGCATACTTGCAAAAAGTTGCTTTTTCTTATCTCTGTTGAAGTAATTTTTCCACTCCAAGATCTGTTGACTGTGTAGAATATTCTCTGAATAACCTGGTTCCAAAAGGAAAAGAAAACCAAATAAAAACATTAAAGATAACTTTTACTTCATCAAAGGCCATCTTATGAATATACTCTGAACCAAGCTAAGTTTTGGCTTTTTGATTATGTCAAGTGTTATTTCTAGTAAAAATTCATGCTATACTTTAAAAATCTATGTCCATAGTTTGTATCTGCTCCTGTAATTCCAAGAAGAATAAAAAAAATATTCTTTTTGTTCATAAGGCTGCATTTCCCAGCTGCCTACATGTCACTTCCT
The DNA here is from genome assembly GCA_031878705.1 of Tapirus indicus. NCBI lineage: Eukaryota > Metazoa > Chordata > Mammalia > Perissodactyla > Tapiridae > Tapirus > Tapirus indicus. The sequence goes on from CM062920.1 coordinate 16,160,839, forward strand.
TTGTTTACCTCTCATCTTACACAGTGATGCCTGATTGAAGTAGTGCTTTTTGGGGCTGGATGCTTTGTGAAGGCGAATGAGTGGAAAATATACTCTGGGTTGGCTTAACAATTAATGGGTCAGAAAAATGGTTGCCAACATGATATGATTCAAGAGGGCATTATCCTGGTTATTATAGCCTTATTCATTGGAGTCTTGAAGACTTCTAATCTTCTAGATTTTCTCTGGAAACTCAAATACATCTGGGATAATTTATATCCCAAGTCCTTATTTGGGCATGAACAATTTTGTTATTAGCTAGTGTTTTAATGAGTTTAACAGATGTGAAACTCTAGAGAAGACCCTGGACAGGATGAGAGAGGAGGGGATGGGTAGCGAATGTGTCTGAGATTGAGGATGTGTGTGTTGTGGTGTAGGGGAGGATTGGAGAAGGAAGACAGAGGCTGCAATCCTGGAGGTAGGAGGCCACAGTGCATTCTTTACAATTTTACCAGGGGTTATTCCCACCCATTTAATTTCCCTTTGACCTACGAGGTTTTTCTCCAAATGGAAGCAGTGCTGAGAAGAGCAATTTAAGCAGCTTTTTTGGTACTTTGGCTTTGATTTTGGTTGTTTAATACTATAGAAATTCTCTATCCTTGGTGGTTTTATCATGGAAGAGGTTAGATTCTTTTTAAAAGCTATTTTGGTGCAAGAAGAACAAAAAAGGGAAGCTATTTGGACATCTACCCAAAGAGTAGGCCTAAAGAGGGACTAAACTGCCATTCTGCTTCCAGATTCTTTAGCAAAGAGTGACTCTCAAATAGAACAGGGAAAAACTAGCCTCAGGATGAAGGTCCAGACTTCTGCTGCCCAGCATTCCTCACCCCACCCCTGCTATCAGTGCTAACTCCTTCTAACCCTTCAGAATCTAGCTCAAATGCCAACTCCATAGAAAGGCCCAGAACAGGGAGCTCTGTCTTCTGTGCTCCTGCTGTCACCTGGGTCTCCTTCAGTCATCCTGTGGTTATATTCTAAACACCGACGCACCTGACCATCAGCACCTCCAAACTCCAAGGAACCAGGTCTTTCTTGACTTGCATCCTAGTGCCTGATATGGTGCTCTGTATATATCAGGTGGTCAATAATTGCTTGATAATATTTTTTAATTGAGGTATAACTGACATACAACATTATATTAGTTTCAGGTGTACCACAGAATGATTTGATATTCATATATATTGCAAAATGATCACCACAATAAGTCTACTTAAAACCCATCATCATATATAGTTACAAAAATTTTTTTCTTGTGATGAGATCTTTTAAGATTTACTTTATTAGCAACTTTCAAATATGCAATACAGTATTATTAACTATAGTCACCATGCTGTACATTACATCCCCAGGACTTATTTATTTCCTAACTGGAAGTTTGTATCTTTTGACTACTTTCACCCATTTTACCCACCCCCAACCCTCCACTTCTGACAACCACCAATCTGTCCTCTGTATCTATGAGCTTGGTTTTTTTTTTAGATTCCACATATAAAAGAGATAATACAGTATTTGTCTTTCTTTGTCTGACTTATTTCACTTAGCATAATGCCCTCAAGGTCCATCCATGTTGCAAATGGCAAGATTTCATTCTTTTTTATGGCTGAATAACATTCATTGTGTGTGTGTGTGTGTAAATCTATCTATCTATCTATCTATCTATCTATCTATCTATCTATCTATCTATCTACCTATCTCACATTTTCTTTATCCATTCATCCATCTATGGACACTTAGGTTTTGTCCCTTTTTGGCTACTGTAAATAATGCTGCAATGAACATGGGGGTGCATATCATATGGTAGTTCTATTTTTAATTTTTTGAGGAACCTCCATACTGTATTCCTTAGTGGCTGCACCAATTTACATTCCCACCAACAGTGCACAGGGTTTTACTCCACATCCTCACCAACACTTGTCATTTTTTGTCTTTTTGATAATAGCCATTCTAACAGGTGTAAGGTGATTTTGAGTTGCATTTCCCTGATGATTAGTGATGATGAGTATTTTTTCATGTACCTGTTGGCCCTCTGTATGTCTTCTTTGGAAAATTGCTTGATAAATTAATGAGGTTTGAAAGCTGTGTAACAAAGATTTTCATGTTATATTCCTGTTAGAGACATATGGGTTGGATTCATAGCTAGCTGAATAACTCTAATCAGAGTTTTGAATAGCAGAAGGATGCCAACTCAAGAAAGGTTTCCAATTAGTATTTCACATAAATCAGTAGTGTTGTTTATGATTTATAGGTAGATTGTATATAAAATGTGCAGAAAACATAAAAAAGGGAAGGGTAACTATATTTAAAATTATTGTGGAAGATATTACTAATGTAGTAATGGTTACTCTTGAGGAAAAAGGAAGCCTAGAGTGTAGATGTGACCATGATCTGAATGGCTGACTATAGACGGAAGAAAAAGCTGACTTGTTCTGTGTTGCACCAGAAGGCAGAACTAGAACTACTGGAAAGAAATGTCCTTACACTGAAATGCTTCAATATAAGGAAGAGTTTCCTAAAACTATGCCTATGAAGCAATGGGTTGTACGTAGTAGTTAGGTTTCTTCTCACCACAATTATTTAGGCAGAAGTTGACAGGATTCCTGCATTAGGTGGGAGCTGGGACTAGCTGGATCTAATTTCTCTACTGGCCCCAATCACTCAGACTCTGACTGAGGTGCTCTAGGGCAGAGAATGTGTCTTAGTCAACACTGTCTTCTTAGCACCAGCTTGGCAGAAGTGCAGATAAAAAAGATGGAGGATTTTTAGCATAGAAATAATATAAATGAAAATAAACATTAAGAATATCATTTATCATAGTTTCATGTCCCCTCTCTCGTTAGTCAATTTCAATACATATTATTACACCAGATTTTTTGTTGAACATTAGATTTTTGTCTTATTTCTTGATTTTGAATATAAATTTATCTTAAAGTCTAAGTTTCCCATCTGTCTAAATTTTATATTTATATACTCCTCAAATAGTTTATATAATTTATGGATATACTTTGCTACACTTAAAATTATAAGACTTTAATCTGTATTTATTTTTCCTTATTTTATTGTTTTTTTCACTGAATTTTTAAAATTTGCAAACGTTTTGACTAGGTATTTCCTATTTTTAGTCTCTGCTAACCTACTTATCTAATACTATACAAAAATGTACTTGTATTCCATTTTTCTTTCTTTCTTTTTTTTTGTGAGGAAGACTAGCCCTAAGCTAACATCCGTTGCCAATTCTCTTTTTTTTTTTTTTCCTGAGGAAGACTGGCGGTGGGCTAACATCCGTGCCCATCTTCCTCTACTTTATATGAGACGTGCCACAGCATGGTTTGACAAGCAGTGCATCTGTCTGCGCCCGGGATCCAAACCCATGAGACCCCGGGCTGCCGAAGGAAAGCGTGCGAACCCAATGGCTACGCCACCGGGCCGGCCCCTGTATTCCATTTTTCTATAGCCTAAATCTCCTTATTCAGTGGCCCTACTTCATCAGCACATATATTGGTTTCCACATTACTGATTCAGCATTTTAGCTTATCAAGGTAGGGGCACCATCTAGTGGTGAGAGCATGTAACTGCTGGTTCTACGTTAATTACAGTAGTTTTTTTTTTTCCTCTTGGTCTACCACTTTGAGGTAAATAAAAAAGAAATTAATCACAATTATAAAAATATCAAAACTTAAAAATTAATAATAGTAAGGGTAATTGTTTACTACCAGTGAGAGGAATGAAATTCGACAATTTTTCACCAAGGGATCTCTAGTCAACTTGATAGACAATTTGAATCATAAGTCAGTTTCTTTTTCTTGATCTCTATTGGATTGGAAACCTCTAATTCACAATTATAGGTCATTAGGAATGAAGTGTTTGGTGGCTCTGCCAGACAGTTTTTAACAAGTGGATCGAATGCAGACACAAATTACAAAGAGATTTTGCTCATTGTAGGTGACCTGAATGCAGATGAACATACTCTGTGCTGGGAGCCTGGCTCTTCCACTTGGCAGGAAGTGGCCAATGGATTCCTGATCCACTCTTGTTAATCTGGCTCTGAAAAGTATTTTTCATGGTCTTCTGCAGAATTTGGACTTTGAAAGAATCTATCTAATAAAAATGATTTCTTTCTCTGTCAAGAGGAAAATTTCTCAAGGGGAAAGAGTTAAGCAGTTGGTAATGAGCAGTCTCCACCAGAGTTGAGTCTTCTTAGGAAATAGTACCTTGTCCTCAACAATTAAAATCCTGGCATTCCAGCCTGAAGTGATGGATTCAGGCCAATCAAGACACTGAATACATCACTAAGTAGACACCATCTGAGCAGGCCACAGATATATCTTTACTGTCAGCACCAATGTCACAAAGAAATATTTTCAATCTCATTACTTATTTCAAAAACTCATGTGAGCATCTCTTTCCTCAAAAGTCAGCATATGCCAGTTAGGATTAGCAGTCTTTTATTCACTGGCAATTGCTTTGCGCGGCATGCAAAACCGCAAACTTAAGGGCTACAATTTGCTGGTATTTCCAGTTTTCATTTTCATTCAATATCAAGAGGCTTATTTCTCAACTGCCAACTCTTTTCTGGAAATAAAGGAGAATATGGAGTGACTTTAGGTGTAATCTCTTGTTTGGGTAGTGATGTCCTTTTCTGCTGTATGTATAGTTGGTGCTCTGTCTTTCTAAAAACAGCTGACAAAATAATTAACTAAACAAACAAAAAGTCATTTCCTGTAGCATAGGTTTTCAGGTTTTCCTATGATGAATAGAAAATGAAAGTTGCCCAACTTTTCTTCATCACACAGGTGCCACACATAAGCTAATATTTGAGTCATACTCTGTCAGCAGTTTCTTCCAACTGTAAAGTAAAATAACTGAATACCTCTAGCATGCAAACAAAATATATTAATTGTTCTACATTGTATGCCACTGAGATTACAGAACATTCCATAGGGTCACATGATAAATTAATTTTGCTTTTTCTGAGATATTTGTCATTAATTCTGAGGCTGATCTTTGTAAGTTTCTTGGAAATAGTGTGATCTTATCTGTCTTTGTCATAATCATGGTAGAGAATGATGCTTCTCTAATTTGCTCACTCTTATGCCTTTAGCAATGAAATTAATTCACTTCATACTAGAAAGCTTATTTTGTATTTGTTCTAGAAAAACTCACTGTACTCTGAAATAATGCAAAAGTTTCAATGACTTCCTGCCATTATTTGACCAAATTTCATAATAGAAAAAGCACTGGGGAGAACAGATAACTAGTCCAAAAAAATTCTGTTTCCAGATATTCATTGTGATCCTTTTTATTTGCACTTTTCCTTTTTGGATAGTAGCATGAGATTATCACAACAGCAGATACACTTATTTCAGTACATACAGATTCACTTCTGTATTCTCAATTGGATCTTGTTTACTATTTATATTATGATGCTGCTTTGAGTTGCCCTATTATAATTATTTCATCGCAAGTATTTTACACTTTAATGACTAATTCTGAATAACAGATTCATTTTTGTGACTTGGGGATAAAGCAGCATAATACTTACTAAGTGTAAATTTTAAATATGCAACAAGAACATGCAAATGCCATGAAACTATGTCAGCAGAGATAATTAATTGTATCCTGTTAACCGACTAATGTAGTTCTTTTTGTTCAACGATTAACAATAGAATTTTTCAGAAAATGTGAATTATATGTGAACAAAATTGTTTCATGGCTTTTCACTCTGCAATCATAGAACTTCCTGGGACCACTTACTAGATGACCACAGACCATCATAGGCCCAGGGATCATACTTCAATAAATACCAAACTAGAAAGTATAGACAAAATTTATCTCTATTACAATTCTGTTCTTTAACATCTTTTCTAAGAATAAATTCCAATAAAAATTTCCTCTGTAGATAGCATTTTCTAAATTGGTAGGAGGTTGAACTAGATAATCTCTAAAATCTTTTCCAATTCCTAAGATTCTACGTTATGCTCTTAATATGCCCTGAGTTTACAGAATAGTCAATAATCAGAACCCAATTCCCTTTGGAAATGAAGCTAGAGTTAATGTGTAGAATTCTTCCTTTTTTCTTTTTTTTTATTGAGGTCACATTGATTTATAACATTATATAAATTTCAGGTGAACATCATTATACTTTGACTTCTGTATAGACTGCATCGTGTTTACCAGCAAAAGTCTAGTTGTTATCCATCACTGTACACGTGTACCCCTTTACCCCTTTTGCCCTCTCCCTGCACCCTTCCCCTCTGGTAACCACCAATCTTTTCTCCACATCTATGTGTTTGTTTATCTTCCATATATAAGTGAAGTCATACAGTGACTGTCTTTCTCTGTCTGACTTACTTTGCTTAGCATAATACCCTCAAGGTCCATCAATGTTGCGATTTTGTCTTTTTGTGTGTGCGAGGATGATTAGCCCTTAGCTAACATCTGTTGCCAATCTTCCTCTTTTTTGCTGAGGAAGATTGGCCCTGGGCTAACATCCGTGCCCATCTTCCTCCACTTTATATGGGATGCCGCCACAGCACGGCTTGATAAGTGGTGCGTATGTCCACACCAGGGACCCGAACCTGTGAACCGCAGACCGCTGAAGCAGAGCATGTGAACTTAACCACTATGCCACCAGGCACCCTAATTTTGTCTTTTTTAATGGCTGAGTAGTATTCCATTGTGTATGTGATATTATGTGTGTGTATCTTTAAATATGCAACAAGAACATGCAAATGCCATGAAACTATGTCAGCAGAGATATATCTTCTTTATCCATTCATCCATTGAGGGGCACTTAGGTTGCTTGTGTAGAATTCTTAAGCATGAATAATTTCACTTATACACTCAATAATATTTACTATGTATCTACTATGTGCTATAAGCACTATTCTAGGAATTGGAGATACAGCAGTGAAAAATACAGACAAAATCCCTGCTGTCATGGAGTTTATATTATAGAGAAGGAGATGGACAATAAACAAACAAAAAAATGTAAATATCAGATGATATAAAAGCAAAGAAGAAAAATAAAGCAGAACAAAGGAATAGAGAGTGTAGGCAGAGGGGACAGAGGGAGAAGAGTGAAGAAGGCAGAGGGTGACCAAGGAAGGCCTCACTAACAAGGAATATCTGAGAATGTATCTGGATGAAGTCAGGGAGTGAGTCACGTGGAAATCTGTGGGAAGAGTGTTCCAGGCAGAGGAAAGAGTAACAACAAAGCACCTGAGGCAGAAGTGGGTTTGGTCTGTTCCAGGAACACTGAGGAGGCCACTGTGGCTGAAGCAGAATGAGCAAGTGGCAGGGTGGCAGGAGATAAGATCAGAGAGCAGCGGTTGTGAGGGTGTGGGGGGATTATGGAGAGTCTTGGCAAGGACTTTGGCTTTTATTCTGAATGAAATGGGAAACCACTGGAGAGTTTAAGCAGAGGAGAGACATGATCTGACTTACATTTTCAAAGGTTAACTCTTTCTTGTGGAGACTAGACTATAGGGCAATCTACAGGGAGACCAGTGAGGGTGTAAGCAGGGAGACCAATCAGAAGTAATCCAAGTGAGAAACGAGGGTGACTGGGCCAGGATGATTATGGTGGAGGTAATTTAGTATAGTGTTGTGGTTAACAGGCAAAAATAACTTCTGAGATAATCTTAGATGACAGTGACACCTTCTGGCTCAAATAAAGTCTTACAAAGTTTTATGACAGAAGAGAACCAATGTAAAAGCAAAGAATGAAGTTCCTACTGGAGAAAAAGAATGATAGTAGTATACTGTAACTCAACAGAACCCAACAAATCCATGGCCCTAAGAATAAGAGTGTCTTCCTTAGAGGTGACTGCCCTATTTACTGGGGGATCAGAGCCAGAGGCAAGGGCCATCTCACTTGAGTGTGGTTGCGAGTGTGAGGTCTTCCCTGGGGCTCATCTTTGGGATTCCTACAAAGATAATCTGGAGCTATATGGCAGAGAATGCCTGACGTGGCTGCAGTGTGCACTGCAGGCCTGTGTGTTCTCACTGCTAATTTATGCCCTGCCTGTGACTGATCAAATGAGGCTGTGCATGAGAAACAGGGAATGAGAGCACCTCACAAAATAGGAAAGTATGATTATTTTATTTTAAATTCTTACATGATTTGTTTTCTGATTACACGCAAGGTATTTCTCATTATCATTTCCATTTCTAACTTTGAGGTTACTACAGACACATTTCTGGGAGTGGCTGTTGAAAAGTCTTTTCAGTATTATTTGCAAATGCTGAAGATCAACTGGGTATCAACATTAATGACATAGCAAAAGATATACCTTGTAAGACCAGACAGAACAAGTATATTACTTTAACTCTCTATACAAGAGACCTCTTAAGCACTGGGTACATATAAGAAGGGAAACAGATTTAAATAATTAATTCAATTCTACTGCACCTTCCTTCTACTTACAATAATCATTATAGCCCATGTTACCTTTTGCATAAAGTAAAGCCTAGATACTAGATACTGATAGAAAGGAGACTTATGGAGTTATAGTAAGACAAAAGAAGACTCAGCCTACCGTGGTGATGTAGCGGGAGTGGAATTCTGGAGCATCTTTCAGAAACGTGAGGCCAGGGTGTGTATCCACCACATCCTGAAAAAGAACAAAACCAAAACTAAATTAACAAATATACAAAAAACCCCCAAAAAACAAAACACCAAAATGCTTACAGAATTTTTTCCTTCTTGTAGAGTAAGGTGCCAGTTGAACAAACTTGCTATTTTAGAATATTGAACAATGCATTTAAAATTTAATTAATACTTTATTAAATTCAAATTTTATCACAAGCATACTTATGTGTGCTTTTCAATATGTATAGTATACCTTAATAAAAAGTTAAAATTTTAATTTAGCTATATTTGGTGATTTGTGAATCAATGTCTTAGAGGTACATACTGTAATTCTAACACATTGAGGCATGTCAGGGAAATTACACAGATCTTGGTAGGAGTTGCTAAGTGAAATTTACACAGAAAAGATAATAGACACAAGCCAACCAGAATGATTCTTTCTTAACCTAGAGACACGGGAAATTTTGGAAAAAAAAAACCAAAAGCCATGTAGCCAAGTAGTTTGAAATCTGTCTATGTTAAGTTGTATGAGCCAGCTAACATCCATCAAAATAATTGTGTGGACAAATCTGTTTACAATTTAAGATTTTATTTTATTTATTTTAAAATCTGATATGTTGTTGTCATGGAAGACTATTAGAATATTAAAACCTTGAAATACTGTTTTCATTTTCTAATTCAATTTTTAAAGCACACGGAATGATCCTAGAGAACCTATTAGAGATAATTACTGTTAACTGAATAACCAGAGGCAACAGCAATGTATATATCTGTATTAATCTATATTAATAGATATAATCTATTAATTGGCTAGCCATCAATGGACAGACATCAGTTATATCTCTCTTCTTTGTTTCCTCAGAGAAGTTAGCTATACATACCTACCAACACAGTCTAAAATCAATGGACCTTACTATTTCTTTAACTTTTTATTTGAAAATAATTTTAGACTTAGAAAAAAGTTGCAAAAATATTACAGATAGATTTCCTATGCCATTATTCTAGCTTCCCATAAGGGTAACAACTTACAAACCATAGCAGAATTCTCAAATTGAGGAAATAAACATTAATATAATACTAAACTACACATCTTATTCAAATTTTACCAGTTTCCCCCCTAATGTCTTGTCCTTTCTTTTTTTTTTTTGCTGAGGAAGACTGGCCCTAGGCTAACATCCATGCCCATCTTCCTCTACTTTATATGGGAGGCGACCATAGCATAGCTTGACAAGTGGTGCACTGGTCTGCGCCTGGGATCCAAACCTGTGAACCCTGGGCTCCTGATGCGGAGAGTGTGAACTTAACCACTATGGCACGGGGCCGGCCCCCATAAAGTCTCTTCTGTTCCAGGATCCTGCACTGCAGTTAGTTCTTGCGTTCCACTGGTCTCTCCCAATCTGTGACAGTTCCTCAGTCTTTCCTTTTGTTTCATGATTTTGACACTTTTAATGAGTTCTGGTCTGTTATTCTGTAGAAGCTTCTCAATGTGGTTTTGTCTGATGTTTTCTCATGATGAAAGTTATACACTTTCAGCAGGTATACCAGAGAATTGATGTGTGCTTTCCAGTCATACAAGGAGTATGTGATGTCACTACATGTGTCTTATATCTTGGTGTTAACTTTGAATAAACTTGGTTGAAGTGGTGTCTTTCTCGGCATGCCACCATAAAGGTATTATTTTCTCTTAATAACTGATAAATATTGTGCGGGAGAGACTTTGAGACACTGCCAATATCCTGTTTCTCTGCAAACTTTTGCCTACTGACTTGAGCAGTTATTGGTTGAACTTGACTGCGCATTTATATTGTGGTGTTTACCTAACAGTGATTTTGTATTTTCCTCATATCTTCTACATTTATTAACTGGAATTATTCTGTAAGGAAGAGCTGTCCCTTCTTGCCCATTTATTTACTTATTCAATTTATAACAGTATAGACTCATGCGTATTTATTTTATTCTATGGGTTATAATCCAATACTATCATTATTTATTTTGTTGCTCAAACTGACCTATTTAGCTTTGGCCACTGGGAACTCTTATCAGGTTGGCTCCTGTGTCCTCTTGACAGGCCCCATCCTTTTGTGAGCACTTCCATATTTTCTTGTATCACGAGATGGTCCAGGCTCATCTTACATTTTCCTTGCTCCAGCCCTGGAATCAAGCTTTTCTCCAAGTAGCCCTGGTTCCTTGGAGAATGGTATTTAGACACCAAATCTGGGTGCCAGGTGTGCTCATTACTACTAGGGTGTCACTGCTACTAAGCCCTCTTGGCAGGCAGAACTAGAGGAATACATGTATGTATACTAATCCATGCAGACACACATACTTTTTTTCTTTCTATATCTATCTATATATACATTAAAAACTATGTAATCATGCAGATAATTCTGATTCCAATCCAATAACACAATTCTAGCCTTCCCCTTTCCTTTGTAACTTTAACAGAATTGCCAATCCATACCCCATTGAGAAACAAATTTACTAACAGTACAGTATTTGTGTATAGTTCCTTTTGTCTTTAGAGTATCTAGCTAAAACACTGTTTTCCAAGGTTACTTAGATTATCTCTTTCCTTCTTCTTCCCTTATCCTCTTTAATGTGGTTATGTTATTTGTAATACAGTTCAGTTCATTTGTTACTATTTATATTCTATTTGAGTTTCTTTCCCACAGGTCCTTGATGATTTTAATTCATTATTTCTTGGAGGGAGAGTATGAGAAACATTACTATGGTTCTAAGAGTCAAAGCTAATGTAGAATTGACATTTTAACAATATCGAGTCTTCCTACCCATAAAGAAGACATATCTCTCCATTTATATAAACGTTCTTTAATTTCTCTCTGCAGTGTTTTGCTGTTTTCAGTGTACAGGCTTTGCACATCTTTTGTCAGATTCATCTCTAAGTATTTAATATTTTGGGGTATTATTATAAGTGGTATTTAAAAATTGTAGATTTCCAATTGTTTGTTGCTAGTATACAGAAAGAAAATTGATTTCTAAATATTGATCACACATCTAAAACCTTGCTAAATTCACTTATTAAATGCAGCTTTAATAGTATCCCACAAATTTTGATATGCTGTGTTTTCATTTTCATTCAGTTCAAATACTTCCTAATTTTCCTTTTGATTTGTTCTCTGACTCATGGGCTACTTAGAAGTGTTATTTAGTTATCAAATATTTGGGAATTTTTCACAGATCTGTTATTATTTCTAAGTTAATTCCATTATGGTCAGAGAACATACTTTATGAGCTAAATATTTAAAACTGAGATTTGTTCTATGGTCCAGAATATGGTCTATCTTGGTAACTATTCTGTGTACATGTTAAAGGAATGTATATTCTGCTGTTGTTGTGTGAAATGTAATACAAAAAAAAGGAATATAAAAAAATGTTGGTTTGTATTACAAACACATAGATACAGAGATTAGACTGGTGGTTACCAGAGGGGAAGGGGGGAGGGAAGAGGGTAAAAGGGGTGATAGGGCACATGTGTATGGTGATGGATGGTTAATCAGTCTTTGGGTGATGAACATGATGTAGAAATATAGAAATTGAAATATGATGATGTATATCTGAAATTTATATAATGTTATAAACCAATGTTACCTCAATTAAAAAAAAGAGATTATCTCCAGGCTAAAAAGCTAGTAAATAGCAGAGCTAGGACTTAAACCCAGAAAAGAAACAAAACAAAACCAGAATTTAATAATTTACCTAATTAATTTTCTGATTACACTTACAGGATATAATTTATCATATGAAATGAAATTAAAACATTTTTTCCTAAAATTTTTCACTACTTAATATAGCATCATTTCATTTTCAATCAACATTAAAACAATAATTTAAAAAACCAAAAAAAATGTCAACTAGTCAGGTTAGTTGATAGTGTTGTTCAAGTGTTCTATATCCTTATTTATTTACTCTCTACTTGTTCTACTCTTTGAAAGCAGCACATGGGAATCTACAATAATAGTGGATTTATTTTTGCAGTTTTATCAGATTTTGCTTCATGCATTTAGAAGTCTGTTATTAGGTGCATAAACATTTAAAACTGTTATTCCTCTTGATGAATTGATCCCTTTATCATTCCCTAGCAATATTATTTGCTCTAAAAACTACTTTGTCTGATATTAATATAGCCACCTAGCTTTCTTTTTGTGACAAAAAAACACATAAAATGTATCCTCCCAACAATTTCCAGGTGTACAGCACAATACTGTCAACCACTTGCACACTGTTGTGCAACAAATCCCCAGATCCCCTCTCCCTAATCCTGCATGACTGAAACTTACACCCACCAAACAACTCCCCACCTCACCCTCCCCTCAGCCCCTGGCAACCACCATTCTTCTGTCTCTCTCTGAGTTTGATTACTTTAGATACCTCATATAAGCAGAATCATGCGTTATTTATCATTTTGTGACTGACTTATTTCACTTCGCATAATACCCGCAAGGTTTATCCATGTTGTTGCATGTGACAGAATTTCCTTTTTTGTTGTTGTTGAGGAAGACTGGCCCTGTACTAACCTCTATTGCCAATCTTCCTCTTTTTTCTCCCCAAAGCCCCAGTACGTAGTTGTGTATCATAGTTGTAGAGTTGTAGCTCTTCTATATGGGACATGACCTCAGCATGGCTTGATGAGCGGCGAGTAGATCCGTGCCCAGGATCTGAACCAGCGAACCCCGGGCCACCAGCAGAATGTATGAACTTAACCGCTATACTACCAGGCCGGCCCCTCCCTTTTTTTTTCAATAGGCTGAATAATATTTCCATTGTATGTATATACCACTCTTCTTTATCCATTCATCCGCTGATGGACATTTAGGTTGCTTCCACCTCTTGGCTATTGTGAATAATGCTGCAACAAACATGGGAATGCAAATATCTCTCTGAGATTCTGTTTTCAATTCTTTTGAATATTTAGCCAGAAGTGGTATTGCTGGATCATATTGTACTTGTATTTTTAATTTTTTGAGGAACCTCCATACTGTTTTCCATAGTGGCCGTACCATTTTACACTCCCACCAACAGTGCACAAGTGTTCCAGTTTCTCCACATCCTCACCAACACTTTTTTTTTAATAAAGCCATCCTAATGAGTGTGAGGTGATATCTCACTGTGGTTTTGATTTGCATTTCCCTGTTTATTTAGTGACGTTGAACATCTTTTCACATGATTGTTAGACATTTTATCTTCTTTGGAGAAATGTCTATTCAAGTCCTTTGCCCATTTTAAAATCAGGTTATTTGTTGTTGTTACTGAGTCATAGGAGTTCTTTATTTTAAATATTAACCTCTTATCAGATATGTCTACAAATATTTTTCATTCTGTAGGTTGCCTTTCACTATGTTTTCTGTTTCCTTTGCTGCACAGAAGTTTTTACGTTTGATATAGTCCCACTTGTCTATTTTTGCTTTTGTTGCCTGTGCTTTTGGTGTCATATTCATGAAATCACTGCTAAATACAATGTCATGAAACTTCTCCCCTATGTTTTCTTTTAGGAGTTTTATAGTTTCAGGTCTTAGGTTTAGATCTTTAATCCATTTTGAGTTAATTTTTGTATGTTGTGTAACATAAGGGTCTAACTTCTTTCTTTTGCATGTGGATATCCAGTTTTCCCAACACCATTTGTTGAAGAGACTATCCTTTCTCCACTGTGTACACTTGGCACTCATGCTGAAGATCACTTGACCATACAGGCAAGCATTTATTTCTGAGCTCTCTATTCTGTTCCATTGGTCTATATGTCTGTCTTCATGCCCGTACCATACTGTTTTTTGATTGCTGTAGCTTTGTAATATGTTTTGAAATCAGGAAGTATCAGGCTTCCAGCTTTGTTCTCCTTTCTCAGGATTGTTTCGGCTACTCCAGGTCCTTTGAAATTCCATATGAATTTTAGGACTGTTTTTCTACTTCTGCAAAAAATACCATTGGTATTTTTAAACTTTATTGAGGTACAACTGACATACAAAAAATTGCACATATTTAATGTGTACAATTTGATGAGTTTGGACATATGCATACATGCAGGGAACCATCACCACAATCAAGGTAACAGACATATCCATCACCTACAAAAGTTTCCGTGTGCTTCTTTTTTCGTTTGTTTTGTTTTGTTTTGTGTAAGAATACTTAACATGAGATCTAGCCTCTTCACAAATTTTTAAGTGTACAATACAGTATTGTTAACTATAGGCACTATATTGTATAACAGATCTCTTGAACTTATTTGTCTTGCATAACTGAAACTTTATACCCATTGGACAACTCCATGATTCCACTTATATGAAGTATCTAAAATACTCCAACTCTTAAAAGCAAAGAATAGAATGGTGGTTGCCTGGGGCTAGGGGAAGGGAACCATTGGGATTTTGATAGAGACTTCATTGATCTGTAGATTGCTCTGGGTAGTATGAGCTTTAACAACAGTAAGTCTTTCAATCCGTGAACATGAGTTGTCTTTCCATTTATTTGTAAGAGTTTTCTTTTGATTAGTGTCAGCATGATATATCTTTTTATTTTTAAACTACTTGCCTTTAAAATTAAAGTACATTTCTTTCAGGCAACATATATTTGGGTCTTGCTTTTTTGTCTAATCTTTGCCTTCTGGGGGTATTCACACTACTTGTATTTGGTTGACTATTGATATAGTTAGGTTTAAGTCTATCATCTTGCTATTTGTCCCATCCATTCTTTGTTCCTTTTTTTTACCTTTCCAATCTCCTTTTAGGTTAACTGAGTGTTCTTTATGCTTCTTCCATTTTATTTCCTTTGTTGGCTTATTAGCTACAACTCTTTGTTATTCTACTGGCTGCGTCAGAGGTTACAGCATACATCTCTTAACTTACTACAATTGACTTTCAAGTGATGTTATACCACTTCATGGATTATATGTGAACCGTACAACAGTATACTTCCATTTCTCTTCTCCCAGCCTTTATGCTATTGTTGTCAAATTGTACTTGAACATATGTTATAAACACCACAATACACTGTTGATAGTTTTTTTTTTTAAAGAGTTAATTGTCTTCTAAGGAGACTTGAATAATAAAAAGTCACATACATTTATCCATGTTGTTATCATTTCTGGAGCCCTCCATTCCTTTGTGTAGATTTGTATTGCCATCTGGTATTGTTTTCTTCCTTGCCTAAACAACTTTTTTTTAAAAACAACATTTCTTGTAGTGCATTTGTGCTGGTGGTGAATTCTTTCAGCATTTCTATGTCCAAAAAAAAAAAAACCTCTTTAATTCACCTTTATTTTTGAAAGACATTTTCATTGGGTATAGTATTCTAGGTTGATAGTTCTTCTCTTTCAGTACTTAAAAGATATTGCTCCACTGTCTTCTGCCTTGGACTGTTCTCAACATGAAATCTGCTATCATGTTTATTTGTGTTCCACTCTACGAAATTTGACTATTTCCTCTGGCTGCTTTTCAAACTTTCTCTTCATTACTGGTTTTGAGCCATTTTATTGTGATGTGCCTTGGTATAATTTTGTGTTTCTTGTGCTTTGGGCTTACTGAGCATCTTGAGTCTGTGAGTTTATAGTTTTATCAAATATAGAAAATTTTGGGCCATTATCTCTTCAAATAATTTTTCTGTCCCTCTGCAATGCAATTCTAGCACTAACTATCCAGAGTTAGTGCAGATTTCACAGGTTAAGGGCACATCCTCCATAAGATTCCTCTCACTCCAGACACCAGCCATAACTCTAGGGTTCCCAGGCCATCCGTGCTTCTGACCAACTGACTGTAAATTTGGGGGTTTTTACTATCCCCTTAGGTTTGATAATTTGCCTGAGTGACCCACAGAACTGAGGAAAGTGCTGTATATTATGATTACTATTCTATTCTAAAGGATACATATCAGGAAGAGCTAAATAAGAGAGGCATAAGGCAAGTCTGGGAAGGTCCCAAAAGTGGAGCTTCTGTGTCCTCAGGACACGTTACCTTCCTAGCACATGACTGTCTATCATTAACCAGGGAAACTCAATCGAGCTTCAGTGTCTAGAGCTTTATTATTGGGTTTCATTATGTAGGCATGATTGATTGAATCATTGGCCACATGGCTGAATTCAATCTCTAGGCTCCCTCCTCTCTTTGGAGGTCCATCTGATATCACCTGGTTAAAAGCCCCAACCTCTAATCACATGGTTGACCTCTCTCGCCTGGCAAGCTCCCATCCTGAAACTATCTAGGGGCCCACCATGAGTCACTTCATTCGTATAAACTCAGGCACGGTCCCAGGAGCCCACCATGAAAAACAAAGACAATCCTATCATTTGGGAAATCCCAAGGGTTTAGAAGCTCTGTCCTAGGAACCTGGGACAAAGACCTGACAAATTCTTTCTTTTACAACACCCCCTTTTCCATTTATAAGTATGTTGGGTTGCTTGAAATTAGGTCCCACAGCTCACTGATTCTCTTTGCATTTTAATTCTTTTTTGTGTCTCTGTGTCTCATTTTGGATAGTTTCTATTCTTTGTCTTCATTTCATTTGCAATGTTTAATGTGCTGTTAATTAAATCTGGTGTATTTTTCACCCCAGACATCTTAGTTTTCATCTCTACAAGTTCAATTTGGGTCTCTTAAAATATACTCAGTTATGCTATCTGTTTTAATGTACTTGTCTGCTAATTCTATCTGTGTCAGTTTCAACTGATTGATTTTTCTCCATATTTCTTGCCTGATATTTTTTATTGTTTCAGGTGGGAAGGCAAATCCAGTCCCTGTTTCTCCATCTTCATCAGAAATGAAAAGATCTGGTGATTTTGAATGTTAATTTTATTTCCTCCTACTGTATTGAATTCTTTTATGTTTGAGTTAGTTTTATCATTGATTCTTTTGAGTTTCCAGGTTTACTGCCATGTCATTTACTTTTCTAACTGCACTTATGCCTCTAACTGTCTTCTCTTGTATAATTACTCTAGTATGATGGTGAATAGTGGTGGAGACAGTGGGCATCCTTGCCTGGTTTCTGATCTTAGTGGAAATGCCTCTAACGTTTTCCCATTAAATAAGGTATTGACTTCAGTACTAAGGAATATATATCTTATCATGTTAAAGTATCTCAAATACCTATTGAGCATGTTTTTATGAATATGCGTTAAATTTTGTCAAAAGTCTTTTCAGCATCTATTGAGACAATCATGATTTCTTTTCTTAGATGTATATTAATAAAGATCCTAATACTGAGCCAATCTTGCCTTCCTGGAATAAACCCCACTAGGTTATGTGCATTCTGTTTGGTAATATTTTATTTACTACTTTTTATCATTAATCATGAATTATATTCATTTGAAATTTTCTTTTTTGTACTGTCTTTACCTGATTTAGGTATCAGTGTTATACTTGCTTCATAAAAGAAGCTATGGAGTTCCCTCCTTTTCAATTCTCTGGAATAATGTATTGAGCATTAGGACTATCTGGTCTTTGAGGGTTTGGGAGAATTCCCTTGTGAAACTACCTGGGACTGGTGATTTTTTGTGGGGTAGTTCCTTAGTAAATCTTTCCACTACTGTAGAAATCAGTCTGGTAAGCTTTCTAAATCAAATGGGGTCAATTTTGGTCATATGTATTTTCCCAGGAAATTATCCATTTCATCTATGTTTTCAAATTTATTTCTATAGAGGTCTGCAAGACAGTATTTTATGGTTTTTAAAAATTTCCTCTGTTTTAAAGATGTGAGCTCAGGGCTAACCTTCCTCAGCAAAAAGAGGAAAATTGGCAACAGATGTTAGCTCAGGGCCAACCTTCCTCACCAAAATAAATAAATAAATAAAATAAAAATTTCCTATTTCAATGGTTATTTCCTCCTTGTCATTTCTTATTTGGGTATTCGTACTTTCTCCTTTTTTCTTGATAAAATTAGATAATTATTGGTCTATTTTGTTAATATGTTCCCCAAACCAAGATTTCAATTTATTAAAAGAGCTGCTTGCTTTTTATTCTCTATCTCTTTAATTTCTGATCATTATTGGGGGTGGAGTGATGGGTATATGGTGGTTCAGTATACCATTCTATCTGCATTTGTATATGTTCAAAATTCTCCATAATAAAAATTTTAAAAATTACATATACACATGGTATAAAATCAAGGAGTATACAAGAACTTATGATGGAAAGAAACATTCTATCAACCTACTCCATCCATCCAACCTTTGGCCTCACTTCTTTTTAATCATTTATATTTTTATTTCTTTTGTTGGTTACCTCTAAAATTAAACATAAATTTAATTATAATTTAAACATAATTAACCACTATGTTATAATTTCTTTTCTTTCTTGCTTTATCAACTTTAGAAAATATTATTCTTAGCTAGGGAAGATGAGGATTTAGCTTATTTATACTGTCCCACTTTACTCCCCTTCCCCAATATTTGAGGTATGATTTTTTTTACATGAATGAATATTTGATTATATTGAAGATATTAATTTAGATATAATACAAATATTGCATTTTTTAAATTGAGGTAACATTAGTTTATAACATTATATAAATTTCAGGTGTACATCATTATATTTTGATTTGTGTAGATTACATCATGTTCACCACCCAAAGACCAATTACCATCTATCACCATACACATGTGCCCGGTCACCCTTTCCCCACTCCCATCCTCCCCCCTTCCCCTCTGGTAACCACCAATCTAATCTCTCTGTTTGTTGTTGTTGTTTTTATCTTCCATTTAATGAGTGAGATCACAGAGTATTTGATTTTCTCCCTCTGACTTATTTCGCTTAGCATAATACCCTCAAGGTCCATCCATGTTGTCACAAATGGCAAGACTTCATCTTTTTTATGGCTGAGTAGTATTCCATTGTGTATATATACCACATCTTCTTTATCCATTCGTCCCTTGATGGGTACTTAGGTTGTTTCCAAGTCTTGGCTATTGTGAGTAATGCTGCAGTGAACATAGGGGTGCCTATATCTTGATGCATTCATGTTTTCACGTTCTTTGGATAAATACCCAGCAATGGAATAGCTGGATCATACGGTAGTTCTAGTCTTAATTTTTGTTTTCCCAAGTGGCTGCACCAGTTTGCACTCCCACCAGCAGTGTATGAGAGTTCCCTTCTCTCCACATCCTCTCCAACACTTGTTGTTTCTTGTCTTGTTATTTATTTATATATTTTTATTGTGGTAATATTGGTTTATCGCATTATATAAATTTCAGGTGCACATCATTATATTTCAATTTCTGTATAGATTACATCATGTTCACCACCCAAAGACTAATTACAATCCATCACCACACACATGTGCTTAATCATCCCTTCCACCCCCCTCCCTCCTGACTTCCCTTCTGGTAACCACCAATCCAATCTCTGTCTCTATGTGATTGTTATTGTTTTTATCTTCTACTTATGAGTGAGATCATACAGTATTTAACTTTCTCCCTCTGACTTATTTCGCTTAGTATAATATCCTCAAGGTCCATCCATGTTGTCACAAATGGCCAGATTTCATTGTTTTTTTATGGCTGAGTAGTATTCCATTGTGTATATATATAACTTCTTTATCTATTTGTCCTCTGATGGACACCTAGGTTGCTTCCAAGTCTTGGCTATTGTGAATAATGCTGCAATGAACATAGGGGTGCATGTATCTTCACACATTTGTGTTTTCATGTTCTTTGGATAAATACCCAGCAGTGGAATAGCTGGATTGTATGGTAGTTCTATTCTTAATTTTCTGAGGAATTTCCATACTGTTTTTCATAGTGGCTGCACTAGTCTGCACTCCTACCAGCAGTGTATGAGAGTTCCACTTTCTCCACATCCTCTCCAACACTTGTTATTTCCTGTCTTGTTAATTATAGCCATTCTGATGGGAGTGAGGTGATATCTCATTTTAGTTTTGATCTGCATTTCCCTGATAGTTAATGATGTTGAACATCTTTTCGTGTGCCTGTTGGTCATCTGTATATCTTCTTTGTAGAAATGTCTGTTCAGATCTTTTGCCCATTTTTTAATTGGGTTGTTAGTTTTTTTTGTTGTTGAGATGTATGAGTTCTTTATATATTTTGGATACTAACCCCTTATCAGACATATGGTTTGCAAATATCTTCTCCCAATTGTTAGGTTGTCTTTTTGTTTTGTTGGGGGTTTCCTTTGCTGTGCAGAAGCTTTTAGTTTGATGTAGTCCCATTTGTTTATTTTTTCTATTGTTTCCCTTGCCCGGTCAGACATGGTACTTGAAAATATGTTGCTAAGACCAATGTCGAAAATTCTACTGCCTATGTTTTCTTCTAGAAGTTTCATGTTTTACCTTCAAGTCTTTAATCCATTTTGAGTTAATTTTTGCGTATGGTATAAGATAATGGTCTACTTTCACTCTTTTGCATGTGGCTGTCCAGTTTATTGAAGAGACTTTCCTTTTTCCACTGTATGTTCTTGCTTCCCTTGTCAAAAATTAGCTGTCCATAGATGTGTGGGTTTATTTCTGGGCTCTTGATTCTGTTCCATTGATCGGTGTGTCTGTTTTTGTGCCAGTATCATGATGTTTTGGTTACTATAGCTTTGTAGTATAATTTGAAATTAGGAAGTATGAGCCGTCAACTTTGTTCTTTTTTCTCAGGATTCCTTTGGCTATTCAGGGTCTTTTCTTGTTTCATATGAATTTTAGGATTCTTTGTTCTATTTCTGTGAAAAATGTCATTGGAACTTTGATAGGGATTGCACTGAATCTGTAGATTGCTTTAGGAAGTATGGACATTTTAACTATGTTAATTCTTCCAACGCAAGAGCACGGATTATCTTTCCATATCTTTGTGTCTTCTTCAATTTCTTTCAACAATGTCTTATAGTTTTCAGCTTACAGGTCTTTCACCTCTTTGGTTAAATATATTCTTAGGTATTTTATTCTTTTTGTTGCCATTGTAAATGGTATTGTGTTCTTAATTTCTCTTTCTGCTACTTTGTTGTTAGTGTATAGAAACACAACTGATTTTTGTATGTTGATTTTATATCCTGCCACTTTACTGTATTCATTTATTATTTCTAAAAGTTTTTCAGTAGATTCTTTAGGGTTTTCTATATATAAAATCATGTCTTCTGCTGAGGTATGATTTTTAGTTCTTGTACTGGTTATCTTTGTAAACTGCAAAATAATATATTTAAACATTTAATTCTCACTCCATTCATCTTAGTGCCTTAATTTCCCTTTATACAGGATGATGATAATAGCACTCCTATCTTCTCTTCTTCTCCCTCTTTTTCTCCCCTTCACATTTTTTGGCAGTTTTTTGACTTTTACACTGTTCAGGTTGTTTAAATATTGTTCTACAACCACAATAAAAATTTCTACAGTTTATCCATAGGGTGATTTCAGATGTTATACACTAAAATATTTTATAATATTTTGACTATATAAATACTGTTGACTGCTAGGTTAAGTGGTATACAAGGAATGCATTTCATTTCTTATTGGTCCAACATCATTTCCCTTGCAGCAGTCAAAGGAGAATGTTCCAGGCATTGAGGTTAAATGGACTTTCTTGTCTTACTCTCCATCCAGTTTCCCTGTTCTCAAATATAACAATTATTGCATGGAATCACTCCTCCCCTCCCTACTCCCCATTATGGAGAACTCCTTCCCAGAGAAATCCCACCACCTTCTCTATTCTGGACTGGCTGCTCTTCAGTTGCCATCCTGAGACTTCCCTTCACTGCTTCTCTGGATTGAATCCAGTTTCCTGGATCTCATGTGTTCCTCTTTCTTGGTTTACTTAATTTGCTGCAGTATACATTCAAGTAACTCTCCAAGAAGATAGGAGACAAACTTTCTGAGTTTTTAAACATCTTTATTCTAACCTCATATCCGACTGATAGCTTGGCACCATATAGAAATCTGAATTCAAATCCATTTCTTCAGAGTTGCCAATGAGAATCTAATACTACCCCAATTCTTGTTCCTATTAAGGTGACTTGGTTCTTCTCTCTGGAAGCTTTTAGTATCTTCTCCTCATCAGTGTTCTAAAATTTCAAGAGGACATGTTTATGTATTTCCTTTTTTTATTCATTATGCTTGGCACGCAGTGGCTCCTTTCAACCAAAAGACTTGTATTCTGTATCATTTCTTTGATTCCACGGGAAGTGACTGGAGGGATCATGACAGGCTCGGGTGGGAGGGTCATGTTCTGTTCTTGACCAGATGCTGGTTACACAGGCATGTTGTGTTTCCCCCAAGGAGGGAAACAGGAATCCCAAGGAATCCCACTGAATTCCTGCTCTGCTCTTTGGACTCACCCTCTCACTCTAGTCTCTCCAATTCTCTCCATCCTGTATTATTTCTTTGATGATTTCCTTCTCTCCACTTTTTCCCCTTCTTTCTTCCCCAGGCTCCAGTTAGTCAGATGTTGAAAGTCTTGAATTGGTCCTCTATGTCTCTTCTATCTCTGTCTTTCTTTCTCTTTCTTTCTCCCTTGTGTGTGTGCACATTTGTGCATGTGTGCACCAGAGATATCCTTAACTTTAGTTTCCAGGCCTTATGTTGAAATTTTAAATTTTGGTACTTACATTTTAAAATTCTAATAGTTCTTTCTTGTATTAGCATTCTGTTTTCATAACATTCTATTCTTGTTTTATATAACCTATCTAAATATAGTAATTATTTTTTAAAAAGACTTTATTTTTAGAACAGTTTTAGATTTAACATAAAAATTGAGATGATAGTACAGTTCCTATATACCCTGCACCCAGTTGCCTGTTATTAACATCTTACATTAGCATTTATTATAATTAATAAACCAATATTGATACATTATTATTACTATTATTAAAGGCCAAACTTTATTCACATTTCCTTAGTTTTCACCTAAGGTCTTTTTTCTGTTCCAGGATCCCACATTACATTTAGTTGTCATGCCTCCTTAGGCTCCTTTTGGCTGTGACAGTTTCTCAGACTTTCCTTGTTTTTGATGACCTTGACGGTTTTGAGGAGTACTGACCAGACACAATCTAGGATGGTCCTCTATTGGAAGTTGTCTTAACATGCTTTATTGTTTGTTTTATTAGTTTGTGAGTAAATGCTAGGCTGAACTTTACATTTGGGAACCAGGCAATGAGTCAACTGGTCAATTGTTCTGTATACCGACTTTCAATGAATCCCTATTTCTAATACTTCTCATCAGATCTGCCAACCTTGACTTTACAGCCTCTCTGGGATCCTAATGAGCAAAAGTAGCTCACTTCTCCACTGCAGCCCATACACAGCCCCTCATTCTGGACTGTGGTTTCCTTAGCCCGCTTCTGCTTTCTTTCTATCTTCAAGAAATACTGAAATCTACATTGATTTTTTTCTTCCTCTATTCCTCTCTACCATTCCATTCACTTTCATGGGTTTATTCCTTCTAAATTTTTATATTTTAACTTCAGAGGAATTTGGGAAAGAATGGGAGGAGAATGTATCTATTCAGTCTGTCATCTTTTACCAGAAGACTCCACAAGTCCATTTCTTAAACAAAAATAAAATTTCTCCTTAGATTTAAGGGATGGAAGTAAAATGTCCACTAACTCATAATTATAGTTTTGTTGTTGTTTGTAATTCTCTTGGTATAGACTTAATTTATATTCCTGTCCAAGCCTTTATTAAAGTTTCCGATAAAACTCAGTCAGGGTAGGGTCCCCCACAGGAAAAAGAATTCATCCATATAAACCTTTCATGAAGGGACTACATGTAGAGTTGAGAGCAGGTTAAAGGAACAAACAGGAGAATGGTGAGGAACCCAGGACAAGCAACAGAAGGATACTGTTAGATCCCTAGGATCAAAGGCACAAGGGGAGCCCAGTAGACACTAGAACTGTGGAGAAGGGGCTTTCCAGCAGAAACTGTATTATAGAGAGATATAGTCACTGTGACGAAGCAGATAGTGGGGAAGAAATGCCAACTTCTCCTCTGCCCTCCCATCTCTTGGCAGTGCTATCCATTGGCCAGACCCAACCAGAAGCTAGTCAGCAAAGGGGATCCAAAAGATGCAGTTTCTACGAGTCAGCAGGACCAAGAATTGATCGAGGCAGTAAGGGTGAGGGGTGGATAGAGAACTAGTATTAAAACCTAATATTTTATTAGCAATGTAGTTCAAACACTGAATATTTGCGATTTCACAAAACATAAATAGAAATAGGTAATGCTGGATATTATTACGTTTAATGGTCTTGATTAAACGTAAAAAACTATTAAGAATCCTCATTCTCATGAGTACTTTTTTTTTTACTGATATCTTAATAGTTTATAACACTGTGGGGTTTTAGTTGTACATTATTGTTTGTCTGTCACCATGTGGATGTATCCCATCACCCCTTGTGCCCACCCCCCACCCCCTTCCCCTTGGTAACCACCAATCAGTTCTCATGAGTACTTTTTTAAGGGGAACAAAAATATGTAGCAGATGAGTCTAAGAATAATCAAGGCCATCATGCAAATTAAGACAAGCTCAAAGACCCTGAACGTAAAATAAATCATAACAAAACTTCGTATTCTGAACATGGAAAATTGCTACTATAATTAAAAATCTATGTCACATGGTGTTAGCAGTCAGGACAGTGGTTACCCTAGGGTGGCAGTAACTGGGAGGGAGTATGAGGGGCTTTGGGGGTACTGGTAATACTTTGTTTCTTGATCTGGGTGCTAGTTACACAGATGTGCTCACATTGTGAAAATCACTGATTGGTGCCTTAGATTTATTTGTGTGTGTATGTTATATTTCAAAAAAATCTTAAAAAAAAGATGGCAGACATGAATACAACTTAAAAAAAAAAACCAACTATGTCAATGTATTTTTCTGCCCTTTTTTAGACATTCTCACTAACAGCTGACAAGGATTTATTGGAACAACTAAAACAATGATGTACATTCAAAAGAAATGACAGGCAGACTTCAGCTTCAAGGAATTTGTGATCTGCACAGGAAAACAGAATATTTGGACATGAAATTAAGAATATTAACAAGCAATATATCAAGCTATGAAGAATGCCACAGTGAACACAGATCCACTATTGGCATGTAACTGACTCTCATCAGAAGGCCAAGGTATAAACACTCCCCAAGTGGGCACTCTGTGGTGGAGATCTCTTTCTCTTTAATCTTAACAAAGGTCAACTAGGCCAACTAGACCAAATGCCTGGTTTCAGAAGGTGCTTGCTGTGGCTGGGCAAGGGGGAGCCTGAGTAGTCCCTCTCTTCTGCTTCAGTAAGAGTAGCCCTGTTTTATCCTTTAGGTTTTGTGTTAATTTTCATTTAATAAAAGGATTTTGTTTCTAAAACAAGCTTCAAAGCTACTCTTCTAGAAATGGGACCTCTACATTTGTGTATCTCAATTGCATATTTACAGTTGAAAAATTTTTAAAAACCTCTGGAAATAAAACCTATTTTTAAAAGGAACTGACAATTACCTGAAGTAAAGGGATAAAATCCTCCTGCTCTAGAGAGCTGCAGCTGGGCTTTGCTAGAAGACAGATAAACTTAGAGGCATCATCATGATGGTTATTCAGCAACCTGTAAAAGAAACGACTGCTTAAGAAGATTGGCTACTGTGAACAATGACCACAGCATCAATAGTCGGTAATTTCAGTCTGATCGGAAGGCCATTTAGATCAAGAATCAAGTGCTCTCTTTTCAATGATTAAAACGAGAATTTTTCCATGCTCTTGATTTTGTCAAAGGGACATCTTAATAAAAGCTCAATAATAAGATGGTATATTATTTCTGTAGAATGCTTCTGGGGCTGAGACCACAGAGTCAACTGAACTAATGCAGGTAAAAATACACTCAGGTTGAGCAACGGACATGGAACCAGAACTACCCACCAGCCAGGAGAGAACACATCAGAGGACCACTGTGCACCACATAAGACATAAACTTCTGTTTGCTCAGCTTAGTAGACATATTCAGGGCCAACCTGACAGGGGATTTTGAAATTAGACTTTGAAGGCCCAGGCTTTAAAAAAAAATTAATGCCCTATAAAGTCTTCAAGCTCCAAGAACTCCTCATGTCCAACTAATTGCTGGACATTTCGATTTGGATACTAAACTCTTCACAGTAAAGTAAAAATATCGAAAATCAAATTTAAAATCTTCCTCTCAAAGTCAGTTCTTTTCATGGATATCTATTTTTGTTAATAGTGGTACCATCCTGAGTTACCTGGGCTTAAAATTTTGAAGTCATTTTAAACTTATTTCTCTTTCCTATTCCCCACATCCAATTAGTCTCCAAATTTTCTTGCTTTCCTTCCTTAATCATTTATTGAATGCTAACTGTGTGCCAAGTACCATGTCTGGCCTTGAAGATACTTGGGATACAAAGAAAAGGGTGCAGTTTTATACCCTGTAAGGAGCTTATAATCTAGTGAGAGAGCTATACCAATAAGATCATACTCCTGTGTGACAGCCACAACAGAATTGTCATAAGCAGAGGGTACCATGGAAGGACACAGGAGGGCCAGTGAAATTCCCTGCAAAGGGGAAGTAGGAAAGAAGGGTGCTGTGGGTCAAGAGGGTCACAGATACAAATGCCTGTGTGAGAGGGCATGGGATATCTGGCCAACTACAAGTGCTGCATTGGCCAGAGAAAGGGCATGAGCATGTAGGATCAAATCCTGGAGGCCCTTTCCGTTAGGTCGAGAAGCCGGGACTTTAGTCTACTCCACAAAAGAATTTTAACTTGGATAGTGACATAATAAGAGATGTTTTTCAGAAATATCAAGCAAAAATCCAGCCAAGGGTACTGGATACTGGCAGTGGGAGGCAGAGAGAAAGAGGCAAATTTGGTTGAAATGAAAGGATATGGCAGTTGATATGTGTGGAGGGGTGAAAGGGGGAAATCCATGATAACTCCCAGGTTTCTAGCCGGGACCACTAGGTGCTTGGAATACAGGATGGGAATACTGGAGTCCTGAGGAATATTTCCTCAAGACGTTTCAGACAACCATTCCTTCCTTTCTATTTCCATTCTACCACCAAGTCCAGGGTCGTCTTACTTCATGCTGAGACTACTAGAAGGGAAGAGGGCCCTAACAGGCTTCAGTGTTCATCCAACCTTATGTCATAGACAATTCATCATTCTGAAACATCCTTTGATTATATATTTCCCTTTTCCAAAAATATTCAGTAGCTCTTTACCACTTACATGAGGAAGTCTAAATGCCTAAGCTGGGCATTTTAAGGCCCTCTGTAATTAGGCTGCAGCCTGGCTACCTATGTCACTATTTTGCTAAATGAAACCTCCACTCCAAGCAGCTAGCCTGACCCACTATTCTCTGAGTGTGTCATGTGCATTCTTGCCTCTGTGACATTTCTCACGCTGTTCTACTCTCCTAGAATACCATCCCTCCCAACTTTGGTATCTGAATGCTGGCTATTCTTTAAGGTCCAGCTAATAACCCACTTCCTTCAAAAAGCCTCTCTGACAACTACATTTCTTACTGATCTTTGTACTATTTAATTTATATGTATTATATATACCACTGTACTGTTAGCTTTCTTTTATCTCTCTGGCACCTAAAGGGCAGGCAAAGTTATAGCTCTTTTTTTCCTTAGCACCTAGCATAGTGACTTTCACAAAGAAGATTCTCGAAAAATGTTTGTGATCTGACTGACTGACAAATGTATATTTAACTGACTTCATTTGTGATTATTAAAGCTATGGTATTATCTTTATATTTTTTTTTCTCCTTATCATTCTTCAGCATGCTCAAGGCCCCCAAAGTTAAATAAATATATGTTTCAGAAAGAAAGAAATATATGTTTAGTGCAATAGATGCTGATGGGAACCAACTCTTAGGATCAGAAAATGGGTGGGATGATCACAACAAAAAGGTGATGAAGTCTTTGGAAAGGAGCACGTTTATCAAGAAAGGACAGCGCTACTAAATAAAAACCTCACTGACATGATAGATGAGAGATACTCTGAGAGGGAAAAGTCAAATCAGGTATGGCCTATTGCTATCAGAAGCAAGAAACAGAAAGAAAAGGTGAATTCCAATTTTCAGCCAATGCTAGTGGCTAGTGAACTTTATATGGCATGAGAAAAGGAGGTAATAAAAATCGTGAAAGCTAGAGAAAGAAGGTAAACATAGCTATTCTAAACTGGTACCTTCCAGAGCTCTTAAGACAAAATATCGTTTTGTTTATGGACAAATGGCATGTTGGCAGGAAAAGGTAAGAGAAAGTAAAGCATAAAAAGGCTGGAGCAATATTGCTGACTCCATTTGAGTCAGGAGCTCTGCCACAAAGCTGGCAATGTAGGAATTCAAACAAAAAGCTATGGAGCGATGCTTTCCCCTAAAAATGTCCTGACCGTGAGAAAAACAGGTGTCACAGCACAGAGAAGAAAGGGACAGAAGAGCAGGGAAAGGAGGGGGAGCAGAGGCAGGGGAACAAGAGCTCATTAAAGGGTTCATCCTCAAACCACTCGGAGGAGGGCTAAGAAGCCTCCACCCTATGAGCATGTGGACAGGAGGGAAAGTATTTCCTGTTATGCTGTGACTTTTATATTTGACTCTCCCCCCAAGATTATATACAGCCTATTATTGGAGCAAGTCAGATGCATGGGTATATGCTGATATGGTTTAACTCTTTGTCATTATCTGCCAGTTATTTTTTGTACTTGAAAGTTCTAATACATATACTATACTTGGGCCCAAGTTGCTTTATGCAAAGGATACAATTTATTTAAAAAATTACAAAAATAAATACACATCTTCTTCAGGGTCAGTGTGGTAACTCAAACCATCATGCTTAGTTGCTTAGTCTCCCCAAATAGCCATACTGTGGGTCTCCTTTAAAGCACCCTGACTTTTAAAAGGTATTTTAAGAGAGGAGCTCCCGCTAGAGGGCACTCCAACCATTTTAGTATCTGGCCAGAAGACAAAGCTTTAATATAGAGACATACGCTTATCTATTCATAGAATTTTTTTTTAATGAAAAAATATAGGGACAGTTGCTCACGCTATATAACTTCATAAGCAGTTTCCTGAAGTTACCTAAAATGAAGACTTGTGCTTCATGTCTTTTTTTCCCCTTTTGCCTTTTGCAGAAATCTCTTTCCCCTAGAGATAAAATTAAAATGATTCATCTCAATAAAGGAATACAGCTGTTGTGGCTGCTGCTGCTCTATCCACCAACATAAATTCCACCCCATCTCAGTGACACACAGTCTTAAGACAAAAAAACTGGCTCTTACTCTCCTTAATATTATGCAATTAACTGTAAGTAAATCAAGTTGGATATTAGCTTTGCTACAGTCAGCCTCAGGCTCACAAACACAGGGTCCTAGAATATTCAAAATAATTTAGAATATAAGTAGTTACAGTTCTTGTCTCTGGCTCTAATCTTTTACAGAACAGACTATTTCCTTTTTTTCAACATCCCCATTGTTCAAAGCTTTCTCTTAAACAATCATAACTCACTTCTTGCTGCTTTCCCAGACTGTTAGATGGTTTGGCCAACAATGCTGAACTCAATGGCTGAAGATACCTCTGACAAGAGCTGTGCAATATCCCTAATCTTTCTACCCCTGGTTCATACTCCTGTTGAGGCCTTTTCAGGGCCTGGCACCTACCAGGTGAAAGAAGCTACCTAAATGAAAGCTACACCATCTACACATTTCAAATTCTTGAATTCCGCTACTGTTATATGCTGATTTAAAATAACAATAACAATAATAATAATAATAGACAATTGGACCACCCAGTGAAGTCCTGGCTTTACTGGTAGGGAAGAGAAAGGGAATCCAAGATGACCTCCCTATTGTTCAGGCCCATTTTATTCTTCTATTTTCTTCTCCCAGGTTTTAGGCTACCAGAAATACTAATGATAAACAGCCCAACGGCAAATGTCAACTCCTTTGCTGGTTTACTCCCAGCTAATTAGTGTTTTTTTGCGATTTCTAGCCTAAAAGGAATTCCCTTACACGTACGACTGCTTATCTATACATTAAAAAAAAAAGACATTTCTTAGATTTTATCCTGCAGTTTTCTATTTGCTATAGGAGAGGTGAAATGGTGACCATGACACTGACAGTGTCATCCCAACAATGTACAAAGAATGATTCTCCTAGGGCCCTTTTAGTCCTTGGTATCTGGACAACTTAGAACTATTCCCTGTAATAATATGACTAAAATCCACTTGGAAAACATAAAGCATTTGTAACTTTTAGCTTTGGTGTGGTTCTTTAAAGGGAGTCCATCAACTGGTAGAGTCTTCTATACCCTAATCACTTTAGTTCTAATGTAATGCATGAAGCACTTGGTGAACTCAACTTGCTGCTAAATTTTTAAACATAAGAATACACTTATTAATCATCTACTTTGTTCTCAAGCATTATACTACTAAGAGCTTTTAGGTGGTGTGAAGAAATCAGAAGAAACCTGTAAGCTGAATTCTGCTGCTATTTTATGTTGATTTTAAATAATAATAATAATGATGATGATAATAGGTGAACAGCATTTCCTAATAGTTTACCAGGAAGGGTATCTAGCCCAGAAAAGGTGAGAAGAACACACATAGAGAAGGCTAGGCTCATGAGTTAAAAGAGGTAGCAGAAGGGGCAAGCTGTGACATTCTCTTAAAATGTATAAATATATCAAGAAATAACTTCTAAAGAAGAAAGAAGGGAGAAAAAAAGAAAGAAGAAAGTTGGGTTTGAATTCAAGAAAACTTGTCAGGATGTTAAAATCCAGGAGTTATCTTGGTAAAAGTACTATTCCTGTGTTCCTTAACTGGAGCTTTCAAAAAGTAATGATTAAAATCTATTAGAATTCAGTTGTTTTTAATAAGTCAATTAGATATAATTCTAAATTGGATCTTATGAGAATGGAAGCTGTAATTTTCATGTGACACCTGTGGTATGCTCCCCTTAAAGGAGAATCTTTACTTTTATGTCACTGCTACAAGAGTCAAATCCTAAGACACAAATTTAATGAGAAAAACTAAGAAACTATAAATAGTTATTAAAGAGGTATTTCTGAAGATCTGTTTTACTGATTAGAGACATGTAAGACAATGGCTTAGGAAAAGAATTTGTGTGTGAGTATAAATGGTTGTGAATCATTGAATTTCACTTGTAGAAATAAAGGGTAAAGGGAAAATTAATAAATGAGTAAAATAAGTGACCTTTATAAAGTATTTCATGAGGACCAGACAATTCTTTGCCTGGCCCCAAAGTAACTGTTTACATACTTACTTTCTCCACATGGCAACGAATGACTGTGCTGACACAAATCCTGTCCTTTCTCCCCCTGCAGCCCTGAACATGGGGGCTTTCCAATAGAGAGGACAGCCACAGACCTGCAAATAAAACACAAATACAGTGTAAGCTAAGGGGCAGTGAAGAGACGACATGGCCAAAGAAAGGACCTTTGTGGCTTTTACCCTTCATGCCACCATGGATAGAAGGGCCCTTGGAGGAGCAAAACTGGGGTAGACACAAATAAATCAGCTAGGGCAGATTCAGAGAGAGACAGAGGGGAAACATAATAGAGGATTACATGTTTAATGAAGAAAATGGAAATCCATTTACCTTTTCTCCAAGTTTATTACAGTGATGTTTCTTTCCGCTATCCTGATAGTTAAATCAACCAGTCTCCCTTCCTACCACTCTTACATCATATATTTTCTGCCTTCTAGAAAGAAAAAGAAATGACTATATGTCATGATTGTGTATGCCTTTCCTTTCTACGGAAGAAAAGTACAGCCACCGTTATTACTTGGTCATCTAGTGTTAATACACTCTACCACCTAGCTCCCTCCCTCTCCTTTGCCTATTATGTTATTAACCCCAGGTTCAAGAAGAACCAGAAAAACCTAGACCGTTAAAGAAAACAGCTATCAAGTCTATTTAAATGATTACAATTCAGGTAAAAAATGAAAGGTAAAAATTAAAATGCTATCATTTATTTATATTTTAGAAGCTACCATAAATGATTACAT
Source organism: Tapirus indicus (assembly GCA_031878705.1). NCBI lineage: Eukaryota > Metazoa > Chordata > Mammalia > Perissodactyla > Tapiridae > Tapirus > Tapirus indicus. The sequence goes on from CM062920.1 coordinate 16,193,410, forward strand.
ATTTTTTATAAAGGAAGAACTAGGAATGAATCTAAAACAACTACAACACCCTAAAAGGTAATGGTTTTTTTCTCCTCAATAAAAAGCTCTTTTTTCAAATTTTTTAAAGAAAGAGCTTTTACCAAATTTACATGCTTTTTTCCTAGAGGGAAAATTCTTCCCTCTAAGTAAAAATAATATCTAAATATTAAGCAGAGAAATCATCTCCAAATGTTCCTACTTTTATATATACATGAAAAACATATTCCCAAATCTGGAACTCTTCAAAGAGGCACATCTTATTATACGAGAGTCACATCTTGTTAGGAAAGATATTCTTATTATTCATATTAGATATAGGATCTGTTGAGCCTTCATCTTTCCACAAAGGGAAGCTTCTCCTTTGCAGGTTGACTAGATGTAAATCCACATTAGGTTCAAGTGAAGTTGTTCCTGTTGTGAGGCCTCAGTGCATGGGGGAATCCCCACAGAAACCTGAAGAATACCTAGTCTGGGATTAGTTATGCTAACAGAACATCCAAGGCTGTTGGGTTCATGTCAAAGAGGATATGGAAGGCGAGTTTCAAGAGACGGACGGTAAGTACAGGGCAGAAATAGGCTGCTCCTGCCACGGCCACTAAAGCATGCTCTGCAAGCAGCGTAGAATTTAAGATTTCTAAAGTCCAGAGGTCAAATACTTCCACTGAGGTCAAGAATGAGGGAAAGGTGTTGCTTAGCAACCAGATGGATTTTGTTTATTGTGTAAATTATGATTGCCAAGGTACAAAGCTCACAATTAATATACTTTGGGTGGTAAGGTATCAAATCTACTTTCCCCAATCCCAATCCTCCCTTTCATGAAGAATGGTGGTTTGCCAAGAAAATGCTCTTAAGTGTGACAGAGTATTGGCAACTGCTGGGAAAGCTGAAAGAATATTCTGTATTATGGAGGTGGGGGTGCAGAGCCACAAACAGAAAGATAAAGTACAGGGAGAGACAAGAACTGGCTTGCCAAAGTGTATGAAACTCCCACCCATGGTCACACTCATGGATTTTTCAGAATGAGAAGGGATCAGGAATCTTCTAGCTCACCTTCAGGAGGTGACCACCAGCCTCAGCTGAAACATTCTCAGAGGCTGTGTGCTTACCACCTCCCATGGAGCGACTTCCACTATTAAACAACTTTCATTCCCTTGCATTACGGTCTTCTCCAGAAGACTCCTGTTAAAATCCATACATGCCAGCTTGTGAAGAGTAGTAAGTCACTGAGACATTAACACTTATAAAGTTATTATGACCTAAAGGCAAAATCCTAAGAGATAAGGTACAGAGAGGATATGATTTGAAGTAGACTGGAAAGGACTGATCTGTATTTCTCATAGTGGGGTACCCTGAGTGGCCAAGTGTTAGGCAGCATGAGGGCATCAGGCCCTGGGAGAAAATGGAAAAAAATGGGAAGGGCAGTGAATGGCAAGGGCTACAGACATTACACTTTGACTACTTAAAAAAAAAAAATGTATGGCTGGCCTGCATTTGATTAAAAATGAAGAATTAAGATAAAGGGAGTTAGGAGATGAATAAGAACCTAAAAAAGTAAACAATACTAATCTGAGGGCAACAAAATAGAGACTTTTATAACAGAGGAGAGAACAAGTCAGTGGCAAGACTTTTGATGAAGGAGAGAATGGACGACAAGTGTGGATGCACAGGGAGATCTAGAAAATGGGTTTAGGAAACTTAGGTTTAGAGGAGGAGGCAAGAGTTAGTGTATGATAATCAAAGTCGCTGGAGCAAAGAAAACTTGATTAACACCTATAATTTGATCTAAGAATGGCCCAACAACATGAAGAACTGAAAGCAACATTGTCTAATGATACACTCAGGATAAGATGATCACCCAATATTTGTAAGGTTCTTTAACATTTAAAACATCTCATGCTCGTCTTTTCATTTGGTCCTCACAGGATCCCCATGCAGGAGGGCAGGTATTTTTATCCCATTCTGTAGAGGCAAAAATAAAGGTACAGAGAGAGGCTACCTTGCAGGCCACAGGCACGATGGGTCAAGATGGTGCTACATCAGCCAGATAAGAGGAGCTGGGGGCCTTCTATTGTTCAGAAGACAGTTCAGTTCTTTTTCAACTTTCTGTTAGAGGCTAAAACTCCATGGTGAATCCTCTGGCCCAGTCTCTGACAAATGCTTTTCTCATTGCTCCTCAGTTTCTGTTCCTACCCTGCTTTTGTCCCTCTTAGATTCATTCTCTATTCATTTCTTCTCCTTCATCACTTAAAGCTGTGGAAAAAAGTACAAACTATACATTGAGAAATTAATCAGAAATGGGCATTAATCTCTCCAGGGTGGTTTGAGGCCAAAGATGAATGACCTACACTTCACCAAAAGGTGCAGATTTCATAAACACAGAGTTTTATTTGCACTTGAAAAACAGATCCCAGTCTCAACAGCTATATTTAAGTTTCACTAAGAGTAGACTGCAAATTCAAGCTGGTCTTCCTAATAGCTTTATAAACTACAAGAATCCATAAAAATGGTCATTTATTGCTCGGATCACCTCTCCCCTCACTGTCGCTTAAAGGTTACCTGTCTTCTCCTTTTCCTATAACCAACCTGTCCCGAGAATACAAGCACATGAAGTGCAAGTGCTGCAGACACAGAGCTCACTGCCTAGTGGCAGAGAAGACCAGTCTGCAGAGTAAAGAACGGCTGAAAATAAGGATGGCTTAGTGAGTGCTAACAGACTGCCACAGCCAAGTAAAAGCTGGATTAAATGGGGATTAGCTAGCTGGAAGACATGATTAAATTAACTTTTAAATAAATGATTTTAAGAATACAGAGGCAAAACCCAATAAAATGACTTAATACAGTGATCCACAACGAAACAATAAAAACCAAGACACTCATGATATCTTCTGAGGTCATGATACACACATCCTCATTTTTATATGCAATGTTAGTTTTGACTTTTTAAAGGTATGAGCAGTTTCCCTTGCTACTGAGCTGACAATTAAGGTTTAAGAGTGATGAACACAAACGCTTGGCACCTATGAATGGGATTTAGGGCTACAATCAAGTATAATTCAGACAAGTTAATAAGACATGTATATGTATAGAGTTGGCCCTCCGTATCCATGGGTTTTGCAGCCACAGATTCAACCAACCAGGTATCACAATTTTGCAGACATGGAGGAACTGAACTGAATCCGTGGATGTGAAACTCATGTATATGAACAGCCAATTGTATTCACTGTACTACACCATTTTATATAAGGGACTTGAGCATCCGTGGATACCAAGGGACAGCTGTACTGGCTATTGTGCCACATGATGATTAGGTATAAACAGTAAAGTGTGATGTAAATCACTGTTACTATGCTAAACAAAATAGTTTTCTATCTTTTTAAACTTCTCTATGTTGTCAGCTTCAACACTGGCAGTTTTTCCTGATGCCATATATAGATTGATCCTCACTGCCTGTAAATAGCAAAGTCTTTTCTCTGACTCCCAAGCATGCAGAGACCCCTTCCCTGACTTGACGACACTCTTTCCTACACCTCCCTTCACCACCTGTGGAGTCCTTAGGCTTTCTATTCTCCTCTCACTGAATTTGCTAAATGCTAGGGGAGCCACTAAACCATGAAGCAGGGCAGGCCTACCACCATACAGAGGTGCGAGGGCCAGAGTAGGAGGGTGGAGGCAGGGCAGTAGAAAAGGCTGAGGAGAACAGGCTCCCGGGTCAGAGGCTGGGACTATTCAGAGGAGGAAGGTCGACCCAGAGGACCTGTATTCAAGACAGACCAGGCTGCAAGTCTCTGCCAGGAGGCACTAATCACTTGGATTGGCTCTCCAGATGTGTGACCTTAGCACAACAATGGGGAACTACCATGTCCCTTGATCTGGACAGCCTCTCCTTGTCTGCCAGCCTGAAGCAGTCCATGAAACCTCCTGTCTCTCTCACACAAATTACTGCCATGCTAGAAATACCCCATTTGGCATTGATGCGGTTAACATGTTATCTCCAAATGCAGATTTCATTCATCCTTGCTAAATTCTATCTTTTGGATTTAGATTCATCATTCCAGCTTATTCAGATAATTTACCATCTTGGTTTATACAACAGCCATCTTTCAAAGCTTTGCTAAGAAAATGCCAATGCCCTAAAGGAACTTATAATTTATTTGGGTGGATATTGATTGGAAGTTAGCTAATGGTATGTTAGCATATGTTCAGGGGTGATAAAATATGGTAGGAACAGCACAATGCTAGGAGTTAAGAGGACTTGTCTCCTGACATGTACTAGTTCCATGACCTCAGGTAAGTATTTGTGAGACTTCAGTTTTCTCAAATGTAAAATAAGAGTGGAAATGGGTAAGCTCTAATTTCTAGAATGAAAGAGTTTATTTTTCATTAGAAACATCTAAGGGATCAACTACCAAGTTCTAAAATGGGGGTGAAGAAAGGGAGAATAAAAGAAAGAATTTCTTCTCATTTCCCTAAAACTCACTCTATTTACAAATTATTTAACAGCAGTAACAAATGTTCTGAGGCTAGAGGTAGGGGATAGGACAGGGCACAACTGGAGTGGGTATTCAGGGACTTTTCCAAAGACATGATGGAAGGTAGGTCATGAGGGATGGGTGACGTGGGGTTGGCAGGACTGGAAGCCCATTTTGGAGGGGAGAACTCTGAGAGCTCAAATGCAGAGGGGTGCTTGTGGGAGGGCAAGTGGGTCAGGCTCACGCAGGTAACAGTAGTTTGGGTTTTATCCTCAAGATCAGTTTCCAAACTTTTAAATATTATTCCTGAAAGCAGGGCAACCATTCCCAGTGGAAGTGTGCATGGGGTTTCGGGAGCTCCCATTTGGTCTCCTCCTTGCCCACATGCAGCCCTTGGCCTACTAAACTCCTCTGTCTCTTGAAAAACAGCCTGAAACCACTGCTAAATCCTGAGGTATGATACGACTCTTCAACATATGTCCATGGTAAAAATAAAACCCAAACAAAACAAGTACTGCTACACATGGTAGGAATCCCTGAATACTGGGAGCTGAGCTGGGGAATATAAATATCAAAATATAATCTGATGGTCATGCTCAGTATTAATTGTTCTAGGAGGAGGCTGGAGGTATAGAATCCAGTTATTGAGGATGTTACAGTAGTCCTGGCATTAGGGGCTAAGATCTTAAATTAGAAGCAGTTGGATATATTGGAAAGTAACAAAGACTTGCTTCCTAGTGGCAAATCCATTTATTTCTGAGTAGAATTACTGTGTTGAGCTGGGCTAATGGTTCCTAGTCTGGCTTCAGGGCAAAGAGTTATGATCAACTGGTGAGAATAAAAAAAGGTTCATAGTCAACACAAAGGAAATTTTTCCAACAAGAAAGGCTATTTAGTGATGGAACAGGCTACTTGGCAAGGCAGTGAGGTTCCTATCACTGAAAGCATTGCAGCAGAGAATGAATTTATGTGTTGGTGATGTCATGAACAGAATTCCTATATTAAATGGGAGGTTGGACTGGAAGATCACTAAGATTTTTTTCAAACTTACGAGTTTCATGAAGTAGGATCATAGTTAAAGATATATGAGGACCAAATAAACTTTTTCAACATGGAAAAAATGCACGCTTAAAAACAGAGAGCAAAGAGGCAGTGAAAAGAGATAGATGGGGATTGCTAGAGAAAGGGCAATGACATCATTTAGTAGTTATATTACCTTTGCAATTTTTCCCATTTCATAAATGTCTGCTTTCTGATCTTCAATATCCATGAAAGCAGTTTCAATTCTGCTTAGAGTCTGTTCATGGTTACTGCAGGCATCTGGGAGTCCTTCAGGAAAGTAGAACCGTGGAATGTTTATGGACAATGGTGCATTCACAACATTATTCACATGAGGAACAGGGGAGAGAGGTCGGGGACTACTTGGCAAGGTGGCTGGAGGTGGAAGTGGTGTTCCAGGTTTCTTTTCTGGTTTATTTTGAATCTGGAAGGAAAATGTAATTATGAGACACAAAAATTCTAAATAGTATATATTTCTTGAAAGCCCTCACCAGTAACAGGCAGTTGGGTATAAATACAAAAAAGCCACAATTAGAAACAGTAGATTCCAGAGCTCACTCTACTCTACAGGGTGGTAAGCATGCTTCTAGGGAATGCTTATCCACAATAAATAAATTAATACATTCATTATGTCAATACTTGAGTTTACACTGATTTATGCTTAAAAAATCCTACAGTGCATTTTCTCATCAGTGATGTGGCAGACATTTAAGAGCAATGTAAGCTGACATATTGAGGATCTTGAGGTGTATTCTCAATCTATTGGAATTGGATTAGTAAATTCTTTTTGAAGACTGTTCTTGGTCTTTCTGGGCATTTCTACCTCTCCTTCAAAAGGCAGACAGGATGAGTTCTTTTTAAATAGATCTAAAATGTATTGGGGACAGTGCCCTTTAACTTTCTTCTCTAGTTTGACTTTGTCTAGGCAGAATCACTGCCAGTCCCTGATGCAGAGAAAGTCTTTGTCAAGAAAATTAAAGCATTTTTAGTTTTGGAATGTCTTCCACCAGGCTGTTCTACCTGCCCCTATGGGCTTGCCATTTTTTTCAGAGATAAACACATTTCTCTCATTTTTGGTAGACTCTGATAGGCAAAGATCACGGTCATTCATTTCATCACAGCAGAACTACCTTTACAGTTTATTAACTCATTTATAGTTTATATCATCCCTTTTTCCAAACAGGATTTGATGTGGTATACCACAGAGACATAAGAAAGGACAGTATAAAAAGAGGGGGCAGGGGCCGGCCGGGTGGCATAGTGGTTAAGTTCGCATGCTCTGCTTCGGCAGCCTGGGGTTCACAGGCCTGGATCCTGGGCATGGACCTACACACAGCTTATCAAGCCATGCTGTGGCAGGGGTCCCACATATAAAGTAGAGGAAGATGGGCATGGAGGTTAGTCCAGGGCCAATCTTCCTCAGGAAAAAGAGGAAGATTGGCAACAGATGTTAGCTCAGGGCTAATCTTCCTCACCAAAAAAAGGGGGGGGGGACTGGGGAGATTAAAATTATTCATGATGTAGGGAAACGGGAGGGGGAGGTACACTAACATTCAGGTGGAAGTTTATTTTACCAATGAAGACTAAATTTAGTTCTGAGATTCCTAGCAGAAAAAGCAAAAAAGATTCCATGAGGATTTTCAGAGTTTTAATTTCTACTCATAATTTTGACCAAATTATCTATCAAGGTTCATGATCATGGCACTATATTAGATGCTACATAAAGCATGAAAGATGGACATGACTGTTGGCTAGGAAAATTTATTTTAAATTTACTGTAAACACAAAGTATTACTTGAGTATTCTTCTTCCTTAAATTATCCTAATGCCACCTCTACAGTTTGAACAATGTTTTACCTGTAAGAAGTAGATCTGAATATCATATTTCCTTTTGAAATATGGGCTTATAACATGATCTTCAAATTCAGGATAAAAGTCTTAGCCACCATTGAAAAGCTAAGTATTATAGGAAGACAAGCTTCATTCACATAAATATGTGATGAATATAATTTAATCTCCTACTTTTGTTATACATGGCCCATTTCTCATGTTAATATCTCACATTGATACACAGAGTGGAGTCTGCTCATATACTAATACTATTGGGGACATGAAGGCCAGTTGGTCACACCAAGCCTTTGCTGCAGTATCAGGATGTCACCATATAAAGCAATAGTGAAGGAAGAAATGGCACAGGGAAGTGATGTCAATGAAACATGAAAAACTTAACAGAAACGGTGATGGCTTACTAGCTCTGTGACCTCAAGAAAGTTAAATAACCTTTTAGAGTTTCAGTAACAAACTAATTCTTACTTCTTGGAAGGTTGTTTTGAAGATTAAAGGAAATTACAGGATGCAATGTGGGTAAAAGATTAAGAACAGTGCTGGGCACAGATATGTCCTTATTTAAGAAAATGAGTCACAAGACCAAAGGGATTCTCAAAAGATTAGATTAAACATAACCTGGCACAGTCCCTCAGATTCAATAATAAATAATCATTTACATTTGTAAAGCAATTTAAAGTTTACAAACCACTTTCGATTTAACAAATTGATAATCTATTCTAAGTAAACATTTCTCTCTGCCTTAATGCTAAATCTGCAAATATTATTACATAGTCTTATGAGTCAATAACAGTAGAAATTGTTCTTAAATTTCTAAGACAAGGCATATAATTCTTCAGGGGCTTTACCTAGGTCATTTATGTTTGTGTCATTTCCTCCCTATTATTCTATGCAGAAAGAGATTTGTGAGACTACAAGTATACAATCATCAACATTCTTTTTTAGTTTCCCCTGGTGTGACATCTAGGGCAGTTATGGATAACTTCAGGGCAGTTATAACCATAGGATTAAGACCACTGGTGCCAGTGGGGATGAAACCCAATAGTCTAGTGAACACACGCTACTGAAGAAGGTTTAGAGTGAGGCCTTCAGTGTTAACTCTACAATTTTGCTTCGATAGAAAAAAGTAACATTCAGAACAAACCCTGGCTATCTGTCCAAGTTTTTATTTGAATGGGAAAATATTTGATTATATGATAGTCTACTCTGCTTTCTTCAGTGTACTTCTTAACATGGAGCAATTCACTAATAGGCAAGTATTTATTAATTCACTGTTTAATTCCATATTTAATAAAATTGATGTTAATATTTGAAGAGAAAATAAAAAGAATGCATTTATTTGAACTTTTCAATATACTTTCCATTAAGTTCAATAGGAGACATATAATTTAAACCTTAAAGTAGTTTAAGGTCATAAAACTGACCCTTTACAAACATTATAGAGTAAAACATAATATAAATTTTGCCAGATTTAGTGGCAAGTTTACCATCTGCCCACTTTGAATAAAACTGTTTCATTCAAATCTAGGAATAGCATTAAAATAGAATTAGCTGGGTAAAGTATCTCAATTCTCCACTTTAGTCTTTCCCTATAAACAGAGTATCATTTAGATATTCATTCTGAATAGTATCCTTATGCTATTATGTCACTGTAGCATTTCCAGTATTTGACCATTTTTGACCTATTAAAAAAAAAAGCAATTTCATATGGCCCACCCAGATAATTTAAAATTACTCTGGGTCAGAATAACAATGAAACTATGGCTTCTTGATGGATTCTGGATGGCCATCATTTGTGTGGCACTTGATTTGCATTGTACTCAGTGTTAGGCAACTTGTTTGGTGAGACGCTGGCCCTAAGTTTCTAAGCAAGTAAGTATGGGCTCTGCAACTAGTCATCGCAGGCAGACATGACTCAATCTCACAGCTTGCTGAGGGAGGACATTCTTTCACAATCCAGAAGTAATTGCCATCCTTCATTACCTATGTAGATTATATCACAAACACATGATTGTCTATGTGTAAAAATAGTTCTTCATTCAAAAAAAAAATTATCAGGATCAATACTCTTTTTTAAAAAACATTCATTACAGATGTATGTATGTTAATACAAACATAGTCTATTGATTCAAAGTGCAAACAAGGCTTTTAACACAGAAATTCTAGTTTCTCAAAGATATTTCTGTTAAACATTCTATTATTTTCCCACTAAATTGTAAAATATTTGTTAAGTTGTATTTATTGTCTCTAAAACTGTATTCCCTCTCTACTAGAGAAAAATGTGAGTACTGTACTTCAGGTCCAGAAGGTCTATTTTTAAACCTGTTGGAATCTCTCTACAAATAGCTTTCTGCAAATAGCTGAATAGAGGACACAGATTAATTCCTTGATCTAATATCAAGTGAGCTGTAAAATTATTGGTAAGTTAGTTCACTGGGTGGTTTTATTAGTAATAAAAATATTTTAAAAGAAACACCCAAGTTTCAAACCTGTGTCTGCTGAAATGACTTCAGCCGCTTCTTAAACCGAGACGGGAGAACAAAATCGCAGCCCCTGGCCAGGAAAGCTAACTCTCCCCTTAAGTCCGGGTCCCTTCGTAGAGATGTTTCCTTGATCATCATCTTTGAAAAGTGGATGTTTACTTAGCAACTGTCCAGCACACTTGTGAAGATAGTCAGATTTAACAAGTTGTCAATCTCGCAGGTAGAAAGGTATTTTTTTCTTCTTATCTCCCACAGAAATTAAGTTCAAGCATTGTGCTCTCCCAGCCTCCAGGAACCACAATCCATGCTTGTACTGACATGCAGCTGGTTCCCAAATACAGCCTGTGGCTCCCAATACCTGCTCATAATTTTCAAGTCAGAAACACGGCCTGCAATGGGCCTGCTGCTCCTTGTAGGTAGCTCTATGTCCAATTGACCTGCACATGTTGGGAATACAGAGCCTTCTGGGAAAGGAAGCACCCACTACTCTGAGCACCAAAGTTAGAAACATTACAGCTGGACCTAAAAATAGTGACTTCTCAGATAATGCTAACTTCTTAAACTCAGAGTATGTGAGGTGTCAATCCACATTAAACAGTTTCTCTTTCCACTAGAAGAGAAAGAACATGTAGAGCATTTTTGATTTTGCTATTTAATGTTTTATGAAAAAAGAAGCAGCTACACTTCAAATTTGAAATGATCATTTTAAGAATAATTTTTTACTTCTTATTTGATGGGAAACACATAACAAAAACCCTCTAGATATACTCAGTTAAAATATGGAGGAAAAGAAACTTTCATCCTCAAATGGTAATATACAAAGAGATGTGTTGGTTTCAGATTTTAAAGTCAAATCCTTCTTTTTGTCTGTTTGCAGAAGACTATCTTAGTCATCAAATGTACTTTTTGGAAGTGATTCTGGATCTGGATATATTTGAAAATTTATTGCCAAAGTATTGGCTAAGAAAGTGGAACAACTGAATGCTGTAAGAAAGCAGCTTTGGATACATTTAAGTGAGTGAAATTTGGCTACACTAAAAGGTACAAAAGATGATCAAATGGCAATGACATAATACATCTTGAATCTGTGACTTTTTTTAAAGGAGCTTTAAAGAAATTATCTCAGATTTAGAAAATATCCTATTATTATATATTAAACATCTGCCTCATATAGTTATTTACAAGTGAATCTTCAAGTATTCTCTCATGTTTAATATTTAGACTTCAATATTTATTTTCAATCAACCACATTATTCAATCAATATTTATTTTCTGCTTCTAGAAAATATAAACCAAATATAATTACCAAATAAACCCCCAAACCAAAAACAGCTTACAACTCTCTTCTATTGAACCTTTGGATAATTTAGTGGGAATTAAATTTTTTGGTTTTCCATTTTTTCCTACAACTTAAGTTAGCTTTTTTTCTTGATCTCTTTTCAAGACATTCTGACAGCACTTCATAATGTGTACATTGGGCTTATATGTCTAAACCTGTGGTTTTCAAATTTCTTTTTTCTTTTTAAGCTGTGAAATTTTCCACTCACACAAAATCCTACCTGAAAGCTTTCAATATATACTATGATTGAAAGAGGATTACAGTTGAAACCACTGGTCTAATGCTTCAACCTGGGCCCTTCCTTTTCCCCCCCGTTTTCTCTCACTGGGCTTATATGGTAACTCTCTGAGCTAGGTAGCTTTCCCATATTTTTCCCTTATGCTCTTGCCTAGAATACTCTCTTCCTCCTTCATTATTTATCTCCATATTAAAACATCGAAAAAGTTTGCAATGAATGCAACTAGGTCTTTAGACTTATTATTTAATGCTTTTTCAATTAAACCATATCTTAAGTAGTATCCTCCCCTCTCCCCAACACCAACCCATGGCTTCAGGGGGATGACTTTTCATTTTTTTTTCAAGAATGATCCTTCCCCTCAAATTATACACACTTTAACCATCCTTCAAAATGCAACTCAAATTTGATCTATTTCATGAAGGCTTCCCTGACTATTTAAGCCCCCTTACTGCAGTTCTCTCAATGAAATACTGTAGAGTCTCTCTTAAATGACTTCCACTTAATTCTCTGGATTAGCCAACGCTCTCTATTCCTCCTGTAAAAGAGAATAACCATTGCCCAGGACACACTGATTCATGGCTAATAGTTTAGTTTCTGTGATGCTCTCCAATTTCTTATCTCAGTAGTTGCACTGTATGCTTACCAAGAGTTGGTTGTATTTGTCCCTGCTTGTTTATGCTGGTTGTACTTTTTTCAGTAATTATTTGATTCAATTACATATTACATAAACTAATGAAATATGAATATAGAAAAAAAGAGTTGTTGTTTCTAAAATTCCTAAAATTAGGAAAAAAAAAAAACAACAAACCCCTAGGTTGAATGTTTTCTAAAGACTCAGTAAAGGCAAACTACTACTAAAAATTTTTACTATAAAATTAGGTATGGGTGAGATAAAGTAGAAAAACCACTAAAATCTAGAAGGTGTCTACATTCGAATTGCTTCACTACTAACTTAAGTTCCTTCTCTACTTTAAAGAAATTGAAACTAGGGGCCGCCCGGTGGCGCAGCGGTTAAGTCCGCGCTTGGCAGCCCAGGGTTTGCGGGTTCGGATCCCGGTCGCCCGCCGACGCACTGTCTGTCAGCCACGCTGTGGTGGCGTCCCATATAAAGTGGAGGAAGATGGGCACGGATGTTAGCCCAGGGCCAGTCTTCCTCAGCAAAAAGAGGAGGATTGGCAACAGATGTTAGCTCAGGGCTAGTCTTCCTCACAAAAAAAAAAAAAAGAAATTGAAACTGGAAATCAGTCAAAATGTACTGAGTGTGACTGATTAAAGACAGATGTCATGGAACTTCAACTTCTCATTATGACACTCAATTCTCAAAGAAAAGGCTTTGGCCGTATATCAAAAGATCTGAATAAATTAATGCTGAGTTAAAATAAAACATTTAAGATACACATCTTACAGTACACACACAAAGAGTTTGTGATTCCCTACTAAGTAACTATCAGTCCCAATCATGTTCAGGTAAAAAGGTTTCAACTGCAATATTTTATAATCTGATAATTATTTTCCAATAGTGCCTAAACTCTTGAGGGTAAGGTCAATTTTATAGTCATTTCAATCACTCAACAAATATTTTTCTGACCACTTTGCTGGGTGCTAAAGATATGGAGATGATAAAGAAGCAGTCTCTTCTTTTTCTCATTGCACCTAGTACAATGTTAATTTGGAGCAAAAGACAATAAATACTTTCATTTCATTTACTTCCCATAAATCTCTGAAGCTTCAAAGTCAGAACAGTGGTTAAAAGCCTGTTCTGCTACACTCTTAAGCAAGAAAACATTTCTTCATGTCTTTTGATGATGAGGTAAGCGCTAAGTTTTTATTTATCCAACCTTTCCAAAAATTCAGAGGAAGAAAAGACTAGGCCCCATAAAGGGGATTAGGAAAGAATTGGTCTGAAGCAATGAGTTATTGACAGAGAAAGACTATCAAGAGGTTGGTCTACTTGCTTTTTACTTATTTACTTGTGTTTGCTTGAAGGTATACCTGCTTGATTCTAGAAAGGATCTGAGAATGAGTTAGTTTCAAGAAGTATATGATAACTGGAACACAGCAGCAAAGAACCTGGTTTTTACAGTGACCTCTTTTTTACTAGGAAAAGATCAAATATAAGGGATTTCACTACAGATGCAAACATGGCCTATAATCTATTCTCTTCTCTCTCTACTTTGATCACAGAGAAAGTACAATCCTTGGGTCTTGGTGTTGCAAGAGAAAAGCTGTATCTGGGTGATAAGTTTCCCCTGGAGGGACTGACCAGAATGAGGAAGAAGAGAAAATCATAAACACATAGGTTATAAATTCAGTTTGAGAACATGGAAAGTTAGGAGCTGGGGGCAGTTACAATGAGAGTCGATTGTAAGGGTCTTCCCAATGACCTTCTGGAATAAACCATGTGATCTTTTTTCCTGCTCTCTGCAGCATATATGAAGTCCATCCTAACAAGAAAGCTAGCCAACAGGAGGTGTTTCCTGCATAGCTACTGCATCTCTTCTTGTCCTGCAGATCATTCACGCGCATGCTCTGTCTGAAGACACAGGTTGTCCTGTCTGGACCATGTGCTCAGCATGGGTCTTCAGGGCAACTGTGTTAAGAGAGCTTAACTATAGGATGAAAAAGGACTGGTGTTCTCTTATTGTGGGGATGACTGGGATATATCAGTTATGACTTCAAGAGTCAGCTGCCTGGATTGGGGTTCCTTTCCAGCCTTACAATTCCATATATGTTCCCCCAGAGCAAACGTGCATGAGCAAGAAGGATAATCTTTCTCAAAGAGAACCAGCTGGAATGGGTTCTTGGGTACAAGGTTTTATAGGTTCCCTGGCAGGGTTACATGGAAGAGAGGCTGGCCTCTCTGCTATGACCCTAAAAACTGAAGAATTTTTTTAGGATAGCCTCCAATATGTCAAGCAAGAAAAGATGCTCCCTTACCATGTCCTGGAAGGACCTACAGAACTGAGGAGTCAGTCTAGAAAGACCCTGTACCCTGAAGGAAGGTGAGATTGGAAAGGAGAGAGAGGAGAATAAAACTATGTGTGACACCTAACACATTCCATTTTTGTAGAATTAATTATTTGAGGCTTAGTTTGAAACCAGCATGGATTTTCTACAAGTTCCTGAATCCTCTCATAGTTCCCTGAACTGCCCCCTTTGAAAATGAAGACAATGGTGATACACAACATTCTCCCTCTCTCTGGAAAGAATCAGCTCTATGGGATGTTTTTAGAAAAAATGGGTTGATTACACAGGATACAGAAAATTTTGAACATTTGCCTGAAGAAGTAAATCACTTATTTTGACTTGTGTAAAACTGCTAAACAGTTAATACTACAGAAGCAATATGTTGTGCCAAAATAAGTCTAGTCTTTATTTTATAAACCAACATGTAAAGTCATTCACCAGCCTCAGCTGAACATGGCTATGGACACTGAGATGACAGCATCGACCAAGGCCTTAGAGTTAAGAAGGCTTGTTGGGATAAACCAGGCAGCAAACCTGTGAAAATCTGAGAGAAACACATAGCACAGCAAGCCTGGGAAATCAGCTCAGCTGTGTGAGGACCTGTGTTGAAGTGAGTGTTAGAATCAGGTCCAGAAAGACAGCAGACAGTCACTCTGAAGTGACACTAAAAGATTTTGTTCAGAAGATGCTACAGGAAAAAAAGAGTTACATTTTAAGAGGATGTTCTGTTACATTAGGAGGGTACTTCTGATTAAAAAAAGGAAGCTGGCTGTTTTGAAAAACTTAAAATGCTAAATCAAAAGCCTTTTTCTGTCCACACAAAAACTTGTACATAAATGTCCATAGCAGTGTTATTCATAATAGCCAAAAAGTGGAAACAATCTAGATGTTCATCGGCCAATGACTGGATAAATAAAATGTGGTATATTCATACAGTGGAATATTATTTAACCATAAAAAGGAATGAAATACTGATGCACACCACATTATGAACCTTGAAAACATTATACTAAGTGAAAGAAGCCAGACACAAAAGACCACATATTGTATGATTCCATTTACATGAAATGTCCAGAATAAGCAAATCCATGGAGACAGAAAGCAGATTAGTGGTTGCCAGGGACTGGGGGGATGGGGGAATGGGGAGCGACTGCTAATGAATACAGATTTTTGGGGGATGATGAAAACATTCCGGAATTAGATGGTACTGATGGTTGCACAACCTTGTTGAATACACTAAATTGATGAATATACTAAATATACACAAGTATACAAGTATACTAATATACACAAATTGTTGAATATACTAAAACCTACTGAATTACGCACTTTAAAAGGGTGAATTTTATACTATGTGAATTATATCTCAATTTTTAAAAAGCCTTTCTCACCTTGGCTCTAACTGGCAGAGTAGTTAAAAAAGGTAACTTGGAATCATAAAGTTTGTTTAAAATATCATTGCAAATAAGCTGTACCACAGGAAATTGATTATAAACTAATTAGTTAACTACTCTTAAACTTTGATATCCTTCTCCTTTATGCTCTAACTTGGTGTTTTCTCTTTGTTCAAATAGCCTGTTTTGTGTTATTAATGTTATTTTACTCTTAAATAATGAAACACTGGAGTGGGGGAAGGAGGCTGGGTGATGGTGGTGGTGATCTATGGTTTCTTTGCTTCTAGTCTAGTTCTCTAGCCTTAACTTCACTGGTTGCAGCAAAATAGGAGGAGATTTAATAAGATTTTTGTGTCTTGCTTCAACTGCCTCCAAGTGATAGTAACACACTCCATGACTAATAACAGAAAAAACACACAAATCTAATATTTTTGCCTCTTGGTGTTCCTAATACTTGGGGGTAGATGTTCTTCTAGGATCTGGGGTAGGGAGAGATAATTAAGAGCCTAAAATTATTAGGTATAATAACTCTTGGATCTCTAGAATTTCTAGTTCCTAGAGTTCTCTATCCTTCTTAGTCTGCTCTCTTTCTTCCCTCTCTCCTTCAGGAATTACTTCAATTAGAGACTGCTTTTTATAAGCATAAGAATTCATTTTTGACCTATAAATATGTTAGACAGCTAAAGTTAGAAGGCATAGAGGGTTTCCAGTCCATTGATACTGCCACATTAAATGTCAATGACTGCACGCTGGCAATACTATACAATACCTTCTCCCAGTGTCTTCCCTGGTTGTGTGTGTGTGACTTCTCAGTAATTTGGGTGAGGGCTGAATTCACAGATATCAAGAGAGAAAGCTGGAATTGATGGTCAAGGACACTGGTGATGAGCATTATGTTGCAAATACAATAGCTGATGAAGCTGTGCCTCTGGATGCCAAAGTGCCTTTTGGATTCCTTACTTATAGAGGGGGAGAATTCTGACATATTTATCTGCTGATGGAACGATCTAGTAAAAGGGAAAAATTGATGACTGCAGGAGAGAAAAAGGTCAATCACAGGAGGAGTGTCCCTGAGTTGATGGGAGGGGATGGGATCTAGAGCACAAGTACAGGGCTAGCCTTAGACAGAAACCCAGACCGTTCATGTACAGTATTGAAGGAAGGGAGAGTATACGGGTACTGATGTGGCTAGATGGCTAGCTAAAGGCCTCCTCTGATTGCTTCAGTTTTCTCAGTAAAATAGGAAACAAGGTTATCAGCTGAGGGCGAGGATAGAGGAGATGTTAGAGGACAGAGAAGAAAGAAGGTATGAAAGAGTCATTTGCAGAGTAGGAAAGTGAGGGACTAGGGAAATGTAGCAGGACTGCCAGGCAATACTAAAGGCCCACTGGTGGTTGGTGGTCATGAATTTAATGCAAGACCACTCAGTATGGCTGTGTGATCTTCTCCAGCCAAGATCACCTGCACAAATAAAAGCTCAGTATAGACAGAGAATACAATTTAATCTGAGTTGGAATTTTTCCAGGGGAGTACCATGAAATGAAGGCAAGGTAAAGAAGCTGAGAGTATATTCAGGGGAGTGATTTTAATGATGAACTACGGCAGTGGTTCTCAGACAAGATCATGCATCAGAATCACCTGAAGGGCTTTTAATACCACAGATGGCTAGGCTCCACCCCCAGAGTTTCGATTTAGTAGGTCTGGGCTGGGGCCTGAGGCCTGAGAATATGCATTTCTATAAAGCTCCTGGGTGATGCTAATGCTGTTAGTTGGAAACCATACTTTTAAAATCACTGACATAAACATAGGGCCAGAGAATGAATAGATGAAGAAGGGCAGAGGACAAGCTCATTGGAGGGGAGATCAAGGAACTGAGATAATCATGCACTGGATGCCTCATCTACTGAAAACTCACAAGAACTGTAGCAAAAGTAGTGTCATACAGCCAGGAGCTAAAATCTTCAAGAAATAAGGGAACTGGCCTGCAGGTGGTAGATGACTGCATTCAGGAGGGATAGTGGGTTGGGTGGTAAGTCTGATGACATTAGTTCAAAGTTAGGGGAGTAGTTTCAGGAAGGTAGGAAAAAGAATAGTCTGGAAGCAGCAATGAAATGCAAGAACACTTACTGCCCCCTCCAGACCCAGTGGGATAGGGAGTAGAGTAGGAAAGGAGAGAGCCACCATTTCACATGATTATAGTATCCTTAGGGAGAGATGGATTGCAGTTAGAACAAGAAAGTAAAGGGAACGTTTAGAAAAGAGTTTGATGACATGGGAAATTTTGCCAGTGAATGATCATGAGTTCAAGGGAGCATGCTGAAAGGATCTCAGGAGTTGGGAGGCTTGGATGTGGACTTACAAAAGGGTATACAAGAGCAGAGTGAGGAGGAGAGTGAGGATCTGAATTCCTGGACTTCTTTTTTTTATTTTATTTTTTATTATTATTTTTTTTTTGGTGAGGAAGACCAGCCCTGAGCTAACATCTGTTGCTAATCCTCCTCTTTTTGCTGAGGAAGACTGGCCCTGGGCTAACATCGTGCCCATCTTCCTCTACTTTATATGGGACGCCGCCACGGCATGGCTGACAGGCAGTGCGTCGGCGGGCACCCGGGATCCGAACCCGCGAACCCCGGGCTGCCAAGCGCGGACTAAACTGCTGCGCCACCTGGCGGCCCCTGAATTCCTGGACTTCTTGTAGTGACTGACGTAAACAGGGATGAAAAGCATATTAGATTAGTCCTGATGGTCTTAAGGCAAAGAGTGGTGAAGCTGTGAGTGTTGGGCAGGCCTGTGAGGGAGGCCTGAGGGCTTTACGGCAGCAAGTTGAGTTCTGGGAGCTCCTTTTCACTCCTGCCAAGGGTGGTGTGGAGGCTGGGGAGGGCTATGCTAATCAGGAGCACCTGGATATCTGGAACTCACATGTTACTTCTAGGGGAACATGCATAATTTGGAGCATATTTACCCCCAACTTTTTGTGGACACAAACGTATTAGTAACAAAAAGGGATTACACTGGTACATCTGAGTTGCAGTTTACATTTTTAATTAACTATTTTATCTTGACCGTTTTTCTATGTCAGTAATACATATCTACCATATTCTTTTGTTTTGTTTTGTTTTTTGGTGTGGAAGAGCAGCCCTGAGCTAACATGTGTTGCCAATCTTCCTCTTTCTGCTGAGGAAGATTGGCCCTGGGCTACCATCCATGCTTATCTTCCTCTACTTTATACATGGGACACCTGTAAAAAGGGGAGAAGAAACATTTTCCCACAATGACATGACGGGTTGATCTTAATGAAGGCATAGATATGAACCTAGAAAGTAAAGAGAGAAAAGTGTTTATTAAATGCACCAGAAGAAACCTTTAATAAGGTTCCTAAAGTGTGCTTTGCTATAATTTAAATTTATTTTTGTAACTATTTTGCATTTAAATACACATATGAAATTATACACCATAATACCTCACTTTGAAAAAAACCAAAATGTTAGAACATTAAACTAGGAAGGCCCTTTATTTCCCCTGGAATGATATCTCACACACAAATTCCTGATAAGAGTCAGAAGAAAGCAGAGTTCTAGTAATAGCGCAAATCCTGCCTACCTTAAAAGATGTCTCTGACACTCTATGGCATCCAAAAACAAAAAAACAATTGTACTAAAATTAAATGGCCAGAAAAACTCTTTTCCACCCTAAATCCATGGGGATGAAGATGGGGACTTTTAAGAATGGGAAAAGGACAATGAGATGTATAGGTATTGCTTAAAAAGAAAGAATAAATTTTCAGAATTTAAACAAACAGCTAGCATGTGGAGGTGCTACAAAAGGACCTTGGGGTGCCGTGGTGAATAAGAGAGCACCCTCTCCTCAAAATGCCTACAGTCTATAATCAAGAGATTTCCACCCTGCAATAAGGTAAAATGATCCACTTACTCTTTTTTTTTTGGTGAGGAAGACCAGCCCTGAGCTAGCATCTGTTGCCAATCCTCCCCTTTTTGCTGAGGAAGACTGGCCCTGGGCTAACATCGTGCCCATCTTCCTCTACTTTATATGGGACGCCGCCATGGCATGGCTGACAGGCAGTGCGTCGGCGGGCGCCCGGGATCCGAACCCGCGAACCCGGGGCTGCCAAGCGCGGACGAAACCGCTGCGCCACCGGGCCGGCCCCGATGATCCACTTACTCTTAATGGGGTTCTCCCCTCTTGCCAGGAAAGGTGATAGGACCTTCCCTACAACAGCACAGATTTTTAGGTGTTAAAAGTTAGAGGAATTAAGAGGCTAGAGGTTTGGGTGATATATTTGAGTCTTGCTGAGGTACCACCCTCAAGTCCTAGAGGGGTACCCTGACGTCAGGTCCTCTTGCATCCATCCTTGAGAAGCAAAGGGCAGGGAAAGAGACGGCTCTCAGGCAAGAGGGGGGAGTTTCCATTTGAGAAGGAAGCAAAGTAGGCAGACAAAAATCCCTTCATTTGATTATTCATTATTTGTTTATGCATTCAACAAATAGTTATTTAATGCTACCACTTGCTAAATAAATAAAGCCTCTACCAATAGAGGCTAGTGGTCCAGACACAAAAACTTGAGCAGTATTCACAAACCTCCCCTGCATATTCTTATTTTAACATTTCACTTTTATTAGGTATACATCTGGGAGCTGGAGATCACATTTTTGGAGCCTGAAGGGGAAAAAGAGAAGGCAAGGTACAAATTAGGTTGTCAGGATGCCTGCTTAAACTCTGACTTTAAAACTCCAGAAAACTGATGGGAAATGGGTCCCACCCTTCTTATCTTTTACCTTATTACTGTGGACTCTACTACTTGGAATTCACAATAACATAAGCAGAGCAGCCTGATATTTCCCTTTATACTCTCTGTTAAACCAATTTTCGTTGCCCTTGATCATCAAGATTAGACTGCCACAGAGCTTAGGTCTGGAGAAATAATGGATTCATAATACATCCAGCTAGTCTCCCTTACTGGATTCCTCTGGGACCAGTAAGGGTCCCTTACAAATATAAAGGCTTATATGTCAGATAGATGGAGAGGATTAAGGTACACTTTGATGTCTTGGAACAGATGGGAAATGGTCCAAGCCATTGTGAGAAATAAACCTCTATCCTTAGTATCATTAACACTGTTATAACATCAACAACTAGGATCTTCAGTAAATTAATTGAATAATAGTATGGGATCCATATCCAAATGCTCCAGAGAAAATTCCTTGAATTCCACAAGGTGGGATGTATCTCTCCCTCCTCTGAGCTCCTGTAGCACTTCATTTATCTGTCTCTTATGGAATCTATTCTTTCTACTTTGTCTCACAGTAAATAGCTCGTCTCCCCTGTTAGACTGTGGGCTCCACAAAGGCTTGTTACGTCTGATTCATCTCTATCTCCTACCATGTGCTGTACATAGGACAAGTGCAGAGTTATGAATGCTTAAGTTATTTAGAAACTATTTTTAAGCATTTTAGCAACCTCCATTTTGCATATCAATAATGTATTAACTATGTTGAAACAAATTTCTAGGCTCAAAATGGAGCTGCTCCTGCCTAGGGTGCCATGCCAGCAGACTGAAACTTAGATAATTTTCGTGTCCCTGTAAATGTTCTGCATGACCAGAAAGGCAGTATATTCAGTGAGCCAATCCCCAAATGCCAAGCCAACTCTGGGCCTTCTCACCCCAAACAAGGTTGACTATGTGGTCCCAGCCAATCAGATATTTTCTGTTCCTTGCTCCTTTTTTTTCATCCTATAAAAGCTTCTTGCCTTCTGTCTCATTTTGCGGTTCTCCGAAAGGAGACTGTTCACTTTATGAAGTGTTAAATAAACTTTGCTTGTATCACCTAAATTGTCTGCTTTAATAATTTTTTAATAGCTATAAATGATCTTTACCACATTATTGAAATAGGTTGTTAAAGTCCACATCTGGCAATAACCTGACAATAGCTTTACTCTTTAATCTTGAAATTAATAAAGCTATTTCTTAAAAACATTAAAATTTTAATTTGCACTTTTTAGTAATTCAGACAGGTTTTTCCCTCAATTAGCTAAAATTTGTAGTTTCACTAGACTTAAATATTATAGTATAGCATTTAAAAAAAATAATCTTCCTCTTGATTTACTTTAAATTCTTCCTCTTTCATTGAAGAATCCTCCCCCTGTCCTCTATTCTTTCAATAGAGGTAAGCAGTAATGGAAATTTTTTCCTAGCTTTGTTTTTACTAAAATTAAGAAAAATAAATAATTTTCAAGGGAGGCTAGGGTTTATTATTTTAACCTGTGTATAACAGCTAACAGGCTATTGCCCCATAAGGCTAAAAACAGACCAAAAAGGACTGTAATACCATCTGCTGGTGGTAATAAAACACAGAATTAAGATTTCATTTATTACATGAATTACTAAAGCAGCATATTTTCTAAGTGTTTTTTTAGAAAATTATTATATTATGTCCCATGTCAAAACATGTCCTCAGTAATTCACTCATTAATAATTAAGAAACCCTTTGAGACCTCAGCCATATCCACCTTGCCCTCCTCCACCAGCTGTTTTCTTGTTCCTGTTCAACTCACTTTCAGGCCCATCTGCACACTTCAGCTATTCTAGAACCTGTAGGGTTGTTTCCTGTCACCTACAGGCTTTGTGAAAAAAGCATGTACTGCAGATTCATCTGCTAGCCAGTGATATAGATAACTTGACATAGTGAGAAAGTTCACGTGCAAAGAAAGGAAAAAGAATGGGGAATAAGACACGGGATGAAAAGGAAGCTGTTTTAAGTGGAAAAGGCAAAGATAGATGGTGACTGGGGAGGAAAGGGGAGAAAAGCTGTGTGGATCAGAACCATGATCAGAACTCATATGAAGAATTTTGAAACCCTGGGCTTACTTATTTTTCTACTTCTACTGGTACACTGTTTGACTGTCATCAACCATTGGTAGTTTTGCTGTTGATATTTAATGATGTTTCCCAGATTTCCAATGCCTTTAACAAAATATCACACTGAACCTTATCAAAAATCTGTTTTGTTGATCCACTATGAAATAATATCTAGGAGTCAGTAACCTTTTTCTGTAAATGGCTACACAGTAAATATTTTAGGCTTTACAGTCTCCGTTGTTAATAACTATTCAACTTAGTAGGTGAAGCACAAAAGCAGCCATAGACCATATGTAAATGAATGGGCGTGGCTGTGTTCCAACAAAGCCATTTACAAACACAGGCTGCAGGTCAGATGTGGCCCATGGGCCACAGGTTGCTGACCCATGATCTAGACCGATATCCTCCTTATCAATCTCTCAATATCCTCCTAGTATTTTCTATTTGACCCCCTCTCCCAATACAGGTTTGAATTGTATTTCTGGACATGTATCTGGACAAGAAATACTGCTCACTCTTGAGAAATTATTTTGAAATACATATTAAAATATTAATGATATATAATACTGTCAAGTCAATTTCTTCTCAGGGATAATCACAAATGTCATATAAAAGCAATTCCTATGTGCCCCATCACATAGATTTTTCAATTAAAGTGTTTTGAGCAATTGGTAAATTGTCAACTGTCCAAAGAGGTTGAAAAAGCACCTTAATTTAAAATTTGTTATTCTTTAAAAACAATTATAATTCTTAAGAAGAAAAAATTACTGTGGGACTCCTCTGCTTAAAAGCCTGTTCTAGCTCCCTACTCCTCTAGAACAAACTCTTTAGCATAGCATATGAGGTCTATTCATAAGTCGGCCTCAACCGACCTCTTCAACTTTATTTCCTACTACTTTCTGCTCACTCTCTCTCTAAGAATAAAAACATGACAAACAATTCTGTATAAAGAGTTGCACGAGAAGCTAAACACCAACTGCAGGACAGTGGTTACTTCTGGAAAGGGGAGAGGATACTGGGTAGGCGAGCCCTAGAGATTTCAACTATATCTGAGATGATATTTTTTAAAACAATGATGATAACAAAGAAAATATTAAATAAAGCAAAGACCTGAAGCAAATATGCCAAAATGTTCAGGTTTGACAAAGCTAAGTGGTGGATGATAAGAAGCCTTTTTCTATCATTCAACATACTTTCCTATTTGTTTAAAACAGGGGTTGACAAAGTACAGTCCGTGGGCCAAATCTGGCCCATTGCCTGTTTTTTAAGGCTTGGAGCTAAGAATGGTTTTACATTATTGAAGGGTTATTCAAAAAAAAAAAAAAAAAGATGAAGAAGACTATATGAGAGACCTTGTGACCCACAAAGCCTAAAATATATACTAACTGGCCCTTTATAGAAAACATTTGCCAACTCCTGGTTTAAAATATTTCTTAAGAAGAAAAGAAAGATTAAAAAAAAAAAAAGAACAAGTAGGTAGGCAAATGGAGTCTAGGAACAATGGTTTTGTTTTTTTGCATTAAGTGTCTTTCTGAATTAAACATTTTATATTATGTCTCTTTAAATTAGCTTTTCATGAATTACTCTTTCAACTTTTATCAAGAAGAAATTTCATCAAATTTTATTCTATTCTATGATTTGGGAACTTATTTAAAAGACTGATGGAAGAGTCTTTTAATAAGATTTTGATTTCAGCCCATACTTGTAAAAAAACTGGGAAGCTCATTTAGAGCCCAGTGTGGTATTTTTAGGTAGCTGTACTTAGATTGAGGGTGTCACAGGGGACCTGCTCATGAATTGTCAGCCAGCGAAACAGGAGAGGTGCTACACAGGACTTATTCTTGGCTTCAGGTTCACATTTTCTACTTTCTGCAGCTCATCTCTTTAATTAATCAATCATTGTCCTGAACATTGTATTTGGTATATCAATATATTTCTTCATACTTTTTGTACAAATGCACATATCTCTAAATAATTCATAACATTATTTTACAACTAGCTTTGTTGATTTGGCTTTATGTCTGAATTCATACACGTTGACATATATAGTACATTCATGAGGTAGAGATAGTAATCACCAAATATTCTATGTGCTTCCCTATACTTCTTAGCCTTTAGGTTGGAATCACCGGACTGTGAGCAAAAGGGAAGTGTGTCACATATGGGTCAAGGCAATTAAAAGCACCACCCCTTCTTCCCCTTCCTCAGTGAACACATAAGCCACATATTGCAGATGGGGCAAAGGGGCAGCTGTAGGAACATGGAGCATCCATCAGCCTGGGTCCGAGTGAGGTGGAGTAGAGATTCTCTTTGCCAACCCATGTTGGACACGTAAAATGAACAAGAAATAATACTGTTTCACTAAGACATACACACAAATGGGCAGATAACTGCCTGTCTGAGATTATCCAAATGCAGTGCTATCAGTAGCAGGGTAGATTCAAAGCCTTTTGAAAATAATTCTATCTCATCACTCTAGACTGATATTTATTCTCACTTGCATGAGGAAGAAAATCTCATATACTCTAGTTTTTACCTTTTTTTGTCTGTGAGGAAAACTAGCTCTGAGCTAACATCCGTTGCCAATCCTCCTCTTTTTTGCTGAGGAAGACTGGCCCTGGGCTAACATCCGTGCCTGTCTTCCTCTACTTTATATGGGACGCCGCCACAGCATGGCTTGACAAGCGGTGAGTATATCTGTGCCCAGGATCCAAACCTGTGAACCCCAGGCCACCAAGGCAGAGCGTGTAAACTTAACTGCTACACCACCGGGCTGGCCCCAGGTTTTTACTCTTTTGGAAGACCTATTGCACCAGCAACACTTTCAGAGAAGTGCCTACATGTTCCTGTACTGTTTCTGATAATGTTCATTTTGTTTCCCCAACTAGATTTTAAGCTCTTTAAGAATCGTGTCTTCTTTTATTCCCCACGCTGGACCTTACAGTCTACACAGGCATGCAGTAATGCTCATCTACTGGTTGACTGGGGAGGATGACGATTAACATTAAATGCCTCCTTCGTGTAAGGCACCTTGCTTGTGCTTCACATAAGTTATCTTGATCCTTATTATTTCCATTATATAGATGAGGATATTAAGGTTAAGTAACTTTCCTTTGGTCACAGAGCTAGGAAGAAGATGACGGGTGTGTGGAAGGCAGTTGAAACCACTCTGCTTAACTCTGAAGGCTCTGCTTTTTAGTTTTTTTCACTGAACTGAGTGAGACCATGCCTAGGGTAGGACAGGAGCTTTAGTAGAACATAAAATGGCTAACAAAAATAGTTTTTGTTTATCAATTTTGCAAACATTAAAACATTTCTTTGGACACTTCTCAGGACTAAGATTGTTGGGTCTTACCTTAATCACCTCTGGGGTCTGCTGAATCAAAACCACTGAAGTAGTATCTTTGGCTTTATCACCAACAGAACTTCTACAGACCGATAAATTGGCTTGGGAGGAAGTTGTCAAGGTTTCCTGTAGAATTTGCATCATTTCCTTTTCTTGTGATAAGCTCCCTCTGCCTGATTTACATTCAACTAGTTCTTGAGCAAAGTCTTCTATGCTTTCTAGAATTCGCAGTAAGAGGGCTCGATCCTCTTCCTCTATTTTGTGTCCATTGGTTTCAATAATCCTTGTCAGACAGGAAGGTGAGACTTTTTCTGTGGGTGAAGAGACTTTAGATTGAGGCTCAAGATTTACGGGGAGCTGACCAGTCAACTGACTATGACTATTCAGAGAGTTAGAGCTTTTATCTTTGGCAAGTGGCTCTCTTAGAGAGGTCTCCATTTTCTGTGAAAAAGATTCCAAATCCATTAACAATTTATCTATCTCTTCCTGACTGTTAGGATTCATAAAATCTCTGTGGTCTGCCTCATCAACTTTAGGAACGTCTGATTTAAGATCTTCCTCAGGTAGATTAACAACTGGTTTCTCAAATATCTGACTAATTTCATTTTGGATTGAGACAGGATGTTTTTTAAGATGAGTTCCATGGTCTGAAAATTCTGCTCTATCTTCATTTACTCTTAACAATTCCTGATTGTTAAAGGGTCCATTCTCTGTCCTTTGTCCTTTATCTAATGCTTTCTTTCCATCTGACTCTTCTTCAATATAAAGGGTGTCCATGAGGTCACCAGAAGAAACATTTTCTAAAGTGTTCATGGTTAATGACTGTGATTGAAGTTGGACATCTTTTAGAGTTCTGGGATCATTTATCTCCAAGTTATATAAAGAATTTGTAGAATTGTTTGGAATGGATTTTACAGAGTCTGTTTTCCTAGAACTGTGCTTGTCATCTTGCAATTCTATAGTTTGAAACTGTGCAGAGTCAGGGGCTGAGAGCTGGACAACATCTTCATATTTAGGGGGCTGTTCAGTGCCAAATATTGGGGAAAAGGGAGTCAGTTGTAAACCAGGCATATTACTGACCAGTTCTGTTAAATCTATAGCCTCATTATTCCCAGACTGCATGAGTTCAAATGGTAGCTTTTTCAGATAGGATGCTAACCTGGTCATTACATTCATATAGACAGTTTCAGAGTTAGTAACTGCATTGTTACCATTTCCTTGATTGATGCCACTCCCTGACTTTTTCTTTATGCATTGTTTTATGATGTCTGTGCATTTTTTCAAATCCTCAGAGCATTTCAGCAAGATGTCCAAGCACATCTTTATGTCTGTTCCAGAAGAAAAGTTATCTATTTTATGTTTTTCCAAAATCTGAGTAACCAGGTCTTCTTCAGAGAAGTTGTGAAGCATCATCGAAGTCAGGTTCGTATCAAGTGAGTTTCTATGGGACAAAGATTTTTCCTCAAGTGAGGAACTCCGGAGTAAACCGAAGGATGGAGAGTTCCCATCACTGTTATAATGGCCACAGAGCAAGTCAAAATCAACTGACCTCCTATTAAATGAGTCAGACTTAACTTTCCTTCCCTTTTTATAAGCTGCATGGTTAGAGTTTTTGAGTTTTTCTAAGGAAAATTCTTTTATCTTCCCACTGGCAAAACTGATTGCTTCTCCTGCAATGTCCTTTAAGTTACAGGTGTTCTGAAATGCAGATCCTTTCTTGACCCTGGGCATGCCTGTGAGGGCCTGATGAGGATAGTCACCTTCAGCCGGGGAAAAGCCATTTTCATGGGGTAGAAACATAGAGTCCAGATCTGCATCTTTGAACTGAGACACAGGGATGTGCAAGAGGTCTGCACAAACACTATGATGTACCACAATGCAGTCAACTCCATGTGTGAAGGTGTGACAGGTTCCAGTGCAATAATGTATAGCTTGCTCAAAACGCCGGTCTATTACCACGCTGCTGTAGTGGTTCACAGTACTAACCACAAGTCTGTAAGTTGCTGCCATAATATCAAATCCACTTAGTGGTGGGACTTGAAATTTTCTAGAACTTGTTTCAAGTAAATTCTTCTAAATGACACTCAGCTGCAAATATATTTGATGGCAATGTTCAGTGGCTTCTTGCAAATACAATGACCTTTCCCACAAAGGGAAAAAAAATCTAAATTTGAGGTTTGTTAACTGTTAGGATACAGTAGCTGTTGCACATGTGTGCTTGTGTTAGCAATAATTTAATAATTGTGCTTTTTAGTTTTATTTAGTAATATCATGATACTATAGGATTATTTTTATAAAAGAATATCCTCTTTTTGTTCTTCAGCAGTTCTATGATGCTGAAATTTATTGTCATAAATCTTAGTTGGTAGCATAGAAGTATTGTGATAATTGAGTCCTCCAAAGATTTAAATGATCCATTTTTTCTGTGAATGACAGAGAAACCTACAATGAAAAAGAAAATAATTAAAGGATAATATGATTTCTTAATACTGAGAGAACCTTTTATTTCCTCTTCCTTTGCATCCCCTATGCAGTTAATCACCAAGCCTTGTTCTTCACCACATCACTGACTGCTGACCTTTGATTCATGCCTTCGTTTCATCACACCCTACACTCCTTACCACCTCAACTCCACCTTGTTACAACTGCCTCCCAGTTGCTATTTCTTATTCCACCCTCCTTGCCACCGTACAGGACACTAAGAAGCTTAGATTTAGACAGCTTTCTCATCTCTCACAGTTCAAGAATTCACACTACTGATCTCCATCATGCATCACGGCAAGCCTACCTCCTTTGACTCACTTTCAAGACTTTCAACATCTGTTCCCATTCACCTACAACCTTATTTTCTGCTACTGCCCTGCACCAACCTTCTGCTTCCATCAACCTAGTCTTCTCAAAGATTGCCAACACATAGCGCTTGTTCTTGATTCTACCACTTGCTCTACACTTGGAAATTATTCTGTCATCATCTTCTCTTTTCTTACTATCTAAGAGAGAGAGAGAAAAAAACAACCTTTATTACTGCTATTGACCCCATCCTCTCAGAACCTGCCACCTGCATCTCTCTCTCATCATCAAGTGGATAGAATATAATCACACTCTTACTTTTCAAAAATGGCTTTTAAACCATGTTTTAGTTGCTTTCCAAAAAGGTTCAATCAATGTATTCACTCAGTCAATCAATACTGAGTGCCTCCTATGTGCCAGGCACTTTTTAAGTGCTAGGGATACAGCAATGAATACAATAAAGTCCGTGTCCTTATGGAGCTGATAATCTAGTTGGAAAATGAAAAACAACATGTAAATAAACATGTAACTTAGATGGGGGAATGTGCTATGGAGAAAAATGAACTAGGTCTAGGGTTTAGAAAGGATGGGAGGGTCCTATGTTATACAGGGCAGCCAGGGAGGACCTCACTGACATCTGAACAGAGACCTGAAAGAAGAGAGGGAGCAGGTTGAAAAGGTATTGTGGGCTAAATCATCTCAGGCAGAGTAACCATAAGTGCAAAGGCCCAGAGGTGGGGGCATGCTTGATTTACTACAAGAATGACAAGGACGCTAAAGTGATGGAGCAGAGAAAGCAAGAGGGCAGTGTGGGAGATGAGGTCAGAAAGGAACGGTGGGAGTCTAAATCATGCTGGGTTGGTAGACTACTATGATGAATTTGGCTTTACTCTGAGTGAGCTGGGAAACAACTGATGGCTACTGAGCAGAGGAATGACATGATCAGACCTACATTTTAAATTGGTAATTCTGGCTGCTGCGTTCCCAGGAGACTGTAGAGGAACAAGACTGTTGAATTCTTATACTGGTTCGAGTATATTTCCTGGTTCTTTCAATCCATGATTACTCTGTTTTTATGCCAGTCCTACACTACTGTAATTACTGTTGTCTTATTAAATTTTACTACCTGGCTTTGTTCCCCACATCCCTAATTATGATTCTTTTTTATGCTCCCAATGTTCTTTAATGGTCTTCCAGATGAATTTTTGAATTGTCAAGTTTTAAGAAAAATCCTACTGGAATTTGATTACAATTGCAATAAACTTATGAATTATTTTAAAGGAACACGGACATCATTACAATATTCAGATTTTCCATCCAGGAAGATATAAATCTTAATTCCAATATTCCTTTATTTCTCTTTGTGGTTTTCTTCAGGTAGGTCACCCCCATTTTTCTTGTCCTTCAGTGTCTTAATTTTGTTGTTATGTGAATGGATCTTGAGCTATTCTCATCCTCCACTTCCTTGCCTTCAAATCTCAGATGGTGACTCATATAAAACTAGATACCATACAGGATGGATGAAGCTGAAGCAGAAAGAAGTTCCATAGTAAAGGAAGTGCCCAGTAATTCTTAAGTGAAAACACAAAGAAGCTCAAGAGGAACAAGTGTTATGGGACAAAAGACTAGAACGTGGTAATGGAAGGAATTACCTTTTCAAAAGATGCACATCCAGAAGACAGGGAAGAAACAGAACCAAACATGAAAACTATGCACCTTTTTAGAAATCCAAGATTTTGAAAGAGCTTTTGGATAACAATAAAAGGGAAGGAAAATACAGAGGATACTGTCAAGACAGTATATTAGGATAACTGTATGAGAGATTATTAGGACTATATCTTAATACAGGTGATAAAACTGGTTGAGACAAAATACATGAGTATTGGAAAATTAAAATATCCAGATACCTATTAAAAATGTGTCAGGTAAATTCCTAAATTGACATAAAGACTATTTTATTTTTCTGAAATTTGAGAAATTAAAGAGGAAAAGTATTTCTCCAGGCTCAAATACAACCAAAATAACCGGTTGTTAAGGTAATATGACAGAAAATTCAAGAAAGTATTCATATAGTATTAGAAACTGAAATAGTCAAGGAAGAGAGAACACTGGCCAGTCAGACATGTACTTTTAGACCAGTACTGTCCAATAAAATTTTCTGTATTGATGGAAACATTCTATATCTGCACTATCTGATACGGCTGCCATTAGCCACAAGGAGCTATGGAGCTCTTTAAACGTGGCTAGTGTAACTGATGGTGATCTAGTGGTTAAGATTTGGTGTTCTCACCGCCATGGTCTGGGTTTGTTTCCCGGTCAGAGAACCACACCACCTGTCTGTTAGCTATCATACTGTGGCGGCTGTGTGCTGCTGTGCTGCTGAAAGCTGTGCCACCAGTATTTCAAATATCATCAGGGTCACCTTTGGTAGACAGGTTTCAGCAGAGCTTCCAGACTGAGACAGACTAGGATGAAGGACCTGGCCACCCACTGCTGAAAAAACTGGCCACGAAAACCCTATGAATAATGGTAGAACATTGTTTTATATGATGCCAGAAGGTGAGAGGATGGCGCAAAAAGACCAGGCAGGGTGCTGCTCTGCTGTACACAGGGTCGCTAGGAGTCAGAATGGACTTGATGGCACCAACAACAAAGTGTAACTGAAGAAGTGAATTTTAATTAAAAAAATTTTATTTTTAAAATTATTTTGGACTCACATAGAAGTTACAAAGGTAGTATAGAGAGTTCCTGTGTACCCTTCCCCCTGTTTCCTCCAACAATAATATTCCACGTCACCACAGTACAATGATCAAAATCAGGAAATTGACACAGCTTCTATTAACCGAACTACGCCTTATTCAGATTTCACTAGTTTTACAAACACTCACTTCTTCCTTCCTCCCTTCCTTCTATAATAACTACCACCACAATCAGAATACAGAACTGTCCCATCACCCCAAAATACCCCACGTGTATCAACAGTTCATTCCTTTTTATTGTTGAGTAGTATTCCATTGTATGGATATACCACAGTCTGTTTATCCATTCACCCATTAAAGGATATTTATGTTGTTTCCAGCTTTTGGCTATTACAAATAAAGCTGCTGTGAATATTAGTGCACAAGTTTTTGTGTGAACATAGTTTTCATTTCTCTATGGTAAATACCCACAAGCCTGATGGTCAGGTTATATGCTAAGTATATCTTTATAAGAAACTGCGAAACTGTTTACCAGAGTGGCTATACTATTTTACATTCCCACCAGCAATATATGAGAAATTCCACATCTTCTTCAGCATTTGGGATGGTCAGTATTTTCTATTTTAGCCATTCTAAAAAGGTGTGTAGTGTTATCTCACTATGGCTTTAACTTACATTTCCCTAATAGCTAATGATGTTAAACATCTTTTCCTGTGCTTATTGGTCAGCCCCATATCTTCTTTGGAGAAGTGTTTTCAAATCTTTTGCCCATTCTAATTAATTCTAACTTAAAAAGCCATCTGTGGCTAGTGACCACCATATTAAACAGTGTAGTTTCAGATAATAGGAATGCAGCTTTCAGAAATTCTGAGACTTGAAAAGAAAATATGAAGGGCTGGCCCGGTGGCATATTAGTTAAGTTCGTGTGCTCCGCTTCAGCAGTCTGGGGTTCACAGGTTTGGATCCCGGGCGTGGACCTACGCACTGCTTATCATGCCATGCTGTGGTGGCGTCCCACATACAAAATAGAGGAAGATGGGCACAGATGTTAACTCGGGGCCAATCTTTGTCAGCAAAAAAAAAAAAAAAAAAAAGAAAGAAAAAAGAAAACATGAAGAAAAAAAGAGATGGCAAAAATGAAGATTGGTAGGTTTTAAAAAGGCAATTTGATTAACTTGCCATAAGTAATCTTACTGAGAAAGAAAAGTGGTAGGAGGAAGAGTTAAAGAATTAATTACAAACTTAGGTCTTTAGGTTTTGAAGTGACATGAATAACAGAGAAAGGGAGAACAGAACAAAGCCAAACCCCAAAGTGGGGCACTAGTAGTTCAGAACTACAAGTAGTTCCAGCTGATTTCCCTGGGGGGAGTCTATAGACAAGCAAGAGGGGAGGAAACCAGAGCAGCAGGAACTAGACCACAGACTGCCTTGTGTGCTAAACTAAGGAGTCTGAACTTCTGAAAACTATGGGAATAACAAAGACTTTTAGGCTGGGGTGTAACATTATGAGATTTATGTTTTAGAAAGATCATTCTAGCAGCTGAGTGGAGGCATGGAAATCAATTAGCAGGCACTTTCATGCAAGAAGTGGTGAGAACCTAAACCAAATAGGTGGCAGTAGTTAACAAAGAGGACACTGATTAAATAGCCAATGAAGAAGAATTCACAAAACAGGAGGAGGAGAAAGTGAGAGGGAGGAATCTTGGGTTTCAGGCTTGGGTACTGGGGGAATAGTGTCGCTACTCCCAATACCGACTTTTTGTTTTTCTTTAATGGGAGGTGGCCATAGAAAAGATACAGAGTTTTATTCTGAATGTGTTGTTTGAAGAGGTACCTGTGGAGTATCCAAATGGTGAAGACTGGATGAAATGTGAATATAAATACCTGGAGGTCAGCAGAAAGATCTGGATTGGAGATGAAGCCCTGAGAGGTGACTCAGGGTGAGTGCATCAAGTGAGAAGAGCTCTGGGCTGAAGACAGAGCTGGGGATCACTGACATTTCTGGGTTAAAGAGAGGAATAGAATTCTTAGAGGCAGACCAAGAAGGTAGAGCCAATAAGGTAACATGGCAACCAGGAGAAAGCAGTTTCACTGAGGCTGAAGGAGAGACTTTCAAAATGGAGGTCAGTAGTGTTGGATGCTGCTGAGAGGTCAAGGCAAAACAAAACTTACCCACTGGATTTGCCAATAGAAAGGTAACCCTAGTAAGTCTGATTTCAAAAAAAAAATCCCAAAGACTGTGAGATAGTCCCAAAGACTATGTATGTACAAGAGTGATATACAATTTAAAATGTCTGTTAACATAAGTCTAAA
Organism: Tapirus indicus; assembly: GCA_031878705.1. Lineage (NCBI taxonomy): Eukaryota > Metazoa > Chordata > Mammalia > Perissodactyla > Tapiridae > Tapirus > Tapirus indicus. The sequence goes on from CM062920.1 coordinate 16,227,247, forward strand.
AGAACTCTTTCAATAAGTAAGAAAGTTCTAAATGATAGAAAGCATTATATCATAGTTTGAGTTTTTTCTTTCTTAATGGCACATGCAGCCGATCTAGTGGTTAAGATTTGGTGTTCTCACCACGGTGGCCTGGGTTCATTTCCTGGTCAGGGAACAACATAACCCGTGTGTTGGCTGTCATACTGTGGTGGCTGCATGTTGCTGTGATGCTGGAAGCTATGCCACGGGTATTTCAAATACCAGGCAGGGTCACCCAAGGTGGCCAGGTTTCACCAGAGCTTCCAGACTAGACAGACTAGAAAAAAGGCCCTGGCCACCAACTGCCGAAAAAATTGGCCATGAAAACCCTATGAATAGCAATAGAACACTGTCTGATATAGCGCTGGGAGGTGAGAGGGTGGCGCAATAAGACCGGGCAGGGTTCAGCTCTGCTGTACACAGGGGTGCTAGGAGTTAGAATCGTTAGACGGCACAAACAACAAAATGGCATATGAAATACTGAGTGTTTTACAATCTTCGATTTGATGAAATATAGTACTATTTTTCAGTCAGTCTAAACATCTGTTGTATCAGGGGTAGAGAGCAGAATATAATAGATTTCTTATTCTGGATTGGTTAATTATTCTGGATGTTCATATTTATCCCACCTCAGGTCTTGCTGCATGCTGCCTGCCTATCCCCCAAGCCTTTTGTCTCTCCTACGTTCTCTCATCCCTGCAAAGAGCTAGAGACTATTTTCCCAATTTCTGCCTAAGCGGTTCATATGTGACTTCAGAGTTCATTCAACACTTATTATCACTTTCACTTTAAGCAGTTTACAATTACTCTAACAAGTGCTTTCCAGTGGCTCCTGGTATTCCTCCATAGTAAACTACTAAATGGCCATTGCTGACGAAGAGGATCTATTGTGAAACAAAGGCACAGAAGCAGCAGACAAGAAAAGTTAGGAGGGAGAGAACTGGATTTTGAAAGATAAGAACCTTAGCAGGTGAAGAAGAGATTAAATTGGACCTTATAAGCAAAAAGGAATTCTACATAGGTCACAGAGGTATGAAAAGGCCTTGTGTGTTTGGAAAATTATAAGGAGTTTGGTATTGCTGACGTTGAAATGTGTAGTACAGATTTTACAGTGTTAAGGTCTCCTCCAAACAGCAAGAACAAAAATAGGAATGTGAACTCCATTTTCAAAGAACCCAGGAGATACTTGTAACCCCAAATCACTATACATAAAGATAGAAAACAAAAGGAGGAATGGTAAATGACTTAGCAGAATACAGGAGGAAGGAGTACTAATGGCAAGCAAACCAACTCACTTTGCACAATCCAAAAAAGGTCCAGGTTTGGAGGTACCAGGTATCACAGAAAATGGATTAGGATAGAGGATTGAACATAGGCGGATTCTTTGAAAGTGTGTGAAGGAACAGTTAGACCTCCCCATCTCCACTTCACAAACTCAAGAAAATCATCCCTCCTCCACCCTGCTCAAGACAAGACGTGTGTTTGCTGATGGAAAGAAATACTGAACCAGAAAAGCACCAACCCCAGGGGCATCAGACACAGAGGTGGTAAAGGACTGAAAATTGAGTAAAAGTCTACATTCTGAATAATTAAGCCCACCAGCCCCCTTACCCCTGCCCAGGTCCAGGTCACCAGAAACCAGGCTTATTACCTCCAGCTCTCAGCCTCCACTGTGGATTAAAGAGTCCCTTTCAGGAGATTAGAAATCCCATCTAACCACATGATTGCCTTAAAGTGAAGCCCACTAATTGACAAATGGAGAGCTTTCTCTCTGCTTATTAGAGCCTCACTTTTATTTTTAAATCAACTTTAATGATGTATAATTTACATACAACAAAAATGTACATATTAAGTGTACAGTCCAATGAGGTTTAACAAGAACCATGCAACCACTGCCTTAAAAAAGAACATTTACGTCATCCTAAAACTATCCCTGTGCCCTTTCCCCATCAATTCCCTTAACCCTCAATATCTGACAACTACTGATCTGGTTCCTATCACTAAAGATTAGTTTTGCCAGTTTGAGATCTTCATAGGAATGTAATCATATAATATATATACTTTTCAGTCTGGCTTCTCTCACTTAGCACAATGGTTTTGAAATTCATCCACCTCACTGCATGTATCAGTTGTATGTTCCTTCTTACTGCTTACTAGATATTCTATTATATGAATATATCAAAATTTGTCTTATCTATTCACCAGCTGATGGACATCTGGGTCGTTTCTAGTTTGGGCTATTATGAATTAAAGCTGCTATAAACATTCAAGTAAAAGTCTTTTTGTGGATTTGTGTTCATTTCTTTTGGGTAATTAACAACGGAATTACTGAGTCATGACAAGTGTACATTTAACTATAAAAACCTGTAAAACTGTTTTCCAAAGTGGTTCTACCATTTTACACTCTCATCAGTATTACTTGAGAGCTCTAGTGGTTTTACATCCTTTTGGATACTTGTCAGTTTCTTTAATTTTAGCCATTTTAGTGGATGTGAAGTGGTATTCCACGGTGGCTTTAATTTGCATTCCCCTGATGACTAATGATGTAGAGCATTTTTTCACATGCTTATTAACAATTCACATATCTTTTGTGAAGTGTCTATTCAAATCTTCTGGGTTGTCTTTGATTACTGAGTTCTAAGCACTTATATATTGTAGATACAGATATTATCTCCTGGTCTGTGGCCTCCCTTTCCATTGTCTGAGCAGTAGCTTTTGAAAAGTAGGAGGTTTTGATCCTACTAATTTCTGTTAATCCAATTAATCATTTTTTCTTTTCTAGTTAATACATTTGTATCCTATCTTAAAATCTTAGCCTATCCCAAGGTCATGAAGACTTTTCTCCTAAGGTTTTTTTGGTGGTTCTATAGTTTCAACTTTTGAGCATGTTTAGGTCTATGATGTGTTTTGAATTAATTTTTATGTATGGTTTGAGGCTGAGTATGAAGATCATCCAGCACCATTTGTTCAAAAGATTATCCTGTCCCCATTGATTTATGGTGGAGCCTTTGTTGAAAAACAAATGACCATATATATGAGCTTATTTCTGGATTCTCTATTGTTTTTTCTTTATATACACCAATACCATTCTGTCTTAATGATTATAGCTTTACAGTAATTCTTAAAATAGTAGTGTAAATCTTCCATTTTTTTTATTTTTTAGAATTGTTTTGGCTATTCTAGGTCCTCTGCACTTCGATACTGGAATCAGCTTGCCAATTTTCACAAAGAAAACCTGCTGGGATTGATTGGAATTTCACTGAATCTAAATCTCCATTTGGTGACAACAGAGATCTTAACAATATCAAGTCTCTAATCCATGAACATAGTATATCTCTCCATTTATTTACTCTTTAATTTCTCTCAGCAATGTCTGTAGGCCTTTCATTAAATTTATTCCCAAGTATTTCATGTTTTTTGATGTTAATGCTAATGGTATTATCTTAATTTTGTTTTTCATGTGTTTGTTGCTAATATATAGAAACACAGTTGATTTACATATATTGATCTTATCACTTGCCACTTTGCTAAATTCACTTATTAATTATAGTATTTTTTTAGGTAAATTCCTCGGGATTTTATATATAGACAATCATGTTGTTTGAGAATAGAGATGGTTTTACTTTTTCCTTTCCAATATTTACTGCCTTACTACCTATTGCACTGGCTAGGATCTCCAGAACAATACTGAATAGAAGTGGTGAGTTCTGAAATCCTTGCCTTGTACCTGATCTTAGGGAAAAGTATTCAGTCTTTCACTATTAAGTATGATGATAGCTGCAGGCTTTTTGGTAGATACTCTACCAGATTGAGAAAGTTCTCTTCTATTTATAGATTTTTGAGAGTTTTAAAAAACCTCATATGGTTGTTTAATTTTGTCAAATACTTATTCTGCATCTACTGAGATGAAAAAAAATTTTTACCTTTTACCTTTGTTAATGTGGTGGAAAAGGGGTAAGAAAACTGAAATTTGTATTAGGAAGCAAGACATAATGTTTAAATTAATGAATGATGAATTCTCAATATATATACATTTATAAATATGGAGATAAATAATGAAAGAAATAGCCACGAAAAAGTTAACAGTGATTGTCTCTGAGGAGCAGGTCTAGTTGGGAGTGGAAACTGGTATTTTTAAAAAGCTTTTTAAGCATTGACACTTTAAACATGATAATTAATAGATAATATTTGATAATAAATTTTAAAAATTAAAAATACGTTCTAGGGAGATGTGAAATGAGGTTGGGGCTGATTATTGTGTGCTAAGGCTAGGGATCGAGGGTGTAGGGGAGATGAATGCAGCTTCAGGAATGGGTTGTTTTGGTTGGGCATCCAGAAGAAGATATTCCCCATGCAGATGGATATATGTGGCAGTGAAGAGATAGGAGTTGAAAATAAAGATTTGGGAGTAAGCACCAGAAAAAAGCATGTTTTTTTTTGGTGAGGGAGACTGGCCATGAGCTAACATCCAATGCCAATCTTCCTCTTTTTGCTGAGTAAGATTGGCCCTGGTAACATCTGTGCCCGTCTTCCTCTATTTTATATACAGGACGCCACCACAGCATGGCTTGACAAGTGGTACACCATGCCTGGGATCTGAACCTACGAACCCTTGGCTGCTGAAGCGCAGTGCGTGAACCCAACCACTATGCCACTGGGCTGGCCCCCAATAAAGGTTTTAAAGCCACAAGAGTGGGATGAGACTGAACATGAATAGGGTGAGAAAAGGGTCAAGGACAAAATTGTGAGGAAGGCTGGCATGCATGGGGTGAGGAGAAAGATGCAAGGAAGGAGACAGAGAATAAATTTACAAAGGGCAGAAAGAGAACCAGCCAAATATGACATGGAAGTCAAGGGAGGAAAGTGTTTCATTCTTCCAACCAGCTGAATTTCAAAGATTTTACGTACCAACAAACATTAGAGTTATACTTTTCTTTTATAGGTGGTTCTCCCTAATTTCAAGGAGAAATTTGGGAACTTAATAAAACCTAACAACATAAATGCAATGATGGAAAATAGAGAACGGTATTACACATATTTTTTATATTGCTATTTATGCATTCCATTTCAGGAAACATCTGGAGCAGAGAGTGTAAGGCAAAGAACTTCCACTGCTTATCTCAACTGCTGAAAGAGTTCAAGAAGAAAATGATCAGCATAAATTGTAGATGCAGAAGAAGATTAGTTGAATATCCATGTCACTTAGATGGGACATTTGAAGACTAAGAAGAGAAAAAATCGTAGAAAAGTGCCTAAAACCTTTTTATTTAACAAAGTACACAAGGTGTGATGATTCAGAACTAATGAGTCATTTAGAAATAATAAAGCTATTAGTTTGCCTGGAAAACACAGACACTCTTTGGTGGATGACTCAGTATGGAAACTGATCCCAAGAGAACAATTTAGAGGAATACAAAAACATATACCATAGAACTATTTGTAGGATAAAAAAAGAGGCCTGGAATATTTTATTCATTGTGTTCACTTCAAAAATATTGAGAAAATAAATTACAAAATCTCTTAGAAGGGAAGATTTTTCTAATGTTCAAAGAAATTGTACACATGAACAAGAAAACAATTAATGCTTTAGGTTTAGGGCTATTGTCTTAATGAGACTAAAAGTAAAATACGATCATCTCTGCAGCAGGACTAATTTGAGCATATGGGAATTAGGAAGTGTTTAAAAACTTACTTTTATTTTTACTCCAGTGGAGAAACAGGATATGTGGCTGAGGGGAAAAGCACCAGGTGGGCAGTCAGGAGCTCCTTGTAGCAGCTTCTGCTTGTGCACTGACCAGCTCAGTAAGTTGGTCAAGTCACTTCCCTCACTGGGATTTCGCCTTCTCTTCCAGAAAAACAGGACGAAAGATGGCTGTGGGGTCTAGGGAACATGAGAAAAGCAAAAATTTTTTTCTGGGTTTGAATTAGGAAAAAGATATTTTACCAGAGAATTATTTTGTATTATTTGATGTGGGAAGCACAATGAACTGGCTATTAATTTTTTTTTTTTTTTTTTTTTTGTGGGGAAGACCAGCCCTGAGCTAACATCCGTTGCCAATCCTCCCCTTTTTGCTGAGGAAGACTGGCCCTGGGCTAACATCGTGCCCATCTTCCTCTACTTTATATGGGACGCCGCCACGGCATGGCCGACAGGCAGTGCGTCGGCGGGCGCCCGGGATCCGAACTTGCGAACCCCGGGCTGCCAAGCGCGGACTAAACCGCTGCGCCACCGGGCGGCCCCTGGCTATTAATTTTTAATGCATATATTTGCAAAACTACTGATTTCTCTGAGTACTGGCTCTGAAAGGAAAATCTGGAGATTAAACTTTTACCATTTTATAATTTTTTAAAAATTTCTCTATTATATATTCCAAAAAATCAACAACAGTTTTCCCTGTCTGCTGGTAGTATTTTAATTCACATATTTTCCTTTTCTAAGTCTTTTTCTTATTTTGGAGATCATATAAAAATCAAATCACAGTCTATAGACAAAAATCATTTGGACAATTTAGGGGCCGGCCCGGTGGCGCAGCGGTTTAGTTTGCGCTTGGCAGCCCAGGGTTCGCCGGTTCGGATCCCATCCCAGGCACCAGTCGACGCGCTGCTTGTCGCCATGCTGTGGCGGCGTCCCATGTAAAGTAGAGGAAGATGGGCACGGATGTCAGCCCAGGGCCAGTCTTCCTCAGCAAAAAGAGGAAGGTTGGCAACGGATGTTAGCTCAGGGCTGGTCTTCCTCACACACACAAAAAATCATTTGGACAGTTTAGAAGAACATATATACAACACAGCTTTTAAACATTTAAGTGCTACGATATACCACATACTCTTCAAGATGAAGGAACTACAAATTCTATGATTTTGCCTCAAACAGCTTACAATGTGAGTGGGCAGAGAGGATACCTAACCTTTATATCAAGGAAGGCATCCCAGAAAGGAGAACTGCCGAGCCCAGTTCTGGAGTAAAGTAGTTGGCTACAGAAAAGGAAAATGCCTTGTGGACAAAGGCAGCAGGGCAGGGTAGCATGGGATGTGTGAGGAGCTACCAGGAGTTTCGCATTATTCCAGTGTCAAGTTTGAAGACAGGTTTCTAGGCCCTACAGCTAAAGGGGTGGGGCAGAGCCAACACAGCATCAGAGAGCCCCTGAGAAGTTTCAACCTGGGGAGGAGGGGACAAGGTCAGATTTACACTGTAGGCGTATCACTCCGTAGCATTGCAGAGGACAGACTTGGGGAAGCAAGATCAAAGCTGGGTAGACCAGGTAGAAGGACTCTGCAGAGTCCAGAAGAGAATCAGTGAGGCTATGAATGAAGGCAGCTGACAGGCTTAACCCAGGATCACAAATCTATGAGCAAGATCTGAACATAAGTTTTTTATCTTTAAATCCTGCACTTTTCTACATCCCTGTGCAAGCACAAATTCTGGTCAAAGGTGACAACAGATCTCAAATTCATTTTTATTAAGTAAATTATGGATCTTTTTTAAAAAAGACTTTATTCAATAATGTATATCAAGCACCCAAAATGTTCAGGGCATTAGAAAAAGCAAGAAAACTCCTGTCTTGTAGGAACTTATGGGATAAAAGAAATGAGACAAAAATGAATAGATCAATTCATTCAACAAGTATCTACTGAAGTCCTCGTGGGCCCTGATCATATTCTAGTGACAGTTCCTTTTAGAACATAATATTTACAACCTCCCTTTCCTCCCTGACAAGTTCATTTTGGTAGAAGTAAGTAGAGAGGCTCTTTAGAGCCAAGTGGGCAATTCTAGAAGATGACCAGGAACCTGGAGTAAAATAAACAGAAGAATGGGTCAGGGGAAAACATGCTTGAATGGGACAATACGAGAACAGGGAAAAATCCCAAAGGATGGCACAGATGGCAGTAAGCTGGGGAGGAGCCTGGAATTGCCTTCAACTTAGTTTGGATTTGACAGATCAAAGTTGTTGCTTCTTTTTTTTCACAACAGTTTTAATCTTAACAAAAGCAATGACTGTAGAAATAACACATGCCTGCTGAAAAAAGAAAGAGAGAGAAATACAAAGAGGAAAACAAAGATCACACCTAGAGATAGTATCAATGTGAACATTTTTGTAAATGTTCTTTTGGCTTTAAACATACACACACACACACAAATGGACATGGGGATTTTTATGAATATTTATTTTTTTTTAACAAAAGCGAGACTTATAGTTTATTACCTGCTTTTTCCATTAATACAGGAAAACATCTTTCCTTGAAAATAAAAACCTACATCATAACATCTGATATACATTGTGTGGATATACCAAATTTACTTATTCAATTCTCTATACTAAGGCACATTAGGCTGTACGATAACTAAGGTGCAGAAAGCAAGCAAACAGCAAGCAAATGATAAAACTGACTACAGCTGTGGCAGCATTTTGAATAGGTGGAAAGAGGTAAGACATATGGAAGCTCATGAAATTTTAGTGTTCCAGACATAAGATGAATAATGTCTGATTCTGGAATTCTTTGTGGATGAAGAATTTCCAAAAGGGAAACAAAACAAAAAAAAAGACGGCAACCCAACACACGCTAAAAATGAAGTAATTTCAAATCTTCACATCTGCAGAACAGATAGAATGTCAAAGAAAGCTTACTCAGACAACTAAAAACAGTAGGTGGACTGCCAGGGAAAAACCAAGTGCCATTCTAGTGATCATCCACAACCACAGCTTTCCAAGGAAGTGACAGAGCTCCTCAAATTGTGCGCTAACAGAAAGTGCACTGAGCCTTTCTTGTGACATGCTAGGTGGCCTTAAGACTTCATTCATGTATCCTCTCTGGGCCTTGCATGGGCTCTGTGAGTTACAAACTGCTTGTCAGACTTCCCTTGGAAGCTGCCAATACTAGGCATTTCCCACTGCAACCAGAATAGCTCTGCTTTTATCTGTTTTATATATTGGATCTCCAAAAAATATTTTATTTGAAAAAAAGAGTTCCACAGCTAAAAAAATATTCTTAAAATCACAGGATTAAAGAAAATGATATTCACCCTCAGATTATTTGTTAGTCACGAAGGTAAAAATGTAAATTGATAATGGAGGGATCTGAAAGTCACCATCTTAATACTATGGTTAAACTTAGCATCACTAATGGTGGGACAACCAGATAATATGTGCCTCTCGATATGACGCAATATGAAGACTGAAGTATCATTTACGGCGTTCTCTTGCCAAAAATATTTAGCTTTAATCAACCTTTTAGATCTAACGTCCAATTACAGGAAATATAGGCAGTAGAGAAATAAGTTCAACAATACCATGAGGAAACAAATTCATGATATGGATCATTCTGTAAGACCACTGGCCTGGTCTCTTCAATAAGTCAGTATCATGAGGGAAAAAGTACGTGTGTGGAGGTGGGTTGGGGGGGGGGAAGGAGGTGAAAGAAACATCAACTATAAAGGCTCTGAGGTGCGAGCATGTCTTGAATGTTTTAGCAAGAGTGAGAACACCCGTGTGACTACACTTTGACTTTTACTGAGTGAGACGAAAGCTATTGAAGAATTTTGAGCAGAGAAATGACATGATCTGACTCACTTTTTAACAAGATCATTCTGGTTGCTTTGATGAGAAGAGACTACAGGAGACAAGAGTGGAAACAGGGAGACTAAAAAGGGGGCCAAATTTGCCTGGAATAATCCAGGCAAAAGATGATGCTGGCTTGGAGCAGGTGGTAGCAGGGGAAGGGTGAGAAGTAGTCAGATTCTGGATATATTCTGAAATATGAGTCAATGGGACAGATGTGTGGGTTTTGTAGAAAAGAGGGAGGCTGAGGATGAATCTAAGGGTTGATTTGTGTGTGTGTGTGTGAGGAAGACTAGCCCTGAGCTAACATCTGTTGCCAATCCTCCTCTTTTTTGCTGAGGAAGACTGGCCCTGGGCTAACATCCATGCCCATCTTCCTCTACTTTATATGGGATGCTGCCACAGCATGGCTTGACAAGCGGTGTGTCTGTCTGCGCCCAGGATCCAAACCTGAGAACCCCGGGCCACCAAAGCGGAGCATATGAATTTAACCGCTACGCCACCGGGCCAGCCCCGGGTTGATTTTTTTTTTTAAATTGTTGTTGTTTTGTTTTTCTTGTTTGAACAACTGGCAGAAGAGAACTGACAATTACGACTGGGAAGACTGCAGGAAGATCAGATTTGTCAGTGGTAGAGGGAGTGGTGGTAACAAAGAAGGTCAGTAGTTCAGTTTTGGATGTTACTTTTGAGATGCCTATTAGATGTTCAAGTAAAGATGTGCAGAAAGCTATTGGAGAAATGAGTCTGGACTTCAGGGGAGAGATTGGGCTGATGCTAATTTGAGAGTCATATTTAAAGCCTTGAGACCAGATGAGATCACCAAGGGAGTGACCATAGAAAGAAAAGAGAAAGAAATTACAGAAATACTTATTTATAATAAATCTTATTCTATAGAAATCTATTTCTATACAGGAATATAGAAAGAAACACCCAACAGCTGAGCCCTGGGGCACTCAAACATGCAGAGCAGCGCTGTCCAAACTTTCTGTGATGATGAAATATTTATATATCTGTGCCATTCAATAGGTATCCACTATTCACATGTGGCTATTGAGTACTTGAAATATGGCTAATGCAACTGAATAATTGAAAATTTAATTTAAATAGCTGCATGTGCTAGTGGCTACAGTATTGGACAGCGCAGACCTAGAGTTTAAGGAAGTGAAGAGGAATCAGCAGAGAAGACTGAAAAGAAGTGGTCAGAGAGAGAGGAATTGTGAGACAATTCTCTATGGGTCTCTCATGTTTCTGTACACATTGCAAGTGAGGCACTGACTGTCTTGACAGTCACTGATATGATATTTGATATGATATGACAGTTCTGGACTATCTTTTCAGGAATATTTGTATAGCAAACAGCCTTGGAAGACTTGGTAGTGTCTCCCTCCAGAGCAAAGGGTCACTGTCCAGTACAATAAAGATAATGTTTTCCTCTGGAAAAAAGAGAAGGCATACTTATTGCCATTATAAAAGGTTTGGGTTTTCTAAGATCAGGTTTCCTCTCTAATAACAACCCAGCTTGTGTGCAGGTGTAATCTGGCCCTCTTCACATTGCCTCCGAGGTTAAGTGGGGCTCAGGGAACCAGTATAAAAATACTACTGCTCTGGCTACTGCTCCTGCTGTAAGTAATAAACTGCCTTTCGTCTCTGATCCAGAAGTCTCATGTCTTCTACCATCACTCACAAATAGGGTAAAATCTTAGATCCTTCAGTTCTTGTCGAGTATCTTAGAATAAAGTGAAGAAGGTGTTTCAAGGAGGAGACAGTGATTAACTCTGCTCCTGAATGTCAAGTCAGACAAGTATTGAGAAATGACAGATGTGGACATCACTGGTAACTGATAAGAGAGGTTCTGATGAAATTGTGGAAGCAGAAATCTGACTGGCTTGAGTACAAAAAAGAATAGGAAGAGAAAAACTAGCAAAAGAATATATACAACTCTTTCAAGTTTTGCTGTGAAGTTTAAGTGAAATAATGCAATAGTTAGAGGGGAAAGTGGAGTTAAAAAGCATTATTTTTAAGATAGGAGATATTAAAGAATATTTTCATATATAAGAAAATGATTCAGAAGAGGGGAAAACTGATACAAGAGAAAGAACTACAAAGCACTTAGACAGGTTAGTTCTTTCACAGTAATGGGAGAGAAAGTAGAGGATATGGATACCACTGCAAGTAGTGGGTGGCTGTAGTGGTGAAAGCTTGTGAAAGCTCCTTTTATTCTATTTCTTTTCTGAAATAGGAAGCAAGATCATCAGTTGAAAGTGAACAGTAGGGAAGAGATGGTGAACACACAAGGAGACTGAAGACATGCAATAGTCATCTAGAAGGAGATGAAACAGAGAAAATGACTGGGGAAATCAAGTATGATTGCCAGGCAACATTATGGGTCCACTTGAGGTTGTGATCATTAATTTAATGCAAGCTCAGCAGCATGGTTTTACAGGCATGGAACAGGCAAAGAACTGGATTAAATCAGCACAGTGGTTTAGCCAGGTGAGGTTGCTGAAGCGAGAGAGAGGCAAAGGAATTGAGAATGTATGCAAAGGAGAGATGATAATGACTGATGATGGAATCTAAACCTCTATCCTATCTCCTGAAATCCTAACCCTTCCACTGAGCCCTGTGGGACTCATGGGTACATATCAGCAAAATTCCCATATCCTGGACCTCTTCTCTGAAGCTTCTTCAACTTCCTTTACCTTCTTATTTAAACTGAAACTAGGCTCTCCCCTGAGGATGCTGCTTTCCCTGTTGCCCTCTTAGATGATGACTCTTTTTCTCTTCCACACCCTTCACATATGAGGCCTGGTAGATGCCCTTCTTGTTCTGCACTGCTACTTCTAGTCAATTCTTCCTCTGCCATCTCTCCAAATCCTCTACACTGATCACATATTATTAGACTCTACCGCCCACTACCCTTCCTTATTGCAGTATTTAAGGCTCCCCAAGGTCACTCCCTTTCATTCCTTGATTTTAGCTTTTGGCTTACTGTCACTCCAACACTATTTTTGTTATAATTCTTATTGATTTCAACATCCAAATAGATAATCCATCTGATATCTTGGCCTCTTAGTTTCTTGACCTTTTCTCCACAATGATGATTATGTTGATCTTGTTTTCTGTCTCAGCCACTTTCTCCCGTGATCATACGCTAAACCTCTAGAACATTTAAAAGTATATTTTAATAACCTCACATCCGAAGGAGTATCATTTACCAAAAATTTACTGATGAGTTCAGAGTAAGACCAACCCTCTGTAGGCTTCCGCTGGCAGAGTCGAGGGAATGGTCATACATCAGGCATAAGACCACTCTCTGCAGAAACTCATGCTACCGTCATCAACAGATAATGAGAGAGAGCAAGGAGAACTAGGCATGCTTCCTTTTTGAGGCCTCTTCTCTTGCGCTTGTATTCCTCAGATGGCGGGGAGAGGTGTGTGTGAAGGGTTGAGGCAGAGGAAGAGGCATGCTGCTATGTTTACTGACCCTTCTTGAGCGACTGGGCTGTCAAAGGAAAGCTTAATATTATACCATCATTTTTAAAGTACTTACATGCTAGTTATTGTGCCAAGCACTTAAATGCATTATCTAATTTAATTTTCATGCCAACACTGAGGTTAGTGTCATCTCCATTTCACAGATGAGGAAACTGAGGCTAAAAAAAACCTAGCTCATATTACATATTCAGAAAGTGGAAAAACTGATTTGAGCCCAGGTTTCTCTAACATCAAAGCCTCTCTGTCCTATACTATGTCCATACTAAGGCTAAAGGAGCTAGGGTAGTCAGTACTTAGTTCCTGCCATAATCCCAGATTTCTCAACTTCTAGGGAAGGAATTGTCTCAAAATCTTAGTAGGCATAAGAAAAAGGAAGGATAGAAAGAAGGAAGGAAGGAAGGAAAGAGAGAAATCTATAGAACATTGAAGTCATTGTAGTAGCTTGGATAGAAAGAACAAAAAGGTTTCTTTTTTTAACCACAATTTTGTGTTTCAGAAGGCTTGAAAGCCTAATAAATTTATTAGTAAATGATGAAATTGTGACACGTAAAATAGCCATATAAAAGGAAATCACAACAGATTAAGTTAATGGAGTAAAATTTAAAGTTAGACTCTTAAAAACCCATGAATAATGTGAATGCTACCTATCTGAACTTCGGACTATGAGTATATTACCAAACTTTATAAGCATAATTAAGACAATGAGCTTGTTCAACAATAAAATGGACTGGGACATAATTAAAAGCATACTCACAAATGGCATCATATCTAGAAAGAGAACTATATACAAGACATACCATAAAGCCAAGGATAAAGCTTAAATTTTTTTTTTTTTTTGGAACAAGTGACCTGTGAGATTAAATCAAGAGGAGGGAAATGGAAAGTACAAAAGACTCTAAATGTGGAAGAACTGCAAATATCAGGGCAAGAAAAAAAATTAACAGAAGCGTGAAATATGAGATTTGATTTGGAGAAAACATATAAATACAGATTGAGTGCAAAGACTCTCTGAACAGAAGAAACTTAGAAATAACTTCCATTTATTCACAAAGTATTTACTAGGCATTTGTAGCTCTGCTATAGTTTCTCAGAAAGGGGATGATGGGATTCAGGTGGCAGTGTGATCGATCAGGGAAGCAGAAGCAGAGATGACCCAAGAAGCTACTGCAATGTACTCATCCTCATTTCCTCAACACGTAGCCAGTGAGCAGCATAAATAATATTTTCTTAATGTATGAACTGTCAGATGCTGTGGAGCACCCCAAAATTCAACTGGGGGAGGGGAACAGGGCAAAAGCCTAATGGAAATATCTCCGGGTAAGAAGGATATGCAGATTGTTTTGAGCTGACAACCTTCACAGTTTTTACATGTGTCCCTCTAGGTCCCACACGTGTCCCTTAACAGAGCCCACCGCTTCCCCATCTCTTAATTTTCATCCTGGATAGAGCTTCGGGATCTTATTTCTGGGCCCCACTGATCCCCTCTATTTAATCAACCTTGACATATCTTAGGTGAGGTCTTATCACAAATAAGATCACTAGTTCATTTTTGCACTGATCCAGTGAACTCTGAGATTGCCCACCGAAAGAGTACATGAAGCACCATCTAAGAAAATTTCAGACAAAAGGTTGTGGTCCTGTAGGCTCAAGAGTAGTACCTAACTAAACAAAACAACCTTTGGGGCATAAGTCTGAATTACCACCTCTAGTGGGGCTCTGTGGCCACAATTTCAGCAGAAAATTTTTCATTCAGTACCATGATAGGGGTGTTGGAGGAGCAGGGATTTGGGGAAGACGATACTGAGATTAGACAGGGAAGCAGAGCTGAGAATGAAGTTCAACTACAAGAAGCCAAAGGGGAGACATGATGGGGTTCCAAACCAAAAGGCCAGAAGTAGGTATGGAGGTTGAGCAGAGAGTCAGAAATCTGAGAGCAAGAGGGTTGAGAATAAACAGAGAGCTATCTGCTGTAATTCAGCAAGTGAGGTTGTTCATGACTGACTTTTTATTTGCTGGTCATACATGTATTAAGTCAGACTGAGCTGACAGGTCCAAGTCCAGGGTCAGGGCAGCCACCAAGCTTGCCTCACCAACCTGTCGTTCATCCACAAGTACCCTGAGACACTCCCAAAGTTCTTCATTCAGCTAACATTCTACACGCGGGACTGAGGGATCCTTGCATTCTGCAGACGAGGCCCAGCAAGGGTTTGTTATTAATTATTTTATAGACAGACAAGCGAGAGCCTAGTACATAAACAACCAGAATACCTTACTGGAGCAATAAAACTTTTTGCAGGTAACTTGGTAGGTGTTTGGAAGTCCATAGAAGTGGAATGACCATCTGCCATAATTGTAGGCCATACCCAGGATATAAACTCAGTGAGACCTGTCAACCCTATCTCCAAAATTTCTCTCAATTTTGACCATTTCTCATTACCTCCACTGCTGGAATCCTAGCCCAAATTATCATCCTCTCTCACCTACACTGCTGTCATGGCCTTATAACTCTCTCTCTGCTTCCACTCTTGCCTCTCCATACTCCAGTCATTCTTCAAACAGCACAAGAGTAATATAAATTAGAGCGAATCACTCTCATGTATAAAATGCTCCAATAGTTACCTACTGCACTTTGAACAAAACCTAAACTCCCCTACCGTGGCCTAATATAGCTCCAAAATCTACCTACCACTTCCCCGATCTCATCTTGTACTGCTCTCCCCCTGGCCTTTTTCGGTTCCTCCAACAGCCTCTTTCTCTCCCTTGACCAAGGCCCCATCTCATTACTCTCTACTCCATTATCCAGTTTACTGTATGTATAGCACTTATCAGTACCTGAATTATTTTACTTATTGTTTACACACTTATGTATTTACCCCTGCAACAGAATGTACACTCTACAAAGACAAGGATCTTGTTTGCCTTGTTCACCACTGCATCCCAATACTGGAACAGTGCCCGGCACAGAGGAAGCATTTAATGAGGGAGGGAAAGAGGGAGTGAAGGAGCCAATTTGCTAATATACTACCATTTCTGTTTCCTTGTCCAAGACCTAGATTAGGAAAAAAGCTGCCTTTTATAACGAATTTAAGGAGGGACTGACTGACTCCATCTAGAACGAAGTAGCCCTCCTGGATATTTCTGATAACTGCTCAGCTTAATCTTTCATTTAACCTAATGAAAAGATTTAGTATATGCTTTAAACCTAAGACCAGCACCCCTGGCCGCATCACAAATGCCCTAGTACTGAGATGCAAAGTACAGAGAACAATCCACTAGAGCTGCATGACCCAGCACTCCATTCCCACACACACAATGAAAGACTGCCAACAAGGGGCTCAATTATGCTTGTACTACAGCTAGTCAAGTTCTTTTATAAGTCTACTCACCAAACAGATCTCTGACTCACCAGTAAGGGGGGCCTTGTACCACCCTGATCTCCAAACTTAGCTAACCTACGTCCAAATCTCTAGAGAATGCATTCCTGCATAGGCATTTGGTCACCTCAACACCTCTGAACATTGTGTCACCTGGTGTTGATCCTTTAGGAAAAGCGACACATCCATACTGATAACTGGAGAACATTAAGAGCTTCTGCTGGTAGTATTGTCACTCAGTACACCTACCCATTGTGGTGCTCTTCCTTACAAATGCCCCTGCTACTACTCACCTGTGCTATGCATGAAGCGCTCAAGACAAATCAAACTCCACTACTCCACTATGTGGGAGTGGGAGAATTAGGACATTTGAATGTCAGTAGTTACAAAGCTGGGTGAGCTGAATGGAACTTAATGGAGATCCACAGTCTGGTTTGTTATCTGCCTAAACAGACTTTTATCACGAATGTAGCTGATAACAGACTTTGGCCCAAGGTATCTACACCTTGACAGACGGTACAGTACAGGTCTTACGGAAATTTTTGATTATATTCCTAAAGTCAGTCATTTATTTCATCCCACCTCCTACAGCCCCCATTCCTGTTGGATGGGAACCATCTGTAAAGATTACTGGGGCAATGAAGCTGCCTAGGGCTACAGAATGGACAGTGGTTCATATTGTAAACTGACCTAATCTTTCTTTCCTCTTACACTCTTACTATCTTTTGGGGGGGGGGCATATATTTTATACTCCTCTCTTTTTTTTCAGAGCTCAGCGCACCAACTAAGTCCTTTTCAAACAAGTCTCTCATGTACTGAACAAGAGATGTTCCTATTTCTTAGAGACCCGCCTTGTCCACAGGCTAGATGGGACAACTCTGTATGTCACGTGCTTTCTAATTTAGTTGGGACACTGACTCAAGGTAGGCCAATCATGTTTTCTCTCCAGGGGACTTGGAACTGAAGCACTGAAACACTGTCAATTAGGTGAAAGCTCTGGGACTTAAAGGTCCTATAGATTTGATGGCTAAGGCCACGGTTTTGGGGCATCCAGGATGAGTAACATGGCAGGAGAAGCTGGTGTTAAGAAAACAGAGCACACATGATACAGAGAGAAAGAGAAACAGAAGCATGTTCAGTTTCCATGTCGGCTGGCTGTACTTAATAAAACTGGAGTGAACTGATGTACTCCTTGTGTATTTTTACTATAAACAACCTTTTCACTTGTGTATCTTAAAGTGGATATTTATTCCTTAAAACCAATGAATTTCTATTACATGCAAACATACATCTTCACTGATTCTACTCACACATCTTTAGTCTCTCTTTTTCTTTCAGATCTTGCTTTCATAATACTCTACCTCCTTCCCTCATTTGGTCTCTCTCTTCATTTAATAATCTCTAGCCAAAAAATCTTCATCATATGTAATGGATACTTACTATGTTTTTTTAGCTGCCCAGAATCTTTTGAATATTCTAATCTTTGATTATAATGAAGGCAGTTGAACAATACATGTGCCCATCTGCCTACTTTTAAGACCAAAGTAACAACATGGATTGAGTGGCAATGGACGTTAGCTCAGGGCTAATCTTCCTCACACACACACACACACACACACACGCACACACACAATTAAAAGATGGATTTCCAACCAAATGTATTAAGTTAAAAGGTGGACTTAGCACCAAATGTATATTGAAATGTAGGCTGAAGTTTAATTTGCGTTATAGCATACAAAATAAACAGACTGCTTTTATAGCCTGATACTTGGAATTCTTCCATTTTGAGCTTATAAAAGTCAACTGCTTATTTTGAAAATTTGGAGGGTTAGTTTTTAAGTGTCAAGGTAGGAGAAATGGTTTCATGCTGCTCTTTGAGAGAAGTTCTCAGCAAACAATACATTGTAGATCTTTATTGCCAATAAATGAAAAGCCAAATTGGATAGAAAAACCCTATATATTTTCTTTTTCATATTTTCAAGTGTTTAAATCCTTCATTTTTAGAATTTTAAATACCTCAATAGTGTACAATCAATTATAATAAAATAAACATTCAGCTGTCCACACCACCAGTTGTATAGAAAGTTGAAAATGAATTCTTTTTAGAGCAAACCTCTTCCTTATTTAATACTACATGGAGTCTTTCAATTGACAATCCAGTTTAGAAATGAGAGCCTCTTAATTTGATTAGGTTGCTTCTATATTTCATGAGATTTAACAGAGTATCTTTACCTTGCTATGTGTATTGGGTGAATCAATTTGAAATTATTTTCTCTAGAGTGGCCTTAAGAAGAGGAAATAGTCAATTATGTGCACATATGAATACACATGTAACTTTAAACATAAAGCATGCCTGGCTAATGTTTCTATATTTATAATGATTTTTAAAAAAATAACACTTTATTTTGAAATAATTATAGATTTCAAGAATTGCAAAGACAGTACAGAGAATTCCTTCATACCATTCTCCCAGCCTCCTTTAATCATGTAATTTTTAAGTATTAGAGACATCTTGATGTTTTATAAAAATTTTGATCAGATGAATGCAACTTATGTATTTCATAAAGAGTATCTTGAAACAGTTTTGCAGAATTATTTTCATGCTCATTAATTTATGATATTTTGATATGTGTTTCACACATGTTCCATCTTTAACCAACAGTTCATTACGAGTACAAATTAAACTATACTTATACAATTAAGAACAACA
This sequence comes from Tapirus indicus, assembly GCA_031878705.1. Classification (NCBI taxonomy): domain Eukaryota; kingdom Metazoa; phylum Chordata; class Mammalia; order Perissodactyla; family Tapiridae; genus Tapirus; species Tapirus indicus. The sequence goes on from CM062920.1 coordinate 16,246,398, forward strand.
ATTAAAAACAGTGTAAGGTTTGTCTCAAACTCTTCCAAAAAATAGAAGAGGAGGGAACACCTCCAAACTCATTTTATGAGGCCAGCATTACCCTGATGCCTAAATCAGACAAGGACACTACAAGAAAATTACAGGCCAAAATCCCTGACGAACATAGATGCAAAAATCCAACAAAATATTAGCAAAACAAATTCAACAGTACAGTAAAAGAATCATACATCATGATCAAGTAGGATCTATTCCAGGGATGCAAGGATCACTCAACATCCACAAATCAATCAATGTAATACACTACATTAACAAAATGAAGGATAAAAATCATATGGTCATCACAATAGATGCTGAAAAAAGCATCTGACAAAATTCAACATCCATTCATGGTAAAAACTCTCAACAAAGTGGGTATAGAGAGAATGTATGTGAACATAATAAAGGCCCTGTATGACAAGCCCACAGCTAATATTATAACTCAATAGTGAATAGGTGAAAGCTCTTCCTTTAAGAGAAGGAACAAAACAAAGATGGCCACTTTCGCCACTTTTATTCAATATAGTATTGGAAGTCCTAGCCAGAGCAACTGGGTAAAAAAAAAAGGAATAAAAGGCATCCAAATTGGAACGGAAGAAGTAAAACTGTCTCGATTTGTAGACGATATGATATTATATAGAAACCTCTAAAGACTCCACCAAAAAACTGTTAGAACTAATCAACAAATTCACACTAAAATTGTAGGATACAAAATCAATATACCAAAATTAGCTGCATTCCTATATGCTAATAATGAACTATCAGAAAGAAAAACTAAGAAAATTATCCCATTTACAACTGTATCAAAAAAGAATAAAATACCTAGGGGGGCCGCCCGGTGGTGCAGCGGTTTAGTTCACACTTGGCAGCCCGGGGTTTGCGAGTTCGGATCCCGGGCACCGACGACGCACTGCCTGTCAGCCATGCCCTGGCAGCGTCCCATATAAAGTAGAGGAAGATGGGCACGGATGTTAGCCCAGGGCCAGTCTTCCTCAGCAAAAAGGGGAGGATTGGCAACAGATGTTAGTTAGCTCAGGGCTGGTCTTCCCCACAAAAAAAAAAAAAAAAAAAAAAAGAATAAAGCACCTAGGAATAAATTTAACCAAGGAAGCGAAATTCCTGTACACTGAAAACTGTAAGAATCTGATGAAAGAAACTGAAAAAGACACCAAGAAATGGGAAGATATTCTGTGCTCATGGACTGGAAGAATTAACATTGCTAAAATGTCCATACTACCCAAAGCAATCCACAGATTCAGTGGAATCCCTATCAAAATTTCAATGGCATTTTTCATATAAATAGAACAAACAATCCTCAAATTTGTATGGAACCACAAAAGACTCAAAAAGCCAAAGCAATCTTGAGCAACAAGAACAAGGCTGGAAGCATTATGCTTCCTGATTTCAAACTATATTACAAAGCTACAGTAATGAAAACAATGTGATATTGGAATAAAAACAGACACACAGATCAATGGAACAGAATAGAGTGCAGAAATAAACCCATGCACTTATGGTCAATTAATTCAGACAAGTGAGTGAAGAATATACAATAGGGAAAGGACAGTCTCTTCAACAAATGATGTTGGGAAAACTGGACAAAGAGTAAAACTGGACAACTATCTTACATCATACACAAAAATTAACTCAAAATGGATTAAAGACTTGAATGTAAGACCTGAAAGCATAAAACTTCTAGAAGAAAACATAGGCATTAAGCTCCTTGATCTTGGTCTTGGCAATGATTTTTTTGGATTTGACACCAAAAGCAAAAGCAACAAAAGGAAAAACAAACAAGTGGGACAACATCAAACTAATAAGCTCTGTACAGCAAAGGAAACTATCAACAAAATGAAAAGGCAACCTACGGAATGGGAGAAAATATTTGCAAATCATATATCTGATAAAGGGCTAATATTCAAAATATATAAAGAACTCACACAACTCAATAGCAAAAAAAAAATCCAATGAAAAAATAGGCAGAGAACCTGAATAGATATAGACATACAGATGACCAAGAGGTACATGAAAAGGTGCTAAACATTACTAATCATCAGGAGAATGTAAATCAAAACCACAATGAGCTATTGCCTCACACCTGTTAGAATGCCTATTATCAAAAAGACAAGAAAAACAAGCGTTGGTAAGGATGTGGAGACAAGGGAACTCTTGTGCCCTGTTGGTGGGAAAGTAAATTGGTGCAGCCACTATGGAAAACAGTAAGGAGGTTCCTCAAAAAATTACAAATAGAACTACCACGTGATCCAGCAATTCCACTTCTGGGTAGTTATCTGAAGGAAACGAAAACACTAACTTGAAAAGATATCTACGCCCCCATGTTCATTGCAGTATTATTTACAACAGCCAAGACTTTGAAACAACATAAATGTCCATTGATGGATGAATGGATAAATAAAATGGCATATATATACAATGGAATATTATTTGGCCATAAAAAAAGGAAATCCTGCCATTTGTGACAACATGGATGGACCTTGACGGCATTACGCTAAGAGAAAAAAGTTAAAGACAAATATCATATGATCTCACTTATATGTGGAATCTAAAAAAAAAAAAAAAAAACAAACCAAACTAATAGATACAAGAACAGATTGGTGGTTGTCAAAGGTGAGGGGTGGGTGAAATGGGTGAAGGTGTTCAAAAAACTTCCATGGGGCCCGCCCAGTGGTGTAGTTGTTAGGTTCGCACACTCTGCTTCAGTGGCCAGGGGTTCACAGGTTCAGGTCCTGAGAGCGGATCTATGCACTGCACATCAGGCCATACTGTGGTGGCGTCCCACATACAAAATGGGGGAAGATGGGCACAGATGTTAGCTCAGGGCCAATCTTTCTCAGCAAAAAGAGGAAAATTGGCAACAGATGTTAGCTCAGGACTAATCTTCTTCACACACACACACACACAAGTACAAACTTTGAGTTATGAAACAAAAAAGTCCTGAGGATGTAATATATAGCATGATGACTATAGTTAATACTACTATATTGCATATTTGAAAGTTGCTAAGAGAGTAAATCTTAAAAGTTCTTATTACAAGAAAAATAATTTCTAACTACGTGTTGTGATGGATGGTAACTAGACATATTGCGGTGATCACTTCACAATATATAAAATATTGAATCATTATGTTGTACACCTGAAACTAATAAAATGTTATATGTCAATTCTATCTCAATAAAAAAATAAAATAGTGTAATGGTCAAAAATCACCAAAGCAGATGCTAAACTGACAACTAGTGGAGATCATGACCACATTCAACCCATATCTTCTAACCACTGTTCACATCACATCACTCAAATTGTGTTTTTAAATGAAAAAACATTTAAATAATTACTTTATTAATTTCCAAAAAAGCGGTTATTGATATAGACACTATTACTGCCTTCAATGATATAAATTGATTCTAAGATCAATTTATAAGCTAATTCTAAAATTTTGCATGGAAGAGAAAATGTTCAAGAAGAGTCAAGACAATTTTGTGGTGGGGGGACAAAGGCAAAGTAATAGCAATGTTTTTCCCTGAAACTGACCAGTGGGTAACAAGTTCATTGTACTGCTATGCTTTACACTTTACCTATGTTTTACAAATATTGTACTATAGCAATTTAATATTTAATTTTTTAAAAAGAACAAAGAAAGAAGACATTGCCTTATCAAGAATCACAATATGTTATAAAGCTATAGTAATTAAAAGTTTATTAATGGCACAGAAACAAAGATCAATGAAACTAAAGCGAGTCCTAAAACCAACCTACGCACATGTGAGAATTTATTAACTGATAATAACATGCCACCTATTATAAAAATTATTATTCCAAATGGATAGCCAACTGAACAAGATTCCTCCCTTACACTCTTCACAAAAATAAATTCTAGATGAATTAAAGACCTAAATTTTATATAAAAGTATAAGAAAATTTAAGATTCTATGTTTACATCTTCAGGGCAGGAGAGACATCCATTAAAATGTTAGTAAAAAAAAAAAAAAGTCAGTAAAATCAAAAGCCAGAAAGGCAAAGAAAGGTAAATTTGACATCAAAATTAAAAACTATTACAAACAAAGGGAGAGGACTCCAAGAGACTGGAGGAAAATGTGCCATTTTTATAATAAAGAATGAGTATTTAGAACACAAAGAACTGCTATAAATAAATAAGACAAGTACTTGCTATATTGCACAGAACAGAAAAACCAAAAATTAGAGTGCTTAAACAAGATAGAAGTCAAGTTTCTCTCTCATGCAAAAGAAGATGAGGGCTGGTGCAGTGGCTCCACCAAATACTCAGACTCAAGTTTTCTGGCTCACTGAGCTACCATGATGGTCCTCACGGTCTAGGATGGCTGTTAGAGCTCCAGTCATTACATCTGTGTTCCACTATATAAGATGAGTGAAGGGATGAGGAAGGGAGTGCCTTCTCTTTCTAAGGAGACTTCAGAAAGTGACACTAAACCCTTCTGCCTATGTATCATTAGCTAAAGCTTACATGGTTATACTCGGCTTTGGAGGCCAAGGAACGTAGTCTTCTAGATGGGCAGCAATGGGCCTGGCTAAAAGCTGGGGCTCCTATTACTAAAGATGAAGGAAGAATGGATCATAAGAGGCAATGAGCAGTCTTTGCTGTGCAATCCAAATAGACAGAAAAAGAAATACAAATGGTCAAAAACTTGAGAAAAGATAACCACAGAGAAATAAAAAACAAGGAGATACCAGTTTTAAACACTTTCAAGAGAGGCAAAAATTTGCAAATTGGTGAAGGCAGGAGGATTTTTAGCCTTATGTTAATTCTTTTACAAGGAGAACATATTCAATTATTATTAGTGTAACTAAAAAGTAATGAAAATATTTTATTTACTGAAAAACCAAAACACATTATTACTGCTTTTAAAAATATTACATATTATGTATTTTATATAATTTTAGTACAGACATCTTGGGGACCAATTTGCCAGTATCTATTAAAATTTTGGTTATATGACTCTATGACAGCAATTCCATCTTTTAGAATCTATGCAATATAAACATTCACACATTTGGGTAAGTAAGGATGTTCATCACTGCAGTAATGTTTAAAAGAGGGAAAAACTGCAAACAACTCAAGTGTTCATCATCAGGGGAATGGCTCCACTTAATTTTCTTCATAGTACTATTACCACTATCTGAAATTACATTATTTATCTATCTACTTGTTTGTCATCTAGGAAATGAGCTCATCTAGGAAAAGAGCCAAGGCAAAGAGAATATATTTACATAATATTTGTTTGGTTAAAAATTCATTAGAAATAATGCATTGTCTTTTAAAACAATGAATCAAAAGAGACACCATTCCAGCCTTTAACAACATGAACCTGCCAGAGGGCCTTCATGAATGCCTGAAGGTCTGCAGACAGGCTGAGAAACAATGACCCAGCTGAAGCCTCTGAACCTGCTATCCAGAGAGATTGTCACTGGATGTGATGTTTGCCTTTTTCTTTAGGGTCTGGGGCATTTCACAGTAGAATCAACACACTCTCTCCATTATGTGGATCCCAATACTGCTGCCAGCACCAAGTGAGCCTCCACTCACTGAGCAGGGCCCACCCAGACTGCCAGGACGATAGTAAGACTGCCAAGAGGTACCATGTTGAGAGAAGACAGAATGCTAACACCCGAGCCACAGTGCTTGAGGGGGGCTTGACACTAAGTAGGAACACCGTGTTCATCAGTACTCACAACAGCAGGATTCCAGGGCTCCACTCCCAACACTGTATAACAGGGAATATGCCTGTGATCCACAAAATGGAAGGGATAAGTGTGCCCTTGCTAAGATTTCGAAATCCTTAATGATATCTCCATTCACAGCCCCTAATCTCTGCTTTTTTCCAACCTCACAGATGAGCAGTTTTCAAATTGCTTTTTTAACTAAAGGAACTCTGTTCAAATGAAAGCCTAAAGGTAAATAAACAGGGAGAGGGATAGCCTCAGTGCTCAGTCTTGTGGGGTGGGGTGGTAGGAACACCCAGACTACCAAGAACTCTGGGAAGCGGAGTTTGAAAGGGAAAAGAGAGAGGGAGTGCTGGGGAAAGAGAATTTTAGCAAAGACCTGAGGGAGGTGAGGGAGGGAGCTTTGTAGATATTAGGGGAAAGCAAAGGTCCTGAGGCAGGAACATAGCTGGTTTATTGGAGGAAGAACAATTTGTGACTGGGACAAAGTAAGCCCAGAGGAGAGTAGTAGGAGATGAGGTCAGAGGGGTAAGGGGTAGGGGATTAGATTATATAGGGCCTTGTAGTAAAGCCTCTGAGCTGAGAACTTACTTTCAACAGGGTCTCTCTAGCTGCTGTGTTGAGAATAGGCTCCAGGAGAGCAAGGACTGAAGCAGGGTAAAAGAGTTAGGCTATGGCAATAATCCAGGTGAGATATAATGGTGGTTTGGACAAGGTGGAAGCGGTAGAGATATTGGGATGTGACCAATTCTAGACACATTCTGAAGGTAGAGTCAACAGGGTTTGCTGAGAGAATGAATGGGAGATGAAAGAGAAGAGAGTCAGGAATGACTTCAAGGTTTTTGGCCTAGACTACTAGAAGAAGGGAGCTGCTTTTACTGAGATGGGACAGGCTGTGGGAAGATGGGGTTTTGGAGAGAAAAATCAGGAATCGAGTTTTGAGAAGTCTGTTAGATATCCAAAAGGAGATGTCAAGTAGGCACTTTGATATCAGTGTATGAGATTCAGAGGAGAGGACTAACCTGGAGATAAAATTTGGTAGTCATTGGTATGTAGTTGTTGGTGTATAATTGATATTTGAAGTCATGAAACTGGGTGAAACGCCAAGGAAATAGGGTTGATAAGGAAGAATAGAGGTTTGGGGAGTAAGCAGTGCTCCAATTTTTAAAGGTCAGGAAGATGATGTGGAAGTGGCAAACAGACAGGGAAAGAACCTCCAGTAAGGTGGGAGGAAATCCAGAGAATGCAGTGTTCTGGAAGCTAAGTGAAGAAAATATTTCAAAGAAAGAGGAATAATCAACTGTGCAAAATGTTGCTGAAAGGTCAAGTAAAAGAAAGACTGAGAAATGACTCACAGGAGTTAGCAATGTGGAGGTCTTTAGCGGGGGATAAGGGCCTGATGAGCGTGGACTCAAGAGACACTGGTGGAAAGGAACTGGACTCTGTGCGTTAGACAACTGTAGAGAGGAACAGATTTAGAGCAGGATGCAGGGTCAAGAGAGTAAGGTCTTGTATCATAAGGCACTGTATCTCTAGTATCTAGTACAGTGCCTGGCACATAGTGATAACTCAATAAATATTTATTGATTGAACTAAATGAGGTCACTAGGCAGTGAATCAGGAAACAGTCTTAGTTCTCTAAGTTTAAAAGCTGATATAGTGAAGTGTAAGGATTCTCGGTCCAACAAAAAGAATTGCCTTTAGGGGCTGGCATGGTGGCGTCATGGTTGGGTTCACACTCTCCTCCTCGGTGGCCCGGGGTTCACAGGTTCGGATCCCGGGTGCAGACCTATGCACTGCTTATCAAGCCATGCTGAGGCAGCATCCCACATAGAGCAACTAGAAGGATGTACAACTATGACATACAACTATCTACTGGGGCTTTGGGGAGAAAAAAGAAAAAAAAAAGGAGGAAAATTGACAACAGATGTTAGCTCAGGGCCTATCTTCCTTAAAAAAAAAAAAAGTTAAAGAATTACCATACGACCCAGCAATTCCACTCCGAGGTATATACACAGAAGAACTGAAACAGGTATGTAAGCAAAAACTTGTACACAAATGCTCCTGGCAGCATTATTTAGAATAGCCAAAAAGTGTAAACAACCCAAATGTCCATCAGCTGATGAATGGATAAACAAAATGTGGTATATCCATACAATGGAATTATTATTCATTTACAGAAAGGAATGAATATTATTCAAAGAAAGGAACACATGCTACAACATGAATGAACCTTATAAACATTATGCTAAATGAAAGAAGCCAGACACAAAAAGTCATATATTGTGATTCCATTTATAGGGAATGTCCAGAATAGGAAACTCTATAGAGACAGAAAGCAGATTGGTGGTTTCGAGGGAATATGGGGAGACAGGAATGGTGAGTGATTACCAAATGGGTGCAGGGTTTCCTTTTGGGGTGATAAAAATGTTCTGGAATGAGATAGTGGTGATGATTGACAACACTGTGAATGTATTGAGAGTCACTGAATTGTACACATTAAAATGTTTAATTTTATGTTATGTGAATTTTAACTCAATAAAAAAAAAATCACACAGTTCACACTTGACCGATTAAGGCCTTGTACCAAAGAACTGACTCCAAGTCCTCTGCCCATTCAACCATCCTGTCTCCTCTGCAAACCAAAGGAGTTCTGGACCACCTTGACAATAAACTTTCCCCTCCATCTACCACCATCCAGGCAGAGTACCGAATTATACTTGTAATGGTGGAATTCCTACGATTGCCCAAGCACATACAAGTTTCTATTTATTTTATTTTATTTTATTTTTTGGTGAAGAAGATTAGCCCCGAGCTAACAGCTGTTGCCGATCCCCCTTTTTGCTGAGGAAGACTGGCCCTGGGCTAACATCCATGCCCATCTTCCTCTACTTTATATGTGGGATGCCTGCCACAGTATGGCTTGATAAGCGGTATGCAGGTCCGCGCCTGGGATCTGAACCTATGAATCCTGGGCTGCCGAAGAGAAGTGCATGAACTCAACCACTACTCCACCAGGCTGGCCTCAGACAAGTTTCTAAACAAAATATTTTCTTATCATAGACTTCCAGTAAAACCTTCTTAGACCAAGGTCTGCTATTCAAGTCACAAAGTCATCCTTTATACAGAAGTTAATCATCCACCTAAACTGAGGAACCAATGGCAGCTATGAAGGCTAACCTCTTACAAAATGACACTCCTGTTTGCAAAAAGAGTATAGTAGTGGGGCTTATCCCTACAACTAATAAATACCATTCTTCACAAATAATCCTTGACATTTTCCAACCCCTATGGGTTCTGTTCTACTGGTAGATCACAACTCTTAAAAATATAAAGTGCAAAACTGACCTTTAAACCCTCTTATGCCACGTTAAGGTTGCCAATGAGAAAGAAATGCATAAAAGACTGGTAGTGGCCATCTGTATGACAACCCACTCTGGATAGTCACTCTAACCCAAGGTCTTCAAGGTAACAACATTTACATAACCTTTTGGAAACCAAAGTTTGTTCAGTGCTCTCTTCTCTCTGAGCTCAATGAGGGCCTACTCCTCCAACTTATATCCATACCCTTTAATCACCATCAATGATAAAGATTTCAAAGTATGAGAAATTTTACATGCATGCAACTGGAAAATCAAGCTATAATATCAAGCTAATTGGAAAAAACACAGCTGCAAAAACTACTCCTGGGAATCTGACAGCTAGATACATATTTTCTGACATAGCCAAGTATTCCATTTTCAACGTGCCAACAATCTGGTCTTTGTTCATCAGTTCAACGGGAGGATGATGTCAGGGTCACTGGAGCCCTGCTGGCCTTTAGGAGTTCTATGGCTTTCCAGATAAGAAAGAGACAAAGGGCCTAATCACCAACATCTGAGTCTCAAGGGTCCTGATAAAGTATCTCCTCAGTGAAAAGCACCAAGTCTCCAAAACAAATACATATAAGCAAGACCCCTCTCAAATGGGGGAGAGGGGTAATCAGGCACCATTGAGCTACCTCCCTGAAAAGTTAGGAGAAGCACTTGGGTAACACCTATCCCTCCCTCATCACTCCCCTTTTTGGGTAGACTTCTCAAAAGATTCTTCTAACAGTCACCATTTCCATTTCCTTACTTTCTACCCACTTCAATCTGGTTTCTGCCTCTTCCAATCTAAAACAGTTCTTGCTGAAGTCAAAGACTCCATCTTGCTAAATCCAACAGATCATTTTCAGTCTAAATCTTTACTTGATGACTCCTCTCTTTTTTAAATACTCTCTTCCCTTGCCTTTTATGATACATCTTAAACTGGAATTAGATTCTAAAGTAAGCATCTAAGACAAAAATCAAGTATAGTTTAAAAATCACTCTTGAAAATCCATTTAATGACTCATAAGTAAAGCATACCTGTTTTTTTGTGTACATAACTCTACGCAGTAATGAACAGCATATACATATTACATACAAACAAACAGTATATAGACAAAGTAAAACTTTGCTCTCTCTCATCTAATTAAAAACAGCTTCAAGTGTATGGTTAAGTTTGCATACCTTAACTGGAAGCAAGGTGCCATTCCACTGTACTTCTCTTCTCTGGCCACTTCTTATCCCTTTCCTGGGGCTACCCTCCTTTACCCAACTTTGAAATGCTGGGCCTGGGCCTTCTTCTTTTCTTAATCTCTATCAATGGTTCTCAACTTCCACTGCTCAGTGGAATCACTTGAGGAGCTTTTAAAAAGCCCAGGCTGCAATTTAGACCAAGTGAACAGAAACAGAAATTTCTGGGGTGGGCCTCAGCATCAGTATTTTTTAATCATCCAATGTTTCCAATGTGCAGCCAAGATGAGAATCACTGTTCTATACTCTCTTCCCAGGGATCACTCAAATGCCTATAGGGTCAGAGAAGTAAATAAACAAAGCAGGCCAGACATAAGTTTTAGAAAGTGGTGGGCTCTTTGATGAACTGAAAAGCAGCTGGGATCAGCTGTGACTTAGCTCCAAACAATTGTTGCCATAAGGGAAAGCCAGCTTGGTAGTGCTACATCTTCTCATTTTTAAAGAAAAGCCCCAAATCTGGATTTTCATGGGAAATCTTCAGATTTTAAATTACTGGCGACTAACTCAAAATTAAACAACAATAACAAAAACCACTGTATAGGAAAAACAAAACACATATGTAAGCCAGATGCAGCTGTGGGCTTTGGGTTTCCACCCTCTGCCCTGGGTGATTCCATCCATACTCTTCAATTTACACCTAAATATTTGTGTCCCCAGATCAGCCCACTCCTCTGGGTTCTGGATTTGAATTATCAAATGCTTATATGACGTCTCCACTTGAAGGTCACACTAGTCCCAAAGTGAATTTTGATTTAAATCCACCTCAAAACTATTTATCCTTCCAGTGTTCTCTATCTCAGGTAACAACTCCACCACTCACCTGCTCAGAAAAGCTAGCACCCTGGGAGTCATCCTAAGCACTTATTTCTCCCTCTCACCGCTTGTACCTTATCAATCATCGAATCCCATCAATTATGCCTACTAAATATATCTCTTGTACCATCTACTTCTCTCCATCTTCTCTGCTACCACCTTGGTCCCAGCTACCATCTTTTCTCTTCAATCTTTCCAAAGTGTATTAGTTGGCTCAGGCAATAAAATACCTGAGGGTGGCTTAAACAACAGAAATTTATCTTCTCACAGTTCTGGAGGGTAGAAGTCCCAGATCAACAGTCGGCAGGGTAGGTTCCTAGTGAGGACTCGCTTCCTGGCTTGCAGATAGCCTCTCCTCCCTCCCTCCTCTTCTTAGAAGGCCACTAATTTTATCAGATTAGGGCCCCATCCATATGACCTCAATTAACCTTAATTACCTCCTAAAGACTCTATCTCTAAATGTAGTCACATTGGAGGTTAGTGCTTCAAAATATCAATTTTGGGGGAACACAAGTCATTCAATAGCACACAGTAACCTTATTTAGGGTCAACTGTCTCCCACATTCACTCTTGTTTCCTTCCAAACCACTCTCTTCAATATGACCAGAGTGATCTTTTACAAACACAAATATTCAAATATGTGTGTGTGTGTGCACGTACATATTTGTTCCAACAATTCCAATTCTAGGAATTTATCTTACATATATAGTCATACACATGTGAACTGGCATATGTATAGTACTGTTTGCTACAGAAAATTATTGGAAACAATTTAAGAGTCCATCAATAGAGGAATGGTTAAATAATCTGTGGTGTATCCATACAATGAAATACTATGCAGTCATTCAAAAGAATAAGGAAACTATATACTGAAATGGAAAGATTTCTAAGATGTTGTCAAGAGAACAAAACAAGAAAGAGAGCAGTGTGTACAGTATGCTACCATTCGTGTTAATAACAGGAGGAAAGAATATGCATTTGTTTGAATACCCACAGAAAATGTTTAGAATGATACACAAAACTAGTAACAGTGGTTATCCCTTTGGAAGGTGTGGGGAAAATGGCAGCTGAGGGAGGGAGTAGGACCCACTGCAGACATTCTGATTTAATGGGCCTGGAGGATGGCCCAGGCACTAGTACTGTTTTAAGTTCCTCTGGTGATTCTGATGAGCAGGCTGGACTGAGAACTGCTGCTAGAGATAGCCTTCACCTACCTTCCCAGCTTCATTTTCTATCATCCTGCCCCTATCCCTCTCCACGCTCTAGTTACATTGGCCTCTGAGTTCCTAGACAGGGTCCTCTTTCTTCTGGCTGAAATACTGTCCCCCTAAGCTTCATCTGGTAACTTCTATTTATCCTTCAGAGTCCACCTCACCTTAAAGGTCATTTCCCAAGGAAATTTTCCCTAGTTTCCCAGCTAGGTCAGGACCCCTGTTTTATGTACTCAGAGTACCCTGTACTTCTCCTAGAACTTATCACAACTGTAATGAGGAACTGTAAAATTATACACATATGCATCTGTCACTCTCTTCAGATTGTAATTTCCAGGAGTATAGAGACCACGTCAGTTGCTTTTACCATTGTATTCCCAGACCTAAACTAGTGTCTGGCTGGCAAAGTAGGCCCTCCCTCAGATATTTATTAAATAAATGAATGACTGCTCCTGCCCTCAAGCCTAGCACGGCAGAGAAAATCACATGTAAGCAAATGAGGACAATACCATTGATGTTAAGTGTCACTGTGTTAAGGCAGTAGTCCATTAAGAACAGTGGTTCTCAACTGGAGGTGATTTTGGCCCTCCCAGGGGACATCTGGCAGTGTCTGGAAGCACTTCTGATTGTCACAACTGTGTGGGTTGTGTGACTGTTTGATTGTCACAACTGTGTGTGTGTTGGGGGGACTACTGGTATCTATTAAGTAGAGGTCAGAAATGCTGCTAAACATCCTATAATGCATAGGATAACCCGCCACAACAAAGAATTATCTGGCCCAATATGTCAACAGTACCACGGCTGAAAACCTCCAATTTAGAAGATGGTGATACCCAATAGGGTGATTAATTCTACTCCAGGCAGTGGGGTTTTTTGGGGGGAGGGAGCAATGGTAAGAAAAGCTTCAGAGAGGAATTAAAGCTTTACTCTGCGTATTGAAAGGTGGCAGGGGCCATATCAGTGTTGACTATGTTTGCTAGAGGTATTGAGGAGCCTCTGAAGAATTTAAAAGCAAAGTTATGGTTTGAACAGGTGCCCCCTTCAAGTACCCCATATTCCAAAATTACTCATCTCCTTTATTCCCTTCTTGCTGAAACAAAACTTTCATTCTCTTAAGGCAGCTGGTTTCAGCTAAACATTAAGGCCAAATTAATTCAGACTAAGACAAAGTCAGATAGCCCTTTCACTTTCTAGAGTTTTAAAGCTGCATTTTAAAATATGCAAATAGTTATGAATACAAATAAATCTTTAACTGCTTAATGTTCAGGTTGTTAGCAGACAAAGCTATTTTCGAACTCAACAGCCAGGTTAGTCCTGGTAAAGACGTCTCCAAAGCTTTCTATTTAAAAAAAAAAAAAACAAAGAAACCTATTTTGTTTCCCCTGTCCTCAATTTCTGAGCTCCCAGATTCACAAAAGATCCAAGTTTTTTCCACAAGTATCTCATGCCATAAGTTCTCTGCCAGAGAGGATAGGAGAGCCATTTGGACGCAATAACTGTGAATAAATTGTCTATATAAATTAGCAGTGGTCTAGAGATTTTTTAAACGGCTTTCACTAAAAGTCATGGATACTACTGAAAGAAAAGAAATTGAGATAATTTTTAATGGCAATACCCAGAAAGAAAACCAGTTTTACTACAACACAAGACTGCTGCCTGCTGAGCTGGATGCACATGCTCTGACCTAGTATGGCAATTCTTAGGGTCTCAGCACTGGGTGCTGTGTTTACCAGAAACTGAGGCCTGGGACTAATGAAGAACAAAGAAAAATGCCTGGCACCAAAGGTTTGGGGGATGTTTTGTACGTAAATGATTTGAGAAGGAACACTTCCTCAGATTTTAGAAGGCACCACAAATCACTCTTTTTTGCTTACGTGTTAAGAAGTTTTATTTCATGTTTTCAGGCCATTTCCTAATAAGAAAATACCGTATAATTTACAAACGGCAATTTATCCTCCCTTACATTTGCTGACCACTAAAACTGGATAAAATGTCTTTAAGCTTTACCAGAGTCGGAGAATGGGGAATAATGTGAGCACAACAGAGTTCAGACGCAACATCAACTCCAAGCCCGGCCAGCTGGTTTCCATCGAGAGGTCCCCCAGGAGAAAGCCCCTCGGAGGCGGCGGCTGGGGTCAGCGCGGGAGTGACACTAGCTGGGGCGGCCGCAGGGCAGGGCCGGGGTCTGCCCAGCCTCCGTTTACCTTTGTTTCAGGTACTCCCGCTCCCAGCCGGGCCGGGCATCCCGCCCGAGGCCCCGAGCTGGTGACACATCCTTCTTTGGCCAAGTCGGGCCAAGGTTGGGCAGGGGGCGGGGAAGGAAAATAAAGCCTCAGCGCCTAACGACGTGACTCTCAGTTCTTCCAAAACGTTGGCATTTGTTTCTCTGCCAAGCTTTCTGTTAACAAGTTCCCGAGGGCTGTGCGGGCGAACTGGCCTAGAAGCCCCGAGGTGGGAGGGACCAGGTCGTCCCCCGCCTTCCCTCCTCTGTGGGCGCCCCCGGGGCAGGCGGTTTCCACACTTCCCGGGCTGCCAGGCCCAGGGACCGACCAGGGCGTGCAGACGCGCCTCAGCGCCTCGAACGCCGACTTCCACGGCTCTGCCAGTTCGGCCAGAGCTCCGCGGGCCCGCCGCCCCTCCGGCCAGGCCGGTCCCCGCCCCCGGGCTCCGGCCCCGCCCGCCCCGGCCTCCGCGCGCCGCCCCCCGGCCTCGCCACCACCCTCGGGCCGGGCAGGGGGCGCGAGGGCTCCAGACCGCGCGGCGGACGTCCCCGCGCCTACCTCAGCGCTCGCGGCTCCTCCTCTGGCGGCGGCCTCGGCTCAGGGACGGCTCTCGCCGCCAGGACTCCCGGCGACGCGGGATCTGGGGCTGCGAGCGCGGCGCGTGAGGAGCGGAGGCCCGAGCGCGCCCCGCCCCGCCCCCCGCGCGCCCCCTCCTCCCTCTCGTCCCCACCCTCCGCCGCGGGCTCAGCGCCCCGCCTGCCCACCCGCCAGACCCCGCCTCCCCATGCCGGCCCCGCCCTCAAGGCTCCGCCCACCCGCCGGCCGAGCCAGGAAGGGGGCCGTCAGGGGCGACGCGAGAGCCGCCGCGGCAGCTGCCAATGCAGTTCTGTGTACGGCGGCTCCTCGGGGACGCAGTCTGTAGTGCTTACTACTATCTGGAGGATGCGAGTCTCTCGGATTTATTACTGTGGTTATTATCATTATCATTATTATTATTGTTATCGTTGTTGTTATTGTTATCGTCATTAGTTGTTTTGCCCTCCTGGAGCAGACTTAGCGGTTCCACTGAGGCCGGAGGTGGCGGACAGGTAGCCCTCGCCGCTGACCAGACGCTCGCGGTCACTCCGATCCTCCCAGCGGCTGCACCTGCACCATGTTTCGCTGTGAGGTAGTGGACAAGTTGTGTGAATTTTGAAGGAAGAGATATTTATTTTTAACTGTTATTGGCAAATATAACACAAATACTGAAAACCACATAAAACCAATGCACAACTTAATGAATTATTCTGAGACAAATACCTTTGTAACCACTCTCCGGATTAACGCCATTGAAAATGGTCTGGCTTAAAACAAAACCTCATCAACGGCCGTGAGGACATAGCATGGGAAGGGCCTCCTAAAATTGCTCCCCTAGTAACTGCCACAAGAACTAAAAGGCCACCATAATCATGTGCACTCCAAGAACACATTTGTAAAATGGAAATTTCCCCAGAATTAGGAACCTCCAATTAAGAGTATATTAGTAAATTCTTAATTAAAAAGATAAATCAATAAATACATATGCATATAAATAACAATAAATTAGTCAATCATGAGATTGAACAGTATGGGTAAGGAGCATCTAGGAATAGGGGGTGTGAAGTATATGAAGACTTAAAAATAGCCAAGGATTAGGTGGCCTGCGAGGATCCGTTTTGGGCACGTGGGCTGTCCTCACTCTGTGTCACTAGCACCTAGCACAGCAGCAGGCATATAATAGGTGCACTGTGTATATTTATAGTGGAAAGAATGAAGGAACGAGGGAAGGAAGGAAGGAAGATATAAAATCACTCAAAACAGGCTTTGCCTATTGAAGAATTTCATTCAAGGTCAATTTTTCCAGTAGCTAAAATGATGTGCTCTGTGAAATACCTTGATGCCTTGGAAAAGAGGCCATGTACTTTAAACTTTATACTGCTTTCTAGTTTTAAAAAAGCTGTTTCACATGCAATACAGTGTCTTATTTGAGACTTAGAGCAGTCCTGTGAGAAAGACAGGGCAGGACAGAAAGACTTTGCAAAGGTCACAGTGCAATGCATACCTGTAAGAAGGGGAAGTGTCTGGTGAACTATAAAACAATTTCGGTACTGCTGACCCTGCCAATCCCTGCTGGATTCCTGGTTTGTCTTGACAGTTTTACTGCCTGTGTTTTTACACTAGGACTTCTTTGCCATACGCTTGTATGGAGTATGACTTGAATTTGTAAAGGACACAACACCTAACTGGAAATTTGATTCAATGTGATGGAGTCAACCTCTCTGTCATGTGCACCTTGGTAAATTAGAGCTAGTGAGCTGCCAATTCGCCACCATATATTGAGCATCCTGGCGCTGTGGTTGGTGGTGGGACTATAGAGAATAGAAAATGAAGAAGACACAATCTTTGTCTCGAGGGTTTATGGTCCAATTAGGTAGAAAGATGTGGAAATAAATGAATGTTTAATTTATTTGGATGGTAGGGGAACAGTCCTGAGCACTATTAATTCTATGAGGTGTAGGGAGAGAGTAGGGCAAGTCGTCTCAGAGAAGAGAATATCTGATTTTTTTTATTATGGAAAATATGAAATATCGCAAAGTAGAGAGAATAATATGAGCTACTGTGTACTCATTACTCAGTTTCAACAATTATTATTATTATATATTAATACAATTATATTATTATATAATTATTATCCCATGGCCAATTTATTCACTTTCCCTTTCCCTATCTGGATTATTTTGAAGCAAATAACAAGCAGCATATTATTTCACCCATAAATCTTTCACTGTGTATCTCTAAATGATATGATCTATTTTTAAATACGACTAGATGTTTCTTAACATCTAGTCAGTGTTTAAATTTTCCCATAAATGTTTTATATAGTTTATTTCTTCAAGACAGGATCCAAACAAGGTCCCTACATTGCATTTGGTTAAAATCTCTTAAACCTTTTTCTTTCCTCGCACTTATATGTTTTATATATTAAAGAAATTGGTTATTTGGCCCATGGAGTTTTCCACATTCTACATTTTGCTGATTGCCTCCCTGTGATGTTATTTAACATGTTCCTCTACCCCTGTATTTCTCATAAAGTGATGATAGAACTAGAGACTTGATCAGATTTAGGAAAATACACTCCATAATAAAGAGAAAAGTCAATCAATCAAAAACAGACCCCCAAACTGTTACAGATGTTAGAATTAGCAGACAAGGACATTAAAACAGTTACTGTAATTGTATTCCAAATGTTCAAAAAGTTAAATAGAGACATGGGAGATATAAAAAAGACCCAAATTGTACTTCTAGAGATGAAGATTGTAACATCTGAATAAAATACATTGATAGGATTAATGGCAAATTAGACATTGCCAAAGAAAAGATTAGAGAACATGAAATCACACCAAAAGAAATTTACCAAAATGAAACATACATAGAAAAAAAAGATTTAAAAAAGTGAAAATAACATCAATGACCTGTTGGACAACTTCAAGTAGCCTAATATGTGTGTAAATGAACTCTCCAAAGGAGAGAGATGGGGACAAAAAATATTTGGATAAATAGTGGCCCAAAATTTCCAAAATTGATGAAAATCGTATAGTCACAGATCTAAGAAGTTCAACACACCATAAACACAAGAAACATAAAGAAAACCACATGAAGGCACATCATAATCAAATTGCTCAAAATCAGTAATAATGAGAAAAATCTTAAAAGTAGCCAGAGAAAAAAGATATGTACAGAGGAACAATGAAAAGATGATAGTAGATCTCTTTTTGAAACAATACAAGCAAGAAGATAGTGGAACAATATCTTTAAAGTACTGAAAAAAAATCTGTCAATCCAGAATCCTATTCTCATCTAAAGTATCTCTCAAAAATGAAGGTGAAATAAATACTTTTTCAGATATACAAAAGCTAAAAAAAATTCATCATAGCAGACCTGCACTACAATAGATGCTAAAGGAAGTTCTTCGTACATAAGAAAAATGACTCCAGATGGAATTCTGGTCTACAGAAAGAAAGGAAGAGCACAAAAATAGTAACTGCATGTATAAATATACAAACTATTAGAATTATTATTAAAATCTTTTAAAAAGATAATTGACTATTTAAACAAAAATAATAACAATGTATTATGGGTATGATTGCCAGATAAATTACAGGTTGCCTAGTTAAATTTGAATTTCAGATAAATAATTATTACTTTTTTAGTATAAATATCTCTAAATATTATATGGAACATATTTCTTTTATAAAGTTATTCATTATTTAATTGAAATTTAGATTTAACTGGGTGTCCTTTATTTTTATTTGCTAGATCTGGCGACCCTAATTTTGAAGTTTATAACATAAATAAGTAAAATGTATGACAAAAACAGCAAAAAGGCTAGGAGAGGAAATAAAAATATGCTGCTACAAGTTTCTTA
The DNA here is from genome assembly GCA_031878705.1 of Tapirus indicus. Classification (NCBI taxonomy): domain Eukaryota; kingdom Metazoa; phylum Chordata; class Mammalia; order Perissodactyla; family Tapiridae; genus Tapirus; species Tapirus indicus. The sequence continues at coordinate 16,265,431 of CM062920.1, forward strand.
TACTCTACTTATACATGAAGTGGTTTAACTTTACTTGATCATAGATTTTGATAAGTTAAAGATTTATACTATAAACCCCGAGGCAACTACTAAATTAATAAGACAATAATTAATAAGGCAACAAAGGAGTTAAAATGTAAACATAAAATTCAATTAATCTAAAAGAAGATAGAAAAAGAAGAAAAAGTAATAAAGAAGAGATTGGAAATATAGAAAACAATTCACAAGGTGATAGACTTAAACCAAGCCATATCAATAATCACATTAGATGTAAATGGACTAAACACCCCCAATTAAAAGGCAGAGACTGGGTTAAAAAAGAAGACCCAATAATATGCTGCTTACAAGAAATGCACTTTAAATATATAGACACAAATAGGTTAAAAGTAAAAGGATGGAAAAAGATTTACTATGCAAACAAAAGAAAACTAGTCAAAAGAAAAGATTTTGGAGCAAAGAATATTACTAGGAGTAATGATAGAGGGGTCAATTCATTAAGAGGACGTAACAATTCTAAATGTTTATGCACTTAATAATAGAGTTTCAAAATACTTGAAGCAAAAATAGATAGGAGCAAGGAGAAATAGATAAATCTGCAATCATAGTTGTAGATGTCAATACCTTCCTTCCAGTATTTGATAGAACAAATTGACAGAAAATCAGCAGACATAGAAGACTTGAATAACACTATCAGGCAACTTTATCGAATTGATATTTGAAGGACACTCATCCAATGACAGAATTCACATACTTTCCAAGTGCACATGGAATATTTACCAAGATAGACCAGATTTTGTACCATAAAACAAATCTCAATAAATTTAAAAGAATTCAAGTCATACAAAAATGCTCTCTGACCACAATAGAATTATGTTGGAAACAAATAACATGTCTAGAATTCAGTATATTCCCTCCTCCTTCTCCTAACTCCCAAACCTGCTCCTCCTCCCATATTCCTTTCTCATCTTAGATTAAGATCCCATTATCCACTCAGTCACTTAAGCCAGAAGTTCTTAATTCCTCCTGCTCCCTCACATCTCTTATAGAACGAATCTCCAAGTTCTGCTGACTTTTCTTTCAAATTGTTTCTCCAATCTGTTTGCTCCTCTCTGCCTCTATTACTGCTGCTTCAGTCATCAGTAGTTCAGGTCATCACCACCTCTCTTTGTGGGCCTGCACCAGCCACCTAACTGGCCCCTCTGCCTCCCATCTTGCCTCCCCTTTAACTCACTTTCCACATGTGGCTTAGTGTAGTGAACAGTCTGTCACATTCTTATAGTTTCTCACCATCTATTGAATAGCTTTCCTTTATCTGGGGAATCTCTACTGTTAGGAGTCCTGACTTCCAAGGTGGAAGCTGGAACTCACTTTCCCCACCTCCTTTGCAGCAAGGTGAGGTTATATGACCTAGGCTCTCTCAGATGTTCCACACAAGATTTTAATTCAGAAGAGCACAGTGTGAAGAAGCAGGACATCCACAACAAAATAAAGTCTTTAGATATATGTGCAAAAGATTCCAGAGATATTGTTTTCTTGCAAGGGGAATGTGATTATTCTGGAAATCTGAAAAGTTTAAAGTTTGTGTTTGATTTTCTTTCTTGTTTTTCTTTTTGTTTTCTTTCTTTCTTTCCTCCCTCCTTCCTTCCTTCCTTCTGTCTCTCTTTCTTTCTCTCTCTCTTTCTTTCTTCCCCTTCCTTCCTCTTTAACAGGTTTATTGAGACATAATTCACATAACATATAATTCACCTATTTAAAATGTAAAATGCAAGTGTTTTTTGGTATATTCACAGAGCTGTGCAATTATCATCAAAATCAATTTTAGAACATTTTCATCAACCCCAAAAGAAACTCCATGTCTGTTAAGCCATTCTCCATTTTCATCCATCCTCCCTCCCAGCCATAGGCAACCACTGATCTACTTTCTGTATCTATAAATATTCTGGACATTTCGTATAAATAGAATCATATAACATGTGGCTTTTGTATCTGGCTTCTTTCATATATGTAGCATAATGTTTTCAAGGTTCATCTACATTGTATTGATCCATGTATCAGTACTTTATTCCTTTTTATTGTGGAATAATATTCTGTTGGATAGCTATACTACAATTCATTTATCCATTCATCTGCTCATGGTCATTTGGGTTGCTTCCAGTTTTTGACTATTACAAATAAGGCGACCATGAACATTCAAATAAAGTCTTTGTATAGACATATGTCTTCATTTCTCTTGGTTACATATCTAGCAGTGGAATTGCTGGGTCACATGGTAACTCTATGTTTAAAGTGCTTGATTTTCTTTGCCAGGATGTAGGAGAAATTGATTCTTTCATTATTTCATCATTTGAATTTTTAATGTGTGAGGCAAGATTCCGTATACAGAAAGAAAAAAACAAACCAAAAACACTTAGAGCTACTTTTGTTTAATATCAAATTTATTAAAGTATCCACTTTTTCTTAGGCTTTTAAGCTTAACTTTAAATCTTGTAATTTTATTTATAAATGTGATATTCTGTTATAACTTAAAATCAGTTTATAAATATGATACAGTTCCCTAAACATTTATTATTAACTTGATGAAATTCTTAGATATTTCAAACTACAACTATAAAGGTAATATATTTGATTCTTTAAAGCACTTCAAACATTCAACAAGCAAGCTTACAAATCTAATCAACCAATATTTGTAAGTGCTTGAACTCTATTTACAAACCTAATAACTCAAAAGTTATAGATTTAGTACCTCAGATTCTCTGAAAAATTCGAACATAGTTTACAAACCTAATCAATTCAACTTTTACACATCTCAAATTTAAATCCTCAATCTACTATGAAGTAAATTCTTTTAAGCATTTCAAATTAAAATCATAAGTCTAAATGCAACCTTTCAAGTACTCTATCTGTGAAACAAAATACACCCAAATTGCCAAGATGATTAAAAAATAACTTATTCTTGAAATGAACACAAAAAGTGTTAAATCTTAGATTTGAGTCACTTCTTCACTTTTATTTGGAGACTGTGTAAGGTTGGCCAGTAGAAAAACTTCAAGTGAAGTGAGGAATCATAAATAATACTTCACACATAGTTTAACATTTTAAGTTCTATGTTTAGAACATATAAATGTTTAGTTTAGAACATATACATTAATTTGCTATACCCTTTCTTTGAGTATGAGTATGAGTTTGTTGGAGTTCTAAGACGTCTTGTCTGCATAAACCACTCTCGTATTGTATCCTCTATGATTTCTAGTTTGGATTACATTAAAATGGAGCAAAAACTTTAAGCCACTTGCAAAGCAATGTAAATGTGGATTGATTTTAGATTTTTACATTTCCCCATAATCTTTCGTTAACAGTCTTGTCCATTCTTAGTTTAAGAATTTTTTTTTAGGAAGTTGCCATTAGCTAGTCTTTCCAAAGCATTCATCCTAACTTTTGTAGAAACAACAACTCTTCCTTTCTACACTTGTATTTCACGGGCTTATGTCATATTTAGTTAATTTAGATAATTACAATAATAAGCACAACTAACATCTGTAGGTTTGGGAACAAATGCAATGATTCTTGGTTTGTGTTATGCTCAACCGGTGGAAGCAGAAAATGCCAGTATACTAGAGAGGGACTAGCTGTAAGTATTCAGCTATAAGTGTCCTTGGTACCAACTGGTATATTTTACAGAAGGAAAGAAGAATGTTGGTTAATTTAGTAACTGAGCTAAGTGGAAGTTGGTTTAAAAAGCTTCTATCATTTTCATGTTTTCAAAAATTGAGTTACAATTTACATACAATAAAATCAACTCTTATTTATTGATTGATTGATTGATGAGGAAGACCAGCCCCGGGCTAACATCAGTTGCCAATCCTCCTCTTTTTGCTGGGGAAGACTGGCCCTGGTCTAACATCCGTGCCCATCTTCCTCTACTTTATATGGGACGCCACCATGGCATGGCTGACAAACAGTGCATTGGCCGGCGCCTGGGATCCGAACCCGCGAACCCCCTGGCTGCCAAAGCGCGAACTATACTGCCGCGCCATGGGCCGGTCCCAAAATCGACTCTTTTAAGTGTACAGTCCTATGAGTTTTGACAAACACTTGCAGTTGTGTAACCACCACTACCATGATCAAGTAATAGAATATTTCTATCACCCTCTAAGATCTCCTTGGGCTACTCCTTTGTAGTCAATCCCTCCCTTCCTCCCCTGCAGCCCCAGCTCCTGGCAACCACTGATCTCTGTATAATTCTCTGGAGAGTCATCCAAGTTGTTGTGTGTATCATTAGTTTGTTCCTTTTTATTGCTGAGTAGTATCCCATGTTATGGATGTACCTCAGTTTATTTGACTATTCACCTGTTGACGGACATCTAGGTTGTTTCCAGTTTGAGGCTGTTACTAAAAACAGCTACGAGGAACATTTGTGTACAGATTTTCATGTGAACATAGTTTTCATTTATCTGTGCAGTGATATATATATATATATATAAATTGTGGTTTCCCTAATGGCTAATGACATTGAACATCTTTTCATGTGCTTATTTACCATCTGTATATCCTTTTTGGGGAAATGTCTGTTCATGTCTTTCGACCATTTTCTAGTTAGATTGTTTTTTCACTGTTGAGTTTGAGATTTCTTTATATATTCTAGATACTAGTCTTTTGTTGGATATGTGGTTTGCAAGTATTTTCCCTCGGTCTGTAGTAGTTCTTTTCATTCTCTTAACAGAGTTTTCTTTGCAGAGCAGAAGTTTCTAATTTTGATGAGGTCCAATTTATCAATTTTTCCTTTAATGGATCATGCTTTTGGGGTTAAGCCAGAGAACTATTTGCCTAGTCCTAAATCCTGAAGATTTTCTACTATTTTTGTCCTAAAAGTTTTATGGTTTTACATTTTACATTACATCCGTGATTCATTTTGAGTTAATTTTTTTACACAGGATGTGAGTTTTATGTTGAGGTTCTTTTCTTTTCTTTTTTGCCTATGGATGTCCAATTGCTACAGCACCATTTATTTTATTTTATTTTTTATTTTTTTGTGAGGAAGACCAGCCCTGAGCTAACATCCATCTCCAATCCTCCTCTTTTTGCTGAGGAAGACTGGCCCTGGGCTAACATCTGTGCCCATCTTCCTCTACTTTATATGGGACGCTGCCACGGCGTGGCTGACGAGCAGTGCCTCGGTGGGCGCCCAGGATCCGAACCTGTGAACCCCGGGCTGCCAAGCGCGGACTAAACCGCTGCGCCACCGGGCGGCCCCTACAGCACAATTTATTGAAATGCTTATCCTTTCTCCACGGACTAGCTTTTAAATGATTGTCAAAAATCAGTTGGGCATCCCAGTAGCAACCAGTACACCTAGTGCCTAGATTGTGGTTTCTAATACCATTCTCCAGTCTAAGGAATAGGGCTCCTTAGAAAAATGGTTGATTCTAGGTCTAGGGCAGGAAATACATAAGATGATCCTGGAGCATCTTGTAATATTAGAAAGTAAGAAAGTGGCTAAAGAAAAACCAAAATCATACTGATGGAGATATGTCAAAAGTGCACAGGACTCAACTGGAAGAGCTCCCAATGGCCAAGTTGGAACAATTTGAAGCACAGAATAAATAAAGTAGAATTGAATTATAGCTCAAAGTTCAAAATAAATACCCATGAGTCCATACTGAGATAAATGATTGAAAATAAATAAACGGGAGAGAACAGACAAATCTCCCATACAGAAGAATTCCAAATAATTGATGCAGATACTCTGCCCTCAAGCAGAGGAATGGAACTCTCCACTCCTTAGGTGTGAGCTGTGCGCAGTGACTTCCTTCCAAAGAGTACAGTCTGGAAATAGGGGAAAAGTAACTTTACAGTGGAGAAATCTAACACAACCTCAGCCAGGTGATCAAATTCAACGTCAACAGTCATAAATCGTGTTGATAATATTTACTCTTAAAACGATGCGATAAAAATGGCACTTGACTTCTATAATCTTCCTCCCGATAACCCACCTCCCTAGTCTTATCATGAGAAGAACATCAGACAAATTCCAACAGTGGGGCATCCTACAAAATACACGACCAGACTCCTCAAAGCTGTCAAGGTCATGAAAAACAAGGCAAGTCTGAGAAATTGTCACAGCCAAGAGGGGCCTAAGGAGACGCGACAACTAAAAACTAAGGAAATCTGAATATTCTGCGACCTGTAGTTAATAACAATGTATCAATATTGGTTGCTTAATTGTAACAGATGTACTATACTAACGTAAGATGTTAATGATGAAAGAAACCAGGTGCAGGGCGTATGGGAACTCTGTACTATCTGCTTAATTTTTCTGTGAATCGAAAACTGTTCTCAAAAATAAAGTCTATTTAAAAAAATCAGTCAGGCATATTTGTACATCTCTATTTCTGTGTTCTCTACTCTGGTCCATTGATCCATTTGGCTATTGCTCTGCTAATAACACACCGTCTCGATTACTGTGTGGTATTGTCAGAGGGTTAGCTATGTATACTTAGACCTTAACAATTGGGTGGTTTTTGCCCACTTTTAATTGAGTCGTTTGTTTTCTTTTTCCTGAGTTTTGAGAAAGTGCCAGTGTACTAGAGAGAAGCCCATGTGCTCGGTGTGCCTTGGAACCAGTTTTAGGTTTTACAGAAGGAATGGAGAATGTTAGTTAATTTAATAATTTGATTAAGTGGAAGTTGGCTATAAAAGCTTCTATTATTTTTATTTCTAGATTCCTTCCCAGGGTTGAAAGGATGCTTAGCCAACTGAACTGACATCAGTTACTTGGAGAAGATGTGGGACTACCGTATATTTACAGATTTTAGTTATCTGTTGGAAGTTAGGACACTGGACACTGGATCTAGGTTCACCTTCCAGAATTATTCCTTCTGAATCACACTTTGACAAGCTAAACCTGTCTTATATAGTTGGGACTTTTACCAAGAGAATCTCTAAACCCATGCCTTTCAGCTGAAATTTAACTTGTTTCATAACCTAGTGAACTGCATAGTCCTTAGTGACACCTAATGTTATACTTTTACCCCACCCTCTTTTTTTCACCAAAACCCTTTTTCAAAAATTTTTGGATTTGGGTTGATGGGATTCGGCACATCCCAACTAGTCTACAACTGCCTAATGAAAGGGTTTTTAACAGACCCCCTTGGCAGTCTGATGAAGCCTATGGATATTTTCTTAGAAATATGTTCTAAAATCTATTTTATAAAATACATGGGATCACAAGGGAAACCAATTATTGAAATATAGTTTTCAAAATTTTAAAATAAATGTGTAGTATATTTATATATGCTTCTTTATTAACAGGTTAAATATCAAGATCTAGTGACAAATTTAATTACTATCATAATTTCAAAGTAATGATGAGCAAAAGTGATATCTCGAGATATTTGCAAAAACCGTAAAGTTAATTGAAAATATCTGTGAATTATGCTAGCAACAAGGTCATCGGTACTACACACAGCTGTGGGTCATTGCCTCCATTCATAATTGAAGGAAATGCTAATTTTTCAGTTACAGGTTAGTGAAAATAAAGATGCAATTTTTTTCTCCACCCGAGTTCACGGCTTAACGGAACCCCATTTCTGTTCTGTGAGATTATTCATCCTTTTCACGTTTTACTTTTTTATTTGTCTCATCTGCCACCATTTTCTGTTCATTTTTATTAATCCCTCTGGGATGAGTTTTAGAAGGAGATTGTAGGGAGTGAGGGATACTGGTGAGTGCAAACTTGACTCCTGGAACTGATGCTGGAGATCCCTTCTGTTACTCCCGCACTCAATGCTCTGCCTCCCCGGGCCCAGCTGGCTGTTGTGTGAAAACCAGCCCAAGTCACAGAGGGCTTGTACTGTGCATTGGTTGCCCTCTGTGCTTTGTGCATTTATCTGCAAGATCTACCCACAACTAGTTGTTCTCTCCTTAGGATCCTGAAACTTATCATCTTGGAAAAGTATTTTGCTTCAGACATTCTGAATCTGGGCAGGCCCTTTGGAAAGTGTGAGAATTCAAATTGTTTTCTGGTTCCGACCTCTATAGATCCTAGAAGGCAAAATAGAACCACACATTTAAATACTACAGATAAAACAGAATATTGAAGACTTTGCGATGGAAAATGAGTGCTCAAGGATATAAGCGATATGTTGGCAGTATTGTGAAGCTAAACAATGAAGGCAGTTATTTTATTAAAGTGGGGACAACCGTTTAGCCTCTGCAACATTCTTCTCTCTTCACTACCAATGCCTGGAGACAGGCAGTACAGCGGGACTCTCAGTGGTGAGAACAAGACGTGTTTTCTGCCTTGGGTGACACTGCTGTTTTTACAGTGCTTTTCTTGCTGTGGGACTCTTGTTGATTTCTGCCCTAGAGGTCGAAGGCAGAGATGTTCCAGTTCTCTTGCTGAGTTCCCAGGGGACTGGGAGTGGACTGGATTCTGGCCAGGGCCATTTATTCTTGAAGAAATTAGAAACCAGTGGAATATTGCTCTGCTTATTCAGAAGGAGTAAGAAATAAACTAGCATGTGACAGGGCAAGGAAGTTTATCTCCATCTAGACAAAGTTTTATTTTTATAGGTCTATAGACGTGAGAAAAATGAAGGCCAGGAGAGCAGAAATGGCTGGTAGTAAAATATGAGACAGAGAAAGCGAGAGACAGAGACAGAGACAGAGAGACAGAGAGAGAGAGACAGAGAGATGGAGACCGACAAGTTTCTATCCAGCAAAGGTTGTTTTCATATATAGAGTTAGGATTCTTCCCCCTTATTTTCTCTCACAGTTCTTTTTTTTAAAAAAGAATTAAGAAATTTTAGAATATATAAAGCATACAGAAAAGTAGAGTTAACTATATAATAAACATCCACATACGCACTACGCAGATGGGACAAACGTTGCAGATATGTGGAGGGAGAGGGAAGCTCTGGTGAGCCAATGAAGATGCTCAAAAGAGAAAGGGTTCCCGTCAACCATCTTCCTGGCCCAGAATGTGAAGCCACCCGGCCAGGTAAGAGCTGGTCTATCCGCTTCCTCTTCTCACTGCCAAGCCTCTACCATTTCGGGGGAGAACAAAACAGCAGGTAGTAAGTGGGCGAGGAAGACAGGTAGGGAGAGCAGAGAGCAGAAGGCCCTGCTTTCCTCCCCTACTGCAGGCTGCTGGGCCCCAGCTGGTGGAGGGGAGATTTACCACTAAGTGAAGTTGTGAGTTTTGATTATTTCAGGGGATTATACATTCTAATTGCTAAACTGAGATTGTGTCTTGTGATTCAAAATGACTGTGGGACTTGTCCATTATTTAGGAGTGAACAGAAAAGCCATGGGACTCACAGAGTTTTCGTTCAGGAGTAGGGAAGGTGACTTCCACGGGATAAATGTTTAAAGGAAACAGTGGGAGACAGGGCCAAGTTAAGTTTGACTGCCAGGAGTCATGCTCGTTCCACATACCACGTGGAAAGCATTTAACCAAATCTAAGATGCCATCGATACTAAGGTAAGCTATAATTTTAGATCTAAGAAAGAAAAAAATTGCTACCTATGATACATCAAAATTAAGGCAAAAGTCTATGATGAACAAAGTAGCAAATTTTAAATAAAGACAGGATCAGTATTACTGATTTTTCCTTTTGCCTCAAGCTTGTCTCAGCATGCACTGTCACTAATCTTTATTTAAAATTTTGATGTTTTGTTCATCATGATTTTTTTGCATTAATTTTGGTTCTAAAAATATTCATTAACATATATTTATCTTGATTTTTGAGTTTTTTTGCCACCCAAATAAGTTTTTCATTGGAGGCAAGTGCCTCTCTCACCTCCCACATCACCCAGTTCCTTTGGGAGATAGAGATGGGGAAAGGAATTAAAAAAAGGGAAGAAAGAAAAGGAAAGAAAGATCCTTTTGCTTATTTTGTTGCCTAGGTAATTGCAAATGGGAGAAATAGTTTTGCATATTTCCCAAACATGGATCTCTTTAACATTCTTGCTGAAAAACTTCAGAATGGTCTAATTGATAGCCCCACATAACACTGAAGAGGGGAGTTCTAATCTTAAGACTCGGATTTACTGCCTGGATGAGTAAAGTCCACAATAACCAGCTACACTGGTGCTTGCAATGTTGTTGGTATTAAAGCAGGAAGCAAAATTCTTGTTATGTTTATTTTCTCACTCCAGTCATTTAAAGAAATTCCCTCTAGTACCAATGAAAGTGTAAAAGGAGATTTACAATACTCATGTGTACTCATAATATCCGGTATACAGCTCTCTACCATTTTTATCATCTCACTTAATTCTCATACTATTTCCCATTCAATTCTCAAAACTACCACCGGCAGTAGGCAGGGACAGTGTTGCCTCATTTTATGGACAAGGCATCAGCCTCATTTTTCAGACAAGGCTGACCCAAGTCACATGACAAACTGCTACAGAATGGGAACAAGAACCCTGATCTTTCTACTTCAAGGACAGTCCCTTGCCTGTTCAGTGTTGTGTGCCACTGAAGACTGGTGGAGAGACAATTTAAGTGCGGCATTTGAGGGACTGCAGCTATAATCTGAGCTGGTTAGCAGCTGATCTCCCTGAGGCTATATCCAGTCTGCTAATGCTGTTTCATATTAAACAGGTTTGAGAGTGAGTCACTTGGCTGGCACAAACCCGCAAAGTGATTGCTTCAGCCCTGCTTGGAAACTTGAAGTCCTCCCTTTGCCTGGGGGTAGCAAACTCAATGCAAACCTCAGCTATAATATTGCAGCTGCTCTGGGGCTGACTTTGTGGTTCACTTATATAATTTCAGGCTTCATTTAGCATGCACCCATTTTCCCCTTCCATGTTTGCATGATTTGGTACTGAGTTCTCTTATGCCAACACCTCAGTCTGCACATGTTTTCCTTTGTTTAGGTGATACTGGAGTAGAAAAGAAGGCATGCCCTGCCCAGAGAGCTCTTAGTCAAAAAAGGAAAGGAAGCTGCCATTAGCCCAAGTGGGCTGCTGCCTGACTCCCAGGTGAGCCTTAGAGGTGATAGAATTTTGAGCAGTTCAAGGAGGGAACTTGGATTTTCTGCTTCTTCTTGTCCAGGACTGAGGCATAGATTGCTCTTGGTAATTGATTTGGGAGCTAAAAAATCCCCTCCTAAGGTCCAATGGCCCTACTGCTGAGAGAGCACCTGGCTATCCTTGAACTAGAAGTGAATTAGGGGACCTCTCCCTCATTTGCCACCTCCAAGCCCTGTGTAGATGTGTGATGCAGCACTTGCAATGTTTTATTGAGTTATTTTACGTTAAATATCTGTTCTCCCTATTTGACTCTGAGCTCCTAGAGGGCAGGGAACATGTATTATTTTGTAATCCCCTAAATGATGGGCCACCTTGTAAGCAGTTTTATCATTGTGTGGCATCCAAGAGTAAAACACAATTCCAATCAAAAAGAAGTCCCATAGGCAGAAATTACAATAACACACATGCACACACACACGTACCATGTTATTCTGGCCTTCACTGATCTGTCTCCCCAAGTCCACTCATCAACCCACCTGCTCCCAATTTTCTCACCACCTCGACTCCAGCCTCACTCACTTGTTCTCTCTCTCTCTCTATTCCCCTCTCCTCATCTTCCCCTCTCCTCCAGATCTCTGCTCTCCGCTCCTCCAGTCATCTCTGGCTCAATTCTTTATTATATGGTCTCCCTTGACTTCTTTCAATCTTATTTTTCACCAATTCTCCTGATCAGCACAACAAAACTCCAAAAGTGGAGTGTGTGAGCTCCTTAAAAGGGCTGGGAGTGTTGATAGAAGGGGAGGAGGAGGCTGTGAATACATGTACGTTAATATTTTTGTCCTTGTCATATTTATCTTTGTTTCCTCAGCACCTAGCTCTGCATTTAGCACGTATTAGGTTTTCAGTAAATGATCCATAAATGAATGAAGTATTATTAGTCTTTACCGCAGCGTACCATCAAAGCTGTTCATAAGTGCCACCGCTTTCAAAAAAAGACTGGCAGATCAATAGTTTTTGTCCCACAAATCAGTGGGATTTGGCCACAACTTTTTGGCTGCTTTTAATCCTGCAGGCAGAGGTGCCAAGCTCCCTGCAGCCATCCTCTATCAGGAGGAGGCTAATTCCTCCCAAGCTCTCTTGTGCCTGGGTGCCCGGGTCACTGGCTTTCAGGTGGTATGTGGGGGTAGAAAACATTTTCCTCATATGTCAGCCAGCTGGATGAGGCCTGCTTCATATCTTGATCTTGCAAGCCCTGTTTCCTGAGGCTGGGCCCATGCTCCTATCCCTGCTGTGCCTCGGTGAACAGAATGCCTCATTGAATCTCTTCTACCCAGTGTGCCTCACTCTGTTGACCCTAGATCTTTGAGTGGGCTCTTCCTGTGGCCTCTCAACCCCTGGCCTGTAACTGGGCTGAGTCTGTTGCATTTGGCTCAGATTTTTGTCTTTTATTGTTTGATCCCCTGTTGGGCCCATGTTTTCCCCCATCTCTGGCCTTTTTGCCCTATACACCTATTCCTTTTTACAATCTCCCAGCAACCATTTTCCTAACCCTTTGCTGGATGCAAACTTTGACAGTCGTCTTCTTACAAGATTCTCGGTCTCAGGTCTAGAGAGCCATGGCTCAGAAGGGAGAAGAAAGAGGAAAAAGGTACCTGCCACCTGAGCAATAAGGCCTACTTGCTATGGCCAAGGCTTCCTGCAGAGATTTGAAGGTTAGTATTAATACATTTTGGCAAGAATATTGGATATAAGTGACTTTTTATAGTTTGACATTAAGATATATTTCTACATTATGATAAAAGAAGACAAGTGATATAAGATGAATGGAGAGTTAGGTTGAAAAGGAGATAATTCTCTGAAGACATTATGACGATTCCTTAAAAAGACAAGGCATCAGGATAATGCTGAGAGGAGAAACGTTTGTTGGATAATAAAGTTTTAAATTGTGGCTGGATAGAATCTTCTAAGTTCTACTGCTCCCACACTGCTCAAAATCCAACTGGGAGGTGATGTTAGCATCTTTGGCTCTATCTCAAACCAAGCAGAGTTTACTGATAGGCATCTGATGTGCTTCTATTCAGACTTATTAGTCACTAAATATTAGCAAGAGTTTGGTGGAAAATCTTAAGATTATCTGGATCATGTCAACACCAGTAGAAGTGTTATTTTATTAATATTTATTTTATATAGAACACTTCATTGTTCTTAGCGTTTCCTTTATAGATAAGCTTGCCTATTCTCCGGTGTTTCTATCTCTGAATGGATCGATAAAAGATAGTGGTAGAATTAGTTTAATGGGTAGCACATAAGGCCCAAGTAGGTGAGACAGTGAAGGCAGATGGGAGATACATTAGAATAAAATAGAAGGACCCTCGGGTTAGTACTCTAAATGACGTCAAAGACTAGTTGTTTTTCTCTGTTTTCCTTAAAAGAGAGAACTGGAAAATGGACTGGTAATGGTTTTTGGTGGGGTATTAGAGTTTAAGTGGGTAGAGTTGAAACAGATTTGGGTAATGATCACATTCAGAGTGAAGGCATGGGAATGGATGGTGAAGTGGAGAGGAGGTTGAGGTCACCTGTAACCTTGGCAGGACTTGGGGAAGAGAGTTAGGCTGAGGTCCAGTGAATGTGGAGTGAGTGACCAAGAGAAGGATAGATAACAATTATGGCCACAATAAAAGGTAAAGTTTTTTTTATCACTGAATGAAGAATAAGTGTTTGGATATGGTAATATGGAGCCAGAAGAATGTGTCCCTTTTCAGAAATAGCCATGGGGTGTTTGAAGAATGGAAGAATAAACATTCTCACTCCCAGGGGGCTGCAGGAAGGGCAGGGTCTTTCAATAAGGGTTGTGTTTCAGTTAAGAAAGGAGGAGAAAGGACCTAATGGGAAATTCTTACATTGTGGAGAAGGGAGTTTGCCAGTGAATGAGAGTTCCAGAGGGCCAACAGAAAGGGTTGGGTTATGTGGGAGGGAAAAATAAGAGGAAAAGCCAAGGGGAGAATAGAGGTGATGGTAACAGAAAAAGACAGGCCATCAGAGGGGCTGGCATTCAGGGTGGAGGCAAAGCATCCCAGTAGTGGAGAGGTAAGTAAAGCAGAATTAACTAGTCTGGAGAGTCTGTTTGGGCCTCTGGCATAAGGGGTTTCTAAGCCCATGCACAGAGGGTGCCAGGTGGTGTCTGAGCCTATGTGCTGCCACCCTTATGGTCTGGTCAGCAACGAGAGGCCTCTGCCCAGGGCTCCAAAGGGATACAACATGGCTGGAAGGTTGTTTTGCTCTTCAGCCAGCCTCAAGAAAGGAGGATAGAATTTTTAGACCTGAATCCAAAAGAAGTGAATTACTATACATGCTCCCAGACCTTCTGGGGAAGTGCATCTATGTCATGGGTCCTGATAAATTACCCAGATCTCTCCTTCTGTTAGTGGCATGCCCTCATCCCTGGTGTCCTCTCAGAAGCATTGGGATTCAGCCATAGAGTTCTCAGATTCAGGAGGGATAAGAAATCAGCACCTAAACTCCTCGGCCAACCCACCTTGACCTAGTGATCATAAAATAAAGCTGCTCCCAAGATTCTTAATCATGATGACAGTCGGTCTTCCCAACACTGCTTCCCATTGCCAGGGTGACCACACCTCACCCAACCCTGTACTGGGCAGGAGGCCAGTTGCTGGGGATTTAGACATGAAGCTGGGAACTTGGTCCAACAGGAAAAAACTGTAAACTCAGGTTTTGGGAAAACTGTGATATTAAATTAAGACAGGAAAAGCATCAAGATAAATGCAATGCTGAATCAGTGAGTGGCTGATCTAGTCTTTATGTAACTCCAGTGTCAGCAGGAGTAACCCTGCCCATTAACATCTGTTAGGATTGGCTCAAGCCCCATCTTGGGGGAAGTACTGTGCCCTCCTCTGGTTTATGTACAGCCCTATGGCTGATAGCTTTCCTGGTCCCTTCTGCTCTGATTCCCCAATTTGGTGGACTTCTTCTCCACCCCAAAGTGGATCTAATCATAGGATCTAGCTCCTTCTCTTTGGTTTCCTCCTAAAGCACCACTCACAGCAGTTAGCAGCATATTGTAGAACTCCTCTTGCTGGTGGGGGCTACAGATCAGCACTAGATAGTGGATGACATAAGTTAATATCAGATAGCCGTGTTCTTAAAAATCCCCTTCGCTATTTCTGCCAACTCCCAAACTCCACACTCCCAATGTGTTGCCTAACTCTTTCTCCTTCTCTCCTCTCTCCCCCATCTCCTTCTCTCCTTCACTCTCTGCCACTCCAAGTCCCTTTTCATTTTGTGAGTAGAAAAGTTTATCTGCCTTTTTGTTAACCCCTGTCCCAGGGTGCACCCTCTACTCCCACCTAGCTTTTCAAGATATTTTCCTAAACAAGATAGTTCCTTTTCTAAGAGAAATTCTGGAGCAAGCTGGATAGAAGATTTTCCTTACCTCTCCACTTTTATTGCTCCTGTCAAAAGACAGCTGGCTCCCAGAGTCTGTAATGGGGCTTAACTGACAGGTACACTTTAAGTGGTTCCCCATACAATGGGCAGAGGAGGGAGGAGTACTAACTAGACAACTTTGGGCTGTCCCGGTGACCTTCCCAACCCCGTGCTTGGTTCTCACATGTTCTCAACGTCGTGGTCCCCTGAGTGACTTCTTTCACGGGAACTTCCCAGACCACCTGTATGCTTACTCTTGGAAAATGTATCAGCTTGTCCTTCATTCACTCTCTTTCAGGTTAACAGACTAGTCCTCCCTCAGCTTTCTCTCTCTGAACTGCTAGCTCAAAGACATCTTCCTCCCTTCTCTCCAGCAGGACAGACACAAAGCAGCTCTTTGTTTAGAACATGAAAACTCAGTGTCTCTTTTCACCTAATTAGAAGAAGTATTTTTCCATTCCCTTCATTTTCTTACTGGGATTTGCTAACTGGAGCTGAGTAGCTTAGTTTGCATACAAGGTTTATTCATTAATTAACAGCCTCCAGGCCAGGTTAGCCTTATCAGGACTTAATATCTAACTCAGCACTGGCTAAACCAGAAAGAGTGCTTGAAATTGCTTGTAGGTTCTGCTATAATGGGAAAGGACCTCTAAGTTGGGGTAGCAGCTCTCTTTTCTCTGCTGGAAGCTATTCTGAAGACTAAGACCCTTCAAGGATTGTACCCTGAAACATTTGGAGATCCTTGACAGAGATCAGAATGGCTGCCACTTTGCCAGTTGCTTGTAATGATAAAGTGAGACAAATGCCTTAGGATTCTAAGAGACAGAAAATAGTCATAGAGTTTTTTAAAAGTTATTTTTCCCAAGAAGTCCTTTTTATTTTCTACTCAAGAGAGCACTAAGTAATTGCTAGCTATTGCCTCACTGGTTTCTCCATCCTCTGTTATCTGGTTGTGAGAGGCAGGATTTTGGCCCCAAGATTTTTGCTCCCTGATATTATTCCTGTGGTTATACTATATTAATTGGCAAAAGAGACTTTGCAGATGTAAGTAAGATTACTAATCAATTGACTTTAAAATAGGGATATTATCTGAGTGGGTCCAATGTAATTATGTGAGCCCTTAAAAGCTGAAGGCAGAAGAGGAAGGCAGAGAGACTCCAAGTACCACAAGGGTTCAATGTGCTGTTGCCGGATCTTAGAGGAGGCATGTGCAAAGACCGGAGAGAGGCCTTTTGGGGATAAGGGCCGCCCCCAGCTGACAATCAGCAGGGAAGCAGAAACCTCAGTCGGCAAGGAACTGAATTTTGCCAACAACTTGAATGAGCTTGGAAGTGGATTCTTCCCCAGAAGAAAGAATGAACGAAAGAAAGAAAGAATTCCTTTCTTCCGTTCTAGAAAGGAATGTGGCCCAGCTGACATGTTGACTTGGGCTTTCTGAGACCCTAAGCAGAGAACCTAGTTGAGTTACTCTGTACATGGACTTCTGATCTACAGAAACTGTGAGACAGTAAATATGTATTTGTTTAACCTTCAAAGTTTGTAGTAATTTGTTGCAGTAATAGCAAATGATTACATGCAGTTTCTGTCTTTTGTTCAAAAGGTGTGAGCAGTGGAGACCCTCCTCACTAAGCAAGGGTCATGGCAAGGTTCTGTGGGCAAACTTGGTCACTGTGTTCAAAGGGGTGAGATGGCTTGGCCTCTTGTTTTATAATCTAGATCTGTGTAATCCGATATGGTCGTCACCAGCCGCAGACAGCTTAAATTGAAATTTAAATGAATTGAACTTAAATCAAATTTAAAATTCAGTTCAGCATTTGTATTAGCTACATTTTAAGTGTTCAACACCCATATGTGGCTAATGGCTACCAAACTGGAAGACACAGCTATAGAGTGTTTCCTTTATTGCAGAAACTTCCATTGGATGGTTCTGGTCTAGATGATAAATAGTGATGACATTTACTTGCAATTGTTCTTTTTCTCGTTTGGGGCACCGAGAGGTAGGATTCCTCTACTCTCTAGTAGAATTATTACAAAGCAGAAACCGTGCAAATTTCTCCCAACTGCAGCAAGAAATGTGTGAATTTTGTGGAAACTTTCATGTCTCTACTTTCTTCCCCTATCACTTGCATAAATTATCTCCTGGGGATAGAAAGCCCTGGACTTACAGCAGAACACTCTAGGAATACATTAAGTGACACGGTATCAGCCTCGCTTTTTTTCCAGATGAAGTAGAGTTACCATGTGATAAATGGCCGGGAAGTCCCCTGGCCTGGACTGTAGGATTTTCCAAGGTCTCTTCCTACAGTAAGACAAATGTAGCTACTGGGGCAGGCCAATAAGGTTGCCCCCTGAAGCAAACAAACCCTAACAGGCTATGGCTGTTAGACTTGCCTCCTTATGTTGGTTTCCAATGCTCAAAGGTGACACCAACCTAGAAGAGGAAAAAGAGGTTTATTCTCTCAGAAGACTGAAGCATCTAGCCTCAGGATCAGACTTCTGCCTCAGGCTCAAACAACAAAAGCTGAGATGTAAGTCCTCCTGGTCAAACTCGCTTGTAACTGGTGGTCATGGCCTAAAGCTTGTAGGTGATGCAGTGGGAGAGGTTTGGCACAGGCCAAGGGAAAGAGCCTGGCTTTGGGGTTCGAAGACCTGAGTCTGAATCCTGCGTCCCTATTGCTCTGTTACCCTGAGCTAGTTAATGAACCATTGTGAGCCTCAGTTTTTTGTCTGTGACACAGGTGAAACAACTGGAGGACAACAATCTCTGATTCTTGGGGTTGTTGTGAGGATTAAAGGAGAGAATTGTACAGATTGTCTAAGCTCAGGAAATATTAGCTAATGTTACTTACACAGTGTTAACCCTAGGTTACATCAGGAAAGACCATCCCTCCAATATGCTGGCCAGTCACATGTGTAGTCTTGCCTCCATTCCCACCTCAATCCCCTCTCCGACGGTCATACCCTCAACCTAGTCATTTCAACAGTTGCACTCCCCACAAAAAGCATGCAATTTCCAATGTCCCACTCCCTCTGCCCTACCCAATACATTCTTCTGAACATCTGATTCCCTGTGATTCCTGAATATCACTGATAGCTCCAATCCATTGTTTCACTGAGAAAATAGAAGCAACCAGAAAAGAACTTCCACAAGCTCCTACCACCCCGTCTACTCACCTTCTGGCGCCTGTGTACATAGACTCTGTCTTCTTTTCTGCTATGATAGGTAAACTGTTTGTGCTTCTATCTAATGTCAGTCTCGCCACGTCTGCACTGGACCCAGCCCCTCTTCCCTACTCTAGAACTTCACTCCTGCAATTGTTCTCTCCTGCATCATTAATTTTTCCCCTTTCGCTGGATCATTTCCATTGCATCAATATACTATATCTCGTATATAAAAATCCTTCCTAGACCCATATCCTCCTTCAGCGGCTACCTCTTTTCCCTGCTCCCCTATATAGAGTCCTTCACTGGTGTTTTTTCATCTTCCTGAATTCTAAATGTTGGAGTGTCTCAGAACTCCACTCTTCTTTGTCTACACTCACGCCCAGGGGATCCACATAGTTCCATGACTTTAAATACCTTCTATATGCTGCCAAATTTTTATGCCCTGCCTGGACCTCCCCTGTGAACTATAAACTCTTATATCTAACTGCTTACTCAATATCTCCACTGGATATCCAATAGGCACCTTAAACTCAATATATTCAAAAATGAGCTTTTGATTTTCAGCCACCAGCTCCCAAACCTGCTCCTCCCATAGTTGTCCCTGACTCAATAAATGGAGCTCCATTCTTCCATTAGTGCATGCTAAAAATCTTGGTTTCACCTTGATCCCTCTTTTTCTCTTACAGACCTCATCTAGTCCATCAGAAAGCAAAGGGAGATCAAGAGTCCTGAAAGGTTCTGAAAGGCCAGAGAAAAGTCCTGAATCGCCAAAGAATACCCCCCTCTAGTGACCAGAATTATTACATAACCTAGGTGTATTCACCCTTAATTCAGCAAACAGATTTGGAGCATTTACCATGCTCTGGGCAATGTTCTGGGTGCTAGGGATATAGAAATGGACAAAAACAGCTAAAATTTCATGGAGCTTACTTTCTGCTGGGGGGAGACAGAAAACTTGTCAGATGGTTAAAGAAAAATACTTCAGGGTAAGGGGACAGAAGTGGTGGAAGAATGCTGTTTTAGATAGGGTGGTCACAGACGCTTCTGTGACTGAAGCATAGACATTTAAGCATTGAGCCATGCAGATATCTGGGAATAAATCATTCAAGCAGAGGGGAATGTGCAGAGGTCCTGAGGCAAAAGCATTCTTGGGGTGTCCCAGGAGCAGAATGAAAGCGTGTATAGCTAGAGTGAAGTGAGTGAGGTGGGCAGTGGTGGGAAACGAGATCAGAGAGAGCTAGGGTGAGATCATGTAGGCCTCGCAGCCCAAGAAAAGGATTTGGGGTTTTATTCTAACAGGTAGGAAGCCAACAGAGGGTTTTGCACAGAGGTACATCATGATCTGACTTATAATTTAAAAGGATCAGCCTGACAGCTGGGTGAAGAGTGGACTGTAGCGGGAGAGAGTGGAAACCTGGAGACCAGTTAGGGGGTCTAGCCCATGAATCTAAGTGCAGGAAGACGGTGCCTGAATTAGATGGTTACTGTGGAGGTCACAGGAAGTACTGGATTTAGAATTCATTTTGAAGGTCGAACTGACAAGGTTTGCTGAGCACATGGTAGGTGCACAATTTATATTTGTTGAGTGAATAGATACCCAGAGTATTCTGGGGTGAGGCAGGACTTTCCCTGGATGAAACACCCCTGTCATTGACTCCCCCATTGTTCTCTTTCCCTGCTCATTTGCAGCCGTCTGACGACTAATATTTTGTTTCAAACCCTTGAATCTAAGGAGGGGTGTCCTGAACATTGAACACTAGGATATTGTCTCTGGAAAATATCTACAACTTTAACTTAGTAAATTGGGATTCTGGATTATTTATAATTCTCTTGCCATTTTTCCTCAATCTGACCATTTCTCTTTGTGCTGATGAAGTCGAGCTCCAAACCTGGAAACTTGAGGCCCAAATTCTGGAAAAAGGTGGTCCTTTCACACTCTCGGCCCATTCTGAGCCATTAATTGGACTCCTTTTTGAGAATTTTTTCTCATTTTAGCAATACATACTTCTTGTTACTCTTCAAATTCATATTGTAAAATTTCTAATATGTGGAATTAATATAATTGGGTAGGAACCCAGTTATCACTGTCAGAAGATTTATAGAGTTCTTTATTTCCAGGTCCTTTTCTTCAGTTCCAAGGGCAGCAATAATGCCTACCAGGGCCAGGACAAGGGTGAGGCAAGTCAGGTGCCTAGGACACGACATTTAAGGAAGCATTCACTCTCAGGGCCGTGGAAGTGCAGGGTGGGCACCTGAGGATGAGGGCCTCCTGAAACATTGTGCTCTGAGCACCTCAATTGCCTCATCCTAGTCCTGGCCCTGCTGCCTACAGAGAAGCGTTTTGGTTTATTAACCAGGCAGCTGTAGCATCAAGAGCAGGACCGGTTCCCCACTGTTTGGCCATGACTGTGCAACAGAAAGCTGCTCTCAGAGAAAGCAAATGGCATGGAGAGGAGCCATGTTCTGGGAAGCTCTGCCAATTTAGGAATTAAAAGCAGTGGGAAAATGGTGATGAACATTATGGAGTTTTGCTTCATAATCAACTCAACAAGCCACTGATAGTCCATTTGTTGAGGGTTACCTGGTCTAGTAATCATATCTATAGCATTTCTATATTGTTTGCAATTCCTCAGATATAGCATTTAAAAAATATCTATTCTCTACCATGTGGCTTCTTTTTATATATTACAAAAATTAACAGAAAAAATAATGGCTGCAGTATAAATGCTTTGGACAATCAGGTAAGGGCTTATTTTTAAGGTTGGGTTAACAATTTTCATTTTAACAATGAGTCCAAATTGACTGAGTGATTCTAAATTAGCTCTTTAGTTTTTACCCTTAACCACTGATAATGCCACTATTAATTTCAATTATTTAGAGGCAACACTAATATGTGTGAAACAAGAACAGCGATAAAGACAGAAAGGAATAAATTACTTGCTGCAAGACAGAATGACATTTTCAGTGGCACAGAGATTTTTTATTTCATACACTTTGTGCTTTGACATTTCACTTGGCACAAATATTTCACAAATTCTTGACCTAATCTGATGTACTGTTGTTTAGCAATTGCTGACGTGACATGTTTTAACCTCACGCTCACTGGACTCCCAATGTTACGTTTTCCTATCAATCAGGATTGGATGACCTCCCAAAAACAGTCCAGGCAAAAGTCTACGTACCTAGGGGGTTAAGTGTATTTTCCCAGAATGGAGAAAGAACAGCTTGAGGTAGGAGTTGGGGGAGGGGTGGGAGGGGAGGTATTCAGAGCAATTGGGGGGTGAAAAGAGGGCTGAAGACAGATAGCTAAGAAACCCCCACATCTTGCAAGAGACAATATCCCCAAACATAAAACATCTAGAAATAAACCTAACAAGAAATATGACACATATGACAAGAAATGTAAAACTTAGAAGAGATTTAAATAATTGAGAAATACATTATCTTCCTAAAAGGGAAGACTGTATTGTGTGAAAATGTCACTTCTCAAATTAGTCTTTAGGTATAACTTGACTGTCTCTGGGCCTCACTGCCTGTGGATATTGGAAAGAGGTCACATTTGTATTAATACCCAGATTTTGCTAGCTCATTGGCTTCTGTTGACATCTTCTGCCTCCCAGTCTTTACTCAAGAATAAGCCAATTCACAATGCTCTCCTCTGATCTCCTCTTTTTCAGAGCTGCATCAGTTAGAGATGCTTTCAGCCGCAAGTAATAAAGCACCTCCACCAGCAGTGGTTTAAATAGTAAAGACGTTTAATTATCTCCCATCATTAGTCTAGAGGTAGGCAGTTCCAGGCGTGATGAATGGGTTTATTCAACAAAATCACCAAGGACTTAGGCTCTTTCTCTATTTCCATTCTTGCCAACCTGGGAAAATTGCTTTTGTCTTTAGGCTCTTGCCTTGTGGATGCAAGTCACAAGAATCACAGCTCCAAGCATAATGTCCACCCCAACCACGTTCAAGAAAAGATGAAGGGGCAGGGATAAAAGGACTTTCTTCTCACAAGGCTGTAACTTTTAATTTTTTTTGGTGAGGAAGATTAGCCCTGAGCTAATATCTGTTGCCTTCTCTTTTTGCTGAGGAAAATTGGCCCTGGGCTAACAACCGTGCCCATCTTCCTCTACTTTATATGTGGGATGCCTCCACAGCATGGTTTGATAAGCAGTGCATAGGCCTGCACAAGGGGTCCAACCCGTGAAACCCGGGCTGAGTGTGCGAACTTAACCACTATGCCACCAGGCTGGCCCAAGGCTGTGTCTTTTTTTATCAGACTTCACCTTACGTCTCTTTGGCTGGTGCTGGGT
This sequence comes from Tapirus indicus, assembly GCA_031878705.1. Taxonomy (NCBI): domain Eukaryota; kingdom Metazoa; phylum Chordata; class Mammalia; order Perissodactyla; family Tapiridae; genus Tapirus; species Tapirus indicus. The sequence goes on from CM062920.1 coordinate 16,288,323, forward strand.
CACGTTGACCACCTCTAGACCAATCACTGGCCAAGTGGGACTGCAACTGACATGATGGGCTTTGACCAAACATGATTCATCCACGGGTGCTGGGAGCATGGCTTCCAGAACAAACTCTGGTTCTATTGGCTATGAAGAAGGGGACATGGCTGTTGGGTAGGCAACCAACAGCATTTGCCCAAAGATGCTATACCTGCAGGCACTTGAGAGAGCCTCCTCACAAGACTGCTGCTCTGCTGGCTGCTCCAGACTCTTCTTTGATCTGCAAGGCACAGACACTCTTCCTCACGGTTGCTCCCAGTCCTCAGAGCGTCCAAGCTGCTTGGCTGCCTGCAGCAAAGAGGGACAGAGTGGCCTTCTCAGATGTACACTGTGTTGCCTGGATCCCACAGCAACACTCCTTGTGACCGTCTTGCACAGGTACTCACGGAAACAGCTCCTGTAGCTCCTGCCTCTGATTCCTCTTCCATGGAGACTTTGTGGCACATCCTGCTGGTGGGCTCACCCATCATCCATTCTCATCTCCCTTTTCCCACTTCCATTCTACAGGCTGGAAGCTAAACATCGTTTCATAGCCTCCTTTGCAGAGAAGAGTTGTCACGTGTGTGACAGTTTTGGGTAATGCTATGTGAGCAGAAATTTGATAATGGTTTCTGGAAAAATCTTGCTTTCCTGACAAAGTCCTCAGCTTGGATCACCGTGATACTTAAGTTTAACATGATTCTCGTCAAAGTATAAATGGGAATTTTAGGTGGGATATTTATTAATTTTATTATTTATACATTTATAATTTAAATTCTATATTAATTATACTACATTTATAATTTATTAATAATTTAAATTAATTTAAAATAGTTTATTAATGGAATTTTTAGGGGACGGCAAAATTATTCTAAAGTTTACCTGGAAGAATACACAAATGAGAATAGCTAGAATATTAGCTTTATTAGGGAAGGGATTATATAAAAGTAATTTCCTTTTTGTTTCTCCCAATGCTTTTATGTTTTTGAAAAGACTTCCTAATGCTGAAATCCATTAAATATTTATCTTATTTTTTCCTACTTTCATTTTTTATGTTAAAAAATTATGTATTAAAAATCACCGTAAGCAAACTAATGAGGCAAACAATAAACTGGGGAAAGTCTCCCTGCTTCAGCATGGTGACACAGGAGCATGATATCAGGGGTAAGGATGAGAACCAGTGTTACTAGAGTATGGGGTCTCCTTTATACCACAAGCTGATATTATTATCCCCAAATATTATTATTGGTATTATCTCCATTTTGTCAATGAAGAAATTAAGAATTAGGTAAATTGCCCAAGATCAAGTGGGATGGACTGAAATCCAAATCCAAGTGTTTCTCATGATAAAAAGCCCAAGTCTCTGCTCTTTCTACTATACCCCACTGCTGATGAAATCTTAGCTGAGAAAGGTTGACTTTTCAACTGAATTAGAAATAATCAGAGGAGTGGGGCAGAAGAGAGCGATTTGAGAGATATGGAGGGCAGGAGGGGTATATATTAAAGGGGAAAGATGGAAATGAAAGTTATTTACATGCATAGTCCTAGATCCTGGGATCTAGGATCATTGGAATGGGCAAGTAGGAAGGACGGACCCCAAATCTGTGTTGCCTGTGACCTGGACTGAATTCTTGGTCACATATAGCCAAGGCAGTGTATGGTGGAAAGTGCACAGACCTTTTATATCCAAAAGATTTTTGATGATCCCCTTATATCACTTACTAACCACATGTCAAAATGAGGATAAAACTGAATCCTTAAGTAAGCCAACCACAGTCTCCATCAGATTGCAATTTTCTCTCCTCCAAGGATACTGAAGTTGGGGCTTTTGCTCCCAGGGTTCTGATTCTTGCCAGACTGCACTCCCAGATACCTGTGGTATAGTCCCAGAGCTATGTTTAAAGATTGAAGTATAACAGTGAAACTTGTTTGTTGCCAAAAAGAACCCAATAAGCACAGTTTTATTCTGGTTGCAAGTATCCACCCAAACTTCATGCATTAAATACTCTAGACTCTTCTTCCTGGCTTGACATTGTATAAACATTGGACAATCGCACCCACAGCCATCCAGAGAATAGTATTTTTTGTAGGTGTATTATATTATACAGGAGTGGCCATTGTGTATTGACGAAGGTAAAACGTAATTAAATAAAAACAATTATGCTCACCATGGATAATTTCTATCGGTACTATTCATATGGCCGAATAATAAAATCCATGATGGAATAGTTCCATTTAAAACTAATGTTGCTCAATTTATGGCCGGCTTTTCAAAATCTTAACTTCAATCACTTTCTTACTCAACACAATTATAGCCATAAATAATTTGAATTGATTAAATTTGGAAATGAAAAATTCAATTTATGAAAGGTTACTAAGCACAGTAAAATGTGGCAAATTTCTAGTTATAAGTACAGATCAGATAGCACATGGAAATTGACTTACATTGTTTGCAAAGAAATTCTTAATAGAAGTAAAGTGATAATGAAGCACCAGCTTATCAAACTGATCAATAGACAGAACTGAAGATTATCATAATAATATTTTTTGTAAGTAAGTGACTAATATGAGAATTTATGTTATTTATCCTCTTCTTTAGTAATGAACAAGAACACACTCAATTAAAAATGGCTATATTCCTTTCCTGGTTTAGTGTATTTGCTTATTATTTTACAATTGCTCTGAGCTATTGCTTTGATGTCTGTAAAATCTATAATTTTGCTACAAACCTTGAAACTAATTTAGAAACAATTTTTCAGTAAACAAAGAAACAAGCAGGTAAAACTAATCACAATGACTTGGTATGAACATATTTAAAGAGTGTGGGTGAGTAGAAAAAATATTCTTGCTTCAGATGGTTCTTAAATATTCATGAAGCCATATTTACATGAGACACACATATCAAGGCTGTCCTGGCGCAACGTAGGTGCTTAGGAAATGTTTGCTGGGTAAATGATTAACACACTTTACCAAACAAGTTAGTGCTCATCACCATGTCACAGACACTTTCTAAAAATTATGGAATTTTAAACCTTAAAAAAGTATTCTAATGATATGTGGCATATTTATTGGAGAGGGAGAGCACCAAGTCTCAGACAAATGTGACCTTCCATCTGTTTTGTTTGTTGCACGGCACGTAAATTTTAACAACATTTCCCAGACTCCCTTCCATTTCTGCACCTGTGAACTTAAACTCAAATATTATTAGAAAGGCTCTAGCCCTCCCCTAGAGAAGCCTCATTTTTCACTTCTTATTTTAGAAAGAATCTCTGTTGGATTAGGAGCACTTGGATAATTTTCTCTGGCTTTTCAAAACTTCTTATAAAACTTCTTTCACTGTGGACCCCCAGACCTGAAAGAACACTGTATACTAAATTCTACTTTCATTTTCCAGTTTATTCTACTGTTTCTTAGTGGGTCATAACATTTTGGTTTCCTACACTCATTTTAAGTCTCTCTCAAATCCATATAATTTTGTCTCATGCCTCATTCCAAATGTTTAGTGAATATCCAGTCAACCCAGTTGCATATTCACATTATTAGAGTTAAAAAGGACTTTACTAGATGCATTAGCCTGACAGGTGTTCTTGTTTGAGGATATAGAAAGCATCACTCCTGCAGGGAGTGTCATCAGGGGCCACCAGGGATCCTGAGCAAAACAGGCTCCAGGTGGCTGGGGTAGGGATGGGGTACAATGAGCAGGGCCTAGTGCACCTGAGGATTCAGCCATGACGAGCTTACAGCAATTGCTTGAATAGAATTTACTCAAGACTTTTATTTTTGCGAGGGGGAAGGAGGGTGCTCATGGGAGGTGTCCCATTATGGAGTACTCGGCTTCTGCTTCTTAGCGTCTCTCTTTCTGAGGGCCTTGGGAACATCCACATAACTGCTAGACAGTGCAGTTCTGACCTACCCAGCCCCCAGGTACCGAATGTTGGATTGTCCATCCATTTCGCCATTCCCACTTCCCAACAGGTCCAGGCCCACTTTTGTTTAGGCACTCATCTTTCCTCCACCAGTCCACCACAGCCTACTGCTCAAGGGAAGCTGACCCTCCCCCAGTTCCGGGTGTGGTCTGATTGGTCCAAAGGGTCCCTCATCCCTTTTGTCAGAGATTGGGCAATGAATGGGCACGTGATCCATTCTGAGCCACTGAGGTGTTAGGAGAGGTTTGCTGGGACTTCTGGGGAAGGACTTCAATTTCCAGGAGAGTTCCTGGCAGCAGCCAACTTTCTCTTCCTACAGCTGTTGTTACACACAGTTGTGAGGCTAGACTGGCTGTAGCCATCTTTCCTCTAGCCTGAGGAGGAAGCCAAAGCACAGAGGAGGGCATTGCTAGAAGGCAGAGGAGGTGAATGCATCCTACATTTTAATCCATAATCTGGGAAGGCAGTATTTGTCCTTTCCCTACCTCCCTTCCTTCCACAAAGAGGGACTTTTAAAAAAAGTTGTAGTACAACATAAAATTTTACTGTTAACTATTTAAGTGTATGATTCAGTGGCATAAAGTACATTTACTTGTTGTGCAACCATCACCACTACCCATCTCCCGAACTTTTTCATCATCCCGAACTGAAACTCTGTACCTATTAAGCATGGAGAAGGACTTTTAATTAGTCTGGATTCCAGGGTGTAGACTGGGCCCTTGCTTCCTAGAGGAGGAGGTCACAGTGTGTTTGAATGTCATATACACAGGAGCAGCTTTCTCTCTGGTTTTTCCTTCCATCCACAAAGCAGGAGGGATGAGCTGTGTTAGGTCTGCCTCCCTGGGGGAGGCCTGGACATCTTGGTCCCTCCACTTCTACTTCTGTGAGAAAGTACTGAGAGAGGGCTAGTGGTTGGTTAGACCAAAAAAAATCATTTGTTGTTTATCTGAAATTCAAATTTAACTGGTAATCCCATATTTTTATTTGCAAAATCTGGCATGCCTAGGTAAGGACAATGCAACCCACTGAATTTGGTGACTGGAGGCCTTGCAGGACCCCTGACAACAGCAGTGGACACCAGTGTCTGGCAATAAGGATTGAGCAAGAAGCTGGCTATCTCAGCAGAGATTAGCATGGAGAGAGGATTGTGGACCCAACTGACACTCCATTTCCTCATTCCTGCGGCCAGGATGGAACATAAACCACACCTCACACCCCTACCCCACCTGAACTTACATTGTGGGTGGGGGAGGAGAACAGAGAGAGAATCTTGACTGGTTGAGTATTAACTCAGAAGGACCTGAGAGAAAAACTGGAAAGTGACTGAGTTACCCTGCATTGGCAAGATGAAGCAGAAATGAGAATTTAAGAACTAAGTTCAGTTACAGTGTAATGAAGTCACGTTTTCCACATCTGAGTCCGTGAGTGAAAATTTGTACCTGCTACAGGTAAAAAAATGGGATTGATGAAATTTTCTCCAAGGTCCCTTCTGTATCAACAATTCCACAGCCATAGAGATGAGGCTTGAGGCCCTTGAAGGAAGAGACATGTTTAGGCCGATGGGGAGCATTTCAAAAACCCCTATAGAGTGCCTGGTTCCAGGAGACCCCACAAATGCGCCTGGGTGGAAAGAGGGGCAAGAAAATCATGATCAATGTTTGTGAAAGCTGTCCCTGTGTGTTCTGAGTTTGTTGCTTCTTAAAAATTTAAAGTTGAGAACTTGCTAGAGTTAATTATTATTAACAGTGAGAGGCAGCTGATTTACACTGACTAAGCTGATTTAAGAGCTGTTTTCTTAAGGGAACTAGCAATGGGCTGTTTAGGGAACCAACCAGTGAACAAACACATTTTTACAGGGAGAGCCACAAAGGACCCTCTCGACCCAACAGGTCTGAAAGCCGAGAGAATCATCGCAGAGTGCACCATGTTTAGCTTCCTGCCTAAGCGAGCAGTACACATTGCAAGCACAGTGGGTTCTCCCTGCTTGCAGAGAGGGTGAAAGGCTTGATCCAGGGCTTGCCCACCCTGCAGAGGAGAAAGGGTGCCTAGATAGCAGGGAAGACACGTGCCAGCCAGGAAGCCAGAAAGAAAGCCTTTCTAAGAGATGAGAGGGGTTAAGCCAATTTCAAGAGGCTTGAGAGGAAAACTAGTCCAGTGGAGGGGCTGGTGGAGGAGAAACATCTCTACCTGGGGCCAAGGAGGTAGCTTTGTGCTCCTGCCCAGCAGCGCCCACATTCATCAACAGCAGAGAGCTCAGCCGTAGCCGGTGGTGGCAGGAGCAGGAGCAGGAGCGAGCAAGGCTGTTCCTGCCCAGTGAAGGAAGACATGAGTCATGGAGGCTGGTGACCAACTCCCTTAGGGGGAACCCCAAGGGCTGATACAGAGAGCAGGAGTGAGTTGTCTTGCTGGAGCATGCGGGCAAGCAGGATGTGGCCAACGCCCACCAGTATATATCAGTGCTATTGATCAGTACTCACACCTGTAGTTTTATATATGAAGGAGTGAATGCTGGAGGTAGAGGAACCCTGCTGTATATATCTTTATTAGCTTTGAAGGCCCTTATAAAATACATGGAAGCCGAAGAGTAGAGATGGGCAGAGGCCATAAACATGTCACCTTCCATTTTAAAGGTTGCTACTTGTGAAGAATAATGAGGAGTTAAGACTGAAATATTGGTTACTCCTGGTGTTAACTAGCAGGTTTTAGTTTTCTAGATTGTAGCTTTTGATATTAGCACTTCTGGCAGAGATTACTGAGTGCTTTGCACTAAATCTGGGAAGGCCTGTTTGACAGGAAACACCTACCTAACTGAGAGATTCCACCCAAAATTGGAAGGAGTGGGGAGAAATTGGTCTAATAAAACCATGAAACCAAGCATCATGGAGGATAATCACTATAGCACAAAGGAATATGAAATCACAGAAATTTCCAGGTGGAAGCATCCAGTAAATGGGTTAGAAGCAGTGTCCATAGGTTTCAAGATCTATTCAGTATGGTGCAGAATCTGGGAAACAAACAAAGTGTATTTAACATTTTTACGCAGTGAGGTAAACATAATCCCATAGGGATGGGGTGCAGTGGGAACCAATGGCTGGCCCAGGCCTGTCACACCCGTGAGAAGAGTGTCGGGAAGGCTAAAGCTCAGAACAACCCAAAACTTGTGGGGAAAAAAATGGCGGATGACAAGCAAAATTTTTTTTTTTTTTTTTTTTAAAGCTGTTTGGAGTAAGAGGAATATGGAGGGTGTCAGCCTATTGTTTAGGAAATTTAATGTAATGTTTGAGAATGATAAAGACCAAGGGAGAGTACGCTGTCTGAGTATTGCTTCTGTCTCCTCCAACAGGAGAATGCTTTTCAAGCTCCATAGAGCCCAACAATACACAGAGGAGAAGAAGAGATAGGGGAAGTGATCCAGGCTCCAAATACTTACCTGTCAGGGATGTGCCTGCTGAAAAATTGTTGTTAATTAACTTGGTGCACAAAATGAAGAATGGCGAGGAGATAAAAGAGAACTTTACACCAAGGGATTTGAATACTTATTTTAGAAGATCTCCTTTACGTGGACTATCCTCTCCCAGCACTCCAGGGAATATCTGACAAGCTTCATGGGCTGGCCTTGCCCTCCCACCTGCAAACCCTCTTAATGCCAGATTACAGAGAAGGGGTATAATAGAGTTAAACCTGCAGATTACAGATCAAGGTCATAAGCCCTGCCAACTTTCCATTCTGGAAGGTAGGTGCATGGAACAGAAAAGGTGGGAGAGCAATAGGAGGTCCTTTGGTCCTGGGGGCAGGGGAGGGAGCCACCATGTCATTCTCTGCTAAGCTGACACCTGTTCTCAGCAGGTGACTTAATCACTAATCCCTTAAAATAGCAGCTTGCTCCCTAAGCGCTCTGGTTTCCTAGTAAAAGAGGCTCTTCAATTGTTTCTTTTAAAGAGCCATACCTAGCCATAGTACGAAATTTGGGAAAATATTTTGGAAAGCACAAAGAATTAAAAAATCATCTCTGACCTCATTTTCTAGAAATTGTCTCTGTTAACATTTTCTTTTATAATGTTTATTATTTTTCTCTGATAATAGTGGGGTATACACAGGATTAAAATTTGGACTCTAGAGAAAAGCTTAAAGAATAAAATAAAAACCTCCTGTAATTCCACCGCTGCTGATATTACGATATTTTTCCTTCCACTCTTTTTTCTCCATACACATATACACAAGTACATATATAGATAAATTTTTAATAAAATATGAATCATACTTACAGTTTTGTATTCTATTTTTTGCACTTAAAATTACATCCTGAGTATTTTCTTTATCATTAAATGCTGTTCAAGAACATGATTGTAATTGGCCATCTGCTATTTTATTGTGCCACAGTTCATCTAACCATTTCTTGGCTTGTTTCCAGTTCTTCACCATTTGAAAATAATGTCATTCTAAACATTCTTGTATGAAACTCTTCACTTCGGATCAGTTTTAAAGGTTGAATTACTAGGTCAAAGACCATGGACACTTTTGAGGCTCTCAATACATAATGCTGCCTTGTCCTACGGGAAGGTTGTGCCACTTTACATCCCCCCCTGCCCCCACCATGGACAAGTGAGAGCCCATTTCTTGTCAGCTTCTATTAGATTTGCAGTTTCTGTCTGATGCTCTAAGGCATCCCTGCCTTGTGCAATCCCATCGCACCACTGCCATCTTGTGTTCTCCCTCTGTGGCTTTTCTAGGGAGAAAGGATGTTCTGGTGCTTGGAATAGTTGAAATGTTCTCCCTATGTTCCTCTAAAGATCCATACTACTCCATGCCCATTTTTATGTTTGCTTTGAGGTGATATGAATTTCCCTCAGTTTGACCAGCTGGGTACCTCCTACCTATCCTTCTGGACTCCGCTCAGAGCTTGTCTCCTCTGCGAAGCTTCCTCTGACACTCTAGGCTGGTTTAGGAGCTTCTCCTCCGTACTCTGCTCAGTCCTTCCCCTGTCAAGTCACTTGTCACGTTGTGCTGTGGGCTCAGCTGTCTTCTCTCCAGATGTGAGCTCCCTGAGGAGGGAATGTGTCTTTTTTCACTGTATCTTCAGTGCCTGACACTATACCTGGCAAATGTGGATATTCAATAGACGCTGAATAAATGCTTACTTTATTTTAAAAAGTCCTCAAAGATTCATCTCTATTTCCATATCCTGTATTCCATCTCATTCCCCCCTAAATATTTACTGAGCGTTTTTCTGGTTATATGAGGACCTAGTAGTTCTATTTATCTTATTTTCCCAGCTATATTGATATACAGTTGACAAATAATATTGTGTAAGTTTAAGGTGTACAATGTGATGATTTGATACATGGATATATTGTGAAATGATTATCACATTAAAGTTAGTTACATCTATCACCTCACGCAGTTACCTTTTTTTGTGGTGAGGACTTTTAAGATCTCTTCTTTTAGCAACTTTCAAGTATATAACGTAGTATTGTTAACTATAGTCACCAGGGAGATACCCAGGACTTTTCGTCCATCTAATAACTGGAAGTTTGTACCATTTGACCAACATCTCCCCAATTCCCCCATCCCCAGCCCTGGCAACCACCATTCTATCCTCCGTTTCTACAAGTTTGGCTTTTTCAGATTCCACATATAGGTGAGATCATACAGTATTTGTCTTTCTTTGTCTGACTTATTTCACTTAGCACAATGCTCCCGTTTCATCCTTGTTGTTACAAATGGCAGGATTTCTTTCTCTTTTATGGCTGAATAATATTTCATTGTGTGCATGTATATATATATTTGACACCTTAATGATGAAAGGAGGATAAATACAGAGAATTGACTCACACAGGATGTGGCATTTTGTTGCTCCATCCAGCTTTGTAAACCAAGATTTCACTTAGAACTGGTGTTTTTTTTTCTTTTTCTGAGGTATTTTTAAAACCAAACATAAGAATTCAATGGTACTTTTCCCCAGTACAGCTTTCTGTATTCTCAGGCCAATCAATGATTAAATCACCACAGCCTTGAGAACATACCAAGTGGCAGAGGGAGAAATCATTCTCCCAGTGACGTCCTCTGGAGAATCCATGGGCAGGATCAAGCTGCCTCTTCCTGGCTTCATACAACTCAGTGTAGAGGGTCTAGATGAAGCTTTTCTGTAGACAGGGAGATGTGCCTTCTTGAGTGGTACAGATGAAGACCAATGAATGCTACGATATAGATGTGTTCACTTGTCCTTTTGTAGCACTTTTGAACTCTTGGGAGGCAGCAGAGCATAGAGGTTAAGAGTACAGGCTATGGAGCCAGACTGCCTGGCTGGAATCTTGGTTCAATCACTTCCTTGTTGTGTAATCTTGGGCAAATTACTTAACCTCTCTTTCATAAAGTGGGAATAATAAAAGTACCTAACTCATTGGAATGTTGGGAGGATATAATGGGATAATGCAAGTAAAGGACACAGAACAGAGTCTGGCCCATGGGAAGCACTCAATACATATTGAATATCTTTGTTAGGATTGCCTTCAAGCTCCAGACATGGAGGAAAGTGTCTGCAGTTTGGTCCAGTAAGCAATGGGCATGATGCCATTTTCCATTGCCTGAGATCCTCTAAGAATTCCTAGGCACCTGAAGGGCACCCCAAAGGCCATATCTCATGGCATCCTGCCCTTGGCCAAAGCTTCTGGGAAAGCGGATAGACTCTTCAGGATACATTGACAGCCAGCCCCTTAGGCTTCTTCGCCCCCCACTCCCACCTCAGCTGGGTTCCAGAGGTTATGAAGCATTCTCTTCCCTTAACTTGCCATTGATACTCACTTTAAGATTGCACTGGACACAGGCTGGAATGGGGAACCCAGAGATCTACCACAGACTCCTTGAAAGCTAAGTCCCAGAAAATTCAGCAATTGGGGCTCAGTACGTTCTTAGGCACACTAATTACGATTACTAATTATACTAATTAGAGCCAGCAAGTGGTTTGTTTGGCCAGCAAGTTTTCCATTGGGTGGTATCTATCTATGTATCTGTCTATCTAAATTTGAATGACTTTAGTCAGGGCATGTACTCCCCAATCTGCTGACACATTTATGTTACTGGCTGGGGCAGACAGATGCCCCTATTCTAGATGATTTTACTCAATAGTAACTTCATCTAATGCTGGCATTTATTTGTCATTGCTAAATTTTTTGATTATAATGGGCCATATGCTCCTCTGCAACTCCTCCCTTACTCTAGGTCTCTATTGTACACCTTACACTGTCTGAGCTCCTCACGAAAGCTTACCAGGCCCTCTGTGACCTGGTCCCTAATCACACCTCCATTTTTATCTCTTGCTCCTGCTCAGCACTCACCCATGCCTCCATCTAGCCCCAGAACTTTAAGCTCCAGCCATATGAGCCAGAGTGGTTCTTGGCAATCTTTATGCATATATTCACCCCCTTGCCTTTGCTCATGCTGTCTCTCCTCACATTACCTGCCTAATCTCTGTTAATATTTTAGGACTTAGTTCAGGCCTCACATCCTTCTGGAAGCTTTCTCTGATCACCTTGTTCTGGGTCAGATTCCCCCCTCAATTTTCTCATAATACTCTGACCAAATCTCTGTCCTGGTCCTTACACATTGTGTCATAATTTATGTACTGTGTTTTTCTCTCTCACTAGACTTTTACCTCCTTGACAATAGAAATGATGTCTTATCTACTTTCCAGTGCATACTGGTACATACTAGGCTCTCAGTAAGTGTTTGTTGAATGAATTCCTGGATGACTATGATTAAAGATATAAAAAACAAGCAATAAAAAGCATGAGAAATTTATGAGACACTATTAAAAAGACAGAACCAAAAGACAGAATTAAATATACTTTCTAGATATGATAACATTACAGTTAATGAGATTAAAAACTTAACAGATGGGTTAAACAGCAAATTAGAATTGAAGAGAAAACTGATGAACTGAAATGTAGCACAGAGAAGTTAAGACATGAGAAAGCATGAAAGAGAACTTAAGACACACAAGCACACAAACAGATACACACACACACACACAAAGAGAAAAAGAGAGAGAGCTATCTCAAGACCAAAGTAAAAGGAATTGTAGAAAAATAATATTTGAAAAGATAATGGCTGAGAATTTTCTAGTGTTGATAAAAGACAAGAATTCTCTGAATCAGGAAGCATGAGTCTTGAGCAGGATAAATAAAAAGGAAAATTCACATCTAGACAAATGAAAATGCAGAACATTAATGAGAGAAAAATATAAGAATAACTATAGAGAATAGACTTTATCTACAGGGGAATGCCAATTGGAATGATAGCAGACTTCTCAACCATTACAATGGAAACCAGAAAACAATGGGAAAATAATAGCTTAAAAATGCTGAGAAACAATCCAAATGTCCGTTAACAGAAGAATGGATAAATAAAATAAAATATGGTATATATGCAATGAGATATTATTCAGCCATAAAAGGGATGAAATTCTGATGCATGCTACAACATAGATGAATCTTAAAAACATTATGGTAAGTGAAATAAGCCAGACACAAAAGGACAAATATTGCATGTTTACACTTATATGAGATGCCTAGAAAAGGCAAATTAATAGAGACAGAAAGTAGAATAGAGGATACCAGGGACTGGAGGAAGGGAGGAAGGGGAAGTTTTATTTAATGAGTACAGAGTTTCTGTTTGGAATGATGAAAAACTTCTGGAAATGGATGGTCGTGATGGTTACACAACATTGTGAATGAACTTCATATCACTGAATTGTACACTTAAAAATGGTTAAAGTGGTAAATTTTATGTTATATATATTTTACTACAATAAAAAATGCAGAGATACTAGATATTAATTTAGAATTCTTTGTCCAGGTAAATTAGAATACAAGAATGAGGGCAAAATAAAGATACTTGCAGATAAAAAATGTTGAATGAACTACCGCTAATAGATCTCTGATGAAAGAACTACAAGTTGAAGAACTTAAGGAAGAAGAACCCAAAAGGGAGGTGTAAAAGACAAGAAGAAATGACAGGCAAGATATTAGTAAACATGTTACTTAATCTAAATGAGCAATAGCTAAATGGAATAATAATAATAATGCATGTATTTGGGTAAAACCAAGAAGCATCTAAAATACTGGCCAACTTTAACATGTGAAATAATAGGGGTGATCAGAACTAAAGAATTTTTAGTTCTTTGTATTGTTTGAGCTGACGTTGTGGATACTGATTAATTTTAGAATTTAAGCATGCCTGTTTAAAACTGAAGGGAAACAGCAACAACAAAAGGTAGAAATTACAAAGTAGTAGGGGGTGGGGGAATAGAGAATAAATGAAACCCAATCCAATAAAAGTCAGGAGAGGAGAAAATTTTATATAGAAAAATTAGGATAAGTAGAAGTATAAAATAAAATGACAAAAATAAAGCCAATTATATCTGTAATTACAATAAATATGTATGGACCAAACTTGTTTAAGACATTGTCAGTTGTTAAAATTCAGCTATATCTGTGTATAAGAAACATATCTAAAACAAAAGGAGGGAGAAAAGTTGAAAGTGATAAAAAAAGACACACTAGAGAAACAACTAACCAAAATATATTTTAAGAAAACCATTATTATAGGGTCACCATATAATGATAAAAGAAAAATTCACTAGGAAAAAATAACAATTCTAAACTTGTATGCACCAAATAACATAGCCTCAAATTAGATCAATCACATATTGTCAGAATCATAAGATCATGATAAAACTATAATCACAATAGATTTTAAACAGTATTTTATAGATGAAATACACACTGACTTAGTAAAGGATATAGAAGATTTGAACAACAGAATACATCTAAATATAATCATATATAATATATAACATAATATATGTAATTATACAGATACAAAATTTACCTCATAGTGGGTCATAACTCTCTAATACCAAAACTTTACTGGCGAGCAGACTATACTTTCTGATCACAATACAATTTAGTTAGAAGTCTGTAAAAATGTGACGTACAGCTTTCATACATTTGGGAATTTAAAAAGCACACTTCAAAGTAATTTGTGGATGGTAGAAGAAACCATAAGAAAGATAAAAAATACTAGAAATGAATATTAATGCAAATACAATGTGTCCGAAATGATTTAAGGATGGGCTGGCTGGAAGGCAGAGAGATGTCATCTTCTATGTGAGGGTTTTCAAGACCCACAGTCATTAGGATGCACCTTTCTGGGCAGGACTGCCCTGCTGCCCAGGAATGGATGTGCGGTAAAGTGGACCACAACTATAATTTCCATGCTGGATTCATAAACATGCACCAATGATCAAGAAGTGTGTTCTTACCAGAATAAGTACTGCAGCAGGCAGTCTGCTAAGGGGCAGGAGAACTAAAGGATGCAGAGTTTAGTCAGGATAACAATATTGGACTTTATCACTACCTTGTAAGCTCATTCCAATTCTTCCTGCTGATAAGCATATCTCTGTTGAGAGAAAGAGAGGCCAGACTAGCAGTTAACATGGAACAGGACTAAGTAATCAAGTACAGACCTGAGATCCTGGGGCTGGATTTGGAAGCAGAAAGTGATATGGGTATGGCTTCATCCATACCCTGGAGGAAGTCCTCAACTGAGCTCACATTTGGGGGAAAGAAGCAGATTATAGTATCCACATCCGAAAACTCCCTCTCTCCCACCTCAGAGGCAGCTTAGGGTCTGAATTAGAAAATGCCTCCCTCTAATGTGCTTCTTAGCAGAATGGACCACCAGTAGGACTGTGGCAGCAATTTAGCCTTTCACTCCTAGTGTTTCAAGCCCCCAGTGTGGGTGAGATAGAACCCAATGTTTGGGTGTTACGAGATGGTGTCATGTTTTCTTCCTCTACGGCAAACAGAAATCTCATGACTGCTTATCCCCAGGCACACTGTCCTCCCCGTGGTCCAGAGCTGGTCACCTCTGGTGGAGATCACTTGTGTTTACTCCAGTGTGTCTCTATACCCTCTCCTTTTCCTCATGAGCCATGATGTGCAAGAGGGTATGAAACACTGCCCGAGCCAAGACTCTTGTAGGGAGGGAGGACTAAGTGTGAATATGGACATGTCTCTGCCTGGGAAACTTCCCGTTACCTAGTCCCAAGATTTATTAGAAGGGGCAGATGGATCTAGTCAAGCTCACTTGGAAGCACCCCTACAGGTATGAGAGAGTAATAGCTCTCAAATCTGTTAGAACCGCAATTCCTAAAATTTAGTGTGATCAGAGTCTCCTGGCAGGCAAATTAAAACAGTTTCCTGGGCCCTTTCGCCAGGGATTGTAATTCAGTAGATTGGAGTGGGGCTAACACATTTGCATTTTTGACAAGCTCCCAGCTGATACAATGCTGCTGGTCTGAGGACCTTACTTTGAAATTAATGTAGAAAAAGATGGAAAAAAAGCAGGAGGAGAAAGGAGGGAGACAGTGAGCTACTGGAGTCCCTAGGGTGTTCATTTATATATGGGATAGCCTATTTTGGGGGCGGGAAGGGGGGATCTATAAAAATTCCTAGCTTTTACTCTTCCCTGCCACCTAAACATTGTTTGCTTTGTGAGCTCTGCTTCTTGCTTTCCCCGACACAATGAGGGAACTAGTTGCCTAGAGTTCAGAGGGGCAGAAAATGAGACTGGGGGATGGAGAGAGACCTGGAGAGATGAGAGGAAAGGGAGAGGGAGGAGGGACAGGAGCTAGGGGCCTAGTGATGCAGGAGTTTTCTGGGCAGTTTAGGTGAGAGGTGTGAGAGTGGCTGTGGGCCATGAGGGAAGTGGATGGGAGAAGAAATAGAATTTTTTGAGTGCTATGGCCCTCCGGGTGCCAGGGTATGAACTGAGGCAGCACACAGGTGTTTTAGAAATGCAAGACAGAGCTCAAGTTATTTTGAAATTACTTTTTGGTTGCTGGATGGCGTGTCTCAGGATATGACACTGCTCCGAGACTCTGGTCTTTGGCTTCACTAGGGTTACAATGGCATGATAGTTCTGATGCATCATGTGTGGGAGACTGGGGGGCCCAAGTGGGCCCCACTTGGTCCCTTATCCTCATTAAGACCCTTCCTGTTTCTCACTGGGCCAACTGTTGCAATGGTTCCCTACTGATAACCCTGCCTTGAGGCCTGCCTCCCTCCAATCCCTCCACACACAGCCATTAGGCTGATTAGCCTAAACCAGAACTCTGATCACAGTAGCCACCTCCTGTGGCATCTGCCACAGAGCCCTTGAGTTAGAACCCCAGACTCCCCAGTGTGAGAAGAGGCTCTCGTTTCCCCTCCAAGACTCTTGTAATGGAGAGATTCTTACAGGTTCCACTGACTATTGATTTTAACCAAAATACCTTTCAAGGCATACAAGGCTTCATATTCCTTGTTCCAACCTATGCTTCTAGTGTTCTTTCCAGCCACATGTACCTCACACTCCACCCCTCTGTTCCTTGGACTGTTACTTACAGTTCCTCACCACTATGCCTTTGCACGTGCTACTCATGCAACCTGGAATGTTTTCCTTACCATCTCTGCCTAGTAGGACCAACCCATTCTTTGAGGCCTAGCTCAAACGACTCCCCTCTAGGAACCTTTTCTGATCTTCTCTACTCATCTCTCCCACACGGAACTTTATTAGTACTTTCCTATATCTCAAACTCTGCTTACATTCTAGTTGTCTGTGTTCTATCTTATCTATCCGCCTAGACCTGTGCTGTCCGATATGGTAGCAACTAGCCACGTGTGATTATTTAAATTAATTAAAATGAAATAAAATTTAAAATTCAATTCCTCAGTTATCCTAGCCACATTTCAAGTGCTCAATAACCCACGTAGCTAGTGGTTACTATATTGGACAGCACAGAAAGGGAACATTTCCACCATTGCAGAAAGTTCTACTAGACAATGCTGGAGCCATGTGTCATTCACTCCCTCTTGTGTTTATTGAATAAAAACTAGTCGCATTTTATTGGTTGTTTT
Organism: Tapirus indicus; assembly: GCA_031878705.1. Lineage (NCBI taxonomy): Eukaryota > Metazoa > Chordata > Mammalia > Perissodactyla > Tapiridae > Tapirus > Tapirus indicus. The sequence continues at coordinate 16,305,229 of CM062920.1, forward strand.
GTCTTGATTTCTCACCCAGCACTGGAGCTTTATATTTTCAGCTTTTAAAAAGGCATATAGTACTACCTGTTCCTTGCTCTCTTTTTTGAGGATGGGCTGTGTTCTGTTGAGGTGAAGCCCCATCTCCTCTTTCTATGGGTTGTCTTCACTACAGGGCCTTTCTGAGAGTTGTTTGGTGTGTCATCTTCCACTGAGGTGTGTCCCAGGTCCCTTCCCATGGCCTAACCCTTGAAAAGTATTCCTTACTTATGAGGTCTCTGCCTTGGAGGAAAGAGCAGAGGCCTGTAACCCTCAGGGTTACACTGCCAGCCAGGAGAGGATACCTGTTCTTCGAGACAGACCCTCACACCTGCAGGGGCAAAAGACACGGGCACAGGACACCCATGACAATTAGCCGTGGCATTTTGAGGGATCCTTTCTAATTAACCTCTTGCAAAATCGCTTGTCTATAGAAGGGGCTTCTGGGAAGAAACCACAAGGCCAGAGTGACCACGAGAGGGCACCAGCGCACCTTAAACAGTCTTTACCTTCAAAAACCTCGGGGAGGTTTCTCTGCTTTACAAGGGCAGGACAGAACGAATACACATTGGATCAGAAAGGAAGAGAAAAAAGAAAAAAAAATCATCATATTGTGATGTTTAACTGGAAGGCCTGCTTACCATGTATTTTTGCATTCAGGATCTCCTTAAATATAGGGATCACAAGAACGTTAGACATAATAGACAGATAAGGGATTAGATTGGAAATACTTCAAGTAAGGGTGTGAATAGGTCAGTAGACTTTAAAACAGAATAAACCTCACTTCGAAGCAAGGTAGCTATGGAAACATTACCAAAATCACTCTGTTACTTCACGGCTGCAGTGGTTTCTGCAGCCAGGAAATGCTGTCAAGGGAGAGCAGAATATTATTTTCTTATAAATAATACAACACAGGATCCTATATGGAAAGTTGCAAGAAATTAGATTTCAGAGGTAGAGATGTTTCAACAAAAATACCCAATAGCTTTAATTTGGCTCTGATAACTTAGCTCTGGGTTTGCAGTTGTTAAGTTTTTCTCTATCTGCATTTCCCTATTGCAGAAAGGGAACTGATGAGAGATTTATTTCCATGTCTCTGGATGTATTATATACACACATATGCTTGCACATTTAGCGTGGCTGGTAGAATTCACCCGTTCACCCCTGGTATGACCCATATGAGGACAGGTGACCAATACTTAGCCCTTAGATGGGGTTTACTTTCTTGTAGAGGATAGGCCTGGAGCTATGCTGCCTAAGGCCACAGGGTTCTGCCACTGACTCTCAGAGATCCTGGACCAGCAGCCCATGCCCTCAAGCTCCCAAGCAAACCCCAATGAGCACATAAAGGTCGTTATACATGGCTGTTCCCTGACCATGCTGAGAATGTAGGTGGAGGTGTAGGTAAACAAAGTGGGTTGATATAAGAGGGGTAGGGGTTTGGTAAGCAGGGTGAATGTGGTACCTGCCCTGGAGATATGGTAAATGTCATTCTGGTGGCACTCGAGACAAAGAGTGAAATTTCGATGCTATTATGAGGTCGTTCAGTCAGATGCCCAACACGCCCCCATCCTGGGTTCACAAGCACCCCTTCTCCTCCAAAGAGGAGACAAGCACCCCCTCCTCCACAGAGTTTCAAGGGAGGTGTATATGCAAGGAACAGTAACAAACTGGGAATCAAATACCCAATATGACAATGCAGCATGCTCTAGTAAGAGACTGAGTTGTCCATGTGCCTGAGGTCTCAAGACTAAGACATCAGATCTTCTAGCTCCCCTGAATGTAAATCTTGGTATATTAACTCTACCAGGCTGGACACAGAGAAAGGAAGACAGAGAGGTGAGGGTGGGTGGCAATATACAGAGCAGGCCATGGCTTAACTGCACGTATGGAGAAAGAAGAAAGGAAAAGAGCAGAGTAGCCCTGCCTATTATTTAAAAAGAAAGAAAGTGATTCATTCAATATCCTGAGGGTGGGGGTGGGGTAGGGATTTTGTTTGGTCAAACTTGTCCTAGGGAAAGAGATTTTAGGTTTCTCTCTGTCTAGAGAACTGAATCTAACACTTCAGTGAGGGTCAGAATCACCTGGAGGGCTTATTGAAACACAGGTTGCTGGTTCTCCATCCCAGAGTGTCTGATTCAGTAGGTCTGGAGAGGGGCCAAAGAACTTGCTAACAAATTCCTGGGGATGCTAATGCCTCTGGTTCAAGGACCACATTTGAGAACCACAGATCTAGAACATTGTGAGTGGTTTAGGTAAAGTATCAACAATGTAGGTGTGATGTGGATTTAAATTCTATCCCTGAACTAGAAACCAACAAAGGGCTCATTACTTAAAAAAAAAAATTTATAATCCACACATACATTTCCCCCATTTAAAGTGTATAATTCAATGGATTTTAGTATGTTCACAGAGCTGTGCAACTCTGTTGGATAACCTTCATCACCCCAAAAGGAACCCCATACATATTAGCAATCACTCCTCATTCCTCTCAACTCCTCCAGCCCTAGGCAATCACTAATCACTTTCTGTTTCTATAGATTTGCCTATTCTGGACATTTCATGTAAATGGAATCATACAATGTGTGGTCTTTTGTGACTGGCTTCTTGGCATAGTGTTTTCAAACTTCATCTATGTTGTAGCATGTATCAGTATTTCATTCCTTTAATAGTGCCTAATAATATTTCATTGTATGTGCACATACCACATTTTATTTATCCATTCATGAGTTGATGGACATTTGGGTTGTTTCCACTTTCTGGCTACTATAAATAATGCTGCTATGAAGATTCATGTACAAGTTTTTGTGTGGATATGTGATTTCATCTTTTTTGGGTATATACCTAGAAATGGATTTGTTGGGTTGTATGATAACTCAATATTTAGCATTTTGAGGAATTGCCAACTTGTTTTCCAAAGTGGCTAAAATTTTATATTTTATATTCCCATCAGCAGTGAGGATCCAGTTTCTCCACATCCTTGCCAGCCCTTTTCTTTTGATTGTAGCCATTCTAGTGGGCCTTCAGTGGTATCTCATGTTGTTTTGTATTTCCCTGATGGCTAATGATGTTGAGCATCTTCATGTGCTCATTAGCCATTGTATGTCTTCTTTGGAGAAAAGTCTCTTCTAATTCTTTGACCATTTTTAAACTGGATTATTAGTCTTTTTATTGTTGAGTCATAATAGTTCTTTATATTCTAGGTATAAGTTCTTTATCAGAGATTTGGCTTGAAAACATTTCTCCCATTATGTGTGGGTTGTCTTTTCACTTTCTTGACGGTGTCCTTTGAAGAACAAAGGATTTTTAATTTTGATAAAGTCCAATTTATCCATTTTGTCTTCTATCACTTATGCTTTTGGTGTCATGTCTAAGAAACCATTGCTTAATCCAGTGAAATAAAGTGAAAAATCATGAAGATTTATTTCTATGTGTTACTCTAAGAGTTTTATAGTTTTAGTTCTTACATTTATGTCTATGATCAATTTGGACTTAATATTTGTGTATAGTGTAAGAAAAGGGTCCAACTTCATTATTTTACATGTGGATATATTGAGTTGTCACTCATTACTTTTCAAAAACTGTAAATTAAAAAAAAGCTACAGCAATAAAAGAGCCTCCTTTCTTTGCAGAAACTTTCTGAATATTGATGTGGTTTGAACAGTATTTCTGTGGCTTTGCTCACACCTGATCAAATACATTCATTCTTCCAATAAGTACTTTCAGAGCATCTACTTTGTGCCAAGCATACCTAAGTTGCGATGATACAGCAATAAATAAGGGATAGTCTTTGCCTACATGTAGCCTACAGGCTACTGAGGAAGATGGGTAGAAGCAAATAAATGAATCAACGTATAATATACTGCAGTTGTGATAAGTATTATGAAGAAAAGGCAGAGTAAGAGGATAGAAGTGATGTGCGGGCTGGGGAGAGAATGCTACTTTATATTGACTAGGAAAGTCAGGGAATGCTTCTATAAAGTGGCCACATTTGTTTGGTGACCTGAATTAAATAAGGGGGCAAGTCACGTAAATATCTGGAAGAAAAGTGTTCCAGGCAGAGGGAAGAATGATGCAAATGTCATGGGGCAAGAGTGTGCTTGGAGTCTTCTAGGAAGAGTAAGCAAAGCAATGAGGTTAGAGTGTGGTGCATGAGGGGAAGAGAGGTGAGAAATGGTGCTGGAGAGGTGGTCAGGGACCCATAGGAAAACTAGGCTTCCCAAGAGTTTTCTGACATTTTGCCTCGCAAAGCACTTTGGCCTACAATATTTGCATTGGTCTTGAACAAAAGTCAATACCATTCTTTCTTCCACTTTGAATCTAGTGCCTGTCTCAAAACTTTTAGTGGACAAATTAAGAATAAAGAATACAAATAAGTTATGAACATAATTCCAAGGCATAAATTTCCTTGAAACAAGCAAACACCAAAATAATTTAAAAGAAAAAAGTAATTCAAAAGAAGAGTCTTCAGAGTCCTTCTTTTGTTTTCCTTTGCAATTTCCATTAACCAAACCTTCCCCCTTTCTTTGTTTAAGGTCCTTGGCCAGGTCTGCTGGCTGCCCACCAAAGTCTCCTCTCCCCTTCAACTTAGTAATAGGAAGCAGCTGCCCAGCCAGAGACTACATGCTCCCATACTCTCTTGCAGTACTTGGGGCCATGGGCTAGTTCTCACCAATGGAATACGGGTGGAAGTGATGTGTACCACTTCTAAGCTGTGGCCTTTAACAGGCAGGTGGACCTTCTCTAAATCTTTTCCTTTTCACCATTTGAATGCAGATGTTGCAGAGGATCGTGGGGGTGTAGGGGATTAGATAGCCAAAAATTGGAAGAATTCTGGATCCCTGTATCAGTGTGTGAGGAGCTTCATGCTGATCCAGAAATGCTTGCCTTGGATTATGTGGGCAAATTTATACTTCTTTTATGTTTGAGCTATTACATTCGTGGATGTGTTTGTGATTGTTTACAGCAATTTAGCCTACTGTAACTAATATAAACTCAACTTGGACAGAAAGACCAAAAATAGACTACGTGGAAAACTAGACTGAAGGGAACTGGGATTGAGAACAATACTAGATTGGGATCTGAGAAAGAGGCACCTGGACTGAGGAGGTTTGGGATTGAATAGCTTCCTCTCTCTGGTCATATGCATTGTTATTGTGTGGGTAAAGAGCTTTGCATTTTTGCTGTGCCTTTGGCAGCAGAGGTGAAGGGTTGGGTGTGGGTGGTAGTGGGAATGTGGCAGTGGGAATGGGGCAGATTATGAGCCTTTGCATGTGTGTTCAGGGGCACCTGGACAAGTGGGCAGAGATAGCACCTGATGTAGGGAGGGTCACTATGCTCCGAGTATGTCTATTATTGCTGTTCTGCCAATGAGCTGAGGAGTGCAGACCCCTCCATAGATTATAAACAGGAGCTTATTGGTTCAATAGCATGCTGCTTTTTTTCAAACTAAAAGAATAAAGATTTTTATTAGGTACTGTAAGTAGCATTCAATAATCTTCAAATTCACCTCATCAAAATCTAGCCACAATCAATCAAACTTAACAGTAGTTCATTCTTGCACAATTCATGAATTAGAGCAAGGCTCTCATCAACTTATATTAAGAAATTAAGGTACCTAGAAGGGCTACCTACTTAGCCCTGAGGGCAGGGAATGAGGAGCTACACCTCATTTCTGATCACTGGTGAGCTCAGCAATGGTTAATGGAAAGAGAGGTCGTTTGTATGACACAGAATTCTGGGCTGATAGCACTGCCCACAAAGGTCACATGATCACTGGTGAATCTGGGCCCCAACTTTGCTGAAAAAGTAGATGAAGGCACATTAACTTTGGGCAAGTCAAATAAGTAAGAGGTGAGGTGAATTTAGGTGAGTGTAGTAAATGATGCTGGCCAAATTTTGTCAAGCGTTTGGTAATATAAAGATGAGAAATCTGCCTCTAACCTCACCTGTGTTTGTACTTGTGTTTTCTATTCTTTTTCTCTAGAATTTAAGACAAAAGTTCAAAAGAACTTTTCACTTTTATCTCAGCTGGACCAAGAGAAAAAAGACACTTATTAAAATCTAAGCCAAGATAGGTAGGAAGAGCAAACATTCACCGGAAGGAGTTATGGTGGTGGCAATTGTCACCTCTCTTGGAGGAGCGAGGGGGCTGGGATAAATGAAGACAAGGGTCTTCCCTTGGAGAGAGGTAAGGATGGAGCTGGTTGGTCCCTTTTCCCTCTTGGAGTTTTCTGTCATAAGCTTTCTTCTGTGTGTGTTGTGTGTGTGTGTGTGTGTGTGTGTGTGTGTGTAGTTGTTGTTAACTTTTTAATTGGAAATAATTTTAAACTTGTAGTAAAGTTGCAAGAATAAGAACAGAACATAGAACAACCATATAGTCTTTCCTCATATTCACTATTGTTAACATTTTGCTGGATTTGCTGTATTATTTGCACATGATGGGCACTCTCTAACACATATATACATATTTTTTTCTAAACGGTTTGAAAGAAAGTTGTATACTTCTTTGCCCTTTACTTTTAAATCCCTCAGTGTGTATGTCCTAAGACTAAGGATAGCCTCTTAACCACAATACAGTTATCAATTTAACTAAATTTAACCTTGATACAATACTTTGATCTAATCTACCTACTCATTTCAGTTTTTTCAGTTGACTCAATAATGTCTTTTATAGCATTTCCCCTCCTTCCAGTAATGGATCCAGTTTAGGATCAGGCATTGCATTTAGTTGCTAAGTATTTTTAGTCTCCTTTAATCTGGAACATTTCTATAGCCTTTCTTTGTCTTTGAAGACATCGGCATTTTTGAAGAATTCAGGGTTTTTTTTTTTTAATAGAATGTTCTTCATTTTGGGTTTGTCTGATGTTTCTTGATGTTCAGGTTGTACATTCCAGGCATAACCTTCAGATGGCACCACATCTGGAGGCACACAAAGTCCATCTGCCTCTCATTGGTGATGCTAACTTTGTTCACCCACCTTTAAGGAGACCCTTTAAGACCATGCAGATACTCTGCTCCTCATCAACATTTCCTTCCAGATTTAGCAACCATTGATGATTCTTGCTTGGACCAGTCTTTGCTCTGGTGGTTGCAAAATGGTGATTTCCCAACTCCAGCCCTCCCCACATTTACCAGCCAGCATTTGGCATTCCCTGTGATTTTGATTCTGTTATAAGAGCAACTTTCTGTATAGAACTTAGAAGGAACTGATTCCCACGATGTACAAATTTGAATTCTATATTTGTACATGTTTTACCCTTATATCTGACAACCTACTAAAATAAGATATTGTAGAAAAACTTATCTCAATCTTGGTTTAAAAATGCTGTGTTCTGCTTTAATATTGTTTAGGTAGAATGAGGATTGTGAGTGAGTTGGAGGTCTTTAGCCCCTATTAAACAAGCAAACAAGTAAGAAAACAAGCAGTTGACTATCATGGACAGAAGGGCTGGTTAAAGAAGGCCTTCCCCTTTGTGTCAAATCACCCTCTTCTTATGAGATAAGGAGAAAAGCTACTGTGTGTGTGTGTGTGTTTGTGTGCGTGTATGTGTGTTCCACACCATGGATATTATGTGGTTTAACTCTAATCACTTTCTCTTCTTGGCTCTTGGCAAATATAGTGGAGTAGAAGGTCAATCTCTCATGCAGAAGAACAGAATGATTAGACAGCAAGACTGTTAATTAGAAAGCTAAGGCTGCAGCAGGGCACCTTCTCACTGATAAGCTGTGTGAAGGCAGCTAAAATTGTGAAAAGCTGGAGAGAAACCGTGTGGAATATTTGTTGGTGCCAAAATCTCTAATGCTCTGAGAAAAAAAAAGCCGAGTACTAAGCCCAGCAGGATTTAAACTCTAAGGAAAGATACAGGGTGAATTCTAGTTTAAGCTTTGGGCAAATGCCAAGATTAGGGTAAGCAGTGAATGATTCCTGTTAAAGGTAGTAACAAGGTATATATATTTCTTTAAATCTTGCTCTAAATGCTTTAATCAATTTTTATCTATCATAATTTGAGATGAATTGTTATGCTTTGTTAACTTAATAAAGTATTCTATTTCTATAGAAAAAGCACTGAGGCGTGGAAAAGCATGTTAACTTCTTTCTCCTGTGGGAAGCTTTTTGTTCCAATCTATGGTCACAGTCCAAGGCCAGGTCTGCCCCAGGAGCAGCCAGCTCAAACTGTAGTCATGGTTATAAGGTAGAAGAGTCTATATGTGCAAACTCCAAAACCCAAACCTACAAAGGAAGGTAGCAAACAAGTTCCTCAGAGGAATGAGAGACAATGAGAAGGGCCATGAGGGTGCCAGGAGCCCACCGGGCCGGGAATCCTGCCCTGCACATCTGATAGGTGTATGGGGCTCTGAAGTCAGGGAGATGACCTTTGGCATAGACACCCATTGAAAAGTTGGTGAGGACTTGCATACATCAGCCTCTTTTTCTAGATGCCTCTTATCCACACTACAGGGACAATCTCTGCCATTTTCCAAACTCCTTCTGCCACGTTGCTGCTCTTGCTGATGCCACACAGCCTACACTACTAAGGCCTGGGGCCCTGGTAAGAGAGTATTTTCCCCTAAATGTTAGAAAAAGTAAAGGGATTTCCAGAAGAGATGCCTTGGAAACTGTTGATATACACTGCAAAGCATGGAGGCAAAAGGCCTTCCTAATTAAAAAGAAAGATGTTTGGAGGACAGGCAGGGAGATGACACTGTAAGGGTGAAAGCCCTGGCAACGATAGTTTTGGGTTTGAGTCAGCCTGCCATTTCTAAGCTGGGTGATCTTGAGTGTTAGTTTCCTAAACTCTCCAAATATCAGTTATGTCATTCTCATCACAGAGTTAAAAGTGCTTACCTCTTCGTGTTGTGAGGAGTAAATTTAATAATTTGTATTTAATAATTTATATATCTTTTGGTACAAAGCTTGAAACACGGTAAGCATTACATAAATGGTAGCAGGTATTAGTAGCTATTATTGTCATGCCTGAATTACAGTGCCTGATATTGAAATTCCTGTGCAGTCTGCCTCCAGCCTGCCTACTCATCTTGTTTCCTACCATCCATTCATTCTTTCATTTCTGCAGTATATGTTCACCGTGAACATGCACCAGCCTCCAGCTAGCCCTGTGCCCATTTCCTCTCCTTATTCTCACCTTTGTTCTTACTATGGCTTCTGAATGAAATGCTCCTTCCCATGCTTTTGTCTCATCCCCTGAGTCTCAACTTAAGTTCCATTTCCTAAAACCCTTTAAAGTTATTTCTGCTCACTTTGGGCTCTACCTCTCTGAATCACTATTGTGATTACTGTTTGTATCACAGAGTTTAGTGCTGGATTATATGGAGAAGAACTTTCTGTCATAATGGAAATGTTCTATAGCTGTGTTGTCCAGTATGGTAGCTACCAACCGTATGTGGTTATTCAGCATTTTAAAAGTGGCTAGTGTGACTGAAGAAGTTAATTTTTAATTTTATTTAATTTTAGTTAAACTTTACATTTGAATGGTTACCTTGGCCCAACATGTCAACCATCTACCTTGACAAATGCTCTTGTGAGAGGTAATACTAGGGTGTTCCCACTGGCCTCCTGGGGCCAAAACTATCTTCTCTTCCCATGGTGTCCTATAGAGAAATCGTGGCATGGAATTAGAGGAGGAGGAAAGACATGAGATAGAGAGGCAGTGCTCAATCAGAGGGGCTTGGTGTGAGTTAGACTGAAGTTGGGGTGAATGGGAGGGGGTCCGATGCCTCTTATCTGTTTATGAGTAATCCTGTAGAATTGGCTGCGCTGTTCAGCAGGATTTACAGGAGCCCTGCCCCGGTGATCTGGCAGGTCTTGAGGCTTCCATGTGAGTGAGGTCTCTTGTGGGGGCCCCTGAGTCACTGTGGCTGACCTGTGGACTGGACACTTGCAGGGATCCCTGGAGTCAGTGCTGTGGCATTCCCCCTGGCCTGGCCTAGGCCTCTGCTTGACCCTTCCTTCCTGACCTGACCCTTCTTGGAGAATCCTCACCCTGATGCTCAGCTCTGGCTCCTGATTTCAGACTCCTCAGAACTGCCTCAGACTCCTCCCTGGCTATCTTGTCTATTCTTCTGTGTTTCCCAGTAGTTCACACACTTTTAGAGGTCAAAGACCCATTTGAGAAGCTGATGAATGCTATGGACACTCTTCTTAGAAAAATGCACATGGCCACATTCATATGCAATTTTGCATACTATTTCTGCAGAGTTACAGATCCCTCGAAGCCCAGGCCTAGTCTGAGATCTTTGGTTAAGAACGCTTTCTTTAATCTGACCTTAGACTTTCCGTATGCTATTCTTTCCTCTCTCAGCTCCAGCTCAGCTCTAATTCTGTTATCATTGGGTAATGTTCTGATGACTGGTTCAGGGCTCTAGTTACCTTAATAACAAGAACAGTCACTCTAAATAGCTATGATGAGTATTTCAGTCACTATAAATATCTATCCCCATTGGTAGGTTAATAGATTGGCTGTATGGCTTATAAAGCCTTTCCCCCCTTTGCAAAAGAGTTTTTAAAGCCTGGTTCTATCTAGATGAAATAATACAATTCATAAAACAGAGGTCCTGAGCTCCAGACTCTGCACTGAGAGTGCCCTCCCCACCCCACCCTCACCATCTCCAGTTCATTAGAGGTTTTCAGCCCTGGAGCTGTCATGCAGTGTCATTTGTATCCTTAATTGAACTTTGAATTTGCGCTTCCCTAACTCAACTGGGAAGATCACCATTTCTTCTGATCTGACCTGATCCTCTAACTCATAGACCACAAAGGTTTAGAGTTAGAGGACACATCGAGACCGTTTCTTGCAGAGGCCCAGGGAGGGAAGTGCTTGGTCCAAAGTCCCACAGCTCGTGGGTGACAAGACAGGGCTAGAATCCAGATGACTTCTCTTCCAGTTCAGTCTCTCAATTTCTCTATGCTCTACGGGTGATTTGTCCTCGAGTTTTAGATAAAATGACTTCAGAACTAGAGCCCGTGTCATGTGTGTAAGGAAACCTTATTGCATGCCTTGGATATATTCTTGCAAACTTGATAATAAAGTGAATTTCAGTAAATTATGTATTTAATCATGTCTTTCAAAGATTAGAGATATATTCCTTCTGCAAAGAATTTCAGCCTTGAGTATACACTTGGATATAATAGAAAAGACCCACCTGCTTAGAGGGAAAAGAATTTTCTGATGAAATATTAAAATAATGTTCAGAATAAACCTACAAATATTAAGGTGTGAGACAACAATCTTTTTTGTCTAGAGGAAGATATAGCCTGTCTATTTCTTTAAATTTAACATGTATTTTTCTCTATCCACAGGTAAATTTTCCTTTTGAAAAGCTCAAACTTTTATTTCTTCTTTCTGAAGGGTTTATCTTGCATGATTACCATTAATTGTTTGTTTAACAGCCTGGATTAGCTTGCTGCAATGTTTGCTTAGTATCTTGTGTAAATTCTTTACCATTAAAAGTCAGTTTTCCTGATGGCGTTATTAGGATTTATTATTTCTGTAAGTATGACTTTCTCTGTCATGGGGTTTCTGTAAGTGGAATAGACAAAGAAAGAAGCAGTTATTTTGGCTTTTAGTAGCCATAGGACAGTCTATTTTATAATTTAATTAAAAAAACTCTAAAAGGTTCTATGAGATAACATAAAGTTTCAGATTCTTTAGAAAGAAAGTCTGATGTCAGTTTTTCTGTCCTCAGTTACTGGCCCTGGTCATCTTTCCTTTGGCCAATGCGATCATAGTAACTGCCTTCACCTAGTCCCATGGCCAGTACATTTTGTACTGTCGATGATTTCAGGAGGAAGGAAGAGCTTACACAAATGAGCTGCAGAGAGAATCCTCAAACTTTATATTAATTAATAATTTCAGCCTGCTCCCCCACTAAACTTTTAACTAGAGCAGCTAATAGGAAGCAAATGGATGGGTTTGAATTTCGTCTCCTTTTGTTTTCCCTGCTCACTCTCTGGAAAAGAGGCTAATGAGCAGTGAAATGGCCAGGCGTGAGCCGCCAGAGGAGAGGAGAGTCTGCCTGGGGAGCCTGCCGGCTAGGTAATTGGCTCCTGAATTATCACAAGGTGCCCCACTGTTTTATGAAGGTGTCTGAAATACCCAGGACCCAGTGTTGAGGGGAGTAAGGAGAAGAAAAGATGGTGTTCCAATTGGCATGATGTCCACTTTACCCATTGGATTGGAGCTGTACCCCCAAAGAAGGCTCTTCAGAGAAAAAGTAATAGAAGGCAAATGTTGGTTTGGAAAGGGTAACAAACCTGTTAGTGTTTATAGTACAGATGCTGACACTGTTTAACCTAATAGCAAGCTGTTGCCTAAGCATCTTTCAGAGGGTAATTAAAAGGCTCCAAGAAGCACCGAAACCAATTATATTAAAATTTTATTTGTAGGGAGTGCTTAAGACTTAAGGTAACAAAGTCAGAATTCGTAACCCAATGGAAGATGTCTTCCTGCCACAGGCAACAGGGATGGTGCCAAGGAGATCCCAGTTAAAGACCAGGGCTTAGTTGCAAAGGTGGAGACCTCAAATCAGCTTTCCTCTGACCCAACCCAGTGCTTCTTTAATGAGGGAAGGAAAAAGTTCACTATTGCAACATTATTAAGTAGAAATTAGAAGAAAGAACTGGTTATTCCTTTGGAAAAAAGGACCAAAGAAAGGGTGTGGGCCTGCCTGAAGAAGTTTCAGCAGCAGCAAGGTGAGAAAAATCAATGTTGAGAGGGCTCTGAGAAGACGCGTTTTTCTGAAGAGCTGCATTCTTCAGGCATAATGAATCGGTCACGTTTGCTGTTCGCTTGTTTGCTCTTTGCCAAAAAATCCACCAGGTCAATCTGGGTGTCCCAGCTGAATTCCAGAAGAGATGCATCAAGAGGTCCAGCTGCTCATTCTGAGACTGTCACTGACTGGCTGTGTGACCTCAGAGGAATCACTTTTCTGCTCTGAGAGTTAGTTTCTTAGCATCCATAAAGAGAAAGGAACACTTCTAGCTCTAAAAAGGGTCAATCCTGTTTTCACAATACTTTGGATTCAGAAAATGCTTTCTCTTCTAACCCTCATATTTGGAAAATGCTGTCAGTCCTTAAATCCCCTCTGTAATTCACAGGGATTAGTTTCCTCTTATTGCAGTAGGAGCTATGGGGAGTCAGTAAAGTTAAGTGGCAGGCACAGGGTGACCTTGTCACCTTTCAGAGGAGGACAGAGAACTATACTCCTGACTTCAGCCCAGAGCTCGAGCCATTCAGGCCAGAATTGTATGGAAAATGAAAAAGAGTCTGACGGAATTTGATGTTTGGTGTTTTCTTTAACTACAACAAATCAACTCAGTCATGCGGGCCTTTCCATTTTCTCACCAAGCCTCTCTGCCTTTTTGTTCCTTGACCAGAGGTCATCAGTGGTGACTGCAGCCAAAGATGCCAGGATGGGATGTCATCTGTTGCTACATCTGTGGGGTGGGGGATGTGAGGTGAGGGCCCGCACATGTGGAGACAGCTCACGAATCACAAACTTCCTTCCCAGGAGGATCTCTTGGCACCCATTCTCCACATTCCCAGCCAGGGCTGTCTCCAATGTCTATGTGAGGAGCTGCACTGACTGAAAAATTGGGGCCCTTTGCAAGGAGGTATCTTTGGCTGGCAGCTCTCACCCGTGCTTCTTGGCCCCACCAGCGGTGAGCAGCCACAAGTCAGCCTTCCAGCTCTCTGCCACAGTCCTCGAAAATGGCTCTGAGTGTTCCTGGGGCATCTCAGGTATGTTCAGCACATTGGCATTTGATACTTTCAGCACTTTCTCTCTCCAGCTCTGGCTCATATGATGCTGACTCTTGTCACTGCTGCTCTAGGTCTTGGTATACAATTGGATATAACAGAAGTATAATATAAAGAATTCCTGAGCTTGGAATTGAGGGTGCCACTTCTGATTGTGGCCCATTAGACTTGAAACAAACTTCTCTACCTCCTTTTTCTCTTTTCTTAGGATAGGACTTCCTCTGGAGGGTCCTCGGTTCTTCACATGAATAGACCCTTCATGTTTGAGTCTTCAGGCTCAAGCTGCAGTCCTCACCGTAAATTCTAGACATGGAGTCAAAGCTGGCCTACAAGCTGCTGATATGGGGGGTCCATGATGCCCAAAGACAGAAGGGAAAATCCTCAGTTAGCTCACTGCTCCCCACAGTGTGAGCTCTCCCATTATGGGACAGTAGGGGAGGAGGGTATTTGGTCCCCAGTTTTGTGGCCTTGCTGCCCTCTCATAATATAACCTAGGCTCCCTTTGACCAAAGTGAAAAGTGGAGAACTTGCCTTTGTTATGAGGCTCTCATCTTTCTCTGCTTCTGCAACCCTTCAATGCCTGTCACTGGAGGTGTGGTGTTCTAAAGCTCCACCTGCCTGCTTGGACTCTCCATGTGCTGCCTGACCTGGTCTGACCACCGTTCAGGGTCCTGTGCTGTGAGCTTTCCTCTTTGTTTCTTCTCCATTAAAGCTTACCTGTCCAGGGTGCCTTTCCATCAAGAACTGATCTTTTCTGGAAAATGATAAATCACTTTAAGCTGAGATGTTGGATAATGATAAAGACTTTGTCCTACCTCTTCAGCAGGCTGTTCCTGATGGAATGTGATTAAAGCTGAGAGGTGACACCCACCTTTTGGCTTTTGGGACTGAAGACCAAGAGCCTTGCCGTGAACATAAAAATGACAGTTCATCTGGGAATGGGTGGGTGCCCTGCCTGTCAAGGCAATCCACACATGTCCTTCACTTACCTCTTTACCATCCTCCAGGATCCTTATAACCAAAGCTTATGGTTGGATGACTATTTAGACCCACAGCATGCTGCCTCTCTGACAAGGCACTTTTGCCTGATGATATTTAAGATAATACATCATTGTCTTTCTGCTAGAGTAAGGTAGGCTGACAGAGAAGATCAAGTCTGGGACTTCATTCAGTAGGCAGCAGAGGAGTTGAAGGTAGATAGAATAGAATTAAAATAGTAACCTCTGGAAGCCCTGGAGGAAAGAGAAGTAGGTGAGGATAGAAGCAGTCAGAAGAGGGTACTGGAAATATTTGACCCCAGTTATTTTAGGGAGATCTGGGTTACGGACATAGAGAAGTTTAAGGAGAAATAAGGCAAGTGGGTGGAGGGAGAGGTACTGAGTGGGTTGGAATGAATGATCTCCTTGGAGGAGCCAAGGTTAAGGTCATAGTTAGAAACAAGGACAAGGGCAATGGTATTCCTCTGGAAGCTCTAAATGCTCACAATCACAGCAGTCCTTGCTGGGCAGATGGAAGAAAGAATGAC
This sequence comes from Tapirus indicus, assembly GCA_031878705.1. Taxonomy (NCBI): domain Eukaryota; kingdom Metazoa; phylum Chordata; class Mammalia; order Perissodactyla; family Tapiridae; genus Tapirus; species Tapirus indicus. The sequence continues at coordinate 16,320,550 of CM062920.1, forward strand.
TGAAAGGATGAATGAATACTGCCAGTATACTCTCTGAGCTTACAAAGACTTGTTGGGTGAGTCAGAGTTATTAATATAAATAGTTACAGTGGTAACAATATGTCCCAGTGACAGTCCTATTTTAAAAATTAACTTTAAAATCTATTTTAAAATGTTGCTCTCAATCTTCTGTACATTCTCTTTTGCATTCCTTTGAGGACTCAAGTCTGTTATTTACAGTGTTTATTACTTTTAAGCATATGGGAGTACATATGATGTCTGTCCACATTTTTCTAGAGCCAGTAAACAGACTGGGAACAGGACCAATATGGTCATATTCATTCTGCCATTGACCTTGTGCAGGCTCTCCAAGGTCAGTAATGGTGGTTGGATTTTTGTCAGAATTGACTTGTTTTCAGCAGGAGCTGGGTCTCCCGCCTACCAACGTCTGTAATCTTTCCTTACTATCTAGCCTGCTGTAAAATTACTAGTACAGTTTCCCCAGGCAATGACTTGGTGATTTTCTACTTTTTTATTGATCAATAAACAGTTTTAAACCAAAAAACCCCACAGTGAGAATACAAACTTATTTGGTACTTGTAACTACCTGCCTTGGAGAAGAAAGAGGGATTGCAAAGATAAGAGCCTCAGGCTCTTGCTGCCTTCTTGACGCCAACACCACTAGAAGAAGATAGAAAAATACGGCCATAGGTTAACAAAACAATGTCTGACACTCTGACACACTATGCTAAATAACGGATTGTTTCCCTTGAAATTAACCCATTGTTTCCCTGACCCCCAGATATATGCATCACCCTCTGTAACCTTCAAGAAGGCAGGCTTCAAGTTTTGTGTTCACTGCTGTTTTCCTCCTGCCAAGCACTGTGCTTGGCAGTCAGGAAACAGTTGTAGAATAAATAATATAGCTATCAAGCTTGAGAATAAGAGGGCAAATTTATTCCTCTGTTATATTGAGACTGGTTTCCAGTAATTCCCTTGCGTAAGTCTGATCTCTCCAGTTAGACTTAAGGAGACATCATAGGCCCTATGTGTTTCTCTTCTCTGTGCCAGCGAATTTAGTTTATGCTCGTGGAAATACCTCTAGGTAGTAATGACTTCGTCTCCAATGGTATGGCTTCCCATCATCCCATTTGTTTCCTTTTGGTTTTGTTTTTGGGTGAATAGAATTTTGAAAAGAAGTTTAGAAAATAAAGCAATCTTTTTAGTAAAACCAAATCAATAACCAGCTAAGGATAACAGAAAATTTGTGATTTGAGTTAAAGACTGTCCACATGGGTACATTTTGAAGCCTGGGAGAGGTTTCTTCTCACATTTGTTGATATCATTTGTTTTATCCAAGGAGAATTTGGAATGGAGATGAAGTGAGAGGGTGTTTTTTGGGGGAGGAATATTGTGTCATTTTGCTTTCCTGATAAGAATTGTTGAGAAAGAGTTGACTATTGTTTTTCTTGTTTTCCATGGTGACATCAACTGACCAACACCTGTTGTCTCTGTAACGCTCATGACCCAGAGCAGACAAATTCAGTGATGACACAGGCAGGGTATCAAGAAAAAAGGAAGGATAGAAGAGCTAGTTTATAATTCATTAAATCTTCCTTAAATAAAAAATGTATTTTTATTCACCAAACATAGAATCACAGACATTGGGACCTGGAAGGGCCTTGGGAGTCCCTATTTCAATCTGCTCATTTTACACACAAGGAAACATCCAGAGCAGCTCATGACTGTCTGAAGTCACATAGTGAGTCAGTGGCAGAGCCCTCCCACTCTGGACCTCAGCCCTGGTTGCCAATAGGGATCACAACCCCTGATTGTCCTCTACAGTGACACCCACAGGAAAAAAATATGTGTTCCAGTTACAGATGGGAGCTCAAGTAGCCATTTTCCTTCATGCCTTTGCTGGTCTGTTTTCTCCCAAGTGGCCTCCTCATGTTGCCTGGTACCTTGGGCCCCAGTGGGGCCCTTTCCAGGGCATTGACAGGAGGCCTGGGCACCCAGCTGGGAGTGAGGCTTACTGCCATGAGGCACACCAGGAAGGCCTTCCAGTGCCCATGGCCTCTGTGTGTCATGGCTCCAGCCCAGCAGACCAGTTGCAGTGAGGCATACGGCCTTTCACTCAGTCAACCGAGGAAAACTCTGTCCTTTTCAAAATGTCCCAGAAAGCCAAAATAACTCAGATTTCCCACGCAATGTTAGAGCAGATTTATGCCCCTTTAAGAACACATGTGGTGTAAAAAGACGAAGGGAGAGAGGGCCTAAAGTTTTACATATGGCACCAAGGTAATCCTAGCCGAGTTGGCTTCTCTCTGGAGAGCGCCTGCAGGGAGGGTATAATTAGAACAGAGATAGCCATCCCGACAGATCTATACTTGAGCAAATCGTGGCTAAGACAAAATTGGAACCAAGGCTAAATTTATCAATAATGGGGTTTAAAAGAAGGAAAAGAAGACAAATGAAGTTGAAATTTCTCCTTGTTTATTTTAATGTGCAGAACATTTTCTAGCTGATTTATGCCACAGATTCAGTGTATTTTTCATTTTTTATTTATTTTGCAGTTAATTGGATTTCCAGGCTTTGCAGCCAAGCCACTGCAATTGATCCCTGAAAAGATGGATTTATTGCTTAGACAGGCAGAATTCTGACAATCTTCAGAGGATGGAAAATAAAAGAAAACAACCCATACCCGGAGCATTGTGGGTCACCATTGGGTCAGACCTGCAAGATATGTTACAGCTGGCAAGTTTATGCGAAAACTTCAGTGCAAGTAATCTTGCTAAATGGGCAGCACCAGGACCCAACCCAATATCCTATTTTGTAGGATATTGTCAGTGATCCATGCTGAGGAGGAAATGTAGCCTAGGGTGGGGACCCCAAGGTAGATGTGAGATCCCAGACAGATTGGACCTATGGTTGGAGAACTGACTAAAATTGAAGCAGCTCACACCTTTGGTGGCTCAATCTGGAATGGGACTTTCTTTTGCCAGGGAGGTGGCTCTGTCGGATTGCCATAATGGCTCAGGGTGCAGAACCAATATGGAACTCATGCCTTCAGTTACTCTTTTGCAGAGGATCCCGGAAATTTGTTAGTTGAGAAGCAGCAGAACACTGCCCTTAGCTCTGCAAAAACCTGACATCCATCCAACCATTCACGCACCCATCCATGTAATAATTTTTATTGAGCCCCTGCTATATGCTAAGCACTTTGCCCTGTGCTGAACATAGAGGAATGAATAATAAAAAAAAATGTAGTTCCTACCCTCATGGAGCTTATAGCCTACTGGGAAAGTAATTATAAGTTTGCTGAGAGTTAGCAAAGAGAAGTTCAGGTTGCTGCAGGAACATATTACAGGTGGACCTACCCTGGTCTGGGGTTTGCAGAAAGCTTCCGGGAGGAAATGCTGTGAGCTGAGAGCTGAGAGACTGAATATATTAACAGATAATGGTCAGACTATATATAAAATAGAACACTGACCCATAATCAACTAGCCCAGGAAACCAACCCATTATCTACACTAACCAGCCTAGGCAGCCAGCTTTCTATAAGTCAGACTTGTAGGAAGTCAGACCACTATCTCTATCAACAAGCCCAGGAAGCCAAACAATAACTCCTATGACAATTGGCCAGGACTTGATTAATAACTGACAGCTTCCTAATTTTTATCTCTACTTCCAACTTGGGTCAACCAGAGAAAGCCAAATACGCACCCCTAACCAATCACATAGGATGCCCTACTTCTAGTTATCCCACCTACAGCTTCCCTGTGCCAATAGCCTCCAATCAGGCATACCTTTCTCTGTTATAAAGCTTTCCCACTCCTCTGCCTGCCTTTGAGTCTTTGCCAAAACTCAAGTGATAGTGGCTGACTCCCTTGCTCTAGCAAGCTCTGGATAAGTGGTGTTTGCTTGTTTGATCATTTGGTTGGTCTTTGTTTATTCCACAGACGTGAAGAATGAGTGCATGTGGGCCAGACAGTGGTGAGAAAAGAGTGTTTCAGGAGATGGAACAGCACAAAGACCCTAAGACAAGAAAGACTAAAGTACACTCTTCAAATTGAAGAATCGAATGTGACCAGGGGTGAGGGAGAGATTGGCATGAGATGGAGCTGGGAGTAGGGTTGGGGGGGTTGGGATCATGCAGGGCCTTGGGAGCTGTGTTGATGATTTGGGCCTTTATCCTAACTAGAGCTTCATTTGTGGTTGATGCTTGGAGTTTTCCTCTTACTAGTACATTTCCACGGTGACTTGTCTCCAGCTCCTGTCTGTAGCTCTTTCTGTGAGCTCCCACTTCCTACCTGAGGGCCTTCCTGCTTTGAGACCTCGTTTTCTGTTAGCATTGTTTTTGTGAGGCAGACACACAGGCAAAGACATCTTGCTGTGTGCATCTTGCTCTTTGCCTTCTGGGCAGTGGTGAAGTACCCCCCGGCTTGTCCAAGCTCCTCTCTGGGCCTGTGCCCAGCAGAGCCGAGGGGGAAAGTTCAGTGTAGCAGTGGCTATGGGGACTTATCCCCATAACTGTTCTCACCTTCTTCTACACTGATAGAATGTGTGCTCAACTAGATTAGAGCTATTTCCCAGTCAAGGTCAGGCCAATGGGATGTGAGGGGAAGTGATAAATATCACTTTTGGGATGTGCACTTAAAGGAACAGGGTGTGCCCTCCCCTTTCTGCTGTTTGGAATGTAGCTGTGGTACTGGGGGAGCCATTTTAGACCATGGGATGTACCAGGGATGGTAGAGCAACCAGAGTGCCATGACTGACGGGGACTGCTTACATCTGGAAAGTTAGGCAAGAGGGAAATATATTTCTATCTTATTCAAGTCACTATTATTTCCGTCTATGCAACCACAGATGACATATATCCCAATTCAGCAGTTCTCAAAGTGTGGTCCCAGAACCCCTGGACAGGGGGCGTTTCTGAGATTCTTTCATGAGACTCACAGTGTCAAAACTGTTCACAACAGGACTGAAACTATGTTTGCCTTTTTCACCTTCATTCTCTCATAAGTATGTGGCTGAGATTTTCAGAGGCTACGTGATGCGTGATAGCGCAACAGACTGAGTGCAGAAGCCAATGCACAAATATAGCTGTCTTCTATCCAGCCAGATATTTAAAGAGGTTTGGAAAAGTGAAAACCAATGTCATTCTTCTTAATAAAAGCTTTTTTTCCTGAAAATATAGCTATTTAAATAAATAATTTATATTTATATGTTTATTATTATTTTTAAATGAATTAATGAAGAAATTAAAAAATATCTCCTTTTAAATTTTTAATGGTAAACATGGAAAGAAGCAACACCTTCAGGAAAGCACTTTGGGGTTATCAAGAACTTTTAAGAATGTAAAGAAGCCCAAAATGCTTGAGAACCACTGTCCTAACTAACACAGGCAGCTAGACATTTCCTGTTGATCAACAGTTTCCAGCTCTAGGTCCCGTGAACCTATTGTTTTTGGGATGATCTGGGGTGGCCACCACTCCTTCTTCTTTCCACACCCTGCTTCTGATCTCTTCTCTTCTGGTACCCTTTGCTTCTCTAGGAATTGACTTCAATTTACATAGAATCCACTGGATATCTCTTCCCTCCTCCATCCTTCTTTGATTCATCCATTCACTCAACAATGAAGCTCCTAATATGGGCTAGGGATTGTGTTTGGTGTGGGGGTCAAGGATGACCAGAACATGATTCCTACTTTGGTTTGGCTCACAGTCTAGCAGTGGAGAGAGGCTGGGAACAAATAGTGGCAGCCCAGGCACTCATCAGCACAATAGTGCATTGTACAGGGCCTGGAAGTGACGCAGAGAAGGAGATGATCAGTTCTTCCTGGGGGGAAGTGGGGACAGAGGGGCAGGAAGGTTTTAAGGCAGAGGTGACTTTGGTGGAAGCTGAAAAATAAATATAATTGGCAAATTTATATGCAAGGAGTGCATGGAGGAGGAAGGGCATCCAGGCAGAGGAAACAGCAGGAGCAAAGGCACTGTGACTCCATAGGGCAAGGCGTTTTTGGAAAAGACTAAGTGGTTCATTACAGGATGAGAAGCTGGAAAGGGGCCAGGTCCCATCAAGCAATGATAAACAACTTGACTTTAATTCTTAAGGCAGTGGGAAATCATGGAATATAATTTCAAGCAGAGAGTGATGTGATCATATTTGATTTTAGAACTGTAGCAAAGGTTCTTCACCTGGTTTAGGGCTATGTTCACTTGCTTCCAAGAGAGTCTGCTATGCTTGGACATGACTAGTGGATGGGGCCTCTGTGGAGAGAACTGTTTATCAGACTCATAGCAGCCATTAACAGACCCTCCATTTTTTTTTTCCTGGTAAGGAAGATTAGCCCTGAGCTGACATCTGTTGCCAATGCTCCTCTTTTTGCTGAGGAAGATTGGCCCTGGGCTAACATTCATGCCCATCTTCCTCTACTTTATATGTGGGACGCCTGCCACAGCATGGCTTGATCAGCGGTGCATAGGTCTGCGCCCGGGATCCAAACCTGCGAACCCTGGGCCGCCAAAGCAGAGTGTGCAAATCTAACCACTATGCCACTGGGCTGTCCCCCAACAGACCCTCCATTTTTGAGGGGAGGAGGGGACAATGATTCTGAGTATGGATGACAAAGTACTTGTCCTTTTGATTCATCCATCTGCATGGACCCCCAGGGCTTAGTGTCTAAACTCTAGAGAGGGGCTATAAAATGATCAGAAAGGGCGACTTTTGTCATAATTATGGCTACTTAGAAGTTATAACTAATTAAAACTTTATAAGATTGTAACTAATTATAAATACATTTGAGCACTTAATATGTGCTGGGCACTTTTTACGTGTATTGTATGTACTAATGCATGTAGTCCTCACAGCAACCCCGTCAAGTGGTCCTATATTATCCACCTTTTTATGAATATGGTATTGACACACAGAGAGTTTGCAGGATTAAATACCACGGTTGGGACCCTGAGGCTGCACACTTACTGTGACCCTGAACTGCATTTTGGTTAGGAGCAGGAGGTTCCATGAAACAGGATGGGGTGTCTACAGGAGGCCGGAAGTCCTGAAAGGTTAAGTTCATTACTGTAATAACTTTTTCCTTCTCACCAAAGCCAGAGTGACTGGAGAATTCATGACCAGCAGCAGTCTGTTAGAAAGGCAAATTCTTGGACCCTGCACCAGACCTACTGGATCAGAAACTCTGGAGCTGGGGCCCAGCAAACTTTTTAACAATCCCTCCGGGTGATTCTGATGCATAGTAAAGTTTGAGAACTACTGGATCAGAGATAAATCCCAGGGTGGGGGAAGTGGAAGGAGGGATGGAGAACAGATTAAATGGAAAGACTGGAAGTCAACAGCCCATTTGTGAGTTTTTTTCTATCAGCACAGTAAGATATCAAAGCCTCAAATCAGACTCTGAATCTGGGCTGCACTTCAGAATCATCTGCGGAGCTTTTAAAACATACCAGCTCACTGGCTTCACCCCAAACCTATTAGATCAGAATCTCTGGGGGAAAGAACCCCGGCATCAGTTTTTTAAGCAAAATCTCCCCAGGTGATACTAATGTGCAGCCAGGGTTAAGAATCAGTGATTCTCAAACTTGATGCATCAAAATCTCCTGGAGGGCTTGTTAAACAGGAGCCATTGAGTCCCACCCCCAGAGTTTCTGATTCAGTAGGTCTGGGCTGGAGACCTGCATTTTTACCAAGTTTCCATATGATGCTGATGGTCCAGGGACCACACTTTGGCAATCACTGCCTTCTATTTTGACCAATAGCCCTAGCAGGTTAAGCCCAGTGGAGGCTGTGGGAACAAAACCTAGGACAGGAGCTGGAGACCCCTTCCCTCTTCAGGTAACCGGGTCAAACCAGTGTATTAGTGGGTCTATGATGTGATTTATCTCACTGAAGAAGTAAAAAATTCTAGTCAATTATTTAGATCTTTTTACCTGCTTTACATGTTTACTACTTACATTTGTAGGCCTAAAACTTATCTTTCCCCAGGACAGTGGCTGCTTGAGATTTGATAAAGCAAGCCTAATTTTCAAACATTTCTTGGCTTTGCCCCTTAAAGGATTCCCCCGACATATGAACTTGTAGAATGCAAGTGCTCTGAGGGGAATGCTAAGGTTTGAGTTATCATTTGAGATCTGTAGTCAGAAATTAGGCTTCTAGAATGATCATAGTTATGGGGCATTCAATATAATACTCATTGCTCAATCAACTTCTGAAAATAGTCCAAGGCAATTTAACTTTTATTTCCTCTATAGAGCTTGTCACCATTTATTAATCTTAATTTCCCTCTACATCACATATCAGATGAGGGACCAATTTTTCTCCTCTGTTTCCATAACATTAATATTTAAATAGCAGAGTATGACACTCATAAACAGCTATGGAGGAGAGGGGTGATATTTCTAAGAATGAAAACCTAGACTAAACACCACATCAAGGCTTCTTCCTTACAAATATGCCCAAAAGGAAGCCAAGAAAACATGCAGGTGCACTTTGCAGTACAGAATAGAAAGATGAAGAGGTGTTGCCTGTGAAATGCATAACATTACATAAAATGAAAAACATTGTTTCAGAGACTGCCCTTATAAACTCAAGAACCATTTGGGGAGGTGGAGGTGGAAGGCTGTGCAGTGCAGGTGGAGATGCTGACAGAAGTCTTTCTACTCTGAATGCTAATGTGGCTCACAGAAGAATCCAAAGCACGTTCTCTGCTTGGTTTGTGGCTCCAGGAGAGAATTCAATTTTATTACTTTAGATATCTATTTGGCATCAGTTATGTGCAAGGCTCTGGGCTACAGGTGAGAGGAACACCAAGATGGATGAGGCATGACCTCAGCCTTCAAGCAGCTGGTAGAGAGGATCAGACAAGAGCCCAAGTCCTGTGGGACACATGCCAAGGAAAGATGTTAACAAAGTGGTGGGCACATCATGGGTGGGTGGAGATTTGGAAGGCATTGAAAGGAGTTTTGAAAGACAGGATTCTTACAAATGGAGATCAGAAATTTGGGTAAAGGGAGCAGTACTGATTCACTATACATATCCAAAGCATTCATTAAGCCCTTACCTCATGTCAGGCACTACACTGGGTTTTGGGGATATAAACATGAATAAGACTTTTTCCTGCTCTCAAATGATGGAGAAAACAGGTAAGGTCAATTACAGTATAGTCAAGGCTTCCTGGAGGAAGTGATGTCTAAGCTGAGTCCTAAAGGACGAGTGGGGGTTATCCAGAAAAAGATGGAAGGAAGTGGGGAAGGGAAAGCACACTTTTGAGAGAAGGAACAGCAGGCATGAAAACCTTGAAGAGAGAGAGAACCAGGGGTTTGTGGGACTGCAAGGGCCTGGGTTGGCCGCTGGATGGGGTGTCAGGGGGCAGGGAGAACAAGAGATGAGGCTGAGGCATCATGAGGCTAGATGGACCTAACTTTTAGACATTTGCCCATGCAAAGTGTTTAGACTTTTTCTATAAATCGTGGGGAAGCACTAAGGGATTTTAATATGGGCACTGTGTGAACAGATTTGAAGTTTAGAGAGACTGTTCTGGCTATGATGTGGAAGAGGGTTTGGTAGAAGGCAAGACCAGATGAAGGTGATGGTTCATTTAGGAATTGGTGGAATTAAGACAGGTGAAAGATGATGGGAGTTGGTAGAGTGGGTGGAGAGAAGGGTGGGTTAAGGCGATATCGAGGTACTAGAATCAATAGGATTTGATGGCTGGGATGGCTGATACACGTTTGATGGTGTGTGGTAGGAGAGAGAGGGTCAAAATGACTTCACATTTTTTGGTTTGAGCCATATGGATGGTGGTGCCATTCATAAAGTCAGAAAATAAAGGAGGAGCAGGCATGAGTTGAGAGAAAAGACTAGACAATGAGGTTTGGACATGTTGAGTTTGAGATGCTTGTGGAACATTCAAGAGATCTAAAATTCACAGTTGGATCCATGAGTCAGGGTAGAGATCTAGATAGTGATTAAAGCCATGGAACTAGAAGAGATCACCCAGGATGAGTGTGTAGAATGAGAAGAAACAAGAAAAAGATGCTCTGTATTACCACTTTTCATTAACACTATAGTGATGATTCTAGACAGTTCAATAAGGTGAGAAAAGGATATTAGAAGCATAGGGATTGGAAATGAGGAAATAAAACAGTCATTAGTTGCAGATCATATGATAATTTACATAGAAAACCCAAATGATTCTACAGACAAATTAATAGAAATAATAGAAGAGTTTAGTGAGGTGGCTGAGTACAAGAGTAGTATAAACATCAGTTGCATTTCTCTATACCAGTAAAAACTATAAAACAAAATTAAAGAGAAAACAATGTCTGCAAAATTATCATTGATTATCAAGTATCTAGGAATAATCTACTGTAAGACATGAAAGCCCTCTACAGGGAAAACTACAAAACCTTATTTACAGATATTAAAGAAGACCTAAATAAGAGAGGAGGATATTGTTTTTCATGGATGCCTTAATATCATAAAGATTTCAATTGTTATCTGTAGATTCAATATATTTCCATTCAAAAATCCCAGGATTTTTCATGGTAGTTGATAAAATGATTCCAAAATTCACATGAAGGGCTGAGTAGTCAGGGCCAAGCGTAGTCAGGATATTTCTGAAAAGGAAGAGCAGGGAGGAAGGACAATGTGGATTGGGACAGGACTAGACAAATGGACCAGAGGACTGGAGTAGGGAACCACAGATGAAACTTTGGTATGTGACAGAAGTGACATATCAGATCGGTAAGAAAGAAAGAGCGATCAACAAATGGAGCTGGGAAATAGTTATCCAATATGCATATGAAAAAAAGATGAAATTGGTTCCTTGCCTCACACTATATTAACTCCAAATGGATTAAAGATACTTTAAAAAAAGTTGAGAGACAAGTTATAAACTTAGGTAAATATTCATAATATACAGAACTATGAAGAATTAACATCAAAATATGTATAGAATTCCTACAAATCAATAGGAAAAGCACACAGAGACCCACACACCAGTAGAAAAATGGGAAAAATACACAAACAGATAGAAATCGCCATATGACCAATAAACTTGTAAAGGGGTGTTGAACATCATTAGTGATCAGAGAAATGCAAATCAGAATCATAACGAGATTTCATTTTAAACCCATTGAATTTGGTAAAAATTAAAATGCCTGACCATGCCAAGTAGGGGTATATTAACTTTGGAAAAGAGTTTGACATTATCTCCTAAAGTTGAACATGCAATCAGTTTAGAAAAGGTTTAGCATTGTCTTCTAAAATTGAATATTCACATTTCCTATAGCCCAGCAATTGAATTCCTAGGAATATACCCAAGAGAAACTCTTGGACGTGTACCACAGGATACGTGTTGATCAAGAATGACCATAGCAGCATTGCTCACAATAGCAAAATCCTGGAAGCAACCTAAATCCCCAACATTAGAAGAATGGGAGAACAAATGGTAGCATATTCACACAACAGATTATTATCTGTTATTATCCAAAAATAAACGCACCACAGTAACTTGCAACAATATGGATGAATTTAAATAACATCATGTTAAGGGAAAAAAGTAATTCTCCAAAAGTTACTTACAGTATGATACCCCCTTAAAAAATAAAGTTAAAAACACTAATATATATATATCTATATATATTTTATACATGTATATATAGATATGTACGTATATAACACACATAAATGCAATAAAACTATATACAAAGGAAAGAAAGGGAATGAACTTGGGATGCAAAAGGATGCTTATCTTGGGTAGGGAAAGGAAGCAGGAGGATGGAATGAGGGAAGTGTATGGCTAGATGCAGATCCTCATCAAGGTTCTAGTTTTATTTTTTGAATGATGAATTTGTGAATGCTTAATACATTATTAAAAACAACTAAATAAAAGTAGCTCAGGCATGGATCAATGATGAGAGGATCATCAATCAAGGATTATGATGAATCCAATTCTGTGCATCTGAGGTCCAGTTAGAGAAAAATAATTTTCTTGAATGAATAGAAAATCGTCAGTGACAGTGATCAGAAAGAAATCTGATACAGGCAGAACTTTATCACACTACTGAATTCTATAACAGAATGTACTTGCTGGGGTGTCTCTTCAGGGGATTATAAGTGAACTCAAAGAAATTTTGGAAAAACAAATTATTAGGGTAGGTCATGCCTTGCCTAAAAATGTCCCTAAAAATCATACCATTTGCCATCCCTTTATAGCTTTAGGGATGCAGTCCTTTTACCCTTTCCTCTTGCATTTTTTCCCTGCAACTGAAGTGAGCTGCTATTGGATGATACGCAACTGAGTTATAGTCATGTGTTGCATAACGATGGGGATACATTCTGGGAAATGCATCGTTAGGCAATTTCATCATTGTGCAGACACCACAGAGTGCACTTACACAAACCTGGATGGTATAGCCTACTACACACCTAGGCTGTATGGTACTAGTCTTATGGAACCACCGTTGTTTATGTGGTCCGTTGTTGACTGAAACGTTATGTGGAGTATGACTGTATATGATCTAAGTCACGGGGACCAATGGAGACATATTTAAAACACAATATTTCTATTTTAAATTGTTTAAAAGAGCTAAAGCATCCAGAGAATTAACAAAACCCCAAATTTCTAATATGATACTTTCAGAGTAAGTATTTTAAATTTTTTCACTTTTCTCCTTACCGGTATTACCAGCTAAAATTTAATCCAACTTGGAGTCTATCCCCAGAGTTTTATTAGACTCTTTCTTTCTCTCTCATCCTGAATCTTGTAACGTTGCATTTGGACTACTTAGTCTGAACCACTCACTGTGGCCTGCCCACTTCATGTGACCAGCAGAGACCCCAATAATGGGATTTTCTCAGCTCATGGAAGTGCGGGTTAACTGTAGTTGACTATTGACTCACACTTATGGGAACAATTCAAAAGTAGTTTTCTTGTTATGCAGCAACACCTGCCCTTTATTGCCCTAAAGAGTTGTTCAAAAGAATGAGGGGCTAGAAATGAAAACTCTTCTGAAGTAAGCAGTCTGAAACATCCATCGTGTCATTTGTCCCCACAGCTTCCTCTTAAGTAGGAAATTTTCTCCTTATGACCACAATGAACTTTGATGAGTTCATTCACATACTTTTGCCTCTCACTCTCCCATTTTGAGGCAGAAGTGTGTTGGGGGGTGGGAACCATGCTGTGTGTAGTGGGGGGTCAGACCACCCTCCTGGGTTGGGACATTCTCATAGCTACGCACTTCTTGATTCTGAGCTTTTCTCTTCTCCCATTAAAAAAAAAGCCAGTCAATCACCAGCTGGTAGCTTCCATTTCTCCAAAACCGTGCCTGAACATCTTGGACTTGAGGTAGAATTATATCCTTTAGTTGCCTGTTTAATTTCTACCCTTTTACCGGTTAGTAAAGGTTCTGGGGCAGAGCCAAAAAACAAAAGGATCCTGACAGTGCATAACACAGGTGCCCCGACCTCACTGTTGCATATTCCCAAATTTCTGCAATGAAATCCCTTTTAAACCTTAGATTTCATTTTAAATGTTCTCTTGTAAAGGATAAAAGTTCTTTTGGATAATGACAATGGAAACTTCATTTCTGAGGCAGATAAAATGCTCCACTAAATCGTAAGCTCCTGGAAGAGAGGGTTGTGCTTCATATGACTGTCTCCTTGGTGCCTAGCATCAGGCATGATACATACTACATTTTAGAGACTGGAGGTGAGATTTTGGCTAATGTGATGATTTCATAGCCTGGATACTCAGATCATCCCTGCCAATCTTCCCTGTCTTCCCAGTGAAGCTAATCGAAAGTTCTACTCAGGCGAGGAAACTAACTTCCAATTTAGGGCTCTGTGATAAAACTAGGAAGGAGCATGGCTTAGGTCTGAGGAGAAAGTGGAGCCTCTCACCTCCTCAGCACCCCCTAACCTGAATCTTAGGACCATAATGCTCAGGCATGCCCGTGAAGAGATACAGACAAGGAGCAGAGAAAGGTGGCTTATCCCAAGAGGGACTCTGGGAACACTTCCCAGCCAGCCCTCAGAGTAGAAAAGGAAGACCAATGAGGGTGGCTGATCCACCTCTAGCACCAGGACCTACCTGGGTCTAAGGCAGAAAGGTAAGCACTACACCTGGGTGCTGACTTTCAGAGCAAAGTAATCTGCCTGCTAGTAAAAAGTGGCCCCACTGAATGTCCTGACCCATCAGGATGAGCAATTGCTCCTCTTTAAGTGGAGAGCTAGTAAGAGGAGCACTTGAACAGGAACAGAGATGGTGGAGTCCCCTCCCCCATGGTGAGCACTCAGTACATGTTTGTTAAAAGAATGAATGAAGCCAGGCAGTGTTGCTAGGGAGTTGTTACTATGAGAAATACCATTTGCATGCAAATTTTACATTATTAGCAGCTAGGAGCCTCCAGCAAGGAGGCTGATGGAAGGGCCAATATATTGCTTTTCTGAATATGATGTGGATGGAGAGGAGCACCACTGGTATTCTGCAGAAGCCTAAAGGAGAGGCTTGGCTTTAGTTATGTTATGTTTAAGACTACGATGTCAGGTAGATAAGTCCTGGAGGCACTATAGAAACAGGAATGAATTTCATGTGAAAGTTCAAGATATTGGATTTTCTCTTCTCTTCCCCAATTCAGTTCTCTTTTCTCTACACATAGAAAAAAGAAAATACAGGCCCTAGCTCCTATAAGATGTCAAATTGAGCCAGAGCTAGTTGTGATGTTAGGTTCCTACATTTTAAAGCTAATAGAAATTGGAGACAAATCAGGAAATAATATTCAAATGATTAGAAATTTGGGAAGTACTTGGAGTGGAAGTTACGCAATCCAAAGGAGAGGGTGGGGGCAGCTCTATCTATTTGGGAGAATCTTTATCTCAACTAAGACACAGTAGAGGAAAAGGCCTGAAGTTGCATCAAGATCCCTTTAGGGTTGAGAGAACTCTCTGATGGAAGCATTACGAAAAAATCAGGAAATCTACTTGCATATCCCCACCCCAGTGCATGGTGCCGATGAGATGATAAAAAATGTTTTCAGAGTGAATGACCAGGTCATGGAATCATCATTATTGAAGACTTTTATGACCAGTACATATTGCTTTGCATTTTTGATGTTTAGGAATAAAGAAAACTGACCGGGTGTTTTCTCACATCTCTTCCAGCTGCTTAATTCTACAAATGGCCCAAATTGATTATTTACTCCAAGACCCTAAAGAGTTTCTAGAGGCCACAGGTAATCTCATCTTCACAGCACAAATCCATACTCACACCCTGGTTTTCCAACAGAAACATTCAGAATTTCTTCTCTATTGGAACATTCCTGTCATGGTTTCCTTTCCATAATGCCATTATTTAGTCTAATCACTGACGCTGTGTTACTCAGGTCCCTCTGATACACATCAATGCGAGTTATATATGTGCTGCAAGGAGGGGAGAATGAACCTCTAAGCTGTAGTCAGATTGGTTTCCTAAATGATGCTGCACGTTTTAACTGGAATTTATGTAGTGTTCTAGTGGAAAAAAGAGGTGGGGGATGGAGGGAAGGGTTCCTCTGGTTTTCAGGCTGTTAACTGTAATTAGCCTGGTTTCTGAGATGTAATTATCTTGCAATCTCAAAGCAAACACCCTGGAGGAAATTGTACTGTTAAAGACAGCATGGCATTAAAAATAAATTATTACCCTGGTGCCTGCTATTGCTGCTTATATGTTGTGATTTGTCTCGGTTTCTTTTAGCAAGTGCTTGCTTAGGGCTGGAGTTGTGCAGCCATGTTGCCACCTCTTTGTTCTAGAGGGGTGGGAGGTGTGGTTTGCTTAGTTGTAATACTGGTGTGAAAACTTACCACTATGGTGGTGAAGGCTGGTGTTGTACCATCTATTCTCCCCTCGCCCATTCCCAATCACCAAAATGGCTCAGGGGCCAAGGAAAGCGAGCACTGGGAGTCTTTTTTAGCAGCGGACATTGATGAATGGGTAGAGTGGAGCATCAAATCCAAACCTCAGGCAATTCAAACTATCTGCAAAGAAAAACTCAAATTGTGTGGAAATGACTGAGAGGAAACAAGTAAAATCCCAACTATTTTAGGGACAAGCACTGAGGGATCATGAATGATCATCACTGACCAATCCCAGAGGCTGGAAAGACCCTACCACGGGGTTTGGAATGAGAGACTTGTGGGTTCGAACATATGATTGTGCAGGTTGTATACTGCACAAAGGTTCCCCAGTGAGGGGAAGAGTGGAGGCTGACATTACATCAGTGCTCTCTGAACAAGTTTTGTGTCCAGGGGGCTGAACCTACCCAGGGGAAGGTCACCTTTCTTTAATTTGTCTACTCCATAGAAATGCTTTACAAAATTTATCTGCCCAGAATGTTTTAAAAAGATGCTATGAGGTCATTATTTATGCTCTGTGTGACCTTTATTAAACTACTTACTCTCTCTGAAGCTCACTTTCTCATGTATAAAAAGATTAGAATCATAACAATAATAATAACAATAATAATAATACTTCTCAGGATTATTTTGTGGACTCAGAACTGAATCTTAAAAGCATGTGCTCAATAGATGGCAGGAGTTTTGATGATAATGATGATTATGACCAAGACAATCATTATCATCAAGTATTCACCCAGATTAGAGCTTCATCAAGGCCGGAGCCAGCCAGAGGGACCTGTGAGAGGCGTGAGAACTTGGCTTCCTCTCTCACAGAGCTGAGGGTTTGGTTGGAGGGACAGGGCACAGACAGCAATAGGTAACTAATTGTGCCTTACTTTTGTGTGGATTCTATAGGGTAAAAATTCCACAGCCCCTGTAGCAATTTATTCTTGCTGGTAATTCAGTGCTGGGGCTGGCTGTCTTTTTACATACCAGAAGGAAAAAAGGGAGGAACCCTACAGAATTTGGAGTTGAAGATATGATGGTAAATAAAAGGGAGGATAGAGCCACAGTGAGGTACAGGACAATGAAAGGGGATTATGGGAGCTATTGGTAATCCAAAGAAGGCATTGACTAACGAGAAAAATTTTCTTTTCTTCCAATGGGCCAAGGTGATTTGTGTTAGAAATAACTTGAATAACTGAAATCCACAGATTTTTATTTAAAAACTTCATTTTAGCCCACATCACTACTTTTCCCATGTTAAATTTCATCCACACTTCTGATGTTTCACTAAATGAATTATGAAATAGAAGGCCAATTAAGTCTACCCAGGTTTATATCTCACCATCAAGAATATAAAGTTAAACTTGCTCAGAGCTATTAATCATGGGTTATTAACAAAATACACAAAAAAATCACCCTGGTTTTATGAGCTTTAATACTAGAATCGAATGTATGCCCAAAGATCATTTCCTAGATTGCTTTAACTCTGAGATTAACTTCACCACATTGGCCCAATAGATGCCTTATTTGATTCTTAAAGAATAAAGGGCAAGAGGAAAGTTCACAATTTCCCTTTCAAACAAATCCATGTCAGTATTTAACACAGTTTGAAAAGAATTTTTTGGTGTCAAGCCTACAACTTCTTTTCTTTGTAGATTCTTTGAAAAAGGAGATTCTTTATAAATAAAAAATGTCATTACTCATTTATTTAACTAATATCAATTAATACATAATGTTGCTTGTCCAACAATATGAGCAACAGTGCAAATTAGAATCCATTCTTTCCAGAAGTTAGAGGGAATAGTCATGGGGATTTCCATTTACAGCAAGTTGGTGAACTAATTACCCCGAAAAGCCTCTTCTGACAGCAACAGAAAAACTAGAAAATTGAATAAGATGAAATGAACATCCCTTTAAATGTATAGCAGAGCTTGCAGGAGGTTAAGAAATGGAAGATCCAGGGAGCAGAACGTGAAAAGGAAGCTGAAAATTAGGGTGGCAGGTAGGCACTCACTTCAGCTGTCCTGGATGCATTGCCAGTCTTATGAAGGAGGTGGCTTCAGTTTAAAGACCACAGGGACTTGAGGCCTCAGGCATTCCTTCAGCAGGATGTTTAAATTGAGACCCCCATCCCCCATATAAAGTCCTCAAAGGGTTGCACTCTCAGAGAAATGGCAACTGAAAATATCCACCTACTAGTAAAAAACAAAGAAAAACAAAACAAAAACCCCTATAAGGATACTTGGTTAGCTTTGCTTAGGGGGAAAAAGTGTCTCAAGAGCATCCTTAAGGACCATTCTATTATCCTTATTTGCATGATCCAGGAAATCCAAGCACAGATGTTAACATGAAATTGGTCCCAGATTGGTAAAACCTATGGGGCAGCACTCTGGGAGGACATCTCTTAAATCTAGATTGCACAATTCCTACAGCTAAAGCCCTGCCAAACTCAGAATCATGATTCAAAATTACAACATACACAAGAAACCAATCCACCACAAGTGGACAATCCACCACAGGGACAAAAGAATTAAGTCCCTAAAGCTCCAGATAATAGAATTATTGGATACATTCTCTAAATGAAGTATGTTTGAAGTGATTAAAAACACAAAAGAAGACATCAAAAATAAGATAAATAAATAGAGCCTATATAATTATCAGCCAGTTTTGAAAGAATAAAATAGAACTTCTAGAGGTTAAAACAAAAGGTAATTGAAGATTAAAATCTCAAAAGATAGGGGAAAATAGCAGATTAGGCAGAGATGAAGAGTGGACAAGTGAATTGGAAGTTCTTAAAGAGAGATAAAAGAAGGAAAATATGAAAGCAAGATTAAGAGACATGGAGAGCAGAATGAGAAAGACTGAGATACATAAAATAGGATTTTGTGAGGGCCTATGAAAGAATGAGGAAAAGATAGTATTAGAAGAGATAATGCCTTGAGAATTTTCCAAAATGTTGAAAGTCATGAATCTTCAGATCAGGAAATACAATAAATTCCAAAAATTTTTATTTTACAATAAAACTAATTCCCTATTCAGATACACTTTAATAAAATTTGAAAACCTCAAAAACAAAGAGAAAATTGTAAAAGCAACCATAAAGCAAATAAAGATTACCTATTAAGGGAGGAAATTAGACTGACAGCAGACCTCACCGTAGGGATGATAGGAACCAGAAGTCAGTGGAATAACATCTTCTACATACTAAAAGAAAATAATTGTGGATCTAGAATTTTATATTCAGCTTCATTATAATTCCATAATACAAGAGAATATCTTTAAAAGCATTTTCAGACAAAAACAGAAGATTTACTGCTAAGCGAACTTTGCTGAAAGATTTTCTAAAATGGAGGTGTTCAACTCTGGCTGCTCATTGGAATCACTAGGAGAGATTACAGAATACTGATGCCTGTGTTATATCCCCAGAGATTTATATTTAATTTTTCTGAGGTACAGACTGGGAATTGGGGTTTTAAAAATATCCCTACGTGATTCTAGTGTGATGTCAAATTTGAGAACCACTGGTATAAAAAGGATGTATTTCATGAAGAATGAAATTGAACCCAAGAAGTAACGATGAACAAATAATTGTTAAATATATGGACAAATGTAGAGATTCATTGACTGAAAAAAGAATAATATTGACTAAGAGAGTATAAAAGAATCATAGAACTAAATTACTGGACAGAAATAACATGTAAGAAGAGAGTGAGGTGATTGGAAGTTCAAGGCATTTAAGGTCCTTTTATTACTCAGATGGAAGGTAGATCTATTGATTAACTTTGTTAAATAACCATGTTAAAATTTAAGGATGATGCTAAAAGAGTAGGAATGTAATACGTAATTTCTAAGCTAGGAGAGGCATTAATTTGGCAGGAGTGTGAAAAGAGGGTGTAGAATGCAGGGAAGTTTACAACAGATTTAATGACATGTGCGAGACACATGGTGATAAGACAGGGCAGTGGAAATAGGAGGCGGTGGGACAGTTGCAGGAGATGCTACAAGTTAAGAACTGATGTGACCTGGTGACTAATTTGCTAAGGGTATGTAGTTGGAGGGGGTAGAGGGAGGACAGCTCCATCCCCATCACAGCACACCAAGGTGTGTAGTCAGGGTGACAAGGAAAATGAGAGTGAGAAGGTTGGAAATCAAAGGGCTGGACAGACTTTATGAGGAGGTGATGAACTGGCTTCATACATTTGGAGATAGCATTTAGGAGATAATGTCTGGCAGCTGAACTGGACTCCAGGCGAGCAATGACTGCTGAAAGTAGAAAGGAATCAGACCATCTATCTAAGAAGAGGATAGAGAGAGCAGAGGAAAGAGCAGAGCGCTAGGTGTCCACATTGAAGGAGCATAGGGAGGAAGTTACCCCAGAGAAGGAAAGAGAGACTAATTCTGGTTCAGATAAAGGGGATTGTTCGCATTGAGACCTAGTTCAAAGGAAACCTTTAAGATGGCGAAGACATAGAACTTCCTTCCAAAGACTTAGTTTACATCACTGATTGCCTTTTTATTGATGGATATCAGTGCTTAGAATATTACCACTTATACTGCTCTTTTTTTAAATTAAAAAAGAGTTTTGGACTGTTATTTAAAAAGAAAAAGGCTACCAGGTGAGAACTCCTTCATTGTTTCCTTCTCTACTTTAGATATGAGGTCACTTCATCCAGCCTCATGGTAGATTAAAAATGGCTGCAAATTCTTTGATAATTCTCTCATCAAGAATCTGGACTTCCCCTTGAATCTGGACTGGTTTGTGACAGCTTTCACCCATAGAGTATTGGCATAAAAGACACTATGGCAGTTCTAGGTCTAGAGTTTAAGAAGACTGGCAGCTTCTGCCTTGGTCTTTTAGAGCCCTGAGCCACCATACAAGAAGTCCCACTACCCTGAGTTCGCTATGCTGTGAGAAGCTCAAGTCATATGGAAAGAACCTGGAGGGAGAAACACCATGTAGAGAGAAAGGCCAAGGAGCATAGAGAGCCACACATGTGAGTGAAGAAACTGTCGTGTAAGTGGATCATTCTATCCCACCTGCCCCAGCTGAAAATACATGGATCAGAGGGGAACAGCCCAGCTGAGCTCTTCCTGTATTCCTCATCCACAATACCAAAGAAGAGCAAAATAAGAAGATTGTATGAGGCCCCTCAATTTTGGAGTAATTTGTTACATAGCAATACAGAATCAGAACAAGGCTGCTGCTTTCAAAGGCTAATCACTACAGGGACCCCAGAGCCACTGCTAGTACTGCCCACCACCATGCGGCTTCCTTTGTCTTCTCTAGTATTTTTTAATTCTCTGTCTCTCCGTTCTTCAAACCTTAACGCTCAGATTACAAACACAGCTCAGAACATTTTCTCCATGGTTTTGCTCTTGCCTCAGTCTACCAGGATACCTTTTGTTCTTCTCATTGGAAGATTTGCCTTTCTCACCACTTGTAGTCCAAGTCTTATTGACTAAATTCTTATTATATCAGCCTAGTGGAATGAGGCAGAATTTGTGAAAAATAAATTATAGACTTTTTTGCTTATAATATAGACATTTTTAGAGGAATGCAGTTTTTACTTGCAGATAACACAGCAATCCACACTAATTGCTAAGTGCTTTTACGCTGACATTCGTCTAAGTCAGCTTTAATGAACAGATAACTCATTTATAATTAGCAGTGCCAATTAATTGGTATGCAAACAATTAAAGTGATTAAAGTGCTAAAGTTCTTAAGAACACTTTTTCCTAAGTAGGTTACAGACAAACCCTCCCTGACCCTGCATCTTGTTTACGTGGTTAAATTGCTGAGGAAGCCTTTCTTTATAGATAGCACATGAGGAAATTTTCACTCAGCCTTGATCAGATAGCCCTGATTTGGAATAAGTGAGCCTCACTTATGAAGAATTTATTGTACTCTGATTTTCCATATCAACTCTTTTTTAAAAGTTTAAATTATGTACGTTTGTGTGCCTCCTGCTATATATTACCCGCCATGACCCACTTCAACCACCGCCCAGGACCTCACTGAACTCGAAGCAGTCAAATCCCATCCAGATCTCTTTTCTTTTCTGGTTCTTATATCCATCTTATATACCAGAAAAGGGATAGAAGTCTGTGGGGGTTTATTTTAAATGGCTGTGACTCGCTTCTAACCAAGAGAATGTACCAGAAATGACATTGTGTGATTTCTGAGGCTAAACCAAAAAAGACATTGCAGTTCCTGCCTTGTCCACTGGGATGCTCATTTTTGAGGCCCTTAGCTGCCACATAAAACTGTCAACCCCCTTGGGGCCCTGCGCTGTGAGGAAGCCTAGGCCACATGGCTCTGGTTGACGGCTCCAGCTGAGATCCCAGGAAGCAGCCAGCGTCAACACTAGACATGAATGAAAATGCCTGAGGATAATTCCAGACTCCAGCCACTGAGTCACCTCCAGGCTTCAAGTATCCCCAGCTGAGGGCCCAGACATGCTGGAGCAAAGACAAGCCATCTCTGCTGTGTCCTTTCCAAATCTCTGACCCACAAAAGCTGTGCACATAATAAAATGGTCGCCGTTTTAGTCCACTAAATTCGGTTTGGTTTATTATGTATCAATAGAAATTGGAAGAAAGGTTTTTTTCTTCTCGGCTTAAGGCTCTATACAATGTCTTCCTCCTATTTTTTTCCCTTTCACATGCTTTTTTGGTTTCTGTCTTATCCTTAAATGTCTAACCCTACACTGTTTGTGGTTTTTAATAAAATTTCTGGTTTTTACTGTTTTTTTTTTTTTTTTACTAAAATTTCCCTCAAGCTCAGTCAGAAGTGGTTGGAACGCAAATTCTCTTTGGTGAGTTATTAACCCCCTGAGTCTCAGCTGCGTTTATGATGAGAGAATCATACCTACGTTATAGGGTTGTCGTGAGGATTAGAGATATTGCGGGGAAAGTACCTGGCATAGAGGACGTCCCCACTAGATAAACAGGAATTAGTATTAGAATTTTCCAGAGACAAGTCATATAACCCCAAACCTGTTTCCCATTTATCCAAAGCACGTTGCTCTGAGAGTGCACAGTGTTTTCAGGGGGAGTTTGTGTGTGTATGTGGGCACACACGTGTCAGTCTCAAGTCTGCAGAGAAAGTTCCACTCCTTCCCTTTGCTTTCTGGAAGGGTACATTTTCTATAGCAGATGCTCTGGGCATTTTGATGGTCCAAGGACACTTTAAAAAGCTGTGGACTTTCTCTCCAGAAAAATGAACATACTCGTTCCCCCACAACACTTCGCATGCTATTTTAGAGTGTTCCTAGGTGTTATAAACATTAAACATTGGAGCCTGCTAAAGAAGCCTGTAGGAATTTGAGTGCTTGGCTTTGTGATCCTGGATAGTGACTTTAGTTCTGACTAAAACAGGGAGGGCGATCATTTCAGCTGCCCCGTGAGAGTTGCTTGTAAGGAAGGAGGCCAAGGTCTGTTGAGCATCTACTGAGGATCGGGGCTTCGCACATCTTAACGTATCCTCAGGAGAGCCCAGTAGGTATTTTATCTCTACTTTATTATTAAGCTGGGAGAAGTGACTTTTCTGAGGTCTCACAGCTATAAGTAGTGGGGCCCAGATTTGAGAGATGCTAACATCCAGTGGTTTTCTATTACTTTCTATTTGGGTCTTGGGGTGCTGGCTGAGACCCACTTCTACAAACAGATCGTGACTGGGGAACTTGCTAGTCCTAGGCTTGCTGTTTTAATTTCTATGTCCCCTACCCTCTCTCCCCCATCCCTGCCTACCTCTGCCCCTTTGGCTGTCATAGTGTAGTGTGGGGTGGCAGTGGAGGGTGTGCTTTGTGGCTGGCTAGGCTTAAGAGAAACAGTAAAAGATAGTGGTGTGAGCAAGGGCCCCAGAGTCTTGTGTGCTTGGGCTGGAATCCATTGAGCCTCCCCAGACAAGCCATAACCCAACACTTATTTAGCACCTTCGTTTTACAAAGATATTTTTCATTTGATAATAAGATAGGCGTGCAAGACTTTTCTATTTGCATTTACAGCTGTGGATACAGAAACTGTTTTCAAGGAAATTGTCTTACCAGGTCTTCCAGTTCTGGTTCCTGATCTCTTTCCATTATCTTCTTGCTGCCTCTTTTGGAGAACAAGGTTAAGAAATGCCATTCTGGGAAATTGAAGCTACAAGAGTGAACACACAACGGCTTGGAGCGGTAAGTCATAAGTCATTGTGATTGGGAGATAGCTTTCTTTGTTGATGTTCTGGGAAGCAGCCATCACAAATGTAGCTAATGGAGAACAAGCAGTAATCTGGGAAACTGTAACATGAGATCACATCATGGCAGTGGCTTTTGAATGATAAGGTAACTGACAAGGAATATTGAGAAAGCAACACAGGAGACTAAGAATTTGAAAGATTTCCTCTAATGTGGCCTGAAGAGAGTGTGATCTGAGTTCAGATGACCTGTACTGGTTCTTCAGACTAAAATATCCATCCAGTGGAGAAAGGCAATTCATCAAGCAGCCAGAGCTGGAAAGTAATTTTTGAAAGAACATCCAACTTCCCTGGCTCCTGTTCTCGGCTCACCCAACAGAGAACTTGCAATCTGGTCTCCTGAGAGCTGATGACCAGCGTGCGTTCTCTCAGGGAGGACCTTGCTGCTGGGAGCTAGTCTAGGATATTGATCTATCAATCACTTTCTGGTGAGTTCAGCTCCTGCGATTCAGTCTCTTGTTGTCTGATCGCCTCCGCCGGAACTGATAAAGACCCTGAACCTGCTCAGATGTAGAGCGGATATTGGGCTTTGGGTCCCTACTCTGGTGCAGTCGTACTTGGGAGGCCCTCACCTGAAGAAGACAGAGTCTTTTTCATTATGTGGCCTTGGCAGCTTATGGGGACCATAATCTTGTTTTGTCCAGGAACCCAGCATGTCCATCTAGTCCTAAAGCTTCAAAGAATAGATGTTTCAAAGAACATAGGTATGTGTTTGAGCAAGAATCTTGCAGAAGCATTCCTAAACATAGCCTCAGTGTGAGGGTCTCAAACTTACTCAGTTTAGTACCCCCAAATAGAGATGGAGTGAGCCTTCTTCCTACCAGGCTGGGTGCCTAGAAGGTCCTTTTGGGTCTACGATGTCCTGAGGCTTTGAAGGAAGGGACTCACATGGGTAGCCTGAAGGGGCAGAGCAGCATCTCAGGAGGCAACCTGTAAGCATATCTTTTGGGAAGCAATTGGTCAGGCCCTGGGGCAGATGAAGAGGAGAACAGCTGTGGGGGAGAAGAAGGGGCGGTTCTCGTTGGTCTAGAGGCTGGGAAGCTGGTTGGTAAGGAAGCCAATCAGATTTGGCTCCTGGGTGCTCCTTGGAGCGATCCTTCTCACGGTCTACTCACTTAGCCTTGGCAGTGCCCCTTCTCCATTGTGGGTGACTCTCTGAGATAATTTGGGTTGGGGGAGTAGATCCCTAATCAGTGGAGGTAGTACTCTGAGATTCCATCATGAAGAGGTCACCAGGTGACCCAGTGAGTTGCACCCAGGATTCTAGCTTGCTGGGACTTGGCAACCCAGACTGGTGGGGAAGTCACAGAGGCCGGATGGCCTGGCTGTAAGGCAATGCATTACACAGTGTTCTGTTGGCATAGCAGGGTTTGGTGAGTCCCAGTATAATGGGGAAAGGGAGTGTCTCACCTGGTGGCTGAAATTCAGTGAAAGTAGGTGACACCTAAGTCAGATGGTATCTGTGTCAGGGCTTCACACCATTTATCAGGACTAAACAAGATAATATATGGTACAGTCTTTATACTGATAAATGCTTGACAATGGTGACATGTACCATCATCATCATCATGCATAGTATTTTACGCTTATGTTTATGTTGCATTCAGAAAGTCTGATAGCTATAAAAATTATAGTAAATTTTGCTACAATTGTACTCAGTCCAATATTGGTCCATGGTAGAGGCTGGACCCTCAGTGGCTTCTCAGAGTTGGAAGAGCCCATGAAGAACCAAAGTTCAAATACTCAAGATCAGGGCCAGGCAGGTAGCAAGCTTATGTTAATCAGGATGATGTAGAATGACAGGGAAGGCCAGGGACTGTGGGGACCTGGAGAATGTATGCCACATTAAAGGGCAGTGGCTCCTCCACTCTAGCTGGTTGTTGCCATGCAGGGATGGGGCCCTAAGGATTCTAGCTCTTTTGATTATGAGAGACAGAAATCCAGATTTTAAGGTGAAATTTTATAGTTTTAAAAATATTGTAAGCCAAACCAAATGTGTCTGTAGGCTGTATGGGATCTGTTAGCTGTCAGTCTGGGACTGAAGCAGGAATCCCTTCTATGGCCCTCCTGCTCAATGGTCATCCAGTGAAACCCCTATCAGATGGTCTGATTGTCCTTCCTAAGTACTACCTCTATGGCAGTGTGACAAGTCCCTGAAGTCACAAATCTGGAACAGGGCTGGGTCAATAGGGCTATAACTGTTAGCCACTTGCTGTTGCTTACCTTCCATTTCAATAATAATCGGATTGGACACAGATTCTTGACCTTCAGCCAACATCACCCACCCCAGGTCTGAAGTCACGTTAGAGCAATTGGGGGAGCTAGTGTTCCTCTTGTTTACAACCTTGCTGCTGACGCAAGCTGGGGCTAAACCTCATAAAACCTGTAGAAAACAGGCGTCAACTCAAAGCAGCAAACCCTGGGCAACGATAAAATGTAAATACAGGACCAGCTACGTGGATATACAACCTGTTTAGTGCTCTGCTTTTGCTGTCTTGAAATTTTTAATTTTTGAACAAGGGGGCCTGTGTTTTCATTTGGCCCGGAGCCCCACAAATTATGTAGCTGTCCTGCATAAATGTGATCAGACTTGGAATCAAACCACACAAGTAGAATTCCTTTTTTGTTTTCTTTTTTTGGTTTGGAACCTCCTACAACTTGATTAGTTTGCACTTTTATGTGAGTTGAGGTAGTGCCCATGGAAACCAGGAAGCAGGAAAATGCTTTCCTGACCATTATAAAAGATAAGGATATTCCCCCCTGCTTTGTGGTGAGTGGTGGGGGTGGGAAAAAAGTCAGTTTCCTGTGATGTGACCACTTCCTGGGGCTTTTCTTCCTTCTCTTAGGTGATGGATCAGCATTAGCTGTTAGTAAAGGAGATGCAGGTGGGCATGGAATTAATTGTGGGGCTAGCTAGTGTGTTAGCATTAGAGAAATCTGGAGAATAGACAGCACTCCGTGGTAGGAGATCCAAGAGACTCAAATGTTTTCTTGATCATTTTCCGGTTAGTGAAACTCTGGAGCTGCTGAGGAATGGGTGTGTGCTGGGCATTGGAGAGTTTTACTGATGCATTTTAGTTGGCCCTGCAAGAGCAAAACACAGGACACTGAACAGCTACTAAAAGGTCCTCACTGAGCCTCTGCGAGAGATTCATAGTTGCTGGAAACATAATTAATTCCATTTTGATTGCTCCCTTATTCATTATACATTTGGTCTGTTGCAGAGATCTCAATCTGGGACTTTGGGTCCAGTGGGAAAGTCCAGCAGAGCAAGCCTTAAAACTGAGGGCTTTGTCTCTACACTTTGCTTTTGGCCTTTTACAAAGGATTCAGGGACTGCAGCTGCAGAACTTGCTGCTAGTGAGAGAGGAAGCAGAATTCGAGGGAATCGATTGTATTAATGCCCTCCCTAAGTCACAGAGAGTTGCAGATCAAGGAATTGCTCTGCAAACTTGGCAAACTAGATAAGATGGCCAACTGATGATGACTAGAACAACCCATCAGTCTAGGACTCAATCAATAAAAGCAAATGTTTCCCCAGGGTAATCACCTCTCCCCTCCACAAACTGTAACACCCAAATCTTTGGGACTAGAATTACATTAACTGTGTAGATGAATTTGGGGGAGAATTGACATCTTTACTGTAGCGAATTCTCCCACCCAGGAACACAGGATATTTCTCAGCTGATTCAATTCTAATTTTTATGTCCTTTAGTGAAAACTTATGGTCCTTTTTATCTAGTCCTGCATATTTCTTGTTAACTTTGTCTCTGGATATTTCATATTTTTCAATGCTACTTTGAATGTCATCTTTTTTCATTATATTTTCTAACTGTTAACTAGTTCTTACTGGTATATTGGGAAGCTATTTTTACATATTTATTTTGTAATTACCACTGAACTCTCTTACTAGTTCTTATAGTTTTACATCTTTTTTGGTTACTAATCATGTAATATGCAACATGTGGCATAAATGCTGCCAGTACTTTATCCAGTGTTAGTGGCAGAAATTTCTGATTGATCATCCCATTGATGCTGGGTGCAGAAAATCCTTCTCAATCTGCACTCTGTTGGGAAACAATTTTCTGTGGGTTTGTCATGCTTCATGTATTCTGGGCAAGGCACTCACTGCCCAGCGTTCTGAACTATCTTTTCAGGGTTGTTTGTATAGCAAAGAGCCTTAGAAGATAGAAATAGTGTCTTGCTCCAAGCAAAGGACAGGTTTGTTTATAGCCTTACAAGGTGGAGATAGTATCTCCCTCCTGAGCAAAGGGAAGGTACGAAGTAAGGATGAAAGACTCAGATCCTTTAAGCTGAGTTCTCTAACACATCTCATTGTGTGTGCTGCTGTCCCCTGGCTGTCTTCACATCACCTGGTGAAAATTGAGGTTTGGGGAACTGGTGCATAAATGCTGATACTCTGGCTACTGCTATTGATGTGAGTAATAAATGGCCTTTTATCTCTGACCCAGGAGTCTTGTGTCTTCTACCAGCATCTATGGAACTGTGTCAGGCTAACTTAGCTTACAAGTAGGGTAAAATCTCAGACCCTCTCATTTCTTGACAGTTTTGGTGATGAGGATGGGATGCTGACAGAAACATGGCTTTCCAGAAGAGGAGAGATGAGGGTGTTATGGGTTTAAAAATGGGATCTGAGGCAAGTCAGTGGAATTGGTAGCAAACATGTTCACTAAATTGTATAGTCAACTGGACAATAAATAGTCCTCCAATTTATTTACCATTAGTGAGGAGAAATTGGGGAGGTGGTTGCAGACGAGGAACCAGGAAATAAGTTCAAAGAGAGCAGCCTGAATGTGCTTG
Organism: Tapirus indicus; assembly: GCA_031878705.1. Taxonomy (NCBI): domain Eukaryota; kingdom Metazoa; phylum Chordata; class Mammalia; order Perissodactyla; family Tapiridae; genus Tapirus; species Tapirus indicus. The sequence goes on from CM062920.1 coordinate 16,349,486, forward strand.
GTTGTTGCTAATTCTCCCCAGGACTTTGTCACCAATCCAGTGGTCGGCCTCAAGTCCACCCCATTGCAACAGCTAGTACTAAGGTTTATTCTGAGTGGGAGGAATGTTCCATTCCTTTCAGACAACAATTACAGAGATGCACACCTACACCGAGCATGAAAGGAGGGAAATTTGTGACTGCTATGGGAAGAAATCATTCGAATTTTGGCTGGCCACTTGGGAGATGAGGGGTGGTGTGTATTAGGGGGAATGGCAATGGCTGAGACTCTTATGGCTCAACCTTTCCTGCAGTCTATTATGTCAAACTTAGATCCACCGGAGACAAGAGTAAAAGGCCTCAGAGTTTTTCTGCAGTGGGTTCTGGCTGCTGTAAGGGAGCTTTGGCCCTCATAGGGAGAGTTCCCTGTGAAAGATAAACTGCCATGGGAAACCATAGTTGAGATGTTGACTAGTATTTGGGCTCTAACCACCCTGAATTGGGTTTACAGTGCTAATGAAAATGACCCACTGGAGAATGAGAAACTGAACCAGAGAAATCTAGATAAATTCTTATGACCAGACCCACCACCCAAGAAAAGTATCCCTAGCCCTTTCGTTGAAACTGGACAAGATCTTAAGGGATGTTATCTTGGTAATGGTGCAGCACAGGGATCAGCAAAGTTTTTCTGTAAAGTGTTAGATAGTAAATAATTCAGGCTTTGTGGGCCATAGTGTCTCTGCTGGAACTACTCTACTTTGCCACTATAGCGCAAAAGCAGCCACAGGCAACATGTAAACAAATGGATGTGACTTTATTCCAATAAAACTTTATTTACAAAAGCAGGCATCAGGCTGGATTTGATCCATCATAGTTTGCTGAACCCTAGTAGAGCAGATATGTCGGATGAAGGTGGCATCCTCAAAGAAGGTTGCTGCTATGCAAACCAAGCATGAGTCAGCAGGAGGGTGCAAATCCCATGGCTCCAGCCAAAAGGCGATGTGAAAAAGAAGCTGCTCGGTGACGGGGTTCCCAATACTGAGATAGATGGCGTCAGCCATAAGGACACAGAGTGGAGGACTCCCTGACACAGAGTGTTAGGTGGGCAGAACACACGGAAAGTTCATTGGGTTGAGCCATGAGCGGCCACCATGACGCTCAAAATCCAAAGTAAATGGGAAACCTTATTTAACGACATGGAGACATTCCATCCCTCCATACTCCGTGACACCCTCTCCGTATCAACCCTGACCTCAGCTACTTTCAGGAGAAAGATGATTAAAGGTAGGGCTGCAGTCTCTCTGTCTTCAAGGAGTATCAAAGGTCAGACACACCCATCTGAGCATGCGGGGGAATTTCAGGAAGGGGAGGGACTCAAATTTTTATGAGCCTGTTGAATATGAGTGTCCAATCACTATCCTACTCAGACCTGTGGGGGGGAAAAGCACCCAGATTCAGCTATTGTGTGTATTACACAAACTTGGCACTTGCTATGTTGCCTTGGACATGGTCAACACTTTCTTTTTCATACACCAACATCTGAGAATTAAGATCAGCTCACGATAACATGGCACCCAATATATGTTGGTAGTATTTCCCCTGGTGTACCTAAACTCCTGTGCCATTTGTTATCAAATTTAGTGAGTATGCCTCTACCCTGTCACTTCCACAGCTTTCACTATTTGGATGATGTCCCATTGGCTGGTGTTATGGACTGAACTGTGTTCCTCCAAAATTTGTATGTTGAAGCTCTAACTCCCAATTGTGACTGTATTTGCTGATAGGGCCTTTAAAGAGGTAATTAAATTTAAATGAAGCATGAAGTGTGGCTCTGATCCAAAAGGACCAGTATTCTTATAAGAAGAGGAAGAGACCCCAGTGGTCAGTGTGCACAGAAAAAAGGCCATGTGAGGACATAGTAAAAAAAGTGGTCATCTGCAAGCCAAGGAGAGAGGCCTCAGGAGAAAGCAAACCTGCCAAGATCTTGTTCTTGGACTTCCAGCTTCTGGAACTGTGAGAAATAAATTTCTGTTGGTTAAGTCATCCGGTCTATGATATTTTGTTATGTCAGCCCTAGTAGACTAATACAGTTGGCAAGTCAGAAACATCAGACTCAAAGGCCCTGACTACAGTATTATCACATCTCTGCCAACATAAGTGGCTGATGAACCTTGAAAAAATCAGGGATCTTCTCACAAAAATAAAGATTCTTGGGACTATGTTTGCAGATTCACAATGCCCAATCTCTCTGTAAAGTAAAACAGGCAGGGAAAAATTGCTGTCTCTTCTGCCCCCATCATCAAAAAGAAGGCCCAGGACCTTTTTGGACTCAGAGAATTTCACCTTAAGGGTGGTCATAAGAGTCCTTCAAATGTTTAAGGAAATATCACCAGTAGATAATGTAACCCTCAGACAACTGAGGTGATTTCTCCACAGTAAAGCTACCCTAGGTCACTCAGGGGAGCTTCCTAGAGGACAACTGGCTGGTTATTTTTGCACACATTGCAGGCAATTCTCTCTATGATGAGAGTCATCTAATAGAAAAGGTGGTATGAAACCTGTCCCCGACATTAGCTAAAGTGATTAGTGACACGACCTTGGCCCTGGAAGGCATTCGGATTAGCCTCATCTTATTGGCCAGGGTTGATATAGTTGGTAGAATTGCCTTTTTCTTTCTCCTCGTGGGCCAAGGTGGAGTCTGTGCAATCACTCCTTTGCTGTGTCTGGACCAATATCTTAGGCCGAGTTGAAAGGTTAATGCAAAAACTTAAGGAGAAAACCACCTGGCTCTCTGAGGTAGACTCTGATGGTTTATAGGATTTGTTCAGCTGGCTGGGTCTGTTATTTGGAGTTCTATTGATACTGGCCTTGATTTGGTGGTAGATGAGACAAATGGAATGGATTTAGTCTCAGCCTCACTTCATCTGATTAACTGGAGTGACCAACAGAGATGGGAAGATTCTCCAGGAGACAAGATGCTGTGTAAATGAGGGATGGACATTGTTCTGAGACAATTCTCCATGGGTCTCTTGTATTTCTGCATTTCTCATGAGTGAGACACTCACTGCCCTTTGTTTTGGACTACCTTTTCAAGGATGCTTGTATACTGACCAGCCTTGGAAGATACACAGGGAGGTTTATCTTCCAAGAAAAGGGCAGGTTTGCTTATATTCTTGGGAGATAGAGAAGATAGTGTCTCCCTCTAGAGCAAAACACAGGAATGCTTAAATCCATTGTAAAGGATTTGGTTCCCTAAGCTCATGGTTCCTGTTCTGTAATGCAGCCTATTATGTCTGCAGTGGTCACCTGGCTCTCTTCATGTCACCATGTGGAAATTGAGGCTTGAGGAACTGGTGCAAAAATGCTGGTACTTTGGCTACTATTGCTGTGAATAATAAATGATCCTTCATCTCTGACCCAGGAGTCTCATGTTTTCTACTAGCATCCATAAAACTGTGGCAGGCTGACTTATTAACTTGCAAGAAGGGTAAAATCTCAGGCACTGTTCAGTTCTTGACACACTCCAAGCAGCCACTACCAAGCACTTGGAATTGGCATATGAGATGAAACGAATTTTCCATCCTCTCCTAGAGAGTGTGAAGAGGGCAGTGGGCATGTGATAGATCAGAAAAGGCCTGGACTAGCAGGTCAACAACAGCAGGGAGGAGAAAAGAGCACAGGGCGTGGCCGTGCCAGTAGGGTCTATGAAAGATCACACTGTCCCTAGGCGTATCACAGGTTTTTCGCTTAATATGAAACAGCATTTGGCCCTGACTCTTCCTGCTTTATTTAGTAGAATGGTTTTATTTGGCCTGTCTTCACTCTTGCCAGGGACAGGCCAGGCTGCCATGGGGGATTCAGGAAAGTTGTCATCTCCTTCCAACTTCTGCTTTCATGTCCTTTTCTCCTTCCCAGGCGCCACCTTTCCCTAATGAAAATCTGTTTGCATGGACGAACCCACTAACGGTCAATTACACCCTAGTGTTGGTTTACATTGTTGGAATGTTATATATCTTAGAGAACATTCTTTGAACCTTAGCTGCATTATTGGAAGGAATGAATCTTCCACATGGAAAACAATTGCGGCATTTTAGAGCAGGCAGAGATATTTGGAAGGATTTTTCTGGTGCCCTTGGCATTGTACTATGTCAGCAGCACCTCTACTCCATCAACCCACATGGCAGGGGTGCTGATGACTGGCTCCTTGGTGCCCCTCCTCCCTGTGAACAATCCTTACTTTCCCAAAATAAAGTTGCACTAACCTAAAACTGTAAAGAAAATAAATCTAGATATATTTCACCTTTTAGATTCTTTTACAAATCTCCACCAGCTGGGAAACCTCAGATCTTAATTTTCATGCTAAGGGGCTATTTTCAGAAACTTGTAGAACATCTGAAGGAAGAGAGAATTTTTAAGAGATCTTCATGCCAATTAACTTGGCCCATTTTTAAGAAATGAGAATGATTATCTCAGAGATTAATTAAGATTGCTAAAGGTGATGGTGGACTAGAACCTAAATGCTCCCATAAATTCTTCTCCCTGGTTTAGAGGCAACATATCATGGGCAGAAGGGCAGAGGTTATTAAAGTGAATGAGGTCGTTGCCTTTTACTGGTGGATGGTGCCCTTTCATTTTGCGGTGGCAGGTAAGACAGAGGAGGAGAAATCTTCGTGGCCTTCACATTTGGATCATACAGTGTAATCCCTAATGTAATATGAAATATCATCCTAATGATTTAGTCTTAAACATGATGCTTAGCAGAGTAATGAACAGAGTGCCTGGGAGTCCAGGACTGCTCCTGCCAATGACATCAGAAGCCATCCAGGGAAAGCAGTTCTCATCCAATGCCTTGTCTCAGAGGCTCGAATGACTCTGAAAGATGTGGGGAAGAATGAGTTCATACCTTAAGAAATGCCTCTGAAACTACTGAATTTTGTTTTCAATTATAGAGAAAAAAGTATTGTCCACGGGCACCTAAAAGCCCTCAGACCTTTGGTTTGAAGTCATGGATCCTGGAAAAACCCAGCAACTGGGTCTTTCTAGCTGAATGAGACCCTCAGATCCTACAGTACCAGGGACAGGGACAGTGCCCAAGGGACAGGCATATGAGGATTCAGTTCCACGCTTGTGTTCTGCCCTGGATAAACATTTCAGAAAGGGCTTTTTTCCTCTACAGTGATGATGCGGAAGAAGCCACGCTCCACTGGGGTGTGCTGTCTTTCCCCGGCTTTCTTGATATGCTTGGATTGCTTGGGAGTGGTGCCGTATGCATCCCTAACAGAACTGATTTTGTCCGGTTGTTCAGATGTAAGGAGCTGGGTCTTTCCTTGGTCCCAGAAGATAAATCTCTATTAGTACAAATCAATCACATTAATTACAGTCTGTTTGCCAGCAATTGTTTTAGGAATAAACACATGATAGAGTTCTGGCCAATGAGATGGAAGTGAAGCAGGGGGTGCCTTCTGGGAATGTTTTCCTTATTCTTAAACAGAGACACAAGAAAAGGATGTTCTCTCTAGGCCTTTGGACATTGTTGTGTGAGGACACAATGCTTGGAGCTGCTGCAGCCACTTTGCCACCAAGAGACTTCAAGCCTGAAGACAGAGGGAAACATGCTGAGGATGGAAGAGTCAAAGATAGACAGAAGGAACCTGGGCTCCTGATGACATGATTGAGCCACTGAAGGAAGCTGAATATGCCCCAGTTCTGAACTTCACGTTATGTGAGATAAGTGCCTTTATTTAATTTTCTCTTATTTACTCAAAAGCCGTTTTGAACTGTGTCTTCTATTACATGCAGCTGAAAGGATTCCAAACTGACATACGGTTGACATCTTTGCCTCCCCTTTCCCCACCTCCTTGCCTTACCCTCCTTTATTTCTTAGATGTTGGTACTTGCAAGCTCGGGCATCCACATAGATTCCACATTAGCTGCCCAGCTCTGAGGACTCCGTGGCACGGGGTTCTCCCAAACTCCTTGATGGCTCAGAAAGGAACATCTTTAAAGCAGCAACCTGACAAATGCCAGTTCCACTCTTCCTTTAGAGTGGAGCAAGACGTTCATGACACTTCAGAGGAACGACAAGGACCTGGCTCTTTGGCAGCGCACTTCATGATGACCCATTTTCACTTGTCTATCCTCCTTGTCCTCTTACTGGGGGCACAGAGTCTCACGCTGCAGGCTTCTGCTTGCCTGGGCGAGGGGAGTTAGGTCACTGTAAGATGGGAAGACCTCAAGAATTTTTATTTCCTAGAGCTTTTTGCTTTTTCTTTCCCAAACTGGAAAAACAGAAAAATAAATCCCCCACAGATTTCTGAAGTTCTTTTCTTGCCCGGTCCTCGCATTTCTAAATATATCAAACATGATAATTTTTTGAGCAACCAAGTTATACATAATACATTTTATGTTCTTAAATGTATCAAGTGATTTTAGATCTGCACATGATGCTAAAAAACAAGAACAGATAGTGCCCAATTTGTAAATTAATTTGGGAGTATAACTTCTTTTCAAGTGGGTTGCTTGAATGCAGAATGCTTTTTCTTATAGAAACAATGGTGGTCGAGTTCCAAGTCTGGACCACAAAAGCCCACACATTCCATGTCGTGCTGCAGCTTTGTCGTGTACCAACCACACTAATACAATTAACGCTTGCTGAGCCTCTCCCCAGTGCCTGACTCTTTGCTTCCATCTTTGTGTATGTTGTCATGATGATTTGCTTCTCACGACAACCCTGTGTCAAAGGGAACCAAAGCTCAGATAGCTTAAGTAACTTGCCCAAGGACACACAGCATGTACATGGTAAAACCAGGACCTTGTGGTCCCTCTGGCCCCACGGTCGGCTGTTTTCATATTTACCCTGCTCTCCTGATGGTTCTCAGTCACCATCTGCATCAACGTTTCTATGGAAAAAGGCGTTCCAAATTCCAACTGCCAAGAGCACATCTCTCAGGCCTGGCAGCTAAAGTCCCCTTTTGCCCTTCCAATTTCCCAGTTTTTCTCCTCAATAGCAGAGAGAGAGAGAGAGAGAGAGAGAGAACATCAGAATATCAGTGTGATAGGTTGGCCCAGCACGAAAGCCTCATATTGTCATTTGCCAGACAGCCTGTCTCCATCTCCATCTCTTCATCCACCGGCGGCCCCAGCCCCATCCTGTAGCTGAGCTGGAGGTAATGCGCACGCTCTTCATTACATTTCTGCTGCTTTTACCACCTGTTTACAGCCCAAATGCTGACATAGATTTGATAAAAGGGCTTGGTGATTATTCAAATCCCAGCTTGGACCAGGACTTAACTTTGTAAGCATTCAATGAAATGTGGCTTTAAAAAAAGCGTAGTGAGATTTCTGCACCCCACCCCCTTGGTATCTCACTCGGTGAGGCCCATCATAGCCTTCTTTATGCCTCATCTCTGTCTCTAGACCTGCCATCCCTCTTCCCACCAGGTTAGTTTCTTCTTTCCCTCATGCTTCTGAAAGTTGTTGGGAGTCTTGTAAAATCAGCCAACCTGTCTCAATACCTCCAGCTGGCCTGCATCTCACCCAATGTACTCTCACCTATTTATTTCTTATTTAAAAAAATCTTCCAGTCCAGTTTTGTAGTCTCCCTCGATAGCAAGTTCCACCCCACTCCTTTTCCTTAAAAGCAAGTCCTACTTTCTCCTGTTACTGTGGAACTATCTTTTTATGCATCCTTTACTGCTCTTAGGAAGACCTTAAATTACCCTTCTTGCCTTTGGTCATTATTAATATTACATTGAGGATTCATAACTTAGTTTGTGGCGTATTTTGGACCTGGCTCTCTAATTTTTTTCCTTCTGTTTCCTGGATTTCTCCGTAACTTCACTGTTCTTTGGGGCTCCTACCCAAGAGGAAAGAGAAGTTAAGGAAAAGACAGAGCACCATGCTTTGGCCAAGAGGAAGTGGTTACCGCTGACTGGCTTGGAGAAGTGTTTCCATTCTCCCTGGACTCTCATTCTCCTGTTTTCATAGATAATTGGGAGTTTATTTTATAAAGTGGAAATGACACGAAAAACAGAATAGAAAGACATTATCAACATAATCGACACTGAAAATATGCACAAACTAATGAGTTCTTGGCTAGGAAATTATCCAGGATTTTTAGGAAATAGGAATGATTTAAAATCATTGCCAGTATGAGTGAAAAGTGTTCCCTTTGGGAGCTGAGTCTCCATGGTCTCCGAAGACCTTCGCTGCCATTACTTGATTAATTAATTCATTAACACCTCGTAGAGCGCAGGATATTGACTCCATATGGCACTGAGCAGGCAGTTTGATTTCTTTAGAAAATTTCTCTTATACGAAAGCACAGAAATAGTAAATAATTAAGCTCTAAGCTGCCTCGTTGTGATCTTTTATTGATCAAGGCAGCGATTTGAGAGGAGGAAGGCTTCAGGCACTCGCTCCAACCAGACTTTATTTGCCCCATGATGACATGTTACCGTGAGATGCTTGTTCCTATTATAAAGACTTTAAGGAAGAAAACAAGCCCACAATGTGTTTACAGCTCGTGTTACTTCTGTCCGAGGTTAATCGCCCCAGTCTGGAAGACCGAAGCATTTTCTGGTGGACTCCCAAGGGGCCAGAGGAAGTGAGATGATGAGTGGGCTGCCTGCCGCCTTCTGGGTCCTGGCTTCATTAAGTTGGGTTGTAATGCCTTTCTTTTTTTTCCTAATAAAGCTATTAGGACAATGACTTCTGATTGTGTGGCTCAGTGAGACCTCCAGGGAGTGAAGGTGGGGGCATGAGCAGAAGGGCTGTGCTTGGATCAGTGACAAAGGGTCTGAGCCATTCCACTGGGTGGGAATCTTACAGCTTCCCTGCCAGGGCACTGTGTTGCCCCCAGCTCCTGTTCCTGCTCACCAGCCAGCTAACTGTCCCCTTCCCCAAGGTCTCCAGGTGGATCCAGAGCCATTGAAGTGGGGTCGGCAGTGGCCTCAGTGTCCCAAACGTTTCGCCTTCTCTCATCCTGCTCCAGGCCTCTTCACTTCTGTCTGTTCCTTCAGGTACTACCCTCTCTCTCTCCTTCTCTTCTCAGCAGAGCTCCTTGAAGGAATTATCTACACCCACTGTCTCTGTCTCCTCCTCCCACTTCCCAGGCACCTCCCATCTGGGCTTTCCTGCCTTCCTTGTAGCTGCTTCTTGGTGACAAAGCTCATCTCACTACTCTGGTGGGTAAATCTAATCGACAATCACATGACAATCTTCCTGCCGGGAGACTTTGGAAATTGTCCACAACTCCCCCCTTAATATCTCCTCCTTTGGCTTTTGAGACCACTCTTGATAGTGTTTTTCCACTTATTCCTTGTGGCAATTATGAAGATGCAACATTCAGATCCCCCTTTGAGAAAGGACTTGCTGCCTGATTGAGGCTCCTTTGGGATTCCCTGCATCTGTGGCCAAGGTCTTCTTGGGTGGTCCCTGGCCAATGACTGAGCAAGGCCATGGTGGAAGGACCCAGCCACTTCCCTCCAAAGCAGAACCCTCTACAGGAATCTTTGCTCTGGAGCTCCCCTGGGTGGTGGAGACTTAGTGAGGTCTGCATCAGTTTGACACCTCCCCGCCCCCCCGACCCCAGTCCTGCTTCTTTCCTTTCCGTTTCACAGGTGTTGCTCCCGGTAAACCTTTTGCTCTTCCAACTCTGTCTCAGTGTTTGTTTCCTGGAGGACCCAGATGACACATTCCTTATGCTCCTTTGTTACCATTACTTTTTTGCCAGCATCTTAAATGATGGTGTTCTAAAGGTGTCGGGCTAGGCCCTCTTCTCTTCTCAATTTACTTGTTGTTCTAGGTCATTGTCCTTTTCTCTTCCATGTCTTTTACTCTCCCCCTACACTAGTGAAAACATCCAAATCTCTCTCTCAGATCATGTCTCTCCCCAGTCTTAAAGTCTGTGTATCTCCGCTTTGCAGATATCTCCATTGGGATGTCTTGCAAGCACCTCAAACTTAACATGTGCAAAAAAGAACTCATCAACCCCAAGCCTTATACTCTGGCCAAAAAAATGGTCCTCCCATCCTTTCTGTCTTAGGGAGTGACACCTAACTGTGGATTAAATCTCTGTGCCAGAAACCTTGGTCCTGTTATTAATTCCTCTGTTGTCCTGCCACCTACAGCCAAGAGCCAGATCTCCCAGGGCTTCTCATACATCTGCTGTCTCCATTCTTGCTGGAGCTTCCTTTGTTCCAGCCCGGAACATGGCAACCGCCTCCTGACTGGTCTTTCTGTCCCTAATCCCACCACATTCAATCCATCCTTGAATCCATTGTTAGAGTGATCTTAGAATACAAATCTACTATCCTTCCCCTGATCAGCCCCTTTAATAGCTTTCCCTCTACCCCTCAAGACAAATCTGAACATCTCAAAATAATTTTGGGAAGAGAGAGAGTCTCAAAGAGCAGTCCCTAGACCAGCAGCATCAGCATCACCTGGGAACTTATTAGAAATGGAGATTCTCAGACCCCAGCCCAGATGCACTGAATCAGAAGCTCTGGGGCTGGGGCCCAGCAATCTGTTTAACAAGCTCTCCAGGTGATGCATGCTGAAGTGTGAGCATCAGTGGCTTAGGAAGCTGTTCAGATCTCTAGTTCCCTCATTTGTCCTGTCTGTATACTCGCCTCCTCCCCTGCGCTGATCACACTGAGAAACCTGCCTGCTCAATATGGGGCTCCCTCTGCCTGCTCCTGATGCAGCTTCAAGAATCAGTGCACTTATCACCTCCTCCAGGAAGCCTTCCCTGACACTTCTCTAGCTGAGTTAGGCGCCCCTCCTCTGTGCTCTCGAGTTCCCTATACTTCACTCTATCACAGTCTTTATCTCGCTGTGTTATAATTGCCTTTTTACCAGGCCGCATCTCCCACTAGACTGTGAGCTTGTTCAGAAGAGAGACTATCTTTCATATCTGACTCTCTGGGGCATGGCTCGTTGCCAGGCCCAGAGAAGGGGTGCAATAATGACGTCCTGGTGGAGGAATATCCAGCCCCTGCTTTGCTGGGTTTGCTGGGCTACAGTGACACAGCCAGCTGCCTGTAGCAGGTGTATTCTGCCTCCTCATGTGCCTCTGGACATTTACCCTAAAAGTAGTGGGACTGGAGTTTGATCTCATCCTGCTTGTTTCATTTTAGCCCTGGGGAGCTGGATGCTGGCATGTGCTAATTAGATGACGGCATTGGGTCTGACTGGCCTTGTAAATGTGTGCCCAGGCTGCGAGCAGAGCACAGTTCAAACAGCATCATCTTGGAAATGCTTTGATTCTCTCAGCTAAGCAGTCTGACCTGCACTCCTGGGAACTTGGCACAACCTTGCCGTGCCGTCACTGGCGAGAGCCTGCCTTGGGGATCGGCTCTGCAGTAGAGGCTGCTGCCGCTGTGGCTCCATCTTCCCAGGCTGTTGAACCCTGCAAGGCCTTAATTTGTCCATCTTTGCAGTGGACATCATCCAGATTAGTCATGTGTTCTGCCAAGTGCTCCAGGCACAAGCCTCCTGAATGAGTCACTCCCTCAGTGGTTCTGATTTGAAAGCACAGAAGGTTAGGCCTGCAGCTTGAAATGCATCAAAACAGAGGGGGAGGCTGCGAGGAGCACTGGTCTCCTTAGGCAATCTGGGAGCCCAAAGGAGGACCTGTCCAGGTTGCAGATGCTGATAAGAAACAGAGCAGAGAAAGGTTACTTGCTGGTCTGAAAAGAGTGATGCTTCTCCCCTTCCTCCCTCCTGCTGTGGCAGCTCCGGCCACTTCCAGTGTCCAGGACACGTCAGGAAGAGGAGGTCCGGGAGACAGACTGGGAAAGGTTTGAGCTTGATGGAGCATCTTTGTGCATGTTGATCCCTGTGAGGCTGGATCCCCACACGGCACCTGTCAGAGGGACAGCTTTCTCCCATCAGTCACCCCTCAGACTAAATGCACCACTTAAAGGCAGTGGTCTGTGATCTATTCTGGAGGATAAGGGACCCTTTTGAGAATCTATGAAAATGATAGTTGTTCTCCCCAGGAAAAGGAACAGTTCTCCATAGGTGCATATCTTTTGGTCTCATTTCAGGTGGTTTGTGGAACCTCTGAGGTTTATTCATTAACCCTAGGAGCCTATGGACTACTGACAAGGAACCCCTGCTGTTCCTTGCTTCTGGTCTTTTCTGCACCAAAGTCCTCCCTCCATCGGCCTTGCTTCCGAAGCCCCAGGCAGAATTGCTCCCTTCTCAGTGCTCACATGGTACGTAGCCCGTTCTGCACAGCCAAGCACAATAGGCCTCACGGCCTCAGTCTCTGGAGTCTGGCTGGCCCCAGTTGCTGCCCTGGATCCCTGTCCTGGTTTCCTCATGTACTTGCTGTTGACCTGTGGGCTGATTGATGAGCCATGCTGAGCTTCAGTTTCCTTGCTGATGAAGTGAGCGTGACCGTGGGATCTGCCCCTCAGGGCTGTGCGAATTCAGTGAGAGCCTGCCTGTCAGGGCTGTACACGGGGACTGCAATGGAGGGATGGTGCAGGAGCTGGGCCTTTTGTGCTCTGTGTCCCTGGTGCCTGGCACAGGGTCTGTGCACAGTAGATAGTCAATTAGTGTTGGTTAAAAAGGGGAAGGAATGACTAGGCTGAGACAGAGCTATGTTACACCTATGGGACCTGGCTAAATGTGACCAGGGGGGCAGCAATCAAAGGCGAGGAGCCTTCCTTTAGTGTCCCCATCCTGTTTAGGCTCCTGGATTTCCCACAAGTTGGAGAGCCGGCCACTCAGCCTAGCACCTGGCAGGTGTGGATTAAATGAGATAATGTGAAAAGTGTAGCCTGGTGCAGAAGCCCTGACTTTGGAGTCAGAACTGGGTTCAAATCTAACCTCTGACACTCATCTGGCTTTGGGCAAACTTAATCTCTCAGGGCCTCAGCTTCCTCAAATGAAATGTGGGATTATTGACACCTGTCTCATAAGATTCTTGTGCAGATCAGATTAAATCAAGCATGTAAAATGTTTAGCACATAGAAGATGCTGAAGTGGAAGCCGTAGTCATTGTTAACAGTGGAAGGCTGAACAAATGTGTGTTCTGAAAATTGTATGTCATTGTTCATTTCTGGATTAAGACCAGCCTAGACACAGAGGCGTGGGGATGTGCCCAATACCAGGCTTTAAGTTGAGGCTGCTGGAATTCAAATCCTGGCTGTATCACTTACTAGCTGGGTGACCTTGAGCAAGTCAATTAACCTCTCTGAGTCCTGGTTTCTTCATCTGTGAAATGGACACCATAATACTACTACCCTTTAGAGTTGCTTTTATTGTGAAGATCAAGTGAGAGAATGTACAAATTGCATTTGGTGCAGTGTCTGACACATAGCAAGAACTCAGTCAACGGTGGCTTTATCACTGTTATCGTCTGAGGGAGAGCAAGAGGAGCATCCATACCCCAAACCCGACCTTAGCCTGCAGAGCTCACCAGGTGACAGGGGTTGGCCTTAGCTTCTCAAGAAATTGTTTTGTTTAGAAGCTAAGTTTGGACAATGTAATGGCGGCCTGCAGGTGGCCTGGCCAGGGCTGGGGCAGGAGAAAGATCAAGGTCCTGTAGATTCCATAGGTCATGGAGACCCTGTATAGTCCTGGACAGCATGCTGCTTAGAGCTTACTCTGTTGGAGATGCTCTGTGAGTGTTTCCTGGACAACTGGTTCCTCCCCTCCCTGGTCCCTGGAGCCCCTGTCAGCTGAGGTATCCAGGAAGGGACACACACTCTCCTAGGTAGGAGAAGTCCATCTCAGGTTACTTGAGGCAGAGGCCATGTGGATCCAGGCTCTATTCAGCTCAGCTCCTCCAGGAGAGCCCCCCAGGCCCAAGGAGGCTGCTGGGCTTCGTTCATATTCATCATCACTTGGAGCTGCACCTTTTTTCCAGGCTGTGTGGGGATGTGCATCACCATGGAAACGCTAGAGGTGAAATCACTCAAGTGTTGGCAAGTAGAGTTTCTCTCTGGAGCTTGGAAAAATAGAGAGCAGGCTCACCGTGTCACAGAGAGGAAAGATGCCCTTAAAACAACCCCAACACTTTCAATTCCATTTGGGGACTTTCCCTTTAAATAAAAACTGAACAATAAATGAAAGAGAAATGTTTTCAGCCTCTAGATCGGCTACCCCAGAGAGTCCACTTGGAATGGGCATGCCAATCCTTTCTGGCTTTCCTAATCTGCTATATCTTGGGGAGTGGATAACAGAGTCTGTCTGGAAAGAAATGGGGTGACCTCTCGGGGTTGATATTTTAAATTGATGAAGCTGGAGCCCAGAAGTGTGGACCTTTGTACCTATTGGCCATTTGTGGTCCTTTGCCTGATTTTTGGGCCAAGGACACCTTTTCTAAATGAGGATCTGACAGGCTCCTGGTGGCTAGGGTCGTTGAGAATGTGTCCTCACCTCGGGGGGGGAAAGGGGTTTCCAAGATAACTCTGCCCATACGTGCTCCCAGGCCACCCTGCCCTCAGAATTTTGAGGGCTCTACACCAACTCCTAGGAGCTAATTTGGGCAGTGAGATACCACATAGCTCTGGTAGCATGGACTGGGGCAGGGTGTGGGGAGATTGCCGGTGGTCCTGGGGGTGGTTGGGCACTAGGATAGTTCGGGGGAGACTTTGGCTAGCTGGGGGATCAGAACATGCCCAGGGCATGGAGAAGGCCATCGGTGTGGACTGCTTGAATTGTAGCTCAGAGTTACACGATTCTTTCTTGTCTTATTTTCCTCCACTGGGTAAAAAGAGCACTGATAGTACTTCCTCACCCTCCATCAAGGGCAGTTTTGAACACATTCTATAAAAGCTTGGTTCATTCATTCACTCATTCATTCATTCAACAAGTGTTCACTGCGTCATTTACATAGACTGCATTGTGGGTGGTGCTTCGGGGGCTGTGCAACTAGATAGCCCTGGTGCAGGTGGCTCTGAAGTGTGTTGTTTGGAGGCAAGTGGGGAATAAGCTCTAGGAGGCAGGCGGGAGGAGAAGAGGTGCTCCAAGGGACGTAGGAGGTCCTGAGTGAGTCGGCGCCAGTGGGGTAAGTGGTGTGCTGTTGACGTTGCAGAACGGCATTGCCAGATGTTAAAGTGACAAGCAGTGATGGTGGATAGGAGCCAACAGGGAGAATGAGCAACAACTAGTAGAGATAAGACCAGTCCCTTTGGGAGGCTTCTAGAAAAGCACCAAAATAGGGAGGTCTGAGGTGCTACCATTTGTATGTGGGAGCTATTGGTCTACAGCCTTGGGGACAAATTTGTGAAATGGCCATATGTATGATTCAGCTTTTAGTGGGGCCCTGGGTCATATGGCTTCCTATGTGGTATGTAGTTCTCAGGAGGATTATTGTTTCAACAAAGGAACACTGGTTTCCTTATTGAGGGCGTCAGGGAGAAAATTGCAAAATGTGAGAGGACCAGAAATAATATTGCAACCTATACCTCTGCTGAGTACTTGGCTTCTTTCTACTTCTAGCAGAGGCTGGCAAAGTTTCTGCTAAACTGTTTCCTCTTCTTTCTGGGCACACACCTGGACTACATTTCCCAGCCTCCCTTGCAGTTAGGTGTAACCATGTGACTGAGTTCCTGCAAGTGGATTGTGAACTGGTGATGTGCACCATTTCCAGGCCTGGCATAACACATCCCAAGTACAGTCTCCATGATCTTTCCCTTTCTGCTGGCTTGGTGTAGATGAGCATGGTGACCTTGGAAGCCATGTGTTGAAGGTAGCGGAAGCACAAGATGGAAATAGCCTGGGTCCCTAACTCCCCACTCAAAGGAGACCTGCTTACCAATTAGGAGCGTCCATTTAGGACTTTATACAGGTAAGAAATAAGTCTATATCAGATGTGAGCCATCATACATGTTTGGGCTTGTTCGTTCCAGCAGCAACAGTACCTAGCTAAAGCTCTGTTAGACTGAGTATTTCCCAGTCAGGTCCAACTTTCTGAATCAGGAGTCTACTTTTGGTCCAATGAGTTATGATAAAGGGGTCGCATAGAGTAAACCATGGTTATCTCTGTTCAAGAAATGGCCTAAGGCTTCTCTTAGCAGGGGCTTCAGTGGGGAAATTTTTCTTGGAAGGGAACTGTGCATGGCAGTTACCTTGACTTACTGTCTAATGCTGCTAGGAAAAACAATAACAACAATAACTGAACCTATATAACCCAAATCTGCCTTCTAGGATCTTCCCCTCTTATTCCCAGTTCTTCCCTTTGCAGCAATAGTTTACTCCATCCTCTGTTGTCATGTTTCCACAGATTCTCTTCTTCAAGCGGCTCCCCAGTTCTGACTTTGTTCTTTTTATGGCACGGTTCCTGAAACATGGGCTTTGGAGTTATACAGGTATCATCTCAAACCCAGCCATCTCCACGTACTGACCTTGTGGCACGAATACGTTCTATCTCTGAATCCCAACCTCCCCATTTATAGAACGGAGATGCAGGCACTTCGTAGGATTATTGCGAGTGTTGGATGAAGTCCTGTGCCTGAGCACCCAAAATTGTGCCTGGCAGGTTAGGCTCCTTCGCAAAGTAGCAGTGATTGCTGTTGTTTTTGATGTTGTGATTTCAGACCCTTCACCATTCTGGTGAGTCGCTCTGAATGTATTTGAGATTGGTTCAAATCCCGTGGCACTTGGATCTGAACACAGGTCTGCAGCTGGTATCCAAACAACATCGGTGTAGGGGACCGCTGCTTCGTGTCATGTGGATACAGTATTCATGCTCCTTTCCACTTGTTAGCAGGCCCATCAAGTCATCGGTCATGGAGCTTGTTCTCAGCTGGACCCTTGGACCACCAGGGCAGTAGCATTATACTAACTCACCAAGGCCCATGTAAGGCATCACTCTTTGTCCTAGGCCTTGACATCTCAGGGTACCTCCTATGGCACTGCAAGCTAGGAGTTAGTTTTGGGAGCCTGACACATTCCAAAGGATCTTTGAAAGGATTCTATAGAACAATCATTCTTAACCTTTCTTGGATCATGGGTGTTTTGGAGAATTTGATAAAAGTTCTGGATCTTCTTTCTAGAAAAATATCCAAACACATAGACACAGTGTTTTGCATACTATTTGGGAGGCCTCCAAGGAGAGTCAACCCTTGGCTGGCAAGGTTGGAGTGGGAACACGCCTGCCATTCCTGGGGGGCTGTGGACTCTTCCTGGAGAGGGAGCTCCAGGCAACCTCCCCTCCTGTGGCCTCAGCAAAGTGAGAACGATTCAAGTACTTTCCTCATCAAGCTCAAATCAGCTGTGTGAAACCTCAGAGGGGGCCTCTCTGTACCCTCCTAGTCATCTCAGTCTGAACAATCCTACAGGTTCGCAACGTTAATCAGTGTCGTTGGGAGTCTGTCGATGTTACGTGGAACTTAATTGGTTCTTTGGAGAAAAGTGAGTCACCGTCTAGGACAGTAGGCTGCAGGGCAGCAATGCACAGAGGGAGAGGAAAATGAAATGACATATGGAAGAGATCAAGTGTGCCCTTAACGCTCCTCAGGACCTGCAACCTGAGAGGAGCCCGCTTGTGCTGATGGGGCTTAAAGAGGTTTTCAGAAGCACCAAGAAAAAGGATGCTGCCTACTCCTCCCTGTCTTTGTTCCTCTCCCTCCTTTTCTGCATGTGGACCCACATCCAGTGGAGGGGGAAGGGGAGAGACCATCCACTTGACTGTCAGAGCTGATCACTGCTGACCTTATCAAAACACAGAATCAATACACTCTCCTCCCAGCAGCCCAGAGAAATCACAAGGAGTTTGAACCGAAGCAATTTGAAGTGTAGACTCGTCTGAAGCAGAAGACAAGCCAGTAAACTGTTGGCTCTCTGAATCCTCCCGTGCGCTTCCTCAGAGTCAGGCGGGACCAGAAGCCTCGCTAGAATTCTGGTGCAGGGTGGGCACCAGATGAGGGGAGGAATCCAAAGCAGCCTTTGTTAGTCTAGCCCCACTCCTAGCTGGCTGGCAGTCTGGGCTCAGAGCACCACCTGCATTGAGAGGGAGGCCTGTGGGGCTGTGACCTGAGCCACCACCAGGACCTTTCAGCAGCCTCCTGGGAAGGCCCTCTCCCAGCTTGGTCCTGGAGAGGAGACCTCTAGGCTCCAGCTGTACCCTTGGAAAAACCAAGCTGAGTCTCTGATTTATAACCAAGGGACCTTCACAATGTTACCACCTCTCTCCTCCCTCTTGTCACTTTGCTCCTCTTAGCTTTACTCCAGGCTTGTTTCTCTTTCTGCTTTGCCTCTTTTTTTAGGAAGAAGAAGACCAGGAAGAAGGAATGGAGGAAAGAGCCATTGTGGGTGGAAGGGAAGGGAAGTTAGATGGGGTCACCTGGTGCCCAGCAGAAGTGCCACCTTCCTGTTGAAGATGGGTCATCCTCTGATGAGTGGCAGGTTTTGGATTGGAGTGGAGGGCCCAGCTCCTGCAGAACATCAGAGGCTGTTCCCTGGTGGCAGTGGAACCTGGGTTCCCGTTGGCCATGTCTTCCATTCCTTCTCAGCCTTTCTCACAACAAACCAGTGTCTTGAGTATATTCCCGCAAGACATCAACTCCCTAAACGTGCCTCTGTCTCCTATTTCTGACCATTCACACCATCTCAGAGCTCACAGCAGTTGGACCCAGCGTGGCACAAGCCTCAGGCATCCTCACCACACTTTACTATAATTACCCATCCAGTCTTTCTCTGTCATTTGTCATTGAGCTCCTCGAGGGGAGTGACTATAGTCTGATTCATCCTTGTGTCCCCAGAGCCTATCCCAGGAGACTTCACAGAGCAGAGCTCAGGGACCTGCATTCCTGTGCTCACCAGGAAGGCAGGCATACCTTGACTGGAGTCCACATTAACTCACACATAGAGGCATCATGGTCAGCCCTTCTGTGGTCTCGTAGCTTCATTGTTGAGCAAGAACATGGGCAGCAGAGATGGCCTCTTCTCTGGCCTCACTACAATTATGCACTGTCTTGCCTTGGCATGTCTGGTGCCCTCTGCCTGGAATGCATCCTACCCAGGCAGGATTAATTGCTCCCTTTTCTGAGTTCCTAAAGGACTTTGAATTCAAGTTTTTTATAGCACTGATCATGTTGTACTTTACTGGTTGTTTGCATGGCTGTCTCCTCCTATGCAGGCATCCATCTGTCCCACAAATACTTGTCGAGCATCTTTGCCAGGTGTGGGGACACATGAGGAATGGCACAGATTGGGCTCTGGCCCTTGTGGAGCCAAGTGGGAGGATGAACAGTCTAGACAATACCAGGCACAGAGTAGGCTCACACCAAATGGCCGTTGAATGGAACTGAGGATGTGCTATTTGGAGAGGCCGGGAAGGGAACGGGGCCAGAGACAGGAGACAGAGGCACATTTAGGGAGTTGATGTCTTATTGATATCATTCAGAGAGTCTAGAACTGGGAAGGGAGAAAAGTGAGCAGAAGCAAGGAAATCTTGTCAGCTGAGGTGGGCTGGGGCAGGGGGTCCAGCAGGTTAGGCTGCTGCCAGAATCGCATTAATGAGAAGCCTGCCCTCTGCAGGGCTCATCCAAGGGTGTGGCTGCAAGTGTTCTGCCACCTGTTTATTCCTGCCATCACTGTGGACAGACACAGCTCTCGAGATGCTAGGGAGGGAGAATGGGTATCAGGAGAGTGTGCAAGGAGCAGCGGTGGCAGGTGGACCCTGGTGCCAACTTTATTAATTGAGGGGAGTGTAGTGCACTTGATTTTTTTAATCACATGGGTAAACAGAGGGACACCATCCCTGAGCACACAATGAAACAGCAAGGATGTAGCATCACAGGTTTGCATTCTTCCCTCTAGGGGAGGAGAAAGTAAGGTGAGGAGCAAATGAGAGTGGTACCCTGGGCCTCCCAGGTCACCAGCATGCAGAGCTCATGGCTATGGCTGGTGCCGGAGGGAGGCTTTTGGTTCCCTGTGCAGCTTAACACACTCCAGTGGCAGGTGAGGCTGCCAGCATGCCAGCTGTCAGGATTTCCCGACAGAGCAGCCGGGAGCCAGCCCCTTTAGAGCAGAGGAGCACCGACACCCGACCTTTCTTCCCAGTGAATCCCTTCCCACACAACTGGGCTTCCCAGGCTTGGGCATCCTGGGAAATTCCCCATGCCCCAGAACCTCATCAACCCGCAGGCAGGGAGCAGAAACGAACATGGCAGCACCAGCCACAGATGGCCACAGCTTCTAAATAAGCATTTCATTAGTTTGGAACCTGGGGAAAAACACGTTCAAGTTAAAGGGAAAAATAAATGAGTAAGGAGAGCCTGATTTTAAATCCTGTTAGCTACATTCAGCACGTCCATAAAAATAAGCAGAGGTCTCTTTTTAAAGGGGCCACTGTTAATTAGCTGCGGTGCCCATTCGGGCAGTTTGCCTGGTTATAACGTGGTTATGCCGTGCTGGGGAAGAGGTGCACAGTTCCACACATCCTTTTTATGCCTACCCCTGTCATGCTGAAATTGGTTCCCTCACTCCGTAACTGTGCTTTATAGAGGAGCTGAACAGGAATAGCGTTACTCGTGTTTATACTTGCTGCCCGCCCCTGGAAGGCCAATTCTTCCTTATTCCTCCTTCCTGAGGTTGGTGCTCAATCCCGATTGGAGTGGACACCTGATTCCATTTCCACAAGCTGTGTGTTCTATTTCTCTTCTTCTTTCCCCACTAGGTAATGCCTGGAAGTGCTTTTTGTGTCCTCTACCCCCGACAGCTTGCATGGAGTTCTTCATCCTTTCCTGGGGCTAGCGGGAGTCCTGCCGCCCACTCCCCTGAGACCAGGCATCTAGGCTCCTCTCATATCCCCTGACATTCTTGTCCTGCTCAAGGAGGAGTGTAGACTGTGATCAGAAGGCCTCCTGAATGCCACTGTGGTAAGACATTTCAGCAGGTGACGGCGGATGCATGGGGTACCTGAGACCTAGGTTTGAGTCTCAGCTGCACCACCGATAACCTTGCTGAACCCCAGTTTCCCCATCTGCAAGAGGGGGACAAAAGGCTCTGCTGTGGGGAGGAATGATGGTTACAGAGCTCCTGGGCATCTTCTGACCTCCTTCCTTGGGTGTTCCTCAGCTTGGGCTTACATTAGGTGTAAGACCAGGTGACCTTACAAAAAACCTTAAAAAAAAGCTGAAGAGCCTCTTATTTTTAGGCAGATTCTGGGTGCAGATGTTCCTGGTTTCTGAGTGGGTCTGGTTTGGGTATTCTGAGATGCTCTTGGAAGGACCCCACGGCTCCTCATTAGTGTAATAGCTACTGTCTTTGAGCACCTACTGAGTATCAGCTCTGATCTAGTGGTTTGCGCTGTTTGCTTCATTTAATCTTCATCGTGACACTGTGAGGTAGACAGTATTATGCCCACTTGATGGAAAAGGAAACTGAGACTCAGGAGGTCAATAATGGGCCAAAGATCTCACATTTGGTAAGTGTTAGAGTTTGTTTTGACTGCCCTGTTGACTTCCAATTCTGTCTTTCCACCGTGCATGGCTTTCCCTGTAGAAAGCTAAGAATCCAAGATGAGCAACTCCCTAGAGCAGCACTGTCCACTAGAAAGTTTTCTGTGATAATGGAAAAGTCCTTTTCTGCTCTGTCCAATATGATAACCATTAAGCACTTGAAAAGTGTGACAGAACTAAGTTTTAAATTTTATTTAATTTTGATTCATCGAAATTTAAATAGTTCATGTGGGTAGTGGTTACCATATTGGACAGCAGAGTGCTAGAGCCTGCATTTTGCTGTGCAAGTCCTCAAGGGGACCCCAGGAGCTTGTAATCAGTGGCCCCCACTCAAGCTCCTCCCACCCCACCTCCACATATGGACACGCACTTAGTAGTTACCTTCCTATAGTTCTGTGGTAAACTGTATATGGGATGTCACCTTTTGCTCATAGTGATGTGGCCAGGGCTCTGTGGCTTTAGTTGGACATAAGACTGGATGGTTCTCCACCTGGTAGTTTCTTTTCCAGCTCCACTTTAACTTTTGGTTTCTGATCTTCAATCTCAGGGTCTCCAGTTTCCCAGCTCAGTCCTGTCTGTAGCTGTGATTGGTGGTCCATTAGCCCTCCAGAAATAGCTGGTCCTTGGATACACAGACTCTTTTCATGTTCTTGGCAGTTTGGGCATCACATTTTTTCTTTCTCTTTAAAATACATTTTTTTTCCTGATTATAAAAGTAGTGTGTGTTGATTATGGAAAATGTGGAAAATAGGGAAAAAATAAATAAAACCTGGGAGCCATACTAGTGTAGATGTTATCACTTTTATAATTTGAGATTTTTCCTTCTACATACATGTATTTTTAACATAAGGAAAATACCATTTATAACCTCAATTTTTATTTACCAATAGATCATGAATATTTTGTCATCAAATATACTTCAAAAGCATGGTTTTAAACAGGTATAAAGTATTTTTTGTGTGAATATATTATAGCTTATTTAACAAATCTCTCAGTGGGACATTTAGGTTATTCTCAATGATTTGCTATTTTAAATAACACTAATGAGTATCCTTATAGACGAGTCAGATAATTCTTTTTATATATTTGTAATCAGTTTACTAGAGCAGACTCCTAGAATTACAATTGAAAGGTCAAAGGGCATGCTTTAAAGCCCTCAGTGGGTGTTGCCAAAATTTCTTCCAGGAACGTTTATCAAGTTTCATTTCCATTCATAGAGTATGACAGTACCTGACTATGCTGGAATCAAATGATCTAAGCAAACACCCACCCCTCGTACTCATCACTGTATTTTTTTTTAAATTGGAATTAGAAGGTGTTTCCTTTACTATTGCTGTGTAACAACTTACCCCCAAATTTAGCTACTTAAAGCAACCACTTAATTTCATTCACAATTTGTGGGGCGGAAATTCAGGAAGGGCTTGGCTGGGTCATTCTTTCACAGGGTCTCTGATGTGGCTACTGTTGGAAGTTGGCTGGGGCTGGAATCATCTGAAGGCTTGATAAGGCTGGACGTCCAAGAAGACTCAATCACATGGCTGCAATTGATGCTAGCTGTTGCCTAGGAGCTCAGCTAGGACTGTCCACTGGAGTGCCTACATGTGATCTCTCCACCATGGTGATCTCAGGGTGGTGAGACTAATATGGCAGCTGGCTTCCTCCGGAGTAAGCGTTTCAAGAGGTCCAAGTAGAAGCCACATGGCCTTTTCTGACCTAGCCTTGGAAGTCATACAACATCACTGCTACCATACTCTACTGGTTGAAGCAGTTGTAAATTTGTGCAGATTCAAGGAGAGGGGACACAGACTCCACGTTTTAATGAGAGAAATGTCAAAGATTTGAGGCTGTTTTTGAAAACTGCCATAGGAGATATTTTGTATGTAAGCATGGCCTGGATGGTATTAATGACACGTTCACCATCGGTGGTACTCAAGTTCTCAAGGGACCTATGTCTGAGAAGATGTCTAAAGATTATGCTGGATATACATGATGGCTGTTAAGGGCCTTGTGTTAAGTCAATGTAATGTGAATATGAGCAAACATGAATAGGCTGGGGGTTTATTAGTCAATGTGAACAACACTCAAGAGTCCAGAGTCTCGGGTAGGCCGGCTGCTGACTCCCAGGCTTCTCTAATGTCAGGAGGGGGGTTCAGAGAGCCCAGTCAGATAGGAGGATGGGGCAGTATGGATCAGAATCTTCTGGGGACCTTTCCGGAATACATATGGCCAGGGTGAGGAAGGGAGTTTGGCATGTCTATTTTGAAACAATTCTCTGACAATTATGATGCTACTCTCCCCAAAGAGCCCTGGTTTACAAGGTGTTTTATTTTACATCTGTCACCTCAGTTGATTCTTGCAAAAGGCAAGACAGGTGTTAGTACTCCTGTTTCACAGAAAAGGATACCAAAGCACAGAGAGGTTAAGTGACTAACTTGTAAATCTCAGAGTGATATTGGAACCAGGAATTTCTGACTCCTCTATAAATCATTCAACAGGTTCCTTTCTGTAAAGACCTCATGGCTATTCCCTTTGCTTGGCATTCCTGAGCCTGTCGGTGGGGTGACTGGCAGATGTTTGGTTGGACTGTGTTGGTAGCTTTACGGGTCAGAGGGTCTGGGACAGGGAGGCACTGGAGCTTGGGCTGAACTGCCTGCTGTGTACACAGGGACATTGTCCTATCTGATTAGCTTGCAGATTTCAGCTGAATTTGGGTTGTGAAGGTGACACCTCCTCTGGTAGGAATGCAGAAGCCATTAGGGATGCACAGCACATCTCCAAATGCAACAGCTAGGCTCCACTTTCCCAAATGTAGGTCGGTGGTGAAAAAACAAATCTTTATTTTATATCTCAAAGTGCTGCTGGGGAAAGAAGGCTGGCCTGCTGCTTGGAAGGGAGTCTAGGCAGGCACCAACTCTTAAAGACCAGGATGCATCCTTTTGATAGAAAGTACAAGAGGATCGCTGGAGTAAAAGACTTCATCCTTAGCCAGCAGGAATAGTGGATGCTAACTAAGTATCCCCCAGTCCTGCAACCCTTTGATGATAATGACACTATAATCTTCTCCCCTGGGAGGAGATAAGTGAAGGTGAGAACCACATCATGTAAGAGTTAAGAGACCTCAGAGACTCCCTGGTCAGCTCCCATGATTTACAGCATAAAGGCCAGGCTCTGAGAGAAGAGACTTGTCTAAAGTCCCCCAGTGCGTAGGTGGTAACAACAGAATTAGAACCCAGGCTCCCCATGCCCAGTTTGGGCTTGTCTCATCATGGGCTTGTCCCCCGTCACTTGCGGAAATGTCTTACCACCGTGGCATTCAGGAGCTTGCAGCTCCCTGGGGCTCCAAATGCCTGAGATTGGAAGAGATGGTTACTCTTAATCCGATCACATTATCTCCAGTACATGGGACCAAAACACAAAACAGAGTCAGGCATTTTCTCAGTCCTAACGTGCCAAGTTTTCAGTTTGGGATCACTTTTTTAATGCCATCCCATCCCTTTTCCCTAGGTGTAAATATGAGTTGTAAGTTAAAATAGGATGTCT
This sequence comes from Tapirus indicus, assembly GCA_031878705.1. Classification (NCBI taxonomy): domain Eukaryota; kingdom Metazoa; phylum Chordata; class Mammalia; order Perissodactyla; family Tapiridae; genus Tapirus; species Tapirus indicus. Next base: position 16,374,428 of record CM062920.1, read on the forward strand.
TACAATTGGCCTGGTGAGATTTGGGTGTTTGGAGAGGTACTCAAACCACTTTTCCTGCCACATGGCTATAATGACCTCTGTTTGTAAGGTCCCAATGTTCCCAGGAAGAATGTAAAGCAATAAGCTATTATTGGCCTTACGTATTTCCAATTTTGTTTTCCTCATGAATTTGAACCACCAAGCAGATCTCCCAATAGGGATAGAGGACAGGTAAGTTTGAGGGCTGGAGATGGCTTGTGAAAGATGTGAGCAGTGAACATCTGCCATGTTGTGTCCTAAGAACCTAATATCAAGCAAGCTACTTTCTGGAAGGACCCTCTGAGGACATCTAGCCAAGTCCCTTCACCAGACAGGTGAGGTCCTGAGAGACTGTGTGACCTGTTCCAGCCAGTCAATGGGGCATTGAGCCTGAGACCCCTTGACTTCTATCTCTCTCTTTAATAACAGACTCTAAAAAAATGTCACGATTTGCTGTCTGTGGTTAGTGATTGGGACTTGGGACCCTGGTTTTGGCTTCTAGCATCCCTGAATTGACAGATGTGGGGCAAGGTAGAGACTTCTCAGATCTTGTTTGGGTCAAATGATCACGTGTGCTCAAAGGTGTCTTCACTCTGAATGAATATTTCCCGAACAGGTGCATTACCTGGTGAACCAAAGGAGTGAGCAAGAAAAGGGAAGGAAGAAGGGGAAAGTGGCTGTACTTTGCAAATTAGATGAAGATAAGGATTATTTTTACAGCTCCCTTTCCCAGAGGGAGTTCTCGATGGGTCAGATACCTGCTCAGAGGGACAGCCCAACCTGTCCACTCATCCTCTTGCCTGATCATCTGACACCTTTGAGAGAGGCCAACAATAATAATTTACGTTTACTTAGCACACATTGCCAAGAAACTAAAAAACATATTATAAATGTCACGTACTGTGACAGGCACTATTATCCTGCAAGAGATATTGCAACAAATCATTCAATAATTAATTTACAAGTACTAGAAAACTGAAGGGTACTGGAAGAAAACCAACGTGACTGTGCAGGAAACCAATCACATCAGACCGATTTAATTTCCTCCAATGTCAGCATGACAGGTCTGGAAGACAAGGCAAAAGCAATAGACGTAAAATATCCTGACTTTAGTAAGCCCTTTAGCTCTCTTCCGTATGATGTCCTCATAAACATGCTATGAAAATATGGTGTAGCCTCTGCTATTGTTATTTAGTCTTTGATTTATCATGGTTCCCTTTCTCTAAAGAGTTTGCGTGCAGTGCTCTGCAGAAAACTATCTGCCACCTGGGAGAGCACTGGGAAGGCCTTGCTCAGGACCCAGGCCTGGAATGAGTCTCACTCAGTGATATGATTACAGAGATAACTCATGGTGACACACGTACTTTAATGTTTATAAAATGCTTAGAGTTGGATCTCAACCCCAAGTCTTTTGATTCCAAACTCAGATCATTTCCTGCTCTCCCATAACTGCCTTAAAAGGAGCCATTCACTCAACCATCCCAGAGGAATTATGTTCTTTTCCAAGACAGTGATGAGGAGGTCTTAGGACAGTAATATTTTTAGTGGAGACTGGGGGAAGCTGGTTTCCACAGCCCTGTGGCCTCCAGACCCTTTCCATAGCAATTCCTTCTGTGGACTAAAGCAGTAGTGGGTGAGCCCAAAGCAGGTGTGCTGCTGAAAGTTTGGTTCAGGTGGGGGCAGAGTGACCAGGGTAGAGAAGGCTCTCCATTCTCAGGGACTGCAGTGAAGACAGGGGATTTCACAACTCCCTGAGAGGCCCAGCTTCTAAGGGGGCCCAAGGGACCCTCGGAGAGCTGTTGTACTGGTTGCCAATACGTGTGGTCCCTGGAAGTGCTGCCTGAGCCTGCTGACCAGTGGTGCAAGGTAGGAGAGGACCGCCACTCTGTCCTGTAGGAGGGGACACGTGGGGCAGAGCTGCTCCTTCCCCCACTGCAGAGAGGGGGCTGGTAATAACTTCACAGCTCACCATAAGCCCACTAGGAGGCAAAAATCCACCAGCTATCCGACGCTTTCTGGTTTGAGAGACCCTCAGCAGCCTGAACTGTCGGAGAGCCCAGGGAACATATAATCGTGAGTAGAAAAAGAAAACTCCGCACCCACTTAAGGGAATTTAGTAAACACCTAGAACAGGTGGCTTTTACTGAGGTAGAACAGAATGATGAGGCAGAAGAGAGCTTTAGTAGAATAGAAGGAAGAACTCTCAAATGAAACTGGAGAAAACAGTGATTTTCTAAAACAACAGAAAACAATTTCTTCATTAAAAAAAACTGATATGCAAACTGTGAAAGAGACCGGTCGCTACTGGGAGCTAAATTAGTGTTCTGGAGGGTCATACGGGAGAAACAGCTCACAAAGTGGAAGCACAGACGTGGAGGTCACGAGCAAAAAGCTAAGAAATACAAAAGAGACCGAACAACCCGGGGACTCCAGAATTATTTCTATGTGGAGAAATAATAATTAAAGAAACATTTCCTGACTGAAGAAAGACATGGTCTTGAGTATGAAGAGCTCAACGAGGGTCCCAGGAGAGTTACAAACAGACATACTCTGGACGTCGTCTGGTGGCATCGCTGAGCTCCAAAGAAAAAGAAAATTTTATAGGCTGTTGACGGAAAAAGCGGGTCATTTCCGAAGGAAAGACTTGTAGACTCATTTGTAATACTGGAAGCCAGAAGATTGTGGAACAATGCTTACCAACACTGAGAGAAGAGGATTATGATCTAAGAATTTATTGCCAGTTAATGATCATCTCCTAGGGCATTTTGCACATCCAAGGTACCAGTGACCATTCTACCCACAATCTACACGCAATGTCCAAAATTGGAAGGGACCTTAAAGATTATTGTAGCCACCCCGCCTCTCCCCCCATCAATCATATTTATTTTTCCTTTGCGAGTGTGTGTGTTCCTGGTGTGATAAAGGCGGGGACTCCTAGGGCAGGGAGTGGAGAGAAAGTCAAGAAGGCTTGAAACTCATTATATGGGTTTTAATGCTTGTTTACATTTAGAAGTGTTTACTGAAGAACTGAGCTGTCCATAATAAACACAACCCCAGGTCTGTATGAGTGGGCCCCAGGGAAACCAGTCTGGTTGCAGTGGAATCTCTCAGTGGGAGAAATGAGACAGTGCTGCGTGGCTGGAGGTGAGAAGTTCCCACCTATAGTTGCCAGACTTAGCAAATAAAAATACAGGATGCTCTGTTAAATTTGAATTTCATGTAGACAATGATTTTCTTTTTTAGTATAAAGATGTCCTAAATATTGCATGAGCATCCTGTATCTTACCTGGCAACTCTGTTCCCGCCTCAACTCTCAACCAGGAGCCATAGAGAGCTACATTTTTCAGGGAGTTTGAGATATCAGCTGTAGACGGATGCTAAGACTGGAGTTTCAATGAGAGGAAAGAAAGGAAGCCTTGAAGTGAAAGATGAGGTTGGTGCCAATGTGGGAGCCAGAGGAGTCGTTTCTGAATGGCAGCTTGTCTCTCCAGGTTTAAAACATATTTGAACAGGTCTTTGCCTTTGTGGCATTTAAAATCTCATTATAAAGATTGTGTGTGTGTGTGTTTGTGTGTGTGTGTGTGATAATAAAGGCTAATTTTCTTGGAGCATTTACCACTCTAGGCACTATGCTAAGCACTTTAGCTCATTTATTCTTCAAAACAATGATCCCCATTTTATAGATGCAGAAAAAGTTTCAAAGAGTTTAAGTGACATGCTTAAGGTCATATAGCCAGCAAGTAGCAGAGGTGGCTCTTGAACCCAGGTTTGCCTGACCCTGGGAGCTGTGCTCTTGCCCCTGTGCCATGCTATGTCACAACCAAGTGCAGCGAGCAAAAAACAAAAACAAAAACAAAACACGGCAAAGTGCTGACACTGCAGGCATTGAGGCATCGGAGGTGGTCAGTGTGGGAGAGGTCAGGGTGGGCGATTCACCAGGGAAGGCTTCTTGGAAAAAGAAACTCAGACACTAGGTTCTCACTGATGGGTTTGGATTTGGGATGGTGAGAGGAGTGAGTGGTGAGAACATCAACCTGGGTCAGTGGAAGGAGGGAGCCCAGTGGGGTGGGTGGTGAGGGTAGGGAGGGTGGGAGGGGGTATCCCAAAAAATCAGAGGAGACGGGAGGAGTTGAGTTGGCCCAGCAGGGGAGAATGTTTGTGCTCGGTTTAGCACACTGAGTGACCATGAGAGGGATTCACCATGAGGCTGAAGAGGAGGGCAGGGGCCCCATAATGGGTGAGGGGTTGAGTGAATTGCCATGGGTTTGAGGTGGGGGTGGATGACTTGTAGACTTGTAACTTTTGATCTTATCTTGAGGTCAGTGGGAGGCCACTAAAGGTTTAAGATGAGGAGTGGTGGGGGTGGGGTTGGAGAGGATGGGTTTGAGCAATGTTTAGAAGATAATGAAACAGGACTTGGTGATGGAACTAGATGTGGGGAGACGGCATTGGGAGCATGCCTAGTAGGGTGACCTGGCAGTGACCCCCAGTGGAGGGAATGCAGTGAGTAGACTGGAATGGGGGCCAAAGGAGGGAGCCTTGTTGGCTTTGGTGGTGGGGAAGCTGTTGCCCTCAGGAGAGGAGGGGACTGATGGTGTCTCTTTCTGTGCAGGGCACAGACAGGTGGCCAGGTTAGAAATAGGGCTTCACGTGAGCCTTGAGAGTACAATTACAGCAGTGACAGGTGGTGACTGTGTGACTCTGTGTGCCTTGGGATCTGGTCAGCCCCAGGAGCCTGTGGGCATGTCTCCTGAGAGGATTCTCAGCCCTCTGGATGGTGCAAAACCCACGCAGAGACCTGACGTGGGACAGGCAGGTTTAGGGCTGGCTCCTTTGAGGGCAGCTCATGTGACATGCTTCTCAGGCAATGTCTGCCCCACACCCTGGTTTTACATGAAACCCACACAGCTTTCCAGATCACCCACCACCACGGCCAAGCTCTGTCTTCATGCTGATGGTGAGCAAGCCAAGCCATCGCCATGCAAGGTGGCTGAAATAAAATGTGTAATTGTGCTCCAAGACACCTTAATTGTTTATTAATTACTCCATAAATCATAGTGACACCTGTGTTTGTGCTCCTGTTAATTCACTCTCACAAGGTGGAGGATGGAAACACATAGCCAAAGAATGACTGGGCCATGGCTGTGGGACGGAGGTACCTGAAACGGAACGGGGGCCAGCTCTTGGTGCTTTTCCCTCACCGTCAGCCTCAACTGCATTCCCATTCACTTCTGGCCAAGACCATAGCCCTGAAAGGAGTACTAATACCAGCCAGTAAAGGAGCCTTGATGCTGCAGGGGTGGGGCTAAGCACTCCACCTCCTCCATCCAGAAGCCAGTGAAGAGAGGGGTTTTGTATTCATTTTACAGGTGAGAAACTGAGGCTCAGAGATTTTATGTATGTCCCAAGGTCACACAGCCAATTAAGTGGCCATGCTGGAGTTTGAACCTGGTTCATACTTGAACCTTGTCTGACTCCCAAATGATGTAGCCTCTGTGGGAGAGTCAGAGAATAGACTGGGGAGGAGGAGGGAGCTTTCCTGCTAATTATCCCCGATACTTCATACGTATCTTTTACATTTATTCAAAGAAAGGCAAGTTGATTTTAAATGATAATACCCCTAATATTTCTTGAGGATCATATCTAAAATGGAAACAGAATTCATACAGGTGTTTTGGCCATGGTATTCTGGTGCTCTGTCACTCAGGCTGGCCACTGCTAGAGTCCCCCTCTAACTGACCTCCATCCCAGACAGTCACCCGTTTCTGTCCCTCAGAGCCCCTCTCTGCCCACATCTGTCAGCAGCCATCAGCAACCGATCGCCTGGCTCTGGAGAGCGCCATTACTCCAGATGGCTAATAGATCTTTATTGCCACAATCATTCTTAATATGACCATTCCAGAGCCCCTGTCTGGAAGCTCGGCTCCTGTGATGGTGTGGCAGTCCCCAGCTGCTGGGAGCAGGGCCACTGCTGTCTAGCCTTCTCTCCTTGGCCTGATGGCAGACTTCCACAGATGCTATGAACTGGCTCTTTAGAAGACAAGTAATGCCGTAAAACCCAGTTTGGGGGTAATCCTTTTCCCCTGGGTTGAGATCAGGACTTTGAAGGGAGGAGGGACTGCTCCAGGCAGTGGCTGGAGGAGGCTCTGTGCTCTGTGCCCTGGGCCCAGTGGAAGAAGGGGGCTTGCCAGGGGTGGAGGAAGAGGGCAGGTAGGGGGTGAGAGGCCACGCATCCTGTCCCAGTCAGCCCTGCTTGTCCTTCAGATCTCAGCTGCAAGAGACCCTCCCTGACCAGCCAATCCAGTTATTCTCTTTCTCTCGCAACCTGTTATTTTCCTTCCAAGCGCTTTTCTCCATTTGTGACCACAAACTTATTTGTGGGTCTATTTGTTTAATGTCTCTCTCAGACACTAGTCCATGCAGGGGTGAAGTTTGTTTAGTTCAGCAGTATACCAGGTGTCAGCACAATGCCTGGTACAGAACAAGTACCCAATAAATATTTGTTGAATGAATAAACAGATGAATGAATACTATTATTGAGCTATGGTTACTCTTCCCTTAAGAACAATTCCTCAGACTCTTTTGATAAGGTGTCTCATATGCGCTTGCCAGCAGGTGATTTAAGATTGGATGGATGGAGGAAGGACACCAGGATGCTTTCAGAGACCAACAGAGTAGTTAGATTCTGGGCCCTGAAGCCTGAGGCTAAAATGCTCAACTCTGTGCCCGATCCGCAGTGGGCACTGAACACATTACACAATAAGTGAATGAATGAGAAAAGGTTAGAAAGAATGTCTTTGTGGATGGCAAAGTAAGGGAGCCTATGAGAGAGAACTGCCAGTGCCTGCAAAAAAGGAGCAGGAGTGTCTGAACACTACCCCATATTCACGAGGTAATTTCACCACAGCAGAAGTGGAGCATTCAACTTCCCAACTCACCTTCTCCCTCCTATGCTCTGACCTGAGAGCACATGCTAATGGCTTAGCACCTTCCAGCAGGGAGGCAGCCAGGGCACCAAACCATCTCTCCAGGCTCTAGGTGTGGTGGGACTGGAGAGGACATTACTGGTCAGTATGAGGGTGTGGACAAGGGAAGCCCTGAGTCTTGGAGGAGCCATCAAGAAAACTACCCTCCCTCAAGAAAAGGAGCTTACAGGGAGTTTAGGGGGTAGGAAAGCCCCCTCCACTCCTGGACCATTCTTCCACTGGGGCCAGCTGGACCCATGGGGCCTCAGACCGACAGGAGCCTATTGGGAGCCCAGGGAACATAGCCAGGAGTGGCAGAGAAACTACCCAGTGGGAGGTGTGGGCCTACAGGGAAAGGCTTGGTTGAGTTTGCTGGACTAGATCTATCGTATTCAATCAGCATGGCTGTTGTTGGGGTAGGGAAGGTCTCATGAGAAGGGATGGGGCTTGACCTGGGCCCTGAGAGTGGCCTGGATGATCAAAGGGGCAGGGGAGCTTGGAAGGGGGAGAGTAGACTGTAAGGACAGGATGGAGAAGGGGGACACAGGTGTTCAGGGGAATGGTGGCAGAAAGAAGCTTCATCAAGGGGAGGCTTATCTGTACCCAAGAAAGGGCTGTGGAGATGGACCGTGTGCCCAGGAGCCTGGCACTGTGCAGTTCTCCCTGCAGCCTGGAAACACAGGACCAGGAAGATGAAGGTACGAAGATGGCCCTGAGGACTGAGAGAGGTAAAGAGCTGGTGAGATCCTCCAGCCAGAACAATCTACACACACCCTGCTGAGAGAACTGGGAGATGTGAACTAAGACCACACAGATGCAGAAGCCAGAAAAAGTCCTACAATGGAGCATTAGATACCTGATTTATTAAAACTTCGGAAAGATGTTGTGACTATTCTAACTTACCATGAATTTACTGAGATTTGTCAAATTAACCTCGTGTTCTGGTCAGGGCTAGTCATGCAATCTTCCAGAGAGATAGGTCAGGAGAAATGACATCTCCATGTGACCCTGTCTTGAGCAAGTCAGAGACTTGCAGTCTCATGTTATACCTGTGATTAAGATGATAAAACGTGTGCTGTATGTAATTGCATCACCGGGGGAGCCATGATGGTTGAAGTGGGTGGAGGCAGAGTTAAGGGTGAGCGTATAATTTATCATCTGAATGGGTTCACTTCTTGAGAGTGAAAGGGGTCCTGTGTCAGCTGGGTCCTCTGGGAAGCAGACACTGAAGGAGTTAGGAGGGCAAAAGGTTTATTGGGGAGTAATACCTGTGAAAGGAAAAGGAGGGGGAAGTAGGATTGGATCAAGGGAGCTGTGAAACCATGACACAGACCTGCCAGAGTCTCTGTCAGTCCAACGGGGAGCTCAGGAGAAAATATTGACCATTATAAGGGCCCTGTGTTGGGTGGAAATGGCTGGGCCCTTGTACCACCGCCTTGCTCAGTTGTCGGCCAGGATGACTTTGGCTCAAAAGCTGAAGTGGTCCCGAAGGACACACAGCTGTGTGCTGTCAGGTAACCACACTCCTTGCAGGGGGTGAGGTGGGGGCGCATATCCTTCCTTGAGTGGCTGTCGGAGGAACACACCTCTGTGTCTAGCACAGGGCGCTGTTAACAATCATGCTGGGACATCAGGAGTAAACCAGAACTGTCCCTCACAAACCAGGATGTCCGGCCACTGTATTTCCAGAGAACTTTGTTAGGATTCAGTCTTTGATTCTATCTTATTCTATCCTGGTCTTATCCTCTTAATGTTTTTTCTGTAACCAATTGCTTGTCTTAAATAAGATAGCTAACATTCACTGAATACTTCTTTATATGCCAGGCATAAGCTGAGCACTTTATATGAATTCATTCATTTAATTCTCCTAACAACCTCATGAGGTATATACTATTATTGTAATTATTACATACTTTGTATTTATATATTTACCTGTATATAATGTGTACTTATATAATTAGAATATACTGATATTATAATATCATCCATTTACAGGTGAGGAAACTGATGCACAGGGAGGTTATGTGGCTTGTTCAAGGTCATACATCATATAAGTGGTGGAGCTGGGCTTTAAACCAAGAGGTTTGCTTCCAGGGCTAGAGTTCTTAAATACTTCCCTAGTTGCAGGATTTTGAGCTAACAGGGACTATAGAGGTCATCTTGAGGTCCGGAGAAGTTGCAGAACTTTCCTACAATCTTGTGGAAAGTTAGGACTAGTGTCTAGCTCCCTGACTCTTGAGTCCAGGGTTTCTTCCCTGCTGCATGCTTCAGACATGCTTATTGAATTTGTAGATAATAGAAAGCTGGAAAGGAAAATTCTACAATTTAAGAGAAAATAGTGGTTCAAAGTGATTTTGACGGCTGGAATATGAGTCAAAACCAATAAGATGAAAGTTAATAGAGATATATGTTAGCTTTTATATTTGGGTTCAAAAGCATCAATTTCACAAGTGCCAGGTGGGAAAGACCTTGTCTGAATGCAGTTTATTGGTAATGAGATCAATCAGAGGTGAGAATGAGGGACACGATTCTAGGCTGCATTAATAAGATGGCATTCAGATCACAGGAAGTGAGGGTCCTCCCTGTGTACCCCTTCACCCATATCTGGGAAGTAGAGTATTGAGCCTTCTTCTGGTCACTGTGTTTCAACAGAGATGGAGACTGCAGTGGGTTAATTGTGTTCCTCCAAAAATACATAAGTCCTACCTATGAATGTGACCTTACTTGGAAATAGGGTTTTCATAGACGTAATTAAGGATCTTGGGATAAGATCATCCTGGATTTAGGGTGAGCTCTAAATCCAATGACTGGTATCTTTCTAAGAGAAAGAAAAGGAAGATTTGAGAGACAGAGAGACAGGGAAGTAGGCCATGTGAAGACAGAGGCAGAAGTTGGAATTATGCTACCACATCCAAGAAATACCAGGAGCCACCAGAAGCTGGAAGAAACAAAGAAGGATTCTCCCCTACAGCCTTTTGGAGGGAGTATGGCCTGACAGACACCTTGATTTTGGACTTCTGGCCTTCAGAACAGTGAGAGAATAAAGTTCTGTTGTTTCAAGTCACCCGGTTTGTGGTAATTTGTTACAGCAGCCCTAGGAAACTAAGTCCAGAAGCCCTAGAACTGAGTACCCTGAAGGCAGGGCCTCTAAAGTGTGGTGTGTGAATTGTGGTTGGAGGCATTGGGTGGAACTAGGGCCAGGTGGCCATTTAACTCACACTGCTGCTCTCTCAGTTGCCAGCAGCTGGACTGGTGGGGCCACCTGCAGCCCACCCTCAGAAATCCTACAGAGCCTGGGAGTCTGAACTCAGCACTGGCTATATACTACACCAGGAAGTGTGATTAAATTCAAGAAAGTCCTCATTGTTTCCTTCCCCTAAAGTATCCTGAGACCCTTCCACTCTCCCATCCAATGACCTTTTGTTTTGTCATCATCCTGAGTACTGACAGAGCCCCCAAGGACTTGGCAGAGCACACCCAAGGCCTCTTTTGGAAACCCCACAAATACAAGAGAGGAGGTCCTTTGCAGGGGGTTGGAGTTCTCAGGTAAGACAGTGGGATTGGGTTGCCCTTTTTTGGGTAATGTCTTCTTAAAACTTTGTCCTACTTTGGCTTCAGGACACGGTCTTGCCTGGTTTGGGTGACCAGATTGACTTATTGAGATAGTGAACATACAGGACTTTGAGAGAGTGGACAGGACAAGGTCAATTTGGGAAGTGTTGAGTTTGAGGCTTGGGTGGGTTCTTCAACTGGAAACCTTTCTTCTAGGTTAGGAGCTCAAGATTGAGGGGGACTAGATGTGGTGAGTTATTAACATACAGGTGGTAGTTGAAGCTGCCAGTCCAAGGAAACTGGGAAGGTCCTTACAGACCTCAGAGTGTGGCCTGTAGACCAGCAGTATTGGCATCTCCTTATTGGAAAAGCAGAATCTTGGGCTCCACCCCAGGCCTGCTGAATCACAGTGTGCATTTTAACAAGGCCCCTGGGGGTTCATCTGCACATTAAAGTGCAAGAAGCACTGCTCTAGGCCAATGGTTCTCTCTATGCCCTGCGCTCAGGGGAATCACCAGTCTCTGGGCTCTGACTCAACTGGTCTGTAGCTTTTTTTTTAAACAGCATCCCAGATGATTCTAATGTGCAACCATGGTTGGTGTAAATCACTTATTCTAACGCAAATTTGAGTGTACATTAGAATCACTGGCAGCGCTTGTTAATACAGATTGTTGGGGCCCACTTCCAGAGTTTCTGATTCAGTAGGCCTGGGGTGGGGCCTAAGATTTTGCGTTTCTAACAAGTTTCCAGCCGGTGCTGATGCTGCTGGTCCCTGGCCCACACTTTGAGAACCACTGATAGAGTGAGGAAAGGCCAGAAGATAGCCCAGGATAGAATCCCATGGAAAACCAACATTTAGAGGTCAGTAGAGGAAGAAAGGAAAGAGAAGGAAAAGCTTCAGATGCAGGAGGCAAACCAGGAAAGTGGGTTCTCTCTGGTGTCTTTTCCACCAGGCTATTAACACCTGGAAGATTTATCTCATCCCGTTCCTGCCTCCCTGCCCGGTGGAATCTAACTGCACTCCTGATTCCCAGCGGCCACTACTTGGAAATTTATATCATCAGATCGTGTCACGTTCACCCTTCAGGGGCTGTGCCCTGCTTTTAAGATAAAGCCCAAACTCCTTAGCTCAGCACAGGGACCCCCTGGCCTCCTTCCCTCCTCTCTCCCATGGGACACTTGGCTCCAGGCTTCAGAGCCTACTTGCTGATCCTCAATTAATTTTGCTCTCTCCTACTTCCCTGCCTCTGCGAGATGTCCTTAGCCTTCCTCTTCCTCATCCCACAGCTCCTACTCAGCAAGATTCGACGAGAATTCCCTCAGGGAAGGAGTCTCTTTTAATTTATTTTTTATCTCTTTCCACTCCACTCTTTGCCACCTCCAACTTGTAACTGAGTTGAAACATTACGTCCCTCCCTGAAGCCTGCCCCGAATCCCTGAGGCTAGCGGAGGCCCTCCCATGTTCCTACTTTCTGCCAGAATACTCTGCACATCACCTCATGGTAGTCGATTTAATTACCCGCCTCCGCACTATATGTGGGCTTCCTTTGGGCAGAGAACTGGGTCTTATTTGATTTTTGCACCCCCAGCTCCAAGTGCAATGACTGGCACAGAGCAGGCACCCGATACTCGTTTGTCCAGTGAAAAAACACAGGAATTGGTGAGTGAATGGATGTGAATGCAGACACATCTGAGAACCAGGGCCCCCTTCCTCCTGCCCACAGTATCTGTCAGCTGTACTCTTCCTGTAGTTGATCTGCTCCTTCCCCAGAAGGGAGACAAAGGACTCCCCTCTGACCACTGTCCTATGGGAGAGCACCAGCTGGTCACTCCACCATACTGGCAATAGGTTGTTGGTGTCTTCACCTCCTTGGCTGGCAATGTTACCGCCTCTCTCCAGACAGAAGGCACACAGAACACGTGCTCTCTTCAGATTGGCAATTCCTACTTTCTTAATAGAGAGCTAGCAAGGTGAAGGGCAGAGGGTGGAAGTGTCTCCCTCTAGCTTCTGTGTGTTTTCCGTGCTCCAAGTGTCCAACCCAAACAGATTTTGAGAGGGAAGCTCAGCCTTCCCACACCACCGGGCGCTGAGAGTCGGTAACTCCCTGGGCCTCCAGGCTCCCAGGGTGGAGTGGCCTGAGCCACCTACTAACGGGGCAGCCTCTGATGGGCTCTTCACCCAGCAAACAGAGGTCACTGCCTGGGGGGGGGGGGCAGGATGAAGGCATCGGGAGACACAGCACTGCCCCGCTGCCAAATACCCGGCTGACACGAACAGCCCTTTCCTGTTTAACAAGAGCTTCCACACCTTCTTTTTCTCTTTCCTGGTGGGAAGCTCATAGGGGAGAAGGGTGGGTAGTGGTCAAATCCCCATGTCCACAGATGAGGGTCCCGAGGGTCAGAGCATGGGTGTGACTTGCCCAAAGTCCCACAGTGTGTGGAGGTGCAGTTGGATTTGAACCCAGCCTGGTCTGCCTCCAGTCTCTTCACCCACCTCAATATGCTGCCTCTAAAATAATGTTAAAATACGTGTAAACCATACAGGGTGCAAGTGCAAATTATTCCTTCTGTGGAAGTGCAGAATAGCCAAGTGGTGATGGGAACTTGGCAGGGATGGAGCGGGATGAGTCAGGGACAGCTTTCTGAGGTAGGAGAGCTGTTCTGTGGGGCTGAGAGAGGGGGAGGCATAGCAGGCAGGGAGTGAGGGGGAGAGAATCCTAGGGGGAGGACTGCAGGCCTGGAGGGGGATGGCACACCATGTGGCAATGGTGGGCTGTGGATGGAAGCAATGAGACAGGGGGCAGGACAGAGCTGGAAAGGCCTTGTCCTGATTAACCTGGTCTCCGAGGCCAGGGTGGTATATGTGTGGTGTGTGTGTGGTGTATGTCTGTGTGTGTGAATGTTCAGGTAGGGTACTAGGCACATCAGAAAATTGCTAGTTGTAGGTTTCTAACATTCTGTCTTTTCTTACCTGTGTATAGGCACTGTCTAGTCCCCTCCCCCCTCACACACACTGCCCAGTGTTAACCCGATGTTCCTTTTAGTCTTAGATAGGTAGGATTATAGCACTTATTTAACCGAGTTAAGTCAGCATACACTCAGAGCCAGGTGTGGCTGCACTTAAGCACTCAGACAGTGCTGCTGGGATGTGCCTTTTTGGTCTCTCAGCTCTGCTATCCTTGCTGTTGGACCACACACAAGCTCTGTCCAGGAGGTGGTGTGTGGTGCTTCCTAGGAGACTATGCCGAGGTTTGCACCCTCCCAACTTCAAGCCCTGTTCAAGGAGAACTTCTTTTTACCTACGGTTTCAACACAAAACCCAAAATGAATCTCACTGGCTGGGTTTGGGTCGTGTGTCCACCTCTGAACCAATCACAGTGGCCTTGGGATAGAGGCTTTGATTGGCTACTCAGGTCACATGCTCTTCTCTGAGCCAGGGATGTAAGGTCAAGCACCCCTGAGAGTCACCAGTTTTCAAAGGATCTTTGGGGTGCTAGTGCCAGCGAGGCCAGTGGATGCTGAGCAGACACAGCACCTGCCTCTTTCCTGTTGGCTGAGGACTTCCCGTTTGTGTGAACTTGGCCTTGCCTCAGAGAGGGAATGGAGCAGTGTATGATTGCTTTCTGTGTGTGTCAGGTCCAGGGCCGGGGACTATTCCGAAATTGTTTCTTTAATCGTCACAGTCTCCTCGTGAGTTGGGTATAGTGCACATATAACTTACAGATGAGGGCATGGTATTCAGAGGATTGAAAGGACTTGCTTAGGTCACACAACTGGAAAGTGGCTGGGCTTGGGCAGAACTGCCCATCCCTTGGGCCCACTGCTTCCTATAAGGCGGTCATGCCCCAGTTGAGAATAAACCTTGGGGCTGGAAGGAACCTCAGTATTGTGGCAATACTGTGAGCACCGGATTCAGACTTCATTTCTAGAACCAGTTCTCTTACTCACTAGTTGAGTCCCAGGTTCCTAATCTACAAAATGAGGATGATGAAATCTGTCCTATTGAGATCCCAGAGTTGTCCTGTCAATCAAATGAGATCAAGGAACGGGCTTTGGAAATGGTCAAGAGCTGAATACCTGTGAAATGTGATGGTAACCAGGGCTGGTTGTTAACATAGTGATGTATTCTGTATTGAGTGATCAATAGTTTCCACCTTGCCCACCTTACCACCACTGGTTCTTCCCAGGGTCCTTTGGATTTGGAACTCCTCGGACCTCCCCACGATCCATCAACCAAAGGGGCAGTGCCTGACCCTGGTCACAGGAGAGGTCACCTGAGAAATAACTGCAACTCCAGCTGCCCCCATCTCCCACCTCTTCCTGTGGGTCCAGAATGGCCTCTTCCTGCAGTCCTCCTCTCCCCCGGTGACCTGTCTTCTTCCTCCCAACTCCCAGTGTTCACCATGAAGCAGCCTGTCCTGGAGGGCGGGGGTGAAGGGAACATCTCCTGCTGCTCTTGTGGGTGCCTCGTGGGGTTCCTCACATCCTCAGCACCCCCCAGGCTCCCTCGACTTGTTTTGGGTCACAGCTGAAGTGGGAAGGAGGGAGGAAGGATGGGTGAAAGGCTCTGAGAAGTCCCATGGGAAGGGAAACTGTGGAATTTTGTTTAACCTGGTGTTTCTGAACTGTGACAGATGGTATAACCTGATGGTTAGGAGCCTGGGGTTGGGAGCCAGACT
Organism: Tapirus indicus; assembly: GCA_031878705.1. Lineage (NCBI taxonomy): Eukaryota > Metazoa > Chordata > Mammalia > Perissodactyla > Tapiridae > Tapirus > Tapirus indicus. Next base: position 16,389,642 of record CM062920.1, read on the forward strand.
CCCTGGAATAAACTTGTGCTCCTTCACTGTGATCCCGGGAAGTTACTGACGCTACCTGCCTTCAGGTTTCTCATCTGTGAAATGGGAATGTTAACGGTACCTTCCTCAAGGGTTGGGGTTATTGAGAGGATTAAATAAAAGAATGTTTGTGGATCACCTAAAATAGTGTCTGGCTTGTAGTTAGCTATTATTAATTATTTTTACTTGGATTTTTTTTTTGGTAATACCCATTTTCATTCTCTTGAATGAGTATTATGCAAATGCTCCTTTTGGAAATGCTGATGTGTAGGAATCCTGAACAGTGAAGGAAGTATAGGATGTGTTCACTCTATACTTCCCCGATTTCAAATATTTCTCCTTGTGATGAGATTATTTGACTTGGGTTTTGGCTCAGTTTGATTGTCATCCATTTAGGACATGAATAGCTTTAAAACAATCTTCCTTCCAGGTGATTCTTATCAAGAATCCTCTGTCAAGAACCTGCCATGTCTGTCCATTCCCGCCCCACCCCCACCCCCATTTTTAAAGGCTTTGTATTTTTTGAGGTGGGGGGAGATTTGCCCTAAGCTAACATCTGCCAATCTTCCTCCTTTTTTCATTCCTTCCCCCCTGAAAAGCTCCAGTACATAGTTGTGTATAGTTGTAAGTTCTTCTGGTTCTTCTATTTAAGCCACTGCCTCAGCATAGCTACTGACAGACGAATGGTGTAGTTTCACATCCGGGAACCAAACCTGGGCTGCTGAAGCGGAGCGTGCTGAACTTTAACTGCTAGGCCATCAGGGCTGGCTCTGTCCACTCCCTTTTCTACCGAGCCTGAAGCTCCTCAGTCTTGCATTCAGTTGCCCCGTCTACCTTCTCCCAGACCTGTGTTGTCAAGATTCTTTCACATCCCTCACCAGCACAGACTCTGTTACAGCCCAGAATGGGGTCCATGTCTGCCCTTAGCTCTCTCTCCTTCCCATTTCCACCTGTGAACTCCTCCCACCTCTTCTTACCAAAGCCGGGTTCTCACCCTCCAAACCCAACATGAAGCTCCTGTGTAGAGCACCACCCAGTGTTCCAGGAAGGACAGAGGGGGCTTTGGCCTCAGCCTTGTGTGTGCCACTTGGAATGTGTGCACAAGCAGCCATGTGACTCTGCAGCATTTCCTGTGGATATTCTTTTCTCATTTAGACAATAAGTCCCTTGCAACCTCTCCTCCCACCAGAACAGCATCCAGGATTCCATTCCTTTGGCAGCTAGCTCAGGCCTTTGCACCCAGTAGGTGCTGCTCAGGGAAGGAATGAAGGGCAGATACAGAGTTGAGGATGCAGGCCCAGGATCAGATGAACTCTCCAAGGCCAGAACCCATCAGGCCTGTAGTCGTGAAGCCTATAAGGCAACCAGAAAAGAAAAATTTTCACAGGATTAGCAGGGAGGATGTTTAGAAAGCATCTCTTCTATCTCCTTGCTCTGCAGGGGCAGAAATTAAAGCCCAGAGAAATTGGCCCTGATGTCACACAGTGGGGACTCCAGGACTGGACTGACCTTCCACCTCATGTCGTCTCCCTGACAATGTGCCTGGCGATAACGCACCCGCTGCCTAGACTCTCAGCAGGGACCACATGTGCCTTCAGGGGCTGCCGCAGCGCGCTCCATCTCTCCTCGGTCTCTTCAGGAGCCGCCACCAGAGGATTAGGGTAGGAGAGCGCAGTGGTTTCTGGTGAAGGCTGCCTTCAAATCCCAGCTCCATCACCCACCTGTGTGCCCTTCCTTAGGCTGGAACCTCTTAAAAATCTCAATTCTGTACCGGGAAAAGGGAGATGATGATAATGGTACCCACCTCAAGAGGATGTTTCATGGGTTCGGTTGGATCATCTGTGTGAAGGGCCTAGCACAGTGCCTGGCAGTGAGGCTCATCATTGGGCTATTATTATTTTACATATGATTGGACTCAAGGCCATGGGTTCTGGAAAGGTCTCGTCTTAGAAGTCCCTCCTCTGTGAGGCCTTCCAGACTTCTTCTCTGTGTGCAGAATTTCTCAGGTTCTCCTCAGGGCCTGCGTAGCACATGATACTCCGTACATGTATGGATGTTTACCACGAGGTTCTGTAGTCACCTGTCTGTGGGCCTGTTTCCTCTACCATCACATCAGGGATGCATGCTCGCAGAAATAAATACACTGAAAGTGGCTTCTCCTGCCCTGCTCCTCTATTTTTAAATTTAAATTTAATTTATTCATTTTTAAAACAGGCAATCTCTTCCCGTGGTTCAAAATCCACAGTAAATATACAATGAAAATTTTCCCTTCTTTGCCTTTCTCTTCCCCAGAGGCAAACAACATTATAATTTTTAAATTGTGTTTCCTTCCAGAACTACTATTTGTGTACGTGTATGGAAAGATATATAAATCGTCTGTCAATAGTCTTTTTGCTCCTCCATTTTTGATGACTTTTCTGTGTTGTTGATGGGGTTGTTCATAGCCCAGGTTCTGGAGCCAGATGGCCTGGGTTCAAGCCCTGGCTCTACCACTGCCACCTGTGTGATCTTGGGCAGGCTACTTAACTTCTCTGTGCCTTGTTTCCTTGTCTGTAAAAGGGGTATGTAGCAGTAGCTGTCCCACAGGATTGTTATGGGGAAATGTGTGTAGAGCATTGAGAACAGTGCTTGGGTAGAGTAGAGGCTCAGTGACGTTAGCCATTATTATAGGCTGCCTCTCACTCAGTGCTTACCACAAGCCAGGACAATGCTGCCTCCTTTACTCTCGCTATCTCCTTGATCACCCAACAACTCGGTGAGGCAAGCACTGTTATCTCCATTACACAGACTCAGACCTAGATAGGAGGGCTGGTGTCTGCTATCTGGCCCCAGTTCCTGGGGCAGTAAACGTCAGAGATGAGCTTTGAGGCTGGACTTCCAGGGCCCATACTGTCTCTTGAAGCTTCTTGTTTATATCCTCTTCCTTGGGCCAGATTCTGTACACAGTAGGTGCTCAGTAAAAGCCTGGATCTTTCCTTCTCAATGCCTTTGGTTTGTGTTTTGAGGGCATCATTTCTGAGCAGGATCTTTGAGGCTCTAGATATGTCCTGGTTTGACCCTCAGTTCAGCCCAGGACCTTATGCTTAGAATCTGCAGTTCCTGCCTGGCACATCTTTAAAGAAATCTGTCTCCCAATTATCTTTTCCTTTTTTCTCATGTTTATATCAGCAGAAATGAAGGAGAGAAAAACCAGCCTTTAACTAGGATTTTATTACCCATTGACCTCAGCCATCTCCATCTATTTCTCCCGAGCTCTGCCCATTAGTTGTCAGGGCAACATTGCGTAACTCCCTGCCTGCCGCAGTTGGCTGGGTTTAATTGTCCCCTGCTGCACCCCCTGGTTGGGCATGGCCGCCCTGGGTACTTGCTCCAGAAGCATTGTCAGGCAGGCCCTGGAAAAGTAAATCAGGAGAATGAGATGTGTTTGGAGGAAGAGACGGATAACTGCCCAGCCCTTTATTGTCAGAGTAATTGCAGCTTTAAATATGGTTCGTGGGTCATTGCTGGGAGTCGTGAAGTTGAATATGGGGCAGAACTGCATGTGTGGGAACCGCTGAACTGCAGCTCTCAGCTGGGCCGAAGCTTTGTCTGTCCTGCCTTGAATCCCTGCAGCTCCTCTGGACCTGGTGTCCCGATCCCAGCCCCTCCCCTCTCTGTCTCCCTCTCCCTGTCTCTGACTTCCCCAGAAGAAGAGGACACAGTTTTCTGCATTTGCCCCTTCCACACTTTGGCACATTTCTGTTTCCATGCCCAGATTCTCATCATTCCCTTTCAAATTGCCCATCTTGCCTCTTCCTACTGTCTCTCCTGACCTTTGAAGCACCTCGCTTCCTTCCTTTCCAGAGTTTTAAAGTTTTTCCCAGTATTTTCCTCTTCATTAGCAACTCTTCTTCCTTCCAATATGCACAAGCATCCTTTACCTTCGCCTGGCTCCATTGCCAATTGAGCTACGTACCTCATTCCACAGGTATACTGACACCTTCTGTATGTCCAGCCCTGAGGAGACAAGGATGAGGAAGACACAGTTCTTGTCCCTGAGGAGCTCACTTTTGAGTACTAGGACAAAAGTGTAACCAGTGATTATGATGCACAATGTGTGTCTTGGGATAGCAGTGAGCACTGACCTGGAGGAGCACAGGTGAGGTTGGTGGAAGGACAGATCAGTTGAGAAAAGAGAACAAGGACAAGTGGGTTTGGTGGGGCATTCAGGACATGAAGTCCTCGGAGACTTCTGCACTGAGTGTGTACTGCAAGGTCAGGCAGCTTCTCACAGCTGCCACCCTATATCTAGTTCTGCCGTCAGGATCTGGAGATGTGATGGAGTTAACTTTGATTCTGCGCATTTTTTCTCAACTCTGTGTTCAGTGGTTTCATGTTGATAACTTGAAATTAGCTATGGTGAGAGTATTTACATCATGGAAATCAGCAAGCACTACAAAAATTGAGCCCTTTCTTTTTGAAAACCAGTTTACCAGTACATCGCTAGGGTCTCAAAGAGAAAGTAAAATTTTCCTTGGGACTTGAAAGATAGGCAGCAGATTTCTAGGTGAAGAAATTGGGGAGAGGAAAGGGTGGAGAACATTTGTTTGCTGGAAATTTTTCAGTTGCAAATGGTATAAACATAATTCAAACCAACTCAGGACAAAAACGGATTGTATTAATTCAGGGGGTGGTTTCAAGAATGGCTGGAACAAGGGGTTCAAATAATGTGATTGAGAATCTCTATTTTTCTCTTAAAAGTACCTCGGGCTCTATCTCCATCTCTATCATCTCTCTCTCTCTCTCTCTCTTCATCTCCATCTCCTCTGTCTTAGCTCTACTTCCAATCTCACAAGGAGAAATACCCTGTGCCCTCTTCCAGCTTTTAAATCCACCTGCCAGTTGACTCTATATGTAGTCATGTGCCTACCCCTGAACACCTCCTGTATCCAGGAGGATGGATGTATGCCAATAAGAAAAGAGGTTTGGGGGCCAGCCTGGTGGTGTAGTGGTTAAGTCTGGGCCACCACGCTCTGCTTCTGGTGGCCCGGGATGTGCAGGTTCAGATCACAGGTGCGGACCGATGCACTGCTTGTCAAGCCATGCTGTGGCGGTGTCACATGTAAAATAGAGGAAGATGGGCACGGATGTTAGCCCAAGGCCAATCTACCTCAGCAAAAAGAAGAGGATTGGCAATGGATGTTAGCTCAGGGCTAATCTTCCTCACACACAAAAAAAGGTTTTGTTTTCAGAAGGGGAAAGGTTTACTACGCAGGGAAAGAACATGCTTTTCTCACAAGATTCCAGGCCGCGGGAAGAGCATGAGAAGTGAAAGGGCCTGATGGGTTTAAGGAACGTTGAGATGCTTTGTGTGTTTGTCATTCAGGGTTCTTCCATGCATTGTTAAACTTCCAGCCTGGATGACCCACGTCTGTGACTCCCATCTCTCTTGCGCTAGCCCTCTGCATTCCAGAGTTTTCCTTCCCACGCTATTGGGACTGATCTCCTGAAAGGACACTAGTGAACTCTTTTGTCCCACGCTTTCTCTACCCTTGTTTTCTTGATCTGTGTTGTTTGATAGTGACCCACACATTGATCAAAATTTCTTTCTTGAAACTCTTGCCTTTCTCCGTGGCTTTCACAATAACACCATCTACATACGTCTCCCATTTCCTGGCAGCTTCTTCTTTGACCACAGCTGTGGTTGGACACCTTTATCCGTGGCCCACTTCTCTTCTCTGCCTATAATTGTTCCTCTGGAGCATCCCTTATTTCTAGAGTTTAAACCACACTAATGACTTTCATATCTGTAATTCTGGACCTCACCTCTGAGCCTCTGGCTGCATAACTCTCGCAGTCTGTTGTTTTTCCTTTTGAAGGTTTTGTGTTTACTCAGACTCAACCTGACCCAAATGGAAGTTGTCTGTTCTCAAACTCATCTCACAATTTTTCTGCCCCTCTGGATGATGCTGTACTTCTATGCTTTTGGTCACCAAGCATCACCACGATTTCTGGTGAGCATTTCCTTTTCAGCACTCCCATTCCAGCCCTCGACCTCAGGTACACTACTTTTCTTGGCAGGCACTTAAGAAATATATGCCTAATGACACAAAGATTTCTAATTTAATTAATTCCATTGTGTTCAGACAACATAGTTTGTATAACTTTAATCTTCTAAAATGTCTTGAGGCTTGTCTATGGCCTATAATATGATCTATCTTGGTAATTTTTTTGTGTGCACTCAAAAAGTATACACTCTGCTGTTAGTTGGAGAGTTCTATAAATGCCAATTAGGTCAAGTTTATTGATGATGTTGTTCAAGTCTTGTATATCCTTACTGATTTTTTGTCTAATTCTTCTATTAATTATTGAGAGAAAGCTGTTAAAATCTGTGATTCTTATTGTGGCTATTTCTCTTTGCAGTTCTATAATTTTTTTGACTTATATATTTGAAGCTATGTTATCAGGTGCATGAATGTTTAGGCTTGTTATTTCTTCTTGATGAATTGCCACTTTATCACTATAAAGTGACTGTGTTCATCTCTGGTTACATTATTTGCTCTAAAATATGCTTTGTGGGTATTGTTAATCCAGCTTTCTTTTTATTAGTGTTAGTATGATATGTCCTTTTCTTTTTTGTTTTACTTTTAACTTATTTGTGTCTTTATATTTAAAGTGGGTTTCTTTTAGGCAATTATGGTTCAGTCTTGATATTTTTATCTGATCTGACAATCTTTGCCTTTTATTTGGGATTTTCAGCCCATTTATATTTAATATCATTAGTGATATAGTCAGGTTTTCTCTCTGGGTTTCATTTTGAATAGTTTTTATTTCTACATATTCAAGTTCACTAATATTTTCTTCTGCCACATCTAATCTACCATTAATGCCATCCAGAATTATGATTTTTAAAAATCTCAGACGTTGATGTTTTTATCTCTAGAAGTTTTATTTGGGTCTTTTAAAATATCTTCTGTACTTAATCTTTTCTTTAGCTTTTTGAATATGTGGAATAGAGTTATAACAACTGTTTCAATGTCCCTCTAAGTTAATTCTGTTTTAGTTCTGGGTCATTTCAATTGATTATTTTTCCTCATTATTATGAGTCACATTTTACTGCTTATTTGCCTGCTTGGTTATTCTTGATTGGATTTTAGATATTATGAATTTTACCTGGTTATATGTTGGATATTTTTATACTTATGTAAATATTCTTAGCTTTATCTGAGATGCAGTTAAATTACTTGGAAACAGTTTGATCGTTCTTGCTTTTAAGATTTGTTAGGTAAAACCAGAGCAATATTTAACCTACAGCTAATTTTTCCCCACTACTGAGGCAAGATTGGGGAGATGATCTTTTCCAGAGCATGCAAGAGTCACTATGGTGGATAACTCCCTGTGTGGATGGGTCTTTTTTGTTCATGAGGTGGCTTTGTGAGGCACAATTCCACCCCTTTGTCATGTAGGTCTAAATGGCTCTAGCTTTTGACTCCATACAGGAGTCATGCCTATAATGGTGCACCTCCCAGCTCGTACCCTCCGGGTGATGTGGCTTTGGCCCCCATATAACTTATGGGCTGCTATCTTGTGTTTGGCTTAGGAACTTTCTTAATAGTTGGTTTGTGGATATATACCTTCCTAGGTATTTACCATGGTGCTGTGTCTATAAACACTATATTATATAGAATATAAAACATGTAATATATAATACAAATATGTATATTTTATATGACTTTTTTCTATCATTTCTGCACATTTAGATAAGGGAGAGAGGTTTTCAGTGCTTGCTCAATCTGCCATCGTAAATTTAAGCCCTCCTTAGAGTTTGTGTCAGAGAGGATGACTGTTTTCTTCCAGTAATGGGGTCAGCTGTGGTATTTGAAATTTGAAGTTTTAGTTGCTTTTCACTTGCAAGATAATTTTTTCTCTTACATACACTTCATCCCCCTGAAAACCCCAATGGCTTCCTGTTTATTCTTTTTCATATCTAACTCATCTGTGTGGCTTACAGAGTCTACCAGTGTCTGTCCCTGCTCCATCTCTCCAACTTGGGTGACCTGTAGGCAATTTGAACTAGTCATCTCCATATGGTGATCTCTCCCTATGCAGTGAGGGTCTTAATGTCCTCTTCAAGCCTTGCCTACTGCATTTCAGATACACTAACTCTAGCTGGAGCTACCCTTTGGTTTTATAAGTACAAAAAATAAATGAAAAACTATAAATTAAACAACAGCTTTATTAGGCATAATTGGCATGAAATACCATGCAGGAATCAGACAACATAAATTTATGCACTTTCATCATGTCATCTGCTGAACACACTGGCTCTCTATTTGGCCTTTAACCATGTTTGCCAACCTGAGTTAAATTCTTCTCCCTCTGCCTGCCCCCAAACTTAACACACACATTCAAAAGTCAGGTGTCTTCAGGAACTCTCCTCATGCATTTTTTCTTCTCCTTTGTTTCTTTTATTAGCAAGTAATGAAAAACATTGGTTCAATGTCCTTTGAATACACTCTACTCTGCCTAGCTGACCTCACGAGACTGCTCCCATCCTACACAAAGGGGTATGGAGCAAAAAAAAAAAAAAGAAAGAAAAAGGAAAAGGCAAATTTGGCAGCTCCCCAGAGTCAAGCTCTTCTGTTGCAAAAGCCCCTATTCAGAGGAAGTGGGACTGAGTTCAGGTGAGTCTGCCTGACTTTGGGACTGTCTCCTGATGCTGGGGCTACCCAGGCGATGACAACCTATTTTCCTCTTCCTCCTTTCTGAAATTCATGGCTAAAGGAGAGAACAGCAGTTCTTATAGCTTCACTTTTATACTAGGTGGGTTCTAGAAAGATGTCTTCATAGAAGAGATGCTAATTCTTCCAGATCATGTATTTAAAACATACAGAAGAGATAAAACATCTTTAAAGTAAATTCATAGTGGTTTCCACACAGTAACTCCTTCCAGCTAGCTGAGCATTACAGAATAGACCTCTGGTTTAGTTTGAAACTTGTCATTTATTTTCTTGCCCAAGGATTGTCTGCTCAGCTCCCAAGTAACACTGAATCTCTCTTTGGTGTTTAAAATCATTCCTTTAGTGTTCTTTTCATTCATTGGAAAATGGATTCTTTTCCCTCCAGATTTTGAAGGTAAATGCCTGGGTGGGACAGTGATGTGGGGCCATCAGTTGAGAGGCTATAAGAATTCCAGAGAGGAGCGTGAGTTGGATTCAATCATATATTGATTTTCAGCCCAGTAAATTGTGGCTGCTTCGTAGCAAGGGTAACAAGTACACTGTGCTTTTCAGAAAGAGATGTGATCAGCTTTTAAACAATAAAGAGGAGCACTGCTGGGCAGAGTGATTCAATTTAAATCCGCATGAAAGCCAGTGGTGAGTTGAAAATAAACAAAGCAACATTAAAAGCCACCACCACACCCAGAACCCCGTGTCAACAATAAAACAAATATGGGAATTTAAGCCATCCAAGGTGAATTTTAAAGAAATCGAATTCCTTTGAGGATAACAGACTAGATTTAGCTGAAATATCTCAATGGTTACGCATTTAGTCATCCCTTTTCCAGGCGTGTAGGATGAATTCAGTAGCAAAAAGGCCCTCTGATGGGTAGCCACGGGACCCAGTGGGCAGGAGGCCCCTTTCCTCTAGACGGGGTCCTGGTCTTTGGCACCAAGGGGGCACAGGCTTTCCTGGCTGGGGGTCTTTCTCTCCTGACTCTGCCTTGCCTCATATGTCCTAGCTTCTCCTTGTCAGTCCCTTCCTTTGGGGTTTCGATGCTATGTGTCTCAGCTACAACTTCACCCTCTCTGAGCAGAGGAACTGAGCTCACACTTCTGAGATCTCTCTACGGTGATTTCTGCTGCCAGTGGTGCTCCTGGGAGAACCTGACTTTGCACTCCTGAACCCAGGCTGATGGGGTCAGTGTTGTGTTTTGTGTTCTATTCATTGATGACGGAGAGCTATGAGCCTCTCATTATTAGAGGGTCTAAGACCCCCTGGAATCACCATGCTGAAATGTGCCTCTGGCCACTGGTGGCCTGGGCAGGTATAGGGGCAGATAACACGTGCTCATCCTCTCCTAAAACTGACCTGACTGTGGGACAGTGCTCCATTTTCAAAGCCCAGGAAGGAGCTGGTTGTGTGTGTCTGGATAAGATTTTGAGACTCTAATTCATGTCTTTTTTTTCCTTCTTGCATTTTCCCCTCACCCTTCTCCCTTTATGAGAGAAGGGTTTGTGTTCATTGCCTCAAGGAAGGTGAGGGATAGAGTAAAGGGCAGACATTGTCAGCAAAACAATTCCCTTCTCTGGGGCTGGCCGGCTGGCATAGCGGTTAAGTTCGCATGCTCCTCTTCTGTGGCCCAGGGTTCACAGGTTCGGATCCTGGGTGCGGACTGACGCACTGCTTGTCAGCCATGCTGTGGCGGCGTCCCATATAAAGTAGAGGAAGATGGGCACGGATGTTAGCCCAGGGCCAGTCTTCCTCAGTGAAAAGAGGAGGATTGGCAACGGATGTTAGCTCAGGGCTAATCTTCCTCACAAAAAATGCCCCCCCCAAAACCCAGTTCCCTTCTAGGTCTTTGTTCAAGAAGCCACATTCTTAAAAGGAGAGGATATGTTGAAAAGTCTCTTGAAAAAACACAAGGGGAGAAGCTCCTCACACCCAACCTCAGTCTAGAGCTTACTCCTTCAGGCTGGGGAATGACTGGGGGAAGGAGGCTAATAGAGCCCAGAATAACAAAGAGCTGGACTCAACTTCCTGGCCATGCCTTGGCGAGACAGTGAGGTCAATGAAAGCAGCTGTGGGGTGCAGATGGGATCACGAGCCGCATTTCAGAAAGAGGCTCCCATACCACACATGGAACAGAAATCTAGTGCTGCAAGTCATGAAGGGGCTGCATGTACAGGGACAATAGCCATTTCACTGGTAACTGAAATAAACCCATGAGCAAGGGCCAGGTGGGAATCTCCCTCTTCAGCACGTTGGCACAGGGTGAGAACTTAGAAATAAATGTGTCACAATCTGTGGGAGTGGGAAATAGACCAGGGACTGAGGTTTACTTAGTGTTTGAGAGACCAAATCCTGTCTCATTTTCCTCCTGAGCACATAGGAAGACGACATTTCCAAACCTCTTGCATTTAAAGCTAGACAAGTGACTAGTTCTGACCAACAAGCTATGAGTGGAAGGGTCATGAATTACTTCCATGCTAAAGCAATGGAAAGTCCCTATGTCACCCTCTAGCTTCTTACTTCTCCCACTGCATATTGAGATGACAGAGTCATGTGATATAGCCTTCCACAGCCTGGGTCCCTGAGTGACCATGGAGAGCACACTCTCTAGCTGACCTGTGCTAGGCGGGTAGCATAAATGAGAAATAAGCCAATGTTGGGTTAAGTCACTGAGATTTCAGGGTTAATTTGATCCTTGCAGCAAAACCCAACCTAGTCTGACTAACCTGATAGAAAAGTTAAATTGCAGAAAATAGAGTAAGATTTTACCCCCAAATTTGTGGCCTGAGATTCGTGCCTGCCACAAGGGTATTTGCTGTCCATGTATCTTCTCTGGTCATGCTGCAGGTTTTAAACTTCTCTAGGTCTGGGGCTGTAATGAAGTCATCGGTCACAATTCCCAGCATGGAGTGAGATAAGGTATGTGAAAGAATCTAGTAAGTACAGCGTCTTGCCTATTGAAGATCCACAACAAAAATGTCAGTTCTCCTTCCTCCTCTGTGACCTCCAACTTCCCCTGGTGTGATAAATAGGGAAGAAGGTGGGGAGCAGGACAGGCTCAGGAAAGAGCATCTCCTTCACTTGCTGAACACCAGCCAGTGCCAGGCCCTGAGCTGGACCTGAGACACAAAGAGGAACAAGGGGCTGCTCTTGACGTCAAGTGTAAGGGCCCCAAGGGGGAGATAAGTGTTGTCACAATGGTAGTACAACACATAGAGAAAAGAGGACCAAGAATGCTGGGAAGACCAGAGGAGGAAATTAGAGAATGTGGGTATGGAAATGCAACTGGAAAGGAAATAATACCAGCTAATGTTTATTGATTGTTCACAGTGTGCAAAATGCTTAGCATACAGTATCTCATTTAATCTTCACAATGATTCTATGAGGCAAGTGGTAGTGACCCCATCATATAGTTCAAAGTCCTTTCCTGTTCAGAGTCCAGGTTCCTAGAGGGGATGGGAATGAGGCTACCTGAGAGTTGTTTTGATCATTCAGTTCTGGAACACATGAGAAATTCTACTCATAGCTGCCATGCTGGAGGTCCCACCAACCCCACCAACCCCACCAGCCCCCATATCCCCAGAAAGGTCACAGCTCAGCTTCTGTAGTCAGTTTCTACTTGTCAACTCATAGCCAGTGATGAGCCCTGAGATGGAACACAGAAAAGGTGTCCAATCTCCAAAAGGTGGAGGTCTGAGAAAGGACCAGACAGGAGTGGGGCACCTGCTGCATAGGAGGAATTGTAGAAACAGTATCTCGTTCCAATACCTTCTCCAATTTTTGGTAAGAAACCTGCTGATGCTCAGAGTGGGGCAGTGACATGCCTCGGCTCAAACGGAATAAGTGGCAGCACTAGGATTAGAACTCAAGTCCCCTGACTTTCCCCAACCAGTGTTCCCCAATCATGAAGGCCTTGTGGAATTCCTTGTGGTGTGACCATCCCGACCACTCAGGGGCATCCTTATTGGGGACAAGCAGTTAAGGATGTATGGATAAGAGATGACGGACCAGTGGCTAGTTCAACTCCCTGTCACTCACGAGGTATTTATTTAGGTTCTGGGTAGGTGCCGAGCCCCAAGGTCTGAAGCTACTGCCAGGACTTGGCTGGATCCTGCAGCTCTTGCTCGTGAGGTGGCCATAGTCACATTGCAGGCAGGGCCCTGGGGCTTGACAAAATAGGGCCAAGCCAGGGGGAGGTGAGGCAGATGAGGCTGGGAGCTCTGCATTGGGATTGCCATTCTCGTACCCATCCTCACTTTCAGGGCTGAAGATGCTATTTACCTGTGACTCATCTCATGGAGCGCCCAGAGCGCAAGGTCGCTCTCCCTCCCTTCCCCGGGGAAGGCTAGTGCATGCTGCTCCAGGCCTTCTGCCTCCACTGCCCTCCCTGGCTTGCTTGGGGCCACAATGCCAGAGGCTGACTTTCTGATCTGAGTGCAGACATCCCTGTGGGATCAGTGTGCTTCTGGGCTGTTATTTCTGACCATAATTGATTCTGCTGCACAGCTGGCTCCAAGGGACAATTGTTAGGGTCTGTAGTAAATTTCCTGGAGCCTCAGAACTCACCGTAGAGGGTGGCTATATTTTGGGAACTCTGGAAAGTCAGCAGTGACTCTCAAGGCTGCTGTCTGAAGGTATAAAGCCAGTACAAACTTGGAAGTTTAGAATGGCACCAGAGATCCCAGCCCTACACAGTCTTGGCTCCTGCTTGGATTCAGCCCAGGTGTCTGGGTCCTTTCTAGGCTTAGGCACTGGCTGGCCTGGTGAAGTGGGGCTTTGGTGTGCTGAGAGAGCCAAGGGGGGGCCAAACCTGAGGCAGAGGTCCCCAGCTTTGTGGCCTTGAGCAAGAGTTGGGCCAGTCTGGTCTCAGTTTCTCTTCTCCAAAAGGTGGATTGAGAGATATGTTAAGCTATTACTGTTAGCACTAAAACAAAACAGTGTGACCTTGGGCAGCCTGTCTTCGTGAAAACATGTGATCAACAAACTTCTATTAAGTTCTATGTCCTCATGTGTAAAATAAGAAAATGGGACAAACAGTCTCTAAGCCTCCTTCCACTTTGCCTTCCTAGGAGTCCGAGTTGGACTGAAGCTTGAGACATTCTCTGTTACAGTTTCCTTCCACAAGCAGCCACTGGTGCAGCCCCAGACAGCTCTCCGGCTGGAGGTCATAAATCTGGGTGGCTGAACCTGCCGAGAAAATGAACACAGTATCAACACTCATATTTGCATACAGTCATATCTATTTGCATAGAGCTTTCACATTCATTTTCTGGCAGTGGGAGGAGGCTTGTTTGAGAAGAGGAGAGCATCCGGAAACCTTGTCTCCCCCACCCGCCCTTTTGCAGGTGTTGGTGTCCACTCTCAGTGTGTCTGTGCTCTCCTTGTGCTCCCTCTAGCCTCTTCATTCATGCTGTCCATCAGGCCAGGGGCAAAAGTGAGGAGGGCATGAGCTGTGTGGGGGCACGAGTCGGGGCAGGGGTGGCACCAGGAGGGCCCAGAACATGGGCTGTTCAGAGGGAAGCCCCTCAGGACGGTGAGGCTCACTGGAGCGGTAGCCCCAAGGGAGAGGCACTGTCTCCAGGCAAAATGAAGAAGTTCCTTTCTGGTACTGAATATTTCCTTCCCTTGGTGATTTTCATGGAGAGATCTCAGCAGGTCATTATCATGTTACCACTTAGCCATCAATTAACAAAAGTCTACCCCTTTGGGTCATTTTTCATAAATCAATCTCCCCAATCCCCTCATTATTTGGTTGTTTTCTTTTAAAAGCCTCTCTTGCACAGTAATTTATGGAGCCCCCTTATCCAAGGGCAAGCACCACTCTTGCTCTGAACCCAGGGAAAGCCTTTTGTGGAATTTGAAAGGACCAGTGAAAGGAAACTGCACAAGCAAGGAACACTTTTTCGATTACGCCTTTTGGTGTTAGTGTTATATTCTTTTCCTCTCCAGGCCCATCCCTCAAGCACAAGGGGCAAAGAGCTCTGGGGTGGGAGTGGGCGAATCATCGTGTTGCATTGGGCATGGTCTGCACTTGAATCTCTTTGTGTTGTTTCCGCTTCATATTTATTACCACTTAAGGTTCATTTACATTCCCTCTCTGTCCACGGTGATCAGAGCAACACCTTCCAAATTAGCATCATTTGCAAGTTTCATTAACATGCTGTTTACTCTCCCTCTTTCAGATCATTAATAAAGATGACCCCCTTGCACCCTACCTCCCCCCCAAATCCATACATTTCCATTTGTCATCATCCTTTGTTTGCAGACTTTGAGCCAGTTTTAAATTTATGTGGCAGCACTCCTTACTAAGCCAATTTGAATTAATTTGGAGTGTAACACTTTACACCACTATATCAAATGCTTTTCTTATAGCTGCATGCATTCCATCAATAGCATCCCCACCACCTTTCTATTTGGTATTCAGCTTGAAAGCTCTCAATTCTGCCTGGCATTTTAGTCCTTTAAAAGTCACTGTATCCTCTGTAGTGACTAGGGACTTCCTCCTAATTTTTCGGTTATTTTGAAATGATTGATGTTATGAAAGAAAGGATTTGGAGAGCTATTTATGGCAATCGATAGCTTTCATCTTTCTTTCCCACATCTGCTCTTGTGGTTGAGTAAGTAATTTTGGTGAAATCCCTTCACATTCCAGGATGCATGAGATCTGGATCTCCTATTTTGAAGGCTACAGATTTCCCAAATATTCCTTCCCTTTGTTTGAAACCATCTGAGCATCTATTTTTTTTTGACCTGTACACAAATTTTGAAGATATTTTAAATGCCTAGCATGTCACGGGTTCTCAAGACATGTTTTTTTGAGTTAATGAAATGAATACAATAAATAAATCTATCAGTCATTCATGCTTCCCCCAATCTGTACCCTTTCCTCATTCTGTGAAGTAGTGAATAGTTAAAAAAAAAAACAAGGCTGCTAGTGGAAGATAGGTGTACTACTGTGACTCATTCATTTATTCCAGCATATATTTATTGTGACTTTACTTTGGTCAGACACTCTTCTAGGCTCTGAAGATATTGCAATGAACAGAAAGAATCTTTTTCCTCTTATACAGTTTGAGAGACAGACAGTGAGCAAACATACAGGTATATAATATGTCCTCAGATTGTGATGAGAGACAAATAAAAATACTAAAAATTTGTAGCATTCAGAGGCTATTTTTTGGTGACTGATCCATCTTTCAGCTCTGAATCTTATATCTGGGAAGAGGTACAATTTCCAGAAGCTCCATGGGCACAAAGAATGACTAACACAGAACTTAGGATTTCATTACAACAGGTGGTTAGCCAGGCTCTATGTGAGACCCACACTGTGTGCACGTGCAGAAGTGCCCATGCTGGGCCAGAATCTTGCCTCTCATAGCTGCTTGGACCCTCTCGGTTCAGGTGTTTTTGACAGGAACTGAGGAGTGTTACCCTTCTGAACTTTATGAACATGAACTAAGAATTGGTGGAGAACACTAAAGTGGCCCTGTGGTCTGTGCCAGGCGCAAATTACCAAATGGTCAACTTAAGTATGAAGGTACATGCAGGGGGCCACAATAGCGTCCAGACCCAGCAGAGGAAATCTAGGCAGGAGTCTGCTGTGAATCTGCAGTGGCCGCAAACTGGGCTGAGGATGAAGTGCTGGGAGGACCTCAGCTTCTTCCCTAGTCCAGACCTACAGAGCGCCCCCTACTGGCTATGCTCTGGGCCACTATTAACAGGGATCACTGTTCTTAAGTGAGGTCACTTATGCAGTAAATGTCATGATGGCTTTTTATTGTTTTTAGATTCACCCTTATTTCCCCCTATTTATTTCATTTGATCTTTATAACATCCTTTTGTGGAAAAATGATTGTTCCAAAATGCCAAAATGACTAAGTCACTTTCATATTGGAAACTCTAAGATGGTGCTCCTCCACCTACAGGATAAAGCTCAGATGCTTAGCCCAGCTCTCAAAGACTCCCGGCCTGGTGCTTCCCAGCTGTCAAGACTCACCACCTGCCCCTCCTTGCCCCTCTGCCCTTGGGTTCTAAGAGGACCAAATTACCTATGCTCCTCGCTCGCACTAGATTATGTCCTGCCTCTCTGTCCTGCTTCTGATGTTCCTTCTGAGCGGGTTGTCCTCTCTCCTTCTTCTTCACTGACAACTTCTGTTTAGCCCTTAGACTTACTGTAGGTGCTGCCTCCTCCAAGCCTCAGGCTGGATGCCTTACTTCAGCACTCTGGACATCTGACTGTCACTCACACATTACTGGTGGGGTTCCAGCAGGACAGGGACAACGTCTTATCCATTTTTTGCATTTTCACCACCTACTACAGTCCCAGACACAGAGCAGGCATTCAGGAAATAGTTATTAAACTAAACTGAACTGAAGATGGGGAGAAACGAGGGGTTATCAATCCCACTTTGCTGTTGAGGAGACCGAGGAGGGTCAGAGGAGCCCCTGCTGGGGAAGGTGAGTGGCAGATGACAGAGGTCATCCAGGGAGAGCTGGGATGGGGCCGATACCAGAGTGCAAGGCGGAGGGCACCTACCTAATCCACCTGATCTGGATGATTTCCTAGGTGATTTCAAAGCACTGTGAACTTTCAGTGCTCAGCCAGTCTCTTAGCACACAGGCGTCATTTTTGTTCAAAATATTTCTGACTTTCAACTAATGATTTTTGGTGGTTATCACAGTTATCAGATGGCCTACTTTTATAGATAGAGTTTATTCTTTTTGTGAAAGTTCTTATTCATTTTCAAGTTAAATAAGATCTGACTTTTATCCCCAAAGGAACTTATATTTCAAACCCCTGATTTGAGCAGGATTTTGGTTTGAGTTTGGGGTTGACTCATCTCTTTGATTAAAGGCTTATCTTCTAAATAACATGTCTTAATAGTTACTCTTTCCCTTTCCAGACCTTCTAAATTTAGATAAATGAGACCAATTATCACTTCCAGAATGTTCAGTTTCTACTCTGGTCCTAGAATTTGGTCTCTAAGAGATGTTGATTTCCTTCCTGTAGGATCATTTAAATCCTGCATTTTCCCGGTTGGTGTCCTCATCTGTGGGGAGGAGGGCTGTGGGTGTGGCCTGCTGGCTGCTGGTTCACCAGGAACTACAAGGGTGGGCACTTGGCCTCCTGGGAGCCTGGACATGGCCCACAGGGGCCTCGCTAGCTGTGGGCAGAGGGCTTTTCTGCAGCAAGGCAGCTGGTGCATGAACAAGCCCACTAGAGCAACCTGTCTGGATACACAGGTAAGGGAGAAGAGCCTCTGAAAATGTGCTGTGGTGACATGAAACCTGCAAGATAAGGAGATTTTTTTTTCAGTTCCTTTTCTTCTTTGTCACTTCCAGAGATGATCTTGAATCCATGATGGGGAGATCTGGAACATCATTTATGCATTACTTCAGTATATATTTAGTCAGCACCTGCTGCGGGCCTGGCACCAAGCCACACTGTGCATATGGGGTGAGCAGGGAGATGTACCTCCTGCCCTGCCCCTGTGGTCAGGGTGAGGAGGAGAGTTTGCTGCCAGCCATCGGGGGTGGGGTGGGGGGCGGAGAGGCCGTTTACACTAAAATTTTTAGGTTACACTCAAAATTCTCTTTTGCCGCTAAGAGAATTGTTCCCCACAGGGTCTCAGAGCTTGAGAGGTCAGCCTGGGAACTGCTTATGATACTGTAAGACCCTGAGGTGGGGGGAAGGGACTAGAAGGCTTTCTTCCTCAGATGCTTGCCTGCCTCTCTCTCTGAATTCCAGCCTTGTGAACCCTGACTGCTCACTCACCCTCCCACCCAGGCCCTCCCTGCAAAATGTGAGCCTGTGACTCTGGTGCCCCAGAGCCCTGGCAGACAGAATCCATTTTGGGCAGACACAGTCAGTGGAAGATATGACCCCCAGTTCAAGTCTTGTTGAATTTGAGATTGTTCAGATATTGCTGGGCTGAAGGTTTACTCGGCTTGATCCATGGACACGAGGCTCACCAGCACTAGGGTAAACGGCTTTGAAGAGGAATGCCCATTCACCTGCTTGAAAGTAGGATCATCAGAGCAACCTAGAAGTCTGCACACCTACAGACAATGTAGGGTGATTACAGTGTAAGCATAGACCGGCTCTGCTCAGAGAAGGAGCTCTTAGCTGGGATTCTGGGGCTGATCCCAGCTTTAAAGGGTTTCTGAGTGCCATCTAATCGCATGTGAATTTTTTTTGTGAGTGTGAACATATGTGCATTTTTTACTGAGAAGAAGATCTGTAGTTTTCATCAGATCCCTGACAGGGTGCAGAGTCTGGAGTACAGGGAACTTGGTTCCATTCCTTGGTTCCTCTTTTTACCAGCTGGGTTGGGGGAGTCATTCGGGCTCTGTCTTCATCTATAATAGGCTGTTCTGAAGTCAAGATGAGAAAACGTAGGTAAACTATGAGGTTTGTAAACCATGCACTGCTATAGGAATGCCTGGAATGACCATGTGGTCCCCATCCCTTTCGCTTCTCCCCTCCCGCTCACCTTACCTCCCCCCACCTGGCTAACTTCTATTTTTCTAGAGCCAGTTCCAGGAGCGCTTCCAAAAAGCCTTCCCTGGCTGCCAGGCTTACTCCTTCTGGGTAAGGTGCTGTTCTCTGTGTCCCCACCCCCTCTCTTAGCTGGCCTCTAATAA
Organism: Tapirus indicus; assembly: GCA_031878705.1. Taxonomy (NCBI): domain Eukaryota; kingdom Metazoa; phylum Chordata; class Mammalia; order Perissodactyla; family Tapiridae; genus Tapirus; species Tapirus indicus. Next base: position 16,409,016 of record CM062920.1, read on the forward strand.
CACAAGTTTCACAATCATTTATTTACTGACCTGGGTACCAACCTTCTACCCAGACTGCACGCTCCTTGAGGACAGGGGTGGTGAGTTGGTTGTTTTCTCTGCCTGGCACAGTTTAGTTTTAATGTAATTTTGTTCAATTGATAGAATGTTAGTTAATTTATTTTTAGATTGTGCTTTAATGAGCTAACTACTAATCATTTTTGTCTATTCATCAAAGGTAGACTTAGTTCCTTTTACCAGGTGTAAATGAAAGTGATAAAATGGAATACTTTAAAAGCATCTTACTACTGTCTATTAAGTTGGTCTTCTAGCAAATTAATCTGAGTTAATGAGGGTTCATCTCCCTTTGTTGAGGGAAGTAGGGAATAAGGCAGTTGCAGGCTGTGGTGTCAGGACAGGCATTGCGCCCGGCCACAGTGGTTGTCCTCCTCACCTGCAGAGCAGCACACATCTCTCTGTCCTGTTACCTGTGGCACATGCTGCCCTTCAAGATGCAGAGATCTGGGGCCAGGAGCGACACCCTGAGAAGTCGCCCTCGCCTGGGAGCACGTTACTGGGGCAGCAGGCTGTCCCGGAGCCTGCCTCTCGGCCCCTCTCTCAGGCACCACAGTCTTCTAATTGCCCTCCACTTCTTTTCTTTGTGACTTCCTGGCAGGTTATCCTCAGTAGCCAGGAATCTATCTTCTGAGGCTCCTCTTCCCAGCCTTTCCAGGGCTTTCTCTATTTTGCCTCCTGCTCTCGTTCTAGAACGTGCCCACATTTGCCATCCTGCCTGCTTTTATTTTTACTGGTGGGGAAAGAGGAATTATGTGCTTCCCATTGGCTCCAGCTCAGCCGGTACTAGACAGTGTGCAGACTGATGTAATGTTACCAAGGAGGAAATTGTTAAAAGGACAAGGCTAATTTTCTAATTCACACCTGCAAAGCAAATCTGATGGTGCTTGCACAGATCTTTAATGAAATAACATTGTTTAAGAAGTTTCCAGAGAAATTCATCACTAATTGATTTTTGAACTGTGGAAAAAGATGACACAGAGAGATGAGATATTAGCCTTCATCTGGCCTGACTGCCCCGCAAGCTTTCTATTTCCTTAGTTCTCTTTCCCGTGGAAAATCGATAGTGGCTTCCTGAATTGGCGCTGCAGACGGTGGGGCTCACAGAGAGGCCCCGTTTGGATGTGATGTGTTTTCTTTCTGCTTCAGTTTTCCTTTGTTTGGGCTCTGCTGTGAGGTCTTGGTGCAAGCTGTGGGCTTCCACGGTGGAGCTGGAAGATTCATTTTGTGACTCAAGTAAAAGGCAGCGAGTGGGACAGATGGACTTGGGCAGCAGGTTGACTGTCCTTGAAAGTGGCAGTTATGTAGTGGGGATACTGGGGCACAGCCCTCCCTTTACCTCCAGGGGCTTCTCAGACCACCCTCATCCCCAATATGCGTTACTTATATATACATATATATTCCTTGATAGGGACCACTGACATTTTCTCTTTCTTATATTAAGCATAAATAAAAGCAATTTTAAAATAAGATGTTGTTTTAAAAAAATTGACCTGAAACATGTAATCCCATTAAAAACTGAGTGCCAGCTAGGCAAAGACAGCTCTGTGATAAGTGGCCTAGCCCCTCTTCACACAGGTTGTCACACTGACCTATCCACCCTCTTTGGAATTTTGGAATTCTGCTCTTGAGTGTGGGGCTCCTGGGCTAACCAGAGAGGCGGGCTTCTTTTCTCGTCTTCCAGCTGATGCACTCCACGAATTGTCTCTGAATTTAAAGGAATTATGAGGACCAGTAGGGTCCCAGATCTCAGAAGAAATGGCCTTGGTTTAAAGGGCCTTATTCCCAGGCTGGCTTGCAAATGTCTTAAGGCAGGTTGATCTGACTTGAGGTGCCCTCCATAAAACCAGTCAGCAGACTTTTCCAGGCCCTCTGCTGCATGTCGGGGATGCAACGGGACCTAATTTTCCCCTCAAAGAGCTCACAGCTAGTAAGATGGAATTACCATGATGAGGAGGCTCAGAATGCAATGAAATCCTTGAAGGCAGGGGCCTTGTTCAATCTTGGGGGGCCCAGGAAGACTTCCTGATGAGGGGCTCTCTGGGCTGAGCCTGGAAGGAGGGATAGCTAAGGGATGACTCTCTTTAACCCTTTCCCCTATGTAGCCTCATACATCCCTTAGTGGCCCCCACCCTGGTCTTTGATATGGAAAAATCCTACTTATCATGTCAGAAGTATCTTTACATGACTTTTCTGCCTCTATTGTCAACCTATATTTCACTCTACTCTGTTCCCACCCTCCACGCAAACTCCCATCTTTGCTCTTACTCAGGATCTGCTGAACTAGTTCTCAGGGTGGTGTTGATGATAATAACAGTTCCAAAGTTCACCTTCAGATTGCTGTTTCCATTTTAAAATTTCCTAATGAGGTTACTACAAGGGGCAGGGGACTTCAGACCCAGAGGCAGGTGGACGGGGGAGGCACTGTTGGTGTGGACATTTCCATGACTCTTCAAATCATGTTTTAGGAAACCACCAACTCTGACTACTGAAGGGTTAGCTTTTCTGGGTGGTTTGGATGTTGGGTGCCTCTTGGAAGTCTGGCTGGGGTGTGTGGGTGGAGCTGGGGAGCACTGTCTGGCCCACAAAGGCCAGTGTGGAAGCCTTGTTCTGCCAAGGTGGTGGTGACTGAGCTGCGAGCACTAGATTCAAAGTCCATCTCTGTCACTGTCCATTTTGGGCATGGTCTTGTCCCCTCAGTCCCTGTCTCTGTAAATCATAAGAGTAGCTCAACTATGCTGGGAATGACTATAATGGACGTATACTCACTGTATTGGTCAAGGTTCTCTGGAGCAACAGCCCCAATAGGAGAGATAGATATTTATTGTAGGAATTGGCTCATGTGGTTATGGAGGTCAAGAAGTCCTACGGTCTGCTGTCTGTAAGCTGGAGAACCAGTAAGGTCCGTGTATAATTCAGTCTGAGTCCAAAGCCCTGAGAACCCGGAGCCCCGATATTTGAGGGCAGGAAAAGATGGACATCCCAGATCAAGAAGATAGAGAATTCACCCTTCCTCTGCCTTTCTGTTCTATTCCAGCACCCAAAGGATTAGATGATGCCCACCCACCTTGGTGAGGACAAATCTGTACTCTGCCTACCGAATCAAATGCTAATCTCTTCCAGAAGCACTCTCACAGACATACCCAGAAGTAATATTTACCAGCTGGGCATCCCTTAGGCCAGTCAAGTTGACACATAAAATTAGCCATCAAACTCATTCTTCCTTCTTGGGGCAATTTAGGGAAACTCATTAGTGTCCTCCCAGAAAGTGCATTTTATCAAGGCTGTAATTATACCTTTTTACTTAGTTTGTGAAAATAATATTAGTGACTATGATGTTAATAACACTCTGAAATTGTATGGGTTTTTTCCAGTTTACAGTGTTTTTACAGCAACGACCAGTTTGGCTCTCCAAGTCATCCCTATGAGGTGACATATATTGAGCACTTACACTATGTACCTTAGATGCGTCACCTCATGTAGCCCTCTTAACAATTCTATGAGGCAAATACTATTATTATCTAAACATTTCAGGTGAGGAATCTGAAGGTCAGAGAGGTAAAGTGCCTTGCCTGAGGTCACACAGCTAGTGTAAGTCTTTGGAGGAGAGTTCCATTCATAGCAGTAATATGCCCACTTGTTTCTTCTTTGAGCCCCTGCTATTCCAGTGACCTCTGAGCTGGGTGTTCACTACACTATTGCTTGCAGTGGCAAGGGGGTGGGAGGGCTGCTGTGCTTTTAGCTCTGAAGACCCTATAATTCCAGGTCACTGCAAAATTCCTCTGTGGCTTAGCCACAGGGCAGCATGACCTAGCAGGGTCGGATGAGCCTGGGGGTCATGGGATGCTGTCATGGGAGCAGGTAGCTGAAGGTCTGAACTTGGCGGACAGCATGAAGAGAGAAAATGAAAACAGTTATGTAATCTGGTGGAGAACGGTACAAGGAATGGAACTTTTAAAGCAATCGAAGAGAGGTCGGAATTGTTGAGAGGATGACTCTAGCGGTGACCGAAGGTCCAAGGAGTCATAAGGAAGAGGAAAGGAGAAAACAATTGTTACTTCTTAACCAGCATAAAAGGAAATTAAAGGAGACCTTGATGTCAGTGTTTAAACGTTCGGAAGGTGGTGGCAAGCTCTTGCAGAATTCCTCTGAAAACAGCATATTCTGGTCAAACTAGAGCTTTGCAGCCGGCGGGAGTTTGGTTAGCCTCTAGGAAGGATTTTTTTGGATGCAAGGTGTTTCTAACACTGTGACAGATGTCGTCAGGCTACTCAGTCAATAGGATATCTGTCAAGCCACGTGGGCACTCCACCCTCCTGGACACCTTTCCTATGTGTGGAGAATTGCTCACCTCTGAGTCTATGCCTCTCCAAGTGAGAAGCCAGAAATGGGCTTTCCCAGCTTCTCTTGAACAGAGTGCAGGCCTAAGGTCCTTCCAACCGGGCGCATCTGTGTCAGGCTTCAGTTAGGAGGCCAATGATTCTAGGAAGTGGGTGTCCAGAGGAGTCCATTCTGGCCAGGGAAGGGGCGGAGACATTCAGCACCCAGAGGCAGCTATGGCAGGGTTTCTGGTGGAAACACACAGTGTGCAGTGTTGTTGCTGGACCTGTGGTTTCTGTGCCAGTGGGGGTGTGGGCAGGGACCCCATGGGAGAAATCTGGAGGTTGGCATGATTTATCTATTGTTCCTGGCTTCAGGGCCTCCCAGAGATGCTGAGAGCTAGCAGTACCCTTTAATAAATTTCGTCTCTACTTAAATCAGCCAGGAAGGGTTCTTTTATTCACAGCTAAGAACCTTGACTGGTACAACAGGTAAGTGAGAGAGCTTATAGGTCTCCGAGACTTTTAGGAATAGGAAAAGCACTCAGCTGTCAGTTCAGCATGACCAGAGTTTGTATCAGTTAGGGTTCTTGGTTGCAAACAACAGAAACGAAGTTTGGGCATCTTAAGCAGAAAAGGAACCTATTGGAGGCTCCGACATTCAGTGGGAGGCTAGGGAACCAGCTTGAAATATGGGCAGGACCAAGAGCTTGAGTCAAGAACCCTGTTATAACAGGGCAACCGGGCCACGGTGCAGCCTTTGCTGCTCCAGGATACCACTCGACCTGCCATTAGACACCAGGAATTAGATACCTCTCTGGTTGCCAGGAATAAACCTGACTGCCCCAGGGTCAACGTATCACTCACCCCAGCTCATGGATGAGAGAGTCAAACTGTCTGAAACTCCAGGGAGTAGAGACAGACAGAATCTCCCCACTTTGGGCTTCTGAGGTGAGAGCCTGGGCACTATACCACACCAGCATTACACACAAAGCAGCATCACCTCAAAGAGAAGGGGTATTAAATACAACAGTAATAGATGTCCTTATCAGGGCACATGCTCTTAGCTCCTAGTGCTACAAGCTGTTGAGTTGCAAGAGATAAAAGGAGGACAGATTCCTAATAGATGAAGAGGGCTCTGTGCTGCAAAAATCAACCAAGGGACAAAAACCCACTTTTTTTCATCCCAATTTCATTGTTTATTTACATATTCTACGCAGTTTTTACACCCTATTCCTTTTTCCTGAGTAGTAACAGCAGGGACGATGGAATCAAGTGCTCTAAGATCTACCTCTCCATCCATCCATCCATCCATCTATCCACGCATCCAGCATTTTCTAAGCACCTCCTCTGGGCATGCCCCAGACAGGTGCCGGTGATGCAGAAATGAATGAATAAGGCAGTTCTACTTTAAGGAGCTCAGTTAGTGGGGAAGTTGCTATGTAAGCAGGAAGTTACAATACAAGGTGTATTGCAGTTTTTGCTGCTGTGTAACAAATTACCCTGAATTTAGGGGCTTAAAGTTGACTCACAGTTTCATAGGCCAGAAGTCCAGCACTGCATATCTGCTCAGGGCATCACAAGGCTGAAATCAAGGTGTTGGCTGGACTGAGTTCTTGCCTGGAGGCTCTGTGGAAAAATCCATTTCCAAGCTCATCCTTATTGGTAGAATTCGGTTCCTTGAGGTTGTAGAACTAGAGTCCCCATTCCCAGGTTGGCTGTCAGCTGGAGACCGCTCTCAGCAACTAGAGCTGCTCCTAGGTCCTTGCCCCACATCCCCTACATCTCAGCAAAGGACAACCTCCTCGGGTTGAATCCCTCTCATGCTTTGAATATCTCTTCAAAAGACTTCTTCTTTTCCAACCAGCAGAAGAAAACTCCGTTTTTAAAGGGCTCTTGTGATTAAGTCAGGACTACCTAGTTAATCTCCCTACTTTAGGGTCAACAATATAACATATACAAGATAGCATTATGGGAGTAAAATCCATCATATTCACTGTCCCAGAGATTATGCAGGGTGTCTACACTGGGGATGGGGTGGGGTGGGAAACCTTAGGGCACATCTCAGAGTCCTGCTTACCACACAAGGTGGCATGTGCTAAGTATGAATGTACTCACAAGGATTGACGGGGCACAGGGGAGGGAGATTGATCCTAGTTTTGGAGAGGGGGAAGTTAAGAAAGTCTTTTCGGAGAGGTGTCATCTGCACTGAATTAAAGGTTGAGAAGGAGTTAGCCTTGCAAAGTGAGGATCAGCCATAGGACCATTCCAGCTAGAAGGAATGACTTCTGTGGGGCCAGAGGTGTAACACAGGCCAATGTATTGGGAAATAACAAGTCTGGGATTGCTGGGGAGTAAATATTTTCCGAAGAAGGGAGAGGTCAGACAGGGACCTGGAGAGGCCCAGAGGGGTTAGATCAAAGAGGACTTTGGAATTCAATATTTGGGCCCCAGCCTGGAATTTCTGATTTGGGATGGGGCCCGAGAATTTGCATTTCTAACAAATTCTCAGGTGATGCTGATGCTCTGGCCTGGACTACACTTTGAGGACAGCTGCTCTGGAGAATGAATGAGAGGAGAGCAAGACTAGGGGCCCAGTAGGGGGCCAGGGTACCCATCTAGCAGGAGATAATAAGGCTCTGGCCAGGCTCAGAGCCAGGGTCGTGAGGGTAGAGATAGTGTGGTGTGGATGGGATTTGGGGAGAGATTTAGGAGACAGTGCTGGGGTGTGGGTGTGAGAGGCAGGGCAACATCAGGGCTGACCTGCCACAACAGAGCTAGAAGGGATCTTAGCATTATGCAGGCCAGTCCTCTCATTCCTCTGAAGGGCAATGCGAGGCCTAGAGAGAGCAAACTGACCCCTGCAAAATCACCGAGAGTCAGTGTTGGCACCGGGACATGGGACCCAGATTCCCTGGCCTGCAGGACACATCATTTGTAAGTTAATCTGGAAAGAAGAAAACAAATAGAACCAAGGCAGCCAGTGGCCCTCCCCGAAACTCCCTGTCAGTCTCCTTCCCGCGGCTCGCAGCTTCCCCCACCCGCTCCTTGGTCAAGCACGCTTCCTGTAAAGGTCACTGCATCCTGAGTACAAGAGGAACAGAGTCCTTCCCTGGACACCGACCTGTAAGGGTTCCTGAAAGAGAGGTCAAACTTATCAAAGGTGTTTTAAGTCCCCTAACTGATTTCCTTTCAGCCCTGGGCTCCTGGTTGCAGGAGAATTTTCATGGCTGAGAGAACCTACTAGCGACAAATTTGCTGAAGCGTGGAGACAAGATTGGGAAATTACAGCACGCTCTTGGATTTCCAAAGGGACAGATATGAGCGCGGACATTCCTTTTCACACACACAAACGTTGATGTGCACACGCATGCGATGGAGATCAATCCTAACCCCCAAAGGCCCCTTTGTCTCACTGAAGCGCTTATTAAATGAATCTGTGTTTCCACTGGCAGCTCAGAGTCATCGAGAAAGGGAACACAATGCCATGTCAGTCAGTATTTGTTACTGTCAGAGCCTTCCTCGCAGTCCGCCCCGCGTTTATTGTCTTTTTGGGGCCCGTTTTATCCATTCTCTGTGGGCAGTCATTAATCTTCCTCCTGGCTCGGATTCTGTGCATCCCTGACAGCCGGGGTCCCGGCTTCCTGGGCTGCTGGGTAGGGGCACCTCCCGTCCTTGCAGTGCTGGAGCTTTGATTAGAAAGAGCAAGGCATGAGCGGAGCCATAAAGAGGACCTAGAGGAGGAGGGGTGCAGATGTCTGTGGTCCCAGAAGACACTGGGGGTCTGCGGAAAAGGTCACTCTGTTTTGGAATCATCTACAGTGCACCCTGACACCAAGATACACTTAGTCCTATGCAGAGTCACTTGATAAAGAGGCTAATGAAGTGGAAAGATGTCAGCAGAGCTAAGCGGGCCAGGCTCTTGGGGATGCGCCATGATTCAACCTTCTGTTTCCATGGAAACCAGAGAGGCTTGGCTTCTCTCTTCTTCTCCTTCATTTTGGAAGGTCCTTCCTTGGTAACCTTGACCCTTTCACATTGGCAGCCAGAGATAAGGAATTCCATTTTCCCTTATCTGGTCACGGTTGGCTGATAGACACTGATGGGTCTGCGATGGGGGAGGGGTGCTGGCCGGGGGCTCTGGAGTGCCTTAATTCAAATGCATGAAGTGGAGGGTGGGAGGCGATAGAAAAAGAACACAGTTAATTAAGGTTGATATTGCAGAGAAGGTTGTTTTCAGAATAATAAATTCTATGGGCTTCAAAAACAAGTGCAATTAAAGGAGTGCAAAAAGAAGAGACAGGTGAAGGGCAGAGGAGGACAGGTTTGGTCAGAGGGTGTTTTTTTAGGGGGTGGGGGATAAAGCTGTGTCTAAGAAGCCCTCACCATGCTGGGATCTTGATACTCAGACCAAATACTGTGTTTGATGATAGCTTGTCATATTGCTGCCCATATAGACGCCCTTTGCCTTGAGCATTGGGGTCACTTGTGGCCTCAGCTAATGGAGAAGAGCTTTGAAGTTGATCCAGATGGGAGAGTTAGCTTTAGGTTGCTCTCAAGGGGAGGAATTTTTCTTCAATTTAGGCTTAGAAATGTTGCTCCTGGACAGATGCCTTCCCCAGTCAGGTGTACATCACTCTTCAGTTCAAGTACCCATCATACTTCTATTCTCTGCATCTTCTGGAATAAATTATTGACTGAGAAAAATTTATTTGTCCCTGGCCAGGCAAAGCTTGGTGCTCTTTTGGGTTGGTCATCCATTCCTGGATCAGACAGAGGAGTGGTGGCCAAGGACATGTGGTACTAACATAGCCCCCTGACCCACCCCCTCAATAGCAACTATGGGTCGGGATAAGTTCTTAGAGAGAAAGATATAGTGTCAGGCTTCCCCGAACATCTTTGCTATAAGACTCTTAACTTTCAATTTACAACCTCGGGGAAGGAATGTGTATTTTAAAAACTGTTATTATAAAGGTAAAAATCTTAGCATGTCCTCTTCTTGTATAATAAGAGCCTTATCCTTTTACAGCTGGAAACATATCCACAGGTGTTGCAGGAATTGGGCGATCTCAAATTTCATTAGGCTACCAAGGAGGAAGCTCTCCATGGTTAAAGAAGGTGGGTTTTCAGGATTCTCCTAATCCGTTCATTCTGATCACATTCTAATTGGTAATCTCAGTTAGGGCTGGAGTAAACTGATTGGGAAAAGGGCTGGAAGGAGTGACCTTCCCTCATCTAGCTAACTGAACAATGGCTTAGAGGAACATTGAATGCAGAAGGGCTTTTGCATAGTGTCATATAGATTGTGGGCAGAGATTTTTCTGTGTGTTATTTATCAGTAATGGACTGGTCAAATAAATCATGCTACACCTATAATGGCATACAATGCAGCTATACAAAAGCATAAGGAAACTGGAGTGGTATGGAGAGCTTTCCAGGCTCTATTATTAAATGAAAAAAGAAAGAGCAGAGCAGTGTGTATATTATATTTTGACTTCTATTAGAAAAAGGAGAAAAACAAGAATATATCTTCATATATGCTTTCATTTACATAAAGAAACTTGGGCAGTACAAACAATAAACAAATAAAAATAAAATAAATTTCCTGTGGAAGAACGGGGTGAGAATTGGATGAACGAGTTAAAAGATGGGAAGGGACACTGAAAATTAAATTTCAATTTAATTTTTGAACCATGTATACTTCTTAGCTATTTAAAAATTAACTAAATTATAAAAAATATGAGGTTAAAATTACAAAATGGAAAATGAAAATATAAAAAAGCAAGAAAGTTGGTGAAATCTCTTTAAAAATATTTTTGCCCATGTTCTTGCTGTGGGACTTCTCTCTCTCTTTCGTTTCTTGGTCTCTCCTGTCTTTCCTTGCTTCTTGCCTTGTTAGGGAGGGATTTGAGCTGACTTGGGGGAGAAAAGGTACATCTAACACAAAACAGATTTTTAAAAGATTTCCTGATCCAATTCTAGTATGACCATGTGAGAGAGTCAGTAAATATCCCCCATCCCTGAAGTGACTGTACAGCTGGATAAAACTATCAAAAACAACCATTTCAGCCTACTGGAAATTGATTGAAGCATTTATTCATGAAAACTATTGAATTTTGGTTAAGAATGGTGAAAGTCTGTGGCATTCTTCCCTGGGATTGTTTCTATCCCTCTCCAGCTCTACCGGTACAGTAGTTCATCAAGAGTAGGTAGGGAAGGCCATGAAAACTAGTTGTCTTGCTGCCACTTCGAGAAGAGGTTTAGTTAATTTGGAGCATTGTCAATTAAAGTGGTGATCTTGGCAGCAAGCAAACAGGGAGGGCTACTCTAAGACTCTTAGGGATACTCTAAGACTGTGGGTCTGTTTGCAGCATGCAATGAACTAACAGACTGGTTAGAAATTTAACAAGAAGTTCTGGGAGTGAGACAACCATAAGAGGCTTGATATGTTCTCCACCTACCCCAGGTTGACTGAGGCTGTGCATATGAACAGCAGAAACTGGAGTAAGCCTAAGTAACCTGCACATCCCTGGTCAATAGAGCCTATGCTCATGCACAGAGGAATATGTGAGGTATTCCGAGAGGACCTGGCAGAAACTAAACTCCAGGAGAGACTTGAAAATGTCCTGAATTTTGAACGAGCTCCCCAGCTCATACACTGATCCATTAGCTGAGAGTAGAAGCTTCCTCGGCTTGAGATGTTAGAACACAACCTCAAACTAACATTTGGTTGGACATTAAGGTATACAGACATTAGACTGAACTCTAGGAAGCTAGGGTTCAAGATAAAAAATAAAAAACAAAACAAAACTGAGCAGAGACATCAGCAGCCAGACGTGGTAGAGGAGACAGATTTCAAAGGCTTAGTCCAGGCAAGTTACTCAACAAACAAGCAAACAAATCAACAATACCAACAATAATCTTTAGGTGGGGTGTCAGAGTCTAGAGTTGACAAAATATATGACCTAAAATGTCCAAGATTCAATAAAAAATTATGAGACATGCAAATAAACAAGAAAGTCTCACTTATACAATGGAAAAATAAAGCAATCAATAGAAACTGTCTGAGTTTCCCCAGATGTGGGATTGAACAGATGAAGACTTCAAATTACCTATTATAAATATGTTAAAATAACTAAAAGAAATCACACTTAAAGAATTAAACAAAAGTAGAATAATAAGGATTGAGTTAATAGCAAATCTCAAGAAAAAGATAACAATTATTTTTTAATAAAGGGAACTCTAGAGTTGAAAAGTGTAATAACTTAAACGAAAGATTCACTAGAGTGGCTAAATAACAGATTTTAGATGGCAGAAGGAAGAATCAGTAAATTGAAGATAAATCAATAGAAATTACTCAAACTGAATAACAGAGAAAATGGGTTGAAGAAAAATGAACAGAGCCTCAGAGACCTGTGGGCCAACATCAGGTGTACCATCATATATGAAATGGTTATATCAAAGAGGCAGAAAGAGAGGAAATAATGGTCAAAAGCTTTCCAAATTTGATGAAAAACATTAATTTACAGATTCAAAAAGCTCTGCAAATCCAAAGAAATACACAAAAATACACATCACTGTGATACTGTTGAAACCCAAAGCCAAAGACAAAATCTTGAAAGCAGAAAGAGAAAAGTAACTCTTTTTTCATGTACGGAGAAACAGTATGATTTCTTGCTCACTTTTCACCAGAAACAGTGGCATCTTCAGGCAGTGGAATGATATTTTCAAAGTGTTGAAAGAAAGAAAAAAATGTCTAAATCCAACAAAACTATTCTTCAAAAATGAAGGTGAAATAAAAACATTCCCAGATAAGAAAATATTGAGAGAATTTGTTGCTAGTGGGCCTGCCTTACAAGAAATACTATAAGAAGTTCTTTGGACTGAAAAGAAGTGAGAGCACATGGTAGCTTGAATTCACAGAAAGAAATGAAGAGCTCTGGAATGGAAAATGTTTGAAAATTCAACAACACTCTTCTACATAACCCATGGGTCAAAAAAGTCATCAGAAAAGAAAATTGGAAAGTATTTTGGACCGAATGAAAATAGAAACACAATGTATCAAGGTTTATGGGATAAAAATAAAGAAGCACTAGGAGAAAAGCAAGGAGACTAAACCAGAACAAACTACAGTTGGATAACATCAAAAATTAATTCAAACTCATCACTGGAAACACACATTCATGACACAAGATGGAATAAAGAGATAACAAATAAGGAGGGGAAGAGGCAAGGGATTGAATCGACCCAGCCTCAAGAAAAAGGAGGCATCTGAAAATGTACTTTCTTATCCAGGAGATCGCTTATATAAACCTCACGGTAACCACTAAACAAATAACCAGAAGAGAACCACACATGACAAATAAAGAGAAAACCAAGAGAATGAGCATGCGGAAATACCAAATTGAATTTGCAGTCTGAAACACAAGTGACAAGAAATGAAGGAAATGCAAAAGAACCAGAAAATGAACAATAAAATAGCAACATTAAACCCTCATATATCAATAATCACTCTAAATGTAAATGGATTGAATTCTCCAATCAAAAGACACAGAGTGGCGGGATGGATTAAAAACCAAGATCCAACAATCTGCTGCCTCCAGGAAACACATCTCAGCTCTAAAGACAAACACAGACTCAAAATAAAAGGATGGAAAACAATACTCCAAGCTAATGGCAAACAAAAGAAAGCAGGAGTAGCCATACTTATATCAGACAAAGTAGACTTCAAGATAAAAAAGGTAATGAGAGACAAAGAAGGGCAATATATAATGATAAAAGGGACACTTCACCAAGAAGACATAACAATTATAAATATCTATGCACCCAACACAGGAGCACCAAAGTATATAAAACAACTGCTAAAAAACCTTAAAGGAGATATTAACAATAACACAATAATAGTAGGGGATCTTAACACCCCCCTTACATCAATGGATAGATCATCCAGACAAAAAGTCAATAAGGAAATAATGGACTTAAACAAAAAACTAGACGCAATGGACTTAATAGATATATACAGAGCCCTCCACCCAAAAAAAGCAGAGTACACATTCTTCTCAAGTGCACATGGAACATTCTCAAGGATAGACCATATATTAGGAAACAAGGCAAACCTCTATAAATTTAAGAAGATGGAAATCATTACAAGCATCTTTTCTGATCATAATGCTGTGAAACTAGAAATCAACTGCAAGGAAAAAACTAGGAAAGGGACAAAGATGTGGAGACTAAACAACATGCTACTGAACAACCAATGGGTCATTGATGAAATTAAAGGAGAAATCAAAAGCTATCTGGAGACAAATGAAAAGGAAAATACACCATACCAACTTATATGGGATGCAGCAAAAGCGGTCCTGAGAGGGAAATTCATAGCAATACAAGCTCACCTTAACAAACAAGAAAAATCCCAAATAAATAACCTTAAATTGCACCTAACAGAATTAGAAAAAGAAGAACAGACAAAGCCCCGAATCAGCAGAAGGAGGGAAATAATAAAAATCAGAGCAGAAATAAATGAAATTGAAACCAAAAAAACAGTAGAAAGGATCAATGAAACAAAGAGCTGGTTCTTTGAGAAGATAAATAAAATTGACAAACCCTTAGCCAGACTCACTAAGAAAAAAGGGAGAAGACTCAAATAAATAAAATTAGAAATGAAAGAGGAGAAATTACAACAGACACCACAGAAATACAAGGGATTATTAGGGAATACTATGAAAAACTTTATGCCAACAAATTGGACAACCTAAAGGAAATGGACAAATTCTTGGAAGCGTACAACCTCCCAAAACTGAATCAAGAAGAAATAGAGAATCTGAACAGACCAATCACAAGTAAAGAGATTGAAACAGTAATCAAAAACCTCCCAAAAAATAAAAGTCCAGGACCAGATGGCTTCCCTGGAGAATTTTATCAAACGTTCAAAGAAGATTTAGCACCTATCCTTCTCAAACTATTCCAAAAAATAGAGGAAGATGGAATACTTCCCAACACATTCTATGAGGCCAACATCATCCTGATACCAAAGCCAGACAAGGACAATACAAAGAAGGAAAACCACAGGCCAATATCACTGATGAACATAGACGCAAAAATCCTCAACAAAATATTGGCAAACTGAATACAGCAATACATCAAAAAGATCATACACCACGATCAAGTGGGATTTATACCAGGGACACAGGGATGGTTCAACATCCGCAAATCAATCAACGTGATACACCACATTAACAAAATGAAGAATAAAAACCACATGATCATCTCAATTGATGCAGAGAAGGCATTCGACAAGATCCAGCATCCATTTATGATAAAAACTCTCAACAAAATGGGTATAGAAGGAAAGTACCTCAACATAATAAGGGCCATATATGACAAACCTACAGCAAACATCCTACTCAACGGGGAAAAACTGAAAGCCATTCCTTTGAGGACAGGAACAAGACAAGGGTGCCCACTCTCACCACTCTTATTCAACATAGTACTGGAAGTTCTGGCCAGAGCAATTAGTCAAGAAAAAGAAATAAAAGGACTCCAAATAGGCAATGAAGAAGTGAAACTCTCACTATTTGCAGACGACATGATCTTATACATAGAAAACCCAAAAAATTCCATTGGAAAACTACTAGAAATAATCAACAACTACAGTAAAGTGGCAGGGTATAAAATCAACTTACAAAAATCAATTGCATTTCTATACACTAACGATGAACCAACAGAAAGAGAACTCAAAAGGACAATCCCATTTACAATTGCAACAAAAAGAATAAAATATCTGGGAATAAATTTAACCAAGGAGGTAAAAGACCTATACAATGAAAACTATAAGACACTATTGAAAGAAATCGAGGAGGACATAAAGAAATGGAAAAATATTCCATGCACATGGATTGGAAGAATAAATATAGTTAAAATGTCCATTCTACCTAAAGCAATCTACAGATTCAATGCAATCCCAATCAGAATCCCAATGTCATTCTTGATGGTAATAGAACGAAAACTACTGAAATTCGTATGGGGCAACAAAAGAGTCTGAAGAGCTAAAGCAATTCTGAAAAAAAAGAACAAAGCTGGAGGCATCACAATCCCTGATTTCAAAATATACTATAAAGCTACAGTAATCAAAACAGCATGGTACTGGTACAAGAATAGACACACAGATCAATGGAACAGAATTGAAACCCCAGAAATAAAACCACACACCTATGGACAGCTAATCTTCGACAAAGGAGCAAAGAACATACAATGGAGAGAGGGAAGTCTCTTCAATACATGGTGCTGGGAAAATTGGACAGCAACATGCAAAAGAATGAAAGTAGACCATCTCTTATCGCCATATACAAAAATCAATTCAAAAATGGATCAAGGACCTGAAAGTGAGACCTGAAACTATAAAACTCCTGGAAGAAAATATAGGCAGTACACTAATTGAGATTGGACATAAAGGGATCCTTTCAGATTCCATGTCTACTCGGACAAGGGAAACAAAAGAAAAAATAAACAAGTGGGACCTCATCAGACTACAGAGCTTCTACAAGGCAAATGAAACCAGGATCAAAATGAATAAACAACCCACCAGCTGGGAGAAAATATTTGCAAATCATTTGTCCGACAAGGGATTAATTTCAGTAATATATAAAGATCTCATACAACTGAGCAACAAAAAAACAAACAACCCGATGAAAAAATGGGCAGAGGATATGAAACAGACATTTTTCCAAGGAAGAGATACAGATGGCCAATAGACACATGAAAAGATGTTCAACATCACTAATCATCAGGGAAATGCAAATCAAAACTACCCTAAGGTATCACCTTACACTGGTTAGAATGGCTATAATCACAAAGACAAATAACAACAAATGCTGGAGAGGTTGTGGAGAAACGGGGACCCTCATTCACTGCTGGTGGGAATGCAAACTGGTGCAGCCTCTATGGAAAATAGTATGGAGAGTCCTCAAAAAATTAAAAATAGAAATACCGTATGATCCAGCAATACCACTCTTGGGCATCTACCCAATGGACGTGAAATCAACCATCACAAGAGGCGTATGCACCCCTATGTTCATTGCAGCATTATTCACTATAGCCAAGAAGTGGAAGCAACTCAAGTGTCCCTCGACTGATGATTGGTTAAAGAAGATGTGGTATATACATACAATGGAATACTACTCAGCCATAAGAAAAGACACAATTGTCCCATTTGCAACAACATGGATGGACCTAGGGGGTATTATGTTAAGTGAAATAAGCCAGAGAGAGAAGGACAGACACTGCATGAACTCACTCATATATGGAATATAAGTGAACACATGGACAGAGAGAACTGATTGGTGGTTACCAAGGGGAAGGGGGGTGGGGGGTGGGCACAAGGGGTGAAGGGTTACATCCACAAGGTGACGGACAAACAAAAATGTACAACTAAAACCCCACAGTGTTATAAACTATTAAGACATCAATAAAAAATGGTAAAACAAAAATAAAGAAGCACTTACAGAGAAAGTTATAGCTCTAAAAGCCTATTCGAAAAGAACAAATCAGTAACCTGACTTCCTCACTAAGAAATTAGAAAAAGTAGAGCAAACTAAACCCAAAGCAAACAGAAAGGAGTAAATAATAAAGAGTAGAGTGGAAATCAATGGAATAGAAAATAAATGAAACTAAAAGTTGGTTCTTTGGAAAGATTCAAGAAGTTGAGAAAATCTGTACTAGTTTTCTATTGCTACTGTGAAAAATTTTCACAAATCTAGTGGCTTAAAAAACACACTTTCATTATCTTATAGTTCTGGATATCAGAAGTCTGACATAGATCTCATTGAGCTGATATCAAGCTGTTGGCAGGTTGTATTCCTTTCTGGAGACTCTAGAGAGAATCAGTTTCCACGTGTTCTCCAACTCAAGAGGCCATCTGCTTTCCTTGGCTCATGGCTCCCTTCCTACGTCTTCAAAGCCAGCAACATCAGGTTCTTCTCACACTGCCATCTCCCTGGCTCTTCTTCTGCCTCCCTCTGCCACTTTTAGGGACTCTTGTGATTACATTGGTTTTGCTAGGATAATCCAGGATAATCTTCCTATCTTAAAGTCAGCTGATTAACATCTTTAATTCCATTTGTAGCCTTAATTCCTCATTGCTTCGTAACATAATACATTCACAAATTCCAGGAATTAGGATGTGGACATACCAAGGGGACCATTATTCTGCCTACCACAGACTCTTAGCTTGATTGACCAAGAAAATAAGAGAAAAAACACAAATTCCCAAAATAGTGAATAGAAGAGGTGAAATCATTACTGACCATACAGAAACTAAGAGGGTTATGAGGAAATATTATGAATGACTTAATGCCAGCAAATTAGAAAATTTAGATGAAATTAAGAAATTCTTAGAAAGACACAAATTGTGAAAATTGATTTAAAAAGAAATAGAATGAAAAGAAATAGAATTAGTAATTAAATGTTTTCCCACTAAGAAAAGCCTAAGTCCAGATGGCTTTATTGGTGAATTCAATCCAATATATAAAGAATTCACAAACCCTTTAAAGAAATAGAGAAGGTAGACTCCCAACTCACTTTATGAGGTTATTATTACCCTAATACCAAAGCCAACAAAGACATAAAAAAAAATATATCCCTCATGAACATAAATGAAAAATCTTTAACAAAACATTAGCAAACTGAATACAGCAGTATATAAAAAGCATTATACACCTTGAACAAATGGCATTTATCTAAGATATATAAGGTTTAACATCTACAAATCAATTAATGCAATACACCATATTAATATAGTCATGTGTCACTTAATGATGGGGACACATTCTGAGAAATGCATTAGGTGATTTTGTTTTTGTGTGAACATCATAGAGTGTACTGAAAGGGAACAAAATTTGCCACCCCAAAAATGTGTCTCTTTAATATGAAGCTTATTTTAGGCTGATTATATTTAAGAAACAGAAGACTCAGAAATTTTTTCTATTACCTCCCCCATAACTGGCTAAAAGAATTCATATAAAAAAATCCTGTCTCAGGAAATGAGCTATCACCTTAGCATCACATGAACTAGGTGGTAGCCGGGGAGGAACCTAGAAAAGCCTGTTTGTTGGGCTCCCCTTCATGTTCTTCTGTTTCTGTGTGGCCAAATAAAAATGTGCTTTCCAAACATTTGCTCCTTTTCACCTACCTGTGAATTGCCTTCCTTTCTTTGAAGTCCCTGGCTCTCCTGCCCCCAACATCTTCTTTTGTTGTTAGCTGAGGATGGTATTTAAGGTGAGGGCTTCAGCAATTTTGGTGAGTTGCTTAGTTTACCTGGTTTCTCCCATATATACATGTCATTAAACTTTTGTTTTTCTCCTGTTAATCTGTCTCATGTCAGTTTAATTCTTAGCCCAGCCAGAAGAACTTAGAAGGGTAGAAGAAAATTTCTTCCTCCCCTATAGTACTTACACAAACCTAGATGGTATAGCCTATTACACACCTAGGCTGTATGGTACTAATCTTATGGGACCACCATTGTATATGTGGTTTGTCATTGACTGAAATGTCAATGTGCCAATGTTACGTGGCACATGACTATAATACAAGATAAAACTAGACGATCATCTCAATAGATGCAGAAAAAGCATTTGACGAAAATCCAGCACCCTTTCATGATCAAAATACTCAACAAAATAAGGGAACTTCCTCAACCTTATAATGGGTAGCTACAAAAAACTTATAGTTAACTCCATATTTAATGCTGAAAGACTGAATGCTTTCCCATAAGATTGTGAACAAGACTAGGATGTCCACTCTTGCCATGTCTATTGATGTTGTACTCAAGGGTTTTACCAGTGCAATAAGGCAAAAATGAATGAATGAATGAATGAATGAAGTAATCTAGATTGGAAAGGTAGAAGTAAAACTGTTTTTATTCACAGGTGACATGATTCCATATGTAGAAAATCCTAAGGAATCCACAAAGAAACTTCTAGAACTAATAAACAAGTTTAGCAAGTTTGCAGGATACAAGATCAATATATAAAAATTAATTGTATTTCTATATATCCTAGCAATGAACAATCCAAGAAGTGAAAATTTTCTTCATACCAGTCACAAAAGCACCAAAAAGGATAAAATAATTAGGAATAAATTTAGCAAAGGAGTACAATATTTGTTCAATGAAAACTATAAAGCATTGCTTAGAGAAATTAAAGCATATTTAAATAAATGGAGAGAAATTCCATGTTCAGGAATTGGAAGAGTCAACATTGTTAACACTTCAATTCTCCCCAAAGTGACCTACAGATTTAATGCAATGCCAATTAATAACTTAGCAGAAATTTGGAGAAATTGACAGGCTAATCCTAAAATTTATATGGAAATGAAGGACCAAATTGGAGGACTTACAACTGATCTCTAGATGTAATGTAAATCTACAGTAATCAAGATAGTATGGCATTGGTATAAGGATAGGCATATAGCTCAATGGAACAGAATTTAGACTCCTTCCATTTATAGCCAACTGATTTTCGAAAAAGGTGCGAAGATAATTTAATGAGGGAAAGAATAGTTTTGTCATCAAATGGCACTGGGACTACTGAATATTCATCTGGAAAAATAAAAATGAACTTAGACACTAACCTTACACCATACACAAAAATTAACTGAAATGATCAAAGACCTGGAAGTAAGAGATAAACCAGAAAACTCTGGAAAAAAACAGAGAACATTTTTGTCATGTTGAGTTAGGCAAAGAGTTCTTGGATATGATATCAAAAGCTTAGGGCAAAAAAAAAAAAACAAAAACCCCAAATGATAAATTGAATTTCATTAAAATCAAAACCTTTTGCATTTAAAAAGACATCATTAAGGGGCTGGTCTGGAGGCATAACAGTTAAGTTTGTGCACTCTGCTTCGGCAGCCCGGGGTTCGTGGGTTCAGATCTCGGGCATGGACCTACGCACCGCTTATCAAGCCATGCTGCAGTGGCAGCCCATATATAGAGAAGGTGGGCACGGATGTTACCCAGGGCCAACCTTCCTCAACAAAAAAGAGGAAGATTGGCAATGGATGTTAGCTCAGGGCTAATCTTCCTCACACACACACAAAAGACATCATTAAGAAAATGCAAGGACAAGTTACAGACTTGGAGAAAGTATTTGCATATCACATGTTAGATAAAGGACTTCTATCCAGAATATGTAAAGAACTCTTAAAAGTCAATGAGAACAGAAATCAATTGAAAAATGGACAAAAGACTTAAATAGATATTTCACTAAATAATATATACAAGTGGCTCTTAAAGACAGGAAAAAATGATCAACATTATTAGTCATTAGGGAAGTGCAAATTAGGAATACAGTGTGATGCCTCTATACAACCACTAGGGCAGCTAAAAATCAAGAAAGCAGATGATATGAAGTGTTGGCCAGGATGTAGAGAAGCTGGAACCCTAGTACTTTGCTGGTGGAAATGTAAAGTGGTATAGCCACTTTGGAAAACACTTTGGAGTTTTAAAAAGTTGAATGAAAACTTACCCTATGACCCAGCATTTCCACTTTTAGGAGTCTACCCAAGAGAAATGAAAATATGTCTCCACACAGATTTATGGGAATGTTCATAGTAATATTATTCATAATGGTCCCAAACTGGAAACAATCCAAATATCCATCAACTGGCTAGCAAGGAATAGATAAACAAAAGTGGTTTATCCACACAATGGAATAATACTCATCAATAAAAAGGAATGATGTACAATGTAGATGAACCTCCAAAACATGAAGTGAAAGAAGCCAGTTGCCAAGGACTTCATATTGTATGTTTTCATTTGTATGACATGTCCAGTTAAGGCAAATTTATACAGGCAGAAGGCTGATCAGTGGTTATCTGCAGCTGAGGGTGGGAATGGGGATGGACTACAATTGAGTTTGAAGGATTTTCTTTTGGGTGATGAAAATGTTCTAAAACTGGACTGTGGTGATGGTTGCATAAATCTATAAAGTTACTAAGTATTATTGAGTTGTACACTTACAATGGGTGAATTGTGTGGTATACAAATTATACCTCAATAAAGCTTTTTTTTTTTAGAGAATTCCTGTCAAAGAAAAAATAAGGCTAGGGGAAATGAGATAGTGATATACAAAACGTGTTCTGTGAGAGCCTCCACCTCCGTTGACCAAATGTGTTATAGTTTCTACTAGAGAAGCATGATCAAAGATCTATACAGTCAAAGCCATTCAGAAACACAACTATTCCTGTTTTTGAATTCTGAGATAAATTTCTTTTACTAAATTAATTTTACTCGTTTCTTCATAAATATTCATTGTGCATCTGCTACGTGCCAAGCACCATGTTAGGTTCTGGTTATATAGGGGTGAACAAAACAGTCATCGTTCCTACCCTCCTGGAACTTTGGGTCTAGCAGTTCTTCCTAGGAATGGTTCCTATGCATTTTGAAAACATAACTGAGATATTACTATATGTTTAACTTTGCATTTGGTTTTTCACTTAATATTATATCATAAACATCTAATCATATCATTGAAAGCTCTTCCCAAACCTTATTTTTATTTGCTGCAATCTTTAGTATAACATGCCTCTATGTTGAACATTTAAATTATTTCCAGTTTATTGCTATTATATACAACGCTATAAAGAATTTCTTTGCAAATGAATCAGTGTTTCCCTTCTTTTTTTCCAACTAGAATCTCAGAAGAGATATTGGATCAAAGTTATACATATAGTTGATATATAAGGCCTTGATACCTATTGCCAAATTGTTCACTGGAAAGGTGGCATCAGTTTTCAATCCCACTGGAAGGGTAGAGGGCTTGTTATCTTCTAAGACATTGGACTAGGTTGGAGGATGAGCCCAGCCCACAAAAGTGGGCCACGCCCCTGGCTATGGGGAGTTGGCCCCGGTTTTAGGCATGTAGTGATTTCTCAGAAGAAATCTTGGAGCACAGATTCCTCAACAAAGACTGAACTAATTCCTGGCTGAGCTTTATCCTCTCTCAGGCTACAGAAAAGTGGCTAGACCAACACCACCCAGGCCTCAAGATGCAACTGAGAGTGGAGGAAGGCAAATTGCTCTCATGTGAGGAGGGAAGGGTGTTAATGGACTGAGCTGCTCACATTAACCACGAGCAAGATGAAAAGAAATGACAGAGCAACTAGACAAACATACCACAGGAAAATCAATTAGTTAGGTGTGGATATGGAAAAGTCAGGTGAAGAACCCAGTCTGGAAGAAACACAAATCAGGCGATAGAAGTGGCTTCCCATGAATGTTTTCCTTTAAAGAATAAATTAGTAGAAATATAAATGTGATAAAACAAGAGCTGAAAGGTGAGATGATAAAACAACAGAATGAGTTATAAAAGGAGATTGCAGACCTAAGGAATGAATTGAAATAAAGTAACATAAAATAGCAAGGAACAGAATAGACATGGCTAAAAACTAAATTAACGGCATGAAGGGAAAGCTAGAGGTAATCATACTGAAGGCAGAGGAAGAAGAAAAAAAGAAATTAAATAATTAGAAAGAAGAGGAAGTGAGACAAAGGTGATTCAAAGTAGGGTAATGGGTGTCCCTGCAGAGGAGAATCCAACAAAGGGCAAGAATTCAGAGAAGATTAAAACCTGCAAGTCTGCATGTGGAAGGGTCTACCACATACCAAGAAAAACAGATTGAGAATAACTGACATTTTTTATTGCTTGATTGAGACTGAGAAAAACCTAGGATTTTTCTAGGTTAAATTATTGAACTTAAAGAATAAAGAAGGAATTCCTCAGGCATCTAGGCAAAAGTTGTCCCTGACAGTCAAGATTAGTGTCCTCCCATGCACGCTGGTAACTTTCTATTTTCAAAGATAATGAAGCAATGTTTATAAAGTTCTGAGGTTTGGAAAGTGAGACCTAAGAAAACTATATGCAGCCAAGGAGTTGCCCATGTATAAAGGCAACAGACAAGCAGTCTTAAATATGAAATCGCAGTGGGAGTTGAGCACCCACTATACCTACTTGCATAGAAGAAGAACTCTTTGGTGATGAGATTGGGTTTGCGAGGCTGTAAAAAAGAACTGGTTGTGAGTAATGAATTCATTTGAATAAAAAACTATTTTTGCAGACAAATTATGGTAGAATAGAATGCTACTATTATAAATTCTGGCAAAGGAAAGCCAACCTAAACAGTAGACATTGGGAGGTGGGGGAGGGAAGGTGGGCGGAAGTGTGGAAGTATTATCACTTCCATGCTTCTTGAGGCAGCAAGTTAGTCAATACTATTTAAAATTCTAGTTAAAAAATATGACTGCAACCTCTTAGTAGTTTTTGTAATATTTTACAATTTTCCTTAACCTTAGAGTAATTTTTTAGGAGTTAATATCTTTCAGGGGAGAAGAAACATTTGATGTACCATAAATCTTTCAAATTTCCTTTAGTTTCTTTCTCTTCTGTTAAATTCAAGAAAAAAATTAAATTTACAAATAACATTCATAGAATCATCTCGTTTTCAGAAATCTCTGTCTGTCTCCATCTCATCTGTCTTTTTCTCTGCCTTTCCTAACAGCTGTGTAAATATCAGAGAGTGGAAGCAAGGATGATCACAAAATGTTCTGATTGGTGAGACTTCTAGTGATTTGTTGATTTCTTCTTTGTACTTTTCTATATGCCTTGCATATTTAAAATAGTGAGTTTGAATCATTATATAACATGCATCATTGTTCCAAAATATCATACATGCTCTTTGCAGAAAATTTGAAACATACAGATTAAAAAAAGGAACAAACCTGCCATCCAGATGTGTCCACTGTGGTAGCCTGTTCTAATGGTGGCTCCCAATGAACAGCACTTTGGGGTACTCATGCCCTTCTGTAGTTCCCACCCATGTTAACTCTGGGTTTGGCCATGGAATTCTTCTCAAGATTTGCAACATAGAAACCTTGCCTGAGTTTCCAGCCTGCTGCCCTGTGGAATTCAGACTCAAGACTACAACATCAACTCTACCTTAACTTCCAGTATGTTGGCCTGCCCTACAGATTTCCGACTTGCCATCTTTGCCTAACGGGACATTAGCAAACGTAACACAAGCACAGACTTAAAAAGTACTTGCATATTAGGGGTTATTATTTTGGAACACTCCCTCTTGAAGCCCTGAACTGCCATGTGAAGAGATCTGGCTGTCCTGCTGGAGAGACCACGGAGAAAGAGAGGAAGAGAAAGAGGTTCAGGTGGCCCCTAACTGTTCCAGTCATCCCAGCTGAGGGGCCAGACAGGCGAGTGAAGCCTCTCGGATTTCTAGTCTCAGTCATGCTACCAGGTGATTGCAGCTGCGTAACTGACCCCAGGAGAGACCAGCAGAAGTATCCAGACTATAGAATTGTGAACAAATAAATGGTTATTGTTTTAAGCCAGTAATTTTTGGGATGGTCTGTTACTTAGTAATAGATAACTTATATAACTACATTACCATTTTGAAATATGCACTTCTGGTCTTTTTATATAATTTAAACATTTTAATGAAATTGGAATCATACTCTATAATTTACATCATGCTTTTTTGGTGTCATTGTGAGCAATTTCTCATGTTACCGAAAGTTTTTCTTAAACCTCATTTTTAGCAGGTACATAGTTTTTTGGCCATTTCCTATTATTGCACATTTAGATTGTTTCTAATATTTTGCTATTATAAATAATGCTATGATAAATGTTCTTGTGTATATTACCAGAATCACCCAGCTAAGCAGCTCCTGTATTCCAGATTTGTGGAAACTGTGTAAGATAATAATAAATGTTTATTATTTTAAGCCACTAAATAATGGAATAATTTGTTATGCAGCAATAAGTAGCTAATTTAGGCCCTCTTGGGATTTTTGGGTTTTTTTTAACCTTTAAAGTAGGAAAATCTACCACAGGTTTGGTTTCTAGTAACACAACTCTTAGCACTGACTAACTCTACCAGTATTTATGGAGGAAGAATTTGGACAATTTACACCACATATACACTTCTTGGGCCTTTTCCTTCACAATAATGTCTTTGTTGTCCTCCCACATCCTGACCACTCATCAATATATATTGGAGCTCCATCCCTAGGTTTTTCCCTGCATAGACATCAGGCTCATATTTCCAACTGCCCACCTCCCATCACCTCCTCTTGGATGTTCCTCAGAGTGTCCAAAATAAAGTTTATCATCCCTTGCTACAATCTCTTCCTTCTTTCTTATTTGCCTTAACTGAGAGGTGGGGCTAGGCTGGGTGGGAAGTGGGGATGTGACACTGTATTAATTACCTATTGCTGTGTAACAACTTACCCCAAAACTTAGTGCCTTAAAACAACAAACATTTGTTATCTCACACAGCTTCAGAGACTCAGGAGGCTAGGGATGGATTATCTGGCTGGTTCCATCTCAGAGTCTCTCATGAGGTTACAGTCAAGGTGTTGTCTGGGACTGCGGTATTCAGAAGACTTACCTGGGGCTGAAGGGTCTGCTTCCAAGGTGGCTCACTCGCACAGTTTTCGGCTGGAGGCCTCAGGTTTTTGCTGGCTGTTGGAAGAAGGCCTCCATTCCTCATCACATGGACTTCACCAGAAAGCTGCTTAAGAGTCCTCACAATATGGCAGCTAGCTTTCCCTGGAGCAAGTGACCTAAGAGCAAGGTGGACACCACAATGTCTTTGATTAGCTAGCCTTTAAAGTTCCAGGCCATCACTTCTTTCATATTGTATTGGTTATACAGGCCACTCTTGAAACAAAGTGGAAGGTGGTTATGCAAGGCTGTGAATATTGGAGTGGAGTAGGGGTCATTGAGAGCGATCTTGGAGAGTGGCGATCACAGACACCATTCCTGTGCTAATGGTTTTGGAGTTGAGACTATGGCAACAGGGAGTATCCTATGGGGCCCCCAGGTCAGTTGTGCCAAAATAAAGTGTTTGGAGCCAGATCACTTAATTGAGATAGGATAAAATGAGAGGGGAAGCCAAGATGAGACCCACAGTGGTAAAAGGGGGCAAAGTAAGTAATTTTGTACATTTAACCCAAATGTGTGTGTATGAGTGTTCCTTGTGGAAAAGGCACAAACAGAAAAAGACCTTAAGAGGGGTCTGTGGTCTTGGCCATCAATACTGCAGGGACTAGCTCTTCTCTTACTCACCTCTAAGTTTTAGCCTTAGACAGCTAACTATTTGCAGTTCATAACTTCATCCTGCCTCTGTCTGAAATTTTCCCATGTGGGTCCCTGTAACTGGAGTGCTGTCTTAGTTTGAGAGGGTCCAGGTGCAGACCATGAAATAAGTACTTTAACGCAAGTAGTTCATTTAGAAGGTGATCCCATGAGATACTGGTAGGAGATGAGGGAAGTGAGCTGGTAGAAGATAGAGAAGTAAAGGCAGTCAAGCAAGCAGGTTATTCCTATGGTCAACTGGCCTAATCCTCTGGAAATAGTGTAGAGCAGTGAAGGACTGGCCTCTGAGTTATCCTACCTGAGAGATGAGATTCCTGGAGTACTTATCCACCAACTTCCATCAGTCTCTGATCAAGGGCTGCTCCCAGGAGGAGTTAATTCTCTTGTACTCTGGTTGGCTACTCGAGCAGGCAGAGCTTATACAGCAGCTGGAGGAAGCTCTCAGCCACGGAGTTGCAGGTGCTGGCAGTTGGAAGTTGGAAGTTGGGCTGCAGGGACGTGTTCAGTACCAAGGAGACATGGGAGGGGCACCAACAGCATTTTCTGTGAGTACCTTTAGAATTCAAGTCAGGCGTTACCTTCCATGAGAAGCTCTCTGTGCCTCTCATGTTCTCTCCCCGAATGGGTTGGGTGCCTCTCTGCTTTTCCCCCATCCCACCCACCCTTCACTGTACTGTAACTGCATCTCTCCCAGTCAACTCTGAGTTCACTGAAGATACAGACCGGGTCTTCCATCTCAGTATCCCTGTGGTGCCTAGAAAAAGACCTGGCCTAGAATCTGGCACATGCTGGGTGCTCAATAAATCTTGAATGAACGAATGAATAAATAAATGAATAAATCAATAAGGAATTCTCTTCATCATTTGGAATAGCATTGGTAATGCTGTATGTGTTTCTGTATCTAAAAGCGTTAACATAAATGATTACCATTTCTACTCTTCTGGGCTTATTTTATAGGACTAATTTCCTTCAGAGGGGTCTTGCAGGTGCAGGAAAAGCACTTGCATGTTTATGGTGTACCAGCTGGCGTACCAGGTCCCGGCTGATTCACTAGTGAACATCCCCCTGGATTCCTGGAGAAAAGCTGGGGAAGGGGAGTTGAGTGGCTGCCACATAGCAGCTTTCTGTCTAGAAACCCCTTTTGGGGAGTGAGGCTGGGGGAGGAGGAATGGCAAGATCTCCACACAGCCCAAGAGCGGCCCCAGAGATCCCGTCTAGTCTCGTTTTAGGTCGTCATGACTTAGTCATTGTCACAGCCACTTAGTACTACGGGAAGGATGCACTGTCTCTGAATAGACAGCAGTGGTGATGATTTGCAGTTATTAGGGATAACAATTGTGTTTGCTGTCTGTGCTGCCCGGGCTGTTCGGGAGCTTTGTTACCACTGCTATAATTTTAAATATTTTAATTAACGATACTTTGCTGAGCTCATGCCTGGAGGCTCCTTAAGCAAAATGAGCAATTAAAAAAAAAACACAAAAAGCAAATGAATGAAAATAAAAGATAGGGCATTTAAAAAATCATTCTGTTTCTATGATGTTTCAGTCTTGAAAAATGTATTCAACTGCCTGCTGCAGGCAAGAGAAAATTCTCACTGCTGCTCCCTGTTATCTTTTGCTTCCCTAGTCGTCCATCTCCTGTAGCTGCTGAGTGACACAGAATAGACGTAAAGTACCATCAAAAAGAACAGGAGAGGAGGAAAAGGATAAAACAGAGTCTTAAAAGGGTCCAGCAGACTTGGAGCCTCGTGCTTTTAAAAGTATGTCACCCTCATTGATCATCACCATCAATCACTGTCATCAATTATTTTCATACTTTTCCAACATTGTGGATGTCACTGAGAAGATACCAAAGAACTGGTCTCTATCTCTGGGTTCTTTCAATGGAGTAACTGCAAATGGTTCTGGTTGAGCAATCACAAGCCTCAGAAGGTGTCCCCATCATTAAGAGACACACGGCTGAATTAATATGATGTATTACATTAATTGATTTGTAGATGTTAAACAAACTTGTATATTTTAGATAAATGCCATTTGTTCATGGTGTATAATGCTTTTTACATACCGCTGAATTCAGTTTGCTAAGGTTTTGTTAAAGATTTTTCATTTATGTTCCTGAGGGATATGTCTTTTCCTTTTATGTCTTTGTCTGGCTTTGGTATTAGGGTAATATTAGCCTCATATAGTGAGTTGGGGATCGTTCCTACCTTCTCTATTTTTTGAAATGTTTGTGAATTCCTCATATATTGGACTGAATTCACCAATAAAGCCATCTGGACTTAGGCTTTTCTTAGTGGGAAGACATTTAATTACTAATTCTATTTCTTTTCTTGTTACCAGTCTACTCAGATTTTTCTATTTCTTTTTAAATGAGTTTTCACAATTTGTGTCTTTCTAGGAATTTCTTAATTTCATCTAAATTTTCTAATTTGCTGGCATTAAGTCATTCATAATATTCTCTTATAATCCTTCTAATATCTGTATGGTCAGTAATGAGCTTCAGAATGTTCTGTGAAGCTGATGGGTGAATGCCCAGGAGAGAGGCCAGTAGGGTAGGGTAATTTTCCAAAATGTTAATATTATGTTTTCATGATGTAGATGATATGAAGGATTAAGAGGCAAAATTTCCCTCCACATCTCATCGCAAGAGTTCTCTGGCCCAGGCCAGGATTCCAAACTCAGGGACTCATGTGCCTGCACAATTTTAACCTTCAGAGTGTTTTTAAAAGGTTTGAATTAGTAGCTGATATATAGAAATGGAGATCAAACACGAAAATTAGATTTCCAGTCTCTTTTGAAAGTTCAGAAGATCTGCCAACCATGGTGACATTGGGCTGAGCCAGCAGTGGCCCCTCTGTGGTCAGTTGGAACTGGGTCCTACCAGCATGTGAGAGAGGTTGTGTGCATGTTTTCTCAACTCTGTGTTTAGCGACACTGGTAGACAGGGATCATCGAGATCAGCCACAGCGGGAGTATCTGTATCATGAAAACTGACAAATACTGTGAGTTGGTTTATTTTTTCTCTCAGAGAGCCCATTGGTAAACATTTACCAGCATGCCACTGTGGCCCCCCCCCTTAGATGGGTGTGCTGGGTGTGATTCTTCATTCCTTCAGCTCCCCATCATCTCCCTACAGTGAGGCTGGATTGCCTGCCTTGACCTCTGGGTTTTAGATCCTGAGTTTAGGATCTTCTTATACCACTTCTTTGTGTGGCTTCTGTGAAGAAAACTCCCTACTTCTTTTGGAAGGATAGGCTTCTCGAAAAGTCTGTGAAAGGGAGAAAGGGAGGGTTGACTTTGTGCTGGGAGAGGGCGTGGCGCCATCTATGGGGATGAAAGACTCCTGTGAGCCAGGGAAGGGGAGTTCAT
The DNA here is from genome assembly GCA_031878705.1 of Tapirus indicus. Taxonomy (NCBI): domain Eukaryota; kingdom Metazoa; phylum Chordata; class Mammalia; order Perissodactyla; family Tapiridae; genus Tapirus; species Tapirus indicus. Next base: position 16,438,920 of record CM062920.1, read on the forward strand.
TTTGGGAGGTGGGAGATAGGAATTCTTTGTGTGGCAGACGTCCAGCCCAATTTATGTAGTGTTCCACTTTCATGCCCACGAGGGTGGACACTGGTCACTGCAGCCTGGGAGACTCAGGAAAGTTAGGTAAGAATGCAGAGAAGTCATGTGGCACTGAACAGACCACTCATGCTCTGGGGCTGGGAGCACTGGAGAGATGCACACTGACAGGATCGCCTTCATGGGTGTGTGACCCATCAGTTGCACTTGGTTTAATGCTCTGCTGTCACTGTCTTGAACTTCTTAATAATTTTTGAACAAAGGGACCTGCATTTTCATTTTGCACTGACAAGGTGCTGCAGTGATGTAGCTGGTCCTGTCCACTAGGAACTGACAACCAGAGACCTGCCCCAATTATTCTGGGCTGCATAACCTTTCACAAGACTTTCTGTGCAACCCCAAGAAGCTGGGAGAGCAGTCCTACAAAATTTCCCACCAACACCTGTGGATGGCGCTGAGCTAGATTTACCTGGTCAGGAACACTAAGAAATGTGTTGTTTCTTGGACAAGTGCAGAGCTGTCTTACTTGTTGCACTAGGCTGATTTTTTTTTAGCCCTTGCATGAACTGGGGGCACAGTGTTGAATTTTGGTAATGTAGGAATGAATATAACAAGGCCTCTTCCCAAAGGAAGCTCAGAGTCTAGTGGGAGACACGAGGAGGTAACCCACAGCTCTTACCCCATGTAGCACGTTAGAACTGAAATCTGTAAAACATGCCATGGGGGAACAGAAGCAGGAGCAATCGGTTCTGCATAAATAGGATCAGGGGAATTTGTGGTAAGGCCCTGAAGGTGAGTGAGAACTCTCTGGGTGGAGAGGATGGAAAGGTACAAGCCAGGTGCTTTACTAGAATTCTCTTGCTTAGGGGTCTGCTGTGTTTTGATGGAGCTGCAGCTTTTAGCAATAGTGAGGTCCATGTAACAGCTTTGTACGCACTTGTATAATTGCCTTGTGCTGTGACTGTGATGGAGTCACAAAACCATTCTGGAGGCTGGTTCAAATGACCACTTAGTAAGTAGGTCTTTCTTGATTATGTGGTGGGATAACATTTGGAAATACTAGCAGATGTATTTTCCCTAGTATCCCTTACCTGGTGACCCTGACCCTGTCTGGGGAGCTGGACTCTGGAGCATCCTTGCCTCAGGGAAGGGAAATGACAGCAGAAGCATTGGCCAAGGTTTGACTGTGAAAAGCCCAGACTGTGAGGGGTCTTGGAGAATAGTAAAGTCAGAGGGAGTCACACACAGGTCTTCTGAACCCTAGGGTTGGATAGGTTTTCCCAGACCGGAGGAAGGGAGAGCCAGAAAGGAAGGAGGAGTGATGAGATGGTGAGGGTCCCAAGAATGCAGTTCTGTGTGGCCACCCTTCTTCAACTCTTCCTGGGAAGAGGCAGGGAAGACAGGTAGTTGAAGGCAGTGATCCTCAGTCCTATTAAAACTAATGACTCCTTTATGCACTAAATATTTTATGAAGTCCCCTTTACTATCCTGAAGTAAAATGTAATTCATGGGTAATACAACTCCCATCATTGTGACAACCAATTAATACAACCACAAATTTCCAAAATACCCCATGGCGAACGGGATCAGTCCTGGTTGAGAATCGCTGGTTTAGGGGTTTCCTTTCCTGGAGAGGAACCAGGGAAGGGCAAGACCCCAGGCCTGGAGCAGCTGTGGGTGGGTTGGGAATAGTCTAGGAAAGCTGGCAGAAAGCATCCATTCATGAGGGTCCTCAGAGCTGCCCAATGCAGAGGTGGGGGTGGGGAAGGGCCACACTGAGTGTCCTGGGCATCATCATAAAGTGGATGCAGCTGAGGGGCTGGGAGGTAGAAGAGAGAGGCCAGATCCAAAGGAGACTTGTGTTGGGAGTGAAGAATGGCTCAACAGTGACCTATGTGGTCTGACCACACAAACTGGAAGGAGCAAGGATGTCTCAGCAGATGTCAGCATAGATATACAGCTGCCCCCTGCCCCACCCTGCTCAAAGATCATTAATAGAAAGAGAGTCATAATTCTTCCACACATGGAGTTTGTAGATCAACACTCTTACTTGCTGCACTTATGTTCAGAAGAATCCCTCTCTTGACTGAGTTCTGTCTCTCTCCCACCTCCTCTAATGTGGGGAGGTAACCACAGCTTCTGATGCATTGCCTGAGCACAGATCTCTGCTGCTTACAATCCAACTATGCCCATCTCTTGGAACATGAGGATTCTGTGCATTTTAAAGATAGTCTGTGGGTTTTATGAAACAGGTAGAAGAGAAGAGATCTCAAGTGTAGATCTGTGGAAGGTAAAAAGTAACTGCCCCTTTGGGGAACGATGATCATGTAATCTTGCTTTCCATGTTTGCTAGGAAATGAGGGGGATGGCAGCGAATATATTTGCTCTAGTGACAAGAGAATGGGATTTAGAGGGAGAGAACCCTTGATCTGAATCTTGGTTTAATTTTTCAGGCCATTCGCTGAACTTCTTTGGAACTTGGTTTCTTCATCTGTAGGGTGGGTGTGAGAATCAGATGTGATACTGTATGGAGAGCTCCTTATCATTTGTAAGGTCATGCTTGTTAATTGTTGTCCTGAAAATCACATCAGGAACAGCTAATTTTTGCCATCTAGTGACCAGATGGGAGTAAGGAGATTTACTTTGGTCCCAATGGTTTCTTCCTCAGATAATTACTACTTAAGAGTTCTTTGATTGGCACTTGAAGCGGAAAAAGTTTCTTTGAAAGCAATTTAATCACTCTGCGAATAAACTGAGAGATATATTTCATTACACAGATGAGTGAAATGTAAACTACTAATTGTATATAGACTATATCTGTTGGAGTTTAATTTTGATCACTAATTCCTTCATGTTGGCCTTTGGTTAGTTTTTGAGTTGGAGATGCGTTTGTTAAAGGCTTATTTGAAACCCATCCATCCATCCAGCCAGCCAGCCATACTTGCCAGTAAAAGCATACTTGTTGATGTGTTTAATTTGCATAAGTACCTGAGAGAGGTGCTTGGGGATGCAGCCACGAATCAGGTATAGCACTACTGCGGAGGCTGTCGACCTCCTGGACTCTTGACTGTTTGCTTTGTCTATTTTTGATGCTACTTCTTGAATAGTCATTAAAAATTGTATACTTTATTTAGTTCAATTATTTTTTTTTTGGTAATTTTTAACTGCTTTTTTTTTTGGAGGGATGGAAGGATCATTTGCTTGGGCTGAAAGGGACGAGATTATGGTAGAGTGATATCAAGAAGCCCATATCTCCAAAAATAAAATAACTTATCGTGTCAAGGTCTATCCTATTTCTCCATTTTGTAGATTTACCAAAGTAAAATTAAGAATATTTTTAAAACCCTCACAATGTTAGAAGAATATATATTCTTGGGGTGGTGGAAGACCTTCTAAAATAAGCTAGGAAACCCATAATCCAAAGAAGAAAACATTGACATATTTGATGAGATAAATATTTAAAACTTTTATATGGCAAATGATGTCATAAACAAAATCTAAGGAAAAAAAACACTGGGGGAAAATACCCACAATCTGTGTAAGAGGCGAAAGGTTAGTGTCTCAAGAGCTCTGTAAATGTTAAGAAAAAGGCATATAGCCATTAGAAGGAAACGCAAAGGCAAGTCATAGTTGAGGAAAGAAAAATGAGAAGTAAGCATATGAAAAGATGTGCGATCTTATTGGAAATCAGGAAAATGCAAATTAAAAGAGTAAAGATACCATCTTTACTCAGTCAATCAGTACAAGAGAAAATGGCTGAGGATTACCAAAGCTTGGTGTGATGTGGGGAAATGGGCTCTTTATTCCATTGTTTGTGGGAATGTGAGTATCTATAACATTTTTGGGAAGTAATTTAAACATATCTTTAAAAACAAAAATGCACATGTTATTTGATCCAATAATCCCACCATTTCAGAGGAATGAAAGAACTAATACATTAGAAGAAATATATAAACGTAGCTATTTAAGCAGTGATTGTGAAAAATAGGGTCAGGGAGTTGAGGGGACGTGAATGTTCATCAATTCAGGGATAACTGAGTAACTTACAGTACATCTCTAATATGGAATATCAGAAAGCCACTAAAAAGCATGATGTGGATTTATATTTATTGCCTTGAAAGGATCCACATCATAGGGAAAAATTAAGTTGAACAGTAAATGTGCATACATTGCCAAGGCCTAGGAAAAGTCATGGGAAGAAATACCTCAAACCACAGACATTTATGACCTCAAGGGGGGGAATTTGAGGGTGGGAGGAGAACATTAATTGGCATTTTTATACATTTCTGTTTTGTTTGAATTGTTACAAGTAATACCTTCATGATTAATGATTCCATTGAGTGAAGTTAAAAAAATGAAAAGGAAAAGAGAGAGAGAGAGAAAGCAGGTTAGAGCATTAGCATTTTAGACTTCAGTCTTCATGGGAGAACAAAACAATGATTTCCTGACCACAAAAAAAGTGGTCGTAAGTCAAAGGCAGCTAGAGCGAACAGAAATGCCACCATACGGTTTTGGCTCTTTAATCTGACAATGTTATTTTTATAAATTACAGATATAGACTATTTTGGGGTTAGTGTTCAATATTATAGTTGTGAGGCTCTTTCTGGTCTCGCTTTTACGTTGAAGAATTTATGCCCTGATGTTTTTGTTGTTGTTAACATCTTAGCAGTTTTGTTTGTTGAAGGTTTATTTGAGATCTTAGTTGTTAAAAAGAAAAGAAAATAAGAAAAGGTAAAGATGACTGAGAATGGGAGAAAGAACAAGTATGCTTTGTGTCCCTCAGTAGTTTGAAGGTTGCTATAGTTCATCTTCAAATACACAGTCATGAAAGATTTATTTAACCACATTTCTCTTAAGGTCGAAGGAGTTGAGATGATCACTCTCTCATCCAGGTTCCCTTTCTTCACCTGGGTCCTCTTATTTATTTCTCTCTCCTCCTGAGCCAAAATTCAAGCTGCTGTGAGAGATTCTTAGTCAGTTCCCAATGTTTGAACCACATTCAACAATACCATTCATCTCCTCCCACTGCAAGTGGCATTATCTCTACATCCTTGGAGATGAGCCGCCTCCTCCCGCTTTATCACTCTGAGCCACGCACGTTTGGTTACAAACGCCCTGATAATGTTCTTGTTGGGCCCTCACAAGTGAAATAACAGATAACCATTCTCCCAGTGATGGCGATGCTGTCATCCCACACCCAGATAACCAGGAAAGGAGGTATCCACTCCCATAGCGTGCTGTGATTAAGATCTCACTGACCAAGATACAAGTGAGATTGCCTTTATAAAATAATATCTGCGCTCAGATCATTTTACTCAGCTCAGATAGCAGCTAGCATCATTTCTTGGGGCCCTCCCCCTGTATCAATCTGCACTGGCTTTAATACATGTATGCTACCACCTGCCCTACTGGTGAGATAAGAATAAAAGTATTAGATGGCATATTAAATTGTGCAGCGTTTTTCATATTACTCATACAAATGAGATAACAGCTGCAGGATAGTCTGTTTCATTCTTGGCAGAACTCCCAATCATTGTGCTGCTGAAGCCAGGCGAGCCTTACATCTCAGCAGCGTGGGCTCTGGGCTGTGGGTACTATTCAGCAGGGCCAGAAGGCCACCCTCCTCTCTGTCCACCTTCCCAGCCTGCTTGATGTGAATTAATAGTGGACAAATCCTTTCATTCCCAACCAGATTTAGACTTAATGTGAGGTTAACTAAAGGAGGTAATCCACATAGTATTTTCCAAATTTCAGTGATCAAGTCCCACTTTTTTATGGTTTTTGTTATACTTGAGTATCACTGATAATATTATTACTTAAAACTTTTCTTTAAATTAATTTATTTTAATTTTAACTACTTAGTTAATGAGAGTGAAGAAATCACAAGTTTGTTATGCTTTTTTATTATATCTAGTTGATATTAGAATAAACATATAACTATTAATGTTGTTTTCTGTGCACCATCTAAAATAATTTTGAGTGATGCCCACAGAGGTTTCCATTTGAGAAACACCATTAGACTAGTTCTCACAAAAGTACACACTGCTAGCGCAGATCATTTCTGCTATTAGAATAGTTCTCACTGAAGCATACACTACCACTAGCACAGATCATTTCTTGGTGGCTGCTTTTGGTGGGCGATCCCATGCCTGAAAAGGGTAGGGAGGAAAATCTATAGATACAAAAGGGATTCAGAACAGAGACATTGGAGGGAAGTGAAGAGCAGTCCTGTCTAAGGCACCATCTCATCCTGGCCAGACTTGGATGAGTAAGATGGAGCCAGGGACATCTTGCCTACCACCTTTCCGGGTGGTCTCTAGGACTGAAGGGTCACTGGGCCACCTGTGAGCCCCTGAGCCATAACACATAAACTCAGTGCACCCATAGTTTTAGCTACTCATGACTCTGGGATGAGAGTTCTTCTCCCTCTTGCCCCTTCTTTGCTGGCTCACAGCATGAACCCCCTCAGAGAGAACACTTGTGGGGGATACCTCAATAGACACTATGCACAGGATTGTGCTCAACCCAGTAGTGAGAGACTAGAGCCAGGAACACCAGTCAATTAGCATTGTGAAGAGGAGGCAAGGATGGCACAAAATGGCAAGTGCCAAGTGTTGGAGACTTAAGCTTCCTGTCAAGACTGTCTTGTTTATCCAAGAAAAATGGCTCCATTATAAAGCCACTTTATATGTGTTTATATATGTTATTTTAAATGAAAAACAAAACCAAAATCAGATGAATGGGACTGAGAGTTTAGGCCTGGAAAGCATTAATTTAGAGGTAGCAGAGGCCCCTAGCAGCTGTCAGAGAAAGTTCCGCTCCAAGCTTTTCTAGGTGCCTATAATCCCAGGCCTCTGAGAACACTGCTGTAGTAACCCCTTCCACGTCAGTCCCCCGCTCTACACTTTCTGGTCATGACCCTGAACAAGGACTGCCAGACTTCGTGATGATGATCTAGCCTGCTCTGCCCAGTCCCTTAGGGTTCTACTCTCTTATGACCAGGCAATGACCTCTGGCCCCAAATGCCTTGGAAGGGCTACCTAGGACTTGTAGCCTCTTCTCTTGCAGAGCTTTCAGGAAAGCTGCATAGACGTGGAGCTATAGGACATACAGATGGCTGATAGGCAGATGGACAGGAAAGAGTTAATCTCCAGACCAACCACGGTTTAGTTGTGGGCTTGTCTAGCATCCAGGCTGAGCCTGTGGGAGCACCACAAGGGAGCGGTTAATCAGACATCAGCTTCCAGGTGTGTGGATGACCTGACTGATGACCAAAGATTGAACTAAATGTCTGGGAACAGTTCATGTGTACAAGCCTGAGACCCCTAAGAGACAGCAATCAATCCCCGCTTCATCCTTTAATCCTCATTCATCGCTAACAACAATCTAGCAAAATTCAGTGGGGCTTTTCTGGTGCTCTGGTTAAATAAAGCAGGAAGACATCCGCAGTGTTTTGTAAATAGTATTTTGCCCAGTCGCTCAGTGCTGATTAGCCCATGTTTTCTCCAAATTAACTTTCGCCATCATCTTGCATACCCGTGAAACTTGGTTTACACAAGGCTGCTGATTGCTGCATTTTCCTAAAACTCGCTGATTCCGCCTGTCCCCACTGGCCATCTCCCTGAACAGTCTTGCCTCTGGTCCTCTTAGTGCCTATTTCTCTCTAGATTTCTTCTCCACCTTTGTTAATAGAAAAGTGAAAAAGAATTATTCCAAGAATTTACACTTTTAGTAAAATAGAATATTCTTCTTTCTGATTTCTTAAACTCAAATGATTCCATTTTGCCTCATTCAAGAAAGACAAAAGGAAGGAAGGAAAGGAGTGAGTAAGGACAAAGGAACAAATTTCTGCACTTCACCAGGATTGAATCTTTTCCCAATTAAAAAAAGACTTTGAACATTTATGTGTAATGTAGTTCATTATAAAGGTAATAAAACCACATTATAGAAAAGTTGGAAAACATAGAAAAAGAAAAAAAAAGCCCGTAATACTAACAACATAACAGAATTGCAGTCAGCAGGTTGATGTATTTCCTGCTAGTTTTTCTGCGAAGCACTCATTTAAAAATCTAGTTGTAATCCTGCTGTACATACAAGATTTTCTCTCTCTCTTTTTTTTCACTTAACATTCGGCCATGAGCATTTTTCAGGGTGCTATGTGGCCTTTATAACCACAGTTCTTAATGACTGTGTAATGTTTTCTCCAGTGAAAAACAATGATTTATATGACCATTCCTTGATTGTTTTGATGTTTAGACTGTTTGCAGTTGAAGAGTTTTCACTGTATCATTGAAATGATACTGTTCAAGCATAGGTTCTGAGCTACCCTGTTTTTGCATAATTTGATTAGGTTCTGTTTCCAGAAGTCAGATGACCAGACAAAGCCTGTGGACATTGAAGGTGCCTGATTCATAATTTGAAGTTGGGTTCTAAAAGCACCTGAGTCCGTGGAGTCCTCACCAGTCATGTTGGAGGGCCCGTTGTGCACCCTCACTGCAGTTCTCCCCCTTGTTTGGTCTCCTCCCACAAAGGTGGGCTTCTCATATCACTTATAGTGGAGAAGAGCCTCCCCTCACAGATTTCTTACCATTTGCCCACAATTTGAAGCCAAAGAAGCTTCATGTATCTTGTCAATGGTCTCCATGCTATAGCAGATGTCTTCAAGAGACAGTCTTCAGTTCCTCACCCTAGCTAAAGTTTGGCAGATGTTGGAGGCAGGAGAATAATGATGAGAAGGATTGTAAGCCCAACCAGGGTCCTAGGAGAGGGATTTAGAAAGTGGATGCCCACAACTTATGGTGTCTGACTGACTATAATATATCCAAGAATAATTTACTGAGTACTTATGTGTGTTATCCACTGTGATAGGTATGATGGGATATACAGAGGTAAATGCTACTATCAAAGGGCTTAAAGCTTGTTGGGGGAAACGAAAGGCCTACACATAACTGATACAAAGACGGAGGGACAAGAGGGAATCAGGATAAGCCAGCAGTCTAAGACCCTCGCAGAAGAATCTCTGTACATCAGGCTGCATGTTTTCACACTTTGTTTTGGTATAATCAAGGGGGCAGGGAGGACAGACTAGGAAGTCAACTGTAGTAGCTTCATTGAAATAAGATTAATTCTGGTTGCAGAAAATAAGGTTCTGTGTGGAGGAATCTGAATAGAGTGTTTCCCTACTCATTCACCATTCCTGACGGAATGTGCATATGTGTTGAAGGGGGGCAGATGAATTGAGCACAAGCTGTTAGCTTTTGCTCTGCAGCATCTCTGTGTTCCAAAGACTGAACAATCGTGACGTGCCTACCCTGGGAAAATTTCTGACCTAAGATCGCTCTGCAGCATCTCTGTGTTCCAAAGACTGAGCAATCATGATGTGCCTACCCTGGGAAAATTTCTGACCTAAGAGTGGGTTTACAATGAAGGGCAGAATATCAGAGTGAAATTAAGTAACAGATGACAGGAGGAGAATATTAAGGGGAACTGAGCACTATTTATACCCAGGTATGTATGGTTCTTCAGATCTTGCTAAACAATGTCTCTCTGTTTTTTCTTATCTCTTACGGAGTACTTAATTAAAGCTGTAGAGTTTTAAAATAGGAAGTGACCTTAATCACTTTAGAGGACTCTCAGTAACAAGATAGACTACGTTAAAGAAATTGATCATCCCCATTTAACTTCAAACATGGAAATGCTGGTTAAAAAACTAACAACAAAATTTTGGTGAAATTGCATTGCTGAACTTGAATGAAAAAAAGATAATCTCAGATGTAGGGGGAAATAAAGGGAAATGAAAGCTATTGTGAGTGGGTAGATAAGAGAGAGTAGATGCCAAGAGGACTCATGGGGGTTTGGGTTCCACATGAGACTTGGGCCTAGGCCTATAGTGTCCACATCATGATCAGTTATGTGGCCTCCAGACCACAGGTAATGAGGGAGGGAGGAACACCATGTAAAGCCTGGAAAGTCAGTGAGCTGCCCTGCTCATAAAATGTGGACTAGAAAATTGCACCCATTGGCCAATGGAAGCAAGATGGAAGCCTGTCATTTGTCCAGAGACTTAGGTAGAAAGAAAACAAAATTCATCTGAAAAACCTAATCCCCAGGCCTGAGCTACATAGAGGTATGTGATCCAAATTTACACTACCTGTCTGGTGTGGGACGCCCAAGCTGAGAATTTATCATATACCTGGTCAAGGACCATTGAAACCCTATAGGCTCTGGTAAAGGCAAATATAAAACTTCTCAGCAGGAATCCTTTCACAATCCAGGGCACACAGAATTCCAAAGACCTAACACCCTTGATGCAGAGGGGCTCACAATAAAAACCAGACAGACCTCATGAATCAAATCACCACACATCAGGGTCAGGAGACACCACAAACAGGAATTCCTATCCACTACTAGCAGGAGCGTCAAATGGTAAAACTACACCAGAGAGCAATTTAGCAAGACCCAATACATCTGAAGACAGGCAAATACTGTACCCAGAAAGTTCATAGCTAGGTATATGCTCTAGAAAATTCTCTTACATGAATATAAGAAGATGTGCCCAAAGATGTTCATTGCCCCATTGTTTGTAAAAACAAATTATAATAATAATTTTAAAAACTCCACATAGTCAGAATGGGAATGGATAAGTAAAGTGTGATTTATCCTTATATTAGAATATTATCAAGTCATTAAAATGAATGAACATATCCAAATGAATAAATCTTAAAAACACAACATTGAATGAGAAAGCCAAGTTTCTCAAGGATAAGTATAGCATACTATTTATGTAAATTTAAAAATATAAACAAATATTATATATTATTTATGAACATGTGCAAAGGTAGTAAAAGTATAAAAAAATAGAAAACATATTAATCTAGGAAAAGTGGTTTCCTATTGTGTAGGAGGGATGGCAAAGGACTTGATTCAAACTTAGGTCTGACTCTTAAACCAATACAATACTAAAAGAATTACTGTGTGGACTCCCTGCAAACCAGTACACTTTATTTTTTACTATGAAAAAAGAAACCTTACCCAAATATTGTTTTTTTCCCACAGATTTTTAAAAAAGAAATATTTCATTATAGATTCTTTTGAAGCCCCATTTATATATCAATCCTATCCTATCTCCCTTCCATGGTCTCTGTATGATGTGCTGCCTTTTCAAATGCAAACCAAGGTCAAATCACATGTTTAATCACTCCCAACATACCAGGAAGGAAATGGTGGAAGCAAAAGAATATTGCCATAGTAAGATACTTCTTTTTGGAAAAAAATAGGGTATAGGGGAATAGTGCTGTTGGTACTAGTGAATATCATGTACCATAGTCCCCTATGTGAGCATTCCAAGGACACTCTGATGGGGTAGTGGAGGGAGCTCCTTCTTGGGCCGAAATGGCTGTCTTTGTTCTGCTTTGAGGGCATTTCCCTTATCTACTGTTCTCCACAAGCACATGTGAGATGGGCAGTGGGATATATTTCTTTTCTAGGAGCTGTTATTTATTGTCATAGTTCATTTCCTGTTGTAGGGAGTCTAGGACATTGGGGCTGATCTTAGGGATTGAGCAAACACAGGCCTTTATTTTCAGGACTTGAAGTTGGACCAATTAGCCAGTCAGTTAGCTTTCCAGAACCTTCAAGGGGTATTAACCAAAGCCAGAGATCTTATGGAGTCATGGTCCATGAATTTTGACCCTGTTTTTACAGTGTCTGTCTCTTAGCAACAGGCTCAAGAGCTCTGTGCATATTTCTAGCCCTGGGCTTAACTGCTTCCATCTTGTCTTCTCAAACAATGGGTTGAGGTAAAGCTAAGGTGCCTTTCACTCTGGAGCTCTTTACAATGAGGGGTAATTGTATTTTTTGAACTGCAAGTGAACCCTAGGAGGTGTTGGAAGGGGCTGGGGCCATTAGGCTCACTCTACATTCCTGGTTTCTTCTAGGTCTCAATCCTAATTGCCTCTGTGTTTCTCACCTAACTACATTTACTTACACTAACTTTAGCTTTGGGAAGATAATATCTGACTCTTAGCCCTCTAGATTGCTGGCCACTAGCAGAAAGGTAATGTTTGACTCAGCCATCTTAGGTTGCTGGCCACTGTCTCTTGGCAAGGCTCTATCACTTTCCATTTTTGCTTTTAGCTTGGCCTGCCTGTACTGAAATAGTAACTTGCTCTAACATCATATTTTTTTCTTTTAAGCTGAATCCCAAATTATAACAGGTGATAGTTTAACCAGCTCTTTTGCAATCCCATAAAAAGAGTTACTAATTTGAATGTAGGGAAGGGGGAATCCTTATTGTATACTTCAGTCCACCTAAATTCAGCCACTTCCATGTAGGTCTGTCACTTGTAGCATCCTACTCCTAGTACTGACTTACGTATTGGTTAGGACCCTTTTGGTTGTAAGGGAAAGAAAAACAATTCAAACTAGCTTAAAATTAAAAAGCGCAGGGAAGGTATTGGTGCATGTTTGGTAAGTACAAGGGGTGTAGGTGGCCTTAGGTGGAGCTAGATCCAGAAGTTCAAATAGCATCATCAGGAATCTATATTTTCTCTATCTCTTGGCTCATTTTGTCCTCAGTGTTGGCTTAATTCTCCAGCAGACTCTCCACGGGGTACAAGACGGTCACCTATAGTTCTTGGCTTATATTGTTCTTATAGTTGGTATTCCAGCAAATATAGAATGCCTTTTTCTAACAATTCCATGAGAACCCCGACTAGCCTAGCTCAGCTTGGCTATGTACCCATTCCTGAATGAACCACTGTGGCCAGGGGCTGGGGTTCTCTGACTGCCCAGGTTAGGGCCATGGGCCCAAATGTGAAATTTAGGGTGGTGTCAACACCATCTGAATCACAAAGAGTACAATGAGTAGAGGGATGTTCCTTAAAGAGAGACCCCAGGCAGACAAAAACAGGGGTCTTCCAACAGGAGAGTTCTGAATCATCTGCATGGTTTCTTTGTCTGAGACCTTTGGAAGGTCTCTACATTTGCCTGAGTAATGTTTTTTTTTTTTTTTTTTAGTTCACTTTGAGGGCAAAGATATTTGTATTTATATTTAAAATCAAATTGTCACCAAGTGGTCCCTGAAGTGAAAGTGTTTAAGTTAATGCAGTGGCTCTCAAACTAGATTTTGAGAGTATCATAGATTTTGGGAGTACACGTACACTTTTGTTTGTCTTAATGGGGATTATTAATTCATGCATTATTCACATTTGGAAAACACTTCATACCCTCTCAATGTTGTATGGTATAGAGCCATATGGGAACATACGGTTCCCAACATTTTCAAATAAGATCTCTTTTTGACAGCCCCACATTTTGTGATTTCCCCTGCAAATAGTCATTCTTCTTTTCTTTTTTTTTTTTGTGAGGAAGACGAACCCCGAGCTAACATCCGTTGCTAACCTTCCTATTTTTGCTGAGGAAGACCGGCCCTGGGCTAACATTTGTGCCCATCTCCCCCTACTTTATATGGGGCGCCGCCACGCATGGCTGACAAGCAGTGTGTCGGCAGGTGCCCGGGATCCGAACCGGCAAACCCCAGGCTGCCAAGCACAAACTAAACTGCTGTGCCACTGGGCTGGCCCAAATAGTAATTGTTCTTACAGTACCTTAAGAAAAATACATATGACAACAATGACTATGTAAGTATTTTGTTAAGCATGACAGCATCAGTAACGCTTGAAAAATAACAGTATGTGTACACAGGAGCTGGACCTATAATTTAATCAGGCTGCAGAAAATGCTAGAGCATGTGTGAATTTTTTTGGATTCCTCATGAGATGGTGCTTAAGATAACTGGGCCCATAGGTTAGGGACCACTGGAGTAGTGAGTGATTAAGAGTATGATTCTATCCCAGCTCTACTACTTGTGAGCTGTTTGACCTTGGGTGAGTTATTTAACCTCTTTAAATCTTTAGTTTCCTCAGATGAGAATTGGCAATAACACCACCTGTCCCCCTAAGGTCACTGTGAGGATTAGAGATAATACAGGTAAAGCACTTGGCAGAGGCCTTGACACATGATTAGCACTTAATATGTGGTAGCAATTATTGCTACCTCTTTATATTATAATTATCTATTTACTGTAAGTCTCTGTGAAGGTAGGCATTGTGTTCTACGCATCTTTATATTCCCAGTGCTTAGCAACGTCTTGACTTAGTCAGGATATGTTTGATGAGTAGATAAAAAAATTACTGGAACACAAAATGCAATAATATATCTAAAGTGTCTAACCCAGTGGCCACAGCATGGTTTGTCCTCCTTAAATGTGCCTTTCTTCTTCTCTTGGACGTGGTTGGACACGGTCTAGCCATTCCAGGCTTGGACATGGTCTAGCCCAGTAGTCCTCAAACTTTAGTGTGCTTGAGAATCTCCTGCAGGTCTTGATAAAACAGATTGATAGCCCCTCACCAAGTGTCTGATTCAGTTGGTCTGGGTGGGACCTGGGCAGTAGTATTGAGTATTATTTTAAAGCCCCCTCCACCAAGTCTCTCTAATATCAGGTGCAAATCACTTGCCTTACCACTGGACTTACAGAACCCAACTCAGGGCACCATTATCATCTACCTGTTGTCAATTGGCAGCACTGTAGGAACCATCTCCAATAGGAAATGACCATCATCAGTAAGTCTGATCTTGTATTTCTAAATTGATTATGTAGATATCACACACCACTCAAATCAATTAATAAATTGCGATTCTTCACAGGTCCAGTATTATTTCTCCCAGGCCAGTGAGTGCTTTCAAGTCTCTTGGACAGTCGTTTTTGTTTTATTCACTGTGTGTGTCTCATGCAGTGAACCTGTCTTGAGTTGTTTCTTATAATCCATTATATAATCAAAGGATTAACTCAATGGGGTCCTAAGGGTAGGGAGGGGAGAGCTGCTTTTCATTTTTAGAAACCAACCACCTCATCTCAGCTTTAAAATCCTCCCAAGACCCCAAATTTGCAGTCATGGGCTCAATAAAAGCAAGTTGCGATTACAAGCATATTCATCTGCTTCCCTCCCTCTTGGTGCCTATGTCTGGTGCTCATTTTTTCCCTGTGAACTTTAATACTTGTTTAATGTGAATCTTAATGATTTGATTACAATGGCATAATTACATAATTGGAATGTATTGTGCATGCTGGTGGGAAGGAGTCTGGAAGGTGCTCAGTGAGTGATGTTACATAAACAGAATAATAATGATGGTGAGATTGGGAATGAGGCTAATGAGAAAATGATGAGAAAAACTTGGAAGAAATGGACATGTGTGGAAATGAGAGGGGAGCACTTTTGCTTTAATGGTTGGGATTCATTTCATCTCCGGAGACTGAGGGTCCTGAGAATCAGTGCTGTTAGAGGGCAGTTCAGATGATGGGTCTTTTGGAGGCCACTCTGGAGATGTGTGATGGGCCCAAGCCCTACCTGTCTGGGCATAAAGCAAGTCAAACTCATCAACAAGCTCTGATACACTGCTTCTTAAGATCATTAAGGCAGGAGCAAGCTCAGTTCTCTTTCTCACCACTGTCCTTGCCTTGGAATGCTTTATGTGGCACATTTGCATATCATCAGAACGTTGAGAGCTTCATTAATGTGGAATGGAACTATCTTCCCCTCCCTAGTACAATTCTGTCATCTCTCGCTGGTAACATATTGCTACTGAAGAGGAATGGCACTTAGCCAATCGTTTTGTGCTCCCAGTTAATGACCACCATTACTGTGTCATTTGGGCTAAAGAAACATGTCCCCTGCCTAGAGCTCTTCCCATAGTAATTTGCCTGTGGAGTGTCATCCTTATTTGATGTTTACTGCACGCTGCTATAATCACAATGATTATTTCCCCAACTTATTTTACTATTAACATAAAACATATTTGCTCATCGATTCAACAAACACCTATACAAGTGCTAGTTGCTACGTGTGATGCAGGAAAATAGAAGACATAGCATCTGTAGTTTATGAGTTGAAGTCTAGACAAGGCACTCACAAATAGTCAAATGTTGCAAGTCCTCACATGGTGGGCCAGAGAAATGATTCAGAATATTTTCACTATAATCACATAGTCTTTCATACATCAACTTAAAAATACTTATTGAGTGCCTACTAGGTGAACAGCTCAGAGTTAGGGGTGGAATACTGGGATGAACTTGACCAAGATCCTGCCTTCAAGAGAATTTTGGAAGGCAATCTGGCCATATCTAGTAAAGAAAAAAAATAGACACACTCTGATCCAATGTTTTGATATCTTGGTTTGTACCCCAGATGGACATTCATTCACGTGCACAGACAGGGCATATACAATTATGGTAATTGCAGTATTGTTTGTAATATCATAATACTGCAAACAACCTAAATGTCCAATAGGGGAGTATCTAAATAAACTGATGTTAAAGGCATACAATGAAAATTATACAGAGGTTAAGAGGAATGAGGTAGATCGATCAATAGATCTTTAGGATATCTTTTTGAATAAAATAAGTGCAAGTAATAATGTATGGTATCTTATCTTTTATGAAAAATGTAAAGCAAAAGAAAAAAACCTAAGCAAAATCATCTTATACATTTTCTAGGGGACACAGTTATGTGTGTAAAGTACAAAACAATGAAAGATCAGAAGCTCAGAAGGCTACAAACAAAAGTGATAACAGTGGTTACCTCTGGGTAGGTTTGGGAGGTGCTAGCATTGAGGATGTTTGCAAAAGGAAACCTTAGCTTAACTTTGATATTTATTTTTTTAAGGAAATATATTTATATTTTGTTTGTTCTCTTGAGTGGCAAATGCCACAGAAATAGGTAGATAAAATGCCAGGGGAATCACTAGTGCCCAGTACATACTAGAAGTTAAATCAATATTTATTAAACTGAACAAAAGTAAGTTTAGAGACAGGGGAGAGTATTTGAGGCTGGAAGCATCAGGGCAGGCTTTCACGAGGCGGATATATTTGAGCTAGTCCTTCGTAAAGGAGAGGTGTCGGAGATGTGGAGAAAGGGGATGCCGTGCAGGTTCTACAGTGTGGACGTGGGTGAAGAAATTCCAGTGTAAATAATCATGTCATCTATGAGTAAAGATTTCCTTCCTTCCCCATCTGTATGCCATTTATTTCTTTATCTTGCCTTATTGCACTGGCCTGGACATCCAGTACAATGTTAGCAGAAGTGGTGACAGCAGACATTCTTGCTTTGTTCCCAATCTTAGGGGAAAGGTTTTTTTGGGGGGAGGGTTGGTGAGAGGTCTTCTTCTTTTCACGTGTTCATGAATTGGCGTTGAAATTTTTCAAACGCTCTTTCTGTATCTATTGAGATGATCATATGGTTTCCTCTTCTGTTAGTGTGGTGAATAGTAAATACATATTTATTTATCTCACTCTTGTCTGTATTTACTATTTTTATGTCTCTCTGTAACTCTGTCTGAATATTTTAAACTGATATATCTTGTAGATTACGAATGCTTCTTTTGCCAAGATGGAAGACTGAAACCAAACCTCTGAACAGCTTAATCCCTGGCTGGATTGGCCCCTACGATTTAGCCCTTCATGCATCTCAGTTGAAAGGAGCTTTGTCTGTGGAGGGATCCTGACATTTAATCTCCCCTCCCGTCCCTGTTTGATGAGGCTGTCCAAAGCTCTGCTTATCTTCTTAGCCTCTTCAATGTCCTTTCTGCCCTTTCTGCCTTGCCTTCTTTAGGAATCAGCAAATCCTGGAGTGGGAAAGCTGTGCCTGATGTTGGGTGCACTTGCTGCATTTCTTTTCTCTCTGGGTTTCTGGAATCATATGTCCTGGCTATTTTGGTAGTCCTAAACTCCAACTTTTATTTCCCCATATCCATGACACTGCCTAAGGGTCTGTCTAGGTTCTCAGGTACTTTGCAGTCGCTTTTTGCTTGACTTTCAGCATCACTTAAGAGATGGCAAGTGCCTTGAGAGGAAAAATGGGACAGAATATTAGGACTCGTCTCAGTGAATTTCTCTTCTCTCTAGCATCTTGGGCCTTTAAGTCCTAGGGCCTGATGGGTCTCCGGTGCCTTAAAACAGATTTTTTTCCTCCATTTTTTTTAGTCGCTCTTGGCAAGAGGGTTGCTGTGCTACAACAGAAGCAGATGTCTCTTTAAGGTTTTAAAAGTCTAATGTGGTTTTAAGATAAAGCCTGGAATTCTGAGTGAGGCCCAGCTTGGGGACAGTCTTCTTGTAATATAGTACCCAGCTGTATTCTGTGGTAACCACAGCTGCGTTGTCAGCCAGCCGTGTTCCCTTCAAAGTAAGTGTTTCTAGGCCTTTCTCAGGCACCAGGCCTCGGCTCAAGCCACTGCGGAAACTGCTTCTCTGAGAAGACAGTGCTTCATATGTGCTGGTGCCTGAGGTGTGTGCTAGTGTCCTAGGTTCTGAGTGCTTCTGTCCAGCTTTCAGGGCAAAGCTTGGGTACATCTTAGCAAAAAGTCTACACATTATACTGGGGGAGTTCTCCTGTGTGTCAAGGTATATCTCTTTAGGAGTAATAGTCAAGAATTTGTTTATCAAGATTTTACATTTATCAAGATTTTACTCTATTTCTTCTATTCTTGAATGTCAGATTTTAGCTGACATCATTTCCTAAATTATAGTCATTTAATTCAGTCCTTGGACTCTTAGATCCTTTCTGTTAATTCAGACTCACTGTGGTGGACCCTCAAAGAATCAGCTATGTGGAGGTGTGGGTGAGTGTGAACATGACCGGAGGAGGGCCATTACAGGTTATGGGCCTGCAATCCATTTGGCTGAGAAGGTGATGCTTGGTCTACTCAGTAACAGAAGGGTGAAGTCCCTCCTAGGATGTGGTGGTAGGAACTGAGGGTGGGAGATGAGGGGGGTAGATTGACAGACTCTTTACAAGATGGGGAAATTTAGGGAGACATCATGGGGTCACTTCACAGCTTATGACCTCAGTTTTGAGAATGATTTCTTTTAGAGTTGGGACAGCAACACTGGGCCTGGGTGTGTCTGACGTCAGAGATGCTGCAGGCTTAAGCCATTTTCCATACTTAGCTCCTGTACTTTATCATCATCTTAAAAACCATCCTTGGACACTTGTAGCTTACTCTCTGAGAAATGTTCACTTTTCTCCTAGTTGAGATGCAGGGTATTTGTGAATCTGAACATTTGACCCATTGAGACTGGATGCGGGGGATGATTAAAGAGTGGGTATTGAATGTCACAAGGTACTGAAAGCTCACGAACAAGGAGGGCCTCCCCTAGAAAAACCCTTTTTCTGGGGTTGGAGGTGGTGGTGACGAGCCTGCTGGTTCCCCCTGGTACACTGGAAGGGGTCTGAACTGAGAGGGGACTGATGAAGGTTGTCCTGAGGAGAGGGTGTTTCTGTTTCCTATGGAAGCTTTAGTTGGAATATTTATTCTGGAACTCAACAAACACATCCAGTGCCGTCTCCTACGTCAACCAGATGAACACCAAGATATTAATAAAATCTCCTACAATTCTAGAAGCCGGACATGCTTTTTCCTTTTTAAAATTTATTCCAGGACCCCAAAGACTATGACTACTGGAAAGGGGGTGCCGGCATTAATAAGAACTCGGGAAGACCAGGCACTGACACTTATTTAATGCCGCCTATGTGCCAGGTGTGTATTAGGCACTTCGTGTGAGTCGCCTTGTTAAACAGGCCTAGGTCTTTGACATGTATGCTTTGCGTCTGTACCATCTTGCTTCATGCTTGTCTTAAATATTGCCTTAAAAGAGCTCTCTGTTCTGCTCTTTTCAAAACTGTGTGTTTCAGATACACGTGTCTGCAAAATTGGAAGCTGGCTTCTGCTGTCTTCCTGTCCTCCACTGAGCCTGACATGTACGGGGTACTCTGTAAGCCTTAAATGAATGCTTGATGAATGAATGGATCTCCATGGAAATGGAACTGACAGCGACAGAGAACTCCATCCTTCTGCCTCTCAGCTCCCTGGCCTTTCTGATCCCAATTACGTTGTATCTGCAAAGATAAGCATATTGGGGAGGATCTCGGCCAAATTTTTCTCAGGTTCCTTCTACCTGCGTTGATGTTTGGAGCCACCATGGAAAAGTTATCCTATTCACGTGAAAATCATAAACACTTAAACCAGGAAGATGGTTAAATGATAACAAAATTTGGATTTTGTCATCTAACACTTCAGTGGCTTCCACTGCCTAAAGAAGAGATTCTCAAACCTGATCATCAGACTAGGGGGAAAATGGGATGTTTTTTGTGTGTGTGTGAGGAAGACCAGCCCTGAACTAACATCCGTTGCTAATCCTCCTCTTTTTGCTGAGGAAGACTGGCCCTGGGCTAACATCTGTGCCCATCTTCCTCTACTTTATATGGGACGTGGCCACAGCATGGCTTGACAAGCAGTGTGTCTCTCCACGCCCAGGATACGAACATGCCAACCCTGGGCCGCCAAAGCAGAGAGTGTGAATTTAACTGCTATGTCACTGGGCTGGCCCCCAAATGGGACTTTTTAATAATACAAGTTTCTAGTTTAGTCTGGTTAATTAGGTCTAGGAGAGGGTCAAAGAATCTGTCTTTTCAAAAATGGTGCCTAGGAGATTCTAGATGATTCTGATGATCAACCTGATTTGGGCTACAGTGTAAAGTAAAGGTCCTCGGCATGGCAGGCGAAGACCTCTGTAAGCTGGTTCTCTTTGCCCACCTCTGTAGATTCATCTTCTGCTGCCCCTTGGCACACACTTCTGCTTCTGCATATCCCTTTGCCCTTCCACCAACACACATACACACAGACACAGACACAGACACAGACATATACACTCACACAGACCTACACAAATACACACAGAGAAACACACAGACCCACTCACTCACACACACACACACACTCACACACACACACCCACAGTTCTGTTGCTTCCCTGTGTGCCTGTGTACCCACTGACGCTTTGCTTCATAACTTCCCTTCCTCCAACCCAACTATGATGGTCAGTTTTATGTGTCAACTTGGCTAGGTTATAGTACCTATTGATTCGATTAAACTAATCTAGGTGTTGCTGTGAAGGTGTTTTGTAGGTGTGGTTAACATGTACAATCAATTGACGTTAAGTAAAGGAGATGGTCCTTGATAATCTGGGTGGGGCTCTTCCAATCAGTTGAAAGGCTTTAAGAGCAAAACTGAGATTTCCTTGAGGAAGAAGAAATTCTGCTTGTGGACTTGAATTTGTGTATTAGATTGCCATCAAATGCTCCAATTTTATTAAATAAAGGATTTTGGAGAGTTAAAAGAATTAAATAAATAATTTACTCTATTAATTATATTTAATTGCCAAAAATAATAGCTAATAACTAACAGCTAGCACTTGAGTATTTACCATATGCCAAACTTTCTTCCAATGGCATGAACTCATTTAATCTTTATACAACTCTATAGGTAGATATCCTTATCTCCATTTTATAGGTGAGAAAAACTGAGGCATAGACGCATCAACAGGTCAGGATTTAAACTCAGGCAATCTGACTCTGGAGCCCATGGATGCAGCCACTCTGTTATAATTTTAAATAAAATACTTATACCTTTATTTCTTAGCATGTCTTCCTTCTTCTGTATCTTTGAGAGTAAGTTCAACTATAATCCTTTCTAGAACATCTTTGGACAAGGTAAGTTACTTACTAGAAAATCTATTTGCTTTACTTTTTCAAAATTCGAAACTAAACATTAGTTAAAATGACAGTGATGTATGGTCTTAATGCTTCTGTTTATGAAAAGTTGCTCTAAAACTTTTGCATAATCCCATACTTAGAAACTTGCTCTTATTTTGCTCTGTTTCTATCTTTATAATTTATTGGAAAAAACATATTATATCTACTTTTTGCTCTATATGTTTGTAGTAGTATTTGGCTGAAAGCAATATAATTCTGGTCTGACCTTATTAATTAATATTTGGAGTCCCCAAATGTGAGAGGCTCCAGTGAAAGTGCACCAGCCCTCAGACCAACATGGCCTCCAGCCCAGTCATTAGTTAATCCCCAAAGACCACGTGTGAGAGACATACCCCGACGTGACTTGGCACTTAAAGACCCAGAAGAAGAAGCAACAAACACTCTAGCTGTCTGTGTGCCCAGCTCTGCCTATAGGCTTGGAATCCAGTCCCACATGAACTCAGTGCCCTGGAAGGGGGGACTTGCATGTAGGCTGCCCTGTGCTCCCCTTCCCATTCAGGGTGGGACAATGGCCCAAGGTGATCCCTGTATTAGTCTTCCAGATCAGCCTTGTTCTAGCTGCCATGAACTGTGCACTGGCCTTTGCAAATTTGACATCTTTACCACCCAGCTTGTGGTATTGGGGAATCATCCCAATTGTGCCCTAGACTTATGAGGTGGATGCTACAAATGTGGCCCAATGTGGGGACTGAGCACATATTGGGATTGACCCCCGGCTCTGAGACTTGATGGTGTGCAGTGTTGGGCAGGTTCTTTAATCTTGCTGAGTCTTAGTTTCCCCATCTGTAAAAAGAGAGCTAGTGTTCACTTGCTGGGAAGTTAGATTTAATTTAGATTGGTACTGTGGTACATCGTGGCTCCCACCAAGCAGTAGAGAGAAGCACTGAGGGTGGGTATCTCAGTCAGCCTGGGGAGGGTATCAGAAAGCTCTTCCTGGAGGAAATTATACCTAAATAGAGTCTTAAAAATAACAAATATAATTAGCCTGGCTAAAAAATGTGTGTGTGTGGGGGGGGGGGTGGACTGTCAGAAAGGGGACTGTGCAGCCTGAGATGAGGAAGGACTTGGATACAAAAAAATATGATAACATTTACACAAGAAAGCTATGCCTTGGTCTGTGGGCTAGAGGGTAAAAGTGTGAGGCAAAGAATAAGGATGGGTGGGGTTGGAGAAGTACCCAGGCCTCTGAAAGACAAGGGTAAGTAAGTAGAGAAGCTGGGAACATTCATCAATTAAGTTTAATTCTGATAAAAGTGAATTAACTGTTTAATTAGAATCTTTGGATGTTAGTGTTAGAGGGACCTTAGAGATGACCTTACCTTACAAATAGAAAAACTGAGCCCCACTGAGATCCACTTGTGAAGGTGACACCGCTAATTAGTGGGAGATCAGGAACCACAGCTCCTGCCTCCTCATAGAGCAGTCTTGCTGCGTCCATACTCCCCCCTCCCTTCCTCACTCAGACACGGTCTCTCCACTTTGGACGTCCCCAATCTCTGTTGTGTCTGTGCAGTTTGTTGACACCTCTTACTAAGAGCCCATGTTCTGTATTCTTCCTTTCTTCTTATTTCTCTACTTTTCTGTTTAATTAAAGTCTTGGTTTAAGAGTCAGATAGTGCCATGATGCTTGCAATGAAACACAGAGTGGAAGCCCCCCAAGGGCAGTTAAAATTGGGTGTTAGCCTGGTAACATGCCTTCCTCCCAGGAAGGGGTGCTTGGGAGGAAGTTGGTGAGTGGCACCTCAGATCTGAGTGGCAGCATGGCATTAGGGTGCAGTTTCTGGGGCCAGACCTCCTGGGTTCAAATCTTGACCTGCCACTTCCTAGTCATGTGACCTCAGGCGAGTTGCCGTCGACCCACGATCCCCACATCTGGTGCTCCTTGCACTGTGCAAGGTGCTGCAGGGGATTCAAAGAGGGCTTCAGGACAACCCTGGCCCTCAAGGAGCTCTCAGATCACAGCGGGAAGGAACAAGAGGCAAACATGGAGAAAGTCCCAGACAAATGGAGAGAGTACCTGGACCGCCACCCGGGGTCAGATGACCCAGGGTTTAAGTTCCAGCACTGCCATGTTCTAGCTGTGCCACCTCTGGGAAGTTAATCTAACCTCTCTGAGCCTCAGTCTTCCTTTGAAAACTAGGGTAATAACAAATCTCTTTCACTGAATCATTGTGAGGATTAAACAAGATAAATGGATGCAAGGAGGGAGAGGTAAAGGGATCTACCATGGCACTGTGAACAAGAAGGGGGGGTCTACCCTTAGACAGATTTTGAAAAATTCCTGGAAGATAGAAAGCAGATGGGATCAGATTGCAGAAACATAAGGGCAGAAAAAAGCCACACCCCACAACATAGACAATAGAAAACTACCGCAGAAGTAAAAGAAATTCCAGAAATATTTTAAGCTCAGACTTAACAAATAGACCAGACGGGGCTTTGGGAAACCATCAGGTTAATGAATAAGCCTAGTATTCAGAACAGCTGAGCCCACCAGGCCCCTTTCCCTCCCCACACCTACTGAGCAGAGAGCATGGGTGATGTTTAGATCCAGGATAAAAACCTCCAGAAGAGAAGAAACAACCCGGAGAGGCAGAACAGAGCCGGAAGTAACCCCAGACATTCAAGGCAGAAAGAAAGATAGAAGAAAGAGGATGGCTGATTCATGAGTAAACTGTGCACAGCCGTCTGAGGCAGGAGGAGTCTTGACCCAGGAAGCTCAGAGGGGCACTGGGCCAGAGAAGGAGAGAAATGACTCCAGGAGACTTACACACACGCCTGGAGGGGAGAGCCCCACCTTCTCAGAAGTGGAGCTACTAGCTTGCAATTCTTGCTCTCTATGCGTTCCCTGCCCTCTAGTCACACAAGCCAGCTGGAATCAGCACTTACACACTCCGGCAAACAGGAGTTTCAAATTCAAAGGCAAACAACAGTTGAGAGTGTCCAAACATTTAAGGAAAACAAACATCATTAAAAGGAGAACAGAAGTCAACAAATAAAATAGCTCACATCTGTGGGAAGGGAGAAAAAACTTTAAAATAAGTGTAATTAATATTCAGAGATGAGGGGCTGGTACACCATCAAAAGAACAAGTGGTATGAAAAAGCATTAATTAGGGTTCCATGATCACTAACTATTTCTGAAAATTTAATAGATGTGCTGAATAGCATAACGGACACCGATAACGAATGAATTCATGAACTAGAGAGTAAAAAAAAAAAAGAACAAAAAGGAGAGACCAGAGACCACGCAAGAGGGAAAAGAAATAATCTGAGAAAACTCAGAACTGAAAAAAATCCATAAATTTTCCGATTGAAAAGGGTCATAGAGAGACATGCAAAATGAGCGACCAAAAGCTCACGACTGGATTCACACTGGTGAAATTGTAGAACCTCAAGAATAAAAGAAAATACTAAATGCTTCTGGAGAGAAAAAGAACAGTTTACCTATAAAGGAACAGGATTCAGGTGGGCATTACATTTCTTTGGTAATCCTGGAAGCTCAACGTCAATTGTATCATATCTTCTAGTTTCTAAGGGGAAATAGTGTTGAAATTGCAATTCTATACTGTGCAGATGCCCGTGGCCACATCCTCTCTTGCTCCACCTCTGATTTCCCCCGAGGCTGCAGTGAGCTTTCCTCGTGGAGCTCACTGACCTCCTGCTAACAACCTCCTTCCTCAAGCTCAAGTTGTGAGTCTCCCTTCTTCTTGCCCCAAGATCTTCTCTGCTGGCCCCCCTGAAGCTCACCTGCAGTGGGGGGAGTTAATGCCCCTGGAGGCAACCCTCCAGCTCTCGGCCAATTGGTGATGGAAGCTGGTGGAAAACCACCCAGCCTAGTGTCTTTCAGGGGGACAATTCTAGAATGGTGTTCTACACACTTCTCAGGTGGTCCTGGCACAATGGAGCCTCCAACCTGTGGGCATTTCCTCAATAACAAACCTGTATGTTGACTTTCCTCCTTTCCCTGTCTGAGTGTCACTCCACCCTCATTCCTGCTTCCTGGAATCACCCCGAAGATAAACTGCCTACACCCAAATCCTTATCTCAGGGTTGGATTTTGGAGGAACCCAAACACACACATATGCTATTCAGTTGTATTTAAGTGTAAGGGCAACATGGAGACATGTTCAAATGTGCAAAGACTGAATTTTTTCACACATATTCAGGTAGATCACCTCCTCTCCCCACCATGCGCAGGGTGGCTAAGCCCTGCCCTCGACACACTGGCACCATTTTGGGGAAGAGCAGAGGAAGAGTTTCTCCTCATCTTCCCCACAACAACCCCACTACTCCACAAAAGGAGAGCTCTGTGAGAGATGAGAGAGTGCTTCTCCAGGGGAGTGCTAGCAATTTTTTGGGGAAAGCAGCTCTTCCTTGTGCAGGACTGTCCCAGGCTTGGTAGGACATTTAACACTTGAGCCCCCCCCACCCCCCGCCACACTAAATGCTAGTAGCACCTCCTCGTTATTGTGACAACCAGACACCACCCTCTCCCCCCATTTCAAACTACCTCCTGGAAGAGAGGACCTCCCAGGTCCTATCTCCCCGGAATAATAATAATAATAATAATAATAATAATAGTTTTAATAATTATTCAAATTATTTAATTTAAATAATCAATTATTTAATTAGTCAAATTGTTAAAATAATGATAGTTTGAATAATAATTTAAAAGCAATAGCTGGTGGAAGCGAGGACTCTCCTGAGAGAGGACTGGGAATCAGAGACTCACCTCAGCTATGTGCCGGCTGTGCACGCGGCGGTGGCTGCTCACAGCTGCAGAAGAGGCTCAGATCCTGCGTGCCTGGCAGACTGAGGGAGCCACCTCTGAGAGCAAGCTCTGCAGCTCTGCCTTACAGGGGACATGTATGACAGGGCCCAGGTGAGGGGTGGTGATGCCAGCCATGACAGTCTTCCCTTCACCCAAGGGACCAGGGGAAAGGGAGGAGGGAGTTTCTTGTCATGAAAGAGGCAGGCATTAGTGTCTCCAGCTAGGTCATTCTCTTGTCTTCTGGACTGTAATAAACATTTATCCCTGTGTTCATTGAACAGATATTTTTCTTCTTACCTTGTGCAATTAGAGGTATTGTAAATTATTATGACACACTGTGTTCCTGGCAGTGTTGGCAGTTGAGGTGTTCTGAGTAAGAAATTATTCCAGCTAACTGAAAGTTTAGCCCTAGGATGGGTTTAAAACATGGTCACAAATTTTTGACCTTCCTCCCCTTGAAAGGTGGAGTCTATGTTCTCTCCCCTTTAGTCTAGCCACTTCGACCTATAGAATAGAGGACAGTGGGCAGGGATGCTTTGTGACTTTTGAGGCTTGCTCAGAACAGTCCATGCAGCTTCTGCCTTGTTCACTGGAGTCCTGAGTCACCATAAGAAGTCTTACTGCTCTGGAGCAGCCATGCTAGACTGGCCACATGTAGACCCTTGGGTCAATAGTCCTAGCTAAGCCCAGCTTCCCGTCCACCCATACCAAGGTGCCAGACATATGAGCAAACTGTCTTGGACCCTCCAGAACCCCCTCAAGCTGATACCACTGAGTGACCTGTCATTGCCTTGTGCAACAGAAGAATCACCTAGCTAATCCTGCCCAAATTGCTACCCTTCAAATCATTAGGTATACTAATAAAATGGTGCTTGTTTCAAGCCACTAAGTTTTGGGATAATTTGTTATGCAGCAAGAGATAACTGGAACACTATGGAAATAGTTAGACTTTAGATGTTTGCTTAGAAACTATTCTAAATCACTTTTGGCCCTTCTTTTTCTGTGGTGGTCATGGAGGTGCACCATTTGGATCCCCTTCAAGAGAACCTGCTGCAGAGAGCATAGATGAGTGACAGGCATGAGCTGCTGCCCCTGTGAATGCAGTTGGCAGTCTGGATGGTGGGTTCCCTCCTTCAGACACAGTGTGTGTATTCAATCAGAGACTTCTAGGTGGGCTGTGTCCTCCACAGGAATCCAAGGAATCTGTCCTCCAAGGAATCTGTTGGTGGTTGTTTCTAGAATGGGAAGGTCATATTGTAAAACGGACTGGGAAGGCCATTATGATGGGTAGAAAGAACTGCTCTGAACTAAGAAACAACAAAATGGAGCAGTAGGCAGTGATGAGAGAGAGGGAAAGAGAGAGAGAGAATGAACCTGAGTCTGATGGTTATATGGAGAAATCTGCTTTCTTTTTTTAGTATGATATTTGCTCATTTTCTATCTTTTTAAAACTTTCAAACTTCCTGTCTTACATTTTGTGTGTCACTTGAAAAAGGACAGAACTCATTTAAAAAATCCAATTTCATAATTTTTGCCTTTTAACTGATAAATTTAATCTGATTACATCTGTAGTCATTACTGATAGATTTGGATTTGTTTTTACATTCCATTTATCATAATTTTTCTTGGCATCATTGTTTTCCCTTTCTTTCCTCATTTAGTATTGATGAATTTTTTCATTCCTTCCCCCACCAAATTCATTTCTATTCTTTTAGTGGTTACTCTTAAATTTTCATGTGCATTTTGCCTTAATAAAGCCTTACAGTTCATCAGGATTGCTACTTTCTTCCTTAATGCAAGGATCATAGAATGCTTGTCCTGACTAGTTCCCTCTGATCTCACATATTGTTCAGAACTGTGGTTCAACCTATTTTTTCACCCCTCCCATCACTTGTTATTGCTTCATACTGTTAATGTGAGTTTTGATTTACAGCCATGATTACCGATTCCTTTGCTCACCACTCTTACATCCCGTTCCTTGGTTCAATTTCCTACTTCCTGAAGTTGTACCCTTTAGAATTACCTTTAGTGAGGGACTGTGAGTGTCAGACTCTGTAATTCATTCTTATTTATTTCATCCTCATTTGTGAATGGAAGGTGAGAAAAAAGAAAGCAGCTCCTGACGTCTGGGACTGACCTAACTTCACAGTCAGATCTCAATATTATTACAACCTGATCTGATGCTTACAGCTAAGCCGCGTTGTTCTCTTGTTGGGCATAAACAGTTTCACAGAACCTGCACTCACACAAGCTCACTGTATAACTCACAAAATACCAAATATTCCCCTCTTTTGCTAAAGGAATGATCCTAATGTTTTTACCAATTACAGCTTATTCTCACTCTAGTCTTCCCTCTCTATAGATAATTATCGAGATACCCAGTCATAGAATTGCTCTCACTTTTTCATAATACCCCATCCAGAATGAGTCCTCTGGTTCCTTAGGTCCTCTCCCAAATTACCCAGCCAAAGCCCAAATCCTATAAAGATTATTTCTAGCGCCCTCTTACTGAGACACACCTGGTTTCTCTTCGCGGCAGTAAGTAATAAACCCAACTTGTTCAACTACAGATATGTTTCCTGAGGTCTTTGGCTGAAGGGCATTGACAAAGTTTAACGTGGTCTAGGATTTTAGATTGATAGTTATTTTCCTCTAGAACTTGGAGGACACTATTCTTTTGTCTCTGACTTCCATTGTTGCTTTTGGGAAAGGTTAGTGTATTTTTGGTTGCTTCCATAGGTAACCTGTCTTTTTTCTCTGGTTGTCTTAAGATCTTTTTCCTGTTGTTCTACAATTTCCCTTGGATGTATCTGCCTGTAGATTCATTCTATCT
This sequence comes from Tapirus indicus, assembly GCA_031878705.1. Taxonomy (NCBI): domain Eukaryota; kingdom Metazoa; phylum Chordata; class Mammalia; order Perissodactyla; family Tapiridae; genus Tapirus; species Tapirus indicus. The sequence continues at coordinate 16,468,227 of CM062920.1, forward strand.
GTCATTTCTCTTAACTTCACTTATAATATTTCCACTTGTCAATTCCTCTGTGCTAGCTTCTCGGTGATTTCTTTAGATTTATCTTCCAGTTCATTAGTTCTTTCTATGTCCAATTTGTTGGTTAACCCATTTAAAAATTTTTTAGATTAAATGATATTTTTCATTTCCAAAATTTCCTTTTAGTTCTTTAAAAAATTTAGTATTTTTATAGTATCTTGTTTTTATCTCTTCTTAAAAGTTCCATCCTTTATATCTTTATTTTAGACATACTTATTCTATAAGTCTATAGCCCACAATTCTTTTATCTGTATTAATAGCTTGTCTAGTTCTACTGTTTTTCATTTCTTCTGATTCTTGCAAACGGTGACTTATTTCCTTATGTGAGCTCATATTTGGCAGCACTTTGTGTGTGGTACTCCAGCATTGCTTCCTGGGTTAACAGTGTGTTTCTCCAAAGAGTTTATGCTTTGCTTCTGCAGTCTAGGGTCATTTTTTTTTCCTGTTGACTCTTGTACTAGAAGAAATCTCTTTACAACTTCTTTTAATGCAAGCTTGATAGCCATGCTTCCTCTCACTTTTGGTTTGTGCAAAAACACTTTTATTTCATATTAATTTTTGAAGGATATTTTCTCAAGGTTTAGAATTGTAGGTTGGTCATTATTTATTTGCTTTTCTTCTGGCATAATTGGAAATTATTCCATTGTTCTTCTAACTTTTATCATTCCTGCTACAAAATCTGATGTACATCTTACTGTCTCCTTTGAAGGGAATGTCTTCTTTTCTGGCCATTCTTAAGGTATTCTCTTTCTCCCTTCCCCTCTGTCTCTCCTTGTCTCTCTCTCTCCCTCCTTCTCTCTCTTTCCCTCTCCCTGTTTTCGGCAGTCTTACTCTGATGTGTCCAGGTGTACTTTTATTTGACTTTTTCTTGTTAAGGGTTAATAGAGCATTTAGAGCATGTGGATTTCATCACTTTGGAAAAAATTTTGGTCATTATTTCTTCTTCTCATATTGCTCTGTCCCATTCTCATCATTTCTCTAATGGTCTTTTCTGCATTTTCTTCTTTTTTTTTCCTTCATGTACTTAACGGATTTTCTATTGACTTGTATTCCAGTTTCCTAAGCCTGTGCCCTTTCTTTCTCTTTAGGCTTTAGTTTTATTTTCTACTGCTTTATCTTCTGGTTCAGTAATACTTTCTTCTACTGTGTTTACTCTTCAGTAAGTCCATCTAATGTGTTCATAATGTGTTTAAATACATTTTGAGATATTGTATTTTCTGATTTTAGAATTAGTTTCTGCTTAAATCTTCTCAATAGATGACAATATTCTGATGAATGTATATTGATGTTATTTTTCTCCAGAGAGGATTTACCTTCCCTTCTGAAAGGAGATAAAGTGGTAGCTGATCACCATAATAAAATCAGGGACTGTGCTGAGTTGCAAGTATTTTCTATTAAAAGTAGACTTAACTAAGTATATTAACCACAGTTTGGTCATTAAAAAAATTTTAACTATTAAAGAAAATACCATTTTAAGTAATATTAAAGAAATACACTAAATATTTAGGTATACATTTATGTTTTTTAATCTAATCATACACACATTCACTGTCTATATAACTTGGGGTTTTCTATCACGATAAATAGAAATTGATTTATATTCATTCAGAATAGTCACTTATTAATTAATTCAATCAAGTATATATTAAACTCTAGTGCCATACATTCCTCAAGATACTCAAAGTTTAGAGAAGGAAATGACATATACACAATTACCTATCAGAGCAAAATTCAATCAGTGCCAAAAGACAGGGCTTTCAACTTCTCTCTTTTTCTTTCTTTCTTTCTCACCATTAGCTTATGACCTGGACATATATAAGGTAGACTATAGCATATGGGTAAATCCCATACAGTACCTGGCTGTCATTCCACCATTGCTCTTGCACTTGGGAGAACATAACTGGATCACAAATGTCACAGAGAACATTTGGGGAGCTGCTTATCTCACAATGGTTATCTCCCCTCTGGGAATGGCCTGACAAAATAAAGACAGGCTTCTAGGGGCCATGTCTGTGCTATGTGGCTCTAGATGTCCCCCTCTCTGCTCTCCGGATGAAGCCAGTCTGTAGTAAGAGAGAAGAAAGCCAAAGAATTCAGCATGCAAAGCAAGGCAGAGAATCCTGGCAGTGTTTGAGTCCCTACTTCCACAGTTACATAAGATATCCCAGTGTGGTGGTTTAAAAACATGTCTGCAAATTATTTTGACACTCTTCCCACTGAGATGTAGAGTATATTTCCCCTCCCCTTGAATCTGAGTGGGCTTGTGATTTGCTAGTAACCAATAGAGTACAGCAGATGAGACATTATGTGTCTTCCAACAGTAGGTCATAAAAGGTGAAACAACTTCAACCTTATCAGCTGGAAAAATTGTTCTGGAGCCCTGAGTCACCATGTAAGAAGCTCCATTACTGTGAGACTACCATGCTGTGAGGAAGCTCGGGCCATATGGAGAGGCCATGTGTAAGATGCTCTGGTTGACAGCCCCAGCTGAGGTCCCAGATGACAGCTAACATCAGCCACCCAGGCATGTGAGTGAATAAATCTCCAGATGATTCCAGTCTCCAACCATAAAGTCATCTCTAGCCATTGAGTCTTCTCAGCTGAGGCCTCAGACATCATGGGGCCGAGCCATTCCCACTGTGCCCTGTCCAAATTCCTGGCCCATATAATTCATGAGCATGACAAAATGGTTGTTTTAAGTCACTGAGATTGGGGATAATGTGTTACACAAAAATAGTAACTGGAACATTCAATAATCTTCCAATAAATCTCCCTTTGGGCCTAAGCTAGTTTGAGTTAGGTTTTTGTCTTTTCCAATCAACGAGACCTGACTAACATAGAAAAAGAGTGAAAATGATGTTATTGTGGAAATAAGCTTGGTCTCCTTTAATTTATTTTAAGAAAACATATACACTCAAGTAGTTTAATATCAGTAGCAAAATACTTTCTACTCACCTGATAACTGACAGTACCTATTGGCATATGGTGACACCGGTTGAGAATCACTGCCTCAAAGAGAACAAGGGAGAACGTTTTGTGGAAGACTGGAGGATGGGAAGAGTGATCATATCCTGTGGGCCTGGTGGGGAGGGCTGTATATCTGATGCCCAAGCAGTCAGAGCACCATGGTCTTCCTCATGCCAGCCTGGCTTTGTGTTCAGGCTCATGCTTTTGCCCTGCTCTGCTGGTTCCAACTCTATAGGGGCCCAGTCTCTCGGAGGCATGAGAGTCCTGCCTGTTTGCCCCAGCACTCAGAAGACCTTTGCCTCCCGCTTCTGCTCTCATTACTTTTCCAGGTTCCCTGCTTCTTGCAGGTAGCTCCCATTCCTCAGATGATTTCCAAATTGTTCTTTTATCTCTGATCCTTCCTTGTCCAGAAAAGAAGATATGATGGAGAAAAAGATCATGCCGTATCTTTTCTCCCCATTGTCCCAAGTTGTCTCCAACTTGTTGGTGATCTCCTTCAGTCAGGATAGGTTTCTTAGTGAGCATGCAGTTAGTCATCCACTAGGCACCTTTGAGTCCACCAGTAGCTAAGGACTGTTTGCATGGACGACTCAGAATGACTAATGAAGTTAGACATAAAGCAGCAGTGGGTTTCCCCAAAGCCAGAGTCCTTTGCAATGTGTTCTTTCTATCTGGATGAAAACATTTTCAGTCCCCACAGTCAGCCTTTAAATCTGATAGCATGGCAGCTGGGGTCCAGCCTTCAGTGAGGCCCTGAGCTGCCCCGCAGGCAGTAAGGGCAAGCCAGCTTGGCTTCCCTTATTGAAACCCCCAACCCACTGTGCTGCTCTCACTGTGGTTTCTTTCTTCATCTTTTTTGCAACCTGGATCTCCAGCTCTCATTTCCACTGTTGCTGTGATCCCTCTTGTGTCCACCTATTTCTCCTCCACTTTATCCATTTGCTTTTTTATTTTTCATTTCTAAAACTTTTTTGGATCCCTGTGTCTTCAGTTTAGAAAAATGACCTCAGTGGCCCTCGGTGGATTTCTTTGGTCAAGGAGGTAAAGGCCTATGGAAGGGTTGCAGAGAAGTGAACCTCCTCTTGCCTGGAGGTTTCTCCAGGCTTGCAGACTCTCTCAGACTCTGAACTATGGAAACAAATCACGTCTTGGCACAGGCTCCCAGCTCCGCACAGATGTGAGTGGTGAGGGTGGCACTGGGAACACCAGAGAGCTGTGCCCCAAGTTCTAAAGGCTAAAGGCTCCAACATATGGGCACTGGTGGGACTGAGTTCACACACCTGGGGACTCCAGAGGTAGGGCTGATGGTTGATCAGTTCTCTTTGAAGGCAGCGGAGAGCAACAGGACTGGTGAGAAAGTTGGAAGGGCCCTGGCAGGAAGGAGCTCTCATTAGGGAGGGGGGCTGGTTGGAGGGCTTCAGCCACAGGAGTGGATCAAGGATGTAGAAGTGGAGAGAAGGGGCCAGGCTGGGGCAGGGGAGAGAGGAGTCTGTGTCTGGAGCAGGAATCTGCAGAGGGCTGCTTAGAGGCTTTTCCTCTGGGAGTCAGGAGGATGGCTGTCTGGCATTCTGACTGCCTAGAGAACTGTCTCTTCTTTCTCACTGAGGGTCTGCATTGTGCAGGGTATTCTCCCCACTCCTAGAACAGGGCAAGGGGATAACCAAGGGGGCAGATAGCCATAGTCAAGTTCATATGTCACAGCATATTGGATCATCACGAGCCCTTCTGAAAGGAGGGAGGGTGCAGGCAATAATCACCAGCTCCTGGGAGAGGAAGCAGAGGGCCCGGCAAGTGAGCAGGTGTGTCGCCACTTACACTACTGTGGAAATAAGTTAGTATAAAAAAGTCCCCCTAATCTGTGACTCAGCTTCCTAACATTGTTTCTGCCAGTGGACAGAATATTTTTAACAGGAACTCTGAAAGGATGAGAAGCTCTTGATAGAAGTGTTTTTGAAAATGCAAATCAGTGGATAAACTACAACTCTTCAGAAAGAAAGGCAGGATGGTTAGTGAATATTCATATACCAGTTACCAAAAATTTTAAGTTAATCTCTACTTATTCTGTATCTTATCATAAAGTTGCATTTCTAAATAAGTGTATTTACTGAAAGAGGCAAAGACTAGTTTCCTTAGCATATTAAACGGTTTGTTCAATAGTTCTAAGGCCAGCTGACTTGTAATTGGTAGCTTTGAAAAAAAATATATTCCTTTAGAATGTTAGAGCATTTCCTGTAAAACACTGAGTTTGTTTCTGTAGAGTTGTAATTTACGACTGCTATAGGAAGTTGATTTTATTCACCAACCTTGTGATAATTAACCTGTGACCATGACCTTATTGATCAAATTATAATGAACTCAACCAGTGTGAAAGTTTCTCTTAGAATCAGGAATGTGCCTAAGAGCTTTTCTCTTTGAAAACATCTTACAAGTAAAAAAATAAGAATGTCTGTTAGGTTAATTTTCAAACATACGCAGAATGTTGATTTTCCATAAGGCCATGCTACTTCCCACCTCCGGGCCTGGGGTGTTTGTTTTCCCCCCAACCTCTGGCTCATTCTTACAGGCGTTCAGGCTCACCAAAGGCTTGGGGTCCTCCCGGAAGCCATTTCTGACCTCCGCTCGGGAGGCCTAGGGCCCTGCCTCTGCGTTCCCACAGCTTGCCTCCATCATGTAGTTTATGAGATCAGACTGAGATGGGCTGTTTACTTGAATATGTTTCCCACCTCACTGTGAGACCCCAGTGGATCGCGATGGTGTCCTCGTCTGTCACCTTTGTATCCTGTGCACAACATCCTACGGCCAAAATGTTTATTGACTGCAGTGGGAGCAGAATTGGAACCTCCTGGGACAGTGCTCTTTCCATCCCTGCCTTAAGCTGTCTTTTGAGTTTATAGTCCCTGGGGCAGAAGTGTGTGTGTGTGTGTGTGTGTGTGTGTGTGTGTGTGTGAGAGAGAGAGAGAGAGAGAGAGAGAGAGGTGTGAGGGGTGGAGGGAAGGAGGGGGGAGGGAGAGGGAACAGAGGTGAGTGGGTGACCTAGCTCTGAATGCTCTGATAAGACAGGTGAGCTGAACTGGGCTCCAAGTGACCCTCAGTGCCTAGTGTGATAGACTCTTCTGATTTTGCTGCTCCCTTAACTGCAGACAGGTTTATTGAGTGCCTACTATACCGCAGGAAACACACTAGGCAATTTACACATACGCACATACGTACGTTAACTCCAAAGCTGTAGTCCCTGCTCCTTAGAGGTCTAGGATAACAGGTAGAGCCTTGATAAATGAAATCCAGCAGCCGACTCAAACTTCATTCTAGCCACTCATTTCCACCTTTTCTGCCATCCAACCTACTCCCAGTGACTAATACGCCCTCCTTTTCCCTGCCCCGATTTGTCTTTTGGTGGAGCTGCTAATGAGCAGGGAGAGGCCATAGGAGGCTCTTGAGGAGGACTAGAAGAGGAGGAGGAGGAAATGGAGGAGGGGGAGGGGCAGGCAGCCAAGGGCGTGGTACTCTACAAACCAGGTCATTTATCTTGCATGTCCCTGAGTGGGTGTCCCAATTACTTAAGGTATTTTAGGTTCAAAGATCCGTCAAGACACCTTTTTCTAAAGGACCTGCCGAATGCCCTATATCTGTCTTGTTTCTCAGCAGGAGATAATGATGTATGGTGCATAAATCTTTGCAGAGTGCCAATTAATGCCCGGTCTCCTTCTCTGAAGTGATGTGAGGACTGATTCCTCAGGCTGGGTTCTGCTTAAAAGCCAGGGGAGGGCCTGCTCTTTGGCGATGCGAGCTCCAATCAGCTGAGAGAGATGGGATGGAGAAACGCTGCTTTTTCAGGGTGACTGGTCTGCAGAGCGAACATGCCCTGTCAATAGCAGGGGAAGCCATGTTGGGTTTTAGTTATCGTCACGGGGAAGGACCCTATTAATCAAGAGCCTAATCAGCTGGCTCTGTGATATGATGGTGAGGGTGACCATATAATTTATTGTCCAATCTAGGACACTTTTGAGCCTGAAAAGAGAGTGCTATTAATAACAGTGTCAAGAGAACAGGTGTAAGTCGGGACTGTCCTAGGCAAACCAGGACATATGGTTACCCTAAGGTAATATATTAACTTTATCAATTAATTCTTAGAAGCCCATGGAATAGGCTCACTCCACATATCACGTTCTTCAGAGGAAAGCAGGTCTCACTTGAGTGTCCCTCTCCTACATGTTTCTGCTCTGTGTGTTGAACCCACAACACACGGTATTTTGCAGGCTGATGCTTTGAAAGAACAAAGGTTTAGATGCTGAATAGGCCTGCATTTGCACTGCAGCTCTGCCACTTCCTGGCTGACCTCATAGTGTAACCAACCACCGATTGCCTGGGACTGTCCTGGTAGTAGCACTGAAAGCCTCATGATCCAGGAAGCCCGTTAGTCCCAGGCAAACCGGGACAGTTGGTCACCCTATTTGGCAACCTCACTGAGCATGGAGTGTGGGCATGGTGAGCTCTAAGCAGTCGAGATTGGGTTCCAGCCACAGTGTGGGCCACCTGAACTGAACAGTGATGATGAACTGGTACCGGAAGTGTTAGGGCGATGGGGGTCCAGAGGCAGGTGGAGACAGGCCTCCAGGAGGCAGCTGTGAAAGGAGAGATGGCCCAGAGGCTTTATTGGTCAAGTGGAGCATTGATTGTGCAATGGACAAATGTAGGCAGAATCAAAGCAAAGAAGAGAGTGATCCCAACAATGGTCAAGAAGGAGGATTGGAGTAGCAGCTGGAGGGGAGGACAGGGAGATGCATAGACAGCAGTGGAAATTCTGTGAGAATCCCCCCCCCCAAAACTTTGAGGTCACCGTGAGACACAGAGAGGAGAGCTTAGTTTCTGGCATTTGGCAAGGGGTCCAATAAGCAAGTGGATCAGGGACCAACCCCTATAGTGACCACCCAGGAGTGGTGTTTGGGACACAAGTGCCTTGTAGAGTGCTCAGTAAAACTGAATTTGTTCTCTTTTCCATTTTGTCCTGACCAGTACAATGTCCTTCCCATCTTTCCTTTACAGACATGCTATTCTTCCCCAGAGAACAGGTTTGGAGATGTGATGAAGAAAGAAAGAGTGCAAGTATCAAACAATGATAATAACACCAAAACCCACGATAATGCCAGAGAGGTGAAGCCAGAAAGAGATATACCTACTTCTTCTTTGTCTGTTTTCCTCTCTCTCTCCTCTCTCTCTCTCTCTATCACCTATTCATCTTTTCTTGTAAATGTTAATGTACTGCCTAGGGCAAGTAAACTTGCTTCTCTGAGAATCTATAGAACCATGGGGGGTTATCTAGTTAATCCTTCACATTCCATTGACTCTTAGAATTTCTGATTCCCAAATTGTATACTTTCTGAAAGAATTTTCTTTATATCTTCCCTGTGAATTTCAGAAGCACCCTCAAGGGGCCATGAGCCAAGGGTGAAGGTAAAACTCTGGCCTATGGGAGCACCAGCGGGACTGTGGCATCCTGGGGAGCACTCAAAAATTGGTCTTGCTTGGGCAGCATCAGCAGGAGTGCTGCATCCCACAGGAGCATCCAGAGGACTGCTGCATCCTCGGAAAGCACCTACAGGACTGCTCCAGCTCAGGGAAGCATCAGAAGAACACTTCTGCCTCACAGGAGCACCAGCAGGACTGCTGCAGCCCAGAGGAGTGAGTGCAGGACTGCTCTGGCTCAAGGCCAGCTGAAGCCCGACCAGACACGCAGGGTATAGATAGCTTAGCGTCCTGGCTTTGTTTTCCCTTGGGGTAGTGGGGTCCTCTTTCCTCTTTTTTCTGTTTTCTGATGCTTTCCCTCATCCCAGTGCTGATTTCCCAAGGGTGGTGTTGTTTATATGGAGGAAAGAGATGGATGGTGAGGACAAGGTATGCTGATCAGTCAAGTCTGATGGACAAGGGGCCCTTTGCAGGGGCCCCCATGGTCTGAAGGCCTTTCTACAGGTTAAGGAAGCATACTTCATGGTTCATGAGCTTCCTTGTAGAAAGGGACAGCTTCTGCCAAGACCCTGGTTAGGTTATACCCTCTTATTGCATCCCTTTTTGATGTCCAAGGTAGGGATCGCAAGGGAGAGGAAAGGCAACCAGGGAACTTGGGTGAATCAAAAGTCCTGAACCCTCTTTTTGCGTCTTAGTTTTTGCATCTGCAAAATGAGGAGTCACACTAAATCACTAGTTCTTAACTCTTTTTTATTTTTTTTTTTGTCATAAACTACTCTGAAGTTCCATTGAAAACTATGGACACTCACCTGAGAACACACAACTCTGTGTGTGTGTGTGTGTGTGTAGTTTTTTTTGTATGATTTAAGGAGATTCATAAACTCTTGGAAATCCATCCATGGATCTTATGTTTAAAACCTTAGCATTAGGTGATGTATAAATTCCTTCCAAATTTCAGCTTCTCTGATTCTCCTATAGAGAGAAGGTGGGAAGGATGAAGGAAAGGAGGGCTGGTGGTTGGTGGTCAGCGGTGGGTAGATCCACTTGATGATGGAAGCCAGTCTCTGCAGCCAGAACACCAAGTGTCTGGCCCTGGCAGCAACACCACCTCCAAATGAGCTACTGGAATGTAAGAATGCAGATTGATGAGAGTAATAAACCATTTTCAGGTTCTCTGGGCATGGGGATGGCAGGTGTGCAGAGCAGGCAATGTTCTCTGCCAGTTTTAGAGGAAGAACACCTCGGAGACTGGGCATGCACCAGTACTGGCTACAGCTAAGCCAGTGGTGGGGCGCTGCCTGCTTCCAGTCACAATATCTGCTGCCTGCATCTGGGGGCCCATGAAGTCCCTGTACAGTAGACTTCTAGCAGCTGACATCCTGAGACTTCATGTGACCTTGCTTGGGCAAAGCTACTGGGGTGGGAGTAGGAAGGTACCTAGGACACGTACAAGGCCATCATCAGCAGGGTTGTGTTTATATAGGGCATGGAGCGCTTGGTTGCTGAGCATGGGTAGCAGCAGTGAGATGGACCCTTGGGAAGTAGAAAATTTCTCAGAGGTGCTTCCTCAGGGGTGGAGCTTGTCATGCTCCTGGGATGTCCATCCTTGTCAAAAAGTCAAAGAAGGATGGGTCAAGTTAGAATGGAGCCTCTGTTTCCCAATCTGCCAGATTGTTGTCAGTTGGGCTGGGAAAACCTCACAGGGTTGCACATCCTCAGGTGAGTTTGCAGTGGCTGAGACTCCAGCTTCTCTTTCCTCCTTCCAGAAATGTAGAAAGAGGGCGTGGTCCGCTGCCTCCCATTCATTGACAGCCTCTCCCAGGGCAGTGGTGTGGTGCTCTGCTGAGCAGTTCTGCTTGGCTGAGCCAGAGGCACCCATGTCTCTGGGGAGCCAGGACCAAGAGTGACAAGAGAGTGGAATGGGAGAGAAGTACAGGGCAAAGCTGATGCTGGACCAGAGACTGGGCGGAAAAGCAGGAGTCAATATCAGGCCATCAAGGGTAGGCACAGACATGGGGGTCCGGAGACAGGAACCGAGTCAGCCTCCGACACGTTGCAGTGGCAGGACGAGGGCTTGGGAAAGCCACTTCACTTCTCTGAGCCTCAGTTTCCTCATATGTAAGATGGGACTAATCCCTCCAACCTGGCAAAGCAGTTGTTGGAATGAGAAATGATGTAACTCATTTAACACAGTTATGGCACCAAGAAGGAGCTGTAGTTAACAGTAGCTCATTATCATCACATGCCGGCTATCAAACAAGGTCCTTGGATAGGTTGGGGTGGGGTGGTTATGAAAATGAGTAAGATATACCCTCGGTTCTCAATTTGCTCATAAATTCACAATTATCATAGAAGTAAGACTGTGATGAGTGCCGTAATAAATGAAACCACTGTTGCTGAGTTTCTCCTATGACCCCATAATTGCTCACTTGTGGAAAACCTCTCAAGTGACCGAAATCCTCCCAGACAAAGATATTACAGAATCATGCTTCCAATTAATGTCTCCTAACTTGGATTACAAATGTGGGCTGGAATTTCTCAGGGTCACTGCCGACTGTTTCTTAGGTAACTGGAACTAAAGACTATGCACAATGACGTTCTTTAAGGATGGGTTAAAGCCATAGGGACATGTGTGTAGGAGGAACCTTTTCTACCATGGGCCACTGAACCACAATGGGAAAAATTGAGGACCACAGAACCAAAGAGAAGTTAGATTTTCTTTTTTTTTCCTAGACAAATACAAAGCCCCTACTTATTCACTTTCATAATTAGAACAGGTCCTTAAGTAAGTTCAACAAATGAGAAAACAACACCCCTTTGTTTATATATAATCACTTATTAATGGAAATAGATAAGGTGGGGAGGGGTGGAAAGAAACCAACCCAGGAAGGGCCAGAGATGGAAAAGTAAAGAGTGACAGGGACACACAGGGACTGGGAGATACAGAAAGGGACTCAGACTAGAAGCAAAGATAAGTCATGGCATAGAGGTGGGGGGACAGAAATGTGTGTGTGTGTGTATGTGTGTGTGTGATGGGTGGGGATGTGGGCAGGAGGGATATTCTAAGCCATACTCTTTAAATCAGGGGACAGCAAACTTTTTCTGTAAAGGGCCAGATAGTAAACATTTTAGGCTTTGTGAACTATATGGTTTCTGTCACAACAACTCAACTGTGCTGTTGTAGGGCAAAACCAGCCATAGACAATATGTAAAAAAATGGACATACTGTGTTCCAATAAAACTTTATTTACAAAAACAGATGGTTGGTCATATTTGGCCCAAGGGTGATAGTGTGTGAGCATTGCTCTAAATAGTCAATAAACAGTGATGTTTCCCCTGAGTCTTCAAGGCTGTGGTTCTCCCAGGTACCTCTAAATGGCTCTTAAGTCCAACAAGGATCATGGCTGCTGGGAGGTCCATACCCTTAGGTCCTTTCCTCCAGACAACAAAAGCGGGCACCGCTTCTACCAGAAAGGAGGATCCAGGAAGGACTGCTTCATCTTGGGTGGGTGGTGGGGTGAGGTGGGTGGTGAATGCATGCAGGCCACCCAGACCCAGCCAGCCAGCAAAGTGCAGGGCTGCAGCCCATGCCCAGAGCTCACCCAGGCTTCCTGGGGAACACCTCCCTCCAGGTGCAAGGCTTCCACTCCAGCCCCCGGCCCTGTCTTTTGTCCCAGCACATGATTCTGACCTCTGGCATCTCAAGAGTCTGCTGTTAAAAAATGTGGTACCCTAATCCATCCATTGTTGAAATTCTGGAAAGAGAAATAAATAATTTGAGGCACATGGTGGATTCATCAAGGAAAGCCCTGGGAGAGAAGAAGCAGAAGACAGCAGAAGTGGAGAAGGGAAGAACGCTCTCAAGAATTTATTTATCTCTTTGCTGTTTTTCCTGAGAGGGCCGGGTTGGGGTGGGAGCCGTGGGCAGCCTGCTCCAGGAGGCTCTGAGACAGACCAGATGTGGACGGACCTCATGGCTGTTTCTGTCTCGGATGTTTAACATTCCCGACGTTTAGATTTATATGACGCTGTTCCCCTGCAGAGTTCAAGGCATTCAGAGAGATATACTGGAAAAACACGGTGTTAATTGTTGGGGGATCTGGGATGTCATTCTGGTTCTGCTGGGCATTAGGGATTGGGCTGGACCGTGTTTCTGAACGTGCTCTGAGAGTCCTGTAAGAAGAGTCCTGTGTCCAGCGAGCTTGGGAGAAGCAGCGCTGAACCGAATTAAACAAGTTTCTTTACTGCGGAACCTCTCACACCCCTTAATATGTGGACGTGCTTTGTGAATGGCCAGCGGTCATGACCACAGTCGTGTACCTGTGATATTATCTCGCATCCTTCACGTACCTTTCCTCTTCCCAGGTTTCAGGAGCACAGCAGGGCCTAGCTCCTCTCCTCTTAGAGTGTATGTTGCATCTTCTTTTCCTCCTCTCGTCCTCTATGGGTGTGACTAAGGGTCTGAACCAGGTCCTCTGCTCTTTTCTGTGTGTCTCTCACTCTCTGCATGCTCATCATTCTCAAGGCTTCAACCCTGACTTCCACGCAGTTTAGTTTACATCTCCAGCCTTGCCTTCTTGCCAGGACCTTGATTTCCAGAGGACATTTCTCTGTGAACAACCTTCTATCCTTTCAACAATGAAATGCATAACCCTCACTCATCCTCTGCCCTTCTTCCTCTCCGTCCTCTCTCATGACTCAGTCCAGGCTCTGACTGCTTCCTACCACACGCCTGCCCCTCCCCACATGAGCCCCTTGTGTCTAGACTTTCCAGCACATGGCTAGAAAGCACATTGTTGAAATCTCCTTCATAACATTTCTTCAAAATATATAATGTCTTCCTTTTGCCCATGGAACCAAATGCAAACTTCATGGTCAGGACTCATATCACCTAAATCTCCACATGGCTTCCAGACTGAGATAAGATCCCCCCCCCCCTCAGTTTAGGACTTTAAAGTCCATTGTAAATCCCTCTCCCCTGAGGGGTTCACGTGGGTGTTACCCCTTCTCTGACTCCCCCCAGTGGATTAGCAGCACCTCACGGCTGGACATGTCCAGTGTCACCCGCAGTGCTCTAGGCACTAGAGTGTAACCTAACTAGGGTGTAAACTTTTAGGGGCAGGGTACTGTATGTTCCATAGATCTTTCATGTCCCCTGTGGGGTCTAGCAAGGATAGGGAAAATCTTGGGCATCCAGTACGTAATTTAAGGTTGACTAACTTTTTAGGTGGCTAATTGTGCTTAAACAGCAGCAAGAGCAGCAACATTGACAGCAGACATCACCAGCAGCGTTCTGGGCACAGGAAATAGCTGGACAAAGTCACTGCCCCATCCCACTAAGTTAGGGTTATCCAGAGAAACAGAACCAACACAATATATATATGGAGAGGAGAGAGAAAGAGGGTGAGATTGAGTTATTTCAGGGAATTGATTTATGTCTTTGCAGGGGCTGGCAAGTCCAAAATCTGTAGAATAGGCCTGCAGGCTAGAAATTCAGGTAAGAGCTGGTGTTGCAGTCTTGAGTCTGAATTCTTAGGGCAGTGGGCTGGAAGCTCAGGCAGGGTTCCCATGTTGTAGTCTTGAGGAAAATTCCTTCTTTTTCAGAAAACTTCAGTCTTTTTTCTTAAGGCCTTCAACTGATTGGATGAGGTCCACCCACATTATGGAGGGTAATCCGCTTTATTCCAAATCTACTGATTTAAATGTTAATCACATCTTAAAAACACCTTCACAGCAACACCTAGACTAGTATTTGACCAAACAACCGGGACTGTAGCCTAGCCGAGACGACGCATACAATTAACCATTGCAGGTCCTTTGGGGAGTCCCGCCTGCTTCTTGAAGGCGAGTTGTGTGGTTTCCTTTCAACTTGGACAGAACCACAGAGCTCCTGATCAAAGGAGAAGACTGGGGTTCTAGGTCTGCTGCTTGTCACCCTGAGGAGCAGGGCACTAGCCTGGCCTGTACCCCTGAGGAATGGTGTGCCCCACCCTTTGTCTGTAAAAGATGATAACTAAGATTCCTTTAGCTCTGACATTCCACCCTGAGCATCAAGTAGTCCCTGATCTGTAAAACAGGAGCAGTAATAACTAACACACAGCACAAGTTGACCTGTGCCAGGCACTGTTCAACATCTTTATGTGAAAATAACTAATCCTCTCAACAGCCCTATTATATAGCAGCCATCTCTGTCCCTGTTTAACAGATGAGGAAACTGAGGCATAGAGAGGTTAAGTAACTTTTCCAAGGTCACACAGCTAGGCAGTGGCAGAGCCAGGCTTTGAATTCAGGCAGTCTAGACCCAGAGTCTGAACTCTAACCACATGATGCTGTCTCCAGACCACCTCACAGGGCTGTGGTGCAGAATGGGGTAGTGGATGCAAACACTCTATGTAAAGACCTATATGGCCCTAAGATATCAGTACTATTAATGATTTGCCCCTTGGGTACTTCCAGGAGCAACCCCTCTGGGATGGAGTCTCGTAACTGAATTCCATCTGGCAGCCCCTAGCACTTTGTCAAGTACACAGCAAAACCAGGTGATGCGCAGTGAACCCTGGGGCGGTGGAATGGATCAAGGTGTGCACAGAAACCACTGCTTGATGAGATCCTAGTTTTGAGTCCATTCCCCTGGTGAGTGTGGATGGAGGAAGTCAACCCTACACCTCTTATCTTTGAAGGACATCTCCTAGTAGTTTATGTTTACTTGTTTATGCTCCTTTATCAATTTGTTGAAAAGTAGAGCACTACCTGCGTTTTCTTTTCTCCATGCAGACACTTGAGGTGGTTCAGGCCACAGATCTTTCTAGTGACAGGAGGCCCGAGTGCGTTTGGCTGCTGGGCATGAGACTGTGTGGCCGTACAGCTGGCCCCCACAACAGGAGAGGAGAGGCGAGCTCTGCTGTCCTTGACAAGACCTCCCACGATGGCCCTTCCAACTCCAAGGCTGCCATGAGGAGCCCACTCCTGGACTGGCAGACCCTCAGCTTCAGGCCTCATTCTGGCCAAATGAGTACTTTTGGTGCAAGGGGCTGAGGAGGTCAAGGGGAAGTGGAGGAGAATCTGAAGACCCCTGTCTAATAATTCTCTCTGCTTTGGTTTCTTGGTCTGCTCTTTCCTGTCGTTCATGTTCTCTAAGGTGATGGCCTCACAGGCCTGCAGCCCAGCCCCAAGGGCACTCTCTAGGGAAAAAGGAAGTTCCTGGAGGCATGGTCTGTTGCCGCCATATTCAAGCTCAGTCAGAATCTTCACCATCTCTGCTTTCTTTCACTGGAGGAGAAAGCCCTCCATATCGTGATATGGCTGGGTGGGGAACAGAATGTCCAGGATACATTCTATGTTGCTTGTGGCCAGGGTAGACCCAGATGCCAAGATCCAGGCTTCCAGAGTGCACAGTTTGTATCACAGCCTTAGTTTCCTCATTGCTCACTCCTTGCTCCTAGTCGGCAACTGAACTAGAAGCCTACCTATGCCCTGATTGACACAGTCTCTTATTTTCTTTATTCCTCATTTCCCTTGGGACCCTTGACTATTTGCTCAGTGGCAGACAATGCTAGTCATCTGCTCAACATCCACGCTCTTCTTTTTTCTTACTGGCAGATCCCCACTGAGTGCGCGGCAGCAATGTGTCTAATTAGACATAGTCCTTGAAGTTAGGGGTAGCCATGGGACCCAGTTCTAGTTGATGGGTCTACTGGCTGGGACTTTCTAGAAAGCTCTTTTATTCCTGATCAATGTGGCAAACAATTCACCTTTCCCCTTTGCCCTTCCCTTTCTTTCTGCCAGAAGCACAGAGGTCAAACTTCTTCCTGTGACCAGGAGTATGAAAATCACAGGTTGAAATGGAGGAACGGGGAGCTGGAAGGAGCCTGAGTCCTTGAAAGCTTCCTCAGGGGGTTGCAGCAGCATTAGACTGCCAACCTTGGGACTCCTTATTGCATGAGAGGAGCCAAATATAATCCAAACTGATACAACCTCTTAGGAAAGAGAGTTTAAGGAAAATGCTCATCTTCTTCATAATGATGAATTCCTCACCTGTCTGTCCTTGGCTAGTTCTTCTTCTTCCTGCTGCACTGTCTTCCCACCAGCACTGACCAGGCCAAGTAAAGGCATCCCTGATGTCCCAGCATATTATGCTGCCCCTTATTACCACAGCTAACCTTCTGGGCTTGTATGTCTTGCCTTAATCTGGGAGGAGATCTGTGGTGGTCTGAGTACGTAGGGGATGACTACATTCTGTGAAGGGAAATAGCATCTCAATCACGTGAATGCAGGAACCTCTGCACAGTTTATCTGACTACCTCGTTTCACCTAGTAACAGAAAAGCAAACCAAGAGTCGTTTTTAAATTGGCTAAAGTTTGAGTTTTGAAGACGCCTGTTCCATGTCATTCTCCAGTGGTTTGCATACTGGATTTGGTCATAAATCTCTGGTTGCCCTAGGACAGAAATGGCAGATATTTGGTTCTTTTGACACCATTCTGCATTCTACCCCCCTGGCAGAAATCATGACTCGATCATGTTATTCTTTTGTTTGTGTGTTCATTTCGAGCCCAAAGCATTTCAGAATCTTGCTAGAAACATTGCTCGAGGAAGCCATTCCTGTATCTCTGGTCAGCGTGCAGAATGGACACTTGAATACAGGTGTGTGTGCTTCTTCCAAAGGGTCTCAGGGCTTCTGTAGGTCTGGAATGCAAGGATGCTAAGCCTTTGGGGGTCTCGCAGGACTTCTCTTGGGATGAGACCGAGCCCAGTGGCTCAGGCAGACCAAAGGAAATGGGAGGATAATGACATTCTCTTTTCCAGCTGCTCCTTTTAATCTTTATATCTAATCCTCCTAAACCCCCAAATTAAAGTGTCTGTGTCCACCGTCCTGAGCCGACGTAGGGAGATGAGTGAGACTGGAGTGAAGGGGAAGCTCATCAGAGACAGCACATTCTGACTATCGGCAAAAGGGAAGTGTGACAGCCAACTTCTTGGAAGGGGACGGCAGAGCTGTAATTAAATTTTCTGATCTTGTTAGCCAATTTCTTCACTCACTGCCCCTGAACCAGAGAATGGGGAGGGAGGAAGGACACTGTTGCATCAGTGGCGGCGGGGAGGGAAATGAGCTTTTCACGGATTATTGGGTTAGTTCCACTTCTCCCACTTTTTAATTTATTTGTCTGCATGTTCTCCAGAGCTGAAAAGGCTCCAAATCCTTTTCCATTTTCTTTTAATTAGATCTGATTTTGGAGTCTGGAAACTTGGGAGGGGCTCAGGTCACAATAGCAGGATGACAACAGTTGGAAAGTCCTCGTCCCCCCATTAGATCTTTTTGAACTCTTTTTTAAGAATTTAAGATTCCTAGCGATGAGTTTCTTTTTTCTTTACATTTGTTTCTTTTTTCTTTAATAGTTATAGTACTGTTTGCATTGTTTTTCACCTTATCATTTTGCTGTCTTAGGGTTAAAAATCATGAACATTCCTCACGAATTTCAAAAGAAGAGTGTACATTCATTTCCACGGTCCTTTTCTTTGTAGTCTTCTTTTGTGTAATGGAACCCAGGTCGGGAAAGTTGGTTGTGGTCCCTCTGGGTATTTAGGAGGAGTAATACTGATTGTATAGTCTCTCTTCTTTGAAGCACAAAGAAAGAAAGAAAAAAACTGGCCAGAAAAAAGAGCCAAATGGTGGATAACCTGGTTTATCACTTAAAAACACCAGTGACTACATCCTGGGGTTAAGGGCATCTAAGGTCCCAGGTGGGAAAGCTGAACATAGAATAGTTGGTGGCTTGTGAAATAACAAGAACGTATTTCTTTGCTGCAGCCTGGACATATCGTGCGGCAGCAGATACTCTTTCAGATGGATTGGTGCCAAGATAGTATGCATGCCTGCTATCCACGGAGGCCTTCTATGGGCCCTCTGCACTGAGAGCATTCATTTTACAATTCACTCAGGGAAAGAGGCACTCTCTAAAGTCCTGCTTGGTGGCTCAGAACATATGATGCTACAGGGCATGTATGGGACAGTCTACAGGGCATCTAGACTACAGAATCTATGCAAAGAGCACTTTGGGAAGCCAGATTTGGGCACTTCAAATTGGTGAGTAGCCATCCTCCAGAGAAGCTGAAATTGAGGTTCTAAAGAGGCCTCTATGACTGCTGACTGGGAGAAAAAAGACATAAGTATTCAGTGACCGTGGACCAAGAAAAATGATTCAAATGTGAGCCCAAATTGAAAGCCACAAAGGCTGAAACTGAATTATAGGTTTTGTTTTGAAGTCAAGTTGTTTTGTATGTGGGCAACCCAAAGGAGCCTGCTCTAGGATTAGTAAAGCAGGGATTCTTAAATTTTGTATTTTATAGATATTTCATGGGCTCCTGAGAATCCCAGATTACCCAGCTGGTATTCTTTGTAGCCTGTCATGAAAATGCCAACATATCACATGTGAAGACAGCCGGCAATTTAGCTCTGAATCCACCAGTCCAGCATGGGCCTGGCATGTGTTGAAGGATGAGATTTTCCCAGGGAGCCTGGAGGGATCACAGATGGCCTACGGAAGACATGGCTTTTGACTTGGACCTTGAGGGATGAACAAAGTTGAAACTTGAGGACATGGGAAAGGAGGAAGAGTGTTTTCAGCAGAAGGAACTGTAAGTAATGGCATAGAAAGAGAAAAATATGATAGACACATGAGGAGGAGAGAGAAAGTTAGCTTGGGAAACATAAGGGTCCATGATGGGATGCAGTAGAAGAAAGGCTGGAAAGGTAGGTCAGAGGTGAATTACAGACAGCCCCAAATGGGCGACTTGCATGTGTATTTTATTGTGTTTGTAGGAAACGTGGATGTGGAAGGCTGGTGAGCAGGGAAGGATGGGAACGGTGCTTAAGGAAGAATAAACTCTCTGAACCTCAGTTTCTTTGTAAAATGAAGGTGCTGGTCAAACTGTTGTCTCAGATTCTTTTCTCTAAGCTTCACCTCAGCTGCTACAGAAAGAGAGAACAAATGGCTGACAAGTTCTGGCTACCCCTGTTCTAGACAACTCTGTCTTTCTCCCTTTCCTCAGAATGATAAGGGTTGGGGGAAAGGGGGAGACGGACAGAGAGAAAGTGAGAGAGAGAGAGACTGCAAAACAAAGGGGTTCTAGAATTCATAGGTAAAGGACAAAAATCTTAAAAAAGTCTATGGAGAGCGAATCCTTAAGAATTAGTGTTATTGTTGTTATTATCACTTCTTTTGATAAAAGTGGTGCTACTTAAGGGCTCTTGCTGAAAGAAAGCAAAAAGAATTCTAGTATTTTGAAGTAAAATTTTGGAGAGCTGTCAGAGTTACAAAACAGTTGGGAGACAGATCTTTGGAAACTCAGATCCACAGAAACATCTGAGGCAGTTTGGTTAAGATGCACATAAAATACCATATTAAAGCACACGCGGAGTGTGGGGCCCTCACCTCACTATAGCTGCCGCCGCAGATTCTCCTGGCTGCCTCGGCCCGGCCTGCTCTCCATCCGCCCTCTCTTCCATGAGAGAGAGAAAATGACAAAAAAACCTCTTTGTCTCCCCTTGAATCACGGAATCATTGCATTTTAAGGCTAAGAGGAAACTAGAGCCTTCAGCTATTTTACAGATAACGAAATTCCTATGAATTCAGACTACACCAGGAGGACTGGGACAGTGAGACCCAAGCGTGGATTATGTAACCAATGTGTAAGGCAGGAGTAGTGTGCAGATGTGAATAAAGATGGATAAACCTTCCCCATGAGGCACTGACCCTAACTCTCCACAAACTCAGTGGTTACAAATGGGCTTTAGGACTTGGAAACTGAGTGGATCTGGGACTCTGGAATGGGGTGAGGCAGGGACGATTCCAGGAGGGGGATGTCACATGATCTCTCAAATCTACCCAGTTCCATGTGGCCCCCCTTAGGCCTGGATTACTGTGAGGGCAATGAACTTGAAGGAGGACAACCCCCTCCATACTCAGAGCATTCTCTCAGAGTGCTGAGCTCCTCCAGGCAGGTGGCCTCATTGGCTTTGACCCACACTGGCCTTGACCTACATTGCCCTGCCCGCCCTCAGACCTTGGCTGCCCTCAATGGACAAAGATCAGGGAGGAAATGGCTAGAATCGCCTGCCAGATCAGACCTGGCACCGGAGAGATGGCTGACCAGAGCCCCAGGGCCTCCTGCCTATGGCTCTAGCCCTTCACAACACCAGCTCCAAAAGAGTGGAGAAAAACTCATGGAAACCAATACGTGGTATTGCCTGTTGTGGATATCAATCATTTATTATGGACATTAAGCCGAATGAAAGCACAAGAAGAGACAGTAATGACTTTTGAACAAATATTAAGCATGTAGTTTCTGATTTCAGACTGATACATTACAAAAGCAGGGCTCAAACACCCGAGAGCTAATAAAGACATATCAGGCTTTCATTAGAACAGATATTAGAATGAAAGTACAGCTTCAACACATTTTTATACAGTGAAATATAGCATGAGCAGTGCTTTCATTAGGGATGGAGAAATCAAAATTTAAAACCAAAGTCTACTTAGAAGTTTTTCTAGTGATCATCAATTCAGCATTCATTTCCAATATTAATAACTCAGCTAGCCCTGGCAGGAGGCTTTTCTCTGCTGAGTTAATACATTTTTCCGTGAGCTTTCATTTGATTGATTGCATCATAGTGAGTGTGACCACGTAAGAAGTTGCCCTGGAAATATGATTCTCTGAAGCAACAGTCAAAGAACAAGGAATTGCTGAGGATGGACACATTCTAGTTTAGAACTGTTTATGACAGTTCTAAGAAAAATGAAATCAAAATAGATACAGGAGAAGGGGGACTGTTGGCAACCTGTAACAAAAAGTTCAAGGTTGTTTTGTGCATATTGCATAGGCATTTGGGGGGAAGTATTTTGACCTTAAAAATTCAGTAGAGGGGCTGCCTGGTGGCGCAGCAGTTTAGTTCGCGCTTGGCAGCCCGGGGTTCGCGGGTTCGGATCCCGGGCGCCCGCCGACTCACTGCTTGTCAGCCGCGCCGTGGCGGCGTCCCATGTAGAGGAAGATGGGCACGGATGTGAGCCCAGGGCCGGTCTTCCTCAGCAAAAAGAGGAGGATTGGAGATGGATGTTAGCTCAGGGCTGGTCTTCCTCACAAAAAAAAAAAAAAAAAAAAAATTCCAGTAGAATATTCTTATCTAGCAGGGAAAATAATTTTAATAAATAAACATAAGCAGCAGAGTCAAAGGTAAGGTGCGTCAGCTTCCTTGTTCTCCATTTAAACCTATGGGTTTAGGAGCCACACGCTGAAAACAACTCCAGGGTTCAGGCTCACAGATGCAAGAGAGGGAGGTGGGGCTCTGCTGAGGACGCCCCTGCAGGGCGCCTGTATTTGTTCTTAGGAAGCTAGTGAAGGCAACAAGCTCTTGGAATGTTCTTGTTGGGATGAACCTTCTCATTGCCCCCCTCCTCATTTCCTTGTTATACTATGAACAAATTAGCTCCATAATTTACAAAGCCCCCAAAATAAAAATGCAGATCAGGACCCCTTATTCAAAAATAATTAAGAATTTCAAGAAGGCAACACACAGCACGAAACCAAGCGTGGGGCCTTCTGAGTGCCGGGCCCTGTGTGACGGCACAGGTCACGGGCACATGAGGCCAGCCCTGACTGTCAGTGGGGGAGCAGGGGCCACAGTGGCTCAGAGTTGTCCTGCAATGGACCTCTTTACTCTTCTTACTGTTACTAGCAGCCCTTGGGCACCATAAGGTTGGGCACAGGAGAAAGGAAGGGAGAGCACATGCAGAAATCACGCCATGCCCTGCTTTGGTAGGAGGGTGGTCATGTCCTTCCTTCTTGGTTTCCCTTCATTAGCTACACGTGCAGGTGTCTCCTGTGACCCCAGAATCCTTTATTCACGTCATCTCAAACACTGAACATATACAGTGCCAGGTACTGTGCCAGGGACTGAAGACACAGAGATGAACAAGACAAGGTATTTGTCCTTCATAAGCTCCATCTGGTGATGAGAGAATTTGACTTTTATCTGAGAAATGGCAGTCGCATTTCATGCGAAGAGCTGGAGAATGTGAGTTGTCATTTTCTGATAGAAAGAATAAAATATCAGCTCAGTTGGCATCGGTTTATCACTTTTCAGGGAGGAAGATGACATGGAAAGGCACAGATCCTGTAGTAAATGAGCTGTCTTCATTTATCAGTGGTTTTGGGTGGAAAGGGAAAGGTGAATTGATCTTTACAGGTCAAGACTACAGGACCTGCAGAGGGAGGTGGAATCTGCTGAGGAATGGACTCAGCAACTTCCAGAACTTACTGGGGTCCATACCTTGACTCCTACCAGTTGTGCATGATGCCATTTGTGATTCAGTACAAAGTGGCCTCCTTGGTGTGGCCTCCACCTTGGGGCAGTCATCCTGGTGAAGTGGGCAGGAGTGTGAGGAGTTTTATGCAGACAGGCCTACATGGAGAAACGGCCCAGTAAACTTGATTTTATCACAATCTATGCCTTATCAGACAAGTCCCAGAAGGGACATTGAGTCTGTTTAACACCTTTAATCATGGCTTCAGTTTCTTTTACCTCAAGAAAGCTTTCTTAAGAAGGGGATGTTTCTCCAAGTCCGTGAGGAATGAACCTCATGGCTGCTGGCTTCAGAACAGTGTGTTTTTTTGGTTTGTATTTAATTGTGACAGACTTTTTCTTTCCCCTTCTGTGAATCTTAACTAGAACACAACAGATTTCTTTTCGGTATGGTTGAAAACATTCTGATTTTCATCTTTTCTGTAAATATTTTGAAGATGGGCAAAGACAATCTTTAAAGGCAGCTCTTAGAAATATTTTTTTCTCCAACTGTGTTTACAACATATTAAACTAGATAAACATTCTAAAGACAAAGATGTTGGTTCTTCTATCTAAATAATGTCAAATAAACGGTCAAGTGGTAGGTTGGGGGATGTAGCATATGTGGTTGGTTTGCTGCATGACCTGGACTCCATGGGGATTCTAGCAGCTAATATCCCTCTATCCACAGCACATTTCAGTGTGACATGCAGATTGGTTCTTCCCTGGTCTTAGATGGAATTTTGGATAAATTCATAACCTTGTTAAGGTGACTTTCAGGTGACAAAATGTGTTCTGACCAGCTCCAGTCTCAAGAAAGTTCTCATCAATAGTTAAAATGTCCCGTCCACTTCTATGTCATATAACTCCAAACTTTTATCAAGTTTAAAGCATCTCCCCTCTGTGAGCATTCCCAGGCTGCTTTGGGCTGGGAAGTCTGGAGTGGGGTTGGGATGGCAACCACTTCTTCTCTCTTTGGATTGTGATTATCATTATTTGGATTGTTTATTGATCACAATTCTTTACTCCCTCGCTCTGCCATGTGCTCTTTCAGTGCATTAGTGTCCTAATTAGGGCAGAGTGTCCTTTGCCACCCCATTGATTTTGATTTTGGACTTGGTCAATGGAAGGACAGTAGTTCTGAAACAAGCAGAGTTGATAAGTGCCTGAGCAGTCTGGCCTGGTCTCTCATTCTCCTGTGACCGCAGGGAGAAGGTCATGCCTCAGGGAACCACTGTCCCTTCGGCCAGAATGCAGGCAGACCCCGTTTAAGATCGCTTAGCACAGCTGACAAAAGCACTGGACACCATCCTTTGGAATGTAAGGATAACCGGCATTAAGTATTTTTCTTTTTCACCTTTGGGACCTCGGGAGGAATTGAGACAAAAATAATTCCATTGTTACATCCTGATATATAATGTATATTTTCTTCTGTGTAACTGAGAGAAAGTGTAGAGCCACCCTGGCTGCAGGGTGTGTGAAGCACTCCGCACAGGGCCCGGCACGTGGTCAGCACTCATTAAACAGAAACTTCTTGTGGTTATTAGTATTATTAGTTGACATTTTTTCTTCAGGAACTGAAGTACCCAAGGACTTCAAAATTACTGTTTGTGAAGAAGGAGGATGCCTGGGAGTTTCCTAGCTTTGGAAGCTATTCTGGGCAACTCAAATACTGCTGATTGTATTTCTCACTGGATATTACTCCAGGGTTCAGGACTGGAGAGATAGAAGGTGTACAGCCTGTTTGTAGTCAATGCTACTACTTTAAGAGTGTGTGTTTAATCTGTGGGCTCTTTATTTATTCTCAGGACATCCGTTATGTGCCTGAGCTGGTCATCTTCCATTTGCCCCTTCAAATTCACTCTTCGCCCTTTTCAACCTTGCTCTGTGTGCAGGGAGGCTGACCTGGATGGGCTGCTTCAGCTGAGCTCCCTTGTCACTTGGCTGTCAATTGGGCTCAGCCAATGGGGATTACCAGAGGGGGATCAAGGTGGGAGGAGAGAGGGATCAGGGTGTTTGTCTCCGTGGCTTCCTCCCTACTGAACTGGAGTTTACTTCATCCTTCTGCTAAAGACCCCAGCTCCTGCCAGGAAGTTCTCTTCCTGGAGCTACTCTCCCCATGTTCCCATAACCCCCTGCTGTTGCTAGTCACAGCTACTGCATTGTAGACAAGGCTACTGCTTTTTTCTTGTGATTTCTCTGAACCGGTGCTTCTCAATCTTGGTTGCACATTACAGTCATCTGAGGAGTTTTAAAAAAATTCTAATCTGATGACCAGGCTGTGTTCTGGACCAGTGCTGTCCCTCAGAAATATAATTTGAGCCACATATGTAATCTTAAATTTTCTAGTAGCCACATTATTAAAAGTGAAAAGAAACAAATGAAGTTAACTTCTATAATATATTTTATTTAACCCAGTATGGCCAAAATATTACCATTTCAATAAGAATCATTCTAAAAAATCATTATTGAGGTATTTTGCATCTCTCCCTTTTTTTTTTTTAAAATAAGATTTCAAAATCTGGTACATATCTTACACTTAAAACACATCTCAATTTGGACCAGCCACACTGCAAATGCTCAGCAGCTACATGTGGCTATCTTACTGGATGGTGCAGGTCTGGACGAATTGGATCAGATTCCCTGGGGGTGAGACCCAGGCAGCAGTAATTTTTAAGACTCTCCAGATGTTTAATGTGTGGCAAGCTTGAGAGCCACTGTCCTAAACGCTGCCCACATCTTTGTAAAGAGCCCTTTATTAAACTCTCTTTAAACCACCTAATTTGAGAATGTCATCTATTTAGTGCTTGTGCCCAGCCCTGGCTGGGAATACGGAGATGATTTAGGCAGAATGCCTGCCCTCTGGGAGCTTCCAGTGTTGAGCAGAAGACAACCAGGTCAGCAGGCCATTACAGTGTGAGGATGGGCTGGATGACCCTGGAAGCAGAGCAAGTGCACCTTTAGAACACCAGCAGATGGGACCATCAAAAAGAGAGAAAGGCGAATTTTATTGGAATTCCTTACACTTCGTTTTTTTGAATGATACATTGTGCAGTATTTCTCTCTTCTAGTTTTAAAAGTGGGACCCTGGGCCAGGGAAGCTCCAGAGAATGTTCTCAGCCCTGGCTGCACATTTGCATCACCTGGAAACTATAAACAAGTTGTCAAAACTAGTGGGTGAAAGTTTGATAAGAAACAGGATATTAACATAATCTTTAAGTATCTTTCCACAAGATACATAGGGTTATATAGAGAAAAATAGAAACATTACAGTGGAGAAGGCTGACAGACACCACCTAGACCAGGTGGTCAAAGTTAACATATTGGAATGGGACAAATTGATGTCGTGGGCCTCCTGCTATGACACACCATCACTTCTGTGGGATTGCTGCCCCAAGTAGGAAACTTGGATCTAAAAGTGAAGAACATCAGACAAACTTCAATTTGAGGGACATTCTACAAAATGACTGGCTTGTGATCCTCAAAAATGTCACTGCCATGATAGACAAAGACAAGAAAAATAGAGGATTAAAGTGTTTCTGGCTTCATCTACACAGGAGGAGGTGAAATCGGGGGATTGATCCATAGTCTCCTCTGAAGATCGAGGAGGGTATGTCCAAGTGTATGGGAACAGAAAGCCAATGAGACCATGCAGCTCTTGCCTCAGGGCCTTTGCACTGGCTGTTCCCTCTGTTTGGAATGCTCTTCTCCAGGCATCTCCATACCTTGCCCAGCTCCAGGTTTGATCTACACTTAGTGAAGTCTTCTCTGGCCACCTCATCTAAAATTGAGCCCCACTCTGACATTGCCCATTCTCCTTCTCTGCTGTAGTTTTCCCTGTAACACTTACCATCATCTAACGTGCTACAGTTCTTATTTACCTTATTTATTGTCAGTCTATCCTCATTAGAACAGAGAATATCACATTATCCTCCCACAGTGATTGGCTTAGGGATGGTTGTGTGACCCAGTCAGAGTTAATAAGAAGAAATGAGATTGTGCTGGAATATTGAGAGACCAGCACATTCTTTTGTTCAGTTGGTCTTGAGCCTGTGAGCCTGGCTTTGCTGAGTGCCTAATGCAGCTTGAGAATGAAGCTTATATAGCAGGAGGCAGGGCCAAATGGGGGAGCAGACCAAGCCTGAAGGCATTATTTGAGCTCATGGATCAAGATGGGCTTACAGCCAGACCTACACAAATGTACTGTGTGAAACAAGACTTTCTCTCTTGGCTTCAGTCAGTCTGAGCTGGTTTTTCTATCAGTGGTAACTGAAAAAATCCTGCCTGATACACAGAGCAACCTGCTGGTTCTGATTTGTCTTCCACGTCTCTGCTTATAGGAAAGGAATGCTGACCCAAATGGCTGGGCAGCTGGTTACATGGTTCTGTGTAAATGGATCAATTGGCTTTTGGTTGGTAAGAACTGAGGCTTTTGTGAGTTGATTGGTATCAGCCAGGCCCAAGATTACCTTTCCTGTGCTGACAAGATTGAAGTTCTGGTCCCACTAACAAGGCACAGACTCTGGGATGTGAGAATTAATTAAGGCCCGTGAATGAAGGACACAATGGGAGGCCTTGAGTGGCCTTCACTGTAGGCATCTTGAGAGGACACCATTTATCTCTGGAACATGCAGATGGTCTGTAGATCTACGCCAGACTGCCTGCATTAGGCTCTCCTGGGGAGATACGTGGCAGATTGATTACAAAAATGTTCCTAATTTTCACTCTTCCCAAAACCCATCCTTCTTGAAGTGGGACTTCGCACCTCCACCCATGAAGAGGTAGAGTCAATTCCCTTTCACCATGAATCTGGACTGGCCTTATGACTTGCTTTGGCCAGGAGTGAGATGGAAGCGACAGCGTGCCTGTTTCAAGCTTAGGCCTCAAGAGCTCTTGCTTGCTTTAGCATTCTCTCAGAACCCCTGTGAGCATGCCCAAGGCCAGCCTGCTGGAGGAGGAGAGACCACATGGACAGGAGCCCAGTGGCCCCAGCCAAGCCAATTCCCCCAAAAGTGAGAGAGTCTAGCCTAGGTCGGTAGAACCACCTGCCCAAACCACAGATGACCACAGATGCGTGACTGAGCCCAGCTAAGACCAGGAGAACTGTGCAGCTCACCTGTAGATTCCTGAGAAATAATAAATGCTTACTGCTTTAAGCCACTGGGTTTTGGGGTGTTTTGTTATGTAGTAATAGCTAACTAATATTACTTGTAAAAAAGTCTCATTCCCAGGCTCTATCATCTGAGATTCTAATTCCATTAGCCTGGGGTAGAACTTTAGGATCTTCATTTTTAAAAAGTTTCAATGTTATTGCCCACCCAGGCTCTGGAAGCGATTAGCAACACACCTCCCACCTGGAAGTTCTGCAGGCGTGTTACACACACAGGCTCCCGACGTTACGGCCAGCCCTGCAGCGGCTCCTCTTGAAAACAATTGGTAAGCTCCGGCAGTGGCAGACTCCTCAGGTGAGGAGGTCCTGAGATGTGGGTGGGAAGGGAGCTCAGGGAATCCCGGCAGCTGCCGCAGAAGACGTCGAGGAAATAAAAAAGCATCGAGGTTTCTGGACACTCAATTTGAACTCTGTTAAATGAAACACAGGCCCTTGGAGAGAAGTGTTTGTTCTGGATTCGGCTGTGCTCTGCTCACAGAATGGCCTGCAGGGACAGATGTGTCACAGGCACGCAGGTGTCTGGTTTGAGATGGAGGACTCCCGCCAGCCTGTCTGCGAGCCAGACAATTTTGTAATTGAAGGTGAGCCCGACCTGAGCACTCCTGGGCTCTGTGGACAAGGCCACTCAGCCTGGCCTTTGAGTGAGCGCATCGTCGCAGCGTGTCTGCCTTCCCGCATTCAGGCGGTGCTTGTTTCATTGCGGCCCCTTCCATTTGGCTCCTGGGGGGCCATGGGATGATGTCAGGGTCCCCCACATCTGTGCAGTGACAAACAAGCAACAAACTAAAGTACTAGTTCCCAGAGGCTCACACCTGTCTCTCCAAGTGGTCTGTTTCATCCTGAGACAGTTCTGACCATGAGCAAGTTCCTTAGACATTTAATGGTGAAACACTGCAGAAGGCGATCCATGAAAGGGGCAGGAAAAAAAGATCATCACTGTTCTTTTAGCATGGATCTAGAAACAGCAGCCAATACGATTATAAGAAAAAAGAAATAAGTATTAATATTAGAAAGGAGAAAGCAAAATTACCATTATATGCAGTTGATATTATTCACATACAAACCAAGAGAATTGATGGAAAAATTATTAGAAACAATAAAAGAATAATAAGGTGGCCAGGTAAAAAATCAATATACAAAGATCAATAACCTTTTTATAGTGAAGTGTATCATATATAGAAAAGTATCTGTGTGTGTATATGTACAATTAAAAAATATATAATTTAAAATTAAGGGAGTGACTAATGCGTTCTGATCGCATCCCCTTCTTCCCTCCAGCAGTGTCCATTTTTAATCATTGCTTTACTTTATTTAATTTACAGTGTTGCAAAAATTGCATATATCCCTAATTAATATATTGTTAGTTTTGCTATTTTTTAAAATTGAGGTATAACTGACATATTATATTAGTTTCAGATGTACAACATAATAATTCAATATTTGTATATATTGCATAATAGTTTTGCTATTTTTGATTTGCTTCTTTCACTCATCAGTATGTTTCTGAATCATCCATGTTGATGGTGTAGCCATAGTTTATTCACTTTCTTTGCTCTATAGTATTTCATCATGTGATGATATTTATAGTACTTATTGATCGAATTTAGTGTGAAAATTTGTTTTTTTTTTATTTTATTTTTTTTATTTATTTATTTTTTATGATTTTTTTTTATTGATGTCTTAGTTTATAACACTGTGGGGTTTTAGCTGTACATTTTTGTTTGTCCGTCACCTTGTGGATGTAACCCTTCACCCCTTGTGCCCGCCCCCCACCCCCCTTCCCCTTGGTAACCACCAATGAAAATTTATGTTTTTACTTCAGAAAATGTTATGTGTTTGAATTTGGGGTGTTGCATCACATATACATATAAGTATATATACGTGTATATGTATGTTTATATGTGTGTATATACATACATATATACATGTGTACATATATACACATGTACATTCTATTGTCTTTCCAAAATTTAAAAATAATTTACCACGAGCATTTTGGAGAAAAGGTTATTGACCTGTACTGTAATTTATTCATTCATTCCTGTATTGATGGACATTTGAATTGTATACTAGCTGCCATGAGTGTTCTCGCACGTGTCTTTTGGTACATGTGTGCAAGAGTTTCTCTAATATGTAGACTAGGAGTGGAAATGCTGAGTCATGAGATGTGCACATGTTCAGCTTTGAAAACCCAGTTGTCAAAGATAGTTAAACAAATATTTTGTGTGTATGTGAGGAAGACTAGCCCTGAGCCATCCGTTGCCAATCCTCCTCTTTTTTGCTGAGGAAGATTGGCCCTGGGTTAACATCTGTGCTTATCTTCCTCTATTTTATATGGGACGCCACTACAGCATGGCTTGACAAGCGGTGTGTCAATCCACCCCAGGGATCCGAACCTGCAAATCCCAGTCCCCCAGAAGTGGAGTGCACGAACTTAACCACTATGCCACTGGGCTGGCCCTGTTAAACAAATTTTTATGTCTACTGACAGTATATAAAAATTCCCTTTGTTCATGTCCTCACTGGCATTTACTGCTGTTAGATTTTAAAATTTCTTCAATCCGTTGAATGGATATTTGTATATCCTTGTGGTCTAAATTTATATTTCTCTGGTTACTAACTAAGTTGGGCATCTTTACACATGCTCATTGGCCATTGAGATTTCATCCTTTGTGAAGTGCCTGATACATCTTTTGCTTATTTTTCCATTGAGTTTTGCCTTTTTCGTATTTATTTGTAAGAATACTTTATATATTGAATATACAAATCCTTTATTGGTTATATATATTGCAAATATCTTCTTCCATTTGTGGCTTATCTTTTTCTCTTTCTCAATGCTATCTTTTGATTAACAGAATTTGTTTATTTTAATTTAGTTGAATTTATTTAACTTTAAGTTTTGTTTTCTTTTGGCGTCTTAATAAATTCATTCCTACCCTGAGGCCATAAAGACATTTTTCTGCTAAAGTTTTATAGTGTTAACTTTTACAGTTTGGATTTGAATTTACTTGAAAATAAGTTTTGTATATGGTGTGAACTAGGTGTTAAATTCCCTTTTCTTTTCTATAAGGATAATCCATTAATCCAGCTCTATTTATTGAAAAATCTTTCCTTTCTCCACTGATTTACAGCATCACCTCTGTCATAAAGAAAGTATACACATATGAATGGGTCTATTTTTGGGTTTCTGTACTGTTCCATTAGTCTATTTGTCTCTCCCTGCATCGAAACCATATTGCTATAATTATCACAGTTTCATAATAAATCTTGATGTTTGATTCTTCTTTAAGTGTGTCTTAGATATTCTAGGTTATTTCTACTTTTATATAAATTTTAGTTATTTGTCAATTTTCACACACACACAAACACAAACATAACGGGTAGAACTGACATCTCTATAACACTCAGTCTTCCAAACTATAAGTAAAAGATCTCTCTTCATTTATTTAAATCTTATCTACTGTCTTTCAATAAAGTTTTATAATTTTCAACATGGAAGTCTTAACACATTTTGTCAGCTACCTGATTTTTTTTTAAATACTGTTGTAAGTGGTTGGTATCATTTAAAAATTTCACTTTCTAACTGTTTATTGCTGGTGTACAGAAATGCAATGGATTTTGTAAATTGTTTTTTAAACAACACAATTAACAGGCTTGAGTTAATATAGATGTATTTAGAAATCTTTACCAATTAACTGTAGAATGCATACTTTTCTCAAGTTCACAGAGCATTTACAAATATTGACCATGTTCTAGGTTGCAAAACAACTCTGAAATACCAAAGAATCTGCATCATACACACCACATTATATGTCCACAATTTAAGGACAATTATGAAAACAACTCAGGGCAAAAACTCATGTCTTTAGAAAATGGAAGGCATTTCTAAATTGATCAGAGGAAATACCATAAGGAGAAACAATAACAGTACTCAGAATTAAATAGTGGTGAGAATACTATGTACCAAAACTCGTGAGATAGCTTAACAGTACTTAAGGAGAAATTATATGAGTATTCTTAAAAACATATTAGAAGAATGGCTGACATTTAATGATCTAAGCATCAAAGTTATACAAAGTTAAGAACTTAGAAAAAGAACAGAACAAATACAAAAAAAATAGAAGTAATGAGATAATAAAAATAAAAGCAGAAAACAAATATATGTTAAAGAAGATCAACAGAGCCAAAAGTTGGTTCTTTGAAATGGATCCAGAAAATGATAAAACACATACATAAAACAAATTTAGGATTGAAAAGGGGGACAATTTAAAGATACAGCATACATGTAAAAAGATAGTAAGAGAATCATGTGGGTGGCTTATACCTATAATATTAAAAACTTTCTTAAAACATGTAGGAAATATAATTAATCAAAACCTGATTAATGAAAATAGAAAATAATCTTTCCACAAAATAAACAAGCAGACTCAGGCAGTTTATTGGTGAATTTCTGTAAACTTTAAAGTAGCAGATAAGATTAATCTTATACAAAGTCTTCTAGATAATTGAAAACAATGGAATACTCCCCAATTCAATGTATAATACTAAAATAACCAGGATTCCAAAATTTGACTGAGAAAGTAAAAGAATAGTAAATTACAGGCCAATTGGCTCATGAAACTAAGCACAAAAACAAAACAAAACCAAAAAGCCAAAATATTGGCAGATTGAATCCAGGCAATATACATAAATATATAACAGATTGCATCAAAAGTTTTATCCCAGGAATTCAAGGTTGGTTTAATGTTATAAATTCCATTAATGAATTCAATACATTAATAGTTCAAGAGAGGAAAACAAGATGATAATCTCAAAAGATGCAGAAAAAGCATTTGACAGAATTCAAAATCCACTTATAATAAAAACTTTGTGTGAATTAGGAATAGAGGGATGGTTTCCCTAAATATTGCAATGTGCATCTTTGATTTACAAAAATCTAATATTAATTGGCACTTTTCCACATCCAAAATAATGCAAGGACCTTAGCACACTTTAATTTTCATTTACCCTCTCTGACTTATATGCATGTTTAAATTTAAATACAAGGACTTTAAGTCCTTTGGACATTGTATTCTGGTTTTATACTCAACATTCATGTAGATTTATCTCCTATTTTGTTGATCTTTATTCTACCCTAAATTTCTAACCTTCCACTAGCAATCCTTCTTCTTCCGCCCCTAGAGAACTCTTAGTATTTTCTTTGGTGAGAGTCTGCTGGTGATGAATCCTCTCAGATTTTCTTCTGTAAGTCTTTCTTTTTTAACTTTTGTTTTGGAAGGGTACTCTTGTTCAAATTCTAGGTTGAGAGATTTTTCCTTTTTCCTGAGCACTTTTAAGAGCTCATTCGGCTGGATTTGGGCTTCCATTGTTTCTGTTGAGAAATTTAACTTGTGGTTTTATTATTGCTCCTTAGAGCCTTATCTAACATCTTTCTCCAGCTGCTTTTAAGATTTTCTTATTGTCTTTGCTTTGAGAGAGGTTTATGATGATGTGTCTAGTGTTTTCTTTTTGCTTTCCTTTGTCTGTGGTTCAGAGGGCTTCTTGAACTTCCTGATTGATGTCTTTCACAAGTCTTGCAAAGTTCACAGCCTTTATCGCTTCAAATATTACTGTCTATCTTGCCTCCTTCTGAGAATCCATTTTAACATAAATTTGGCTTTACACAATCCTCAATATCTTTCATCCTGTCTTCTTTTTTCTATCCTTTTGTCTCTTCATGCTTTATTCTGAATATTTTCTTCTAACAACTTCCAAGTCACAAATCCACTCTTTAGCTGTTTCCAATTTGCACTTAAATCCATCCAATGAGTAATTTATTATTTTTTTATTCTATTATACTTTTAGTGTTAGGATTTCCATTTGATTCTTTTTTATAGTTTCTAGTCCTCATCTGAAATTCTATTTCAAAGTCTGTTTCAGATAACCCCAGTATTTGGATCTCTTATTATTCTGTCAAGGAAAAATCAGTGCTGACGACTGGGCTAGGTTCCCTGGGTCTCTGTTCTCCCCCAAATCCTGACTAGGAAATTCTTCACTATTTTGTTAGCTTTCTAGTTCTTTAAGCAGTTTTTTTAGAAAAAAACATTTGGTCCAGTTCTTATAGTATCTTAGAGAAGGATTGATCTGAATTACCTAGTCTACCATTTCAGAAAGTGAAAGTCAGTAGATCTTGACTTTTCTGGTTTTGTTTGTTTTTACCGTCTGCATTTATTACTTTTATAATTTTAAAAAGTTCATATTTAAAAAATATGGTAGATCTATATGCTCTGACTGGTGATCTAGTGGTTAAGAGTCAGTGCTCTTACCGCTGCAGCCTGAGTTGTTTTCTGGTCAGGGAACTACAACACCCGTCCGTTGGTTGTCATACTCAGGCAGCTGCATGTTGCTGTGATGCTAAAATCTCTGCCACTGGTATTTCAAATACCAGCAGGGTCACCATGGTGGACAGGTTTCAGTAGAGTTTCCAGACTAAGAGAGATGAGGAAGAAGGACCTGGCCACCTGCTTCCAAAAGAATTGGCCATGAAAACCAGATGAATAGCACCAGAGCATTGTCTGACATCGTGCCGGAAGGTGAGAGGATGGCACAAAAACACCCAGCAGGGTTCAGCTCTGCTGTACACAGGGTTGCTAGGAGTCAGAATCGACTCTATGGCATCAAAAACAAATATGCTTTGACATGGAAAGCTTTCTAAGGCAAAAAGTGCAAAATAAAACCACAGAACGATATGTATACAATAATGTTAATACCAATATCTAACATTCATTGAATGCTTATTATGTACCAGGAACTGTCCAAAGGGCCTTAGATGTATTGGCTAATTTACTTCTCAGAAGATTCCTAAGGGGTATTAGCTCCATTTTACAGATGAGAAAACTGAGAGGTTAATGAACTTGCTTAAGGTCACACTCCTAGTATATTATAGACTCAGGATTTGAATCCAGACTCTCTGACTCCAGAGCCCCTGCTGTAAACCACTGTATTCATTATACATGACATATGGCATGCTCCTCCACCCCCAAATTGTCCAAATAATATACCAAACCATTAACAATGGTTTCTTATGGGCTTTGAAGATGAGTGCAATTTTACTATTTTATTCCGTATCTGTGCTATCCATTACGGTAGCCACTAGCCACATATAAGTATGTAAACTCAAGTTAATTAAAATTAAATAAAAATAAAAATCAGTTCCTCAGTCTCAGTAGCTATACATTTCTAGTACGTTCAATAGCCACAGGTGGCTAATGGCTACTTTATTGAACAGCACAGATATAAAACATTTCCATCATCACAGAAAGTTCTATTGGACAATGTGCTCATAGGGTTCAATAGCGTTTGAATTTTTTATAATAAATATGTATTCATGATTTACTTTTGTAATTAAATAGGAAAGATCGATGATAGAAAAGGAAAACTATTTATTCAAAGCAGAACCCTTTTTTTCCCCTGTTATTTGACCATACTGTGTTTTCTTCTACCCTCTTGAGTCGCTCACAGAGTTTACTCCTCCTAACAATTGTCTCTTTGGGCATTTAAAAGCAACACAATGCATAGATCAGTGAAAATCTCGTTAGAACAAAACCATGATGGGCTTCCTGGAAATGCAGTGGCATCTACATAGGGCTGCATTCCTCTGACTATTTGGAAGCATTAAAATGTACATTGTTTTCAAGACATGTTAACCACATCATGTGCAATTTAAAAAGGCTTTCTTGGAAGCATGCTGACAAAATATTGATAATTTATTTTACTAAGGGTCAACCTTATTGATTGTATGTTTCTGTGAATTTTAAAGTAGCAAAATGGGAAAACTTGTTTAAAAATACCATTTCCACTTGTGGGATATACAAAGAATCATGGTTCCTTTGGACAAGAAAGAATATCTTCATTTATCCCAAAGAGTCAGAATTGCTTCAGTATCATCTTCTAAGTCTTTCAACAGAGTAAGAACTGGCATGAATGACTAAACTTCTAATAACTCGAGTTCTGTCCTGTGGAATACAGAGTGGATTGATCTGGGTGGCTACAGGCACAGGACTAGAACCAGTGAGGGGAGAACCAGCTGAAGAATATTTTAACAATTTGAATTCCAGCGTGAAATGAACTGACACACAATCTGATGAGCTCCCTTTCCTGGGACCAAAAGAGATCAGGCAGAATTTCAAAGGCCAGGGTGCTGGAGAAGATGCTAATAGGATGACCTTCTAACTGTTATATTCTCAAATCCTATCACTCTTCTTGCATTGTACAGCCATGCAGCTGTCACCAGTTGCACCTATCATTCAGCTTAGGCTAAGTTATTGTCCAATAATAAGTAACCCTTAACTGATGGCTTTACAATAGCAAGTGTTTATTTCTCCATCCACACGGAGGTCTGCTCCGTGGTAAGTTAGCTGCTGCTCTGCTCCACATTGCCTTCTTTTCAAGGTCAAGGAAGAATCATCTCTTTTTTGGGACATCACTGATCTTGTGGCAAAAAATAAGCAGAAATGTGGCTAAACCACACAAGAGCTTTGAAGCTTCCGTTCTAATGGGTCACGTGTCCCTTCCACTCACATTTGAACAGAAAAGGCAAGTCACACAGCCAAATCTGATGTTAATGAGGTGTGAACTGTAATCCTCCTAGAAGGATGGGCAGCATATACTTGAGAACAATAATAAAAGGTACCACACAAGTTAATGGAAAGGGGAAGTCAAATGTTAGTGGAAAATGAGTTGTGATGACGGCACAGGTCAAGTAGAACTGAATGCCAGGATTAATCCCTCTCATTCTTCCTACCTTCCTCCTTCCCTTTCTCTTCCTTTCTTCCTTTTGTGCATGCTTCCTCCTTCATTCATTACTCCCCCAAAATGTATCCAATTCTAGACACTGAGGTCAGTCTTGAGGCTACAGAGGTAAATAAAACGAATATTTGTCCTGGAAGAAATCATAGTCTAGTGAAGAAAAAATAAGAAAACATATAGTTATAACAAACTGTGTCAAATGCTATAGAAGGGGGAATTCATAGTTCTCAGAGTGTATAACGGGAAGGCATCTAACCCAGAATTTTGGAGTGGGATGAGCGGCTTATGGAAAGCCTCCCAGAAAAGACTGTTAATTTCAAACAGAGAGTACAAAAAAGATCACGTTCCAGATGGAGGAACAGCATATATGAAAGTACAGATGTGGGAGAGGGCAGGGTTCTATCTGGAGACATAATACTAGACATATGTGGCTAGTGGCGACCATGTTGGACAGCGCAGATATAGTTTGGTGTGGATAGAAGTAGACTTGAGAAAGGAAGACTGAAGAAGGGTGAAGACAGATGAGGCATTAAATGATGACAGGGTGAGGAGATGCATCAATCATTTCACAAAGTCTCTTTAAGTGCTAATTCGGGACCAACCTGCTATCTACTAAGTGGCTATTGTGAGCATTGTGTGTGATAAGATCTGGTAGGAAGCACCAATGATGTAGAGAAAGGAGTGGCATTCATAAATTTTATATAGAGAGACTTCTTTGAAAGATGGCAGATTGAACATAAGCACTTAGTTTTTATCTATGCTGAAACATCACTTAAAAGACACTAAGGGAATCCCAAGAGGAGAAAAAATCTTTGCAAGAACAAGAAGCACAGGAGAACTGCTTACAACAATATGGCAGTTGGGAAGACTGTATTAGTGATAACTGACTTAGCAGCCACAATAAACCTAAATCTTGAGTCAGCAGTAGGGAAAGTCAAGAAGTAACTCAACTTTTGTCCCGGAGCCCACCAAGTCTCTATAACTGGTGGCATCAAGTACCCCTGGAGATGGGGCTGAAGGTAGAGTTAAAATAGAACTTGTTGAAATCTGGTTTAAGATGAGATTAGAAGCTGCAGCCCTTGTCCTCCTCAATCCTCTTCACCATTGCACACAGCCAGGCAGGAGACCAGAGGGTTACAGATTTGTTTTCTGGAGAGACTAAAAACAGAAGGCCTCTGGACCGGGGTAACACCAGGCACAGTTGAAGGTGGGGTCACCATTGTGAATACAGGGTGATTAAGTGAATATTGACATACCGAATATTGAGATCCCAGCCTCCCCTCCCACTGGCAGCCAGATTTATCCCTGCCCTCTCTGTAGATTCTGCTCATTCCAAGAGGAAGGACCAAAAGATAGCAACATTGAAGTACCCCAAGAAATGGTCCAGCCAAATTGTCATAACTGGTTGGCTCACCCAGATCTTCCATTTGGTTTAAGTGTTCCACTTCCATAGAAATTTTAGTTTTGCTATCATTGTGCTGTTGTTGTGTTCTCTGAATGTCACTTTTTCATAGTCTCCTATTTTTTTCTTATCTCTGTGAAAATATTGATCATAATTTCCCCCAAGTTTTCATTTTCTTGAATATTCTATTTCTTCCTGGTAGTTTTAGCTTTATGTGTTTTGGTCCCAGTCTGTCATATTAGATACTTCCTCAATTGACTGATGTTTCTTAGCTGTCCATTCATGTTCATTTCCTAGAACATAGAGCGAAAACACAACAAGAAGGAAAACAAGAAAGAAAAAAATGAGACTAGAGGATAGTTCATAAGATACAACACCCAAACAACTAGAGTTCCAGAGTGGAAGAATAGAGACTTGGCAGGAGGGAAATCATCAAAGAAATAACTTAAAGATATCCCAGAACGGAAGGAGGTGAGTTTCCAGACTGAAAGGGCCTGCCTAGTGCCTGCCTACAGGATAGAAATTGATCCAGGGCAGGGAACATGGTAAAATTTGAAAACACTAGAGAAAATGAAGATCCTTCATGCTTCATCCTTCATACAAACCAAAAAAACGATCAGGAATCAAAGTGGCATCAAACTTTTCAACAGCAAGACTGATAGAAGACAGTAGAAAATGCCCTCAGACTTCCAAGGGAAAATAATTTCTATCCACTAATTCTGTTCCCAGTCTAACTATAAATTATTATGAAGATAGAATAAAGACATTTTCAGACAGGCAAAATCTCAAAAAATGTACCACCTCTGTGTTTTTTCTTGGGATGATAGTAGAGTATGTGGTTCTTCAAAATTAGAGTAAATCAAGAAAGTGAATGATCTAGATCCTGGAAATAGGGGATTGAGCAAAGTGTAGACTCAGAAGGACCCCCATTTTGCAGCAGGGTGATGGCTGTGCAGCAGGCCTGGAGAGTAACCAGTTCAGAGTGGAGCAGGTAGGTCAGTGGGCTCCTAAAGCAATATCTCCATGTGGATAAAATGGATCCCTTAATATGTTAAAACAGATTTCTACATCTGAGGAAGAGTTTGTTGAGTTAGTATTAAGTACAAAGAAATTGAAGCAAACAAACAAAAAGGCAATTATAAATGCAAATGAAAACAAAATGTACAGGAAAGGAAAAGTACTCATAGTATACCACATGGCTCAGTCATGGCATTTTAGATAGTTACAATGACGGGAACACTGGATATTGATCTATAACTGAAATTCAATGGAACTGTGTGGGTAGGATGCAAGAACTAACAGAGATTGGCAAACATTTTTGTAAAGAGCCAGATAAATACTTTAGGCTTTGTGGGTCATAGGATCTCTGTTGCAACTACTCAGCTCTGCTGTTACGCACTAAATCAGACAAGACAGAAACAAGTGGGTGTGGCTGTGCTCCAACAACACTTTATTTAAAAAAACAGGTGGCTGGCCAAGGGCCACTGTTTGCTGACTCCTGGACTAGACATGTGTGTGGAAAGAAGGAGGTGAGGTGAAAGAGACCTAATTCTTCATATTTTATAGGGTGAAGCCAAGAGTTAATGCCTGAAATTGAAAAAAAATAATCCCAAAGTAATAATCTAAGCATATTTTTTCAAGATATGAAGATAAATACCAGATGAAAATGGGGGTGGTGGTAGGGAGAGGCTGCTATTTATGGTATGAATACAAGCTGTATAGAACTGTTTGTTTCCTTAACCCGTGTGTTTGTGTAACTTGGGTAAAAATAGCTAAATTGAAAAATAAAAATAATTAAAATTCATGTGGGCAGCCAACTGTAGACACTGCTTGTTTAGATGATAAAGATGAGGTCACTGAGTGTTCAGGGAGGAGGGGACTTAGGACATTGAAGCTCAGGCAGACTTTTTACTACCTCCAGCTCCCGCTCCCCACCCCCAGGCGGGCCCCCTGAGGCACATGGACAGGGTGCACGCCTCTCAACAAGGATTTGTAACTGGCAGATGGGAACCATCTATGCCTATTAACTTTCTAGAGTCAGGCTTGTGTCAGCAGCTTCCAGGTCTGCAACCTGTCATGGTGCCATGGTGACCGGCACACACCCTGTCTGGCTGTCACTTGTGGGTGGGGCGGGCATCTGTGGTGAAAACCCTCAGGAATGTCTGGCCTGGGATGTTCTTCTGTCACTGCACACAGGTAGGCCAGTTGCACAGCAGGTTGGAGAGGTTCCTGCTGAGCAGAGCCGGGCCGCCCAGAGGCAGGACGCAGGGTGACCACTCAGCCTGGCTCGGGGGGAAGGCCTGGAGGCAAGGTGATTGTGCTGGGGCCTGACCTGAGCAGGCTCAGGTGGGAGCAGCAGAAATGCCGAGGAGATCTGTGGGTCCGAGGTACTCTTGAGGGTCTAAATCAAAGCAGAGGGCTCATAGCAAATTAATGAAGCTAATTTCTGACTGGAATTGTCATTTGTGAATCATCATGTCTGTGCTCATTAAATAAATTATTGGTGTCTTCTCAGGCTTATGGGTGCATTGTAAATGAGGGCTCTTCATAAATAATTTGTTTCTGCTTGTGTTTAAAGGTAGCTGGGATGAGGGAGGAAGAGGGGGGCGACCAGTGGGGAGAGGAGCCTGCAGGTGGGAGCTGCTGGAAGAGGTGGCTGAGGGGGAGGGAGGAGGGAGGGGTCAGGCCTGAGGAGAGTGTGGTCTGACTCTGCCCTGGCCCCCAGGTCAGCAGGGCCCACCCCTGTACCCTGATGCCCCTGCCACAGAATTCAGTACATAGAGTAT
This sequence comes from Tapirus indicus, assembly GCA_031878705.1. Taxonomy (NCBI): domain Eukaryota; kingdom Metazoa; phylum Chordata; class Mammalia; order Perissodactyla; family Tapiridae; genus Tapirus; species Tapirus indicus. The sequence goes on from CM062920.1 coordinate 16,509,195, forward strand.
ATTAGGTCCTCCACATCTGCCATCTATCACTGAGTGGGCAAAGGCCCTCCTCAAGATTGGGCCTAAGACCCCACACCCACCTTTTCCTGACCCCTCTCTCCCAGGACCTTGCTTCAAGCCCACTGGCAGCTGGGACCTGTGAGGTGAGGGTACCCAGGGGCTGACTTGCTAATCCCAGGGGTCCTACGGTGGCTGCAAGAAGACAGAGGAAAGGCAGAGGGTGGATAATGAGGAGGGAATGAAAAGTAAGTCAAAGCAAGGAGGGCAGGGGATGAAGAAGCAGCCTCCCAGACTGGTTCACCAGTGAGGAAAAGCCTTCAAGCGGAGGCCGTCACCACCGGATATGTAGTGATTGTGGACCTCACGGCAGGGGGCTCCCCAGGCATGGAGAGCCAGGAGCTGGAGTCGACAGGCACGGGAGATGAGCTGTCACTTTGTTGCAAGTCTCCTATCCCGCAGCCTCCTTCTTCTCTTGTCACTCTAGTGGACACTCCAGTAGTGGGGGACAATCCTAAAAGAGAGGGGAGGGGCAGGGGCTGGGCAGACACCTACAAAGTTTGTACTTCGTAAGACAAGAGTCTGAAATGGAAAAAGATCCAAAAGTAGGAAAAGGGATTTGTCCACACTGTTTACGACAAAGATAGAATATGAAATAGATGACATGAGGGATACCTAACGGGAAGGAAGGAGGAAAAAGCCCCACGGCACCTCCGCCCGGTGAAGCGCTGTTAACAGGTACAGCGAGAGTACAGCGGCCCCTCAATCTGTCCTCTGAATGGATTTTGTGAACCCAGAGTACTTGTTCCCCTAAAAATAATGTGGTAAGTGGAGGATGGGTGCGTGGAGCAGCCTGCCAAAGACCGGTGGTCCCACCATGGCTCACGTAGCTAGCTGGTCCTGGGACACATCAGGGTGTCCCCAGGGGCCTAGAACTGGGGGCACTGAGGCTATCCTTGGAGAGATGCCTGAGGTCCACAGGGGAGATCTGGGTAGGAAACAGTCAGCAAAGCAGCTTCCTGACCTGGTGGCTTGATGGAACATATTGAACCTGTTTCTAGAAAATGACCCAGAAGTTATGTGGGCCCCTGGTTAACAGTGCAATCTCAAATGGAGAGGGGTGCACCCCTGCACTGAGCAGTGCAGTGGGGGCTGGCACTCCGCCTCTCTAACAGTCACCCCATCTGCCCAGCAGTCATTGCCCTGTGTGTGGGGGGCGTGTGTGGAGGGTGGGCTTCACATCCGTAAAGCTTTTCCTTGGAATTCCCACTTAGCAAGCAAACTTTCAGTAATGTGGCCCCCACAGGAGGCTCTGCCCTGATCGGGTGTCCACAAGCATCTAATGGTTTAACAGTTTGACATCTGGCAACTGTATGAGTCTCTGGAGGTGTGACTGGCATCCCCGAGTCAGATCCTGTCCAGGACCCAGCGTCAGTGGGGTTTCCAAGCCCTCAGACCAAATTGCCCTCGTGGGTCTTCTGCAAACTTCTTCCCACTTGAACATCCATAGTACCAAGAGCAGGGCTGTGTCCTGGGAGGGAGCGGGGGACAGGCCACAGAGTGTGGCTGTGGGGGGCAGGAGAAGGAAGAGTGAAAGTGTTTCTTTTCCTTCTCAGGGTGCAGGCTGGCCTTGGTGGTGGCAGTGGGTGTGGGATACTTTGCCGTGCCGTCAGTTTCGGTCACACCTGCATCTGCCCTACCGTGCTTATTTTTTTTTTTTGCAAGGAAGACTGGCCCTGAGCTAACATCCGTGCCCATCTCCCTCCACTTTATATGGGACGCCGCTACAGCGTGGCTTGACAAGCGATGCATCGTCCGTGCACGGGATCTGAACCTGTGAACCCTGGGCCGCCGAAGCGGAGTGTGCAAACTTAACCACTACGCCACTGGGCCGGCCCTGCCTCACTGTGTTTATTGAGCACTTACTCTGTGCCGGGCACCACCCTGGGTGCTGACGTGACCGCTGTGCTCATGGACTTTACATCCAGATTGTGTCTATGGAGAAGTGTGTGTGTGCGTGTGCGAGTGTGTGTCAGGGTGTACAGAAAACAAATAAGCAAAAATAAGTAAGTCTGACAAATTCAAATTGCGATGACTATTAGGAAGAAAAGAAAGGAGGTGATGTGACAGAATGACAGTCTGGGTTTGGTCAGCAAGTCTTCTCTGAAAGGAGACATTTACGTATAGACTGAGTGAGCCGGTCAGGGAAGACCCAGGGGCGGAGAGTTCCAGGCAGAGGGAACAGCAAGGACAGACCTGAAGGCAGAGGAAGCTGGGAGTACCCGGAATGGGAGGCAGGCCAGCGAAGCTGGGGCTTGGGAAAACAGGAGAGGATTTGGTGAGGCCGGGGGAGATTTTCCTGGGTCTTCTGGTCCAGATCAGGAGTTCAGATTTTATTCTAAATGTAGTTGGAAGGGAATTCCATGACCTGATTTGTACTTTTAAAAGCTCCTCCAGCTGCTAAGTGGAGACTAGATTGTAGGGGCGAGGGGGCAAGTGAGGAGCAGAGTCTGAATGTTGTCGCAGTGATCCTGGGGAGGGAATGAACTACCTTCCCTTTTGGTTTCCCCTGTCTTTTCCAAATAAAACTTCCATTCGGTAAGCACCATGCGTCTCCGGTAAAGGTTGAAAGGGAAGAAAGCAATCTCCTTGAACAAATTCTCATCAGGGCTGTGCCATTAACTCATTCAGAGGTATTTGGCTTTTTAAAGGCTTGTTAACCACAATGGATTTCTGACTGGTTGAATTTCAGGCAGGGAAGGGAAAGCATCCGGCCAACTGGGGGTACATTGTTCGGGGCTGACATTTACAGCAATACTTCTCAAACTTCACTGTATTAAGTGCAGATTCCTGGTCAGTGGGCCTGTTAAGGGCCTGAGATTTTGCTTTTCTAACACACTCCCGGGAGATGCCAATGCTGCTGGTTCATGGACTACACTTTGAGTTGTAAGGTTTTAAAGGTCTTTGTTTCACGCATTAAAGAAGGCTCTGAGTATTAAGAATAGCTTTCTGGATATTCATTCATTCATTTGTTCATTTGTTCTGAAGCGTATTAGAATATGTTGCCCCCAAATATGCCACTTTGGCATAAGGATTATTTTGAGTTGTAGGCAATTGGGAAACAGACTTAGAAAGATTTCTCTGCCCTCCCGCTAGCTGCCTAAAAGCAGGGCAGAAGTTTCTCTTTGTGAAGGTGGTATAAATTCTGTCTCTCTCCCACCCCCACCTTCCTGTACTGGGATGAGGAGAGTGACCCTTGTCACGGGAGACAAGGGGCCAGTCCTGAGATGAGTCTGCATAAACAAACCTTACTAAATACCCCGTATCTACCATTAGTTTCCCCCATATATTTACCTTCCCACAATTTCTCTCCCCTAAACCCCCTTTCCTTTGTCTAGTCACTTCTCCACAATTTATCCTCCTTTGTTAAAATGGTACAAAGTCTCCTGAGTCTGTTTCTTCAGGTTTTTTATTTCTTTCCTACGAAGCCCCTGCGCATGTAAAAATATTAACATCAAGTAAAATTTGCATGCTTTTCTTCTGTTAATTTGTCGTTTGTCAGTTTAGTTTGCAGGCTTCAGGTCCACAACCTAAGAGGGTAGAGGAAAAGTTTTTCCTCCTCTACAGTTCATTCTGCAAATGTTTGTTGGCTACTAGGGAGTCATCAAATTCAAGGAGATGAAAGAGTTTTCTGAGGAGGTTGCCAAAACATATGTTTTTATTGAGCCTTTAGAAAGCTGGATGCATCTGGATTCTGGTGTTCCTGATCCCAAGCCAGTAGTGTGCTGGTGAATGTTTAAAAACCATCTCTCTAAGAGAAAAGGTCTTGATTTACAGCATTTATCAGTTTCTGTGATGTAAATCTTTCACAAAGGCTGACTTCCAGCTACGAACATGACACCACCTAACATAGATACAGATAATGACAGATACAATGGAGCGTAGATGATAATCAGATATAGCCACATAATTAGGAAGTGATGAGCTTTTAGTGTTTGATAGTTTTGTTTTTAATATGTATTTCACTGTAAGTTTTATAATTTAATTTTTAATAATGGCTGTATTTAACAACTGGCTCACAAAATTCCTAAAAATTTAACAATCTCTTCCTCGGCCCCTTCTTGGCCTCAGGTTCCAAGTAAAAGCCCTGTGCTGTGAACACTGTGCATCTCAGGTCATGGTTTCCAAGGGCAGGAAGCAGTCTCCTTGAATAAGTCCTCTGCCGCAGCCTCAGGCCCCACCGACGCTCAGCCCTTCCTCCAATTCTTGCTATCAGGTGAGTTTTTGGTTGCAGAATTCTGATTCCTTTCCAAATTCTTATAGTCGGTGCTGGCAGAGATGTTAGAGATGAGAGGTGATAGAGAAAATGAGGATTATAGTGACAGAGGTAAATAGGGTGGGGAAAGGGGACCACCTGGGCTGCGTCAGGCCTTGTGCCCCTTGCCATCTTAACTACGTTGTTTTCTGAAATACACGAGCAATCTGAGGCCCAGAGAAGGGCTGGTATTTACCTAAAGTCACACAGCTAGGCTGTTCTAGAACTCAGATACAAATCCAGGTATCTCTGACACCAAACTGTCCTGCTTGACTAAAATTTTATAGTTACGGTTACAGATACATACATATATATGTCTATTACATATATTTGTATGTATCTGTATCTATAGTTTAAAAAGAAAGTCAATTCTAGGGGCTGGCTTGGTGGCGTAGTGGTTAAATTTGCATGCTCTGCTTTGGCAGCCTGAGGTTTTGCAGGTTCAAATCCTGGGCATGGACCTACGCACCGCTCATCAAGCCATGCTGTGGCAGCATCCCGTATATAAAGTAGAGGAAGGTGGGCACAGATGTTAGCTCAGGGCTAATCTGCCTCAGCAAAAAGAGGAGGATTGGCAATGGATGTTAGCTCAGAGCCAGTCTTCCTCCCCACGCCCCCCCACAAAAAAGCAAAGAAAGTCAATTCTAAAGGCATATAACAAAAACGAGCAGTGCAGTGCCCCATCCCTTACCCCCACCTTGCTACTTCATAGAGGCAAGCATTTTCAATTTCTTTTACTATTCTGGTATTTGCTTCAACATATTGAAATAAAATGATTTTACCACTATTTCTTGATTTTTCAGTTTTAAATATTATCTATTGATCTCTAAGTATGGAAGATAAGGATTTAACTTTCTTATATTCCACTGCCTTCTGTCCCCTCTGCTACTCCCCACCCCATACACACACACTGCTGCTCCCTTAACTACCAATATATTTTTATTATACTTTTGGTGCATCTTCATTCATTGTGTACACTATATGTAAATATTAGTTATAGCTGAGTTGTGTAATGTACTATTATTAAATTTACTTTCAAGAATGAGTATTTATTTTTCCCGGAGTTAATAATCCTTTTGTTTTTCTTGTTTGCTTAGTTTTCCAGTATCAATCACTAATTCATCCCACAATTCTCTTAACAATTTCTTATTTTTTCTAGTGCATATCCATCATGGATTTCTCTACCCTTTTGCTCATATCTGGGCTAATTGCCTGCCAAGCCTATTGTACAGCTGTTGTCCTGGAACCTCCTCTCACCATTTTCCTGAGAATTCCCTTCAATTTTTTCTTACATTGGAGTCCTTGTTTCTTGGATACCATATTTTCCTTTGGTTCATTCTCATTGTGTTGGAATACATCCTCTAGTATCTTCCCGAAAATAAGCACATGGGAGGTAAAATTTTTGAGACCTGGCATGTCTGAAAATGTTTTTATTCTACTTGTGCACACAATGAATAGTTTGGCTGGGCATAGAATTCTAGATTGGAAATCATTTCCCCAGAGGATTCTGAAGACAGAACTGTCTTTAGCTTTGAGAAATTGATGGCCATTTAAACACCTGGCTCCTCCCCTACTCTTTTTGTTCCTCTAGGGAATCTGTTAGAGTCTCCTTTTCTCCCCCTGACTATTTATTTTTATTTTAAAATTTTAATTCTTTGGTAATGGATGTCCTTAATTTGTAGTCCAAATAGTCTGTTGAATTTTTCATTTCTGCCACCATATTTATAATTCTCAAGAGCTCATTTCTGTGGGTATTTATTATTAGGGTCTCCTGTCCTTTCTTCATAGATGCAATATCTTCTTCTTTTACTTTGAGAGCCTCACTTATTTCATTATCCCCTCTGAATTTTCCTGTTTACTTCAGTTCATTCTTTTGGACAATGGAAGTCTTCTCAAACATTTGATGATCTTTGGTTGTCAGTTGATATTTCAGAATGGGCCACTGAACAGTTGGTCAGAAGCTATGTTTGCTGGGCTGAATGTGCTGGTGGTGGGCTTCATTGTAGGGAGAACTGGCTTGGCCCTTTCACTGGGGACCCACCTCTCAGTGTCTGTTTGTCTGTTGGGCTGGTTGTTTTTTTCGGTGTGGCACCTGCCAACATTTTGCCCAGGAGGTTTACGCCAGGCTGTCTGTATTCTGGGAGCCGAGTATGAGAAAGAGGCCTGGGGGCTCATGATTCAGCTATCAACCATCACTTAATTCTCCTGTTTTTACTGTGGCATCCTGACCCTTAACTCTTCTAGTCCTTAGGTTCAGAAGCTCTCTGGTTAGACCTCAGCAGAGAGTAAACGTCTAGCTTTCTGCTACAGTGAGGTAGGGATGCAAGAGTGTCAAAATTCTTCTTTTATATGTATTTAGCCCATTCTACTGTTTTCTGTTCCACCTGCACCGCACTTTCAGACGTGGCCGGAGCCTCCGATTTCTTACTTTCTGTGATTCTGCAGTGAAATCAACTTCTTTCTTTGCCACTGGCATACATTCCAGCCTTCTCCATCACGACTCATCTGCCTCTTCTCCAGCTGTCCAGCTCTGAGAGTCAGAGCAAGTCCTGGTGAAGCCTCTCTCCATTTCTGGTGTTCCTAAAGACTGTCCTCATCTCTGGGCTCCTGAGGCTTGTTATTCTGGAAGTTGCCCAGAATCATTCACAAACTCTTTTTTTTTTGTTTGTTTTTTGCTTAAGCTGGTGAAGAGTTGAGTTTCTATTGCAACTTGAAGAGCCCTAACTAATACACAGGGCTAGAGGACTGACCACTTGATTAAACAGACAATCTAATACCACTTTGATCTTTTCCTTTAGAGTAATTGTCACAAGGCTGAAAGAGAGGCTATCCCCAACACTAGGCATTGAGGGCTCTGGGTTGACCTCTGGCTTGGAGGTCATCAGAGGTTCCCTGATCAGTCCAGATGAAGCCCCCCTGGGCTCAGGTCTCAGTCTGCATCCTTCCTCTTCCCACTTATCTGGCATTTAGCTGATTCTATGTGCCATCCCATTGCCATGTTGTTTAACTCTTAATAAGAGAATATCTCATCTCGCCAATTAATTCCTCCCTGGGTCCAGCATAGTGCTGCAAATGTATACAGCTAGTTCAGGATAAAGGGGTTAATGAGGCCCTTTGTTTTGTTTGTAGTTTTCTGTCCTGAATGTGGAAGAGTTACTCTAACTTCTTGCACTTAGTATTTACTTTTAGCATCCAAGCCACTTTTTTTTTTTGTGGGGAAGACCAGCCCTGAGCTAACATCTGTTGCCAATCTTCCCCTTTTTGCTGAGGAAGACTGGCCCTGGGCTAACATCCGTGCCCATCTTCCTCTACTTTATATGGGACGCCGCCACGGCATGGCTGACAGGCAGTGCGTCGGCGGGCGCCCGGGATCCGAACTCGCGAACCCCGGGCTGCCAAGCGCGGACTAAACCGCTGCGCCACTGGGCGGCCCCCAAGCCACTTTTATAGTAAAAAATAATAATGAAATTACTTATTGAGTGTTACTATATGCTAGATCCTTGACCTTTTACCTAACCTTTCCAACAATGCTCTGAAGTAGGCAATATTATTCCCATTTTATGGATGAGAAAAGGGAAGCTAAGAGGGGTTGTTACATATCAAGGTCACAACCTTAGTGGTTGGCAGAACCGGGATTCGAACCAGGCTGGTCAGACTCCAAAGCCCATGCTTTACACCTCTACTCTGTACTGTCTCTCAGTTTTCCAGTTTGGCTTCTGCCCACTGCAGTTTAACCTTTTGATTTCTGATTAGTTTCACCACAAAGCAAAGCTTTATGAGACTGTATATTTCAATCATATATGCAGTTAGCAAATTTCAAATCTATCCACCAGCCCGTCTCCAGAAGAAGAAAGGATTACAAACGACATGAACACAAGGCTGCTACAGCCACGTGCCTTACAGAGAGAACGCAGCAAGAGCTCTTGGAGTCGTTTTGGATGGTACACGGAGCAGCTTATGAAATGGAGAAATTAGGATGGATCCTGGGTACACTTCCAAAGAATGAGATCTATTAGAAAAGTCTCTCCTGGGGAGTCCTGTGATGAAAATCTCATTGCTGGAGTTATTTAAAAAGGAACTATCAGAACTCTTCAGGGACCAATCCTGTGCTGATAGGGGGCGGACAAGATACCTTAATAGGTCGTTTTAGTCTCTGATTTCTGTAAAAACTACTGTTCTTATGCTACATTATTTCCGATGAATTTCAATTTCTGCCTAAGTACCCAAGAAGTTTCCCAGACTGAGCTAAGAGCGAAGTGTGTGTCAGGCTCGGAGATAAATGGAGGCAGCCTCTCCTGGTGGATGTGTTCCTCTGTGCTCTTCGTCAGGATTTGGTTGGTGGTCAACCTCGAGGAGCCCAAGCTCTGGCCAGGGCCCCTTGTGGGTGCACAGCACCATGAAAGCAGTCCCAGCGCCACCTGACTTTGAATCCTGTCATTTGAGTACACAAGTCTGTGGTCCCCAGCCAAGGCCCCAAGGCAGCTGGGAACAGTGACATATGCTAAATTGTCTGGTTCCCAAAGAGCCAGAGTAGGCCTGCTGAGAGGCCCGTAAAATCCCTGCCTACAATTCCCTGCCTCCATCTGCTCCATGAGACGTTTGCCCGGCTTAGAGCTGGTGGGTATGGAGGGAGCTCTGCTAATGGTATTGTTTGCTGAGTTAATTGTTCTGTGTGATCTGAGGCTCCTCTAGGATGCAGAGGGAAATGGGGTGTTTGGTCAGGGTTTTCCTCAAGCAAAGTTTACCTCACAATTTGGAAAGGGGAAGAAGGAAAACGGAGTTGGAGAAAAGGGAAGAAAGGAAGTCGATTGAACCTTTGCTGGGCTGTGTACAAGGCTGGGGCTCACATATTTCAAAGAAATGAGCCAAGGTAACAGGAAGGGTCTGGAACCAAGTTAAAGCAGAGATCTTCTCTGACTGGAGAATAAAGGGAAAACAAAGCATCACATATCTCTATTTATTTATAATGTTTTCATTATTTATTTCCAAAGAAGATTTTTGTAGGTTATAACAAAGAGTACATATAAAATAAAATAAGAGAAACAAGAGATCAGACACTACACTGAGGATGGGGAGAAATAATCATACCATAACCCTAACCTAATTTGGCTACAAAAAAACTAAGTGTTAAATTAGTTCTGGATATTTGGAAATTAAGCTGAGGCATAAATGGAAATGTCTAGGAGAGCTCATTTTCACTGTCTAATAAAGGGAGGCATATCCAATCAGGAGGCGAGAGAAATTCTCTCCCAATCCTAAATTCTGGTGATCTTGTTGCTGTTGGTGGCAATTCCTTCAACAGCACTTTTGGTTTTGGACTGGCTTCCCCAGGTAAATGAGGCAGGGTAGGGTACGCCTGGAGCATCCATACCACCCACTGAAATCCATCAGCAAACCTAGTTTCATTTGTTTTCAAACTAAATGATTGGGGGTTGGGGAGCTGAAGCTTTTTGTATAAATGATAAGATCAAAGAACCTGTTTCTGGAAGAACAACATGCCGAGGGAATTCCAAGAGGGAAGGAGGAAGTGAAGACTGAGACAGGCAGCTCCTAACTCTAAATGATGATGATTGCTCCAACCAAGTGCCAAGACTTCATTTATAACCCGTCAAACTCTTATCACCTTTCTTTGCATGTCATCCTTTGTCCAGAATAAACGGGAGCCAATGAGTCATTTACAAATTTTGCAAATAACATGTGTGTTTTGGTGCTCCTGACAATCTTACCAAACTCGAGGCCAGGAGTTCTTGAGATGGACATACAGATTCTGAATCTTCAGAAGGTAGAGTCAGGTGTGTGTGTGTTTAGAAGCCTTCCGGTGGTTCTGATGTTGAGGACCACTACCCGAGGCTCCACTGTGGGCCTGCAGTTTTAGAGTCGAGGGACCAGGATGCTAAATGGGAAGTCAAGACTAGATTTAAATGGAGATGTATTTATGGCTCTGTGTTTTATGCAGCACTATATCTGCATTCTTTCTCAGAACTATAGGAGAACTGAAAGCCAGTGTAATTTGCTGCTTTACTACCCCAAATTGTGAGCTTCTGTCCATTTCCAAGGCCACCTGTTTGCTTGAGTCATGTTCACAAAGCAAAGCATGTTGAAGAAGATAGGAGGGAAAGACTCTTGTCCTGGACTTCACTGTGTGTGCCGCTCAGCATCCAATTTCCTTCTGGGGAGCAGCTGTCAACGCCACTCTCCATCCATAGACAGTGGGGGAAGTTGAGTCATCTCTCAGCTGTAGAAGTGAACTTTTGACCCATCTTGGGCACTCAAAACATAGTATTCTCTGGTTCTGGGATGAGCATGTGATTCTATCAGAGCCAGTAATGCACAACAGTGTATTTGTTGGGATTGCTCGGGGAGAGGTATGCTTCTTGCTGGTTACTCCAGGCAGAAAGGATGACATAAGCCTGTAGCTGTAGGAGCTATCTTCATGAGGACGAAGGTTCTGAAGCCACGATGGAAGGCAGAGGTAAGCAATGGAAAGATGCCGGGTCTTTGCAACATCGTTTGAATCCCTGGATCAAGCCATTCCTGAAAGACCTTCCCTTGGATTTTTCTGTTTGGGGAATGTGAACCTTTCTGATCTCTGATTTCTTCATGTGTAAAACAGCAGCACTCATAGTTACTTCATCTATGGCTGAATGAAAAAATCTAGTACAAAGTACATGGTGAGTAGTGGGTGCTCAATAAGTGGTGGTCTTGTGTCATTCTCCTCCTACCTCGCCAAGTGAAGGGAGCTTTAAACACTTCATAATTTCATGAGTATAGGTGGACCAGTGCCATTCAATTCAATTTAATTAAGCAGATGTTCTCTGCACTCAGCCAAGAGATGCTCCCTCCTCTTCTTCATGCTCCCCCGGAACCCCACTTACATCTCTATTAGTGCTCCTATCCCATGATGTCCCATTTCTTTGCAGCTGATTGTCTGTCTCCCCTGTGGGAATGTGAGTGCCCCCAGGACAGGGGTGGTGTCCTCTTCAACTCTACTCTTGGGCTCCGTGCAGGGTCTGGTGCGGGATTTCTCAAGCACCTACCCTATGGCGGAGACTGTGCTGGGTATACATAGGTATACTCTGACACTGACGCAGGCCTTCCTTAGTTTGAGTCGAGGAATACTTGAGCTTTTAAGCCTGAGCATAACCTCTTTCCTGGAGTAGAGGTCAGAATGCTTTTTGTGCAAGTGTCGGAAATGCCATCAACCTGCCTTAACCAAAGGGGGAATCTACTGGCTCACGTAACTAAAAAGTTTAGGTAGAGTTGGTTTTAAGTGTAGCTCAGTTCTGGTTCTCCCCCAAATCAGGAATCTGCATCTCTAACTCTTTTCGCTCTGCTTTCCTCTTGGTTGGTCTCCTCGCGTGGTGGCACCAGCCACCAGCAGCTCCAGGCTCTCTCACCCTGCTCCCTAATTCCAGCTGAAAGAGAGTTTTCCTCCCTAATTCCCTAAGAGTCAGGGTCTGATGCTCATTGGTCTAGGATGGCTGCATGCTTATCTCTGCACCAATCACTGTAGCCAGGGGTGTGAAACACTCTGGATAGTCCTGGGTCAAGTGTCAGCTTCTGACTGAAGGGGAGCATCACCCCAAACTACATGGGTGGAGGTGAGAAGGTGCTGTTACCAGAAGAAGGGAAAGGATGCTAGAGTACGTACACGACAGATGCTTTCTTCTCTGGCCTGGCCTGGCTTCCCCTCCCGTCTGCCAGCCCAAGTCTTCCCTTGGACTCACTGCAGCGTGCTGGGCTTCACAGACGTCCACCTACTGCCTAAGTACCCGCGGCAGCTTCTGGGCCTGTCACTTAGTTTCTCATGGTGTTGCTTTATCTTCTCAACCTCGCAGGGGCCCTTTGAGGTGGGATTTGCACAATAACACCTTGCAGGACACACAGAGCTGCATCAAACCCCTGACTGTCCATAGAAACACTAAGGCTTGAATCAGCCACTTGCCTTTCTAGGATCACTTCCCTCATTTGTACATGAAGAGGTCAGGGTTTGCATAGAGAGCTGCTGGGCTGCTGCTCCTTTTTCCTGCCCTACTGCTCTGGTGGGACACCTTAGAATCCTTCTTTGCCCAGGGATCCAGGTAGCCTTTCTTACCAACTCTTAAAAGAATACTTAAGGAATCTCATCATCTTCTCTGAAGCCTTCCATGAGAACATTCTATGCCTCAAAGTGAATCCTTTAGTAGAGAATCTGCTGTCCAAACATCATATATAAGATGTTCCAGAAATCTCTAGTTTAGCATGAAAACCAGTTACTTCCTTACTCCCAGTGCCCCAGTATCAAGAATCCAGTTGGAAAACTCCACTGAAGCAAGTTGCAGGGCTTTGACTGTCCAACAAATGAATCCGAGTGCAAAGCCACCCTCCCCATAACAACCCCCCAGGGAAGGAGCCAGGGATCCCAACCTGCTCCAGCAACTCAAAGTCATGTTTTCTGATGGGTCTATTCCAGCCCTTTCCCCAGGGATGCAAACCGAAAGGCTTAGAAATGGAGCTGCTCCGTGCTCAGAAGCTTAGGCAAGGCTGGTTATCTGAAAGCTTTGACACGGGCCAAATCTGCCAAGGGGAGACGAGAGCCTTTGCTCTCTTATCTTTGTCTATTTCTTCTCTAATAGGGAAACTGGAAAATGTGGGTTGTTATGGAGGACTGTGAGGCCAACCTGAGGAGAACAAAGCTTCTGATGGAGCAATATCCCACCCACCGAGTGGAGGCAGTGGCCTGACCTTATTCAGAGAGCAGGTAGTCTCCATTGTGTTGCCGGGTGGAAGGGATGGAGAATTCTACGGCTCTCTCTTGGCTGTTCTTGCAGTTTCAATTAATCTTAGTGGCCCGTGGTCGTTCATAAAGCCTCTGATATTATTTCTGTGGTGCCCTGGCCCTCATCAAAGCCCACCTCTTATGCCCTGATGCCCAGCGCTCGTCGTCCTGAAGCTCCTGCCTGAGCCGACTCTGGCCTGAGTGACCTGCGGACGTCGAAGAGAATGCAGGCCCTAAGTGCTCTTTTGACGTGTCCTCATCTATCTCCAGTCGCAGAGGCACACGTGAGGCCTGTGATCACTGACAAGCGTCACGCCACACGCCGTCTGCTTCTGGCTGTTCTCTGCCCTCTCTGGGCCTTTATGGAAAATGTGCTCCTCAGCGCACAGGCACTTGGTGAGATGAGCAGCTGCCAGCGTGAGCTTAGTGACGACAGGAAACATTAATGCCAGGCCCGGCCTTCCCTCAACATACTCAGTGTCCCTTGGGGGATGGAGGGCAGGCTGCTGGAGAGTGAGACCAGGCTGGCACAGGCCTGCTGTTTGCTCATGAGCTGACCCTCTGCGGGGTAAAGGCTGCCCCTGAGCCGGCACAAGCAGGCTCTGATGTGGAGCGGGCCCTTTCCCCCGACAGTTTGCTTTTACTAGGTTGGCTTTTGTTTTTAAATGTTTTTCCTGTTATCATCGCAATGCCTTGTAGCATTTCACATCGCTGACCACCTTGTTCCCCTTAATAGTCTTTTCCTTTGACTCTTGGCTTTTATTCTGTCCCTTTTCTCCTTGGAGGCTGGGCTGGGTGACCCCAAGATCTGTAGATCTTGGACCTAATCTCTACATTGTCACCACTACTTTCATGATCCCTTCCTTGTGGCAGTGTCTTGAATCCCCAGATTAAATTCTTGATCCCAACAGCATGTGGACCATCTCTGTCCCCAAATGTAGATGTCCAAAGCCAGACTGTCACCTCTCACCCTGAACCTGTCCCTGCCCCCCAGTGCCCCAGACTTGAGACCTGGGAGTCATGGCAACTCTTCTCCCTCCTGTCCCTTCCCAGCTCCCTGCCACTCTGTCCTCTGAATTTGATGTCAGTGATGCTGCTAGCATTCACCTCCTCTCCCTCACTCTCAGCGTGACTGCTCTGCTTTGGGTCGTACTTTCCCCCCTCTAGGCTATGGGCTGTTACAAACCTTCAAAGTGGTTTTTCCATCTTTAGTCTCCTCCCTCTCAAACCCTCCCTCATCTTGCTACTGAGCTTATTTTTCTAATTCACAACTTTGAGCCTGTCTCACCCCAACATCCCAATTGTGACAGAATGAGGTTGAAAATTCTGTGGGGTGGCCTTGCAGACTCCCATGAGCCAACTCAGTGAGCCTTGACTCAGGCTGGTCTTCATGCATCCTATGCTCTAGTCCCGTGGTCCCCCTCCCAGCAGCGTCAGCATCCCCCGGGAACTTGTTGGAAATGTAAATTCTTGGGCCCCATCCCAGACCTACTGAGTCAGGAACCCTATGTTATAACAAGCCTTCTGGGTGATTCTGACGCAGCTCGAGTTTGAGAGTCACTGCTCTAGCCTGGAGGTCTTTGCACCTAGCTGCACGTTGGTTTCACCTGGGGAACTGTGAGAACTCATTAATGCCCAGGTTCTACCCAAGACCAACGACTCAGAATCTCTCAGAGCGGGGCCTGGGTGTCGGTATTTTCATCAGCTCCTCAAGCGATTCTGTCACACAGTGATGATGTAGAATCTACTGAAACTCGACTCAACAGCTGGAGCTTCCCAAGACATGTCCATGCCCTCGCCCACGTGCTTCTCTCTGCCTTCCCCCCACCAGTCCAAATCCTTCCTCTCTCAAGGTCCAGGGCAAGTGTCACCTTCTCCACTAATTTCCTGGGTAGGACGTGTTCACTTTCTTTGAGGTCCCTTGGCACTTTCAGAAAACTCTCAAATATTATTTACTCTAATTGTATGTAATGTAATATAAGAAACACTGGGGAATGTAATTGCTATGGACTGAATGTTTGTGTTCCCCCCAGATTCCTATGTTGAAATTCTAACCTGCAGGGTGATGGTACTTGGAGGTGGGGCCTTTGGGAGGTGGTTAGGTTGGGAGGGCAGAACCCTCATGACTGGGACTAGTGTTCTTAGAAAAGAGACCCCAGAGAGCTCTTGGCTCTCTGCCATGTGAGGACACAATGAGAAAACAGCCGTCTGCAACCAGGGCGAAGGCTCTCACCAGAACCAACCATGCTGGTGCCTGATCTTGGACTTCCAGCCTCCAGAATTGTGAGAAGTAAAATTCTGATGTTTATAAGCCCCCGGTCTATGATAGTCTGTGAGAGTGGCCCAAACTGACTATGACAAATAATATTCTAGTCTTTGGAATCCTATGCTAGCTATAGCTGGCATTTATGGAGTGCTGATGCTGGGCCTGGAGCTGTCTTAAGTGCTTTAAATGGATTAACCTATTTAATCTTCCCCAAACACTGTGGATAAGGAAACTAAATGAAGGCACAGAGAGGATATTTAACTTGACCAATGTCACACAGCTAGTAAGTGGCAAAGCTAGAATTTGAACCCTGGTCCTCTTGGCTCTAGAACTCATGTCTTAATCCTTGAGCTCTAATATCTCAATATATACTATTATATGTAATCATAATAGCTATGTATCTCAGATTTGCATACAATGGCACTTTCTAGTTTACAAACACACTTCTTTGTGGGCAGTATCTCATTTTTCTTCAACAACTTTGTGAAGTAGGAGCCATTATTGCTGCCCCATGTTCTGGATGAGGAGAGGTTCTGGCTTAGAGATGCTCTGTCACTTGCCCAGGGCACACGCCAGTGGGGGTCAGACTGGAATTTGAGTCCAGACAGTTGGTTCCAAGTCCAGGCATGCTCGCTTGGGCGGCTCTCCGAGGACTCTGTGCACCCCGACTGTGGGCCTCTCCTTCTCGGGCCTATGCCTTTCCTGTTTGCAGCTGGGCTGAGCCCGGCTGTGCTGAGCAGTGAGGATGGCGGGGAGAATGGCCCTCAGTCCACTGCTGAACAGGGCTGCAGACAGCTTGGACCCGGCAGGGCGCACAGCAGAGTCTGGGTCTCTGTCCAGAGCCAGTCCTAGTGGGGCCATTTGGGCGGTCAGCGAGATGCCAGTCGTGGGCTGCCGAGTGGTTCAAGTGGCAAAGGGGCCCCTAGGAGTGGGCGAGGACACAGGCGGGGAGGAGCAGAGAGCTCAGGCAGGGGCCACGGCCTGCCAAGGGGGTTAGGGCTGGTCCACGGCAGGATGAGTCAGCCCGTGGGTGACCTTAGGGCCCTCTCTGTCCTGGGGGCACATCATGTCCAGCACACAGTTCCCCATCTTTCCATGGATATTTGGGTGATGGTATTGTCAGGTTGGAAAATACTGTGCACAGTTCTATGTCTTGGGCCTTTGTGTCACAATCTGGTGGAGTCACTGTACCTCCCTCCGTGGACTGTGGTGAGGACTAAATGAGTTAATATCTACGAAGTGTTGACACTGATGCCTCGCACACAGGAGCTGCGCAGAAAACATTCGCCGTTCTTAGGGAAGTGGGGGAGGAAAGAAGAAGAGAGGAGGTGAAAGAGGGAGAGAATTTTGAAAGGAAGAAGGAAGGAAGAAAGGAGTCTGCCTGGGGCGGTGAGGTAGGCAGTCAAAGAAGGCCGCACAGAGGAGTTGACATTGGAGCAGGGTTTGCAGGGTGAAAAGGAGTTTGCTGCTGGATGAAGAGGCAAGGAATGGACTGGTGTTCCAGGGACAAGTGTGTAAATGCTCTGGAAACCCTCAAATATTAGTGACTGTGGTCATTAGGTAAGAGCCCAGGAGGTACCCCTTTACTGGGATGGTTTGTCTACACGCCACGTTCCCTGCTCTAGACCATAAGCCCTCAGATGGCACACTGTCTTTCATTCTTGGAGGTCTGTCTAGTACCTTTCACGTAGTAGGTATTTAATAAATTCTCTTGAGGGGTAAACTACTTTCTTTGAAAGGCACCCTCCTCGACTGTGTGGTGTGCTGCGCATGAAATGGATTGTGTAAGTTACCTCTCATCACGATCACCGAGTTGGGGCTCAGCTTCCTCCTGGAAAGACGCAAGGCTGCCTCCTCCAGAGTGATGCTCCTTCTGCACTGTTCTCTGAGACCCATTGCATGCCCCTCTGCTGTTCCAAGCACCGCGGACGTGACTATGACGAATGTCACCAAGGAAGAGGCTGGTGTCCACTCCAGGACGTGGACCTCGGGCAATTGTTTTCCTGGTAAGGATGATGGTTGGCGGGATGAAGATCAGAGGGGAGGGGTTTGCATCCAGGCTTTACCAACCACCAGCTGCGTTACTTAGCCTCTCTGGTCCCTGTTTCTCCAGCTCTACACTGAGGGAGTTATCTTTCCCAATTTCCCGGGAGTTGTGGCGCTATGGTCCTGTCTTCTGCCTGCTGGTGTCTGTGTGTCTGGGTCAGTTCCTTTTACCCCATGTCACTGTCTCCTTTTCAGTTTAGCTACTGAGAGTGAGGCAGCTAACTGTAGAGATTTGGCATTCCAACCCTGGGATCAGATAGACTACCTGGATTTGAATCTCGATCCTGTCACTTAGTGGCTGTGTGACCTCATGCAAATTACTTGACCTCTCTGTACTTTAGTGCCTTCATCTGTAAAATGGGGATAATAGTAGTACTTGTCTCATAGGGTTGCTGTGGGGCTTAACTGAGTCATTACCATGCTTAGAACAGTGGCTGGCACGTGGTAAGCACTATATAAGCCTTAGCTGTTTCTCTTTTACTGATCACTTGAGGATGGGGCCAGTGCTGGGAGTACAGAAAGCTCCTGGAAGAACACAACACCCCTGACATGGAGGAGGAGAGAGCTTCACCTGTGTCTCAGCTTGCCTGGAATTCCTTGGAGATCCTGGAGCCGTCTTACCTCCACAGCCAGGACATGGTTTGCCTGAGGTGGTGGCTGAAATGGAGAAAGAATTCCTTCCTTCTTGGAGGGAAGGGAGGCATGGGGAAGGTGAGAAGTAAAATTCTGTTGTGGGGCTGCAAAGATTCACCAAGAGGAGATGTGTGTGGGGTGATAATTTAAAAATTAACTTGGCCCTCCCATATGTCGCTTGTCCCCACAGCCTTCTCCCAGCAAGCTAGGCTATTTTGCGTTTATTTCCTAAGGGGAGGGGTTTCATAACATAAGAAGAGAAAACGAGATCCACTTTTGGTTTTCAGGTTTCAAAAGCATAGTCCTCAGAGGGGCCCGGAGAGAACTCTAGGAGGCCACGAGGTGATTTATAGCAGCTTCTCCCTGACGAAGGGCAGGCTGAGATGCCCCATCCTGGGCAAGGTGGGGGCTGAAGGAAAGTGAAGAGTGTGCAGGTGTTGGGCACTCCATGGAG
Source organism: Tapirus indicus (assembly GCA_031878705.1). NCBI lineage: Eukaryota > Metazoa > Chordata > Mammalia > Perissodactyla > Tapiridae > Tapirus > Tapirus indicus. Next base: position 16,527,664 of record CM062920.1, read on the forward strand.
CCATGAAGGTGCGCTGTAGGGCTCTCCATTCTGCAAAGAACCTACCTTTCAGCTGGGAGGAGAGCAGTGGGCTGAGAGCCTGTAGCTGCAGCGCCTCCAGGACCCACCACAGCCTTTGAGCCGAGTCCACACTCTTCCTGGGCAGCTCTGGTGGATGTTGATTGAGCTGGGTACTAGGGCCTGATCACGTGTGCCCAGTGCAGGACCCCGCAAGTGGGCGGTCTTTGCTCTGGAGCTCCCTGATGGGTTGGTGGTGACTATTGGATCTTTGTGGCAGTGGAAGCTCTCTCGCCCAATCCTGCTTCCTCCCCCTGTCTTTCACAGGTGTTCACCCCCACCCGCCAACAGACCTCTTAAACTCCTAATTACACCTCAGTGTCTGCTTCCCTGGGGACAAGCTGACACAAGCCCCTGAGAAAGATGTGACCCAAAGAGGGAACGATAAACCCCCAATAGGTTTGGGAGATCCAAGGCAGAAGGGACTTGTACCCCATACCTAGGCAGAGCCCTGTTGAGGCAGCCAGACCCTGGAGGAGAACTGGCTTCCTGGTGTACCCTGGCTCTCGGGGACTTCGCTTCATGGAGCGTCTCTCTGCCTTGTGTGGCCTGGTCTGGACAAGGCATGGCAGTAGCTGGAGAACTGGACCTGAAGAGGCCTTAGGGCCAGGAATGGGGGTAGCCTGAAGCACCCTGCATGAACAAATGACCAAAGACCAGATGGCATGAGGACAGCTTAGCAGATGCCAGCAAGGACTCAGGAAGATTTCTCCTACCCACTACCCTGGCTCTATGTAGGAAACCCCACAACCCTGCTAGGGGAAGGTAGGGAGGGGCCCCATTTTAACTAAGATTCTTTCTATCTCCCAGGAGGCTGGGGGCTTGAAATAGTAATGTAGTTCGGTTTTAGAAAAATAAGGAGATTAAGAGATTAAATATCTTGCCCACTTGAGCACGTGGCCTGAGACTTTCACTTGGTCCAAGTAACATCATCTGAAGGGAAGAGGCGGAACCTGAAGAGCCAGAAGGATTTTCAAGGCCAAGGGCACACACTCCCCTCTCTCCCATTCAGGACACATGGCACCCCATGGGTCCTTTCCAAGCAGCTCCACTCACCCATCCCCAGTGGTCCTGGAGAGGTCGTCCTGCCCTGCTGAGCTGCGGGGCCCACAATGGAAATGGCTGCTGCTGGGATGCTGGTTTATGCCGTGGCAGATTGTGAGCAGGCAAGCCAAAACCCAGGCCGGCAGGAGACTCAAGGACGCAGCCGCAGGACCTGAAGCAGTGTGACTTTATCCAGGAACCACAGGGAGCGGCAGGCGGCCAGGAGCAGAGATGGGAGGGCAGAATGCAGGCTGGGGTGGGAAGCAGCTTCGGCAGGTCTTGTCTGTTGGCCAGATGAGAGCAGAGATGAACCAACCACCGACGAGAAGGATGCGAGCCCTGGCCAGCTCCAGGACGCCCTTGGCTCTGCTGTTCCTCCTACCACAGGCAGAAAACATCTGGATACACAAGGGATGGAGGGCATGTGTTTCTCTCCTACTACCTGGGCCAGAACAGCGGCTTTACAGCCCTCTGCTTCTCTGGGAAGGGAGATGGGGAGAAAGTATGATAGGTAAATACGTGAACAATTTGGCTTCCAATTTATTCTACTCTCTACCGCATGGATAATCTTCCTAAATCTCTACTCACCCCTGTTTGAACAATTCCAATGCTTCCTTTTGCTTCAAAGATAAAAGTCCAGGCTTGTCAGCCTGGCACTCAAAGACCTCCAGGGTCTGGCCCCTGCCTCCTTCCCCACCATGACTGTTCTCCAACTCGCGTCAAAATGATCTATGAGTCAGTTCTTGAATGGGCCTGACCCATTCCTAATCCTGTGTTCTTGATCAAGGCCTTCTCTAGCTTCTGCCTTCCTCGTCTCCACCAACCAGTTGTCTCCAGTGTTCACGATCAGCGGGAGTTTCATCTCCTCCGAAGCCCTGTGCTTCCATCTGCCTTCCCATTCTCCTTCTCACTCCATCTCCTCCCTACCTCCAAACATACACGAGCAAGCTGTTTCTCTTCACTCGCCCCAGAGAAACATGAAAGTAATCATCCTTGTCCCTTATCTCCTCCACACCTCACTGCACCTCCTTATATTTTTGCCCCCAATTAATAACAATGTAATAACCACCAAATATCAATCTTTGATCACGACTGGAAAAAATTCAAATGTCGAATATTTAAGATTTTTAAAAATAGATGTTGTAACCACAGGGATAGAGAAGAGTCACCTTCCTTAGGAATTAGTGTGCATTTGGTCATTTTTCCTGGTCTCATTTGCAAACACTCACTCCCATGTGGGGAGAGGAGATTTTCTTTGCGTTTTTGCTATACTGGCTGGCCATTTGTAACATCTGCAAAGACATCTGGATAATTTCATCTTCATAAGCATCGAGTTGTTTGTGGCTCTTTAGACACATTCACGATGAGGGAGGAAGGCGCATCACCCCATGTTCATGTAAAGACAATTTGTATGAGTGGCAAGGGGGGGTTTCGATGATGTTCTTTTGGATCCCTGGGCCAGGGCTGGGCAGGAATGACCAGGCTGAGTAGTGGGCAGGGTGCAGAGCCTGGGGGCTGGGGGTGCTAGAGGGCCAAGCTGAGCTCTGATTCTAGGGAGGAGGCATTTGTCCTGGATCCTATTTTATCCATTGTGCTGAATGCAAGAAGCCTTAGCCCGTGTGTTATGAGTGAAGACTGAGCTAGAAGGGCAGGGGTCTGCAGGAGACCTCTGCCCCTGACAGAGAGGTGACAGCATGCTGGGGCTTCACTCATATAGAAGCGCTGTATGTTCTGGAAAGCCCTGTAGCTGCTTGGTGGAGTGGAAAGTTGCAGAATTTGGAGCTGGACAGATTTGGGTTCAAATCAGATTCTGCTCTGCCAGTGGTGTGATTTGGGGTACCTCAGTTCATCTTTTGGGATGCCAGTTTGGTTTCCTTGACTCTAAAATGAGAATAACAATGTCTTCCACTGTGCCTAGTGTGGTACCTGATGCTTAGGGGAAACTCAACAAGAGACCAGCCTTTGGCTGCAGGACTGGATGGCGACGGGCATTTCTCTTGGGCGCCCCACGCCGACACCCAGCTCAGCGCATGGCGCACAGGCTGTTCACTGAAGGAGAGGCTGACTTGTTGAGAGGAGCTAGGAAACCATGACAGTCCATCTAGGCAGGGGGATGTTGGGCCTCTGGCTCTGACAAAACTTTGTTATTTGGAAACCAGAACCTTCCTGCCATCCTGCCAAGAGACGTGCTGGGTTCCCAGATAGAGTTGTCTAGTTCTTTGCCTATTAGTGTGTTGTTTGTCAGCATGGGGCCCAGGTAGCAGAATCCAGTGACAGCTTTCGCCTCCTGACTGCCAGGAAAGGCAGCCACCTCACCTGCGTGTGATCTGTAGCCAGATCTGAGGCAACCTGCTCACACTTGCCTCAAGAGACATCAGAGTCTTTACCGAGAATCCACAGGCCGGGACGTCCCCCAGTGTTGGTCAGTAAAGGCTAGTTATATTTCATCCAGGTGAGAAGAGAAAAATTACCACGTGACACATACGCAGACCAGCACTCTAAGTCTCTACGTGATTGCATTTTTAGGGTATAACTTTGATCCAGGAAAGTTAAATCTGAAATATCCATATTTTAAATTCAGAATGTTGATTCCTTTTTTAATTACAAAACCAGAATAGTTCCTATGGGGGAAATGACCTCAAGGCATAATAAAAACACATTAAAAATGTAGTAAACCTAGAGAAATTAATCTAATTAAAATTAAAAGTTTCAGTCTCCAATAAAATATCAATGAAATTATTCAGTGTTGCTGGAATCAGTGTTGCTAAGTATGGATTCTGGTGTATCAGATTGCTCAGTGTGTGGCCGGATGATGAGAACGCTGCTCTCTGCCTCCCTTGGCCCTGAGCACAGCACGACTCACTCACCCCAGTCTCCAGGGGAACCGGGCCTGGAGACAGCCTATTTCTCACTCTGGTATTCCAGCCACCCGCCGGACCCCTCCTCTCCTATTCCCAAAGCATCCTAATATAGATTAAATCACTTTTCAGTTATGAACTTTGGGCTCCATGAGCGATCCTGGCCCAAATTTTCTCGGGCCTTTGGTCCTCCAAATTTGGAGTTTGGCCCTCATCTTTCTAGTGAGACTCAGCCATTGCTGGGCTTTTTATTCTCCTGTGCAGTCTCCAGAGAGCTGCCAGCATCTGCACTGCCCTCTGGAACTCAACGCTCACCCCGATAATACACTTAAATATAAGATGTGTTAAATATAAGTGTGTTGGGACAAAACCACATTGGACGAATCAGGGCTTCTTGGTCACGCTGTCGGGGATCAGTGCAGGTATCAGTGGATGGCAGGGGTCACAGGCCAAGGAAAAGGCTAGCAGATGCTAAGGGCTTAATGAGGGACAGTGACTGTCAGGGATGGCTTCAATGTGTGCAGCCAGTACCATCATCAGGCAGACAAGCAGAAGGCAGGATGCCAGCAGGTCAGCAGGTCTGTGAGTCTGGGGGGCTGTGACCCCAGTCTAAGGAGAGTGGCCAGGGCTGGGCAGCCAGCGCACCTGGAAGAGATGAGGAAGAACAGGGATCACAGGGATGAGCATGGATCCCTGAGGTGGCCTTTGGCGTTCCCAGGACTTCTATGGGAGAGAATAGTTCTGCAAGGCCAGTTTGGCCTCAGCACTGGGAACAGCCTGCGTGATCTGGGAAGGGGAGCCTGGGCCATGGGTCTAAGGTCGCCTTAGGTGACACTCAAGCCTCCCAAGGAATGTGACAAAAGCTAATCACAAGCTTTGAATGCTAGTGAGATGTGCATGACTGTTGTGGGCAGAAGATGGGTAAATACCATTCTTCTAACACTTGTAGGTCTAAAGGACAATCCTAAAAGCCCTCAGAATGTGCCAAACCCTCAGAATCCCTCACAAAATACACTTTATTTTAAAAATAAATGATATGAATTTATGCTGATATAATGCACAGAGAATTTCTTATAATCTGAAATAAAGTACTAAAGAACTAAGAGTGGAAAGGACATGGGACTGGGTGTCAAAAGAAATTATCTTATTGTCACAGGGCCTCATCTCATTTATTTCTGACTTCCAAAATTCTAATATTTATCATTACTTGAAGATTCTCTGAAGGTAAATACTCTACTAGTCAGATAAGCAAAAGCATGTGACAGAGTTTAAAGCAATATTTTTGGGGACAAGCATGGTCTTGACTCTCAAACACTGGTAGAATTTCTTGAAAATCATTTTATTTCTATAGAAAGAAATAAACTTATTCTCAGATACTTCCCTGGTAACCTGTAAAAATCACCCATGCTGTTCTGGTTTGGCGTCAAAACCACTAGGGGGAAACATTTTAAATCTTCCCCTGCCCTGCAGTCTACTCCACGATGCCAGGAAAGTGCCCTGCACAGCCCCCTAATTCTTCCTGTTCTCACGTGGAGCCCTAGGGCGAAGGTTATGCGGGAGCACGAGCTGTTCCCACAAAAGGGAAAGTTACCAGGGAAATGGGCAGGTCCTTCTGCTCTGGTGCCTCGACATTGTTAGGAAGAAAGTGGGAAGCCATTAGCGTCAAATACGTCCAATTCCATTTAATTGCATATCAAATGTTTGGTCGAGAAAAAGGCTCAGTCAGTTTAAGAATTAGCAACAACCGTCTAAAAAATTCTAGGATTTAAAGTAACAGAGAGTAGTAATGTAGTAAAATAGAATTGATGTGCATTAGCTTTTTTGCCAACATGGTTTCCAAAGGGAGAAGAGTAAGCACGAGAAGTGGCTCCGATGGGGACAAATACACTGGGAGAAGACCATCGTGGGGGATTCCCAGGCTCGATGCTCACTAAGTGTACTTTATTTCCTCCTGCCAGCAGAAACGGAGTAAATGGATCATGGAAGAGAACGAATGTAAAACTTCCCACAAAGAAGGCAGTGCTAATGGCAGGCCAGGGCTCCAGCTGACCTCGTCTTTGCTCCATGGAGCCTCAGAGTTAGCTTCTGCTTGCTGAGGCGGTTGCCTGGTTCTGAACAGACAGCAGAATCTGCTCTTCAGGCAAAATGCAGAGGGCTGGATGAGACTTTTAAATATCCAGAGGAAGGCAAGGGAGCTACCTGTGCAACTGAACCTATCAGTTCCTACAAACGACCCCTCTGACTTCTACAGGTGGGCTGGATGATTTGGATTCTGAATAGTTTCCCTTTTTGTCCCTTCATACTTCCTGCTTTCATCTCAAGCTTGAACCAACACTGTCACTGCACTTAGCAGGAGGGCTCGCCTCCAGCTACCATTCAGAACCGAAGTAAAGAATTTGACAGTTACATTTGTTTGTTTTTTCAGTTCATAATTTAAGGCTGCTGAGATATTTTTGAAACTTAATTCTATATTCCAGTTATCATAGAGCCCTCTTAGCTTTGTGTCATCCACAAATGTGATAGATATGTCCACTCTTACTTCATAGGAGTCATTTGGTAAAGAATCAATAACAAATATGAGGGAAGATCCTTATGGCAGGATCCGTGCAGGCTTTCCTCCATGGTGGATGATCCATCTTTGGGATGATTTCACCCAGCTGCTATTTTCCAGCTTTCATTTCTCCATATTTACTGCAGGAGTCTTTTTCAGAGTTCTTGAAGGAAACAATGTACATTGAGTTTATCTTATTTCCATGATAAAGTATGATGTCCCGTCAAAATAGACTTGTTCGTAGAACTTTGCTCAATGTTGGTGTTCCTGGTGAGCCAGCAGTGACCTCTGCCTGGATCATTCTCACTAAGGATAATCTTCAAGTTCCTCAGGTTTTGTTTCTTCCCCTTTAGAGAATGGAGACCATGCAGTTCCCTAGCCTCTGGGTATTGTTTTCTGGCTAACTGTTTACTGAGCACCAGCTACCTTCTAGGCAGTTTACATACCTATCTCTAATGCTCCCAACGACTCTGAAAGAAAAAATATTAAGTCCGCCTCTACCTCTACCTCTATCCCTACATATAACTTTCCATACAAGGAAACTGAGACTCAAAGTAGGTAAGTGACTTTCCCCAAACAGCACTATTGACCAATGGCTGTACCGTGACTTGAGCACAGGACCATTAGGTTCCAAATCTACGCCACAGTCCTTTCCATTTCTGTGTTTACCCAAACTCGCGGACAGCTTCCTGTTCTCGTCTGCATGTCCATTCAGGGCCTCTTGGTGTGATTCATCTGCCCCTGGACGCCTGAACTCATATGATAGAGAGGGCTGCTACCTGAGCAGTTCTGTTTTCGTTTGTGACTTTAAGGCCCTCTTGACCAGTAAGCACGTGCTCTGGTGCTCAGGGCAGACCAAGGCTCTGGAGGAGGGGGTGTCCACAGGGCTGGCATCCCAGAGCCGGGGCTAAGGCTATAGCAGAGGTGGTGGGAGGGCTGTGGTCCCCCAAGGGCCTGCCCTACCCTACCCTACCTGGCTAGTGCTGTGGGCTCCAGGCTCCTTCCCATCCTTCCTTCTCCCTGGCACACTCTTCTTTCTCCTTCCAGGGTGAAGGCTCATGTCAAGAGCCACCACAGCTTAGCTGTAGCCTCACGAGGGCTTTTCCTCTAACTGAGTCAGTGATTGAAATTATTCACCGTTCTCCTCTAAGTGGATGAAACCCAGTTTCAAATTTCCTAGCTGTTTCCAGAGCCCCAGCATATTTTACTGCTGGGAGGACAGATGCCTGCTCAAGTGTCTGATGAAAACACTTAAGCTTTATTGTTATTTGACATTCATTAGGGAACCATCTTCCGTAGGCAAAACATAAGACATTTCTTTAGACAGGAGGCATAAAAGGACTAATGGTGGGTCACAGGCCAGATGGTATGGAAACAAGATGAACTGAGCCCTCGAGCCACACTAGCTCAGTCCTGCACTGCCTTTGAGAACTGAGAGGGATGTGGAGAAGAAAGAAAAGAGAAAATTCCAGGGCAGGAGTCAAGGTGTCATTGCACAAACATGGAGTCCGACACATTGTGAGGATAGTGACCAAGTCACCTCACTCCCCTTCCCAGCTGGGGTTCTAAAGGAATTCTTATTGATTTAGTGATCAGGAGAGAGGACTGATGTCGCTGGAGAGCAATTATATATGTTGGCACGTCCTTGGGTTGTCACAATAACCCTGAAGAATGATGCTGGTTCCGGCTTACAGGGCAGGATGGTGAGGTGGAGAGAAATAAACTTCACCAAGGACACACGGCTCGTCAATGATGCTGCTGGGATTAGAACCCAGGTCTGTTCGAGTCTCAAGTCCACATTTATTTCCCTACATCTCTAGAATCCTGAATCCAAATACTTGTTTTACCTCCAAAGAAGGAGCAGAATGTGGAGAGAACATGGAGGGAAAAAAAGCAAGAACCCATGACTACAGGGTAAGGAAATAGAATCTAAAGTCGCCCTCCCTTTGCTGTAGAAGTCTCGAGACTCCTCCTGTTTCCTGACTCTGGAGGTGTTGATGGAGGACAGAGGAGAATGAGAGGAGGCAGAGAGAGAGGGAAAAGCAGCCTGCAAACATTGGTTCAGCATCTGGGTGAGCAGTCACTCCTCCAGAGCTTCCACTTAGATGAAGGCAAGAAGAAAGGAGATTGACTTTCCACAGGGTGTTTTCAAATTAGATATATGGATGGAGGACCTTACAGTGAGGATTCCTTCCAGAGCAAACATCGCTGCCTCCTTTAATCACATCTTGGAAAGTTTCTTTTGCTACCTCAAATGAGGTCATGGAATTTCATAAGAGGAAAATACTATTAATCAGCCTAATGTAAGTTTGGGCAATTTGGCTTGAACGTGGGGGCTTCCCTGCAAGACTTCTCCAGATACGCCCATGTGGAGATGCTGACATTTTCTGCACCAACCCAAGTATTTTCTAGCTTCTGCTTAGTTGCTGCTGCCTATTTATTCTTTTTACCTGAACTTTCTTTTCCTCCCCCACACAAGCCCAGTAACCCCGTCCCTTCATCCCAAGCTTACTCTATTCCCTTGAATTGCTTTATGCCCTTAGATGAAAGGAATCTCCCTCATGTTCAGAAATTCATTTCAAGTTGCTGGGGCCATGCTACTTTACTGGGAAGAAATGAAGGAAAACTCCCTCTCTGTACCCTCCCAGAGAGAAGGCTGCTGTGTTCTAAGACTCATTAAACTCCATCTGGTGGGTATGTCTTGATGAGATTTTCCTACAGGAGAGTTTTACCTTAATGCCGGTGGAGAGTTTTCCATGTTTTGGGGGTACAAGCCTCGCATTATAAAATGTGGGAATCACCTGCCTCTCTCTGTCCATAAAGCCATGCTATCAAATTAAGGAAATAAGCTAAGCAGATGTGAATGAACCCACAACCTCAGCATGGTTTCATTTTAATGCTAACTGTCCTATTTGGAGCAAGAGTAATTAGAAAATCAGCAGCAAGTTAGAGGAGAAAAAATTGCTCAGCTTTATAATTACTTGGGGTAGAGAGAGAATCTGGGATCCGTTTACTGAAGGTCTCATTAAATTCTCCATCAGGAGAGCCGAGCTGCAGCAGTCAGAGCTGTGGAAGAAGGGGAGGAGGCAGCTGGGAAGGAAGGAAGCCAGGGATGGGGCCTCTGGTCACCTTCACTCTACCATAGGATGCCCGAGGCTCTGCGCTTCTCCTGTGTCCTGCTAACATCGTCTCTTCCATGCTGTGCTTGGCCAGAGACTGAGGGGAAGTTTCCAGGCAGGTGTTCTCATCTAGTTGCTTTCCGTCTGTCTGCCCCTGCCCCTTCCTTTCTTCATTGGTTCTCTCTCCACAGTCCCCACTAATGGATTCTGCCTCATTTCTCCCTTCTTCCTCCTCCCTGGCTGTGGCAAGTTTATGTATATGTTTTCTGGATTGGACATGCCATTGGATTGGGATCTGTATCTACAGATTTAGTCTATAGGAAAACAATGTCCTTTCCACATTCTTGTTATAGGTTGAATTGTGTCTCCCCAAAAGAAATGTTGAAGCCCTAACCTTCAGTACCTCAGAATGTGACCTTTGCTGGAAATAGAGTCATTGCAGACGTAGAGTTAAGATGAGGTCATACTCCATTCGGGTGGACCTTAATCCAATATGACTGATGTCCTTATAAGAAGAGACATGGACAGACCAGGGGAGAATGCCATGTGATGGTGGAGGCGGAGATTGAAGTGCTGCAGCTACAAGCCAAGGAACACCAAGGATTGCCAACCACTACCAGAAGGAAGAGGCAAGGAAGGATTCTCCCACAGGTTTTGGAGGGAGCATTGCCCTGCTGACACCCTGACTTTTGACTTCTAGCCTCCAGAACTGTGAGACAATACATTTCTATCGTTTTGAGCCCTTTGTGGTATTTTGTTACAGCGGCCCTAGGACACTAATATACACCCCTTCAACAAACGCCCACTGGAGGTCTTGTATGTGCAGTGCTCTGGGTTAGATGCTGGGGGGCGGGGGGTGGTGGTACAAGGACCAGCCAGGTAAGGCTCCTGCCCTTTCAGTGACTCTCAGTTTTGTGGGGGAGACTGACAATCATAATTATACTCATCTATGGAAGATGTGAATATCCGTTGTAACAGAAGGACAAGTAGACTAAGTGAGGGGGTCTAGGAAGCTTTGGGGAGAAGATAGGATTTGAGCTAGGCTTTGAGGATATGTGGGTGTTATCAGGAAAAGGTGACCAGAAGGGTAACATTGCGGAGTGCAATAGCTCATGCAAAGAACTGGAGTGTGGATGGCACAGAGCATGTGCAGAAGATGGCAAGTGGGCTGCTGTGGTAGATGGGTGGGGTAAGTGGTCAGGACATAGATTTAAGCAGGAAAAGTGAACAAGGCAAGGACGGTGAGGACTTGGAGCACAGTGCCAATCTGATGGCATGGCAATGGATCTGGGGGAGCCATTAACGGTGATGAGGATCCCCATGATCATCTTCCTAAAGAGAAAGAGAGAAGCCCAGAGCATATGGGTGCTATCCAGATTTCTAGGGGCAAGCCAAGTAGAATGAACAGGAAGGTGAGCTTAGGATCTAGGCGACTGCATTTCTGCTGCCCCATCACTGGCCCACACCCAGGAAGGAAGGCAGCTTTCTTCATAATCTGGAAGTCTCTCCACCCAGTTCTTTCCCAAGCCGTGACTTCACACTGGGTGTTGACTTAGGGCAGGAGTCACAGTCTTCTGCCATCTGCTCTCCACCCAGGTACCACCCAGTCCCTACAGAGGGATGACTGGTTTCTTACCTTTCTGATATGTCTCTCCCACTCTTCTAGCTCTCTCTTGTGCCCACTTTATGGCTGGCAACTAAGTTGTGATCTTGACTGTCCCACACCTTCCTGTCACTTTGGAATTCTTTGTTTAGTAATCTCATCTCTCATTGCTCTGTAGCTGCCTTGCCCAGCTCTTTTGTCCAAAGGGTTACCCCACTCAACCTTAGCTCTAGGCCCTAAGTGTCCCTTCAAGGCCCAGTTTAACTACTGTTCATTCCTTTATTCAATTTTGAGCACCTACTGAGATACAATTACTATGCCAAGAGTTGGGGATATAATGGAAAACACAACAGCTATCCCAGCTTGTGTATAGCTTACAGTCCAGTGTGGATACAGAAGAGTCAGTTGCAACCTGCATAATTAAGAATTATGGTAAGGGCTGAGAAGGGAAAGAGCAGGCAACTGTGAGAGGGAAGATGAGGAAGGTTGACTTAGATTGGAGCCTCGGGGAAGGAGGTGAAGCATGGGAAGGAGCCTATCTAGCAAATATGCTAGAAAGATGGAATGACAGCATGTGCAAAGGCCTTAAGAAAGAAAAGACTTTGTTAAGTTCAAAGAACTGAAAGAGGCCAGTGTGGCTGAAGCCTAGTGAATAGGGTAGAGAGTTACGAGAAGAAGTAGATGGATCTAGGTAATGCAGAACTTTGGGCCATGAAAATTTTAAGGATGTGCTCTAAGAAAAATGGAAAACCATTTAAAGGTTCTACATAACTGTATGGAGAATTGCCTGATGGGGTCTGAGGGGGAGCCAGGAACCAGTTAGGAGGTTATGGCAGTAGCCCAGGCCAGAGGCAGGGGTGGCTGTAGAGACGGAGATAAGTGGATGAGATGGAGTTGGGTTTTAGAGGTAGAGCCAACAGGACTTGTGTATGGCTTGGTGGGGCAGGGTGCTGATGGTGGAGTAAGAACAAAAGATTACAGCTTGAACAGTAATGTAGATGGGGACTGCTAGGGGAAGAATGGGGATGGGGATGGAAATTAGAGTTCAGTGTTGGGCATGGGGATTGTGAGATTCCTGAGAGATTTCTGAGTGCAGATATGAGTCTGTAACTCCAAGGAGAGATCTCAGTTGATTACAGATTATGTGTAAAGTCAGGGGAATGGACAAGATCCTCAGAGATTGGAGAGTAGGACAAGGAGAAAGGGATGGGGTAGAGCCAAGCTCTGAGGGACTCCAACATCTAGAGCTTCGGTGGAAGAAGATGAATTGGCAAAGGAGATTGAGGAACAGCAGCCAGAGTGGTAGTTTCTTTTTTGAGGAAGATTGACCCTATGCTAACATCTGTTCCCAATCTTCCTCTTTTTTCTTTTTTTCTTCCCAAAGTCCCAGTACATAGTTGTATATCATAGTTGTAGAGTTGTAGCTCTTCTGTATGGGACACTGCCTCAGCATGGCTTGATGAGTGGTGAGTAGGTCTGCGCCCAGGATCCGAACTGGCGAACCCTGGGCCGCGGAAGTGGAACGCATGGACTTAACTGCTACGCCAGCGGGCCGGCCCCTTGAGAGGTAGAAGGTTAACAGAAGAGCGTTCTGCTGTGGAATTAGAGGGAAGAGGTTGTTTCAAGAAGGTCGGAGCATCAAGAGTGTCAAATATTTCTGAAAATCCAAGGGAGATGAGGACTTCAAATGTCCATGGAATCTGGCGACATGGTGACCCATGCTGACCTTCACAAGAGCTGTTTCTTCTGCTTCTGCTTCATCTCCCAGTTTTCATCCTTACTAGTGTTTATTGAGGCTTACTGTGTACCCGACATGTATAAATGCATTAGCCCATTTACTCCTCACAACAATCCTGTCAGGTTGATATTGCTATTATTGTTATCATTATCCCAGTTGTGTAGAGAAGGAAACAGGCTCACAGAAGTTAAAATCTTGCTGTAGATCTTACGTCTCCATTTCACAAGTCTTTCCCATAATCTTCTGTTATGGAATCAGGGAAGTTTAGAGCTGATAGAGAACTTAGAAATGTCCCAGTCTTCTCTCATTTTTTAATGAAGAAACTGACTTGGAGATGGGGACAATTCATGTTTATTGTTACCTCTTATCCCTGTGCTGGGAGCCATGTGCATATTTTTCAGGTAGTCCCCTCAGAACTTTATGAGATTTTCCCGTTGAGGAAATCAGGGCTCTGACAAGTGAGGCTCATGTCCAGGTTGTACAGCCAAGAAGCAGTGGAGTCAGGATTTGAACCCAGGTCTTGCCGACTCCAAAGCGTCTCCCGATCTTCTATGCCGCATAGCCTCCCAAGGTCGTGGCAGAACTGGGACTAGAATCAGGTCCCTGCGCCTGATCTCTCCAGCACAGACAGGGCCACTGAAGCCCCACTCCACCCGCATTTTAACACAGGCAGTTTAGGGCCCCATCTACGTCATTTCCTCAACATGGGCAACTCCTCTCCGAGCTGGTAACATCGCACACATGGGCAGACCTTTAATTTTGTCTAATTTGGACCTGAATTTCCTGCTTTCCCTTAGTTGACTGAGCTCTCAGATGTCCCATTCCACCATTTTGGATCTCATCTGTGAGTTGTAATCGCTCGTCCCAGCCCGCCTGCCCCCCGCCTCCCTCATTGCTGGCTTAGACTGTTCCTCATTACAGCTCAGGTTTGCTTAAGATTGTCCTTAAGTTCTTATTATCTCTACTGTGAGCTCCTTGAAAAAATCTTCCTAGAACTTTGGTTGGCTGTTTTTTGATGCTTTTTTTCAAAGGCAGTTGTACTAAGTCTTTCCTAAGATTTCTCGGTCCTGTTCAATTAGAGCTAAGGATTCAGCCAGCTGTCTCATTTCTGATTTGAGGTCACTCAGTGTGTACATTGAGACTCTTAACTCATATATTTCTTTACTCTTGGATTATTAAGTCTGACTGCCTCAGAAATATAGCCTTCACTCTTTTCAGCAGAAAAATACGTCTTTAATATCATTATAAGTGAGCATTTTTTGAGACTCACAATGACAAGTTCTAGGCAGCCCAGGTGCCTATGACATCTTGACTGGCTCCAATGTCACCTGGGCCTCTTGGGGAGGTGTTGGTGGGATCAGAGTGCTGTGTGGGGACAGCCTTTGTGACCTCACCCTCTGCCTCTCTCTTCCTTGACTTCTGCTCTTTCTCTTACTCTTCTTTTGGGGTCTCATTCCTTTCCTGTTCTTTCTGAGGTTCAACCCCACTCCTCTAGCCCCTCCCCTTCCTCAGTGACCCTTTCTAGTGTCACCCAAATGAGGTGACACAATGAGAGTAGAGTGGGCTCAGTCTTAGTGCTGCTGTTCCCCTCCTGGGGAGAATGGGGGAACAAGGGCTGGAACTCTGGGCTGGGACTAGTTCCTTCCTGTACCTTCCACTCCATAACTGAGACAGAAACAGATGCTGCCAGTGTGAAGATTCATTTCTTTCTGAAACCTCTCCCTGACCTTCTTGGGTCTATAAAAGAAATTCATATTCTGCATATTAACCCAAATTTGGTTCTCCTTCTTGACAACTAATACCCTGGCCTTATTATGCTAATAGTGTCCGCCCCTTCCTTGTCTGGATTATGTCACAAAGAATTCTGCATTAAGTTGACAAAAAACAGCTTAGGGCCCAAATTTGCTTCTCCCTGATTCTTGGATAGGGGTGTGCCTAATAGTTTTATTTGGGAGTGTGGGGAGTGCATAATGAAGTCTTATTTTATCATGCCATATAATCAAATGAAGTTGGTGTAAATACAATGAAATCAATTCAAATAACACACTGTGTGAGTGCCAGGCCTGTACTAGACAGTAAGCACTTAGAGAGAAAGAGATCCAGTCGCTGTGTTCAAGTAGCTCAGAATTTGCTGAAAAACGAAACAAAATAAAAATCCCCAAACTGGTGGAGTAGCGGCAGGATCAGGGTGAGGCTCAGACGCGCCAGCCGTGGGGTTAGGGGAGCCTTCTACAACTGAGCCCTCTCCTCTGATTTGCAGGTGACCCAGAAGCACAGAACCTGAATCTCATTCACATTGCGGTTCAGACACCCACACTCATGCTTGTTTGGGCCCCAGTGGATGCCAGGAGTGGACAACAAGCCCCCTAGCAGGAGGAGTGACCAGCACAGGTGTTGGGCCCAGCAGCAGAGCCTGAGTGTGGCAGAGGGCAAATTGTTGATGTACATCTGAGGCTGTATCTTTGTGTGTGTGTGTGATTTTTTTTTGTGATATTTTGTGTATGTGAATCCATCCCAATTCACCTCCTGGGTGGGGAGGGGAGGACTGGGCCACAAAACTGAAAACTGTGTTGGGCTCTCATCACGGAATTAAATAATGTTGTAAGTGATGTGGATGATGGAGACATACACACAAATATACATAACAGGCTTGATGATCAGCAATTTCAGCAAGACAAAGGAGGTGAAACAGATGCATGTGAAAAGAAGAGGCGATCCAGTGCCTGATGTGAGGGTCAGGTATATATTGTTCCCAAGGAAACCTATGGGAGTTTCCAGTTTGCTACGAAGCGAATTTAGAAAAAGGAGGAGGAGCAAATAGTATGATTTGCACACACTTTAAGTGAAATACGTATATTTGCACCTCCTAAATTGAGCACCACAGTTGATCAACTTGAGTTCATGGGAAAAAAATTGGCATCAGAAATTTGCAGTTAGCTTTTATGCAGCATGAGAGAGAGAAAAAAATAGAAATATTTGTCCATTGGCTCAGAACTATTGAAAGAATATGTATATTTAAAAATGGACAAATACTGCATACTTTTTAGGTTGCCTGCTTATCTATTGTGCAAACAAATTAAATTAATAGAAAAATCTCTTTAGGGAGAAAAAAAGAAAGAAAAACTGGACTTAGGGGCCCAAGAAGGTATACCTCTTGCCATGGTACCCTCTGCCCCCTGAACTAGTGCTTGGGACTCAAGAAGAACAAGAATTTTCTCTAGTGGAAAAGTGTGAGCCCGAGAAATCATGAGGCCACAAATGGATTTCATAGGTAGAGCTGCTTATGCATCGGAGATCATGGAGGGGTGTCTAAGTGGGTGGTGTGCATATTGTGGCAGGCACACTTGGTCAGAGCATCAGGGGGCTAAGAAGGATGGACTGCAGTGGAGGAGGCAGCAGTCTGAACTATAAACAAGACACCTACTTCCCCATCCACCAGGGCCTTCTGAAGAGATATAGAAAAGAGGAAGGGCTAAGGAAGCCCACCATTTGGTGAGTTGGGGGTCATCGATTTGGCAGATCACGGGGCACAGTATTAAAGTAACCTTGGCCAGGATCTGTGAGTTGCGGGCCTGGGGGACACTCAGGTTACATAAATATGTGAGAAAAATTATAGCATCTTAGTAATAGCTTAATAATAATTAATAGCTTGAGACACAGGAGAAGTCCAACAGCTCATGAATAAATGTCCAATGAGTAGATCATAAAATAAGGGTTGGGAGGAGGGAGAAGGCCCTGTGAGCTGGCCTGATAGGTTTGCCAGAGGATGGATGAAGTGGGGCTTGCAGTTTGGGAGACTGAGGAAGAGAGAGCATGAGGACAGGCATCATCTTGATGAAAAGAGGGAATTTCCACTTTCAACCTTGACATGTAAAGAGCTTGGAAGTCATCACTCTCATCCTTATGGGACAAGAAAAGGCTAGACAAACTGAAAATCAATAACTTTTCTTGGATTCATCAGAGAACTGTGGTTGCAGGGCAAGCCACAACTCCAAAATCTAGACAGAGGAGCATCCAGAGAGAGAGAGAGAGCAACCAAGATTTGCTTATCAGAGGAGGAGTCACTGGAGCCGTGAACTACTAGGAACATTTAAATGGTAATTTGGGCAAACTGCTGGAGGCTGAGTGTGTGCTAGCCTGACAATGACAGACCCCAGTGGGCCGTAGTCTTAGGTGGTCCTCCATATTTTTATAGACTTTCGCTCCAGTAATCCCAACATATTTTCACAGTGAGGATCTTTGAAAGATCCCCTGTGGCTCTGTCAGGGGGAGAGGAAGAATAAACATTGTGAACCATGCCCAGAGCTTTCTCCATAGCAATCCTCCTCTCGGGGAGAAAGAACTTTGCTGGAGCACAATACTGAAACTTGATCCCAGCGGGTGGGGGGTTTGGGGGGCAGGGGGAGGAATTTCCCTCAACCTTCATATCTCACCTAAGGGAGAAAAAAGCCACAAAGTCAACAGGGGACAGAACCCTCAAGGAAATAGGGTGTAGGCGAAAAGATGCTGACTTTTGAAAATGAATGAAGACTGTAAGACTAAAGACGAAAGGGACTGTACAAAAACACAGTACTGTAGCTGGTAAAGTTGTTTCCCGTGGGGGTGCAGGTTAACAATTCTGAAACCACTGTACGTGTATACTGGAATTGAAGCATGAAATAAATGGGTGGTGGGAGTCGGGTTTCTCACTGATGGAGTAGGTCGTAGATAAGCAAGGGGAGGAGGCTAGAATAATCCGTGTGGACTGGATTAGAGTTGGAGATATTGATCTATGATCTCATGTTTAGCCTAATACAGATATGAATGAACATATAGAGAAATATTTTATATATGTATATACACATGCATCTACAAATGGGTTAGTATAAACACATGTGTTTTCTTGTTCTCTCAGCTGACAGGGCCAAGACGCAACACTCTGGGAACGACTTGTATTCCCCTGGCCCCATCTCCGGAGCAACTAGCATACCCAGGGCCCGAGCTTGGTTTCAAATACCATTCTCCAATAAAAGGAACCAGGCTCCTGGAGAAATGGTTTATTCTAGGGCTGGGGCAGCGAATATACAGGATGAGCCTGGAGAATCACGTAGTGTCAGGAAGTAAGAAAGTGCTCAAAAACACACAATGATGAAATAACTCCCAATGACCAAAGCAGAAGAAATTGAGCAATGAAATAAATAAAATAATACTGGATTATAACCCAAAATATAAAATAAATATCCATGAGCCCACACCGATATAAATAATGATTGAATAAATAAATAAATGGTGGAGAATAGATAAATCTCCTATGCAGAAGAATTCCACATAATTCATGTGGGTACTCCATTCTCTAGGCAGTGAAACATAACTCCCCACTCCCTAGGTGTGGGCTGTGCATGGTGACATCCTTCCGAAGAGCACAGTTTGGAAAGGGGGAAAAAGAGTCGCTCTAGAGTGGAGAAACCTGACAACACTACATGGGCCGGGTGGTCAAGGTCAGGATCAGCAGTGATGAGTCAGGTTGAAGCTTGTGCTCTTGATCTGATGTGACAAGAACGGCACTTTACATCTCTAAAGGTCTTCCTCCCCCAAAACCAGAGCCCCAGTCTAATCATGAGAAAAGTATCAGACAAACCTAAATTGAAGGACATTCTACAAAATACCTCAGGTACTGATGTTAAGGTCATCAAAAACAAGGAAAGTCTGAGAAACTATCACCATCTAAGAGCCTAAGGAGACATGATGACTAAATGTAATGTATCCTGGATGATGTCCTGGAGCAGAAGAATGACAGTAGTTAAAACCTCAAGATATCTGAATAAAGTACAGACTTCAGTTAATAATAATATATCAATATTGGGTCGTTAGTTGTGACACGTCTACTGTATTAATTTAAGATGTTAATGGAAACTGTGTATAGGGTATGTGGGAACTCTCTGCACTATCTGCACAATTTTTCTGTAAATTTAAAACTACTACAAAATGAAAAGTTAATAGAAAAGGGAAACCTTTTTTGAAAGGAGTGAGGAGGGCAAACAAAGGGTGAAGGTTAGGGGAAAGTGCTCAGTCCTAGCGGAGAAGCTGGTCAGAGACTGAAGCACAGATGTGGGCATGTCCCCAAAGAGAGGCAGAGACCTGGCTGTCAGAATCAGGCCATTACCAGGGAATCCCAGTTAAAACAAGGTCTGAATCTGCGGGCACAGCCCTGGGAGGCAGCTGGGTGGAGTTCAGTGGGATGTTTTTGCTCCATTCAATGAGTGTCTCCTTAGTCCAGACACTTTATAAACACCATCTCATTGACTCCTCCAACAACTCTGTGAAGCAATTCTTCTCTTTGTGCAGACGGGGGAATTGAGATTCAGAGAGGCTGGGGGCTACAGCAGAGCTAGTGTGGCTGGAGTTTGATCCCAGCTCTAACTAGAGCTTTGCTCTTCGCACAGCCTAACTACTGCCGTATACCGAGCACACAAACCATCGTGTTCTTGTCAAGGCCCCGTAAGAAGCACTTTAAGTAATAAGTTCTATCATTATCCCAGTTTTACAGACGAGAATCTTAGATGGTTTAACTAAAAGTTTTTAAAAATCCCACAGACAGAAAATGGTGCAGATATTCAAAAAATGTCCTTGGGTTTCTAGAACCCAGATGTTAAACCACTAGCCCGTATCACTTTCCACGGTAATGACCAGAGTGGTTTTCCCTGCATGGCATATGACCTGGTGGGCCTTTCTCTGCCCTACTTCCCCTAAGTCTGGGATTAATTGGAGTGACTGAATGACCAGTGAGGCCCTACTTACTATCCTCATCTCTCACTGCCCAGAAATCTACACTTCACACTGGAAGGCCAGCCCGCTGAGGGTATTGCTGTCGTAGACACCAGGGCACTCTCCTGCCTCAGCTCAGCAAAGGAACAGCAATTTTCTCTTCTGCCAGCTGCAGACCGCTTTAATGGATCCCGTGATAAAGTTTTGTAGCAGCATCTCAACCAATCAAATTGCACATTTCACTTGGCTTCGGGTGCTCAGAGTGTGGCCTGCAGTGCAAATGAGGTCTATGACATACAGGGGAAAGCTACTAGAAATGGCCTCTGATAAACAGGTGAGTTGCTAGCTGCACAAACTGCAGGCCATTTAGATATGCCAACCATGCTTGGGCTGCTGAGTCCCCACAGCTTCCACTGCTTGGCAATGCAGTGAGCATGGAGCAGATTCAGCAGCAGAAGGGACATATCAAGAGGGCCAAAGACTCACAGCCCATGAGAATGGTGTCCAGGGTCTTCTGTGTCCATGTACCTCGGCAGGCTTCAGAAGACAGCTAGGGCTTGCATTCCAGGTACAGGGCCCAGGGGAAGATGCCTCTGGAAACACCACCATCCTCAATATGGCCAGAGCTGTGGGGAACTCTGGCAATGGTCTGCCAGGATACTTTCCACTGACTTTGTTCAAAGAGTCAGTGGGCTACCTCCAAGACTGTGATGAGCCGAGAGTTAGTTCTGTGTTGTAACCCTGCAGTACGGTAAAGGCAATGTCATTCTAGGTTGCATCAGAAGCATTATATCCTGGAGACATTATCACTCTTCCTTGGTAAATGCTATTGCATAGGAGTTTGGGGAATTAAATTCTGAACTGTGGCAGTAACCACATCTAATATGGGGATTTGCATGTATTTTTACAATTTTCTTGGGTGGAACTGGCGAAGTGGTGTTCTAATGTATCCTATTAATATGGATTTTTGAGGAAATGGAACACATGAGAGACTGGATGGGAAGGTGGGGAAGGAAGTATCCTTACTTCCAGGGAATGGTGGAGCAGGTCACAGCTGCTGAAGAAGGAACGCAGAGATGGTTCTGCCTTGAGGGTGACCTCTCTGGCTGGGGTGAGCTGAAAGGAAAGCAAGTGGTGGAAGGAAGATCTTTGCATATAATTTTTACCTATGAGAAGAGAAGATAGGAAATTAATTTCTTTACAATATGGATTTTTCTGCATCAACAAGGGATGCACTTGGAAGAAAGAGAAAGAAAACAATGTTAAATTTTATGGGCCAGTTTGGGGCATTTTATTTTGCAGACATTGTGTTCTTTGGACTCTGTAGTTATCATCTGCTGCATATTGTTTAACACAGTCTGGCAAGCTTGGTTGGATGATATAGCTGGGCATTATTTAAGATGGGAAATAGGATAGCACTGACTTCTTGGCCTAGGGCCTGATGGTGTATTTCTTGGCATGACTGGCAAATTGGAGGGGCTCTTCTGCCAGATAGCTGTGTGTACTGGAGACTGACAAGCCCCCTGTGTGAACTCATCCCGTTGGGAGAAGGAGCCAGACACAGTTCGTGTGTCCAGAACAAAAGCCTTAGTTGTTGGCAGAGAGTCCTCATATTTTCTCCTAGCCCAGTTCCCATTGGACTCATCCATTTATCCAAATCACTTTTACTGAGGCATTAATATGTACCAGTCACTGCGTTATGTGAAGAATTGTAACAGTGAACCGGGCAGAGACAACGATTATTCATATCCTATGGTCACTAGGGTGGCTGAGGGCAAATTTTGAAAGATCTGATGCTCTTAACAGTCTGGCAGACATTAGAGCGTAAGCAGTTCACTTTCTCTATAACCAGGTGTCAAATGGAAGATGGCCTCCCCATCATTTGGAGCTGACTGCTATGGCACTCTGGCACCATGAGGGCTCTGGGGTACTGGTGGTATTTTCTGGAGAGGCAAGAGGGGGAGATTATCCAACAAAGCAGAAATCTCTGGGTCCAGAAGAGCAGAAACAGAGAGCATAGTGCCTGCCGGCAGTGACAGAGACCATGATGCTCAGCAGAGATACAGGTGAAAACATGGGCCCAGCAGAGCAGTGATGGGGAAGATGCAGGGTCTGTGATGCCCTGAGGAGTAGTGATGAAGAACTCAGATGAATAGTGGAGGGAGAACAGTGCTAGTGGGAGAATGCTTCTTTGTGAGTACATTCATGAAATTCCCTGGAGCCACTCAAAGACACTGGAGAGATTTTTCAGTACAGAAATCTGTTTTTTGCTGCTCATATGACCTCAGACACACTAACAGACTGTTGACTTCTGGGGAAACTTAATTAGAATAATCATAATGAGGACATCAACAGCAACACTACCCTCCACCACCACCACCATAATTACTGTCAATATTGAATGCTTACCAGAGGCCAGGAACTGGGCTATGAGCTTTAAATATATTACTGCTAATTCTTAGAAGGATTACAAAGGACTTCCACTTTAGGCCAAATGGAGTAACAAGGACCAGATTTGCCCTGCTGTCTGAAATAATAAAAAAAATGGACAAAATATGTGAAACAATAGTTTTCAAGACATGGATATGAGGCAAGAGAGGACAATGACCCCTGAAAGATGAGAAATGAACAAGGTGAGCCTATGATTGCCCCAGCTTATAGGCCCTGATGCAAGAAGGGGTACCCAGGCAAAGCCCTTAAGCCTCCCTGAGTTAAGGAGGCTGAGAGTCTGGAGAGACCAGGGCATCTAGTTTGCATGACATAATGCCAATAAGGAGAGAGCTGTACAGAGAAAGAAGTCCAGAGATCTGCAGAGGGTCCCTCTTGACTACTGACCAGTGCATGAGTGTAAGGAAAATAACCAAGGTCAGGAAAAGAATGACCCAAAAGTCAACAGTGCCCAGTGCTTATACAGGACTGGGAAGATGCCTGTTCCCACCCATCATACTGGAAAATATCATGATGCATAGGGCATTGGGGAGAGATTTCAGAAGGATTTTTCCTCAGTAGTAAGAATAATTAGTTCTAGACTGCTATGGTGCCACCTAACAAATCTTTAAAATGAGACTTGAAAAGATCAATTTCTAAGTAAGTTAATTGCATCCTAAAACAAATATCAAGAATATTGATAGGAATACAAAAATATCCAGCACCCAACAAGGTAAATCACAATGTCTGGCATCAAATAAAAAATTACCAGACATACAAAGAAGCAGGAAAATACAAACCATAATGAGGAGAAAAATTTATCAACTGAAACCAATTCAGAACTAACACAGACAAGGACAAAAAGTTAAGTAGAGATACAGAAAATGTTAAAAAGATTGAAATTGAACTAAAGACAAAAACTATAATGTGTGAGACAAAAAATGCACTGATGGAATTAAGGGCAGATTGGACACTGCAGAGGAAAAGATCAGTGAACTTGAAGACTAGGAGTGATCTAAAATGAAACAGACTATTGAAGCATGACACTACTGACACATCATACAATATGATGATTCTGAAAATAATTATACTAAGTGAAAGAAATCACATACACACACATATACACATGAGTACATACTGTACGATTCCATTCATATAAAATTCTGAGAAATGCAAAATAATCTATAGTAACAGAAAGCAGATTGGCAGTTTCCTGGGGATGGGGAGGGAGGGGAAGGGGAAGAGGAAATCTTTGGAAGTAATGTATATGTTCATTATCTTGATTTTAGTGATAGCTTCAAAAATATGTACATATTTTAAAACTTATCCAGTTGTACAGTTTAAGTATTTGAAGTCTGTTGTATGTTAATTATATCTCAATAAAACTGTCCACAAAAAACATTAGAAGGTATTATCACACCCATTTTAAAGGTGAGAAAACTGACATCCAGGGATGTTAAGTGACTTGCCTAAGACTGAAGCGTTCATAATAGAGTGCCCAGGTTTCTTAATTCTGTATGCCTTTCAGTGGCATCAGATGGCAATATCAAAGCTAATATTCCTTGAACATGCTTTTGGAAAGAATTATGTTTTAAAAATCATTATAAGAAACACTGAGCATTTGTTGATGGGCCCTCTCTACATATACAGTACTTACCACCACCTTACATATTATAAATATATTAGTTTCGTTGTAAAATGTCAGTCTCCCCACCCCTTCCTGGCCAATATAAAATGAGCAGGGATTTTGTTTTGTACACTGTTTATATGGACTCTCTCTTATATGCCACCTCTGGGCCTCTTTGTCTGTTGTTCTAGCTTTCACTTTGGTAACCAGATATGCACGAACTCTATTGGACTTTACAGAGACATAAGCTGTCAGTGCCCATCCTCACGCCTGCATCTGCTACCTCTTACCTCACACCCCAGGGTTTTACTGTTGCAAGTCCTCACTCGAGTAGCATATGGTACCCGGAAATATAGGTTTTCTTCATGGGATCAACCTTTTCTAATGGGAGGTGGGATCCAGTGGATAAATTCTGCCTTCTTTCACCTACTGATGGATGGTCCTTACATTACTTCGCAGGGATGGTGCTGCAGGATCAAGCAATCAGACTCAGTGCTGGCAATCGTCATGCTCCTGTATTCACTCCCCCTCCTTCCCCTGACCCTCACTCCTACCTCCTTGGATCAAATTCTCTAATTAAGTAAAACACATAAGCCCCTTGCCTCAGGCTCTGTTTTCTGCTTTAAGAGTTGGTACCAGCAGTGATCCCAGAAAGCAGACCCCAGTTGGGTGGGAATGAGAAACTGTGCCAGTGATAAGTGGGGTGGTAATAACTTCTGGGAGGCAGTGGCATTGTTAAAGTTTTCACCGAGGTTTGCTTGGGATGAAGCACAGGTAGAAAGTGAGATGTTGTGCTATGCGGTGGCTGTAGCTCTTGAGTAGTGTGGAGACAATGGTAATTATAGGCGTTGTAGAGCGGGCTGGCTTTTTAAAACTTCATTACAGCCTTAAAAATGACAAGCTTAGAACAGCCAGCTGACAACTTATGTTGTGAAAACTAGAAATTTCTAAGGCAGCTTTTAAGGACACACCCATGTCTGCAGCCACAGGTCAGATTGTGCCGAAGATCAGACCCAGCATCTACTTAAAAGTGTGTTAGAGCTGCAAAGGAGACAGAATATATACCTGGAAAAGTGTCCCATGTCACAGTCATGTCTTGGATAGGTAAAGAGTGGAACCCTGAGACTTGGGCTAGGGTAATTTGGGTAGAAGAGCCAGAGGATCTTGACTCCCTAGCTTCCTTTGAACTCTCCAGAATGGCAGAAGATCCCCATCCCTTTGTCAGAGGAGAGCAGCCCCCTCTTATCTGGAGGTTACAGTGACCTCACCTGAGGCAGGTGCGTCATAAGGTTCTGCTTGTTCTCAACAAGATTTCCCCTTAATTCCCCTCTTTCATCCAGGCCAATAACAAAAGCCAGATTTCAACACAGCCTGAGTAGAGAAGTACAGCCCTGCTGTGGGAGAAAATAGCTTATAGTATGAAGGAATCGCAGGACCTAGTTAATATGTACCAGCAGGGGCCAGACCACATGTGTGCATGGATCTTGTGGGTGTTGAACCGGAGAGGAGTATAAGGCTAGACAGAAGAGAATTTATTGTTGGGGCACTTTCCCATGAATTCAGATTCCACAGTCTGGCAGGGACATTTGCGCTTGAAGTTGGTCCTAATAGTTTTCTGGGATGACTGTTTGAAGCTTGTGCATGACAATGGATTACCATTCATGGTGTTTTTTTCAAAGTGTGGTCCCCATAACAACAGAATCAACATCACCTAGGGAAATGCAAATTCACTACTGAATCAGAAACTCTGGGTGGGCCCCAGCAATCTGTGTTTTAATAAGTCTACCAGGTGATTCTGTTGCTCCCTAGAGTTTCAGAACCACTGGTCTACAATAATGAGGTGGAGAAGCTAGAATTTCTTTGGCAAAGTATTTAAGGAAGGGGTCAGGGGGCCCAGAGAGATGGGAATGTTAGAATGGGTTTATTATATAAGACTTGAGGATCACTTTGAGTGTGTTCCCTCGGAGGGCCCTGGAGGCATCACTTCATTAGCTCAATAAGGAAGGCAGGGTGAGGGGGACACTGGCATCTTTAAGAAACTTGGTGGTGGCCTCCCTCTGGAGGATGAGGCTAACTATGGGAGATGCTGCCATGAACCTGGACTCCCTAATATCAATGGGATGATGGGATTCTAGAATGATAGAGGCTAGATGGCAGCACTTAGGGTCAGAGGCAAGATGGTGTCTTTACTGTACAGGCAGTGGGGCTGAAGTGGCAGTTGGGGAGCGCTGACCTACAAGGATTTGTGGAAATGGCTATAAAGAGATCACGACAATGGGAGGAGGGTGGTAATAGATAAAATAACAAAAAATAACAGCTTGTAAAATAACAAAAAAGGGTGCACAATGGAAAACCACAGTCCTTCACCCAGTTTCAGTTCTGTATCTGAGTCTACTCTATGAAGAGAGGGCCACATCCCCTCAGGAAGAATCTTGTGGGGGTAATCGCACATATGTTTGTTAAGTATTCCACAGACTGGCCCCCACAGCGACCTGGGCCATTTGCCAGGTTAACTGTGTGCTGGGAAAGGAGGGACACCCAGATTTGGGGGGACTGTCAGCTCCAGCGTCTGAGCTGACATTGATGCCAGGGAACCAATGAACTATCATGGTCTTTGAACCTAGAAAATGTTCACTACACCAGCCCCATCCCTAATCAGTTCCTTACAGTCCGATCTTCCCCCATTTCCTGGCCCATACTCCCCAAGACCATTACAAAATAAAGGGATGCACAATCTCTATTAGCTTGCTTCTTCCTCACACCTAGGCCGAAGAGGGTCTACAAGATGATTGAGTCACCTGCTCTATCTTGGGGAGACAGAGTTCAGTAATGTTAGAAATTGACATCTCCCTTTGACAAGGCTGGCCTGACCAGGGCAAACTGATGTCATTCTCAGTATTTAACTTAAGTGTGGCCTCAGAGTCCCTTTTTCCCAAATGTCGGAAATCATGACTTCCCATTCTCTGTTCTTCTTTCCCTTGGGCAGCTCATAGCGGTTAGGGTAAGGAGAGCTATCCCAGTAACAGGCTGCCTGGACATCTGGTCCCACGCCCACAGCCCTTGGCATTAGGAGAAGGAACTCTAGATTTTGCCGGCCATGGCTTCTTGCACGCAGCAGTGAGGACTGGTTGGCAGAAAGCCAGAATAGTATGGCTATGCCTGAGACTATCACCTACACTGACTCTCCAGGATCAGCAGGTGAAGTGGCAGGTCTGTAGAACCCCAGCAGCTCCCAATCACCCAACACAAAACCAGAACCCTCCCCTCCAATGTCTCCCCCGACCATGCTCAGCTTTCCTGTCGTCATCATCTGCCAGTGTTGCTTGCTGCCCTGCCTCCTTATTTGCAAATTCCTCCTGTGGTGATGAGCCTGGCTGGCTTTCTTGGAGATGTGTGCAAACCATGATGGCTTCTGTGATCTAGAAAGTCCCTCCTTGTGGCAGTTCCCTCACCACAGTTGATGTTAAACCAACCCGTGTTGTCTTTCACTGTCCACGTACTTTTCATCATGTGGCAGAAGCCTGTTTTTCTTGGTGTATGTCTGCTTACAGCTAAAGTACTTTCACACATACTTTTATACTTCCTTTTATTCCCCATTGATAAAAGTATTATGAAGGAAAAGTCCTATACACAGACAGACCCTGCTGTACGTTTCCTCACCTTCCAAGTTTGGATGATCACCAGTAGAATTCTTAGAGACCTTCTGTACACAGATGCAGTGGAGGATTGATGAGACTCACAGAAGGACATCATAGATAACTGACTGTGCAGACTTCTTTGACCAGTTCTCCTGGTTAAGTGCAGAAATATAAGCATTGATTGAGCATCTCTTGGATATTGGGGCAGCAAGGCAAGGGGTATGATTCTAGCCCTCGAGGCTCCCATAGTCCAGTTACAGAGAGATTGAGGGATGTATAAAAATAGAAAAATAATAGAACTGTATATAAGGCACCTGATGGGGGACAAATGAAGACCTCACTGAGGCAGTGATGCTGAAGCAAGGCTTTGTGGGAAAAGTGGGATAAAGTGGGAAAGCAAATTGCTACCAAGAAGAATGGGATATGGCAGCCACAGGAAACAGCATTATTTCTGCTGGAAAGTACAATTACAGTCACATGTCACTTAATGACGGGGATACGTTCTGAGAAATGCATCGTCAGGCGATTTCGTTGTGTGAACATCGTAGAGTGTGCTTACACAAACCTAGATGGTATAGCCTACTACACACCAAGGCTATATGGTACTAATCTTATGGGGCCACCATCATATATGCCATCCATCGTTGAATGAAATGTCAAGCGGCTCATGACTGTAGATGGTTCTGCTGGAGTTTAAAATGTCAGTGGGAAGAGTGAAAGGAAACGGAACTGGAGAAGCAGGCAGGGTTGGGCCACGGATCGTTTTGTATTCCGAGAAGTGCAGACTTTATTCTGTAGGCCAGCACCTGTCAAAGTATGGTCCCTGGAGCAGCCACATCAGCAGCTCTGGAGAACTGGTTAGAAATGCAGACTTTGAGGTCCCACCTCAGCAACTGGATGAGGATCTCTGGGGGTGCGGCTGGCACTCTTAATTTTAACAGGCTCTCCAGGTGATTCTGACGCACACAGAAGTCAGAACCTCTGTTTTCAAGGATGGGGAGCCAGAGCAGGTTTCTGAGCATTGAGAAGTTTAGGTTTTAAAAAGAGTTCTCTCACAGCAATGTGGAAGTAGCACTGGAAAGGACAAGCCTCACGGTAGCCACCAATTGGGAGACTGTTCCAACTGTCCAGATGGGAAATGATGAAGGCTGAGCAGGAAGGAAATGGAGGAACTGGAGAGAAGAGGAGAGAGGGGAGAGGCGAAAAAGGAGGACGTGGAGACCGGATGGACACAGGAGGTGAGGGAGTGTATCTGGGCCAGGGGACTTTCGCTGCTGTGCCTGAGGTTGCCTGAGGATGGCCCGGTCTGGTCACGCCAGCTAACTGAGAGGGAGGCGTTCTCCAGCGCGACTTAGCATCCGCAGAGATGCTTATCAGCTGCCTCTTCCCCGACCTTCATGGTGAAGAATAGCTCTTTCTCAACCATCAGAACCACCCACACGAAGGCGGCTGATTATTCTACAAAGAGAAAACTTCTCAAAGCCAGTCTTGCTAATGAAAAGAATGTGTAAAGCGTGTGCATGTGCCCCTTTGTGTGTGCGTGTGTCTGTACACAAAGACCCATTCTAGGGAATGTTATGGTGCCCTATTTCTCTTGTGGCTTCGATTATTCTGTAAGTCCCAGTGCCCGCATGTGCGTGCAACAGGAGGTGGAATGAGCTGAGTTACGTAGCCGTCAGCACTTCATTACATTTATGTCGAGATTGTCTCAGCCTCTGTGTATTTGACTCCAGCAAACAACATGCATAGGAAAGTCTGAGAATTTTTCTTTTTTTTTTTTGCCTGGGGTTGTGGGAGTTACTTCCAGACTTAATTGTCTCTTATAAGAATGTTCTAAAATCCCGGCTATCAGCCACAGAGTGTGATTGTGCTGCTTTATTGTCCCAGAGTTGGGCACCCGAGAGTCACATTAACAGATTGTTTCCATCAAATGCCCTATTATTGTGGGTTGAATTGTGTTCTCCTAAAAGATATGTTCAAATCCTAACCCCAGTACCTGTGAATGTGACATTATTTGGAAACAGGGCCTGAGAGATGTAATCCAGTTAAGATGAGGTCATACTTGACTAGGGTTGGCCCTAATTCAACAACTGTTGTCATTATAGGTTGAGGGAAATTTGGACACAGACACAGACACGGGGAGAGTCACATGACAATGGAGGCAAAGATTGGAGTGATGTGTCTACAAGCCAAGGAATGCCAAGGATTACAACACCAGAAGCTAGGAAGAGGCGAGGAAGACTCCTCCCTTAGAGGCTTTAGAGAGAGCCTAGCCAACACCCTGATTTCGGACTTCTGGACTCCAGAACTGCAGACAATAAATTTCTGTTTTTTAAGCCATCCAACTTCATGGTAATTTATTATGGCAGCCCCAGAAACTAATGCATGCTCCAAACATTTAGCAGGTTTAACATCCACAATTCCAATGCAAAAACGAAAATGTAAAAAACAAAAAATTCCAACAAAAAATAAACAACCAGAGACTATTTGAAACTTATGCAAGACAGACTTTGTAATCAGGGGAGTTAGGCAGATGAAAGAGGAGACTTCTGTGTGTGAAATATGAAGAAAATGGATAATGCACTTTTATCAAACTGTCTGAAAGTGCAATAGACTGCCTTCTGAGATGGAAGGGAAAATTCTCCATAACTTTCAGGGAAAATAAGAACAGCCAGATAACCTCCCTGTTCTGTGACAGCCTATCACCAAATGAGAGATGGAGAATAATAGGAAAGACGGAGATGATATAAAACGGGCCCCAGACATAGAGCACTGCTGGATTAACTCCAGCAGCATTTGTGTACGTTGTCATGTCAATAAAATTACTGAAATTGAAACTTGAAATTGAACAGAATGTGAAAGAAAGAAGATATTACTCATGGGACATAGGCCGTAAATATTCACATTAAGGGGAGGTGATATCATGGAAAGTTCCTGTGGTTTGTGATGCCATCGAAGTCCAAACAAAAGGGTATAATTTCATTGTTTCCCTCCGTGGCATTTTCTGCAGAATTGGGCACTTGGTAATAATGAAATTGGGCTCCCAAGAAGCGAAATCAAAGTTCAGAGACTTGTCAGTAGGTTGCAGTGCATATTCATTTAGTCACATGCCTTGTGGGGCTGCTTCCTCTCGATCAGGAGCTGTGAGCTGCTTTAGTCACCAGCAAGAATTTGATGTGAGTAGGCTCCAGGTTTCCCATTCTTGAACAAGGGAGAAAGCTGAGACTGGGTAAGATGGAAGGCAACATGGCGGCATACCCGGAAATCCACTTCTTCCCTCTCTCCTTGTGTAACAGTGGAATGATTCTTTTTTATCCCCTCCACAATCCATGCAGCCCTCACTGCATGCCTCCTGCAGCCTCTCTCTTCTGCCATCTTAGGCAAAGATCGGGTACATTATTCCCTGGGCTGAGTCTGCGAGCTGCCGCTGGCCAGTTTATTCCTCTTCTCTAGCCAGGAAAGCCCTTCTGCCAGCTGCGTTCGTCCCCAGCAGTCTGAGTGCCCAAAGGGAAGTCTGACATCCACACACCCACGTGGCAGGGCGTTGGAAATTCTGCTGATGATCTGTCCACAGAGTAAGCTCCTGATTCAAAATATACTGACAAGTTTTTCCTGACACCCAAACAATTGCCAATATTTCCCCTTGGAGATTTTTTTCTACCGAAAGTGTTTGCAGCCTGCTTGAAGTTCTCGTGCTTTTATCAAAACAAAACAAGACATAACATCTAATCCATAGATACATCTATGAAAGGTCCAGAGTGGTCAATCTAGTGGGGAAGACCTGTTTTGTCTTTCCTGGGGGATGTTATTAATCTGATGAGCTCAAGACATTTGATTGAATTTTTACAAAGCAGTAGAAGGTAGGTACTATTATGATCCTTATTTTATAAATGGTAACTGAGCCTTAGTGATGTTAGGAACTTTGGCCAAC
Organism: Tapirus indicus; assembly: GCA_031878705.1. Classification (NCBI taxonomy): domain Eukaryota; kingdom Metazoa; phylum Chordata; class Mammalia; order Perissodactyla; family Tapiridae; genus Tapirus; species Tapirus indicus. The sequence continues at coordinate 16,559,001 of CM062920.1, forward strand.
TTTACAGAGTGAGGATTGGAACCCAGGTGGACATCTCTCCCAAACCACCTTCTCGACCATTATGCCACACTGCCACTCACGAGCTGCAATTTTCAGGGAAGCACAGAACATCAGAGCTGGGTGACCTGAGCAGTCATTCAAGCAAGCCTCCAGCCAATGCATAAATCCCCTCTACAGGAAAGTGCTGGAAAGTGGTTGTCTAGAAGCTGCCTGGACACCTTTAGTGTCCGAGAACTCACCACCTCTCTGGAAAGTCCATACTATGTTTTGGATCAGATTTAAGCATTAACAGACATTTTTTGTTGTGATTTGAGGTTTTCCCATATGTAATCTCTACCCATTCATCCTAACTCTTTTTTCTGGGACCACAGAAAATAATCCCAATTCTTTGGCAACCTGTGGAGCATGTAAGGACAGGCTTTGCCTCTCTCTCCAAATCTTTGCTTTCATTCACTCTTTCAAGAAGACCTCATCCATGATGCCTTCCCGAAATTTTACTTTCCTTGGAATATGCTGTGGTTTGTTGAAGTTCCTTTGTAATTGTGGGAAACAGAATTTGGACACAATATTTCAGGTGTAGTTGCCAGAAAATAGCAAAGTGAGACTCTTTCATCCTATCCTTTTAGCACTTTTGGGTGCTGGGAAACAGCTTGGTATTGACTAAGTTTTACGCAACATTAACTTGGACTCTGCTCTGATTTACGATTTGAGATGACATGGGCATGCCTTTACACTACCAATTAATAGAGCAATTTTAGGAACACAGGCCATGGTGAAAACGCTCAGCCCTTTGTGTATGCCATTGACCAACCTTTTAAAAACACAAACATGGTCCTTAGTCCAAATTCAACTCATTAAAGCCCAACGTTCCAATTGGTGTTATAAACGTCCGTGTCTAGATAACTTCCATATGGCTATTTGCCAAAGACCTTCATATAAATCTATGGAGGAAACAATCTTATCAATTTCAACACATAGGTTAGGGCAAACATTCCAGATATAGTATAGACATTTTGGACACAGCCTGTAGTTTTCAATAAATCGTTGAATTTAGGAGCAAGAACTATTGAGAAGCCCAGAAACTTGCAAGAAATGTGTTACATCTCTATCTTAGTCCACTGGGGCTGCTATAACCAAATACGATAAACTGGACAGTTTAAAAAACAGATATTTATTTCTCACAGTTCTGGAGGCTGAGAAGTCCAAGATCAAGGTGCTGGCTGATTCATTTCCTAGTGAGGGCCCTCTTCTCGGTTTGCAGGAGGCTGCCTTCTTGCTGGGTCTTCACAAGGTGGGAAGAGAGATGATCTCTTTCCCTTCTCTCCTTATAAGGGCACTAATCCCATTATGAGGGCTTCACCCTCGGGATCTAATTACCTCCCAAGATCCCATCTCCATACACCATCACACTGGGCATTGGGGCTTCAACATATGAATTTTGAGGGGACACAAACATTCAATCTATAGCAGTCCAATTCAGCATCTCTTCATCTTCTAAATGACAACTAGCCCTTTCCTCTGAATCAGCAAGACAGTATCTTTTCAGATTCATTGTCTCTATGTCTTGCTAGATAATGTCTACCTAGTTTTCTCTAAAATATATAACACGCCAGTGTCCTTTTTTGGCTATGGTCTTGGCTCAGCTTCAAATAACAAGGAGGATGCAATAATCAAACATCTGCTATTTGCCAGGCACTTTCTCTTACATTCATCATCTTGTTTAATTCTCCAACAGCTCTATAAAGCAGATAAAATTATTCCCACTTCATAGAGAAAGCTGAGAAACTGAGGCTCAGAGAGGTGGAATGACTTGCCCAAGGCGAGAAACTGGCAGAGTCAGTCTTCAAACTCTTGTAAGCTCATTCTAGGTCTAGCTCATTCTGCTACCCCCAGATCACTTTGCTGTTCCAAACTGTAGTCCTCTAAGGCAATTTGAAAGCGTGTCGATCATTTTCTCCTCAGAGGCAGGATTTCCCCAGCAGAATGATCCTATTGTGATATCCATGAACTAATTCCAGGTTCATCCTAAAGTTAATCAAGGAGAACTAACACATAGTTACTCATCCTACTGCAATTACTTTATCTAAATGAGATAGGCTACTTTGGCTTGACTTTCCTCACCAGATCAAATCAAATCAATGATTTTGAAGAATCCAAATATGTTTTTGCTAAGAAAACAGGAAAAACTAAAGCAAAAGATTTTATTGAGCTACAGGAGGAAATTTTTGTCAATCAATTCATGTGACTACAAATCTTTTGGATTCAAAATTTAAAGGTGAAAGCAGATTGGGTGAAAGGGTGGGTGCTGAATTTGACCAAACTGCAAACCAGCAGCATTCAAGGGGCTTTGTGGTGGAAGATGTTTTCAAATGCTACAGAATAAGGAAAATCTCTAAATATTTAAGCCAGAATTCCTTTAGAATTTTGGGTGTGGATCAGGGGTTCCCAGGCTCCCAGGACCAGGCAGGTAATGTCCGTGTGTAATAGAGCTGGGTCTAGGTTTGTAGAGAATCATGGTGCATACTTTGCCCAAAGGCATTGAAAAAAAATTAAACACTCCGCTGGCCAAACAAAGAAGACCCTAGGCCAGGGTTGGTTCCTGTGGTTCTAATAAATGACCCACAGGCCATAATGACCCACTTCTTTTGCTACTTAGGGCTCAGTCTTTACATGGTACAGAATTCAACTCCTCCTGTTGGCACTGGTTTCAGATTCTTTGGTCAGCTCTGGAGGGCTGAGAGGACTGCTCTCTGCACAGAAACATATTACAAGAGGAAATAAATGTTCTTAGGAAAGGAGAAGAGATCTGGTCAAAATACAACCCATGTGGGATGATGACAAAAGTGAAAAGAGATCTTCCCTTTAGCTGCCTAGAAATCTCAAGTCCTACAGCTTTTTGGGGTGGCTCCATTGATGACATTTTTAATGATTGAAGTATTTCTCTTATGCCAAAAGGAACCAGCATCTTCTTTTCTTTCCTTTCTTAAAAATTTTTTATTATGGGAAAATTTCAAACATACGAAAAAAGAAAGAATAGTTTAATGAACCCCTAGTTACCCATCAGTCAGCTTCAACAATTGTAAGCTGAAAGTCAAACTTGTTTCTTTTATATGTCCTTTTATTGACGTTGCCCTCTTCAGCTTCCCTATCCCCAGTTTTTGAAGCAAATTCCAGCCATCATGTCAATTTATCTATAAATATTTTAGTATGTATTTCTAAAAGTTAAGTATTCTTTTTTAGAATCCCTAACCATAACCCCAATACTATTCATTATTACAGAAAAAAAAAATCCCTTAATATCATCAAATATCCAATCAGTGTTCATATTTCATTCTTTTTATTTTTTACAGTTTGATTCAATCCAGACACAAATAAGGTCCACCCATTGCAATTGTTGATATCTATCATAAGTCTATTTTAACCTAAAGGTTCCTCTTCCATCTGATTTTTGCTCTTTTTCTTTGTAATTTAGTTGTTGAAGAACTTGAATTGTCTGTCCTAAAGGGCTTTCCACTGTCTGGATTTTACTAATTGGATCCCATGGTGTCATTAAATGAGTTCCTCTAAATTGCCAGTTAGATCTGGGGCTTGATTAGATTCACGTTTGAGTTTTTTCTTTTTTTTTGGCAAGACTACTTCATCTGTGGACTTCTATACTTTCATCAGGACATCCACGAGATCCAGGTGCCTCTGTGATGTTAGCAGCATTGATGACCATTGTCTAGATCCATCAATTTATTCATAGTTACCAAATATTGATTTACTAATTCCATCATTTCTTCTTCACTTGGTATCTGAAATTCTTCCATAAAGAAAAACTTTCCCTCGTCATCAGTTTGGATACTCTGAGGTACAGCTCTTTGTATGAAAGGAAAGATAATTGCTTGATGCTTTCCTTGTAATTACCAGTTTTCAGAATAATGAGTTGGTTTTCTCATTTTCCATTAATTACTACAGAGGAATTTTTTTACTATTGTTATTTTTTTTTAGCATCATTTGGGCTTATGGATTCAAATATACTTGATGTGATATCAAGCCATCAAAATTTATCCTTATCAATGGCCAAATTGTCCCAACTTTGGATAGTGGGAGACTTTTCAATTTGGATCCTGAGTCATTTTGACAAAACCCTAGTAGTCCCTAATTACCTCCTTGATTTTTAGTATAATAAGCTATTTCAGGTTCACCTTGTTCATTTCCTGTCCCAGAGCTAGAATCAGCCATTTCTTCAAGGAGAGTTTTTTTGGGGGAAATATTTAGAAACCATAGTCTGGATACAAGGAGTGCTCATCACTACTGGGTTGGTCATTGTTTCTAAACTTTTCAGCAGTTAGAACCAGGAAATATCTCTGTTTTCAAAAGATAAAATTCATTATGACTTCGTTCTGGTACTTCCAATTCAAATTCAGGATTATGGGGATTTTATTTAACCTCGTTATTCTTATGCATATAACCCCTTCTCCTATGCTGAAAATCCCAATTTTCAAAAATGTCAATGTAAGCATTCATTAATTTTATCCCACAAAACAATCTAAGACTAACAAAACCAACAATGCAAACAACAATACGATAATTGGATACACAATTTTCAATATTTGCAGTTCTTCTATCTTTAGGGTTTATCCTCCTTAGGATGTAAAGTCAACTGATGTGTTTTAAAATATGTTGGAATAGTTCCTCTGTGTGTAGTTATGTCACCAACTTAGGTTCATTTGCTTCATTTTGCCTTATAATTTTAGAGAATTCTTTTTTTTAAATTTAATTTTGGTTTATACCATATATCCCCTTTATATTAAAGTTTATCTAGAAGCTGGTGTTTCTCCTATTAACTTTTGATTTAATATCTTACTTTCCTGAATTCTGGAGTTCTGCTCTGTCTTGCTTCCTTTGACCACCACTAATTTTCTACACATCTTTGCTTCAAGCTGAAGACCTCCCCAGTTCCTTAAATCCACCCCAAATTATCGCTAACACACTTAATGGTGCACAGGAGACTTTTAATTAAAGATTATCTTTTGGTAATGGGTAGGGCTTATAGGCAATCACTTAAAATTGAGTATGGGCATTATACTCTAAAATTAGCCACAATCCCCCACAGCCTCTGGCCTGCTGCCATCTTTTTTTCTCCTGAGCCCTCTCTCCCATTTTCTGGCTCAAACCACAAACTCCCTGTTATTCATTTATTTTTTTCCCCAGAGAAATAGCTTTATTGGGATTAGTATCTGGAGAAAGAAAGTAGCAGTACCTGACATATCATAACAGGTTAAGGAATGCAAATAAGGCAGATGTAGCATTGTTAGCAGACCTTGTAGTAAGTATAGGCAATACAAGTCTGCTGGGAAAATAGTTTCTCCACCCCTAAAACACTCTACTAAGCCACCATTTTAAAAAAATGGAACAATGTCCTTAATATGCTTTCATCACCTCAACTGCCACTACTACAAATAAAAGGATATATCACATTTTATTATTTTAAATTTTATCTTCCACATGTAGCCAAAGGTCTACCATTTTCAAAAGTTGCTTCTCTTCTGAACCTGGCAGCTACAAGGTCAGCTGAGAAGGGTAATCTTACTGGCCCAGTGGCCTTTTTCCATTTTTCTTCTTCAAATAGGGCCACGTAGGGAGCGTCTGAGGCTTGGGGAGTAGGGTTATCTCCCCCAGCACAACAGCACAAGAAAGCACCAGGAGAATGATGGAGAGCCAGACTGGTAAGACTTGTGGGCAGGAAAGCACAGCCCCGTAATTGGTGCAGGAAGCAGAGGGGTGCTTGCTGGCTTGGATATCTATGAGCTTTCTCCATCTTCTTCATCTTCTTCTCCAGTCCTGGCCCTGCATTCCAGGTACTTAGGAATTTACAGAAGGCTTTCCAGGGCAGTTGGTGAGTATGGAGGGGAGTAGGGAGTAGTGGGTGTCCAGGGCAGGGGATTAGTAGCCTAGATACTTTGCCTGCAGCTCAGAGCAAGGGGGGCACTTAGGGGAAAACAAGATTTCCATGGGGGGCCCTGGAGTATGTGTATGGGGGGAGACAAGGTTGATAGGATTGTGGCCTTTAGGGAATGCAGAGTTTGGGAATATGGAGGACCTCTAAAGGGCATGGCCCCAGCTCCCCTGCACTGGGATTCTGTGCCTCAGTGCTCATTGCTAAGTCTGTGCCTGGACTCAGTTCATCCTTATCCTCCTATCACTTTCTTAAACAGAGCAGTTCAGCTCCCCTCTCAACCTAAACCAAGCTCTTGACCCAGGTTCCTATATCCAAACACCCACCGAAGTGCCCTAAAAGCACAAGACATCTACTTAGGGTCTTCACACTTTCACAGTTCAAAACATCGACAGGAGCTTAGGAATCGCATATTTCCTGGTTGCCTGACCATGGTCTAGTCTGCCACTCTCTGTCCCTCCTTCCAGAGCCAGACCCCAGTGCTTGTGGGATTTTCTCCTTTTTCTTTTCTTCAAGCTATAGAAGCATTAGAAAAGGTAGAAACCAGTGCATAGCCCAGGAAATGACAATATCCCACATGACAAAATTTGGACTCAATGAATTTTTCCTCTTTCATTTCCTTTCTCAGCTCCTTTTCTGAAAAATATGAGCTTTCTGAGTCTGCCTGAAATAGTGGGTCATATAAGAGCTGTCTCCGTTCTGCTGTCATCTTTTCTCCTGTTCTCAAGGTCTTGTGCTTCCTGCAAACCAGCAAGAACAAAGAGATCTCAGATCCTTGAAAGACTGGCAGTTTATCTTTCAGTTTTTAATCAGAAGGACACCACCAGCATCAATAAAATCACTTCAAAATTAAATACAATGAAAAAGAAAGTGTAATTGTAGTCTGAATAAACTGTACTTTAAATAGATAATTACTAAAATAATATTTGTTCTTCCCTATGAAGAGTGTCAGTATTTCTCTAAGTGTCACTTGGCTAAGCTCCATGGAGGAAAGCCTGGATGGACAAAGCTCTGGCCTGAACCTGCTCTGTCCAGCACTTGACCAGTCCTGCTACTCCTCCCATCATCCCTCAGCAGCCTGCAATCCCAAGCCAGTGAACACTCAGCCATGCTTTGGAACTGTTGGCATCCAGGGGACAGATGGACCACAAGACAGAACCACAAACGCCAGTCGATGACCCCTATGTGACCTGTGTCTTCCTGCAGCAGGCTCTCTGGGCTCCCGGGGCATTGAGCACCATGGTCACACTTCCTGCTCAGGGCATCATTGGGTTTTCCCTGACTGAATCATTGCCTGACTGCAGGGGGAATACTCTTGTCCACTCAATATCTTTTGAGATTCAGATCCCCATGATATCAGCATGTTTTCTCTAACTGCTCTCCTCTTGTCTCCCCCACCCAGTTCCAGAAGGATAACCCAGTTCTAAGAGGGCAGGGGTGGCACTGTTGGGATGTGGGAGGGTGAGCACATGGAAAAGCCATCACCTAAAGTCTTCTTTAGATATTTCACAGTCTGACTGCTGATGGCCCAGTCTCATACTTCACACCTGCTTTCTATACTGCCTTTTCCCCATCACAGCCTTTATAACTTATGATCTTGAAAACTATTGAGAAATGCTGCTTTTGGTGACTGTACTAAGAGTGATTATGACCCGTGTTTCTCCTCCCAAATAACTAGGGGCCACCCAGAAACATCAGTTCCCCTGGCCTCTAGACTTATAATTATGAGCACCAACTTCATCTTGAGTTTTTCTGTGCCTTTTCCTTCTCCTGCTGGAGGATCCAACCATCTAGAGCACTTCCAGGCCTGGGCTCACTGTGCCCTGGATCTCTGAGTCCTGGTCAGAGTTTGAGCTCTGGGCTCCTGGGATTCCCAACCAGATATAATATTTTGCCTCTACAGATTTTATGCAATTCTAGTGACTGTATCTTGGGAACCCCAAGTCAGAGTAAATGCCTGACATGTTTAAACAGACTTATGGGATCTACATAATAGAATATTTCCAATGAGCACTGACCAGGAGAATCTGTGCCATATGATGACCTGGTGGGTTACCGACACCTGAATGATAATCACAAACTCAGCAGTGGGGTGCTCTGCCTTTGTGGCCGCTCTTTTACTTTTCTGAGAACCTAGATTGCCATTTCTGGACTTTGCACAGCTACTTATGGACCACACATCCCCGGGCTAGCCTTACTTTCTCCATGACCACATTTCCCACCTGTGAAACAAAAGAGTTTCAGTAGAAAATCCCTAAGCTCTTTCCAACTTTAACAACTGTATGGTGTTATGATCTCTATTTTTGATTTATCTTTCCTCCCTCCAATATATCCTTGAGAATCCCAAGAATGAGGAAACTGGACCCTAGCTGACCACTACGACTTACCAGTGTTTCCCTCTCTTTTCTCCTAAGCCAAATTCAGGAGATTTGCAAAATCCCCGTTGGGGCAAACTGTGTCTCTGAATCACTCACACTATTTATTTATTTGCATTAAAAATTAGTATTGCATTGCCTTCACAGAAATAATGTTTACAGGTTTAGCATGGATCCTGACCATTAATGGAAAAATAAATTAAAATCCCTCCATCCTCAACCTAAAGAATCTTGGCACACTTATGGATAAGACTAATGTTATTAAACAAGGTTTTAGAGGAGAGACAGGAGACTGTGTCCTTGACATAACTGAGCTGAATATATTTTATTGTGAAATTCCGAGGGAATTGACTTGCAAATCAGAACTCAGAAGCCCACAATGGAGGACAGCAGAGCAGTCTGGTGAGCAAGTCTGGGGGATGATAAGATGGGGGATGGGGGAGTTCTCCAGACATCAGTTGTCGAGGAGCTTCCAAGAGCCATTTCCTCAGATGAGATGTTCTTGCGTGACTTCACTTGGTGGTGTTCCTCTGAGAGTGTATGCTAAGAAGCCTACCCTTCCTGCCATTCTACCAGATTTTCTGCACCGAGAATACGTGGTTGCAGGGGTAGGGGGCAGTGGAGAGTGAGGACCAGAGTAATCAATACTCACGCCAGTATAAAAAACTTTCAAGATTTGGCCCTAATTAAATGTGGCACTTGGCATGACCTCCTCTAACAGACAGATAGAGTCCCCACACTCTTCTTTTCAATTCACATTTATTGAGCACCTACTTGGTACTGCCCTTACCAACATCACAACTGAGGGGGCCGCAGGCCCATCAACAAGGAATTATAATACCGTGTGGTCAGGCTATGACCAGTTAAATACAGGGTGGTGTGGGAGCACAGAGAGGGTCCCCTGACCTTGCCTGGCCATTAGGTGGAATCTGGGCAGCGCCTCTAAGGGCAAACATGGCCTCCATCTCCAAGGACGGTGTCTGCTTGAGAGAAAGAGCGGAACTAAGTGAGCAAGAGAGGTCATTTACAATTCTGTCATTCATAAATTTGTCTGAACCTTTTTCAAGGCATTTATATTTCCTGCCAGCACCACCTCTTGGGGGTGATGAATTCCAATAAGTTCCAATCCGTTTATTACTCACTGTGAGAGAAATTGCTTCCTTTTATGTGTGGAACTAAACCTAGATCACATTTCACAGGATTTCTCCTAGTCACAGAGTTTTGGAATTTGGTGAGTAGGTCTGTGCCCTGTGGATCCTCAAGATTCTTGGTTCTGTGGATCTGAATCCCTTCCCCACTCAGCCTTCAGACTGAAGACCCCAACCTTTCAGCCTGTCCACTAGTCCCATTTTATTTGTCCTTCTCAGAGTCTCTACCTGTCGTGCCTTTCTAGGTTACGGTGGCCAGAACATCCTCAATCATCCTGTTTTATGGGAAAGCAAAAAATCTGCTTTGTTTAAAGGAAGAAAAGTATCTTTGCTTTCTGTTTCTGATAACACAACGTGGGAGCACAGGACAACTGACTGAGGACCCCTGTGGGGCTGGGCCGCCTGCATCTGAAGCATCTTGATACCTGCAGGGCCTCACCCAGAGCCTGTTCTATGATCAGGGCACGCTGGACAAGTGTCTGCAGGGGAACCGAGTGATCGAATTTCCTGAGTGCTGGTAGGTGCCCGCTTCCATCCTTACTGAGAACCCAGAACCCTTTATTTTACAAATTTCTTTCTAAACTTCCTAACCTCTCACCGGAATTGTGGGTGGTTCCTTCCTCTGTGTCTCAACTTTTTACTGCCTTGTGGAGTGATTTATTTATAATGCTTTCTCTACAAAATTACTGTGTTTTTATGATTATAAAGTGGAAAATATTCGTGCAGAGCATTTGGAAAATACTGAAAGGATGAAGTAGAATGTAAAATCATCCACAATTTAAGCACGCCTTAATACATTTCTTCCCAGCTTTTTCTGTGATACATATATAATTTTTCTTTTTACAAAATTGGAATCAGCCCGAGTATTATGCATCGATTTTTCTCATGTGATACCACATCATGAACATTTTTACATGTCAGAGAATATTCTTTGAAACCATCATTTTAAATGGTTGCTTAATAGTCTGTCAAATGGATATAAATTTGACCAGTTATTCTCCTTTGGATAGGTCAATTGCTTCCAATGTTTTACTATCACAAATATTTCTATTTTTCTTAATATTGTCACAGTCTGCCAGATCTGATTATCCCTTGTCCACTAGACATGACTAGAATGCTTTATCTGACTCACTCGTCTCCAAAGTGAGGTGTGGTCACCCATATGCAAGGTGATCTGGAATGTGGAATAAAATATTATAACTCTGATTTTTGTTTTTATCCTATACTTTTACAATTTCTAATGCATGTTTCAAAATCAGCATTACATACCAGTCTAGGAGTGCGTGCATGTAATCTACCTGTAAGTGGCCCTATTCAGAAGGCATATCTCAGATTTTTTTTCTTTTCCTAGAGGAGATTGCAATAAAAATCATTTGGCAATACTCATCTAAACCACCCAGAACATCTGTAAAGCTTTGTTTCTCTTGGAGTTTTCTTGAAGCTCTGGGATTTTAGGGCAAACTGGATTATGAAGGCCTCCCAGATCTACTAAGCTCCTAGTAGCTTTTCTCTGTTATTGTCAATCATGGGGTCTCTTCTTAGGATGTGAGAATGGATGGCAGAGTATCCTTGGTCTTCCTCCCTTTCTCTGAATAGCCATCAGACACCACCCTCTCCTCCTGACTTCGTGCCCTCTCTTGCCTCCAGATGAACCCAAGGAAGTTAGTTCACTGCATGAAGCCCGCCCATGCTTACACCTGTTTCCTCCAATCCCTGGTTTCCTTCCACCTAGCTTTGAAGCACTTACTTGTTTTTTTACTACTCTCTGAAAATTCTTTCATGATTCCTTCACTCTTTTAAGTAATATCTTTAAAAAAACTCTCCTCCACCAACATAACAAAACAATTAAAAGCAAAAGTACACTGTTTCTTTAAACTGTTGCTGGTCCCTTGCCCTTTTATAACTTTTATTTTTGTTTTTAACAGCTTTATTGAGGTATAATTGATGACCCACAAATTGCACATTTTAACATGTACAATTTGATACATTTTGACATATGCAGGCTCCTGTGAACCACCACCACAATAAAAATAAGGAACATGTCCATCACCTCCAGAAGTTTCCCCAAAGGATTGTAATCTGTTCCTCCACCCGTCCTTACCTACACTCCTTGTCCCCAGGCTACTGCCAATGTGCTTTATGTCAATTATGGATTAGTTTGCATTTTCTAAAATTTTCTGATTTTTTATATGGTGCTCTTTTTTTTTTTTTTTAACATATTGTTATCCAGTTGTTCTAGTATTTTGGAAAGACTGTTCTCTCTCCACTGAATTGCTCTGGCACCTTTGTTGAAAATCAGTTATCCATACAAGTGTGGGTCTGTTTTTGGACTCTCTATCGTGTCCTGTTATGTATTTGACTATCTTGAAGTTAATTCCACCCTATCTTGATTACAGTAGCTTTATAATAAGTGTTGAAATGACATGGTTTTAGTTCTCTACTTTGTTCTTTTTCCAAGTTGTTTTGGCTATTATTGGTCCTTTGCATTTCTGTATGATTTTTCCCCCCCCAGTTTTACTGAGGTATAGTTGACAAACAAAAATTATATATATTTAGGGAATACAATGTGATGATTTAATGTATGTATATGCTGTGAAATGTGAAATGATCACCACAATCAAGTTAATTAACCACATCCAACACCTCACATAGTTACCACTTTTTTTGCTTTTTGGTGGTGGGATCACTTAAGACCTACTCTCAGCAAAATTCAAGTATACAATACAGTATTATTAACTATAGTCACTGTGGTGTACATTAGATTCCCAGAACTTATTCGTCTTATAACTGGATGTTTGTACCCTTTGACTAACATATCCCTATTTTCCCCACCCTCCAGAACACTGTTCTACTCTCTGGTTCTATGAATTTGACTTTTTTAGATTTCACGTATAAGTGAGATCATATTGTGTTTGTTTCTCTGTGTCTGGCTTATTTCACTTAGTATAATGTCCTTCATGCTCATCCACATTGTTGAAAATGGCAGGATTTCCTTCTTTTTTTATGGCTTAATGATATTACATTATATAAGTATATGTATCACGTTTCCTTTATCCATTCATCTGTCGATAGGCGCTTAGGTCGTTTCCATATCCTGGCTATTGTGAATAATGCTGCAGTGAACATGGGAGTGCAGATATCTCTTCAAAATATTGATTTCATTTCCTTTGGATATATATCCAGAAGTGGGATTGCTGTATCATATGGTAGTTCTATTTTTAAGTTTTTGAGGAACCACCATACTGTTTTCCATAATAGATGTACTAATTTACACTCTCACCAACAGTGTACAAGGGTTACCTTTTCTCCACACTCTTGCCAACACTTGTTATGTCTTGTCTTTTCGATAATAGCCATTCTGACAGGTGTGAGGTGATAGCTTATTGTGGTTTTAATTTGGATTTCCCTGATGATTAGTGATGTTGAGCATCTTTTCATATACCTGTTGGTTATTTGTATATCTTCTTTGGAAAAATGTCTATTCAGGTCCTTTGCCCATTTTTTAATAAGGTTATTTGATTTTTTGCTATCTTTCACAGAAATAGAAAAAGCAGTTCTAAAATTCTTATGGAACCACAAAAGACTCTGAATAGCCAAACCTGTCTTGTGAAAGAAGAACAAAGCTGGAGGTGTCACACTTTCTGATTTCAAACTATATTACAGAGCTTTTTGTATTTATATTTATATTACAAAGTTTTTGTTATATGCCAGTATGGTACTGGCCTAACAACAAACACATAGATCAATGGAATAGAATAGAGAGCCCAGAAGTAAACCCATGCATATACGGTCAACTGATCTTTTTCAAGGGCACCAAGAATACCCAATGGGGAAAGGATAGTCTCTTCAATAAGTGGCGTTGGGGAAACTGGATAGCCACGTGAAAAAGAATGAAATTGGACCCTTATCTTACACCATACACAAAAGTTAATTTGAAATAGAATAAAGACTTAAATGTAAGACATGAAGCTGTTGAACTCCTAGAAGAAAACATAAGGAAAATTTCCTTACACTGGTCTTGGCAATGATTTTTTGGATATGACACCAAAAGCACAAGCAAGAAAAGCAAAAATAAACAAGTGGGACTACATCAAACTAAAAAGCTTCTGTAGATCAAAGGAAACAACAAAATGAAAAGGCAATCTATCGAATGGGAGAAAATATTTGCAAACCATATATCTGATAAGGGGTTAATATCCATATGAATTGTTATAATGTGTATCAATTTCTACAAAAAAGGCTACTGAGGTTTGACTGGGCTTACATTGATCGATTTGGGAGGGTTAACATCTTAACAATATTGAGTCTTCTGATTCATGGACATTTATTTAGGTCGTCTTTAATGTCTCTCTGCAATTTATTTTAGTTTTAATTGTATAGGTCTTTCACATCTTTTGTGAGATTTATCCCTAGCAATTAGTTTTTTTATTCTATTCTAAATGGCATTGGTTTTTAAATTTCAACTTCCAATTGTTGCCAGTATATAGAAAAACGATTGATTTTTGTATATTGATCTTATATCCTAAAACCTTTCTAAACTCACTCATTAGTTCTAATAGCTTTTTTGTAGATTTTATTGAATTTTCTATGTAGACGATTATGTTAGCTGTGAATAAATACACTTTGAATTCTTCTTTTCCCATCTGGATGATTTATTTCTTCTTGCCTTATTGAACTGGCTAGAACCTATAGGAAAATGTTAAATAGAAGTAGTGAGACTGAATATCTTTCTTATTCTGAATATTAGGCAAAAATATTTGGTCTTTCACAATTAAGTATGATATTAGCTGTAGATTTTTCATATCTGCTCTTTATCTCATTGTGGAAGTTCTTTTCTATTCCTAGTTTGCTCAGAGTTTTTATCAGGAAAGGACGTGTTGATTTGGTCAAATGCTTTTTCTGCATCGATTGAAATTGATCATACAGGTTTTCTTTTTGGTTTGTTAATATGGTGAATTACATTGATTTTTAAAAATGTTAAACCAGCCTTGCCCTCCTGGGATAGATTTTACTGGGTATATTATTCTTTTTGTATATTGTTGGGTTTGATTTGCTAATACTTGTTAACAATGTTGCATCTATATTCATGACTCTGTTATTCCGGAGTTTTCTTGTAATACATTTGTCTGCTGTTAGTATCAGGGTAGTGTTGGCCTCGAGGAATAAGTTGCAAAGTTATTGTTCCTTTTCAGTTTCCTCAAGGATTTTTGTAGAATTGATACTTTTTCTTCAAATGTTTGGTAGAATTCAGCAGTGAAGCCATCTGGGCTTGGAGTTTCTTTCTGGGAAGTTTTTAAACTACAAATTAAACTCTTTAATATATATGGGACTATTCAGATGATTTCTTCCTGAGTGAACTTTGGTAGTTTTTATCATTCAAGGATTTTGTCCACTTTAAGTTGTCAAATTTATTATTATAAGGATGTTCACAATATTCCCTATGATCTTTTTCATATCTTAAGAATTTATAGAAATTTTACCTCTGTCATTCCTGTTATTGCTAATTTGTGTCTTCTCTCTTTTTTTATGGATTAGTCTGGCTAGAGGTTTATAAGTCTTCTCAAAGAACCAGCTTTTAGTTTCACTGAGTTTTTCTTTGTTGTGTTTGTTTTCTTTTTTGTTGATATTTAGTCTGATCATTATCGTTTCTTTTTTTCTGCTGACACTGGGTTTTATTTCTTTTTATATATATGTATCTCTTTTAGCTCTTTGGGGGAAGCTGAAGTCACTCAGTTGAGACATTTCTTTTTTTCTAATATAGGCATTTAGTACTATAATTTTCCCCCTAAGTACAACTTTAGCAGCATCTTGCAAATTTTGATATGTTGTGTTTTCACTTGCTTTCAGTTCAAAATACTTTCTAACTGCATTTTTGATTTCTTCTTTGACCCATGGGTTATTTGGAAGTATGTTGCTTATTTTTCAAATATTTGGTCATTTTTCAGAGATCTTTCTGTTATTGATTCATAATTTAATTCCATTTGCCAGAGAATTCAATTCTTTCAAATTTATTGAGACTTATTTTATGTCCCAGACATAATTCAAGACTTGTTTTATGTGTGTGTTTCGTGTACGCTTGGAAGGAATGTGTATTCTGCTGTTGTTGAATGCGGAGTATTCTATAAATGCCAATTAAGTCAAGTGGTTGATAGCGTTCAAGTTTTGTATATCCTTACTGATTTTCTGTCTTTTCGTTCTATCGATTTTTGGGAGAGGGGTATTAAAATATCCAAAAATAAATTGTGACTGTCTAGTTCTCTGTGTAGTTCTATCAGTTTTTGCTTCGTGTGTTTTGAAGTACTGTTGTTTGGAACATAAACATTTAGGACTGCTGTGTCCTCTTGTTGAATTGACCTCTTTATCGCTATGGAATAAACGTCTTTATCTCTTGTTGGGTGCTGGGCATTTATGTTACTATACATATTCTTGAGCCTTGTTCTGGGATGCAGTTAAGTGACTTGGAAAGATCTGATCCTTCAGGTTCTTGTTTTTCATATTTGTCGAGTGAGACCAAAGCTGTGTTTAGTTGAGGGCTGATTATCCCCACTTCTGATGCAAGCCCTTTGTGAGTACTGTCTCATGCTCTGTGCATCATGAGGTTTTCCACTTTTGCTGGTGGGAACAGGCACTATTCCTGGCCCTGTGTGAACACCAGACACTGTTATCTCTAATCCTTTCTGGTGCTTCTCCCAGACTTGGGTAGTATCCTCACATGCATGTGCTGATCCAGTATTCTGTTGAATCCTCAAGAGGGATCCTTGTAGATCTCCGGGGTTCTCTCTCTGTGTAGCCCTCTTCTCTCTATCCTGTGAACTCTACCTGCTGTGGTCTCCCCAGGCCCCCAGCTCTGTCCCCTGAACTCAGGAAGTCCACTGGGCTCTGGCTGGTTTTCCCCTTCTTGCCCTATGGTTTAGAAACATTCTGACGGCAGTAAGCCGGGACAATCATAGAGCTCGCCTCACTTGTGTCCTGTCTCTCAGGGATCACTGCACGTATATCCAATGCCTTGAAAACTGTTCTTCCTTTTAATTTTTTTTGGTCTGTTTTTTTGAATTTGTTTATTTCAGTAAGGAGGTAAATCTAGACCGTGTTATTCCATCTTGGCCAGAAGTGAAAGAACTATAAATTTTTGATTCCACTTCATTTTGCCAGCTTGTTTTCAGAAAAAATCAGTTTCCTAGACTATAAATTTAATCATTATAGTAGATGAACCTCAATCAGGTATTATTTTTTTATCAACTTTATTGAGGAATAAGTTACATGCAATGCACATATCTTAAGTGACCATTTTGATGAGTTTTGACAGATGCACATACCTGTTTGATCCCATCAAGATATGGAACATTTCTATCACCCCATAAAGTTCCTTTCAATGAGGTTTTAATGTGCAATTTTGAGAAGTCAGTTGAACTCTATGCATTGCCCTTTGAACTAGGGAAAGGAGGCTATCGATCTGACTGCCTCCCCTTCCTGCTTTGGCTTTACATCCCACTCTGTTGTGTTAGCTCCTTTGCCCAGATGGACAGACTCATATGTGACTCTCCACAAAAGGAATCACCAGACCTCAGGAACTGGGTGATTTTTGCAAGCAGGCAGAGTTCAACTATTAACAAGATGAGGAATTGTTTTGGAGACTCAGGACTCCCATGCCTCAGGCTTTTTTCCACTTTGGACCTCTGGGAACCTTTATTTCTGAGATTTTTGAGCTCATTTGTTACACAGCATTATTGCCACAATAAGTAATTGATACATGGTGCTTGATAAATATTGCAGGACAGTGTTCCAAAAATATTGTACTTATATTTATACTGTACCAAGCTTGCCAAACTGAATATAATTTTTTTAACTTCTGAAAGTTTAATAGGCTAAATCATATTTTTGTTATTGTTTTGTTTTCAGAAACATTCCTGAACTTCCCAGGCACCTGTGAGCTGTGCTGGCACGAAGCATTAATGGGTCTCATTTTCCTTCTGGTGGGTGCACCAGAGGGAACCCTGCATGGCAGCTGCTCATAGACGAAGCCAAAAGCTGAAGCTGAGAGCAAATCCTAAAGCCCCTGGGATGGTGTCCTATTTAAATAGATCACCTTGCTTCCAAACATTGATTTACTTCCTTTTTGACTCTTTCTCCTCCATTTTCAATCTTGTATTTTCAGATTCAGAGTTTTCTGGGTTTGCAATGTGCTAGGCACTGTGGTAGTCCACCAGGCGCTGCCCCGTAAAGAGCAGAGCCACCTCTATGCCATCGCCTCTTCTTGATGTTGTCCAGCTTCCATCCGCCCCGTTGGCTGCAGCTCAGAATTCACATCCTGGCCCCGGACACTGTGTTGCGCCCTGTGTCTCTCCTAGCCTCCTAGGGACCAGAGGCCCCTACTCACACAAGCCTCCCCGGCACACGGAAACACAGCAGTAACAGTGGTAAGTCCTGCTGTGAGCGAGCGAGGCTGAGCGAAGGGGGAAGCTGGCCTTTTCTTATTTCCTGTACCTCACAATTGTTTTCACTGGTGGACATTTTTCTAAATTTTTTATTTACTCATTAGGGCTCCGCTTATATGAATTTGCTGTTCATATCCTTTGCCTACTTATCTTTTGAGGCCTTGATTAAAAAAAAAATCAATTTATATGAATTCTTTATGTAGCAGATATATTAAATCATTTCTGCAATGTTTGCTGCAGAATCCTTCCTCTATCCAATATTTGTTCGTTTCCTTGGCTTTTGCTATCCAGAAGGTACGTTTTCTGAGTGTGAAGTTTACACTCATACACGAGAAGGGCCATATTTAAATGTGTGTACCTTTCTCTTATCTTTACATACTTATAATATGTTTTCTCAGGCAGTTTAAGTCTCATTCTGGAATGCTCAGGTTAGCGGCCAAGGATGTATTCAGGAGGAGGGAGAAATTGGATCCCACTGTGACAGGAATGGTTAATGACATTTTCTCCCTGATGAGGCTCTACAGTCCACTCTTCATTTATGCATTCTAAAATATTTATTGAGCATCTACTCTATGCCAGGCACCACTGCCTGGGACGTTCTGAGCCCTGGTTTAATGGTCACTGAGATTTAATTGAGGTTTGATGAGATGGATGAACCATACACTATTATATCAATAAAGTTGAGTATTACCTTAATCACATTCTTAGAGTTATTAACTTTAGGGTCTATGGAGACGATCTTGAGTGAACAAGACAGATATAGTCCCTGGCCTCCAGGGGTTCACAGAAGATTGGAGAAGGCAGACAAGTAAGAGACAATTACAATGAAATGTAGCAGGAGCTGTGATAGAGGACACGGGGTGGAGGCTGGGGGCCTTGCAAATATATAGCAAGGCACCTCGCCCAGATTTGAGGGACCAGGGAACAGTTCTTGGAGGCATTGATGTCCAAACTGAGACCTGGAGAATAAGTAAGAATGGCTAAGAGAAGAAGGTTAGAGGTCAGAGTATTTTTGCAAAAGCAACAGCTTAAAAATGTCTACCTTTATGCTAGAGGTAGTGTCGACCTCTAGACATTGTCTCCTAGAGGTAGTGTTTGAGAAACGGGTCACATATTATCATGTTTATTCCTTGAATTATTTGACCCCTTTCTTTTTATCCCCCCACCCCTTTGTAAAATATGCCACCATTATCATTCACGCCTGAAAAGGGAGTTGGCTTGAAAATCAAGACACTTGGTTTTTACTTCTAGCTCTGCTATGAAACGGCTCTGTGACTTTGGTGAGTTTAAGGTCCCACTCTGGGCCTCTGTCTCCTGTTCTGTGAAATCAGGGACCAGGCAGGATTGTATCCCAGCATGATATTCTGTGGTGGCATCTGCTGTCTTTGCAGTATGGCTGCTGAGTGGCATTTCATCCTCTCTTCTTTCCATCCATCATATCTGTGTCTAATGCTCAAGGGAGGAGCCCAATTCTGAGAATACTCTCAAGTAGCCAGAGTCCAAGAGGAGGTTTTTCCCAACCCCCCTGGGCCAACTCCCCAGCTACAATCCGAACAGTCTCTACTCCCAACTCCATCAAGTCTTGCCATGTGAACCATCGATTTCTACAGACAGGAGCCAAGTCGATGAGTGAGAGCTCCTGCAGGGTGGACAGGGGCTGCCTGGAGGATTCTCCAGGCAGCGCCTAGTACATTATGGGACCTCGGTTAATATTCATTGAAGTTTCATTGAGGTTTGATGAGATGGATGAACCATACAATATGTCAATAAAGTTAAGTATTACCCTAACCACATTCTTAAAGTTATTAAAAATGTCAAGAGCAGGGTGATTTATTTGCTCATTCTATGGAAATATTGCAAAGACAGTATGTATAAAAGTGTGCAGGGCTTAAATGATCATGATTTATCTTTCTGGCTCTGTCTCAAGCTTAGTGTCAGTGACTATTTCTGATGTCCCCGCCTCTTTGAGGTCTTTGGCCTTTTGACACCATTTTTGGCCCTAAGAGCAATGGGAGATTGCAGTAGAGGCTGGAGGTTCAGGAGCTGATGCAAATTCCTTCCCCAGCCGTCTCCCTCTGTGGATGATGCCAGGCAGCCACCTAAGTGTGACCTTTCACATTTGACATCATTGCCCCTGAGTGATAGGTGCTTCAGCAGGGGCATGACAAAGCACTGGCCCTGAGCTGAGACCTGAGAAATGTGGTTCCTGCTCCGACTTAGCATGTCTCCCAGGAGAATTATAGGCAATAGCAACTGCGGGAGCCCAGGAAGGAGTGGGAATTAGAGTTATTTGCTCTGGGACTATGTGTTCACATTTGAATCGCTTGCATCTGACTTGCAGCATGGCTGGCTGTGGAGTAGGGCTCGTGGAGGGGCCAGCCTTCGGATTCTGCACCCCGGTCTCAGCTGCAGCTTCTTCGGGGTACAGGGAGACTCCAAGCCTCAGTGTGTGTGCTAGTACATCTGAGAGCACACGTTCCACCGGGGGAGTCTGCACAAACAGCTTTGCACAGCCACAGCCAAGCACCCTGTACAGAGAAGCACTTGGTGAAAAATGATCTTGATGCTTTGTAATAACTACGTGTTTAAAAACCACGTGAAAAATGACAACAGTTAACACAAAAACCAGCTTTGCAAGCCCATGTGTAGCTTCCGCAAAGCCTCTACCCTTCATCCCCCTCCCCAGCTGCGCATGGGTGACCACTCTTTCAGAATCTCCCCTCTAGACACACGCAGCCAGAGGCTTTGTGTGGGAGAACGCTCCCTGCGCCTTCCTCCAGCCCTGCCTTCCCCAGGACCATCCCAGTGCTCCATACTGTTCTCAGCCTCTGGGGGGCACCAGAGCTTGCACATAGCAAGGTGGATGCTTCTTGAGACAAAAGAGGAGGATTTTGGCTGCCAATTTGTCTTAACATTGTGTAAAGTCTGTCTTGAGGCAAAGGAGGCCATATACAGACCCCAATCAGGGTGTCCATTGTTCTGGTCGTTCTGATAGGACTGCTGGGGGCTGATGGTGGTCCACGTCCTGAAGTGATGGGGAGCCAAATTCTGGTGCCATTTGCATCTGAGAGTCCAGCCCATGGGGGCCAGTGGCTGGGAGAAGAGGTCCCTGGAGTAAGACCTTACAGGACAGGAGGCTTCCTTCACCCCCGCCCCACGCTGCCCGGAGCCACATTCACCGGAGAAACAAAAGGGGCCAGAGAAACAGGACAAGTGAGGATAACAGGAGAAAACGGCAAAAGGAAAGGGACAGGAAGAAAGAAAGAAAGAGAGAGAACGCAAGCTAGGGGCAAAATCAAGAATGAGACAGAGAAAAGCTGATGTACGGTGATTGTTCTAACCAATGTTATGGGTTTTGGAGCAAAACAATTTGTAGGAAGCAAACTTCCCCAAATGTAAGCACTTAATAAAGAAGAAAACAGAAGGATTGATAATGGAAATTAGGCTAATGAATAAACAAGCTGCTTAAAAAATGGGCTCCTCTCTCAGTCCGTTATTTTTAACTTAGTGGCAATTTGCATACTAGTTAATTTGCATATATTAAATACTGCTCTTCCTCTCCTTCCCACCTCCTCCACTTCAGAATAACATTTCATTACGGTGCTGCTGGGCCCGAGGACTCGGAGGCTCTGGAGAGTTTATTAATTTATCCAACACACGCTGCGTACATTTTTATCACTTGCAGCGCAGTGGACCCGGTAGCTTTGAAGTCATTAACGACACGAGGGGTGTTCTGCTCGAGGTATTCAAGAGAGCGAGAAAAGCCGGCCTGCAAAAATGTACCCAAAACAGGGAAAGATCATGTTTGGTTTATGTTCTTTCTAGGAAGACAAAAATGAGCAACGAATGACTCTCTTATTTGCATCAGAGAATCTGTTTTGTTTAATTTTTTTTTTTTTTGAATTTCAAAGTGAAATAGAACTATTTCCAGTGGGGCACAGGTGCCCAGAAGGAGCTAGCCACACGTGACGTTTCTGCTGCTGCTGCCGCATCGGAAGGTGGAGGAGAACGTGGCCCTTTGGGAGCCTCTATCACCGCAGATGAGAATAATGAGCCAGGAGGTGAGGGCCACGGGCCCCCCTCCTCTGTGCTCCCCAGGGCCATGCCTGCTGTCACTGCCCAGGCCACCTGGCACAACCCTGGATTGTACCTCCTCTGTGTTGCCCTCTCCCAGGGAGCCCTCCCACCACTGCCCCTTTCCTTGGTGGCTTCTGGTTGCTTAGTTAATTGCTCTGTAGTGGGTGGTGTCACCTTCCATGGGACTAGAAGAGGCCACCACGCCTATCTGGGGGCTTTTTGTGTGTGTATGAGGAAGACTAGCCCTGAGCTAACATCTGTTGCTAATCCTCCTCTTTTCTGCTGAGGAATATTGATCCTGGGCTGACATCCATGTCCATCTTCCTCTATTTTATATGGGACGCTGCCACAGCATGGCTTGACAAGCAGTGCATCTGTTCGCACCCGGAATCCGAACCTGCGAACCCTGGACGGCCAAAGCGGAGTGCACGAACTTTAACCACTATGCCACAGGGCTGGCCTTAGGGGACTTTTTAAATGTGGTCAGGTCTGACCCCACCTGCGTGAATCCTGCTGTCATTTCCCAACACCATCCTGTCTGTTTGGCTATTAGCCCCTCTCTCTACTGTCCCAGATGCTTAAGCTGAAGAGAAACCTGTGTATTTGCTGAGAGCTTGCAGAGCTTTTGCCAGATGCCAATGCAAATTAAAATTAAATCATGTAACTCATTTATTCAATCATTCATTTATCAAATATTTATTGAATGCCTACTATGTGCCAGACGTTCTGGGCATTGAGAATATAGAGCTTACACTCTAGTGGGCAGAGACAGACAATAAACACATAAATGATAAATAAATGATACCATGCAAGAATTCTAAATGCTGAGGAGAAGGATAAGTAGGATGATGGGGCAGTAAGTGCACGAGGGAGGGAGCACTTTTTATTTATGGTCATCAGGGACAACCTCTCTAAAGAGGTGACCTTTGAGCTACGACAACAGAGTACTAGAGGGAGGCAGAATTTGTTCAGGGTCTTACAGGCCATCTCTGTGCTTGGCTTGGTCCTAAGGGGCTTCTGGCCTAGTGACTTTCTCTTGGCTGAAATAACCTGCCAGCCCCAGTGTATTTGCCCCTAGTCCGCCCCAAGCTGCGGCCTGGCCTGAAGCTCTTGGCTTGGTGAAGCAGCAGCCCTTGAGACCCTCACCCATTCAGGTGACGTTTTGTGCAAGTGTAGGTCCTGTCTCCAGGAACAACCTCCTTTGGAGGAGACAGTGAAGTGCAATGGTTCAACACGTCAGACACCTGGGTACAACTATTACCGGGTTTGTGACGTGTGGCACCTCCTTGCACTTTAGCTTCCCAATCTGCAGAGTGGGTGTGATAAACGTGGAAGGCCTGGCGTGTAGGAGATGTGCCGGGTTCTAGATCGTCCTCACTCCATTGCCTCAGAGACTACGGGTCCATGAATGGGGATTGTGGAGACGTTTATGGAGGACTACACATCTGTAGAGTAGAGAACCTTCCCAGCCTCTCTTAGTCCCATGGCTGAGTCAGAGATCCAGACGGCCTTGTGTCTGAAACCCAGCTCTACTAACTTACTAACAATACTGTCCTTGACCAAGTTACTTAACCTGATTATGACTCACTCTGCTCGTTGATAATATGGGGATAATGATAGTGTTTACCTCACAGGGCTGTCATAAGGATTAATGAGACAACGTCTGCAACATGTGTGACACATAACTGTCAGCTATTGTATTGACTATTATTTCACTGACCTGGTCTGTGGCAATAAGTAGTTCGATCCGCTTGATTAACAAGAGATAGTTAAATTCTTCACATAGTGCATTGACTTTATCTTTGGCCAAATTATTCTCAAATTATGGCCACATTGCTATTTCAGTGTAATTTTCTGCATCACCAGTGCCTTTACCCCCGTCCGAGCCACCACCTTCTCTCCCTAGCACAACTGCAGTGGCCCTGACTTGTCTCCCCACTTCTGCTCCTGTCCTCCTCTAAGGCCTTTATAACATGGCAAGAGACAATCTGTAGAATATACGTCCGCTATCAGGTGGTTTCCACTCACCCCTAAAATAAAATTCACACTCCTCAGCTGGGCCTATCAGGCTTTGATTGACCTGTTGTTTGCTGATGTCTCCAACCTTAATGGCCTCGCTTTCCTCCACGCCTGCTAGACTGCAGCCACGCTGGCCTTCTTTCTGTTCCTGTACATGACAAGCTCATTCCTGCCTTAAAGTCTTCATTTCTTCTGTCTGAAATGTCATGTCATTTCTTCTGCCTGAAATGCCCCTCCCTCTGTGCTTTGTTTGGCTGGCATATCTGTGAGGAATTTCATTTTATTATGAATAACAGAAAAGTCTGAGACTGTGAATTTAATACATACAGTTTGGTTTTTTTTTGTCATTCAGTTAGAATTCTGAAAAAAGGTAGCATTTGTCATCAGCTCAAATACATCAGAGACAAGGTCCCCGAGAGTCCCTGTCTTGGCTTCTTCCTCATGGTTGCAAGATGGCTGCCATAGCACCAGGCATCCTATCCATATTTCAGACATGCAGAAGGAGCTGAAGGGAAGTAAGAAAAGGCAGGACTTATATTAGGGGAGAAACGCTTTCCCCTAAACCCCAGCTTATATCTCATTGGCCAGAACAGTGTCACATTGGCTACCTCTTGCTACCAAGAAGATTGGGATAGTGTGTTTTAGCTAGATACACTGTTCTGTGGCTCCAAACAAAATTGTAGCTGGCTACTTTTAGCTGGGCACACTGTGGCCCTCAAGAAAATAAGGAAGAAGTGGAAAGGTATTAATAGGTAACTAGTGGTGCCTGTCACAGCTGGCTTGTAATCTGGTAGGCCTGACCTTACCCATTTGCTCCTCAGAGAGGTCTTACCTAAGTATCACCCATCTCCCCCATTATTCTTTGTCATAGCCTCTTCCTCTTTCATTCACAGCACATTTTATGATGTAATTGTTTAATTCTTTGTGTACTTCTTTGTCATATATCTCGCTAGAGGCACTGTAAGGGCAGGGAGCATGTCTTCTGGTCTTGTCACTGAATCCCTAGAACTCAGCTCAGAGCTGGACATGTAGTGGTTTCTCAAGAAATTATTCATGGAATGAACGAGTGAATCGGTTAATGAATGAATATAGGACACCTCCAGGATATTAGGAAAGTTCTCTCTTCCTTTCTCAGGCTACCCCAATCAAGGAGAGCCCCCAATGGAATTGCTAAACAGAAGTGAACACAGTAAGCTAATGCGAATAGTGACTTTGTCAAATTAACAAATGAGTGAATGTCCGGAAGATGAATTGCTGGGTTCTTATTCTCACATGTTATCACCAGCACTCACCTCTGAGCGGTTGAGAATTTCAGTAGTTGTGAGTGAGTCGGGTGTGGTAACTTGCAGAATAATGTAGGTGACATAGAGTGTGAGCTCAGAGCTGTCCTTTGAGAGTGTTAGCAGTTATTCCCAACATTTGGGTTGGGAGTATGCTGCACAGTGACCATGCTTTCCCTTCTCCTTAAAAAACCGAAGCAAACCACAATATATCACTTACTCTGTATTATATGTATTAACTAATCAAGTCCTCAAAACATCCAAAGAAGGAAGCTGAGGCCCAGGGAAGTTAGTGGCTAGGGGGTGGTCATGAAGCCTGGCTCAGTGGGTGACAGAGCAGCCAGGCTCCAGAGCCTAGACTCCTAGCCAATATCTTGTTATAGTGCTCACCATTTTAATATAATGTGGGATTTCTTCAGGGTAAATCGGTAATACCAAATAAAAGCCCATATTGTGTTATACCTATGACTCTTCTATAAACATCCGCATTTGGGTAAAAGTGAAGAAAATGACTCTTTGGGGGTATCACTGCAGAGACAAGTGCCTCAGGTGGGCGGAGCTGCTGAGACAAAGTAGAAAAGAGAGAGTGGGAATGATTCTACAGGAGCCGGAACCAGCTGACCCCTGACCCCCACCCTCTTCTAGCCCTTGTTTCTGTAATTGTAGAGTTATCATGCTGAATTTAATTTCAGGGCCAGCTCCCTACATTGCTCTAATCTGTCTTTCTAAAGGCATGTTAATATTGCTAATCAAAGCCCTGTGGAGTGACATTTTTTTCCTGAATGTTGCTGCAAAGCAGACCTCACGGAAGAAGGAAATTCTACAACCAATTTAAGAATGTAGACGTAAGGGTGTAGACGGAAGCCTGGTAGATTCTGACTTCTCAAATCAGGACAGACCTCCAGGGGGATGGAGGGGCTGTAGAGTGGTGCAGACCTGAATTCCACTCCTGACTCTTCAACTCGCCAGACATGTCACCTTGAGCAGGTCACTTAACACTGAATCTCAGTTTCTTCCCATTTAAAAGGGATTAATGGACCTAATTAGGGGAACATTGTGAGGATTGCATGTGACAATGTATGTCAAAAGCCCCAACACAGTGACAGTCACAGATTAGGGATTCAACCATCCTAACTCCTTTCCCCTCCCCCTCTGATGCCATCTGGTTCCCTTGGTGCCCCTCTCTGAAAAACCTTTACAAAGGAGACTCTTGTTTCGAAATAGCTTCAGGGAGGAGGTTTGATGAGCACCCTTGGTCACCTATCCCACTGACGTTAACATCCCTAATTTTCTAGCCTTCAACAAAGCACTGTGCTCTGTGGGGAGCCTCACAGCTGAATGGACATTCAGGGCTGGTGAGGGGACCCAAAAGGGCCAAAGCGAGGCCAAAAAAGTTGGTTAAGAAGACCCTTGAGAAAAACTGGAGATTTGAAACGACTTAGCCTGATCCTTCAGGCCTGGCTTAAAGGATTTATCGACAGTACGAGGGCCGTGCCTTCAGTATAGGCACTAGTCAGGGGCCAGAAGGTGCAAGGATGAGAGCACCAACCATAAGGACAGCCCTCAATGCAGCATAGAGCTGGTCAGCCCCGCTGGTACTGTTGTGATGACCCACTCTGTCTTATGTCCTGGTTGTGTCTTGGCTCAGAGCACTCACATCCTATAAGCCCACCCACATCACAGCTTCTCTGGTTGTGGGCCTGTCTCACACTTGATTCTCTGCTCCCTTCTGCCATGCAGGCTTATCTGGAAAAGTGTAATTCTTAGGGTCCTCCTTCTAAAGTTGAAGAAAAATCTGCTTCCTTTTCACTTTTCCCCGCTGGCTCCAGCCCTGCCCGTAGGGTCCACACATGGGGATATCCTCTCTTTCACGAGACAGTCCTCCAGATATTTGAAGACGTTGATCATCAGGCTAAACAGTTCCCCTGCCTTCATTTGTGATTTAATTAACATAGTTTCCAGCTCCTTTTCCATTTTCTTCTCCAGCCTGTGGCCCTTCTCCAATTGGTCAGTGGTCCTCTTAACCGCAGATCTCAGACCACTGGGAGAAGCAGACTCGAGCTGGTTACCCCTGAAAAACTGCACTCTAAGCTCCTGTTAGCTTCCTTGGCCAGAGCCCCCCACTGCTGAGTGTGAAGCTGAGCCTGCACCTAAATTCAATCCCCAGGTCTTTCTCTTGAGAGTTGCTATCAAGGTATGTCTCCCCATCCTTGATTCTTTGAATAAAGCCCCAAGGTTTTTGAAATATCAATTGAAATATCATCTCATCAGGTTTGAACCAATATATCCACCTGTCAAGACGGCTTTTGGCTTGCGGA
This sequence comes from Tapirus indicus, assembly GCA_031878705.1. Classification (NCBI taxonomy): domain Eukaryota; kingdom Metazoa; phylum Chordata; class Mammalia; order Perissodactyla; family Tapiridae; genus Tapirus; species Tapirus indicus. The sequence goes on from CM062920.1 coordinate 16,586,594, forward strand.
TTCTGCTATTCCACTCCTCAGCTTCTCCTCTCAGCCTTAAGCCGTGTAGATGGGATAGGCAGGCTCTGGGGGACAGAAATTTAATAATACTTGATAAAAATTTTGGACTGGATAAGGCAGAGGTAACAATTCTTCATTATAACATTCAAAGCATCCTGTAGGATCACATCACCCATTAATCATCATCTCTGAATTTATTCAACCAGTTATAAATCCACTGAATGGTATTATCATGAGGTCCATATGTCTGTAATTTGTTCACCATGATATTATAGGAAACTCCATCAAAGACATCGCAGAAATCGATAGGCACTGAATCTACTGCATCTCTTTAATTGTCTATTGTGGTCATCCCATCACCAAGCCTAATGTCTAATGTGGCTTGTTCTCAGAGTCTAAGTTGGTCCCAGGGAACGAGCATGCTCCCCACTCTAGGAGTTCACATTCCCCCTATTATACAATCTGCCTAGAGTTTGATAGGGACCATCTTACTCCTCTGAAAATCAGGATTTGCCCTCCTTCCAAAGGATATTAAATAGATGAGAATAGGACAAAGGAGGCTGAGATTAAACTTTATAGAAATAATTTAGATTAGGCATTATGAATTATTCCCTGACCAGACATTGTGCTAAAATTCTAAAAATGGCTATGATATCACTTGCACAAATTATTAATAAATTGGCTGTGTATATTTGAAAATTTTCCTTTGTAGACCTAGAGGCAAAGGTTTGGGTGAGGTCACACAATAGCAAGGGGATTGCTGCTGAGAAGGAGTCAAAGCCTAGGTTTTGCTTGTGGCCCTGCTGCTACAGACTAGCTTTATCAACATGTTATTCTGGGATCTCAGAGAGAATCTTTTCTCTCTGAGACTCTATTGCCCGAGCTTCAAAGGGGGATGGGAATACTTTCCATTCCTATCTCCTGGAGTTGTAGTGAGAACTCAGATGAAATGCAGCATCACGTAAGAGTAAGAGGTTGTTATTACGGCTTCTGAAGGAGATTGTGTCTCCAAGCAGGATCATGGCTGTCAGATCCATGATTGCAGCTGTAAATACTGTGGGATGTTGGAAGCACACACTGTTTGGGGTTGATCATATTCTCTAATTGGGTGTCACCTTTCATGAGCGAAGCAGCTGCCAAAACTGATTGCCTCTGATTTAGTTTCTTGGAACTGATCAGCATATTGTTTTGTTAACAACTATCTGAGGTTCAAGAAGTCTTCGGAGTGGTACCACTTGAAATATAACAGCTGACTAGGGGGCTGTCTTGTGGTACACTCAAATGGGATTTATGTGCTATTCCCTTCTTGTGAGCAAATGTGGTAACAAGCTTGAAAAGGGGGCTCAGTGATTCCCCACTGCCTTCAGTACTCAGTAAGTAATTTTCATATTTTGATTCAGTTCTTTTTAGACCAGTCTGCCTCTTGTTAATAAACTAGATAGGTTGTGTAGAGCACAGGAAGAGAGTGAAGACAAGATTCAGCATCACTTCAATAGCAGAACATCTATCATTCTTCTGTCTACATTCCTGTCCACCCATCCATCTGTCCATCCATCCACCCATCCATTGATTGATCCATCAGTCCATTTAACAAATATTCAGTAAGTACTTACCATGCAGAAGGCATTGAATGAGACATAAATCCTGCCCTCGAGGAGTTTATGGTTTAGTATATGAGATAAATTGTATGTAATTCATGGTAAAAATGGTATTACAAGATAGGAGAGAGATTGCTTTCAGTTTGATGGAACTGGGGAAGCATTTGAACTGAATCAAGAAAGTTGGATAAGATTTGGATATATGGAGATGGGAGACAAGGTTTTTCCAGCTAGAGGGAATAACGGATAGCAAAGGCACGAAGGAGCTGAACTGTGGAGACTGCATGGAGAATATTGTTCAGTATTGGGCTTTGTAGGAGATTAAAGGGGGATAAACTGGGAAGGCAGCCTGGGACAGATGGTGGAGGGCCTAGAATTTCAGGTTAAGGAGTCTGTACTTCATTCAGAAAAAAAGGGTAGCCATTGAGGATTTTTGAGCATTGTAGTAAATGTAACCAGAACTGTGTTTGAAAAAGATCACTCCCTTTACCAGTGTTAAAAGTTGGAAGCAATATGGAGGAGCCTTGCCTCTAAGTCCTGCCTCTGACTTTCATGTGGCAGTCATTGCTGCCAGTGGCAGGGAAGAAGGTGGCTCTATTTAACCGTGAAGAAGGAAGGTGAGTACAGTGGGTCTGTGAGTTCCAGTCAAGTCCCCCTTTCAGGACAGAGTCTTACACTCTCATGTAGGTAGCACCGGCTGCCGATGGCTCACAGCTGCAGGCCTCTGTGGGAATTGTCTTCAGCTGGAGAGAGCTGCCTCCCTTGAGGTTATTCTCTCTCCTTCAATGACTGGTTGATACAGGAGGTACAAGGACCTGCCCCCCCCCCCGGCTTCACTATGGGGGACAACTCTGAAGGACTCTGCAGGTCCTGACCCCACTGCAGGATCATCTGAGGCTTCCGTGGTCCCCAGAGCACGCCCTGACAAACCTCCTGCACACAGATCTCCATCTCAGAGTCTGTTTCAGGATCTGGACTGAAGGCAATGGGGCCTCCTCTTCCCCAGCTCCATCTGCTGTAGACCTGTCCAGTGGACGTCTTGTTTTACACTTGTCATCTCTCCTGGTACGGGGATTGAGGGGGCAGTGCCAAGAGATTATTTCTGAGAGTTCAGGGTTTTCTCTAGGTTCTGAGGGTCTCTGAACCTTCCCAGGATGGGTTCCCCAAAATGTCTTCCGTGGGATGTTTGTGGAGGTGTTCTTTGCAAAAAGTACTTGCAAAAAAGTCAAACAAGTACTCAGTATCCAGATGTTAGAATTGTAGGCAGTGCCCAGATGTATTTGATTACAAGGGCATCCTTCTAAAAAAACATATCTGGGATAAAGGAACTGTTGCTTTGTGCCTTTGAGAGGTTGGTTGGGGCTGAAATATTCATTAGTGAAGAGCAAGGCCAATGTCCACTCTGGATGACGGTTTTAAAGCAGGGGTTGAAAACTCATGTGGATCAGCATCCATTCAATGTAAACAATGAGAGAAGCAGGTGAGGACCATGGGGACCTGGAAATCAGGCACACACTTGTCCAAAGAGGGCTGCCACACCCCTCCAGACAGACTGCTGTTGCCCCATGGGAGTTCTGGCCCCTGTGGCCAGACCTCAGATTTTGCAAGAGAAGCCAGATATCTGTATTTTTTAAAACTTAAATCTCTTGAGTTTTATTTCAACTTTTAGAAAATACTGTGTTTGTGGAGCAAAATATATCTGCAAGCTGGATGTGGCCTGAGGGCTCTGGTTGTCTGCTTCTGTTTTAAACCGCCATGCGTGCTGGAGAGAGCACCAGAGGCAAAGAAGTGAGCAAATTCGAGTGTCCGTCTCTAGAGGGGGCTCTGCTGGTAATGGCCGCCTGGGAGTCAGGGTGGGCCGGAGGAATGGGGGAGGGCTGCGGAGGCTGTGTGTGAGAGGTCTGAAGAGCAGAGAGCTGAAAACATGCTTCCAAATGTGTATTGGCCTCTTGCCTTCGTGGGGACTGGGGAAATCTGCAGATTTAAAAAAAAATCCTATTTGCAAATTTACTTATTCCTTAAATTCCTTCTTAAAACATTACTTTGTGTTATTTAATCTTCACGAAATCCTTCAAGGATTCCCAGTTGTACACAAGATAACAGTTGGCAGTTAAATCCTCCGTATTGACTACACATGCAACTCATTCGTTCATTCAGGTGTGAATTTCTTTGTTGGACACATAGGCAAATAATTATACAAATAATTATTGAATGCTGTATTGTGCAGGCCACTGTATGAGGTGCTGCTGGGAATAGAAAAGTGAGTAAGATACTGTCACTGCCTTGCAGGAACTCAGATGCCAGCATGGCAGGATGGGATGAAGGTAACATCCCACCTACTGACCACCTACTAAGTGCCTAACTGTTCTTAGTATTTTCCTTGAACTATCTTGTTTAATCCTCATGCCAGCCTGTGAAAGAAGTGACCACTGTTTCTGGCCTGGGTTTAGGAAAAGAAATGGAGGTATGGGTTGTTCTGGTGCTTGGCTCAAGGTCAGAGAGTTAGTTACAGGAGCTGGAGCTGGATAGGAGCCCGGTGCACACCCTCCCAACCATTACTCCACCAGCCACCTGGTGCGCTGTGGAGGGGCTCTGAGCGCCTCTGAGCTCTGGTGGAGAGCATGGAGGAGGCAGCTGGATGTGGGTGCCGAGGATATGCCTGAGACTCAAGTAGAGAGAGGTGCATACGGGGAAAGGAGTTCAGGCAAAGGCAGTAAGCACAGGTCAGCAGTGGGGGGGCCAGAGCGGGTCCTGGACCACAGGGCACAAATGGAAGCAGTGCCAGACAGCTGGACAGCCTCTGGGGCCACAGGCCAGCTGCCATCAGGGCCAGTCGGCATAGAGGACCCTTAGACCTCATCAGGCTGTGCAGAGGAAGAAGCAGAAGGATGCAAAAAGGTTCATCATCCTTGTAGATGCAAAACTGCTTATCCTCTAAATGGAGGCAAATCACAATGAAATGCCACTTTTTCCACATCAGATTAACAAAGATTTGAAGCTTAATACCACTTAGTGTTGACCAGGGCTCTCGTTTTGCACAATATTGACGGGAGAGTCAACTGGGAAAGACTTTTTGAGAGCCGCTTGGCTGTATGTGTGTATCTACATTTTTAAATGCATACATTTTGATCCAGAAAAATCCCATTAGGATACACATATACATACATGCATAATATGAGTATGTATCCTATATAATTACCAGCACAAATGCATATATGCACACACACAGACATAGGTAAGGGTGTAGCATTTTGAGAAAGAAAATTGGAAAGGATCTTCGTCACTGAAGAGTTAGGTAAACAACTTATGATAATGCAATCTAGGGGAATACTGTGGCTTCTTATCACTCAGAAAATAAAACCCCAAGACCTTTCCATGGCCCACAAGGCCGGGTGTGATCTGTCACTGCCTCCCTCTTCAACCTCATTTCCCACCACTCTCTCCCTCCCCTGCTCCAGCCACAGGGGCTCCTGGCTATTCCTCATTCAGACCAAGGCAGTTCTACCCTTGGGGACTTTGCTCTTACTGTGCTTCTTCTTGGAAGGTTCTTCCCTGTGATATTGCCATGGCCCACTCCCTCACTTCATTTGTGCCTCTGTTCAAAAATCAACCTGCAGTAGGCAGCTTCTAAGGTGGCCCCCAGTGATCCCTCCTCCTGGTGTTTACACCCTGTGTGATCCCCTCCCTTTGAGTGTGGGCTGGACCTAGTGATTTGGTACTAATGAACAGAATGTAACAAAAACAAGGGGATGCCACTTCTGAGATTAGATTATAAAATACTGTGATCTCCATCTTGCTATCTCTCTCTCTCTCTGGCTCTTCTCTCTTGGTTGCTGTGATGAAGCCAGCTGTCATCTTGTGAGCTGTACTATAGAGAGGCCCACATGACAAGGAACTGAGGGAAGTTTCCAGTAAACAGCCAATGAGGAACTGAGGCCCTCAGAGAACAGTCTGTGAGAAACTAATTCTTGCCAACAACTATGTGAGTTTGGAAGTGAATCGTTCCCCAGTTGAGCCTTCAGATGACTGCAGACCTAGCTGACTCCTTGACTGCCGCCTATGAGAGACCCTGAAGCAGAGGGTGCAGCTAAGCCACTTCTGGATTCTGGTCCTATAGACACTGTGAATTAATATATATTGTTGTTTACACCACTAAGTTTGGGGATAATTTGTTACATAGCCATAGATAACTGATACAGAACCCCTCAGAAAAGTCTTCCATGGCTACACAATCTAGAATGGGGTTCTTTGTTGCACAATGTTTCCTTAACCTGCTTTGTGTTTCTTCGTAGCATGTATCTCTTGGACATTTTATATTTTATTTGTTTGTCTGTGTATTTTTTTCTCTCTAATAGGATATAAGGTCTCATAAGAGCAAAAACTTTGTTTGTTTACTGTTGTAAACAAGGCTGTCTAGTGCCTTGAGCAGGGCCTGACGTTAAGTGGGTGTTTGTCTTCAACAAGTGTCTGTGAATGAATAATGCAGCCCATAAAGAGAAAGAGCTAGTCATGCACAACCAGACATGAGAAAGTTGTCCAAGATATAAACTAATGGGTTGGGGGGGGGGGAGCAAGTTGTAGGCAATCTACATAGAGCATGATGCTCCTTTCAAATCTAAAAATGTGTATATCCATCAAAAAATATCTGAAAGGATGGGGCCGGCCTAGTGGCATAGTGGTTAAGTTTGCAAGCTGTGGCAGCCAGGGGTTCACAGGTTCAGATCCCGGGCATGGACCTATGCATGGCTCATCAAGCCATGCTGTGGCAGGAATCCCACATGTAAAGTAGAGGAAGACGGGCACAGATGTTAGCTCAGGACCAGTCTTTCTCAGCAAAAAGAGGGGGATTGGCAGCGGATGTTAGCTAAGGGCTAATCTTCCTCACACACACACACACACAATCTGAAAAGATACATAGCAAAGTATTAATAGCGATTTTTCTCTGGAAGAGGAGGTTATAGGGCTACACTGTCTTCTTAAACATTTCTATAGTTTTTAAATGTTTTACAGTGATTATTCTGGGATCATAAAAAAATGAAGACATTTTATAGAATTTGTAAGGCCAACTAGCCACTTGCTTCGCAGTGTTCTTGTGGAGTCTGGGTGAACTTCACAGGAGGCCTCCCGCTGGAGCTCTGCATCCAGCACCTTAGAGTTCTTTCTCACAGGGGCTGGAAACCCCTCTCCTTTCACCTTCCCCACCCAGACTTCAGTCTCTGGGCAGCACACAGGAAGAGCTCATCTCTCTCCCACATGACAGACTGTCAGAAATCTAGCATGTTTTCTGGGAACATTTCTTGGCAATAATTACAGAATAGGAAATAGGAGGTTGAAAAGAAGTAAAAAGACAGTACAGCAAAAATAACTGTTTTTGCAGTTCAGCCTTGAGGGGATAAAGGCGCCTGAGGAACTGATGGATGGAGCAGAGGGGTCTCATCCTCCACACTGCTTGGGGGTGAAGTTTTCATAGGGGTGCTAAGGCTGGGCTTTGGGGAATTCTCTGGTGAGGCCCCTGGGCACACAGGCTGGTTTTTCCTTGTCTGTGCTGAGTGTGTCTGTGAAGGAAGGTACCAGAGCTGTTCCATCTAAAGCGTCAGGGTTCCCTGTGGATTCAGAGCCAGTGTGGGAGGGAGGTGGGAGGCAGCCTTGTCGTCATTCCTCACACAACTTGGTTTGGGCATAGCTTTTCATCAACCACCACGCAATCAACTCTCCACCCCCACCCCGCATATTCCATATGCTCTTAAGGTTGTTGTGTGCATTGACTGGGATAGAAGCTAAGCCTCTGAGAGTGGGGACTCAGGTTTTCTGTCCTCTGTGGTATCCTCAGTGCCTGGTACAGTGACGGCCAGGTTGGTGCTCCAGTGGTGTGGTTGACTGAATGAATGCGTGTGTTTTTTTCAAAGTGTGCTCAGGCAAGGTCTGGCCACTGCAGAGGAGAGCAAGACTGTGGAGACCTTTTGTCTACATTTTATACTTCCATGTATATGACCTAAAATGGCATTTTTTAGGCAGCTCAATTAAGCAATTACATAACTGTTAGTCCTCTTGTTCCCCTAACTTTTTCTCCTTAATTTAAAGATACTAAACAGTTTTTCTTTAAATGTTGCTTTAATTATGAAAAATTTCAAATACACACTGTTTCAAATATTTCAAACATAACAAATGCTCATGGACCTATTTCTCAAATTTAACAAATATTCTATTTGTCCTAGTTACTTCACTTTTTAAGAAACAAAATAAACAGATAAAATTGAAGCCTCCTTTATTTTTCGTTGTTTGCTCTTCATCTCTTTATTTCCAAGAGATAACTATTATTCTGAAGTTGGTGTGTGTCCTTCCCATCTATGTTTTATATTTTATTATATAAAATAAAAACAAAATGTCCTAGGTAATGTATCAAATCTATTGTCTGATAATTCTATGACTCAGAATTATGTGTTCAATATTGATTCAAGGAAACCTAATCTATTCATTTCAATCACTGAATTCTATGAGTATGTCATAATTTGTCTACTTCCCAGCACTGGGTAGGGGATTTCCCATTTCTCCATTTTCATATCATCCCTAAGTTTTTCTTTTAAGGCTATTGAACTATGTATGATCAGCTCTTTCTTTTTTTTCTTTGCTGGGAAAGATTCGCCCTGAGCTAACATCTGTTGCCAATCTTCCTCTCATTTTTTTCCTCCCCAAAGCCCCAGTACATAGTTGTATATTCTAGTTGTAGGCCGTTCTAGTTCTTCCATGTGGGCCGCAGCCACAGCATGGCAACTGACAGATGAATGGTGTGGTTCCCCACATCGAACCAAACTAGTGCCGCCAAAGCGGAGTGTGCCGAACTTTAACCGCTAGGCCATCAGGGCTGGCTCATCCCTTAGTTTTATTAGACTTTTAAAATGATCAATCTGAAAAATGTGAAATAATATCTCATTTTAGTTTGCATTTTCCTCGTTACTAGTGAGGTTGGACATCTCTTCATACATTTATTTGCCATTCAGATTTTCTCTTTTATCAAATGCCTGTTCTTACATTGTGGTAGATTGTGAAAATGGTCACCATAATTCCCCCCTCTGAACCCATGCCCTTGGGTAGTTCCATCATACTGCCTCTGGGCTTAGACATGTAACTTTGGCTAATGAAACAAGAAAATGTGAGACTTGAAGAGACTCAAGAAACGTGCAGAGCGCTGTGTTTTGGTGCTTACTTTTTCTTGCTGCTCTTGGGAGCCCTGAAACCACCAGCATGTGAATGAGGCCAGACTAGCCTGCTGGATGATGAGAGACTCGTAGCCCAGGAACCTCCGTTAGTCCTGCTAACTGCTAAACACACGAGCGAGGCCAGGGATCATCAATTGACTGTAAACACGAGAGTACGCCCAGCTGACCCCCTGAGGAAGAGGAGAGCCGTTCCCTCTGAGCTCAGCCCAGATTGCCAACTGCGAGCAAATCGATGGCTGTTTTAAACCAATAAATACTGAGTAATTTGTTAAACAGATAAAGCTCATGTACACACACATTTTGTCCATTTTTCTCCCTTTGGTTTGGTTTTCCTTTTCTTATTGCTAAGCTCTTTCTTAACATGTCATGTCTCATGTAACTCTGTGAGTAAATTTATGAAATAGACATTAGTATCATCATCATCACCATTTTATAGACGAGGAAACTAGGATTAAAGAGGTTTAGTGACTCATCAAGGATCCTGCAACAAGCAGGCAGGGAGGGTGAGCTGTGAACCCATGGCTATCAGACTACAGAGCCCATGCTCTTGAGCTGCTTTGCTCCCCTGCTTCTCTCACATGGAGTTCAGCCACTCAGTCAATGGAGATGCTAGCGTAAGGGCTATGCTACATCTCTTCTCATGCTGGGTTTTTTTAAAACTCTGGTTTAGAACTTTCTGTTTTCAGTGGTGTATCAGAACCAGCTCACACCGGCTCGTGAGAACTAGCGTTAGCTTTTCTTATCAATTCTCAGTTCAGCGACATCACATTGATAGCTTGACATTGGCTGTGGTAGGAATATTTATACCATGGAAATTAGCAAAAGCTACAAATCAGGGATTTTTTTTTTTTTTTCTTCCAGAGAGCTGGTTTACCAGCACACCAAGCACTGGGCGAAGTTTCTTCCTATTCTGTGTATTTTGTTATTTCTGAGCCTTTCGGTTGCTTGTTCACATGGTTTTGGAGCATGATTCCAACATCCAACATATTTGCTATCCCTCTCCAATTTATACCATCCACGGATGAGAAAAGTGTATAGTCGACATCTTCACTGGGCCATCAACTGAATTTTAATGGTTGGGAGTGGAGACCTCTCTCAGGTTCACTTACTCCATTAATCAACACTTTTTTTCCTCTACCAATAGCCAACATTTATTATTTACTATGTGCTAAGCAGTATTCTAAGCCTTTTAATTGTATTTAAATGTTGCAGTTTCCTCAAGAATCCTGAGAGTCGTGGATTTGAGGCACAAAGAAGCTGAATTATGTTCTACATAGCCAGCTGAAGGCTGAGCTGGGATTCAAACCCAGTTTTCACCTCCCTTTATCCAACTGCACTTCAGTCCAACCCTGGAGGCGCTCTCTGGTCTACAAGGACACCACAGGAGGGTTGGGATTCAGTGAGCTGTTGGATTCGGCAGGCAGTGGAGAGCCACTGGAAGATTCTGAGTTGGAGAATGATATTTTTCACTCAGTACTTAGGATATTTTGTCAGACTAGAGTATGACAGATTGGCCCAAGTAGGAGAAAGACCAGGCGCAAGAAAAACACTTAGGGCATTATAGCAAGCATTCAGAGCCTGATGGTGTTTCTGGAAATGAAGCCATTCCTCTACACGGGGCTTTCATTCCAACTGAATCAGGCTCCTCACCGGCTCAGTCCAGTTGCCAAGGCTCTGTTCATGCTATTTCCCTTGTCCAGGGCACACTTCTTTATCTGCTTTATGTCTTTATACATAAAAAGAGTTTAAATATAACTATAAATTTATTATTATTAAGCTCTCCCACAACATCATTCCCCTTGAATACTTGTCATCTGATTCATAGAGTTTTGATTTAATCATTTCCCACATATTTAGTATTTCTCACCGGTGAGTCTTTAGGTTCCTCAAGGGCAGGGACTGCACCTTACACCTTGGCATGCTCTGCAGTGCTGAGATGATCAGAGGTACCCCATAAATGCTTGTGGCTATATGAATGAATAAATAATTCTCCATTTTTCTTTTCACTGGCAAGCTCATTGACAATAGGTGCCTGGAGTAATATAATTAGGAAACTCCAAAATAAAATTGTGTTAAGGAACTACTTAAATGCTGTAGAGGAAAGTAGAAAAGACAGCCAATTAGTACCTACGAGCACCCATGATTTCTACATAATAGGAGAAGTCATTTATTGGATTTAGTTGACTTAGGTTCTCAGCTGCAGCCTGTCCCCTGAGTCCTTAATTGCTTCATCCAAAAGCAGGAAGGGAGGGGCCCCATCAGAGCCAGGTTAGAAAGTATCCAGACCGAGGAACTCCAACCCCACTGGCAGATTTGAGAGTGTGGCCTGAGAGTCAAGGAGCCTTTTTCGGGGGAAGAGAACTGACAACCAGTGAGGTGCTAGTGTGTCCAGACTCTAAATGAAGCACACTTTCTTTGGCCTTCATCACAAACCTGCTAGGTACATTTTGTTATCCTCTTTGAAAGATGAGAAAACTGAGTTCTGAAAGGATATATAACTTGTCCAAAAGTACCCAGGTGGTAAGAAGCAGAGAAGAGATTCAAATCCACTTCTATCTGGCTCTAAAAACAGTGCTTTATCGTTTCCATTTGGGACTGGGCTGGTAATGCAAATGTGTGAATTGGGCTGGGTATAAGAAAATTGGGAGAAGTATGCAAGTCCCATTTAAAGACATTCAGAATCAAACTTTTAAAAACTGCTAGCCAAAAAACCAACCAAGAACCCCCATGTTTGCAGGCTTGACTTCACCATTTGCAACCCTTATTTTAATAAGGCTCTGCACCCAGTCATGAGTGAGAGACATGTATCCCTCTGGCATTTTCTACGACGGACTGCTGTTGGCCGGCAAGGCCAGTTTGGAACATCAACTAACCCATGAAGGGGAAAAGCATGGCACGCAGAGGTTGTGAGAGCAGAGAGGTTGTCCAGGGATCTAGTTTAGATGGCACTCCTAAGGACTACCAGAGCTGGGCTGTCACCAGCCAGCCTCAGCAAAGAGAGTGGGGTACAGCCACAGACAGGCTGGCATGTGCAAGAGATCTGGCGACCCTGGCAAATGGAGTGTCATGTGAGTCTAGGAACACACAGCTCAGCTGATTCCAGAGGAAGGTAAAGTAAGTGATGGGGAAGGGAGGTGGGGAAGTGGTCAGCAGCAGAGAGGCTAGGGGTAGGGATCCACACAACAGCTCCAGGGCAGAGTATTCAAGGCTGGCCTTCTCTCTCCAGGGGCTGGAGGAGAGGGCCCAGGCTCCTTTCTAGAGGGCATGGTCGGATTTAGACTCAAGAGAAAGACAGAGTTCTGTGAGTTGTATTCCAGAACTTGCCCCAGGCAAGAGAGACCCCTGTCCCAATCCTTGCAGTTTAGAAGGATGTGTGTATCACAAGCACATACACACAATGAAATTCATAAAAGAACATACAAGCACCTCTGTCACTTGAGATACAGCTCTTATTACTGGCACATTATGACCTGCAGCCCTGAACATTCGTTGCCTTGACTAACACCATTCAGGCCCCGAGGAAATGCTTCTCCATGTGTCTTGCTCTGCATCCTTGAAACACAAGTCAGCTCACTCAGGTATATGGGTTTGAGGCTGTTGGCATTAGAGAAAGACTAGGGCAAACCGGAGCAGTGGAAGCACTTAGTAAGGGAAAAGACAAATTAGCATGTCAAATCCTTCCTCTCAGGTAACACAAATGCAGTCGGTTCTGCCATAATAAAGTATACTTTTTTAGTAGTGCCACACGTTCTTTTTTTGGCTTCTCTTCATGTTCCAACTGTGTTCTGGAGGTATTCAGAATTAACATGGTATTCACAACAGTTACATACAGTGGATGAGGAATATTTTGAAATATTAGAAATTCATGTTACTCTTAAATTTGTACATATGTAGGGCTAGATGTAACATGTGTGGCACATGATACTGATTATTGACATGGTCAACTCTATGGGCATTGAATGCTCAAATTGCAAATAATCTTATTTTTATAAAATATCTAAGGGGCTGGCCTGGTGGCATAGAGGTTAAGTTCTCATGCTCTGCTTTGGTGGCCTGGGGTTTGCAGGTTTGGATCCCGGGTGCAGACCTACGCACTGCTCATCAAGCCATGCTGTGCCAGGCGTCCCAGATATAAAGTAGAGGAAGATGGGCACAGATGTTAGCCTAGGGCCAATCCTCCTCAGCAAAAAGAGGAGGACTGGCAACAGATGTTAGTTCAGGGCTAATCTTCCTCACCAAAAAAAAAAAAAAAACCTCAAACAAACAAAAACCAAAACCATAAAATATCTATTAAGCTTCATTAAATTTTCAAAAAGTAGAATTAAAAATTAAGGTTGATTTAAATAATTGTTTAAAAATTTGATATTCATTAATTATAATTTATATTTTACCTTTTAAATTTGGCAGATAACTGAATATTTTAGAAGAAAAATATAATTATTTGAGAAATTAATTTTACAAATTTTTATACTCAATTTACATTTTAAATGAAAATTTATTCAAATTTTATATACTTTGAATACAATTTATGTTTTATTTTCTACAGGCTGGACTCATTTCATCCTCACAACAAGCTTGTGAGGTGAGTGTTATTACCCTTATTTGAGTCAATTGAACACAAATTACTTGAACCTCTTGATTATAAGAACATACTTAGTGATTTTACTAAACTAAAGGCAAGAAAAATAAATTTCATGGAAGACATGTGTGATAATTTATGAGTTACGTATGTATTTATTACTTACCCAAACACTATCAGCCCATCAATAGACCATCTACACATAAACAATGAGGATTAAATTCAGTCAATCTTGATATGTTCTCTTTGGTCACATGAAACCATAGCTTTGCACATATTTTTTAATTGTGTCATCCTGATGGTATAAATGTCAAGGCAAGAAACTACAACATAAGTTATTTGCCAGTTTGTTAGCTTGATTTATAGCTTTTACATATTTAGACATATGGTATGTGGATTTAGTGGATTGAATGTGGCCCCAAAAAGATACGTCCAAGTTCTAACCCCTCATGCCTAGAAATGTGACCTTACTTAGAAAAAGGGTCTTTGCAGATGTAATTAAGTGAAGGATCTTGTGATAAGACCATCCTGGATTAACCAGCTGGGCGGTAAGTCCAATGACAAGTCTCCTTATAAGAGAAGAGAAGACAGAGGGACACAGGTGAGGAGGCCATGGCAAGGCAGAGGCAGCCCCAGGTCAAGGAACCCCTGGAGCCCCTGGAAGCTGGGAGAGGCAAGGAAGGATTCTCCCTTAAGGCCTGCAGAGGGAACATGGCCCTTCTGACACCTTGATTTCAGACTTCCAGGCTCCAGCGCTGTGAGAGAATAGATTCTTGCCATTTGGAGCCACCAAGTTTGTGGTAATTTGTTATGAGATCCCTAGGAAACTAAAACAGTGGGCCTCCATCTGGACTCTTGTCCTGGGCCCTGCTAATGTCAGGAATGGGCCTGGCTGCTGGGTAGGCCAGTCGTGGGAGGCAGTACAAGAGCCCTAGATTTAAACCTGGCCCCTGTTCCTGGCCCTCATGCCTTCTCTGAGAGACCGTGAGCTCCTTGGAGGCAGGTACCTATCATTGTCTTCTTTACACGCCCAACTCCTAGCCAGGGGCTCAGTACAAGCTGATGAAGGAACGAATAAATGAATAATTGAATGGTGGTCATTAGGGTGCAAGCTCCAGAGCCAGGCTTGCCTGGACGAAAGTCCAACTCCTGGCCATGTGACCGGGGCAGGGTTATGTAACTCCCCTCGACCCCCGGGTCTCAGTTCATCCCCTGTTAACTAGGGATCATGGCACTCACTTCATGTGGTTGTTGTAAGGATCAAATGAGTCAATCCACATACAGTAACCAGCATGTAATAAGCACTAAGTAAATGGTAGCTGCCATCATCATCGTCATCATCAGTATTTCATAATGCCTCACCTCAAAGCCTTTACTCAGATGTTCTCTTTGCCTGAGATTCCCTCACCCTTTCCTCAGTTTACTCCTCCTCATGGTTCTGGTCTCAGCCTAAACCTCACTTCCTCAATGGTGCCTTCCTTGACCCCTGAGTGTAGATGAGTTGTATGCTCCAGGGCTTCTGTTCATGTTTCCTGCAAGTCTGTGAGCTTTGGGAGAGGAGAGATTATGTTGTCTCGAGCACTAATATAATGCTGTACCTAGCAAAGGACCTAGAACATAGTAAACAAACTTACTGAATGGATGGTTCGAGCTAGTTCAAGATTTGATGGGAAGGACGTCTCAAAGGGAGAGGGATGCTGTCTCTGGCAAGAAGATTAATTTGACTCAATTTCTTTACAGATTTTTTGGACCTTTCTCACCTCCATCAGATTTGAAAACTGAATTCAGGCTTTCTCTGCTCTCATAGTTGCCCGGCAACCTGATATTGGCTTGGAGGAGGTGTAAGAAATGGCGTCCAGGATGCTCAGGGTAGAATAAGCTCCACATTGTGCATGAGATGTCTGACCCTGGTCATGCTCTCATCCTGGCCCCAGGGCATCCATATCAGTGCCTGGCAGGGTCTCTGTTGAGGAACTGGCACCCATCTGGACCGGAATTAAAAACTGTATTTGACTTGTAGGGTGGTTCATACCCATTAGTAGTGCTTCCTGCCAGAAGCCAAAACAAATGGAAGACAGCATCAAGAGTTGGCTGGGATCCTAGATCTAAGTTGGGGCCCTTAGGGTCTTGCCAAGGGATTAGGATGGGGTGAGCATGACATACTTATGATTAGATGGTTGGATGGTGTTTGTGAGACACAACAAGACAGACCACCATATGCAGAGGTCTGTACTGTTGTTACATTTTGGGAACTGGTGCCAGGGACACGGCCCCCTTCCTTCCTGACCCTCCTTCTTACATAATCAGTGATTATGATCTGCCTTGCCTACTCAGAGGGGGCCTGGATATCAGCCACCTGCTGCAGGACACTGCTTCGGAGCTGGGCTGGGAGCCACTGGCCGTCTTTCCTTGCTACCAGGCTTGAGCTGGCAAAGGCAAGCTGCATTGTGTGCATCAGCAGGAAGCAGTTGGGGACAGGGGCAGCTGGGCTGCAGGGCAGGTTTAAGAATCTAAGCTGAAATAGAATCTGTGTGTCCACAGCTTGAGGCAATAATCTTTTAGATGCCTGCTTATCTTAGCCAGTTTAGAACCATCTTCATAGAGACTTGAAACTTGGCACAAAGATAGAGTCAGGAGGCTGAGTCCTACTCCAGCCCTGCCACTAGCCTGTGACTTTGGGCAAGTCCCTTTCTTCTCCTGGTCCTAGATTTCCTAGGGGGATAGACAGTATATTCTTAAACATCTTACCTCATTTTAATATTCTGTTATTATATCATATTCAGCCCTGTGGCCTGGAGCCTAGCAGAGTATCTGGCACATAGTAGGTTCTCAACAAGAACATGCATTGAGTACTTGTTGCATATTAGGTACTGCACTAAGTACTCTGCAAACATTATCCCCAGGCATCCTCACAAACATATGGGAAATGGAGATTCAAAGAGATAAATAACCTGTCCAGGCTCACCCAGTCAATAAAGGACAGAATAGGAGCTCGAAATCAGTTCTGTCTGGCTCCCAAGTTCATGCTTTTTTTTACCACCAAACTGTGCTGTCTCTCAGTAAAGAACCTGAATAAATGCATGAGTGTTACTTATTAGGCTGGCCTGGATTTTTGGTGAGCTAATAGATTTAGATGGAGAATTGCCTCGATTGGTTTCTTTGGATTGTTCAGGGACTGGTCAACACGAGCATCTTTGAGAAGCAGGAAGCACAACATAGATACCAAGCGCAATGGGATGTAAAAATCTCTTAAACTTCCCAACAGCAGCAATGACTGAAAATCTCCCTCTGGCCCTTCTGGGAAACACAATACCTTCAAGTCACTCTTTCATCACACTAGCAATTGATGGTTCCCTGTTCTCTAAATTTGGGCGCTTGACTCATAAGAAAGAAAAGAAATGGAGATGATTTTTCTGAAGCAGGACTCCAGTCTGGGCTGAAGGGCAAGGATTTGGCCCATTCAGTTTCCTTTATTCAGAGCCTGGCATGACTCCCTCTCCTAAGCTCTTCTGTGGTGAGGAGAAAAGAAGGAGAGAAGGAATGAGCTCAGGTGTAAGTGTTAAGTGATGCAACAGGCAGGACCAACCTTCAGTGCAGGCCTCTGAAAAGAGGATAAGAAAAGAAGGTAGGTTTAGCTCCAGAGCACAAGGTAAAATGGGTCATCAGAAGCTGATGTGACCAGAGCAGCAGAGCAGGGATATATCCAGTTGTGTTGCCATGGAGACAGAAATGACGTGCGGGAGGGTCTGTGAGTCACAGACGTATCATCAGGAGTCCAGATTTTCCTCATTGTAACAGACTTGGGCCCAAATGTGTGTACAAACCTGAGTGTGGTGGACCTTTGTTGCATTTTCCTCTTAGCATCACTGTCCCTTCCTGTGGCAATGGGACCTTGATTGGATTGAGGGGAATTAATTCTTTCTTCTATTCAACCTGAGAGCTTCTCACAAAGAAGGTGACCCAGAGTAGAGCACATGACCCAATCCAAACCAATCAGGCAGGGGCATTTTGTTCCCTACCCCAACCTCTATAGTTTATAGAGAGGAACACTCAACCAGGTCATGCCAGATAGGGTCAATGGGCCCCAACCCAGGACTCTGGTTTGCCCTCTAAGGGAAATGTTGAGATACACAAGATTGATACTACTGGGGGACCCATGTACAGCCTGAACTTGGAGCCAACCTAGAGGCAGCAAGTTGTGAGATAAACTCAGGACATTGTTAACCCTTGAATTGTGCCCCATCCAGGGGAGTTTCAGTGATGTGAGCAAACTAATCTCTCTTGCCTAAGACAATGAGGATGAAGTTTTATGTGACTTTCAACTGAAAGAGAGCTGACTGATTCACTGACCTTTAGCTGCTGGTCTACTTCTCTTTCCCACTGACCAAATTCCTCTAATAGGTGGATTGGGACAACATAAGAACTGAACTATCACAATGTGTTTGGGGGTGAACTGTGATGGGCACTCACTGTAAGGGGAAAGGCTTACCTCCCCAGTTTTGCCCAAATTACTCTCAGCTTTGGTTCCCGTGATAGTATCTCTCATAAAGGTTAATGCAGCCTTCTGACATCCTGCATCTCCATATCCATAGCGGTGCCATTTAATGACATCCTGCATGGCATTTTATGTTAAGATGTTTAATAGCTTCTCTTTTTTATTGAGACATAGGTAGGATTGAGATTATTTATCTTCCCCAAGTTTGTTTTGTAGGACATGTGTATGCAGCCTGGTGCCCCTGCTGCCCTTGTGGAAGAAGGGTGAGGCATTGGGAGCCATGTCTCACTCTGAGCAGTATCTCTGTGGGAAGAATCCTGATCCAGATGGCTGTTTTTAAATCCACACATGTGGAACTCCTGAGATCACTGGATGAGAACACCTCTCCCAAGACTAATGTCAAAGGCTCATCCTTTTGTATTTGTCAATGGTGGGATAGGAATAGTTATGTTGGTGATGAAGGGATTGGCGGTGGTGTCGAGCTTAGCGGGCATTGTGAAAAGTGCTGCAATGTGGAGAGTGTTTGGGGTACAAAGCCTTTCATGAATGTTTACTCCCAGATGTCTGGTTTGGCCCCACTGTGCAGATGTGTACCACGAGGTCAGCAAATTCTACTGTTTCAGAAGTCGTACTGGTCTCTGGGATCATAACATTATCCAGGAACCAAGAGGGGCCACGATTGCTGAGTGATTGGGTGGGGTTATCCTTGCTACTCAGTGAGACCAGCCCCATCATCGGCATCTTCTGGGAGCTTATTAGAAATGCAGGATCTCAGGTCTCACCCCAGACTCCCCAGGTGATTTATATGCACAATAAAATTTGAGAAGTGCTGGTCTACACCTACTGACTCCAGTACTTCACTCAGTTCAGCATTTAGTGAGCACCCACTGTGATCCAAGCATTGTGCTGAGTATTATGAATATAAAGATGAATAATGCATAGTCCTTTCTAAAGGGCTGCTCACAGCTTATTTACTTCTTAATTCTTTCTCTAGTCTCTCTCCAACACTTTGCATTCTGGCTTTTGCCCTGTCTCTTCACTGAAGTGCTTCCTTTGAACACCACTAATGACCTGCTTATTGTCAAATTCAATTTTGTCCTCTCTGTAGCATTTAATGCTTCTGACCAACACCTACCACTTTAGTGCTATCCTCTCCTGGTTTTGCTGATGTTATGCCATCTTTGTTTTCTCTTTCTCTCCCTTCCTCCCCCTGTCTCATTTACTGGCTTGTCTCCTTCCTTCCCAGGGCTCCCTCTCACCTCGATCCTTAACCTCTCACCAGATTAGCTCATCTAGTTCCATGACATGAATTGCTTTTATTATAGAGTCCTTGGCCCTCTAGGAACCCCAGAACTGTTGATATTAAAGGGGGACCCTGGGTCTCTCCTTCCTGTAGACTCTTTTTTGAAAAGCTGTCAGTTGCTCCCAGCAGGGAATTAAATTTGGAGAATGTCCCTGAAATGAAGGAAGTATGTTTTCATGAGTATTGCTGCTGTAATAAATTATTACCACCTGGGTGGCTTAAAAAAATTTATTATCTTACAGTTCTGTAGGTCAGAAAGCTGATGGAGTGTCATTGCACTAAAATCAAGACACCAGGAGGCTGCATTCCTTGCTGGAGGCCCTAGGAGAGAATCTGTTCCCTTGCCTTTTCCAGCTTCTAGAAGCTGTCTGCATTCTTTGGCTCATGGCCCCTCCTCCATCTTACAAGCCAGCAGGCTAAGTCCTTCTCATACTGCCATTGCTCTGGTTCTGTGAAGCCTGGAAAGGTTCTATGATTTTAAGGACTTGTGTGATTGGGTTGGACTCACATGGTTAATCTCCCATCTCAAGGTTCTTAACCTTAATCACACTGCAGAGTCCCTTTTGTTATATAACATATTCACAGATGCCAGGGGTTAGGACATATTTGGGGGTCTGTAATTTTGCCACCACAGCGAGATTGAGGAGAGCAGAGGTTAGATGAAGAGGAATGGAAGAGTGGCACATTCCCTGCCTGCCTGGATGGTTCCAAGATGAGTTAACAAGACACCTCAGTGCCTACATTGGAAAAGTGGGCTGGAAGTGAGAAGAAGGTGTGGGACAGGGAGGTGGTGAGCTCAGGCCAGCCATCTATGCACTGATGGCTCCTAAATCTATCCCTAGTCATATGGCAGAACAGCACCTCACGCTCAACAAGTTCAAAATTGAATTCACTGTCTCCTTCACGTTAGTCTTTCCCTGTGTTTTTTCTGTGTCTGTGAATGAGACCACTATTTAATTTGTTCTTCAAGGCACAAACTTTCAGTTATCCAGATTTCCTCTTCCCCCATCCGCAGACCAGCAGGTCACGGACTTCTGTCAAGTCTTCTTTGCCTGTGTTTCTTAAATACAGTCTACTGTCCCAGACCCAGTACAGTCCCCTCCCACCTTCCACCTGGCTAACAGCTTGAGAGCTAAGCCTCAGACCAACTTTCCTACCTCTGTGTCTATCTGACTTCAGTTTACTTCCCACTCTGATATCGGGTGATCTTCTACAAATCACTTTAGTCCCATTTAAATACTTCGAAGAGTACCCACTGCCTCCAGATCAAGTCCAAACTAGGCATGATTTTCAAAGCCAATTTGGCAACAACTTCCATATCTTGCCTTATTTTTGCCAAATTTCATCCTGCCCCCTATACTCCAGCCCAAGCTAATCCTTACTTTCCTTCAGCTATGAACTTTCACTCTTTCGTACTTGAGCAAATGTTACTCCTTCCATCTAATCCTACCTCCTGATCCCATAGGACTCAGCTCAGCTTTTACCTCCCTTCCCCTGTTCTAGGTAGACTTGGCCATGCTCCATCCCCAGACTTCCACAGTTTTTTGCACACGTTACTATTGTAGCAACTAGCATACGGCCTTGTACTTGCCTGTGTGTATGTCAGTCTCCCCCTCTATACTTGTCAGACAGTGTTGGTAGAGTCCTTCTTTGTCGTGATGGAATCTTATTCACATATTTTGATTACTAACAAAGATTTATTAGGGCATATGACTGTCTATTTCCTCTCGAGACCACACCATTCTTCAGAATGGCGACCTACCTCTTGACCCATGTCCTGCCATTGCTTTGCACAGTGCCTGGCATACTCTAGGTGCTCATGTTGAACAAATGAATGTTATTTATTTATCCAAATCTAAGAGCTAAGAAATGAAGCCGCTACCTACCCACCCAAGGGATAAAGAGACTTGCTCCACTCTCCCCACCCTGAAGACCTATCTTCCTTGGTTATGGTTCTTTCTGCCATGCCTCTCGCTCTGCCAAGGAAGACATGGATTCTAGTCTTCAGGAAGGATGGAGGGTAAGTCTAGAAGGAGTGACCTTTGGGATCTTTTTCTAACTTGAAGATTTTGTAGAGTTATGCTCCTAGGAAAAGCTGATATTGGTTTCTGGATACTCCTGCTCAGAATGAATCTGGGATGAATCCACTCTGCCCCCTGCAGCTTTCAATTTGGACGCATTTAACTTTAATTGCCTTTTGTTCATTTAGTTGATCAATATCATCTCCATCGTGCCAAGCCCATGCAAAGCTGAGCAGAGAGCTTCTGTCCTCACAGAGTCAAGGCTATAGGAGGGGTGGACTGTGCACAAATAGTAGCTATGATGAAAAGTCATCAAGGTTAACACTCATTAGGGAACAAACAGCACTATGAGGGTTCAGGAGAGCTTGTCTGTGTTCTGAAGGCACCCAAGAGCCACTGGAGGATTTTAAACAGGAAAGTGACATGATTAGGTCAGATGACGATTGAGGAAAGCTTTGGAATGAGGTGGCATTTCACTTGGGACTGGAAGTGGGGGATGGGTTTTTACAGCTGGTGCGGGAGTAGGGGGAGGGCATTCCAGAAGGAAAGAATGGTGGGAACAAAGACCCAGATGTGGGAAAGCACGCTCCTTTGGCCTGGCATTTGCCCCATCCCCTTCGCTTGCCATGTACCTGTACATCTTTCCGGACCCTGCTCAGGCACCACCTTTGTGTCATGCAGTCTGCCCTCCAGTACCTGGGTTAGCTGGAAGCTACTCACTCATGTCCACGTGAGTTGCATACTCATATCAACAATACATTTAGAAAGCAGAGAGGGAAAAGTAAATCAGCTCTTATATATCTCCTAATACATTATTTTCCACTTGTTTTGTTTCCTTCTGTTTTTCCCTGTGTATGTATGTGTATATATATTCATATATGTGTGTGTATATATATATATATATATTTGTAATTATAACCATCATGTAGTTTTGTACCCTGCTTCTTACACATAATACAACATCAACAAAGAATAAAAACCTGAAAATAATATGAAGAACAATAGGGAATGGTTAAGTAAGTTATATACCATCTCCGTTATGAAGCCATTAAAAATTATGATAATAATTATATTCACTGACAAAAGAATGCAATAGTGTTAAGATGTCAATTATCCCCAAATTTACCTGTATATTATATTATATTCAATGAAATCCCCATTGAAATGCCAGCAGGCCTGTTTGTTGAAATTGACAAGCTGATTCTAAAATTTATACGGAAACGAAAAGGACCTAGAATAACCAAAACATTTTGAAAGGAATGCATTACTTGATTTCAAAACTTGCTATAAAGCTACAGCAATCAAGCTAGAAATAAGTATAAGAAATAAGTATATAGAATAAGTATAAGGATAGACATATGGATCCGTGAAACAGAAGAGAGAGTCAAGAAAGAATCCCACACATACATGGTCAATTGGTTGTCAACAAAAGTGCCAAAGTCATTCAATGGAGAAAGGGTAGGTTTGTTAACAAATGGTCCTGGAACAACTGGATGTCCATATGCAAAGCAATGAATCTTGACCCCGAACTCATACAATATATAAACGTTAATTCAAGACACACCGGAGACATTAATGTAAGAGCTAAAACTAGAAAAGTTTTAGGAGACAATGTCTGTAACCTGGGGTCACATTATGGCACAAAAAGCATGGATCATAAAGTTAAACTGAACTTCATCAACATTGAAAACTTTTTTCTTTGAAACTTAATGGTAAGAAAATGAATAGGCAAGCCATGGACCAGGGGAAAATATTTGTGCAATTGATATTTGATATCTGATAAAGTTACCTATATCCAGAATATATAAAGAATTCTCACCACTCAATAATAAGACAAATTACCTGATTTAAGAATGGGCAAAAGATTTGAACAGATATTTCACCAAAGAAGCACATGAAAAGCATGCTGTCCATAATCAGTAACTGCAACTTAAAGCCACCATGAGATATTACCACACACCTCTTAGAGTGGCTAAAATGACAAAGACTGACCCTCCCAAGTGTTGGTGAGGATATGGAGCAACTGGAACTCTCATTCATCACAGTGTAGCCACTTTGGAAACAGTTTGACAGTTTCTTATGAAATGAAACACAGTATGACCCAGCTATCCCACTTCTAGGTATTTGTCCAAAAGAAATGAAGACATATCCAAATAAAGATTTTATATGAATGTTTACAACAGCTTTCGCTGTAACAGCCCGAAATTGGAAACAACCTAAATGTCTATCACCTGGTGAATGAAGACCGTGGTGCATCCATATAATGTAATACTACTTCGCAATAAAAAGGAATAAACTATTGATACACACAACAACATGGAAGAATCTTGAAAACATTATGCTGTGTGAAAGAAGCCAGACACAAAAAAGTAAAAAATGTATGATCCAACTTATAAAAAATTGTAGAAAAAGCAAAACTATAGTGACGGAAAGCAGATGAGAGGTTGCTGGGGGTTAGAGGAGGTGACTACAAAGGGGAATGAGGGATGCATGGAGGTGATGCAAACGTTCTTTATTATGATTGTGATGATGTTTATGTGACTGTGTACATTCATTAAAATTGATTATGTTATGCACCTAAAATTGGCGAATTTTATGGATCATAAAGTACAATGCAATAAAGCTGGTAAAAACTTGGAAGTATGTTCAAATCTATGGTTGCAAATGTGAATCAGTAACATGGAAATTGTAGATTTTTGTGTTAGCCCTATTTCCACTTTTGTGATTTGTCTGTGCACATTAGTTTTGCTTTTTGACATGCTACTTTTGGTTTGCATGCCTAATTCTGCTGGCTGTGGGTTCTTCTGGGCTGGGGCCCTGTTTATTCATCTTTGTATTCCCCCAGGACCTGGCCAGGGCTCTGTAAATGTTTCATTCATTCAATCAAAAAATATTTATTGTAACAAATGTTTCATGATCGTCATTTCGATGATCACTAAACCTGACCTCACCTCTATGAGTCTGATGGGGGCCTGTTTCTTGTGGATTCTGTTCTTGGTGAGAAGCTGTAACAATAAAGAATTTTATTTTATTTTGCAAAAACTTATATAGTGATTGTTCTAGGGCTTCATTAATATGAATTTAATTCTTACAAAAACCCTAGGGGGTAGAGAATATTATCATTGTTCCCATTTTACAGAGGAGGCAACTGAGGCACAGAGATGTTAAGAACTTGCCCCAGTTTGCACAGTGAGTAAGTAGTGGAGCCAGGATTTGACTCTAACTTCAAGGTCCAGGCTCTAACCCGCTACATTTGGGCATAGGATGAATCCATCTTGGTGGCATTTGTCCTTGAGGAGCCCCCCTGGGGAGGGCCTCTTCCTGGCAGGGCCTGCCATGGTCACCCCCTTACCTCATCCTGCTGCCTTCTGTTTTCGTGGCATCTATAGCCCTCATCCTCCCTAACCTCTGGCCTCTGGCCCTCCCATCTGTGGTCCAGTTCCCTGAGAGCTTACCCTTCCCATGGGAGCACTGGGGTGTGAGACTTGGGGCATTCTCTAGCTTGGCCTCAGAACGCTTTCTGGGGACCTACCTCAATGAGTGGCTCCAGTGGGCACAGCCAACCTTCCACAGCCTGACTGTTTCCCTCAGTCTATTCGAGGAGTCTGGAGTCAGACAGTTATTGCTGTCCTCTGAAGGTCCGAGGACCTCATTACCTACTGCTAATCTGACTTGCTCTGGAGAGAGTAACAGCAGCGGCCCACAGGCTGGAATGATGCTGGGGCTGTCATCACAGTGACCAGAACAGCCATCTTTTCCTGTCACCCAGAACTCAGGTGATGGCTGGGACTGCTCACTTCAGCATCTTGTGGATTTGGGGAAGCAGTTAAGCGCTTGCTAGGAAGAATCTGTCTGAGGGAGGGTAGTGCAGTGTTCTCACTCTCCTCTTAGTCAAAGCTTTCACATTCATTACAAATGAAACCCAACCCCTTTTCTCTCATTGCAAGCATTTGCCGCCTCCTCCCAGCCAGATTCAGACTGTTTGTGTGTTTGGGAGTGAGTGGGTGTTGTTAGGAGGCTGGGAGTGTGAATCGACAATCTCGCTGTGTAATAATGGAGCAGGCGGATTCAATGACGTCCAATTCAAATTAGTCACAAGTAAATGCATGATCATCAGCGTTCTAGCACTAGGGAATTCCTTCCGTTTCGCGAAGTAAAGTGTCACAAACAACAGCTAAGAGAGGATTGTGTGTTTCAAGTTGTGGGAGTGATGATTTTTAAATTTCTTGTCTAGAAAAGGATTATAGAAATGTAAAACAAAAATATTTCGACTTGAAAAATACTTTGTAATTATATGTCATAAAATAATTAGGTCATGGCAAATTAGCACAAATGTTTACAGCAAAATTGCCATGTAAAACATTATCGGTAATATTATGCTAATTGCCGCAGAAGCAAAAGCTGATTATGTTTCAGCAGGATTAAAATTTGCCACGTCTGCATTTCTCTCCAGCTT
Organism: Tapirus indicus; assembly: GCA_031878705.1. Lineage (NCBI taxonomy): Eukaryota > Metazoa > Chordata > Mammalia > Perissodactyla > Tapiridae > Tapirus > Tapirus indicus. The sequence continues at coordinate 16,612,263 of CM062920.1, forward strand.
CACCAGTTTTCCACGAGGGTACCCATCCTGTGATTACTGTAGGAGCTGAACTGCCCATCTTGGAGTCACTGAATCTGAAAAGGGATCTCTCTGAAGACCGAGCTAAGACCATCAGTATAAGCGAATTCCTGAAAGTGTTCTTACACTCCAGTGGAAACTCACCAATGCTCTGTACCCAGAATGATCCCTTTTGGGAGTGGAGTGTGGGGGTGTGTGCAGTGTGCTCTCAGAAGAGAGGACATGGGCTTGGGCTGTAAAGGATCTCAGAGGGGGTCCCCTGGACTAGCCCACATTTCTCAAGCTTTAATGTGTACGCTAATCTGTTCAAATGCAGATTCTGTTTCAGCACATCTGGAGTGGGGCCTCGGATTCTGCATTTCCAACAGGCTCCCAGGGAATACTGGTGCTGGTCCATGGACCACATTTTGAGTAGCAAGGCCCTAGAAGAAATCTTGTCCAGGGTTGCAAATTCAAGTGTATTTGGGGCCAGATAGGCAATGAGTGATGGTGATGGGAGCAAGACAATTTGGGATGGCAGAATCTGTGATGAATTGGAGAGGGCAAGCTGGTCCATTAAAGGTATTCATGGGCAAAGGAAGGAAGAGAGGAGAAAGGAGGGGAGAGATGGAGGAAGGGAGGAAGGGATGGATGGAAGGACGGAGGGAGAGAGGAAGGAATGAATGGAGGGATGGGGGAGGGCGGCCAGGCAGGCGCCACCCCGCTAGCTGGGTATGAGTCTGAGACTCTGATTCTAATCTGGGGTAATCCGGAGTAAACGTAGGCCTGGAGAGCAGAAGCGACTTGTCCAAGGCCCACAGCTGGCTAGTGGGCAGCCAAGGTCCAGTTTCTCCTGCCTCTCAACGGCAAGGAGTCTGTGCTGAACCTCACCTGACTGGGAGACAAAACCACTGTTACTTGGGGTACACACCATCTGCACTCTGTGTCCTCCAAGGGGCCGGGCCTTCCTGCTACTCACGCAATAGCGTCTCAGGCTCATCCAGGAGGCTCCTGCTGCCTCCCATTGTGACAGGTGTGTTCACATCCGTCCAGACAATGGGCAGGGGCCTGCCTCATCTTGCTGCCTTGGCCTCCTTGAAGGGCCTTGGGCCAGTCACTTTGCTCTGGGCCTCAGTTTTTCACCTGTGAAATGGAGCAATATTAAACTCCAGGGGCAGCAATAATGGGGAGAAGTGTCTTTCTGACCGCCTAGGGGCGGCCCCTGGTCATGACATCAGCGTCAGGGAGCCCGCTCCGTCTGGGTGCAGGCTCACAGAGGTTCACTTTCGGGGGTGCCCAATGCTGCAGAGAAGCCTTGCTGCTCACAGGGGTAGGGCACTGGGTTAGACCTCACGTTGGGGTTCCTGCGGTCCTGCTTTAGCCACAGCATCTGGGATTCTGTGTAACGCCCTGTGCCCCTCACTTTACTCTTGCCCAAAGTCTCTGGGTCTTGCCCTCGGGCTCCGCAGGACCGCATGCTTTAGTTTATGAGGCCTATTACTCCTCCTAATGGGGTCACCATCTAATGAGAGCCCCTCTGTGCGTGGCACTGGGGCAGGTCTTTACAGGGGTAATCTCATTCCATCCTCCAACAATAGGAGATTCTCTTATTATCCCCATCTTACAGACGAGGAAACTGAGGCCTAGAGAGGTTAAGCAACTTGTCCAAACTCCCAGAGACAGAGCCAGCGCTGAACTCCAGATCATGTCTGTCACCCTTCAAGTCTGCTGCTCCCGAATCCTCGCACCACAAGTCTGCAAGGCCCAAGGAGCGGGGGCTGCTCTGGGTTTGTTCTCTGTAGTCCCTGTGTGTGTGGCGCAGTGTCTGGCACTAAATATTTGTTCATGGTGCATCAACCGTTTTTATGTTGGGTTTCTTCCTTCTCCAAGAATGACTCCTGACATCTCGCAAAGGGCAGGTCTTTATGAGAAAACACATTTATTTTCCCAAGATCAGTCCCCTCAACATATTCTGCTGCTTTGAGTTTCCGGAAGGGCCAAGGGCTCCTGCCCGCCACCTCCACTGGTTTTTGCATTTTGAGCATCAGATTCACAAAGTACGGTCCAACTGCTTCGCGTTGTGTCCTTCTGCTCAGAATCATAACCCTCTCGATTACGTTCTTCTTTTTTATTATTTATTGTGCGCCCTGGGGAATTTTCATTTTAACCAAGACACTGGTTCAGTTGCAAATGACAGAGAATGATTTGTAAGAAGACCAGTGTTGGGAGCTTATTAAAACATGTATTGAGGGGATGGTTTGGCAATAGGAAAGGAAATCTCTCAGGAGAGGTGATATTTTCAGGAGTTGAGAGGAAATCATGGAATATGAGAGAGGGAAAAGAAGAAAAGGTAAGACATATGGGGAAGGGTATTTAAGAAATAAAACTGAGAGGAAAATGAGAGGTAAATGGAGGGAATGAATGTGAATAAGTCACAATGGGAAAACAAAAGTCCTCAGAAACGAAATATGACAAATTTACCTTCATTTGAAACCGAATAGAGATTGTTCCCCCCCACCCCCCCACATCCTGCAAGCTCCCCATGGGTTTGGGCCATCAGCTGGGTTATTTGGGTGTTTTCTCTGAAGCACTATTGAAATTCATACAGCCCCGGGAGGGGTCTCCGTCCTCGCTCTAGAAGTGCTAGCGTCACCAGGTACCTCAGGGGCCCTAAGAAGCCTAAGACCCCCTCTGGAGAGGGGGCCTGGGGACACCATCTGTTCTGGAGCCTGGCCCAGTAGCTCTGGAGGAAAAGCTATGTTGTGTGGGCTTTGCAGAGAGACCTTTCCGATCCCTCTTCCAGGTCCCCCTCATGGTCAGTGGTGTCTCCTGGAGTTGTGCCATGTGGTTGCCCCGACCCCCTTCCTAGGGACCCTCCTGAGTCAAGAGAGCAGCTTCTCTCTCCGGTGCTCCCTGCTCCCCTCCTGCACTGTGGCCCTCGAGCCCCCTCCTCCCAGGCCCCCAGTGGCCTCCACAGAGCCTCTCATTGTGCTGGTGTGGTTTACGGGGTGCATGCAGCCAGGCCCGGAGCGCCCCTGCAGGGGCTTTCCCACCCGTGTGGGGTGTTAAGGAGAGATGTTTCCACTCAGTGGGGAGAAGAGCCTGTTTCAAAAGGGTCCGAGTGGTTCGAGGTCTCATCAGTAAATCTATGTTCAGAGGCCCCGTGTCAGGCTCCCCCGACAAGAAGCGACCGCTGCCGCCCCCAAAGCAGTTAGACAGCAGTCAGCCCCGGGACAACAGAGGGCAGTGTGTTTTCTTCAGACCTCTGTTTCTGAAATGAGGACGGGAGAATTTTTGAATTCTTGGGCTTCCATGGAGAAATGAATTCGGCAATGAGGAATCTTGGGAATTTGAGATGCATGTTCTTATTATGCCATTTTAAGAGAAAGCTGCCAAGCGCTTCCTACTTGTTCTCTCTGGGGGCTGCTGTTTCAGCACGTACTGCTTTCAGAGCCTTGGGTAACAGCTTCTCTAGCACACGTATACACATGTGCACACATGTGTGTGCGCACACACACACACGCGCCCGCACACATCCCACCATCCTTCGAGGCTGTCCCTGCTCGCTCGACTCTCAGTCCAGGAGAAGCCTGAGGTCCACTCCTGGGCAAGGTGGCCTTCCTTCAGCCTTCCCAGTGGGCAAGTGTGTGCCCAGGCTTCAAAGTCCATGCCTTTACCTTCTGCACAAGCCCAGGGGCAGAAGTGGAGTGCATGTTACCAACCTCGTGTTAGGCAACACAATGGTCCCCCAAAGATGTTGACATCCTAGTCTCCAGAATCTGTGCATATGTCACCTTACATGGCAAAAGGAACTTTAGAGATGTGATTAAATTAAGGACCTTACAATGAGGAGGTTATCCTGGATTATCTGAATGGGTCCAATGTCATCACAAGGGTCATTATAAGAGGGAGGTAGGAGGGTCAGAGTGAAGGAAGATAGGACAATGAAAGCAGAGGTCAGAGCCATGTAGGGCCACAAGCCTAGGAATGTGGGCAGCCCCTGGAAGCTGTAAAAGGGAAGGAGTGGATTCTCCCCTAGAGCCTGTAGAAGGTATGCGGTCCTGCTGACACCTTGATTTTAGTCCAGTAAGACCCACTTCAGAGTTCTGGCTTGTAGAACCATAAGATAATAAATCTGTATTGTCTTAAGCCACTAAGTTTGTGGGAATTTGTTACAGCACCAATAATAACGAGCACAGACTAGCATACCTTGGGGCATGGCCCTCATGATGGGCACAGGGAAAACCTCTTCTCTCCTTGAGCCAACTGCTTGTGGCATCTGCATCTGGCCACAGTGTCTAGACAGCAGGGGGCAGTTAGGGACAGGTGGGGCTCAATCACTTGTCAGGAGGTTCTAAGCTCTGGGGGAAGACTACGTGTCAGGCTGAAGAACTGTGGCAGGAAGCTAGTGAGGCTTAAATTTAAACCTTGCTGGATTCAAGATTCTGGGGAAACCAGTTGTAAAAGCCCTGAACCCAGAGAGAGAGCAGGCTGCCTGTATGGGAGGGAGAGGGAAGGAGCCCGCAGGGCAATCACCCTATTACTGGCAGGAAATGTGGCCTAGGCAGGCGGGCTGGGGACCGGCAGACAAGAGAATGGAACTCTTTCAGACCTTCATTTTCTACCTCAGTAGTTCCCAAGCCTGCCTGATGACCAGAACCATCTAGGGTGCCTGATGAAAATGGAGGCTTGGGGTCCTGTCCTGGGGTCCCCGAGGAGCTCAATTGTAAGCATTGTCTGCAGTAACTTTTGGTGCACCAAGTGTGGTATCTTGTGCCCTCCGAGCCCCAGCCATGTGCACAGGGTCCCTATGGCCAGTTCCTGCCTCAGATGTCCATTTTTCCCTCCAGCCATCCACTCCCACCCCAGCTCAGAGTGCCCTACTAGGTGGCATTCTGACTTGTCCTGGTGGTGGTCAGCAGGTCACTGTCCTGGGGTGGGCACCCCAGTCCCCTCAGCTCTCCATCCCAGGCCTGCCCAGCCTGGGCTCCACCCCACCAGTCAGCTGAGCTGGCGAGGTCACAGCACAATGGTCAGTGAGCTGAGAAGGTGTGGACAGCGCCTGCTTCTACAAATATGCCAAATTTCTGACTGTGCGAGCTCAGAACCTCAGCTCCTTTAATTCTTTCTGCTCCTTCCCCACCCTTTCGAACTGACCATAGGACTGGGGTAGCTGAACCATTCTACCTTTGACAGACAGGGACAGCTGGGGTTCTTGCACCATCCTCAGCCTTTACTGTACTGGTAGAGACTCTTGTATTTACTCCTGTTTAGAAAATTATCTACCTATCCATTCATCCATTATCTATCTGTCTATCTATCTATCTATCTATCTATCTATCTATCTATCTATCTATCCATCCATCCATCCATCCATCATCCATGTATATACTTGTTTATTTTAGGTCTTGCTCTTTGAGCCCTGGGAAGCATGAAATACAAGTTAAGAGATCTGCTTGGTTGAAATCCCTGCTTTAATAGTTCTTAACTGTTTGACTTGGAGCAAGTTTCTTAGTGCCCCTTGATCTCAGTTTCTCTGTCTATGGAATGAGGATAACGAGAACACCTAGAACTTAGTGTACTTGCCAAGACAAAATGAGCTAATTTATGTAAAATTCTTAGAACAGCTCCTGGCAAGTTGCAAGGGTTCAATAAATGTTAGGGGTTATTATTATTGGGGCTAGCCTTTAAGAGATATTTATATGAGAAAAGGAAATTTTAAAAATTCTCTAAGTTTGGTTGACCCTTTAAAACTCTCCTCTTGCCAGCTTGTCTTTTGGCAGGCATTCAAACAGGAGGAGAAAGAGTGATTTCAGACTCAGCTCACTTTTCTGGCCCTAAATCCTTTCTATAGTTGAGCAGACAAGCAGGAATGAGCTCAAAAGGCAGAGAGTGGAGGGCGGGGAGGCCTAGGTGGCTCAAGCTGAGATAACAGGGTCAGCAGAGGGTGGCCCGTGGGAATCTAATCCCCACACTATCTGTTTGCTGATTTTCCCCTCTGTCCTCCGCTCTCAGGAGCAAGACACTCTGAGCGGGTGGAATTGAGGGCTCTGCAGACAGGTGGCCCCGGCCGTTCATGCCCGAGTTTTCAATTATGATGCCAGTCAATGGGAGAGAGAGGAGGGCGAAAATGAAAATGGAATATTTGGTTAGCGCTCTGACAAGCCATGAATCAAAACCAAGTGAAATTGCTCTGGGGTCTCCGGGCCTGTCAGCCTCCTCCATCCATTCTGCTCGCCCCTCGGCTGTGTAATTCCGCGTGCAGCCAACACTGTTCGCAGGAAAGCAGGCCTCGTGCACTGTGTGGCTGGGCTCATCCTCTGCCCGCCGTGCCAGGCACACTGGTCAGGCAGACGTGGACAGTGGGCCTCTACCGCCGAGCAGAGGAGGTGGGGAGAGCAGCAGGGTGGGCATCACAGCATGTCTGACCCGTGTCACAGAGCTGGACCGCCTGCCTCCCTTAAGGCCTTTCCCTGGTCTCATCCATTCCCTACCGAGTGGCCATTCATTGTTATTTGAGGAGCTCTGGCTTGGGGCTCTCTGGGCCTGTTGGGGTCAAGGCCAAAAGGTGCCTCTGGGTCAGCAGGAGGAAAGGAGAAGCTGCAAAGGCAAGGGTGTCTTTTCCATCAGGAATGAGGGGCCTCTGCTTCCCTTCCCATAACAGCCCTGACTGATTTAATGCCCATCAGAGCGGGAGCAGAGCGCGATGGACAGGGAGTCCATCAATAATGGGTTTTGACTGAGCAAATGAGTGAAGGAATGCTTGCTGAAGAGGGAGGCTGAATTCAATCAAGCAAACCCACACCCCTTCAAGGTTCTGCCATCCAGGGTGTGGAGTGCCGGCTTCTTCTTTTTTCCTTCTTGTCACTCATATTTTCCTTTCCTAAGCGTTTGCTGAGCACAGTGAGTATTATGACATGATCCAGCTCTCAGGACCCCCATGTCTGGGGCAACTCAGACAGTGGGTCGGACTAAAGACAGCAGTGGAGGGGTCAGCCCTGGGTTCTGGCAAGTTCTGAGGAGAAAGCCTGTAGCAAGTGGGCCCCCGTGTGATGGGCAGCACAGGGAGATGGCAGTCAGGGCTGCTGCTCACAGTTGCGCAGGCTCTTCACTGGCCAAGGGCAATGGAGGACTAAGGTCCTGTTCTCTTTCACTCACTAAGCCACATGTCCTGGCATGGCTGTGTCTGTCCAGAACAGGAGCCTTTGGATTCACACAGAGGCATCAGTGGGCCAGAGGAAGCCCAGTAGTCAGATGGCAGAGAAGTCAGACGATACTGGAGAACTGGAGCAGAGAATGGTCAGGAGCCTTCGGGAGGCTCTGTAGCTGCAGAACAAGGCAGGATCAAGTCCAGTGATGCCAGAACAGAGCCAACAGCAGCTGAGGTCAAATTGGAAAGTCAGAGTAGAATCAGATTCCAAGGGGTCAGTCAAGATCCAAACCATCAGCAGGAACAGAAGGTGGGAAGAGCTAAAGGCCTGTGTTGGATCCTGGTCTGCAATCAGTCTTTCTGGAAGGCCCATGACCATGGTCATAAAGCCTGATGACATTCACAAGTGTCTGCTTGGCTGCCACTATTTATTTCTGTCCCAGCAGCACCTGCATCAGAGGTGGGGTGAGAACTCTAGTGCAAGCCAAGAGGCCTCAGAGCAGACTGAGGGCACAACCAAGATCAGTGGGTGGAAGTTTCTGGGTGGTAGATTTTGGCTCAAGATAGGCTGCCTGGCTATGAAAGAGGTTGCTTTGTGTGGTGGCAAGCCCTCTGTCATAGGAGGTGTTCAAAGCCCCACGAGGGAGCCTGCTGAGGGATTCCCTTGCCGGGTGGAAGGCTGGGCTAAAAGTCTCTAAGGTCCCCCATCAGCCCCACATCATCCATGAGTCTGTGAGACTTCAGTCAGCTGGCTTTCCTCCCTGTCGCAGAGGGTTGATTGCAGAGGAAGTGGAAATTAATGAATAGCACGGGTTTTTAGGTTTTCATTGTATTTACTTTTCTCCCTCTTTCTGGCCCCCTCCCATGTCTCCAGTGCCAAATCCATTCCACAAATATTGAGAGTAAATTGCCCAGCAGGGGACCGGAACAGTCATGTGGTCATTATGCAGACAGCTCCTGCCCATCTCCACCTTGGGCATTTCTTCAATGCGCCAGGACAGAGGACCAAGTTGGCCGTGAGGGAGGTGAGACGTAAGGAGCTAGCCGCACTGGACGTGGCAGGAGAGGGGATGAGTCCCAGTGCAGGACCTCTTCTATGACTTCTGCCCACTACAAAGTGAGGGCAGAGTCCAGCACAGGCCCTGGAAGCTGTGTAAGCAAATGGTATTGCAGTGGGATGTTTCTGAGTCCAGAATCCATTTCTCCTCCTGAGGCTGGATCTTAGTTTTCCTGTGGGGAACCATTTCTCCCCCGCACTGCCAGGCCATGTAATTTGGGGAGATTGACACTCTCCTTCTTCCCCAGCACATGTTGAAGACCTAGACAACTGGAGTATTCTATCCCCTTGGCCACAGTGATTGGCTTCAGGTTGGGTATGTGACACCAGCCAAGCCAATGAGGTGCAAATCCAGGATTTTATAGGAAATATGGAACAGTAGGTGCTTTACATTTATTAATGGGAGTTGTTAAGATGGCAGAATGTAAGCCTGTAGCTTCCAAGTGGCACTGCAAAGAGAGAGCGTGCATAAGAATGCAGTGAATGCAGGAGAAAGCAGAGTTTAGAGATGGAAAGAGAGCAAAGTCCTGGATCCAGCTTCTCCTGAAGCTAGACCTATCCCTGGGCTCTTCAGTTATACAAGCCAGTGAAATCCTTGCCCTACTTTTCTTCTTGAACCAGTCTGAGTAGAGGTTCTATCCTTGTCACCTGAAAGCATCCTGGCTAGAACATGTGCCCTGCCTCTAAGGTGGTGGCAGATTGAGCATAGGAGCCAAGCTGGGATCCCAGCTCTTGGGTAGCTAAAGTCTTACCTGGGCACACAGCTTTCTCTGGTGACTCATGACTTGGCCTGAGTGGCAGCCCTAACCCAGGTAGGTGTCTAGCTCATCATTCTCAACCCCATGAAAAAAATGACCCTGATGATCTCTGAGGTTGGGGCATTTAGACTGGAGACCTAAAATGTGTTCTGCAGAGCAGTGTTTCCAAGAGATTGTCCAGAATAAAATGGGCTGTATACATAGGAGTTTGGGAACTGGTGTGTCCAAGACCATGCCTCTTCTGGTGTGGCTCAATTCAGTGGCTGGTTGATATAAGAATGTAAAGGTCTGGATCTCGGGAAAACTCCGCTGGGTCATTTTAGCTTCAGAGGTTCCCATGGTGTTGGTTGAGGCTGTCGTTGGGCCTGTGTCATGTTATGACTCAGTTTCTCCCTCTGCCCAACTTGCTTTTGTCCTCTCCCTTCTACAGATGTCAATCCCAGGGCACTCCTTAATAAATCCTGCCTGCTGACTCCCTCTCAGAGTCTGCTTCCAGAGTTGTCCAGCTGGGTTAGGCAGCCTTTGCAGTCCCTACGCTTCTGTTTTATTCTGTACTCTGTGTCCCTCCCTACACTGTGAGCAGGTTGACTCCCGTGCTCCACTTTGTCCATTTTCAACGCCCAGTGCCTAGCACAGCTCAGTGCATATAGGTACTCACTAGGTGATGGCTGGGGACGTGAATGAATGTGCCAGACCCAGGGTAGTTACCACTCAGTGAGAGGAGGCAAGGAGTTTTCAAGGCCTCTCAGCGTTTTTCTCAGCTTTCTCTTCCTCTCTGAGGCAGTGATTGACAGGTTTGGGTCAGGGTGCTGGCAGGCAGCAGTGATCTGAGAAGGGCTGCGGCAGGAGCCTGGATGGGGGAAACTGGAGCTTCTTCTAGAGGGAGTGGCCTTGGTTTTCTTCAGGTTCCTGACCCAGCTTACCACAGCACGAGGGCAGAGGGGCCCTGGTACGGGAGCCGCATGGGGCGGGGGCTGCGTCTAATTGTACCACATCCTGGACAGCTCAAGCTTACTGGTAGGTGGTGGCTGGCTTAGTGGCAGGGCCTGGCTCTTGCAGGGGAGCCTCCTTTCTGGGTTTCTTGAGGCTGCATCACAGAGTATCATCTCCTGGGGAGGCTTCCAGGGGCCACCACCTGGTTCAGCCATGCTACCTCCAATTCAGGGCGTCCTCTCAGTACCATCTCTTCCCTAGGAATTCCGTAAAGTCCTCTCAAGTGCCTTTCCCAGGAGGCAGGGCCAGGACACAGTGACTTTTTAAGTTCTTTCCCATCTCAGGATATGGATGCTTATGGGCACATTTTTAAGTTAGGAGTATTCGGATGTTTTTGCTTTACTGCTTTGAAACAGTTCACAGATAAGCAGTGAGGAATGGTGGTGGAGATCATATGTATGACATTGATAATGGTTTGCATGGCTGGGCCCTTCTTGGGACACTGAGGCCACTTGGGACACTGAGGCTGGACTGTGTCCTTAGGAACAATGTACTAACCAAATGCAAAATGACAAAACTTGGTAATACTGCAGTCCATTGTACAATCCTTTATAGCTTTCTGTTTAGCTACAATTCATTATTTTCTTTGACTTTTCTGAACACATTTGTCAAACAGACATGAAGCATGCTTTAGGTATATGGATTGAACCTAAGAGCTAAAATATAATGATAATAAATATACAACTAATAAATGTAATAATATCATCCCAGTTCTGTTCTAAATGCTTTGCTCACATTATCTGTTTAATTCTCACAACAACCCTATGAAGTGGTTCACATGATTATTTTGCCAAATGAGGGAACTGATGCTTGAGAAGTTAAGTTGCTTCCTCACAACTGGTAAGTGGCAGAGACGGAGTGAACCCAGCTCTCTCTGGCTTCACACTTGCACCCTTCATCCTGCTGTAACCACTGTGGGTTAGGGCCACAGCAAAGGGCTGGAAACTGGTCCTGTCTATGTAGCTGGACTTCAGCAAGTTTTCACGGGGGGTTTCAGCAGGCAAGGGACCACCTTCAATCACCACCCAGAGTGACCTAGAGCAGGTGATGGCTGGGTTGAGGAGAATGGACACTCTGGGGTAGGGCTATTGTTTTCACATTTTAATTTCTTTTAGCAGTGGAATTCTCTATTTCCCTCCAATGATAAAAGAAATCTGACATAAAACAGATAAGTTTTGTTTGATTGGAACAAATTGATTTTATAAGTTCAAATGTATAATATTTACTCATTATAAACCAGATAGTAAGAAAAATGAGGCTTTTTAGACTAACTCAGCCTTTGAAATCAGCTTTTTTAGGGACCGCCCGGTGGCGCAGCAGTTAAGTTCGCGCTTGGCAGCCCGGGGTTCGCAGGTCCCCGGGCGCCTGCCGACGCACTGCTTGAGAGCCATGCTGTGGCGGTGTCCCATATAAAGTGGAGGAAGATGGGCACGGATGTTAGCCCAGGGCCAGTCTTCCTCAGCAAAAAGAGGAGGATCGGCAGTGGATGTTAGCTCAGGGCTGGTCTTCCTCGCAAAAAAAAAAAAAAAAAGAAATCAGCTTTTTTGGGTAATATTTGCAGTCTTAGATCAGTCTCGATGTTTCATTTATGTCTGCATTTTGTTAGGTCGCATAATATTGAAAAAAAATCCTGATTCACACAGATATTAGTTGCACATATTAATTCCTGAAAGCTTGCCTTATGATCTCAGTATCCTCTTAAATGCACCTGGTCCAGAGATTTAAAAGAGAAGTGGCAGGAGATTTTTGTTCCAAAGTCGAATTACTCTCCGTTCTAAGAACTGCTTCATTCCTTAATTAGTAAATGTACAAACTGGAGGCAGTTGATGAATGGGTTCTTCAGCTAGTTTAAAATCACAACTGCATGGTAGAAAACACTTTTCAAATTTATGTGGTAACATTATGAGATGTTCAGCAATATCATTAAAAAAACTCTCATATATCTTAGTACCTGTCTCTGTGATAGAGTCACTCAAAACTTCAAAGCTGTCAAATTAATTTTTATTTATTCATTCTTTCATCTGTTCATCTATTTTGCTGAGTGCCTACTATACTCCGGGTGGTGGTCTAGTGCTCTGGATGTAGTGATAAACAAAAAGGTTCCTTGCTTCCTGGAGCATCCATTTGGAGGGTGGGAGGGAGGGGCGAGCTGTGGAAATAGCAATAAGCTCGCAAACGAATAAATACATTTGTCAGGTGGTGATACGTGATTTTAATAAAGGGCAGTACTGTTTAGACTATGGTGAACAGACGTTGGAGGAAGCAGAGTAAAAAGTGCACTTGAAACACAAGTGGTGAGAACACGAAACAAAAAGAATGTGAAGACTGGTTCCTGCCTCGTGTGCAGTTTCCCCAATCTGGAGTAGATATCTCAACTTACCTTATCGGTAAAAAATACCCAAACCTTGGCATTTGCTGTGATATGATGATTTTGCCCAACTTCTGTTCACATGCACAATTTTCTACACAAAAAGTACAAATACATTAATAAGATAATGAGGAAATTTCATTTAGAAATTTATGTAGTCAGAAGATAATAAAAAAACTTTATTTTGAGGTCTACCTGTACTAACCTGGCAGCACAGGTTACTCATATTTGGTATAAAACACATTGGCTTTGCAAGTTGCTTTAATTTGTATAGTTTTACAAAAATGGTTAAGATGTAGTAAAAAATAATTTGCATAAAACATGTGTAGCGTCCTTAAATCATCTGCTCTGGACTCTAAGTTCCTGGGGAACTGAGAAAGTTTGAAAACCACAGGTATGGTGGGGACGGTGTTAAGGTCAGACAGAGCAGTCTTTGGCCTTAGCAAATCTGGTTTGAAATTTGGCTCTGCCCCTGTAAATTGTGTGACCTGGGGTTTGTGGCTAGGCCTCAGTGTCTTCACCCTCAAGGCAGAGAGCATCCACTTCTCACTTGGCTGGATGCCTGAAACATCAAGGACCCTCAAGACACGTTAGCGTCTTTTTCCTTCTCCAAACAACCCAGCCTGGATCAGCCTTGGGGTTACCAGCCAGCCAGGATCAGGGCTCTGGCCATTGGAATTGGGCTATGCTGGGGAACCAGTCCCTGGGGACAGAGGCCAGGGGCCAAGAGTCACTTGGGGGATGGGCAGGTGGTGGGGACAGGGACTTGGGTGCACAAAGTAAACCAGGGACACGGTGACCAAGAAAGGGGCCCACTGTGGTCACTGGCACTTAGCAATGAGTTAAGTGGTTCCAGGCCTGGGGAGAAAAGGACTTTGGGGGCAAGAAATTGAGCAGGGCTGCATGGGCAAAAATAGGAGTATCTTTTGGACTTCGACTTGTTTCCTCGCAAAAATGGTATCCAGGTGGAACCCCCATCTGCAGTTTACCTTAGCTGCTTGGGGCTTGGGAGAAGGACACAGTTGCCGTAGATACTGGCAGTGGTGGCTGGAGCTGGCTCCTACTAGCTCAGGAGAGCCAATTGTGCACATCACTTCCCAAGTCCACGTACAGTGAAGGCACGTTGGTATCTTAAAATCAGATATGGCGGGAGCATTTACACCATGGAGATTGGCAAAGGCTACTAATCAGGGCTTTTTCTCCAGAGAGCCAGTTGTTAAACATTGGATGCCGGCTTTGAAACTATCCTCTGTTGAATTCACCCTTGGGATGAAGGTTACATGTGAAGTTTTCAATTTACAAACTACCCAAGCATAGGTGGGTTTACCGCTAGACTTCCCCCTGGGGAAGTCGTGGAAGAAATTAGATAAGTAATTTTAGAGCATGCAGCCTGGGGCTGGTGGAGTTGAGGGCAGGCCTGAATGTGATTCCACCATTAGGGAGTGACCTTAGGGTCCCGGCAGCCAGGGGAAGGGATTCTAAGGTACCAGAGGGCTGAGGACAAGGCTACACATTCTTACCTTTCTCCTAGGGCTGACCCTGCTGCCAAGGAAGAGAGAGAATTCTTCCTTTAACTTTCTTCCCCTTCCTGAGCTGGTGACCCTGGCCCATGGGGCCCACAGATACATTGTTATTGTTAGAAATCATACTTAGAAAGTTTTGGAGAAATATATTCTAAGTTACAAATCAGCATTCAGAGAACATAGAGTTGACAACTGTCTTGAGCTTTCTGTGTTTAACCAGTCAAGATTTTTAAAGTTTCGTTTAGAACAAGGTAAGTTTACTTATAAACTCACATGACAATTTCAGAAATATCTTATTTTAATTTCTGATTCTTACTCTGTGGGTAGAAGCTTTTAATCTGTTAGTATCCTCTGTATGCCATGCATCCCTGTCAAATGATTGATGATGTGAAAACAAGCACCTAAATGTGCTAGGGTCACTTGGCATTCAAATAAACACTCATAGAGAGTGAATTATCCCTGCATGGCTAGATCCCAGACCATGTGGATTCTCAGAGATTTTGTGGAAGAGAATATGGCCATGGTTGTAGATAAATCCACAGAGGTTTGCCGGATGCTATTGGTAACTTTTGCCTGCATATTCTGGTTATTTACTGCTGTGTAAAAAGCTACTGTAAAATTAGTAGCTTAAAACAATGACCATTTTTATTACATCTTATTTGGTGGATTTGACATTCAGGCAGGGTTCTGCTGAGTTATTCTTCTGCTCCTGTGGCATGGACTGAGGTCACTCAGTGGTTCTCAGCTAGTGGATTGTTATTCTGGAAAGTCTAAGACAGCTCATATGTCTGACATCTTGGTGAGAGGGATGTGATATTGTGATTTATAATAAAAATATATATTTCCATCCCATTTCTGGCACAGAGCTCCTAAAACCCTTGGAATTTCCTAAGTGATGAAAGAAATAAAGACATCTTTTTTCATGTTAATTAGGTAACTTTTGGAAAGCCCCTAGGCAACCTAAGGGTGAGCACTGGTTGCTAGGGGAAGCAACCATGTGATTAGAGGGTTGGAACTTTCTGTCCCATCCCCATTCCCACCTCCAGGGAAGGGAGAGGGGCTGGAGGTTGAATTAATCGCCAATTGCCAATGATTTAATCAGTCATGCCTAGGTAATAAAGCCTCCATAAAAACCCAAAAAGATGGGGTTTGGAGAGCTTCTGGGTTGGTGAACACATGGAGATTCAGGGAGAGTGGCAAGCTTAGAGAGCATGGAAGCTTCGTGCCCTTCCCCCATACCTTGATCTATGCATCTCTTCCATCTGGCTGTTCCTGAGTTGTATCCTTTTATAATAAACCATTAATCTAGTAAGTAAAATGTTTCTCTGAGTTTTGTGAGCCACTCTAGCAAATTAATCAAACCCAAGGCAGGGGTTGTTGGAACCTCCCATCCATATCCTATCTGTCAGAAGCTCTTGGACTTATGATTGGCGTCTGAAGTTTATGGGGGCAGTCTTGTAGGACTGAGGCCTTAACCTGTGGGATCTGATGCTGTCTCCAGGTAGATAGTGTCAGAGTTGAGTTAAATTGTAGGACATCCAACTGGTATTGGAGTTACTTGATGGTGTGGAAGAACTCTCATACATTGGAACTGGGTGCAGAGTCAGAATGGAAGAAAACAGGGCTCAGTTGGGACAATCTAAAGGAGCACCTGTCTGTGGCCTTTTCAACATGGTGGTCTCAGAATAGTTGGACATCTTATATGGCAGATGGCTTCTCCCAGAGTGAATGTCACACGAGAACCAGGGATAAGCTTCGTGGCCTTTTCTGACTTTGTTGCAGAACTCCACAGTATCATTCAGTTCATTCAGTTGGTAACAAGTGGGTCATCATGACAGGACAGATTCAGGGGCGGACAATTAGATTCTACCTCTATATGGGGGAGGGGCAGGGTCCCACCCTGGAAGAGCATGTGGCGTGGGAGCCATCGTTGTGGCCATCCTCGGGAAAAACAATCTGCTACACTGTGTATCCTAAAACTGGGCATCTTTGCCTGTTGGCGGTCATATTATACCATACAGTAGCCAAAAGCCTTGACTGACAGCATTTTCTGTTGAATTAACTAAATGATACTAAACTCTGTTCAGTGTCTGGATTAATTTCAACTTGATCTTCATCCTCACCAGTACTCTACATCATGAAATCCAAATTCTGGTTTTGCTGTACCCCCAGCATGTTGTCAATCATCTTGAGAGTCGTCATAAACATCCTAAAATATTAACATTAATTAAGTGATAAATATTTACCATTTATGCCTTTGCAGATTTCAACATTGTTACAGCTGCAATCAGACAAGCTATGACAGGGTATCAGTCTCAACTCTTAAAGGAAAAAATCTGAGAATCACAGATGTGTACCCTCAATACCATGAATAAATAGAATTCAGAGGAATGATTGTTTTCAGGGGTTGGGGTGAGCACATGGGTAAGTTGCTCTAAATGCAACTAGTTATATTTAGCTAATTGATTTTTTTTTTTTGCTAAGAATTGACCTTTTTTTCTTTTTTGCCAAATGGCTTCTGTTCAGGGTGTTGCCGTTCTATTGTTTCTCTCCCACAAGCAGAGATCAGGCTGTTGATGTGTGTTGATGAGCTTGAACGCTGCCATCGCTGGTTGACACCGCGCTGCTGTATGCCCTGCTCCTGGGGGCTGTTAATAAATCGTCTTTGATGATTTGATGACATAACCTTTAGATCTGAAATTGCAGTTGTACTGGACTGTCAGGAAAAGCTCCTTTCGTGATACATTGCATGGATTTATCAGAAAACATATATTACTCTTTGGTTTTTTAAAGTCTTTCTGGTGTATTTAAACAATTTCTTGAGCAAACCTTTTAGGAATCAATTGAATTGTTCCTATTGTCTTGACTAAGCTTTTTCTCTTTCAAAATTTACATAAAGATGTTTGCTATCTCAAAGAAAAGGTTGAACATTTAAATATCTGGTGCACTTAGATGATCATTTGTCTTTTTTTAATAAATATAAATCCTTAATAAATTTTCTTCTAAAATCTGCCAAATATAGTATTTCTCTAAAAAAATACTTGTAGATTTTTGTAATTAAATGACTCTGTGTGGCCCAGAAGTATAAATTTGGTAGTATTCTGACATTTCTTTGTTCTCGCTTCCCTCATGTCCGCTTGCCTTTTACAATTGCCACTTGTTCAGAGCCAGAGCGGGTTTATAAAGGGACCATCCTCTGGATGCTGCTTGGGTGTCAATTTCCTGATTGGTTCTGTCAGATTTGGAAGATGGGCTAGTGGAATATTTTTCAATCCAGTCCAGTTGTGAAACTTTAGTCAGCACTTGTCCACCCGGAGCACACTGTGGAAGCGAGAGTCCTAAGGGAAGGAGACATTCAGGTCAGAGGGAAGGGGCAGAGGGTGCTTATGCTCAAGGAACTTCTTTTCTCCCCAGCTTTACTGAGATATAATTGACATATAACATCATGTAAGTTTAAAGTGTACAACACGATGCTTTGATACACGTATATATTGTGAAATAATTACCATAATAAGGTTAGCTTATACATCCATCACCTCACATAATTACCTTTCCCCCTGTGGTGAGAAATTCTTAAATGACCCTGAGCCCAGTGCATGCGAGGGAAGACCGCTTTCAGTTTGCCCTGTCAGATAAAACTGAGGTTCTCTTAAACAGCATCAGCAACACACGGGTATGAAGTTTTCCTGTGTCCTAACTCACGGATCTGTGAATCTTCTGAGAGGATTTCCTCCTTTGTTGGCAGACTGGGGAAGGGGAGGGAATTGGAAAGCTCAGTTCCACGATTTTGGGCCCAACTCAGTCTGGCCTGTAGGACTGGTTGCACGTGTTGTATTCTAACCACATCCTTAATCCTAAATTTCCCTTTGTTCAGATTTCATTATTTGTTTCCTGCTGTGTTTTATCTATGTGTGTGTGTAAGTATTCTCAAAAACACTTTTGAATGGATCAAGTTATAAAGAAGGAGAGAAATCACGATCTTTGTGAATGTTCATGTCTTTAATGCTGTTAATTATGGGAGAAAATAGGAGAGGTGAATTAGGAGGTGTAGGAAGAGTGGGGTGAGCTACGGGACAGAGGGGTTAATTCCCAGGAGGGTGCAGAGCAGAGAATGGTGGAATTTCAGGACTAGTGAGGGCCCAGAAGGCCAGCTGTTGGGCATGGTGGGCCCCTGGGGAAGGGAGATTGACCTCTGTGTGGTGTTCCTTAGGACTCTTGGTGGAAGTAAGGGATGCCCTTCTCACCTTCCCTTGTTTCTTTTTCTTTTTAAATAGGTAATCAGTGACTACTGCACCAATATTAGAAAATATAGATAAGAAAATGGGGAAAAAACCCCTAAACCACTTTGGGTAGAATCATCTACATCTTTTTCTTTTGTTCTACTAATTATTTTTTCCTTGAATTCTATATTACCTCCTGCTTTTGTTTCACTTGTATTTGCCCAGAATGTTTTTCTATTCCTTTATTTCATATTTATTTTCTTATTTTTAAATGATTATAGCAATAGCTGCCCCAAGAAATAAAAAATATAAACAGTATAGAAGAACGTGAAATGAAAGGGAAAATGCTTTCTTTCCCACCTCTGATCCTAGTATCACATTTCAGAGAAAAGCACATTTGAGTTTTTTTGTTTTCAGTTCTTATTCCATAATTCTAAATAATATACTTTTGCCTCTGTTTCTTGATTCGTCAATGCTGAGTGATTTATCAACTTTAAGCATATTTATTGATTCCTCATTATGAAAAATAATAAATTTCACTCATTTTTTACCCTTTCTCCTGCCCCGTTTGTATTTCCAGTTTTTTGTTTGTTCTTTATTTAATTCTGCTATGTGCTACTTTCACAGCTCTAAATAATATACCTCTATCTGCTATTTCTTGATTCAACTATTTAGACAGTATCTTGATTCTTGACTATATAACATGAGGAAATTAATGCCCCTCCTTTCCATCCACTGCTTCTCCCCTTCAGTTCTCAAATCCTGTTTTGTACCATTATTTTTACATTGTTAGGCTTTATGACATAGGTGTAATTAAGCCTTCCACACTTTATTTGATTGATTCCTAAGTCTGAATATCCACAAATGCTATTTATCATATTGGCTGATACGTACACTACTTACTTACAAGTCCTTTAGTGGGACTGTATCCACAGAGGAAGAGAAGTCATTGTCTCCAAACCTATGCCTCTCAGAGGAGAGTGTTGCAAACACCAAGG
Organism: Tapirus indicus; assembly: GCA_031878705.1. Taxonomy (NCBI): domain Eukaryota; kingdom Metazoa; phylum Chordata; class Mammalia; order Perissodactyla; family Tapiridae; genus Tapirus; species Tapirus indicus. Next base: position 16,631,327 of record CM062920.1, read on the forward strand.
CCAAAGAGATCCTCAAAATTACGTCATGTGTAATTTTCTTTGTATTTAGCTTAGTCATTTCACAGATAGCCTTTTCTTTATTCTGGAGTTTCTAATTGCCATTCTCTTTTCTTATGGATAGAAGTATCTGCCTTCAAAACAAAAGCAGAAGCACATCTTAAGCACATTTTTGGGTGGTCCATTTTAAACAGGTGCTTTCCAGTACTGTTGCATAGAGACCATTCTGCTTTCTTTTCACTGCACTCTAGGAGTTTTTTACTTCTTAATTTTCTTTCTTTTTAAAATTAACATGCAGTAAAATGCCACTCTTTTTTTTGCTGTACAGTTCTATGAGTTTTAACACATGTATGGATTTGTGTAACCACCACCATAATCAGGAGACAAACAGTTCTATCACCCCAAAACCCTCTCTGCCGCTCCTTTGCAGTCACATCTCCCCCCACCTTTACACTGGCAGCTACTGATCTCTTTTAAATAGCAGCTTTTAAGAAGGTTTTAGTGATGATAAATACAGCTGCTATAAAAATTTGTGTACAGAATTTGTGTAAATGTTAAGTGTTCCTTTATCTAGGTTAAATATCTAGGAGTGGGATTAATGTGTCCTGTGATGTTCTAGTTTAACTTTTTAAGAAACTGTCAGAGTTTTCTAGAGCAGTATACTCTTGCATTCCCACCAGCAAGGTATGAGAATTGCTTCACGTTCTTGCCAGCACTTGATATTGTTAATTTTATTATTATTATTAGTTTTAGCCATTCTAACAAACATATAGTAGTATCTTATTGTGGTTTTAAGTAGTGTCTCCCTAATGGCTAATGATATTGAGCATCTTTTCATATGCTATTTGCCAATCATAATGTCCTCTTGATGAAGTGTCAGTTCAAGGATTTTATCTATATTTTTATTCAGTTGTTTTCTTACTGCTAAGTTTTGAGAGTTCGTTACATATTTTGGATTTGTAAATATTTTTCCCAGTCTGCAGTTTGTCTTTTTGTTCTCTTAACAGTGTCTTTCACAGAGCAAAAGGTTTTAATTTTTATGAGGCGTAACATCTTTTTTTAAAAGGATTGAGTTTTCAGTCTCATATCTAAGAACACTTGGGCTAAATCCAATCCACGAACCTGATATGATTCTCCACTTATTTGCATCATGTTTGATTTCTTCCACCAGTGTTTTATTGTTTTCAGCACACAAATTATGTACGTTTTGTTAGATTTAAATAGATTAATCCATAAAGTGAATCCATATAAAGTATACAATTCAGTGAATTTTAGTATATTCACAAAACTGTGCAAATGACAACACAATCTAAAGTTATAACATTTTCATCATCCCAAAAAGCAATACTGTTCTTGTTAGCAATCACTCCTCACTCTGCCTCCTCCCCCGGTCATAGAAAACCATTAATTTACTTTTTTGCCTATTCTAGAATTTTCATATAAATGGAATCGTACAATATGTGGTCTTTCTGTCTGGCTTCTTCACCTAGCACGATGTTTTCAAGGTTCACTCATATTACCGCATGTGTCAACATTCCATTTCTTTATATTGCCGAGTAACTTTCCCTTGTATGGATATATCACATTTTCTTTATCCGTCTATCAGTTGATGGACGCGTGGGTTGTTTCACCTCATGGCTGTTATGAATAATGCTATTAAAATTAGCATACAAGTTTTTGAGAAGTCTTATGTTTTCTTTCCCTGGGCATATATCTAGGAGTGAAATTGTTAGGTCATATGGTAAATCTATTGTTAACAATTTGAGAAACTGCCAAATTGTTTTCCAAATCACTGCACCATTTTTCATTCCCACCAGCAGTGTGTCAGGGTTTCTATTTGTCCACATCCTTGACAACACTTGTTATTATCTGACTGTTGATTCTAGCCATCCTAGTGAGTGTGATGTGGTATCTCACTGTGGTTTTGATTTCCATTTCTCTGATGACTAATGATGTTGAGCATCTTTTGATGTGCTTATCACCCATGTGATTGTTTCCTTTATTTTATTAGTATGATGTGTTACATTGGCAGATTTTCACATATTGAACCAACCTGACATTCCTGGGATAATTCCCACTTGATCATGATGTATAATCCTTTGTATATATTGTTGGATTCAGTTTGCTAGTATTCTCTTGAGGACTTTTGCATTTATGTCTATAAGGGATATTGAGCTGTAGATTTCTTTTTGTGATATCTTTGTCTGATTTTGGTGTCAGAGTAGTATTGGTCTTATAGAATGAGTTGGGAAGTATACCTTACTCTTCTATTTTTGGATGAATTCGTGAAAGGTTGGTACTAATTGTTCTTTAAATATTTGGTTAAATTCACTATTGAAGCCATCCGGGACTGGGCTTGCTTTGTGGCTAGCTTTTAAATTACTAATCCAATCTCTTTACTTCTTCTAGGTGTATTCAGATTTTCTATTTTTACTTTGGTCAGTTTTGGTCTTCCTAGGAATTTGTCCATTTGATCTAAGTTATCTAATTTGTTGGCATGCCATTGTTTATAGAATTCCCTCATAATCTGTTGTATTTCTGTGAGGTTGGTAGTCACTTCCCCTGTTTCATTCTTGATTTTAGTAATTGAGCTTTCTCTCTCTTTTCTTGCTTAATTCCAGCTAAAAGTTTGTCAATATTGTTGATAGTTTAAAGGTATCAGCTTTTGGTTTCATTGTTTTTCTCTATTTTGTTATACCCTCTATTTAATTAATTTCTGCTTTAATCTTAATTATTTCTTCCTTCTGTTTGCTTTGGGTTTAGTTTACTCCTCCTTTTCTAGTTTCTTAAGGTGGAAAGTTAAGTTATTGATTTGGTATCTTTCTTCCTTTTTAAAATAGGCATTTACAGCTATAAATTTCCTTCTGCAAACTGCTTTAGCTGCATCTCCTAAGTTTTGGTATGTTGTGGGTTTTTTCACTTGTACCAAGGTATTTTTTAATTTTCCTTGCAATTTCTTCTTTGATCCATTGGTTATTTAGGAGTGTGTTGTTTAATTTCCTCATATTTGCGAATTTCACAAATTTCCTTCTATAATTACTTTCTAATTTCATTCTATTAGGTTGGAAAACATGCTTTGTATCATTTCAATTCTTTTAAATTTACTGAGGCTTGTTTTATGGCTTCACATGGTCTAATCTGGAGAGCCTTCCGTGCGCACTTGAGAAGAATGTCTATTCTACTGTTGGTGGGTGGAGTATTCTACAGATGTCTGTTAGGTCTAGTTGTTCAAATCTTCTATTTCCTTGTTAATCTTCTGCCTACTTGTTCCATCCATTATTGAAAGTGTGGCATTGAAGTGTCCAACTATTATTACTGAATTGTTATTCAATTCTGGCTGAACTATTGAACTATTATTCAATTAACATATTCAATATAATTGAACAATTATATCAGTTGAACTATTATTCAATTCTATCAGTTTTTCCTTCATATATTTTGGGACTGTTGTGAGGTACTATTTGGTTCTTTTTAGACAGTGTTTTATTTTTCCTGCTTATTTTTCATTATTTGCTCTGTTTTTATTCACTTTAATCAAACTCAGTATGTCATTCCCATCCTATGCTGGCATTATCTGATGTTCTTGAACCTCTAAATCTACTGTCTATTGTGTCTGCTGATCTCATGAAGCCAAACAGTTTCCTCATATATTTTGTAATTTTTCATTGTGAATTCATGTTTACAGGATTTAATTTGTAGGAAACTTAGGCAGCCTAGATTGAAGGTATGTCTCTCCAAATTGATTTTTCTTTTGCATCTGTCAGATGCTCTAAGGATAGCACCAGCCTGCGACCTTTTTTTAAAATGTATATTTGTGATGTGGAAGCATTCTGGAGAAAGCTTAAATTTGATCTCTAAAAATGCGTAAGCATAGGCCCATGAGACACTTTTTCCCAACTGAGAGGCCAGTCCAGGACAAGCAAACTTTGTTTTTCTTTTCCCTGAGCTTTGGGTTGACATTTTCTAGTCTACTCTTTTACAGAATGTGGAGCCTTTCTAGGAATCTGGTTTTTATATAAAAGTCTCAGTTCTATGCTTCAACATATGCAGGATCAAGAACTCATTTCATTTCCCTGTGAGATCATTAAAACCAAAATCCCTTAGTTACTGAGATCAAAAAACACCCCTAGTGCTGGTACAGGATCAGCTCAGGTCCTTATCTCTTTGACTTTTAGTTTTCTCTGTGTTTTTGATGTCTGGAAATTTCCTTTCTTGGGACCATGGCTATGCATATAGTAGGATGTTTATAGTTTATAATATTTTAGCCAGCATTTGTAAAGAGTTTTCAGGTTATCTAGTCCAGACTATTGCCAGAAATAAAAACCAAGTCACTTTCTTTCTATTTTTTGAAAGTAAAATTGCTTTAAAAACAAATTCAATTTAGAATGAGAGAAATAGAAAATCACCTTATCACTACATTAATAATTGCTGCAGGCAAGATCCACTGATGTCTATCCACTGATGACTGTCTACCTAGAACCAGAAGGACCCACCAACACATTCTTTGCTGACAAGGAATAGACATTCCACATTATGTTCACTCATTTTCTCCTCTTGAAGTCCTCACTGCAAAACTCAGACCTCCTGTGAAGTGGCCCAGCCCTCACCTCTTCTTTCCTTGATAGAAAAGCAGATTATTTATCCTCTCTCACCACCAACAAGAAATTGGGTGTGATTATGAGCACAGCCAAAGTTGTTTACTTATTACTGTCAGAGCAACCTTCATATCTAGCTCTTGTCAACAGCCAAAATTCTTCTCCCACTTATGAGTAAGACATCACTGATAGCCATGGCCAGAAGATGTTCCCTTGATGGGCATGTAGGTGGGCCTCATGTTCTAGGTCGTCCAGGTCCATGGAATATAGTCCAGAGCTATTTCCCAGGAAGCTGAATACGACCACTGCTGACAGGCATGCTAGCGGTATATGTCTGAAGAGACACTGAGGAATAGTCTGCTCCGATAGCCATTGACTACAGAGAATTTCAGGTGTAAGACATAGTGTCTCTTCCTGAGGGAATGCCCATTGTAGACAAAGGTGACCAAACACAGAGACTGGCACTAGTCAGTGATATTTTTTAATGTCACCAGGATCTGGTCAGAGCTGTAGTTTCCATAGTTTCCTAGGCAGCAAGTGAAGCCAAAGGTCAATTTGAAGGCTTTGCCCCACGGTGCTCTACACAGCTGAGATGGTTCTCCCAGAAAGATCAATGGACACCTAAACTCCTTCGGAGGGTCCTCTATCTGGGACCAGCTGTGACCAATCAGGCTCATTGGTGACTATGAAGTTAACTGTAGAGCATCAGGTATTCACCTATTTCAGGTGAAATATGCTCTTTCTATTCTCATTTCTAACAAGTTTCTTTTTTTTTTTTTTTGGTCATTGAAGCTTGTTGGATTTCATCAGTTGCTTTATCTTTGTTTTAAGATAAACTTATGGCCTTTCTATCCTTTATTTTCTTACAAAATATGCAATCCTGCAGAATATATAACCTGATAATGATGTCATTATCTTTTCTATGCATTTATATGATAGTATCATTAATATTTTGTTTAGTTTTTTTTGAATCTAAGTTTATGAGTGATATTGGCCAAAGACTTTCTCTCTCAGACTGTCTTTGTTGATATTAAGCTCATATTAGCCTTGTGAAATGAGCTGTGAAAAACCTTTTCTCTGAAAAAGTTGTAAATATTTTTTTTAATTAATCTTGTCAGAGGTTTGTCAATTTTATTAGTCTTTTCAAAGAACCAGTTTTTAAGTTTATTGAAATTATCTATTGAATCTTTCTTTTCTGTTTCATGAGTTTCTGCTCAAATATTTATTATTTCCTTTCTACTGCTTTTTCTGGTTTATCCTGCTCTTCTTTTTCTGATATCTTAAACTGAATGCTTAGCTGCTCATTTATTTTCATTTTATCATCTTTTTCTAATATCTATATTTAAGACATTTTCCTGTCAGTACTGCAGAATCTCCAAAGTTTTGCTGTGTAATATTTTTGATGTTGATCTAACAGTTACTGAGAGAGTCACTTTTTAAATGTCCTATAATTTTAGTGTTTTTGTTAATTTCTCTCATGATTTTGTTCTATTTTGCTTTATGTATCTATAGTTATGCACTTAAATACTTTTATTTCTCTTACTAGATAAAACTTTTGTTGACATATAATGACTTCCCAGATGGCTTCACCACTGAATCGTACCAAACATTTAAGGAATTACTACCAATTCTTTTGTGTGTGTGTGCAAAGAAGATTAGCCCTGAGCTAATATCCATTGCCAATCTTCCTCTTTTGCCGAGGAAGATTGGCCCTGGGCTAACATCCATGCCCATCTTCCTCTATTTTATATGTGGGACGCCTGCCACAGCATGGCTTGATAAGCTGTGCATAGATAGGTCTGCTCCCAGAATTCAAACCTGCAAACCCAGGGCCGCCGAAGTGGAGCACACGAACTTAACCACTATGCCATCGGGCTGGCCCCTACTACCAATTCTTTATAAACTTTTCCAAAAAATAGAAGAGGAGAGAATACTTCCTCATTTATTTTGTGAGACCCGTATTACTCTGATACCCATATTAGACAAAGATATCACAAGAAGAGAAAACTACAGATCAGTATTTCTTTTGAATATGTCTGCAGAAATCCTCAATAAAATACTAACAAATTGAATCCAGCAAAATATAAAAAGACTCATACACCATGACCAAGTGATATTTATCTCAGGGATGCAAGACTAGTTCAACATCTGAAAATTAATTAATACAAAACATTATATCAATATAATTTTTTTAAATCACATGATCATCTTATTAGATGCAGAAAAGCATGTGACACAATCTAATACCCTTTCATGATAAAAACACTCAACAAACTAGTAATAGAAGGGGATTTCCTCAATCTGATAAAGGGCATCTATGAAAAATCCATGGCTAACATCATATTTAATGATAAAAAAATGGATGCTTTCCCCCTAAGACCAGAAACAAGACAAGGATGTGCCCTCTCACCACTTCTATTCAACATTGTATTTGATTGGATATTTTAGTCAGGGTAATTAGGCAAGAAAAATAGATAAAAAGGATCTATATTAGAAAAGAAGAAGTTAAACTATCTCTATTCACAGCTATGGAAAATCCTAAGGAATTTATTTTAAAACTATTAGAACTAATAAACAAGTTCAGCATGGCTGGAGGATACAAGATTAATGTACAAAAATCAATTGTATTTGTATACACTTGCAATGAGCAACCCAAAATGAAACTAAGAAGACAATTCCATTCACAATAGCATCAAAAAGAACAAATAAGTGCAATATTATACTCTGAAAACTAAAAACAAACAAACAAACAAAACATTGTTGAAATAATTAAAGAAGATCTAAATAAATGGAAAAACATCCCACGTTCATGGATCAGAAGACTTAAAATTTTTAAGATGGCAATACTCTCAAACCGCTCTATAGATTCAACACAATCTCTATCAGAATCCCAGCTGACTTCTTTGTAGAAACCAACAAGCCGATTCTAAAATTCATATGGAATTGAAGAAGTCCCAGAATAGCCAAAGCAATACTGAAAAAGAATAACAAAGAAGGAGAACTCTCACTTCCTGATTTCAACACTTACTACAAAGCAGTGGTAATCAAGCAGTGTGGTACTGGCATGAGCATAGACATAGATCAATGGCATAGAATTGACAGTCCAGAAGTAAACCCATACATTTGTGGACAATTGATATTGTACAAAGGTGTCAAGACCATTCAATAAGGAAAAAATATTGTGCAACAAATGGTGCTGGGATAACTGGATATCAACATGCAAAAGAATGAAGTTGGGCCCATACCTCATACCATACACAAAAATTAGCTCAAAATGGATCAAAGATCTAAATGTAAGAGCTAAAACGATAAAACTCTTACAAGAAAACGTAGAGGTAAATTTTCATAACCTTGAGTTTGGCAACGCATTCTTAGATGTGACACCAAAAGCATGAGAAACAAAAGAAAAAATAAATTAATTGGACTTCATCAAAATTATAAACTTTTGTGCTTCAAAGAGCACCGTAAAGAAAATAAAAAGACTACCCACAGAATGGGAGAAAATATTTGAGAATCATATATCTGATATGTGACTTGTATCTAGAATATATACAGAACTCCTAACTCAACAACTGAAAAAACAACCTAATTCAAAAGTGGGCAAAGGACCTGAATAGACATTTCTCCAAATGAGATATACAAATGGCCAATAAGCACATGAAAAGATGCTTGACATCATTAGTTATCAGGGAAATGTAAATCAAAACCACAATGAGATACCACTTCACACCCACTAGGATAGCTAGAAGCAAAAAGCCGGATAGTCACAGTGATGAGGATGTGGAGAAATTGAAACCCTCATACGCTGCAGGTGGGAATATAAAATAGTGCAGACACTTTGAAAAAACAGTTTGGCGGTTTCTCAAATGATTAAACATAGACATCACATGGCTCAGCAATTATCACATAGCTATATGTCCAAGAGAAATGAAAGCATATGTTTATACAAAAAACTTGTACACTAATATTTATAGCAGCATTATTCATAGCCAAAAGATGGGAACAATCCAAATGTCCATCAATTCATGAATGGATAAATTAAATGTTGTATATTCATACAATGGATTCTGATTTGTCCATAAAAAGGAATGAAGTACCAATACATGCTACAATGTGGATGAACCTTGAAAACATGGTAAGCAAAAGAAGCCAGTCACAAAAGTCCACATATTATACGATTCCATTCATATAAAAGTCTGGAATAAGGAAATATAACAAGACAGAAAGTAGAGTTTGGTTGCTTAGACCTGAGGGAGAGTTAGGGAGGTAGGGGGTGATAGCTAAAGGGTATGGGGTTTCTTTTGAGGTGATAAAAATATTCTAAAATTGTGGTGATGGTTGTATTTATCTGTGAATCTACTAAAAACCATTGAATTGTACACTTTATTTTTTGGCTGAGAAAGATTCCCCCTGAGCTAACATCTGTTGCCAATCTTCCTCTTTTTGTATGTGAGCTGCTGCCACAGCATGGCCACTAACAGACGAGTAGTGTAGGTCCTCTCCTAGGAACCAAACCTGGGCTGCCGAAGTGAAGCACACCAAACTCAACCACCAGGCCACCAGGGTTGGCCCAAATTGTACACTTTAAATGGGTGAATTGTATGACACACATGTAAAGCATATTTCAATACAGCTGTTAAAAATGATAACCTATAAAAATGCCCTCATTATACCTTGAAGTGCTTTTTTAAATCTTAATTTTGTCTGATAATATGCGTATAGTAGTGTTCTTTTGGTTTGAATTTTCCCGATGTATATTTTTTCATGTTTTATTTTCAACCTTTCTGTTGTTCTTATAGTTTATGTGGGTTTTTTTGTTTTTCATTTTTTGTGAGGAAGATTAGCCCTGAGCTAACGTCTGTTGCCAATCCTCCTCTTTTTGCTGAGGAAGATTGGCCCTGGGCTAACATCTGTGCCCATCTTCCTCCACTTTACATGTGGGATGCTTGCCACAGCATGGCTTGATAAGCAGTGCATAAGTCCACACCTGGGATCCGAACCTGCAAACCCCAGGCTGCTAAAGCAGAGCACGTGAACCCAACCACCACACTACCAGGGGCCCCTGTTTTTGTTTTTTAAATGTGCTTAACTATTTTGTAAATCCAGTCTGAGAACTTTTTTATTTAATTGGAAAAGTTTATTAGTTATTATTGATTGTGATCATGTGTGTATGAATATTTGTTACCATCTTATTTTGGACTAGTTGTCCTAGCTTTTCTGTTTCTCCCTTTTCTTCTACTCTTTTAGATTTATTTGTTCCTCACCTCTATTCCATGTTTTTTCCTTTCACTAATTTGATGATTTACACTCTAATTCTATTCTTTTAGTATAACTTTAGACATTTTAACATGCATATTTATGTTAAAATTTAAACTAAATCATTAATCATATCCTCATCTGTATTTTGAACAATATGAAGAGGTTTGAATACTCTAACTTGATGATAACTGCCACATACCTCTATTGTTGTTCAGTATTTTAGGTTTCTTTTAATTCTGCATTTTAGACATTATTATGTTTTTTCAAAACCATTTTTGATTATATTTTGCTCCATGTTTACCGTTTGTTTGTTCACCTGCCTTTCTGGCATCTCAGACCTTCTGTGATCATTTTCTTTCTTCTTGAAGAGCATCCTTCTCTCTAGTGAATGTCAGGAGTAAACTATTTTCATTAGTATTTGTTTCAAAGTGTCTTAATTTCACCTTTGTATTTGAAAGAAAATTCTACCGAGTATAATGATCCTCCACTGAGATTATTTTCTCCCAGCACTTTGAAAATATTATTTTATGGTCTGCTGGCTTTTTTTTCCCTTCAAGAATTCAGAAGTCATTTTCTTGCAGGTAATCTATCTTTTCCATCTGGCTAATTTTAGTATGTTCTCTTTGTCTTTGTTCTGAAGTTTTACTAAATTTTTCTAGACGTCTTTTTGTTCACCCAATTGAGAATTCTTGGACTTCCTGAATCCCGACTCCAAGGACTGATGTTTTTCATCAATTTGGGGAAAGTCTCAGCAATTCTTTGAATAGTGCTTTTCCTTTATTATCTTTATAAACTCTATCGTAAACTACAATTAGATGTACATTGGAACTTTTCACTTTATATCCCATGTCCCTTAACTTCTTTTTCATATTTTTCTTCTCTTTGTGCAGTTTTGGGAAATGACTTTTGTGTGTTACCTAGTTCACAATGATCTCTTCAGTTGCATCAACTTTTAACTTGCATCTGTGTAGTTCTATTTTCACTTATTTTTTTTATTTCTAGAAGTTCTACTTGGTATTATTTCAAACCAGACATTTTGATATCCTTTTGTTCACTCACTATACTTCCAATATCTTATTTTTTCCTTAAAATATTTTAAAAATTATATTTTCTCTTCTGTCTGATAATTGTAATATCTGCTGTCTTCTCAGGTATAATTATGCAGGTTGTTTTTTTTCTGCAGATTTTTGCTCAAAGATGCATTCTTCTTGTGCTTTGTGTGTTTTGGTTGTAAACACGTATTCCTCAGCCATGCATTTAAAAGTTTTTTTCTGAAACAATACTGTATCCTACATTTTATTTATTTTGTATCAGTAGGGTTTATTTAGATATCTAATCTTATATATTGCCAGAAACAGAAGTCCAATCATCCCTTTATCTTAAACTTTTTATGTTATTTTGTTTTAGGTATGTCTCTTGTTAAATAGTAATTACTTGCATTTTGTTTACTAAACAAATTTGAGATACCTTAATAGATGAGCTTAGCCTTGACACATTCACTGTATATCTGATATATTTGGTTCTACTTCTATTATTTTATACTTTTGTTATTTTTATACTTCCTTATTTTTCTTTGGCTGCCTTTTGCAATATTGCTGTGGCCTGCCTTGGTCTTTTGGTAGCATGTTTTATTTCACACTTATTTTTATTCTACTGGTGTTTAATATCAAAACCCATGTTTCTCTAAATATATTTACTCTCTTCCTATATAAGGCAAGAGATGTGTTATATTTACCTATACTCCTCTGACTGCCATTATACACTAAATTTTCATAAAATAATTTGGTCTTTTAGATGAACTATTTTTATTTTCCTTTTACATATTATGCATTCTTTCTTTTAAGAATTATCTTTTAGGGGCTGGCCCAGTGGCATAGTGGTTAAGTTCTCATGCTCTGCTCTGGGGCCCACGGTTCGCAGGTTCCAATCCTGGGCACAGACCTATGCACCGCTCATCAGGCCATGCTGTGGTGGCAACCCACATATAAAATAGAGGAAGATGGGCACAGATGTTAGCTCAGGGCCAATCTTCTTCACCAAAAAAAAATAATTATCTTTTAAATTTGCATTAAATGTTATAATTACATTATATTTGTTTAGATATCTTTTCTAAACTTTACTGGATTTATTTACTCACTACTGGGTGCTGTTCTCAAGAGTGCTTTCCAATGAACCAACTGCATGCAAATCTCCGTCTCAGACCTACCACATCAGGGCTATCTCTCGGGTGTGCAGAGTCCTGGGCAAATATTGTCTGAACAACAGTTTGATTAAAATTTATACCAAAAATCCATGGGCTCAGGTAAGGTATAGTGAATTGTCAATGAAGATTTAGAGCGATGGATAAAGAAGAAGTCCTTATGTCTCTGTTTATTGTCCAATCAGTGCATGTGAAGACTCTCTGTAGCGTCCAGGCACCATTTCTTTCTGCTCAGGTCTAGCAATCATCTTGTCCTGTTCTTCATTAGTGTTCTATTTATTGTCAAATACACCATGCCTGACTAATTTCCTATGTCTCACGAGGAGAAAAAGCTAGCGATGATGTTATCTTACACAGCACCATGCCTGTGAACCTGAGTGTGTAGAGACAACATAGATCTTCTGGACTTTGAAGTTCCCTAATGCTTTTGTGCATGTCAGTTATATTCTTACCTGTGACACTGCATTATCCAAAGCTGCCTTGAATGCTGGTTTCCAAGGACTCTCAAAGGCTGTTACTGCGCTTTGTTTAGTTGCCCACAAATGCAAGTCTTCCTCAGAGTGAGAAAGAAAATGTGAATGATAATTAGTTTTCTGGTCACGTCAAATTTATACCTTGGAATTTTGTAGCATAAATGTAAAGCGACACATCTTCCAACTGCATCTTCCTTTGAATTCTTTAAGCTACCATCATTACATTCCTAGAATGTGATCTCTTTCAATATCGACAGCACCCCTGCTACAAGCAGAAAGGATAGTTGAGGGGCCTGTGGACAAAGCAAGAAGAGTGGTCCCATTCCCCCAAAGAATATCTGTCCCTCATCCAGCACAGCTTAAGACTGATCCAGAAGAGCATGATGCCACCAGAGAGAGCATGCAGTCAGAACCTGGATGGGTGAAGGCAAGGTATGGTCCCTTCCATACAGCCCAAGAACAAGGGTCGGTGGTAGCCCAGAGACCCGTTGTGTATCCAACATGAGTGACAGTCACCCACAATCAGTGTGTCAGCACTATTCTGGTTGGATTTCACGCCATGCCATGCCATGAAAGAAATACTGCACTGGCCAGTGGGAGTGATCCGATCCCTAGGCCACTCTCTTGGAACCAGGGCTTGACACCAAGGCCCCAGGACAATGCCACAGGCATGATTGTCAGGCGGGCATCACATGGACATTCTAGGAAGACACTCTGGGCACACTCTCGAGCTACTCTCAGTGATTCAAGATAGTAAAGTTTCCTCCTCTGATTGCTCCTTGGCTATCCCTCAGTTTTAGACTATTTCTATGAGCTTGGAGGACTAGAGGTCGGACATTCTGCTGGGAAATCTCGTGTAACTTGGCTTTTCAGGGAGGTTCTATTTTCTCATAGGGATTTTTTTTCTTGTTGTTTTTCTCTTTATTTTGACCATTGGATTGGGAATTTGAGAAAAAAGAAAATTCAATTCACGGGCTTAAATGGTAAGTTATTATTGTTATTTCTTATTTTCTTGATGAGGCTATCCTATCCATACCTCTGTCTCCCATTATTGAGGGGTTCTGTAGTGTTTGCCATTTGGCACTGGGCACCAGACTGGTCTTCAAACGTCGGCAGAAAATCTGCAGAGATAGACGCTGCCTCTAGCCAAATATGGGTGCCTTCTTGAAGTAGGGGTCTGCAGCCTGGCAGTTGATCTGTGGATCTAAGAATTTTAGGGTAAACCCCTGTGCTCATCATCACAATGGAACCCTCTCGTCATTCAGAACTCCACGGTTGGTCTGGGTTCTCATGACCCAAATTGCTGAGGGCCTTTAAATGCACTTCTTTTCCTCATCCAATTCAGGGACATCTGTGACAGCCTTCCAACCTCTGATACTCTCAAAACTCAGGCAACCCCTGTGAGGTTAAGTGGCTCATTAAATGAGAGGGACTGGCCATAGGAAAGATGCTGGGAGCTCAGTCTCTGACGCACAGGAGAGCCCCGTGTAAACCTCTCCCAGGCCTCTTTTCTGCTTTGGGGGACTGAGTCTCCTCTGGGGAAGGGTCTGCCTTTGCTTTCTGGACTTGCCTCAAGAGGCAGAGTCAGTCTAATTAGACTCCTCCTCTCTTAGCCCTGCCTGGACCACATGGCCTCCAGCCCCCTGCAGAGCATCACAGCAGATGGCCCAATTATGCCTTTGAGCCATTGTCACTGCTCCTGCCTTGTGGCTGTGTCTGATTTTCACATTCTGACATCCTTTCCACTTGCTCTTTCAAGTTGTCTGACATTTAAAAAAAATGCCCTCCCTTCTTATCATTAGCATACTTTATTAGCATCGATTAAAAATTGAATGGAACTTGCGTGGATTCATCTGCTGGACCTACCACTGAGACCAGCAGGATAAAGAGATGCTCTAAGGCTGTCCTGGCTACGAGGCAAGGGTGGATCAGCTGGAGATGCAGGCATGACATTGTGGGCAACCAGCAGTCACCTGTGGCTCAGGGCACTTGATTCTGGACTGTGCATCTTTGCAAGAGGAGTTCCTCTGTAATGTGCAGGCATTGACCCCCAAGAACCACTCCAAGAAAGTATAAACAAAAACCAAAAGTAAGTAAAGTCACCTTAATCACACCAAAGATAATTATTGTGAATGTTTTAATATTATTTCCTTCTAGTTGCTTTTCCATGTTTACATTTAGTTTTTACCTATGTAATATTACTACAAACTATTTTGAATCCTGTGATTTTCACTTAACAATATGTTTTGGATATTTTATCATGTTATTAAATATTTCTCTGTAATACCATTTTTAATGGCTGCATCATGTTCTATTTCATAGAGGTACTATAGATTGTTTTCCTAATTTCTGGTTGTTGAATATTTAAGTCTTATTCTTCCTCTTTCTTCTCTTCCTCCCTCTTTCGTTTTAGTGTTATAAACAGCATTGTGATAGCATGATCCCCATTTTGCATAAATCCATGATTATGTCCTTAGTAGCATAAATTCATAGAAGTAGAAATGCTGGATCATAGTTCAAGGAAATGCTATGCTTTTTAATAAAATACCAAATTGTCCTTCAGAAATTTACATCTCTGTTTGAAGTGTGTAAGACTCCATTATGCCAAAGTTGGATTATTATATATGTTAATATACATAATTATTATATTATATTGTTATATATTATTTAATATGTAATTGTATATGTTAATATATATAAATTTTCTAGAAAGACATCCAGAAATTTATTGCTTTACTTTGCATTTCTTTGATAATGAAACATTTAACATTTTTCAAATGATTCTTTCTCATCTTTTGCGTCATGCCTACTCATGTCCTTTGCTTTTACTATTCCTATATTCATGTTTTACTTATTGATTGATTTGGAAGAGCTTCTATATATTGGTGGTATTGCTCCTTTATCCTCTCTATGATTTTCTATATAGATTTTTTGACATGCCAAATTCTAATTTTGATAGCATTAAGTTCATTCCTAAATTCACTTAGAAAAGTTTTAGATCCTGCTATATGCCAGGCACTGCTCTAGGCAACAGGGATAAAGCAGTGACAAATGAGACAATGACCTCCTCCTGGGTTTAGTTTCTATTGGAGGGTGGAAGAGTCACACTCTAAACAGATAAAATATGCAAAATGTCAGGCAATGGTAAACACTGAGAAGAGCAGAGCCATGAAGGGAGCGGAGAGTGCCTGGGGCGCCACTGTCACTGGGGTGGCTGGGGATGGATGGTGCCTTCTGAGCAGAGGCTTGAGCGAAGGGAAGTGAGCTGTGGTCCGCCTGGAGGGGTTTTCAGGCGGCGGGAACAGCAAGGGCTGAAGCCCTGAGGTGGGAGAGTGCTGGGCAGGTTGGAGGGGGCGAGGAGCCTACTGTGGCTGGAGTGGAGTGAGGTGGGGACTGCAGTGATGAGGACGAGGGGAAGCCGGGGGTGGTGTGCTGGAGGCTGCTCTCACCTCGCATCTGAGCCAGTTGTCAAATTTTCAGGAATTTTGCAAGCCAGTCGTTAAACATAGCCATTATTAAAAATTAAATTATATAAACTTATAATTAAGTACATTGTATTAAAAATGAAGGTAATGGATACTCAAATTTCATCACTTCCTAATTATTTTTTCTATATTTGACTATTTTCTCTGCTCTTGAGGTTAATTGCGTCCGTTGTATCCGTAGAGTGGAAAAGCCGCATAACGACGTGTCTCTTCACGACTCTGCACTCGGTGACATCACGTTGGCACCACGAAGTCAGCCATGGTGAGAATTCTTACAGCACAGAAACCAGCAAATTCTGCTAATCAGGGCTTCATTTATCGTTTTGTTGATTATCTAGATTTAAAGTGAGAGAGTAAATCTAATAACGTAGATTAAACTTAAAGGTGTTTGTGTCTGTAGTTGTCACATTGTGAACTGAGGAGATATTCTCCAGTATTTAAATATTATTATCCAGTTCAACACAGAAGTTGCTTGCATCACTGATGAACAAGTGAAGTTCCAGCACACATTTTCAGTTTTACTTTCTTCTTACTCATTGACGTAAAGAAATATATCAACCAACAGTCGTTTTGGAACTATCCTCATTCATTAATTGCAGCCATAGGTTTCCTAGGGATACAAGAGTTTGGCCAAAAACCAATGAAAGCATTCTGTGAGAATCAATTTGATAAGTGGAATTTACAATGGAGAATACTGCATAGTTTATTACTATTTGCAAATTGTATGCTGTACATCCTTTATATCAATAAAATTTACAATAAAATTTTGAAAGTTTGTGCACACATTTTTTTTAGAGAGCCCGTTGTTGAACATTTATGAGCACACCACCAGAGCCAGGGCCAGAACATATGAGGCCTTCGTGGACCAAGGTAAGGATATTTATTCTAAGTGTGATAGGAAGCTATTAGTGGGTTATGAGCAGAGGAATGATGTGGCCAGTTATCGGGTTTACAGGAGTCATTCTGGCTGCCACATAGAAGATCGACTGAAAGAGGTAAGAGGAGACACAGGGAGACCAGTGTGGAGGCTCTCGTGGTGATCCAGACGAGAGGTGACAGATTAGTGTGGTGGCAGAGGAGGTGATGAGAAGCGGTTGTGTTCAAGACATATTTTGAAGGTATGTGGACAGGATTTCCTAATGGATTAGGTACAGGGTTTGAGAGAAAGAGAGGGATCAAAATATCTCTCTAGAGCTTTCGATGTGAACAACCAAAAGGATGGAGGAGCTGTTTGTAAGGAAACAGTTCTAATTCAAGAGGAACTAGGGGAGGAGCAGTTTTGGTGGGAAAATTAAGGATTTGGATTTGGATGAGTGACATTTGTGATGCTTGCAAGACATAAAAAGGGAACATCAAGCAAGCAAATGGGCATGGGAATCTGGAGTTTTAGGAGAGAGAGGTGAGAAAAATTAAAAATTATGGTTCAAAAGCATAGAGAAGGTATTTGAAGTCATGAAAAGAAATGAGATCACCCAGGGATGAGTGTAACAGAGAGGAGAGAGTTTCAAGATGGAGCCGTGGAGCACTCCAGCTCCTGGAGACTGTAGACGTGCAGAAGATGCAGAAAAGAACTGAGAAAGCAAAGTCGTCTTGGTTCACTTACGTAAATTGTCTTTAGTGTCTGACTTTTCCAACTATTTCTGCACCAATAGTGAATCATTTTAATTCTTGTAGCTTTATGATAGATTTTAATATCAGGTAGAGTAAGCCCCTATCATTAGTTTTCATAATTTTCTTAGCTAGTCTTTTGTGCTCATTTTTTTATAATAATTTCTATGTCTAGTCTTATGTGTTTATTCTTCTAGACACTTTTTGACAATGGTGTTCTAGTTTTAAAAATTTGACAGCTGAATTCTAAATCATTTATGGGTTAATTGGTACTTTATGATATTAAGTGTTTCTAAAAAAATCTTATTTCTCTCTGTTTATTAAAACATACTTTTATGTGCTTTTGTAAAGTTTTAAAGTCTTTTTTATAATGACCCTAAACAATTTTTGATAAGTTTATTCCCATACATTTATTTTTTCTATTATAAATTGAATCCTTTCTCTTCATTGTTTCTCTAGCCAGTATATACTCAATTTTTATCCAGCCAACTTACTGAATGCTCTTACTCATTATGAAAGATTTTTAGTTCATTGGAGTTTACCAGATGATAATTATTCAAACAATAATAATGTTAGATCTTATTTTCAAATATTTATATCTATTATTTCTTATTTTGTATTTCTTATTTCAATAACTGAGTTTTTTAAGAGTTGAGAAAATTAATTGGGCTGAAAGCAGACACCCTTATATTTTTTCTGACTTTAATGGAGAAGGCCTCTATTATTTCAGCGTTAACAACACCATTAGCTAATATGATTTAGATTAGTGGTTCTCAAACTTTGGCATGCCTAAGAATTATTTGTGTTTTCGTTAAAAATGCAGAATTTGAGAATCCATTTCCAGAGCATAGAGGTCTAGAATGAGGCTCAGGATTCTATATTTTTGGCAAGCAACCTATTCTTTCCATGCTAGACCACCCCGTCCAAGAGACACTCTCGTTTTTATGTTAAGATAACTCTCTCCTATTTTATCAAATGTTTTCTTATCCTTCATCAAATGTGAATTTTATTCTTTAATGAAATAATGTGATAGATTCTAATCTTGAAATAAGTTCAATTAGATTATTAAAATAGTTCTTTAAAAAAATTTTTACATATACAGATCTTCCTTGACTTGTGATGGGGTTATGTCCCAATAAACTCATTGTAAGTTGAAAATATCATAAGTAGATAATGCATTTACTATGTGTAATCTACTGAACATTGTAGCTTAGCCTTGCCTACCTTAACCGAGCTCAGAACACTTACATTAGCCTACAGTTGGGCAAAATCATCTAACACAAAGCCTATTTCATAATAATGTGTTGAATATCTCATGTATCAAATACTGTACTGAAGGTGAAAGCAGTGGTTGTACGGGTCCGGAATGGTTGTAAATGTATTGGTTGTTTACCTTTGTGATTGCAGGGCTGACTGGGAGCTACTGCTCGCTGCTGTTGCCCAGCATCATGAAAGAGTATCATACTGCATATCGCTAGCCCAGGAGAAGATCAAAATTCAAAGTATGGTTTCTAATGAATGCTTATCACTTTCACACCATCGTAAAGTTGAAAATTGTAAGTTGAACCATCATATGTTGGAGACCGTCTGTATATTCAAAAGGGAAATTTGCTCATAGTTTATTTTGGAGGTTAACTTTGTTAGGATGTTTTTCAAAACCAGGCTTATTCTAGCTTCTTAAAATGAACCAGAAATCATAGAATGTCGCATTTTATGTAACATGGAAGTTTTCTGTCTCTTAAAGGTTTGAAATACCTTTGCATATAAAATTCTCTGGGCCTGATGCTGTTATTGAAGGTATTCAGTTCTTGGAAAATATTTCCAGCTTTTTTTCTGGGTTATTTATCCATTTAGGTTTTCTTCATTCCTGAGGTTTGATTTATTTAGAATTTCCCTTTTTAATTACTTAAAAGGGGGCAGTATTTGTTTCTGTTCATTTGTGTTTAATGCTGAAAGCATTTGAGATTCATTAGTTTTTCTTCAAGATTAGTTTTGGGCTCATCCAATATGTATTAACTTGGAGTCTTCTTATTATTGTTCTTTTCTAAATCACATGCAGATTAAATTTTTATTTCTTTGATCTAAGAATTGTTTTGGAGAGTGGATTTTAAAATCACGTCAAGGTGGTTGGAGCTTTTCAATGCAAATTGTAGAATTAAATTTTAGCATATTCACTGTGGTTTGTACAATTTTTATTTAGTTCTTTTTTGTGGGTATATATATGATACATAATCAGTGGGGTTTTTTTGTTGTTTTTGGAAAATGGGCCCTGCGCTAACATCTGTTGCCAATCTTCCTCTTTTTTGTTTTTTCTCCCCAAAGCCCCAGTACATAGTTGTGTGACATAGTTGTAGAGATGTAGCTCTTCTATATAGGATGCCACCTTAGCATGGCGTGATGGGCAGTGAGTAAGTCCGTGCCCAGGATCCAAACTGGTAAAACCCAGGCCGCCAAAGCAGAAGGCCTGAACCCAACCGCTGCGCCACTGGGCCGGACCCTATGATCAGTATTTTTGAAGAGTAGCTTGGGCCATGGAAAAGAATTGTGTGATCTCTGCTCTTGAAGTACAGAGTTCAGCTATATAGCTATGCACACATATGCATAAATAAATATATGCAATTACAGTTCCTTGGTAATATATAATTCACAACACCAGTATCCTTGCTTTGCTTTTGTTTGATATGTCCAGTATTCCCGAAGGTGTTTTGATGGTTAATTTTATGCATTGAATTACTTGGCTAGGCCATGGTACCTGGATATCTGGCCAAACATTTTTCTAGATGTTTATGTGAAGGTGTTTTTAGATGATGTTAACATTTAAATCAGTAAACTTTGAGTAAAGCAGATTGCTCTCCATAATGTGGGTGGGCCTCATCAAATCAGTTGAAGTCCTTAATAGAAAAAGACTGACAGCTCCCAGGGAGAAGGGAATTTTGCCAGCAGACTGCTTTTGGACTTGGACAGCAACTCGTCCCTGGATCTACAGCCTGCTGGCCTACCCTGAAGAGTTTGGATTTGTCAGCCTCTACAATCTTGTGAGCCAATTTCCAAAAACAAATGTCTCTCTCCCTATATTTACATACCATTGCCTCTGTTTCTCTGGAGAACCCTCACTAATACAGGCATGTTCAAATCTCCCAAACTCACTGTGCTTTTGTAAATTTATTCTGCTACAAATTATATTCCCAGCAGTTTGTGCTTTACATATTTTGATGCAATATTTTTCAGTACACGAAGATTGATGACTACCATCTTTTGACTGTAAATTATCTATTAATATTAAATTAATATCTTTCTTCATATTATTCAATATTAAATTCTTATCATTAATGTTAGACTTATCTGTCTTAATGCCTTTTTGGTACCTATTTTGTTCAATATTGATTTCTGTTTTATCAAATATTAATATCATGATACATTTTTAAGATTTGTGTTTGCGTATATGCCTTGGCCCACTTTCCTGCTTTGCATGTCATTTGCTTTAAAAGTGACACGTAAAAATATAGTATTTTGTTTGTTTATTTTTTTTAAACAGAAGTCTTACTGTCTTTTTCTAATAACAGGAAATCAGTGGTTGTGTAAATGTGGACGATTACTAAACTTCTGTGTTTCTGTTTACTCACCTGCAAAGTGGAGATAATAAGAGTATTTTCTTTAATGGATTGATTGTGCATGTGCACGTGGGTTTGTGCGTGTGTGTGCATGAGTGTGTTTGTGCACATGCATGCATGTAATCATGTATGTGTCATGCAACAAGTGTGTGCTTGTGTGTGTTCACATATTTGCATGTGCTCACGTGTATGGACATACATCCACGTGTGTATGTTTGTGTACACGTTTGTGTGAGTGTGTGTGTTATGTTGTTCAAGAGTTACCCACTGCTGGCCAGGAGACCACATGAAGACACTTGCAGAGAGGCCTCTAAGGGGGCCAGTTTTATGATGCTAAAGACTAATCTGGACTGTTCCACTGGTTCCTACCCTCCTCTGTTTGTTCGTTTCTTTAATAGTTTTATTTTGGCTGCTTATTTTTATTTTATTAAATTAAAAGAAAGCTCTCCTCCATCCCTACTATCCCCTCCTGCCTCATCTCTTGCCTCGATTAATGTGCAGGCTTATTGACTTGTCTCCCTGCCTCCATCTGTGATCACTTCCAACTGTCTAGTGTCATGGCTAGGTTTTCTAATGTTCAGAGTCTCTATACAACATCCCTACTCCAAACTGTCCAGTGATTTCCCTTCCCCTACACACGAAATTTCAACTCCTTGGCTTCTCCACGTACCTCTTACACTCTTCCCCTCCTCCCAGGTTCTTTTGCCACCCACTCACCTTTCATGGGCACTACATTGCTCCCCTCCAAAATTCTGGTTCATTTTTATAAAACTAAGTCGCCCTTCTGGGAAGCCTCTCCACCCCTTCCCCGTCTGAATGAGGCAGCCCTCCTCTCTGAATGCTCACAAGATGCTCACCCTCATCTCTCACGGACACTCACCCAAGAGTGTACATGATTTGCTAAATTCCACAAACCAATAAGTGGCAGAAGGGGGATTGAACTCGGGGCTGCTAACCTGGAGCCCAGAGATGGTTAATTCAAAGCTTGGTGCTGCCCCTGAGAAGGTTGTGATGTTCAAAGCTGGGTTTTGAGGTTCTGGTGCTCAGGAGCAGAGAGCAACATCTCCTGCCCTGTCCCCTCCACCCCATTCACTAAATAATGCTCTGCCAGTTTTCAGGAGGAGAAAGAGATTTGCGCACTCTCATGAGAGGAGATGGTTGGAGGTGACCGGGTCTCCAATGCAATGAGCAATGAGCTGGGCTGAGCACTGGGGAGGGTTAAAGGTGATGTCCCAGATGGTTCCACTGAAAATTCCAATTCACCCACTTAATTCAGGTGGCTCGAGAGACTGAGACAGACTGGAGCAATTACAGCCAAGGGTGTCCCTTGGGAGCACCTTGACAATGCAACTCGTCGAAGATTACTCTGGGAGCTCTTTATTACACCACATCCGAGCCTTGGGGAAGGATGGTCTTTTTGTCTTGGGCTCAAGAAATGGTTTTCTCCCTCTATCTCTGAGACAGAAATGATTTTTGGCTCTTGTTTAATAATAATAATGTTGACCATCATAATAATAATGAATTAGAACAGATTAACTTTACCAGAAACTGTAATTGGCTCCAATCCTGTGTTGAATTCAGATTGTATTTAACAGCTACTTTTAAGCTACTAAAGATGTTCGATTAGCTTTTCTGGGGGGTTGGAGGGAGGGCTGGTGAATTAATGACTTACTATATAACAAGAACTCACATTTGAATGCACCATCTGTGATATACGTTAGCTTGTTTTCATCCTCACAACAACCCACTAAAGTAGACTGGTAGGGATTGCTAGAGTCAGAACATGGCGGCCATAGGGCAGAGTGGGACACCACAGCTTTCTGGACATTAGCTTAGGTTCGAGTCTCAGCTCTGCCCTTGTATAGGTGTGATTTGGGGCCAGTTATTTAAGTATGTAGGGTCACCATTCCCTCCTCTCTAACATGGGGATGATAATAATTTGTTATCGAGCTTGAATGAGACAGAGCCTGATGTGTGATAAGCGCTCCGTGAATGATTCTGTTGTTACCAGTGGCTTGTCTCAGGTCACACAATAGTGGGTGGTAAAAAGGGATTTGAATCTGGGACTTTTGATCCCAGATATATTAACTAACATATCTAATCAGAATCCTTTAATCTCAACTCTGTTTCTTCACTTCTTATCTTTCTAAATCTTCATTTATTCATCAAACATTTATTGACTACTACACTGGCCGGGTTCTGGGGGATAAAGAGATGAAGTAAACACAGATCTGTTCTTAGAAAGGTTGGCATCTAGTGAGGGACAGAGAAAAAGACACCCAGAGGCATGGTAATCTTACAGGACCTGGGATCACAGCCTGCCTGGGAAACAGTGGATACACTGGGTGTATGGAGACTGAGTCAGTGAATTGTCTTTATTGATCCAGGCACAGAGATGGTGAGCTGGAACTGGGTTGAGCGTGCTGAGTTGGGAGAGATGAGGAGCAATGATGGTTGATGGGAGTGGGAGGCTTTCCTGGCAGCAGTGTTGATATGGCATAGGTGTGTGGCTGGTGCATAGAACAGATGTGCCTGGGGCATGGAGGGAGGAGCATGGAAGGCATGAGGCCAGAGGAAACTGGTCCATGAAGTGTCTCCTAAGTCCTGCTGGGAAGGCTTGTCCTGCTGTGAGGTTTGCATTTTGCTTTACAAAGAATGGAGAACCATTGCATGGATTTTAATAGAGCATGCCATGGTCAGATGAAAGTTTTAGAAGGGAACATTGGGAAAGATGAGTCATAGGGTGGGGAGACGAGTCAGGGAAATGAGCAAGGGGCCAGAGTCCAAGCAGAGTATGCTGGACCTCAGAGCTGGGGCCCTCAGTCCTGCCCTGGGGAGCTTCCTCAGGGAGCCAAGGGAACAAGGGACAAAGAGGCCGTGAGTCAGGGCTGGAAGCTTAGGAGATCATCAACAGGAGAGTTCTCAGTAATTGCAAAATCCAGGGTGCAGCCACAAAATAGCCTGCAGAAGTGGAGTACAAAAGATGTTAAAATCAAATCGAGGAGGAGGGACTTTTACGCTGATGCTAAATGTTTCATTAACAGACGCTGAATTCACCAAGACGATGGTGGACGTGAGATGGAAATACAAATGGAAGTCAGGCGCCGATATTTTAATGACGTTTAGGTCAGCAGACAGCAGTGATAGGAATGGTGGAGTAGGGCTTTTGCAAGGTGGCAAAGGAGTAACCGGCAGAGGTGTCTAGCTGTCCACCCCTTTCCATGATGGAGAGTTGTCGTAAAGTAAGAAGAGGAAAGAAATCCCCAAACTGGCTCTGGACCCCAAGAGGGTTAGTTAGGATGTGGGAGAAGGAGCCACCTGCCTTGGAGAAAACTCCTGAGAAGGTGTCTTCCTGTAAGAAGCTGGAGGTGAAGGCAGAGACCCAGATTTTAGCTGAGGCAAAAAATGGATGGAATGACTGTGAAGAGGTTGAGGCCGTTGGAAAATTTGTTTATACTAAGCTGGGGGTTCCAGAAGGCTCCCCAAGAAGAGCTGAAGGGAAGCCAGTAGTTGCAGCAGGAAAAGAAAGACATGTCCCTATTTTATTTATTGTTTTATGGCCACAGCCCTTGGTTTTTAATGCTGTTTTGTTTGACTGACCTCACCTTCCTTTGGGAAACTCTTGCCTTCCGTTGTTTTCCTAGGACTACGCTCTCCTGGGTCATCATCTGTCTCTCAGGCTGAGTCTCATTTATTCATAGTCACTAAATATTTATTGAAAGACCTCCTGGTGCTTCCTGGCCCCTTCTCCACTCCTCTTGTGAAAAACAAGGGCTTGATAACTCTTTTCACTTTTCACTCCACTGACTTTTGTAAATGTTCTCAAGGCTTCAATTCCCACCTGTGTGTGTGAATTCTACACCCAGGCCAGATCTCTCTCTGAGCTCCAGATTGCATTTCGTGCTTGCTCATCAGCATCTCCACCTGGACATCAGGTGCCCCGCCACCCGCAGGTGTCAGGCTCCTGCTCTGCCCATCAAGGCTGCTTCTCGTGAGGAGTCCCCTCTCTTCATGCACGGCACCCCACTCAGTCACCTGAAAGCATTGGGAAAGATATAAACTCCCAGAGTGAGGGATTTTGTCTCTTGTTCAGTGCCGTATCCTCAGAACCTTGAACAATTGTGCTTGGCACGAGACAGGGGCTCAATAAATATTTGTTGCATGAATAAATGATCGAATTCTTGGTGCCCCTCTCTATCAGTGCTCACATTCAATAAGACACGAGTTCTCTTGGTTCTGCCCTGAGCCCATGGCCCTTCTCAAGGCCATGTGTCCTTTCATAATTCAGACTGCGTAGTCTTCCCACCGCAGGGTCCACCTTCCTGGAACCCCTGCCAGGCAGCTCTGCTGCAGTCTACACTCCACACTGCCACTAGAAGGATTTTTTTAACTAACCATTGGTTCTTAAAATTGCAGAGTACCTGAAAATAAGTCCTTTACTCTCTGCATAATACCATGAAATATTGTTCTTAACAAGATCATGCGACATTGGAGGATCCCTTCTGTTGGACTTTATTGGCATTTCCCACAGAGGTTCTGCAGAAAAGATGCTCCTGAAGGTGCTCTGAAAAAGGTGTTTCCATGCTCAAATGTGCCTGGAAAAATGAAACACCCGATTCCCATCTTGAGGAATCACACTGCATGTGAAAGTATTAAAGGATTTGATAATTGCTAAAGTAAACATAAAAAATTGAAAAGTTTACCTTTGTTTAATTTAGTACTCCCCCCCATTTTAAAAAAGCAAAATTTCTTTTTCTAGGTAATTTTAATGAACAACCAGCGGAATTAACATTCTGTGAAAAAATAATAGGAAATGCAGAACTACACTATATTAAAGCAGAACTTGCCTTTACCAAAAATACATAAGACATTTTTAGAAATCACATTTGAGCAGAATAAAAGTAATAAACATAAGTCCAATTATCAGATTTAATGTGGAGATGAGGCTGGCAGGATGCACAAAGCTGTTGACTTTGGATGACAGTTGGCTGCCTTAGCTTCTGCTAGTGATTGGTGGCTGAGAGGTAGAGCATATCCAAAGTTTAAGAAAATATTATGGGAGAAGCATCTAAACTTTCACAAAATTGTACCCATTAACTTAACCTTTTGGAAAGGGAGAGACACTTGTCAGTGATGGACTTCTTGATCTGGCTGATAAACACTAGAAATCATCATGTACATAGTCAGAGAGCAAGTGCACTAAAATACAGATGAGACCACGTCCCTGACATGCCAAAACACACATGACCCTGACCTTGGCTTTTCCTCATTTCCTGAGGACTAAGCTGAGCTGTGTAGTCTGTAACCGTGAATCTGTGACCGGCTCGTCATGGATCCTGCCCTTCAGCTTCCCTGACTCGGCTGTCTTGTCTTCGTTCTCATTCCTTGGGACATTGCTGTTAGCCCAGGGCTGGAAGTCAGTGAAGCAAATGAAACTCCTCTGTTAGATGCTAATGGGTTAATAGTTTCGGCGTCTCAGGTGAGATCGTCCCACATCCCACACAGACAGCAGTTTAACTTGTGTGTTTGATTTACACTAAAATTGACGCATTTTTGCCGGGCTGTGGTGAAGATATTTTGGGAGGGGCCGTTCTGAATTTCTCCAATTGCAGAACTTATGCTGCTGGTTCTAAACCTGGTGGCTCCAACTCATACGAGGTTGAGGGTCTAAGAATTATTCCCAAGTTCCAAAAGGCCACGTGACAAGTCATATATTAGTGGATTAAGAAGCCACATTTGGGTCTTCTGTCAAGACCATCACTGAATTCACATTTTTGGTTTGATATTCGCAGTGCTGCTGACGAAGAGCAATGAGAGATAAACTACGAAAAGGAAAAAAGGACACCCGCAGGCTCAAACACAAGAGAAATGTCTCTGTGGACCTTAAATCAGAGAGAAAGGCAGTGAAATGAGCAAGGCTGAAGGCACGTGCCTGCTCGTCTCTGGGTCTGTCCGAAAGTACAGAGGTCATCTGTTGCAGCCAGGAGTAAGTTACTTCCATTATCTGTTAGATGATAGAACCAAGGGGCCCTGTGTAAGATGAGAGGTCAGAAAAAACCTGATTGCTTGATGCTAGGGCCTGGGAAAAGACATCTTAGCTCATGAAAAGTCCTGAAGAAAAAACTACCAAGGATCCATTGTCTGGAGTGGTGACCTCAGCAGCCTGTGAATCTGAGGGTGAGGGTTCAAACACAGACTCAGCCTTGTGGCCAGCAATGGACCACACCACCCACACCCTTGTGACTGGACCTTCTCTATCCCCAACATCACTCTGAGGCAGGGACTCTGACCTGTAAGACCAGAACTTCTGTATTGGGGTCCCCAGTGGGAGTACTGAATAGAGGCAACCACAAAACTGCTGGA
Organism: Tapirus indicus; assembly: GCA_031878705.1. NCBI lineage: Eukaryota > Metazoa > Chordata > Mammalia > Perissodactyla > Tapiridae > Tapirus > Tapirus indicus. The sequence goes on from CM062920.1 coordinate 16,658,918, forward strand.
CAGGGTGAGTGTGCACAGACAAAAGGGAGAGAAAAAAATACATATGAGCTTCCCTCTTGGAGTAAGGCTAAAATCCAAAATTCTAAACCACTTGAAGACATCTAAAGCTAACAAAGATTGCCAACAATATCTATCAGAACAGAAATGTACTTCAGATGAAATGCCATTATGAGTCTGAAAAAGTGATTTGAAAAGTAAGCTTAGAAGTCTGAGATAATTTAAAAAATAATTTTCATTAGAAATAAGAAATCATGAAACAAAGCCAGCAAAATGAAACAAGAACAGATGCGTATGATAAAAGTTAAACACAAATATTAGAAATAAAAACTACAGTCACTGAAATAAAAACTCGATGGATGAGATAAATTCTAAACTGAATACATTTGAAGAGAATGGAAGGAATTGGAAATGGCAGAGTAATGTATTCGGAATCCAGAACAGAGGGAAAAAATATATAAAAACAAGAAAAGTGTAGTCAAAAGACATGGAGGAGAGTTTAAGACTATCCAACAAACATTTCATAGGGATTTCAAGAGAAAATAGAAATCATAGCTGAGAAGCAATCATTGAAGAGAAAAGAGCTAAGATTTCTTCAGAATCAAAGAAAGACATAAGTCTTAAGAGCTAACTTCTCTTTGGATTACTTAAAAAATAATTAAAATTGAGTCCACACTGCGACATATCCCATGAAACTGTGGAACTTAAAGGGTAGAAGACAACATCAGAAGTTACTAGAAAGAAAAGATAGAACAAGAGGTAAACAACAATCAGATTGACAGCAGACTTCTCCTCAGCAAAAATAGATGCTAGAATAAAATAACGTGTTTAAAGTGCTGAAATGCCAAACTTTTGTTATATAGTTAGGCAAACTTTCACTCAAGAGAAAAGGCAAAATAAAGGCATTCTGAGACACCAAAAAGTGAAAGTCGTTTGCCAACCACATTTCTCTACTAGTGAAAAACAGGCAAATAAACAAGCAAAAATCTGAATAAAGAAGGAAAGTGAGCCAAGAAGGAAGGCATGGGATGGGAGAAAGAAGACAGAACACAGGAACTAGTAAACTCTGTAGGTAAACATGATAAACTAGTCACCATAGAGAATGATATGGCAGAGTTAAACAAAGCAAGCTCTAAGAAATATTTTTAAGAAGGAGGATAGCAATATTGAATAATTTTATATTTTATTATAATAAATTATTGATATTAAATAGTTTGTATGGTTCCATTTTATCTTTGTCAGTTTAATGGCTTCTTTCTTTTCTGTTCTTTAAGTGTCTGCTTAGGGTTTATAGTATACATCTTTAACTTATCACAATCTCTCTTCAAGTAATAGTCCATCCTTTCAGGTACAGTATAATGGCCTTCCAACAGCAATTCTCCCCTCCCCCTCTCCTGTTCTTTGTGCTATTGTTATACATTTTACTTCTGCATATGTTGTAAACCCTATGATTCATCATTGTTACTTTTGCCTTAGTCAGTCAATTACCTATTAAAGAGAATTTTTAAAACAGGAAAAAAAGAACCTTTCATATTTACCCACTGTATTAGTTTCCTACAGTGGCTGCCATGACAATTCATCACAAACTTTGTGGCTTAAGAGCAATTTATCCTCTCACAGTTCTGGGGGTTAGAAGTCTGAAACGAAGGTATCAGCAGGGTCAGGCTCCCTCTGGGGACTCTGGGGGAGAATCCACTTTTGCCTCTCTTGCAGCTTCTGGTGGCTGCCAGCAATCCTGGGTGTCCCCTGTCTTGTAGCCGCATCATTCTGGTCTCTGCCTCTGGTTCACTTCACCGTCTCCTCTGTGTTCTGTGCCTTCTCCTCTTCCATCGAGTTTCCCTTTGCTTCACTCTTACAAGGGATTTAGGGTTCACCCAGATTATCCAAGATGATTGCATCTTGAAGTCCTTAACTTAATTACACACTTTTTCCAAATAGAGTGACATTCACAGGTTCCAGGAGTTAGAATGTAGACATATCTTTTTGGAGACCACCATTCGACCCATCAGTGTTATGAAGATGTGAAGATATGGGAACTATCACAAGTTGTTGGTGAGAACAATCTGGCAATATCTAGCAAATATATATATATATATATATATATATATATATATATATAGTAATTCCTTTCATGCACTAGAAAACAAATATAGCCGTGTGTTGCTTAAACACAGGGATATGTTCTGAGAAATGGGTCTTTAGGCGATTTTATCACTGTGTGAACATCACAGAGTGTACTTACACAAACCTAGATGGTATAGCCTACTACACACCTAGGCTATATGGTGCTAATCCTATTGGACCTCTGCCATATGTACTGTCCATCGTTGATGAAAACATTGTTATGTGGGACATGACTGTATATAGAAGACAGATGTTTTCCAAAGTCAGGAGACCCAATCCACGTAGTGGGTCAGCCACAGGAAACTAATACATTGGGTAAATATGAAAGATTCTTTTTTCTTATTTTAAAAACTCTCTTTAATACGTAATTGACTGACCTAATTTCTCCAATCCTCTTCCTGCTGACTGGGGACCCCTGGAAAGTTTTGCCCTGATGCTGATATCTCTCCCCACTATTCTATTCTTTGTCCAATGTCAACCATGCTTCCATTTCCATTGATTTTAAAAGGAAGTGGCCCTTAATAACTTGGTACTTGTATTTTTCAACCCTTCACTCTTTCAGTCCATTTGCAGTGCTCTCCAAATGGACTCATTGGTGGTGCCCTGGGGCTGCTGGGGTTTGCAGGGATCCCTGGGCAAAGTCTTAGGAAAATCAAATAGTCCCGCCTTCTTTTAGCTACTTTGTTCAAGGGGATTCCTGTAAATGGAGTTTCCATAAAGCAGGGTCCGCTCAGCATTTATTACCCAGAGTGGAGCTATCAGATGCATCATTATTTGAGAAGGATACTGCGCTGGGTGAGTAGGTGGTGTAATTGGGCCCTGGTCCAACCCTGAGTCCTCCGGCAGGAAAGAGGGCCTTTCATCCTCCTGCAGCCCTGCCTCCCCCCTTGCTTGCTGGGAGACACCAGCAGTGCTATCAAGGGAGCCTGGCCCAGAGAAGAGAGCTCGCAGCGGAGATCTGAGGCCCTTTAAAGATCTTGCCTCTAACAGAGGAGGATTTCCTCTAACAGGCAGGAGAGGGTTGCACAGCAGGCCCGGAGAGAGACATCAGAGGAGGGGCTCTCCCCTGTGATGAGGGCATTCAGGATGAAACAAGTGGGGTAGCAGGCCTGGAAGCACTGTGGTTCACTGTGTGTCACCCCAGGCCCAGGCTGACAGCCTGGCCATAGAGTCTCAGGGTCCCAGAAAGGCAGAGCCAGCCAGGAGCCATCACTGTGCACTTGGCCCCAGAGGAAGAGATTGGCATGAGTCACACAGTAGGTTAGTGGTCAAGCTGGGCAGGGCCTCCTAAATAATAAAGATACAGGCTGAGTTTCTATGTATGACATTTCTCTCTTGTTCCTGCTCTCTGATTTTTGGTCTCCAGCTGCACAGAGCTGAGAATTGTATCTGGCTGTGCACCACTGATAACCTAACTTCAGGAGAGAGACCTGGCATCCTCTCTCCCGCTGTGAGCCCCACTCTTCTTACCTCCCTCCAGAGCATCCTCTGCCTCTGTCAAACTTCCCCACTCCAGACTCGTTTTTGTCAGTCATGCTCTGATCCCAGAGTCCTGTCGCCCCATCTGCTCGGGGTCTCTTGATTGCTTCAACGTGATGCAGCACATTGGATGGAGGGTGGAAGCTCTGGGCTGTGTCCTGGGCGTTTTGGCAAAGCACCTGAATGCAGACACTTCAAGGCCAGCTCTACACCACAGGATTGGTCCTATCCATTGCTCTGAATCCCCCACCTTCTCCCACAGTGACTACCATCAACAGTCTCTGGACAGGCCTTGCCCTCCGGTCCCGCCCCTGGTACAGTTAGAAACTTATTCCTGCCATGCACACGTGACTGAGCTGTCACCACCCCTGCACACATACTTCACACCTTCCCTACCTGCACTGACTTGTTTCCACTTGGAATAAAGCCCAGGCTCCTCAGTGAAGCTTACAAGGCCCTTCACACTTGGGACTGCTCGCCTCTTCAGCTTCGGCTTGCACACTGTGCACTCAACCTCTCGGATCCAGAGTCAACTTGGAGCCAAGGATGCAAATGCCCCAGAACCTGTATCCATGCCATTCCCTCTGTCTGGACTTCTCTTCCCGGCACCACTCCTCACAGTCTGACTTCTCCTCCTCAGGTCTCCTTGCCCAGAGGACAGCTGGGAGACCCTCTCGGTCAACACACCCACTCTACAAACGAAAACTGAAGTCCAAACCCTGGAGTTTGAAGGCAGAGCTGGGATTCTAGCCTCAGTCCTCTTGCCCACGAGACCAGCTTGCGGCCCTCAGCACCGAGACACTGTGCCTCGTTTGCAAGAACCCTGCTGTCCCGGGCTCCCGCTTCTCCTCCAGACCTGTCATAGGGCCGTGAAGGGGTTTTGAGCTGCCCTGGCCGGTGCCCCTCTACTGCCCAGTGCACTTGATGGGAAAGGTTGTCCATGAACTGAAGGTATTTTTCCTTTTTCAAAAAACTTTTCTTCTATCAATATTTGATAAGGGTAATTTCAAAGACTTGTTTAGTATGATCTGCACATAAGGAGCCCTTCTGAGTATTTATCACGCTCGGGGTATAATTACATTCAAATCCTGAGACACTGTTGCTAGGTTACTGTTGCTCGACTTCCATGCTCGAGGTGCTCCGCCTCCCCTTGTGGTGTTAGGGGCAGGGGACTGGCAGGGTAGGGCTTAAGATTCCCCTTAATGAAGGTAAGACTCTGGGGTCTCTCACACGGTTAAGAGAGAGAGGGAGAGGGAGGGAGAGAGCATGTGCGCATGGGGGCACTTTGCACACCTCCCCAGGTACCGCTGGAGGTGCAGATCACGTGGCTGCTGCAAGCAGGATTAAAGAGGCGGGAGGGGATAAAGAGGACAGTTGTTGCCTTGAGAGACTCCCCAGGAGGGATCGTCTCTGAGCCTTCTCTTCCGCCCTGCGTTCTCTGAGAACTGAGCAAGCATCCTGCATCCTCCGAGGGCCTCAGGAGGAGTTCCGTTCTGACTGCAGGGGGCTGCCCTTGTCCAAGGGCACAGGCAGCTTCTGAGGGGAGAAGCACCTGCCTTCCAGGCTGAACAGCACCGGTTCCCAGAGTCAAAGGTGGAAAATCAGCATGAAGAGCCCAAGGCCAGCCCCTTTCCTCCTGCATTCCCCCACAGTAAAGTAACCTCTATACACCAGATGAGGGGCAGCTGGAGTCTTGAACCTGAGCTGTCTGCCCCAGCACCTCCGAGGTGTGGAAGCAGGGGCAGGATGCCCTTCTTTCGGGCCTCACATTCACAAAAGGTCTCAAGTGTAGACTTTCCATGTTATTTCCAATTGAGGCTAAATGCACAATCGTTGCTCTTCTTTTCTTTTTTCTTTTTTTTTTGTCACAGTTAAGGGAGTCAACTTAAATGTAAGCCTCTAAAATATGCCACATATTTATAACTCTGTTTTGGCATTTACGTTTCTTTTCAATCAACCAGGACCCTTCAGTATAGGAAGTGGCCTGTACCCCTGTCTACCTCTGAAAGCCAGGTTTAATTTCTCCCCGTGTGAGCTTGGCGCCTTGCAGTAGATTGCTAATCCATGGATGCTGCCTTTGTGGCTGCACGTTGATTAATGTCTGGTCAGGGCCGAACCCACACATTTGTGTTTAATGCACTACTGAGTCAGCACCACTGGCCTTGGGGAAGGAAAAAAGGAAATAAAACCCAGGCAGATGGGTTCAGGATGAAGTTGAGCACTGGATTTGCATTTCGTGACTCTGCTGCCCAATCTATTTCCCACTGGCCTTTAGAAACGTGCTAGATTGAATTGTGTTTCCTATTGCAAATTTTAAATAAGGTGGATGATACAGTAGGCATTACTATCCACAATCCCCTGTGTATAGCTGCAAATACGCTTTTAAACCTCAAAGCAATTTACCCAGTCATCAAAGAGCAATAATTGCTATTAAAACGAATACATACTCATGCACATACACACAGTGTTTGTAGCTCATCAGCGGGGAATATCGATTGTTGTCAATTTTTAATGCAAAAAATAATTAAAGACTTAGCATCTGCTCAAAATATTTACAAACAGATTTACTATTAGTGTTTATCTTCAAAACCACAAGCAAGATCTGGAGATGATTCTTTGAGACATGAGCCGGGTAAAGCACATTTTGTTTCAACATTGAAAGTCTCTAAGCCTCCATGTCAGGAAATGCTGTGGAGGGTAAATTTTCCCAGTTGTTGAGAGGGTTAGCTAAGCTGGTGAGGCTGATTCTGTACAAACGGCAAAGGGTTCCTGGATGCTTCTAAAGAAGCCTGGAGCACGAGAACGTGAGGCAACGCTGGTTAACGTGGGATTCTTTGTTGTAAAGAATCGCGCATCTGATCCTCGTGTTTGCCATTTGGCTTGTTACCAAGAAGGAGAAGAGTCACTTCTGGTTTTGCTGACCACACGGCCTTGACTCAGTCTCTGCTCAGGAGGTCTTCCCAGTATCTAGAGAGAGGGTAAGGCAATACAGAAATAGCCATCCTTATCATCAAGGAAAACAGAACGCGGACCAGCGAGTCCAAGCGAGGGAGTTCGCGAGGGGAAAATCGTTACAGTGGGATTGGAAGAACTGAAAACTGAGGATGGGTGAGGCAAGCCAGAGATTAACAAGAGATTAACGAGAAACCTCTGCCATCCCCAGGCTGATGAGGCAAAGGGAGGAGATGAAGTGACTGGAGCCCAAGAGCTGGGGCTGCCTGGTGGGAGCTGAGGCCAGTGGGCACAGCTCTTGCCATTTGTGCCCCTGGCCAAAGCAGAAAGAGGAGCAAGAAACACCCTGGATTCTCCCCTTCTCCTGTCTTCCACGCTCTCACCCATGCCTCCCACTGGCTGGTCCAAACCAGAAGCTAGTGGGCACGTGCACCTGGGGGATGCAGTTTGCAGCATCAGGTTTCTGAGACATGAAGCAATAGACGGGGGTGAGGATGGATGTGAGGGTGAACTGGCAGTTGACTGGCACACCAGCTCAGGCCCAATGCCAGGCGAGGAGAGGGAGAGAAAACAGCGAGAGAGCCCGGAGGGAGGAGTGGAGACTGCCCATGGGGAAATCAAGATGGGCTCTCTAGAAGAAGCACCACCCGAAATGGGCCTTGAAGGACAGAGAGGATGTCATCAACCCTGAGGGGTGGGAGGTGGAAAGACACTGTTAACACTCATCTGCAATTGAAGGTCACATCCAATATGAGGGAGAGATGGGTTTGAGGTCAGATGGCAGGAACTATTTGAGATGGAACCAGTCTGATGGGACCGGGTCTCATGGTGTATGTGACTGAAAAGGCTGGACTGGAAGGCAAGACAAAAGAAAAGGGCCGTCATGGGTTGGGTGGCTCAGGAAGCGGACCTCAGTCAGAGATGGGCATGCAGGGGTCTTGTGAAGGCGTGCTCTCAGGTCAGTCCAGGCGAGGAAAAGGGGAGGGATCAGCATGGGGCAGAGGGAGGAGCTGGACTGTGGTGCGGTCACAACGAGGCCCTGAGCCAACCCCACGGGAGCTCCAGAGCTGGGGTGACCCTTCAGATTGTCCTGAGTTGGGACAAGGAGCTAGATCTTTACACTTTTCACCCCCCAGTCACTGGGTACAGGCTGTCCCAGGAAGAGGGGTGATTCTGGGCCAGGCAACTCGCTTCAGTCAAGGAGCATTCCCAGCCAGGGCAGCAGCCCCAATGCACTTCCACCAGCAGGGGGAACGAGTCCGTCAGTCCCAGTTTGGGCAACACGTGATAGTGTCCATTACAAGAGGCCACGGGAAGGGGAGGAAAATAATGCCACCAGGGTACCCACTACACACCAGGCCCCACACCTGCACTTCACACATGTTACTTGACTTCAGACAACATCCTGCAAGGTCAGTATCACTAGCCTCATTTTACAGGCAAAGAGGCTGAGGCTCAGAGAAAGTAACTTGCCCTGTGGACCTGGTCAGTAAGTAATGGAGTCAGGATCTGAACCCACATCAGCCTGCTCTTATGCCCAATCAGAGCTCTCGTGGGGCAGGAGAGGGGAGCCCCTTGTCTCTGTAGGGAAGACAGTGAGGATAAGACCCAGAGTGAGAGGTCAGTGGAGAGCTGGAGGATGGTTTCTAGGAAGTTGAAAAAAATCGGAAATAATTAAGGGGCTGAATGTGATAGGAGAAGAGTAAAAGTATTGATTGCCAAGCAACAAAGAGGGTCCAGGCGAGGTTAGATTGCACACACGTTTTCTGGCACATGATGGACTTTTTCGTTCTTTTTGGCTCCTCAGTAAACTGAACCCTTTTACTTACATTGAAGAATTTCCCATCTTACGAGCCCAGGTGGGAGAAGCTGAAAATGGCAGGTCGTCACTTCCCCTGCCTCCCCTGCAGCCAGGTGGGCCCCATGACACAGGCTGCACTGCTCGCCCACATTCACCCATGAGGTAGGGAAGCAGAGACCTTGAGGGAGCTGCTCTGATGACCACCGCGCTCGTGGCCTTGTCCAGCCCAGCGCTGGGGGGAGGGTGGTGGCAGCACAGGGCTTTGGGATGGCAGTGGGACCGTGGTGGGCTGTTTGGCAGTGCAATTTTGAGCACATTTTGAACCTTGTTTCTAGCTGGGTAGTCCTAAGTCTGCTTCTTTATCCCTCCTGCCGACTCTGAGAGTGACCCGATATCCTTTAAGAAAACATTACCTTGAATGATTTCACACTTATAAAATATTGCAATAATAATAAAATGATAAACCCTTAACCCAGATTCCCCAAGTGCTAACATTTTACCACACTTGTGCTCTCTCTCTCTGTCTCTATCTCTGTCTTTCATCTTTTTATCTATCTATCCTAACAAAGTAATAATGCTTTCAGATAAGATTCATCAATGGATGCTAAATTAATGGCTGAAAGAATGATGAGACATAAGATATGCACATAGTCTCAAAATATACCCTCTCAATTATGCAGAGGAAAGAGTAACTTCACAGTGAAGAAACCTGGTAGATGCCACCTTAACCCAGTGATCAAACGTAACAGCAAGAGCAACGGGACAAACCGACACCACGCATGCCTTGGTAGAACGCACGGAGATGGACACACCGTCACTTCTGTGGCGTTCCTGCAAAACTGCGCAACCTGAACTGACTCTGAGGAAACAGCAGAAGAAACCAAGCCAAGGTTTGTCCTACAATATGACTGGCCTGTTTTCCCTAATATCATTTTAGTAATTTCTAAGCAATATTCTATCCGAGTGTTTTGTAACCTGCATAGAACCAAACCAATGTAAGATCATTCTTGTGGTTTCTGCTGTGATGCAGTCCACGCTGGTGAGGAAAATGCCTGAATGGGGCACCATTCCAGGGACTGACTATCAAATTGCTAGAGACCCCAGGAGCAGCAGGGGGACTGAGAGGGAGCAGAGGCAGGTGAGGAATGTTGGGGGACAGGACGGGGATGTTGAATACAGTGTTTGACATTCAGCCCACGGCTGATGCTTTTGTGTCTCAGTTTTCCACCCGCACCTGTGCTCCATGGCTGCAAAATTACGGCACATTGCTCCTTCCTCTCTGAAGCAGTGAGAGTGATGTATGGCAAAGGCATGGGAGGGGGCTGACACTCTCCGAGCACTTGTCCCCAGCAATGTAGTAGGTTGCATTCTCCCTATTATGAGCCAGTATGTTGCAGTGGCTAACTGTTCAGGCTCTTGCATAAGTTTCTTTATCTGTAAAGTGGGATAATGATAATGCATATTTCATAGGTGTGAGGCAAGGATTAAATGAGATATTGAGCGTCAGGCGTTCAGCACCGTGCGTGGCCCACCATGAACACATCAACATTCTACGATGCTATGAGTGTGACTAGAAGGCCATTGGATTAGATGTTGTGCTTGAGGTCACTCAGCCCTGAGAAATGAAACAGGGATCAAGCCCATGCTTGAGTTTTTCATGCCGACATTCTCCTCCGTGTGAAGTACAGAGACTTAATGATTAACAGAGGGGCTTGGACTGGAGATCAAATGTCCATTTCACAGAGAAGGAACCAAGGGCTGGTGGAGAATTCTGGCCTCCTGCAGGTCAGCACTGGCTGCTGCTCTAACATCCCTCCTCCATTTGCCAGGTTCCTCCAGCACCTCCACTTGTGCTAACCTTGGCACCCGGGGAAGTGGGCAGGGAGCTCATAACTTGGTAATTGCCTTGTGGATTTTATGGGGCCATATAACGGTGTGCTGTGCAAACTTTTCTGAGTATTTATTTTACAATGTCTGCTGAAGCCATTAACACTTTCATTAGCCAGATTCAAGGGCCTTGAGAGGGCTGGCTTCCCTACTAAGATTGATTTTGTCTGTAGGTTTTAAACAAAAGTTTATGAAAACATTGCATGCTCAACCCAAAGCAGGGTGGTATTCTCAGTGTCTCGCAGACCCAGATGGAATTAGGAATCCATGATCAACTATTTATCCTTTCCAATTCTGTGCTGCCAGGAAGGGGACAAATGGGGATTCCTAGACCAGTCAGTCCACAATATTTATTACTTCTCCTGAAACCTGGATTCTGCTAGCAGAGCTGATCTCCAAGTGACCTCATGCCTTCTGAGATTGCACTTTCATTTTGGGTTCCATAATTTCTGGCAGATAGGAGTTTAAGCATGGGATACCAAAAAAGATAAAAATGTAATTTCCAGTTCCTTTGAAATATGTGGCTGTACATTATAGGTGACTATACCTGATTAAATTAGGATACTGTCTTTTCTGCACTTAAAATCTACAGTAAAGGCTCAGAGTTTTATTTATCAAAAAAAATTTTTTTAAGTAGTGCTGGAAGTTCAAGTTTTTAAGAGAATTACTGTGCTTGAGTAAAGTGATCGTTAGCAAGAAGTGATCAGGTAGAGAAGCCAGTACCTGGGAATTTGTCTCTCGTCGGCTAAGAGGAGGACATGGATGGTTTATATTTGCTGTGGTGAGTCATGTCATGGAGCTGACTTGATTAAAATAAATGCTCACTTTGCACATCAATTGATTCCCCTGATGATGTGCAAGGAAATGTCTTAGGAACTGTGAAGAGAGATGCAAAAGTGAATCAAATCCTACTTGTCTGGGATGCAAGTTGTTTTGCTGCTGTTTGTTCCTTGTGGATCTTGCTTGTGGCAGATGGAGTTTATCCCCTTTCTGAGCCAGGGCCAAGTTATCACTACTGGTGCAGGCCAACCTCTTCTCTTTTTATCCATTTTTTCCCTTTTATCCCCATATCTCTTTCCCATTCCCTTCCTTTCCATAGGCAACTTTTGCATTTGACGTATATCTTTTTGCTTATATATGTTTTTACAAAATGTTTGCTGCTTTGCTGCATGTATTTTTTTTTTTTTTTGGTGAGGAAGATTGGCCTTGAGCTAGCATCTGTTGCTGATATTCCTCTTTTTTTTGCTGAGGAAGATTAGCTGTGAGCCAACATCCGTGCCCATCTTCCTCCATTTTTGTGTATGGGATCCCACCACAGCATGGCTTGGTGAGCAATGCATAGGTCCATGCCTGGGACCCGAACCTGTGAATCCCCGGGCCACCAAAGGAGAGTGCAAACTTAACCACTACGCCACCGGGCCAGGCCCTGCTGCATGTATTTTTAAAGTACGTAAGTGGTCTTGTATCACATAATCTATTCCATTCTTGCTCTTCTCACTAAACACTGTTTTTAAGATTCACTCATGTTGCTGTGTTTAAATCTAATTTGTTGCTTCTAATTGCCGCATAATGCTTCATTCAGATTTTAGTTGTGTGAAAGAGGAAGCTATTTGGAGGAAGAGGTCAACCTGAACTTCAGGAAAATAATTCTGGAGATTCTGGGGAGAACAGACTGGAGTCACCGGGAGAGGGGCAGCTAGGAAGCAATTTTAATTACCCAAATGAGAGGTAGCCTTGGCCAAGGATTGGGAATGGAAAAGATGGGGTGTGTGTAGACCTATTTAGAGCAGACTTGATATATTTTGACTACATATTGGATAGAAGGAGTGAGGGGAGAAGGAGTCAAAGGTAACATTAAGATGTTGAGCTGAAGGGTGGGGTGGTTTCAAGTACCAATCATTAAGAGAAAAAATGGAATAGAAGACAAGGGTATAGTGAGGAGGGGAGGGGACAACAGGATGGCCTCATACCTAGACACTCATTTGCACATTCAATCAACATCTATTGAGTACATGTTATGTGCCTGGCACTGAACTAGCCTCCTAGGAAAACGGGGTGGGGGTGGGATATATAGAGATCTCATCCTCGCTGAGTCGAAGGCAGGCATTAACAAAAGACCCCCCCAAAATAAAAACATCCTCACAAGCTGTCACAAGGGCCCTGGGAAGAGGAAGTTCCCTAGATTTAGGTGGGAAATCAGGAGCATTCTCTGGGGACCTCACCTTTCAGTTGAAATGCACATGAGTATGAGTTACCCAAGTGACAAATAAGGGGAGAGACATTTCCCACTCAGGGACAGCATAAGCTGAGGCCTTGAAGGGGGGAAGGACGTGGCACATGGGAGGTGCTGAAGGAAGGCCAGGGAGCAAGGGAGGCCTGGCATGGGCTGGATTTTGCAACATTTCCCGGCTGTGTTGAGCTTTTTGAAACTCATCTCAAGAGGAATGGGAGATATTAAAGAGTGTCAATCAAGGCCTGCCATGCTCAGCTGAGCTGTTCAAATCAGGGCTGTATGGAGAGGACTTTGGAGAGGCAGTGTGGGAGGATGGAAGAGTTTTGGGGGTGGGGGTGGTGTTTAGGCAGAGAGGTGGCATGTGGGAAGTCCTGGAGGTGGGAATAGCTTGACCTGTTGGAGGAGCCGAAAGAAGCGAGTGTAGCTGAAGTGTAAAGAATCAGGGGAAGAACAGCTGAGTGGTGGCAGAATTCAGATCACCTCAGGGCTGGTAGGCCACCCTACGGAGTTTGGACACTATCCTAAAGGGAAGCCATTAGAGGGCTTCAGGCAGGAGTGATCCCGTCTGATGTGGGGGGTTTAAAAACAGATTGGAGAGTAAGAAGGAGACATTCAGGAAGGGTTGCAGTTTTCTGGATGGGGGGTGGGGGTGGCTTGGATTGGGGGTGGCAGAGGAGATGAGGAAAAGGAGATTGACTGGAGAGGTTTTGAGGTTGAGTTGGCTGGGTTTGATGATGGATGGAATGGTGAGGGCAGGGGGCTTTGTGTCACTGAGCTGCCTGTCAGATATGCAAATGCAGGTGTCCAGGGATCACTTGCATATGACACTCTGACATGTAGGAGATGGTTTAGATGCTGTGAGATCGATTTCAGAATCACCTGTGCTGTGGGGAAAGGAAAACCATGAGAATAGGTGAGGTCATCGAGGAAGATTGTGTAGGGACATAAATTGGGAAATGTCTACTTGGAAGATAAATTTTTAGTGGAGACTTTAAATTTTGTTATTCATTTTGAGACATTAAAAATGCAATAGCAAGCAGAGAAAAATATAGCATAATCTCATATTCCCATCATCATGAATATATTTGGTCATATCTGCTACATGGGAAAAAAAATAGAAATAAAATATTACAACCCCAACCCCCCAACTCCTGGCACATACACTCATGAGTTTGGTGGCAGGATACTTTTTTGAGATAGAGATTCATCTTTTCCTTCTGTGTTTTTCCTTCCCTGATCCAGGCAGTTCGCAGACTCTGTGCTTATGTGCCTTGGGAGGCAGGGCTCTGGATGTTTGTGAGGTCAAGGCTGTCTGAAGACGATGAGGATAGAAGAGACGAGGAGGATTTCCCAATGATTGAAGAGAGTTCCCTGGACAAGTTCTGTGTCCCTGGAGCGGAGCAGCAAGGACTTTTTCTCTGTCCCTGACAGTACTCTGAGCTCTGGCAGGGCCTCAGAGTGGTTAGCCCCTGATGCCTGGACTGTCAGCCCTGCCAAAGCTTCCCCTGTGAAAGCTTGCGGGGGAAGGAGCAGGGCCATGTGGGGCTCAGGGCCTGAAGCAGTAAAATTCTCAATGGTAATCTAGAGTGGACCAGTGTCCTATTCCCAGAGAGGCCTCCTCTATGTCCTAGCCCTGTGTCCTGCCTTAGAACCATGGCACAACCCCTCGAGGGAAGGAGAGGAAGCCCCAAGAATGACGGAGGCTGAATTTCTCACCAACCCTGCAAGATGAGAGCTCAGAGTTAAAATCCAGTTAATTCACAGAAAATAAAGAAACAAAATATTTCTTGAATACTTGAGTCTATGGACAGAAATTCATAGCCAGTGTAAGTCTACTTAACAAGAGGAGACCATGATGGAGACTGAGTAGCCAGAGGACAAGAACCAGTAGCTCCTAGGGAAGAGGCAGCTCAAAAGGAGAGAGCAGTCAGCTGTGTGATATGCAGCAGAGAGACCTGAGGGGGAGGCCTCAGAAGGGGAGGGTGAACTATCAACCTGTAGGGATGGGAAGCTTTTGAGAGCACAGAGGGCATATGGCAAGGGATTGAGGAAAGAATGGGAGTGAAACTTGTATGAACTCCATTCAAGAAGACTGTTAGTGAAGAGAAAGACAGAGAAAGAAGATTTAAAATGTTGTGTTTTGCTTAGGGCTAGGAGAGACTTGAGGCTGTTTCTGTTCTGAGGTAGAGGGAGAAATAGGAGAGTCTGAATAAGAAAGATAGAGTAGATAACTGGTGGAGGGGGGTATCTGAGGTTATGGCAGCCAGGATGTCCTGAGGCAGAGGGGGCTGGCCCTGTAAGGAGGCAGGGTACACCCCTCTGGGCCTGCAGGAAGGAGGATTGCATGGCTACATATAGAGGGACCCTTGAAGCATAGAGAGGGTACTGAGGGAGCACATGGTGGATGGCCTTGATCTTCATAACAAAGCATGTAGAGAGGTCAATGTCTGCCTATCAAGGACTCAGGAATAATAGAAACGTTTTGGGTCTATACAGAGAAGAACACAGTAAGGAATCTTTAAGCTGAATATAAGTCCAATCACGATAAAGTTACTATTATGATTGCATTCTATATGGCAGTCACTGTCCTATGCCCACTACCTAATAATTCGTATAAGTAGTGTAATTCTTAATTCTTAGACATTATTGGTATTATTATCCCCACTTTATTGATGAGGAAATTGAGGCTTAGAGAGATTAAATAACATAACCTCATTAAATAATATAACCTGGTGGTCATTCAATAAGGAAATCAGAGCCAGGGTTTTAACCAGCCTACTGGACACCAAAGTCAGCCTTAATCCTCTGCCATGCTGGAGAAACACAGCAGTGCAGGCCCAGAGGTTGAAGTGAATGAGCTGTGTCCCAGGATATTCTCTAGCAACTTGGGGTCAGGAGGACAGCTGGATGCTGGGTGAACTGGTTTAGGAATTCCCTGACATTCTGATCTCAAGATATCTGGATGAAGATATGAGTATGATGGATGCAGGACCCTCGCCCAGGTTGTTCAGAGATAGACCTGATAGTCCGGCAGAATAAAGAGTGTGAAGGAGTGAAAAAACTGGAGACCAAGGCCAAAGGTAGATTTCAGAGTCCATCTGTGTGCAGGTGGAATCTGAAGCCATGAGGCTGATGGGTTCGCCAAGGGAGAGAGTTTAGAGTGTGAAGAAGAAGGGGCCTGGGACCGGGTCTGGAGGAATTCCAACATGAAGTAGACAATAAAAGCAGGAAAAACTTGCAAAGGAGACAGAAAAAAGTGTTGACAGGAAATCGAGGAGTTGTGTGGTGGTGTGTCGCTAGAGCAAAGGGAAGTGAGTGGGTCCAAGGAGTAGGGAGAGCCCACGGGGCCAGGGAGAACCTGGCAAGTGCAGTGAGATGAGGACCAAAACCTGCCCATTGGATTTGGGGCATGGAGGTCTCTGGTGACCCAAGCAAGAGGTGTTCCAGTGGAATGACGGGGACTAAAGCCAGCCGGGAGGAGGATGAGGAGTGAGAAGAGTGAGGAAGTGTAAATGGGAAGTATGAAACAAACTTTTCAGGAAGTTTTGCTTAAAGGGTAGAGAGAGATGAAGCAATAGCTGGAGGGGTATACCAGGTTGAGAGACGGCAGTTTTTAAATGGAAAAGACGTATGGGTATTTAAATGTCTTTGGGAGAAATCCATTCCAGAGAGAATTAGAGAAAGAAGGGATTGTGGATAGTATCCGTTTCCTGACAAAGCAGGAGAAGATGGATCTTAAGTCATGTGCACGAGCCAGCCTCGGTTGGTGGGAGGGAGAAAAGGCCAAGGAACAGGAGGGAGGGGGTGAGCTTGCGTGCTCGGTGGTGGGTGGGCGAGAGTTCCATGTAACAGACTCAGTGTTCCCTGTGAAATAAGAGGCAGGGTTGTAAGCTAAGAGTGAAGAAAGAATTGGGGGAGTCAGAGGTTTGAGGAGGGCAGATTAGGACAGAAGCGGGCTGCAGAGTTGGTGAGAGAAAAGTGGCAGGCTTGCTGGGCACTGCTGAGAGTCCGTCTGAGAAGAGTTATCATGAATACATGGTGAAATTGATCCGCCCTGGTGTGGTACTTTCTCAATAAAACTCAGCAGCTTGTGCTCTGCCCCAGAGCATGAGAGGAGTTGGGGCCATTCAGAGTTGGCTTTTTGCCAGATGCATGTGATAAGAAGACAAAATGGCAGAGGAGTTTAGAGCTCTGGAAAAAGAATTGTGGAGTGATGGGCCATGAGATCTAAGTTTGACAAGGAGGATAATGAAGAAAGAGGCCAGTTGATGGATTGTCAGAGAGTGACTGGAGGTTCCAATGAGGTTCAAAAACCATTTGGGGAGAAGTTGACCAAGCTAGCTGGAACGGAAGCTGAGACCTATGCATAACATGAGTCATTATGACAAGATTTAAGTGGTTTGGGGAGTAAGTGACCGATGTGGAATAGAGGAGAAGTTCCCTGGAGATGAGGCGGTCAAGGGCCTGAGGGGCCAGAGTGTTGGATGGTCATCCATGTGGACCCTGAAGTCACATGATTCAGGGGCCAGTCATCTATGAACGAGAATGGAAGGCAGATGGCAGCACTGAGGACAGGAAGAAGACCGAACAGCCAATAGCCCTGGGCAGGGACTGTATGCCCAGCTGGAAAGAAGTGAGGGTATGCTTATGCCTGAAATGCCTCAATTTGAGATTCCTTTTTTAACTTAAGATGTCATCCCCTTTAAGTTGCAAAGGTTCCGAGGAGGAGTAATACACCAAGTCTTGTGAATCACTTACTCTTTGGTATAAATGAGTTTCTCAGTAGTTTACAGAGAATACTTTTTGGCCAGGAGAACTAAAAAGGCATATGGAGTGAGAGGAAATGGCTAAGCCTAGAAAATGTCATCATAGTCAATCCCAGGAATCAACACAGGGCAATTGGCTCCGGGTACCAGGAAAGCTGTAATCAGGCAGGTGGAGTTCCAGTGGCTCACAATCAGCCCCGTGAGCAGGCAAGGGGCACCATGAGACTTGGTTCAAGGCTTTCCAACTCCTCGGCTGGATTAGTTTTAATGAGATCTGAGCAGAGATCAGGATTCCAGACAACTCAGAGCGACCACAATTTTCCCCAGTAAAGACTATTTCTAGGCTGCTGGCTGCTGACCCCATTGCTGTAGACTTTCTAACTGGAAAAGTACTGGTGTACAGACTTGGTTATTAAATCATAGGTCCCCTCTCATTATGGGAAGCAGATCACATTTGCATATTTTGGGAAGCAGATCATATCATACTTGTATGTCCATCCATCCATTCATTCATCCATACATCCAACCAAAAACAAACATCTATTGATCAATTTCCTTATGCATGCCTTTTGGTGAGGAGTATGCAAAGATATGAATAAGACATGATCCCATTCTTCAAAGAGATCATTATCTGGGCAAGGGAGAGAAAGATAAGTTCAACAAATAATTAAAATGCTATTTGATAAATTCCATAATAATGATTGTACAAAATAGCTGGAGAACATAGCAGAATAAGTAACTAAGTTTATATACAGTATTTTTTCTAAATCAAGATACGGGTAAACTAAAACATTGGTCATGAATGTCCTAAAATAGTCAGTGCCTGTTTGGATGGGGACCAAGGCCTATGTGTCTTCTCAAAATTGCTAAAAATAAAGGATTCAGAAGGTCCTGGCATCTGGACACCTGTCTTGATGTTAGCATAAAGGGGATGTATTTTGCTATGGTTTTGAGATGAAGAATATTCCAAATTAATGGCAAAAATATTTTGTGAGTTAGAATGTAGATACAACAAAGAGAATCCAAGCAAAGTCATCCAACTGTGACTTCCCTCAGGTTGGGAACTTGTCAAAGTGTCCTTGAGGTCAGTAGGGAAGGACTCCCAGAGATGTCCCTGTACTGTCTATCTGGGACATAGAGCCTGAGGTCTCAGCAGGGCCTGGAGCCCTGGAAGCTTTCCCATCAGCACCACTTTCTCTTTCATTTATCTAAAACCCTGGTTTTCAGCTTGATGTCACAGTACACGGATGTGTGGCCACAACTGTAATAACTAAAAATAATTCATATGCCCCCCGCAATAGTTTCAAAGTAATTTCTAAAACAATACAACTCTCACTCATTCATATTTGAATTTGGCCACAACTGTAATAACTAAAAATAATTCATATGCCCCCCGCAATAGTTTCAAAGTAATTTCTATAACAATACAACTCTCACTCATTCATATTTGAATTTTTTTCCAGTGGCAAGAGAAGGGGGTGGATTACAGCTCTGGAAGGAAATTCTGCATGGCCTGCCACCTATCTTGTTTCTACCATATCTTTCCTCCCGTGAGGACCATTACTATTGAACAGCTAATTGTCAAGATCACACAGGAAAGGTTCAGGTGGGGATTGAATGGGTACTATGATGTCTTTTCTCCAGGTGTAAATAGTCGATGTCTCAATGATAGTGCTTATGATCCAGTGAGCCATGATTCTTCTATAAAAACAAAAACTTCTTTTTAAAATGATATGCATTAACTAACTTTACTCCATAGAAGGCGAATAAGTTCAAAATTTCAATGGGGTCTATTAAGAAATAGAATGGTGAGGCACGGATTGGCGCCTTCAAACGGGAGCTGTCATTAATTGCTGCTTGACCTAAGGTTTCCTCTTATCCTCCAGGAATCCTTTTCCCACCGTTTCCAGCTCCTGTCTGTCCATGAACCTCTGGCCCATGTTCCTTCTGGCTTGGTCGTTGCTTGGGGTCTGCTTCCTTGTCCCTTTAAGAGACAATTGACTTTTTGTTTCCTTTCTTTTTGTGGTCAGAGTACAAAGAAGGAAAGGCTCTTGTGGTTCCCGGTCTGGTTCCTTTCCAGTCAGGTTGTGGTTACCTGATGACCGAGTCACTGACATGGGAGGTCTCTGCTCTCTGCCCCTGCCTGGCTCCCTCTATTCCCCTGCCCTGACTTTTCTGATGAATAGACCCCTCAGACACCCTAAAGACTCGGCCCAGAGCCTGCAGTGCACAGGAGTGTACAGGCTTCTTTTGACAGCCCTTTTCTTAAGGAAGCCAAACTCTTTTGGCCTTTCCAAAATTTAAAATATAGCTTAAATATGCCAGAGCATGTGTTAAGCAGAGCTACATAGTTAGTTTTCATATATCTAAGTTACTAATTTTCTGGAACCTGCCAACATCTCCATTTTAGGCTCTTAAGATTAGAAAGAATAATTTGAAAATATGTCAAAACTTTACATTTTCCACACAGGCCCTGGTGCAGATCATCGAGGGGTGGACTTTGTGGTTCCCTGGCTATTTCTCTTTTCTCTCTGTGGGTTGTCACCCTTTGTCCATTCACCGGAGGGTAGAGGGTGTGTAAGACAAACTCAGAGCAGTCTGCATTGTTTTCATAAAGCACTACAGTCAGAGAGAACGGAAGATGGAAAGACTCTGAAACCGTGGACTAAAATCAGATCTTAGTTATAGTGCGTGAAAGAAGCTCTGATGGCTGATCAAGTAAGTACTGAGAGTAGAGTCAGGCAGTGCCTCTGTAGGGCTGTCCACAGAAGATGACGTGCACCCCTGGAGAGAGTGATGCTTCCCTACCTTGTGCTTAGTCTCCCCTTAGACCTCCCCATTCATCAATGCTGTCCCCATAACACATGTGCTCACACCCCCTCACACACAAAAGACACACCCTCACCTATACTCACCCCGCTCACACGAGCAGGTGCACACACAAACACAGACACCCATTCCCTCTCACATATACAGCACACCCTCACCTCCGCTCACACCCATTCAAAACCACACACACAGATGCATACTCACTCATACACACAAATACACTCTCACACACACAACACACACACACACACACCCTTATACACATTTGCATGTACGCCTTCTCAGAAGTGAGATCCAGAGGGCGGGTATTATTCTTTAGCAGAATGGAGTGGAGATGACCCTTGACTAGGAATGAGAAGGTTTGGTTGGCTGCGCGACCTTGGGCAGACTCTTCATCCCAGGCATCTTCATTGGGGCCTCAGTTTCCCCACATGGAAAGTGAGAGATGTGAACCACGTAATGCTTAAGTTTGCTCCCAGTCCCAGTGCAGGCGGGAAGAGAATCTCTCTTCTCAAGATGTGCTCCCACCACTCCTGCAGTGAGGGCTTCTCGGAAACCAAAGAGGATGCTGAAATGATTAATGAGGGAACAGAGATGAATCCATTTTGGCCTTCCCAGTTAACGATTTTGTAACCTGCTGAGCTGGTCTGGCACCTTCACATGTGTTATTCAGGGTGGCTTTTTGTTGGTCTTTTCCAGGCTTCCAAATAATTCCCCTTGACACGGCACCCAGCCCTCCTGCTTTTACTCCCTGGCCAGCTGAGGGTAGTGCCGGAGGCCAGGCCCACACTCAGGGCCATTTGGAGACGGCAAGGCTGCCACTCTGGCTGCAAACATCAGAAAAGTGAGTCACCTTGGGCGCTGACCTTAAAGGGAGAGACAATCAGCGATGGCTTCTCAGTGGTGTCTCTGAAGGCCCAAGATGCGCAAGGGGCTCCCCTTTCCACAGCACTTTGCCGCAGGCCATGCATATTCACATCTATTAATTACTTCATTTGGTTCTTATCAGAGCTCTAAAAAGAAGAGAGTTCAAATATTCTTATTGCAATTTTTGATAAAAGGTTAAGTGACTTGCCTTACGGTCACAGCTAATGAGGAGCAGAGGTAAGGCTGCACGTGGGTTTTTCTGATTGACAGGCCAGGGCCTTTCCAGGAGCTTTTTATCATCTCTTAAGAATACGGGCGTCTGAGACTCACCCCCAGTGGTGAAGGGGCTCAAGGTGTCAGTGTAGGGGATGGGAATCTAGCTTGTTAGCTAGATCCCCAGGGGATTCTGACACACCCCAGGTTTGGGGGCCCCAGATGCATGTCATCTGTCGGATGGGACAGGCTTGGTGTGGTAAGGAAGCTGTGAGGTATGGAAGGGTGTTGTGTGTACAATGCTGAGGCCTGGCTTATAATCCTGTGTGACACTAGACTCACCCCGTAATCACTCTCAGTCCTAGTCTCTCCACTTGATCGTGAGGAAAATGAAGCCTGGGTGAGCCCCTCCCCCTCCACACACATGGGCATGCGCGTGCGCGCGCGCGCACGTACCTGAGTATTAGCTCAGGAAGGTAATATTTGGCAAAGTCCTCATTATGCACATGAGGCGTTGTATTAGCTTTTGTTGTGGTAGCAAAGAGCCCTGATTTGTCAGAGGCTTAGAACCATCAACCACTTACTTGTTACTGATTTTACGTGAGAGCTGCAGGCTGGTATAGTTTTGCTGGCCTCTGCTGGGCTGGACTGGGCCAGACTGAAGGGATGACCTCTCTCTGTGACAGGCTGTTCTCGAGGTGGGGGGTAGGAACCCAAGGGGCAGAGCCAAATCCCCCAAGTATATTTAAAGTTTCACTCAGACATGACCTACATCACATCCTTTCCCTCATTTCATTAGCCAAAGCAAGTCTTTTGGCCAAACCTAAAAACACTGGGGTGGGGAATTACATACTCTGCCTACAGGGAACTGTGGCTTGGGTGGAGCGGGAGTGAATAATTGTTAGCACATAATATAGTTCAGCATAAGGATGTTATTATGCTGCCCCTGGTTAAGAACTCATGAGCTTCAACTCCAGTAGCTGAGTCAAGCTCTCCATTATCTGGTCAGAGTGGCTTCGATCCCGTCCTGGCACTTTTCTGGCCGTCTCTGTCTCAGTGTCTCTTGCAGACCCTTCCTCTCCTCCATCTTCTGCCCCAGCACTGCTCATGTCTCAAAGGAAAGGCTCTCACCTTCAGAGACCATGCGATATGAATGCAAACAAGGAGCGGCAGCCCTAAATCCCCCCAGCCTCCTTGAGTGCTTGGCACGCCTATCACTCAGCCTGGTGTGGGCAAGCGCACTCATGCTTCTCTCCTGCAGGAAGGACACCCGCAGTGAGAGACCACAGAGAGAAGAAAGGGACCAGCATTCAGCACCCCAGTGAGGAACTGAGTGTAGTCAAGGGAGGCCAGAAACTTGCAAGGATTTCAGTGAGAAGAAGAAAAACACTGTCAGTGTGAGTTCTCCTGCCCACTGTTTCAGGGATATGTCCCCCAGGAGGAGGAGGGACCTGGGACCCACAGCACACGTAGCTACTGAAGGAAGCCTGAGCTGGCCCACGATCAGAGACTGGTCAGAGATCACGTGTCAGAGGGCTCAGTATTCTGTAACCAGCTTCACCCTTGTGTGGCGGTGTGATCCCTTCAGTAGGCTCCATCGTCATTGGGCCTGTTGTCACTGAACAGCCTTTTCTCCCATAACTAACACTGCCATTCCAAGAGCACATATTGAGTATTTCCTGTGGGCTGAGCCCGTCTCTGAGGGTATGGAGATGAACAAGCCCCCAACCCTGACCTGAAGGTCTCACAGTCTACAGCACAAGGTAGATGCATGAACCAGACCTTATACTGCAGCAGAGGCCCAGCAGAGATGCATGAGCATCCTCCAGGGTGGTATAGACAAGAAGTTTACTTCTCTGGCTGCCTTGTCTCCTTTTCCATAATGATAATAACAACTAGCATACCTGGAGCACTTTAGTTTCTTTATTTCATTTTCTCCCTATGCTCCTTATGCTAACATACTGGGGCAGGGGAGCAGCAAGAAAGTTAAACAGTCCTGGAATTCTAATCTTGGCTCTGTGACTTATTAGCTGTGTGACCCCACGTGAGTTATTTAACTTCACTGAGCCTCATCTCATCAATGGTAATATTGGGACAATAACACCTTTTTTCAAAAATCCTGTGAGGATTTGAGCCAAAATATTCACATTGCCTGGCTCAGTCTCTGGACTGTCTTTGGATAGCATCTACTTTCAAAATGCTGCATATTCTAAATGTGATCTCTTCTCATGAGTCTCACTGAAGCATCCTTCACTAGTTAGGTGAATACTAGCTGCTGCAATAAACAAACCTCTTGATTTCAGTGTCTAATACAATAAAAGTTTACTTCCCCCTCATATTAGAGTTTAACACAGATGTCCATGACTGGCAAGGGGCCTTCTTCCACGGAGGCTTCAGGGACCCAGCCCACTTCCGTCCCATGACCCCACCATCCCTGCATCTTCAGAGTTCACGGCTTACAGCAGATGGGCGAGACAACATCCTGCTTCCTGACTGCCTTGACCCAGAAGTGAAATATATCCCTTCTACGTATATTTCATTGGTAAAAAAAGTCAGTGTCCACTGCTAACAGCAAAGGAGACTGAGAAATGCAGTCTCCTTGTGAACCAGGGAAGGAAAATTTCCAAGTAGCCTGTGCCACACACCAAATGCTCCCCCTGAGCCCACTCTCACCCCAGTATAAGCTATGGGCTCTCCCACACGGCAGCCAGAGGGATCTTTTAAAAGTGTGATTTACGTTATGCTACGTTCCTGTCCAAAACCCTTCCAATCCAGACTCTTGGCGGGGACCAGCAAGTACCTGCCGGATCTGGCCCCTGCCTACCTCTCTGATCTCATCTCCTGTTACTCTGCCTTTCACTCACTCCAGCCCTACAGATCTTTCTTTTCCTAGAACATGCTGGACTTCTAATAACTCGGAGCTTTTGCACTTGCTGTCCCCATGGCCTATGACGAACTTCCCATGTCTCATTTTGTTCACTTCTCTGCTAAAATACCACCTCCCTAGGGAAGTCTTGTTTGATCACTCAACCACTCCTCATTTTTTAAAAGAAAATTGTGTTAGGAAATATTAAAAATGGAAAAAGTTATAGAAAATAATAAGATGATACCACCATCTAGCTTTATCAAGGCTTAATATATACAAGAGTTTATTAAAATGAGGATCTTTCTGATTCAGTCTTGTCTGGGACCCAACACCAATATTGGTACGTGCCAGGTAGCCCCATATTCCAAAGCAAGCTGATAGCATTAGCTGATCACCCACCTCCACCTTATGGAAGGGAGCGAGGCTGGAGAGGTTGGAAGAGAGAATTTCTTTGGAGAGAGTGGCTGAAGTGGTATGGAATGCCCCCTCCCCTGTCTGTGGAAGAAAGAGGGGAGTATTTTCCTCTCCCCTTAACCTAAGAGATAGAGTCATTAGAAGAACAACTCAGAGAGATTGTCCTGTGTCCCCTGGAGAAGCCTGAAGAGAAAGCCTGGCTGAGAGCTGAGGGCTGTGTAGTGGAGAGACAGCTTCTCTAGGGCGAGCTGCAGGTCAAGTGATGGTGGGTTAAGAGGGAGATTTTCCCAGTCAGAGATTGGTCTGAGGAAGCGGGCATGTGTGGGCCTTGCTCAAGAGGGCCACTGTGGAAGCTCATGTTTCCTGACAATGAGCTGCCTGAGATGGAGGTTTCCCACGGGACTGGGGGGCACTGCTTCCTCCTCCACTGGAATCTAACTTATTGGCTAATGGAGTGCTAGAAGCTGGCCTTCTCAGACAGCTCCCTGCACAGCCAGCAACTTCGAAGGCTTAGAACCTGGGACTAGACTATTATTACATAAGGCTGTTCTCAGATGCACACCTTAAAAGGTAGAGTAGCAGATGGTCAAGCTCTCTCTTTTTTTTTTTTATAACTTTATTGAGATAATAATGGTTTATAACATTGTGAAAATTTGGGTGTACAATATTGTTTATCATTTTCTGAGTAGACTTCATCGTGATCATCCTAATTAGTCTAATTATTGTCTGTCACCACACATATGTGTCCCTTCACCCCTTCACCCACCCTCCACCCCCCCTTCCCCTCTGGTAACCACTAATCTGTTCTCTTTATCCATGTATTTGTTATATTCCACATATGAGTGAAATCATGCAGTACTTGTCTTTCTCTGTCTGGCTTATTTTACTTAACGTCATACCCTTAAGGTCCATCCATGTTGTTGCAGATGGGATAATTTTGTCTTTTTTATGGCTAAGTAGTATTCCGTTGTATATATACACCACATCTTCTTTATCCAGTAATCAGTTGTTGCTCACTTGGGTTGCTTCCATATCTTGGCTATTGTGAATACTGTTGCAATGAACATAGAGGTGCACAGATCTCTTTGGATCATTGATTTCAAGTTCTTTGGATGAATGCCCAGTAGTGGGATAGCTGGATCCTATGGTATTTCCATTTTTAATTTTTTGAGAAATCTCCACACTATTTTCCATAGTTGCTGCACCAGTTTGCATTCCCACCAGCAGTGTATGTGGGTTCCCTTTTCTCCACATCCTCTCCAACATTTGTTGTTTTTTGTCTTGGTAATTATAGCCATTCTCACTGGTGTAAGGTGATATCTCATTGTTGTTTTGATTTGCATTTCCCTAATAATCAGTGATGTTGAACATCTTTTCATGTGCCTTTTGGCCATCTGTATATCTTCTTTGGAAAAATGTCTATTCATATCCTCTGCCCATTTTTTTGATTGGGTTGTTTGTTTTTTTGTTGTTGAGTTGAATGAATTCTCTATGTATTTTGGAGATCAACCCCTTGTTGGATAGGTGATTTGCAAATATTTTCTCCCATGGTGGGTTGTCTTTTCATTTTGTTCATGGTTTCCTTTGCTTTGCAGAATATTTTTAGTCTCATGTAGTCCCATTTGTTAACTTTTTTTTTGTTTCCCTTGCCCAGTCAGACATGTTATTTGAAAAGATTCTGCTAAGATCAATGTCAAATAGTGTACTGCCTATATTTTTTTCTAGGAGTTTTACAGCTTCAGGTCTTACATTCAAGTCTTTAATCCATTTTGAGCTAATTTTTGTGTAGGGTGCAAGATAATATTCTACTTTCATTCTCTTGCATGTGGCTGTCCAGTTTTCCCAACACCATTTATTGAAGAGACTTTCCTTTCTCCACTATATGTTTTTGGCTCCTTTGCCAAAGGTTAACTGTCCATAAAGGTGTACTTTTATTTCTAGGCTTTCAGTTTGGTTCCATTGATCCGTGTGTCTGTTTTTGTGCCAGTACCATGCTGTTTTGATTACTATAGCTTTGTAGTAGATTTTGAAGTCAAGAATTGTGATGCCTCCAGCTTTGTTCTTTTTTCTCAGGATTGCTTTGGCTATTTGGGGTCTTTTGTTGTTCCATATAAATTTTAGGATTCTTTGTTCAATTTCTAAGAAGAATATCATTGGGGTTCTAATTGGGATTGTGTTCAATCTGTAGATTGCTTTAGGTAGTCTGGACATTTTAACTATGTTTATTCTTCTGATCCATGAGCATGGAATGTTTTTCCATTTCTTTGTATCTTCTTCAATTTCTTTCAATAATGTCTTCTAGTTTTCAGGGTATAGGTCATTCACTTCTTTGGTTAAGTTTATTCCTAAATACTTTATTCTTTTTGTTGCAGTTGTAAATGGGATTGTACTCTTGACTTCTCTTTCTGCTAGTTCATTGTTAGGGTATAGAAATACAACTGATTTTTGTAAGTTGATTTTGTACCCTGCAACTTTGCTATAGTTGTTAATTATTTCTAATAGTTTTCTGATGGATTCTTTAGGGTTTCCTACATATAGGATCATGTCATCTGCAAACAGTGAAAGTTTCACTTCTTCCTTTCCAATTTGGATTCCTTTTATTTCTTTTTCTTGCTTAATTGCTCTGGTCAAAGCCTCCAGTACTATGTTGAATAGGAGTGGCCAGAGTGGACACCCTTGTCTTGTTCCTGTTGTCAGAGAGAAGTCTTTCAGTTTTGCACCATTAAGAATGATGTTGGCTCTGGGTTTGTCATATATGGTCTTTATTATGTTGAGGTACTTTCCTTCTATACCAATTTTGTGGAGAGTTTTTTTCATAAATGGATGTTGGATCTTGTCGAATGCTTTCTCTTCATCTGTTGAGATGATCCTGTGATTTGTATTTCTCGTTTTGTTAATGTGGTGTGTCACATTGATTGATTTGTGGATGTTGAACCATCCCTGTGTCCCTGGAATAAATCCCACTTGATCATGGTATATGATCCTTTTAATGCATTGTTGTATTTGTTTTGCCAATATTTTGTTGAGGATTTTTGCACTTATGTTCATTAGCCATATTGGCCTGTAATTTTCCTTCTTTGTGTTGTCCTTGCCTAGTTTTGGTATCAGGGTAATGTTGGCCTCATAGAATGAGTTGGGAAGTGTTCCATCTTCTTTGATTTTTTGGAATAGTTTGAAGAGGATAGGTATTAAGTCTTCTTTGAATGTTTGGTAAAATTCTCCAGAGAAGCCATCTGGTTCTGGACACTTGCTTTTTGGGAGGTTTTTGATTACTATTTCAATCTCTTTACTTGTGATTGGTCTATTCAGATTCTCTATGTCTTCTTGATTCAGTTTTGGGGGGTTGTATGAATCTAAGAATTTATCCATTTCTTCTAGGTTATCCAATTTGTTGGCATATAGTTTTTTTATAGTATTCTCCTATAATCCTTTGTATTTCTGCAGAATCTGTTGTAATTTCTCCTCTTTCATTTCTAATTTTATTTATTTGAGACTTCTCTCTTTTTTTCTTGGTGAGTCTGGCTAAGGGTTTGTCAGTTTTGTTTATCTTTTCAAAGAACCAGCTCTTAGTTTCACTAATCCTTTCTACTATTTTTTTAGTCTCTATTTCATTTATTTCTGCTCTGGTTTATATTATTTCCCTCCTTCTGCTGACTGTGAGCTTTGTTTGTTCTTCTTTTTCTAGTTTCAAGCTCTCTCTTTTGGAACACAGCCCATCATGTGTCCACAGTTGGCCCCCACATGACTTTCTGCAGGATGCTGAGAGAATGGGGGACCTGTGCAACCACTGGCCTTTCTGCTCATGAGTTTTACCCCAATGGTAAAGTGTATTATTGTTCAGCACATAGTATATATTTTCTTTCCCCAGCCCCTACCCCACCCTCCACCATAGAAGGAGTGTACTCGCCCACCTCATTAACATTGGACTTGGCCAAATAAATAGCTTTGGCCAACGGAATGTGAGCAGACATTTCAGTGTGCAAGTTCTAAGCAGAGGCTTTTAGAGGGATTGTCAGTCTATTTTTTTCTGCCTTAAGAACATTATATTTTGGTTGTAGGGGTGCCCTTCAGCCTGGGTCCTAGAATGAAAAGACATAGGACATAGCCACAGCACATGTTCATAGTCATTAACATACAACACAAGGAAGGAGTGAATAGCGTTGGAAGCCTCTGAGATTTTTAAGGTTGTGTGTTTCACAACTTCACTGTGATACCAGCTTTCTCCAAGTGACACTTGTGGATGTTCACCTGAGCCTTGCACATGACTGCGATGAACAGGGTGAGGGCATCAGGAACTGGCATAAGGAAACTGCTATGGACTGAACGTTTGTATCCCCTTACAATTCGTATGTTGAGCCTCTAACTCCCAATGTGATGACATTTGGAGGTGAGGCCTTCTGGACGTAATAGGTTTAGATGAAGTTGTGAGGGTGGGACCACCATGATGGGATTAGTGCCCTTGTAAGAAGAGGAAAAACTATCTCCCTCCCTCTCTCTTTCTCTCTCCATGCGCACACACCAAGGAAAGGCCATGTGAGCACGTAAAGCGAAGGCAGCTGTCTTACAAGCCAGGAAGCAAGCTCTCACCAGGAACCAAATATGCTGACACCTTGACCTTGGGCTTCCCAGCCTCCAGACTGTGGGAAATAAATACCTGCTGTTTAAGCCCCCTAGTCTATGGCATTTTGTTATAGTAGCCCTGGGAGACTAAGACAGGAATGGACTGAGAAGTGGGGTGCTGCTGGAACAAAGACTGAAAAATGTGGAAGCAGCCTTGGAGCTGGGGAATGGGTAGAAACTTGAAGATTTCTGAGGTGCATGCTAGAAAAAAATGATATCGTCAGAAAGGGATTTTCAAGGTGATTCTAGTGAGAGCTCAGAAAGAAAAGAGGAGAGCTGTAGAGAAAGTTTCCACATTCTTAGAAAATACACAAATAATCATGTACAGAATGTTGGTAAAAATGTGGATAATAAAGGCCATTCTGATGAGGTCTCAGGCAGACATGAGGAACATGGTCTGAACGATGAAGAAAAAGTGATCCTTGTTATCAAGTGGCAAGAACGCGGCTGAATTATGTTTGTGTTTTAGTATTTTTTGGAAGGTAGAACTTATGAGCAATAAAATTGGATATTTAGCTGAGGAGATTTCTACACAAAGTGTTGAAGGAGAGATTTGGTTCCTCCTGACTGCTTACAGTAAAATGCAAGAAGAGAGAAATGAATTGAAGAAGGAATTGTTAAACAAAAAGTAACAAGAATTTAAAGATTTGGAAATTCTTAGCCTATCCATATTGGAAAAAAATGAGAAATTATGTTTGGAAGAGAACACTAAGAGTGTGGCTACCCAATAAGGAGATTAGCGTGGGTGCGAATCAATGACCTGATGAGCCATCTCAGCAGAAGCCAGGAATAGAGATGGGATTATACCTGCAGAAACTGCAAGCTGGGACTAAAAGAAACAGAGAAAATAGGACAGAATGAAGGAAGGCCGCAAACACACACTTTTTCTCAAGAAAAGGGAAGAATGACACCAAAGGCAATTCAGAGACCATCAGAGTTGCCACTCCTGTCACAGGCCCAGGGGGCAGGCTAGTTCCTCCTCAGTTTCAAAGGAGGGGGGCATCTCTCTGGTTTGGAGGTTCAGCACCTCAGGGGCAGAGCCACCAGAGAGAGCCATGTGTGCATGGAGCTGAAGGGGCGGGACCATTTTGCCAAGCTGTGGGGGTGATGTTGTCACCCCAGTGGGTCTGGAGGGCACAGCATCAGACCAAAGAGGATAATTCTTGAGCCTTAAGATCTCATGGACTTTGCCTTGCTAAGTTTAGGACTTGCCTGGGACCTGTCACCACTTTCCCCCTTCAATTTCTCTCTTTTGGAATGAGAATGCCTATATGCCTGTCCCACCATTGTTTTTTGGAAACACATAACTTGTCTGCCTTGCAGGTTCACAACCAGAGAGGAATTTTGCCTCAGGATGAATTTACCTCAAATCTCACCCATATCTGATTTAGATGATATTTAGATGGGACTTTGGCCTTTAGACTTTAGAGTTGATTAAGACTGTTGGGGCTGTTGGGTGGAAGGAATGTATTTTGCATGTGAGAAAGATGTGAATTTGGAGGGACCAGGAGTGAAATGCTATGGACTGAATGTTTGTGTCTCCCCCAGATTCATATGTTGAAGCCCTACCTCCAATGTGATGACATTAGGAGGTGAGGGGTTGGGTGGGTAATTAGGTTTAGATGAGGCCATGAAGGTGGAGTCCTTATGATGCAGTCAGTGCTCTTATAGGAAGAGACCAGAGAGCTAGCTCTCTGTGTCTTCGCCATGTGAGGACACAGCAAGACGATGAGCTACCCAGTCTATAGTATTTTGTTATAGCAGCCCGGATAGACAAGACAGAACCTAAGGGCCAGATGAGGAAACATACGTTAGTTACAGATTTTCCATAAATACGCTCTATCAGATTGAAGAAGTTCCCTTCACTTTGGTGTTTGCTGAGAGCCTTTACCATGAATAGGAAAATAAATAAACAAGCTGTGGTTTAGTCACACAATAGAACACTACTCAGCAATAAAAGAGAATAAGCTACTAATACACACAAAAACGTGGATGAATCTCAGAAACATATTGAGGAAAAGAAGGCAGACACAAAATAATACCTCCCATATGATCTCATTTTTATGTAGTTTAAGAACAGACAAAACTAACCTATGGTAATAGAAACGGAATAGTGATTGCCTCTAGGTGGGGGGATTGATCGGACAGGGGCATGAACATAGATTTATGTATAATTCAACCCCCCTAAATCAACTATTTCAATTTTCCTAAGTCCTCGTGTAGTCTTTACCCATATGCCTACATATTTTATGCTGCTTTGATCATAGTGCAGATAGCACCCCAGATTCTGCTCTCTTCTCCTGATGTCACATCATAGATATTTTCCCATGTTGTTGTGTGGTCCTCGATGTAACCATGCTCAATGGCTGTAGATTGTTCTGGTAGGAACCCCAAACTTTCTGGAGTAATGGAAATGTTCTCTATTTTGTTATGGGTGTTGGCTATTCTGGACGTATATGTGTGTCAAATTTTATTGATAAACTATTATTTGTATGTATGTTTGCAATTTTATTATGATGTGCACAAGTTTGGTTTTCTTTGTAGTTAATTCTACTTGTGATTCATAGCACTCCTTGCGTCTGAAGCTTGATGTACTTTGCCACGTTTGAAAATGCTCAGTTGTTATGCCCTCAGTACGTGCTTCTGTCCACTGTTCTTTCTCTTCTCCTTCTAGAACCACAATTACACACAAGTTAGGGTGGAGGAGGCCAAAGGGGGCTCCCTCAGGCTAAACTGTCTTGGTGCCTTTTCAGCCCAATTCTCTGTATCTTTGGGGAGCCCACATATCTTCAGGTCTCCATCCCAGGGCTGAAGGGTCTCATTTCCAGATAAACAGAAAGCAACCTCTCAAAATTTGTTTTAGGGGTAAAGACAAAATCTGAGCGTCAATTCTACTCCCTGTCCCATGGAGAAGCTGCATTATAATAAGAAGTCCTTGTGCCTCAAAGGCGTCACGACCCTGAGAGGGATAGCTGCACTGACAGACTTTCAGACACCCTGACCCATGAAAGGGAGCCATCAAACAGGGCAGGTTACAGATCTTTTCCCCGTGGACAGCCACCTCACCTTCATCCTTTAACTCTATCTCATTTGGGTCAATAAAAACAGTATTTGTACATAATTTTATGGTTTAAAAGGTAGCTTCCCATATTCTATTCTGAAATTTGTATTGAAACTATTCCCCCCGCTATTGCTTTCTGATCAAATCTGACAGTCTCAGTTCAACTAAGTCAATGTTTAGACAGCATAAACATAAATATCCCCATTTCCCAGAAGTGGAGGGTGAGGTTCAGAGTGCCCCCCGTGTACTAGATGGCTTAGAGACATGATCTCACTTGATTCATCACAAGACCTGTGGGATGTGAAGCTTCTCCAGCCTGGGCAGAAGGCTCATTGGGCGGAGGGCTGGGTTCCCTCTTGGGTCTGACACAAATCCACTGCGTTCCATCACACCATGGTTCCTTAGAGTAACAGGGTCAGTAAATGATTCTAACCAAGGCTAAGAGTAAGGTTTTTCTAACCCAAATATTCTTTCCTTCCTTTTTCCCCCAGTTTTATATTTATTAAAATATTATTAAAATTATTAATATATTTATTATTTATTTTATTAAAATAATAACATGAGAATAAAGAAAAGAAAGACAAAGAGGAAGAAAAGAAAGTAATTTATGTATAATTCAATCACCCTAAACCAACTATTTAGTTTTCTTAAATCTTCTTGTAGTCTTTACCCATATGCCTACATAGTTGATGCTGCTTGATCCTAGCTCGGATATCACCCTAGATTCTGCTCTCTTCTCCTGATGTCACGTCATGGACGTTTTCCCATGTTGTTGTGTGGTCCTTGATGTACCTGTGCTCAATGACTGTAGATTGTTCTGGTAGGAACCCCAAGCTTTCTCTGCTCCTCCCCTCCCCACTCCACCTCCCCACAGCTGAACATTGGCCTTCAAGATGAGGGGCTCCGTGGCCCTCTGCGTGTTTAGAAGGGAATGCAATGCTGAGAAGTCTCTTTCCTTAATAACTCAAACTTGAGCATCAAATAAGAATGAACATGCATGCTGTTAAAGCAGTGATTTTTAAGGGCTGCTCATCCACAGGTGAGTCTATGTAAATCCCTGCTTAAAACTGCTATATTTCAGTCCAGGAGGAAATGGAAGGTAACGACTCTTTAATGCCTCCATTTGCCCGGACATTCAGCAGGGATGGCAATTTCATTTAAGGGAAAAATTCAGCAGGAATCAATTTTTCTAAATCAAATTCTAGGGTCACTGATTGTTAAGGCAGCCATGGGTGCGCTAATGATGCTATTTATAGTTTGGTTAATACGTATGCATAATAAGAGAAAATTATTTACAGAGATGATGAATTTAACATTGGGAGTGAAGCAGATTTACAGCCTGGAAAATGTAATTGCTTTTTGATATCAATTAAAGGACTGTTTCCAAAATCAATAAGAATTTTAAAGAATAGCATGAGCCTGAATGGATGATAAGTAACTTGGAAGCAATTTTAAAATCTTATAGTGAACAATTCTCTTGAGCCCCATGAAGGGCTTTATGGGCCTTTGAGGAATAAGGTAAGATTTTTTTAAAACTTCCATTGATTCAAAATGAAAGCAAAGCTTGCACACACCACTGAACTGCCACTTGTGTCGCTACATAAAGCCATGTTGGACATGGAGCTCTGGGAGTGATGAATCAGAGGGAATGAGAGAGCTTGGGAGTGGGTGCCTTATAGGCTGGATCCAGACAAGGAAACACCTGCCGAGCCTGGGGAGGGGATCGAGGCCTGGCCTCAGGGAGGGGTGGGCAGCACCTCAGCTCCAGAGCTGAGCAGTGGAAGAGGGGGTGTCCAAGAGATACCAAAGAATGAAAAGCATACAATTTTGTCATTCCACATAGACTTATCGTGCATCTACTGGGTGGAGGCACCTTGATAGGCTCTGCAGAGAGAGGGATGAATAAGAAAGGGTTTTGTCCTTGAGAGGTTCATGGACTAGAGGAGAAGGCAGATGTGCAAACAGCAACAGGACGATATAACGTTTGTTCCCATTTATG
Source organism: Tapirus indicus (assembly GCA_031878705.1). Taxonomy (NCBI): domain Eukaryota; kingdom Metazoa; phylum Chordata; class Mammalia; order Perissodactyla; family Tapiridae; genus Tapirus; species Tapirus indicus. The sequence goes on from CM062920.1 coordinate 16,693,026, forward strand.
GAGAACTTACTACGTGACAGGCAATGCAGCAGGCACTTGGCATGCACTGTCTTATTCAGTCCTTGCAAGAGGATTCCGTTTCATAGCTTTAAAAAACTGAGACAAAATGAGCTTATGCAACCTGCCCAAGGTCACCTAGCTGGCAGGTGCAAGAGCTGGAAATCGAACCCAGGCATTCTGCATTTGTTAAAGTTGCTAAAGTTGTTTCCAGTGTGGTCTGAGTCATGGACCATTGCTTTGTGCTGCCAAAGGGATGGCTATAACACCATTGGGAACCCATAAAGCTCAATGCCCAGTGCTGTGGGGCTGCCCAGGAGGAGGAACTCACTGTGCCTGGGGGAGGTGGGGAAAGGCTCAGCCAGCTGGATTTCCCAGAGACAGTGACATTTGACTAACTGTTCAAGGGTGAGTGGGCACAGGCTTGGCAAAGAACATTGAAAGGATATTTGATAAGGACATAATTGTAGCAAATGCAAGGAGGCAAACATGGGCCATGAGACAGTCTTGATACTTGGCAGGCCAGGTCATCTCAAACAATGGGTGCCATCCATGTTTTTAATGATTCCCCATAGCATTTGCCTGTGACAAAGTCCCTTGGCAAGTGGTCACTGACTGGCATCTGAAGGGTGCCTGATTCTCAACTGAACACTGGCTCAGGAATCTGAAGTCCGGGGTAAGAGTTCTGCCACTTCCTCGCTGTGTAACAACGGGCAAGTTACTCAACCTTGCTGAATCTCGGCTTCCCTGTTTATAAAATGAGGATGTAATACCTATTTTTAAGGTTTGTTGTGAGGTTTAATATGCAATACTGAATCTAAAGTGTCTGGTATGGGGCCTGGCACAGAATAAGGCTAAATAATTCTAAGAATCTATACCTATATTAATATCTGTGTCCATATGTATATTTATCTTTATCTTTTAATGCTTGTCTTTAAAGAACATATGAATCCTAGTTGCCATGACAAACCAAGTACTGTGTTGTCAACTGAGATAGAGAATCATAAGATCATACAGACTTGGAATCGGGGGACCCCTAAGACATTATCTGGCTCAGGCTTCTGGATAGTGTCTGATTCTCAGTTGAGCATGCTTTGCAGCACACCACATTTTATGTGGCATCATACCCAGTTCTAAAGATAAATTTTAAACAATAAGCAGAAGAGAGATGTGTGTCCTGATTAAGTACTCAGGCATGGAATCAGTGTGCCAAGGCCTGAATCTTGGGTCCATTAGCAGCTACCAAGAGAGCTTGTATAATTTCATAAACTTCACTGTGCCTTAGTTTCTTCAACTTTAAATGGAAATAATAATTATACCTACCTCATCAGATTCTTGGGAGGATTAAATGAGAGAATGTATGCACATCTCCTAGGGCAATGCTTGATTCATTAGTAAGTGTCCAAAAAATATCCATTAATATTAACATCAGAGCACTGCTAAATTACAACAGGTGGCTTACTTCTTCCAAAATGTTGTCAACACAATCAGTATGGCCCTACCAGCACAGCCAAAATGTATATGGATGAAGGTCTGGAATTTTCAGCAAGAGGGTTTGATCTATACTCTGTTTTCCTCATGGGCTTGCAGAACAGGACTTCCATTGATCCAGAACAAATTTAGACAAATTCTATTGGCTCAGAAATTGATCTTATGTGAGTGCTGGCTTGTCTGCCATTATGATGTTGCCAGGAAGAAATCAGCATCATCTTGGGATGGAGGAGGCACAGAAGGATCAATCCTAAAATAGCTGTAAAGAAAACCCGAGAAACAAACTATGCTGGGAAGAGCCTCACTCATCAGAGAGAGTTGATACAGCAAAGGGTCAAGGGATTGGATTCTGGAGGCACCCTGGGCAAGGCATCTTGTTTTGTTCTGCCTCAGATACCTCATTTTGCAAAATGGGGATAATTATAATACATAATTCACAAGTTTGTTATAAAGATTAAATACCTGTACACATAAAGCATTTAGAAGCTAATAAATCCCAAATACTCATCAGATATTACTGATAACACATGGATCAGGTGCAGTAAGCCTAGAAGTAGCTCCACGGGGATAGAAGTGGGAGAGGAGAGGATAGGAATTCTTTGTCTCTGATTTCTCACACCGTTCTAATAACATCACTTTTTGTTAGTCTAGTTCTTTGCAGACAGCATATACTGAGGGCCAGCTGTGGGCTCAGCAGGGTGCAAGATTCTTTAGAGGACCCACAAGGAGGAGCAAGAAGAGCAGGCATCATTTTCACCTCCAAGGAACTCTCCATGTGAAAGGAAGACACTCCCATGCCGAGTACACTTATATGGTGTAGACATTTAGCATTGCACTAGCTCAGGCAAGGAGAGAGCAGGGGCTGGATAGACACTCTGCTCTAAGCAAAAATCCAGGAGTGTTTGAGGATGTTCCAGGTAAGAGGATGTCAGAAGCAAAGTCAGAGAGGCTTGACCTATTGTGATAAGTTGGGGGAGGGGTGAAGAGACCAATCTGGCTGAAAATGGGGGGTTCAACTTAAGGTGCTGCTGTAGATCCATTGTCGGCTGGGCAGAGATTCAGCTGGTGCCTGCCGTAGGGCCATACTTGTTGTTAAAGCACTGAAATCTGCCCACATACTGTCATCAACTGGGGATAACCTGCCCCAGCTCCCACACACAGAAGTCCCCCAAACCCAGAACTAAAGATTAATGCTCAGCACTATAGGGGGCCTCCAGGGCCATCCTACTCTATCACTATGGCCAGTGACCAATTCTGGTTGGTCGGTGGAAGACCACCCTCCTTACCAGTACACTGAGGACCTCGAGGGCCAGGCTGGGGAGATTGCGCTTTATTCTGGAGACAAAAGAGACTCAGTGGCAGTCTACTATCTTAAAAAATTCTCTCTGTTTTGGAAAGGCATAGTGGGGCAATGCCTTCCGCTGCATGGACATTTGCCCCCTCCAGACTCAGCCACAGGCATTTGCTCTTTCCCACAGGTTTCCCATGGGCTATTTGGGCCCGATCAACCATGCGATTGATGCCCACACTGAGGTACCCACACCAGCACAAGACAACAGAGCTGCTCGTTGTCCTTCCTCCGATCCCATTTTCACCACTGTGACGGCTAAGAAGTCACCTCTCCCATCCTTTACAATGGATATTGGTGGTCATGTTGGATCTGCCTCTGCCTTTTACTTTCCCTGTACAAATAGTTGGTTTGTTCTGCTAATTCTTTCTCAACAATTTTTCTTGTGTGTTCTTTTGTCTCTCCAACCTCAGGGCTGCTCATCTCCCTGACTGGTCCCGTACAAACCTCTTGACAAGTTAGCACATCTCCTGTGGCTGAATCCTCTCTTACCATTAGCCACTTTGTTCTTGTCTCCTAACCTTGCTCCAGGGACACAGGGTGGGGGCCTAACAGGGAGGGAATGCAGACGCTGGTTAGTCCTAAGTTGATGCATCTGTTGATGAGGAAGACGGCCCTGAGGAAGTGCTGATGTGCTAGAGAATGGCTTGGGCCAATTGGGAAAGCTTCCTTGAGGACAAATTGGAAATTGATTCCTGATACTTTTAAATTGAAAGAGGGAAGTGCTCTTTGTTTTCTTTAAATAAGTCTGGGTAATTTTATCAAGGAGGTTGATTACATTGGAAATTTTGATTGATTGAGAAACATAATTATTTCAATTCAGAAATATACAAAATTACATTGGTTAAAACAATCATTTTCCTATCTTGCGTTTAAACAGATTATAGGATTCTTTGTTCCCTTCTCTATAGATGATTATTGAGCAAAATCTGAATCTCCCAGCTGCTTGATTTGCTTCTTTTTTGGACTCAAGGCACACAATCAGTGCTATTTCTTCTTTCCAGCACTTCAGGGCCAAGCAGTTTGAAGAAGTCCAAGATAGAGTTTTCTGGCAAATCCTTTGAGGAACTACCGAAAGGATGATCAGAAACCATCTCCCAGATAAACAGAGGGCTCAGAAAGAAGGTGATGGTGGGTCACAAGTTTGCCTTTTTATATATCAAGCCTGAAGTTTTCTGATGCTATAATTTTCTGCTCGTGGCCTCTGTCACCTCCCCAGCCCAGTCCCCATCACCTGAATTCTGCCTGAGCCTCTACAAGCATTTTCAGCCACTCCTCCCATGTTGGCTCTCATTTTTTCCTATATGTTATTCGTGTTACCTCAACCCACTTACAAACTCCTTGAGGTCTTGGAAGCTCTAGCCCACCAAGGTACCGAAAGAAGGGGTCCACAGGTCCTCCATGACAATTTGTTCGTTGACATTTACACTGATGGGAAATGGTCCCTCTTGAAGGGAATTCAATCCGAGGAGATTGATTCTATATGTTGAACCACTGTGGCCAATGAAGAGAAGACTGTCTTCTTTGCTGCAATTATATTGTTACTGTCTTTGCATAAATGGATGACTGAGGGTGTGACTCCACATATGTATCACCTCGGAAAGCTGACATCAATAATCTGGACAGGTGCCAAGGAGACATAACTGGGTGCTCCATGGGACAGCCTGCCCAGGGCAGAGGAAGAGAGGCAGGGCAGCATCCCAGTTAAGCACCCAGGCCCTGAGGTCAGGCTGCCTGCGTTTGAAACCTGATTCTGCCATCAATTTTCTGAGCACAATTGGCAATGATTTTAGACATTCCTTTGCTTCGTAGTAAGCAATCAAATAATGGTGCTGAGGACAAGAACCCAAAGGACAGAAGTTATTGCTGGAAGTCCCCTTGCAGAAGATAATGAGGACTCCATCTGCTAGTATCCAGAAACTGGTTTTCCTGGGACTCTTGTGAAACTACTTCAGATCTCTGTTTAAAAAGCCTCGCAATGGTCTGTTTCAACGTGTTTATGTGTCTTGGGGATTATCAGGTAAGGTAAGTCCTCTAACACTGTTCTGTTTAAAAATTGCTTTCGTTATTCTAGGTATTTTGCGTTTATATACATTTTAGAATTTGTATCAATTTATATAGAATTTACATATAAATTTTGGCTTATAAATTTCTACAAAAATGCCTACTGGAATTTTGACTGAGATTGCATTGAATATGGGGAGAATTGCCATCTAATAATATTGACTCTTTCAATTCACAAAATAAAACAATATGTTTTTCTATTTATTTAGGTCTCAATTTCTCTTAGCAACATTTTGTAGTTTCAGGACAGAGGTCTGGACCTCCTTGTTAGACTTTTCCCTATATATTCCATATTTTTTTGGTGCCACTCTAAATGGATTTTTAAAAATGTCACTTTCCGCTTGGTTGCTGTAGGTGTATAAGAATAAAATTGCTTTTGCCTATTGACCTTGTAACCTACGACCTTGCTAAATTCATTCATTAATTTTAGTAATCATAGCTTCCCTGGTATTTTCTATGTGAACAATCATATCATCTGCAGATAGGGAGAGTTCTACTTCTTTCTTTCTCTTCAGTCTGTGTTGATTTTATTTTCTTGCCTTAACACAATAGACAGGACCTCCAGAAAGGTGTGAATAGATGTGATGAATGTCGGCATCCTTGCCTTGTTCCCTGTCTCAGGGGTAAAGCATGAAGTCTCTCACCATTAAGTATGATGTTAGCTGTTTTTTGTTTGGTTTTGCTTTGTTTTTGGATATAGATGCCCAGGTTGAAAAAGTTCAATTCCTAGTTTGATGAGAGATTTTTTAAAAATTATGAATGGGTGTTTAATTTTGTCAAATTCTTTTTCACATTTAATGAAATAGTCCTGCATTTTTCTCCCTTAATTTTTTTAACACAGTAAATTGTGTTGATTGATTTGCACATGTTAAACCAACCTTGCATTCTTGGAAGAAGCTCTACTTGGTTATGATGTATTGTCCTTTTTTATATATTGTTGGATTCAACTTGCTAATATTTTATTAGGGAGTTTTGCATCTATATTCATGAGAGATATTGGCCTGTAATTTTCTTTTCTTTGTTATGTCTTTGCTAGGTTTTGGTATTAAAGTTACACTAATCTCAGAAAATAAGTTAGCCATTGATCCTTCTTTGAAAAACTTGTGTAATAGTGTTACTTTTCTCTTCATTGTTTGATAGAATTCACCAAGGAAACTGTCTGTACTGGTTTCTTTTTGCTGCTGTAACAAATGACCACAAACTTAGTGGCTTAAAACAACACAAATTTATTATGTTACAGTTCTGGAGGCCAAAAAGCCTGATGCGGGTTTCACTGGGTTAAATTCAAGGCATAAGCAGGGCTGTATTACTTTTTGGAGGAAGATTCTATGGGAGAATCTGTTTTCTTGCCTTTTACAGCTTCTTGAGGCTGCCTGCATTCTTTAGTTCATGACCCCTTCCATTTCCAAAGTCTACAGTGGCCAGTTGAGTCCTCCTCAGATTGTATCTCTCTGATGTTGACCCTCTGCCTCCCTCTTTCACATGTAAGGACCCTTTGTGATTACATTGGCCCACCTGGCTAATCCAGGATCCTCTCTCTACCTTAAGGTCAGCTGATTAGAAATATTAATTCTATCTACAACTTAATTCCCTTTTGCTAAAACATAGTCACAAATTCCAGGGATTCAGATGTAGACATCTTTGGAAAGTCATTATTCTCCCTACAATACCATCTCAGCCTAAAGTTTTCTTTGTGGGATGTATTTAATTCTTTTTTCCAATTTTTAAAAATAAATATAGCAGTATTCAGCTTTTCTTTTTCTTCTTTTATCAATTTTCATAAGTTTTATTTTTCAGAAAAATCCTCCATTTCACCTAAATTGTCAGATTTGTTGGCCTAAAGTTGTTTGTGGTATTCTCTTTTTATTCTTTTCATGCATGTAGGATCTGTAGTGATAAACCTTTTCATTACTAATTGGTGATATTTATTCTTTCTCTTTTTTGCTTCATCTATTTAGTTAGAGTTTGCCAATTTTATTAAACTTTTCAAAGAACCAGATTTTTGCCATGTTAATTTTCTCTATTTTTTGCCTGCATTTTATTTCATTAATTTCTGCTGTTAGCCTTTATTCCCCTCCTTCTACTTACTTTGGGTTTACTTTGCTCTTCTTTTTCTAGGTTCTTAAGTTGAAACTCTAGGTAACGGATTTTAAGTCTTTCCTTTCAAGTACAGCTTTACTTACATGTGTCAAATTTTGATGTGCTGCATTTCTGTTTTTTTCAAAAAGATCATTGCATCCATTGGATGCTATGGATTTCCTGTCTCCTTAAGACGCTTCTTAAAAACCAGAATCTGAAACAGGGGTATTGCTGCACACCAAAGTGATTTTGAATGGGACCATTCCCTTGAACTTAAAAAAGACACTAGCCCTAAACCAGAGGACTTAGTTCAGTAGCTATTATTTCCTTGCCCGCAAAATATTTCTTGAGAGAAAGAATTCTCTAATTGTTTCAAGTGTGCTCCAGTTATTGACCCTCTGAGTCTAATTTGGTTGGAAATCATCTCGTAAATAATCTGGTACCTCCCTTCTAACTAAGGCGAATTATGAGAATCAGCTTTACCAGTGTCTCCTGAATGCGTATGTCTCCACTCAGCTGGGACTGACTTTGTTTTTCCTGGCACCTATTTGGACTACTTCACTGTGCTAAATGGGATGTACATGGGCTCCTGGACTAGGTATGTGCTGGGAGGGAATGATGCAAAGTCGAGTCCACAGGGGGTGGAACTTTCTGAGTAGATAAGGTGTAAAGAAGGGGAAAGCATGTGAGGCCGGAAGTAAGCATCTGGGTTTTATCACAGCTCTGCACAGCAAGGAGATGTGAGAGCAAGTCTCTTCTTTTCTCTGAGTCCATCCTGCTGAAAGCATGGGCTGTGTGGTCCTCAGAGCGGAGTGTGGATGTGAAAGTCCCTTACAGGCTACCTTGTGCTGAGTGACTCTTATCTGGTGTGGCTCTCTGTTTAACCTCCCCACCCCCTGGCCCCTATTTCTCCAGCAGATCTTGCTTTTTTCTTACCTGCAGGTCTGGCTTCATAAGTATGCACCCTGTGCAGTTGCCCAGGACCCCACACTCAGAATGGCCTGCACTTGGTTTAATGCTCTACTCTCACCGTTTTGAAATTCTTAGTCATTTTTAGCAAGGGGGCCCACATTTTCATTTTGCACAGGGTCCCACAAATTCTGTAGTTGAACCTGTTTACCTAGATAGTCCCTTGAAGATAATGCAGTGATTTGGCAAGAAAAGGGTATAGCAAGTCTCCAGGGGCAAAGCTCACGAGTGGTCACAGACACAGCTGGGTGCAGTTTGGGATGGTGTGTCACGTTTCCATGCCTCATTGAAACAACTTCCGGTGGCACCTCCCCGACCTCCGTACCTCCTTGTAAGGAGAATTTTTGGAAGGCTAAATCATATTTTCCCGGATATTCCTCACCATACACCTGCCCCAACAACTCCCCCAGTACTCATTCACATCCAGCAACCCAAGAATCAACAGCATCCATATGGTGCATCCTCTATAAATGAAAGCTCTTTTAATTAGTGATGGGACACCTCAAATAATTTCAGCAGATGCTTCCATTCCATGCAAACAGGCACATGTCTTTGCAATTGGACAATATTGTTCTAATTATATCATAGCCTGCAGCCTAATTGGGTCTGCCTCTTAGACAGTCTTTCTGAGGGAGAGTACGTGGGTTGGGGAGATCTATTTTATTCACTCTCCCACACACACAGGCTATGATATCTCCTTTCAATATTTTATGTTTGCTAGCTGTTTTTTCTTTTGTTTTGTTTTTTACTATTTTGATTTCCAAGTGCTTTCTACAGTCAGGAAAGGAGGAACGGGAAGGACATAATTATTTGGCGCTAGAATGGATGAGGAGAGGAGTCTCTAGGATTTTTCTTTTTATAATTTCCTTTAAAAGAATGGATCTACCTCTTCAAGGAGGCTGCAGAGCATGTGATGCAGAGATTCCTTTCACTCTCCCCAATATCCTGGGATTCTGTGGCAGAGAAGACAGGGCCATTTGCTATAATTAAAGCTCCCATAGGAGGGGTAGGAGAGAGTGTGGTCTCTGAACAGACTGGGTTTGTATCTGGAGGCGTCAGCATGGTTCTGCGTAGTTCTTGGCATAAAGCGTGAGAGGGACCTGCAGGCTCGCCATGCTTGGGAAGGTGCATGGTCTGGGTCCATGAGATGCTGGCTGTGGTTGTTCATGAAATATTTCTACCTTCACCTCCACCTTCTGAGAACACATTAGGACCACGCTTTTGTCCTTCTTTGAGGGCTTCTATATGACGCTTCCTCATGGGGCCAAATGTGCTTCTGTATGGGGCGGGATGATTTACTTTGGCCAATGAAATATGAGCAGGCATGAATTGTATCCCTTCAAGAGCCAGACTTCCTTCCCACTGCGGTGTTGGTCATGGAACCACATGTCAAGATGAAGTCTCTGTCACTCTGGGTCCCTGAGTGTCTAATCTCAGCAGAACCCTCCTATGGGTTTAAGACATTTTTGTTGTATTCCACCACTGAGATTTTGAAGTTGTTGGTTGGTGCAGCAAAACCTGGCCTGTCCTGACTAATACAATAGTGACTAGAGCTAGCCCAGTTTCACTCTCTGGGGAGTTCCCACAGGGGACTGATCTGAGGAAAATAGGGGCTCCCAGAGGAGCAATCTAGGGGTGAGCAATACTGAAACAAACAAAAGAGGGCCTACTGCCATACATCTATCTTAGGAATGCTTCTCTCCCATTCTGGTACTTAGGAATCACCAACCAGGAGGCTCGTGGGCTATTTTAGGCAAGAAAGAGCAGCTAGATTCTGGAGCAGGGAGGCACAGAGAGGATGACCCATGTCAAATTGAGGAACACACTGAATGAAGCTGTGGTTGAGGCTACAGGAGAACCCAAAGCCTCCAGGCAGCTCGGAGAGCCTTGTCCTCCCTGCTGACCAAGAGCGGGTCCTATCCTTTGCACTTTGGCCTAGCACTCAAGCCAGGCTGTGTTGAGGTGCGGCTGGAGGATGCACCGAGATGTCTCGATCTCGGTAGAGGTAGAGGTGTCCTGAGGATGGCTGAGCTTGTTTCCCCTCCCTCTTGGTTGCGTAGGTCCATGAATGCTTGGTGAATGGTCTACCAATCTGGTAGACTCACTTGCTTTCTTGGTCATCCTCTGATGACCCCCAGGGCCTCAGGCAAGCTCAAGGTTCAACTTCCCCACTCCTGCCTCACTTTACCTGACGTTGCTCTGGGAACCACCATTAATGAAGCCTGTGCTTACAGGAAACATGATCTGGGCCTCAGACAACCAACTGAACAAGAGAGTGTTTTGAACATCTCTCCATCTGTAAGATGGGGCATTGTGAGGATTGGTAATATCCCCTGAGTGCCTCAAACTTTTTTTCCAGAGCAGGAATAAACAAAAATGAAGGAAAATAAGAAAGAAAGCAAGATTCTTATTTCAAACTTCTTCCACCACACTGTTCAATCAGCTTTATTACCATGATAATAAAAATAATGAAGTTAAACTTAGATAAAATCAAGGAGACATGGTAGCTTTTACTTTACGTGGCCCCAAACACATTTAAAATGGTCTCTCTGAGTAAATACTCTAGGCTGAGTCTCACCCAGCCCAGAGGGCTTCTTGTCCTGCCCACTGACGGTGGAACGCTGAGAGGACAGGTCTTCAGCAGTGTGGGCACCACCACCGGCCTCTGAGCTGTTTCTTCTCCACACTGACTCAGGTGTACTGCCAAACTGTTGTAAAAAGGAGCCCAGAAGCCTTCTTCAGTCCTGCCCAGAGGCAGGGGGCTGCATGAGATGACCTCTCAAGGGATCTTCCAGCTGAAGGAATAATGCATAATTAGGATAAAACCCAGCAAACTATAGGAATTTAAACTTCCATGCATTTCCTGTCTGAGAGGACATTCAAAGAAGGTAAGTTGGGGCAATATCCAAGTGATTGAAAATATTTGGCAAATGTGCAGCACGGACACACAGAAATGCTAATGGTGTCAGGAAATCATTGCCACTGAGTTTACTTTGCACTTGGTCTCTGCCATCGGGAGCTCACTGTCTGGTGGGGGAGACAGACAAATATCTCCCAACACTGTGATCAGGGCAGTGTTACAGACGTGTCCAGCTGCTGTGAGTGGTGCTGATGGGCAGGGTTCTGACTCTTTGGACAAATGGACCTCAGTCTGGATCTTGGAAGAACTGGAAATTAAGTGACAAGAGTGTGAGAGAGCAGCATCCCCAGTACTGCAAATGCTTTCCTCTGGCAGGATGGGGCCCTGGAAGGGAGTAGCAAGAGGGAAATCTGGAGAGGGCCAGGGGTCAGGTACAGAGGACTGAATGTGCCAGCGAGGGATTGTAGATTTCCTCCGGAAGCAGCGGGAAGCTGGGGAAAGATTTTAAGCAGGGGAGAGGCATGGTCAGATGAGAAATCTCTCCCTCCATCTTTGGATGGAGAATGACTGGAGGACAGTGACATTGGTGAAGGTAATCCTGTAGGAAGTTCCTGTACCAGACCAGGTGAGAGATGGCCAGGCCTGAGGGGGCAGGGAAGCAGGAACAGAACCTGGGGGATTCAGGACGAAAGGTGAACACACACTTTTGCCTTTGCCCTTTCTCAGGGAAGAAGCACGCCTTACTAGCGAGACTGTTGATGTCGGGCCTGGACGTGCTTCCCCAAAACAAATGCATCTGTGGGTTTGTTCGGGATTCATTTCAGCAACAACTGCATTGGTGGGATTTCAAATGCCCTCAGCCCACTTACTCTCTGAGCAGTGGCTTCCCTCAGCTGAGAAGCGGTTCCCAGCTGCCAGGCCTCTGTGGCTCTCCTCACTGTCCCACAACAGGGTCCCCAGCAATGGCTGCTGTGCTGCTCTTGTGCCCTGGGCTTCAGCTCTGCTTCACAGCAGGCACTTTGAGATCTGGAGCATCAGCCCGCCCGGCTCCAGTCTGCAGGTTCGGCTACCTAGAGGAAGCAGCAGGGGGTGATGCTGAACATCCCAGGTCAAGAAACTGGGTTCCCATCCGGATCGGCCACAACTTTCCCTTTCCCTGGGCCTTGTTTTTCATTTCAAGGAAATGGGGAGCTCAGCCTAATGATCCGTCAAGCTTCTTTTAGTGCAGTGATTCTCACACTGTCGCGTGCATCAGAGTCTTCTTGGGCTTGGTAAAACACAGGTGGCTGGGCCCCACCCCCAGAGAGTCTGATTAGTGGGTCTAGGGTGGGGCCTGAGAACATGCATTTCTAACAAGCTCCCAGGGCATGCTGATGCTGCTGGTCTGGGGACCAGACTTTGAGAACCATGTTTTTCCTCCTCACATTCTCTGAGAGCAGTGTTTAGTCACGCCATCTGGGTCCCTCCGCCCTTTAAAACAGAGAAAGCAGAAGAACTGTCCTAATTCAGTTGGTGAGTGAGGGATCCAGGTTGACTCTCGCACATGGGTGCTGAGCAGTGTTCTCCTGCCTTCTGGGTCTGGGAATGCTCTGAGGGAAGTGGGCATGGTTGGGAGAGGCTGGGAGAGACTGGGAAATCGGGATGAAGTCAGGGCAGATGCGAGCCCTGAGATCTCCTGAACTGACCTGCAGAGCTGCATGGTCACTTTGCATGCTCCTTCATCCCCTAATCGGTCTCATCTCTCCTGATATGTGGGAAAATCAATGGCTGCATGGTATTAGAAAAGCCATCCAATTGCCCTCACCTGCCACCAGGTGACACCTGATATTGATTTAGCTTATGAAAGTGATTCACCGGTTTGCTAAAGCCTGGAAAAGATCAAATGTTACGAGCCTCATGATCCTGTCTTCCTTCTCTGCTCTCAGCCAGCACCACAGGAGGTAATTGGGAAATAATAGACTGAAGGAGCTTTTTTGGTGTGCTCACAAGGAGAACAAAATACAGGAGAATCATATCATTGGGAGAGCAGGGATTTTAGTATCATTCGTTTTTATTTAGGGCAATTTTCTCTTTAAGTGCAACATCCTCCAGACTTGACCATTATAGAACAACAATTTTAACACAACCAGTAAATCAAAGAAAAAAATTACCATGGAGGGAAGCTTTTTACAGATGTTCTGATGGTTATGTACCAGGCAGGTAGCTGAGAGCTGGGAAAGGCTAGAGTCTGCCAGAGAGTCTGTGCTGAGGCTGCCCAGCCCCTTGGAGGAAACTCTCTCTCTTTCTAGTAGGGGAAGTAGTGGTAATAAGACAAATATTTACTAGCTTGTGACTCCAGGCAGTTTCAATGTCTCTGAGTCTTGATTTATAATAATAAATTACTTGTTTGGTAGGCTTGTTGTATAAACTGAAATAATGAAAAGTGGCCAGTGCCCGTCAGCAAGTGTTAGGTGTTGCTGTCACTATTGTGACAGCGTTAGAAGTAGCAGCAGTGGAAACGGCAGCTGTAGCGGGAGGGCGGGGCTTCCATTTATTGAATGCTGTGACACGGCAGTGATTTGTGGCCTCCGTATCGTTTTGTTTTCTTGGACACACAGGAAGACCACACGCCCCAGCTTCCTTTGTAGTTAGTTTAGACCGTGTGACAGAATCCTGACCGGTGGGATGCGGGTGGAAGTGATGTTATTAGCTGGCTCCTGGCTCGCACTTACATTTTACAAAATCCTCCAAACCTTTCTTTCCTGGCTGCATTGACCTTGAGATCACGTATTCCGTGTGTTTTAGCTACAAGCTGGAGGAGGGCTATCACACCTGCATGACAATTTATGTAACAAATAAACATTTTCATGTTAAGACCCTGAGACTTGACAGTGTATTGTTACTGCAGCATTGCTTATACTGTCCTGACAAACACGAGTGTCTACTGTGTGTGAAATAGTACATTAGACGCATGAATACACAATATGACCTCATTTAATCTTCCCAGAAACACTGAAAGTCTGCTGGGCCCCTCCCCTGCTGCTCCTGCCTCAACTGCCCTCTGCAAATGTGATTTGTGTTGCTGTCTCCCATACCACAGAGAGCTGCTGTCGATGGGAAAGAAGGGTTTCTAAAACTGGCTACTATTTTGCCTAGAATTTCTTTTTCTTATTAGTGGAGGACAGATCTGCCTTTATTTAACCATTAAGGAATTTTGTGGTCTTAATCATGCAAGTTCCAGAATGGGATCTCTGTTGATAGTTCATGATTACCATATCTTATTTCTAGACTGTTCCTTTTATCATTTTGTGCAATCATTTTTACTCCTATTAATTATTTTGCCATATATAATAACTAGAGTGAAATGAATATTTCTACATTGCTTTCTTTTGTTTAAAATTGATTAAATGCTGTTATTGGACAGGCCTTCACTAACTTCCTCTATAAAATAGTATTCCCAGTTACTCTAGAGTCCCCATATCTTGCTTTTACATATTATATATGTGTTCATTGTTTATTGTCTATATCTCCTCACCACTAGAACGTATGTGTGTCAATACCTACAATTGAGGTTTTCATAGATTCACATGCAATTTTAAATAATACAGAGAGTTCTCTTGCACACTTTACCCAGTTTTCTCCAACATGTTGCAGAACTATAGTATGATATCACACCCAAGATATTGACATTGATACAATCCACCAATTGTATTCTTGTAATATTGTATTCACAATATCTGTATTCAGATATCCATGGTTTTACTTGCACTCGTGTGTGTGTGTGTGTGTGTGTGTGTGAATTAAGTTCAATGCAATTTTATGTAGGCTTGTGTATCCACCAGTACATCAAGATACTAAACAGTTCCTTGGGGGCCGGCCCAGTGGTGTAATGGTTAAGTTCACAGGCTCCAATTCAACAGCCCAGGGTTCACGGGTTCAGATCCTGGGCAGGGACTTACACACTGCTCATCAAGCCATGCTGTGGCGGCCTCCCACATACAAAATAGAGGAAGATTGGCACAGACATTAGCTCAGGGACAATCTTCCTCAAGCAAAAAGAGGAAGATTGGCAACAGATGTTAGCTCAGAGCCAATCTTCTTCACCAAAGGAAAACAAAAGATACTAAACAGTTCCATTACCACAAGGATTCCTTCTGTAGACCTTTGATAACTACCTGTTTCCCTTCTAACCCCCCCCTGCAACCTGTAATCTATCCTCCATTTCTAAATTTTTTTGATTTCAAGTATGTTATGTAAATGAAATCATAGAGTATGTAATCATACAGTATGCGATTGGCTTTTTTCAAAAAAAGTAACATTCACGTAACATAAATTAACCATTTTAAAGTACACGATCCAGTGGTATTTAGTACATTCATAGTGTGCAACCATCACCTCTACTAGATCTAAAATATTTTCATCACTCCAAAAGGAAACCTGTGCCTATTAAGCAGTCACTCCCCATTCTCGCCTCCCCCCAGTCCCTGACAACCGCTAATCTGCTTTATGTCTCTGTGGTTTCACCTCTTCTGGATATTTTGTATAAACGGAATCATATAATACATGGTCTTTTGTGTCTGGCTTCTTTCATTTAGCGTAATGTTTCTGAGGTTCATTCATGCTGTAGCATGTATCAGCAACTTCATTCTTTTTTATGACTGAATACTGCTATCTCTATTGTATGGATAGACCACATTTTTGTTTATCTTTTATCAGTTGATGGACATTTGGGTTATTTCCATCATTTGGCTATTGTGAATAGTGCTGCTATGAACATTCATGTACAAGTTTTTGTTTGAAAATCTGTTTTCAATTCTTTTGGGTTTTTACCCGGGAGTGGAATTGGTGGATCATATGATAATTCAATGTTCAACTTTTTGGGGAAGTGTCAAATTGTTTTCCACAGCTGCTGCATCGTTTTACATTCTCGCCAGCAGTATAAAGCATTCCAAATTCTCTACATCTCCACCAACACTTGTTATTATTTGCTTTTTGATTATAGCCATTTTAGTGGGTGTGAAGTGGTCTCTCGTTATGGTTTTGATTTGCATTTCCCTAATGATTAATGATGTTGGGTAGCTTTTCATGTGCTTGTTGGCCATTTGTTTATCTTCTTTGGAGAGATATCTATTCAGATCTTTTGTCCATTTCTTAATTGAGTCGTTTGTCTCTTTGTTGTTTATATATTGGATACTAGACATTTATCAGATATATTATTTGAAAATATGTTCTCCCATTTTGTAGGTTATCTATTCATTTTTTTAATAGTGTTTTCTGAGGCACAAAAATGTTTGATTTTGATGAAGTCCAATTCATCAATCTTTTTCTTTTGTTGCTTGTCCTTTTGGTGTCATATCTAAGATTATGGATTATTATCCACTGCCAAATCCAAGATTGTAAAAATTTACCCCTAAAGTCTGCCTATATTCCTTGGTCTGGCACATTCCTTCACATTCAAAGCCAGCAGTGTAGCATCTTCTCTCCTCTCTGACCTCGGCTTCTATCCTTACATCTTCTCTCTGACTCTGATCATCCTCCCTCCTTATAATGAGGACCCTTGTGATTATATTGGGTCCAGCTGGATAATCCAAGGTCATCTCCCCATCTCAAGATCCTTAATTTAATCACATCTACAAGTCCCTTTTACCTTGTGAAGTGACAAACTCACAGGTTCTGAGGATGAGGACATGGGCATCATTGGGGGCCATTATTTAGCCTACCACAACTGGTACCAACATTTTACCACTTCCACTGAAGTGTGGAAACTCCACTTCCATTTAGATCACTTTGCCTTCTCCACTTTTAAATATCATTGTCTTGGGCATGAGATGCTGTTATAATTTTTGTTTCAATCATCTATTATGATTTATAAAACTCATGAGGAAAACTTCTATTGTACATACCCATATTTCTGCTGTTTTCATTGTTCTTCTTTACTGAAACTCCAAGATTCTTTGTTTTTTCATTTCCTTTCTGTATGAAGAAATTTTTTACCCAATCTTTAAAGATATATTTGCTAAGGAGAAATTAAAAAAAATTTTTTTGTCTGAGTAGGTTTTTATTTCCTTTTCATTCCTGAAGGATAGTTTCACCGATATTGAATTTGCAGTTTACAATTCTTTTTCCTTCAGTACTTAAAAAAAATCTCATCCCCCGTCTTTCTGGCCTCCATGGTTTCAGATGAGAAATCCACTGTCATTCAAATGGGTCTTCTCCTACAGGTAACATGTTCTTTCTCTCTGGCTGTTTTCAAGGTTTTTTCTTTATCTTTATTTTTAAACAATTTAATTCTAATGTGTCTTGGCATAGATTTCTTTGAGTTTATGTTTTTTGAGGTTTACTTAGCATCTTGGATCTGTAGGTTCATTTCTTTCACCAAATTTGGCAAGTTTTCAGCCATGATTTCTTCAAAGACTCTTCCAGCCCCACACTTTCCTCTACACCTGGAATGGCATTCACTCTATTTAGGTTTAGCATGGAGATCTTGGCTTGCTTTTGAAGGCTGTGGTTCTGAAGGCAGATGAATTAATCAACGACTTTGTGGTGTTATTTGGTCTATGTAGTGTATCTGGTGCCACTGGGGTTTCCACTGGTCCTTGCTGGTGCTGCCTTAGGGGGGGCAGAAGGGACTTCCTCAGGTGGGATCACCAGGCATCTCTAGGTGGGGGAGGGGTATAATGGGATCCCCCTACCAGTGCCCCTTCACTCTTCTCTTCCTTACCCCTTCCCCATCCCTGGGTGTCCGTGGGTGGAGGAGGAGAGTCTTGGGCTCATGGGGACAAAGAGGCTTCCCAGATCAGGCCACCTGCTGTAACTGTGTCTCTCCTGTTGGCTCCATCTGCCCACACCTTATATCTCTTTGTGGAAAAGGGGAATCTCAGGCCTGAGGAAGAAAGAGAATGTCCCCCAGCTGTTTATTCTGACAGGGCTCCCAATCAGTTCCCCTTGCCAGTGGGGTTGGGCTCACCTGATGTTGTCAGAGGGGCTTGTTCTACTGCTAGGTTGGGGGCTGGGAAATGCCAGGTCTGGGTAGCGTTCCTGTGTTGGGTGCGGGGTGCAAGATGCCCCACCTATGTGTTGTTTCTCTAGTCTTGAAGTCCCAAACCAGTTTACCTTTCTTTTACCACCTTTCAGAATTCTTCTTTGGTTGTCTCTTGCTCCATTTCCAGGATTTATAGCTGTGCTTAGCAGGGAGGGGATGGGAAAAACAGGCTTACATACACCACCTTGTCTGGACCAGAAATGACTCCACCATTTTTTTTTTTTTTATTTCCTCATCTTCATTGACTTTGGTCTCTTCTATTGGAATTCCTGTCAACTGCATTTTGGACTCTGTTTTCTTCCTTCTGTTTTAAAAATCTCAATTCTTTTATTTTCCATCTCTTTTTGCTATGAAAGATTTTTTTTATCTTCCTATTCATTATTTTGGTTTTCATTGATGTTTGTTTATTTTTTTCCTGCCCTGCTATTTAATTTTTATTTTAAATTTTAATATTTTCCCCCCTCCCCGATTGTTCCTTTTCTTAAATGACTCTAAGAATCCAAGTAAGAAGGACAATTGTTAAATTGCTTTCATTTCCTTCATTTCTTTACTTTAATTATTATTGTTGTTGTTTTGGTTCATTTTGTCTTCCCCTTCATGATGTTGATTTTTCTTAAAGGCCTTGTGATCCCTGGCTGACTCTTAACATTGATGAGTGACAGACAAGGCTGTTTGGTCCAGATGGCACACAAGGACACTTTGCCCCTGTGTGCAAGGCTTTGGGGGATGTGCTGATGTTGAGCTTGGGCAGACAAGCAGGTTCACGATTCCCAGCCCTGCCTAAACCCATTGGCCTTGACCTTTGTCACAGCCCTTTACTGTAGTTTAGTCTTGAATGGAGCTGCCTCTATTTCTGTTTGTTGGTCTGCTGAGGAGGTTGGGAGATGCTTGGTCTCTCCTCTGTACTTTCTCCAACATCCACATGTGGGCCTCGGGGCCAGCCAGGTGCAGCATCCATGACTCATTTGTGACTCAGGAAGATACAGGGCCAACTAGCCCAGAGGATAACACCCAAGTGGAATACTAGCAGGGTGCTCTCCCCAAGGGTTGTGCAAGTTGATCCAGTGGGTGTGCAAAGAAAAGCTTAGACCTTTTACTGACATGAATTTTATTGAAAATATGAAAGACAGTAAGGCTTACTAATTTTAACATATAGGTTGTCATTCCTGAGATAAGAATAGGAGTTCCTTAATCCACTTGTTTGATTGTCTTGTGATGAATTACAGTTTATATCTTCTTGGTTAAGGAGATTTATGGATAATACATTCCATTAAAAAAATTTAATCCTGGCAAAATGGTTAAGTGATTAAAAATTCTGGCTAGAAAAGGTGACTCAAGGAGAATTTAGAAAATGCCAACAGGAGTAAACAACTGGAGAATAGCAAAGCCGATACTTCTAAGTTTCATTCACTACGTTATGTGATGAAAATAATGATGATTTTATGAGATCCGATGAGAATTTGCTCCCTAACATTCAAAACTATCATGAAGACTGTTTGGAAGATGAAGTCTCACTCACAATCATTAATGATTAATCTTACCTAAATATAAATTGTGTTGAGATATTTGCTAATGAGTGTAGTGTATGTATATAATTTATAAATAAATAAATTTACATAAATTGTGGGTGTATGCTAATTTTTTTAAATGATAAGAGTATGTGACTCAAAATAATTTGGAAACCACTGCTGTAGATAGTCCTCCAACTAATAATTCTGATTATCACATTACAGCCAAACTCAAGCTGGGAGACCCTCTGTGCTCCCCTGGGAAGCACTGCCCTTACTGCTGCTAGAGGCTTCTCCCTCGTGGTTTCGAGTTGCAACAATCCAGTCACATCTGTATTCTATTGTCCATAAATTTTTTATCATTTCTATTCCATCAACAACACTCTTCCTTATATTTAAGGGCTGCCACGGATTTATTCTTTTTTGCCAAATGTCACTGACACTTCTGTGGGATCCTGCAGGGGGAGGGCACCATGCATATGCATAGGCCACCATCCCAAATCTAAAGCCAAGAGGTTGCTATTGAACTTGGTGAACAAGAAATTCCCTACTGAATGTCTCCTCTGTAAACAATATTTTCTCTTTATTTTCCATTGGTCTTTATTAAAACAAAAGTCAAAACAAACAAAAGCAGCCTGACTCAGGAATCAGGGGACAGAGTGTGCAAGCTTAGATTTTGTAATGCAGTAGAGAACTCCTGGGGCCCGGATGTGGCTTTGGCATCTTGTCAAAGGGAAGATGAGATTGGCAGAGGGAGGGGCAGGTTGTTATTAACATTAGGTGGTGTTATTGAAATAGGAAGGACTATTTCTTTCCACCTAGAAAAATCTCTTTGCCAGCATGGGACTAACATCAGAATTAAAACCAACCACCCTCACCAACCCATACCCTGACCACAGTTAGTCACCTCCCGGTGTCCTTCCCTCCTTAGGTCCTTGGAGGCTCCTGGGTTTGCTTTTAATGAAGGAGGCTGTTTCTCTACAACAAGGCCCTCCTATTGTTTGACTTTATGATGCACACACCCCCTCTTAAATATGTCATGTAGCACATTCAACACGAAAATGAATTTAAATTAATTGGGTTTGAGATTCCCTTTTGGAGAATTTCATGAGGCCCTTTGAAATAACAGAAGTGTCACAAACATGGGCTGGGAAGCAGACATCAGGTACAAAGAGTACGCTAGAGGCAGATACAGTTGTCAAAAAGGCATTTTTTCCCCTGCAGTGACAGGTGGCTCTGACAGCTCTGGTTTGTCAGCAGGCAGACATATGAGGATGAGGGTATCAGAAATGAAAGATGCCAGTGAAAATAATTCCTTCTGTGGCTGTGAAGTGATCATGACATTGCTGTATCATAACACAGCGCAGAAGACAGGATCAAAATGAAATCTCTCAACCTGCAGAAGAAATTTTCAGCTGATAATGCCCTCCTCCTGGCCCTTTCTATATTTACTGGTGTCCCTGAGGGTGAATGGGAAGGGGCAGGGCTGAGAAGAGGATCTGTCTGTGGATTTCTGGAGGCTGGAGACTGCTTCAGACAGGGTGTGGTTTTCAGGCTGTGTCCCTGAGGGAATGGTCCCAGGGAGGCTGGGAGCAGGAAGCACCTGGGAGAGTGAGGTAGGTTGTAGTGCCCAGGGCCCAGCACCAGGGGGAGACCTACCTACTGAATCAAGGGGCACAGACACCTCCATGTGATGGCCCATTTGTACTGACGCCCTTTCCTGTCCTCCGAGGGCTGCAGGTTGTGAGAACGGTGTTCATTTTCTTAGTAAAGGAGGTCTTAGAGAAATACTCTCTCCTCAAGGCTTCTGGAAATAGCTGATGGCTACTGTAGTTATTTTTCAAATGAACAGAGGCAGAGGGCTATAGCTGAGAACATAGGTAGCCACAGAGTCCTGAATAAGTTTACCCAGACCCTGGGATGCTTCCTCCATCAACCAGCCATAATGATGGAAAAGCAACTTTCTGCTGGTCTGAGTTGAGGCAGCTGTGGTCAAGAGCCAGAGAGGGGCTTTTGAGGTATTAAGATCAGAATGTGGGTGAGTGCGTGAGCCAAGGGCTATAGTGGAGAAAGATGGGCTCCTAGAGGGGTCCCAAATGCCTGCTTCCTTATGTTATCTACTATGGTTCTGCTTCCCAGAGTTTTTCTGAACATTTGGGAAAACAATTGTATGTAAATCAATAGCCTGTTTCCATTCTTGCGGCAATGAGTTTTCTAAGTTCACCATCTACAGTGGGTAGACGTTCTTCTTTTCACACCTTCAAATTTAAGTTAACTGCTGTAGAGTTTGGGGTAAAGGTTTATATTCATCCTAACACTGCACATTTTTGGAAAACCTGGCAAATCTGCATGCTTGCTTCCCAGTGGTAACTGTGGGCTACCAGTTCTAGCCTTAGGTATCAAGCCATCATTTTATCTGTCCACTGAAAAAATATAGGAATCTTCTCCAAAACCCTACTTAAATAATATTTTTTAGAAAGGCATAAACCTTCAAGGACAAAGAGACTATGAAGGAGCAGTAACGACAACATTTTTGAAAGCTGGATTGCAGGCATACAAGTCACATTTGACTAAGCATAAAGAAAGCTGAATCTGAAGGCCACACTGGGAAGAGCTGAAAAGCAAACCAGTTTCCAACACCAAGCTCTCAAAAGGCTCAGGACTCACTGGTCCTGGTAGCCCTGAGAGTGGGAATGAAAATGGACATAAAATCAGGATGAATGTTGTTCTCTAGATCCCTCCCACTCTGAGAAGGTGGACAATTGCCCCTTCTCCACCCTTTCAGAATACTGCAGACTTATTTTCTGGAGACAGGAGAAGAGAGAGTCCATGCCTGGGGAGCATCAGGCCCATGTGAGGGCAAGGTCACCATAGGGAAAGAGAAGGATTACATGCAAGCTTGTATGCCGAATGTGGAGGCTGCCAGGCCCCTTTTCACTCTCAGCTCCCAGGACTCCGGCAGCCAGACTTGACCTTCCAGGAAGGAGATCAGAATAATCTTCTCTGAGGAATCTGACCAGCCTAGGAGGACAGACCTAAAGATAATAGAATTGAAGTTTCCCAAAGAAAGTTCAGCCAGCATGCCACAATGTGACATCTACAATGGGAAAGTCCTAGCCACTTGCATGGAGGTCCCAACCAGACTTTCAGTTTCCTAATCTTAAATATAGGCAGACAATCAAGGATCACCAGAAAACTAAAGTCCTCCGATTTAAAACACGGAGAGCAAAACAAGTGGGAGAAAAAACAACTTGGAGGAGATGCAAGAATAAAAAATATTTAAAAAAAAACCCCTATCATTAATAACATCTGATAGCTAGTAGAAGATACCATCTCCATGAAAGAAAAGAATAGAAGGCAACAGACGTTAACATTCAGGGAGCAAAAATGTCATCTTGAAAATTAAAAATATAATGACAAAAGTGAAAAACGTAATAGAAGGACTGGAAGATAAAGATGTCTCCCAGAGAATAGAAACAAAAAGAAAAGAGATGTAGTCGAGGAGAAATCATAGAACATTTTAGGAATGTCTCAGAGATCCAAAATCTAAATAATAGGAATTCCCAAAAGAGAGAACAGAGAAAACGGAAGGGAGGCATTCATTAATGAAGAAATTAAGGAACTTCCCTGAATTGAAGGGTATGTCTCTCCAGTTTAAAAAGACCGGTTGAGCACCTAGCAAGAAATAGAGCCACGTTGCCATCATCGTAATCATCATCATCATCATAATCATCATCATCATTGTCTATAAAAGTGAACAAATACGTGTGATTATTTCCAGCATTGGGCAACAGACAGAGCAGAACTGTTGTCCTTGAGAGAAGGAAAACTCAACATGTGCTTGTCCAAGTTCACCTGACTTTCTCTCTGGGGACACTTTCCTACTATAATGCAGAGTGCTGAAGCATTATCTCACTGAACTGAGAAGGCAGGTATCAGGGTTTGAAGCTGCTGACGTGGCTTGGAGGGATGGCTGTGAACACACGGGCAGGGACGTGTAATGCCCGGCAGGGAGCAGATGCTGCAGGACAAAAGTTGAAGAGAGCTACCTGAGGTCCCACAGTGTTGGGAGACATTAGAATTTGAACCTAGTCAGGGTGAAGAGTCCTTGTTGAACCTCTGGAATATTCCAGAGATCCCCCAAAAGGCCATTTCTTGGTTATAAAGATCACACACATTATAAGAAAGAAAAAAATAGACGTTAACATAACACAGACAAAAAATCCTGAACAAAATATTAGCACATTGGAACCAGCACTGCAGAGAAACAGTAATACACTTTGGCCAAGTGAGATTTATCCCGGGGGTGCAAGTTGGCTTAACACTTCAAAAATAATGTAATTTACCACATTAACAAAATAAAGGGAAAATGTGATTATTTCAATAGACAGAGAAAAATATTTGACAAAATTCAACAGCTAATCATGATAAAAATTTTCAGAAGCTAGGAATAGAAGGAAATTGACTCAATCTGATGAAAAGCACCTACAAAAAAATCCTATGGCTAAACATTGTACTTGATGAGGAAGTATTCAACACTTTCAGCTAAGATTGGTATCCAGGCAAGGAGAGTCTCTCTCGTCGCGTCTATACAACGTTGTATTGGAGGTTCCAGCCATTGCAATAAGGTGAGATATAGAAATAAGTTACAAAGATGAGAACAAAGAAGTAAAACTGTCTTTGTTCACAGACAATGTTATTGTCTGCATAGAAAATCTTGAGGAATCCACACAACAAAAATCCCTACAGAATCTTATTTATGAAACTGGCAAATTACAAAATATAGTCAATACAGAATGCAAATGAATATCTATAAAATAGCAGCAAACAATAGGAAAATGAATTCACAGCATAGCACATACATTAGCACATACATAGCACATACATGGCACATACATAGCACAGAATCCAAACTTCAAGACATGATAGATAAATAATAAACAGACACATAGATAATAGATTACATATATAGATAAAAGGTATTACAGAATAGGGAAAAAAAGAGATGACAGGAATGTAAATGAATGTTTCCCCCATGAACAGAACAATATCTGCTCCACCCTAGTTTTTGCCATTGCAATAAATGGCATCTCTGTCTACCCAGTTGCTCCTGGAAGTCGTTCCTGATCGTACCTCTCTTTCAAGCACACATCCAGTCACTGTGTTCTGGTAATTCTTCCTTCAAAGACAGCTTTAATCTGTCCATTTCTCTCCGTCTGAGTTGCAGTCACCCTAGTCTAAGCCATTATCATTTCTCACTGGGACTGCCTCCTAAAAACTTTCCCCAAATCCAACACATTTTCAACAGAACAATCATTGCGATCTTTTAAAAAAGTAAACTGATGATGCCCCGCTCTGCTTAATACCCTTCAAAGGGTTCCAATTGCCTCAAAAGCCACCCAAACTACTAGATACCCCTTGAGGCAGAGAGAAAGGGAGAGAGGTCCCCCAGCTTTTCTCTTCCTCCTGGCCTCCAACATCTTGTCAGTCCTCCCATTGGCTGAGCCCTGCCTGAAGCCAGTGGACAAGGGACTACAGAAAGCACCACCATGCAGGGACCAGTCTCCTTCTGCCCCCATCTCCAAGATGCAAAATATCAGGGGAAAGATAAGGAATGGATCTGAAGGTGCACAGGCTCAGGATCCACTTTATTTAGAGAGGTCAGGGAGTCCTCTCAGGAGGTGACTTCAAACTGAGCCCTGAAGGATGAGAAAGATGGGGGAACACAGGCTCCCGATAGAGAATAGCAGAGGCAAATACTCAGGTGGAAAAGAGGCACTGTGGTGTGTCTGAGTAACAGAAAGAAAGGTATCATGTCGGGTGTGGTGAGAGGGGCAGAGTCCTGGAGAAGATGCTAGAGGGAAGGGCCTGGGGCGATGATGCAGGGCCTCGCAGACTGTGCTGGAGCCTTTGGACTTGATCTTAGGTGGCACAGTCTGATGAACACCCATTTGGGGACGATTCTTTCTGGCTGCTGTGTGCAGAGTGGATTGGCCTGGGTCACGATGTGAGGAGGCAGGGAGACCCAGGGGAGGCTATGGCAGCCATCCAGGTCAGGAGGTGGCAGTGGAGATGAAGAGAGCTGGGTGAGTTCAAGTAAATTTCCTTTCCCCCTTGGCCTACTGAGAGCGGGAGGGGGTCCAGCACTCCCGGGGCATCCTCTTAGTCTAAAGACAACTTCTCCCTGGACCTTGCTCCTTGATTACTGAGGCTCTTTCCTCCTTATCCTGAGAGCTGCTGGGCTGGAGCTTGGGTAGTTTGTGGCCCTAAAACCCTTGTTGATTCATTCCTCCTTCCTTGGAGCTTTCTGACTGTCTGGACCTCTTCCTCCAGAAGCTGGGGCAAAATTCACCCAGGGCCAGAGGCCACTCACACTGATGGAGCACAAAGTCAGTGGACTTAGGGGAGGGAAAGAGAGAGTGCCTGACGAGGGCTGGGACTCTCCCATTCTGGGCCTTGATTCACTCATTTCCTTAAATTCCTCCTTAAACTGCCTGTTTTCCAGCCCATTTCTTCTTCTCTCCCAGGAACTGGTTAGAGGTAATGGCCCCCCTCCAGCCCAACTCTGTATGTATGTAACTCACATACCAAGGGCACAGTCAGTGACAACAGTCCTTCTGCCTCTTGTGTCTGTGGGTGGAGAGTCTTGACCACCCAGCTCTGAGCAGGAAGCTTTTCATCCACTCAGCCCTCGCGGCCCACAAAAGACCACAAACAATCTACTCGCCAGGACCACTGGCCCATTTCCTGGGCTCGGTCCTACATATGCTGTTTCCAGCTCTAGGCTCCTTCTCTAGGTTTGAAGAGCATTTTCTGGATTTTAAGGGAGGTGACTTCCACAGTCAGGAAGATGCTCCAAGCACATCAAAGAGAACTTGGCACAGAGCTGGGCTATTACAGCTGAGGAATCAGGCCAATTTGGAACTCACAGATGGCTTAAGGCCAATAACCTTTCAACTCATGTGCATACTATGGACATTTACTGGGCATTTTCTTTGCACCCATCTCTGTTCTAAGTACTATAGAGAATAGAAATTAATCTCAAGGTGGTTCTCACCTTTACATGTGACCTGGCGGAATAAACCCCTTATTCATTCAGCAAACAGCAGTCTTTCCTGCCTAGAGAGGTATCCTGCACTCCCTATCCCAGTGAAATCTCACCTCTTGGTGGCTCTAACAGCAGTAAGGATTCAAAGGAACCCCAAGGGACTGCCAGGTAAAGGCTGTCTTGGACTGGTGTGTGAAGAAACAAATCTTTGTCAGCCAAAAATTAGAATCCTACCCTAATCTGATAGATTCCCCTCTAGGATCCTCCTTCCAACATTCCCAGGAAATGGCTGGCCAGGCACCCTCAGCCCTCCCACTTGCAACATCGGGTTTGCTGTCTGCTGGGGTTACTCACTCCGTGCTTGGGCAGCTCTGTCATAAAGTTATGTCCAATATTGAGCACAAACCTGCCTCCTGTACTATAATTGTTGTGTCCTCCCAATTGATTCAGAACAAACCATCCACTCTTCTGCATGAAGTTCTGGAGAGAAGGCTGCTCTCATGTGCTTTCTGAAGGTTTTCTGGGCTCAGCCACCCATTTCTTCCCATTCTCCCTCCTAAGACTTGGTTTTGCTTTCACTTTTCACACTCGGGGCTTCCTAGGGACATACTCCCTGTAATGGGGTCAGAGCCCAGAACCAACCCCAGCACTCCCGGTTGGGGAAAGGTTCTCACCAGACTTTGCTGGGGTCAACAACCCATCCATGGGATACTCTGCTTCTGCTGTTTCCCCTCTCTGCGTCTCACTTTCCTGTTCCATCAAGGGGGATAAAAATAGTACTTACCTCATAGGATTGCTTGCGGGTTAAAGCAGATAATCCTTGTAAAGCACGTAACAAATGACGGAACGTGGTTAATCAACTTAGCATGGGTCCCCTCTGGAGCCTGAGACAAAAATTTGCAGACAGGAAATTTATTTTGGGAAGAGATGGCAGGGAATAGAAATGGGGGACTGGGAGGTCCACATACTGGTCCTGGGAGGAGTGAAGCAGGAAGGAGAGAAGACCACTACATGGTATGTGCTTGGGTTGGTTACCACTGGTGCCAGCTGGGGCTCAGTCCTGCTAGGATCCTCTGCAAAGCAGTGCATCTGGAATTGTCCACCTGAGGGATGGAAGAGGGGAGCATTTATTGTTGCCCATTGGCCAAAGATGGCCCTCTTGTGCATTAACCTTCTCATACTTTCTGATGGCACGTGGAAGTTCCAGCAGGTTCCCCAAATGTCCCACACTGAGGAAGCCGAGAAACCCTCAAAAGCAAGAGAGACAAGGTGCAGCTTATGCAAGGCACTCTCAGGTTATACTTGCATCAAGGTGATTGACCCAGCAAAAGATGGAGTAGAACGTGGGCTAAAAGGATGTGAAGGACAGCACAAGTGCCCAATACATAGTGCCCAATGAATCTTTGTTACTCTCCTTATCATTGTCATCAAAATGAATACAAGCCCAAGGTCACATTCACTCTTTGTCAGCCACATGCTGGTCCTGGCCATTCTGTTGGCACAGAACCAGGTTTCCCCAATAACCTCAGAGCTGCACACAGGGATCTCTACTCTCTCTCAGCACCAAGTTCATAGAAATTACATGCTCAGCAATGCATTCTGTTCCCCTGTCCTGTAGACTGTCTTTGTGACCCTAAGGTATCCTATGCTCACTGAAGCTGAGTCTCCCAATCTACAACATGGGTGGTTAGGGGTGCGAGGAGGGCAGCATCACAGAGCCTTTTGCCAGGTTGGAGGAAAGGGCTTTTCAAAGGCACCTGAGAGCAGGAACTATGGAGCAGTCTTTCCCAGAAGAAGATGGGGCACCCTCCATTTGCCAGCGGTCCCCAGAGGACACAGAAGTGGCCTTTGATAGTCTCCTTGGAGCATGGAGAGAGTTAGTAAGAGGCACCAGCTCTGTAGCTGCTGAGGTGGACATGAAGGGAGGGGTAACACCCTCAGGAAGAGTGTTGGGCACACTGACCACTGACTGACATACCCCAGAGGCAGGTCACACCCTCCTCAATGCAGGTGAGAAATATGGGGGCGAGTGAGAGGCCAGACCACGCCTTCTTCTCCCCACTTCAAGTCCAGCTGGCCAAAGCCTGGCCTAGGATGAGAGAGGGGGAATCTAAAGTTGTAATCTAGGCTGGAAGTGACCAGGAAGCCCAGAATTGCCCAAGATATACTTGAAAGATGGGAAGGGATGATGTGACAAAGCACAACTGAAGGCAGGGATTGGAGGAAAACCTCTTCGTGCGCGTGCCCTGCAGAGTTCAGACAGTTCAATTAACCAGTTGCTTTTGTGGAGCTGAGTACCAGAATGGACCGCTGCGGGGCCAGTTCACAGAAGAATGCCTGCCTCTCTGCCTTCCCCTCCTACAGAACAGTCCCTGGTGTGGAAAGGGTCAGGGCACCCTTCCTGCCCAAATCAGAACGTCATGCTTGATTGTCTTCATTCCTTCCCTGGAAACGATGCTGAATAAGAATCAGATGGAGCCGCTGTCTCCTACTTTTCTGTAATTTCACCCAGGAAGGCGACTGGCCAGGGCGGGGTAATTACCCCTGGCCTTCCCATCTGTGCTGGAGATGAAGCCTGGCACTCAGCCACGGGTGCTCCGATCTGTGCTCCAGGCAAAGGAGCTCCTGACAACCAAACTGACACTTCCATTGCTCTCATGCCAGCGCGAGGCACAACTTTAATTAAATGGGGTTGGTTAAAACTGCGGCAGAAGAGCTGGGGCTCAGACAGCCTCTTTTTCTCCTATGACATCACCCTGCTCACGGGCGTTCTTTCTCCTTTCCTCTGGACTAATCTTCCCCTGGCAGCCACCGCTCTCTGACTTCAGACCACTGAGATTTCTTTAACTTCTGCCTTCAAAGCCCTTTGCAAAAATAAACTCTGAGGCCAGATCTGGTGGGGAGTGGGGGCAGAAAGAGCTTCCTCTCTGTGGGTTGCCATTTGGGAAGAGTGAATTCTTTCTGTACCCTCTCCTGCTCACCTCCTACCCCTGTCTGGTTGTTTTTGTTTAATAAGAGTAGAAAATGTTAACACCCAATTGAGCATTGCACGTTGTCTAAGAGGTATCTAACTTGATCATATTCTATAGTCTTGAGTACACTCTATGGGGAAAATAAGCCATGTCTCTGGGTAACCACATTGCTGTGATGTCCACGGGGGCCTGGAGAGTCCCTCCAGGGCAGAGTTGAGGGGAAATCTTGGTTCCTCAGGACCTCGGGGACCTCAGTCTTAGGCTGCTTCCTCAGCACAATACTGGGAGTGGGAAGGGACTGGGGTCTGGCAGAAGGGCATGGTCACATTTCCATAGGTTTGGCCAAGTTCCAGTTGGCTGACCTCCCAGGCGTCATGGCCAGGCATTCCTTCTGCGGTGCTACTCACTGCCCGCTAGAACCAAGACTAGAGCTTTATTTTTGTATTTAGTTGTTTTAAAAGAGGATCTCTCTTTGCTTGGAGGTGGAATGTCTTTTCCCTCTAAGTAGGACATTGTGATTCTGCTCTGGCTTCTTGAAGTTGATCTTTTGTAGGCTGCCATATTTAAAGGAAGAAAGAAAAACCGAATAAATAATCTCACTGTGCTTGATAGCTAGGTGTCAGAGATGGATAGGGGAAGATAAGGGCCTATTCCTGGTGACTTATTCTTGATATGAAATTTATCAGGACAGAGAGGAAAGCCTTGGAGAGAATGTTTAATCAGAGGAAGCGGTGAATGATGGGCAGACTCATTATGTCCACCTTCTGCAGCGCGATCCTAAGGAACGGGGACAACAGTGCCTTTGTCTACCCCTTTAACAGTTTTTAATTTTTAAATGCATTAAAATTCTTTTTAAGTAAGTGAAGAGTTCTGAAGGTTTTTTAATAACTCTGCCTTGACTAAAAGTTGGATTGAGAACGTCATTTTTTTTTTTCTGGAAATTTCCCCAGCCTTTGAAGTACTCCCAACTATATTCTCCCTTCAGAGAGAAAATGGTTGTTTTGAAAGTTGCCTTTTAAGCAGCAACGCTGTTTTTTCTCTGCTGAGAGCTGCTCTTGTGCACTTCAAAAGCAGGGCATGTCAGCCTTCTCCACCCTGTTTTTCCCTTTTGAAGTGAGTGTGGGGGCAGCCACTGTCTCTTAATCACACTCCCTGGCATTTCCGTGGCACTTTACAGTTTTCAAAGCTCTTTCACAGCCATTATCTTATTTGAGCCTCATGACAACCCCTGAGGTAGGCAGGATAGATATCTTTAGCCCCATTTTGCAGATGAGAAATCTGGGGCTCACAGAGATGGAGATTTGTCCCAAGGTGACAGGACTCCCAAACTAGAGGAGACTGGAGCAGTATTGAGCCTTCGATGGCTACTTCAGGGATCTTTCTACCAAATTGCATCTCCTTGCCCGTTGACATTTGGGGGACCAGGGATGGAGAAGGTGGGGTAATTGACATAGCTGATGTTGGCTCTGTCCAGTGTATGAGACGTGTGTGCTCTCTGAGGCTTTCTGTGTGCCGTTCTGGAGACTGTGCTAGGAATAGATCCACATTAAGACTTTGCCTGCTACAATGGAGCAAAATAAAGTTAGAAGTAAAGCTGAGCACTGACAGCTCTTGTTCCCTGCTCTCGTGCTCCATAAATTCCAGCAGCTGTGCTTACTTCTCCCCCCAATTCCAGACCCAGCCCAGGCCTGGCCCTGGGAGCAGGAACATGAGATGCTCTGTCTCATAGGCCCCTGGCTCAGAAGCCGCTGGTCCAACTAGTCCATGGTGATATCATCTTTCAGTGAATGAACTTCAGCTCATTTTGAACCCACTCCAGTACATTATTAATTTTTGTCCACAACTGAATCCCTATGTCTAGGGCAGAACTTAACTCAGAATTCAAGTTTCCACAACAAGCAGTCATCTCTTCTACCTGTACATCCAGTAACGGAAGCTTATGGAAATTTCTTTCAATGTGAACACTTCATGCTCAAGACACTTCATTTGTTCATTTCATCAACTGGTTTCTCCAACAAGCACTTTATACACAGTAGGTGCCCCTGAGACTTTGGCAGAGAAATGAGTGAGTCCAATGTGAAAAGACACAATGATGCTCTGGGGTGGGAGTGCCAGGACGGGAAGGAGCTCAGGTGCTGTGGTCATCTCAGTCCAGAACAGGGATCAGAGAAGGCTTTCTTGGGGAAGGAAAGGCCTGATCTGCCTGCTGAAATGTGAGTAGATGTAAGCTAGGCAAAGATGGCATGGGAAAGGGAGCAATGAGAGAGAGGGCATCCTTGGAGGAAGAAGCAGCACAGAGAAATGCCAGAAGGTGAGGGGAAGGTGCACTGGGGGCTAAAAGTAGCTCCGAGAGACTAGAGCATAGATTTGGGGGAAGAAGAGAGAGGTAATACATGAGTCCAGGGTGTGAAGGCTTAGTCATAAAGGAGCACATTAAGAATCTTGGACTTTATCCCAAAGGCAATGTGCAGCTTTAATAAGGGTTTTTAAGCAGGATAATGTCATGCTCAGATTTGCATTTTAGAAAGATCATTCTAGTTGCAGTCTAGAGAATCCAGCACAGATATACAGAGACCCAGCCCTTCCCACAGGCCTGCTCAAGACATAGGCAATTTGAAACAGACAGTCAGAACGGCATGCCAGTTCCCATTTTCCTGGATCCCCTAAGCTCTGTACTTTTATTTAGCAAGGTCATCAGAAACCAAAATGCTTGGCCTGGGCTGTTTTAGTTCTCTCCTAGACATGCCATTGCAGAGCTCGAATTTAATGATATTTCATTTATATAAGAACCACCCGTTTGGAAAAAGGCTGTGTGTTTTTGTCTAATTGAAGTTGAAGACATTATCTATCAAGTAATCAATACCCTTTATTTGAGAAGCCTCCCTGTTAGAACTTTGTTTTATCTGGCATCAAGAAAAATGTTCAACACGGCTTTCCTACATGTAATATGCGGCTCGTGTGATTACTTTCTGGGCTGTTGGGAAGGTTGACTGTGACCACAAATGTGAGGATTCTTGGGGCCTCTTGTGTACTAAATAAGCCTGTGCTGACTTCTCATGATTTACACATAATCTTTAATTCTAGAAGGTGGTGGATGGATATGGGCTTGGAGCCAGGTACCAGATCTGAGCTTGAATTCTGGCTCGACTACTTTCTATAGCTGAGACCATGGGCTAGGTATTTAATTTCTATGAACCTCTGCTCTCTTATCCCTAAGTCTTGGAAACTAACACTCACTCCACTGAGTTGTTGAGAGGAGTGAATAAAACAATACATGGAAAGTGCTTGCCACATAGTAGGTGCTGAATGAATATTAATGCCTCTTCCTTCTGCAAACGAACCTGTGGGCTTTGTTTCATCAGTGTGTGAGACTATATAAATCAGCTTGTTTCTCTTTCCTTCTTTACTGCTGGGAAACTGAGAGCTAACTCAGGGCTCAACTACAGGCTCCTGCCAGCATCTATTCTTGTGCTCCTTTTTTCAGATTTCTATTTGTTCTTATTCATATCATTCTACTTTGTATGTGTTTATGTTTTCTAACCACCTCAAATATGCTTTTGAAGCTGGCAGATTAAAGTTCATAAGAGGTTTACTAAATAAATTTACTTGGTTATCAGTACCACGTTAGTTAAGATCTAGCTCCTAGGTTTGATGCTTCTATGGAGAATTGACCTATGCCCTGGTCTTTGACCATAAGCTTAAAATCCAGCCTTGGCCATAAATGTGATGGTAGGAGAAATGGTGGATGATCTCCTATAGAAACAGCCATCCATCTCGTAACAGATCCTACTGTTTGGTGCTAGTTCCCTGGAGCAATGTGTTGAGTAGATACCAAGAGCAATGGGGCACAGTGGCCCAGCAAAAAGGGAGCACAGTCGTGTGTCGCTTAAGGACAGGGGTACGTTCTAAGAAATGTTTTGTTAGGCAATTTCATAGTTATGCCAACATCATAGAGTGTACTTACACAGACCTACATGTTATGCCCTCTACACACCTACGCTATGTGGTACTAATCTTGTGGGGTCACCATCGTATACGCAGTCCGTAGTTGACTGAAGTGCTGTTATGTAGTGCATGACTGACTGTATATGGTTGATGATATGGAAATGTTCTGGGATAATGCCGGTTTTAGGCAAAGCTTGATTGGGGCTCATACAATGTCACCAGTGCCTGGATTGTCTCTGTCTCGGCTCTGCTGTCTTTCATGTGTTGACTTTATGCCTAGACTTGATTTCCAGCAAGATACTGGTAGTAGCTCTAGTCTACAGATTTTCAGAATCAACCTTAAGCTTCTTTCTGCTCTTAACCGAGAAATCTTAGGAAAGTCTTCATGCATCTCATTCACTCTGATTAAATTTTGTCATATTGCCTCTTTGTTCTTCCTCATGGTGACCAGTGTGATATGATGCTCTGATTGGCTTAAACCCAGGTGAGCCTCATCTCTGGAGCTGAGGGTGGGTCATTTTACCTAATTTGCATGGACTGAGAATGAGAAAAGGGTGGTTCACCCCCAAAATTAATGTTATTGCTTTTTCCTGGAGAAGGTGAATGGATTCTGTGTGGTGGGGCCTGACCAGGATCAGTTATTTACCTGCTATATCTCACCTCCAAGACCACTCTTTCATGCTTTTCTCTGTGATGCTGGGGCTGAGACTCTGCAAACCCTACTTCCCAGGCTTCGTGGTCCGCTGGCTTCCTCGTAAGCTCTGCCAGTGGGAGGTACTAGGGGAAGACTAGAGAAGAGGGAAAAAGGGAAATTCCTTTTGGTTTTCCAGTTTCCTTCATCTTCCCTCCAATAACAGCAGAAGGATGGCTCTGGCCCCAGCTTCTCTTGGCCCTTGCAGTACCATCCCTGCCTAAGCCCCTGCCTCTAGTTCTTCATCCTCATTGTTTCTGGACATAGATCTCAAGTTATGTTACATGTTCCAGAGGACAGGTGCAAAGTCTGTCCCAGAGAGAAATAACTGATATGCCAAAATAACTGTAAGATCTTGCTAATTTATATAAGCGGAGACCTGGGAAATAGTCTGGGGATGATTCATAAGGTGATAGAGGAAGAAGGATTGTCCATAACCATGGATCAGACTGAACTTATCTATATAGTTCTTGGTTAGTTGACTGAAATCAGAGCTCAGTGATGCTGAGATGCTCAAACCTCCCTGGCATAATTTAGAGGAAAGAATCAAAATGCTAAAGAAATAAAATTGTTGAGGTAGATTTGTCTTGTGTAGACTTCACACTTACTCAGACCCACTACGTCCACTGAAAGGATCCAGGGTGAGCTTTCGTAATTAGGGTAATGGGAAGAGCATTGGTGAGGGAACACCAGAAATCTTGAATAGCTCTGTTGTGGCTGAATAGCATCTGCAGGCTGGAAAGTGCTGCCACTGAGATGGTTCCCTGACTTCAGTGAGGTTGATAGAATTCTGAAGGAGCAGAAACTGAGTGATAACAGCAAACTGCCAGAGACAAGGTGGGCAGAACTATCACGATGGGCAGCAGAGACCAAGTGGTAATCATCATTCGTACAGTTTTAACCTGTAGAAATTTTTGGCAGTGCCTAGTTGATCACAGCGTCCCTAGGAATGAAATATATGGACAGCCTATTAAAATGTTACTTAATTTATGTAACAGGAAAACCTACAGTCTAGTGGTCAGAAACCTGGAGAGAGGTGTCAAAATGGAGAATACCGGTCTCCCACCCAGTTTCAAAGCCTAAGTCAGTTCACAGACCCAGAGTTCCTTGACTCCAGGGAAGAGCGACTTCTCTTGAGACGGCTCCCTACAGCACTACCTCCATATACGCCTCTACAAATTCTCCCAAGGGATATGAAGCCATTTACTAGGATGATTGCACACAGGTTAGTGGGTAATATCGAGACCTTTCAGGAATTAACTAGACACTGGCTCTGATTGAACATTAACCCTTAAGGATTCAAAATGCCACAGCAGTCCACTGGCAGAGTGTAAGCTTTTGGAGGTTTGTTGAGAAATTGAGTCCACCTACGTCTCAAAGTAATCTGATAGTCTATAGATCTTCCTTGTGTTTATTTTCCTGGTTCTTTAACATATAATTAGAATAGACCTACTCAGAAACTAGTAGAATGCCAACATTGGCTCCCTGATCCAAGAAATAAGGACTCTTATGGTAGGAAAGGCCAAGCAGAAGCCTCTGGAACTTGCCCTCCCTACTAGGATAGTAAGCCAAAGCAAAATCATATCTTAGGGGAAATTGCAAAGATTAGTGCCACCATTAAAGACCAGAAAGATACAGGAGTGGTCCTTCTGCTCACATCCCACTGAATTTGGTCTGCTTGGTTTGAGCACAAGGTGAATGGATGTTGGAGAAGGACTGTAGAATATTGTAAATTTAAACATGTAACACCAAGTACAGCTGCTGTTCCAGATGTGGGATCTCTTCTGGAGCAAATCGATACAACCCCTGGAACCTATTATACAGCTATTTGTATAGCAAATACTTTTAGCACTATATCAGTTTACAAGGGCTACAAGAAATGGTTCTCTTTCACCTGGCAGGGGCTACAGTACACCTTCATTGTTTCCTCAGGCTATGCCAACTCTCCTACTCTTTGCTGTAATCTAATCCAGAGATATTAATCATTTTGACAAGCCACAAAACATCACACTGGTCACTGGAGGTCCTGAAAATCAGAAAGTATCAAGTAACTTAGAAGCTTTGGTAAGACACATTAGTGCCAGAGGGCTGGGGATAAATCCCATAAAATTTCAAGGGCCTACAACCTCAGTGACCATTTGGGATATGCCCTTCAATGTGAAAGACAAGTGCCTGCACCTTGTACCATCTCCTGCTAAGAAGATGGAACAGCATTTTGGGGGCTTCTCTGGATTTTGGAGGCAACATATACCACATTTGAGTGTGATGTTCAGATCCATTTATCGAGCAAACTAAAACTTTTGAGTGGGTCTCAGAGAAAGAGAAGGCTCTGTAGGAAGTCTAGGCTTCAGGACAAGCCAGTCTGCTGCTTGGTCCCTATGACCTAGCAGATCCAATGTCACTCAAAGTTTCTGAAGCAAATGTATCTTCTGGCAAGAATCATTGTGGAGAGCCTCAGGATTTTGGGAAAAAAAACCTCATCTTTCTTCTACAGATACGTGTTCCTTTGCTTCTTGCTTGCTATTTGGCCCTGATGGTACCTGAATGCCTGACCACGGGACACTAAGTGATCCGAGTTGCTCATTATGAATTGAGTGTTACTGGACCCTTCAAGTCATAAGGTTAGGCATTCACAGAAGCAATTCATTATCAGGTGAAAACATAAATGAGCAAACTCAAGCAGGTCCTCCAGGCCCAAGTAAGTTGAATTCGCAAGTGACTCAGACTCCTACAGCACATAGTCCAACTGCATTGCCTCCTCCTCTTCCAGACAGATCTATGGAATCATGGGAAATTCCCTATGAACAATTGGCCTCCTCTCCCCCCCAAAAATTAGGGCTAGTTTACAGATAGTTCTGCATGATATGCTGGCACCCACAGGAAGCAGACTGCTACAATTTTACTGCCTAGATACTTTATATTACTGTTCTACCAAATATTCTGGCTCATATCTTCAAGTGTCTCTTCTTGTTTGGAAGTAGGCAGTCCATGATCTTTCTGTTTGTCCTCTTCACCATCCTTAGCAGGTTGACTCGTACTGTACAGTGGCAAGATGGCTGCCACACTTCTAGACGGCATTCATAGTCAACGCAGGAAGAAGTGATAAAGTAAATACCAGCTGGCTTTCCCATTGATAAACAAAACAGCCTTTCAGGAAACTTCTGCTTAAGTCTCCTAGGCCATTACTGTGTAGTATTACCACCTCTAGCTGTGGCAGAGGATGGGAAAGTATTTAACTCTTTATCTTCTTGTAGTGGAAAGTGGCAAAGGAGAAGGGGTTGGCAATGGCTGCTGTGTCCACCAACCAGCAGCGGCTGCCACAGGCATAACTAGTTGTTCACTGTTCTTAGTGACAGAAACTGCTTTGCGAGGCCCCCCTGGGAATGCTACACCATCTTTAGACAACAGATGCTGGCCATCTTTTTCTGCTATAGCAGACAAGGATAAATTCAAATCATCTAAAAACTATCAGAATGAGTATAGGGCACAGAGATTTTTTGTGTCATTGGTAATTTTGTGAGAAATAAGGGCATTCTTTGCAGTCGGATTCCTGCATTAAAGTCTTTGAAAGAGAGTTAAATAGGCTTGGGTCAATAACGAGATTGTGCAACTCGGGGCAGGTTTGATTTCTGTCTGTGGTGTAAACAGTTGATGACAAGATCAATACATGCTTCCGGGTCTTAGGTTATCTTTACCTGCATTTCCAATTAGGAGAAACGGACCTCACAGAGCATTTCAGATTGAAGCCCCTACGCCTATAGTTTCTCTAAAACAAAACTGGCAACAATTCTGAGGATACATTCAATGGGCTAATCTATCTAAAATATGGGGGAGCCAGGGATTACCCTCTTTAGATTCATTAAATAAACTTGGGGTCAAACCTGCCCAATTATCTGGAGAAAAGTGGAAGAATCAGAGTTCCCAGCCCGGGGTGGTTTAAGGGAATCCTAGAATCAGAATTCATCTCAAAATCCTTCTTCTTTGGCCAGGCAGTTAATTAGATGTTGTGTCTTCATTGGGGGAATTCTGTACCCCATTTGGCCTGGAATGGGTGTTGTATGGCCACATACCTAGGAACTACATTTCACCCAGACATCTTACATGACCACTCTTGCAGAGACCTTGCCATAAGCCACCTGTTTTGTGCATGTGTGGCAACATTTTATTAATTTTTTTTGTAAATTGGAGTGTAACATACATATAGAAAAAAACCCACAAATAATTGATGTTCAGTTTGGTGAATTTTTGTTATTTGGACACGTGCATGTAACCTGCACCAGATCAAGGAGCAAAACATTACTAGCACCGCAGAAGCCACCCTCTTTGTGTTTGTCCCTTCCTGTCAATACTCCCCTTCCCAAGGATGACCACACTCTTGACTTTTTTTTGCAGTTTTATTGAGATATAATTGACATATAACATTGTATAAGTTTAAAGTGTGCAACATCTGATATATCTATATATTGCAAAATGATCACCACAATAAGTTTAGTTAACATCCGTCACTTCACTTGGTTATACGTTTTTTCCT
The DNA here is from genome assembly GCA_031878705.1 of Tapirus indicus. Lineage (NCBI taxonomy): Eukaryota > Metazoa > Chordata > Mammalia > Perissodactyla > Tapiridae > Tapirus > Tapirus indicus. The sequence goes on from CM062920.1 coordinate 16,731,550, forward strand.
TATGATGAGAACTTTCAATGCACATTGTCAGTGAAGATCTCTCTTAGCACCTTTTCAATATACAATGCAGTATTGTGAACTATAGTCACATGCTGTACATTACACCTTCTGAACTTATTTATTTTATAACTGGAAGTTTGTACATTTTGACCACTTTCACCCAATTCCTCCACCTTCCACCCCCTGCCACAAATCTGATGTCTGTTTCTGAGTTTTCTTTTTTTAATTCCACACATAAATGAGATCATACAGTATTTGTCTTTCTCTCTCTGACTTATTTCACTTAGCATAATGTCCTCGAGGTCCATCCATGTTGTCATAAATGGCAGGATTTCCTTCTATTTTGTGGCTGAATAGTATTCCATTATATATATATACCACATTTTCTTTATCCATTCATCTGTTGGTGGACACCCTCTTGACTTTTAACAGCATACATGTGATTCACCTTCTTTTGAAATTTACGTAAATAGAATCATAGGGCATGTATTCTTTTGTGCCTGGCTTCTTTCACTCAATATTATGATGGTGGGATTCATCCGTGTCGATGTTGTAGTTCATTCATTCTCATTGATGTGCAATATTCCATTGAATGAATGCACCATTATTACTTACCCATTCTTCTGTTAATGGTCATTTGAGTAGTTTCAAGTTTTAGGCTATCATGCAGTGTTGCTATGAGTAAACTTGTACATGATTTGTGATGACTTTTGGATGTGTTTCTGTTGGATGAAATTGGTGTGCCATGGAGTATGCATGTGTTCAACTTTAGTGGACACAAGGTGCTTCTTTCCCAGACTTGACAGCCATGGTTAGCCCTCGGGATCTGGGCTCTGGACTCTGGGTCTTCCTCTGAAGGCAGTAGGCTCTGTGGCTTTTGTGGGAGAGAAAGAGATTCTAATATAAAATATAATGAGTTCATGGCATCTTCTCATAAGCTCCTTTTAAGATTCCATGTTGCTGATTTTCCTAGATTTTTACTATTTGGGGATATTTCCTGGAAATTCTCATTTAACCAACATCTTTACTGCTTATATTTGGGACAGGCACATGGGTGCCATGTGCCAAGCACTGCTAGGTCCTTCACCTATTTTATTCCATTAAACTCCACAGCAAGCCTCTGAGGAAGGTTTGTTTCTTTTATAGACGGAAAAACCCCAGATCAGGAAGGGGAGTTGTGGAGCAAGTACAGAGACCCAGGCCAGTCTGCTCATCTCTCTCTGTCATCTGATGTTGCTTCCTGACTTATTCTAATACCTGGCTTTCAAAAACTTGAAATTTACTAAAAACGGAAAGGTGCATTTCATAACTCTTCTCCCAACCTGCTGTTCTCTGTCACCAGAGACAGTGTGAGAAGACTGCTGGTAGAAAGTTAAAGCTTTGAAACTATTTGAAAATCTACAAAGTGGCATCAGGGGAATGAATAAGAGGAGGCGCGATAAAGCTGGCAACGTGGAGCCAGTTAGACAGAAGACAGGAGATTGCGCTTGTGCAAGTCCCTCCATGGGTCCTAGATCACAGTGTTGTCCTGATCACACAGGGCATAAGTGGCGCTACCCATGCACCCATTCGTTCAATAGATACCTTGAATGACTTGCATGTCAAGCACTATGCTGGTCCTCAGGATAGAGAGATGTATGGCATTTCTCTGGAGGAGCTCATAGTGTACTGGAGAAGGCAGGCGGGTAAGCAAATAATTGCACAAAAATGCTAAGGTGCTCTAACAGAAGTAGGGGATAGACTGGGGCACAGAGAATTAGCCAGTTCTCCTGGAGAGAGAGACTGAGGATTGGTTAGGAAGGATCTAAAGAGGATGAGTTCGAAAGATAAATAGTGGATGGCGTGGTAGCCAACTGTGAAGGGGAGAAGGAGGCTACAGTGTAGACAGAGACGGGACATGAAGGCAGGGGGAGCCATTATGGGCTTCAGCAAGGAAGTGGCAGGTCAGATATCTTCGAGTTAGCCCATGCCATGAAGGAATTGCCTAGCTGCAGAGTCCTGGAAGGGCTCCTGACCTGTTTCCTGCCAGCATTACCTCTGGAAGGTAATGGGGTAGAACTGCTGGTCACACAAATGAATCTTTGGAAATGTACAGGAGTGTTGGCCATGGACAGTTGCCCATCCTCTTCCAGGCTGGGATATGGAGCTTTATGTATGTTTCTTCTCCAAAGTATAGTGCTCCCTGGAGCCCTGTCCTCCTGTGTGGTGTCTAGGGGATGCACATTGTCAGTGAAGTGAGCTTTCACACTTCCAGGGAGGAAATTTGATACTAGCAGGGAACTCAAATGGGTTCAGTCCTCCCAAGAGAGGCTGCTGCTGGTAAAGTGTTGAAAGCGCTTCTTGAGTGAAAATCACCCCCTTTCCAACTGCGCTAAAGGGCTTCATCCAGGGGCGTGTCAATTCCACCCAATGGAAAAAGAGAATGGCATTTTTCCTGACTATGATCTCTTAGCAGGGATGGAAAAGAGGGAGCCCAAATCTCTGCCCCCGCTTCTAGGGGAAGAATCCTACCCGGTCTGTCTCCCCGCTCCAGGCTCCTGCAGGGCTTGGGATACCTGTTGTGCATGTGAAGGCAGAAGAATCTGGGGGGCTGAAGAAGAGAGCCTCAGGGGAATTCCTTCTGGGCAGGGCCAGGATGAGTGACTCAGGGGTCCCCATGTCTAGAGTCTCAGAGATGCAAACCTCTCCTCCAGACTAAGGGCCTGGTTATTGCCAGGCAGCCTTGCCCTCCACTCTACCTCATAGCACTGGCTCAGTTGGAAGAGGAGAGCTCAGGGGAAAGGGGCGTGTGGCCTTGGGCCAGGTGATGGGGGTGAGGCTTTCCTACACGGACACCCATTTCTTCCCCTTCTGCTGGCAACAGATTCTGACTCTCCCCAGGATTAGGCACATGGTCTGAGCTGGACTAATCTTGTATCCTATCCCGGGAAATATAATTGTGGGGCAAAGAAAGATGAAGGGTTGGTGTGTGTCATCTGAGAAGGTCTCCCGGTTCCTGCTGCTGCTGAGATGCAGAGAACAGCCCTGTCCCTGAGATCCCCAGCTTTTCATTCCTCAGTTCTGTGAGCTACCTCAGGATCCTTCCAATTAATCACACACAGACTCCCCTCTTTCCTCACAGATTCTTTTCCCCCTGCTTAAGTCAGTCAGAATTGGTTTCTGTTGTTGCAGCAGAATCTTGGCTGAAATAGAAATTGGTTCCAGAAATTAGTTGTCGGCAGCAGGCCCTCAGGCTACGTGGAACTGGTCATAGGCCCAGGCGGAATGCGTGTGTACACAGAGAAGGAGCAGCTGCTCAGTTACCTGTCGTGCTCACCTGAGATGGCACTAGCCCAGTGAGGGTGCAACACTGGGGACCAGCAGCCCTGCCACAGAGCACATAAGGGATGAGAGAGGGGGATTGTGGGTCCTTCTGAGAGGATCTGATAGCCTAAGGAAGTGTCCTAACTTCACCTCACACATCAAAAATCTCTTCTAAAAGTAAATAATCTCTTATTAATTGTGGCTGTTGGGCTGGTACTCCTCGAAAAATTTCAGGGATTGAGTCTTCCAGTTTCTGAATGACAACACTAATTAATTCAACCTCAAGGACCACGGGTGTGGGTGGGTGGGACACTGGGATGGGGACATCCGTGAGCACTGGAGGACTTGAGGACCCTCTGAGTGGTGATCTGCCCCTCTCTTGCCTGTGGAAGTAGCTGATACTGCCTCCACTTCATTGTTGCTTTCCAAATAAACAAGAGTTGAACTCAACAGGGCCTCGGGGGTGAAGTGAAAAATCAGGGTACAAAAGAAAAAGTTGTGCCTGGAAGTAATTGCAGGCCCATCATCTGGGGTAACTTGAGGGCATGCATTTTGAGAGTGCTTAACTAATGAGGGTGAAATGTGATATTAAATGAGGCAGAATCTATTGTCATAGGTGAGCCCACCAGACACTGTACCTGCTGTTTGCCTGCTTGGACAGTCAGTTGGATTCCAACAATTGGATGCTTTCATTAATGAAAATTCCTAGTGAAGACTGGCCCATGCTGGGTGAAACCAAAAGGCCAGGAAGCGCTGCAGTAATGTGGAGAAGTGAATTCAGAGACCCACCCTCTTGCTATATCCCTTGACAGTGCCCCAAAGACTCTTCAATCTCCCTTGCCTTGAAGAATAGATGGTAAGGGAAATGACAGAATCTTTTTAAAATGCTCTGCTGATCATCCCCTTTGGGCCAAGAATAGATGGGGCTCACTCAAATGAGCCCTTTGTGTCCTTAGGGATGGAAGAATCTTAGAGAGATGTGGTCCGGAGCACAGCTAGAAGCAAAGCAGTTTTTTGTGTGTGTGTGTGAGGAAGACCAGCTCTGAGCTAACATCCATTGCTCATCTTCCTCTCTTTTTGTTGAGGAAGACTGACCCTGGGCTAACATCCATGCCCGTCTTCCTCTACTTTATATGGGACGCCGCCACAGCATGGCTGACAAGCAGTGCGTCGGCAGGCACCCGGGATCCGAACCGGCGAACCCCGGGCTGCCAAGCGCGAACTAAACTGCTGCACCACTGGGCCGGCCCGAAGCAAAGCAGTTTTGGTTCTCATAGTAGGCAGTTTTGTAAGTGTGGTAGTCGGGGCTCAGTGAATGGTCTTACACAGCATAACTGGCTGCGATCAATCAACCATGTGTCCTCAGAGACTGTGACCACTTCAGCACCTGTACCACTCAGGCCAGGCCAGTAACACATTGCTGCAGTAACAAACAACCCCTGTTATCTCAGTGGCTTAAAATAACAAAGATTTAAATCTCGAACACTCAGCACCATCTTCCACTGACTTGTTAGTCATGGGAGGGGTCCAGAGAGGGGCTCCAACTGTCAGAGTTCTGTAGGGGCCCAAGCTGATGAAGTAGCCATGTTGTCAAATGATGCCAGTCACACCCAGAGGGAGAGGATGATCTGGAGGGTCTCATACCAGCAATTGAAAATACTCGGCCTCAGAGGAGGGACACATGATGTCTCCCCGGGTAGAACTAGTCCCACAGTCCCATCCAGCCAATAGGAGGCCAGGAAATGCAGTCTACTGTGTATTTGAAAGTAGAGAACTGAAAATATTAGGGAAATAAAACTAATTCCTTCCACATTATCCTGTTGAATATAGTACGGACCTATGACTCCATTGGGAATTTCCCTGTGGCCTTTTAAATAGCAATGGGAAAACTTACAGCTTGACTTTTGGGTGGTTCCAACAGCATCTCTCAGTGCCACCAAGAAGTGAATGCTGAGGAGTTACATCTCCACTCAGAGATGGCCTGAAACACCACTGGGGAAGGGAAGGCCTCCTAGCAGGCCAATTCTGCCGGGAAGGAGAGATGAGCTGAGGTAAGGATTTGCATAATCCTCAAACAGTGGCTGCTAGATTGGGTGGGTGGTTAGAATCTTGGAAGGAGCAAGACCAGAAAGTTGTGGACATAGGGATGGATAAACCCTCCAGACGGGTCCAGAGCCTGAAAATACCCACACCCTTAGGAACACACACCAGAAGGCCCTGGATTATGTCCTGCATCCATAAACCAGAAGCAGGAAAGAGAGCAGGAATGGCTTGTTGAAGACTCCATTTCAGACACCAGCTGGGAGATGACACCCTGCAAGAGGTGGGCACCATCCTGCAATATGTGATCCATATGGTATTTCTCTTAGATTCCAAATACACAGGTCCAGGAAGCAAAAGGATGGCACTGCTTACAATCCCCTAGTTTTGCTTCTCATCCTTATGATTCAAAGCTCTGTTATATTTTTAAATTTTTTTACACATACCGTAAAATTCACTCTTTGAGATATAGAGTTCTGTGGGTTTTGACAAAGGCATAGAGTCATTTATCCACCACCATGGTCATTGTATAGAATAGTTCCATCAGCCCTAATTCCCCTCCTGCTGCCCCTTTATTCTGCTAGAAGTTTTATCGTCCAAAGGAAGGATGCGTCCACTAGAGAACATAATAACGGTCCTGCGGCTGACCTGGGCGTGGATGGGGATTCTGACAGCGGCTCACCCATCATTCTCTTCTGTTAGGGGTGGCGGGAAAGGCCTTGGCCATGGGAAGCATTGTGGGAGTAGGCTCTGTGTATCTGGAGTGAAAATGGAGAACGGACAAAGGAACCGACCTTGTCCCCAGAGATGGCCAGGGGCAGGGCAGGCCTGGAACTCATGGCTGAACCGTATCTTCCTTTGAGAGGCCAGCAGAGCCTTGGGCCAGGAAGGCAAGTCTGCAGGTTGCTCAGCTCAGGCCCATTCTGCTCATACCCAGTCAAGACTGGGCTGTGGTAAAGGGCTTGGCCTCCTTGACAGACTGTTGAGCCCTGGTCCACCCCAGGTGGCCTGTGGGATCTGTGACCACCAGTGTCTCCAGCCAGGGTGCTGCCTTCCCTGAGCTATACACAGCGCTGGAGCTGCTAGGCTCACAGACCCTCCCCACACTCCGCCCAAAGGAGGCCTCTCACTTAGCACTCTCACAGCCTGTTGGGACATTGTGTGGTCTGCAGGGGTGGGGGACAAGAAATAGCAAAATGAGTGGGTTCCAAGAAGAGCAATTAACCTTGTCTGTCAGCCACAGGCCACCACTGGGCCTGGCCCAAATGTTGAATGAAGAGCCTCATTCTAGTGGCATCTGAAGTCACAGAAATGACAGAGGAGAGAAGAGGGATGCTTAATGCTGGAATAGGTGGAATTAAGGCTGCTGTGGGCATCTCTCTCTTGCGTGCGCGCGTGCGCGTGCCCCGTGTAGGGGATTGAGGCAGTTGGGAGGGAGGAGGAAGACAGGAGGAACTGAGATGGTGGTGCAGAAGCTACTGACTCACACTGGCCTCTGGAAGGAGAAAAGAGGCCTCAATCCCTGAGAGAGAGCTATCACTTGTTGGGTGATCAGAGAGTGGGACATAATCCCTGATTAATGATTTGGTGATAGTGGCTTATATATACCCACTTTCTTTCATCAGGGCACACCCATATTCTACCAAGGTCTAGGTACTGGCAGCAAAAAAAAAAAAAAAAAAAAAAAAAGCTGTCTCTTTCTCTGGAGACATCTTCTTAGCAAAACCTTTCATGGATAAGGATGACTCCCATTTCTGTGTTTCTTCATTTCTTCATTCGTTCATTAGTTCATCCCTCCCCAGTGCCAGGCCCTCAGTATACTTAGATGACTATGGGTAGGCCTCACTTTCCAGAACCACACAGTCTCCTTGGGTTGTCATAGCAGGGCTCATCCCCTGGGGAAGGGACTGATGCGAATAAGGCACCATGTCCAGGCCAGAGCTTCCAACCCCCAGTGGGTAAGGGGGGCATCTCTGTCTCTTGGATGGCTGGGTTGGGATTAGCCCAGAGCCAGGAGGGTGGAGAAGCAGAGCCTCAGGACCAGTTCTGGGGGTTCAGACCTGCAGTTTCCTGCCCAGGGCATGGGGAGCCATTAGAGACCCTTGAGGAAGGAAAAAAGCTTTCTAGATTGGTGGCTTGACTACTGATGGATAAGTGCTGGGTTACTTGCTCTTGGTAGTGAGGTCATTGTTCTCCGAGCCTGCTAAGGACACTGGCATGACATGGCATGGTTTCTGGTCTGTAGGTTCCCTTGGTAAGGCTCAGACTGCCGTCCAAATGTGCACACTTCCCGAAGCCACTCCAGGCCTAGGGAGAAGAGCCTGGCACAGTGAATGTGGAGCCCAGGGCAGCCTGCGGGAAGGTCATGACAGTGTGGTGTGTGCTGTCAGCCAGTTCCTAAAGGGCACCCGCTCGGGGAGAGAAGCAGAAGTGGCTGGTCTAGGTCAATTGGAGATTGATTTACGTGACATGTCCATGTTATATGTCTGTTAGATTTCCGCAGATGGCTGATCTGCAGTTGATACCGCACTAGACAGAAGGAGAGTGATGAGATGGGCTGCCTGCTCAAATCCTGACTCCTGCAGCCCTCTCCTGAAACTGGACTGTTAACCTTCACAGGCAGGCACAGCCCGCACAGTCTCAGGGACCATGTACAGCTCCAAGCAGGTGCTCTGTAAGGAGCCCGGGGTCTATGACTTCTTGGCTTAGGATTCCATCAATCTGGTTGTGGTGCCATCTCAAGTGTCCTTGGATTACAGACCCAAGACATTCACACCTTTTCGAGGATCAGCCTCTCCCCTTGTCTCCATTTGACCCCGTGGACACCAGCCTCATTCTCTATGGTGAAACCTCATCTGTGGGCTCCAGCTCCTCTGACTTGCTGCAGGCCCTGGTTGACCCCAAGCCTTCCAGAGATTTGTCCTGCTCTTGAGTCTGTGTCTGGGACCCTGTCATCGCTCAGATTTTGTCTTATTCTCAGCCTTTGCCTGCCTCTGACCCCCACCTGCAGGTTCCATCCCATCCCTGGACCTACCCATTGATACCCCTGAATGCTGTGCACACCTGCCCTTATTGCTCCAGACTTGAACCCCTATACCCCATTCTCATGTTAAATGCCTGCCCAGACTACATCTTGGAATGCTGTGCCCACTCAACATGTGCTTATCTCCTTCCCTTGTGGTCTAGCCTCCCAGTTCCTAGTGGGTTGGTTCAGTGCTACCTCCTGGCCTCTTCCCACTATATTGCCTGCCGGGAGATATTGGCAGGACCTTCTCCCACACAGTGCTGCCTGCACTGACCCCATGATCTACTGGCCTGGTGCTGTGCCCTGGGCTGTGGATTGGCTCTGAAGGGTAAGGCCAACTCTCTGGACAGCCACCCAGATGCCAGCTTTATATAGGCCAGCCGGGGAGAGGACACTACTTGCCTCTCTGGAGGTACCAAGAGGAACCATATTTTATGCCAAGAGAGCTAAGCTGTGCTTTGGGTTGTAAGGGGTGCTTTGACGGTCTCCACTAGCAGGGCACAGACCAGCCACTAGGAAGGGCTGGAGCAATGAGCTCTCAAAAGTTGATTCTGCTTAGTAATTGATTACCTAATGCCATGTTACAAACATTGATAGAGCACTTACCATATTAAAAACAAACAGAACCATCCTGGCTGCAGGGAGGGGTGTGGTGGTACCCTGAGCGGCAAGCAAAGTCTCATTCCAACCTTACCGCCTGGTTTTAGCCACATGAGGTAGGGTATAGGTTTCTGTTTGGACCAGAATATGAAAGAGGAAGTCGGGTCATCTGAAACAAACAGGTGGATGTGGCATTGGCTATTAGTGGATCCCAAAGGGAAGCAGAGCCTTGGGGTGAGAATCTGAGAGGACTGGTTCCACTTTCCCTCCTGCTTGGAGGCCCATCACCCCGAGGAGGCTGGGGGTGTTCTGGCATCTGGGTGGCTGTCCAGAGAGTTGGCCTTACCCTTCAGAGCCAATCCACAGCCACAGGGCACAGCACCAGGCCAGTAGATCATGGGGTCAGTGCAGGCAGCACTGTGTGGGAGAAGGTCCTGCCAATATCTCCCGGCAGGCAATATAGTGGGAAGAGGCCAAGAGGTAGCACTGAACCAACCCACTAGGAACTGGGAGGCTAGACCACAAGGGAAGGAGATAAGCACATGTTGAGTGGGCACAGCATTCCAAGATGTAGTCTGGGCAGGCATTTAACATGAGAATGGGGTATAAGGGTTCAAGTCTGGAGCAATAAGGGCAGGTGTGCACAGTGGTTAGGAGTGGGCTTTGAAAGCAGACGGACTCGGGTTACAGACTCACCTCCATCACTTACCAGGTTTAGGATCTTGGACAATTTACTGAATCTCTCTATTCCTTAGTTTCCTCACTTGTAAAGTAAAAACTCTAATACTTATATCACAGGATTACAGGAATTAATTGAGATAATGTGTACAAAACAGCACAGTGACCGAATCATAGCAAATTCTTGATAAGTGGTATCTATTAGATTTAATCTATTTCCAACCATGGGTGACTGGGGTTTGTTTTTAATCAGGAAGGAGACAATTTCCTTTTACTACCCTGCTTGATCAATCTGTTGCCTGATGCTTGGACCTGCACCTTTCCTAGGGCTTGAGGACGGGGCCAACCTCTGGGTTATGCTCAGCCCACTGTTCGACCTTTCCTTCACCCACTGGGCCCCAGCTTGGAAGATGCCAGAGACCATGCACACAGAGTGTACAAGACCTTCCTTTTGTGCTCTCTATTCCTTGAAGATGTCTTGATAATGCACTTAAACTCTACCATAGCAGTCATGTGAACTAAAGGGCTTTGTGAACTTCCAGTTAAGGAGAACAATAATATAAAGTGAATGTGTGTCGAGAGGGGTGGGGAGACATAATAAAATACAGTCCCTGGCAAATAGTGGGAAGATCAGGCTGACACCCAGCTTCCTCCTCATTTCAACCAAGAGTTGGGTTTTGAGCTCCAGCTTCATTCTCTTAATGCATCCAAGTTGGGCGTTACGCAATCTATCCCACTCAATACTAATGACTTGTGCATGTGAACTATCATTTTCACACCCTGTCTTCTTTTATCCAAATTAAGCACTTAAAAGTCTAATAAATGTGTTTGTAAGATAATCAAAGGGAGGGGGATCAATGCAAGGCCAGGGAGGGCTGCAAGAGGGACTCAGAACCTAACAATAGTGGGGACATGCAGTGGGGTGCTGTGAGCCCCTCTACCCCATCAGTGCGTGTCCACTACTGAGATTCAAGCTGGGGCTCCACCAGGCCAGCAGCTCGGCCCACAGGCTCAGCTCAGATTCTTCCTGACTGAATTGGGTATCGGCTGGGGATCACTCTCCTCTCTTCTCTTTTCTTTCCTCCTTCCTCGTGGAAATAAACCGAATAGAAGTTCCCACGTTATGTCCTGTTGTTATCCATGCCTCACATTCACTCATTCAACAAATGTTCATCAGGAGCCTACTCTGTTCCAAGGATATTCGTTATGTCAAGGTGAGTAGTTTTGAGCTGAGGGCTATGTATATTTTGACCATTTTGAGCATGGGGAAGGATGCAATGTGTGGTTAAGAAATAACTTCAGTTGATTTACTTAATGTTCCTGTGCTTTGGCCCTGAGAGAAACGGTAATCATTTCTCAGATGGTAATGAAAAGGAAGGCTCACCTAATACGTTGGTGTGCTGTTATGAGGGATGGGTACTTATCATGTGCCAGACCTTGTGCTGGGCAGTTCCACACTGCTATTCTGGCCCTTCCTTGCAGTTCCCTTTGATCCAGAGACTCAGTCACTGAATAAGATTTTGCTGAGAATCAGCTCTGTGTGGGGCACAGAATCACACACTGAGGCTACAAGACAAACAGGGGACAATACCTGCTCTCAGAGATGGCGAGAAGATAAACATGTGAAAGACAGGCCCCATCACCCAGCCCCAGGGCAAGGCAGAATGCTGTGGGGTGCTTCCTGCTTTCCTGTTTTCTCTGTTATTCACTGCAGTGTCTGTGAACCACTAATACTGTGGTCTTTTGCTTTCCTGACACAGTCTTCTCATTCCAGCACCTTAGATAGCACACAGAAGGACATTAGTCTTGATTAGTCTTAATTCTGCAAAGCATCTCACTAACCTTATACCCAGTTTGTCTTGCAGCAAAAATGATGGACAGGAGAGGAAAAGGCTCTGCCTGGTAGGTTTTGTGTTGGGTAGAGAAGGAGAGAGATGGTTCTGAAATTGGAGAGAGAGTTGTTTCTAAGGACAAAAGTGGTCCTATTGTAGGATATCACTGACAGAGGGTCTCGCTTCTGGCAACCCTCCCCACAAGGCCAGACTCTATGGCTCTAGAATATGTTTTCCGCTGATGGCTTTAGCACTGCACCAATCAGAGCTGGGGCTGTCCCTGAAGCCCCCCTACATATCCCCTGCCTGCTTCTCTTCTTTCCTTTGCCCTTCAGAAGTTGCCTAAGGACCCTAATGATACCTGGCTTCCAAGCAGAACTGAGACAGGAAATCTGGTGCTCTGCCTTTCCCACAGATGCACAGCTGTTCCTGCTCAGCGGGTGGAGAGCCACTTAAGAAGAGAAGAGAACTTAGGTGCCACTGACTTCTGCCAGTGGGAGGACGAGATGTCTACACCCCATTGAAGGACATGCCCAGATCCTTCCTGGCCACGTGGTGAGTGAAAATCTGTCACTGAAGTCTGCTGCTTTGGCAGTCTACAGGCTGAAGTTCATGGAGAGACCAAGAGCCAGGAAACAAGATAGAAAGCAGTGTGACTGCAGGCAGACTTGGAGTCTGGCACTGTGAGGGCCTCAGGCAGAATGATCTAGCCATGAGACAAGGTCTCACCACACCTGCTCATGGCAGAAGGCCCAGCAAGACCCCAGAGGGGCATGAAGAATATCGTGGGGATTCCAGGGCTCCTCCTTGACAACATTCAGAAGGCTTGTTTCCTCTCAATGTGCTCCCTTGGAAGATCCCCTTCAAGCTGCCACTGCATGTGGGGACATTCATCCCCACATCCCCTTTGCTTTGCTGAAGGGTGTCAGCTTGGCTGTGGTAGCTGGGTGAACCTCACAGACCCCTAGAGCTGTGGAGATAAAGGGGATCTGTAAGAAAGTTCTTCCTTATACTGTTGGAAATTTTTCCTCCCTACAATTTCTGCTTGTTAGTCTGAATTCTGAAGTTCTACAAAATTGGCTTCTCCTTCGTGTGACAGTCTTTCAAGTATTTGAAGGCATTCAAGAGTCACAACATCCATATTATCCAAATTACCCCTTGTTTCTCCAATGGCTGTTTCTAAACTCCTCTTAATCCTCCTGTTTTCACTAGATGTTTATAACTTGCTACTTAAAGTGCGGTCCACTGACCAACAGCATTAGCATCCCCTGGGAGCTTGCTAGAAATGCAGAGTCTCAGGTCACATCCTGGACCTGTGAATTAGAATCTGCATTTTAACAGGATCCCTAGGTGATTCACATTCACATTAAAGTTTGAGAAGTACTGGAAGTACCGATTTTTAGTGTCTTCATAGCAACACACACAAGCATATGTTTATATGTAACCTCGATGCCAAACAGTAGGAAAACGGTTAATTAAATTATGACATATTAGACTATGAGATATTATGCATCATGCATAGAAACTATGTAGAAACTACATAGAAACCTGAGGAAGTGCTAATGCTAATAACTGACATTTAAAGAGAGTGCTGACTACACCCCAGACACTGTTCAAAGCTTATTAGTGATTACCTCCTTGACTCGTCACTGTTAACACCACAAGGTACGTAACACTGTTATTCCCATTTGAAAAGTGGGGAAAGAGGTCCAGAGAGGGTAACTTGCTCATGATCGTACAGCTAGAGCCCTGGCAGTTTAATCCCAGAGCCTCTGTGTCTGACCACTGCTGAAATCCAATGATAAAGCCATAGCGACAGAATCGTGTAAGCTACGACCGCAACTCTGAGGATATACACTGAGTATTCTCCACTGTTGTGTTATTGTAATAAAAATAATAAAAAGCAGCATGCCCCAAACTGAGCACAGCTTCATCCAGCCCCAACAGTATTTCTATCACCTCTCTTACATTTTCTTTCAATTTAAACTATGTTTACAATATAAAAATAATATAGAGTCATGGTAAAAAAAAATTCCATATACACAAAAGGACATAAAATGAAAAGTGAAGAACTCCCTCCCCAATGGGTCTCCTCCATTCTGAGATAACCACAGCTAGCAGTTTCTTGTGTATCTTCCAAAAAGTATATGCTGTATTTAAAATAATGAACACACACACATAGGTACATATATAATGCACGTACCATCTACTCTTAGCTTGGCTACATCTGTGAAAGCAGCCTTGTGATTGGCTCCTGTTTTATTTATGATAAATTGGAACACCCAGATCTTTCATACATGAAGTGTTATTAAGTTTTCATCTCTCCATCTTGTATAGTTTTTTTTTTTCTCACCTAAATGTACGATATTTTATGTCTTCTTACCGCGTTTCATGTAGCTGGTTGTGTTCTAGCATTCCAGCGAATTAAATCTTTTTTACTTCTGCCTCTAAAGCATAGAAGCTTTCTCCTCCACAAGTCTAATATGTACACCCCAGTTTTCTGGCCTAAGGAAACAAACACAAGGCTGGGGGGAGCGGGGAGCAGTGGTGGTTTATGAGGGTCACTATTAACAGTGAACCAAAAAATAGACCAAAATGTTAGCAATGGTGTCTCCAGATGGTGGGGGGTTTATTTTCACTTTTTACTTTTCTACATTTTCCAAATGTTTAAAATGAGCATGGGTTAATTTTGTCATTAAAAAATAAATAAAAGCTGGAGTTTTATGGATTGGCTATTGTTTCCACCTCTTCACTGTCTTCCTGAAAGAGATGACATATCCATTCTCTGGGCTGGGAGACACTGTAGTGGCCCCAGTAGAGTAAGCAGTGCATACACACCTGATCTATTGACATGGGACTTGCTTTGGCTGATGTGATATGAGCAGAGGCCTTAACTCATCTGTGTGGTCTGGTTTTGTCGCCTGTGCTTCTGCAGCCCACCACCTACCATGAGATGAGTATGCCCTAGGTAGCTGTTGGTCCCAGGATTGGGAGCCCTTGAAGCAGATGTGAACCTGGCCTATAGCCCGAGGCAGAGATCCCCATTCCCCCCATCAACCCACAGAATGCCGGGTGAGAAAAATAAATGTAATATGGGATTTTCTTTTGGACAGCATAATTTCAGTAATAACTGACTAGAAGGGAGAGTCGGCTACTCCCATGCTGACTGGTATGTCTTGACAGTCCAGCTGTAGCAGCTGCCCTCTCCTTGCTCTGTGCTTCCCCCCCAGCCACTCCAGCTTTTCTCACTCATTCCTGCCCTTAGTCACCTGCCTCCTGCCATCATCTACAAGACAGGTCATGAGGTGGAAGCACGCTTCCTGGCGGGTTGGTTCTAACACTCTTTTCTCCAAAAGTTCCTGTACTGTGGAGTAGGTAGGGCTCTGGCCTATAGCTTAATTATGAATTGTTATGAGTTGAATTGTGTCCCTTTAAAATTCATATGTTGAAGTCCTAACCCCCAATACCACAGAATGGGACCTTGTTAGGAAATAGTCATTGCAGATGTAATTAGTTAAGATGAGGTCAGTCTGGAGTAGGGTGGGCCTCTAATCCAGTATGACTAGTGTCCTTATCAAAAGGGAAATTTAGACACAGAGACAGACACACACACAGGGAGAACACCACGTGAACATGAAGGCAGAGATCAGGGTGATGATGCTCTAAAAGCTAAGGAATACCAAAGATGGCCAGCAAACCAGCAGAAGCTACGAGAGAAGCATGGAACAGATTCTTCCTCACAGCCTCAGGAGGAAGCAACCCTGTGGACATCTTGATCTCAGACTTCCAGCCTCCGGTACTGTGAGACAATAAATTTCTGTTGTTTAAGCACCCAGTTTAAGGTACTTTCTTATGGCAGGCACAGGAAGCTAATACATGAGGCCACCTCAGATTCTGTACCCCATTACAATGTGTAGGTTTTTTCCCCCACTCCCAGCAATTCTCTGACACTAGCTGGGTGTCTCACAATTCAACACCAGTCACAAGTCCATGTTGTCCTCTGTGCTTCTGACCAGCTGGCTATAGATCAGAGGTTCCAACAATCCTCTCCCTTCTTGGGTTTATTAATCTGCTAGAGTAGCTCTCCAAACTCAGAGAAACAATCTACTTACTAGATTACCAGTTTATTATAAAAAGATCTAACTCAGGGATAGCCAGATGGGAGAGATGCATAGGGCAAGGCATGGGGAAAGGGCGCGGAGCTTTCATGCCCACTCCGCAGTGAGCCACTTTCCCCAAATCTCCATGTGTCCACCAACCCAGAGGTCTCTAAATCCCGTTCTTTTCAGTTTTTACGGGGGCTTCATTACATAGGCATGATTGATTAAATCATTGGCCACTGTCAATTGATTCAACCTCCATCCCCTCTCCCTTCCCTGGAAGTCAGGAGTGAGGGGAGGGTGTGAGTGAAAGTTCCAACTCTCTAATCACAGGGTTGGTTCTCCTGGTAACCAGTCCCCATCCTTTGGTGCTTTCCAAAAGTTATCTCATTAACATAACAAAATACACTTTTATTACTCTCATCAAGGAAATTCCAAGAGTTTTAGGAGCTCTGTGCCAGGAACAGGGACGAAGATCAAATACATGTTTCTTATTATAAATCACAATACCACACCACAAGTCTCTTTGTTCCTTTCAGTGACCCTGGAGGTACACCTCTGTCACTAACACTCTCTGCCGCCAGCAGCTGGGTCCAGCTGACCTCGAGGGTGAGTGAGCAGGTGAGATGTTCTCTCTCCTCTCCTTATTCTCCTTCAGAATCAGGATGCTGTGCCAAAGTCACCCTCACCTCCCATCCCACTTCTGCCATTCAGGAACTCAGTGCTGGAGTCTAGGATCTATTCCCACAAACTCCTTCATTGTGCTTCTGGTGATTTCCTTTCTGCAAAATGAATCCTAAGTACCTCTCTGCAGGTCCCATGTGATGCATTGATAACCCTGTCAATAAAGACAGAGCTAAGTACACTGCCTGCCTTCCACAAGCCCATGACTCTACCCATTAAAAGTGACTGTTCAATCAGGAGTTGGCCTGCCTTCCAACTCCATGCTCCCTCTTACCCCATGGGTAGTCATGAAAGACCAACCAAATACACATGCCCTGATAGCACAAAAATACAAGTTTCTGTGGGATATTAGAAAGTTAGAGCTGAAAAGAACATAGAGATGGTCAAACTCAAGCCTCCACTGTACTGATAAGGACCTGAGGCCCCAGAGAGGAAATTAATTGAGCCAAGGTGAGTTCTCGGCAAAGCCAGGACTAGAATATAGATTTTCCATTTCAGTTTTCCTAAGACCACATTAGCAAGATATTTCTTGGAATCTCTGATGGCTCTAATTGATCTCTGCTTTATTTTCTAATTGTTCCCTGATAATTGGTTTCATAATCTATTTCACGTTTTTTTATTACAGAAGAAAACATGCACACTGTTATACTATTTCAAATTGTACTATAGAGTCCGCTATAGAAACTGATGACCCTAGTTGTCCCCCTTCACCCCAAACACACAAGTCCCTCTCCCCTGGGTTAGCCACTTATAATATTTTCTGTCTTCAGCATTTCTGATGATTATCACTCTATCACTAAATAACATGCTTTTTAAATTAAGACTTCAGACAGTATTAATTTTAGTTTTTAAAATTGTTACCTTTATTATTAATATAATCAAACCTCTAGTTTTTGATTCTCAACTTTAGACATTATCTATTTACTCCCCATAATATATGGAGAAGAAATTAACATTCATCTCTCTCCTGCACTTTTCACATGGTCCAAGTTTGTACATTTATTTTTATTCTTAAGTATAATTTAGTTCTCTTAGCACTTGTCCATAAGTTAATTCCAAAATTAAATAAATAGCACTTAAAATAATATGAATGCATAAATATTATTCATTGTAGAGCCAAATACTGTATTTTTCCCCTAAAAAATATATATTCTCCTTTGTCATCAAGGAAGACTGCTCAGAAGGAGAAAGCTATCTTTGCTTACACTCCTTGTAGCTCATGACCATGCCCCATTTCTAATTTGCTTTTAAAGACAAGACCATGTTTTTTAGGCAGTCTTTCATTTTTCCTAGATGTCCTAACTGAGACTCTTTTCACATCTGAAGATTTTTAACTGTCCTAGTCATGCTGTTGATTGAGTGAAATCTCCCTTTTTTTTTCAAAATGTTCTTCATGAAGTCCTCTATGCCCCTGTTTTTATGCGACTGATTATGTTCTAGGATGGCTATCCAGAAATTACCTCATTTTGGGAGTCCATGTTTTCTTCTTTGTTTAATTTCCTTTTTGGGTATCTGGAATACATTCTTGAGCATTTTTGTTTCAGAAAATATATGTGAATGTGATTTAAACTTTATGAATTCTGGAATGCCTGAAATGTCTTTATTTTACCCTCACATTTGATTGATTATTTAGATTGGAATGGAATTCTGAATTGAAATCATTTTCCCTCAGAATTTGGAAGGCATTCCTCCTTTGTATTCTGGAATCTGTTGTTGCACATGAGAAGTCTAGGTCAGTTTGATTTTTCTTCTTCTGAGGTAATCTCTTTTTTTCTCTTTAGGAAGTTCTAGGATTTTCTCCTTCTCTTTGGAGTTCAGAAATGTCACTGAGATTTCTCTTAGCATGAGTTTTATGCATTAATCCCTGTTTGGATTTGGTGGGGCCTTTCAGTTGGAAGAATCCCTTCTTTCATTAGCTCCAGAATATTTTCTTCTAATATTTCCTTGATAACTTGCTATTCTTCTTCTTCTTTTTTTTCAGTTTTCCCTTTTAAATCTCTTCTGTATAGATGTTAGACCTGCTACATCTGTCTTTCGGTGACTGAATTTTCAATTATATTTTTCATTTTGCTCTATGTTTTGAGACATTACATAACTTTATTTGCCAGAGGACCAACTTTGTCTTCAGCTGTGCTCTTATTATTCAGAATGCAATTTAGTGTTTTATTTTTGCAATCATATTTGATTACTAAGAACACTTTTGTTTTCTGGTTGCATGTTTTAAATTATTCAGTTCTTCTTCTAGGGGTAGAATTTCTCTTAAATTGTTGTAATGTATACTAACAAAAATTATTTTTAGGCATGCAGTATTCTGAACCTTGCTCCTTTTCAGTAGACATTTTATCTTGGCAATTGTTGAATGTCAATATCTTGAGGTTGGAGGGTTACTTCAACTCGTTGTAGTACTTACATTGTTTTTCATTTTCTATTTTACATATGTGTAACTCTTTAACAAGTTCTCTAATAATGGATATCTGGTTTAAAAGAATTGATAGTACACAAACAATTTTGCAAATATTCTCCTTGTATGAATATCTTTGTGCATATAGGTTATTATTTCAGTAGAATAAATTCCTAGTTGTAGAAAGTACTGATGTACTGGATGTACAGCATGGTGACTCTAGTTAATAATCCAGTATTTTACATTTGAGAGTAGCTAGGAGAGTTGGTCTTAAAAGCTCTCATCACAAGTAAAAAAGATTTTGTAAGTATGTATGGTGATGGATGTTAACTGGACTTATTGTGGTGATCATGTTGCAATATACGCAAATATTGAATCATTGTGTTGTACACTTGAAACTAATCTAATGTTATATGTCAATATGTCTCAGTAAAAAAGAACAAATTAGCAGCTTAACAGTACACTAAACAAACAAAAAGTGCTGAGTTGAAGTGTATATGCACTGCTCATTTTGATATGCATTGGTAAATCTCCATCCACTGAGTTTTTATCTATTCACATTCCCACAAAGAGTGAAGAGAATTCGGTGTCCTACCTTTTCCCCAGCAAAGTATGCTATTGGACTTGACTCACCTCATCAGTGAAAAATGGTTGAATATAGTTGAATGGTTAGTGTAGTTGAATTTGCATATTTCCTATTATGAATGATATAGATCAGATTATTATATGTTCAAAAGTCTTTTGCAATTCCACTTCTGTTAACTATTTAGTAAAACCTGGACCACATTTCTATTAACTTATTGATATTTTTAATGTTTTATAGGAACTTTTTATGTGTTAAAGAAATTAATGTTTTGCTATCAGGTGAGTTAAAAGAGTTATTTAGAAACTATTTATAGAGTTTTGGCCATCCTGAATTTTTAATAAAATTTCAAATTTAGAATAGTTTCAGATTTTAAAAAATAGTGAAGATAGTACAGAGCTCCTGTATATCCAGCCCCAGTTTCCCCTATTATTAACATCCCAGATTAGTATTGTTCAATTGTAACAATTAATGAATCAATATATTATTATTAACTAAAGTCCATACGTTATTATTCAGATTTCCTTAGTTTTTACCTAATGCCCTTTTTCTGTTCCAGGATCTGATCACACTATATTTAGTCGTCCTGTCTCCTTAGATGCCTGTTGGCTGTGACAGTTTCTCAGACTTTCCTTGTTTCTGATGACCTTGACAAGTTCTGAGGAATACTGGTCAGGTATTTTGTAGAATGTCCTTCACTTGGGGTTTTTCTGATGTTTTGCTCATGATTAGACTGAGAGGAAGACGACAGAGGTAAAGTACCATTCTCACCACATCGTGTAAAGTACCATTCTCACCACATCGTGTAAAGTGAACATACTACAAACACAACTTATCACTGTTGATGTCAACCTTGATCACCTGGCTCAGGTGGTTAGGTTTCTCCACCGTAAAGTTGAGTAACTTTCCCCCTCTTGCATACTTGACTCTTTGGAATGAAGTCACTATGTGCAGCCCACACCTAAGTAGTGGGGACTTACACTTCACCTTTTTAAAACAAAGTATCTTCATGAATTATCAGGAATTCTTCATGGCAGATTTGTCTATTCTCCTCCCATTTATAATTTATATAGCTATGTACATATCTGTTTATTTATTTATTCAATGATTTATTTATGTCAGTATGGACTCAAGAATATTTCATGCTTTGGTTTATAATTCAATGCTACTTTATTTATTTTGTTGCTCAAATCGTTCTGCTTTGGCCATTAGAAGTTCTTTCAGCTGGCTCCTGTGTCCCTTTGACATACCCCCATTACTGTGCATGTGTGTTTTTTAAGCACTTCCTTACCACAAGATGATCCAGGCTCATCTTGTATATTTCCTGTCCCAGTCCTAGAATCAACCATTTCTCTAAGGAGCCCTATTCCTTTCACTGGAGGATGGTATTAAAAACCAAGGTACAGGTTTTAGGTGTGCTCACTTTTATTGGAGTGTCATTGCTTCTAGGTGCTCTCAGCTGATAGAGCAAGGAAATATATGTGTGTATAATAACCTATGTATATATACATATCTATAAATATTCCTATATGTAACCATCTGAATCTACATTAAGCTAAACATGAGTTCATATTGATGTCTTCAACTATAATCCAGTACCACATGGCTCTTTCTAACTTCCTCCCTTGCTTATCTGTAAAATCCTACTCTAACAATGAGGAACCTGGCTTCCACAAGCTATTATCCATTTACTTAACTGTTCAATTCCGGTACACATATACCATGTTTTTAGAATCATTAACCTGTACCCTCATGGGAAAAACTTCATCAACTAAAGTACAGCGTTTAAGTACAGGTCCGTCTGCTTTTCGTCTTACAGATTCTCCTCATTTCCAAAGTTACTTAGATCAGAACCTTTTCCCTCACCCTCTTCAGTGAGGTTGTTCCCTGAATTTGTAATACGGTTAGATTCTTTTGTCACATTCTACTTTCCATCCTAGGACCTCCCAGTCTCCTAAAGGATTTTTTTTAATTTGCATATGTTAAGGTTTACTCTTTGTGCTGTAATGTTCTATGAGTTTTGACAAATGTATAGTGTCATACAGCCACCATTACAGTATCACACAGAATAGTTTCACCACCCTACAGATCCCCTGCGCTTCACCTATTCAACCCTCTCTCCCTGACCTGAACCACTAGCAGTCACTGATCTATTTACCATCTCTGTAGTTTTGACCTTTCCAGAATGTCATATAAATGGAAAATATAGTATATAGCCTTTTCAAACCGGCTTCTTTCACTTAGCAATAGGCATTGAAGATTCATCCATGTCTTTGTGTGGCTTGACAGCTCATTTCTTTTCATCAGCGAAGAGTATTCCATCATGCGGATGTACCACAGTTTGTTTATCCATTCACCAACAAAGGATATCTGCGTCGCTAGCAGTTTGGGGTAATTAAGAGTAAAACTACTATAAATATTCATGTGCAGATTTATGTATGGACAAAAGTTTTCAAATCAGGTGGGTAAGTACTTGGTAGTGTGATTGTTGGATCATATAATAAAAGTATGTTTGGCTTTGTAAGAAACTGCCAAACTGTCTTTCAAAATGGCTATACCATTTTAAATTTCACCAGCAATAAACGCGAGTTCCTGTTCCTCCATATCCTGGTCAGAAATTAGTATTGTCAGTTTTTTGGATTTTAGTCATTCTAATAGATACATAGCGGTAGCTCACGGTTGTTTTAAATTGCACTTCCTTAAAGAGTAATTATGGTGAGTATTTTTTCAATTGTTTATTTGCCGTCTGTATGTCTCTTTTGGTCTGTTCAGATCTTTGGCCCATTTTTAAATTGGGTTGAATGTTTTCCTATTGTTGAATTTTAAGAGTTCTTTGTATATTTTGGACACTAGCCCTTTATCAGATACGTGTTTGCAAACTTTTTCTCCCAGTCGGTGACTTGTATTTTCATTCTCTTAACAGTGCCTTTAGCAGAGCAGACATTTTTAATTTTAATAAAGTCCAATGTATCCATTTCTTCTTTCACTGATCATGCTTTTGATGTTGTATCTAAAACCTCATCACAAAGCCCAAGGTCACGTAGACTTTATCCTATATTTACTTTTAGAAGTTTTATAATTTTGTATTTCACATTAGGTCTATGCTCCATTTTGAGTTACTTTTTCTGAAAGGTATAAGGTTTGTGTCTATTTTCTTTTTATTTGCTTTTTTTGCATGTGAAAGTCTATTTCTTCCAGCCCCATTTGTTGCAAAGACTATCCTTTCTCCACTGAATCGCCTTTGAATATTTTTTTTATGCTTTTAGAACTATCCATCTTTTTAAACTTTCTGACTTTGTGTTGTGTATATAAAGGCCTTCACTTTTCAAGATTATTTTTTAAACTCCCTTATGTCTTTGCTTAGTACTCTTATATCTTTGCTGAGTATTCTATATGTTTAAATTTTTGATCCAAATTTACATAAATGTAAAGTGAAAATTACATAAATGTAAAGTGTGAAGAAGAGATTCAGACTTATTTTCTTCTGAGGGCTTCTGAGCTGTCTGAACACCATGTATTGAAGAATTCATCTTTTCTACACTGACACACTCTTCTCATATACAAAATTTTTGAATGAATATTGGATCTATTTCTCCATTCTCTCTTGTGTCCCACTCAGAATTTCCAGTTGTGTTAATAACACACTATTTAATTACTATTCATTTATAAAATATTTTAATATGTATAAGACTAATTTCCTATTATTATTATTATTATTATTATTTTTTTTGTGAGGAAGACCAGCCCTGAGCTAACATCCGTCCAATCCTCCTCTTTTTGCTGAGGAAGACTGGCCCTGGGCTAACATCATGCCCATCTTCCTCTACTTTATATGGGACGCCACCACGGCGTGGCTGACAGGCAGTGCATCGGCAGGCGCCCGGGATCCGAACCTGCGAACCCCGGGCTGCCAAGCGCGGACTAAACCGCTGCGCCACCGGGCGGCCCCTCCTGTCATTATTTTTATTTTTCAGAATTTTCTTAGAGATTCTTACATCATGATTTTTTCATATTGATTCAACTTACCTACTTTAAAAAGTCTATTGATTTTATAGGGATCAAATTGAATTTAAATATTAAATTAGGAATAACTGAAATCTTTATAATATTGATTTTTCTATCCAATAATACAGTAGCATTTCCATTACTAAAATCTTATTTTGTGTGGCTGGCCCCATGGCATAGTGGTTAAGTTTGGTGTGCTCCGCTACAGCAGCCCGGGTTTGCAGGTTTGGATCCTAGGCATGGACCTGCCACTCGTCAGCCATGCTGAGGTGGCGATCCACATACAAAATAGAGGAAGATGGGCAAGGATGTTAGCTCAAGGCTAATCTTCCTCAAGCAAAAAAAGAGGAAGATTGGCAACAGATGTTAGCTCAGGGCAAATCTTCCTCACCAAACAAAACAAAACAAAACTTATTTTGTGTCTCTCAATAGTATTTTAAAGTTACCTTCATAACAATGTTATTCAATAATCACATTAAATGCAAATGGTCTAACCACTCTAATTACAAAGTGGTCAGATTGGCAAAAAAAATAAGGCCCAACTACTTGCTGCCTGTAAGAAATGCTCTTTAAATATAATGACATAAACAGGTTAAAAATGAAAGGATGGAAAATGATACAGCGTGCTAACATTAATCAAAGCAAGGAATATTACCAGAGATAAGGAACGTCATTTCACGATAATAAAGGTATCAATGCATCAAGAGAATGTAGCGACTCTAAATGTTTATGCCCCAAATGACAGAGCTTCAGAATACAAGCAAAAACTGACAAACTGCAGAAAGAAATAGATAAATCAATTACTGTTGGAAATTTCAACACTTGTCTCTTAATAAATGACTGAACAAATAGGCAGAAAACTAGTAAAGATATGGAAGGTGTGCACAACACTATCAACCCACTTGGCCGATTTGACATTTATGGAACACTCACTCGTCAACAGTGTAACATCTTTTTTTCAAGTGCACATGGAATATTTACCAAGACAGTCCACATTATGGGCCATAAAATAAGTATCAACAAATCTAAAAGGATTGAAATGATAAAGAGTTTGCTCTTTGATCAAAATGGAATTATTATTAGAAATCAATGAAAGAACCATATCTAGAAAAATCCCCACATATTTGGAAGTAAATAACTCATGGGTCAAAGAAAAACATCAAAAGGGAAATTAGAAAACATTTGGAACCAAAAAAAAAAATAAAATGAAAGCACCACATATCAAAATTTGAGATTGTAGATAAAGCAGTAATTCAGGGTAAATTTATAGCAGTAAACATCTAGAAAAGAAGCAAAAAGATCCCAAATCAATTGTCTCAGCTTCCATCTCTACAAACTAGAAAAAGAAGTGGAAATTAAATTTAAGTAAGGAGAAGAAAAGAAACAATAAAGATCAAAGTGGAAATCAGTGAAATAGAAAACAGAAAAACAGAGAAAATCAATGAAAACAAAAGTTGTTTTTTTTGAGAAGTTCAAAGAAATTGGTAGACCTTCAACCAGACAGATTATGCAAACGAGAACAAAGACACTAATTATCAATATCAACAATGAAATATGCAGCAATACACATTTATTGCAATAAAAACGTTTTAAAAAAAAACATTATAGAGAGTTTACACCAATACATTTTTTAAAACTTAAATTAAATGGTAAATTTTCTTGAAATACACAAACCATGAAAGCTTTTTCAAGAAGTAGATAGCCTGAACAGCTCTCTATTATTAAAGAAATTGAGTCTGTAGTTAAAACCCTTCCCACAAAGAGCCCCAGGCCTAGTTCACATCAATGGGGAATTCCATCAAACATATGAGGGAGAAAAATACCAACTCTGCACAAACTCTTTCTGAAAATTTAAGAAGAAGAAATACTTCCTAACTAATTCTCTGTGGCCAGCATTACGCTAATACCAAAACCAGACAAAGACATCACAAGAAAAGTAAACAGCAGAGTAATATCCCTCATGAACGTAGATGCAAAAATTCTTAACAAAACTTGAACAACCTGAATATACAAAAAGGATAATACATCGTGACCAAACTGGATTTGTGCCAGGAGGGTGAGGCCGATTTAACATCAGAATGTCAATTGATTCAATTCACCATATTACAACCTAAAAAAGAGAAAAACATGATTACCTCAATAGATGCAGAAAAAGCACTTGATAAAATTCAGTATCCATTCATGATAAAAACACTCATCAAACTAGGAAAAGAAGTGAACTCCCTCAATCTAACAAGGGGCATCTAGAAAAACCCTACAGCTAACACCACACTTAGTGTGAAGGACTGAGTGTCTTACCCCCGAGATCAGGAGTAACATAAGGGTGTCTACTCTTATCTCATCCCTTCTGTTCAACATTTTACTGGAGGTTCTAGGCAGGGCAATAAGGAAAAAAAGAAAAGAGAGGGGGAAAGAAAGAAAAAAAAAGGCATCCAGATTGGAAAGCAGGAATAAAACTGCCTTTATTCACAGATAACATGAGTGTCTGTAGAAAATCCCACAGGACTTACAAATGCTCCTAGAATTAATTTGTATTTCTATATAGTAGAGATGACCATTTGGAAATATAAATTAAAAAGTTCCAGGGGCTGGCCTGGTGGCGCAGTGGTTAGGTTTGGGTGCTACGCTCCAGCGGCCCAGGGTTTGTGGGTTCAGAACCCGGGCATGGACCTGCACACGCTCATCAAGCCATGCTGTGGCGGTGTCCCACGTACAAAATAGAGGAAGACTGGCACAGATGTTAGCTCAGGGGCAGTCTTCCTCACACACACACACAAAATTCCACTTACAGTAGCATCACAAACACAAAATATTAAAAAAATATATCCCAAGATTTGTATGCTGGAACCATGAAACGTTAATGAAAACTATCAAAGAAGGACTAAATAAATGGAGAGTTGTACCTACAAATCTATAAGTTCAATGCAACTTCATTCAAAATACCAGCAGGCCTTTACGTAGAAATCAGAAAGCTGACTCTAACATCTATATGGAAAAAGCAAAGGAATTAGAACAGCCAAAACAATTTTTAAAAGAACACAGAGGATACATACTCCCTCATTTCAACACTTACTATGAAATACAATAATTAAAATAGCATAATATTTGTGAATGATTAGACATACTGATAAATGGAACAGAATAGAGATAGCAGAAATAGATTCAAACATATACCTTCAACTGATTTTCAGTGAAGGTCCCAATGTAATTTAATGGATAAGGGATAGTCTTTTCAGCAAATATTGATGGAACAGTTGGATATCCACATGCAAAAACAGAAAAAAACCAATCTCAACCTGTACCTTGTATCATATGTAAAAACAACCTAAAGTGTACCATAAATCTAAATATAAAATGTAAAGCTATAAAATATAACAAAGAAAGCATAAAAGAGAATATTTTTTACTTTCAGTTAGGCAAAGGTTTATTGAAAGGACGCAAAAGCACAAACCATAAAATCAAAAAAGATAAATTGAATTTAACTAAAATTTAAAACTTAGACTCTTTGAATGTTAAGAAAATAGAAAGACAAGCAATAGACTGGAAGAAAATGTCTGGAAAAAATAAAAGGAAAGTCTGATAAAAGAAGTCAATCCAGAATATGTAAAAAATTCTTGAAACTCAACAAGAAAAAAAACAATCCATTAAAAAATGGAAAAATGACTTAAACAGATGCTTCACCAAATAAGATGTACAAAATGATAAATAAGCCCATGAAAAGATGCTTGACATCATTAATCATTAAGGAAATGAAAATTAAAGGCAAAATGAACACCTATTAGAATGACTGAAATTAAAAAAAAACAAAACAACTCCATATCAAGTGTGAAGTAACATTTTCATCCATTGCTGCCAGGAATGAAAAATGGTACACTCACTTATGAAAACAGCAGTCAGTTTTTTAATAAAGTTAGACATGAACTTACAATACGGCCCAAGACTCTACTCCAAACTAATTACTCAAAAGAAATGAAAACATATGTTCACACAAGACCTGTACACAGATGTTTATAGCATATATATTCATAATAGTAAAACTGGAAACAATCCAAATGTCCATCAACTGGCGAACGGATAAAGAAATCGTTGTACATACGTAGGATGGAATACTACTCAACAATAAAAATAAATGAACTACTGATACATGCAAGGCAGTGGATTTATCTCAATAGCACTGTGTTAAGTGAAAGAAAATAGACACAAATGGCTACTGATCAGTGGTTGCCAGGGGTTGAGGGTGGAGGGAAGAAATTGACAACAAAGGAGCACGTAGGAACTTCTGGGGATGATAAAAACATATATTGATTGTGGTAGTGATTATATGACTGTACATGTTTTTCAAAACTCACAGGACTGTACACCTCGAAAAGGTGAACTTGATTGAAATTATACTTGTTGAGAGATAATTCTCCATGGATTTCTTGCATGTCTTATGGGTAAGGCAATGATTGCTCTTTGTTCTGGACTATCTTTTCAAGAATGTTTGCATAGCAAATAGCCT
Organism: Tapirus indicus; assembly: GCA_031878705.1. Taxonomy (NCBI): domain Eukaryota; kingdom Metazoa; phylum Chordata; class Mammalia; order Perissodactyla; family Tapiridae; genus Tapirus; species Tapirus indicus. Next base: position 16,759,302 of record CM062920.1, read on the forward strand.
TGTAGACAGATGTGTCACCCTCTGAAACAAAGTACAGGCATACTTACCGTCCAGTATAGTAAAGATAACGTCTCCCTCTGGAGCAAAAGGCAAACTTACTGTCTAGTAAATTCAGGCTTCCTCTTCTGTAATGCAACATGTACGTGCAGTGTCATTTGGCCCGTGTCATGTCACCCTGTGGGAACTGGGGCTCAGGGACTGGTCTAAAAATTATGATACCCTGGTTACTGCTATGTCTGTGAGTAATAAACTGTCCTTCACCTCTGACCTAGGTAGAACGGCATCCATTCAACAGTGGCAGGGTGACTTGTTAGTTTGCAAGCAGGACAAAATCTCTGACCCTTCACAGTTTTGACACTTTCAGCAAACACATTCACCAAAATGTATGTTCACCAGGCAATAAATTATCCTCCACTTCGTTGCCTGTTAATGAGAAGGAATTGGGGAGGAATTGCAGGTAGGATACCAGGAAAGAGGTTCAAAGACAGCTGCCTGAACTGGCCCTCGGAGGCTGCAACTCTTCTCTGGTCGGGAGATTTCTTCACCAGTCTGGTGGTCAGCTTCAAGTTCACTCTATTTTAATAACTAATATTAAGATTTTTCCTGAGGGCAAGAGGCTGAAGCTTCTATCTCTATAAAATAACAGTTACAAAAACACCCACATACAATGAGCATGAAGTTTGTGACCACCACGGGCAGAAAACAAGAGAATCTATAGACCTTTGGCTGATTCACTTGGGAGCTGAAGGGGGTAGGATGCATAATGCTTGTTAAGGACGAATGGGAAGAGCTGGATCACCTTAGGGCTCAGCCCCTCCAACGGTCTATCATGCTGTTTGGAGATGACGGTAAAAGGTTCCAAGTTTTTTTTGCAGTAGGTACTGGCTACGATAAGGGAGTTTTCCCTAAAACAGACAAACTCCCCTGGGAAACCATAAGTAAGGCATTGGCTAGTATTCAGGGTCTTACGCCGTGGATTGGTTTTACAATAATGATGAAAGTGACCCACTGCAGAATGAGAATCTGACCCAAAGAAATCTAGATAAATGCTTGCTGTCAGCCCTGCCACCCTGGAAAATTCCCCTAGCCCTTATGTGGAAATCGAATAAGAACTTAGGAGGTGTTATCTTAGTAATGGGAAATGATGTCCTAGATTAATGTGGACTCCTCAAAGAAGGTTACTGCTGTGTGAGCCAAGCTCAAGCCAGACAGAGGGTGCACACCCCATGGCCCCAGCTGGAAATCAGTGTGGCTGTGGCTGCTGAGTCAAGGGGTTCCCAAGGATGAAATAGAGGGTGCCAGCCATGAGGACCTCACCATTCCGTATAGTATTGGGTAGGCCAGTTCATTTGGTTGAGCTGAGAGCAGCTGCCGCACCACTCAAAATTGTGCCTTGTGTACCAATGTGGAGCCACTCTCTCTCCAGTCCCTTTGATTCATCTATGCCCCTCTATCTCAGTTACTTTAAGGAGAAAGATGATCGGGCATGGGGCCAAGATCTCCTCCTTTCCCCAGGAGTACTGAAGACAATACACACCTGTCTGTGTGCAGGAGAACTTCGGGGAGGAAAGAGACTCAAATTTTTATGGCTCTGTTGGACACAGTTGCCCAAGTCACCATCACACCCATTGCCTGGATTGAGCTAATGGGGTTTGGGCAAGGTTCAGAGTGGGACAAGAACGTTAATGTGATTGGGTCCCTTGAGGCAAATTAAATGTACTATGATTGTGGCTGAATGTACAGTTGATATCGATGTTTTACGTGCATGTACTTGAACGCTCATAAAGTCCAGAGGAGAGTCTTTCGATCAGAAGAGGAGTGTTCAGTGAATGTTCAGTATTTCCCCATGGTGCCTACGCTGTGCTGTGATTTGCCACCAGTGAATGAGTCGGGTTTTAGCATGAGTGTCTCCACTGCCTGATGACCAAAGCCTTCACTACATAAATGATGTCCTGTTCATTGGCAAGTCAGAAGCCTGTGTCTTGCTAGCTCTGACTGTGGGGTGGTCAGATCTCTGCCAGCAGGGGTGGCTGATAAACCCTGGCAAAATTCACACCGTGTTCTCTGAGTAAAGATCCTTGGGACTATGTGGATGGATTCACAGGGTTCAAGTACACCCCTTTTGAAAAGCATATAATAGCTTGCTCTTGTGGAAAGTGAACACATGATCATGAAGTCTTTGTGACCCAGGCTCAATTATTAACAAGTTGAGTAGTGCCCAACAAGCCTCACTTGTCAAATGGGAATAGTATATTCAAGTACTCAGCCAGGATGGCTCAACAGCATCTTGGATTTATGTGAAAAAGTGGCAGCTATCTTTTTGAGAGAAACTTCATCTCTCATTCTACTACTTTGGAAAACTATTTGAAAGTACCTATTAAAGCAGTACATACAGATATCCTATGACTCAACAATTTCACTTCTAGGTATATACTAACAGAAACGCATACATGTGCATATTGAAAGACATGTACACCAAAAAGACATATGTGAGAATATTCGTAGTACAATTATAATAATCAAAAACTGGAAATAGTTCAAATGTATAACAATAGAGTAAATAAGCAAATTGTGGTATATTCATACAAAGGAATATTATACAGCTATTAAAATGAATTAAAATTATAAGAACATGAATGAATTTCACACATATGCTTTGAGCAAAACAAATCAGGCACAGAATAATACACACTATATTATTCCATTTATATAAAGTTCAAAAGAAAGCAAAACAATCTATTGTTTTAGAAGTCAGGAGAGTGGTTACCTGTTCACTTTTGCAAAGCTGGGGGCATGGTGAATGGGAGGGAGCGTGATGCTAGTGGCTTTCTCATTTCCTGATCTGAGTGATGGTTACATGGGTGAGTTTGCTTTATGAAAAGTCATCAAGCTATTGATTGATAATTTGGACAATTTTTTCTTTATTATACTTTAATAAAAATGAATATTAAATAATCAGGACCATTCATCATAAAATGCTGAAAAGGCTAGCACAACTACACAAAGAAAACTACACACTAATCATATTTACTAATACAGAAGCAAGAATCCCAAGTAAAGTTGTAACAGGTCCACCAGTAAATTAAAAGCAAAACATGCCATGATGAAATAGAGTTCATTTCAGGAATTCAAGTATGGTTCAATATATTATCTTCTCAATAGATGCTAAAATACATTTGAAAAAATAGAATACCTATTCTAAATAATAATTCTTAGTAAAACAAAGACAGAAACTCCCTTATTTGAATATCTATAAAATAGCAGCAACCAATATCACACTTTATTGTGAAACAATAAAGGCATTTCCATTTTAATAAGAAAAAGATAAATATGTCTGCCAGTACTATTATTGAATATTTTTCTAAAAGTTCCAGACAATGCAATAAGGCAGGAAAACAAATTAAATTAAAACACTGATGACTTGGAATTAATACTCTCCTTTACTGTATTATGATTGTACTAATAATGTATTATTATGTGCCTGAATAAAAACCAAACAAATGAAATACTAAATTCCACCGAAGAAATATTTAACAATATAGTAACGCTCAGCATTTTGGATATTTAGGAAATATACATTAAAAATTAGAAAGTATAATGCAAAAGAAGATTCCCTTGACTATAGCAAAACATAAATTGTAAGAATTTTTAGCAAGAAATATATGGCATCTGTAAGAAAAAAGGACAAAACTTTGCAGAGGGCTATAAAAGGCTATTCGATGAAATGGAGAGAAATGCTATATTTGTAAATTAAGGAGACATATCTGTAAAGATTTCTACTATCTCATTAATTTATTATTTAGAGCTTTACCAGTAAAAATAGTGATCTTTTGGAACTTTACAAAATTATCTCATAATTCAAGTGGAAAAATATACAGGTGAAAATAGTTACGAGAGTTATGAAAGTGAATAACGATGGATGATTCATGTTACACAACATTAAAATGTGCAATGAGGCTATGATAATTAAGACAGTGCTGTCCTGGAATAAGAGTAGGCAGACTAATGAAGCATCTCAGATGCCCAGAAACAGACATATATATATACACACACACACACACACACACACACACACACACACACACACACACACACACGCATATGAATCTAGTTTAAAGGCAGCAAGTGAAATAAGTGGGGAATGGGTACCTTATCCCCATTATTCCCAGCCATAGGCAACAATTCTATTGTGTTCAATGCAGATACTTTGGTTAAATATGTTCTTGAAAAACAGGTATTGTCATATTATATATCCATTTTAATTCTTGTTTTGCCCAGTCAGCCCTATGATCTTAAAATCTACGCGAGCTGCTAGTGAAAATCGAGTAGTCCATTATCTGGAATACAGGCACTCCATGGTGTGCATCCACCACATTTTGACTGACTTCCTCGGCAATGGGTACCCAGATTGTCTCAACTCCTTACCATCAGACAACTTCCGGTAGAGTCCTGTGACACCAGTTGTCTGGGGCCGGAGATTTGAAATCACTTAGAATGGTTTCCTTCTCCTTGACTCTTTTGTTACTGTTTAGGACTTGCATCTTCTCTTGGTCATGAGTTTCACCTTTTCTAGTGTAAGATCATTCTCCTTGGCAGAGATGAATCTGCCCTGTCTGGAGGCAGGGCCATAGCTGGTGGGGATGGCCTTGCTGTACAGTCTGTGCCTACGGGCTGCGGCATCTCCCTTGTCTTCATGGCTAGGCTCTGTGTCCCATTTGTGATCAGCATCCCCACATCAGCCTTTACACACTGGGAGGCAAGGTAGGTTTCAGAAAACAATTTATGTTTTAGCACCAGTCCAATCAGGATTGGAATCCCAACTCTTTAGGCCACTATCTGGACAGCCTTAACCAAACCATGCAGACTTCCTAAGCCTCAGTTTTCACATCAGTGAAATGTTAATAATAGTAATACCTGGTGCATTAGGGCACAGCAAGCCTTAAATGAGATAGCACATGGAGAGTCTACTTGCTGTTCTTTGAAACACCAGGCTGTTTTTTGAACACACCCGGCCGTACATAGCTCCATGGCATTTGCCTATAAGACTCTTCCATCCTGGCTCTTTCAAATGTTTGCTCCTTCCATCCCTACCTCCTTCAAATGTTTGCTCAGATCCCACCTTCTCAATGAGTTCTGTCCTAATCACCTTAAATAAAATTGCAAACTACTCTTCTCCTACTCTTAACTTTTCTTTTTTCCACAGCACTTTCACCTTCAAAGATGTTAGATAATTTATTTATATTTGTATTTATTGTTAGTTGTCTGTCTCCCCTTGCTAGATCCTGTTGAACACCCAAGTCTGTGTTTTGTTTACTGATGGATCCTAAGCACTTGGAAATAATGCCTGTTTCCAGGTGGCTTGGAGTCTCTACTAAGTAAACGTTTGTTGAATAAATGGTTATATTTAGCGGTGCTAAAATCAGAATAGACCTGAGAGCCCACCTAAGATGTTTTCATGGGCCAGAATGGCCACTTGAGAAAGTCAGTCTTTGGAGAAGGCAAACACCAGGCTGAGGTCTGGGTGGGGTTGGGATCTTCTGGCAGGAGTCTTTATTTTCAGTCATTACCTAGGAGATCAGAGGCCCTTGGGGAGAGCAGCCAGGCCAAGTCATCTCTGCATGGAGTAGACACAATGAAAGTCTATAAGGTCTGTTGGTTGGATTTGAGGATGGCATGATTCATTAACTTCGAACTCGGGGACAATTATCCCTTAGGCATCAAGAGATCCATGACCAGATAAGAAATATCCTTGCTCTTTGTCCATCATCCTGACAACTTGGGAAAGAGCTCAACTTTTATCTGAAATTCAGCCTGGAAGCTGATCCTTCTGGTAGCTGAAATGAAAATGGAGTGCCCATTGGAAAGGGCTGCTCAGGGTCCATGCACAGGAGGAACACCATCCCCATTTTTCAGACCAGTGAAATGACCTTGCATCCTCCCCTGGTGCTGGAAGAAGCCTGGTACAGCTGCAGGCCACTGGTGACTTGGAGGTCAGCTCCACTCAGAAACCCACTGGTAAAGAAAGGCCAGGTGCTGGTGTCTGTGGGTCACTGGAAGAGTCACCTGTGGGTTGACTATTTGAAAACAGCATGGAGTGCATGAGTGGGGTGACATAGGTCTGGGGTCCCACAGACTCACTTCCACATTGCTCTTCTCTCTCGTGTGCCTCCTCCTCCTTTGCCATCATCTCCTCCACTTCCTTTTCCCTCCCTTTACTGCTCTCCTCTCTTCCTTCCTCTGCCTCGGCTCCTCTGCTCTAGATCAGTGGTCCTCACACTTTAGTGAGTATCTGAATCACTTGGAAGGCTTATGAAAACATAGATTGGGGGGCCCATCTGTCAGAATTTCTCATCCAGTGTTTTTGGGCTAAGGCCTGAGAACTTGCATTTCTAACAAGCTCCCAGGTGATGCTGCTGCTGCTGGTCTGGGGTCCACACCTGGAGAAGCACTGCCCTATTGCTTGCTTCCTCCCTACTCCTCAACCCCCCACTGTGTTTCTCTATCCACCTCTGCCTCCTTGTCTCCTCTCCCTCACCATCTTTGTCTCTCCTCTACATCCTCACTGACCTCTCTGTCTCTCTGTCTGCTCCTCTGAGGCCACTGATTTCTCTTTTTGTAACTTAGAACCAGGGCCAGGGTGGACAGGAAGCCCCAGGTCCCATTACCCAGCATCCTGCATCCCAGGCTGGAATTCTCTTCTCTCCTCTTCTCTCCGATGCTCTTTGCAAGCCCTTGTGCTGAAGCCTGCCTGCCAGGGACTGCGACACCCCGAGAGCCACGGTGGGAACTAGAGACTCAGGTCCTCCCATATGGCAGGCCTTGTGCCTCTGCTCCTCTCTCCCATGGAGAATGCCTGGGAATCTTCAAAGACCACATAAGTGGGAGGAGAGATGAGAGAAAGTGAATCCATTAAAAGGCGTAAAAGCTGACAGTTTCAAAAATAATGATCTGGGTTTCCTCTTATTTAAAACTACCCAGCTGCCCTGCTGCTTTCATTGCTGCTGCAACTGACACTCAGCTACGTTTGGAATTAAAAATGCATAAGCGCTTTCTGAAAAAGCTGCTAATTTGAAGGTCATTAGCAGCCAAAAACATATTTCTCTTATTTATAAAAAAGGCATGTAATAAAGCTATTAATATTTACTGTCTTCCCAGAGCTCTGGCATGCTTACTTGCTCCAGCATAAGCGACCTGCCTCATCTTGGCCCCCAGCAATGTGCCCTCCTGGTGGCCTGCACTTCCTTACACCTGCCCTGTCCCTGACACCTGCCTGGTGGCCTCCAGCACCCAGAGGACAGAGGAAGGAGCCTGTGACTCGCAGTGGGCTGGGATGGATGTAAATTGCCATTAGAGCTGGTGAAATGGCTCTGTCTTCCAGGGAGAGGGCACTTCCGGCAGTTAAGCGCTAAAGGGTTCAGAGGCACTTGCCTCGGTAATGAGGATATTTGGGATAATTTCCCCTGTGGGCTGCAGCTCGTGTCCTCGCTCCCTCTGGTCTGTGTCACAGCAGCCAGGCAGGCCGGCCTCCCCAGGGGCCACAGTGATGGCCAACAGTTGTGCCAGCACTTGGCCCACCCCATCTGCAGTCTGGAGGGAGCCTGCCACACCTCGCTCAGCCCCCCGGCTGAGGCAGACTTGACTTCACACCGCTGTCAACCGCTGCGTCCAGGACTCTTTCTTTGCATGCGCACCACTTTCTCGCGTTTCTGTCCCCTCGTGGCTTCCCCGAACTGACCCTGCCACACAGCCCCGCCTCCCAACTCCCTCTCCTCAGCTGTTGGTTTTATGAGGAAAATTACTAGAAGACCAGCCTGTCAGCAGCTTCCCTGCAAATCCTACTTGCAAAAGGAAGAGGGGGGTGGGGAGAATAGCAGAGGGAAAAGGCAATGAGGCTGGGGGCTGTGGTTGCCATAGAAATATAGAAATGGAACTGACAAGTGCAAAGCATTCCACAGAGCAAAGGAGGAGGAGGAGAGTGAGAGGGCATGAGGGGCGATAAACGTGCGAGAGGAGCAGCTGATCAATAGGCAGTTACACAAACCGTGTTAAAGGAAGGATGCAGTGGAGAGAGGGTCCTGGCCTAGGAGTGCAGATCCTGCTAGAGGGCAAGCTGAGACAAGGATGCAATGCGATGCAATCCCTGGGCCTAGAACCAGAGAAGCAAGCAGTGCAGTCTATAGACATGCCTCAATGCACACAGAGACCATCCTGACCCCCTCCACCCTTGCCCCGAGCGGTGGACTTGCCAACCTTCTGGTTTGGGCGAGGCGGAGGCCTGTGTCAGCCAGGTGACCTTGTGATTGCTTCCGAAAACCTGATGTGTGGCAAAAGGAAAGATGGTGGTGCACTTTGGCTTAATTTAGCTTCTTTTCCCTGAGATTTGTTCCTTCACTATAAAAAGGTTATTTGGGGCTTACTTAACCAATTTTCTCTCACTGCTCTTATTTCTTCTAATTACACGTGTGAGGCAGCTGATTATGCTTGCTGCTCATGGCCGGCTGGGAGAGCGGCGACTGCCCTGTGGTACGTGCAGTGCACTGAATCTTCCCGAGCCCCCAGGGAAACTCTGGGGGCTCAGAGGCCGCAGAGGGGGACCGACGGCTCTGAGAGTCAGGGTGAGGGGCAGGCAGCCTCTGGGTCATCAGGGCCATTTCCATCAAGGCCAGTGACAGAGGACCCTGTGAGGGAGGGTGCTGGCAGGTGGGGCCGCGCTTCTCAAGCCAGCCTCTCTCTGGAGCAGGTCTGCTGCTCCCTGTGTGTTGTGGGCAGCGAGGGGCTGTCAGAAAATGGCCACCTTGTTCTGCCAGATTCTGCCAGATCCCTCACCCAGGAGGCCAAACCTTTTTAAATCTGCCACCTCAGCCCTCCCTCAGGACTCCCGCCTCTGTGGCAGCGTTTTCACATCATTTTTCGTTTTACTCCCGTATCAGACTGTGAGTGCCATTAGAGCGAAGACTGTGCCTGGCATTTATAGGGACGCAGTAGAGCTTTGTGAATGAATGAATCAATGAATGCATGAATGAATAAATACTTTTTCCCTCTTAGAGACTCCCTTCAAGTCTTCACGGCACCACCCTCTCCCGAGTCACCTGATTGTATGTCTCTACTTTCCCCTGACTCCCTGTTTGTCCCTGGAGAAGTTCCCATCATTTGCCCTAACCAGCCAAGAAGACAGTTCCATGGTGGCCGACTGTCCCCTTTCCTGCTGCTTTAGTCCGGGGCCACGGTAATTTTAACACTGTGCGCCATCTACTTTTCACCACTCACCGTTATACTGAGGAACTTGCTTTGTTTCCGTTTCTGTAATACGGGTGGTAATAAGCAGGGTTCTAGTACAATAAGACTCTCTTGAAACTGGCTTCCAAGAATGACTGCAAAAGACCATTGGTAAGGCCTGCCTGGCAAGGCTGATCAGACAGTCCCGGGATCAAGATTTGGTTGGTGAGGCTTTGACCAATATTTTGGATTCCTGAACTTTGCCACAGCCTCCCTGACTGCAGCCATTGCCCCTCCAGCCTTCCTTAGCAGGTTGTGTCCAGGTTGGCCTGACTCTAGAGTAGGAGCTCTTAGCCACTAGTCAGACCAGGCTCAGCAAACTCGGGCCTGTGACCATATGTAGCCTTCCACCTGCTTTTGTAAATAAAGTTTTATTGGAACACAGCCACACCCATTCATCTAACTATCATCTATGACTGCTTTCAGGCTACAATGGCAGAGCTGAATAGTTACAACAGATACCACATGGCCCACAAGTCTAAAATATTTACTCTCTGGCCCTTTACAGAAATGTTTTACCATTCCCTGGTTTAGATCTGCTGCGCTGGAGTCTAGAAGAGATGCTAGGTTTTCTTGCTCTCTGGCCAGCCACAGGACTCCCAACCACAAACAGTTAACTAAATCTCAGCACCATATGACAGTTTGCAAATAAGACCAAAGGAATGATGTTCACTCAAATGAAATCAGCTGTACCGTATGCCCCCAGGGCCCGACAAGTTAATACTTGGCAAACTGCCCTCTCTGTGAAGCATCCCAGCAGGAGCTGAGCCCCATGGTGGGAAAGAACAATAAAAAAAATGTTAATTGTTAAATTGGATGTCAGAAAGAATATCTTTCAAGGTTGCAGTAGGCACTTTGCTTTGGGAAAATATCAGACTGTGAGTAAGGCTAGAGGTCACCAATAGGCAAGGAAGCCCTTCCCCCCCTGGGCAAAGTGGACGCAAGGCTCGGTGTCACCCGCTCTGTTCTGCAGGGACACCCATCACCAGGTGTCCTGCTCAGCTGCTGCATTTTCCTTTAGCAAAAGCACAAGTGAAACCATGTGAGCAGGGCGAAGGAAACATGGCTCTAAAGAGTTGCAGTAAATGTGTCCCAACCCGGAGACTGGGGTGAAGAAATTTCAAGAAGACTCAGTGTAATCGGTGAGTATTGCTGGTCTTTTGGTTTCCTTGGTGGGAGACAACGGATGGCAAAGGTGCGTGGATTCCATTATTAGTTCATTTAGTCAACAGATTTACTGTGTGACGACTGTGCCCCAGGCTTGCAGACTCAGCCATGAATAAGACATGCTCCCCGGTCTGGCGAAGCTCCCAGTCTGGCAGAGTGGGATACAGACACATAAATAGACCATTATAAAACAGAGTGAACACCATGATGGTGAGGAACGCAGGGAGCTGAGGGGCCTCAGAAGAGAAGCAGCTGACCCAGGTGGGAGGGCTCCGGGATGCCCACCAGTGGATCTGAGGCTCAAAGGATGGCCAGGAAGCAGCCAGGTGAGAGGAGGCGGGCCAGGGCATATTCCAGCTGGAATTCCAGGACAAGGAGCAGGGTCCTGGGTGTCAGGGACAGTGAGCCTTGTGGGAGGTGCCAGAGTGGGGGTTGGAAATGCTAAGAAAAGTGAGAAGGATTCACAGGTTTCCAAACTTCCATTTTCCAATCCTCCTTCAAATTTTTTGCCATATTCACATATTAATTGTACTGTTTTGTTACTTGTTTTTTTGCTGAGGAAGATTGGCCCTAAGCTAACATCTGTGCCCATCTTCCTCCACTTTACATGGGACGCCGCCACAGCATGGCTGACAGGCAGTGCATCGGCGGGCGCCAGGTATCCGAACTCGCAAACCCCGGGCTGCCAAGCGCGGACTAAACCGCTGCCCCACCGGGCGGCCCCTCTATACATTTTTAAAATAAATGTATGACTATTATGATTTTGAAGAATTGGGACATGTACATCCTAAAACCCTCTTGCCCACGGATGATACACTCAGCTCTCTTTTGGCAACCCAGCAGGTTGACCCCCCAGGATGGCTTTTTGGTCATGAGAAAAATCTCTGAACAGTTATTAGCTGAAGAAAACTCTTCATACTGATAGGCCTAGAAATTGAGCTTTAATCCAAAGAAGAAGTTTGGTTTAGCACCAGGAAGGACAGGCCCCTGGACTGTGAGAATGAGCAAGCAACACGCCTATGCAACATATTGAAGAAGTTTCCAGAATCCAGCCATTCGTCCAATATGACAGGCAGCCTGGGAATCCACCTAGGAGCAAGGCAAAGCTGGATTCCAGTCTCTGCAAACATGCAAGGTGAAGGGCAGAAATAATTAAGATGACAGATACACGCAACCATGAAGTTCACTAAAACCCCAAATTCACAGAGGTTAAGGATTGACCTTTATCAGAAGGCAAGAAGACTTTTTACAGCAAACCACAGGCACTGATTTGCTTTCTATTTTTAAGTCATGTTCCCAAATCCCTAGAAGTAAAATAAACTAACTGACCAGCCACATTTATTGAGCTCTCCCTAAGAACAGGAACTAGACTACGTGATTTCTATGTGGCCCCTTATTCCACCCTCGCAAAAACCTTGTGGAATAGATAATATTACGCCTATATTATAGACATAAAACCTCAGAGTGTAAATAAGTTACCTGTGCTGTGTGACTGGACTGGATGGCCAGTAGGAATTCCCAGAAGACACCTAGCTTAGGTGGCAGTATGCTTGGTGATTCGGAGAAAACACTTCAGGCAAATAACCTGGGTTCAAATCCTGGCTCTTCAGTGTGACATAGAACAAGCTGCTTGAAATTCTCTGAGCTTTACTAGTTAATTCATTCTCAAAATGGATATAATAATACCTGTTATATAAGTACTTTGTGTGCCTGGCTCATAGCAGGTGTTCAAAAAAAAAGTAGCAATTGCTATTACCAATTATAAAATTGAATTTGTGATTATTGTTTTTGAGAACTTCTCAAGTGACCATAATTCCAGCCCCACCCCAGGAGCACCTCCTCCAATTAGCTGTTAGAAAGACTCACTTTAAATTCTAAATGTAGACTCTCCCAGCCCTCACTCAGGCCTGCACCTGGTATGGGAGCCCTAATCAGCTCATCTGCCTCTGAAAATCTCTCGACTGTGGTCAGAGATCCTCAAGATGTCTGTGACCAAACAGAGGAAGCCCAGTTGGCATGCCAAATCCCACTGGCCTTGAGAATTAGGCACATGTATGCTCTGCCTCCTGGGTCCTGACCTTCCCTAGTGTGTGCTGGGGGAACAGAGCTGGGCTGTTATTAAGTCCCATTGCTCCAACATAGGGTGGGGTCTCAGAGAGTCAACACAGAACCATAGCAATTCAGCAGAAGGTGGACTAACTGCTCAGATTTGGAAGCAGTGGATTCTGTTCGTACAGCTTAGACATGTGACACTTTCTCAGGTCTTTGTTTCCTGCCCATGTCCTGTGGGCAGATACAGCCCCGAGCTCACATGGAGCTGCCCACCTGCTCACTCAGCAGATACCACAGCATTTAAACAGGTGAGACTGATGTGCACACTCAGGACTGTGCCCTGCAGTAGTAAAGATCCTCCGAGAACAGCCCTGCCTCCCCACCCGGTTGCGTCGTTTCCCTCCTGTGTGAATACTGGGGAAGCCGAGGTTGAGGAGCCTGGTGACCTGCTCAAACATACACTAAGCTTGAGTGGGAAAGCCGAGGGTCCTCCTTGACCCATCTGACCTGTCTTTCTGGCCCATTGGCTGACGGGCAGTCTGCCTCCTCCCTTCCCTTGTTTGTGTGGCGTATCATAGTCAGAGACCTGCTGGCTGCCTGTCTCTCCCTGTGGCTGAAGCCTTGGTCCCCAAGCAGGCTTCTACTTGCCCTGCTGACCTGTGGTTTTACCTTCACATAGTTTATGTGGCTATACCACCTTTATGACTCCATAGAATACACCCAGCACCCTGCAAAGCCCCTAGAGCCCAGCAGCAGTCTCATGCGTGTTGGTTGAATGAATGAGTGGAGTTCTGCTTTGCTATTAGCAGGCTCTGCTCCCCATCCTCCTACCCTAGTACCTGGGAGTCTGGGGTCCTGACCCCGGGCTCTGCTCTATGGCTAAGACCCTAACCCTGAATCATCGATATCCCAATCCCACTACCTGCCTGGTTGGTCCTGTTGTTGGGCCCTTCCACTCATTAGGATGTCCATGAACTTCTCCTGGACTTCCCAGTGCTGATCCCTACATGCCAGGGTGACCACCTGTGGTCTTGCACTACCATCCTAGCTGAGCCTCTCCCCCTGGCACAACCTTCCATTCTCTGTGTCTGAGGCTCTCTTATCCTATTCCCAGAGGTGATCTGTTTCTTGACCGCAACTCTCCCAGACTGCTCATTCCTTCTGACCTTAGTCTCCTGGGCCTGGCCATGCCTTCTGTCCCATAAACATTTATTATGTGTGGGCTCTGTGCTGGATGCTGGAGATACACAGATGAATATGGTCCGTTCCCTGCCCTCAAGGAGCTCATAGACTAGATGGTGAGCCAGCTGGGTTGAATATGATGGAAGTGAGGACAATTGTTTAGGAGATGGAGAAGGAGGTGACTGATTCTGCAGACTGGGCCACCCTCACAAGCCCTGTGACATTTGAGCTGGGGCCTGATGGGCTCACAGGCTGGGGAGTGGAAGGGATCCCAGCACAGGGTCAGCCATGAGCACAGAAGCAGAGGTGGAAAGGGTCTGGGCAGGTGTTGCCTGGTGGGAAGTTTGGCTAGAGAGGTGGGCATGGGCCTCCCCTCCATGATCAGGAATTTAGACGTTATCCCATTGGTGGTGGGTAGCCACTGAGGGATTCCGAGTGGGAGAGGGGCTTGTGATGCTTCACGTCTGTCGCTCACCAGATCCTCTCACTGTCCACTCATCCATTTCATCAGAAGTGAGTATGCTTGCTTGTCACTCTAGCATGGTGACGGCAAGGCCCATGGGTTCAATCATGGCTCTTTGACTGTCTGCACAAGAGGCTGCGGGAACTAAGTGATTAGATTGTGAGGAAATTGGAAGGTGAGCTCGAGTTCTGCTAGGAACTCATGTCATCCTTCATCTCCTTCATCCTCCAAACCTGATTAGAACGGCTGTGTTTCAAGCCGCACCATCCCTCCAGCTGCACTCCCCGCCTTCTCGGGGCCTGACCCTCTCAGTTGTCCTCCTTTTCTCTTTCTCTCTCCATAGATTTTTTTTCATTAGCTTTAAAACATGCTCAAGTCTTTCCTACTAAAAACGATAACAACGCAAAGGAGCCTTCTCCAGCTACATCATTTTTCTTCTCCCCTTCGAAGCCAAGCTTCTTGAAAGATTGTGATGTCTGCTCGTTCCTCAATCCTGCCAGTGTCTTCTGCCACCGCCTCTGCTGAAACATCCCTTACCAAGTTCACCCATGAACTCCTGCAATTAAACCCATGGGCAGTTTCCAATCCTCACCTCATATGAGCCCTCCTGGGCAGCATTGGGCCCTGGGACTGCAGTGCCCTCTCTGAAAGGTTTTCCTTTGGCTCTATGGACACTGCACACTCCTGGCTTTTTCTCATGCCCTGCAGTGGCTCTACCCAGACCCCTCTGTGAACCTCCCTTTGCCTCGACATCTTTTAAATATAGCTGATCTCAGGGTTCCTTGTGGGCCCACTTCTCCTATGGCTTCTCATCAGCCCAAATCTCTTTGCTGAATTATGGACCCCTATATCCAATGGCCCATGGGCAACTCAAATTCATATTGTCCCCCCAATTTTTTCCTCCTTTTGTATCCCTTATCACAGTGAATGGTATCAAAATGCATTCAGCTGCTCATACCAGAAACTTGGGATATCTTCCTCGACTCCTCCCTCCCTCACCCTTGACAGCCAATCCACCTCCGCCTTCTGCTCATCTTACTTCTTTCATATTTCTTGAATCAGTCCAATTTCTCCATCCCCACTGCCACTTCACACCTTCACCCAGGCTGCCATCTTTTGCCTACATTATCACACTAGCCTCCTCACTAGTCTCCCAGAATTGAGTCTAGTAACTCCCACTCCATTTTCCATTTTGTGGCCAAAGTGATTTACATAAAATATAATTCCCTTGCTTCAACCCACTTTCCACCAATTGCATTCAGAATAATACCCAGATTCCTTGTGCCACAGAAGACCCTTCATGCCCCACCCCCCAGGTACCCACCTCCAGCACTCCATTCTCCAGCCTTGCTGAACAGTCTGTGATCCCACAAACATGCCCCCTACTCTCGGCTTTTGAACCTCTGCCCATGCTGTTCCCTCCACCTGCAACACTAGCTCCACCACTAGCGTCTCCTCCTGCTAGTTTGATGAGTCCTTTCACTCCTCAGGTTCTGGTTCAGCAGATAGCCTCAGGGATGCCTTCTCTGACCCCTAGGACAATGGCAGTGCCCTTCTCTGGGCTCCCAAGGCCCAACAGATTTCCTTGTTGAAGTTATGTACAAAGTTGAGTTCTGCTATAAAGACTGTAGCTGGAACTTGTCATCTGTCATCGTACTCTGTGTCAAAAAGCCATTTCCAGAGCTATGGCAGTTCCTACGGTACATGCAAATATGAATTTAAAGACAAGAAAAGGAAATTAAAGTCTTGGAGAGAAGAGAACTTCTTTCTTTTACGAGAATGGAATAGCACGGGCTCAGTATCTTAGTTCCCTGGACATGGCTTATTTGCCCATAATTTTTTTTTGTTTTCTTCAACTTTTTTTCTTCTCGCCAGTGGGTGGTTATAGGAAATCTTGGAGTGAGGGTGGTTTTAGGAAGGTGAGACAACCCTTGGAAGAGAGTCTTGGTGTACAGGGAGTGGGAAAGACACAAATGAAGTTTCCCTGGCCAGGGAAGGCCTGCCTGTCCTCTCTGCCTTGCCGAGGTCAACCTGGCAGGACAGTAGCCCTGGTTCTGCTTTCAGAAGGATGTGCTGCTCACTGCCCTTCACTGCCCTTCTATTTTGCCTCTATTGCACCAGGGATGGTGCCACATTCATTGCTGCATCTCGGGGACTTTGCACAGTGACTGACACTCAGTGGGATGCTGCTTTCCCGGCCGGTGCTCTGGGGAAGATTGTGACATCGTATTAAACATGCAGAGGGGGTTGAAAAGGAGTGTGTCAAACTTCACAAAACTAAAATTAGAAGAGCTTACAATTGATAGCAGTTAAGAATGAGAAAGATTCCAACTAAATACCTAGGGATTAATTTCTTTAAAAGCTTGCTGTTAAAGGTCATGGACTTCTGTAGGTGAAATAATGACAGGTTAAACTTTCTCAACTCAGACTTACTTAAATCACCAAATATGTATTGAGCGCCTTCCACGTGTTAGGCAGTGTGTTGAGAGCTGGGTACAGAGGTGAATACAACATGATCTGGGTCCACTCTCACTCTGATGATCACCAGAAGCTTGTGGTTGGGAATGCTGTGTGCCAAGTCACCACTCCCAGTAACACGGGAACCCACCAAGGGCGTGTGTAGCAAAGTCAGCTCGGGAGGGATGCAGGGGTGCGGGTAAGGGAGCAGAGGGCGCTCCTTTTCTCCCAGGTGTGTGATAGAGATTCAGCCACCACTGCCCAAGGGTGTCCATCCCACTCACCCTTAAGCCGGGTCTGCTGAACACATCAGCTCCCCAAGAACCACCGCCAGGGCCGGCACTCTCCGAAAGGGACCGAGATTGTTCTCAGTCCTCTGTGCACCTGTTCTCCTTTGGAAACTGCTGGTCTCAGGAGACTCCCTGGTGGTGAACACAGTCACCATTTGACCTCAATCAACTTGAATGACCTTCCAGTGTGATCCAGCCACCCCCTCCCCCTTTTGACAACCCTTCTGTGACCTCAGCCATTCCCCACTACCACCCCCGCCCCTTCAACCCCACTGATGTCTTAGACAATACAAAACTTCTGGCCACTTTTGAAAATGACCCTGTACCTTCTATATGAACTGCAAAGCATCTCAATGAATGTGGGGGACCTAATCACGCCCTTAGTCAATTGGTGCCAGAGCCATTATTATTTCTGAAATGATAGCGAGCTTCCCAGGCTAGCCCACAAAGGCCTTTTTAGAACAAAATGCTGTTGTTGGAATCTTGCATTTTTAACTAATACTCTGTAGATTCTCACCCTCCTGCCTGATGTCTCACTCTTCCTGTTCCCCCCACCCCCATATTCCTGGAGTTCTATTCCTCAGTCCTCACTGGTTTCTGTTCTCTTCACAAATGCAAGGTCAAGGGTAACTTCTCGTCCTTGCTTGATTTCAATTATCCTTGGGGGCCTCAGTGAGAACCCAGTGACATAGCTCAACTCATAACTTTGTGGGGGGGGGGTGCATAGGGAAGTGGTAGGAGGGAGGAGGCATACGATTTTAGTAGTGTATGTACCTGTTTGACATCTAGGAGCTTTACTGATCTCCAGATGATACAGTAAACGCATGTTCTGTAAATGTATCTACTCTCTAGCCTTCATTCCTATCTTTGAGTATTGGAGAGGGACAGGGAGAAGGCACAGAGAGGTGGGTCATAATCTCCAAGGCTTTCCCACAAACCGCCTCCATTCCCATAACCCCTGGCCCAGGAACATTCATTAAACATCTCCCACCTGTCTCCTGTGCAGTCACCACCCACCTGACTCTTGGTGGCTTCAGGTGTGCCTGGCAGAGCCTTCCTCTCTGTGAGCCATACCCCAGGCTGTGAAGCATGGCTGTAGATTCCACCTCATTGGCCTGGCTCACAGGGCCACAGACTACTGACCACTGTGCAAAGTGTGTTTTTAAGAACAGATCTGAATTGGAATTAATCCTCTGCCAGAAGATAAGGTAGCACGTCTAAACTGAAATGCAGAGGACTGAGGGCTCACTGTCAGGGAGCATTCTCCCCAGGGAGCTCTTTTGAAGGTGTGCCTAAGGTCCCCTGGCACCAAAGTGTCAGTGGGCACAGATACCTTTGTGCAGGGGACCAGCCTCTTCCATCACTTCATGTCCAGGAGTGTGAGGGGTCACTCCCCTCTCTCTGGGTAGCTCAAGAACCTCAGTGACTATCATTCCCTGAGTCAAGGGCTTTACATCCATCATCACTAATTCCAGGAAGTACAGCACAGGGGTGCTCAGCGTGGCTCCTGGGCCAGCAGCATCAGCATCCCTGGCAACTTGTGAGAAGTGCAAATCCTCAAGTTCCACTCCAGATCGACTGAATCAGAAAACCCAGAGGTGGGGCCCAGTGATCTATGTTTTAACATGCCCTCCATGTGATGCTAATGCATGCTCAAGTGTGAGACCCACTGGGATAGTGGTTAGGAGCAATGGAGTCAGACTGCCTGGGTCAAAATCCCTCCTCTACCATTGTGTGATCTAGGAAAGGTCTTTGCCTCTTAGTTTCCTCATCTGAAGATAAAGCATCTGCTACTCCTTCACAAGGTAATTGTGAGGAAGAGAGTTAATACACGTAAGTACTTAGAACGTGCCTGGCATAGAGACCCTGCTCGAGAACGTTAGTCTTCATCAATGGTAGTTCTTACTATCTGATTACACGCTGAGGAAATGGGGCTCAGAGAGGTTAGTGATGGCTACAGAGGGAAGGCAGGACGTCTCACTCACTAGAGACACACCACATTTCGGGGAATGGCAGTGGGGAAGCCTGGCCTGGGAAGCCATGCTGGGCATCTGCGGGGAGGCGGGCCTGTCGAAAGCTTGGTCATGCCCCTCCCACCGAGAACCATGCCTGGAGGAGCCCTGGCCTTGGCTCTCTGACCCCTCATGCTTTCCCCTTATGCACTTCGGGTCCTTTCTCTCTCTTCTTTGTGGGATCTTATGGCAAAAGGAAACCAAAGGGTGTTACACGACTTCACCTTGACCTTGCTTTGTCCACAGCCTGAAGGTGGGCTGGCATTGGTGGAGGTGCAGTGAGGATTTGGGGTTAAGAATGCTGCCTGAGGAATTTGGTGACAAATTAAAATTCATTCCTGTGGAAAACTGAGAGTAGATTAGCTGAATTTCCAGGCTTGTAAAATACTTCATGGATTGAGGTCTTTGGGGTAATTAGCAAATTGCGCATGGAATTGGCAAGCTATTAACAAGGGGAGGTTTTCTGTTCCACCCACTATGTGGCCCAATCGGGGCCCTTTGCAACCATATGCGAATCTGCTGAGCAGTCTGTCCATCTCCTCCCATCCCCCAGGGATTATGCCCAAGGGTGCTGCTTTACCATGGGGCTCCCCTTCATCAGACCTGTACCCCTAGGCCTATGAGCCTCTTACAAGGGGCTTCAGAAGGTAAGGATCTTCCCAAGGACAAAGTTACCTAGAAGTAGGGGAAAATGACTCATCTCACCTTAAATCTGTATTAAATAAGCTACATGGGAACAGCAGCTGCTTTCACTGCCTCAAACCCCTCCCCTCCAACTGCATGTTCACAGACACACCACGAGCACGCAGTCTGAAACGGTCTTTAGTGGCTTTTACAAAATTGGCCTGGATGTGAACTTCTCAAATGCAGTGTGTAAACTGAAGTCAGGGCTGATCGTGCATTATTGGTGATTACGTTTATTTGCCAGTGATTTCTTAAGTCACACATCGGAGGCCTCAGAGCCTCATATTTATTCAGTTCTTCTTTTGGGTCGCATCAGTGAGCGTGATTCTAACATATTCTGCTTCTCCAGAGTCATGGGGTCTGGGATGTGTTCCCGCCCTCCCAGATCAGGAGGAAGAAGGACAGTTGTTAAGGCTTCTCCTATAACTTGGAGACGATCCACCAGGATCTGGGAACACACACTCTGACACCATTCTATGTAAACCCAGACATGCTTCTGCTCATTTTAATTAGACAGATAAAATTAGCAAGGAGATTAAGGTAAAAGGAGAAATTAAAAATATTTAAATGTTAGGTGGAATTTACAAAAGTGAATTGAACAATGAGGTACAAGAAGGAATGCAGAGAAACACAGACACATTTGAAACATTCCTCGGATGCCACACGGCTTAAGCCAGTCCACAGACAAGGTAAGAAGAATTCTCCCTTGCCATCTCTTGAATTGCAGATTCCAGGGATGTGGAAGAACATTCTCCAGAAACACTTTCCTTCTCCTTCTCTTCAGATGTTACCAAGAATAATTAATCAGTCAGTATCATTCTAGAATGGCCCACACTGCATCCAATTCAAACCACTCACCTGTTTCCTGACTTTGCAAACTCTTAAGAGTATTTTCCCCCTTTCATTTTATTTTTCTCCCTACCCCTTATCCCCATTGAACCAGTAGGCCAACTGGGCCAAGCAGAAAACCAAACCAACAACACATCCTGGCCCCTTTGGATTTTCCAGGGGCAAAGATTTCCAATTCTTTCTTGTTTGCATCTGTTATGAACAAGCACAGTCATTTTATAACGCAGACGTACATAGGCGTGCTCTCGCACACGGAAACAGGTTTTTCTTTGTTTTTGTGTTTTTTTTCCCCAATTTGTGGTTTCTTTTTCCTTTTTGCAGAAAATGCAAACAAAAGAAAAACAAGGTTTTCAATTGAAGGTACATCTCTTCTTCAATATGAAGACATTAATTGAATTGGTTGGATCCCCCCATGCAGTGGTCAGCAAAGTCCTTTGGCAACTGACAGAACAACATCTGGAGACTCAGGAGCTGGGGTTTGTTTGAAGAAACTTCCCTACATGAGTCGGGAGCAAAAGGGAAATGGATGTGGGAGAAGGGAGGGGACTCGGGGAGGAGTACAAAAGGAGAAAAGAAAAGAATGTCATTGGTGAGGAAGAAAATGGAAAACAGCTTCTGTTTCTTCCCTCTACCTCCTTCCCTTTCTTCCTGTAGATGGACGACTCCAGCCCATGGAGGCTGGGAGCTGAGTTCACTCTCGATCCCTCGATGCATCTTATTTCGTCTTCACTTCTGTTGAACATCACCTTTTTGTATTTTTATTATTGTATATTTGGTTTCCCACGGCGTCTTAGACATGCTTCTGTCATTGAGAAATGAAGGAGGCCCCTTAGGAATAGGTCCAGTTTATTCTTCACTGATGTAATGCATTTCTCAGCTGAGAAGCCAGTCTCTCCAGAACATTCCATAGTGGTCAACCTCTGGTTCCCCCTTGAGCCTGGTCCTTTTCCTTCCTCTCCTCCCCCCAGAAAACGAGAGTTCTCATGCCATTGTCGTTGGTGACTGACTCATCTGGACTCTCATGGAATGAATGCTGTTCAGGATCTTCTTCTGATGACCTGCCAAGGTGACCCCTATTCTCAGAAGGTCTCTAGGAGGGAAAAGGCCACAAAAGAAGGCATTTCAGTGTTAGGGCAGCTTTTCACAGATCAAAACTCACCATAGAAGGCAAGCTCCTGATAGGAGTTGGGCAGGCCAATAAAAGTGTTTAAAATCCAGTGAGCCCAGGTTTACCCGAGCCTTCGGCAAACACCTACCTACATATTTTCTTGCTCAATCTCACTTTCTCCATGGCCCTCGTCTCCACTGCTCCCTCCAGCTTAGACAACTCTGGATGTGCTGTGCCTTCCCCACCTATGGGTCCTGGAGCAGCCCCTTCATCGTGTCCATGATCCTCAGGTGGACTGGAACTTTCCTCTGCTATTCTTTTTTAACACTTCAAGTATATACTGCACGGAGCTTCAGTTAGTCTGTGAAGCTGTCTGCCTAAATTAGTGATCACCCACTGAGATTGAAAAGATGTGGGGTTTGCCTGGTTTTCTGATGTTTTTCCCCTGAGTTTCCATTTTCTGCCTGTTTGAATGTTAATGTCATGAATTTTTAAGAAGGGTGATCTCAAAATAACTTTTAAATATCTGCCCAAGCAGGAACCCAAGGAATATGTTTAGGATAGGGGTTTGATTAGATTCATCTTTGAGAGATGAGTCTTAATATGAACAAGTTCATGGCTTATATTTGACTTTGGGGAGACCCATGCATCTTTCATTAGTTAATAATAATAGTAGATGGCATTGCTTCAGCGCTTCCCATGTGCCACATACTAGCTTATTTACACCTATGGAAGCATTTCATAAAAACTGACAAACCACTCAAAGTCAATGATGATAATTTAACAGCAATCATTTCTTGTGTGCATCCTGTAGGCAGGCAATAGGTTAGTGCTTTGCATGCATTATTTCATTTACCTCTCACCACAAACCAATGAGATGGGCACTTTCATTATCTGCACATTTATAGACAAGGCAAGTAGGGCTCAGAGAAGTTAAGTAATGCACTCAAAATGACACAGCAAGTGGTGGAGCTGGGGTTCAAATTCAAGCCCTGCAGGGCTGCTCTCAGAACTCTTCTAAGATCCTGACTGTATTCCCCCCAGAGACCCCGGTTCCCAGCACAGTAGCTCACTTTCTCCCCTGTGCACCAGACCCATGAGGAGGACCCTGTGCTGGACCTCCACCCACAATGCCTTGGCCCTCCTGATTCCTCTCCTTTCAGCTGGTGGTCAGTCCCCCATGGGCTTCAGCTGGTTTAGACCGTCAAATTGCTCAGGTCTTTTTAGCAAATGCTTTTGAGAGGCATGGCTGAATTTTGAATTCACAAATTGTCCCACAATCTATTTTATTTAGTTGCTCATGTTGTTTTATCTCTTAAGAAACAAGCTAAATTGTTCCAGTAGTGTGTGGACATTTTTTACTTTGAACTAAATCCCTTAATTTTCAGCTTCACTTTCCTTTTAGTCCTCCCCTTGTTCTTTTTCATGCGGCTATTCCCGGACTCAGGGAATGACTCCACTTGATTCCTTCAGTTTGTGGGGGATCAGGGAACGACGGCCCCCGTACTCAGCCGGGTCACAGTGGAGAAGCAGGAGAAGCCCCGTTTTCGTGAACACCTGCTTCTGCCCCTGAACCCAGGCTGTCCATTGTTTAGGGAATCCATTTCAGCCCTGCTAGACGGGGAAGCTGATTTTCCACTGGGACGTGATTCTTTTTTATTTTTGGTGTCTGACAATAATTCATAATAGCAGGGACTGTCTTTTTAGGCATCACCAGGAAATAAACTCAGGTTTAAAAAAATGAATTCTGAAGTTTAGTGGCTCCAAGGCTAGATGCACATTCGAGCCATCTCCCTGCAGAAAGTGGAGGTTCTTTCACTTCTGGCGAGAAGAAAGCCCGGAGAGGTGGAGTTGGGCTCCAGGAAGACTGACGGCAAAGCAGGAGTCTAGGACAAAAGGCCGAGTGTCAAGAAACTGCTCCTCTGGGGCTCCACTGCTCAATCCTCTAGAATGGGAAATGTGTGTTACAGGCCACCAAGCTGGTGCTGTCAGTCCACGTTGTCACCTGGGCAGCCAGTGAGGTCCCCTCTGGGGGGGGGGGTTGTGTGTATTCAAAATTCAACCCTTGCCAACTTGAGTCCAGTAGTTTCCGAACTTTGCTGCATATTAGAATCACCTGGGGAGCTTTTAAACATCCTGATGCCCAGTCTCCTCTCATCACATACCAAATAGATCAGAAGATCTGGGTGTAGGAATCAGACATTGGTATTTTTAAAAGATTCCCAGGTCACTCCAGAGTGCAGCAAATTATGGGCACTGCTGTGGCCCTGGGTGGATTGGCAGAAGGAAATGGAACCGGCAGCTGGGAAAGCAGGCTTGAGCCCCAGCACTGCCCCTTATGAGGGCCAAATATTCAGGCGCTAACTTCACTTACTTTCTGAATCTGCTCAGCAGAGGGATGGAACTAGATAAATATTTTCCAGGCTTCAGTTCCACAAAATCCTGCCCCTCAAAAATACAGTTCCATGGTATTCAATCATTTTAAATGGGTTTCTTTATTTCAGGATTTCTCATGGTCTTTACAATGCTACTACGTGGAGTGACTCTCCAAGAGAGTGATAAAGTGCTCAGTATTTCCCAAATTTATTTGACCGTGGGACCTTTTTTCCAAAGAGAACCTATTAACATTTCCCAGAACCAGTCTACTCAGAACATTCTTGGGGAAATGATGGACTATGTGGATCTTTAAGATCCTTTCTGGCTCTCATCTTATTTGAATAATTTTAGTTTTTGTATTCCTCCACACTCCTGTGGGGGCTGTAGATGGGTAAATAATTTGTGGGGGATGGAATTGTATGCTTATTTACGAGTGCTGTCTAAGAAGGCAGACAAGCTCCCCACACATCTGAGATTGTTGCTGAATCAGTGCGCTGCCTCTTCCTGCTATGTTGTTTAGAGTGCTGGCTGGCTGTGTTCTTTCCATCTGGATGCTCTCTTTGATGGGTTGAGTTTAAAAACTTAAATGGAGAAGAGACTCAGTGATTAGGCAAATGACATATGGCTCTGACTTGGAAGAACTCTCACTGGGGCCCAGAGTGGATCTCAGCCTCCTCACTGCACCCCCAGCCTCCCCCTCCATCTTTCCAGGGCACTCCTCCATCCACCTGGTTCTGTACAGAGGTGGAGCTCTGCGGGGGAGGCCAGATCTCAGGTCAACAGCGGAGAAGGAGCCTTGAATTCCACCCATGAGCTGGATGGAGGTGATTCTCATCACTTACTCTGATGTCATCTGGGTGACCAGCTGGAGGGAGGTGAAGCCGGCGGTGAGGAAGCTGTCCCTGTACTGGGCCATTTTGATGGCACTGAGCCAGTCATCCACGGTGGTAAAGGCCGTGAAGTCTGGGATGGAGCGGTCTAGCAGGGGCTGGGAAGGCCTGCGAGACAGAGAGGAGCAGGTGACCCCACAGCTGCAGTGGTGCATGGGTAGAGCCATACTCTGAGTAGATGGTAGACTTCATGGAGGGTAGCATCCTTGGCAGGATGAGGATTATGGAGGAGCCTTGCGCTGACCCTTCCTTCCTTACAGAATCCTGAATTGGCATGGCTTCTCAAGGCCAGGTGGCCAGTCCCCCTGCCTCTGGGCCCTGTCACACGTCAGTCAGCCAGACAGGCAGACTGACACAGCATGCAGGGAAGGGAAGGCCCACAACTCCTTTGTAAACTGAAATCTAAGAGCTTCACCATCCAAAGGTATGATTTTTCCTGGTTTCATCCTCAGCTACTTGGAAAAAAAATGGAACAGAGCAGCCCACCACTGACCTTCTCTGGCACATTCTCAAAGCAGACACCCAGGTACCCAATCCAGAAACCAGGGGGCCATCCTGACGTCTCCTTCGCCCTCGACACCCAGGCCCAATCCTTCACCAAGTCTTAAAGATTTGCTCTCCCAAATCTGTCAAACTCATCCACTTTGCACACCAGTATCCTGATTTAGGACACAACCTTCTCTCTCATGATTACTGCAATGTTCTCCCACCAGTCTCTCTTCAGGCGTGCTTGCTCCCCTCAACATAAGGTTCCACTGTAGCTGGATGCTCTTTTAAAAATGCAAATGTGGTCATGTCAATAATCCTCACCCTGACCATGATCCACGTCACACCCTTCAGTGGGTGCTCACTGCTCTGAAAATCAAGCCCCAAATTCTTAGCAGGGCCCAAAGGTTCTGAGCACCCGGTCCTTACCCACTGCGCCAACCTCAGTCCCCACCCAGTGCCCTCACAAACTGCTCTCCCAACACACTGGCCCTGTCCTTCCCACCCTGGGGCCTCTGCACACACTGTACCCTTGGTCTGGATCACCTGTCCCTCTACTCCCATTCAGTTAATGCATCCTCATCCTTCGGCTCTCAGCTGAAATAATACTCATCAGGGATGCCACTCTGACACCAGACTAAGCCCCATGCACCTCCCTGCTGTAAGGCTATCAAGGTCTCAATTTTGCATTTCTTTGGGTGATCATCTGATTAGCGTTTGCCACTCCTCAGTGATTCTAAGCTCCATGGGGGCAGGGGCTATGTCTATATTGTTCATTCTATATTGCCAGCAATGGGCACAGTGCTTGGCACATAAGCACCCAATAAACTTTGGTGGAAAGGATGAATTAATAAATGAGTTAACACTGCAAATGTAGATGAGTAATATACATTTGACAGTTCCTGACCCTAGAGGACAGTTGTTCTGTGCATCTGCTCATAACGAATCCAATTGCTTTGTATTTCTCTGTCCCACAGCAATCAGCGCCTTTATCTGCTAATACATTGGCCAAGGTTCCAAGTTTGCAGCTCTACCTGCCTAGGGGACTGGTGCAGTTAACAGAAAGGGTGCCTTCTGGAAACAGGATCACCCAGAAGTGGGACCTCACACCACTCAGATCAGATACAGCTCCACTACTACAGAGCCCAGTGCCCAGCCTATCTGAAGCCAAAGGAAGGTGGAGATCCGACAGGTATCTTAACATCTGTCTATAGCCCATGCGGGAGGCAAGGAATATTTTAGAGACATGGAAGAGGAAAAGGAAGGGAAGGGTCTTGGGACTTCTTCCATTAGTGGATAAGCTCAGCCACCTCACTCTTGCTCTCAACAGACCAAAAGGCTAGCAGCCTTACTACAGGCCCTGCTCCTGACTATGAGGCCATCCACGCCCAGGAACCATGCTGTTCCACGAGACTCACACGGCGGTGATGGTTGCCACAGTCTTGAGACTTGCTGGGTTCCGGATCATCTTGTCCAGGGTGTTGACAATCTCTGCAAAGCGGGGCCGGCTGTTACGGTCCTTCTGCCAACAGTCCAGCATGAGCTGGTGTAGAGCAGCTGGGCAGTCCATGGGTGGGGGCAGCCGGTAGTCCTGCTCAATGGCGTTGATGACCTGCAGAGACACACACAAGAACAGGTGTGATTGAGTGATGAGCCACCAGCCAATCATTCTCAAATTAGCCCTGGAGGATGGAGCCTCCCTGACCCAGGTGCCCTCATTCTGTGCTCACATACCTCCCACTGTGATGGATTTTATGTGTCCTTGGCTTTCCCCCTAGAATGTGGGCTTCTAGAAAGCACAACTTCTTATTGTCCCGTTGTGTTCCCAGCACCCAGCACAGGGCCTGATACACACTGGATCTCTGTAAGTGTTTATTGAAGAATGAGCTGGTGGATGGCTTGAGCATCTCCTCTCTTTAAGAGGACGTCAGGCCCAATTCTGCCCCACTGGCAGCTGGTAGCACCAGAGATGAAACAATGGCATACGGAAAACCTAGTGAACCCACTATTTATAAAGGACACCCACCAATGCCGGTGGTGGCCTCACCCTTTCACTGCTAAGGGAAGAGAAAGGGAGGAAGGGATCAGCATTCGGTGGAGAACCTACCCCATGCCAGGGCCCCTCTAGATGCCCCCATGCGTTATTTGCTTTAATCCTCATGAGGCAGCAACAGGAATTGGGTTAAAGATAATTTGGTTAAACAAAATGGTTCAGTCCAATGACAATGGTCAAAATAACAAAGTGATCCAAAATGAATATCTCCAATCAGGCTTTGGTAATTTTCAGACTCCCGGGGACAATTTTGTAAAGATTTTAGAATCTTTCAGTACTTTTGTCTGTTTTTCAGTTTGTTGTAAGAGTTTTTTTTTACTATTTGCTTCTTAACTTCCAATTCATTTAAATCAATTACACCTGCTCTGTGCTTTTTGTAATAGCAAAAATAATTGTAAACGACCCAGTGCTGAACACACGAATGTATTGTGGTGCACTCATCACACAATGGAAGGCCTGGGATACAATGCAGGCCTTAAAGTGATGTTGTAAAAATGTACCTATTGAAATGGAAATATACTCACATTGTAATATTAAGCAAAAGAGCAGGCTGCATAGCTGCAGGTATGGCATAATCTTGCTTTTGTAAACAACAAAAATCAAAACAAAACAAAAAACAATAATTATATACATGCATAGAAAAGACCTCTGAAGGATATATACCATGGAGATAACAGTGGTTGCCTCTGGGCGGGTAGACACATGAATGCTCTTTATGTTTTTCTTTTTGTTTGTTTGTATGTTTATTTTCTATAATAATTATGCATCGATTTTAAACAGTTAAAGCACTTAAACAGCAAAGGAAATAATTTGGAGTTCAGGGATTTTCAGGTGTTTCTGCCTCTACTTTCAAAAGTGTCAGATTCATTTCAACCGATCATTCTCTTTTTTTTTTTTTACTTCGTAAATGAGTCAGAAAGTGAATATTTTCAATCAGTTTATATTTTTACAAATTCTATGCACAGTATATAGGACATGAGATGGGGCGTGAGATAATATAATAAACGGAAGTCATTAGAGATAATCAAGGTGTATTATTCCTTCTATTCAATGCAGCAGAAAAACAAGTAAGCATACAAACCATCCCAATACTATCACTAAATAAAAAACCAGTGAATGGGAACATTCACTTTTGAATAATATGTTGCACCACCGATGAATTTTTATCACTGCCAAACTGTTGTCAATCACCTGCTATCCTCTTAGGAGGACGTTTTAGTCCCATCTCCCCGATGAGGAAATGGAGGCACAGGCGGTGGAGTAGGTTGCCCGAGGGCACACAGCTAGAAAATGATAAGACTGGGACCAAATCACAGAGGGGTCCAATTTTAAGTGTTGAATACCTTGAGGCCCACCTAGGCCTCTGTGGGATTGCCATTGTAAGCTCAGCCTGGAGAAGAGTCCTTGGATCTGTTTGATGACTTCATGGCAGGAAACAGGGGTATGGAGCTAAAGCAAGTTATCCATGAGGATGAGCAGCTGGGCATCATTTCCATCTGCCTGGCTCATCAACCAGCACGCTTTCCAGCTCCTTCCAGGCAGTCAGATTGAGGGGCCCTGTCAGAGTCCCCACTCACTGTAGAGACAAGTGGGATTACCCCTGGAATGGCCCCACGAGCTCTTTCTCAGCTGCCTAAACACAAGCTGGGTGGGGCCGGCAGGAAGAGCTAGTGTCTAAATTCCACTAGACGCCCCCCACATCTTCCAGTGTGGGGCAGCTACACTGGAAGAGTTCTCCTAAACTGCTGGCATCTATGCTCAAATTGTTCAATGCCAGAGCCCAAAATACTGATTTTCCCCACTGACAAGATGACTCTCCCATGTGCTCATAACAGGAAGGAGCACTGGAGTCAGGGCATGTTTGCGGGGGCAGCTCCGTGGTGTGACCAGCTGACCCAAGCACTCCCGACAGAGCATCAGGAGACTGGGGACCCCGTGCATGTGCTGAACCTTCTGCCTCTGAGTTCCAGACTGAATGCTACTTAGCAACTTTTCCCTCATCTCCCTGGTATGCCACCTCATGGGAATTTTTGGAATACAGCCCTAGTGTTTGTTTTTGTATTTCCTCTGTTTGTTTGGTGTGCTGACTTTCTTTTTAAGAGGACAACAAAGAGCCAAAGATTCCTCCTTCCTGCAGGTCAGCCAGGAGTGCAGATCGACGCGCTGTGTTGGTGATGGTGTGGCACTGTGATTAGGGGCACAGACCTGGGAGGCCTGGGTTCAAATCCTAGTTCCATTTCTTCTTAGCTCCAGAACCGTGGATAAGTCACTTCACTTCCTGAAACTGCACACATGGGGTTGTTACAAAGATTAAATGACACAATGAGCTGATGCATATTGAACACCACACAGGTGAGTAGTAGAAAGAATCTCTGCATCACATGGAGACCATCTTTTCTGCCACGTGTATTACAGTACGTGTCTTCTCTGCAGACTGTTGCTGTTCTGTTGGTCATTTGGAGGTCCAGGAAGATAGTGTTTAAAAGCACCAAGCACACAGTGGGGACTTAGTCAACGCCACATCCCTATTTCTCACCTTTCAGAATACAGCATGGAAACCCCATCCCATGCTCATGTTTGCAAAATGGGACTTTATTCCATTTTCTATTTCTTCTAGATAATTTTGTTGTTATTACTCGAGTTGATACTCAGGTGGCATTGATGCTTCTTGCACATATGAAAAAAAAAAAGAAAGCCTTTACCCTCCACCCCAAAGAAAAAAATCCTTAGGTCATTAATTGATGTGTGGGTAGCACTTATCTACTCAAGTCTTTCATTGAAGTGCTACGCCTTTGGAGAATTTTATTCTTTTTTAAGGATCTGGGTACTGTCCAAATTTTCTGAGTACATATAACTTATAATTAAATTAAAACATTATTATTTCAGGCCCAGCCTCAATGGCTGAGTGGTTAAAGTTCCACGTGCTCCGCTTTGATGGCCTGGGTTTGCGGGTTCGGATCCTGGTGGTGGACCTACTCCACTCACCAGCCACGTTGTGGAGGTGCCCCGCATATAAAGTGGAGGAAGACTGGCAACGGATGTTAGCTCAGGGCAAATCTTCCTCAGACAAAAACCCACATTATTATTTCAAAAAAATAATTGTGGGGGGCAGGTCCTGTGGCATAGTGGTTCAAGTTCAGCATGCTCTGCTTTGGTGGCCCAGGTTCGTGGGTTCGGATCCCAGGCTTGGGCCTACACCACTCGTCAGCCATGCTGTGGCAGCGACCCACATACATAACAGAGGAAAACTGGCACAGATGTTAGCTCGGGGCCAGTCTTCCTCAGCAAAAAAGTAATAATAATAATAATGATAATAATAATTATGGTCCTCTAATGGGGCTTTGAGATCATTCTCTGCCACACCTGCCTTGCTAGCAGGTGTGGAAAACAGGAAGGAGGGATGGACAAACACCTTCAGTCTGGCCGTCTGATGGCTCCAAACACCAGTGACCATGTTTGAATTGTATGGAAAGATGTGGCCCAAGGTTGGGGGTGTAGGGTGTCATACTGAGCAGAATCGAAAATCATAGCAAGTCCTGGGCCCCTTTCCTTGGTCCATCACAGGGTGAGATCAATGGGTGTTGAAAAGATTGGAGATTAGAATGAGACCGGATGGCGTTTCCAAAGAGCAGGTGAGAGTGGGGGTGAAGGTTGTGAGGGAACCAGTCCGGGCACCCGTCCCGGAGCAGGATGCTGGCTCACTCTGAATGGTCTCCAGCAACTCTCTGGGCCATCCCGAAGGCCCTGGGGCATAAGGGGCAGGGACTGGGTGGGGTGAGGGGCTGCTTCTGTTCACTGGTACCCAGAGATGGCACGTGTGGGGGTTGGGTGGGGAACAGGGGCGGGTGGTCTGACCCCAGGTGCCTCAGGTACATGGTGAAGCGACTGGAGCTCCTCTGGAAAATGAGCAGGGCCCCTCCTCTTGCCCTCATGTCCTCAGCAGGGGCTCCTGGCTGTCCCCAGACATGCATTTCCCATTAGCAAGTTGGGCAGCGGGCGGCGCCTCCTTGACCTTCCACGCAGGAGAGCGAAGTAGAGCTCAGAGCGGTAGAGGAACCAGGGCAGAGGGGGTTAAGCTGAGCTCTGATGTTTCCATAAAACCGCAGCTCCTCTCCACAGACACCGCCACTCTCATTATCTCTGTCAATCAGATCCAAGCAGCAGAACTTCCAAGTTCTCTCTCTGGCTGACAAACTCTGTACATGTTCAAAGACCTTCCTGGGCTCCGGAAGCCCAATTACCAGCACTCCAACTTGCCTGTGCAATTCTCTTTCTTAAAGCCTTTCAATTGTCATCTGTAAAATTCTTTCCTGCCACCACCTCAGTGGTTTCTGATGAGTGGGGCTGCAGCGGGAGCAGCTGGGAGCCCTTCTGGCTCTCTCCCAGGCCAGGTCATACAAAGCTTTCTGAATGGGCATGAAGTCACCTCCCACCCACAGAGAGCATAACTGCACTGAGGACATCGCTTAGGGGCTTTATTTTGGAGAAATACAGCAAAATTAGAATAAACTGCTACCTCACAGATGTTCTTGTCCCTCTGTGGCCCAGCTCAAGCATCAAATATCTGGGAAGCCTTCCTTACCTCCCCCACCCCAGTGTTCCCGCAGCCCTATGTGTGTGCCACTGGACTGTAAACCCCGCCCCAGGAGAGAACCGGCAAGCACAACACTTAGTCACAGTTGGCAAACAACGAGTGTTTGTTGAATGAATGATTTGGGAATTCTGGAAGTCTAATATCAGAAATTCCATTTGTTTTCAGCATAGGTGAATGCATTTCTGAGAATATCTTGGACGTTAAATCTTGCCTGTCAGTTTCATAATCCATTCTATGCACTGAATTGTTCTTAATCGGATTAAAGTTTCTGGGCAGGACAAAATGGGTCTGCTCTTTCTGGCTAATATTTATTCCCCATCTAGCTGATGGTAGGGACGGAACCAGGGTGCAGTTCATTTCATGCAGGCAGGCTCAGCATCAGTTCCGACGCTTACTGATTCGACATGCCACAGGAGCAGAGGCGAGGCACAGATAATCACAGATAACAGAGGACCTAGATGCCACACTTGGTTGGCGTCGGGACCTGGTTAAGGATGCAGCCATGTCACCGGCTCTGGGCTGAAGCCACTCTGTTCACGGCAGCAGCAGGCCTTGTCACAGAAGCACCCTGGCTCCTCTTTGTAGTCTCACCAGGAAATATTTCTGGGCTCCCAGGTGGCCACCTTTCTCAATCTTTTGAGCAACTGCCACGGCTCTAAAGCTCCGGCTGGAGAGAGGGCTGGCCAAAGGCAGATTTCTCAAGTTTGCCAGGGCCTTGGAGCCCACCCAAGCCTGCAGGTGCTTAGGTGTGGCTGGTTGCCCAATGGAACCAAATCTGGACTGGGGATGGCCCTGCTTCTTCTTGCTTGGAAATTGGGAAAGATAAGAACTGCCCTCCAAGGTGATGGGAAGAGCTGGCAGAGAGCAGAGGTATGGGGGTTTGGCAAATTGTCATCCTTTCAGCTCCAAGGTGGGGTGTGTATTCAAGAAACAAAGGAGACGTGATCCTGGGGAACAGGCCAGGGTCTAAGGCAGTCTGGAAATCCAGGTAGGCCTCTCCACTGGGGCCTTATCAAAACAAATCACCCTCAAGAGGCTTCCCCCCTTTTAGTAATTATGGAGCAAAGGGTCCCACTTGGAACATCCCCAAAATGCCTTTCCTTAAAGCATTTCAGATGACCCTTCTCTTTCCTTTCCTGCCTTTGTCCCTTGAGGGCAGCCTGGAGGATGCTGATGACCTCCACTCAGACAGGGTCCCGTTCCTGGGCCTGTCTGACTCTGACCAGCTTTGGGAAGCTTGCTCAGCTCCTCCTTCACTGAGAGGTGACACGGGCTCCTGGAAGGGTGGATTCTCAGGAAGGAAGGGCCCTTTACAATTCCTTTCTTTAAAGCTGGGAGGTTGTGAGTCCCAGACAAAAGCTGCACCTGGCTCCACGCAGCACATCTGTCAGTGGCCGAGCAGGCCCGGAAGCCAGATGTGGCTTCAGAGCAGCACACCTTCCCCCTGTCACACACAGTAAAGGAGAACACAGCTGGGCGCTTTGAAGCGGGACAGAATTTCCTGGGCCTAATCTGTTTGTGGTCCACAGCCACTCAGAACCAGCTCATTGTCCCCTGAGTTGGCCTGGGCACCTTTACAGTCTTTGGGGTCATTGGGACTGTCATATTTCCATGCTGGGCTATTTGATTAGTTCAAACATCGGTGTTTGAACTGTATCCTTTGGATCCCCTGCTCTGGTCCCCTCAAGATCAGGTTATCCCCTGAGCTGAAAACAGGAGGGCTGGGGATGCCACTGCCTGTGGGACCCCTGGGATGGGGGTTTGTGACAACCAGGTGCTGCTGACACTCACATCTTGGTTGGACATATCCCAATAGGGTCTCTCTCCAAATGACATGACTTCCCACATGACAATCCCGTAGCTCCAG
Source organism: Tapirus indicus (assembly GCA_031878705.1). NCBI lineage: Eukaryota > Metazoa > Chordata > Mammalia > Perissodactyla > Tapiridae > Tapirus > Tapirus indicus. Next base: position 16,793,108 of record CM062920.1, read on the forward strand.
ACATCACTGGCAGACGTGAACTTGCGGTAGGCGATGGCCTCTGGAGCTGTCCATCTCACGGGGATCTTCCCTCCCTGGAAGAAGGAGAAGCCCCACAGTCAGGTGAAAAGAAACTTGGCACACACGTCCTTCTACTCCCCCGCTCCCATGCCTCGTGGACCAGGACGGCTAGGATGGTCCGTGCCTCTGGGCCCGCCTCCATTCCTGCACCCGAGTCGCTCAAGAAGGATCTGCATGGCCTGTACTGGTCTCATGCCACATGTGGGCACATGCGTGTGAGGTGACGGCTGGCACTGATGCTTCTTTTGCCCCCCAATCCCTATATGCTGGTTCTAATGTCACTGTGGTGGGAGGAGGAGCAGAACTGTCGTAAATGCACTACAACGTAAGATTCCATACTACGTGGGACTGGCCGCCTGAGCTGCGAGGTGCAAGTTATGGCTGTCTTTGTTCCACAACATTGTAAAAGTCACAACACCTGGGTCAGGAGGAAGCAAAATGAACAAAAAAGGAAGCAAGTGATGAGCAATACTTCATGGAGGACCTCCTACCATAAGGTCACACTGTGTTGCCCCTCGGCCCCATTCCCCTCGTGCTCCATCCCTGTGGGGAGATTTTCCTAACTCTGCAGCCTGCAACCAGCCCTGGGCTGCACTGGGTTTGATGGGCCCAGTGCCAAGGGCTCTGGAGACCCTGGCTGTCTGCCTGCCCTTCCGTGGAGGTCGACATCGGGAGGCTGGAGACACACTTTTCTAAAGGGCTGCTCTTCGGTTTGTTTCTACTTCTTCTTGCCCTCCAGCTCCACGCTGGAAGTTTCTGGCTTGGCTCTCTGCTTGGCCCTTAGCTTGTCAGCTAGACCTTGGCCTGTTTTGTTCCCCTAAGGGATTGATATCCATCCATTCATTCATTCACCCTGTCAACAAATAAGCAATGAGCACTGCCCTCTGCCAGGCCCTGTCTGAGGAGCTGGTGTCTCAGACGTGAGCCAGCCAGGGGCCCTGCCCTCAGGCTGCACAGGCTAGTGGAGAGGCGGACAAGAAAGCAAAAACTTAAAATGTATTGTTTCCAAAATAGACAGTGATGAGGGTGAGGCTGAGGGGGTAGAGGGTGTTCTGAGAACCAGAGGAGACCCCCTGGCATGGGAGGGGTCAGGGAAGGCGGCCAGGAGCAGTCACAGGGACGGTTTCCTAGAGCCTTTGGCCAGGTGTGGATACCAGTTCTGCCCCTTTCTACCTGTGTGACCCAGGGCCAGTTACCTAACCTCTCTGTGCCTCAGTTTCTCATTGGCAAAATGGGGATAATGACGGCACCTACAGAGTCAGGTTGTTGTGGGGATTTAGCAGGTTACTATCCATATAGCGCCTGGGACAGGGCCGGGCACAGCGGTTAAATGCTGTACACACATTAACTGTTATTCACTCTGCTCAGTCCTACAGGACGAGTAGAAGTGAATCAGGCAAAGCAACGGGAGGAGGGAAGTCCGGGCAGAGAGGAGCATGTTCAGACGTGGGGTAAGTGAGAGGACGGCACTGCCAGTAATCCAGGACGGTGGAGGCAGGGATTCCCAAGGGGGAGGTAAGGGGAGGTGAGCCGAGAGCAGGGCATGCTCCACAGGGCCCTGATACCACTTACAGGGGTAAAGGGGGCCTCGAGAAGGCTGCCCTCCAGAGCTCATCATTCTCTACAACAAACACAACCCTCATTTTCAATTCCTCATGCCAAATGCCAGGCTTGCACTCTGCAGCCCTTTGACGATGCCTGGACTCTGCCTCCTAATCCACACAACCTGCAGTTCTCTCCCACCCCTTCTCATCTGCCTCGAGCCTCGGCTGAAGGAGGCTATTTTTATACTGACCGTTCTCACGATCTGTTCAAATCACCAGAGATACACGTTAGACTTTAGCAAAAATACCTTAAAAATGTATAAGTGGTTAGTCTGAGTGCAACTGAGAGAAAAAGGAGCAAGATGCAAAGCATAATTTTTCTCGTTTCTTACCCTGGCCTGGGAGGAATAAAGGTGATCTGGCCCTGGCCTCCCCCAACACACATCCAGCTTTCAGCAAGGAAGACAGTCCTGATTTCCCCAGGGATGAAGGCAGGCTTTTGTGGTGGGAGATGTCCTCAGCTCAAATGCCAGCAATGTGACAAATGCCTGGAGGGCAGGCTTGGGCTGCGGCTGCAACAGGATGCTCTGTTCTCACCATCGCCCAGAACATGAATGAATTTGCTGGGTTTATCCACATGGTACCCATGGCTGGGAAGAGAGGTGGAAAATTCATCCAGCGAACCAGGAGTTGTCAAACACCTGGAGGCCAGTGTCCGATGTTCAGGGACCCCATGCTGTGTGTCCCCACTAGGGGAGGGGGTGTTGCCTGGAGACAGCCTGGGGCTCCCCCAGAGGAGAGGGGTTTCTGCTCTCTCGAAATATCTGGGTTAAGTGAGGTAGAGAGCAGGAGTTTAATTCGTGTGACTGTGTGTGTGTGTGTGTGTGTGTGTGTGTGTGTGAGAGAGAGAAAGAGAGAGAGAGAGAGAGAGAGAGACAGAGAGGGAGAGAGAGAGAGACAGAGAGGGAGAGGGAGAGAGGGAGAAGGAGGGAGGGAGGAAGGGACTGAGACTGTGTAAGAACTTACCAGTATGTGTGTGAGTGTGTGAGAGAGCGAGAGACAGAGAGAAAATGTGGCCGTGAAGGTGTGTGAGTAACAGAGGGTTCGGGCTCATCTTTGGTGTGCGTGTTTGTGTCAGAGAGGGGGAGGGGAGATGGAAGTGTGGTCCTTCTGAATTTCAAAGACGCGATTTGGGAGTCTGAAGGTGTCCTCTCTGCCAAGCCTGGAGCAGACCCCAGGGGCTGCCAGTGACAGCTGTTGAGCTGTTCCCTCTTGCATGTAAAGTGGCGATGCCAGGTCCGCTGGCGAGGTGCCTCAGCCCTCCTGCCACCTTGCGCTGTTGGGCCTCACTGAACACGGAGTTTGGCCTGTCACCGCCACCCCCATCCCAGCAGGTGGCAGAGGCTTGGAGAAGAGCTGCCCTGGACAGGCAGGTGACAGCTCATCACGACCAGCTCTCCCACTCAGCCAAGAGAGCGGGAGATGCTGACCTCTGAGGCAGAACAAAAGGGAGGCCAAAGTCAGGGGAGCAGAGAGATGGGTGCTTTCCTCCTGGAATTTTAAACTTTCCTCCCAGCTTCACAAACATCATCAGCAGGGATGCCCGGAGGTAATCATGGGGAAGATTATTTAACTTGTCTTCAATTGTGTGAAAGGAAATCTATTAATTTAGAGGATGATGACCAGCCCCATGGATGGTGTTGCAGGGTTTCTGCTAGTGAGGAGGGTCCTCTTGCTCGAATAGAAGTCTGGACCAGAAGGCCCAAGGCCAACATATTCATATGACGGCAAAAGCTCTAAGAGTCCCTGGCTCTCACCAGTGCAGGCACGAGGAAGGGCACAGAGGAGTGGTTTGCTCTGTTGGATGGGAAGGAACATGAGGGAAGAGGAATTCTCAGGGGGGTGAGGAACTGATGAGCTCCCTGGGAAGGAATCTGCATCCACATGGGCAAGTAGGGGCCGACACTGGGATTGAAGAGACATTGTCCCCAGCATGGGGTTTCTCGAAGGCACCAGATAACTGCTTCCCCCAGGGATGCTCAGGGCCCGGGTCCACATTCTACAGGGGCCAGGATTCCCCAGAGCTGCCACAGAGGGTCACTGTTGGGGCAGGAGGGAGGGAGAAACAGGGAGGAGGGAGAGGCACCTCACCACACCAGGGCTGTGAGCTCCCTGCACGGCTTCATATGCTGACCTTCCACATACAGCTTGGCATTGAATGGCTGTGCTGTCAAGAAATTCTTCAAAAGTTTGAAAGCCACTGCTTCCAAACAATCATGTCTTAACTCAGGTATAAGACACATTATAAAGATTGTGTGTGTGTAATTTGATGAACTAAGAGAAGATATCTGGCAGCGGATTAATTCTCACACTGCCATTTTTAGGGTCACCTGCTGATAACCCACACCCACAGCTGCCAGCACATATGAGGCCAACATGTGGAAAGTCTAGACAGGGGTACTTTAGTCTCTTAGCCTCAGCCAGTCTACAGCAATATCTTTGCAGCACCCACTCTGCCCAGCATCCTGCTGGAGACATGGCAATGATGAGACTCAGCCCCACTCTCATGGAGCAATGGATGTCCCCGGTAACACCCAGCCAGCTCACTGTCTTGCCCCAGTGAGATTAGGTAGGCACAGCTCATAGCTTTGGTTCTAGGACCCACCCAATTGTGGAGTTTTCCAGGCCAAAGTATGAGCACAGGATTGATTCTCCTTGCTAGTTACCAATCCTAGAGATGGCCGTAAGGGTAACACTTCTGTGTCTGGGCATTGCTATAGTACTTTCCTCCACCATCTTGTGTGGAACAAAGTCTCAGTTGGGATATAATGTGACTATAGATACTCATAACACTGAGTATGGTGGTCATGGGCTTGTTCATCAAATATTAGAACCATGCGGCATGAGGAATCCCCTTGAAGTGATAGGTTTGTGACCAAGAGCATCAAGCAATGGCTCTGAATTTCATAATGCCCACTGTCTAATAGGTTTACAATATATAAAACATATTCAGGTTGCTGGGAAGATCCAACATGATATGTGCATGTAAACCACCCAGTATATTGTTGTTGCCATTAAATAAGAACTTATTGAGAGTTATGTGTTGGATTGTGTCCTCCAAAAGATATGTTCAAGTTCTAACCTCCTATACCGGTGAATGTGACCTACTTGGAAATTTGGTCTTTGAAGATATAACCAAATAAGAAGAGGTCCTACCGGATGAGGGTGGGTCCTAAGTCCAGTGACTGGTGTCCATATAAGAAGGCCACGTGAAGACACAGAGACACATAGGAGAGAAGAACATATGAAGATAGAGGCAGAGATTGGAATGATCCATCTACAAGCCAAGGGACAGCAAGGATTGACAACCACCACCAGAAACAGGAGGGAGGCATGGAACAGATTCTTTCTAGAGCCTTAGGAGGGAGCATGACCCAGACAACACGTTGACTTTGGATTTCTAGCCTCCAGAACTGTGAAAGAATAAATTTCTGTGTTTGAGGCCACTCAGTTTGTGGTACTTTCATACAGCAGCCATAGGAAACTAATACACTGAGGATAAACAATTTTATCAGGCACTAGTTTAAAAATACTGTTGCTAAATTCCCAGGTGGCAGATCCACCATGGGCTAGGGTTTGGTAGTGAGGGATACCTCTAACATTTAGATTGAAGTCCAGCAGAAAAACACAGGGCCCTCTGTGTTCCTCAGTGCTGTTGATCAGACCCAGGCCAGCCTACCCCTTGAAGAACTGCCCTTTGCCCAGCAACATGAGTGTCATGCAGTGAGGACTTCAAGGGGCAGCACCATGGCACGTCCACTGACGTAATGAGGACCACAGTCAGCAGGCAGCTCTGATGAGGATGCTGGAGCCGCCATCGCTACTCCTCCTCACTGGAGAGGCCTGACACGCCCGAGGGAGAACCCACCCCCACACTCACAGCAGAGTCCCAGACCCAGGTGGACACTCTAGGTAGCTGCATCTTCATTGCACCACACTGGCTGAAGGCAATGCCAATGCCCCTCTTCTCGGCACCCCAGAAAGCCTAGCCTGGTGTTCCTGAGCTTGGCTGCCCGTTGGAATCACCCTGGGGAAGTTGTGGGTGTTTTTTTTAATGCCAGTGGGCATTCTAATTTATTCAGAATCTCTGGGAGTGGTGCCCAAGCATTGGCAGGTTTAACATGCTTCAGGTGATTCTAATGTGCAGTCATTAGTCACAACCACTGGCCTGGATCAGTGGTTCTGAAACATGAGTGTGCATCAGAATCTCCTGGAAGGCTTGTTAAAACACATATCACAGGGCCCTGACCCAGACTTCCAAATCTACTAGTTCTGGGATAGGGTGTGAGAATTTACACTTCTAACAAATTTCTAGTGTGGTTCCCACACCTTGAGAACCATTGGCACCGAGCAACCCAGCATAAGTCATGGATTGTGTGAGGTCTCATCCTGAAGACCAACTCTGGTCTTTGTTAGTGGCTGGGTTGAGAAGAATTCTGAGGCTTCTTCTGGGCTCAGCAAGAAAGAGTGCCATGACTGATGAGCAATGTCTGCCACGGGTGAGGGAATGGCAGCTATTGGCCAACAAGGCACTAAATGTCAAAAGATCTTAAAATGATGGGGAAAAAAAGGCAGCAAGCTGGCTTCACCAAAGTTTCCATCAAGTATACGTTTGGCCCAAGGGAAATGAAAGGCAAATTGAGGTGAAGTTCACGTTGCATAGCAAGCGTCCCTCTGGAGTGGCAGCACGGACACTCCCCTGGGAGCAATGACCATCCTGATGGTGGGGTTGACCAGCCTTGGTGGGGCATGCTCTGCGCAGCCCTCTGTAGATAGTTCAGACACAGATGGCCCTGCCCTCCAGGTGTATCCATGCGACGTGCCTTCCTGTTACCCAGTCACTGTCCACTGCCGTGAACCGAGAGGTCTAATGTGGTCCTAAGTGGTAAATTAAGAAGGTATTTTGGGGGCCGCCCGGTGGCGCAGCGGTTTGGTCCGCGCTTGGCAGCCCGGGGTTCGCGGGTTCGGATCCCGGGCGCCCGCCGACGCACCGCTTGTCAGCCACGCCGTGGCAGTGTCCCATATAAAGTAGAGGAAGATGGGCACAGATGTTAGCCCAGGGCCAGTCTTCCTCAGCAAAAAGAGGAGGATTGGCGACGGATGTTAGCTCAGGGTCGGTCTTCCTCACAAAAAAAAAAAAAAAAAAAAAAAAGAAGGTATTTTTGAATGAAGGTCTCTATTTAAAAGCACTCTGAAAGTACACTGACCCATTTTCTCCAACCTAATCAACAAAGTGATTTTTTTCAGATAAGACTCGTACCAGCCATGAAGGAAAAGAAGTTTCTGCCTAAAAGGTTATCTTTCTCTGAGTGTTACCAGCTTCTAACAGCCAGTGGAAACGGCTTCAGGCTGCTGAATTGCAACTGAGTCCATATAATAAAGAGGCTGTTCCTAGTGCCCCAGGACGCCAGGAATTTGCATGAAAACAGTCTCTCCATCTTCTGAGAGAGTTCATCTGGCCCTGCTGCTTCCTTCTTTCCAGAAGCCACAATCTTGATGGTGACACTGTAATTTATTACCGTGCTGAGGATTATGATGCAACATACAGAGAATTAGAACTTTAGGTGGGAAACAGGCTGCAGGAACAGGTGAGCTTTTGGAGAGGATGGTCTTATTTGTCATGCAAATGGCACACGGAACAGAGAAAAGACAACCCTAAAAGACACACTGCCTCGGATGCAGACAAAATTATTTCTAAATAGAATGTTTCTCAAAGCTTTTCTTAAAGCATTAGCTACTCCTCCAAAATGAATGACACGATGTATTTCATACTAGTAATAAAATATGTGATTTGAATAACTACAAATGGAGAGATTTACAGTCGGTAGGGTCCTTGCTGCCTCTCCCCTGAGCTTTGTGAGCGCTGAAACCCTTCTGCGAGATGCTGCAAAAGGTAATTGCAGCCCAAACATCATTTTCCAGTAGCTAGCGGAAGGCCTATTTGGACATAAATTAACTAAAAATATGCGGATAATAGTGTGTGTTTCCTGTGTGAAGAACAGAAAGGCCACTTGATGACGTTTCCCAGATGGAAAAAAAATCCTGTTCAACCAAACAGACATTGTTTCTCTGTACTACACCGTCAGGGCCAACAGCTGTCTTTTACTACCCACTCCCCAAATAGCCCCCCATGGCTGAGATGTGGGCGCTATTATTGTTATCATTTTTATCACACAGCACTTCTTGAGTTTATAATTAAAAAGAAAGTGGAGAGACAAGGACTAAATAATTCACTGGCTGCCTTCATTCATTTGAAAGCAGGTGGTGGGTACCCTTTCTGGGCCAGGTCAGGGTCAGTAGAAGGAAAGGGAACAATACCACTTCTGCCCCGAGGAGGGCGCTGTCCAGGAATCCTGCAGTGGTGGGCAGATCGCGATGGGGCAGGCTTGGTCTCTCCCGGTGCAATCCCTGAGGCCTGGGCCTTGTTCTCAGTGTCCTTGAAAAGTCTGACCCTGGAGAGAGTGCTTGGATTAACTGGTCCAGTGGGCTTAAGAGTCTCTGCATTTGCCTTCCCAGACGGTGGACTGCTGGTAACCTAGGGAGGGAGCCAGTCCCTGTCAAGGACCTGGTGAGCAGGGATGTGTCTTCCCAGCTGCTGAAACAAGGAGTCCCCCTGCCCCCAAGAGTGGGGCGAGGGTGAGCCTCGAGGCCCTTTGGATAACAAGGCCAGCAGGGAGGACCAGGGAGCAGGAGATGGGCAGGGTTGAAGAGGAGGCTAGCCTGTCACCCTGCTGTCTACCCTTCACTTCTTGGGCCATGTCCAGTGTGCATCCACTGCTTCTCTGTCCTTGGCAAGAACTGTGCTTTTTCCTGGAGCCCCCCATCCCCACTGCTTCACTACTGCCCACCCCAGCCCCAGGCCCAGCCTAAGAGCCCACAGTTCTCCTCTCCTTTTTCAGCCAGTCCACTTGCCTCGCCAGTGACCCCTGGGCTCTCCCACTTGTCCCCATGTCTCCATGGCTCCTGTCGCTGTCAACAGGCGATGATGGCCCTCCCACTTTTGCCCCACATGTCTCCCCTGACCCTCAGGCACTGGCACTATTCTCTGGTTCCATTCCTGCCCTGTGCACGAGACACTGGGGCTCCTGCACCCTGATGCAGGGCTGCACCTCCCACAGCAACGCCAGGGCTCCCACAGCAAGCAGCGAGCGGTGGGGGCGGCCGGTCGGGCGGATGCTCTGTCTGCAGATGGAGGCTGGCCTCTGTGCAGCCATCTTGGGGACCTCTGTCCAGCTCTGCAGGAAGCCTGTGGGGTTTATCCAATGTCCTCACTGAATCCACCAAGGCCTTCCATTTTTCCCTTCTCTTCATGTGATGTGAGCATCTGACAGACTGTCTACGGCAGTGAACAGTACCCGTTTCACTAGGTACACCAGGTATATCCCTTATTCACAGAGTGATTTTTGGTGCCTTACCCGTGTCCACTAGCCACGTCGCTAGCCTCTCTTCCCGCCCCCACCCTCCGACAGCTATTTAAAAATAATCAGTCACATTAAATAGTCTGAACTGGGGCCTCCTGAACTGCACTCCCTTCTTGGCACGGCTTCCCGCTCAAACAATCCCGGCAGTGATAACCAAGTCACTTAACCACTCTGTCTCACCGTCTCCACCCGCCAATACGGATAACAACGCTTCGTTATCTCAGAGGGGCGAGGAGGGCGCGGTGTGCAAGGGAGGCCACTGCACCGCTTCCCTGCGCCAGCCCTGCTCTCTGGGCCCCGGCCTCCCCTGGCCGCGGTGAGGGATGGCGACGGAGCGGCAGGGCCAGACCCAGAACATTCAGGGAGGCCGCCTCCCTCCTGGCTACCTTCCCCATCAGTTATGTGACCCGGAAAGGAGAGGAGGGCCCTTTGGATCCACAACTGATAAAAGGCCGAAGCGGCACTTAAAACCGGTCCTCCAAATCCACATCTCGTGCTGCCTTTTCCTCATAGTGGATAACGGGAAAGAGGAAGGAAAGATGAATGGAGATGAACGTCCCTGCGTGTGGAGGGCAGGTAGCATCTTTCTCTCCCAAAGGGAAAAAAAAGAAGGGTTGGCTTCTGTTTTACTTTCACAGAGCATGGAGCCCCACACTCGCAGCCAAGGATCCCATCCCACCTGTGCCGTCATCACCCCCAGACTGACCGAGTCCCAGTGAGCTTTGGGATACAAAAGACCATGTGAGGCTACTGCATTTTTGATGTCTGGGGAACATCTGTTGAGAGATAAGAATATGAAGGTGTTCCTCAAAGTGAAGTGGGAAAAGACATTTATTGCTTTCTTTTGAAAATAAAGTATTAACGACCGGGAATAAATGAAGAGGACTGAAGGTAACCTGTGTGAGGGAGGGGATGGGCCCTGGGGAAGTCTCACACTGTGGCAGGAGTATAAATTGGTAAAAGGTTTTGGGAAATGAACTTTTTCCACCAAAATTTAAAATATACAATTCTGAACATCACCATGAGGTGCCTCCAGATGTGATCCCTGAGAAGGACACACCATCGTTTGTGCGATGCACACCGCATAACCTGGGTCTGATCATGAGGAGATATCAGACAAACCCAAGATGAAGAAAGTTCTATTAAAAAGTAGGGAAAATGTTCTTTTAAAATGTCAATATTGTAAAAAAGAAAGAAAGACTGTGAAAATGTTCCAGATTAAAAGGGACTAAATTAACATGACAATGAAATGCAATATCTGATCCTAGACTGAATCCTGTAATAGAATAAAAAAGTGCTGAAAAGGACATTTTAGGGTCAATTAACAAAATTAGGATACAGAAAGCAGACTAGATTAAAGTATTTTATCCATGTTAAATTACTGAAGTTGGTAACTGTACCACAGCTGTGTAAGAGAATATCCCTCTTCTTCAGAAATCTGGACATGCACACTGAGTATGTGGGGATAAAGAGCCATGATATCTGCAGCATATCTTCCAAGAGTTTAGAAAAGACATTCTAGAGGTGGGGAGCAGGCAAACAATAAAGAAATGGGGTAAAATGATAACAATAGGTGAAGAATCTAGGCAAAGGTTATATGAGTCTTGCTAGTATTGTTCTTATTCTTGGAACTTTTCTTTACATTTGAAATTATTCAAAAAAATTTAAAACATGCAAATTTTCTGACCCAACAATTTCTCTTCTTGAAATTTAATTTACAGAAATATCTATACAAATATGCAGAAACAGCTCTATAAGAATATTCCTTGAAGCACTGTTTGAAATAATACATCAGAAGGCACCTAGATGGCTATCCCAAAAGAGCTTGTTAAACAATTTCTACAGTTCATTCGTACAAAGGATGCCTGAGAAAGAGCCCGAAAAACCTACAAGGGCAGCAACAAAAGGTCTCCAAAGGTATGAAGAAAGGGACTAAGGGGGGAAAAGGTCACATTCATGATACATTGTGAAGTAGCAAAGCAAGTTGATGAACAGATCAGTTATGTATAGTAAGAGACCATTTTTGAGACCATTAAAAAAAATATATATATATATACATAAACACACACACACAATAAAGTTGGGAAGGAAACACACCAAACTATTAATGATGGTGACTTCTGGGAATTGAGAAGTGGGAGTCAGTTTCACTTTTCACTTTAAATCCATTTTTATTTTTTGATGTTTTTGAGCATTGCTTTTATAAATAAAACAATACCAACATTTTTTAAAATATGGCATTCTAGAAACTTCTTTTGGTCCCTTTCTTCAGATGGGCTGACCTTCCAAGTTGGATCAATAAACCCCTTTCTCTCTGCCTGCCCTGGGATCAGTCCTCTCTCAGGTGTGGCGGGAGGGAGTGGGGAGTTATGATGGCCAAAATTCTGGTGACTGGGGCTGGTGATAAGAGCCACAGGGGTAAGGTCAAGTCTGGAGATGGAAGAGCAGAAACTGAAGGGTCTCTTCTTCCCACTGTGAAGAACCCAGTTGTCTCGGGACAGCCATATTGCTCCTGGGTACACAGGCTCCTGCTCCATTCTACACTGACCGTTATCCTACTTGGTATCTCAGATCTCAGGGACATGTTTGTCACTCATTAATTAATTTCTTAATTCAGTCCACAAGCATTTACTGAGCAGCACATGAAGTTCAGGATACTGTGATAAAAGAAGAAGCCAGGCCAGCTGCTGGGAGAGAGTGAAGCAGGGCTAAAAGAACATGAGGAGTGGCAGAGGCTTTGAAGAGCAGCTGAGCGGTCTGGAGGAGGGCGCTGACGTGAAACCAGGCAGACGTTGTAAGAGCAGTTTGAGAGCACAGTGGAGGCTGGACCATGGGCTGAGCTGCCTGTGGTTGCTCCCAATCCCTCATTCTTTTGGCCTTGGATTCTGGTGGTCTGCCTAGGCCTGCACTCCTTGCTTGGAGTGTGCTGGGAACCCCAGCTTGATTTAGACTTTAGCCATGCTTGCATCTTATCTCTCCTTTCCCCGTTGACTGATCTCTCTATTTTCTGATCTACCTTAGGATTTATACTACATTTTCCCATTCCTTAGAAAACCAACTCCTGGAGTTCCTTTTACATTCCCAGACCTAAATTCCCCCACCCTGATGGGTCTAGACCCCTGGTCTTTGTCTCCCTACTTGTCCTTCTTGGGCCCATGGGAGCCCAGGGATGGGTTTGCGATATGGCTGTCCCAAAGGTAGTTGGGTTCTTCGTCATGAGAAGAAGAGACCCCTCAGTTTCTGCTCCTCCTACCCTGGACTTGACCCTTTCCCTGTGGCTCTTATCACCAGCCCCACTCACTGGACTTGAGGCCTTCCTAATCTTGCCACAGCCTTGAAGCTCCGCCTAGAACTGTGGGGCCTCCATTCCAGAATTTTATGGAATTGTGAGAATCATGGCAGTATCTCCTGCTGAAGTCCAAAGACTCTCTCTTTTCAAAGAGTTCAGAACCCATTTTATCTGGGGCTGGTGAACTGTGAGCCCCCAAAGCAATTCCCATTTCCTCCAGGGCCGTGGTCTCCCAAGGCCTGCCATATTTACTGTTCCGTAGGAAACCAAAGGCTTAGGAGGTAATCGTCAGCCACAAGTCAAGAGAAGCCCTGGGAAGTTCTTAAGATCTGTGGCCTCTGCACATGCTAAACAGAAGCCTTCCCGTCTGGCCTTGTTGATCATGAAGGTTCTACATCCTGTAGGAACATTTCAGTATCTCCCAAGGCCTGTAAGACTTTCACCTTTTGGGACCTCCAGGGCTGTATGTTACTGCTGTGACAAAGGATGGGTGACATTAGCACAGGTGGAGAGCAGGGCATCCTCGCTCTGGAGCAGAGCAGGCATATAGGCAGAGAAGAAAGAATTAAAGAGCTGGCATATTTGTGGGGCAGAGAGGAGCTTGTCTGCTTCCCCCCTCATCCTGCTCTTTCCTCCCCTCAAGTAAATTGCAGACTGTTTACATCAAAGGTGTGGGCAGAGTGTATAGCGATGCAATAAGACCAGATCTGAAGATCCATACCCTTACAGGGTTTGGCAACCTGGGAACAGAGGAGAATCTTAATGTTTTTGGCCAAAGGTCATTCCAAAACTTCCCAGGCAAAAATCAAAGAGAAGGTGATCTTCAGAATGTTATTAGGTTGAGTTTCCAAGCAGGACCAAGGAACATTTGACTGGATTATGGAACTACCATCCAAAATATCCCCTTGTCAATGACAAGTGCTGATATGGTGGCTGGAGTTGGACAACATCATTTTGCAGTCATGATAATAAAGGCTAGTTCAGATAAGAATTATCAATGGACCCTAAAACTAGAGGGGAAGCTTTGGTAAAGAGCAGGATATTTGCATAGCCTGTCTTCCCACAGACTGCTTATCAGTTAAAAGAGAAAAAAATATGTAATATATATTATATATAAATATACATTGGAGAAATTGGACAAAACCTTGACCAGGTGATCAAAATTAATAACACCAGTGAGGGACAGATGGACATCATATGTCTTGAGATGTGATACCCTAGGAAGGACACAACATCACTTATGTAGGATATGGCCAAGAATGTAGAACTTGAATCTAATTCTGAAGAATACCAGAAAAACCCAAAAGGAAGAATGTTCTATAAATGGAAAAAAGTGACTGTATTCTTAAAAAAATGTCATTGTCATAAAAGACAAAGAAAGACAGTGGAACTGTTCCAGATTGAAGGAGACTGAAGGGACACGACAACTCACTGCAAGACCCGATCCTAGACTGTGGGTCCTGGGAGGCAGTCACTTCTAGTAGAGATTGGTTAAAAATTAAAAATTGTATCCATTTTTTGAAATTGTATCCAAATAAAAAGTTTAAAAAAATCTTCTTTTCAATTGATTAGGTATCTAAAGGAGTTCTCTGACAAACCATAGCATGTCCTTTGGAAGTTGTTCTTACAGAGAAGCCATGAGGAGAGCCCCAAGCATTTCCATCCTGGCTTCAAATGTAGACAGCAAACCGAATGTAATATGGACAGTATCTTAGCTTTGAAGCTACTAAAATGTAATAATATTTCCCTGGAATCTTCCTTAAAGACCACTATTGGGCATGGTCTGTAGAGTCTCTCCGAGGCCTGGAAAAAGTATGACTGGGGACAGAAATATTGACCACTTAAAATGATCTATTATTGTGACATTTGATGACCTATATTTTTCAAATACTGTAGTTTTGAAACAAGGCAAAATCCTTGATCAAAAAGAAACCTTGTAAAAGCTCAGTATCTCAAACTGATCAGAGAGGAGCTGCAGTGGTCTGGAGCCCAGCTAGGTCTCCCATCACCCCAGCAGGGCCCCTGTCCCAATTCCTGTAAACTTTAGGACAAGGAATGAGGAGCCCTGACTGCATGCAGAGAGAGGCATTCAGGAGACTCACATACAAGGTCTCCTTTGGTTCACATATACTTTCTAACATAATTGTTTTAAGTTTGATCTTATTGAAAACTCTAAAAGTTTTCCCTGTCTCTGATGGTTAGACCCACTGATGGTTCAATGACTTATTATGCCTAAATAGAGTGTATGCTTCCTGAAGGTAATTGAATAGTTTCTAATCTCCTAACACAGGCATTTCTGCCGTGACACATACACATTTCGAAAAAAACCTCATATTGTGCAAAATTGCACAATAAAATAACAGCGCCTATGGAAAAATATCGTTGGGAAAAGATCATTCAAAATGTAACAAAAACACAACAATCCTAATAAAAATAGCAGCACAGGTAAATTACAACCTGCATTTGCACCAGCACATCAGCCAGTCGATCCTTTGCAGCCTAAACCCTGGATTTTGTGTTTCCTCTCAGGAGCCATAGATCTCATCTCATAGAGATCAGTTTCATAAAAATTAAAAATCTGATCCAAAGTGTAGATTTCTTTGTCCCCAAATTAAAATTTTACACAAAGGAAGATGTTTACACAGTTTCCTCATCTTCACCATCAGCTTCACCAGATAACAGAGCGGAAAACATAGCGGGTCTGGAAACCACAAAACCAGCCACTGTTTGCACTAAAGAAAGCCCTTTCTGTCATTGTCCAACTTGATTCTTAACGTGCTCTTATTATGCTGGAGCTTTCTCTTTGATTGTAAGGAGCCTTGCCCTGACTCCTTCAAGACAGAAATATCCTGGGAGAAGATCACACGAGAACCACAGCACATCCACCTACACTGACATCATTTCCGCATTTACCAATCATGTATTGAGCGAGTTGGCACTGAAGAAACAGGCACTGTACAGAACACACCATATCTCCACTCCCAGTTTTACAAGGCATCTCAGAGGAGGCGAGAGCAAATGGACATTTATCGAGTATCCACTGGGGACTAACTGCCCTGCTGGGCACTTGACATATTTAATATCATCCAATTTTCACAATTGTATAAGAGGTAGGTTCTTATTCCCATTTTAAAGATTAGAAACTGAGGCTCATGAAGTGAATACTTCACAGTTACATACTGTGTTAGTAGCAGAGATGGGGTGTAGGTCTCGTCTCATTGCCATCAACTTTGTGCTTTTTACATTACATTGGTTAGATTTTATAGGAGGACCTACCACTTGTGTACTAACTGAAAGGAACTAGTGCCATTCATTGCTAATTATATTTAGCATGCCGTCTCTTGTTGGAACAGATTTTTCCTCCAAAATCAGGTGAAAGTGTTTTACTAACATCCAGAATAATTTATTCTATTTCATCAGCTTTCATAGTAACTTTTATTTTGTTACATTTTTATAGGACTTTAGAAGTTTATTAAAGCACTTTCAATACAACACTTTTTCCTTTGATCTTGACAATAATCATGTGATATAGACCAAGTATAACATATTATTCCCATTTGACAGATCACAAATTGGAGCCTCAGAGAAGTAAAGTAACTTACCCCAAGTTAATAATTGGCAGAGCCAGGATTCAAACCATGTTTTCTGGCTCAAAATTCAGCCTTGTCTTAAAACCACTGAGGGGACCACCTTCAGAATTACCTACTGTGAAGTCCTGTGCAGTGAACTGTCATCAGAGCTATTGGGCCGAATTATGCTGCACGATTTGAAATGTGATGAAAACATTGAAAAATGAAGCAAGGAAAGAGTGAGCTTAGTGTGTTTGTTATTGAAGATAATGATTACTGGTAGGATAACGGGTATCAAAAGCCAACACAAATAACCAAAAAAACTGAATAATAGGTTTTAAATGATGTGTCTTTACTTACTAAAATAATTATCTAATACTGAGCACTACTGCAGAATACTAATCATTATTTTAGGATAATAGAACCAAAGCATTTGCCCTAGTAATTTAGGAGGAACATAAACTATCTGAAAGTCATACTAAGGCATGGGCCCCTTCCCCTGCCCAGGCTGCTGCACGCCCACCTTGCACCCCACTGCTCTGCCCCAGCATTTCCTGCCCAAACCTTTGCCCTAGTTTCTCAGGGTAGACTGTCTAACTACAAAGCCACTTCATACCATTTTATTGGTGATGTTGGTTTAAAAGCACATGAACTCACACTGCTCGGCAATTTGGGGGGCGGGGTATCCCTGGATTTCCTGCCATCCTCTATGATCCCTGGACTGGGCCAAATTGCTTTCCAAAGGAGAAGTTTTCAAAATTTATGGGGTCTAGGGGCTGGCCCAGTGGCGTAACGGTTAAGTTTGCATGCTCCACTTCAGCGACCCGTGGTTCACAGGTTCAGATCCCGGGTGTAGACCCACATACCGCACATCAAGCCATGCTGTGGTGGCATCCCACATGCAAAAGAGAGGAAGATTGGCAAAATGTTAGCTCAGGTACAATCTTCCTCACCAAAAAAAAAAAAAAAAAATGATGGGGCCTAAAGTCAGTACCCCATGACCACTCCTGGCTAAGTCATGGGCCAGAGCCCTGGGGAATGTGCCCAAAGCACACACTTCTAATAGAGACGAAGTAAGAAAATGTGCATGGACAAAAGCAGGTATCTTTGTCCCAGCTGGCATGGAGTAGCAAGATGTGAGGCTGCTGGGTCAGGCCAGGCACAACTGGGCTGTGGCTTTGTATTTTAATAGAAAATTCGCAGCCTATTAGTGAGTAGAAGGTCAGCTTTGCTCTTGTCACCTGGGTCCCCTCCCTGGCCCTCTCCCTCCTGCTCAGCTTCTTGGCCACAAGAGAATAAAGGAAGGAAGACCTGACAGGTCACTTTGAAAAGACCATCATTGCTGACCAAGAAAAAAAAATCTGCCTCCGACAGAGGAAAGGGCTGGCTATGAGGAGGGGCAAGCAGCTTGCAACTCACAAGCCAAACCCGCAGAGTTTGAACTTCTCTTTATGCCATTTTTTCTTTTTATCAAACACCCAGATGGCACGCAGTCTCAAAGTGAGCAATATTAGTGGAAGTCTACATGGACCTTTTCACTGAGAATCTTCTTTTCCTGTTTCTTACTCTCTCGCTTTCTCACAGGGAAAGGGTTTACTTGAATGCTTTTGTGGGAGGATTAAAATAAAATCTTCACCTCTAAACCCTCCCGCATATTCCCCTGCAGCTAGAGAATCTGTGGAGCTGCGGCAGCAGAGTGGCCTTTGATCAGCTCTCCTCCTGGTCTTTCCCTTCCTCGCTCCGCTCTCTCTCCCCTCCTCTCCCCCGTACACTCCGACTCACTCTTCCCTTACCACTGGATCTATAAACTGTACTGGCAGAGAGTTTCTTGGCTGCCTTCAGATTTTTGAATGCAGCTTTCCCAGAGGAAGTGTAATATTCTCAGCCTTGATAGTGGTGGTTTTGAGCTACTGGGATCTTTAGAAAATCATGCTTGCTTCTCTGTGCTCTCGGAGGGCTGGGTTGAAGGGCCTGGTTTCCCTTTCTTGGATAAACACCTTGCCATCCTGAGATTTGCTAGACCCACAGGCCTCTCTTTGTGAGGAGGCTCTGCCCTGTGAAGGGCTCCTGGGCCAAGCCCTGCAAGGTCCTGGAGGCCCTACCAGGCTGGGTGCACGGGATGAGCACCTCCACCCTCTGTATAACTTCTCTAACAATGTGTAGAACTCCTGCAGAACTAGAGGGGGATTTGCAAAGACTCCCCAAATCTCAAGGCTGGTCAGGGCTTTAGAAACCTGAGCAGTCCCTGTTATTTAACCTCTTGTACTCATAGCTCTTTGAAGGCAATGCTCCTGCAAAGATGCTCTGCCACTGAGTTTGTGACTCGGCAAACAAGGATTATGAAGTATTTTTTCTTTTTTTTTTTTTTTTTACCTTCTTCTTAAATCTCATGCAGTCAGATTCCCCTGAGTCCTGGGTAAATTCCAGATATGCATCCAAGACCCTCCATGTTGTGTCCCACCCTTCTGACTGCCCACTCACTGCACACCTGTCCAGTGATGGGGGTAGAGTTGGTCTCTTAGGACTTATATGAGTTTGCTAGGGCTGCCATGACAAAGTACATAAATTGTGAGGCTTAAAACAATAGAAATATATTTTCTCACAGTTCTGGAGGGTGGAAGTCTGAAATCAAGGCATTGGTAGAGCCATGCTCTCTCTGAAATTGCTAGGGGAGAATCCTTCCTTGCCTCTTCTAGCTTCTGGTATTTGCTGGCAATCCTTGATGTTCCTTGGCTGGTTGATGCATCAATCCAATCCCTGCCTCTGTCATCACATGGCCATCTTCTCCCCATGGGTGTCTGTCTAAATTTCCCCCTTCCTATAAGGACACTAGTAATTGGTTTTAGGGTCCACCCTCATCCAGTATGATCTCATCTTAACTTGATTACATCAAGTTAAACACCCTATTTCCAAATAAGATCACATTTCACAGGTACAGAGGTTAGGACTTCAATGATATCTTTCTGGGGGGAACACAATTCAAAACAGGGCCCTTCCAGAGCTAACACACCATGATTTTACTGGTCTGTGTGCCCCCTGACCAACAGCAGACAAATCCTCCTGCTCTCTACCCAGCGAGCACACCAGGTACTTTCTTGGCCTCTTCTGTTCTCATTAGACTGTTACCTCTTTCTGGAAAATGCTCAGTTCTGAGTCCTCATGACCTTAGCCATTTACCATCCACCCATCCACCCATTCATCCTATAAACAGTCACAGAGGACCTTTTGTGTGCCCAGTTTTACTGCTTAGTTCATATCTAATTCATGCAGGAATCTACTCCATCCCCCTCTTTCACTTTAGCTGAAAGTGATCTCTCTTTTCTCTAAGTTATGGCTCCAAACTTCTATTTATTAAGCACCCAATCAGGAAAATAAGCCTATTCCTTAGTGAATGATTTACAGATACTCCTGCCAATCAGAATATTAAATGTAAGTAAAGTTTAATTTCCTTCTCTAGCAGAGGTCCTTGCCTCTTGCAGGAAATCAATGATCCTTGATTGATGGGTTCACTGACTTCTTGACTGGCTGTCCTTAGGACCTCAGTTGAGAGGGTGAAATCTGGCTCACCACCCTCCACAAGGAGTACTGCAAACCAGGGCCCTCACAGCTCCATCCTCCCTCTCTTCACGCGGCTCCCAGCCCAGCCCCTGAAGACTTGTGTCTGGGGTCTTATTTCCCGTTCTTCCTCTCCTCTTATGCTCCTGGAGTTCCCAGGTTGGAGCAAAGCTGCGGTGGGCCCACTGGGACTGATCACACGGTCCCTACACCTCCATGCTGCCTCACGTCTACTTGTTATTTCTCCCAACATCCCCTTTGGCTTTTTCTACAGGAGAGCTGCTTCTCCCCCATCTGTGCTTGATCACAAGCCCCCCCAACACCCTTGTCTCCCCACACCCTGTGTTCACTGGGGAAGCAGGGTCTGTGTCCAGCTCTGGGGTGGTTCCCATGAGGCACTGGCCATGCTCTTCATCTAATTATCTCCTCTCCATCTTGGGTTTCAGGCCAGATGTTCCTTCCTCAGGGTCCTGTGATACATGCTTGATATACGCTTCTCTATAGCACTCAACAATTGCAATCACATAGTTAACTGCATAATTAGTTGTTTAATGTCTATCTTTTCTGCTAAGAAGGAAATGCAAGGAGCTCAGGAACCGTCTGTTTTGTTAACTGCTGTGCTTTGCGCACACTAGGTGCCTCATAATTGTGTGCTGGCTGGGAGAACAGCTCACAGAGGCATTGCCTGGGTCCATGCCCAGGTGGCTGGCCCCTCCGCCATGATAACAGGCACGTGAGGGGGCTTTGTCAGCCTGACCCCACACACCAGGCTCAGAGCAGAGAGATGTGCTCTCTGGGAAACCAGATCGGAGCCTTGCTCCAGTCCCCAGGTACGAGCTGGCTCAGGCTCTGAAATCCCATCCTCATCCCATTCATGCTAATAATACACTGGCCTCACTAATAATAATTATGCTGAGTCTTTTTCAAAAGGGCATTTCAGTCAGGGCCCAAGATCCCTAACTGAGCATCTGGTGACAAAGTGACCCAGGGAGAGACATCAGAGGAAGGAGAAGGCAGAACCACCTGAAGAAGAATTATTTGAGCAGCGGAGCATTGGGTAGAGTGGCATTTGAATTATTCCTCCCTCGGCTTAATTAATGCTACAGTAGAATTTCTAGGGGACCAGGACTCAGTTTTATTCTGGCTGCAATTAAAGGGTCTCCCCCTCTTTTCCTTGCTTGTCTTCATTCCTCTCCAGTTTCCCAGCCCCCCAAGAGATAGCCTGTTACCCCAGCTCAATGATTGAAAGAAGAGTGAGAAATCATAATTTGAAAATGGCTTCATGTGGGTAGCCATGGATCAGAAAAGGAAGAGGATTTAAATGTAAAAACTGCCAGGAACTGTGGGGAGAAGTAAAGTTGGACATGGGGTTGCTGGACGGAAAGCCAGTAGACCTTCTCCTCTGAAGGACTAAGGTCCTCTGAGCCGAAACCCGGCAGGCAGAGGGCTCAATCCACTCAGCAGCAACTTCTTAAAGTGCAGCTGCAAAGTGCAGTTGGAGGGGGCGTTTCCTGAAGCCTTGCAGGAAGGATTGTCTTTGAGATAATTTTCTGCTTTCTTTGCACCTTTTAAGCATTAAGTACATTGCAAGAAAAAAATCTAAAACAGATACTATACCAGTTGAACTCACTTCTCAGTGGTAATGAAAGAAAAAAGCCCAGCCATTATCCTGCACGGACTTGGAAGGTTTGTGTCTGTGCGTGTCTGTCCGTGGGTAGCCCTGGGTGCATGTGTGTACTTCCCTGTGTCTCTGACTGTGCTCTGTGAATTTAGTGTATATACTGTACTAAACACGCGTGTGTGTGCTGTGTGCGTGTTGCTGATGGGATCCACTCACCAGAGGCTTTAGGGAAAGTTCACAGAGCCTCCTGTCCTCACCACAGAATCCCTTAATCATTCTGTCACCCACAGGGCTGTGCATACCACTGCTGGCCCTGGTGGAACTGAAAGTCTGGGCAGTTGGACAAGGAGACAGTCGTGCTCCCAGCTCTGCCTTTGGTCCCCTGCTGTCTCAGGGAACAGTGATGCCAAGTCCACCACTCTTCTGGGGTGCGTCAAAGCAGAGGGGATCTCAGATTGTTTGTGGCACCCACTTCTCCTGTGCAGGTCGGGCTCAGGGCCCAGCATGGGGAAGGGGGAGGGCCCCTAAGGCTGAGGTTTTGACCTCCCTTGATCTTTTCTCTGTGGATCCCCTCTTTGAAAGACTCCCAAGCAAGTTCCCTGCAGAGAAAGGGACTCTCCATCCCAGATATGGGTGATCCCCTCGGGACCCCTGAACTATCTTCCTTCCTTAAGCATCTGTTTACTTATAAAAAATGGGGGATAAACAAATGCAATGCCAGAAACCCTCTCCGAGTTCAACCCCTGTTTACCGGGCAGCCAGCTCACTGATAATCGTGACAATGAAAGTGATGGAGGTGTTAATGTCTATGTTTTTGATGCTATGGTGCAGAATGTCAAGACTGAGGGTGATCATCGATCTGTCTCACCTCCTTAACACCAACCCCAGGATTTAATCAACTTTTGCTTTGCTTTTTTTTTTCCCAAAAGAGCTGATAGATGGAGAAGGGGTTCAGACTCTGGGAAATGGGTTATTAGAGGGGCAAAGTGGCAGGATCAGAATGAGGGTCCCAAGACCTGGAGGCAGATGCCAGTTTGGGGCTCTGTGGTGGGGACACCTGCTGGTATGGTACTGTGTCCTCCCTCCTCCTCAGACACAGATGAACTGGGCCAGAGGCATAGGGGCTCCAGACCATGCAAAGACCTGGTGCCCAGGTGTAGCCCCTGGACCTTCATACTCCCCTGGGCTTATGGAGGAAAGAGGAGTTCTAGTGGGTCCAAAAATACATTTTCTTTTCTTAGCCTGACAGGATGGGGACTCTGTGTCAGATTTACTTTGATTTTTGAAAAATAATATAATTGACACTTCTTGCAACACAAGTTTGTGCAGTAACTTCACGCTCCCTAAAATAGTTTCAATGCAGTGGTTCTCCAAGTGTGGTCCCAGGCTAGCGGTATCAGCAGTATCTGGGTACTTGTGTGAAACGCACATTCCTGGGCACACCTCAGACCTATAGATCAGGAACTCTGGGGGTGGGGCCTGGAAATCTGTGCTTTAACAAGCCCTCCACGGGGGTCTGGTGCACAGTGAAGTGTGAGAACCATGGTTTCAGTGGATACACTAATCTTAGTTACCTTTCCCCTGCTCTCTCCTGAGCAGTTTTCTTCAAAATTCTTCCAGGGTGATCCTGTCAGGAGGGTCCTCAATTTTCCTTTGTGAATATCAGCTTTTACTGGGCTTCTGGGGGCTCTCTGCTCTACTGTTTTCTGTTTTGGAGTGACTATGAGTAGGGAAAGTTACAGGATCTTTTTTTAATAGTTAGCCTTGAAATTGTACCCATGAGTGTGTCTTGACCTGGGGTCTGGGTTCTGAGAGCTGGGTAAGCACTCTGGTAGCATCCACAGTGATCACATAAGCTGTGACAGAGCAGGACTTGTCCTGGAGGTTGTTTCCAGTTTATCACATGGGGTCTTACAAATCTTACAAATTCCCACAAATCCCATTTCATGGATGAGGAGACTTCAGGCCAAATTTATAGAGCATAGTTTGAATCCAAGTCCTGCATTCTTCCTACCGTGTCAAAGAATTATTTTGCCACACTAGATGGGGAGAGAATTCTAGAGAGGGTCTTTTTGCCACCTTCCCAAGAGGGAAATCGGCAGCATAGGATCATGGAACAAAGGTCAATTTTTCTGTAAAAGGAAAGGTCCTCCAGATTTCAGCATGGAATCGATCGTGGCTGGAAGGGATGCTCTCTTCTGGAAACACCGTGAGGATGGAGGCTGCAGTGGAGACAGTAACTCACAGGAATAATGGGGGAGGATGAGACGAGGGTGCTGCCTCCACGGTGACCTGGGATGACTGAAATTCATCAAAGGGGAGTAAGGGCCTCTGCAGAGCACAGGAGGGGCAGGCCTGACCTCCCCCCACAGGTTCAGGATGAGCCACAGAGTCAGGTACTCACAGAGACTGCCGTCGGGGAGAGGCTGTCCCTTGTCCCATGGAGAGAATGGACCCTGCATGCCCAGGGCCCCAGAGCAGTGCAGGAAATGAGTCCCACACAGATGGGGCAGATTCTAGAGGAAGCAGAACAGCTGAGCTGTCCCTGAGTGGGTCCAGGCAGTCAGTGTGGGAAATGAGAGCCAGCAACAGGCAGCACAGCGTGTGAGAAAGAGCTGGCGAAGGGACGGAGATCAAGAGAGGACAAGGCACAGCTGGCAAATCACCTGAGAAGACGGTTTCTGCCTCCTGCCAGGTGGGGCAGATGCCCAAGAAACAGCTGTTTGAGGTTCACAGAGGGGGACAGAGTGGGGCAGAGGACATCAGCAGATATTAGAAGAGAGAAAGCAAGGAGGAGGAGGAACGGGGTGGGTGCGGGAAGAGGGGTGCGGGGGGCCTGGGAAGGAAGTGAGTCTTGGAAGCGCAGAAGCACAGGGTATGGGAGGAGCTGGGGCCCGAGACAAGAGGACTCAGCAGCAGGAGGAGCATCGGAGAAGGGGCTGAGGGAGATCAGAGGCG
Source organism: Tapirus indicus (assembly GCA_031878705.1). Lineage (NCBI taxonomy): Eukaryota > Metazoa > Chordata > Mammalia > Perissodactyla > Tapiridae > Tapirus > Tapirus indicus. Next base: position 16,817,185 of record CM062920.1, read on the forward strand.
CCTTGAAGACGGAGTGCAGTTCATGATAAAACAGGGAGGCCTGCAGAGAGAGGGGCCGAGGGAAGGTAGAGCAAGGCCGGAGGCTTCTTAGAGAGGCAGCCTGGGGCTCTGAAGGATGGGAAAGTTGACACTACTTTAGCAGAAAGAACCTGGCTGAATACTAAGAAGGGAAGATTTTGCTCACAAAGGGACTGGATGGGGCCTCTTCCTTCTGATCAGAAGAGCAAGCCACGCTGGAGTAGAGCTTTTGACTTAAGCAGCAGAAAGCCGCCATCCAGAGAAGATTTACGGATCCTGCTGGGGCTCTGTCCACCCACGGGAGCTGACACAGGGTGAACAGCAGGTTTGTGAATGTGTATGTGAGCCCCAGATGCAAAGAGTTAATCAAAGACGTGGCACCTCTCCTGGTATGTGTGTGCCTCTTTTTTCTCTTGGTAACAGGAGACAGGACCAGTAATTACCAGAATGTGCCCTGTGAAGTCCAACATGGAGAACTGGTCCATAACACAAGCATGGTGTTGGGGACTGAATGCTTGTGTCCTCCCAAGTTTATATGCTGAAGCCCTAACCCCCAGTGTGATGGTACCTGGAGGTGGGGCCTTTAGGAAGTAATTAGGTTTAGATGAGGTCATGAGGGTAGACCCTTGTGATGGGATTGGCGTTCTTATAGGTAGAGGAAGAGAGACCAGAGCTCACTCTTTCTCTCTACCATGGGAGGATGCAGGGAGAAGGCAGCCATCTGCAAGCCAGTAAGAGGGCCCTCACCAGGAACTAAATCTGCCAGCACCTTGATCTTGGACTTGAATCCTCCAGAACCATGAGAAATAAACATCTGTTATTTAAGCCACCCAGTCTCTGGCATTTTGTTACAGCTGCCCTAGCGGATCAAGACACATGGAACTGCTGATTTGAACACCCACAACAGTATTCAGAAATATACCTGCCAGAAAGGAAGTTGTATAAATCGTACAGGTGTTAGACCCCAGCCCAGCTCATTTATCTCATAAAGGATAGAGTGTTAGGAGCAGTTCAGAACTCCTCCCTAGTTTGGAGGGTTTATTCCAATCATAAGACAGCACAAAGGAACACATTCTATCTGTTCATTATTCCAGGAGCCTAGCGGGAAGGAAATGCTCCTGGGGCTAGAAATGGCAATTTAAAAAGGAGAAAGAAGACCTGCAGAAAAGCAGGTGGAGAATTAAGACAGAATGAGAGATGAAGGCTCAAGGCCTAGTAGGAAAACCTAGAGGACTTTAATAGCTCTTAATGAAGTCTTCCCTTACAAAGTAAAACAAGATGTATTAGAAGATGATGATATTAAAAAGATCTTGAAAGAACTGCATGGACTAGGGGAATGAAGGCGGAGTAGAGTGTCTTAAGGACTGTTTTACGGAACTGCTGATCAGAGGTAACAAGCTGAGGGTCCTACTCCTGGTGGGAGGAGTATGCCGCTAACGGACTCTCCAGCAAACAACAAATACAAGAGAAGAGGAGAGGAGAGAAAAGAAAAGAAAGGAAAAACAACCTGAAGCCTCCAGAGACTGAACAGCACAGAGGTGAACTTTACCTTCTGCAGTTCTGCCCTGAGGGCAGTCAGCACTTGTGGCTAAAACTCCAATTGAAAAATCCACCCTCTTTTTGGCTGCAGGAACCAAGGGAAGGAGTCCAGGATAATCAGGCCTGCTGCAGAGTTGGGGACAATCCCTGGAAACAAGAGAACCAGGGAAAGGGAATCCCAACGTCTAGGTTTTCCCAATTCTCTGGCTGACCCCTGAACCACACATGTATGAGATGGACCAAAAACCTCAGGAACTGAAATCTGAGCTGGTGCCCACTGCAGACAAGACAGAGTTTGCAGGTTGAGTATAACAAGTTAATTTCCTGCTAAATCAAATACATCAACACTTTTTAGATCAATGTACCAGAATTCATGGTCTCTACATCATAACAGTCACAATGTATAAAATCTAGAACTACCAGACATAGAAAGAGCCAGAGAAGTGTGACCCATTTTCATGGGAACAAAAGAGGCCAACCCCAGGATGACCCAGACTTTAAAGCAGCTATTATAGCTATGCTCAATAAGGCAAATAAAAATACATTTATAATGAATAAAAAACAAGACATTTCAGCTGAGAATTAGAAAGTATAAAAGAAAAATTAATAAGAAATTGTAGAGCTAAAAAACAAAATATCAGGAAAAAAGTCACTACAGGGCTTTGTTTCTTAGCAGAATGGAGATGGCAAATGAAAGAATCAATGAACTTAAAGATAGGTCTGAGGAAAAGAGAGAAAAAATTGGGGAAAATAATGAACAGAGCCTCAAGAACCCGTGGAACAATTTCACAAGTTCTACTTACTGGTAACTGTAGTCGTAGAAGCAGAAAAAGGGACAGGGAATAATATTTGAAGAATTATGGCTGAAAACTTCCCAAATAATAGTGAAAGATATTAAGAAGCTTAGAAAATCTCAAACAGGATAAATTGGGAGAAAAAAGCATGTCCAGACACATCATAATCAAGCTAAAAACCCAAAATAATGAGAACATCTTGAAAGTTGCCAGAGGAAAATCACACAGTATATACGTATACACACACACACACACTGAAACAATGATTCGAATAACCAAGGACTTCTCATCAGAAACCATGTCAACCAGAAGACAGTGAAACAACATCTTTAAAGTGCTGAAGAAAAAGAAAAACCTATAAACCTGGAATTGTATATCCAGCAAAAATATCTTTCAGGAATGAATGCAAACGTATAGACATTTCTCTGATAAAGGAAAATTAAGAGAATTTATTGTCCAGAGACCTGAATTACAAGAAATGCCAACGGAAGTTCTTCAGACTGAAGGAATGATACCAAAGAGCAACTTGGATCTTCAGGAATAAACAAAGTGCAAGAGAGGTGGTAACTATTTTGAGCTAATACAAAACATTTTCCTCTTACATATTACATATGCCCGCTTAAAGGAAAAATTGTAAGATTGTCTTGTGGGACTTTTAATGTACATAGACACAACACATATGACAATTGTAATGTAAAGGGCAGCAGGGGTGGGGTGGTAAAAGGACCTATATGTTTTGATTTTTTTGTTGTTTCTACATTTTATGTAAAGTGGTACACTATTAACCCTAAGTGTATTGAAATTTTAAAAAAATGTATATATATTAATTCTAGAGTAACCATGAAAACAATGTAAAGAAGTAGAGCTAAAATATCAATAGATAAAGTTAATAGCCTGCCGACCTCTGCCTGAAGATGGGGTGGGGACAGATTCAATATCCCCTGGCCTCCGTCACCCAAAAGCCCAAAGGCTAGCAGAGCCATTTGGCAAAGATGACAGCTGACTTGGATCTAAAGACAGTCCTTTGCTGGGCCTCTGGAAGCAAAAGGGGAAAAAATAAAACAGGCTTTCTGGGACATCACAAATGAACAAAGTTGGGCAGGGGGTCCAGCACACTGTGGGGCCAGAGAGGGAGCCATGGTGTCCTGTCACTGGACATGGAGTCTGGAGACCTAGACTGAAGGGCCAAGCTGCACTAACATGCTGTGTGACTGAGAGTGACTCATCTGACCATGCTGGGCCATGGATCCCTGGTCTGCAACGTGGGGGGGTAGGATTTACAGCAAATTCTTAGTAATTGCCTCTCGGGAGGAAAGAGACAATTGGACTTCCATGCCTCATACTTTATATACATCTGTATTGGTAAATGTCAGGCTCCTTCATGAGGCCCTTTGCCACTCTATCCTCTCCCAAGTCAAGTACATTTACACCCACTGTTTTGATTCCTGTCTTTATGCTGATGACTCTTAAATATACATCTGCATTTGGACTTCTCCTCCATGCTCCAAACCCATGTATCCAGCTGCCTATTCAGCAGCTCTACTTAGATATCCTATTGGCATATAAAAATCAAAATGTTCTGAACAAATATCTTTCAAAATTCTGTAGGTGTCAGAATTGCCTGGGAAATCATGGTCACAATGCAAAGGCCTGGACCCTATTCTACTTCAGTGAGCCTGTGCTCTGTGCGCCTTATTAGGAATCTGATACTCATCCAAATTTGAGAAACATAGTTCTAAACTAAACCCACAATCCACTCCCAACTCTTCTACTCCTCCAACCAGTACCTTTCCAGCATCCCCACTCTCAGAGAATGGTGCCATCATCCTTTCAGAGGCACGGGTCTGATACCGGGTGTCACCCTTGGATCTCTGTCACCCTCACCCCTGAGCATCATCCACCAGCAAGTTCTTTCCATGGTGCTCCCCTGACACCTCTGGGTTCCATTCACTCCCACTGCCCCACAGCCTCTGGACACATCTTCTTGCCTCTACCGTTGTGTCTCCCACCCAAACTCCACACTGTGGCCAGGGTAAAAGTTTTTTAAAAATATTTTATCTTGAGATAGTTTCAACTGTCTAGAAAAGCTGCAAGAACACTGCAAAGAACGCCTGTATGCTCCTCACCCTGATGCCGCATTCCAACTCTCAACAACTGTCCCAGAAACACCCTATTAAGGATCCCATATATTACCTGTTATCACTCCTGCTTCTCGAATCCCCTTCAATCTGGAACAGCTGCTCAGTCTCCTTGACTTTCATGTCCTTGAAAGTTTTGAAGATCATAGGCCAGATACTGAATAGAATGTACCTTAATTTTAGATAGTCTAATGTTTCCTCATGATGAGACGCCAGCTGTACATTTTGAGCAGAATATCTCAAATGCTTATGTTCTTTTCATCGCACCCCATCGAGTGGCACACGTCTACTTGTCCTGTTAGTGGTGGTGTGGACTTTCATCACTAGATTCAGATGGTGTTTGCCAAACTTCTCTGTAAGCTTACATTCTCCCCCTTTGTAATAAACGTTTTGTGGGGAGATACTTTGAGGCTATGTAAAATCCTATTTCCCTCCCCAATTTCACCCCAAGTTTTAGCATCCATTGATGTTTCTTATCTGAATTAATTATTAATCTGATGGTTGCCAAATAGTGATTTTCTAATAATATCATTCTTTCCACTATTAGGAAAAGCTTTCTCTTCTCTCCATTTATTTACTCATTTATAATCACACCAGTGTGGACTCAATAGTTCCTAGTTTTTTGTGTGAGGAAGATTAGCCCTGAGCTAACATCCATTGCCAATCCTCCTCTTTTGCTGAGGAAGATTGGCCCTGGGCTTACATCCATGCCCATCTTCCTCTATTTTATATGGGATGCCACCACAGGATGGCTTGACAATCAGTGCATCGGTCCATGCCCGGGATTCGAACCTGCAACCCCTGGGCCACCGAAGTGGAGCAATGCGAACTTAACTGCTACGCCACTGGGCCGACCCCAGTAGTTCCTATCTTATTCAATAGGTTATAATCTGTTACTATCATTATATATTTTGAGCTTCAAGTTATCCCATATTGGGAGATTGGGAGGCCCTTCAAGCTAGGTGTTGTATTCTTTTGACATGTCCCTAACATTCTTTGAGTATTTTTGAAACCGAGCATGAAGAGGAAGATTAAAAACTCTTCCCTGGGCTAGAAGAAGAGAGCAAAAACTTGGAGATAAGCTTTGCTAACTGCAGCTGTGCATATTCAGCATCATCAACTGTTGTTTTAAACTAATCAGGTCTTTCTGTCCCTCCTTAGTATATGAGTGAGCTGTCTTTCCCAGGAAATCAAGGTCCAGACATCAAGATTCAGCCTCACAAGGCCAAATGCAGGCTGAAGATGAAAACGAACCAGAAAAGTTCAGACAGTCAAGGGAAAGAAATTCAGTCTTCAAGGCCAAACACAGGCTGGTGGGAAGGTGCCAACCAGTACCACCACATGCTCCCCCTCCCTTACCTAACACCCCAGCATGTGCTCTCCCTCCCTTACCAAAACCCCGGTGCACGCTCTCCTTCGCAACCTTTAAAACCCCTTGCCTCCCATCTTTCGGGGAGACAGGACGCATTTGAGGGCTCACTCTCATCTCCTGAAATAAAAATTCTTTCCTTGCCATAAGCCTGGCGTTCCAGTTTTCACTTGGCCCCTCTTGTGTGTCTGGTAAAGAACCTGTGTATGTGTCTGGTAACATTTTCTTACTTTTGGACACAAAAAGATGTACCGGGCTCATCTTGTACTTTCCCTTCCCAAGCCTTGGAAGGGGTCATTACTCTAATGATTCCTGGTTGCTGTTAGTGGAGAAGAGAGCATAGAATCCAGGATCTGAGTGCCAGGTGTACTCTTTGCTCCACGAGTGGCATTGATTTGAGGCTCTCTCAGCCTACATTTATTTCTTTATCTTTATATACTGAAAACCACAAGTTCACACCAATGCCCCCAGTTCCAATTCAATACCACATAATTCATTCTAGCATACATGCTTTCCATATTCGTACCTCCTTTTCCAACAGCTCCCGTTATTTCCAATATATTCCTCAATCTCCCTGTACACAGCTAATTTCCCAGTCTTGTGGGCCGCCAGCCCCTCACACATCGAGCAGGGTCTCAATCCCTGCTAGCGCTTGCCTCCCTTGCTCAGGATGCCTACTGTGACTGGCCTGCCAAACGGCTTTTTGGTGAAAAAAAGAAGGAAGAAAGCCAATAAAGTATTTTCTTTTGTTTTGTTTTTAAAGAAGGGAAGGGAAGAGATTGGAAGGGAAAGGCAAGAGAAAAGGCAGGTTATTTTTCTAAAATGAAAATCCATCACCTTTGGGTCATGTGTGTGCAGCTGTGTGCACACACACATACGTACACACACAGCCCTTGAATTCCTTCCCATTGCTCTGAGGCCATAAATTCCACCACAAGGCCCTAGGAGGCCCTGCATGATGTAACTGCTGCTCACCTCCTTGGCCACTTTCCCCCCCTTTCTCCAAATTCCCAGCACAGGAGTCCTCTGTCAGCTCCTCTAATATTTCATTCTCCCTCTTGCCACGGGGTCTCTGCATGTGCTGCTTATCTCTCTCCATGCTCTAACCTGCCCCATTCATTTGGGTGACTTATTCTTCAAATCTCTGCTGGAGCACCATCTCCTTCTCTGGAAGCCCTCCTTAATTCTCCCAGATATAGTCAGACTATTTTGTTATTTATTGTGTTAGTTCATGCTGTAACAGAATGCAGTGGCTCTTCTCTCAACTGGTAATTGCGCACTTATTTGTGAATATGTCTGATTAAATTCCTCAATAAATTGTGAGTGATGTAAGAACAGTAACAATGTCTCTGTTCAATCGTGATTGTGTCCCTAGCTTGTGACCCAATATTGGCACACAGTAGATGCTCAATAAATATTTCTCATGTGACTAAATTGTAGCTTTCGAAACATAAATTGTTTAATCAGCAAACATTATAATTTTCTCTATTTTGAATCAAAGACAAAACACGGAGGAATGGTGTGATAAACATGGCCGGTGAACACATGACTGCAAAGGATCCTGAAGGCTCTGAGGTCCAGGAGTTTATAAACGTTAACATTTAGAAGAAAGACTTGCAAAATCACAACAAATGATCTAAATAATGTGTACAGAAAACGAATTTGGGAAATATTTTACCAAAGGAATATACAAATTGTATATTTGGCTCAAATCATGATTGAGGTGGCTCAGAGCCATTAAAATGTGAGTCCATTCAAAGGGAGGAATAGAGTCCATTCAAAATCCAACGCGTGAGGGTATTCTGTATGTACATGTTTTGGAACTTCATAAAGTGATTTTAAATTGCACTTAAAAGAAAAGGTATTTGAGAACAGCCAAGAAAGTTTTTTTTTTAAAAGAAGAAGAATGAAGGACAACTTATTTTACCCAAATAGTAAAACTTTTGCTAAACTTATTGTAATCAGAACAATACAGATAGTAAAACTTTCCCTAAAGTTATAATCAGAGCAATATGGTTGGGCACAAGAATAAATAAATACATCAATGGAGCAGAATTGAGAATCAAAACATAGTTCATATAAGGAACTTCATATACGACAACGATGACATGCAATTCAATAAAAAGTGAATACTATATTTAATAAATGGTGTTCCATAATTATCTATTCACCTGGATGAAACAGGGTAAGAATATACGTCCTAACACATATTCAAAAGCAAATTCAAGAACAGCCGTGGAGTCTATCAACAAGAAAATGGGTAAATAAACCATGGAATACTACAATAAATAGGAGCCAACTACTGCCGCACACACAACATGAATGAATCTCACAAACAAGATGCTAAGTGAGAACAGCCAGACACAAGGAGCACACACTGTATGATTCCACTCATGTGAGGTTCTAGAACAGGCAAAACAAGCCTATGGTTGGAAAAAAAATCAGAACAGCAGTTGCCTCTGGGTGTGGGGTAGGGGTGAGAATTGACTGGGAAGGGATATGAGGGAACTTCTTAGTGTGAGGACAATGTTCTATATCTTGCCAGGAGTTTGGGTTACACAGTTGTATGTATTTGTTAAAACTCTGTAATGTACACTTAACACGTGTGCCTTTCCTTATATGCAAATTTTATCTTGAAGAAGGAAAGAACTATAAACAAATATTTAACTCCTGTTAAAGACACGTATGCTGAAGTGTTTAGGGTTGATATGTACTGAGTCTGCAACTTATCTGGAAATGCATCAACAGCATAGGATGGAGTGATGACTGGACAGAGGGATGGATTAGATGGGAGTTATATGATAAAGCAAACCTAGCAAGATATTAATTGTGGAATCTATGTGGTGAGTAAATGGTTGTCCTCTGTAAAATTCTATCGAGTTCTCTGTATGCTTGAAATTTTTCAAAATAAAATCTTGGGAAAAATAAATAAATTTCAGGTGTACTCAATATTTAAATATAGAACAAATACCCAAATAAAATAGTACAGGAAACTTTAAAAAGCATTTTATAACCTTGGAGTGAAGAGAACTTTCAAAACAAACCAGAAAATCCAGGAAGACACAGATAAAAAAGGTAGATATTTTGACTAAATGAATATTAACCACTTTTGCAAGCCAAATGATATAAACAACATCAAAAGAACAGTTGTGTTCTTTTGATTACAAAAAAGAATTGTATTTGTTGCACAAAAAAAGGGAGGGGGGCATTAATTGTATCATATCTGGCAGACAAGGGGTTAACATTGCTAATATAAAAAAACTTTCTGTAAATTTCTAAGAAACGAGCAAACAACTCAGTAGAAAAATAGATAAAACACGTACAGATAATTAACAGAAGAGGAAACACGAATCCCAGTAACTGTGTAAAAAGACAGTAATATCTCTAGCAGTCAGTTGAAAATGCAAATGAAAACAAAATGAGGTCTCATTTTTCATCTTTGAATTAACAAATTTGTGAAGATTGATCACTTCCAGTGCTGGTTGAGGATGTTGCAAGATGCACCATACATTCCCGGTGGAATGTGAATGTTTGCAAACTTTTAGGACAGCAACCTGACAGTAAGAAAGCCCAAGAGACACACAAGACACAGAGTAACAGGCATAGTATGATCCCATTTTTATAAAATAAAAAGTTCATATTTTTGAACAGAGAGAAAAATGTGAAAGGAGACACATTTAACAGAAATTAATACTTCAGGACCGGGGTTGGTAAACAGTGCCAAACCTGGCTGGTCATCTGGTTTCTCACAGCCCATGAGCTAAGAATGGTGTTTATATCAATTTAAAGGGTTACACTTTAAATGGTTATATAATTAACTACATAATATCCTCCATTTTGCCTCTGGGCCAGCAAAGCCTAAAATATTTAACATATGGCCCTTTAGGAAAAGTTTACCGACTCCTGCTTCAAGGGAATTGTAGTTTCTTAGTTATTCTTTTCCTCTTCTCTGTATTGTTTTGAGTTTTGTAATAATCATGTATTGCTTTTGCAAGTTTAAAGAATATAGGTAGGTAGGTAGGTAGGAAATCAATCACTTTGGATGCTGCTGGGAATGGATGTAGGGAGATAAAAGGAAGACTAGTTAAGGGAGCTTCTGTAGCAGTCTAGGCAAAAGAGAGTGGTGCTTTGGAACAGGGTGGGACAGTAGAGATGGAAAGAAGGGGCAGGTTTTATAGGAACCTATAGGAGTAGCTGAGGGATTGCATAGGGATGGTGAGGCACAGAGAGAAACCAAGGCTGATTCCTAGGTTTTGGTCACTAGTTGAGTGGTGCAACTACTGAGATGGAGAGACTGGGGAGGGGAAACTGGAGAGTAAGTCAAGAGCTCTGTTTTGGACCTGTGGAAGTTCTAAATGGAATTGTGTGAACTAGGTGATTAGACACAGATTAGAGCTGCTTGGGCTACGGAGGGGGAGGCTGAGCAGGAAATACAAATTTAAGAGTATTCATCATGTAGATGCTTCTTAAGGCTATCTGGAAGCAATGGAGAGGGAGAAAAGAAGGGGACCAAGAGTCTACCTGGCAGCACAGTGCCCAACCCAACCAGAACCTGCTCCCTGCTGACAAATGTCTCTGATGCCACTGTCCAACAGTTTGGATTCCCCCATATCATTTGTTCCAAAATGTCCTCTTCCCATTGACCAAGGAACACCATGGCTTCAGAATAGACACCGACCCTTCCTCAGAGCCTACGCCCAAATGCTTATCTGGACACCCAGCTACTATCGTTTCTCTTGGATAGATGGTCCACCCAGCACCTGAATCTCCCAGTGGAGAGATGAGTTCAGCTCCCAGTCCCTCCCAGTCTGCCCTGCCATGGGTCCCCAGCCATGTGCAGCCACCTTTACTCATGCCACCCCTTTACCTGAGAACACCAAGAAGGACTTACCAAGGAGCTGGTGTAGGTGGGATCTGAGGTGTCATCCTGGAGATAGCGGGAAAGGCCAAAGTCAGATACCTTGCACACCAGGTTACTGTTGACCAGAATGTTTCTAGCAGCCAGGTCCCGGTGCACATAGTTCATCTCGGCCAGGTACTTCATGCCCGCGGCGATGCCCCTGAGCATCCCTACCAGCTGGATCACTGTGAACTGTCCATCATTTTGCTGAAATAAGACACAAAGGGCATCGAGATCAAGATGGGCTTCAGTGTTAAACAGAAGCCGGGGTGCCATGGCCCGCTGCTTGTCAGCCTCTGCAGGGCTGGACCAAGCCACTCACTGCCTCCTCCCTCCCTGACTCCCATCGTCATCCCTCTCCTTGAACACTCTGCTCTCTTCTCCTTGCCAAGCCCTGTCGATTTCATCTCCAAATTACATCTCAAACCCATCCACTCCTCTCCATCTCCACTGCCACCATTCTAACCAAGTCATTGTCATCCATCACCTGTAACAGCACCCCCACAGCTGCTCTGCCCCCCCCCCAATCCATTCTCTACCTGGGAGCTAGAGCCATCTTTGTAAGACATAAATCAGGTCTTGTCACTTCCTGGCTAAAGCTCTCTAACAGCCTCCCATCGAGTTAAGGAAAAGCTCCAAACTCCTTAGCATGGCCCAAGAGACCCCATGGGATCAGCTACTACATCACCTTATGCCACTTTTTCCCACTCCTATGCTAAAACCACAGTGACTAGCGACCTTTCAATTCTTTCCAAGCCAAGCTCTTCCTGCCTTAGGGCCTTTACACATGCCAATCCCTCTGCTTTTGCCCCACAGTCCACACCTACTTGCCCGTCAGGTCTCCACTTAAATGTCACTTCCTCAGAGAGGATGTCTCTGCAACTAGTCCTCTCCCCCAACTATAATTAGCACTTTCTTACTACTATCTTTCAGTGCATGCTCTTATTTTTCTTTTTAGCACATATCACAAGTTTTAGTTTGTGTGTGTGCATGCATGTATGTGTCTGCGTGCATGTGTGTGTGTCTGTCTGTCTGTCTGTCTCTGCTGCTTGACTCTAAGCTCTTTGAGACAAGAACTCTCTCTCCTGTGGTCACCACAGTATTCCCAGTGCTGAAAACTTTAATGTAGATAGAAAAAGCTCAATAAACACATGCTGAATGAATGGCATGGACATCTCTTCCTGTTTCCAGAATTAAATGTTAAAGGTGTCTTCCTTGGGTGCTACCAGGGCTGTCAGCCTTGACATGGGATAACCACACCTACCTTAGGGATCAGTGGTCAGGGGAAGTGCACGCCCAGTGTCTGGCACGTGGACCCTCCTAGTAAATGGGAGCTGTGACTGCTCCTCCTCATGTCAACCTGAAGTGCTGCCTTCTCCCTAATCACAGTTTCTTGCATGGATGTCCTCCTCCATGGTTAAATGATAGACTCTTCAGTGAATGAATCTATGCCTTCCTCCTGCCTCCCCCAAACCCCTGGGTCTTGGCTCTGTGCACACTGGTTAGATCAGCAGACCCTGGGCTGTGCTGCCAAGAACACCTTTTCCTATCTAGTCCAGCCCAGCTGCTCACCAAAGGGCTATGAGCTGTATTCTGTAAGTAGAGCATGGCCCAGGCATTGAAACGCTCTGATTGAAGGAGAGGCGGGAGAAGGCAGGACACCCTGGGTCTAGTCCAGTTACTAGGCTCTGGGCCCTGGGTAAGGCAGTCACTCCCTCTGCCCCAGTGTTCCCACGTGAAATGCAGAAAGCATAAATAATGTGAGGAGCTCTCATTTATTGAGCACCTACAGTATGTGAGATGGTACACAATGCACTCACATGTATTATCTCACTTAAATATGTGTGGACACATCATTTATGCATGTGCTCCTGCAAAAGCATTTTCTATGCAAAAATAAGTAAGGAAAAATAAAAGAGCTGTTATAAAATACCCTGTTTACTAAAGAAAACACCAACAATTGAGAATTCTAACAATGATGGCATGAATTGCTGAAGACTCTATTCCTCACGCAAGATTGAAAGCCTGGGTCTGTGTTCCAAGGTTATGCCCCCTCATCACTGAAGGAGTGGGGCAAACTGACACTCCCTCCAGTCCTTCCTGAGGTCCCTGCCAGAGGAAGATCCCTAAACACACTGGAATTGACACACCCTAAATTCCAGGCTGTTTCTCACTCAAACCTTAACCACCTCCAACCTGCCCACAATGCTTTTCCTGCAATATTTTCTTCTAACCAACTCCAAAAGAAAGTGCAGAGCTGCTTTTTGGAAACCGATGGGTTTTCAGCACACGGTGTCCATCTGTGAGAGCTGGATGTTCTGTGAGTGATGCGAATCGTCCTTCTCACTAATAAACTTCAATCAACACCTCCTCAAGAGGTCAGACAGGCTTTCCCCAGCACCATTCATTTCCTTTAAATGGGTCTCTGGGGATCTGCCTCCCCAGGGAGTCTTCATACAACTTCTGTGTACTAGAAAATGCATCTCAGCTGCAAGTCACAAGGGTCATATTTTTTCAATTCAGTTTGTTACTTTCCCTCTGCAAGTGTAGACAACAATGTGGTTGAAAACAAGTATCTCCCTAAAGAAGCCAACTTTTAGGTAGATGTTGGGGGGGAACAGGTGGTGATTAAACAACTTTGAGAAGAGCAGTGTTGAAAGCACAGGCCGCAGTGTGTCTACGCTTCTACTTTAAGTCATTCAAGACTTGAGAGAGCCACTGTATCGTCTGATTTGGTTTAATATTTACATCAGTCATCCTAATAGTTTCTGGGGTCAACAAAGGCCAAGAAGTGGTTAAAAGTCCAGGCTTTGGAGCCACACAGACCAGGTTGGGTCCAGGCTCTGCCGCTCACTGGATGCACACCATTGGGCAAGTTACTTAACCTCCAGAGCAGTGATTCCCACTCTGTAAAATAAGAATGTGGTGTCCATTCTTCATAGGATTTTGGTGAAGTTAAATGAGATAAAACCTGTGAAAGGGCTTAGCTCAGTGTCCCGTGAATACTAAGATGCAGCAATGATCACTGGTACTATGAGCAAGGCCATATGTCTCACAGATCAGCTCTCCCATGAACCTCTGATGCCTGGTGAGAGAGACGGACAACTGGGGCCAGAATTGTGGGTTCCTCATAGCTTTCTGGGTGTGTGGGGGAGACATCCTAGGATCACTGCCCTGGGAGAACTAGTTCACATTGCATTCTGAGCTCAACAGGCTGGCATCTATAATAGTGCCCATCCCCCCCAACTGTAGTAATGGATGATCAGGACCTAATGATGCAGGCCTGAAGGTTGGATCAATTAATCAACAAACACTGATTTCTTCCATTACTTGACTTTTGAATGGCAAGGCATACTTTATAGAATGTCTTTTGATCCTTAAAACTGGTCCTGTGGAGTAGGCAAGGCAGGCAATAGTATATTGTTTTTACAGAGAAGCTAAAGGAAGTCCAGAAAGTTTAAGGGATCAGCCTGAAATCACTCTGTGTGGTTTTGACTTATAATAAGTATCTAAGTACAGAAGAGCAAATTGCTTCACTGACACTCCATCTCTGATCAATTAGTAACAACTGCCTCAAATGCTGTGTGGAGAAGAAGGCTATGTATATAAGCTTTGCAGGAAGAAGAGCCATAATTGATTAATGATGTCTGCCATGGCCATAGAAATAGAAAGTAGAGATATGTGTACCACAAATATGCTACTCTTATCCGAATCTTTTAACTGCTGTCCAGTGCCTTTTCCATTGGAATATGCTGACTCTGCAATGGACAACACATTTTCTTCAGGATCTGCAGAGGAATCACGTATCATGATAAGACAGAGTCATGCCTGGCGAGTTCATAGTCTTGGTCAAACTTAAAGATATGAACATATTAAGATTTTCTGATATGTTCAAGTGTTTTATGTTCAGTTCATTGGTATAACTCTCCAGGAAGAACTTCCAGAGATATGAACATTAGCACACAAACAAGACAGAAAGGAAAAATAGATTTCGTAGTGACTTTGGGAGAGGCTCTGGCTTCATGCTGAGCACATGGTAAAAACACAGTATAGAGAAGAAATACAGGCAGGCCTGGGTAGAGTGATTTAAACTTTCTTCCCTTCATGAAGTGCTTTCTGCTGAAATTGCTTTTCTGCAAATTCACTGAAGTCACTTTCTGGCCCTTTTATTAGACAGGAAGGATTTAGGTATTTCAACTTTCATTGACGAATCCACTTCAGGAAATGAAACCCTTATTTGATTTGTTTGAAGAGAATGACTCATAGTTTTTTGTTGTTTTTTTTTTAAACTGAAAGAGACCTTTCAAGATCATCCAGCTCAATGCCTTTAGTTTATAGATTGGGAAATTGAGTTAACAGATTTGCTCAAGGCCACAGGGTGACTCAAAGCAGAGCCCAAAGCAGACCCTTGGTCTCAGGATGTCCAATCTGGTGCTCTCTTCCTGACATCTGGGTTGCTGTCGTCCAGCTTCAGCCCATGAATTAGCTTCCCTGATGAGAAATGTCTCCATTTGACATTGCTCAGTGACTTCCAAGAGTCTTCCAGTCACGACCATCTGTGAATGAACCAGCAGCAACCACAAGGCCAAGCTCTAGGCACAGAGGCCTTATGGAGCATGTGGACCTTCTTGGCTAAGGCATGGAACACTGATGAAGCTGTCAGGGGTTGTTCCTAAGATTACAGAAGGGCCACCAGATTAAGTCCCCTGAGTTTGAATGCCAAGAAGGAAATATTTAATTATGGATTTGCATGCTACGTAATCCGTGGCACAGACACTTAAAAAAATGGATAATAACGAACCTACTGAATGTGTGGTTGAAGAATAATGGTGTTTCCAATCCCTCTGGAATGTGAGGGATTCTAAGTCCTGCAATGGGAGAGAAGCAGTGAGTGGACTGTGAGGAGCTATGTCCAATGTGCTCACTGGATCCCCAATGCCCAGAGCCTCTCAGACACTGACCCAGAGCTGGAGCTGCGGCCACTCTCCAAACACCCCACATCCAGGGTGAAAGGACCAGTTGGAGGGAAGCAAACTGTTGCAGAAACTGAGGACTAACCCTTTTCCTTTATTCTCTGAATGGCGATCCTAAAATTATACCACTTCCCAGAAGATGGACCCTGCAGAACTGAACTGATGACCTACTTTTCGATTTTATCAAGCAGCAGATACATCAATTAATGTTGCTATGCTCCAGGGTTTGGTAGTAAGGCTGAAATTAGATTTATAGATTACCTGCCTCCATGCCGTGCGAGGAGTCAGAAACGCTTCATTTCCCCTCTTCTCCTGGCACCGCCTGCTCCAGCCGCTCTTTTCTTGCCATCCTTTCTCCTCTGTTTTCACGGGCTCTTCCCTCACCTCTAGCTTTACTATCACTGCCTGGGTCTCATCATCATGAAAAATACCGGCGTCCAACATGCCCCCATGTCCTGGGCCCCGAAGGGAAATAGCCCTGTGCAGAGCAACGGTGTGGGGTTTAGATTTTCCACAGGTTCCTGAGAATGAATCCCTGTTCCCCTGCATGTTCCAGGAAGAGAGTCTGATCATGTTGTGACTCCTCTGTGAAGTACAGTCAGGTGACTTGTAGAAAATAAATGACTCCTGAAAGGGTCTGGAGGCTGGTTCCTGAAAATATTTTTTCTTCCAACATTGTCTCCTATTTACTTCTTTTTGGCTGTCTTCACAAGATCTATGAGCGTGAATGAATGCCCCCGGGAAAGCATGGTCCATAGCCTGCTCTGACATGAGAGGTCTGGCAACAAGGACAAGAGACCGTGCACACTCAGGATGACTACATCTCTCCTGCCACTCCTGGACGCTTGTGCCCCAGAAATGGTTGTTCATGTCTTTCATTCAACTAGCATTTACCAGGTGCTCACTGTGCTAGGTACTGGGGTTTCAAAATACAAGGTATAACCCATATGCTCAAGGAGGCTGAACCAGGCAAAGGACATGGGCCCCACAATCTACATCGGTGGCCTCCCCACCCCATCAACAAAAGGCACTGCTGCCTAATGACTCAGACGAGGCAAAAAAGTGTGTGCTCGCCCTGCAAAGGTAGCTTCAGTTTGTGCAAATGCAGCTTCTAGACAAGTCCCCCAGCTACCTTTCCACACTACAGCCCCTAAGCTCCGCCTCCGAGCTTTGGAGCCACCACGCAGCTGCTGACAGATTACCAAATAGGACACGCTTACTTTGGCCTCTGAACACACTGTTCCATTGTCCTATCAGCCTACCTGCCCAATCCCCCACCTGTCTGGCAAATTCCTCATTCTCCAATATCAGATAAGTTCTCTCTCCTCTTTGAAGCCTTCCCTGGCTTCTCCAGGAAGAGTTCAGTTCTTCTTTACGTGACCCCTCTGTACTCCATGCATGGAAACAAAAAGCATAATCTTGGCAGATGATTGCTGGACCCTTTGGGCACCAAGGTCCTCGGGGGTAGAGACCTCTGGGGCAGGTTGCATTCTCTAAGATGCACATAAGAGGATTTCCCAACTCTTATATGTAAGAAGGCATCAGGTTGCTGTCGCCCATCAAAATGTGGGGCCTGTTTCCTCTGCTTGAATCTGGGTGGGCCCATCACTGTGGTTGAACGATGCCGTGTGACTTTTCAGGCTAGGTTACCAAACTGATGCAGCTTCCGACTTTTCTTCTTGGGATGCTTGTTCTTGGGACCCAGCTCGCTGTGAGGAAGCCCTAGCAGGCCACATGGAGAGATGCCAGCTGACACCCAGCATCAATCACAAGACAGACGAGTAAACAAGCCTTTAGATGAGTCTAGACCTCAGCCCTTTTGAGCTTCCCCCGCTGACAACACACAGAACAGAGATGTCCCCAGTGAGCCCTGCCCAAATTGCAGATTCATGAGCAAGACAGATCATTGCGCTAAGCCCCTAAAGTCTTGGGGTGATTTGTTACACAGCACTAGAGTAATGCCTCTTTCATCTCTGTAGGCCCAGCACCCAGCACAGGGGGTGACCAGAGCAGCCACTCCATGAATGTTTCAGTGACTGACTATACACATGGTCTCTTGATCTGTAACCACAGCTACCATTTGGTAGCTTTGGTGACATGCGTAGCCTGCTGCTTGGTATTACCTTAAAGTCATTACTCAGAGGCCCTGCCCCACTCTTTGATGCTACCCCTTGAACTCTCTGCTCTCAGGCTCCCCAGCAGCCTCCAGCTGAGCCTTTGGCCCCAGGCAGGCCTTGCTCCCTGGCCTACGCTCAGTCAACTTCCACTCCCCAGACATCAGCATCGTGGCCATTCTCACTCACCCCTTCCCTGGGTAGCTCTGTGGTGCCCATAGGAATGAAAGCAGTGCCATTGTGGCTCCATCGGACATGTTCTGACAATGATCTTTTACAGAGCTCCCGGCATAGGCCTTGAGGTGTGCCCATCTCTGCTGCAGGTTGGTTGGGAGTCACAATTCTTCATCAACCCCAGAAAAGACTTGTGGACACTTGTGACACAGTCTTCCCCTTTCCTGCCCACTAGTGCCTCCTCAGAGGGCAGGTGGCCCAGGCAACAAAAAAGGGCAACCTGTTTTATCTCTGAGCTGCTTATGAAGAGAGCTGATGGGAAGGCGGCTGTGCTGGGGAAAAAGCAGAGACAGCCACTGCAGTCTGCGCGATCTGTGCTTCATGCAGACACCGACGGCCATTCTTCACCCTCTCTATTCATTCTTATCCATCCAACAAGCATTTGTCAAGGCCCTGCTCCATGCCATCCTCCTACTGAGGGGTCCTCAAGCTTTGCTTTTGTTCCTTCCTTTTAGCAACAAATCTGTTAACCTCGCTAACATCTCCAGCGCCACCCACATTTCATCAGGTGATTTCTGAACGGCGGGTTATCCTCACATGGACACTTCTCCCCAGCCATCGTTCCCCAGCGTCCACCAGCGCTCACATCATCCATGCCCCTGAGCTGCTCTTACCCTGAGAAAAGAATCCAGAGCACCATTCTCCATGAACTCTGTGATGATCATGACCGGCCGACTCTTGGTGACCACGCCCTCCAGGCGAATGATGTTGGGATGGTCGAACTGGCCCATGATGCTCGCCTCACTCAGAAAGTCCCGTCGCTGCTTCTCCGAGTACCCGGCCTTCAGCGTCTTGATGGCCACATAGATTTCCCTCTTGCCTGGAAGCTTCAAACGCCCCTTGTACACCTCTCCAAACTCTCCTGCAACAAGAATGCAATTATTACCCTCTTCCTTCTCAGTCTGTGGAACCATAAGGGGAGGCAGCTGATCAAGAACAATGGTGCTCAAAATGGAATTGTGATTAAAGCGCCAGAAATAGAAACAGTGTTCTCTCATTGTAACTATGATGTCGCAGCTCTAATCAGTTCCTGGCAAACACATAGGAACGCTAAAATACGTTCTTTACCTCGGTTCTTAGAAAGAGTTCGGGTAACTAAAGTGGAATTTCACAATATATATGAGTTTGTTTTTTCCCATGTTTGGTTTTCATTTGTGTCCCAGCCGAATAATTGAAATGAAACGGTCAGTTTCACTTTGGCAGAACCATAATTCACTTTCAGCAGAGCCTGGCGCAAGAATGTCCAGGGCCTAGGGGCCACTTTCAGGTATTTGAGTTTTTCTGAATGAGATGTACTGCGTTTATGTTCCTACATTGCCCTGAAAGCCTTTGTGTCTATTAGGTCCCCCAGAAAGCAGACACTGAGAAGTTAGGGAAGTTAGCAGACACTGTGCAGGATAAAAGGGGGAGGAAGCAGGATTGGCCCGAGTCCAAGATCATGATGCAGACCTGACATTATGAGAAGAAAGGAGGAAGCGGGAATGGACAAGGAGAGCCCCAGATCGCAATGCAGACCTGTCTGATGCAGACACGACAGTCTCATCAACCCAAATGGGGAGCTCCAGAGTAAAGAGCACCCGTTCCAGAAAGGCCCAGGCCGCGAGCTCAGTCACTGGCTGAGGCTGCGGGAAAGCTGAGGCAGAGTCTGAAGGTGCTGTGGCGGAGGGTGCAGCTGAGCAGCGAGTGGTTTTTGTGAGCAAACGTGAGCTGCACGCAACCTCCATGGGTGCCACAGCATTTAAACATTCCTGCTGTGAAATCACCAAGAGTAAAAACAATTCTGGTGACACTATTTCACAGCAGCTTAAAAAAATCTGTTGAATCTTGTTAAACGGGCTTTCAAGTTATGTTATGATTTAACTTGGTTTTGCAACTTCCAGTTCTTTCACGTGAAGCAGTTTAGTATCTACTTGTAAGTGGATCACTGAAATGTGTGACAAAGGCTCAGGCCTTCAGGAAAAACATGGCTTTCTGCTGGGAAAACTTTCTTTTACACTTTCGGCTTCTGGAAGAAAGTGATGGAGCAAATTGAGCAATCAGATAAATTACTGGCCATATTAGAAAAGCAAGTTAACATCTCCCTGTGGTTTAGTTGGGAGCCCCTTGTGTTTTCTGCTGCAAAAAAAGGTTGGAAGGAAGCTGCATCAAAGGCCTTTTCATGCAAAACTGCTCCAAAGTCAATAGAACTTGTTAGAATCAAGGACTGGAGCAAAAGTTGGCTTAAGCACCATTGGGAAGATTTCAACATGGGCCCACAATCCTAAGTCATATGTCATGTGTAACATTGGCTTTGACATCTAATCACATGCTGCTTTAGTGAACTGTCTGAGGTCAGACTGAGTCTCATTCACGTTTGCAGCTTGTGCATCCCACTGTAGTGCCTGGCATGTGGTAGGCATGCCAGTAAAGGTTGGGCTGGCATATTTATTATTATTTGTTTGACTTTTGCTTTGCCCACTCTTGGGTTATAAACTGCTGGTGACTCTATCCCTGCTCTATTGAAAAGAAGCAGAAATAGCAGTATTTAAATTTTTATTAAAAAACTATGTACTGCAGCATCTTCTTCTATAGCCAAACACCATGTGACCATAACCAGGGAATGGTTGGAAACGGCACAGCCATCCTGCAGAATGCCGTGAGCTATTGAAGGCTAGTAGATGAGTGATGCGGACTGACTTCAAAAGATGCCTGCTTGTATCATTAAATGAAGACGACAAGAAAAGAGAGTTACAGAACGTGGGATGCAGTATGTGCCCATGCGGGGGTGTGTGTGCAAAGGAAAAATGATGGAAAAATCCATATCAAGTTTAATTTTAACTTCAAATTATTTTAAAAAATGGTTACACTAGAAGGTTGGGAATAAGCATGGAGAAGGACAGATTAGCAAACAATTTAGCTACTTTTGTGTTGTTTAAATTGTTACAGTGAGCATTACTTTTGTAGTTCAAACGAGTACAATTTAAAGAAAAGTATTGAACAACAGGGACCTGTCATATATGTGTGTATGTATATGTATGTATGTATATAGCATGTATATACATGTGTGTATGTATACACGTGTGTCTACATCTTTATATGTGTGTATGTGTTTGTATACATCTGTATATATGTATGTGTATGCATATGTGAGTGTGTATATATGTGTGTATGTACATAGCATGTGTATACATGTATGTGTGTATATATGTGTATACATGTGTCTGTATCCATTTATACATGTGTAGGTGTTTGTATGCATGTGTATATGTATGTATGTATATAGTGTGTGCATACATGTATGTGTGTATATATGTATACATGTGTCTGTATCCATTTATACATGCATATGTATATATGTGTATATGTACACACATGTATATATGTGTGTATATGTATCTCTGTGTGTGTGAATGTATGTATATGTGTATGTGTATGTATATATGTGTGTATGTGTATATATATGGAATCCATCCTTCTGGCACCCTGACCTAGTAAGTATTCAGTAACCATGAGCTCAATGAACACAACTTGAGTATATGATAAGTATATTAATTGGAGAATATTGGTTAGTAATTCTTCCTTGTTGCCATAATAATGAGTTCTGTTTCTCTTAGTAAAATGTCACAGTTGAGAGTTGAGGGGAAAGGTATGCTAATATTTCTTCTTGGAGGAGAGAGGACACCAATATTTACTGACCATCTTCTGTGGGCCAGGCCTGGTGCTAGGCCCTTTGCATATCTTATCTCGCTAATCTTCACGGCACCCTCATGAGCTGGGTATTATTATGCCCATTTTACTAATAAGGAAACTGAGGCACAAAGAAAACATGCCCACACCCCACAGCTGTGAGGGAGAGCCAGGGTTGTGGTCCATGCCCATCCCTTTTCCTGCCACACCACCTCTCAGGAGGTGTGCTCTGTTAGCAGTGTCACAGGGAGCAGAGCTGTATGGATACGAAGTTACAGTTGGGGACCACCACGCCCCAACTGTGCAGGTCCCAATAGTTCACATGCAGTTACTGTTACAGCAACTCAGTAGCCAGGCAACAGCAAACGCAGTGGGACTGTCTCATAGGCAGATGTCCTGTTCATTGAAAGCCTTGCATGGGAGTTGGGTGGGATCAGAATACCTAGGAATCAGACTATTTGTCAGTTTCCACACGTCAGTGTGTGGAGTTTAGAAAGTGCTCCAGGTGAATCTGATGCCCCCCACAACACACACACAAACACCCCAGTTGAGGACTTCTCTTCTACACCAGTGGTTCCCCAAGTACACAGGCCTGCATCACACCTCCAAGAATTTCGATTAGTTGCTCTGGGTGTAGGCTGGGCATGGACATATTTAAAAGCTGCCCACAGGATCAGCTACATAATTTGCAAGGCCTGGCGCAAAATGCAAACTCAAGACTCCTTGTTCAAAAATTAAGAATTTCAAGACCGTGACAGCAGAGCGTTAAACTAAGGGTGGGCCCTTCTAAGCACAGGGCCCAGTGCAAGTGCACTGGTCACAGGCCTGGCTGCCCAGGTGGTTCTGATGTGCAGTCAAGGCTGAGAATCACAGATCTAAACCACCCAAACATATTCCAAATGGAGTAGGGAGCTGCCAAAGGCCCTGGAGTACCTGGAATTTATCCCCACAACCCTTTGAATTCTTTTCAAAGTGGTGCTTGCATACAGGCTGCCTCTCCTGCACAGGACCTGACACAGTGTTGGCTTTAAAGACATGAGTGGAGAGAAAGAAGAGAAGGAGGAAGGAAGAAACCAACGAAGGTGTGGCTTTGAAAAGTTCTAGATACATAGGACAGTGTGGATCACGTTACCTTCCTAATCGACAAATGTTATCTCATTGTTTAAAACAATCTTTGTGCTGATTGGTCTTCAAATGCAATGCTTCTAATACTTTAGCTTTAAATTACATCCTCTGTAGGGTCTCATTGTATCGTTTTTAAAAATTATAAAATAAAAGTGTGCTCTCCTGAGAGGATTTTTGGGGCAGTGAAACCACTCTGTATGAAGCTATAATGGTGGATACATGTCATTATACATTTGTCAAAACCCATAGACTGTATAACGTCAAGAACGAACCCTAATGTGAACTGTGGACTTTGGGTGATTATGATGAGTCAACGTAGGCCCATCGATTGTGACAAATGTACCACTCTGGTGGGGGATGGATAATGGGAAAGGCTATATAAGTGTGGAGCACGGGTACGTGGGAAATCTCTGTACTTTCTACTCAATTTTGCTGTGAACCTAAAATGGCTCTTAAAAAAACAGTCTTAAAAAAAACATGTTCTGCTTGGGTGGGAAGAGGTGGCTTTGCTGTCGGTCACTACGGTGGTAGCAGCGTTACTGCTCTCAGAAATCTGCTTCGCAATCACTGGAAAGCGGTGGCTTCAAGAATAGTGATTCTGTAAAAATAGCCCCTTCCTGTCCAAGCCCAGAGGTTTTCAAAGCACCAACTGCAAAGGAAGTCACTTAATCTACAGTCCTCCCTCGGAGGCTGTGTTCCCGCCTGTAGTTAGTGGCCCCGGTGCAGTCTGGAGAAAGTGGCAGAAGCGGAGGGAGAAGCTCGCGTCTACGCCAGCCCCACCACCCGACTTGGGGCAGCACTCCTCCAGCCTCAGCCTTCTCACCTCTACACAATCAAAAGAAATGACTGAAGGAGAGTCTTCCGAACAGGGTGTGGCGTCTATGAGAAACCGCTTTGTAAACTACAAACATGTGGGTGGTGATTTAAAGAAGACAAACCAGGGAGAGGGGCATGGTTGGGGGGTGGGAAGAAGGGTGGGCACTGGAAGAGAAAATGGGGGAAGGAGGTTTCTGCAGCCTAGTGGGACCTGAAGGAGCCACAGTAGGCTTTTGGCCGGGGGTATTGGGGAAGTTCCGCTGCTGTGTCTGCGTGTGGAGGGTCTCCCCAGGTAAACCCAGGGTGCTGAAGTCAGGGGGCTCTAGCCCTCTAGCACCTCCATGGCCTCACAGGGAGTGGGAGTCCATGGGCCCTTATTAGTCTCAAGCAGAAAACCAAGGCCGTGTGTCGCTTACCATCTAGGAACTGCTGTCACCTGTGATCTTTGACGTCAGGCCATTCACTATTCTCAAGAAATTATTTTTGCTTTTTTGACAACTTTTTTGTAGTTAGGACCAGAACTTGATGTCTGTGGTGCTTTGATTTGCCATGATCTGAACACTAAAGAGCTTCCTTTTACATGAGCTCCAAATCATGGCCACATGTTTTTCATTTTTTAAATAAAAATTCATAACCCCTAAAAAATCGTTTCAACAAATCCAGCATTAACATTATATTTAAAATAGATGCTTACAGGAAACGACTGGGTAGTGGCTGTGGTTGATTCTCTCCGCGCAGATCCTGCGCTGACAGTAATTGCAGCCAGCCTAATTTTGGTTTCGCTGACTTTGATTGGCAGGATCTTTGCAGCTGACCTTGGAGTCTCTCCTACAGCAAAAACCTCCCCTTGGTGAGGACCCAGCTCCAGCTTCAGGGCAGGTTGGTGGCCAGTGGCTCTCAGTGGTGGTTCTCAAAGTGTGGTTCCTGCCCAACAGCATCAGCATCACCTGGGAACTTGTTAGAAATGGAGATTCTGGAGCACCACCTGGACCAACTGGATCAGAAGCTCAGTAGCTTGGGTTTTAACATGCCTCCAGGTGATTTGGATGCCTGGCTCATACTAGAGAACCACGGCCCTCAAGGCTGTCAGCTGAGGGTCATTTAGCCAATTGCTATGACTGTCCTCCCAGACAGCTGCTGAAATGATTCCCTACAAGTTCCAGCTCCTTGCCAGATCCTCTCACCTACCTTCCCCAACAAAATGAGGAAGATAGAAAAGTGGTTCAGCAGCACTAAATGCCTCAACCATTATATATAAAATCAGAAGGAAAGAATTTTCAATTTTTGAAAATGAAACATCCAACCCGCCAGCAGGTATTTCAACCAGCAGCTGCTGGCTATGTGCAGCGCAGATCTACACACAATTACACTCTTTTTTTCTTAGCAGCATTTTGAAGTCACAAACTGCCTCGGGGGAAAAAAAAGGAAACAGAGCTTCTAGTTACTAATTCAAGCTTCCACCAGAAAAGGAACTTTTAAAGAATAAATTTAAACTAGATTTTAAAGTATGGTTTCCAGCAAGTTTTATCACACTAGCCCATGCAAGATAAGTGGGTTATGGCTAAACCAGGGATCGTCAAACTGTGGCAGGCATTCCACCACCTCTTGACCCTGCACCCAGGACAGACATTACTAATTGATCACAACCCTGCTCCTCCTTCTCAGCAGTTCCCCAGGTCCCCATTACTAGGCTATTGGAGCTGGCGGATGAGTTGGAACCTGCTTAACAGCCATGGTGTCCACAAAACTTGATATCTAGATGGTGAGAGCAAACTGGTTTTCTCTTTTCTCGTAGTTGTTTGTGGTCCTTAGACAATTGCATACCTGTATAGCACTTATTGTTTTCATAACGTAAGCAAGCACATATAATTAAAAATGCTAAATATCTTGGTCCTCGTTGTTGTCCTTCTTAAGGCAGACAACTGTTCATACTAGAAGAGGAGGACTGGAGGATGGGACCAAGGTGTCCTAGGATGAATATGCTCTTCCCTGGGAATGTGGGACATCTTTGCAGCACCACCACGGAGGCATACTGAATTCTAGGACAGTGTCATCATTCCCAGCAAAGAGGCTTGGGCATTCCAAACTGCTCGATAGAGTTTGCCATCAGAAGCAATGCCCCTGTACTCTCAGCTGCTCTTTTCCTGAAGTGGCAGGTAGTCGGCGGGGGGGGGGTGACATTCACCAGACCCAGATCAGCTGTGTCTGGGTTTCAATTCTTGCTCTGCCATTAACTCAACTGACAGCATGACCTTCGGCAAGCTATCCTCTGAATGTTGATTTCCTCACCAGTTTAAACACAGACTCTCTCTCTCTCTCACACACACACACACACACACACACACAAACTCTAACTCACAGGCCTATCATGAGGGCTAAATGAGACAATGCTTGTAAAGTGTGTACACAGTGAGTGTTTAGTACACACCCACTCTTTTAATTATAATTACTGAAGACATCTATTTGATTCCCTCTTCTAGAAACCCTTCCTGTTGTGACTCCTACCCAGTATGAGGCTACCCTTATGTTGCCCACCCCCACTCTGAATGAGCCCAGGAGAATCAGGCTGGCAGGTGGTCTTTCCACCAAATCCTCTCCAAGAAACTCATCCTCTTCAAAGAGAGAAATGCTGGCCCTGTTCCCATCCGTACTCATCACACAGCTCCTCCCCAGCCCTCTCACTGCAAGCCTCCTTCTCCCTCACAATAAGCCATCTGTGGAAATGCTGAATCGGCAGATGATGGAGTCAGAGGAGGATGTATTTTATTAAGTAAAATACAATTGGCATGTCTTTCCCTGGATGACACCTTCTGGTGACACCTATACCTACATTTTCATGCACTTGACCGTCACACTCAGGGCTGCTGCATACAGTATATAGGTCCCACACTGCCCAACCCAGGAATGCCATTCACACTGTAGGGCCCAATCATACATGGCAGCCCTGGTTCCTGCTCTGGGTGAGTCTATTGATCACACATCACAATTAACCAGTGCATTGGAGCTGACCTGCGAGGTGACTCCTATTAGTCAGACTCATGGTTACAGAGCCGATATTCTCCAAAGACACCAGATGGCTGATTGCCCTCTCTAAAGAGATTTCAGTTATTCCCATTATCCACAGGGAGAAGAGGACGGGTCAGCCTTCCCTCATTCCACTGGGCCACTTTCAGATCACTAAATGACTCATGATCTCACCCCACCTCTCTCTAGTCTCTCTCCATTCTCCCAAACTCTACCCAGTTCTCCAATTTACCCCAAGGATCTACTTTCATTCAACCATATGCAACAAATATTTAATTGGGCACCTGAGTGCCACACACCAGGCTAGGCATGGGACTAACAAAAACACTTATTTTCCCTCGCTCCCATGAAACTTTGAGCCTGGTGATGAAAGACGGGCACTAAAAAATAATTATGTAATGATTAACGAGTTAATTATAACTCAGTCTTTTTGGATGGTATCACACTTGGATCACAGTTATTATTTTTTAATGCTTTGTTCAACATCCTCAACAACTTTAGAAGAAGCTTTGGCAGTTGATGCAATTCTTCAATGTCACAGTTTCTAGATTTTAGTCTATTGGCATTTGCTTACATGCACAACGGCCACTGCCCACACCCTGAGGGCCAGGCAGCCTTCTTCTCCCTTCAAGGTTTTACCCTGATGCCCCTCTTTTCTGTCCACAACCTCCATGCCATATCTCCCCATCAACTCCAGTCACCAAGCCCGCTAGTCACTCCATTCACCACATTTGGATACATTTTGGTTTAGATCAGTTTAGTTTCTTCAGTGCAACCTCCTTACCACCTGTGATCCCAGCATCAGCCATCTCATGTTTCCTTCTCATGTTTCCAAGCAAAGCCCCATAACTGGTGTCCATGACTCCAAGGTCTTACCCACCCTTTTCCATCTCCCCCTTGCAGTCCAATCCAACATAGCATCTATCAGATTTGTCTCCCCAGAACCTCATTCCTATCACCCACCCTGCTTAGAAACCAACAGGAGCTCACCATTTTCTGTAGGATAAAATCCATACCACAGCCTCTGGGTCTCTAGGCCTCAGTCTGATTCTCCAGACTTGATGCTTGATACCCTCAGGAACCCCACACCCCCCGAAACCTCTTTCCTCCTTTCTCTCAGGATGTGCCCCACAGAGTGTCAGCCCATCCAAAGCTTCCACCTCCTCAGGGGCCCCCCAGGTCACTCTTCCCTGGGTCTTCCCTGCCATCATGCCTCTCCTCCATCTCCAGGGCTACGTGTTCCTTGGGCCACTGTCTTAGCTCTCAGTCACCTACCCCCTCTCACAGAGTGGCGTTGTGTCTATGTTACACAATAAGCCCTGCAGGGCAGGGACTGTTAGGCATCGAGTGTATTCTCCAGCATCCACCACAGTCACAGGCACAAAATCAATGTTTAAGGAATGAGGATCTTCTTGAACTCTCAACTTAATCTCTCCTGCAACAAACACAGCACTATCCTCTGGCTCAATACCCAGCAGGCATAGGCTGGTTCCTCTGCCTGTTCCTCTGCAACCTTTCAAATAATCTTGCACATTCTGGAAGGCTGGGGTGTGCTGGTAAGTATTCAACCACCAGCTCTCCAGAAAACAAAGAAACAAACACCCGTTATTTGCAGCATTTGCTGATTCCCATGGTGTAAACCCTCCTACCATGATTTATGTCAAGCTATCAACATGGCATCACTGAACATGGGGCTGGAAAGAGACGCACACAGTTGGCTCTTCCAGCACACCACTGCTGGATGGTCACGTTAATTTTCCTCTTTAATTATTTAATCTTCCTCTGCTGTCTCATTCTCTAATCAGTTTCCCCAAAACTTACTTTTTCTACTAGTTTTCATTCTTGAAAGCTCAGGCCAAAGGTTATCTTCTTTGTGAAGAGAACAAGGAGCCGGACACTGCTCTGTGTTGGCCCATGGTGTAAAATCGTCAACAGTTACTGGCCTATTTCCCACTAAGACCGTCAGACCTGTGAGGGGGAGAGCTGTTTGTCCCTCTCTGGAACTCCACATCCAGTGTGCGAGAAGTACCCAGTAAAAGCTTGTTGAGGGAAGGAAGGAAGGAAAACACAAATGAAGGAGGGACAAATGACTTGTGATTCTTCTTTTCATGTTTCGGTCCTATTTTTCAAGCCAGTTTTTGCCCCCTGCTCCAAATCTGCCAGGTGGCTAAGAGAAATATTGCCAATTACACTTTATAAATCTCACCTTACAAAATTCTTTTTTAAAAAAACTCAACCTTCACTTTTTCTCTTTTAGCACAAAGAAGTCAGTCTCAGTGAGGCAGGGTGTGGGAGCAGCAAGAGTGGTGATGGAGGAGAAAAAGAACTGGAGAATGGAGAAAGATTGATTTCAGTCCAGAGTGTCTTCTGTTAAAATTGCATCAGGTTACACTTAGTGAATCAGTGTCCACGGGGATTAGCTCAGGGATTTCTGAATTGCGAGAAGACGGGTGTTGGTAGGGGGTGGTCAGCAGCACCCGGGCAGAAGTCTTTATCCCATGCTGCTGGGAGTCTTATAAACTGCTAAATGTTATCAATCCCTCCCAGTACCATGTGAGCCCAGAGAGGACTACGCCTTCTCCGAGCAGAATGCACAAACCCAGCAGCATGAGCAAAGGCTACACAATAATGAAGGTGAAGGATGGAGCAGGGCCATCAATTGTCCCTTTATAGGCATTCAGCAGTTGGTGAGCTCATCCCAATCATAACTCCCCGGCAGGGTCATAAAGTGAGAAGGCTCTTTACTCCTCCCCTGACAAAGGCAGGAGGGGGCTGATGTGTGCTCTCTGGGATGAAAGGCAGGCCAGAACACATTGCTCTGAGTACATGACGTAAAGAACAACATTAAAATCACTAG
Source organism: Tapirus indicus (assembly GCA_031878705.1). NCBI lineage: Eukaryota > Metazoa > Chordata > Mammalia > Perissodactyla > Tapiridae > Tapirus > Tapirus indicus. The sequence goes on from CM062920.1 coordinate 16,846,752, forward strand.
CACCATTACCACATGACACAACAACAATTAATAATGTGGAGACACAGGGTGCAGGGCTGAAAGCCCACCTCCCCAACACTCTTTCAAGTTTACTGGAAAAATCAGAGCCCCTAAGAGTAATCCAATTTATCTGGTATCCAGCCTTCCAAGGCACGATCCTTGACTATGTCAGCATCTAAGGAGGAAGAGAAAATTATCTGCACAGAAGTGAAAGCCGTGGTTCAGTGACATATTTAATGAACATCAACGGGAAATATGTATAGACTCATGTGGATCAGATTTTGGTCAGCCAGCTGGAACTCCTGAGAGGTTGGCGGGAGGAGAGTGGTATGTCCTGACAGGGAGAGTCCCGGCAACCACCACAGTGATACTATGAGGTTAGAGCTCTTTAAGAGGAAAAACAGAGCATGAAAATGGTGGCCTAATGGAGCAAGCTTTCAAATGTGACTTCCAATTTCTCAAATGGCTTTTTGACCCCTCAGTGCATTAAGAGAGGCAGTGAATGGAAGGACGATGACTTTCCCCCTAAAGATAATATATGAAGTGGCTGTCTGTAAGACTTTGACTAAACATATTTTACTGCTTTAAAATATTATTGGAAGAAGCAACCCTACGGCTCCCCAAATAGTGATACAAATAAAGCACTTATAGACATAGGAGCTAAAAAGAAGACTACAGCATATGAATGAAGAGAGCTTGAACAACGGTTAATAAGAATTGAAGAAGAAGAAGAAAAGACAAAAAATGTAGAAGAAAGTAAAAGTAGAAAGGAGGACACAACAAATGCATCTTTTAAGAAGATTCAAAAGAGGCCACAGAGGAGACAATAAAGACTTGACTTACAAAGTAATGATATTTGGGGATAGTTTACTCACTTACATTAATAAGGCTGGGTTTATTGCCAAACTGACTCAACTACCGACCCATTAAAGAAAGATGAAAGTTCTAGATTGGTCTTTAGGTAGGATTTCCTGAGAGCATCTCAGGCAGTTAGTTCTCTGCTGGGCCGGGCTTCTATTCCGATGCAGTAAAATGGATGAGAGCACACATGTTTCTTGGGAGTGAAATTTATCTTGTGTTACCACCCATATCACGGATCTTCTGTAGAAAATATGGCTATGGGTGGGTTTTCTTCTGGAAGCAGTGGTCCCTCTTCAATTCCTCATGGTCTATCTCCAAAGGCATGTATGTAGGAAAAGCAGAACTGAAAGTATGAGAAGAAATCTTGGCCCAAAGTCATGGAGATATCATTCAGTAAGTGAGATACTAGGTCAGCTTCTGAAAATGTATATTTCTTTCAAAATCTTCTCAACCAAATATCCTATGTCTGTCTCATTATCTGCATTTGGTTCTCCATTTCTAGAGCTATTTCTGAATCTTTTAAAACTACGACTGACTTCTCTGCAACACCAAACAAGCTTGGCCACCATGATCAAAGTCCCCAAAAGATCCCTAGACACACATTGAAGATGGTTCAGACTCATCTTCTGGGGAGAAACTGGTAGAGAACACCTAGAATGGTGGGAAGAAGATGTCTGGATACCAAGAGAACAGAAACGAGGGGAGGTGAGAGCCATACCTGCTCCGATGACCTCTTCGATTTTCACAAAAGATACATCAATCTCCTTGGCAAACTCCCGGACAGCTTCGTTGGGGTCCTCATAAGTGAAGGGGTCAATGTAGATCTTCATCCCTGGGGAGCCTTATTGGAGGAGATAAGCAGGGTTAACATCCCAAAGAGGACACAATGGTCATTAAGCACTGGCCGCTGTCCCCAGCAGTAAGGGTATGGCCGGGAGGGTCTCTCCTACATATCAGGCTGCCTCTCTTTGCCTTGCTGGGCCTCCCCATCTCCCTTCCCTCTGGGCCATGCTAGCCTGGTTCTCTGTCCTCTGCTTCTCCTCCATATTTTCTTCTCTTTTTGAGCTCTTGATGAAATGTGGAGCAGATTACTTATAAGTGACAGATCGGGACCAGTTCCCACACCGGGCTCTCACAGAAGGCAAAGAAGCTGATTGATGCCAACCAAATGCATTAGCAGAAAAGTGGTGGTAAAATGGTAGGGCAGATATCAATATTTATCAACTTGACAACTTTCCTGAGCGGAGGCCACCGTTAAGGTTATAACTGACGGCCATGTCCAGGACTGGAAGAGGGATGACGGTGGATTAAAACAAAAAAGAAATTGCTATTAGCAAACCTCAAGATGGAAGTGCAAAGATGGCATGCCAGAAGAGAAAATGTGAAGAGAAAAGCTTAGAAAATACCGACAGAGAAAAGAGCAAAGTCTACATTGAAAAAAATGTGGTGAAATGAAAGAAAAATGGTAATTGAACCCCCACACCTTCAGATACACTGAAGTATGAAAACGAATAAAATGGTGAATGAAAAATACATACAGAAACATAGACTTTGTCACTGATGTTTACAGTGGCAAGATAAATAAGCGTGCGTGCGTGAGGACAAAATAGAGAATTGTCATTACAGAAAAAATACATTCAAGAAGTCGGGGGGGGGGACAAAAAAGGAAATGGAACCCAAGAAACAAATGGATTCGATCACAACGTAATTTTTCAACATGTCTGACGTGTCATTAGGCAGAGTATAGACATTGTTTTCATGCGGGTGGTGTGGTGGGCAGGTGAGGGCTTCAAACGCTAAACAGCACGGTCTAGTATCTCATCCCTGTGAAGAGGAGGAGTTTTCCCTGCCCGCTGCTGCTGTCTGTTCATGGAAGAAGCAGGTCGGCAGGGCAGGCAGGTCTAGAAAAGCATAAGTGCTGAGTGCCCGAGGCTGGACCTCAGGTTCCCTGAGCTCTGTCTCCCAGTGCTGCCCCACCCCCGCCACTGTGGCTTATTCTCCGCTGACTCCCGGCCCTTCACGCAGGGTCTATTTTGACACTTTTCATCTAAAAAACTCTGGTGGCTCTACAGCTCCCCCAAATTAATGTTGCCTTGGTCACCCATTCAGGCAAGAATTGAAGTGCCAGAGTATGATCCAGAGGGAGAAGGAAGATACAGCAAACAATTGAAGAGGGATATTCTTTTAAAGCCAAAGAGAGCCAGGTGCCCTGCCCAGAGGAACTGCTTTTTTCTGCAAGATGAGTTATTCCCAGTCATTAAATGAAATAACTCCTAGCATGCTAGACAGCTTGCTTTAGGATGGTCAATGCCATCCTGGAATGCTCCTTGGAAACTTGAAGATGACAACATTGACTTTGGAATCTGCTGACTGAAATTAGGACAAAGCAAATAGAGAGATCCTCACCTTTCTATAGAATGCTCTAATCCCTGGGGGATGTGGAGAGAGAGGGGGAGGGGGAGAGAGAGAGAGAGGAGGGAGTTTCTACTTTAACAACAGTGGAAAAAGGGGAAAATAGAGATGGGAGTTCATCTCTTTCTCATTTGGTATGGAGAACAAGTGAAGAGCAAGAACAATTGAAACCAGATTGAAAGTGTCTAGTGAAGCCAGATCAGCATCTCCAGGCAGTCTTACCTTGGCTTCCCCAAGGTTTTGAAAGCCAGTGGCTTATCTGGGAGGTGATCCCAAGAAGTACCTGTAGGCGAGTGGGGAAGGAAGGCAGCCCATAAAAGGTGTGCTCTCTAGCCCTGTACCACTGTGGGTAACTGAAGCAGGCTCAAGCTCCCCTTGGAAGCTCTGGGAGTCGGTGTAGGTAACCACATGCTTCCGAGTTGGCCCACCCTAGGGTGCAGGGAGCTGTGGTACTACCACACGAGTCCCATCAGCCATTGGTGGGGGGCTGTGTGGCTGCTGCGCAGGTGGGCGGGGAGGCTCCACCTCCAGAGAGAGCATTTAGGTGAAGAAACGCAGATGCTGCGGGCGGAAGCAGTCCAGTGTGCACTGGATGGGTGATGGTAGATGAGGTGACAACAGACACACGTGAAATGCAAAAGGGACAGGAGGTCAGGGTCCACAACCTGCAACTTTTCCCACATTCTGTGCTGAGATGAGAGGAAGTTGAGGGCCCAGATGCTGGGGCCCAGAGGTGAGGTCAGAGCCCCAGAGCCTCTCCCTAGCCCGGCATAATGCAGCAAGTCTACATACATTTCTTACACCAATTTTCTCCTCTGCCAGTGGAGGGGATAACCCCTCCCTCCCAGGGCGGTTGTGACAGTAAAGAACATATTGTCAGTGACATGCCTAGCACAGTGCCTGATGTGCAGGGAGGGCTCATGAATTGATACATTCACGATTATTTCCAGTAAACTGTTCTAGCGGGTGTTTGGGGAGGGAGGAAGAGGATGCAAGGTGGGATGAGCAGTGGGGGGTGTAAGCCGCTTAGGGTTGTATTAGTTACTTTAAAAATAACTACCTTGTTATCTTAGATCAAGGGCTTTTAAACGATATATGCTAAGCTGTCCTACAGGAACTCTTCCATGGAAACTAATTAAACAATCTAGAATGTGCCGTAATGAAAGGTTTGCAAGTGAAGACATATATAAGGATGAATGAGAAAGGATTCTGAGTTAATGAGCTTTACAAATATTGGCCCCAATCAGTTCGGGGAAGGAGCTATTCCCAGAAGGGAAAGGCTCATCTCTTGACGGTGCCAGGACTCTTTTAGGTCATAATGTGCAACTAAGTGCACCTAAATGGGAGAAAGTTCATACTTTAATGACGGGTGTAGTTTACTCACAAACAGAGGTTTGCTACCTTGCTGGCTTGTAGAATTTAGAAGTGTGTTTGTGTGTGTGTAGGTGTGAGTGTGCGTGAGTGTGTGCACGTGCAATGTCACGGTTGCTCTTCTGGGGCCAGAGGCTTTGGTTGTCATGAAAGCCTTTCACAAGAAGCTGAGGATGCTGCCGGAGCCTAGGAGAGGTGACGAGAACGCTCTGCATCTCTGCCACAGTAGGAATCTGTGCCTATTTCCCTGAAATTGAGGATACCGTTGTTACACTGAGGAAGGGAAACTAAATTCAAAAATCTAACAAATGGCTCAAACTTGGTGCTTTTCCTCTGACGAGGGTCTATTAGGGCTGACCTAGGACACGGTCCTGGCCTACCTCTTCTGGTGGGGGCAGGGGTCACATGTCCTGAATCAGAAGAGTGATTTGGCTGAGCCTGTGCACATAATGGCTCCCCCTGCATCCACCTCATCTCAGAATGACGCATCTCTCCGGACCTCTCTCCCTCATTACAGCCAGCCTTTCTCAAATCCCAGAAGATGATGAGAAAAAAAATGCTTTAGCTAGGCAGAACAGGTCATTTGTCTTTCGGCTCATTTTGTGTTTCTGCATAAATCCTGCATCAGCCTGTTCCTGCTCCCACTTGCCAGTGAGCAGTTTTTAATTATCAGGAAAATGGTATTTAGTGCAATGAATCACCAGACAGTGAGCAAGGAATTCAAGTCAGCTGCAGAGTCAGGCACAGCCAAACATTTGGAGTCAGGGCTCATGAAATGTTCTCAGATTATGAATGTTGCGGAAATATTATTAGTGGCAGTAATAATAATATCAGATGTAATATAGCTCTATAATGTAAGGCATTTTATAATGCTCTGTACAATGCTTCACATTATTATTATTGTTAATATTATATATTTACAATATTTTACAGTTTCTGATTGTTTTTAACATAGGTTACATACCTTTAAGTGGTACGTATGGACCTAAACTTCTAATTGCTAGTACCTCGAGACAGGAAAAAAATCTTCAATTTTATGATCTTCTGGTTTATGAATTTCTGTTATAAAGATCTAATTTGCAGATATGTTTGTTCTTTGACCTAAACCTGTTTATGCTATGGCTGGGGTCACAGCCTGGACTGCTTAAAGCTTTAAAGGACCATAGTCCCAGGAGATTTGCCAAATCTTAAATGTGAACCAAGGTTTTAAATATATTAAGTTTGGGGAGAAACGACTTAGCCACTCTCCAGAGCTTTCTTGCGTGGCATGGAGCAGTCCTTGAAGTAGAAGAAACTCCTGGACATCGCCAGAGACCCCACATGAGTAGATGAGGGTGCTCTAAAAGGGAAGAGGCTGGGACAAATCTCAAAAGTCAGCTAGACTCGTTTACAAGTGACAGGGTGTCAGGACAGAGGAGAAGTAGGCTGAGAAAGGGCCAGTTCTAAACAGTAGGTGACATTTGGGGATGAAAAGCTGAAGGAGAAGACTGAGGAGCTCCTGCAGGCTCTGGTGCATTCTGAAAATACAGAATTGGAGCCTGTGGCATCTTGTGGTTCATGGAGAGCACAACCGCCTAGTGGGCTTCAGCGGAAGCCTGGGAAGAGCCAGGAAGAGCCAACGCCTTCTCGCTGGTAGAGGATTCCACAGCAGGGTTCAGAAAGGTAGTGCATGAGATTGTTTTCAGTCACTGATATCTTGTGTCCCAGAAGATCTGACGGAGCCATAGGAAAAGAGGAAGTGTGCTTCCCTGCTTTCCATTCTGGATCCAAGGCGGGCTCTGTCATCTTCATGACTCACCTATATTTGGTCCAGATGTCTAAGCACAAGATGGAAGATGTTTAGCATCTGCACATAAAATCCAGTCCCTGGAAGGGACTTCATCCAATCTTCTCTCTCAGTACATCGATCACCCGTTATTTTTCTCAGTGCTCACTAGACACTCAACCAGCACTCTGTGCGAGGGACTGTGGGAGCTACAGGAAGAACAAAGCTCATGAAGTTCTTCAGGTGACTGAGATATGAAATAACTGGAGAAGAGTCCTGGAGAGTCTAAATCAGGAGCTCACACCTGGAAACAAGCTGTAAGTGCTGCAGAAACCAGAGATGGCTGACAGCTATGGATGCCAGTCTTTGTCAGAATCCTAGAAGGACAAGTCACATGGTCCTGCATTGGAGAGGGGGAAGCTCGGAGTGTCATGAGGCACAGCTCAGAGAGAGGTCCACCATTGCATGAGTGAGGAGAGTAAGACCAGCTTGGATGCGGAGAGAAGGGGGCTTCTCAGGTGAAGAGCGCTGATGCACTAGCACGGGAGGGCTTTGACTACCAAACAAAGGCATTAGGATTGATGCCATTGGACACACAGAGCTGACAACTGTTCCATCAGCAGGGAAGGGACGTACTGAGAGCAAGGTGTCTGGGAGTTTGTTCTGCTGCTAGGCTGCAGCATTCCATGCATTGTTGTAGGGCAGGGGCTGGGGGCTGAGAAAATAGCTATGAGGTTGTTGCAGTAATTGAGGTGTAAGATAAAAGAGTTTTCAACCTGAGTGCTGCAATGAGAATAGCAGAAGAGGCAAGATAAATTTCAAAGGAAGAATTGATAGCACTTGGTGAGCAATTAAAGATGAAGAATTAAGGAGGGTCAAGAAGAATCCAAATCAATGCCGAGACTTGTAGAATCAAGTGGTGCTATTCACTAGGTAATGGACTTTGGGAAAGAAACCCTATTGTCAGGAAAGTTTGCACACGTGGTTTTAGACTTTGAATGCAAAGATGAAATGTGCAAGTGCCTAGAAATCAGCCAGAAAACTCAGAATGGAAACAGAGCTGGAAGACTGGATCTGGAGACGTGGACATGGGAGGCACACAGGTGGTGGTTGAAGCTGTTGACATGAAAGGCTGAAGACTGGGCAGTTTCTTGGAGTAAACCTACTAGAAAAGGTCGATGGGCACTGGAAACAGTTTGCTCCACCTGGTTCTCAGGACCGAGATCAAGACAATGGGGGGTTGTCTTTTTCCATGAAAGAATGGAGGTAATGGGTACCCAGCCAGGGCTTGGAGAAGAATCCAAGAGGGGAGCCCAGGGTGGGCAACAAGCCTCAATGGAAAAGCAGTGGATCTGAGGAGGATCTTCCTTCTACCTGGTGGAAAAAGATGGTTTCACCACCTTTTCAGGATTTGTTTTTAAAATCAGTTATTGCCTAATATATGTCTCCAGGAGAAGAAAAGTGGACCACAGCCTACTTGCTATTGAGGAAGATAATTCAGGAAGAAGAGTTTAGTATCCCCCTGCTCTTGGGTATCAACGACCAGGACAGGCATGTCCTTCTGGGCAAGGCCCACTGGCTCTGGGTCACTGAAACCCTGCTGGGAACCTGAGGGCAACAGCCAACCAGCTCGGAACTAAAACAGTTAACATGGTTTCTAGAGGCTCTGGCTTACAGCCAGCAGCAGACACACGGGTGAATCGAGCTCATTAAATTTATTTGACATTTAATAAGTACCCACTGAAAACTCAGCCACCTTTTGCACCTTGGGGCCTTTCCTCCTCTCCCCATAGGCCCTCACTTACTCATGCTCAGTTACTAATGCTCTGTTACCTCCAGAAGAGGCAGCCAAAATTTCCATGGTCTGTCTCCCTCCACCAGGGAGTACATCATGGTGGCCAAGGTGATTTCCAGTGGGCTGGATGCTGTGTCCTCTACAGTTCTGAAACACACTGACCATCCAGAGTCAAGAAAGCTGGGTGTGGAGTCTTGGAGCTAGATGTGTTTCTGGGTCTAATCAAGTCCAATCTCCCACCTGAAGCAGGAATCTTCTCTACAACATCCTTTCTTGATAGCTATCTAGCCTCTGCTTGATTGCTTCCAAGGACAGAGATCTCACCTTCCCACAAAGCAGCCCCTCTCTGCATTGGTGGAGAGCTCCCATTTGTGTGGGAGGGGATGTTCTTATATGAATCAGGGTCTGCCTACTTTGATCTTCCACTCGGTGTTTCCATTAACCTCACAGAGCACTACATCAGCATCTCCTCTCCTTTGCCATAATGGTGATATGCTTGATGATGACCCCCGGGTCCCGGCCTGTGTTTCTCCAGCACCAAACTGGTTTCTAGGTCTCTTCAGTACCATGTCAGGACTTGGCACCCTCCACAGACAGGCTGCTCTCCTCTGGACAGGTGCTTTGCCATCATATCCTTCCAGGAATGGGTCCCCAGAACCAAGAACATCACTCTAGATGTGTTCTTACCAGCACAGAGGACAGCGTGTCTGTGTATCACCTTCTCTGATCCAAACTTTAATTGGGACCACAGAGTCAGATGGACCTGAATTTAAAACTTTGTTTTATAAATCACTAATTCCAAGACTCTGGACGGATTACTTGTCCTCTCTGAGGCTTTATTTCTTCACATGAAAAATCTGCCTCATGGGATAGTTATGAGGATTAAATCAGTTAATACACGTAAAGTGCTTAACATGGTAAGTGCTCAGAATTGGAGAATAGTATTATTCTGTACTTGACTTTTTTATCAGCTATTTATCACTCATATTAAGCCTGTTGTCAACTAAATACATGAATTTTTTCCCCACAAACCAATAGCAAGTTGGGTCTTCTCCTTTTGCACTGCTGTATTTTTGTTTTAACCTAAACACTAGATTCTAGATTTATCCTTCTAACATTTCATCTTGCAGATTTCAAATTAGCATTCAAAGCTGTTGGATAGTTCTGAGTTTTGATTCTGTCTTCTGTGGTGTTAGTTATGCTCTTCAACTGCTACCTGCAAACTTGGTGAGCATCCCTAGGCTTGCATCTGACTCACAAATTTAAAAAACAATCAAACAAACGAGAGATTGAATTGGACAAGGACTAGAAGAAAGCTAGTGACTTCCTTCCTGGCTGACAGAGTCACTAACCCACTTTCTTTTGCTATGAAGACAAGCTCTGTATCCACTTTACAGTGCTTTCCCTTAGGAGAGCATCAAATATTTTTGCCCAAATAAAAATTCACTACATCTGCAATTCCTCTCGAATTTACTAAATGTGTAACACTAGTAAATGAAATGAGGTCCCATAAGTTTTTCTTAGTAATCCTGTGTGGTTCCCAGTGATCACTGAATTCAGCTGCAAATGCCCAGAGCCCATCAGCTCAGTCTCTTCAAGCGTTTGGCTGGAATCAAGCCTGCACTCCTGTTCTGTAACCCCTGTGCTCTGTCCTCTTGCCCTATGTGAAAATTAGACTGTTTGCCATTCTGTGGTCTTTGGGCACACACCCTATTTGTTTCTGCTTTTCCCAAAGCTTAAGAATAGTAGCTCTGTGATTATATCTACAGTTGTCTGCAACACGGAGATGGTTCTGTTAGGGTGGCTTTCTGAAAGACTTGACCCCTTACCAAGACTTCGTCTTCCTCTCCCCAGGTCTACACATTTCACCTGACTCAGAAATCAATGAGGTGTCAGCCACTATCCAATGTGTACTTACCTAAGTCCCATAAGTACACTTCCCAAATGTAGAATTTCCTAAATGTAGAATTGACTGGAACTTTTCCAAGATAGATTTCCAAGCCTACCCTGGCCTATCTGGGTCATTCTGTCCAGGTAATTTTTGGTTGGCCAGCACCTTCTGGGAACTGGCCCACAGAAACCATGAGAACACACCATCTGTCTGCTTCTCCCTGTACACAGGACATCTACAGTCCCACCCACCCAGCCTTGAACACGAGCCACAGGTTCCCAGGCTCTTGATCCAAGCATCCAGCACCCCATCCAGCACAGATTCTCTTCCTAACCTGCCTTCCCTCTAGTCTCTTTCACTCAAATCCAAGTTCCCCTTTATATGCCTGTTCACCGTGCTCCAGCCTCAGAGGAGGGACATAAACCAATGTCTTAGAGAGCATATGTGTTCTCAAATTGTCCAGATCTGCCATGTCTCAACAGGCTAGAGAAGGTATTCCATTTGAAGACATTTCTTTTATGTCTCCTTCAGCCTTTGCATCAGCTTAACAGGAGGGTCTGGGAGGACAGGGACCAACAGCCTCTCTGTGGTGCCCTATGTCCTGCCTGCAAGGAAGGGAGGCGGGGCCTCTCAGGCTCATGAATGAGGTGGGGGAGCTGCTGCAGCTTTTCTGTCATCCTGGAGTCCTCAGAACTCCAGGAAACTGTCCACATCCCCCAGTGAGGTTCATGCATGTGGATGGCCCAGGTGTGGTTATGGGCACACATTCAGATCAGGCATTATCGACCTTTCTGCCTCCTGCAGTGGGACCCAGAGGGGGACCAACAAACCACCAACCAGGACACCTAGGATTAGTTCTCACCACATTCTCACTTGCTCTTCACCATCAGGCACCTTGGGCCTCTGCAATCTGGAAAGATCCTGGGCTCTGCAGCCAGCCTTAGAGGGTGTGCAGTCCACCTCTGCCACCTCTGAGCCGTGTGACCTGGGTAAATCACTTAACCTTCCTAGAATAGTGCCTGCCTCCTCGAGTGGTTGTTCAGGGTTAGATGAGCTGAAGCAAGCTACCAGAATAAAGTCCCCAATGCATGGCGCAGAGTGGGCTTCCATAACAAATGATCCCCACCCCAACCCCATCTTGGGCCAGGCCCATCCTCCATCAGAGCCTGAGTTTCCTCTTCTGTTATATGTGTGCCGAGACGTCCCCCAGCCCTACGGTCTGTCCACTGTGCTTCTCCAGCAGTAATAACTGTAGTCAGAGTGACGGATGTCCACGGGAGAAAATGCACTAATGCAATTCAATGCATGAGACCATGAGTTTAGAGAACCCGGGTGCAAAGAGGAGCGAGGTATCAGGGGCTGGATAAAAAGAGAACGGTTATGAATAGAGGAAAAGGACATTTATAAAAGGCGAACTGAATTAAAAAGAAAACAAACTTCTAAGGCAGCCAAGGGAGTGAACTCTGGTCCATGAAGAACTCTGCATCCACTCCGAGTCCCAGGGATGGCAACTGTGCAGCGTGTCAACACTGTGTCCTCAGCTGTCCTCACTGGTTGCAGCAAGGCCACTATTACTGTAGACGGGGTACTGGTTTTTCTGTGGACCCTGGGAAGCAGGGAGGCCTCTTTCAGTTGGCCTTGGAGGTGATTGACAGACCCCCCTAGAAGGGGGCTGTGAGCACTTTGGAAGCATACCTCTGTGCATGTGGGCACCATGTGGTAGCCCAGCAGAGCCCACCCCTCCAGAGCAGGAGAATGGTCAGATCTCAGGTTTAAGTGACCAAAAGGGCACCAAGCTGCTCCCAGACTTGATGCTTGGGGACCCTCTGTACCTGCCCAAGGAGTGATGACAGGGCTTAGCTTATATGCCTTTAAAAAGGGCACCCCATTCTCACCTTTGGGCATCCCTGCTCTTCAAAACAGCATCCCTCCTTTTGAATTCAATTTTGCATCCTCTGCCTTCAGGCCGACATGGTCATCCCTAAATGTTTCATCCAAAGAGTTCACAGGATGCCAAATCTGAAATGGGCCTTACAGTGGTTCTCAACATGGCAAGGAGTCAGCCCAGAGCAGGGAGGGGGGCAATGTCAGAATCCTGAGGCAGAGGCAGGGAGGAGGGGAGATGGAGAAAGCCCTTCAGGTAGTTCTGATGCACCCTGGAGGGGGCACCTTCACTTGAGAACCAGAGATACAATCGAAGTCTTTGTTTTCCAGCTGGGGAAGCTAAGGCCCTGCCTGGAAGGGTAAATGCACAGGTTAATAGAAGTAAAAGCATCTGGAGATTTTGCAGTGAGGCAGAGTCATGACATCGTAAGGGAAAGAACACATTAATTAAGGTTTCTCTTCTGAGACCAATGACTCTGGTTAAAATGGAAGCCAAGGGTGGCCTGGAGGGGGAAAGAAAGGGGAGTAACAGGGATGCTGGCTGCTCTCCCAAACCCCCACCCCTGGTTTGTACTGCTGATTGTGGGGGCTGCCCTGGACCACCGTGGGAGAGTCTCAGGGCCTCAGCCAGTGCCGAGCCCGCACCTCCCTCCCAGCAATGACTGCAGAGCAGCAGCCCAGTTGCCAGGGGCTTGGTCCTCTACAAACCCTTGGCAGGTTCTTGGTCTTGGATTGAAAGCCCCTGGGGAACAAAGCTGTATGTACAGAGTGGCCTTTGCACAGCCCAAGCCAGCTGTGGCCACTCTAGAACACAAGCTCCCAACTGGGGAAGCCGCTGTGTGAACGCCCCGGCATCACTCTCATGCCTTGCATAACCCTGGAGAAGGCAGGATTCTGGTCCATGAGAACTCTGGCCTTTGAGTCCATTTTCACTCCAAGAACCACTTACTGGAGGCACGCTTAGTGTTACGTGTACAAGGTCTGCTTTCCATGCTCATTGCCGAGCAAATGGGAAGAAAAGGGCTTATATTGCACAGAGGGAACTTCGGTGAGATGCGGCTCCCAGAGCCTGGGACAGAGCACAGCACAAAGTGCGGGGACAGATTTGTGAGGGCATCTGCGGAATTCAAAAGGAGCTCTTTAGAAACAGAATATGGTGCCACGAGGGACTAAGCGTTCTGCTTTCTGGAGGTAGGAAGGGGGCCCAACTGAGCTAGGGGGACCTTTTTCAGTTCCCGCAATGTTGTCATTACACAGATGAAAGAATAATTCTGACATAGAACTTCACGTTGCACATTGATGAGGAGAAATTTTCCCTATAAAAATATTATGTATAGGTTTTTTTAAAAAGAGGAATAAGATAATGAGTGAGAAAAACTTTTAAAGGTACTGCTTAAAAGAAAACACTTGGAGATATCCCAACACTTCGGCCTCTTGGGCTCTGCTATCTTTTTAATTCCCTACATTCATGTTCTCAGGCTTATCTCTGACTTTGGTTAACACATTCCCCAGCCGCTCAGTTGGATAAGATAAGGCAGGAGGTGTTAATAGAGAACCCTCCATCTTTTCCCACTGAGTCTCATTTCAGGATTCATTGACTTGCTAAACCCAATCTTTTCCCTGCATTCAGTGTCCTATATGAGCTTATCAATGCAGATGATAATCTACCCACCAGGCGTCCAATGAGTGCCCACAATGGGCAGACAGCAGATGGGGTAGGCAGCCTGGGGTCCCTGGGCACCCACAGAGAGAGGTGGTGGCTGGGGCATCAGGGGCTAGAAGGGGGCTTATGGTTGGGACCAGCCAGTCCGCCTATAACGAGCCCTCCAAGCATTCGCCTGCTTGACTCAGTGGTTCGCCAGGGGTCAGACGGTGGTGTCTGCTTTCTACTCACCTCGGCCCGTGCTGTAATGCTGCAGCTTATCGCTGTACACGGCCTCTTTGCTGTAAGCCCGTTTCCTGTGGATACAAGGAAGAGGAACTCTCTCAGCCAGGGAGCACACCCACCTCTCTGCTCCTAGGACCTCCGCCCAGGCCTCCTGTCTTGATGGGGCTCACCCAAGCATCTCCTGGGACTGGGAACTGCAACTCTCACTTTAGTTGTAGCTCCTGTTGTGGCCAGCATTCTGGCTTGACCATCACTGTGGGAAGCTGGGTCTGCTTTCAAGTCAAGGTCTTTCAGAGGCCGGAAAGGGACATGTGCCCCCATCAGAGCTTGGGGTAGAGGCTTTGAAGACGCCTATTAGCACTCTGGCTGCACAGCGAAACTGCTCGGGAAGGGCCAGGTGGGGCTTTGCACAGCAGAATCTGGGCTAACCATGCAAGGCAGCAGCGACAGTATTAAAAATTCACAAGGCCTTCAGGGCCAGCCCTTCTGTAGAACTCAGAGTTCCTCTTCTCCTCCTCGGCATCCCTCCTGCCTTGTGCCTTCTGCCGAGGGCCTTGGCTCTCTAAGTAGAGGATGGACTGTGACACAGGGTGTGATGCTCCAGTGGGTCAAATGCAATTTTGTAACTGTCTCTCTGAAAAGTCATAGTGTGTGAGGGAGGCTAAAAGTCTTGGCGAAAATGAGGTTTGAGGATGGCTGCTGTTTACTCAGAGCCTTGCCCAGCTCTTATAGAGGGTTTTATCCCAGGCACAGAGGAAATAAATAATCTGGAGAATTCCAGGCTGCCTGTGGATTGAGATGGAGTGATGACCTTGAGTTTGACAGTGTGTCCGTGAATGGCCAGGCCCTGTCTAGTCAGCACTACCTGGGAGGGGTCTGCACGTGGTGCTTCCTGGGTCCTAGGAGAGCAGGCAGGAGCAGGAGTGGAGGACCTACCTGCTACAGACGATGGAGATGGCCACCAAGGACACAACGAACACGACCCCGGCTGCTGCCGAGCCAGCAATCAGGGGGAGCTGCTCCCTCAGCTCGGACTTGTAATCGTCTAGGTGAGAAAGAGGCATTAGAACCCTTCCTGTGTGCCCTCTGCATACAGCTGGTACTCAATTCATGATACCAAACACTATATATAGATGAGAGAGAGAGTACAGGTTTTATGCTTCAGAGCTGTAAGCCTGGCCAAAACAACGAGTGATCTTTGTCACAAATAAACAAAAGCAAATGACGACAACAATAAAAACAAAACAGCAGTGACAGAACCTCAGAACTAAAGGCTGACGACATTCACCCCCAGAGCAGAGGTGACTCCCAATTTACATGCCCTCATTCGGAAGGTCTCTCAAGAGACTGTCAGCCACGCTAAGGGGAGGTCTGATTGGCGGGGGCAGGGTGCTGAAGTATTTTCTGAAACACGAAGTTATTGGAATGCAGCAGAGTCAACAGATTCATTGAGCAGAAACCTTAAGAGTCTCTGCAGCCAGCCAGCCCTGCACCAGGTGCCATGCTGGGTGAAGAAACCCGGGGAATGGCCCAGCACCCTGAAGCTCCTACTCATAAAGGACAGGACCAAGGCTTCCACCAAATGTCAGACCCACGCTGTTTGACACAGAGGACTGGGAAGCCCATGGGTCAGAGAGGCAGACAGAGCTCGTCCAAACCCTGCTTTACCATCCGTAAGCTTTGTGATCTTGGACAAAGTATTTCGTCTTTCTGACCCTCAGACTCCTTATCTGCTAAAAAAACTTTTTGAATCAAACTATGATGCGTATTTCACAGTGTCTGACCTATCATGGGTGCTCCAAATACTAATTATCTTTTCCTTAATCCACATAAACCACCTGGCCCAGCTGATTACTATTACTATTGTGGTTATTCTTTCACTTGATGTTAAGGATCCATTATCTAATGTCTAGAACCAAGGCATATGGAAGTCAAGCTATATATGCTCTATTATAATCAGGATTGTCAGATAGAGCAGATAAAATATGAGATGGACAGTTAAATTTGAATTTCAGATAAACAATGAACAATGTTCTAGTATAAGTATGTCTCAAATATTGCATGGGAGATACTTATACTAAAACATTATTCACTCTTTATCTGAAATTTGAATTTAACGGGTCATCCTGCATTTTATCTGGCAACACTGATGACAATCCTTCTTGAAGTGAGGTTCCCCGTGCCCTGCATCAGCATCACCTGACCCTGATTAGTAAACACAAGGAATTCTGGGCCCCCCCTCGGATCTACTGAATCAGAACGTCTGGGGGAAGAGCAGGGTGTCTGCACGTTCACCAGACGCTCCAGGGGATTCTTATGCCCCAGTGTTTGGGAACCATCCTTCAACTCTGTGGGTGAAGAGACTTCAAAGTTAAGGATGTTGTTCTCGAAGGCTCCCACTCTCTAGAAATCAGTTATAAAGACTGAAGGTGGTTTCAGTTTCCCTCTGCTGAGAGCTTTTTGTAATGTGTTTAAAAAAATTAATTTGGCAAAAAATAATGCAAGGAACCACAGTGAGGAGTCCATAACAATGTCTTCATAAAGCAATGTGACCTTCAGCCTTTGAAATTGGTTTCTAGAGAGTGTGAGTCTTCGAGAACAACATCCTTGTCTTTAGAAGTCTCTTTCTCCACCCACAGAGTTGAAGGATGGTTCCCAAATATTGGGGAGAATAAGAATCACCTGGTGTGTTTGGGAACATGCAGACACCCTGCTTTATGAATGGTTTAAAAAAAAATTAGGCAGCCAAGTCAAAGGTTAGCCCAGTGTAGCTAAGAGCGGCCCAGGCCCACAGTGGCTCTGTCCCCATGTGGAGGTCACCTGCCCAAAGTGTGATCATTGACCCTAGGCAGGATCCCACAGGTCCTCCCTGTCTCAATGACCCTGTCATGGGTCAACCTTCAGAGTCACCTTTGTGCTGCCGACAGGGCCAGGGGCCTCAATGAACACAATTACTACTGATGTGTGAACCTCAGTCGCTAAGATAAACACTCCTGAATTTGGCCACTTACCAAAACTCTCTTACATCTAGCACCTCTTGGGTTTACAAAACTTAACTGCCAAATGTAAAAGGAATAGCCTTCTTGGGAGAAATTTGTTACTTCTTGATTTGTCTAGCAGAATTGCCAAGAGATCAGTGCTCAGAGCATTTTGAGTTTTGGGCTTTTAATCCTGTGTACCTCCTGATGCCAAAGTGCCCATAAATCTAGACGGTGGTTGAGGTGCAAGGAGGGGGATGGAGTCCGCAAGGAACAGAAGTCAGCCTGTGCTCTTTTCACACCAGCAGCATTATTAATCTGAATGAACCAGCTCAGCTTCCACCCCATCCCACCATCCTCAAAGGATGAGCGAACATTCCCCTAAAATGAACTCAAAACGGGCTGCAAACTGCAATCCTACAGGAGCGAGGCAGCTCACATTGAAGCACCCAGGCATGAACCACCTGGAAGGGGGAGGCACCCCATTGGGCAGCAATCCCCCAGCTCAGGGCAGAGTCCTAACGCTAGAATGCCCACCAGCATTGGCTTCTCTACAATTCTTCACAAAAAAATGAATATTATGATTTTTATATGAAATCATCTAATTTTAAAATCTTTCTGATGTATTTTTAAATTGTTAAAAAATATGAGTCAATATAAAACCTCAAGCCCTATCAAGTGCCTAGTCAGAGAGTGTTGTCCTCAAACAAAATAAAATGTTATGGAAGGACGGACTGTTTTCTACGTAATTCAAGTAACAAAGGAAAAATTAAAGGCTTTCAATTTGGGAGGTTGGGAAAGACTGACATTTGGAAAACTATCAGGAAACAGTTCGTAAATGAAGGATAGATAGATAGTAGATAGTAGATAGATAACTGAATACATATGCTACAGGAAATGGTGAATGCATACGCAGACACGCCCATGCACAATACTGGGGCTACAGGGAGATCGGAGTTTCATAACTATTAAAGGGGGTGGTCTCAGAGGACTGCGGGAGATCATTCTAACAGGGAACTAATAAAGCCCAAAGAGAAGTATCTTTGGGGCAGACTTTCCGGCCTTGGGGTAGTTTGGAAAACAGTGGCCGTTCTCTCTGGAGACACCTGAGCAGGACCTACTGGGGGTCACATGTGAAGCTGCTCCACATATGCTGAGTTGCTGGGTGCATGGGACTGCCCCACCCCAAATTTTGTCTCTCTGCTCCCTTTTCAGAGCCCTCAGCCCACACAGCGAGGCTTCGAGCTCAGCTCCCAGCCCCCAAGAACAGAGCGAAGTGGGAGTGAGGGCGAACCACAGAGGCATCGAGCCCTGATCCAGAGCACCGAGGGTACAGGGACCCTTGAGATATATGTGGGTCTCAGTGCTGTGCAAATGCATGACCGCATGTGGTGGCCTCTCCGCATGTGGTACAGAGATCCTTCCAAGTAAAATCCATTAGATGTTGGGAGAGAAACAGGCCAGACCAGACAGATGTCCTGCCTGGTGAATCGAGCAAGTCTACCCGGCTCTGTTGGGGGCAAACCCTTCCAAGGGAGTTCCACTGGAATCCAGTTAGAGGTCAGCATTTTGTCTGCGACAGTGGCTTCTTCAGGGCTTCTTCTCCTCCCCCAGCTGCCTGCCCTGTGCCCGGGTCACTGGCCCGCTGCTTACCGTCTGTCAGAGTCTGGAAGCACATCTTGCCACTGAACTTGCCGTAGCCGGCCACGGTGCGGGCGCGCACCTGCACCACATACACCATGCCGGGCCGCAGGCCATCGATCCGCGCCGTGTTGGTCTGGCTCCTGGCCATGGAGGAGTTGAACTCATTGTGTTCCTGAAAACGTGCAAGGGGAAGGGGTCAGCAGCCTGCTCCTGAGCCCCCAGGCCTCATCAGTTCGTGGTCTTGCCGGTTTGCTAGAAGTTGTCACCAGCCCCAGGCCATCCCTCTAAACAGGGACAGAATGGCCTGGACCAAAAGAATGAAAAATCAGCTCTGGACCATGGGGTATTTATGCTCTGAAGAGAGAGATCTAAACAATGGCTGAGGTCTCAGGGCCTGGCCAAGGAGCACAGGGTCATTTTCTGCTCCGTCCTCCTCCGGGGTTCAGAGGTAGAATAAAAAGGCACATCCAGCTTTGCAAAATCCTATCAGGTCTCTGATCTCAGCAGAAGCAAACTGGTCAACACCCACTCCCTGCCTGCCTTCTTTGTCTTGCCTCTGCTGAGCCCTGGACTTTTCTCTCTTCACTCAAGATCTCCCTGGTCACTCCTTAAGTGCCCTCAAGTCCTTAGGCAGATGGCTTTGCATCCACTCTGCTGAAGAGATTGAGTCTATTCTGGACCAGTTCCCATCCCTGCTTCTGCCTTGATCCAGAGGCAGGAGGGTACCCCATCCTCCACTTCCCTCTCCACCAGCATCTAGGGAGAGCCTCTCCCTTCTTCCTGGAGAGCAGGCCCTGTGTCCTCACCCTTGAACCTATTCAGATAGTCAGCCCCACCCTCCTGTCTGTTACTCTCTCCAGTACCTCCTGCCCTGCCCTCTATAGTCCCTGTTACCTGCACATCTGTGTCCTCTGGTATGCACAGGTGGTGCTTGTGTTTCTCATCCTTCAGACCCTTCTGCCCATTGTGAGTGCCCCTAACATGTCCTTGCTGTCTCTCTTTGCTTCTGATCTTGTGTAACATGTGGTCTGTGCCTGGACTTTTGTAGCCTCCCATCTTTCCTGCCACTCCCTCCCCACCAAATCCAAACTTCTTTTCTAAAAAACATCTCTGACTTTCCCTAAAACTATTATCAAATAAAAACAAAACTCTTAAATCTAGGTTTATAGGCCCTTCATAATGAAGTGAATTCCAATCTCTCACATTCTCCCAAATCGCCACCTTGCTGCCCCCCCAAGGGGCCATGGCCCTGGCCACCGGGCCTTTGCTTAGGCTGTTTTCCCAGTCTGAAATGCTCCTCTGCACCCTCCAGTTTCCTTAAGCCTCCACCTCTCAAGGCCTCCTCTTCTAAGAAAGCTTCCTTCACTATTCCAGGCCATGGATCCTCTTCACTGATGTCCTTCATCATTGCACCCCACCCTCAGCAACTCCATACACACCAGCCTGGTCTCTATCATTTCCATGTGAGCATTGTAGAGATGGTGGGTTATCTCCAAGTGTGGAGGAACACAAGTTCGGAGTCTGGGCCTGCCCCTTCTGCACCATGAATCTTATAGCAAAATGGGGACATCAGTGAAAATGAAGAGCTTGGGTCCCTGGGATGGAGGCCCCATGTCCCATGTGCAGATCTAGGGTACTGTGATGAGTTCTAGGCACAACGGTCCAAGAGGTATGGTGACAAATGAGGGGAAAGCTGATGACGAGAGGTCTGTAAGCCACATCCTTAGTCAAACGACAGAAGAAACTCAGGAAGTTGACCAGGAGAAAGGAATACAGGACAATGATAAGAAATTACCTTTGTCTTAAAATATGTAAAAGTCTACTTTGCAAAGGCAAACACGACCTGATGTGTGATCATTCATTCATTTAGCCAGGCAGTCACATCTATGGCACACTGCCACGTGCTGGGTGCTATACATGGGCTGCAGGTGTCAAGGCATGGTCCCTCTCCTCAGGGGATGCAACATCTTGTGGGGTGGACCAGAAAATAAACAGATGACGATAGCAGTGTTAATTGAGTGACTTGGCACAGGATAGATTAGCGGGCTGTGGGGAACAGCAGAGGGTCATCCAGCCCAGACTGAGAAGGAGGCTGGGAGGGGCTCAGAAAAAGGGTGGCATGAGTTGAGTCATGAAAGATGAAAGAAATTAGCCACATGGGTGAAGGTGGGGAGTGAGAACTGAAAAGAATATCCCATGAGAACAGAATAAAACTTGCGAAACAAGGCCTGAAAGAACTGATGACCCTGCAGTAACTGGGCACATCCAGAGCGTGGGTGGCATGGAGGTGGTGATGAATGATTTGGCAGCAGTTGTAAGGGGCCACAGGTTAGAGGCCAGCTCAAACAGAGAGCTGAAAGGCACCAAGAGGCCCACACTCACCCCGATGGAGGGGCTATCCATTGGCCTCTGGAGAGACTGTCTGGGGAAAGACTACCCATCCATCATGTGATCTATTTAAAAAGAAGGTAGATCCCACCACCACCACCAATCAGGGATCCTGCAGAAAGAAAGCTGTCCACTATAGAAGGGATATCATCTAGAAATTTGGTATTTACTATCGTGACATGCTGGAGATCTGAAACTATGAAAATCATCTCATCACCTTCCAAATTAGGAAAAAAATCCCATGCTACAAAATCCAGATGACTGCCTGAATTCTCTGGTTTTACTGGAATCTGATGGAAGTCCGTGCTGCTTGAAATAAGTGAAGCATTGACTGACCAGCTCTTTTACTGAAAACTGTGTTTTGGTGTATTGGCATTTGAACTTTGAGGAAAAATCATTAGCCCATAATCGCTTTATAGTCCACACATTTCAAGAAGTTCAGTGATTAAAATGAGTATCATCCTTGTTCTCTTCAAAACCATTAATCAAATTCAAGCAAATGAGCGAGAGCAAAGAGCAAGGATGTTCTTCTTTTGGCCGCTTATGACTGATTTTATAAGTGTGTGGGAGCTAGAGGCTGCAACTGTTGGGGGCAGACACCATGTCTCCCTATTTCTCCTTCCCCAACATGCAGCACAGATCTTGCACCGCCTGGGTGCTCCACCACTCAGCGCTAAGTGAATGAATGAACAGCACACTTCAGGCCAGTTATCTGAACCAATCGATTGAGCACAAGATATTGCCAAGATCTGAAAGAGTTTCTACAAGAAACTGATCCTAAAATTTGAAGAGTAGAAACTCCCAAGGCCTCAACCAGCCTGTTCTAGCCTAGACAGTTATTATGAAGAGCCAGTCAACGTCTCAACGCTTAATCATGAAGACAGCCGAGAGCAGATGGAGATGCTCCTCCCATGGTTTGCCTACAAGTGCTGACACCAGGAGTGAAAAGTGCTGCAAGACAGTAAACAAGAGAGGATGATGAATGGAAACATATTACAATGTGGAAGGAGATGAACATGGAGAGGCTCTGGGAGTGTCATCATCTCGATGGCATCTCAGCTCTCTATTAATGAGCTGTTGGAGGAGGCGAAAGCCTCATTGATTCTATTCACAGACGTGAAATTCAAAGGTGTCCCAAGCACAAACTGAGAGGGCGATGTGGGGCAGGAGACCCAGGGAGGGTTTTCGGGGCTTGGAAAACTACAGCCTATGGCCAACTACCCATTTTTGTAAATAAGGTTTTATTGGGACCCAGCCACACCCATCTATTGACATATTGCCAGTGGCTGCTTTCCTGCTACAAAGGCAGAGTTGAGCAGCTGGGACAGAGACCCTATGGCCCACAAGCCTAAAATATTTACTATCTGGCCCTTTAAAAAAAACTTTGCTGACTCCTGGTTTAGAAGAAGTGGCACAGGATTGAGGAATGGTGGGTTTTGTTTCTTTGGACTGAATCCAGGACATCTACTGGGCTGAGTTCTATTTGTGTTTGCGTCTTCTAAAGACCAGGATTCCATGGCTCATGGAGCAGGTAGGCATACCATTCTGGTTACAGGTATTTGCATTTAAAATTAAGATACAATCTCTTATTCCCCGGGCCACACTAATTTTGAGGTCCTCAGCAGCAATGTGATTACATCCAGTCCTATACTGAGCTCAGAAGTATACTGAAATACAATAAAAATGTCTACAGTTCTGGCTCTGTGACTCCCTAGCTGTGACCTGTCTGGTCATGAGCAAGTCATTTAACCTTTCTGTGACTTAGTTCCATCATCTATAAATTGGTTATACCTGGCTTTCAAGTATCTTTCTTTTATTTCTTTCAAGGATTAGAACTAATATATCTGTGAATATCTGGCACATAATAGGTACTCAATATATGATGAATTATTATCATTGTGGTTGTTATTCCAAAATACCCTCACAAGGTAATGTCTTTTCTTTAGTCATATTAGAAATGGTCAAGGCAATGTAATGGATTTTACAGTCAAGCACTTTATAAGTGGAGGAGAGTTTTATAGTAATATACCGAACAGCAACTAATGCTTCAGCAAAGAACCTTCTGTGTTCCCAAGGAAAGCATTCTATCCTCTGGAGTGGGGACAATAATATGCTTCACTGAGGTGTGGAAGCTGCCTCAGGCATCGAGTTGCTGTGTGTGTGTGTCTGTAAATAATTAGTATATATGACTGAGAAGTAAGGACATGGCCTGAAATGGGAGAATAAGATTGCTTCACAGCATCAGAAGTTGAGGTTAATTACAGTTATCCAAGGGAGGAGGTTTGCATGTAAAGGGAAAGGCAGTGGAGGAACTTGGGCATGGGTTAGGGGGCTAGGAGCCAAGAGAGACAGGCACGATGGTTTCGGTTCTGAGCCTATCATTAAGCCCACCCCTTCCCAGGGTGACTGTCCTTGGCATGGCAGATGAGGAGGAGGGCAGGTGGTCTCCCACACATTCAGCCCCTTCCAGTACCCTACTTGCTTCAGGTCAAAGAACACAGGCTATAGGCTCACTTCCTAGCTGTGTGACTGTGGGAAAGTTTTCTTTCTTTCTTTTTTTTTTTTTAATTTCTTTGTGCATCCATTTCTCACCCACAGCAATGATACTAATATTTACCACACTGGGTTGTAAGGGGGAAAGGAGATAATGTTTATAAAGCCCCTGGCATCCAACAGGCACACACTAGGAGAAATTATTATTTTTCTGAGATGAGCGACAAGGCTCAAGTTCATGTGTGTGTGGGAAGGGGGGCTGGATGGAACCTTATTGGTGACTCTGACATCACATCATATACCAGCCACACACAACACTGTATTGAACCTGTAGGTCAACTTCGGTGATGAAATGAGGCCATGTGGTCAATTGGTCCGAACAGATTGGTCCAAAACATTTTGGAAAGTCAACATTTACTTTATTAACTGATAAAAAGTATCTAGGGCTCCAAATTCAAAGCTGAATGGATATAATGGTTGCTTATGAATCCAAATGGCTTAAATTACCCCCAATTCACTGAATTATTTGAATCAACTGTCTACAAAACCCAATATTCTATAAATGAACAGAATGCTGCCTAATTCTCACCTTGCTTGCAGGTTCGGCAGTAATGGCCGAAGGGCACATCTCCTCACAGACTAGATTAGGGATCCATCTGGCTCTCCACTTTCAGGGAGGTAAATTGCTACCATTTTACAAATGTGGAAACTGTGACCTAGAGTGGTTAAGTACTTTGACCACACTGCATGGCTGGCTGGTTAGGGAGGGCATTGGAAACTAGGGCTCCTGCTTCCCAGTGCAGTCGTGCCCCACTATTCAATGCTGCTGCCATGTTGGAGGCTGCAGGTCTCCATCCTTGATCATCTTCTTAGTTCCATTGACCCATTGGATGATCTCACCCAGGCTCAAGGCTCACCATCTACATACTGACAACTTCCAAATGGACATCTGCAACCTGCTCCTTTCTCCTGAACTGCAGACATGTACATCTGCCTGTTCCACATCTCCACTTGGCTATCTCAGAGGCATTTTAGACATTGAGCTGCACTTCCATTTCTTCCCTCACCGCAAGCATGCTCTGCCCACAGTGATCCCCTTCTCAGTCAATGGTGGTTACATCCTCCTAGTGGGTCAAGCCAGAGCTCTCCCACATCTGAAATCCAATCTGTTGGAAATCCTGTTGGCTCTCTCATTTGCTTATATATCTGAAAATCGACTATGTTTCACCAGCCCTTTGATTCTACTTTGATTCAAGCCAACATCATCCTTGTCTTATACGATCATAATCTAGCAGGCCTATTTTCAATGGAATAGCTTGAATGATCCTTTTAAAATGTAAGACAGATTTTGCCTGTCCTCTGCTCCTAACTCTGCTATGAATCCCCATCTCACTCAGTGGAAAAACTCAAGTTCTTAGGGTCCAACACGATCACCTCCCCGGATTACCTCTATTCCCTGTCTACTATTTCCCCAGTCAGACTGGTCTCCCTTATGCTCTTTGAATTGTGCATCATGGTCTTGCCTCAGGGCCTTTGCACAGGCTTTCTATCCTCCAGATACCCACTTCACAACACCCTTACCTCCTTCAGGTCTTTACTTAGGACTTCCCTTCTCCAGGAGGCCTGCCTTTACCATTCTATCTACTTCTGCAGCCTACTCCTCCCCCAAACCGGACCCTCCTACTCCCATTGACCTTGCTCTGCTTTTTCATTTTCCCTTCACACTATTCATTTTCTAACATACTTTATGATTTCCTTATTTATTAGGTTCATTGTTCGTTGTCTGTCTCCTTCTATTGGAAAGTAAGCCCCTTGAGGGAAGGAGTCTTTGTTTTGATCACTAATATGTCCTAGATAGCCCCTGCCCAATAGCAGGCACTCAATGAATATTGTTGAACGAATAAATGAATGACTTTGGTGGTTTTACAAATAATGTGTTGGGTCAGTACAGAAAGCACTGTATTTTCCTGGGATTTTGCAAATGCCACAGTTCACCAAGCAGGGAGAGAGGTCTTGCTTCCCCCACAGACAGACCAGGGTCCAACTCCACAGGGCACCATTTCCCTTTCCATGGTAGCACATGCCCAGCAGCAACTGCCAAAAATCAGTCAAAGAAGATAATATGTAGATTTCTGCTTCTATTCATTTCTATCTCATCCTTTTAAATTTCCATTTAAATATTTTTAACCTCCATAAATGTATTAGTGCAGTAGTACACGCATATGATTTATAAATAAAGAATCTTATATTGGAGGCACACGATCAAAAACTTTGAAAAACACTAGTCTAGGAAACCACAAAATCTTGGGAAAGGTCAGGGGACAGCTGGCAGTTTTGTAGCATCTGCATCAGTACAGCAAACATATGACTGGGAGAATGGAATTGGTCCTGCCCACACCAGCCCAATGAGATGTCCAGACAGCAGGGTGGTGGGCTGGAAGGTTCTCTCCTGAGTTGGTACAGAAAGTGCCTGTGTTTTGGAGGCTTTTGCTCAAACAGACCTGGAGAACTCTCCCAGGGAGACTCTGTCCTCTGTCACCAGATTTCTCCCTCCTGGAGGACTTTGTCCAGCTTGTCTCCCTGTGCCCTCAGCTGGCCACCACCCAGCACCCCACAGTGGCTAGCCCTGGGTCTTTCAAGCCTGCAGCAAAGCTGGCTCACCTTCTCATAGTACCGGATCTCATAGTCCAGGATGATGCCATTGGGCTGCTCCGGCTGTGGCCATGACAGGGTGATGCTCCTCATGGTGGCACTAACCTGGTGCATGATGGGAACAGTGGAAGGGGCTGTGGAGAGAGGAAGAGACAGGGCAGATGAGCAGACCCTCGATTATACGAGAAGTGCTGTCTTTCAGAGGTAAGAAGGGAGAGAAAATGTCCCTGGATTTGAACGCTGCCTTTTCTTTCTCATCAGCTGAGCTGGATCTGCAGATCTTCCTGTGGGTTTTGCAGAATGGATGGAGTTCGGATAACAAAAGAGAGAATAGGTGATAATTTAGGACAGGAGAGCATGTGTGAGTGCAGGGGCTGGAATGGATGGAGTGTTTTCCGGGCGGGAAGGAGAAAGGCTTGATCAAAACCAGAGATGGTTGGAGGAATCATGGGAAAACAGTGTGGCCTGGGGAAGCCAGAGCCAGTTAGGGAGGGCATGACAACCAAGACAAGTCTAGGCTTCAGAGAGGAAGAAAAAAGGAGCGAGGGGATGTTTTTGAGCAGAAGGTGTTGAAAGAATCTCAGTCTTGCAGTAATGGGCTGAGCTATGGCAGAGAAGAGAAACTGGAGGCAAGGGATGATAGCGAGAGAGTAGCACTGGTCAGTGCAGAAGAATTGTGCAATAGAAAGGAACATTCTAGCAAACATCTCTTTTGGAGACTGCAGGTAAGGTTTTGCTACACTTCAAAAGAAAGAAAGGAGGCATCTCTCAAAAAAGACATGAACACAGACCAACCACAGAGTTCTTTCAGACTTCTGTCAGAGTTTTCCAAATGAGAACATTGGCAACAAAGAGCTCACAAATATAAATGAAGAAATGATCCACAAAGCAAACATTTGGAAACAGGATAATAATTCCAAAATCTGTGAAGTGATTCTGAAATCTCTCTTTGGAAATAATATTATTTATTTCCCAATTCAACATTTTTCACATGGTGTAAGTAAAATAAAAACAGTCTGGAAATAACAAATGAGGGTTGTCTTTCTAGGGGAAGAGGCAAGTAATGAATGAGGCTTCAGTCCGTGCCTGCTCAGAGACTGTTCCATTTAGTCCTGGCACTTCTGCCGTGGTGAAGGTTGTGTCTTCACGTGAACTCCACTTTACAAGGGTTTCTCTGGGGACTATGGCTGGGTGATATTTACTGTCCTCAATTTAAGTTAACAGATTCCCCTCCAAGACCTGAAATTACAGAGCACGGCTACCAGGTCATGGGAGGCAGTGGTCAGTGCCTTCTCCACCACTCACAGGACCACTCACTGGAACACCTACTACACGCTGGCCCCTGGGCCAGGGGTGAGATGCAGAGCATTTGTTCTGACGATGCTCAAGGTCCAGGGAGCCATAAGGAGAGCACAGTGTGAGAAGTAGTGTGATGAGCCCTTAGAATCAGAGTGTCCCCCTGGGACTTTGCACAATTCCCATTAGAGACCTTGTGGTGGCCGTGAAAATGCACCTCTCGGAGCTCCTACTCCTGGGAGCATGATTGACTAATGGCCCCAGCTGCTGCACTCTGAAGTCCCTCACTGCCTTCACACAGAGCCCTGCTTCCCACAGGCTGCTCCCAGCCAATGACTGAGAGTGGCAGGCCCATTCCTGACTCTTCTAGTGGGTAACTTTGGCTCAAAGACTCCCACTGGATTTACCAGCACTTCTTTGTAACAGCATGGCAGCCTAAGACTCTTCTCACCCAATCCTCCTTTCTTCCCTCCTTCAGAGAGATCAGACCTTCATTGTCATCTGATGGCTCTCCCAACCTCCTCTGGCCTCCACCCCATTTCCCCAATAAATCTCTGGCACATTTAATCCCACCTTGGTGTCTGCTTCATGGAGAACCTGAATTAATGCAGTCCTGAATCCCCCTATCAAGTATTCTTTGCCCAGCCTTGCTGTGTCTCCAGAGATGGGAGGCTCACCGCCTCCAAGAGCTGCTGCTTCATACTTGGGTGATCTCACCAATTTGCACGTCTTCCTTATCCTCATGTGAAATTTGTCTTCTTCCCACTGGTCTCAGTTCTGCCGACTGAAGTAATATAGAATGTTCCCTCTTCCACAGAATGGCTTGTCAAATAGCTAAAGAAACTAGTTAGGTATCCCCTGAGCTTTTCCTGCTGAAAAGAATGGCCAGGTGCTACGAACATTTCTCCCATGATACGCTGCCGACTGAGGTGGGTCTTTTCCAACTGGGGCTCATGTTACCTAAGTCTCTCTTTAGGCAGGAAGCCCAGAGGTGAACCCAATTCTCTCACTGATGTTTGCGCAGCAAAGATTAGAGTAAAGCTAATATCTACTATGACCTGTGTACTATACATCTATTAACATGACCATTAGCCTTTGTATCACAGACATATCCCTGCTATTCAACTCTGAAATCACAGTCAAATATGACCTTTAGGTTTTCCCATGGTATGCTCCTCATCTTTTTTCCGTAGAGTTGGCTTTTGGCTTTGACTACAGGGATTTACATATATCTCTTTACGTTCATGGTGTCGAATTTGGCCTATTAATCTAGTAAGTTGAAATAATTTTTTGATCTTGATTCAACCATCAAATACATCTCTCTTCCTCTCAACTTAGTATCATGTTCCAGGTTCATCAATTAACTAATTGCACAAATATTTAATTATCTGCCATGTACAAGTCACCATCCTCGATTCTAGAGACTCCACAGTGAATGAAATAAATTTCTGCCCTTATTTTCTAATGGAAGGATTCAGAGACTAGGTGTAATAAATCAGTCAATCACAAAGTAAGTTAAAAATATTGAGTACAACAGGAGAAAATGGAACAGAGGAAAAGGGATACAGAATGCCAAAGTGTAGGAGGCTGGCTGGGGGAAGGCTGCAAATCTAAATCGTGTGATCAGCAAGGCCTTGCCTCAGAAGTAGGTACAGGGGCGCAGGGTTGAAAGAGCGGAGGGAGGGAGCCATGCCGGTGGACACCTGGGAGAAGAGCACTTGAGAGGGAACAGCTAGGGCAAAGGTTCTAATCTGGGAGCAGCCTGGTGTTTCAGGGGAACAACAAAGAGCCAGTGGGACTGGAGCAGAGACAAGGCACAGACGGTAGTGTCCTGAGGGACACTAAAAGAGGACTTTGGCTTCTACTCTGAGACATGGAGAGTCATGGGACAGTTGTGAGCAGGGGAGTGAGATAATCTGACTTGCATGTTAACAGTATCGCCCCCTGCTGTGTTGCAAATAGAATGCAGGGGCCCTGTAAAAGCTGAAAGATGGATCATAACTCTATTGCAATAATCCAGCTGCAGGATCATGGCTGGATCAGGCTTGGAGCAGTGGAGGTGGTGAGAATGTGGGGGGTCAGATTCTGAATATATTTAGTTTATCTCAATGGATGTGGGATGTGGAAGAAATAGAAGAGTAAAAATGACTCCAATGTTTTGGCTGGAGCAACTGGAAGAGTGAGGCTGCCATCAACTGAGATCAGGCAAGACATCAGTGGAGGCAGTGTGGGAGGGAAGACCAGGTGCTCCTGTTAGGTTTGAGATGTCCAGGGTGTCCCAGAGTAGACGTTGAGTAGGCAAATGTATATAAGAGGTCCAGAATGCAGATATAAATTTAGAGTCACCAGTGTTTTAAAGATATTGAAAGAAGCAGAACTGACAGAGATCACCAAGAAAATGAGTAGGACACAATACACATTCTAAGATTCAGGAGATGAGGGGAAAACAGGTAGAAAGAAACAGGAGAATGTGATTGCCTAGAAATCAAGGGGCAATAAGGTTCCCAGGAGGAGATAATGTGGGAATCGCTGCTGCTGAGTCACGTAAAATGAAACTAGGAACTGAGCGCGGATTTAGCAACAGACTGGATGGTTGAGCGTGGATGGTTTATGACCATCTTTTCCAAGATCTCGTATGCATTGTGCAGAGCCATGGAGAGGATGAAGGTGCTTTGGGGAAAGCGAGGCATTTCCCGGAGTTAGTCCAGATCACTGGGGGATCCAGGTGGATCTAACAAGACAGGCTGTGAATGGCTCCCGATAAGTCTACTTCTTCCCCCCCACTCCCAACACACACACACACACACATGCTCAACACACACACACGCTCACTGTGCAGCTCTGGTTGCCCTTTCAGATCTATGTGGAAACACGATTCACATGTTGTTAATCATGTCAGTGCCACACAGGTTTTCAGGATCCTTCTCCATGAGAGCTAAAGCATCATGTATTAAAAATTGGAAAGATTAATCCCAATGGCCTGAGGATTCTGATGGGCTTGGTTCTTTTCTTTGCCTCCAATCACTGGAAAGTCATCACTCAAGACTCATCATATTTACCAAACATTGTGCCAGGTCCCTGCTCTAATCACTGGGGATGGAAGAACAAGTTAAAAAGTCACAGCCCTGCCCTGAAGATCCTCGGAGTCCATCCGAGGCGATAGATAGCCAAAATCCACCAAAAGGAACACCCCTGTTATGCAGGTGGCAAAGACCTCCCCT
The DNA here is from genome assembly GCA_031878705.1 of Tapirus indicus. Taxonomy (NCBI): domain Eukaryota; kingdom Metazoa; phylum Chordata; class Mammalia; order Perissodactyla; family Tapiridae; genus Tapirus; species Tapirus indicus. The sequence goes on from CM062920.1 coordinate 16,877,291, forward strand.
CAGCCAATCAGCAGCACACAGAGCTGGGAGAAGCTGCCAGAGGATAATGGTCACCAGTTACCACCACCCACATTTCTCAGATTTATGGCCTTGACACAATGGTCACAGGCCCCTTTGCAGGCTGTTTCTCCTCATACAGGTCACTCGAAATGTCTTACATTTTGAGATGGGATTTAGCACATGGAAAAAAGCAAGAAAGTATCACTCTTCCTCCCTGAAAATCAGGGGCAGCTTACATTTGGTGCTCTGCCATCGGTGACCAACTACAGTGACAAATTTGTTTCTTTTTTTCCTTTTCCAAGTGCAAATGCCACTTCTAGATCTGGTGTTTTACATGCTCTGAACCTTTCAGACAAAACCTTCAGAAGATAAAAATAAGCTCAAGTATCCACTCAAACACCAACTTCTAGCAAAATTAAGGGAGATAAGGCAGATTATAGAGGGATGGGAAGATTAATTCAAAGAAGTGGCCCCTGTGACTCCCAAATACGCTAGTTTCAACAGTAAGTCCAGGCCAGTTGCCTTTTCTCCATAAACCTGCATCCTCAGATGAAGGAGCAGTTTCACTGAATGCTTGAAAGACTCTCTCCCTCACAAGCACACAGAATGATTTTTTTTTTTTTTGTGGGGAAGACAAGCCCTGAGCTAACATCCGTTGCTAATCCTCCTCTTTTTGCTGAGGAAGACTGGCCCTGGGCTAACATCCGTGCCCATCTTCCTCCACTTTATATGGGACGCCGCCACAGCATGGCTGACAAGCAGTGCGTCGGCGGGCACCCGGGATCCGAACCCGCGAACCCCGGGCTGCCAAGCGCGAACTAAACCACTGCACCACCGGGTCAGCCCCCACACAGAATGTCCTTGACTAAATTAAACACTCTATGGAGAGAAGGAAATGAAAATAAGGAGTTCACAAAATTATTAAAATTTAGTAAAAAAAAACCAAATATGAACCTTTCTTTAGAAAAAGTAAGAATAAAGAATTAGTTTAGGGGCTGTGTGGAAAGAAGGTACTGCAGGCTCAAGAGAGATGAGTTTAGCCGAAAGAGGAGATGCTTGAAAAATCAAAACGTAATCAAAATTGCCCTGCACTTCTTCTTAGCAAAATAGAGAGGCTGACCCAATAGGAAGCCGGGATCCAAAGAAGAGCAGGAAGCAATGGAAAGTGTCCTGCCAGGCAGTGAGGAAAAATGAGCTAGGGTTCAAACAGAAGGAGAACCAGGAGTGTCTGATAAGAGAGTCCACAGTCAATAATAAGAGTCCCATTAAATGTGTCAGAAGCAGAAAGAGCCTTAAACTGCTCTGGTCAAAGGGCTCAGGCATGGGAAATGCAACGGCAGGCTGACTGAGTGAGTCCTTTGTCTCTGTTTTTACCGAGGAAGACTTTGGGGAGATCTGACTCCCCAGTTGCTTTTGAAGCAGACAGATCCAAGAGAGTGTATCACATGCAGCAAAGGAAGTGCACAGAATGTTCTTGCCTGAACTGACAAATGAGCTGTGGATGAAGTGCAGAAACAGGATGGCCCCAGCTGCATGTTATGAAAGAATTCACAGGTGACATGGGACAAGCATTGGCCCAAACTGGTCATTGGTCACTGCCAATGGCATCAGGGATGGGCCTGGCCAACCACCAGCCAGCCCTCCATTTGTAAGAAGGGCTCCAAAGGAGATCATAGGGTCTGCAGTCCTGTGAGACTCGGGCTGGGACTGGGAGGGTGACGTGAATCTATTTCAGAAGTTAACCCCAAATCTGGACCCTGGAGTCTTATTGTGCAGAAGCCTCGCTGTCACATCTCAGGTTCACCCAGACCATACATTTCATGTTTATGACATTCCTTGACCCTTTAATTGAGTTACTGACTCAGTCATGCTCAAGGTTTTCTTCCTACTCATTTTGTTTTTCTTATTTGATAGGGGCATTTTCTCCCAACAATTAAGCATCTCAGATTCCAAAATGTGAGAATGAGTTAAAGCTTTTTTTTTCCCTAGGATAATTATTAAGTTCTAATGCATTATCTTTGTGTATTAAAAATGATTTCCTAATGTCTTAATTGATTTTGGGGTCAAAATAATTCTTTCCCTAGTTTTAATCATAATCTATTTTGGGATATAATAAATGATATAATAGTTTAGTATGTTACAATATTTTATTTAAAAAGTCAAAAGTATTTATCAGTAGTTTTTTTTTTTTTTTTTTTTGGTGAGGAAGACCAGCCCTGAGCTAACATCCGTTGCTAATCCTCCTCTTTTTGCTGAGGAAGACTGGCCCTGGGCTAACATCTGTGCTCATCTTCCTCCACTTTATATGGGACGCCGCCACGGCATGGCTGACAGGCAGTGCGTCGGCGGGCACCTGGGATCCGAACCAGCGAAACCCGGGCTGCCAAGCGCGGACTAAACTGCTACGCCACCGGGCCGGCCCCATTTATCAGTAGTTTTAAAGAAAAATAATATCAAAACACACATACATTCAAAATTCAGTAGATTTATTGCAGCAAAATGTTTGAAAAGGTTATAAAATATGAGACTTGGATTTCAGAGTTCAGCAAATCTCATCTAAAAGGGAAACTGTTGCTTCTGCAGGTGGAAACCATGCCTGGGACAGCCTTGTTCTGAGGCTACCTCTCACCCACCCTAGGAGCTGGGGTGCAGGTCACAGCTGAGTCTCCTCTACCTTGGCTCAGGTGACAGCCCTAGCAAGTCTCCTGGAAGATAAATGGCCCCTCTAGTTAGGGGGACTTTCATATCTGAACTTTCTAAGGAGGTCCATAGAAAGAGGAGCCCATCTGCCTTCCTCCCAGTAACTCATGCTGGGCAGGGTGGGGGAGCTTCCCCAGTCGTTCCACCTGGTTTGTGGGCGGTCGGCGGGGGGGAAGGTCTTCGCAGTGACCTCTCAGAGACATGTGGCTGCCCCAACCTGAACAGTGTGCATCTGAAGCTTAGTAGCCTCTTCTACCATCTTGGGCATTGCTTTTTCTAGGACAAATATCCACCAGTTGATGGACATTTGGGTTGTTTCTGCATTTTGGCTGATGTAAACAGTCCTGCTAAGAATATTCACATGCAAGTTTCTGTGTGGACATATGTTTGCATTTCCCTTGGGTATATACCTAGAAGTGGAATTGCTGGATCATAGAGTAATGCTAACTTCTTCTATTCTTTCTAGAATAGCATTTCCAAGCCAAATCATCCTTGGACTAACCACCTGCAATCTAAACCACAGACCCCAGCTGTGAGGAAAACAAGGCGGAATAAGGAATAGTAAGGAGCCTAGGGCCCCAGCCCAGGGCAGTAGGAATTGGCAAAAATAGAGAAAGGCTATGGTTAGGGCCTTATAGATGCTGCAGAGAGAAGCGGGTTCCTATTCTGGCTCTGCCATCTGCTTACTATGTGACCTTGGGTTAAGGTTACCTAACTTCTTTGGGCCTCAAAATCTTCAACTGTAAAACAGGAATATTAATCCTTATGTTATGAATTTTTCAAATGTTCTGAGGATGTGCCCTGTGTTGCTCCTTCCAACTCGATCCAGTCTGCCAGGCCAGGGGACTTGGAACCACCTCAAAGTCTCCTTCTGGGTCCATCCCTGTTCATATATGCAAATCAATCCCTGGGCATAATTTCCCAAGGCAAATGTGAAAAGCACGATCCAGTGACAGCCTTGGGTATTTACTTGATAAATATCTTTGAGGGGATAAATAAACATGTCAACCCAGTCAAGGTGGAGGCGATGGATAAGAATGGGTTTGGAGAAAGGGAAGGCTAACAGCGGGGCTCCCCAGAGGTTGGTGTGATAAATGCTCCAGAAGAGAGATGATTTCCTATAACATCTCAAGATGACCTGAAGTTTTTCTGGGAAGTAATCTAGAAAGTAAATGACGAGGTGCCTTGTCCTTGAGGACAAGAGGACTTTGTGACTCTGCTGAAAAGACGAGCTGTGGCCGCCCATCTGATGGTGTGACTCGGGCCCAGGAGTCATGGATGCTCCATTGGCTCTGCCCTGGCCTTTCTCCTGGTCTTGTCACCCATATCTCCTTACACCTAATATCCTGTCCCAACTCCCTTGTTCTCTTCTGGGCCTCTTCACTTCAAACTGCACTCCAGCCACATTAATCTTTCCAAAGCTTGATCCACTCACGTTTCTCTGATGGTCAAAAGCCTTCAATGGCTCCCTGTTGGAAAAAGTCCCAACTCCATCTCTAACAATGAACAACATGGCAGCCACTGGCCAGTTCAGGCTGCCTCCCACTGCTGCCTTTCCTGAACCCTCTTCTCTCGTCTAACTGCTCCACTCACCGTGTCCCAGCAGAGCTCAGCTTTTGGGATCTCTGCCTGTAGGACTACCCCCTCTGGCCACCTCTCTTCATAACCCCACCAGCCTTCAGAGGCACAGATCAGACCACACACTGCCCTGGCTTAGCCCTGCCAGACCTCACCCATAAGAGTGCCCCTTCCCTCCTTCCAACACAAAGCCCTGTTTTAATAACTCTTATTGGGCTATAATTGCCACCTTGGGACACAGAGCACTATTATCTAACTTTCCATGGGCTCATCTCTGCTCCCCACCACTGGGATAAAATCTTTAGGGAAGAAGTCATGTTTTTAGCTTCTTCCAACTGTGTTAGTACATAATAGATGTTCAGTAAAAGTTTGTACTGGAATGATTGCAGGCTTTTCTCTAAAAACATCAGAAGTAAAAGGGGTCAGAGAATCACGTAGCTGCACCTAACGTGGACATTGGCCTTCAAAGTAGAAATATGGGGGCGGGGGGCGGCAGGGCGGCAGCGTTGTGATTCTGCAGCCTGCACCTGGGGAAGAATATGGAGCGGGTCTGAATATAGCAGTCCTGGGGGCTATGGGGACAGGAGTGCTTCTACATGGCACACAGGCAGAAACCGGAGGCTGTGGCCATCCCCATCTCACTGGGATGTTTCAGCTGAAATGTGACCCTAACGTTAGTGATTTTCTAACTGTTCTTCTTTTTAAGCTGTGGAATCCTTTATTCCAACAAAATTTTCTTTGGAGCATAAAGTGAGAAACAGCACAATTCAGAGCTGCTCTGGGGGAATCAGAAGCGGGAATTCCAGAGCCCTGAAGCCAGTGCATTTCCTGTCTCCCCAGTCCAGACTCAGAAGGCTCAAGGAGAGGCCCAAAAGTGCTGGGCAGCCTCCAGGAGTCCCTTGAGGCCTCAGATTAAATTATGCAAGTTCCTAAAAGGCACAGGTAATGAGGCTGGGAGTGAGGAGTTGAGGGGGTGGGTTATCTTTTTCCTTATATGAAACACATTCTTAGAGAAAACCCAAAATCTATATTTAAATGTCAGCTAAAGACTTCACGCCCACTAGTACTGACGACAAAGAAGAACAGTTTGCACACAGATGAATTGTGCAAATGATGAATTGTGTTTCCTCTGACATTTCTAGCCTAGAAGATAACTTTGTCGAGAAGGTACTGCTTAGATACCAGGTTCTCCCTCTGTTGATGAAAACTCATTTCATTGCACAAATATGCTTGAATTTTACATTAGGAAGCCTGACTCATTAAGTATTTTTGATGCAGTAACACTTCTTGTCAAAGTAGATTAAACAAATAAGCAATTAGTTTGGAAACTAGGTATGAATACAAAAGCAGAATTAATTATTTTTCTAATTGTTCTCCCCTATTGCGGACATTGGCTTCTTTGCTTTTGCTCTGGGCTGTGCCTTGAGATGACCCTGAGACCCCCTTCCAATCTCCCTTTCCAGCCTGGAGTCACCTGGGGACAGAGGACTGCTTTGGGTGGGTGGCATCAGTTCGAGCTATTGTAGAATATTGGCTGGGTACCATATGGGCTTAGTGAAGTGGGAATGGGGAAGATAGTGAGGGCTTCCGGCCTGGGTGGCTGAGTCATTCCCACACCCCCAGACAGGTGCCTCCTTCATGGGTCCATCCACTAAGGGTTTGGTTCCAAGCCAGGGTGGGTGTGACAGCTGTGGACTGGCGGTTGGGGGCTGCTCTGGGGATTTGGGTTTATAGCAGAAGCCTTCATTTCTGATATTACCTCTGAAGTAGTGGGGGTTCTTTATTGGGATCATCCACCTGACCCAGCTAGTTCTCAAATGTGCTCCCAGATCAGCATCCCCTGGGAACTGATAAGACATGCAGAATCTTGATCCCCACCCAGACCCACTGAGTCAGAAACTCTGGGGTGGGGCCCAGCAATCCGTATTTTAACAAGCCCTCCAGGAGATTCGGATGCATGCTCAAGTTTGAGAACTGTTTGTCTAGAAATCTAGAAATCAGAATGCTAAACTTAGAAAGGACATCTAAGGTCATTCAGTTTTCTGTCAACTCTTACGATTTACGGATTAAAGCAGAAAAAGTGAGCGGGAAAGTGACTTCCCCAGTCCTCTATGGGCTGATCGGGCCTGAAACAGCTGGGCCCCTGTCCCTGAGACCCTGTCTCTCCTCTCCCCAACTCACGCACCCAGCATTTTCAGAGCCATTGAGGATGCCCAGCACAGGGGGCAGGAAGGGTCACATCACTCATGGAGGGGTGCTGCCCTCGGGGAGATCAGAGGTCCCCACAGAAGTGGAAGTGGGCGTGGGCAGAGCCCAGGGCCAGAAGGAGGAGGCATCCTGGCTAGTGGTGTCCTGAGGGCCCCTCTGCCTCCTAGATCACCCTGCCTGGCTTCTGGGGTAACCAGAAGGTACACCAGGAAGCGGCTGTTTACTGTGAAAAAGACAGCAAACCTAACCGCTGTGGCCCTGTGGTGGCAGGAGGCTGTGAAGGGACATGTGACTTGGGGGGGGGACTTGTCGGGAAATGCCTGTCCTAGGCAGGCGCCCCAGGGTGGATTTGAGGGCTGCTGAGGACAGATCTGTCAGGACTCAGGAGGCAGGCAGCTGGGGCAGCCGCTCAGCTCCGCCTCCCGCAGGCTGTCAGCGTTTCCTGGGTGAGAATAAAGAGAAGGCAGCTCTGGTTGTTGAATGTTTGATCACAGAGGCACTTCACTAGAAACATTGGCACGGGAGAGGCCACAGGAGACAGCAAGGGACACCCTGCAGTGGGCTGTCTCCGGGAGACGCCTCTGCCCTGCAGCCCTCTCAAGTGTGACGGTTTATGATTTTACGCCCCACGCATCTCAGGATCAGGAAGTGGGCTGTGTCCTGGTTGTTTCATGTCACCTCTTCCACACCATTGCTCATCATCTCCTACACCCTCACTGAAAATGCCATTCAGCTGGGCCGCCCTCCAAGTGGTGGGACCACCGTGTACACCCTCCCACCATCACTCCCAACTCATTGAAGACTCGGGCTTCCATCTCCATCGTCTTATCTACCCGACCCTTGCCCTCCTGGGGATGACTTCAACGTCCACCTGAATAGCACACTCTCAGTTCCCCGGACCCACAGTTCTTCCAGGTCTGCCCATTCCCATGGCACACTGGATTTTGCCTCACCTGAGGTTTTCAAAGCCACTAATTCAAGTATTCTGCTTCCTCACGGCAACCTCTGACGAGGCCACTGCAACTCTTGTTGGCTGCATCTGGCCCTCACGGCCTTGACTTCCACCCAATGTATCAGCCCTCTCCTTACTCGTACCCCTCACTACCCGGCTTAGGCTCCATGCTGCAACAGCATAATTGACAACAGTCCCCTGATCCTCGGTGTGAGTTACCGTTATCTTTTCATGGGATACAGCCAGCAAAACTCAACCCGAGAGAGATCCACGATCAACTTCCTGTAAGGTCCACTCTCCGGCAGCCATGTACTGCTGAGAAAGGCACATAACAGGGCAAATGGATCGCTTTGTAAATACGTGATCACCAACTTCAAATGAGCCCTCAGCACTTTCCGGAAATGCTGCATTTCTCTGGTGAATTCCATCTTCCATTCTCTGCAAAGGCACTGCCAAACTTTTTCCATTCTCTTCAAGCCTTCCACCCCAATTCTTCTCCTTTCACTCTCAGCAACCAAGCTTATCTCCCACCACACAGAGAAAATAGAAGCCTGATATCCAAGAGCATAAATAAACCTCGATGTGGGTACTCAGAATCTCCACAAATCACACATGCGCAGAACTGAACCCACCTCCCCTCGCCGCCCTCCCTGAACACATTTGCAAACCATCGCTCGTCCTCCTGCTTGCTTTCTTTGTTCTCAATGTCAGCTGCCTGCGAGACCCCCTTGGAAAACTGCTCACTAAGCCAGATTTCCAGTCCCTTCCCTGAGGGCCTGTGGCCCTGTGAGAACACGGTTCTCCTGTGCTCCCTCAGGCAGAGACCCGCTGAACGCAACACCCGAGAGCCCTGTCACCTCCGCAAGAGTCTCAAGGCTGCCTGTTTGTGCTCAAACCTCACCACGTCCCTCCTGTGAAGCCACCCTCCTCACCCTCCCACTCCTTGTCCTGGGCCCTCACTCCCTTCCAGGGCATCAGATGAGACACAAGGAGGCCCTGTCTCCACCGCCTCCCTGAATACCCACCTCCTCACAAGCCTCCCTCCCCACGTGCAAAACCACTCCTGCAAACGAATGCCAGCCTGCTGGTTTTTGAGGCACCACCAGACTGTGAACGTTACGTAAGGCCAGCCAGGACATCGTGGAACAGGGGACACTGTGCTGAGGTGCAGGGGACACTGGAGGAGCGAGACCTGGTCTTTTCCCTCGGGAGCCCTAAGTCTATCAGGAGAAATATGGTCTATGCACACAAAAAACGAATGCACCTTTGAGAACTCACAGTGTCATCCTTATAACTAGTACAGCTCAGAGAAGACAACACACACATCAGGATTTTCTATGGGGCGGATAGGCTCACAGGGGTGCGAATGGGCCTTTGTTCCCCTGAGCTCTTCTGGAAAGATAAAGCATTTGCTCTGTCCCTCAAAAAACAAAAGTAAAAGAAAGAAATGCACACACATACATTTTAAAATCCTAGGGCTCAGTTCTACAGCTGATGTTGTCCTGTAGCTCAGCTCTCAGAAGAAAACTAATCCCAAGGCCTGGGAGGGTGGCAGACAGTCTCCCTTGCACTGGAAAATATTTGTGGTCCGGTGAGGCCTTTATTTACCCAGAATATTTAATGTGCCTTTTTTCCCTATCTTTCACATCCGCTCAGAGAAGATGTTAATTTTCTGAAATTAAACACTTAGCTTGATTACTGTTTTGTTAATTGCTGCATTCAAAAACCCCTGGTGCTCCTGCCTGTTTAACATGGATGGTGCTGTGAAAATGATAGGCACGGAATTGGCATGCAGGTGGACAGACAACGGCATTGGAGTGCCATCCCACCTACCCCCAACTGGGCTGGCTCAACAGCTGGGCCCTGCCTGTCAGGGAGGGGGGCAGCCCAGGTCACAGCAGAGTGCCTCCCACAGGGCCATGTTTGGGGAGGACGGTGCACCCAGGAAGTCCCAGGTCTCACCGACATCTGGGAGAAGTAACTCCAATCGCAGTGCCCGCCCAAAGACGCCTGAGGAAGGAAAGACCACAGAGAGAGCTCAGACTGCACCATTTCCTGATGCCGGAGATTAGATGGAGAAAGACTGAGGCATTCATTCATACATTTAGCTGATCATTTATTAAGCGATTCAATGAACATTTATTGGATGTTATTTCAGGCACCTGGCTAGACACTGGGGAACAATAGCCAATAAGATAGATCCGGGGCATGCTCGCCTGGAAATTACAGTCAGCTCATGGAGCTGACATTTGTGGAGAAGTGAGGAGTGACCACGTCACCAAGACTCCTCCTCTCTCCACCCCCTTTGCTGGGGCCACGAGGCAAACAGCAACATCTCATAATCCAACTAGAGGTTCTCTCTGCAACGAGGGTTAGAACAGTCTCATTTGGACTCTGAGCAGGGTAAGGACCTACTACAGTCTCACTGCCAGCAGGCCAGTTTTCACTTCACAAGCCACCTACTCGGAGTGCCCAGCCCACAGTGGAGTAAAATGAGCAAATGGGTCCCCAGGTCCCACGGGGCCCTCTTGTCATCCTCACAGCCATGCATTCTCAGCTGTTCTCCAGGTGTTAGCAGCATTGCTAGGTACTGCTCAGGACCTGGAATGGGGAGAATGCCCACACCCAACCACTGTGTGGCCCAGCAGGCAATATCTGTCCACAAGAAGTTCAAATTGGTCAATTGGTGAACAATGAAATATCCCACCCAACACTGTCACTGCATAGCAACAACCACCACAGATGGAAATGCTCTCCAGCAACTGCATGTGGTTACATCCTAACTTTTGGGAAGTGAGAGCTGGCACCACAGCAGGTTGTGGTACTAAGAGCCCGGCTGAGGGTCCCTCAAGGTGCCTCACAGGTAGTCACCTGCTCATCTGTGACTTTTGGGGCCTCCAACCTCCATCTCAGGGAGTACCATTACTAGAATGTGAGCCATTCAAATCACGATTTTGTCTGTGCTGTTAGCTCCTATGTTTCTGGTGCCTGGAGCTGTGTATGACCACAGAAGGCCTTGATAAATATGTTGAGTAGGTGGAGGGGAGCCCCTAGAAGCAGGAACCAGTGAGTCAGCACATGGAAAGCAGTCACAAAGGCTGCATTGAATGAGTGAGTACCTTTCCAAAGCTAAAGTGCTGAAACAAACAAATCAACGAACCCTTTGAGTGCGACTGACTCTCACTGTGTTCCTCTGAGTGGAGCTGGGCTTGTAGCATCATCCTAAGGTCATTCCCTTAAGTTTCCTTCTAGGAGCCATGAGGAGGAAGATATCTGTTCACCTGGCTGACCTGGAGGGATCACCTGGCCACCTGTAGACCACTAGGACATATTCGATCACCACACACCAGCCAAACATTTATATACTAATGCTCATGTGTGGAGGCTCAAGGACCCTGGCAAATATTTATCAAGGCTCTCCATGCCTAGCACTGCATGGTCCCTCCCTCACGAAGCTGGGGTAAGTGAGAAGGTCTGACTCTCTGAAGAGCTCACCATCTAGTGGAGGGTCCCAAGGCTGCCGGGGGTGGAAGCCACGACTTTGGTCACGGGCAGTGCTACATGCTGACGTGCTCAGCTCAACAGACAATACACCACTGATTGCAAATGGCCAGGACCTTTCTTAGGACACTTGGAAGTTCTTTCTCAATGCCAGAAAGAATAAAAACAACATTTTTGGAATTAACATTGAGAAGAAAGCAATGAAATGGACTATGCAATTGAATTAAGAACAGTGAAAATTTTGTTTACTTAAGGTTTTTAAACTTTTCTTTATTAATTTCCATGAAAGTTTTCCTTAAAGTCATTCCAGTCTTTTTAAAGTTCTGACTCAATCTTTTCTCTTCTCTGGAGCAAATTTCGTCTGCTATTTCCAATGAGATCAGCCCTTAAAAATGAACTAGTTTCAGCATATGGATCTTAACACTCTAAATTTTTATAGGCAGCAGTGTAATATTGTTTTAATATTTAATTTTGAGATTTACATAATATCTTTCCTCCAAAGAGCTCAATATATTGCAATATCATAAAATTCCTTTTCATATTCAAAGATTATTCTTTATGCATGCAAACACTATATTTAACCAAGGAATAATGCAAATTAGGTGATGTGTTCAGAGGAATTGGTGGGCTAGGTAATTCTTTTGTAGAAAAAGTAGCAGCTCTAAGTGACTTTAATAGTCTAAGAATTTCAAAATTGGACAAACTATAGGGGCTTGTGACTGTTAACAGAAGTAATGTAGTATTTTGTAAACAAAATGAAGTAATGGATTGTGTCTGTGTTGTGGGCATGGTGAATACGTCATTATTCCAATCGGAACAGCAGACCATACACGAACTGTGTGTAATATAAATGTCAGATATAAATGCTGCTGATGACATCATGAAAGTAAGGGGAAAAGTGTTGCTTCTCCAAACACACAATGAGGAGATACAGAAGGACTCCTCAGAGCGGCAAGATCAGCCTGTGCCAGGTACACAGGTTCTGGCTCCACCTGCCCTCATCGTTAACTCACTGGGATGCAGACTGTGCTGCTCTCCCTTCTTGCCTACCCCTTCCTTGAAGAATGCACAAACCAATACCTATCATCTATCTGATATGAATGACATCACCCCAAACAAAGAGACTGAGGGGACTTGGAAGGAAACAGCGTAGAAAGAAAAGGTCCAGCAAATTGCTGTCTGACTCAGGACATATTCTCAGAAATGATGCTCATCTCCCAGTTCACAGCATGGCTTACAAAGTGATTTTCTATCCCCTGTCTCACTGTCTTGTCATGACAGTACTAGGAAGCAGGTGTCATTACTCCCATTTTGCAGTTGAGAAAGGAGGAATCATGGCTGTTCAATGAACTTGCATGAGTCACATGGGGAGCAGAGAGAGGGACCAGCCCCAGGACTCCTCCTCTGCACTTCTGCCACCATGAGCCCAAAAGGGGAGGAAGGTGACTGCCCCACGGTGGAATGAGATTGCAGTAACAGCACGCTCACCTTTCAAGCTTGGGTCAATCGGATTAGCCCTCTGAATCAGAGGTTGCAAACCACAGCCAATAGGCCAAATCTAGAATTGGATTTGTTTGGCTCTCAAGTGCTTTAAAATTTTCTAATTAGTTATCAACATTTTAAATCTGGATTTTCAGTTTATAAGATCTGGCAGCACTGGGTATGGCACCACTTGCTGGAGCTGAGTAGGGGCCGACCCTGTTCTCTTCAGTTCCCTGCAGTCCGCACCACTCCCTATGGCCTGATACCTGGCCCTGCTTTGCTCTTCTCCATTACCTGCCTGGCGTCATGGGTCTTTGAGTTAGTTCTCTCTGGCTTAGACGGTCCCAAATTTACTGACTTTATTTTATCTTGCTACAAGTTGATTTTATAGATGTGGTGGTCTGATTTGTCCTATTTATTTTCTCCAAGATTTCCTCTGAGGTCCCGTTCTCCAACTCTGACACTCTGAGTCTAGCTGGCAGAAAAGAGAAGTAAAGTTTGTCATTCACTTTAATTCTCTCTGACAGCCAGATGATCTGGCCATCAGTCTGAATCTGGGGCCAGGTGTCAGAGAGTGACTGCAGGAGTTAGTGGTGATAACAATCTCTCTGCAGATCGCTTGGCCACTGGAACAGAGAGAGTTCCACCTGATCTGGTCTATTTTAAACCCAAGGCAGCTGTATTCAGTACAAGGCTGCATCCCTGAAGACCTCGCGTAAATCTGAGCTTGCATAATTCATGACCAACCCTGACCAAATATGATGGACATTTTTTGACAGCTAAAGTGGCCCAGCTATGTGGCAACAGCTTAGAGAGAGCTTATAACTTACACAGCTCACCATAATATGATTTTTGATCAGTCTGAGGATAAAATGGCCGCAAATCTGAGTTTGAAACTCAGAAACATCATTTCCTGGCTGTGAGATGCTGAGCAAATTCCAAAAGCACTCTGACCCCAGTTTCTTCACCTGACCCACCTCATCTTTGTAAAGAACTCGGTAGGGGCTTGGCACATTGGAGGTGCTCAAAAATGGTAGTTCTCTGCCACTGCCTATGGACTGGGCAAAGATCGTATTCTGATACTTTCCAAGTGATAAAAGATTCTTGAGGAATTTGACTATATACATGACTGGGGTCATCACAGAAGGAGATGGAAGATCTCTGGATCTCAGGACTCAACAGACCCTTCTGTGTTTCCCCAGTCATGCTTGCCTCTGGGGGAAGAACTGTATCTACTGTGTGCCCAATGGACCAAAAGATGATTACACAATCTCCTATGGTCACTTCTTAGATCACAACTCTAAGGTCAAGAAATGCCTACTGGTGACTTTCTCTGATGAACTGATGCCAACCATAACCATTTCTACTGGTACTTAAATCAGCTAAGAGGAGCTGCCTGCCTCCACTGGGCAGGGCTCATGAAAGCAGCACGATGTAACATCGTGTGGCACATCTGGGCAGCCCAGAGAAAGAAGAGCAAGACAATCCTGCGTCTGCTGAACAGTAGCAGTTGCACGCCCAACCATTGATGCGGACCATAGTTCCTAAACAAAGGAGGAGCGCCCCAGAACAGGAAGCAGCCGCCCAAGACAGTCTGATGTTCACGAGCATCAGACTTCAGATCAAATTCAAAACCAACTTGTTCAAACCCTTGTCTCGGGTGACCCTTACATCCATTGTCAGGATCCAATTCACCTTGGGAACAACTTGGACCCCTCAGCAAACACACACTCATCTCCCATCTGCATCCGGAGGCAGAGGAAAGCCTTTTATGGTTCAGTGTCACAGATAAAATTGTAGAAGGGTAACAGAGCCTGCACAGTGAGGTCCCTCCTCTCAGCAGGATGGCATCGGCTGGCTCCGAATAACCCCTCCATGCTTGGAGACTATGAAATCGGGAGCCCAGGGGGACTGTCCACCTTTGAGAGCAGGAAACAGGAAGGCAGAAAGAGAGAGGCCATCTCCTCCTGGTTCTCATCTAATCCTAGATTCTCCAAACCCCTTTAAACCTCTGCTTCCTTATCTGAAAAATGGGAACAACAATGCCCGAGTCATAGGGTAATTATGAGGATCAAATGAGTCCACGTATTCCAAAGTTCTTTGTCAACTCAAACGAAACACAAACATGAGGCGTTAACTATAATAATTATTACTCACCTACTCCTCACTGGGGACCCACTCAACGGTGCCCAGCTATTTCAGTTTGGGCAGTTCCAGATCCAGAATAGGCACTCGATAAACACTTAAGAGTTGATTGAATGATTGATTCCAGGACTGCTCTTGGTCAAATTCTTTACCAGCCACCTACCAAGCCATCACCCAAAGAGTAGGACACTGGTGGCCACATCATGCCATGAGGTCAGGGTGGGTAGGCTGACCTGGATCTCCCCCAGAGTGGAAGAGCTCAGGGGTGCTCTGGAAAGGGGTTGGGCCTGACAAGATTTATTAGTGATACCTGGGCCCAATCTACCACATCCTTTAATGGATCTGAGTCATTAGAGTTTTTATGATGCCTGCTCTTTAGTCTCTCTTTCATCTCTTATACAATGTAGCTTCTGTTCATGTTTCTAAACTGTTCTTGCAGAGGGACAGTCTCAAGGGTTTATTTTGAAGGTTCTCATCTTTTTTAAAAAAATTATCTATTGGTTGAGAATAATTTGCATTCTCATGTGGATTCACCAAAGCAGTGTGATAACACCATGTTCCTCAGAGCCCTGCAGCCCACAGATCAGGAACCACTGGTCCACTGACATTTGTTTTATAATAACCATGTGCCACCAAAAAGCAGCTGTACCCTTCTCTCATTGATTATAAACTTTCTGGCACCTCAACTCCAGAATTCCCAAAGAGAAATCATAGATTGGAAGGTGACAATGGGACTGGGACTACAAAACAGGGAAGATTAACGATAAAGAGCCTATCAGAGGAGGAACAAAGGGCAAGAAAAATGTGCTCCTGGAGGAGCAAATGGTGAGGATAAAAATAAATATTTTGAATGTTGGTAATGCAGGGCCCTTGCAGAAGCCGCAGTCCCTCAGCTCCTCTGCAGCCAGGGAAGGTGCAGATGGCAAGACAAGCAGATGGGCAGGTTCGGGAATAGCAGGGTAAGGGAAGGGAGGGGCAGAAATCAAAGCAAACTGATATAAGTGGCAGGTTTGTTCGCACATGCTTAGAGAGACAGAAAAGACAGCCAAGCCCAGCATAACATGACAGCCTGGCAGGATTATTATTCCCAGAAGCTGGGACACTAAAATATTTCAGCCAGTTTTCTGCCTTAAACTCTCCGAGGGAAATACTGCTAACAAAGGCTGCCCGTGTCACATGCTCAACATGATGCAGAAATTACCATTTCCTTTTCTTCGGGTAAGACAGACTGTCACAACCTTTGTCTCCGTGGTGCCAGTGCTGTGGTCACCAGCTGGAGGCTTCCACACTTCCACTCTTATTTTCTCACTACACACGTATGCATGTAAACACGTGACCATACACATACATACAAACATGCACACATGAACACACACGCTCCCAGCAACAACGCAGCCATCTGGACAGCCATGGTCTCCTACGACACCTTTTTTTCTTCTCAGTTCTGACAGCTTAAACCCAAGAATCATCTGCCATCAAAGATGCCTGGTATTAAAAGAGGCAGAACGAGCTGAGGATGGGGAGGTGGGGAGTAGGAAAACATCAATGGAGTAGGAGAGAGGTCAAGAAGGAAAGCTACACGGAGGGAGAGAAAGCAAAGCAAGATGCTTGGCTCCTGCTCTTCCACTAACAAGCTGTCCTTTTAGAATCCGTTGATTGAGAAAAATCCATAATTCCAAATAAGACCATGGTCCATTGCCTATGACCCCCATTGCCTACAGACACGATGTTCACTTCCCCTCTGCAGGCTTGCACCATCACCCCAGGGGAGAGATTGCTCACTTCTCTCTAAATCCCTTGGTATTTATGGCATGTGTACAGCACATGATGCTTAGAATACACTACCTTACAGCTTTGTACTTTGTGTTTATTTCCTGTAAATTTTTCACTTAATGAGTTTCAGGGGAGGAACAATGGTGTCCCAGCATCACCATATCCCTCACAGTGTCTAATCCACAACTTGGCACACAGTAGATGCCATATAACTTTCTCTTAATAAAGAGTGAATGAATAAATAAATGAGTGAGTGAGTGCATGAATGGACTGGTTAAATGGATATAAAAACAAAAGAACTGTTGCAAAAGGTGTGCAAAGTAATAAAGAGAAAAGATCAGGAGAGTAAAAGATACAGAAATAAAGAGAAGAGAAGAAAATGTGTTCTGAGCTGTGCATGCCACAGGATGTAGTGGCTATCAGGAGTGATCTATTGCCAACTATCTGAGTTCTCTATAACAGTGTAGCATTCATCTGAGCAAGCTATAAAGAAGAATGAGCTCTTGAATTACACAGGTTTAATTGAAAAATCATCCATGAAGGCAATACTGACTTTATCGCATGATTTCTGGGAAGTTTCTTTCATTGGGTTTTCTAATAAAGCAGCACTGATGTCCTCAAGATCGTGCAGTGCTTCCATCAATCCACCCACCCACCCATCCATCCCTCTGTCCATCCATCCACCCACCCACCCATCTGACTGTCTGTCCAACCATCTTTCCAATGGCAATTGTTGGGTCCCAGCTGGATGCAGAGCACTGGGTCCTACTCTGGCTTGGATATACATCTTTGCTTTTGTGCTGGGAACAAGAAAATCCCCCAGAATCCAGCTCACTCTTGGAGGTGAAACACTACACCTATGTCCCCTATGGCTACAAATGCACATCACCTGACACCTTCACTCCTGGGAGGAGCCCTGAGGGCAGACCAGCAGAATGGGTGTGACTGTAGCTTTGTTCCTGCACAGAGATGGACAAAGAGCCAGCCACACAGATGGACAGAAGGAGCACAGACACCTCCAGACTTACCGGCTTGGTTTGTGGTGATGTTGACAGAGACGTGCTGTGGGGGGAAGGGACTCTTGCTGGAGACTCCATTTACAGCCTGGATGTCGAAGGTGTAGGGGGTGTGGGCCCACAGGCTGCTGATGGAGACGCGGCACTCAGTCAGGCCCAGCTGCCTGGGTACAAACTCCACGTTGTCATCACACCGGGAGCAGCTTCGACGGTCTGCTCGGCACTTTTTACAGATGATGTTGTAGGTCACATCATCCCGCCCACCTGTCTCCCTCGGAGGATGCCACTCCAGAATGATGGATGTCTCATTGACAATGGAGATGACATTGCGGGGACCTGATGGGACACCTGTAGGGAGACAAAGAAGGGCCCAGTGAGGCTGGGCAACAGCTTCCTGACCAGCATCTCTCCGTCTGCCTTTGGTGCATTCCCACCCTTATCACATGCATGCATCCCTTCCCCTCCTTCAACCCCAAATCTCCATGCTCTGATCCATTCTGAGAAAAAAAATGGTGGACAGAGATGGCAACTCCAAACTCCTCTTTCAGTCATCCCCACTGTGGCTTTCCTTCTTTCAATCATGTGTGCCAAGGGAGAGGAGGATACAAGGACCTAGGTTCACATCTTTTTGTTCTTGGGACCAAGCTGCATCCTCCAGCCAGCTTTAGCATCAATGATATGTATGTATGTTGGACACTTATTGGATTCCTTGTCCTAAATGATGTAGAACTCAAGGGTTGAGAGATATGAGTAGCCTGTCAAAAGCCCCAACATATCCTGGCATCCTGCACAAAATCTCACACAATTTGGGATGCGTGTGGTGTGTGCATGGTGGCGGGGGTGTTTCTCTGTAGGACAGGCTGCCAGCACACTTGGATATGGACAGATGAATATTCACATTGCACAAGCTTTGGTGCTTAAAGACAAGAAGTAAAGTTGGGTGGGAGGTTCATGCAGCCACCATTTTTGACCCCAGGACATGAGAAGAGCACAGGGGTTTGTTCTAGACACTCTCCTGGCTAGTTTACATGCACTTAATCCCCCCAAGAATCCTATAGGGAAGATACAATAATCAACTCAATTTTATAAGAAGGGAAATGAAAGCTGAGAATGAGGACTGGCCACAGATCACGTGGTCTATAAGAACTGAAGCCAGTATGAACACACATAGCTGCCTGATTGCAAAGCTCATGTTCTTGCCTATAGCCCTGTGCTGCCTGCTAGTGAAACAGGCTATCTTTTCCTACTAAGGGAAATGCTGTCTCCAACTCTAGCCTTTCACTAATGTTGTACTCCAAACGTTGGTGGTCAGATCCCCTCATGGATAACAAGAGACTTGAACAGACTCTCTCTCCTACAAACCAGCCAGCTCACTAGGACTCGAGAAGGGCAGCCTCTTCCCTCCGGACAGCTCTGTCTGTGGCTGATGTTCACACTCTGGCAAAGGTTGAAATGCCTTGTTGAAAACTCTAGAAAGTCTCGTATTTCATAGAAGGGCAAAGTGTTGCTGAATTAATGGCCACAAGGCTGGGCGTTTTAAGATTAAGTTGGAGAATCTCCCAACCAAGAACAGAACAGATCACAGCCTCAGATTCCCAAGCTGAGCTCTGCATATCCCCAATGTCTAACTGATGGAAATGAATCCTGCCTGGAAGCCCCCCTTCCTAATGGTAGGTCTGCTGAAGCAGCCGCTCCAGATAGTAATGCACTCAGAATTCATGCACGTGACTGTCGCCAGCTGAAGGAAGACATGTGTAAAGTGGTTCATGCTGGAAACAGGAATCAAATGCCAACACACAAAATGAGGGAATAACAACAAGGTTGAGGGGCACCAGGGAAGGATTCTGTGTTGGATCAGTCAACAGCAAGCAGCTAGAGCAGAAAGCAAATATTAAATCGGATTCTATTATAACGTGAAAGAAAATCAGTACTGTACTATATAAAGCCTATTAGGCCTGAGTTGAAGCACAACTTCCATGCACGCTTGTGACAGGGCAGGATTCATGAAGCATTTTTACTGAAGTCTTGCAAATAGCATTCAAGAATTCCCCACCCATCTGCCCAGGGATAAACATTCGTCTCTTTTTGAATCAGCACACAGCTAGTACCGGGAGGGGTGTCGGTACCACCCTAGGAGGGCTCTTATTTGACTGGGCGGCCTCCCCTCACACTGCACTACTCATTAACATCCATACTGGCCCCTGCCCATCTTGGACATGTCTGTTTGCACAGACCGATGAGACTCAGACCAGAAGCTCCCAGTGGTCAACGCCATTGCTGTCTCACTTTCACAGCAGACAGGCTAGCCTCAGTTAGACCACTGTTTCTCATACTCATAATAAACACATCCACCAAGTGCTTATTCTATGTTAGGTGTGGGGAAAATCCTTTAACAACGTTATCTTCTTGCATCCTTGGGACATCCTGAAGCTATCCCTCAGAAAGAGGCCTTGGGCGGAGGGAGAGACAAGTACTGTCAGGGAGAGTGACCACCCATCCTTCCCACCCTGCGGAGACCTACCCCCTTCAATTATCTCCTTTCTCTCTTGAGCTTCGACTTCACCCTCTCCCCTGACTCCAGCTTCTCCATAAACTTGCATAGGTTGTCGCCATTTTAAAACCCAAACACAGTCATCTGGCATTTCTCTATGTTGCACATCACCTCTTTTTCACTCTCCAGAAAAGCTTTTCCAAAGTGGAGTCACACCTGCTGGCTCTCCTCTCTCCCTGCTTGGCCACCTGCAGCCTGGTACTTCCCCACTCCTCGGCCACACCTGCTTTTCTTTGGCCTCCTACAAATTTGACGAATTCAGGGAACACAATTCAGTCCTTACCTTCGTTGACACCCTCTGTCATTGCCAGCTAGACTCTGGGAGTCACATCTTCTGTGTCCCCCAACACATGGTCTGTCAGCTCCATCTCCTTTTCCTCAGCTCTTTCCCTTCCCCTGTATCCCCACCATCTCATAACGATGGGCCTTGTCAATTTTCCTGCCCTATTGCAAAACCCTCCTAGTTAATTCTCCAACATCGCTTTGCGTCTCTCCCATCCATTCTCTTCTGCCAGAGTGTGAGTTCCAGAATGTACATGGGATCATAGTGTTCCTCTGCTCACCCTAGTGATCCAAAGTTCACCCTCCTTTCCACATCCTTCAAGTCCCCGTGTAGTCTTAATGCTCTTGATCTCATCTCTGGCCACTTGGCTCTCGCCCCTCATATTGTGGCCAATAGGAAGACTCCTGGCATTTCCTGTGCACACTAAACTCTCTTCATGTACCTGAACCTCTGCACAGGGTTCTCTCCTCTGTCTGGAATTCTTTTCCTCCTATCTACTTGATGAATTCCTGCTCACCCTTCAAGATCCAGCACCCATTCCACTAGGAGGCTTTCCCAATGTCTGCAGGCATGCACTGCCCCTCTGGGCTTCCCTAAGCCCATTTCTAGACGCCTAGCCAAGATTCCATAGTTGCACTGTGATGGTTTCTTCCTTGGTGTCGTCCTCACATGCCGTGGCCTCCTGGTGGGCAGGGGCTAGTGGCTGGTTTGTCTCTGTGATTCCCACACCCAGCACTTTTCCCAAGGGAAGCCCCTTACATTAGAGGTTTTTGACCTCTGCTCAGTGTGCAAGGCTTAAAGTCACATGTGTGCACCCCTCTCCAGCATGAGACAGGATGCCCTGCAGTGGAGCTGTTGGAGGATGCAGCAGCAGCAGTGAGGACCCACTGCCTGTGACTCTGAGTGGTAGAGGCTTTGGTGAGATAAAGGCGGCAAGTGAGGAGCTGGTCTGGAGAGGCCTGCCCTGTCCCTGACTCAGTGGTGTGGTGGTAGCTGAGGAGACCCACTCTGGTAGACGCTGCTCCACGTCTGTTCATTTGCTCCTCACTTAGGAAGAAGAGCAGTGGGTTTCTAGGAAGGATTTTTCATATTTATTTAGAAACAGCCTTCATTTAAAGTAACCACTTCTTCTCATCCATGGCTGCATTCCAGAGCAAATGCATCTGTGGGACATGAACAGGCGCCTATGGGAGCCATGGTTGTTGAGTCCAGGATTGAATAAATCTGAATCCTTTCCAGCCCAGGAGCAGGAATAGACTCTAATGGCCTTCCCCAGGTGAGTGGACTCGGAGAGCAAGGGGAACCTGAACATGCCTTGCTGTGTGTCCTTCCCCCTGGCCTCCTCACAGGCAGGAGGGAGGGAGGGTTATCTCAGAGCCGGCCCGGTGCTGGAACTCACAGTGCATATTTATGTAGGTGACCTGAGTCTGAGCCACAGACAATGTCAGGACCCCATTCGTTATCCATTCGTTCACGCACTCGCCCCTTTAACAAATACTCCCTGCGCTGTTCTAGGCACTCGGGAGAGAGGAAAAAGCAAGACAGACAAGCTTCTGCTCCCACGGAGCTTACATTCTGGTGAGAGAAAATGGATGGGAGAGAAGAAAACACATAGATAAATGAGGTGATTTCAGATAAAAATAAGTGCTATGAAATAAAGCAACCCCCAGACTCAGACTGCCTCCCATCAATGTTTAGCTCTTGTCCCTTTTCCCATGAGGCCTGCTCCAGGCCAAGCAACCCAGGGCCAGTGTCTGGGTGGCTAAAACGATGATGGTCCCAGGTCTGTGCTCCATCACCCTGATGATCAGGGTGCATCCCTGCAGGCAGGCTCCTTGGCCTCTCCTGGACCTGAATGAAGAGTCTGAGCAGAGCAGGTGTGGAGTCTGAATAAGTCTCCCTAGAGGAAGGTGCTAGGGCCACTTCCTAGCTGTCCAGGCTGCGCTCCCCGGGTTTGGGGCCCTACTGCTGCAGGGAGTATTTGTCCAGAACCTGGGCCCCCAATAACAACTTCAGGAAGAAGGCCAATTGAGACAACCAAACAAGAACGTTCAAGAGGGAATAGAGAGGGAGGCCCGAGGGAGAAGAAAATCTGCTGTCTCTATCCACAAAAGCCCTCAGGAAGTGCGGTGGCAGGGCCCAGAGCCAGCCCTCCTTCTCTAAGCTCCCTGATCTCGTGTCTGCATCCCCATTTTTTTCTTAATTACATACAGATAGGCTTTTCGAAGCTACTCTGATCTGTTGCCACGGTTACTACTGACAGAAGCTTCCAGTTAAAAGGGCTAGGAAAACTCAGTCTCTTTAAAGGATGGGAAAACCACTGAGCTGTGATTCTCTGTCTGGGTGGAAGGAACACGGTGGGTCCTGGGTTATGGGGATGAGTCTCCAGTGTCTTCCAGGATGTGCCTGCGAGGTTGGCTCAGCCTGCATGGGGCAGGGTTGGCCTTGGGACCTCAAAGAGTTGAACAGAAAAGATCCTTCTAGGGCCAAGTGTTGCCGTATTGAGATAGAATCTCCCACTTCTTAATGTGATTTGAGCCAGGTGATTTTTTCAAGGACTAGAGAGACAGGGTGGGTGGGGGAGGATTTGCAGGCATTAAGCTGGAGATAAGAACATCCTGAGTATCAAAGGGGAGATCTGCCGAAGGCAGGTGAGCCCTGAAAGCCAACTCCTTCATCAGGAATCTTAATAAGGTCAACTTCCTGGTCTCAAAATTTGGATGTGAATTCTAGGCTGGTTCGAGGTGCAGAGCAGGCAGTGTCCAGCTAACTGTGCATTGCTGTAGCTGGGTCTATATCCTCAGACCCCTCCCCCTGGAGAGCTGGTGAGGCTGACCACCATAGTGAGGTGATGCTCCCCTGGGAGACCCCTCATGCAGGCTGGAATTGTGCTGCTCTGCATCAGGCCAGAGATGCGGTCTTCCCCATGACCCCTTGGAGAATCTGAAAAGGAACAAAGCTTTTCCCAAGAAAAATAAACATGTGCTTGAACACATACATGACTTTTCAGAGGCTCTGAGGGAACTCTGAAACCAACCAATGACCCCCCTAATTGTTCACAGCAACTCAGTTTAAAAATATTCTCTTGTTGGCAGACCTTGAGAAGGGGAACTTCTAAGCATTAATTTTCTCATCTGAAAAGTGGTAGTTTTGAGGATTTCGTGAGATAATATGCCCAAGGAGTTTAGCTGGGTGGCTAGTACACAGAGGAACTCAGTAAATGTTGGCTGCTATTGTTATTAGTATTATCTTTATTGGATGATTTGGAACCCTGACCCACTCATCTGATTAAAACTGACCTAAATCAGCCACTCATTCCTTGAGCAGATACTCCTTGCCCAGAACTGTGCTGAACACTGCGAAAGCCATGAAGATAGGGAGGTTACAGCCCATGGGGTTGGGGAACCCAGATGCTTATTAGTTAGGCAAGACCCCATACCCATGGATTACTGGGAACTGGGAGCATATCCAGTTAAGGATCAAAGTAAGTGATATGGACACAAAGAGTTAAAGATGTTTGGGAAAAGGTAAGATCAATGCAGAACAAAATATTCAGAGATGGTGTCTGGGGGTCCTGTCCACAGGTTGGAGCTATATTTGGGGAGAAGCATCTTGGAGGCTGTCCGCCCCAGTCTATATTCTCTAGGCCACCTAACCCCTGCAAGCACACCCAGGAATGCATAGAATCCTAGTCTTGGGCATGGAGCTATGTCCCCAAAATGAGTCCAGCTCTTTTTACCTCCTGGGCCAATGACCTCTGTGTGCACTTGTACATATGCTTCCTGGCCTCCCAAGAGGTGGCCTAGCTTTGACATGGTATCTGGCCTTGCTTGTTCTCCCTCTACCTGTGGGCAAGGAAACCCCTCCTTTACTCCTACAATGAACTATATCCTCTACTCAATCTCCCTTTAGAAGAAAGAGGTGAGATAAGGTCTGGGAATGAGCCAGGAAGGACATTTGATAGTCAAGACCCCTGGATATTCTGAGTCAAGAGAATGCAAAGAGGTAATGTTCTCATAGCTGGGAAGAGTCAAGATTTTTGTTTGGAAAAATGACTGCATACTTCAATTGGACTGAGTGAAGAGGGGATAGAGAAGGAGACCAGAAAATGACATCAGGGGTAGAGAGGGTGAAAAAAGTGTGGTTCAAGGGGCTAGGAAGACATGGGTGAGGGTGGTCCAGGATTGATTATCAAAAATGATAGTTCTAGGGGCCGCCCGGCGGCGCAGCGGTTTAGTCAGCACTTGGCAGCCTGGGGTTCGCAGGTTCAGATCCCGGGCGCCCGCCGATGCACTGCCTGTCAGCCACGCCGTGGCGGCGTCCCATATAAAGTAGAGGAAGACGGGCACAGATGTTAGCCCAGGGCCAGTCTTCCTCAGCAAAAAGAGGAGGATTTGCGACAGATATTAGGTCAGGGCTGGTCTTCCTCACACACACAAAAAAATGATAGTTCTATCAGGACATCACTTTACCCATTGCTCACTGTGACATGGCTGCTTAAAGGAACCATGTCTGAGAGATTGGAAGGCTTCCTGGAGAAGGGAAAAGATCTTTGAGGCTTATGGAGAGATAGATAGGAGTCAAGGAGCAGAGGCAGACAGGAAATGGGGGCTGCGGAGGTCTGAGAAGGTCTTCTGTGGAGGAAAAATATGCAGGAAACCAAGTCAGGCTGGTAGTTACGCCTTTGCCTTCAATAAAGCAATCAGGGCTCAAAGCAGGATGGGTTGGAGGATAGCATTAGCCAAAAGAGAGAAAGTTTGCAACTGTCAGAAAGGTAGTAGAGTTATCAAAGAAACATGAAATCAGCTTCATGATCAGTTGTGGTTTGCTTTTTGGCAACTGATTATTTGAAAATAACGTCAAAACAAAAACCTCTATTCTTTCTAGTTGCCATATGTAGCTATGACACTCTCAGCCTAATTTCAGCTCTCTCCTCCCTTTTCTCTTTCCTTGCTGAGACACTAATTCCTCTCCCATCATTCCCTCACTAGTTGTAGAATTCCTGGGAGACACTAGAGAAGAATAACCATTGTCCTGGAGGGAAGTGTTGTGGTGCAGAGGACCGTGCTGGTTCAGGACCTTGGAGAGGGGCACGAGCCTGAGCACTCCCCTTCATCCCTCCATGGCAGTGGGGAGCTCCTAAAATTCGATGTCAGGCACTGATAACAACACAATAACAGGGATCATCGGTGGCAGCAGGGGTTGTCAGGTCTTATCACTGGGGGATGGGGCTGGCTGTTTGAGGCCATATCAGAAAACCAGAGTAAGTTATCAGGGACCTGGTGGAAAGCAGTGGCATCAAAGTAGACAGACTGCTGAGGCATCCTCCTGTCAACAGGGTGAGCTTAGAGGGGCTGGGGATTTTTGGAAAAAACAGACCAAGGGTTGCCTACAATTTGTGAGTGATGAGCATCAGACATTTGGAACACTGTTTTGCTCAATGTGAAGGTGATTGTGTCTGAAGTTCTGAAGTGTTCCTTCCAAAAAGGGAGCTGTGCTGGGTGCCTGAGGCAGCAGGGGCTGGAGGACCAAGTGGTACTCGTTCCACTGAAAGCTCAGGCACTTTTTCTCCTGTCCTCAAAATGTAGGCTGTCCCCCTGGAGCAAGGAGGAGAGGATGTTGAAACCTGGGGAAAACATGTTGCTTTTTTTCCTCACAGCCCTGAGATCCCAACATTCCAATTTTATGTCACCTTTGAAATCAGTTTAAAATGAACCCCAGGGACATAGGCTTTCTGGGGACAGCAACCTGTGCCATCTGCATGGACGTCGTAAGGACAAGGCTTTGATTTAGTGGAACTCATTCGTTTCATGCCACTGAAGGAGTGATTAATGTTGGTCATTTGTTTGGAGTAGATTTCTACAAGGAACATCTGAAAAAGCAGAGAGATGGCTTTGGTTTTCATTTCAGTGGGGTTCTGCACAGAATCTCGAATTTTGTTTTAATAATAAGCCCTATATACAAAGTACTATCTTAGGCATTTTAGTCTATTCCTTAATGAAACCTCATCTTCCCAAAATCCTATGAGGTAGGAACCATACATATGAGGAAATTATAGCTCAGAGATATTAAGTAACTTGCCCAAGTCATGTGGCTGATGACTGGTGGAATCAAGAGTTGAGTGCAGCCCTGGCCCGTTCCAAAGTTCATCCTCAGCAACTCTTCCACCCAGGTAGAGGCACTAAGGGTGTAAGGTGCACATGTGATGCAAATGCAGCCAGGGGCTGGGGGCTGGGGGTGGGTTTCTCATGGAGGCAGGAAGCTCTTATTGCTGAACCATCCCAGTAGCTTCCCTGCAGAAGCAGAGCAACTGTGGTTCCAGGACCATGCTGAGCAAGTCTGCACGTGTTGCTCATTAGGGTCTTGGAAACACTGGGCCTGTACTCAGGCAATTCTCCTAATCACAACAGTTAGTAATAAGAAGAAATGATTAGTCAAAACAAGGAGGGACCCTGCTGAGAGGGATTTCAGGAGCATCAAAGAACCCACTGTTACACATTTCACCAAACACCAATGTTTGCAAAAAGTACTTTTTGTTTCTCCTGCTTTGATGGAGCTAATTGTCTGGCAGAAAGGAGGTGGATTTCACTTCCTGGAAAAAGAGACAGCCCCTCTATCTGGCCTGAGCATCCAGGTTTCCACAGGGCTGCAGAAGCCCTTGGAGGACGGCTGAGGCCCCTGCACCTGGAGAGGCAGCATATCTCAGAAGGAATGTGCTTATGGCCAGTGCTTATGGTGGAGGGACAGAAGGCTGAATCTTCTATTTGTGGACCAAGATGAGGCCAAAGAGAGGGAAGCTTTGACACGACTCTCCCCTGCAGATCCCCTGGACACTCCAAGTCAAAGGGGGCTATAGCTCATATCATCTTAAAGACATGGCCTTCAAGGCCTCTTTCCTAGTCCTGAAATGAGGCCTCAAGAGGCCTTCCAGAGTGGTGAAAAACACACTGGACTCACAAAGAGAAACCTGGGGCTGAGTGCCAGCTTTGCCACAGTATGACCTTAGGCAGGTCACTTATACTCTCTGAGACTAATCATTCATTGATTCTTGACTCGTCAATCTATACATGTTTACTGAAATCCTACTGTGCGCTATGCCCTGTATACGACATTATGGTATGAAAAGTGCACTGAGATCTACCTTGAGGAGCTCAAAGTCTGCAGGGGAGGTGGGTACCCACAAAGCAGTCACAACAATCACTGACTGACAAGGCTGGTGGAGATGCACCCCTGGGCCTGGAGAGGGCCAGACACTATGCTACAGAGACTTGGAGGGGACACTTCCATCTTCACATTCATAAGGGAATCAAATGGCAGAATATACATTGAAGCATTCAGCATAACTTAGTGTGCTCTACATAAAGGACTGTCTGGTATAGTTACCCAGGAATCCCTGTCCATCCCTTCACCTTCTAGAAGAGAAAGAGTGACCAGGTGCACACCTGTACAGTGAATAAAAGACACTGTCCAGAATATTTGGCCTGAAGGCCCTGTGAGGCAGGCAGAACATCTTCCTGCCTAGGGCTCCCAAGGCCCCAAGCGGACCTCCTCTGTGGGATCTCCCATACTTGTATATAGGGCTCCTACCCTAGACTGGGGCAGGTTGTACATTCCTAAGCCCTGCTTATGGCATCTCTGAGCCAGGTAGTCTCTCAGAGAAAGGATCCCCATAGGTCTTTCTGCTGAAAGATCCATACACTAGGCCACTCCCTTTCAGGGCAGGCTCCAAGGTGTCTGCTTTCACCAGAGGCAATAGTCTAAGCCAGTCAAAGTATTCTTGAAGTCACAGGACTTTGGGACACACTTCAGTCTTTGGCACAACAGGAGGATAGACCATACTTGGGTAGGGCCTCCCACAGAGAAACTTATTCTGGCATGTCATTTCTAATTGATGCAAATTCAGAACCTGAACCATCTCAAACCACCCACTTGACTTAGTGTGTCCTAACACAGCCCAGAGGTGGGTAATTCCCTCCATGCAGGTGTGACTGTGGAGACTGAATCTAGGACAGGAGTCTAGAACAAGGAAATTGATGCTATGTATCTTGAGATCTGGTTGGCAGCCACTGGGCCAAGGCCCATCAAGGCTCACACAAATGATGGAAGCCTTCCAGATGAAGCATCTCAGATCCTTGAACCACTCTCAGGAGTGCAGAGCCAGGCCAGTCCCACACAGCACACAGCCTACTATGAACTCTCAGATACTAGGTGCTGACAAGCAAAGGGCATAGACCTTCCAAGGTATCTTTTTAAAAGAAGATAACCATCTGGACCAGATTGGACAAGCCCCTGACTCATGCAGGAAGTGGAGCTGGTGACAGCTGGGAGGTCTCAAGACAACTGCATAATCAGTAGTCCTATCTCTCCACCAGCCCCCAAGAGAGGGTGGTGCCCGTGAAGGAGTCCTGCATCTCCACGGTTCTTCAGAAAAGACCAAGAGCCTCCTCCCTGGATGACAGAATTTTTTCTAATTGTCATAATTCTCCATCCTTTTTTTAGAGGCTGTATACCAGAATGGCATCAAGATAACAGCTGGAATATGGGTTAAATATTCATGGATTATTCATTCAATTTTCCTCGGGAATACACAGAAGAATCTTCCAGGCACTGTCTCATGCAGTTCTAAAAGAGACATGTGCTGCCTCTCTCCAGGTATACAGAAAAGGCCCAGGTTCCAAAGATAGCAGTTCAAGGTCAAGGGAAAAGAAGAGAAATCAAAAAAGTTAAGTATACATCACAGAAAGTTGTAGTTCATCCAAAATCAAGTCCTGGTTCTGACACTTCCCAGACACACTCATTCTCAGAATAGGAAGAAACCTTGGAGGTCACTGTGTGCCCCTGGTGGTGGATGCCCTCTCTAGTCCCTACCAGGTTGGCCAGTCTCTGTTTGATTCCTCCAGTGATGGAAAGCTCACTACTCCCACCCAGAGAATCATCTATTAACAATAATCATAATCTGTTTGAATATATAATGAGAAAAGTACCTGTTCACAAAACCCATAAAATACCTAGAATTAAATCTCACAAGGTCTGTGTAATACCCATATGAAGACAACTATAAAACTTAATACCGAAGGGCACAAAAGAAGACTTGAATACCATGTTCCTGGACAGAGAGATGCATATCATAAAGATGACAGTCTTCTCCAAAGGAATCCATAATGTCCATGCAATCCCAATTCCAAGTTAACAGGATTGTTTCATGAGTTGTGCCAAGCTGATTTCAAAGTTCATCTTGAAGAAAAAGATGTCTAAGAATGGTCAAGACATCTTGACAATGAATAATATGTCCAGACTTGGTTTACCAGTTATTGAAACATGCTATAAAGCTACCATTTGTAGAACAGCTTAGAACTGGTGCCAGAACAGACAAAACAGTCAATGGGAAAGAATAAACAGAAGTATGTACAGGAATTTAGTGTAAAATAAAAGGGGCATCTCACCAACATCTGGACAATTGAGGTGGAGCCAATGGGACAAGTAAGATACATCAGATAAATCAGAATACCAATGTCACATCCTACACAGAAATAAATTCCAGATGGAGGAAGGAGCTAAATGTAAACATTATCTAAAGAATTAAAAGAAAATAGAAGAGAGTGTTTCCATCCCTTAGAGTGAGAAGGACATACACAAATCCAGGCAAAAAGCCAAGACACAAATTCCCAAAACCAGAAAGAAAAAGATGGCCATGTTTGAGTTCATGTTTGAGTTCAAAAACTAAAAACCTCAATGTGACAAAAAACAAATGTACCCATAAACAGAGTTAAAATAAGTGGAGAGCTGGGGGGCAGGATGTCACACATAATTAATGGGCATCTAGAAATCAATTTTTAAAAATAAACAAAGGGCAAGGGTTATGAACAGATAACTCCCAGAAGACAAAATAAATCGGTCAATAAACATGAAAAATACACACTCACTTATAGTCAGGAAAATACTATTCAAGATGATGAGGAGGTCGGTCAAACCAGCAAAAACTAAAAGTCTTGAGAACACGCAGTTGGGCCAGGGTGTGGGGAAGCAAGCTGTACACCCAGGTAGGGGGGTTAACTGGTTAAGTCCTTTGGGAAAGCACTTGGGTAGCATTGATCGGCTTTCTGAGTGTATGTGCCCTGCAAGCCAGCAATTCTATTTCTAGGTGAATTTCCTCCACAAATACAATTGTATGTGCCCCCAAGGTGTGTCTGAGCATTTTCACGGCAGTATTGTTTGTATTATTGAAACACTGGAGTTAGTCCCCCGTCCCGCACTTGCATAGAGATCAGGTGACAAGTCTCAGCCAATGAAATGCAATCCTTGAACATCTTGCACGGGTGTCACCATTAGTTTGGTGCCAGGCCACCTCAGAGGCAACGTCCTCCTTCCTGAGGGAAGCAGCCCAGCACTGAGGATGAAGGGCCTGGACCCAGTCAGGCCTGGGTGGAAATCTGGGCCCTGCCACTCACGAATGTGTGAGCTTGAGCAGGTTACTCAGCCCTCGGTTCTCTCATCTATAAGTTGGGAATAACAGTAGCACCTACCTTATATTCTGTGAGGCTAATCCATGTCAGGGGCTTAGCTGGCCTACTGTGTGGTAAGACCTTAATTGGTGCCAGCATTACCTTAGACTCCTCTTATGCACTTATGTTCCTGATCCAGTCGGTTGTAGCCAGTGTGGTGGAGCACCATGGCACACAGCACGTGAGGTGTGCTCAGAAGATGCCTCTGCCCCGTGGTGGTTCGCAGCCTTCCCCATGCAGGGGGTGCAGGTATGGGCATGCTACCCACCTCAGAGCTGCACACAGGCCCTTATACTGGGCATGGGCACAAAGCCTGGCCTTCACTCACAGGGAGGGCGAATTCTCACCTCACACACAAGTTCCCTCTGCTGGCCAGCACACAGCATCCTCTTTGGGGGAACCGAGTGGCTCTCAATCTCTGCTCAGTGAGCACTGGCAGGGCTTGATGGTGACCATGGCTTCCCCCTGCCCACCTGCCCCCTCCCAATCTCCCCCCTTCTGTGCATGTCTGACCCAGCAGAGCCAGCCTGTACCAAGCTTCATCTCACTACACAGCTGCCATGCAAGCCTCACCCGACTCTGCACCGTTGAGCATCCTTTATTGCCATTTCCAAGGTGAGCAGAGCTCAGAGGTGACCCAGAGGAGCTGCTCAAAAGGCCACCTTGGGCATGTCCTGCAAGTCTAAGCCCCCAGCCGGGGGGTGGAGGTGGATGGGCAGCACAACATTACTACCATTGCCTGACCTTCTCGCTACAGAATGGGGAGTGAGGACAGAGGGACCTTTGTGTCCAAGTGGCCCTCACCCCTCACCCTCTGTGAGACAAGCCACTCTTCTTGATGTGGCTTCAGAGTCAGAGCACTCTTGATTGAGTGGGGTAGAGGTGGTCCCTGGTACAGACTGGAGGGAATCCTTGCCCTTCCACAGGTTAACTTCAGGCTGCAGCCTGTTCTTGCTCTCCAAAG
Organism: Tapirus indicus; assembly: GCA_031878705.1. Classification (NCBI taxonomy): domain Eukaryota; kingdom Metazoa; phylum Chordata; class Mammalia; order Perissodactyla; family Tapiridae; genus Tapirus; species Tapirus indicus. The sequence continues at coordinate 16,908,946 of CM062920.1, forward strand.
TCGTCTATGACCATTTACCCAGTGGGGAGTCCAGCCTTTGCGCCCACAGCCAACCCCATATCATAACAGTTCTCAGGTTTCTGGCTCTGACTGGGCCCTGTACAGCCAATCGTGTGGAAAGTTTCTCAGGAGACCAGAAACACAGTTTCAAAATAAATCATTACAAAATGCTGGTGTCCTGGTGCTATGCCACACATAATTCAGAGAGCACAGACATGCCCAAACCAACTATGAGATCCATTTCTGTCCACTTCACCCAACTTCCCACACACCTCAGAAGCCCTCCTGGCAGCATCACCAGCACCTCTTTGTCACTTCCAGTGACAGGGAGATCACTAACTAGTCAGATAGCTTCTGCTCTCTTGGATGGTGTTCAGAATCTACCCTATCACTAAGTTGAAAGTGGCTTCCTTCTAAATTTCTGGTGACAGTCAAAGACACCTGGGGCCCATGGTCTTTGTCACTCCCAAGTGAAGCCATCAGGGAGATCTGTGGGTCTCTGGTTCTAGCTTCCTTGCTGCATCCACATGTGTTACCAAACCAGGGAATCTGGAAGGTGACAGTCCTGGTTTGGGAGAGGGTTGGCTGGTACCAGGTTTCCAATATGGCAGCTGGATGGTCAGGGAGTGAAAGTGGGGGTGGAGCCAGGGACCCACCCAGTACAATGGAGTTGAGGGCAGATTCTGAACCCAGCTCCGGGACAGAGTCAGTGATCAGTAATTATGGATGCAGTAGGTTGATATGGGTTCCAGGACCAACTGGCAGTGATGACCTTCAAAGGTGACTGCAAAGAGGACAATGGCTGGAGGTCTAGGAGTGAGATACATCCCAGACCCCACTATGGGACTTGGGCTTGGCCTCTGGTGTCAGAATTGGATCAGGATATGATGCTGAGTTACACGTATGGAAGAGGGGAGACTAGGGGAGCCAGGACCCTAGTCTAATCTGGGGACCACCTTTGAGGAGCTAGGGACCAAGAGGGTCTGCATAGATGATACACGGATTTGTGATCACATGGTGATGGTGTGGAGACAGGGGATGATGGTGTCAGAATTCAACCAACCTAGGATTGTTCTCCAGGAGCACTTGCTCTAAAATGCCCATTTCCACTTGCTCTAAAATGCCAAAAGAAAAAACACTTTTCTTCTTTTCTTATTTTGAACTGTGCAATTTAGATATGACTCAAGACTCACCTCTTAAACCTTATTCATAACCACCAAAACAAAGAACAATTCATTGAGAACTTACCATAGGTCTGACTCTGAGTTAGGTATTTTACATACATCATCACAACTGGCACAATAATAAACAATATCCTCATTTCATGGGAAGAAACAAAGGTACAGAGAGGTTAGGTAACCTACCCAAGCCCACACTGCAGTGGAGGGGTGGAGCCAAGAGTCACCCCTGGTCTACTGATCCCAACAGCAGGGCTCTTACCCCTTGACTGTGTTGGACACCTGCTGTGTAAGGTCACAGAAGGGATAAAAGAGATCAGATCAGCATGTCATAGAGCTTCCAGGCCAGTGGATGGAGAGACCCCTGCGCCTAAATAACTCTAACCAGTGTAGAGTATTCAGAGTATGCAAAGCAAGGCATCCTCCTTCCTGGAGATGAGGTGAGATGCTGACAGAGGACAGAGGATGCAGAGCCACTCACGTCTGACTGGCTTCTCCTCTGAATAGGAGAGTTGAAGCAGGGAATATTTAAGAACCCTGAGCTACAGCTACAATCAAGCTCCAGCATCCATCCCAGACCAGCCCTACCTGGGACCAGAGCCTGCAAATCTGACATCAGAACCATTGCCTGTGACCACCAAGGAGCACTCATGACAAGAGAGGTCCTAAAGCCATGGGGTGGACAGCTTTGTTCTGATTTTCAAAATAGAGAAGAGAGTAGATTAAATGAATAAATTTTACCTCCATCCCCTCCTACTTCTGTACTTCACAGTTAAATCAGTGCTTTGTGAGCCTCAAGGAAAGAGGGACAAGAAGCAGCACGTGTCTCTAAGTTTACATCAGGCCAAGTGACATTGTTCCTTTTTCTAAAAGTTTATGAGCCTGCAGAGAAAAGAGTTCAGAGAGCATATCTAGATTTCAACAATCATAACTGAAAAAACAGATCCTCGTGTACCAAAGGAAGAACTGTTAGCGAAATGATGCCAGGGCTTGGGTTTTAGCTGCTTTGAAAATAACATCAAAGTAGGATAGGCAACTCCAATGATAGTAATAAAATCAGACAACTTACTTTCACTGAATGCTTTCTGTATGCCAAATACTACTCTAAGTAGGGTTACTACATTTAATACCCTTGACGACATAGTGAGGCAGACACCAGCACTCTACCCATTTTATGGATGAGAAAATAGAGACACAGAGAAGCCATCTCACTTGCCCAATGTCACACAGCTGGCAAGTGACAGAGCAGGACTTGAACCCAGGCACAGACACCAGAGCCAAACTCCCAGCAATTACACTAATATGTCTCATTTGAAAGATAAAAATCAGTATCCAAAATGATCTATACTTGAATTAGCACTGTGCCTAAATCCACAAGGTAAAGTTTCTGAAGTCACATTTATAAGTACACAAAAGGAGAGACCCAAATGGACAACATTTCCTGAAGGGACAAACGAAAACAATGGACGTTTAGTGGCCAATAAGTCCTGTAGGAGCCCACAGAGTCAGGGGCTGCAACCACCGTGAGAAATCAGCAGGGTCCAATTACAGGGGAAAATCCATCACGTTTCCACTGACCCTGCTCGGGGGTGAGGGTCACATGTTGCATTCTGGCTGCATATTTTGAGAGTTTTATTGATAAATGTGAGAGATTCGGAAAAGGCCAGCCAGGACAGTCGGGTTCAGGAAATCATGTGCTTTGGGGAATAAATAACATAACAGATGTTTAGCCTAAAGTAGGTGATTAAGGAAGGATGAGAATGTTGTCCTTAAACATTGGAGCCACCGGCCTGCAGAATATTGATCCTCAATGGTTGACCAATGGCAAGGAGGGGAGGAAGGCAGCGTCCAACCCAAAATCCAGAAGATCTCTCCTACAGTGATGGACGATGGCTGCCTAGCAATGGAAGGGGGCCACCCTGCAAAACATATCAGCCGTCTGTCATCACAAATGTTCAGAAAAATAAAAGAGAATGACCACCTCTCAGGGTTGTTGGAGAGACAAGGCTGACATTGGGGAGGAGTCTGGGTGGCAGGACCTAGGAGGCTGCTCTGAATGTTAATAACATGTGACTCCCAATGCTCTTACGACGAAATGCTGAAATAGAAACGTCAGCGCCTGTGCCTGGCCGAGAGCTTAAAATGTCAAGCTGTACGATGTCTCCGAAGGGTTAGACCCACTCGGGTCAAAGAACTGTGAAAAGAAATCGTCAATTACAGAAGTGTGAGAGCGCGTTTACACGGGCAACGCTGACCCTTCTTGAAACAGCAGTGACAGTTATAAATAGCTTTCAGCTTGTAGTCACACTCCCTCAATTCTGCATCCAGGTGTATAAACCATCCAAATCCAGGCTCGCGGTGAAGCAGCCTGTCTGAACTTCACCTCAAGGAAAACACAGGCTACCTCCCCCTCAAAAACACAAATGACAGATTTTTATGTGCAACATGGATCACGTGTCGGGGTAAAATTAAGCAGCTCTTCACCTCTAGATCGGGACGTGCGGCGCCTCCTTTACCGCAGCCCTGGTCAGCGATGGGTAGGGCTAAGCTTGAGCAAAGCCGCCCTTTTCAATATGTTGCAACCACTAGATTAACAGAGGTAAACAGTTGTGAAAAGATCTACATTTTAAAAGTATTTAAGCTCATCTGCAAAGTGTAGACATGTAGACAAGCAAGGAGTCCCCAATTTATAATACTGGATTCCTGTCCCAGGTGGAATGGGGGCCTCCCTGCCCTACTGGCCCGAAGGGCCCCTCCCTGCAGCGGCAGCCCCAGAGGCTTCCTCTTGGTCTATTTCCTGCTGGCTGGGGTGGAGGACCATCTGAGGGTAGGGCCCATCACCCATTTATACTCCCTGCCCACCTGATCTGCCATCTGAGCTCAGATGATCCCCCCAGTCACTTTGCTTCTGCCTCAGTTTCTCCCTCAGCTCTCCCTGAGCCCACTCCAGCCAGGTCAGGTCGTGCTCCCTGATTGCCACGCTCTTCTCTCCCCCGTCACTGCTCCCAGATCCAGTTAATGCTGTACCTTGGAGGTCTCCACACTGCTCCAACCGCCCAAGAGTGAGAATGAGCTGGAAACTGAGCCAGAGCAGGTGGGGTTGTTCTAACAAAGACTGAGACCCTCCCTTGAAACACTCAAAAACGGATCACACTCACACCACACACACCCCTCCTCTTCCCTGCGCAGGTCTTCACAACCTTTCAATCTCTCTCTCCCTCCAGCCTAGCACACAGGACCTTGATGGGGAGGGCAGGCCCTGTGGTTCCAGTCTGCAGGAATCCACTCGATGGCTTTCCTCCCCAGGGGTCATAAAGCAGGGAACGGAGAAACATGACCTAATTCTAAAGCAATGTTCCCAAAGTTCAGCAGCTTCAGAATCACCTGGAGTGCTTGTTAAAACTCAGATCAGATCGCTGCCTCCCTATCCCCGCCCCCCACCCCCAGAGTTCCTTAAGCAGTAGGTCTAGAGAGGGGCTGAGAATTTGTGTTTCCAAGTTCCCAGGTGATGTTGAGGCTGCTTGTTCAGGGACTGCATTTGAAAACCTCAGCTGTAAAGAAAAAACCCACCAGTGGCGATCCTGTGGAGCATGACCCAGCGGGGCCTGTGTCCGAGACCTGTGGGGGAAGGCTTATGAGCTGATGTCCAGACTTCTCACCATGCCCCGGAGGCCTCAAGCCTGGCTGCAGAGGACTTCCTTCTTCTCCTGTCACCCATCCTCTCCACCCTCTGGGCCCTGGTGCCCTCTTCTCCATTCCATGCAGCCTGCCTGGGAAGACCAGGGTCTGGGTGATGCCACACTCCTGGGCAGTCCATCCAAGGAGCAGGCGCACTGAGCCACAGGGAACACCTTGCTGCCCCGAAAAGGCTGCAATGAAAGAGAGGAAGAGCCGCCAGCCCCATAAGGGGTGAAACGTGAGCTTAAAGGAGAGAGATTGGAGTTTGCAGAGATGGGAGAGGGAAGAATGGATTCTTATCCTTCTCCGTGGGAGGTAGAGCCGAGAGAGAGTAACAGCAAGTCACCGTCATTGCCTCGATGACCCGCAGCATCCTCCTAAGAACAACCAAATTTTAGCTCCCACTATGTGTGAGGTCGTGGCATGGGAGGCAGACAGACCTGAATTTGCATCCTTCACTGACATTGTGGCATTTAATTCCCACCACCTCCTAATTTGACTGCCATCATGCCCAGTTCTGAGCAGGTCCTGTCCACAGAGGCTGTCACATGCCCCAGGTCACACCTCACTGGGAACCACACCCAAAGCCCTGCCTTGCCGCTCAGCTTCCCGGCCTCTCTGTGTGAGTCAGGAGGGGACACCCTGGAGGGCTGGCCAGCATTGTGCCCCTCATGTAAGGGGACAGCACGAGGGCCCAGGGGACAAGACAACAACCTCTGTAGCCCCTTCTTCATCCCATTTCCATGATCAAAACTGCAGAGGGAAACCCATTGCATTTGAAGAAGAAACACAGACACAAGACAAGCACTAGCTTGTCTCTGTGATCCATCAAAGTTTCTCCCATGTGGGTGACAGAAAAAGGGTTTTTGTGGTCAGAAATGTAACAAGGTAATTATTTTTACACCAGTCCTTCCGCATAGTTTTTCACAGACAGCAATTTTATAAGGCATAATTATCTATTTTCACCTGCTTCATAAATTCCTCCTTTCCATTTCGTCCCCCAGTAAACTAGGAATTATTTAAAACTGAAGACGTGCTTTTCGGGGCTTGGTTTCACACTGCTCTGCACTTCCTTGTGCCCTCCCGGTGGCTCTCTCTCTCCGGCTGACCCTGTCACGCATCCCGTGCCATCAGACCCTCCTGTGGAAAGAAGCGTGTCTGACCCTGTGGAGTCAATGAACCCCTGCTCCCTGAGAACTGAAAGCCAGTCTTGTTGGCCACTGCTCCTGCCCAGCTTCTCAGCCCCGGAGGAGAGGGCTCGGCAGCATCTGGAGTTCTCAGAAGCTTGGTCTGCACCTCCCTCCTTCTCCCACGGCACATCCGGCCGCAGTGGCCGTCACCTTCTCAGTTGCTCTCACCAGGATCTCCAGGCCAAGGTGACCGTGTGGTCTGGGGCCACACGATGGATGCTACCATGACACACAGGGACAGCATCAACCTAGACTCCTCCTGAGGACGTCACTTTTATTTTTAGATCTCCAACATCCTATCGTGCCGGAAGCTTCCATTTCTGCTGCAATCTTCACACTTTCCAGGGATGTAACCAAAGCAAGTTCTAACATCGATTGAGAGCTTACTACGAACCAGGCACTGTGCCAAAGACTCTATAGTCCTATTTTGCTTAATCCTCATAACAATCCAGAAAAATATACATCATTATGAGGTTGTGAGAATAAAATGACAGAGTGCAAGAAAGTTAAGAAATTAGCCCAAGGTCACAGAGAAGGTGAGTCAAGATTCAGACATTTGTCTGTGAAGCGCCAAAGCCCATCTTCCAACCGCTACACGCAATTGGTGATTCAACCAGCTTTCCCAGGACTCACCCAAGACTGCAGCCATTTGGGGATGCCAGGACTCCCCAGGGAGCCTCAGGGCCTTTGGGTGGTGGCCCAGGGAGGCAGCAGAGGAGGAAGGTGGCAACTTCCTCAGCTGAAGCTTGGTAAGCCTGAAGCTCAGAGCTGGTTCCTCAGCCCATCACCTTCACACCCCTCCTGGCTGGTGGGGCTCTACCTTCCCCTTGAGCTCCCCTTCTTCCCCTGCTGCCAGTGGCCCTTTGGTAGCTCCTTATTAAGGGTGGTCCCCACTGTCCACCTAGCCTGGCTTCAGAGGTTTTTATTAGCAGGGAGGGGTGGGGGTCACCTGTAACCTGCATCTAGTTATCCCCCAAGCTCCCATCTCATCCCGTCCATGGCTTCGGTCATTCCTCTGTCGTTGAGGGCAGCCCTGACATGCCGCAGCATGCATCCTAAACCCTTACATCAGCCCCCAGTCTTCTCTTCCCCACTCCAGAGCCTGTATGGGGACAAGACCTCTTCATGAATATGAGCAGGGATTGGGCCATGGCCGGGCAAAGGGTGGTCAGCCAGGTATTTATGCAGCAGATCCAGAACTCCAGGCCTGGCAGAGGTATGAGGAGGATGAAGAAGGAAGAAGGGAGCTGAAGGTCCACAGACCAGCAAGAGTACCATCATCACACTCAGACACAGAGCTCACTACGCCCCCTCCTCCGCCTTCATTTGGAGCCCCACCAGCCCCTTTGACACTGCCTCGGGGCGTGCCCAAATACCTGCGGAGTCCACTAACCTTGTCAAGAACAAGGCTGGACACACAGGGCTGCCAGGGACTCTCAGATGTCAAAGGGATCCCAGGCGTTCCCAGGAGATTAAAAAGAAAGTGAAGAAATCCCTACACAGGGCTATAAAGGTTGTCATGCATTCTAAATGTTTAGATTAATTTAGAATAAATTAACACTTTTAACACTATACAAACACAATGAATATAAATGTGTTAGTCCCAAGAGATTAACAGGATTCATTAAAAATATTAAGTTTTAGTGGATTATAGGTATTTCAGCCTTGTGAAAGAACACATTTTAAATCATAAGATTCTTTATAAGATTTTCAATATTGTCAGCGAATGAGTGTGACTGTCGATTTCATCTCATTTGAAGCTGATGGCAACAGGCCAAACCTGAGGCCCTTCCAGACTTCGAGGCCTGGGCTCTTGGACATTTCCAACATTGCCCCTTTCTCTCACGCCCACAAGGCCTGGACACAGTAGATGCCCACTGAGCTGTACAGTTTTGAAAGACGGCTCCCCTTTGCCTGGGTACTCCCAGTGCCCCACCAGGCTGCCATTGTTTCCTGATCAGATGGATGGAGGACTGCATTTACAAAGTGACACATTTCTGTGCCCTCCCTGCCCCGACCACCATCTCTCAAGGTGGGCTGGGCCGTACCCGCCTGCCTTGCTCCACGTGCGGAACCAGCCGGCGCCCCCAAGGCCATGGTACGGGGTTGTGCCTGGCCTCCACAGCTCCAGATATGCTCCTTGTATCTGAAAATTATTTACTGTGGGGATATGTGATGCCTTTTTAAGAGAACAGATGGCACCTCCAATTAGAATGCTTTAAAAGGAAACCCTAATGAGATTATAAAAGCCAACAAATTGACTTTTTCATACAGTACTTCCCTGGCACACAATAAATCAAATATATAATGAGGCTCAATACAATAATAGGTTTATTTACACTTGTTTTGCCTAGCATTGTGCTGCTGCCCAGCTCGGCCTCTGGGTCCCCTCTCCACATACTTGCCCAGGCGGGGGCGGGACAAGGCATCCACGAGCCGCTCTCAGGCTTGACCACCACAGATGAGTGTGGCTTTAATTTACGGATTTCTGGCTGACCCTCATGCTCTGTGTCTGGGGGTGTAAGAGCACAGGGCTACATACGGGGCGTCAGTTGTGGTGACACACACAGGCGAGTCTAGGTTCACTCTGGGTAAGGTGGAGAGATTGTGGTGGGACCATGGGCGTGAGGAAGGTGTGTCTAACCCCAGGACCAGCTGGCCCAGAGACAGGAGAGGAAAGCCTGTGTGGTCTGGTTTTAATAAGGTTGACTCAGGACCTGGGCAGGCAGAGTGGACAGAGGGTCTACCATGTGCACACTGGAGGCCTTGGGATGTTCCTATTTGTTCCAGGAATCGGTCCTGTTGGTTCAAGCACATCAGGTCAGATGGTTGGAAGAAAAGCCTTGAGAGAACGACAGGAGAGGGGAGGACAGCCCCATATCAGCATTCTGAACATTTGGTCATTGGTCTACCTTCCCTGTAGGTGACCTTATCCAGGGGCTGGATGGATTTATAGGGAGTGTCTGCTGAAGTGGGAAGTGGGGAGGCCCCAACTTCTATTTGCATGAGTTGATCTGTAGGGGGAGCCTGGCCAGCGAGAGAGTGCTCATGAGCAGAAGTGGAGGGAAATGTTTTCAGGAGGGAAGCTGTGAGACCCTGGCATATGCTTTGGTGATCATGGAGAATGGTCCTTGGTCTGGACATCCAGCAGCAGTGATTCAGCATCCTTAAGTGACTTCTAAAGAAGTACATTAAACAATGCTTCTCAGGCTCACAGAGACCCACAGAGGAACCTCAGGAATCAGCAGAGAAGATACCACAACAGAAAGACAGGGATGTTAGTCTGCAGAAGTGGAATCATTTCTGTTCACATCAACCCACCAGAGAGGGAGGTCTGGGGAAAATCAGTTTACAAGAGGACGAGCTTTTCCTCGGTTCAGATCTATAAGCATTGATCGACCTCAGGACCTTGATCTAGAAGACACTTTCATTCCTCTTCTTTACTCAGCAAAGGTTACAGACACTACAAGGCCAGAATTAAGAAATTCTTCTACTCGGAGCTCAGTCATTTTTTCTGTCCATCAAGCTGCAAGTATGTGTGAAACGTTCCCTCTGTGCCCTTCCATCCTGGGGGTGGGAGGAAGGGATTTGGTCCAAGGAGGTGAAGGGAAGGTCCCTGCTCACAGGGAGCCAGGCAATAGCATCCAACGCAGAAGAAAGCTCTAGTATAATTAGAGCAAACCGGAGCGTTGACTTCCAAATACAAGGGGAATATTGAAAAGAGAAATCATCTCTGTTTCAGGGCTGCAACCCTTAGGGGAGTAGAAGCAAGTTCTCTAAAGTGCTGTGCAGGGAGGGCAGTGCTTCCTGCCTCCCCGTGATTATGCAGGAAAAGCCTAGGAGGAAATTCTCCCCTCCCCAATGGTACCCTGGAAGTGGAGTCCCCCCCCAACACTCTTGGCAGGATGACTGTCCTTCCCTGTACAGCAGAGAATAGGAGAGTGATGGAGCCCCTAGAACTTTTGCCTCAGAGTTGCATGCTGTAGCCAGGCCCCTGGTCTTGTCATTTGGCAGGAGCACAGATGCTGCACCATATGAGCACTGGAAGGGACACAGGGAGATGAATACACGGTCCTGGCACACTATGATCTTCATGTGGTATCTGAAAAGCCAAGTACAGAATATCTGGGCAATTAACAAAATTATGAAAGTCTGAGCAGAGCCTGGTCGTAGAGATACAGGAAGATCGGTGAAAAGAAAGGATATTCTCAGCTGTCAGGACCAAGGGGGCTTCTGGGAGTTATGTAGAATTGCTGTAATATCCTAGTGAATCTTGATTTTGCACCCAATGAACTTTTCGGGTTGGCATTTCTTCTCATGGGAAGAAGTTGTCTTGCTTCAGTAGGAGGAAGACTCTCCCATCTGGGAGGAGGGAGTAAGAAAGAACACAATCTTGACCCTGTGGTTCTAAGCAGAGAGAGGGGCCCTGCAAGCCCAGCAAAGGAGCTGTCCGTTTCAGCACCACAGCCAGCACTTCTGCTTTGCACTGCAACTGGAGAGTGATGTCTCTCCCGCCCCAGGCCCACCACTTGCACTGTCAAGGAACCAAACTCCCCAGCCCAGAGCCCTTACTAGACACTTACTAGTGCATGCCACTTCTGGGGGGTCAAAATCCGCTCGGTAATAGCCGGTCCGGCAGGTGCAGATGGGAGATGCCTCTGAAGGGGATCGGCTGTTGGAGGGGCAGTGGGAGCAGCCCTCAGCTTCCTGGCTGGCCTTGAACATCCCTGCAGGGCATGCTGGAACACAAAGAGACCATCTGAGAATTAATGGGAGAGCAGTAGTCAGAGGCCCTACCCTGGAATTGGAAAACGAAAGATTCGGCCCCCCTGAAAAGGACATTGAGATACTCCCTTGCACAAAGTGAGCATTTCAGATTGAGGAGGCCCCTATTTAACACTTCCAGTTCTTCAAACGTCCTTAGTGAAATATACCTTCCTGGTACCGATGGTCTTTCTCACTTGAACAATATGAATAATGATTCTTCCCTTTCAGGTGTGTTGAGAGATTTAACTGAGAAAATGAATCTAATGTAGCTCAGTGTCTGCAACATAAGTGCTCTATAAATGGTTATCCCCTCCCTCTTCCACCTGGTTAACAGCCAGGGCCTTACCCTGTGCCACTCACTGAAAGAATTTCACCTAATGTCCTTGGATGGCAAGGGGTCCTGGCTGACGATGGACTGGACCCATGGTTCTTAAATGCCATGTGCAACACACATGAGGGATGCGGTGAGCTGTGTTAACAAGCACTTGTTATGAATGATGATAAAGGACTGAAATTCATGAGTGATTATTTAAAAAGAAATTAAAGTTATTTCAAGGTTACTGGCTTAACAACATCATTCTCCCTTAATTGCATTTTGAAATGCTTTGGGGGGTGGGACAAAAAAGAATGGCTTTGCAGGCAGTGCACCAGGGAATGTGTCATGCACTTGGTGCCATCTATCATGCACACAGCAGTAGGGAAGGTGGGGAATGCCTGGTACAGCCCCATGCCCACTAGAGGTGCCCTCATATATGGGGCACTTTTTCTCAGTTCTCTGTGTGGTCAGCCTGTGAAGACCCATGCCCAGAAAAGTGGCTCCAGGCCACCCCTCAGGATTTCACCATGCCTTGTCTAGAGAGCCTCTACTCCAGACATGTGGTCCCCTCCCTACTGATTCCTCAAAATATTGCTCCTGCTAGGCCCTTCTTCATCTCTCAGCCTCTGACTCTTCTTGTCCCCATGAAACCCGCTGTGGCTCATCCTCCTTTGAGACTGGGTAAAACTTTCTGCGTGATCAACTCACTTGGCTTTCTTACAAACCTTACTAATCCATTCACAAATATTTACTGTGACCCTTCTGATAACATGATCCAGGGAGTTTAGAGACCAGAGCCTGCCCTCAAAGAGCTCTTGATCCAGGGTAGCCACACAATTATAATAGAATGTGATCATCGCAGTAACAGAAATACCACTATAATGGCTTCTACTTATACAGAGCTCATCTCCCCAGATATATTGCTCCCTCCTGGAAAGTGCAGAGTATTCTTTAATAATAGTAGTAGTCACCATCTGTTAACGTTCTTGTTGAGTGCTTTCCATGCATTACTCTATGGGGTAGCTATTATTATCGCCATTTTGCTAATGAGGAAATTGGGACATTGAGAGGTTAAAAAAGTTGCCCGGGATCACACAGTGGGAGAAGTGACAGTGATGATATACATATAAACTATTTGAAAAATATCCATGGTACTAAGATAAGGAAGTGGGACTATTTCCTATTCTGAGAAAGTTTCCTTATTCCTTTGCTCACTTGAAATGATTATAGGGTTTCAGTTACTCCAAAAGTGCCCTGGGGCAGGAGCTCATCTTGGATGGGAGGTAATTTCTGAAATGGAATGTTCTGGAATAGCATAACCCAAGTGAGTTCCATGGAGTTTGTGATCTTTGAGTTGTTAACACTTGTTACTTACAAAAGGGTTCTGTGGTCAGATATTTTGAACACGTGAATTTAAAAAGTTAATCTCATTTTTGTCACAGAATTTCTCAGAACTTCCAAAAGTGGGATTGGGTTATAGAATGTTATGTTTTCTCACCAAGAAGCCCTATTTTGTAGAGCATCCCCTCAGATTCAAGTTCCACGGAACCTACTGTGGTAAATGTTGTCTAGATGATCCAATAACATTCTTAAAGATTTCTGTTGTAACCCATGTAAAAATGGGCCACTTGCTGACCCATCTCAGCACATTCAAAAGAAAATTCTCAGTACAAAGAAAAAAACAACTTAAATCTTTGCTAAAGACTCAACAAATAAACCATCAAAAGGAAAACCCTGAATGGCACATCCAAAGTATCCTGGAATGTGGCTTATGGGTCTACCTTCCATGCCCACTCAGTGAAGTGTCTCCCTCTGTTTCTTTCTCCTGTTTCCCTTTCTTCTTTCTATATCTCTTCCTCACCTCCTGTGAGAAGCACTTGGCCCTTTCCATTGTAAATCTCCCAGCATTGCTTGGCCCCGTTCAGTTCTGGAGCACAGAGAAAATCCCACAGAGAAATCCCAGGCTTGTGCTGCCAAACCCAGCAACACTCTTTCCCTGGGAAGAGGGGGAGGAGACAGCGGTGACTCTCCAGCATTCACTGGGTCCCTGCCACACTGTAATTTTCTTAATGTATCAGTCTAAGAGGAACAAGGTGTTTTCACTTTCTTTCCAGCACTTAAAAGCCTCCTTGTTTTACATTTAATAAGTTAACAGCATAAACAATCATCCTGATATCCACAAGTGGCAGAGAGATTTAGAAAGTGCCTTCCTCTGAGATTTCTGATGGAAGAAGGCAGAACTGGGTGTCCCGAAGTCTCTAGATTCCAAGACGGCCACCAGGGAGGAAATGGAGGAGAGCAGACTAGGGAGAGAAGTTCAGAAAACGGTTGGGAAGAGAGGTCCTGAGAAGGGTTGTGACTCCACTCTCCCCAGGGCAGCAAGCACTGATCAGGGCAGTGATCAGTCCTGGGTCTGATTCCAGGCTCTTCTGGTTCCTGGCTGAGTGACCACTGGCAAGTTAAGTAATCCCTCAGAGCCTCAACTTGCTCATCTATATAAGGGATCTATTAAAAAAAGAAACACACTTCCCACAACAACTCCCACAGGTCATCATAATTTAATAAACTCAAATATGAAAATGTACCTAGCGTTAAAGAATGTTAAATAATGTTAATTCCTCTCTACCTCTGCTTACCCACTCTCTTTTGAAAAACAAGTTTTCTTTGGAGGAACTTTTAGAATTTAAGGTCAGAACATAAGTTGAGAGTCCCAAAGTGGGCAAATAAATCCTAGAAACAAATGGAAGAATGTGTTTCTGCACAGATCATTTCTGTTTTGTATAATGGGTGAATAATTATATCTGTAAAATATATTTTACCTATAATTGAAAAGTGGATGAATCTCCTTAATATTTAGATTTCATAAGTTAATATTTTAATATAATCTCTGTCTGGGCATTCCCTAATTTACAAGGGAGCAGCATTCCTAGGTTCACTTATTAAAATTTTAGATTGTAACTTGCAAGCGCACTTCTGCTGTATTTTCTCATAGAATTAATGCTTTAAATAATGGGTAAAGTGCCTGGCTAGTTCACAAAGCCTTTTCAACTCATCTTGTATCAGACACCACTAATAAGAAACAGAAGTTAACAACATTGTTACTTTACTAGAAATTTAACATAGAAAAATAAAATTATGCTGCCCCTTGAGAAAAAACAGCTTTAATTAGAGGAGATACATGGAGCTTCTGGGTAGATTCTAACAAAGAATACTTAGGCCAAAGGAAGCAGAGGCAGATGGCCTAAGCCCAGAGAAGTCACCTGAGTACAGAAAGCACTGGAAGTAACAGTGGTGGAAAATGGTGGGGGCTCTGGCAGCCTGGAGACCCCACACCTGCCTAAAGGCTTTACAGTTTCGAAAAATAATAAATACTGCAATAGCCTAACCAAGCACAGATCCGCACTTTCGAGCAATTTCAAGTTGGATAACACAGTTCTTTACTTTAATATCATTTCAAAACTCAGCGGTTGTCTTTCTCTCGATATAAAATTATGGTCAGCACTATTGCCACAGTTATGAGCCCGTGATTCAACAAACATTTGTAGAAGATCTGCCCTGAGCTAGGCACCTGGCTAGAGGAATAAAGCAGAGCGCAGAGGTGGGGGGCAACAGACTTTGGGAAGCGGCCTTCCCGCCAGGGGAGGCAGACAGCAAACAGATTGCCATGCAGCACAATCTGTGCTCTGCTGGTGTGTGCATGGAGGGGGACTGGTCAGGCAGGATGTGCATCATTTTGGGCATCCATCGTTATGAGATGAGGACCACAAGAAACATTTTCTTGTGGCAACTAAGAGGCAAGATTCAGGGGAGGCAAAGACAAGCAAGAAGGGAAGAGGTGGAAGAACAGGAGAGGTGGGAAGGGAAATTAGGCCAGAGAGTGCCCAGCCCCATCTCAGCCTCGAGAGTTTCATTAGGATTCCAGGAGGTGGGTGGGAAAGAAGAGCTGCGTGTCTCGCTGGGGATTCACATAAGACCTTTGTCAGTAGGACACCTGTAACCTGGAGGGCTGTACACTTGTTTCTGACACCAGTGTAGCCCAGATTGCTTTGTTTCCTTAAGAAAAGGGGGTTTACTTCCCTCCATTGCAAGTGATCACAGTTCAGACAGGTGATAAATGGGGCTTTGAAGCAGCACCCCCCCACACACACCTCTTTCCCTGCCCCCCACTTCGTCAGAGAGGAAGAGACAAGACCTGAATACCAGGTCTCAAAGCACATGTGCATTTTCCATTCCCCAGGGAAAACACACAGCATTTCCCTCCCCCTTCAAGCAACAGGGCACTGGTACACGTGACCTCTAGCTGATACCCAGAAGGTCACCTTGAAACACCCACCCAACTTCTCAGAGCCTCCAAGACGTAACAAATTACCTGGTGCTTTCAGTGCTCTCAAGACCCCCCCTCCGCTCCCGTCCCTGCATGCAGACTTCCAGTGACACTAAATCCATCACCTCCAGTACTATTACTTTATAAAGAAACAGATTAAGTGTCTCATAAACAGTGCAGTGATTGAGATAATGGAAAGCGCCTCTCATCTCCATCTGCAGCATCAGGTTATGAAGCATTTCCAAGCAGCCAGGAAGAGGAAATTAATAGAAGCAAGAAGGAATAACCACTTTTATGCAATTTCCTCAGGAGATAGTGGACCATCTAATCTTTATTGGAGCCCTTTAACCTGTCACTCAGCACTCACCAGAGCCTCTTTAGCTCTCACAATTTTTCTTGATATCCAAGGAAGATAAAATGAAAACCTCAAAACATTATTTTATAATTTTCGTATGTGGAGGGTGCACATTGCCTCTGCCCCTCCCCCCTCAACTGAGGCCTCAGAAAACAGCATTTTTATGCAGCAGAAATGTGGGAGAGCTTAACTATTCCTGGTGCGTGGTCCAGGGGGTCACAGCTACTCAGCGGGAAGGAACTCTCTCCTTGCATTTTAAATGTGAGTCTTCCCTCCACTGCTGCTTTCTGTCCTTGCTCTTTCTTATTAATAATCTGATTACTTCTCCTGATCTAATTTTTTTCCCCAAATGAGTTTGCAAAGGTTCATGCCAATGAATATTCATCCTCTGCTTAAGAACCGGTGCCTTTTTCTAAAGGCAGGTGCAGCTCAGCTGCTGGCTCAGGAGGTCTGCCTGCCTTGCGGGGTGACAGTGAGAGGGCAAGGCACATGCTCCTGGCCAAGGAGAAAGAGGGTCATGGCCCTGAGCTCCTTGATCCTAGAACCTCCCCTTCAACTCCACACTTTGCTCCCACTCTGTAAGAGAGGCAGAGGAGCAGCTCTCTGCAGCAGCTGAGAACTGTGGGATGGGTGTGGTGGTGGCAGAGGGTGGAGGCAAGAGGTTCCTGCAGGACATGCGCACAGCTCTGGACAGCTCTTCCTCTAGGTCTTGTGGCCCCAGGTTGGGCCCAATATTTACAGTCACTCCTGTGGCCGAATGTCTCCATCGCCTTCACGTTACTGGTGGCCGACACCATGGATTCTTCACTCTGGAACTCCAGGCATGAAGCTCCCTGGAAAGAGGTGGCCCTGGAGCCCCTGTCTACTCTCAGCAGCAGTCTTTGCTCTTCCCAGAAATGGGTCTCTCTGAGCAACTCCAGGGCATCCCAATGGGACCCAGGGCTTGTGAATACTCCCATTTCCCCTTATATTCATGGTAATATGTTGAGAAAACTGACAGCAGAGAAGTAGTTCCCAGGCACACACGCATCATTCATCCAACTACTGTACACTTTAAAAGATCTCTGAAGGCTGATGCCAGGTTTTGTCATTGCATTTCCCTCTCCCCACTGCTTAGCACAAGCCTTACATGTGGGCATACGCATTCTGTGTCTGGCTGAACTGAATGGTCACTGAAGGTCGGCTGTGCGAAGACCCCAAAGATAAAAGCTGTGACAAAAAGTAATAATAACCACAACAACAATAAGAATGTGATCTTAATATTAGAGGGTATGAGGTGATGGGCACTCCCACACAGTGTGGATGCTTAAGGCTTTTCTGTATTAAGAACTTCAAAATGTTCAGAGCTTTGATTCAAAAATTATACTTCTAATGACTCATTCTAAAAAAAACCGAGCAGATGTGGGAACAGATTTATGTTAATTGATGTGTATCCCAGTATTATTTGTAATATGTAAGAAACAAAGGAAGGAGGGAAGCACGGAGGGAAAAAAGAAAGAACTTAAAAGTCAAATAATAGGGTATTGATTAAATAAGTTATGGAACACCCACATAATGGAATACTATACAGCCATTAAAATTCTGTCATGGAAAATGTTTTAAAAGTAGGTTCCAAAACTATACATAGAGTATGAACTTCATTATACACACACACACATATACATATACACATACATATATATGCAAATATATATAAACCATGCTCACTAAAATGAAAACTGGGATTGGTAGCATTACTGATGACTTTTGTGTTTTTCTGTCATTTCTCAGTGTTTTGCATTGTACATACAGGACTCCAGTAATCAAAGAGAATCTCAATCACTCCATGTTTTAATTTGTAGGGGGACACAAAAGCATGGATGGCAAGCTCCGACCCCAAGGAGCTGAGCTGAACAGGGCAGGTCAGAGTGGGCTGAGATGCCCTGTGCCAGAGGTCTTTGGAGGAAGGAGACAGTAAAGGGAGCTGGGAAGGCTGCCTGGAGAAGGTGGCACACGCACAGGCCTTGAAGGATGGGTAATAGTTGATGAAGAAATGGGAGGATGGAGAAATGGGAGGATGAAGCAAAAGGAAAAGAGTGTGCCAAGACTGAGAGAGAGCAAGACCCAGGCTTGCCTAGGGAACCTTGGGTAGTTGTAGACATTGCCAGGAATACAAAGCATTTATGGGGGCCGTGGCAGGAGGTGGGCTGGGGTACTCTCACTTCTATGCCACCTGCATGCATGAAGCCCAGTGGGTCCCCAATTCCTGCCTCCCTGGGCCTGGTGCCAGCTGTAATGGCCTGTGCAGAGGGGATGCTTAGCTGTGTCATACACTCGTATCACTCTTGGTGACACTTGCTGAAATTGATGAATGCTGCAGGCACCATGACACAGACGAGACTGTAACTTCCAGCTATTAAGCTGCTCAGACAGCAGCAGCAGCAGCAGTGAGCCTAGAATACATCAATCAGCATGGATGTCGTTAAAGAGGTGGGGTCAGGATGGGGGCACTTGGCCGTGGTGGAATGGGGAGATCCCTGGTCAGGACTGAAGGATGACAAACAGAAGAGCAGTGTCTCGAGGGGAGGGGCAGGCACTTAGGTCCTTGTCACTGATGGCTGCTGGTCCCCAGAGAGCAGCCAGACACAGCACAGCCAAGGCCAGGTCCAGGTATAGGGGACTGGGCTGGGCACCAGAGATTCTCAGAAGGGAGTTCAGCACTGCATCCTGCAATCCTGCCCAAGGTCAGTGTGGTTGGAGAGAGAGTGGGGGTGGCCATAAAGCAAACCCAGGTGTTTTCTAAGGATCTCGGCCAGTGATTCTCAAACTGTGGTCGCCAGACCAGCAGGAGCAGCAGCAGCAGTAGCACCTGGGACCTTGTAGAAATGCAGAACCTCAGACTCCACTCAAACTGATCCAGATGCTCGGAGGTGGGTGAGCAATCTGAGACCTCCGGGGGATTCTGATGCAGCTCCAGTTTGCAGATCACTGCTCTCGACCACCTGATAGAGTGGAAACATCTTGGCCTTGTGGTCTGAGAACACTGCCACTTACTGGGTGTGTGATCTTAAGGAACTCACTCAACTCTCCTGACCTCAGCCTCCCTATCTGTGGAAAAGGCTGTGAGGGTAACTTCCTTCCCATAGCTTTGTGTAGATCAGTGTCATGTAGGTAAACTTCCTGGAACGTAGCAGCTCCTCAATAAACAGCAGCTGGATGTTTTCTGCAAGGAGCTAGGCTGAGTGTTTTCCTCAATCATTCATTTTAAGGTATTCAAATTGATGACTTACTCTGTACTTGGAGCTCTGCTAGGCACTGGGATACATCGACGGATGAAACACATAAAAATCCTCCCCAGAGCTGCCATCCTAGTGCAGGAAGACAGACTCTCAACTGACAATCCCAATGGATGGGACCAGTGTGGGGAGCCCAGAGCAGGGACCTAACCAGTCTGGGAAGGTCTCAAGCAATTGACATCTATGTTAAGACATAGAGAAGAAATAAGAGCCGTACAGGTTAGCACAGGTAAGGTGGGTTAGTGGGGGGAGATAGAGAGCCCTCCACGTGGAGAGAGCAGCACATGCAAAGGCCCAGGAGAACAAATATGACTCAGTCAAGAAACTGAAAGTAGTGCTTTCCACGGTCGAGGTGCAGTGTGAGTGCCGCAGGCTCAGGCAGAGAACATACGCAGGGTGGGCAGGGATCAGTCAGCAAGGAGGAGGCTGAGTCTGGAGAGGTAACCTGAACTCATGTCATCCAGCCCTGGACTTTATCCCTAAGTCCACAGAAGCCACCGATGGGCTTAAAATTAGGAAGAAACACCATCAGATTTTCATTTCTGAAAGATGACACTGGCTGCTGGGAAGAGAATTGATTGGAGGAGTGGGGATAGTTAGGGGGACACACAGTAGCCCAGAAAGAATGACGATCACCAGGGTAGAGGAGACAGAGAGAAGCAGATGGATTCAAGAATCATTTAGAAGAGGATCTGGTGATTGATTGGGGATCACTCATTCATTCAACAGATACACACTGAGCCCCTACTGGGCCCAGGCCCTGGGCTGGGGGCTGGGAGTCAAAGACTATGGCCCATTGTCTGGCTTGTGCCTGCTTTCCTTCTGATGCTGGAAAGCCCACTCTCCACTTGAGTTAGACATTTTCCTCTTCCTGGAGTTCTCTTTTAAAAATCCAATACCCTGGCAGTGCGTTCGCTGACCCTAGGACTTTGAGGGGTTTTGGAGTGACCCTAGGAAAGGGCCCAGAGCAGGGAAGGTGGGGTGTGGGCTCACTTGAAACCAGGACTGACTTGGCTCCTCTTGGAGCTGGCTGTATCTGCTCCTCAAGTCTGTCCTCTAGTGCCAGCCTGAAAACAGGGTTAGAAGAGCCCCTGCACGAGGAGGGGTGCACAGTCTCCAGACTCCGGAGTCCTCAGAGCAGACAGAGGAGACTTCAGGACTTAAGGATGGGACAGGGAGGGGGCCTCTAGCTGGAGATTCAGCCCCTCTATCTCCATTATTTCACTAGCCCCTGAAGATGCAGCAATACTGACCCCTCCCAACAGTCCACTGGACAGCCACTAGCTGCTGAGAGCCCCGTGGGGCTGCTTCCTAAGCTTTAGCCAACAGAGCCTTTCCCTTTTATATGCAAGTCTCATTCATTCAACACAACTTTGGGGAGCACTTTGTATGTGCCCTGAGTTAGATATAAGAGAGTTGCTCTCTTTACATGGGAAAGAGGAGGGCCCTTGTTGAGGAGTAAGGGCAGACGTGCAGGGACTTAGAAGTGGAAGAGGGACTGGAGGACCCCCAATCCAGAGGTAGTAGATGTCCAGATGGGGTCAAATCTCAAGGTGCTGGCCTCTAGGGGCAGGGTAAGGCCTCCTGGAGAAGAGCCAATGTCACAGTCAGGTGGTGAAGGCGGTGGGTGAGCCTGTGCCAGGGGTCGGGACAGGGAATCTGTCCTTTGGAAGAGAGCAAAAGCACCCTGCCAGCAGCCAGGGCAGACTTTTTAAAGGGAGTATGGCCTCCCCATTTCCCTGTCCACCACCAGGGGGATGCTTCATGGGGCAGAGGAAGGTGAGGGTCAGATCACTTCAGCCACTCCCAGGGGCCCCAAAATCCTCTATCCTGATTGGGCCCATTGGGCCACCAGGTCTGCCAGGCCTAGGCTCCCACTGCTCTGTGGTGGGGGCGGGGGGGGCGGTTGAGGTAAATGTCTCCTCAACCTAGGCTCTGTCTCCACCCACGTCGGAGCCCAGCTGCCAACGTTCTAAAAACCCCGTCAATCTGTAGCTCCGGGCAGCGGACAAGAAGGACATATGCTGGCAGTCAGGCTGCTTCCCACATTTTCAAACTGAAGTGTTTACTCTTTGAGAAAAATCTTATTTCTAAGTACTTCCCCTGACACAGACCTTGATGGATTCCTTTAAAAAATAATTTATAACCAGGTTCTTCAGACAAACGAAGGTGCCTTCTCACTGTGTTTCTCAAGGCTGGACAATGGCGAGAAGCCACCCAGGGCTCCTGGCTCCTTCCTTGGGCCTGGGCATGGGCTGGTGAGTCATTACACCCAGAAGAGGCTCTCTTGTCCCCTGCTCTTCCTGCTGTTCACAGAGCCAATATGAAGAAAACAGAAATGAAAAACCAACCACGTGTGGATGCGTCACACAAATCTTATTTCCACCCCAAACCTGACAAGGCAAATAGTACTCTTCTCTTAGGAGGGTTGTTAGTGTTTCTCCCCTTTCAGGCTTCCTTGCTCTAGGGCTTTGGTGAGTCCACAAATCACAGGTAGCCAGGGCGGGAAAGACCTTAAAAATACCCAGCACAGCTACTATCACCACCTCCCCATGCCAGACATGGCGGACATCACTAATCAGTCACAGCACTCATTCCCACTCAGCCCAGACCAGACTCATAATCTTTAACACAATGCCACAGGCAGCTGCTACCCATGGATCTAAGTTTGCACATCCCAGATCTACGATGGGGAAACTGAGACCTGGAAAAGGCAGTGAATGACTTGGCCAGAGGTGCACAGTCAGCAGGGGAACCAGAACTGGTGTCCTAGGGAACCAGAACAAGCCACCTGCCCACATGGCCCACTCGTCATGATGAGCCTGCTGCAGCTCTGTGGGGCTCACTCCCATCCGTCTCCTGCCTCCCTCAATTCTTTCTCCTTCTCATCTTTGAGGTCAGCCCCCCAGCGCAGCCTCCCCTCCGGCTGGGGTGCCAGGGCACCTAATTATTCTCTCTGTGTGCATCCAGGGAAGAGCTGCATTATGTTTAAGTAAGTGTAGCTAAGAGGTGCCGCATCTCAAGAGAAGGTCAAGTGCTGCATATGTATAATATAAGATTAAGATTTTCCCCTTCTGTGGTGTACTTGATAAAATAATTTTGCTGTGACCTTTACAGAAACCCAGGAGTAGAAATGGGCACAGAGGAATTTCCAGCTTCTCCCCAGGTCACAAAGTCATAAACACATAAATCTATAATGATATTACACACCATTTAAGTGGAACAAGTGGGCAAAAGAAATGATTTTATTTTTGATTTTTAATTTTTAGTAATGACAGAGCAAAAGCTTTGAGGCTGAGATTCTCAAGCTGTATTACCAGAGCTGTCTTGACAGAGGAGGGGCAGGAATCCTTCCCCCACACTGCCCTGACCTGACCTGTTGGCCCCAAGAGAGTGGCATGGGCCTCCCAGCAGAAAGTCAGAAAAAAGTGGCCTGTCCAAGATCACACAGGGATCAAAGTCGGGTGTAACTGGCTCTGCCACACCCCTTGCCGGGAGGGTGTATTGGGCCTGGTCTCAGCTGCTAAATTGCAAAGATAGTGGATGTAGCACTTTGCAAGTCCCAAAGTCAACTCTAAAAAAGTGAAATAACTATGAGTAATAATCAGTATTGAAATAATAAGGTTATCCTCATCTCAAAAGATTCTCCAAGTAGGAGTGAACTTGACAAGGCAGAACATTTGCACGACATTTATCCAAAAGGCTGCAGGCAGACAAATTTGGCAGAATCCCTTTTGTCTGACCCATGACTTTTGCTCAGGAGCCCCGCCAGATCTGAAGTAGCCTCTGAACAGGGTTCTGGAATAGGGAGGATGCCCTCCCTCTGAGCAGCTGAGCAGGGCCAACCCTAGACCCACTGGAGGCCGTGTGAGTGGATTAGTGGGTGTTGCACATCAGAGTGACTGGAAGAGGCCTCCTGCTGTGGGGAGAGACAGAAAGGGGTTGGATAGTTGTGTCCTCTCCAGGTGCTGAGAGGTAATTTCCAGAGTGCTCTGTGTCCTCCCTATTTGCAGTTCCTAGATGAACATTAGCATCACCAGCTCCCTTCAGGTTTGTCAGTTAAGCATGATTAAGGGAGCAGCTTGCAGCAAAGATCAGAGGTGTTAAGGGTGCACTTAGCGCTTAGATCTCGGTGTGCACTTAGGAGAAGCAGAGAGCATGGACTGAAGGCATCAGGGAGGGCCCAGGGAAGGGGCAGCGGGGGCGGACCCAAAGCAGGGCCAGGAGGAGTGGAGGAAAGCGGGGACCAGCCCTGCTGAGCAGCTTGGGAAAGAATTTCCCCAAAGGAAACAAACCCAGGGCTGAAGGGATGACAGGAGCCCAGCAGGACAGAAGACCACTATGCTGGTTCCTCCACTGCAGAGGAAGAGGCCTGCTCTTCTTTGCCCACCGTCACCCGCCCCCCCCATCCCAGGCCTACTGGGTCAGGCTGGCACAGGAAGCCCTCATTAAATGAGAGCCTAGTGTGTCCTACAGAACACAGGATAGGGTGGGATGTTGGCCCAGTCCCCTCCCATCTTCCACATCCTGCTACGGCAAGGTCCATGGGTTGCCAAGCTGACCACCACCTGCTAAAATTGGTTATAAAGTTGTGTCGATATTAATAACAATAATGTTACTAATAATAACAATGACCAGTGTTTAAACAAGCATTTATCATGGACCAGGTCCTCAGGTGCTCAGCATGACCTCACTCCATCCTCATAACAGCCCCGAGAGACATGGCCTACAATACTCCCATTTTGCACACTAGGAAACTGAGGCTGAAATAAGGTCAGCAGCTTGTCTGAGGTCCCACAGTCAGTGGTGCAGCCAGGAGCTGAACACGGGCTGCCTGGCTCCAGAGACTTAGCTCATTGGTTGGAATGTTTTAAAATCGAGTCAATTTCCTTGGAAACAACAAAAACTAATGTGTATCATGTTAAATATAAACTATGCCCACATGACTTCACTGGGAAAGGAATACCAGCCTCTGAGTTATAAACCCCACTACTTACAGCCAGAGGAAGTGAGGTCTATAATCTTTTTGAGTCTCAGTTTCTTCATCTGTAACAATGGAACGACAAGAGTCCCTATCTCATAGAGTTGTTTTGATAAGTGAATGAGATAATAAACATAAAATGTTTAATGTAGTACCTTGCATGTAAAACTACTCAATCAAAAGTAGCTATTAATATTATTCTATTATAAAATTATGTGTTCACTATAAGCAATGTGTTATCACCTTGCTAATGTTTCATATCTTTCAAAGTCAACATTTGTCCCTCCACGTGGAACACTCTCATCAGGGTTTGACAATGCACAGGCATCAGCTTGAATTGCTAAGATCTAGAGATACGAGCAGAAGTATATGTGAGTTCTGGGCAGTGAGCTTCAACAGAGAAAGTCAGTTCTTCTTTCCTCCTCCTTTCTTCCTGCCGGCTGGAAAGTAGACTTGATGGCTGGAACTCAAACAGCCATTTGGATTGTGAGGTGGAAATTGTGTGCTAAGGATGTCAGAGCAAAAGATAGAATATACCTGGGTCTCTAATACCACACCATGGAGTGCCCTACCCTCCTGGATTTATTTTACATGACAGAAAAAAAAAATCTCTAATTGTTAAAACCAGATTATCTTATATTGTCCTATTTCTCACAGACAAATGTAATCCCAACATACCATTTCTTTTCAATGAAACTATGTAAGGAAGACAGTACCATCCTCATTTCACTGGCAATGACATTGAGGCTTAGAGAGGTAAAACAACTTGCCTGATACTTCACAGCTAGTCTGTGGCAGAGGCAGAGGCAGAATTCAAAACCAGGTCTGCCTGGCTTCAAAGCTGATGCCCTTTCCCATTATTTACTAAAGTAAGTTGTTCATGGGGATGGGGGCATTCTGTATTTAAGGGCATGTGCACTAAGACTCAAGAACGCACATGTTCAAGAGCACATGAGTTCAGATGAGAAGCTTGGGACAGGGACAAGAGGTATTTCTTTTTTTCTCACTGAAGGCAACTTGCCCTACTTCTCCTGCCTCCAAAGGGAGGGGGAAAAAAACAACTATAGCTTATGTCATATGCTCGTTCTGAGCCCTCAGAGTCCCTGCCTGCCTGAATTCCTCACCAGATGTAAAAATTGATGGACGGATGTGGTCACTGGGTTTTCTGCAGAAGCCTGCTCTCAAAGGCAAATTCATCTTCCCAGTGGCTTCCGGTAAGAGAGGGAAAGAAGAGCATAAATGGTGGGATTGGCTGCATTTTCCAGAGGTCACTTGGGCAGTTCAGCAGCAGGGTAGGGGGGAGTGTTCACTGACACTATCTGCTCCTACCTCTAGTGGGTGCCTGGTTCCTAGAATACATGATATTTGCTATACACATGACATACGGGCACCCATAATTATTATTGTTTACTCCAGTCCAAATATGCTAAAGGAGCCTATCACCTTTATGCCCACTTCCCAGATAACTTCAGGATGGGGCATAGGGACAGAAGGAGCCAGCCTGCTGTCCACCAGCACTAGGGGGCACAGAACAGTGAGTGCCAAGGAAACCGCATGCTCTGAAGTCTGGATTTCATCATCATCAGGCTAATAATCATTAAAATCCTATGAAACTTCATTACTGAATTCCCCCTTTACCATTTCTACACGTAACGCTCATTTGTTAATAACCAAGATAAAGGTCCATAAAACAATATTGCTCCCATGTAACACGTCTTTCTCCTCACTCTCAATAAGAATCTAGAATTTCATCAGAGGAATATAAGTGCTTCACCAAGATGTGTCAATTATTTCAAGATGACAGATATTCGATTCCCAAATTCATCATTGGGGGCTGAAAGTGTATTGGTTCATGAAGCAAAGCACATTTCTGGAAGCGCTCTCACCATTTGGGAATCAAATAATAATTGCAATACCAACACCTTGACTTTCTAATGGAATTTTTCAAGGAGCGAAAGGGTTTTGACACATTCCCCCACCAACCCACTCTCAGATTCATCTTCTTTGTAGGCTTCTGAAATAGTGAAGGTACTGGTTTTATTTTTCCCATTTTGCAGAGAAGAAACTCAGATTCTCCACTCAGAAGCTGAGTGACTTACACAAACAAAGCATGTGTGAGGCAAAGGAAAGATATGCAGCAGCTCTTTCACTCTGGGGCTCCAATCACGTGACTACACAGCTTCAGGAACATCACTCCTTGACCCGGCTGCTGGAGATACAGAGCAGAGTCAGCTCGAGTCCCCATTCTCAAGGAACACAAGCCTAATGGCAGAATTAAATGCTAACAGTAATTGTAAAATATGATTAACATGAAAAGAGAAGCTTATAGAGGGGTGGGGAGAAAAGAAGGGGAAGTAGTAGGTGCAATGGACTGAATGTTTTCACACCCCCAAATTCGTATGTTGAAGCCCTAACCCCCAATGTGATGGTGTTTGGAGGTGGTGCCTTTGAGAGGTAATGAGGGTTAGACTAGGTCTTGAGAGTGGGGCCCCCACGATGGGATTAGTGCCATTATAAAAAGAGAAAGAGACATGAGATCTCTCTCTCTCTGAGTGCAAGCACCAAAGAAAGGGCACGTGAGGACTTAATGAGAAGAGCCCTCAAACCAGGAAGCGGGCCCTTACCAGACACCGAATCTGCCGGCACCTTGACCTTGGACTTCCCAGCCTCCAGAACTGTGAGAAATAAATGTCTGTTGTGTAAGGCCCCCAATCTGAGGTATTTTGTTATATAGCCCGACCTCAGACAGTAGGCAAGTGTATTCCTTCTCTCCAAGCGCCCGGCCTTTCCTCTGGGCACATGCTGATTCCTTTCTCCTGTGGAGGCCTCCCCTCTGCTCCGAATCAGGCTGCACTTCGTCCTTCCCAGGCGGGGCTCAGTGTGGATTTATGATGTAATTTGTGTGTATGGCTCTAAGAAATGATTTCTGAGCTGGTCACTTAAGAAATGATTAAAGACCATCATTTCAAACCCATAGCACTCCCTGGGGGAAGGGAAGCAGTCTGAGACAGAAAGAGGTGTCAGTAATATGCTGAGATGGAAGTGTGGCAGGGGACCAGGTCACCTGGGGGAGGCAGAGGCAGGGAGGGCAAGACCTGGATGCCTCATGCTGCTGCTGTGAGGGAGGTATGTATGCTGGGGAGCACAGGAGAGCGCCCTCCAGACAAGATGAGCCACCCAAATCTAACATTTGCGATGCTATCTTTGTCCAGACCAGCAGATGCCATCTAAGGCAGGCACAAGAAAATCCAGGCCCAGTCTCCATTCCTCGGCATCTTTACAATCTCAAAGCAGTAAACCTGGGCCCAAAGGTGGCTGAATGTGAAGGAAGAAAACAACTCATAGAGGCCTCCGTCCTCCAGAAGATTCCATGTGTTAACACCGACCGGAAGCCCGCATGCAGGAGCTCTAAATCACCCGACATCTCCTCCAAGCCAACAGCCAAATGTCACATTGAACCAATTTATGAGGTGTGGCTATAAAGTTCTAAGACCAGGTAATGAGCTTGGGAAGACATACTCAGCTCCCCTCGAGGAATTCCTCAAAGTCAGGGCTGTTCTCAGCACCTCGTGTGTTAATCACCGGAAAACACAGCTGAGCCCTGGCCCCGCCTGCTCATGGCCGCACTTCAACACGTGCTCCCAGGATGTCAGAGGAGGCAGCCACGGGGCAGCAAAATCCACTCCGAGAGTTGACTCCGAACATCTGGCTTCCAGAACCAGTTCCTAGGCCCTTGCTCCCTGTGAGGTCACAGGGAAGTCCTGCTGTAGCCTCTCTAAGCGGCAGGGGACTCATCCGAGAAATGGGGACAAGGGGAGTAAGAACAGCTCCTCACCTTTGCCGTTATCAGTGAGCACATACAGGACTTGATTTGAATGTGAATGTCAGCGCCCAAGGCTGCTGACCTGGGCCTCTTAAACACCCATCACGACGAATGACACTTTGAGTTTTGTAAGCTCCTTTTATTCTGACAAAGAACTGCAAGACCACATTCTCACCTAGGTTTTACATCTCTCAGCAGAACGGACAGGGACAGAGAGGCCCTTGGGAAGGAAGGAGCTGAACCTCAGGCCACCTCTGCGGGTACTGGGTGTGAGTCCCCCTCTCTGGACCACATTGACCCCTTCTGTGAAATGAATGGCTAAACTGGATTCATTGATCGCCTATCCCTTTAACACACACTCGCTCTCACAGTCATTCATCCATCATTCAGCCACTCAACACACACCTTTATTAAGCAAGGGCCCTGTATAATACAAAGGCAAGCAAGAAGCAGTCCATTCCACAAAGAGCTCACATCCTGATCTGGAAGACCTCTCCCAGCTCTGTGAGGCTGACCCAACCCTGAGCAGTGTCCTTTCCAGGCTGGACAGATGGGTCAGCTGGGGCACCCAGAAAATAAAGGCCGTGCTCACCCAGCATGTCAAAGGCACAGTGGAGACTCAGCTCATCTGGATTCAGGCCTAGATTTTCCCATTAGTCTGCAGGGCTTCTCCATCAATAATGATACCAACCGTAATGAAGATAAATATTTTGCAATGAACTGTCGTTTTTTCACATGGGAAAAAGCTATTCAAATTAAAGACAGTTTGGTCTCTCTCTCTCTCTCCTCTACTTTTATTTCATTTTTTGGGCATATCTCTGAGCTGGAAAAAAAAAATCTATTGCTAAAAAGGGAGAGGGAGGACCACATCCAGCAAAGATTTCCCTCACTGCCCAGATTAACTATTTCACAGTTCTGCCACCACAAACACACCCCAGTGTGGGTGCTTGTTGAGCTGCCATCATCACCTGCTCCTGAGAAGTTAGGGGGCCCTGGGATGGGACCGGAGACCCAAGGAGAACAGGGCCTCAAGGACTGCTCCAGGCTTCCAGGAAGCAAGGGGAGGGAGCAAGAGGGATAGATGTGATGGTCTCACTTGGCCTTTATTATCATTATTATTTTTAGTGTGTAGGCTTTAATTAACTTGACCCATGTAGCACTAACTCCTGCCTCTGATGAACAATAAAAGCTCCAGTTAGACAAGTAAAAGAAGATCAGGTGGGAGTCTCACCACCTCCCACCTGCCCTCCCCAAGCTTGGGAGAAGATGCTTCTTGTGATAGAGATGAACCCGCCCCCCGCGCTCACTCTCACTCTCGGCCCATTTCATGCCCTTTCTGCTGGGATCAGAGCCCTGCCCTAATGGTTTCATCCTCTCCTCTGTGTTTTCAACCTCTGTCTATAGGAAGTGTCCTGTGGGCAGCCCACAAGCAAAAATGTCCCCAAATCTGTTGCTTCCCTTCCTCTCCCTTCCTTCCCTCACATCCAACTGTCACCACATCCTGTCATCTCTACATTCTGAGCTGTTGCAAGATCTCCCAATTTC
Organism: Tapirus indicus; assembly: GCA_031878705.1. Lineage (NCBI taxonomy): Eukaryota > Metazoa > Chordata > Mammalia > Perissodactyla > Tapiridae > Tapirus > Tapirus indicus. The sequence goes on from CM062920.1 coordinate 16,938,378, forward strand.
TGTCCCCACTTTGGTTCCAGCTCTTGTCTTGTCACCAGCTCGCTGATTTTCCCGACTGCTGCTTGCCTCCTCTGCACACCTGCCAGAAAAATCTTCCAGTAACAGGGATCTGATGGTGCTGCTTTTCTGCCTGAAACCTCCGAGGGCTCTCCTGCCTTGGCAATGAAGCCCTGTGCCTGGACATGGATTTCCACAGCCCCTCGGGATCACTGGCCCTGCTGACCCTTCCAGCCTCTCCATCAGCCTCTCCCTGACCCTGTCCACCATGCCCAGTGCCTGAGGAGCTCCCACCTATGTGTTAAGGCTGCTCAGGGCCCGCTCCTCCTGGAAGCACTGCCTCCTCTGTGCCAGTTCTAGACGTCTATGTGCCTCAACTGCAGAACTTCCCGCCCTGGGTACAACTGTCTGCTCACCTGCCTGCCTCCCCCGCCAAGCTACTCCCCCTGCCGGTGTGTCTTTGCCTGCCAGCACCTAGACAGCGCTCCACACTCGCGTTGAATGAGCAAAAAAGTGGGTACAAGCAAGACAAACTTTTAAGAGCTCAGACTTTTTTTTTTCTTCCCCTACTATATGACTGTTAACAATCTTCCAAGATGTTGCTAACACAGATCTCACTCTCTGGATGGCCTTCTCACCCATCTCTGAACCTGAAACGTGCCCATTCCCTACGGCTTAGCTCACATTCCACACTATCCACGACAGTGTCCCCATTTCCCAGTTGGCTTGATGTCTCCTCCCAGAAAGCCCCCTTAGCACCGTCCATGCATTTGTATCCTGTCGTCCCCATCAACACTTCTTGTCTTGTATTATAGCACAGGACACAGAGTCAGGGGCCCAGAGATAGATCCTGGCTCCACCTCCCACCAGCTGTGTGATCATGGGCAAGTCACGAACCTCTCTAAGCCTCAGGCTCCCCTCTATAAATTGGGAATAATAATAGTTCCTAGCCGCTCTAATAATAATAGGATATAATAATTGTGTATGATAATAATAGTACCTACCTGTTATAATGATAATAATAGTGCATAATGATAGTGCATCATAATAATAGTACCTACCTGTGCTGTTGGAGATTAAATATGATGATCCATGTAAAATGATTTGTATAATAAGCAGTCAAAAGAGTTAGCTCATCCTCATCACCATCATCATCATCATCATCATCACCTGGTCTCTCTCACTAAGCCATATGTTTCTGAGAGCACAGGCTATATCAGGTCATCTTTGTACCCTTCTGTGTCCAAGGTCCTGCCCAACCCAGGTGGTGGCTTCAGGTACTTGTTGAATTGAGTTCATTATAAGACTGCCCTTACATCTGCATTGGCTCTTTGGCTCTCATGTCTGTCCATGGTGATCCAGCAGTCCTCCCACTGAAGCCCTGGCTTCCCCTAGCTCCTCTATTGGCCCTGACCCAGTTTCAGGGGTCCTTTGAGTGATATAGGATTTCCTGTAACTCCGAGCCCTGCCCACCCTGCCAATCATGCTTGCTGGGGAGAGCCTGTGTTTAATGCCTCCAAGAGGGCCTCCTGCTCAGATCTCTCCATTCCTGCTGCTGTTCCATCTGCCTCAAAGGGAGGCACCAGGCCTCCTCCTCTTCTTCCCCTTTCTCTCCCAGGAGCTGTGCAACTCTGAACTCTCTGCACGTAGCAAAATGGTGATGTCTCTGTGCCCTCCTGCAGTCCTGATGCTGGCCTTGCCTCTGCATTCATGACTGCTGCCTTTTGGGTCTTCAAAAGGTCAGATTCCCCACCTCAACAGATCAATTGTTGGAAAATAAGCCCTCACCACCTTTCAGGTTCCCTGCAGATTCATAGGGGCTGGCAGCAGAGGAACCACATTTTCCAGAATGCTGGCCTATCAGGGTCTGGATTAGAGCCCATCAGTGAGAGGCCCTCCCACCAGGTATGGAAGAGGGAAGAGAGACAAAAGCTTTGATGCAGCTCCTGGGTGGGAGTGGTGAGCAGCCCACGAGACTTGCAGTTGTGAAGTTGAGCAGTGACTTCCAGGTGTTCCCTATGCACCTGCCTCGGTGCTAAAGGCAGCTGCGACCATTACCAACAGGACCTACTGGCTACTGACTCCCTGAAAATTAGTGGCCAACCTGAGAGTGCTGAGCTGACTGGTGGCCTGGTCTGACCTCTGTCTCCCCATCTTTTTCAAGAGTTTTCTTTTTTTTTTTTCTTTTGTGAGGAAGACTAGCCCTGAGCTAACATCTGTTGCCAATCCTCCTCTTTTTGGCTGAGGAAGACTGGCCCTGGGCTAAAATCGTGCCCATCTTCCTCTACTTTATATGGGACAGCACATGGCTTGACAAGCGGTGCGTCTGTCCACGCCTGGGATCCGAACCTGTGAACCCCGAGCCGCCGAAGCGGAGCGCGCGAACTTCACTGCTACGCCACCAGGCCAGCCCCCTTTCAAGAGTTTTGTAAGCACTTAAATCTCTGTATCAAATCTGATTCTACTTGAAACAACCTGGGTATTTCTATATCAACTCCCTTCCTCCTCCCCACACAGCTTTTTTCTGAAAGAGGTTAAAATAATCCTCCCCGGAGACGTCCTTTTATGCCACACATTCTAGAACTTGTGAGGAGCGTATTCACAGGTACCAGGAACCTGAAATTCCTCAAAGACTTCATGTGCTTTGCTGATGATAGAGGAGAAGGTAAGGTGAAACCCTAGACACTCCTCTTCCCCCCTCCTCCCCTCCTCTCCTCCACTGGATTCTTCTCCTTACTTCTCTCAAGGGAGATAGGATGGGGTTTTGGAAGGGAAGACATCTGTCTGAACTGGAAGAGGCTGGACATAAAAGCAACAATCAACACTGAATACACAGTGGTTACATGCCCAGTGCTGGGCTAGATGCTGTAGTGAAATTATATAATTATATCACTTAATTCTCAAAACAACACAATAACCATGCACAATAATAGCAGCAAATGACTATTGTGGGCAAGGACTCACTCTGGGTGAATATTGTGCTTAGGACAAGGCTCCATCATCATGTTCAATTCTCCCACCAGCCTATGAAATAGGTGCTGTGATTAATCCTTTAATTAGATGCAGAAACCAAGGTACAGGGAGGTTAAGTAGCTGGTCCCAGGTCCTACAGCTGTAAGAGAAATTCAACCCAGGTCTGTGTTACTTCTGAGCCTGATCAAAGTTTAGGGAAAGTGAGGTTTGAAGCTTCTGATCATGATTTCCAGCCACTTTCACTGGCACTCAAATCCTACAGCTGCCAAGTTGCCCCACTGCCAGCACCTGTCTCCGAGTCCTTCTCACACCTGCTGCCCCCTCACCTTCCCCAGGACCACACTCTCCTCAGACTGTCCAAACAGGACCGTCTGAAGGTTCTGTCTTTGCCCCACCCCAAGTGTCCCCGGGGGTAATTCGATTAAAGCAATTTACCCCTTCTTACAAAGAAAGCTTAGCTTTCCCCCAAAACAATTTCTTTTAAAAAGAATCTGATTGCCCTGGTACTTAACAATAGGAGTTTTGGATTTGGGGGAGGATGTTTCTGCTCATCTCTCCTCCTGCCCTCTTCGCTTTCTCCCTTGGGCCTGGCTTCCCCTTCTGAAAGAAATTTGGCTCAGGGCCCCTCTACTCACTCTGTGAAGCATCCCTCTGAAGCCAAGATTTCACCCTGCTCAGAGCATCACACCTGGATCAGGATTTGCAGTAATATCCCACGCCCAATGAGCCTCCTCTCTCCCCACCCCTCTCTTTCCCAACCTTGCAATTAACTCCCCAACTCTGGAGGGTGGAGCAAGCCAGATAGGTGGGGTTGCTACAGTGACAGTGCCAAGGGACAGTGTGCCTCATTATCGCCCCAGCCCCCCAAGCCACCCCAAATAAACAGGACCTCTGTTAAAACAGTGTGCTTGCTCCATAGATATAGATTCACCTCCTTTCAGCCAAGGGACATCTCAAGTCCCTTTTATGCCCTGGGCCCTTATGGACACATGTAGATGGGTTTAGGGGTGGCCATTTCTACTCAGACATTCCTTGTCATCCCTACACCTTGGAGAAGGAAGATAGCTGAGGTGACAGGTAACAGGAGGAGAGGGAGGCAAAGCTGCGGCGAAAAGTGAGGAGCCTCTCAGATTCCACTGCAGTGCCTCTGAGAGAGGCTACATGGGGACAGCAATTAACTTACACACAGCCACACATGCACAAATTGCAGAACCATTATTTTGTAATTTCCATAAGGAGGTCTTTGGAATAACAATCAAGCTGAAGGGAAAGGGAAGGAGAACAGCCCCGAGGGAGCTCAGGACTGCTCTGCCGAGGGCCTCCCTGCCCTGCTCTCCACCATCACTATCTAAATGAATGGCTGGTCTCTGGGAGGTGGGAAGCACGTGGAGGCCTCCTTTCACATGGGGTTTGGGGTCAGAGCCTTTCAGAGTACTTGCTCTAATGGAGTCAGGGAATTTGTGTCAGCAGCAGCAGGTAGAAGTCTCCTCACATGGCACCAATTGGACGAAGGCACAGGCCCATTGGGATGGAGGCAGGGGTGCCTCTCTGGATAGAGACATGGGCCTTTGGATGGAGGCATGGGATCCAAGTGGTTGGAGATATGGGCCCATTGGGATGGAGGTGCGGTGCCCCTTTGGATGGAAACATGGGTCCCAAATGGATGGAGGCATGGGTCTCAATTGGATGAAGGCATATGTCCCAAATGGATGGAGGCATGGGCCCACAAGCAGGTTACTATCATTCTACAGGCTCAAAGCTCTATGATCAACTCATTCCAGCCTTCTGGACCATCACTGCCCAAGCCCAAGAGAGGCATCAATTCTCTAAGAAGATATTATGGTAAGTAACTCTTTAGTGGTTGGTTGGTTGGTTTTTAAACTTCTGTCCATGACTCCCTACCCACTCCTAACCCAAGCACAATTTTGGGCTCAGCATTGTGGTGTTGAATGCTGGATGCTGGATATCTGTGGCACCTTCTCAGAAGTATTCTTATACCAAGGACCTTCTCTGGAGGATACTGTGATTGCAGAAATCAGAGAAAAGGAAAGAGGATGCAGAGAAGAGAGTGAGCCTGCCCAGATCTATGAGAAGGCAAGGAAGCCAAGCACATAGTAGGTACACAAAAAGTGCAGGTTGAATCTGAAGCCACACTACAAGAAGGTAAAATTTTTCCTGAGTTTCAAGACTCTCTGTCACTGAGTTCTGTTAGGCCCAGGCCCCTTGCTTCTGTGAGCCCCTATCCTCCTAATAATGACGCTTGATCAGATTTCTCTGGGCTCCCAATCCCAGCTCCCAACTTCCCTCTGCCTCCCTCTTACACAGGTGGTCCCTGTCCATGGGTGCTCTGGCCTTGCAGACTGCTCTTTCAGAAGACCCCACCCCACTGGCTGTGGCCAAAGAAGGTGCTGGCCTTGCAATCCTCTGGCCAGAGTGTGCAGGAGGGCAGACAGAGCTGCTGGCCCAGGCTTCTACCTCTGTGCACATTACAGATGTACAAGCCAGGTGAGCAGCTGGTCTTTCCTGCCACCTGGGGCCAGGGAGCCAGGCTTGGGTTGCCTTGCCCATCCAGCTCCTCTCCCTCTAGGAGACAGGCTCCCTGGGAGGTCCCATGCTTCTCCTCTGTCCCAGAGCATGTCAGCTTCTTCTCCTGCTCCTTTCCTTCCTCCCCCCATACTGGGTCCAGTGGATGAGCTTGTCTTGAAGACCTCCAACCTTCTTATACAGGGCCTTTAAGAGACTGGCTTCTTATCCCTCAAACCCACCCTTGGCAGGGACCTGGGGGGATGCAGGAACTAGAGACCCACTGCTCGGGCTCCAGTCCTGGCTCTGCTGCTGATTGCTTTTCAAACCTTGGATAACTTGCTTTACCCTCTGGACCTCAGTTCCAACATCTGCAAAAAGGAGTGAGAATAATAGCACCTACTTCAAAGGGTTTGTGAGGATGAAATGAATTGATGCCTATTACACGCTCTCTATAGAGTCTACCACATAACAAGGGCTCCAAAATTGACTCAAAGTTCTGAGGGGCTGGTTTACACTCAGAAATAAATGACTATAAACCAATCGCAAGGGTCTACCTTCCAGGGAGTCTTGATTCTCAAAATGAAGCAAAGTCGACCCAAAAGGCCTTAGCTGCTCCTAATTGTCCTGGGTTATGGCCCCAAGACAGACCTCCATGGGCTGCTCCAGCCCTTCCAGTGAGTGCCAGGAAAGTGCTGTGCATCTGTATGTTTCCCCACGTCCCACGTCCCACATGCCGCTCCTTTAGCTCTCCCTACCCCACCCCCTCACAATTCAGTCAGGTCTTTCTACTATGTCTTCCCCTTCCCTAGGTTTGAGACCATCTCCCAACAAGTCTATGCCCAACCATCTCATGATCCAGTGACATAGTCTAGAAAGTAGGGCATGCATGCCCATCAGAGGAACCAGGTTCCGGGACAATGGAGAGGGTGGGAGGGATGGCTGATGTCAGAGCTGGGAGAGGGGGGAAGGCTGTGATGGCATCAGAGGCATAGTGGCCAAGGAGGTGAGAATGTAGGAAGACACACTATGGGAGAGAAGAAGAGAGAAGAAACTTGGGAGAAGGCTGTAGTGAGCTGACACCTAAGGGCTAAACTGCAGAGCTGCCTAGGGCTACTGCTCCTGCAGGGGGAAGTGGAAGGTCTTTAGGACTCAGCTCAGTGGGCTGGACCAGGTGGGATCTGCACCCTTCCTGGAGGCTGAGACCTGCTCCAAGAGGTCCTTAGGCCACTCTCTCCTTCTCTCCCACTCCTAGGTGGTCCCTTTGCCAAAGCACATTCTGGAATCTACCTCTCTATCTTCTTTCTTTTTTTCTTAAATAGCTTTAGGGAGGTATAATTAAGATACTATAAAATTCATTGTGAGTGTACAGCTCAATGATTTTTAGCAAATTTATAAAGTTATGCAAACATCACCACAATCCAACTTTGGAACACTTCCATCACTCCTAAAAGTTCCCTCGCACCCATTTGCAGTCAATAACCGCTCCCACATGCAACTCCCGGCAACCACTGATCTATTTTCTGTTTCTATAGATTCGCCTTTTCTGGATATTTCGTAAACTCCTTCTGTATTTTCTTTGCATCTGACTTCTTTCACTTAGCATAATGTTTTTGAGGTTCATCCATATTGAAGCATATATCAGTACTTCATTCCTTTTTATTGATGAATAACGTTCCAATGTATGGACGTACCACATTTTGTTTATCCATTCACCAGTTAATAGACATTTGCATAATTTCCACTTTTGGACTATTACAAAAAATGTTGCTGTGAACACTGCATGCAAGTCATTGTATAGATACATGTTTTCATTTTCTTGGGTAGAAACCTAGAAGTGGATTTGCTGAGTCATATGGTAAATTTATGTTTGACTCAAGAAACTACCAAGTTGTTTTCCAAACTGGCTGTGCAATGCTACATTGCCACCAGTAATGTACAAGTGTTCCATTCTTTAAATATAAATTTAGAATTATAGCCATGCTAGTGGGTGTGAAGTGGTATCTCATTGTGTTTTTTATTTGTATTTCCCTACTGACTAATGATGTTGAGCATCTTTTCATGTCCATATTAATCATTTGTATATCTTCTTCGCTGAAATGTCTATTTAAATCTGTTGCTCATTTTTAATTGAGTTGTTTGACTTCTTACTATTGATTTTTAAGAGTTCTATATATTCTGAATATAAGTCCCTTCTCAGATACATGATGTGCAAATATTTTCTCCCAGTCTGTATGGCATGTCTTCTAATTTTCTTAATGGTATCTTCTAAAGAGGAAAAGTTTTAACTTTGATGAAATCCAACTTATCAATTTTCCTGCTTAGGGATAGTGCTTTTGGAGTCGTATCTAAGAATCTTTTGCCCTAGGGTCACCAAATTTTTTCCTAGAAGCTTTATAGTTTTGGTTTTTCCATTTAGGTCTATGATCCACTTTTGAGTTAATATTCATATATGGTGTGAGGTAAGGGTCTAAGTTTGTTTTTTCTTGCATATGGATATCCAATTGTCCCATCACTATCTCTTCTTTATAAATGGACACCAGGAGCCCATCTCTTGGGATGGTTTCCAACCACCAAGGTGACTCTGACCGTCCATTCATCCCCAGATGCCTCAAATGGGAGAAAGGTCTAACACTTTCTACAAGGTACCGAGAAGAAAGGTGTGGGGCTCCTTACCATGCCAGCCCCTTGCAGGGTACAGAGCATGTTTCCTCCCTCTTAGAGTAACCTGCCTACTGCTTATACTCGGGAAGATGGCAGATATGGAGGAGAACTGTGAGGGTGATGGGGATGGAGACAGGATAGTAGCCTCCTGCCAGCTGCGTCCCCCTTCCTACCACAGAGTGGGTGAGAGGAGCTGTGAACAATGCCATATAAGCCACTACACCCCATTATTAGCCAAGCCCCTGTCCTTGGCTAATAAAAAGCCCCATGACCCCAAGCTGCTGGCAGCTAATGTCAGGAAGCAGAAGAAAGAGACATTGCATGATCTCTAGATACCTCATCAGGTCCATGTGAGCATCAGATAAGCTGATTTTCTCTCTGGGGGCTTGGGTTGCACACTGACAGAGATGGGGAAATGTGGGCCCTGTGACTGGACGGCAGGAACGCAGACAACTCAGCAGCAGCCCTGCTCATCAGAAAGCTCACAGAATGCCAGCTATTGATTCCCATGCAATCTAGCCTTGCGGCAGACAAAAGGAAAATGCCAGCGGACTCTCTGGCACTCTAAATGTCTGAATTCCCAGACGGGCAATGCTGCCAGGGCAGCTGGCAAGGCTGCCTCTGCTTCCAGGGAGAGCTGCAGGGGCAGGTGGGAGATGACTTGAAGGTGGGGGAGCAGCCTTGACAGGAAGTGCAGTGTCAGTGGGGGGCAGGTTCAGGCATCAGATCACCATGTTCCAGGGACCATACTTTGAAAACAGCATTCTGCATCCAGCACCTAGTCTTTCTTCCTTCAGAGACCACCAAACATTCCCAGAAATCCTTCCTAACCTGGTAGGCACCTGCTGCTCCCACCAAACTCCAGAAAGCTTTTAAAGAAAACAGCACACAGAGTGGCCAATGTAGTCCCCCCATGGCTCCAGCTGAGTGGCTGGCTGAGTTCTGGGTGGTGGGCTCTCCCTCCCGGCCTGTGGGTCTCATTCCTCCCTCATCTCTCCCCGCACTCCACTGCTGCCTTCCTCCCCACCCCCCGCCCGACACTCTTCACCTAGAGTGTCTAGGTAAAGTGGCCTTTACCTAGAAGTCACATGCGGTAGCGAGGAGGGAGTTTTCCTCAAAATGTAAGGATTAGAAAGAGCCTTGGTAATGACCTGGTGCCATCCCTATATGTTCACATGGGGAAACTGAGGCCCAGAGAAGAGGCCCAAGCCCAAAGCATAGGAGCCTGGACCAGGCCTAGGTCACTGTCACTGCCTCTGGGCTAGTAACAAGCACCTTCCCAGGTGGGAAACACATCAGTGGGCTTCAATAATGAAGTGATTCAAGATCTAATTGAAACTGTTTTGTTCAGTAGCAGATGGATAAGAATATTCCTAAAAGTAGGGCCTATGTTTTACTTATTTAATTAAACCCCAGAGTACTAAGTAAAAATTCAAGGAATAGAACAAACTCTAGAAGAAAATCATGAAATAGTTTTGCATATAAAATCTGGGACTTTAAAGTCTGGTAAGAAAAAATCGAAAGCCTATAAAAATTTGCCTTTGTTCAATTATAATTCATTCATTCAACAAATATCTATTGATTGAGATGCATCAAGTATGTTTAAACCTATGAGCTCATGATAACGCTTAAAATAAAATTCCTCAATGGTCAACTTTGGAGGATATAGGGACCAACTCGTCATTTTGGAAACTAGAATCAAGCATTTATCTGCCTTTCCTGTACAAACTATACCTCAGGATAACCAAATAGTGAATGAGGATAAGTTTCTCCTTACAAAAGTATTCCAGCTAATATATGCAAAAGGAATGACAATTTGAATATTCACATTTTGTAAACTCTAATGAAATACTGGATCTGGGCAATGATAATCAGCACCTCTAACATCATAGAGAGACAAACAGACATAACATGTCTCCTGATGGAAGAATATGAGACTGAAGCATTCTTTCCAAAGAAACAGCTCTGAATCTTATCAAACCTATTATTTCCAATTTACAGGCAATGCAGGGGACAGAGGGACATGCTAAGCCACACCATTGGAATACAGTTAGCAAAATTAGACTACGGGACACTCTACTGGACAAAGTACCTGGTTTCTTCAACAAATAGATTTCAAGAAAAAAACAAGAGAGTTAGAGAGATAACTATAGATTAAAAGAGACTGAAAAGACATAATAAATCATTTGTAATTTCAGGACCTTCTATGGAGCCTGCTTCAAACAAACTGTAAAAAAGCAAGATACTCAGAGATTTTGAAAATTCACTAGATATTTGATGATACTAAGGGATTATTGTAAATCATGTGATAATGGTATTGTGTATATTTTTTCTAAAGAACCCTTATCTTTTAGCGATATGCCCTGAAATATTTACAGATAAAATGAACGATGTCTTGCATTTGCTTTAACACAGGAGGATAGATGAAAACAGATTGGCCTTGGGTTGATCATTGTTGAAGCTGAGTGATGAATAGGAATGGGTTCTTTATATTCTTCTCTCTAGTTTTGTGCATGCTTGAAATTTTCCATTATAAATATGTTAAATACATATTTTTGAGCTCCTACTAGGTGACAGGTGCAGAAGATGCAACCGTGAACCAGACAGGGAATAAAACTACTCTCATGGGGCTCAGGGGCTCCCATTCTAGTGAGAGGAGAGGGGAAGGGAGACAGCTAATAAATAAGCAAATGCATAAGAAAATGTCATAGATCAACAAATGCCTTGAATACTATAGAATAGAGAACATAGAAAATGAGAAGAGAGAGATGAGGAGCAGAGGGTGCTTTAGACTTTAAGGTCAGAGCCAGCCACACAAAAGATCAGGGGAAATAACTTTCTAGGAAGCAGGAGCAGCAGGTGCAAAAGGCCTCAGGCTGGTGTGACTGTAGCTTGAGGGGCCTGGATGAGCGCAAGGAGACACATCAGAGAGCAGAGTGGGGTCAGGTCATGGAGGGCTGGTAAGGAATTTGGTTTTATTAAGAAGAGGAGAGATGATGGCAGACTGGGCTGGGCTCTGCAGGGGAGATGGAGCAAAGCCGAGACTGGAACATATTCTCAAAGTAGAACTGATAGAACTCTCTGGTGGATGGGAAGTAAGGTTGGGGAAGATGTTGAAGAGAGGAAGCAAGAATGATCTAACTTTCTTGATTCAACAACTGGATCTATGGTGGTGCCATTTGTTGAAATGGTGAAGAGTGGGGAGCAGTCCCGGTGAAGCAGAAAATCAAGAGTTCCATGTGGGTCGCATTGAGTTTGAAATGCCTATTAGCCATCCAGGGGGAGATGTCAAGTCAGCAGGTGAATATATGACTCTTGAGCTCAGGTCTTGCTGGAGCTGTAAATTTTGGAGTCATTATCATATAGATGATATTTAGAGCTATGAGATTTTTCACTCATTACCCAAATAAGCACTAAAGGGAGCCCCCCTCCCTTTCTGAAGCCATCCCTGGAACCTCAAATGAAACGGTGTTGGAACAGAAAGGGGTGTTGAACTGCTTTAAATTTTCTGCCCCCAGAGCCCAGCATGTAAGACTCCATATATTCTGGTCCAGCACATTATCATATCACTTCATTGAGGCTCCCCTTCGTGAACTCTTGGAAGAAGCCACATAAATCCTTCCCCCAACTCAGCATATTCAAGTCCTACCTCCTTTAATGACTCTTTTAAAAAGTCATTTTATCCTCATGAAGGCTTCCTGTCCCTCAGACTAGGTGGAAATGATCTTCCCCTTCTCTGAACTCCCATTGATCTGTATCTGCCTTTCTCTGAGATGTTACTGCTCTCAGCCTAGTACTGTGGTTATATGGGCACAGTCAACCTCAGCAAGACTGTGATTTCCCAGGAGCAGAGATGGTGTCAGCCCCCCCTTTATATCCCAGCACAAAGGGGATGGATGTTTGGAATCTGGGTCTCCTTAGCAGTTCTTTTGGTGAAGCATACTCTATTACTGAAGAAGGTTTATAAGCCTGGTGCCAAGGCAGACCCAGATCGGGTCAGCAAAGAACGATGAGCTGGGAGCAGGTCTCCTTAGCCTTTGAGGGGGATCCTACACGAGGAAGTGACCCTGCTCACTTCCAAAAAGCCTCGAGGTATGGGGGAGGAAAGAAGACATGGACCAGATAGACCACCCTCTGACCCTACTAGTCACACTTTTGCCGTAGTGCACTGAACCCTTGGCCATGTGCATCATTTTTGACTATGTCCAGACTCAGAGCCCCATTGGCCTCTACTGCTGCTGGAGGTCCTGCTCCAAACTGTCCTCTCTTGGGTTCTAGGTTATTCTCCATTAACTCACAAAAGGCGGGCAGCCTGACAGAGAAGTAGCAGACAGCACTTTGAGAACCCTTGCTCAGAACTCGCAAAACTGGTGACCCACAAGAGGGTTTGGTTTGGTGGGCAAAACTCTGAGGTTTTGTTTTGTTTTTAGTTGAGGTGATTGTCTTAAGAGAGTATACTATGAAATTCAACCTAAATGGATGAAAGACCTAAATGTAAGAGCTAAAACTATAAAATTCTTAAAAGAAAACATAGGTATAAATCTTTATGATCTTAGACTTAGGTAATAGTTTCTTAGCTGTGATACTAAATACACAAACAACAACAAAAAAACAATAGGTAAATTGGATTTCATCAAAATTAAACTTTTGTGCTGTAAAGGATACTATCAAGAAAGTGAAAAGACAACTCAAAGAATAGGAGAAAATATTTGCAAATCATATATCTGAAAAAGGACTAGTACTCAGAATATATAAAGAACTCTTACAACTCAACAATAAAAAGACAAATGACCCAATTTAAAAATGGGCAAAGGAATTGAATAGACATTTCTTTGAAGATGTACTAATAGCCCCAATAAGCACATGAAAAGATACTCAACAACACTAGTCATTAGGGAAATGCAAATTAAAACTACAATGAGATACCACGTCATACCCACTAGGATGGCTGTAATCAAAAAGATAGACAATAACAAGGGTTGATGAGGATGTGGAGAAATTGGAACTCTTATACATTGCTGGTGGGAATATAAAATGGTGCAGCCACTTTGTAAAACTGTTCTGTAGTTCTTCAAAAAGTTAAACATAGAGTCAGCATATGACCCAAAATTTTCAATTCCAAACCCAAGAAAATTGAAAGTATATGTCCCTACTAAAACTTGTACACGAATGCTTATTATTATATTATTAATAGCTAAAAAGTAGAAACAACCCAAGGGCCATCAACTGATGAATAGATAAATGTGTTATATCCATATGATGGAATATTACTCAGTCATAAAAAGGAATGAAGTACTGCTACATGCTGCAACATGGATAACGTTGAAAACATCCTGCTAAGCGAAAGAAGCCAGTTACAAAAGACCAAATGTTGTGTGACTCCATTTATATAAAATGTCCAGAATAGGCAAATCCAATGAGACAGAAAGTAGATTAGTGGTTGCCAGGGGCTAGGAGGAGAGAGGAATGATGAGTGACTGCTATTGGGTGTGGATCTCTTTGTGGGGTAAGGAAAATGTTCTGGAATAAGATAGTGGTGATGGTTGCACAACTCTGTGAATATACTCAAAACCACTTTAAAAGTGAATTTTATGGTATGTGAGCTATATCTCAATATTGACAGAGAGAACACATGCATGCTGGCACGTCCATCCTTCCCCATCACCTTGCCCGGGCTCGGCCCTCATAGGCTGTGTCTGAGAATTGTGGCCCAGACTGATTCTCATCTTATGCATGAGCACACCGAGGTCCAAACAGGCCACAGGCACTTGCCCAAGATCACATGTTAGCAGTGGTGGAGCTGGAACCAGAGCCCATGTCCCCACACCTCAGAGCCTCTAAAGGCCTATTTAGCTTTCCTAAGAATTTAAGGCCTCAGGATGCTATGTGGAGTAAGATACACATTGTGCTTTTTTATGTCTACATCATTACCACCGACATCCACTCCCACTAGGAAGCAAATATCCATCACACCTAAAACAGGTAAAAGCCCTATGCCCCTCACACGCAACAGACACTAACCATGATGCTGGGAGGCTTGGCATCTCTCACTCTCCAAAGCACTGTCTGTGCCTCACTTTCTTCTCCGTTCCCTCCTCTGTTCTCCCCCTCTCCGTCCCCCTCCTCTCCCTTCTCCTCTCCCCTTTTTGAGTTGTTTCAAGCAGTGGGGGGGTTCACGTCTCAAGTAATGGCAATTTGAGAGACCTCCCTGTGATGGTGTGAGCTGCCAGGGATCAACCCTACAGGAGAAAAGTGACCCATGTCATAACATCCCGAGTAACGTGGTACTTCGGACGCTCGCGGATGACACCTGAATTCTAAATGTCAGCTGAGTGGCTGTGAAGCAGTAAATGATTGTGTTCACTCAGAGAGGACTCCTCCTGTAATAAAAATTTTCCCACCTCAGAAGTAAACCTTGTAGAGAAGCTGAACATAAGTTCCCTGGTTTTATCGCAGAACGGGATCTGTTGCACCACAGGGACCAAGCTGATACGTTGCATATAGAAGGTGCATGAAAAATATTTGTTGATCTGATTTGTTTGGTAATATCCATAAGGATCATTTTCATGAGTTTGAGTGAGGAGTCTAGTTTAAAAACAAATTGTTTCTCCCAAACCACTTCTCCAAATTCTATGCTGTGAGATGGCATTACGTGTTCTGAGGCGAAAAGCTTTCTCTGGTCAAATAAGTTTAGGAAAAGGTTCACACTAAATCCCCCTGTTGGAGCCTTAAGAAGCACACTGGAATATGAAAAGGTCTGAGGAGTTCTGTAGGGAAGAGCCCCACCCACATGCCCCACATCATTCTGACCACGGACCCCTTTACGAGAGCTCTGTGGAGCTTAGGTAGGAGATGCCATGGCTGTGGACTGTAGATCAGTTGTAGACTGATGCCTGCCCCCCAGGTTTATGTGGGCAGAAGCCCAGAGATGCTATTCAGACCATGTTTATAAAGCCGCAGGAGAGCCATGCCCTGGAGATCCCGAATGGTGGTAAAGACAAGCCAGCAAGGAAGCGCCTATTGTGGCCAGGCCCTCCTCTCCAGGGCGTGAAGTGGCCCATTGGCAGTGGAGGAGGGGGTGTGGGGGAGAGGAGGGCAGAGCCCACTGCCCTGCAGGCAGGCCACCATGCCCATTCACAGCAGAACACAGCAGCAGAGAGGTTGGACATCCATGCTGCCACAAGGGCACGTCATTCACCTTTGCCACGTTCATCAAGTGAGATTAAGAGCAGAGGAATGAGGGAGACAGCGAGGCAGACAGAATGCACCAGCCCAAACCTGGAACTGCGGGGCTCCAGTGCTCGGCACAGTGTGGCTTTTCCCAGCCTCTGACGCGGCTGCTCCATTCCTCTCTCACCCGCTCTGTGCCTGTCCACCATCTGCCAGACTCACCGCTCCCGGGGCCTGGCTGTGTCCCCCCCCTGAGTCCCGTCTCACCCCAGAAAACCCATACCAGCTTTGGAGGGGCTGCCTCCCAAGCAAAATCCCAATGTTTCGGTATCTGATTGCTCTCTACAGCTGATCAAACGTGATTTTCCAGTTGAGAGAGAAAAATAAACTCACTAAAAAGAAGAGAAGTAAAATGAAGCTAACCTAAAAGACAAAGCTCGAGCAAGTGGAGTGCAGCCCTGCAGCCCAGGTCATCTGGGGCTTTCAGTAAAGGCAGCAAAGACACAATTTTGTGTATCGCTACACACATATGTAGACTTATATATACAGTATATGTGTGTGTGTAGACATATGCATACATACGACAAATGTGCATGTGTCAAGGAATCTGATTTTGAGATTGGAAAATGTGGTCACCACACTCAGAAAACCTGCAAGGAAGAGAGAGTGACCAGAGCCCTGGGGGTGGGAACAGAGCCCCTCTGAAGAGCTGGACAAGGCAGCCAGCCAGCGCTTACAGCCCAGTGCTGTGGAGAGAAGGCAGGATGGGAGGGTGCCGGCAAGCATCAAAGATGGAGTGACACAGCAGAGACCAGAGCCCCCGGGTCCAGGAGGGTGTTTTAAGGAATGCATGGGGCTGGGGGTTGGGGGTGGGGGATTTGGGTTCTGGGGGACTTGTTAAGCCCATAGGTAGGGCACACCAGAACCTTCTCAAAGGAGAAGAGAATAATAGAGCAGGAAGAAAGAGGGAAAGGAGAAAGAGAGGAGAGACAAGTGGTATGTCCCCAGAGCAGGATGCAGAATGAGCTGGCTGGCCTCAGCGCTGGACACTGAGGGCTCATGGGCTACTCCCATGAGCCTGATCTCCATCCCTTTCATCTGCCTCCAATCCCCTCCAGCCCGTGACCTCTGCTCTTTGGTCCTCTCTCCTATAAGCCTTCCTCATCCAGGGAAGGCCACTCTCCAAAGAGATCCTGGGCTACATGTGGCACCTGGAGCCCATCGGTATCATCAGGACAAATTTGAGCCTGCATTGGCTCCTTCCCCAGCCCCTGCCTCACCTGCTTCTGGGAACAGAGGCAGCAGGAAGAATGTGGCTATGATGTGCATGGGGTTTCATGGCTTCTCCAAGGTCCCAGAAACCACTCTATCAGGGGTCACTGAGCAGGCCCAGAGGGGACTCCCAATCTTGCCCCTCTGCATAAGTGGAAGCCCTTCTCTCAGCCTACATGGGTGGGGCTCGAGCAGCAGTGAGGAGGGGCAGGTCACCCTGAGTCTGGCACTCTGGCAGGAATCTTCTCCCAGCAATGGCAGCCCTTGGGCTCCCATCCTCTACCCCTCCTGTACTCCTCAGCATCCCTGCCAGCAAGAGCCCTGCCCCCAGAGCCGAGCCTCCCACCACACAGCCACTCCTCCCTCCCCACCTGTCTGTCTGCGAGGGCTCCAAGAAACCCCAAGCATCTGTGTGTGTCAAATGCATTTGGAAGCATGAAATCTGTTGGAAATCTAATGAGACCAGCGTAGAAGAGAAAGGCAATTTAACTTCTTTCTCCCAGTTCTGGATTTGATGTTGCCTTCTCACGTCTGCTGGGCGGTGGCCCTGCCTTTGCTCAGAAGTGCCTCAGGGCACAGCCAACACACCTGAGTTAGTCTCCATGCCAGCTCTGGCCCTTCTAGGGAAATCTGCTGCCTTAGAGGTAAAACAGTGAGCATCATATCACCTCTGCCTATGACAGGCCTTTCAGAGGCTCTATAGAGTTCAGACGCCTGCTGAGGAGGGCACATTCTGGGAAGAGCCGAGCTGGGCTGCTCTGTCCAAAGAGGAGGAGGGGTGTGTTAAGTGTCTGCGGAGCCTCTGCAGCCCGGGAGGCAGAGGTGGCCCACAGGGATGGGCAGGCCCACGTGGGGCACCAGCCTCACAAGAGGGAGCCCCTCATCATCCCCCCAAGCAGTGATGGGTGCCAGCCCTGTGGGGGCTTTGTGAGCAGTCCAAAGATCCACAGTGATAGGCGGGTTTCCTGGCCCCATGGTCACCTGACATTGGTGGCCTGGGCTCAGAAGTGGACACCACTCCCTCTCCGGGGAGTAAGCATCTGCTAAGACGGAGGGGACGGAAGAGCTATGGGCCATGCCAGAGGGGGTGTGAGAGAGACCCCCAGGTGGAAGAGCACCTTCAGAAGCACTGTGTGTTTCTGCTTCCCTGTCCTCTGGGCCACAGGACAGGAAGGTGTGCGAATGAGGACAGTAAGCCCGGGAATAATGGGGCCCATCCTTGAGCCCGGGCTGTAGGGGCCTCGCCATAGAAATGACGGCAGCCATCCCTTGTGGGCACTTCTGAGAGCCTGGCTCGTGCTGGGCCTTGACTGCATGACCCCATTCACCCTTGAAGGCGGGCTCTGCCACTTGCTAGCTGAGTGGCCATCATAGACAAGTTCCAGTCACCTAATGTCCCTGTACCTCGGTGTTCTCATCTTAAAAAAATGGGAGTCATGGTGCCAATTCCATAAGGCTGCTTCGAAGACAACCAGGCAGCCCCTAGCCCAGGGAATGGCCCACAGGAGTGCTCCTGTGAGCCAGCATCACGATCGAGTCTTTCCTAAATACCCATCCCAAAAGGCAGACGGAGAGTCAGGAACAATATGTTCTTTGAAATGTTATGCATAACTATGTCATGAAAAGCAGATACAAACCAAATGTCCAACATGATGGAAATTGTTTTGGATACGGTATTATACCCAAAGGTAGACAGCCAAATGGACAGCCATTAAAAATAAGCTTCGTGATTTTTTTTATACCAAAATGCTTAGACTAGATTGCTAGGTACAAAATGATAATAAACTAGATAAAGAGGCTACAAGTTAAACAAACCAAAATATTAACAGAATTATGGGTACTATTTTGCCTACATTTTATTATCTTTAACTTCTCAAATTTTTGACAGTAGGCATCTGTTAATTACATATTAAAATTTTTAATTTACTTGAGTAAAAATGGAAATTGAAAGCCAGAGGAATATTATGTAGGACACAAGGCATAAGCAGGCATAAAGGAACGGGATGCAGAAGGACAAATGGACATCTTTGGAAGAAGTGCCTCTGAAATCAGGAAAGCACTCAGAAAGGAAAGCAGGAAACTCATGCAGAGGAAAAGAAAATTGAATCTATAATAAATTTGAGTTTATAAGGAATAAATATGCAGTGTTTGTGGAAATTGTGTTGCGTCTGGAAAAAGGAATGATAAATATGTATACAATGTAAATCTTTTCTAATAAATCTGTGAAGACCCGACGAGCTGACATCCATGCTAGCTAGCTCTGGGAGAAGTCTGAGGCTCCCCACAGCGGTCAGGGCTCTTGATGACACAATGGCGGGTGTAGCTGGCCATGCTCCGAGGCAGTCGCCCTCCTTCATGTGTTTGACGGTGTCTGACGCCCTCCAGGGCAGAGAAAAGCAAGATGCTCAGCATACAGCACGTCCATCCCAACTCTCTCTAGCATCTCCCCAGAGCTCTCCGGAATTTACTCTCTGTACCTGGCTTCCCAGGTCTCCAGAGAAGTTGCATCCCATCTTTTGTTCCACTCTCGTTCTGCTCCAGTTCCAAGCCAAGCCCCACTCCTCTGGAATGGACCCAATTTAAGGGCTCAAAAAGGAAAAGAAATGATCATTTAATAGGAATACATTTTGTGCTAGGTGCTGTGCAGGGAACTAGGGTGAATTCACCAGCAGTGAATGAGACAGGTTGTGGTCTCCTAGAGATTAAATTACTGTCAAGGAACCTTGTGGCAAGTCAGACCCAGAGCAGGTGTCTCATGCCTTGAATGAATGAGTGGGATAACTTAAAAGTTATTTTATCCACTGCATTAAACAAGGTTCTCCAGAGAAAGAGAACCAACAGGGTGTGTGCGTGTGTGTGTAGAGAGAGAGAGACAGAGCAAGAGTGAGAGAGATAAATACTTTAAGGAATTGGCTCACACAATTACAGAGGCTGACAAATCCAAAATCTGGAGAATGGGTCAGCAGGCTGAAGACCCAGGGCAGAGTTGCAGTTCAAGTCCAAAAGCAGTCTACTGGCAGAATTCCCTCTTCCTTGGGGGATGTCAGTCTTCTTGTTTTAATTAAGGTCTTCAACTGATTGGATGAGTCACACCTACATTGTGGACGGTAATCTGCTTTACTCCTAGTCTACTGATTTAAATGTTAATCTCATCTAAAAAATACCTTCACAGAAATATCTAGAATAACATTTGATCAAATATCTGGATACTGTGGCCTAACCGAGTTGACATAATAAATTAACCATCACACCAACCTTATACTTTTAAGATGAGAAAAAAAGCAGGTCCTGGGAGACACTCTGACTTGGCTACAGAGCTGGCAGAGCCTAAACCCAAATTCAACACCGTGTCTAAGCAATTTCCCTCTTCCACTCTTCACCTCTTAAATAAAAAGAAAAAAAATTTTTTTTTCTTTTTCTCTTTCTTTAACCAGCCTTTTCCTATGACTCAGAAGCCTGATTTCCAGAGCTTATTGAAACTCAGAGATTATCTTGAAGGAACCATCTATCATTCTGACAAATTTTCCAGAATCTCCAAAAATATTCAATCAACACACAACAGAGATGCACACGGTGTCCCATCAAGCCCATTCTGTGGGTGTGGTTCAGCTTCTGGCCTGCCATCTTTTCACATAACCCCGGTTTGATGTCTGCTGTGACCAGGGCTGAATATTGAGCAGCACTTTCTGCAAGGATCTGGATTTTTTTTCCTAAATGCTCAAATAGCACCAATTCCTGCCTGCTCAGGACAGATTAACCCTATCCTGGCAAAGGCACGTGCTAAACTATTAGGTTGATCCATCTGAAATTGCTGATATTTGACCTACAGAAACAGCATTTTCATACAGTTCAAGGAAAAATGAGCTCATCTTTTCCTGGTCAGACCTCACCTTCCCCAACGTCCTGTTCTCTGCAGAGAGAGAATCTCCACTCCCTAGTGGATAGGAATGAAAGATGCTGTTATTAAAAACAATCTAAAGTGATTTGAGAAGTGACAGCATCTCTTAAAGCAATGAGGTAATGCTTCCAGCCTGTCTTCTCTGCCGTTTAACTTCCTGACAGGAGGCACAGAACGTGAACAAATTGATTGTCCTGTACAAAGTCAAGTAAATAAATAGCAATGCTTAATGCAATCATTTTCCATATGCCTCATCAAAACCCACGCAGGCAAAGCCATTTATGAATTACGTAGGTCCCTACTGTTGTCGTCTTTTCAGCATGTTGCTCTCAAAGATGCCCGCAGGTGGGGCGACATCGGAGAACAGGAACTAATCAATCTTGAAGCTGTGATCAGAAATGATTTAGAAGGATGACCACTGGCTTGAGCTACTCCTAAATTTCCAGAGGACACCTCCAAGGGACTAAGTCATTAATAGAGTGATAGGAAGGAGGTTGGGGGGGTGGTTTATTATTAGAGAAAAACTACTTCAGTGCCTTTGTCTTGCTTTAGGTTTTCAAAGAAAAAATAAACAAACTTTGGAAAGAAGTGAAGGTGATTAGGACCCAGGCCCAGAGAAAGGGTGGGCTAGAATGAAGTGACACTTCCCATCTAGCTTGTTGGGTTTCTGATTTCCCTTCCTTTTGATCATTCTCAGAATTCAGATAACAGAACCCCAGATAGTCAAGGATAGAAGGACTCTTAGATATGACTGGTGGTTGGACATTTGAGCAATTCCATCAGTAACTAGGAGCAGATCAGAGGCTCCAAGGCAAACGCTCATGAATGAGGTGAGGCCCAAAGCCAGGAGAAGCAGAAACCCTGCCCTAGTGATCCAAGGCCCCTCAGCTCCCCACGCGGAAAAGATGGGCCCAGGAAGACAGAGCCCACGACATCAACTATTAGTCTGCAGTATGACGGAAAAAATATGAAACATGCAATAAATTTTAATAAAGAGAAGTTCATTTTCATTGAAAGAACTGTCCTTTATTATTATATCCTTGCCACTTTGGGGTTGGGGGGTTAAGGTTTCTTCTCTTTTACAGAATTGACAGTGTCTGTAGATGGTCATTATATTTTCAGTGGCCTCACAGGGGAGTCATACCTAACTCAAAGGTTAGGCTATAAAGTCAGCACATCAGGCAGAAGCCTTAGAATCTAATCCTAGAAAAGCCGCTCCATCAGCCATCCACAATGGCCATGCATACGGGATAGCTTGCGTGCATCCCTGCACCATTCCCTCTTATTTGCTTTCCTATCAGTTTGAATGCAAGTAACAGAAAACTCACTGTACTTGAGCTTAAACTCTAAAGGGGATGTATTGGCCATGAAGGTTAAAAGGTAAGGAGGAGGCAGGCTTCACTCCCAAGCTGAGACCCCTCGGGTGCTTGTCCTGTGGAACCATCGGAAGCTCACAGCAGAGCAACGCTGTGGACTCAGGGACCAGCCAGCTCTGGCTGCATCTCAGGTTTCCAACCAGGAAGAGCACTCAGAACACAGAGGTCAAAGGTCTAGAAGTTAGTCCATGAGCCCTGAATTCCTCACATGCAAAAGGCATGTCTTAGTCACCTCTGTCCCTATGTAGAATCATGCACAAAGTTGGTGCTCAGGGCTATTTGATCCATGAATGAATGGTTGACTAGCCAAATGCTCACTCTTCTCTGATCACTTGCTGTGTGCTCAGCAACCAAGCCCACAGAGGAAGGCAGCAGGAGTGAGATGACTGTTGGTCGAGCGTTTGACCTATTCCATCATCTCCCGAGACAGACACTCACGTGAGGAGGCACAAAGCTGGAAGAAGCAGAAGCCACAGGGGCCCCATAATCAAGGGATCCTCATCCCTGGTGTGGAGGCCATGGGCCCAGGAACACAGTGCCCACTACCCACCCAGTGAGACTAGATCCCAGCCTGTGTGTGCACAGAGTGGTGGGTGTGGTGACCAGTTGGCTACTCTGCCCCCTTATGCTCCATGACACAGGCTTCAAATCTAAGGTCACGGGCCCTTGGTGGGAGGAGAAACTTTCTAAGATTTGAAGGAAGACTCAAAGGACAGACTAAGGGAGGCTTCTCTTCCCTCCTCCCCTGAGACCTCAATCTGCGGTCACCCTCCTTTGCACCTTTGCTCTTGCCCTCCACTGACCCTTAGAGAGAACAATCTTTAGTTCCCCTTGCTCCCTCTTTGAGCCATCACGCCACTGTCTAGTTCTTCACTTCACTGAGGTAGGTGGATATCTGCTGTCCCTACTGTCTATTCACTCCCTCGGGAACCTCGAATATCCACCTTCCATCTCGGGCAGGGTTCTCAACCTGGGCACTATTGACATTTGGGGCCAAATAACACTTCATTGTCGGGGGATGTCCTTGCACTGCAGGGTGTTTAACAGCATCACCTCTACCCACTCTTTGCCCATACACCCTCCAGTTTTGACAACCAAAAGCCAAATGTCCCCTTGGGGAAAGAGGGGAAAAAATCACTCCTATTTGAGAACCACTGGTCCAGAGTAAACAGAGGCTGCCACAAGGGTGTGAATAAATGTTTGTTGCGGGAAGGAACAAATGAACAGAGAAATGAATGAATGAATGAATGAATGAGTGAGTGAGTGAATCAATGCGCTGGAGAGGACGCAGACTGCCCCCAGGGAGCTCTGGGTACATAGAGCTGAGAGCTGCAGGCAGGGAAGCAGTTAACGGGTCAGCCAGGCCTACTGAGGCCCTGAATCCTCAATGGGCTTTTGCAGGCTGTGCAGTCTGAAGCATTTCCAATTAACAAGAAGACTTGCAGATGCCAATGGACCTTTAATAGGGTCACGGGAATGGGACCTCTGATAAGCCAGGCTAGAAAGTGTGACACGGGAAAGCTCAGGTACCTGTCTGCCAAGCGGTGATTCATTCTCTTTGTCAAGTTGCAATTTGGAATGACAGTTTTTCACCTTCTGTTTCCCCAGCTGCCATTTGCAAAGGTTACTTGCTCTAATTTGCCTACCATTTCTCCTCTCTCAACCTCTCTCTACACTGTCACTTCTCTTCCTCTCTCTCCCTCCATCAGGGCCTTTTTTGGAGTTCACTGCACTGTTGTGTGCTGTCCCTCACTAAGGTAGGACCAGAGCACCGTGGGCTAAAGGTCAGTAGACTTTCATCAGGGAAGGAGAAGGAAACGGAAGGTCAGGGGCCTGGCTGCACACTGTTCTTCCTCGGCTTCCTGGGCCTTTCTGCTCGCTCTCCAACTCAGCCACGCTCCTTACCCTGAGCTCGGGGCCAAAGAATGTGAGCAAGAGGGCAAGGAAATAGTTCAGCAAGATGTAAAATAGTCTAGGCTTCCTTGTCCTTTAAACTAAGAATAGGTCCTGCTTACTGAGCACCTAGGCATTTCTCTAAGCATTTTATGAGTATTATCTCATGTAATCTGTCAGCAACCCCATGGAGTAAGAGTTCTACTCTCCACCTTACAGGAGAACAAAAGAGGTTTAGAAGTTCTCAAATTTAAGGGTGTATTAGAATCACCTGGAGGGCTTGTTAAAACACAGATCGCGAGCCCCACCCCAGAGTTTCTGATTCAGTAGGTCTGGGCTGGGGCCTGAGAACTTGTATTTCTCAGTTGGAGGATTAATGCCTTAGACTAGAAATCAAGTAATTTACTCAAACTACTCAAACATCTGCCAAGAGGCAGATATGTATGGGAACCAGGTCTCTTGGATGGTAGAACCTGAGGTCATAATCTGACATCATTTCAGGGAACCCTGAGGGCCAATGGATCTCGTTTTTACAGATGGAAAGACAATCTAACATTCATTATCCCATTTATTAAATATTTACCAAATATCTACCACCTGCCCTGCCATGTGCTAGTTGCTGGGGATACAAACAAAAACAAGAAGCTGTTGTCAGTGAGCTCACATGTCCAACAAGGGAAAGAGGCACACATGCCAATAATTACAATAAGATGTGGGTAGATATTGTTCAAAATGAAAAAAGCATTTGCTACAGCAGCAGTTCTCAAATTTTTTTGGTCTCAGGTCCTCCTCACCTTCTTAAAAATTATTGAGAACCCCAATAATAAACCCATTACATGGTAACACAAATAACATGTTTTTATAAAAAATAACTATTTTTCAAAAAAAGTGAAAAGACTGGCAGTGTTTTACGGTTTTGCAAATCTCTTTGTGTCTGACTCAAGAGAAGACAACCAGATCCTCAGTTCTTCTTCTACATTCAATCCAATGTAATATATTATTTTGGTTGAAATATATGAAGAATATCCATCTCACACAGACACATAGTTGGAAAAGAGAAAGGCATTGTAGTAGCTTCTTCAGATAATGGGGATATTCTTCTTTAATGCTACACCAAAACTTGATAAGCTTAGTTGCAATGTGGAATCTTAAACCTAATCAATGAAAATTTTGCAATAATGTTGCATTAAAATACATTCATCCATTTTGAATTTTCCACAGAACTTTTACCTATGCTTGATTTTGTCACATCGTGTATTGTCATTTGGCAAACGTCAGTACACTGAATTATGAAGGTCTTTCGGATGTTGACACGTTATATCATATGGTATCAAAAAAAGATTTTCATTGACATCATCTTTTAAGTAATGGGAAGCTGTCGTTTCCCAAAACTCTAATTTTCACTTGAAAGCTCAAATTTTATCATCAGCAACCAATACTTTCAGTTTTTTTTCCTTGGAATGGTAGGCTCACTTCTTTTATTTTCAAGAAAATATCTGCTGAATATCAAAGTCCAAATAGCCATAATTTGTGTGTCTGTTGTTCTTTCAAGTAAAAATCATGTTTCATGAAAAAAGTGGCTAGTTCAGCTTGCAACTCAAATAATCAGGAGAGTTTTTCCTTGAGATAACCACGATACTTCAGCATGCCACAGAAGTGTTATATTTGAACTTACCATTTCATCACACAGAATGTTAAAAGAACACATATTCAAGGATAAAGACTTTAAAAAATTACTTTTACTGCTTCATCAAGGATGTTCTGAAGTGAAAATGGCATATTTTTTTTTTTTTTTGAGTGACTGTAAAGGACAGAATCACTACTAGTACACTTTGGTGCCACTGCTTTAATTCTTGCTAAGGTGAGAATTCAGAGTCAGGAAGATCCAAGTTTTACCTGCCATCTGTGCAAATATCTATGCAGGGAAATAGGCAAACGCCATGTCAGTTTTATTATGAAAACAGTTCTGACTTTGAAGACCCCCTAAAAGTATCCCCTGGGGGTTCGTGGAGCACACTTTGAGAACCTCTGTGCTACAGCAGCATTCAATTCCTCAGCATTTCTCAAGCGTCTCCCAAACAACCCCCTCTCTTGTTCATACTCAGCCTTGCTTCTGAGATGCCTCAAGAGATTAAACACTTCAAGAAGAGAAAACACAAAAGGTTAAAATGTAGGGGGAAAACATTTCAGGAAAGATACGGTCTACACTGCAATGCATGGGCTAAGAATTTAGTTGAATTAAGCAGGCAGCTTAATTTAGCTTAAAAGGCATCACTTTAAAAACAACCAAATGTGTTAAGACACTACAGACCTAATTAATATGTTTTCTAATAATAATCAGTACCATTTATTAAACACTTACTAAGTGACAGGCATTGTGCTAAAAACTTTGCCTATGTTATCTTGTCTGATCTTTCCAACAACCCTATGAAACAAATATAATTACCTCCATTTACAGGCCAGAAAACTAAGACTCAGAGAGGTGAAGTGATGTGTCCCGTACTCAGCAGTAGTAAATAAGAAAGCAGAGCTGTGATTGTGAACTCGGTTCTGTTTGACCAGGAGGCCGGTGCTCTTAGCCTCTCTGCCCTGCTGTACCTTGGGCACGGCTGACCACACAGCCTGAGCTGAACTTACTCTGTTGCTTGCCGAGGGCCAGATGCTGGTCTGTACCCACGGGGACTGGTCCCTCAGGGCAGATTCAGGCAGAGCTGCTCTCCTCCAGGAAAGCACGGCTGTGCCACACCTGTAAACCCACAGGAGGTGGTCTTGCCTTCGATGACTCCCACTGCCTTTATTTGCTATAGCAGCAATGGCAGCACCAAACTCCCCGTACCGTGCTATATACAGAAATGTCTGCCCCTTGACATCCTGGGGGGCTGCAATAACTATGGGTGGAACTCCTTTTTTTTTTTTTTTTAATTAGTGGCTTGAAAGTGAGACAAATTCAGTTTTAATTAGAATCTATTTCCTGTTACATTCACTGCTCGGGACATTCTTTACACAAAATCTTCCTACCACTCTGTGACTGTCCTCCTCGCTCTCAGGATGAGCCTGGCCTGGACACTCAGCCTGGGAAGAGTGGAGTGCTGGGGAGACTCCACGGGCAGGGCTGGCGCGGGATCCATCATGGGGAAGACCACGTGCCCTGACCTCAGGGCCCCCACCTCCCTGTCCTCCTCCAACCCTAGGCCTTGGGGAACATGCAGGTCAGCCTCTCTCCCACTTCTTCCTCCCCAGGCACTAAGGAAAGGACCTGTGAGCACAGTCTGAGGCACAAGGAACCAACCAGCCTCAAGGTGTCATCCACCCCAGAGGCCACTGTATTTCTATGGATGCAAGAGGCTTCTGCCAAAGGAATGCATCTTGGGAATTTCTGGAATGGAGATGGAGCAAGACCTTCCATGGGAGAGGGCAGGGAGGCCTCAGGGCATCCCAAACCAGACATGGGGACAGATGCCTCCCCAGACAGGAGGGTCAGCGAGATCCTCTCCTGACAGACAAGTCAGGGGACACGGTGCAGAGGGGCAGAGGGAGGAAGAAGGAGAGCTGACCCCAGGGAGCGTCTTCACTGCAGGCTTTGGCCCCAGGGAGGCCCAGGCCCATAAGCATGCCTCCTGGAGGGTTTCACCTGCAGACAGATATTTGGGCCAAAGGAGAGCCCCATTCTAGTCTTGATTAAGTCAGAGCCTGGTTTACTAACAGTTAAAAATTTAGAGAGAAAAGTGCCAACCTGTATTTAGGTGCTCAGATATTCCACATTCTTTCTGATATGAAAATAGGATATAAACAAGAAAACAAAATCCTAGGAGTTGACTTCTTTAACTCAAATTCAATAGTGTGTAGCATTGGCTGTTTGCCGTGGGGAGCTGTTCACGTGCTTAAAGAAGGGCGTCAGGGGATGAGTCACGAGCTTCTCTCGAGCAGTGGAAGAATGCCTTGCTGTTTGGACAGAGCAGATAATGAGGCAGCACCTTGCCTACCTAAGGCCACCGACCTTAGCACAAGTGAATTCTCCGGAGGAAACAATCAGCCCAGAGAAGGCTGGCTGCAGACTCAAGCAACCTCAGCTCAGTGCACCAGACCCGACCCCCACTGCAGGAGGGGCTGTCCCCCTCAGGGAGGGTTGCTGGATTTAGCAAATAAAAGACAAGATGCCCAGCTGAATTTAAATTTCAGGCAAATGACAAATAACTTTTTTAGTCTAAGTATACCCTAAACATTGCATG
Organism: Tapirus indicus; assembly: GCA_031878705.1. NCBI lineage: Eukaryota > Metazoa > Chordata > Mammalia > Perissodactyla > Tapiridae > Tapirus > Tapirus indicus. The sequence goes on from CM062920.1 coordinate 16,966,373, forward strand.
GGACATACTTACACTGAAAAATTACTCTTTGTGAGAAGTCCATTTGTGACATATAGTAAAAAATTATTCACTGTTTATCTGAAATTTGAATTTAAATGGTCATTCTGTATTTCATCTGGCCACCCTATCCTCATGGTCTCAAATCTTGGGCTTCAAATTTTCACCCTCTTGCCCCTGATAGCTGGCAGCCTGGAGCTTCCTTTTGCTTTTCAGAGGGGCAGGCCTGCTCAAGGCTGGGAGGGGAGGGTAGGACCAGCGGGTGCTTATGCACGACTAGGTGGAACACTTGCAGCTGAGAAACCCCATTTGAGGCAGTATCTCTACAGGAAGGCAAAGAAGCCAGCATCACAGCTCACATGTCCGCGGGCCACAGAAGGTCCCCAGGTCTTTCATGCTTCCCAACATCCCAGCAGTTCCGGGCCACAGGAGTAAACTCCAGGGGTCCCACATTATGGTCTGGGGGAGGGATGGGGAATGAGAGGGCCAGGAGCTATTCTCTCAGGGTAGAGACAAGGAGGGAGGGAATCAAAATTGCGGCTACAGTGTTTTAAGTAGTTCAGCCAACATCCCCACCACTACAGACCGGAGAGTGGGGGCATCCCTGCCCTCCTGGTTCACATAAGCCCAGGGAAGGGGCATCAGGCAGTGGAATATGTTCCTGACCAGGAAGGAATATTTTGCCACAAAAGAAAATCTGCTCTGAGGGGATTCATTAAGGAAAGTCCCAGTTGAGCCTTTCCTAAGGAGCTCCAGGCCTTCTGCAGCTGGATGCTCACTAATCCCCCTGAAATTCCAATGTGGTAAGAAAGGGAAGGAATTATAGATGTAAAATTGTTATCAGGAGGATTCAGGAGGGTTTCTCCTCATCCACTTCCTCCATCTCCTCCTCCTCCTTGTCAAACTAGTGAGAACAATGCCTTGCACATATACAGTCTTAACAGCTTAGAAAGAGCTGTCCCTGCACTATCTTTGAGGCCAGGCAGAGCAGTGACCCGCCTGGGCTGCGACATGATTCCCTGAGCCTTTGCAGCTTCAGGGCTCCTCACAGCTGCGTTCCCTCTGACACACGCACACACGTGTGCATGGGCACGTGTGCATGTCTGCAGGTGCAGACGTGTCTCATCCATGATCCCAATGTTGTTGCTGCACTCCTGGCAGGTTGGGACAGGGGCCTCCAGCTCACCAAATGCCCCCACGCCCAGGGCGCAGTGTCTTTGGGTGGCCCTTCCCCCCCCAACACTGCAGATGCCCAAGAGGACAAGCCAGGCAGCTCTGGGGACATGACACTGCATGTGGGGGAGCCATTCCCAAGACACCCCCCCAAGGGAGTTCTGGCTTGCCGGACACAGTTCAAAGAAGAGTTTGAATTTATTGCACACCTACCGTATGTCAGGCCCTTTACGCCACACTACGGTGTCTCCTTCACAGTTCTTCTCAAAGGAAAGTAGTGTCACCCCAGTTTTATAGTTGTTGAAACTAAGGTCCAGAGAGGATCAGCATTTGCCTGCTATCACACAGCCAGAAAGTGGCAGAGCTGGGATTCAAACCCAGGAAGTCCGATTCCAAACTCACATTTTTATTACCTATAAAGATTTTGTGGGCCAGGAATTCAGACAGAAGTTGGCAGTGCAATTCTTCTGCTCATGTGAAATTGACCAGGATTCCTCAGTGATACTCAGTTGGTGGCTGGACTAGGCTGGAGGGTCCAAGATGGCCTCACCCATCTGCCTGGCACCTTGGCAGGACCAGCTGGCAGGTTGGGCTCAGCTGGACCCTGTAGGGTCAGGGTCTCTCCATGTAGTCTCTCTAGCAGAGTAACTAGACTTCTTACATGGCAGCTCAGGGTGCCCAGAGACCAAGGAGGAAGCGTCACTTGCTCTTAGAGCCAAGGCCTGGAAGTGGCAAAGTGTTACTTTTGCCACACTCTATTGGTCGAAGCAGCCACAAGCCAGCCCAGATTCAAGGGGAGGGGAAATGGGCCCCATCTCTCCATGGGATGAATGTCAAAGAATTTACTATCATCTCTATTCCACTACAGGTGATAAGTAAACCTAAAGATATTACATAAGCCAGGACTTGGCCAGGCTACCTCACTGGAGCTACAAATGGCCAACCTGCCCCTCCTGCCTTATTCTGGTGAGGGTGGTGGGAGAATGCTTGCAGGAAGGGGACACACCAGAACTCTGTGGCAGGACCAGATGTTCCTGGGGCCCTTAGGCTAGGGGATCTGGTAGCTGTAAACAATGACCATGACAAAAAAGAGGTAGACCTGATAAGAGGCACACCAGAAAAGTATTCTAACACTAACTGCAGAGTTCCTGTAACTTTTCTTCATAAATCATCCAACCAGTCAAGGGCTGAGGAGGCAGAGCAATGTGGCCTGATGAAACCCACCATTCGAGCAACACTGATTAGTACCCACTCCATGCAGACAGCACAGAACCTCCAGGAAATATGAAATTCCCATTTCAACCTTTACCTTTTGGCTTGCTCAGTAAGGGGATTGTTATCCAAAGTGGACCAGAGATACAATGCAAAATTTTAGCTGGTTCATTCACTCTTTTTCAACCAACGAATGCAGAATACCCACTATACAGAAATCAGTGTTGATGGGAGTTGGAGGAATAGATGAGAAATAGATGCTGGCCATAGGGAAGTCACCTCAACTCTCTGGACCTCAGTTTCCCCTTATGTAAAATGGACTTGGTCTACATGATTTCTAAATCCCTTCTAACATTTCTATGTTGGGAACTAGCACCAATGACCTTTAAAAGCCAAATTCATGCAAAATCATTCATTTTCTCCCTTACGTATCTAACGAGTGCTTTTCTGCACAAAACATTTATCCTCAAGGGACATCACCCTGAGGGTTTGAACATTCTCCAGTTTTCAAGGCCAAGACTACAGAGAATTCGATCAAAGCCTCCCCAGAGGCCAGAGTGTCACCCCACTATTTCTCCTGTCTCACGGATATTTGAAACAAAGAGCAGACTTTTGACTTTCAGTGTGCATCTGGGGTAAGGAGATTGAGTTTTCGAGTGATTCGCTGCACTGAAAACCCTCTACTTTACTTCCAGGCCCGAGCTCCTAGCTCCTCGGTGCTACTCTAGCTCCTCGGCACCTGCTAATTCTCTCATCCTGGGGCTTGGTGTGAGGGGGGTGGCAGCGACCCAGGTCAGGATTCTCCCCATGTCTTGAGAATGTCTGATTACAGAATAACAACCCCTCCATCTTCTCCGTAGTCCAGTTACCATCCCAGAGCTCTGGTCTGCCCACTTGGCCCAGCATTCCGCTGCGGAATCAATCAGGGGAGCAGAAGGCTGTCCTAATGGCCACATGGCGACTGCTTGTCAAGCCCTGATGCCCACTTTGTAAACCCCTGCAGTCCTGGATCCCAGCCACTTCAGTCCATTGCTATACACTTCTGCAGATCCCAAATGTGGAAGCCACATTTGGGTTTCCTGACCTGGATGCACAACCTGCTATTCTAGAAGTTTCCTAAATAGGCACAAGGACCCTACTGACCAGAGGGGTTAAGGCACCTATTCCAAGTTCAGACAGCTTTTCAGGGGGAAGGCAAGGGCCAGGACATCCACCAGTCACATTGTCATGGTGGCTGAGTTAGGAGGACCCTCCGCTGGTCTGAAGGGTGGAACTAATGGTGAAGATAGCAGCTGCCAAGATGTGCAAGCCTGCAGGACACACATCTCTCTCAATCTCAGGGCCCAGTAATCTGTACACCGCAGAGTACTCACATGGAAGAGATGGCACAGAATGGTAAAGTTGACCTCACAGGCAACTGAGGACGGCCTCCTCCATCCTGACCAGGTTAGATAAGTGTGTGCCAATTCCAACACTTTCTTGATTAATTCTCCCCCTGTCCAATTCAAGCAATCCCTAGCAGCTTGGTAAGATTGGCCCCAGCCCTTCCTGGCACTGTCTACCCCCTCTTTAGGTATAATATGGGTCTGATGCTCTGGTCTTCCAGAGGTGATGCTCCATCAGCCTGGTCATGCTATTTATGCCAATGGTCTTGCCTGCCTTCCCCACCCAAGCCTGGGCTCGTGGGAGTCAGGACTAGTTTCTCACTTGTGGACCTGTGTCCTCGGCATTTAGCCCAGAGCCTGGTACCCACTAGAGGGGTAATCAGTGGATGTATGTGGAATCAGTGAACGGGTGGAGAGATGATGGATGGAAGGAAGGGTGGATGGACAGAGGGATAAATGAAGGCCAGCTCCTAAGGGGATTTCCACGCACTCAAGCCTCTCATTTCCTCAAATCTGTGCACCTGGCCAGACCAGATACTTTGACAAATCCCATGAGCCAACTTCCTTAGGGACCAATTTTCTCTTCTTGGTGGTACAGCAGAGTGCTGGCATGTTACAGGCAGGCCTCCACGTGGGTCAGTCATCTGCCCCTGCAATCAGCTCATATGCTTTGGAATGGTCTATGACTCATGCATCATGTGAGGATGTCTATGGTGGCAGGAGACACTGAAATAGTATCTCAAGGCCAGTGGATGCCAGGTCTCCAGCCGGTGCAGCTTCTCCCAGGACAGGCACCAGGCCCATGAGAAGAGGTATGAGGGCGGCTGTGCCGGCGAGTGGGAGGACCCCGAGTGGGAGACCATGCCCAAACATAGAACCTGCTGGATTTCAACCTCCTTCTCTAATTACCCAAGATGTGCTCCCCGGGATGTACTTTATAAATAAAAGACCCCCTAGTTAAAGATAATTCACTTTTCCCAATTTCATTTACTATTGTATGTAATTATTGTAAATACTGGCTTGGAATGAGAGAATTTTCTTTTTTTCCATGCAATTCTGGCTTCCCCTCTGTAGAACTAGGCAGCAAAATCCCAACTCCATGGATATGAGGCCAGTCCATCTCAAGGGAGAAGGGCAGCAGTTAAGGCCTTGAGGATAAGAGAAACCACAGACCTCTAACAAGGGTGATAGTAGGCTCCTCTGCAGCCTCCCCAAGGGGAGATGGATGCAGGAGGGCGGGCAAGGAAAAGGGTTGTTTGGCACGACTTATGCCCACTCTGTGTGGGCAGCAGAACCCAGGGTTCAGGCCATGTGGCTCCAAACCCAATGGGGTAGAAGTATGAGCTCAGAATGTGGCCGTGGAGATGGCTGTGACTGGTAGCAGACAGGGGGTGTCTCCATGGGAAGACCACTCCAGCCGGAACAGTGTGTGAGTGCTGGGCCTCCTTCTTGCCTTCCATGTTCAGGGATCTCTGTCCTTCTCCAGCTCCCTCAGCAGCCTCCCTGTCGGCTGTCCTCCTTAGTCCTACTCAGGTCTTAGGGGCAGGATCCATCCCGCAGGGTCTCCTCCAGGAGAGGTTTTAAAGGCTCCCAGGTGGTAAGATGTTGCACTAACAAGCTGGACCCCCTCCACCTGCTTGCATATCCACAAGCCCCCCTCTGGTGACCTGCTCCCAAGAGCCACAACAGCCACCTTGACAGGATCACCTGAGCTTGCATGCAGGGCCTCCCTGGGCAAAGCCACGTGGCAGGACCTGTCCAGCATCCCTGCAGCTGCGACCTGGGGCTGAGGCTTGTCTAGGCAATAAAGCTATCGCTTTTCCACAATCCACCTCCCAGCTCCCTGCATGAGGTTTCAGCCTCCAATCCTCCCCCAGGCAGCCAGCACCTGCCTCTCACAGCCTTCCGAACCCGGCTCCAGATGCAGTCAGGAGCCTAAAGCCCCCCACGGGATTCCCAGATTGAGCCTTCTGTACCACACAGGAGCCTCCCCTGTAAGACCCTTCCAGGCAGACCCGGCTGTACTTCCCTGTGCACCTGCCCCTTGCCCTCCCCAGACAGGAGGTGCATATTTTATCTCCAGTGGACCATGAAGGTCTGAAGGAGGCAAGCTGATTTATCAGAGACATAACCATACAGTTGAAATTGTGTCAATATATCTTTGCATAGTGGATTCTGAAGGATGCCCCCTATTTCTCTGGTAAATCATATACATTTAAAGTCCCCAAATGCCTAAATATATATTTATCCAGTAAATCACCTCAGCTTTGAAGTGGCTCATTTCTTTCCTGCAAAAATACAAGATACAGTTGCTAACCTTGTTTTTCTTTCCTTCTCCAAGTAGGGAAAAAAAAAAAAAAAGAAGAGGAGCAGAGAAATGAAATTCTGAATAATGAATGTTTAAATATTGACGAAGGTTTGACACTAATGGTGTGAGGGAGAGCGTGCAGCACAATAGCTCCTCTGCAGCAGAATCTACAAAGGGAGGCATTTTGCTAGAACCTTTCAGGCCCCTCCCGGCAACTAAATTCTCTGAATCTGTGACACATTATTGAGCGCTCAGGGGCCAGGACGGAGCACACTGGACCTGGATGGAACCTTCTCGATGCAACAGGAAAGGGCTGGTGATTTATTAGTCTTCATTCCCTGACTCCCTCTCTCAACCTATTTGCAAACAATTTATTCAGAAACAGCACTTTCTCATTTTTTAAGGATACTACCCTGGCTCTAGCTATCTTCCCTCTTCCTAGGAGGATATTAAAACCCATTGTGAACGAGGATTGACGTGTGAAATCCCTAGCGCTGGGCGTGGCGCAAAGTAAGTTCTCGATCAATGATGGCTCCTCTGCTAGAGACTCTGCACCCCGTGTACCTTATGTTTTTCACAGCCACGTGCTCCAGAAGACTGAAAACAAGCTCTCCACTTCACAGTCGGGAGGGCTGCGGCCTAGTGAACCAACATATCAGAGAGAGCAGCTTCCTGTGTGTTCTCTGCAGTGTTAGGTTGACGGTCGATTCTGGGGACTCTAGTGGCTGTAACTACAGAAGGTCCCAAGGGGAACTGACCTTTCCCATGGGAGATAAGCTGCCCTGTCTTCAAGATGAGCTTTGGCCCTGAGTTCTCTGAGTCTGTCCCTCTGCCTCTTAGCCAAACCCCCAGCAAATGATTCCAGAATCTACTCTGATGGTCACATTGCAGGAAAGGAATTGCCCTAACCCAACACAAACTGAATCCCACATCGAAGCCCAGCGGCTCTTATTCCTTCCTGGTGATCGCCTTAGGTTCCTCTTCCCCGCCCCACTGTGCTGGGCACAGTCTTCAGGCCCATGGACCTTTGCCACTAACGTCATTTACAGTCAAACTTCTGACTCAAACACCTCTTGCTCCCTTCTGGAACCCCACTAAATGACAATAAATGGTAGAAAAGGTGTAAACATTGACCTCCCAAGCACACTTTTTTTAAGGAAATTTCTGAAGGATGCACTCAAGCTAAACAAGAGAGTAAACCAACAAAGATGGAGACATAAGACTCAGGAAACAGAGGAAGCAAGATATGAAAGTAGCAAAGAAAAGTCCTAAGACACTAACTGTGCAGCAGGACTGGAAAGCAAGATTTAAGCAGGAGAATAGAGGATTTCCGGAAGGAGTTGGAGATCATCTGAACCTTCTGAGCATGGGGAAAGTAACATTGGTTATTATTGGACAGACTTAATTGAGTTTGTGGAAGAAACATAGATAATACATAGAAAATTAAATAAATGAAAGAATCAGGAAATCATTAATCCCAAATTTTATAAAAAGTACTGCATATAAGAAAGAAAATTAACATATAACTCTGTTTGACTCAGCATTGAAAAATAGTTGCACAGATATAATAATGTAAACATGATATGAATTTAACCAAAAAGTTATAAATATAGATTGACAAAATAAATAAATATATATTCTCTATTACACGCATATAGATATCCCAAAGTTGTATATATAAAATCAAAACATTATGCTACACAAGAGAGAGAGCGATTGATAGATGTCAACAAAATAAGAGGAAGAATGTGGAGAGGGACAAAACAAGAGAGGCAAATCCTCACCAACCATAAGGGGAAGTCAAAAGACAATGTCTAAATTGATACCAATAAATAGCATTAAAAACGTATAATTCAAAAATGGAAGTAACTATAAGAAACAGATCAAAGTGTTAAGGAACAGGATGGGGTGGGGGAGGTGGGCAGGAGACTGATATATTTTTATTTTGGTACTAACTTGATCTTTTAATCGATAACTTTGATAAAAATGAAAATTCATTTAAAAAATGAAAAGCTGGGGCCAGCCTGGTGGTGTAGTGGTTAAATTCGCACTCCGCTTCGGCGGCCCAGGGTTCACAGGTTTGAATCCCGGATGCAGACATATACGCCGCTCATCAAGCCATGCTGTGGCTGCATCCCACATATGAAATAGAGGAAGACTGGCATAGATGTTAGCTCTGGGACAGCCTTCCTCAGCAAAAAGAGGAAGATTGGCAATGGATGTGAGCTCAGGGCCAATCTTCCTTACCAAAAAAACCAAAAAACAAAAAACCCCACTACAAAGCTAAAAAGAAAAAAAAGGAAAAGCTGTCGTTCCCACAAGTGGGCCCACTACAGCATGGAAGGAGGGGCTAGTCCACCCCCTGGTGTGGGATGGAGGGAGGCCATCTGAAAGGGAGCCCCAGAGACACATGTTCTGCTCCGGCTGGGAACTGACACACATCTTAAATTCTGGCGACTCCATCCTTGTTTCTAAACCACGCGGTTGAAAGGTTTCAAAGAAGGTGGCTTTAGCAGATTCGTTGGAATTTTCCCTCTCTGGAATTAAAATAGAAGAAGAAAAAGTCGTATTTTCACAACTAGAGCCACACTAGGGCCCTGTTTTCATTCCACCGCACGGTTTGTGACATGAAAATAAACAAAACTGGAAAGGAGGTGTTTCTGTGTTTTTCCCGAGTCTCTGGAGATGAAGTTGGGCAAAGGGTATGCAGACAAACTGTTTTCACAGCATGCCTCGACTGAGTCTCACACTTCTTTGCATTTAGAGGGGATTTTCATCGCTGCCTGGTTTCAGAATTGACTAGGTGCGGACTGCAGGCTGAGAGCTCAGCTCAGCCATCGTTGGCGCGTGCGGCCTGAGCAGAGTGTCGGCGGGTCTGGAAGAGCTGACCGCGCATTTAAGGTTGCAGAGGGGCCGTTTTTCAGTGTGGCCCAGAATAAACTACTTCATCGGGCATCCCAAATTACAGCCTGAACCAGTGATATATTCACCCGAAACACCAACATATACATTAAAAACAATTCCCTTAAGAAGCAAGAATTATTTTTTAAAGAGTCTGAGTATAAAAATGCAGAGTGAGAAAATTCACAACAAAGAAGGATGGTGTAAAATAGTCACTGGCCAGAGATGCCTGACATCATTTCTCCCAGACCCACTAAAAGACCAGTAAAAACCAGACAAGTAAAATCTCAAAAGATTAACCCCAATTTGATATAGTGCTAAAACCTTGAGAGATTTCCACCAATTACAAAGCCTTCGGAGCAGAATGAAAAGTACAAACTGAGGCACACAAGTGCTTTTTTGCTTGAACGAGAGCCCAGCTGAAATCCGAGAGGGGAGATGTTTTGTTCCTCACCTGAGTTCAGAACGCGAGTTCAAGCCACCCTCTGCTCCACAGATTCTCCACAGGGGATGATTTTGCTCTCTAGGAAACATCTCACAATATCTGGGGACATTTGGGGCTGTCACAACTTGAGGAGAGAGGGTGCTCCTGGTATCTAGTGGGTGGAGGCCAGGGATGCTGCTAAACACCCTACAATGCACAGGACGGCTCCCAAAACAAAGAATTATCTGGACCAAAATGTCAATAGTTTCAAGGATGAGAAAAACTGCTGTACTGTGTGGGAGACATATTTTAAGCAATGAGAAAGCTATTTCCCCATCACACTGAATCTCCCTCACGAACACACTGGTATAGACAGACACACTTAATACCTCGTAATACATTAGGTTTGAAGGCCCTAATATTTATTATCTAAAAGGACTTTTAAAAATCTACAAGTATTCAGGCAGGAAAAAGAGCAAAACAAAACAAAACAAAAAATGAGATAACCAATGAAGAAATAGCCTCAGAGCACCTCTGCAACAACACAAGGCAAAAACAGAAGATACTAAACACCACCCACTGAGTTTTGCAAAAAATGGTTGTGACCAGAAATTTTACACTCAACCAAATACATTGTCTAAATGTGGAGCAACAAAGACATTTCAAGATATGCATGAACCCTAAAATGTATCATGTATCATTTAGAAAAGAAAATATTACTTGAAAACACACTCAACTGAGTGATGAATCAAAATGAAGAATTCAAGAATGGGAAGGCTGGAGGTGAGTGATAAAACCCATTTGAATGCACAGTTCTCTATATGATTATTGTAAATAATGAGAATGAGAGAACACAAATAACGTAAGTAATAAGAAGGGGAATACAACCACGGACATAATGTCGTCTTCTAGTTCAGAAAATCCGTACAGCACTGTGCTAATGAATTGAAAAATCCCACCAAATTGAAGAGTTTTCCTAGAAAATGTAAATTATCAAAGTGTGACACAAGAAAAAATAAAAACCTAAAGAGATCAATTATGAGGGTAGAATAGCAAAGTTTACATCCGAGAAAGATTCCCAGACTAAATACTTTTGGGGGGGGTCTTTTAAACTTTTAAGAAACTGATAACTCCATGCTATACTAACTGTTCCATGCATTAAAAAAGATACAAAACTCTAGCTCATTTTATGAAATTAGTAAAACCCTATACAAAAATGTGCAAAATAACTAAAAAACAAAAAGAAAAATTTGCATATGAATACAGTTGTGAGCCTCTGAATAAAAGCACTATAAACCAAATACAGCATTCACCATGGCAAACTAAGATTTATCCTAAAAATTGAAAATATAGTTTTATATATTTTTATTAATATTAATTAAAACCTCATGTCAATTGAGCAACAAGGAAAACAATATGCTTATCTCAAAACATACTGAATATATTCCTCTTTACTATTCTTTCAAGTAAATATACATTATGTTTCTTTCTAGTTTTCTACGTTAAACCTACACTATTCTTAACAGTGAAACAACTAAAGTCAGTTCCATTAAAATTAGGAAGAAAATGAGCTTGTTCCCTCTCACTAATGCTTTACCCTTTTCTGGAAGATCAGCCAAGGTAATAAGAAATGAAACAGAAATTAGATATAACTATTAGAAAGAAGAAAGAAATAATCGCTGCTTCGGACAGTATGATTAGAGACATAGAAATTGCAAAGAAAACAACTGGAAAATATCTTACAATTAGAAAAGAAGGTTCAGAAAAGTAGACCATTACAAAGGAAAAAAAAAAAAGAGGCGTTTTTAATACCAGAAATAACCAGTTTTAAAAATCCACTCACAACAGCAATAAAAAACATCAAAAGCAATCAAAGACATCAGAATAGCCCTAAACTGTGACACCAAAAGGAAGAAAATTAAAAACCTCACTAAAATATATAAAATAAGATTTGACAAAATAGGGAGATGTGCTCCTGGCTGGAAGACTGAATGCAATCAATTCCCAAAATGACATGTAAGTTTAAAACATGACCAATGACATTACCAGAGGCTGTTTGGTGGGGGGCAGGGGGGAGGCATTTTTAAAGAGAAGGGAATTTGACCGAAAAAATTCAAGATCTCACAAAGTGAATGAGCAAAGGAATTAAGAATGTCTGTAAAAAGGATGAAGAGAGCTAACTTCTCTAATAACCAGACTGTACCCTATTTTACAACTGTTAGCGAGCACCGCGCTGGTGCAGTCATCAATAAACAGAACACTGTAACAGAAGAGTCTTGAAATAGACCCAGGTACAGTTAAGAACTTAATAAATTACAAGGAAGCAGTATAAGTAAATGGAGTAGAAATGCACTGGGACAATTGGCTATTGGAAAAAAATTAAATTAGACTCTCACCTTATTACTATTTACTAAAATACATGCCAGGTGGATTGAAGAGTTGACATAAAAACCAAAGCCATTTAAAACAGGACTATATCCATATATTACTTTGAGATTTAATTATTCTAATGTTTTAATGAAGCAGTTAAAAAAATAGCAGAAAATATAGTTGTAAATTTAACTGAAGGACATTCTACGCATAGAAGCCCAGGAGAGAGAGGCAGTAGATCACAAAAGGAAAGCTCGAAACATCCAGTACATAAAAATTTAAAACTCCTACTATTAAAAATCATAAGCAAGTTTAATGGAAAATTGAGGTACTGAGACATGCTACAATCTCGGAAACATTCTGCCAAGTGAAAGAAGCCAGTCACAAAAGACCATGTATTGTATGATTCCTTTTATATGAAATGTCCAGGCAAATCCATAGAGACAGAAAGTAGATGAGCGGTTGCCAGGGCCTGGGGGAGTGGGGAGTCAAGTGGAATGGGGAGTGACTGCTGAGGGGTACAGGTTTCTTTTTCGGGTGATGAAAACGTTCCAAAATTGTGGTGATGGTTGCACAACTCTATGAATATTCTAAAAACTATTTAATTGTACACTTTAATGGAGTGAATTGTATGGTATGTGAATTATATCTCAATAAAGCTGTTATAAAAAATTTAATGGCAAATAACCAAGTGAGAAATATTTGTAATATATTTGGGAAAATATTAATAATCTTGATATATAAGCAGTACTTAAAAATAATCAGTAAAACACTGACATCCTATTGGAAAATCAGGCAAAATCAATAAACAAACAATAAATCACTAAGAAACTAACAAACAGTGTTTGTTCTATCAAGTTAGCGGAGATTTAAGAAACAGTAATGCTCAGTGCAGAAGAAAGTGCCAGAACAAGGACATTTGCTACTGTAGCAAAGCCTTCATCTGGAGACCTTGCTGGAAAGCAATTTGGGAATAAGTTTCCAGATCCATTACCAAATACATACTCCTTTATTCCTCGTCTAGGAATCTGTCGTCAAGAAATAAGCACAAACTGCCCAAGGATTTCTGTATGAGGATGCTCACAGCACCATTATTTGTGGATATTTATAATCTCCACAAATTAGAATGAACGTAAGTGCTCAAAAAGGGAGAAATGGTTAGATAAATTATGGATCAGCCACAAGACTGAATATTACACAGCCATTAAAAATGATGTTTTCAAATAAATTTAATGACAGGGAAAATGATCACAATGTAATGTTCAATGGATGAGGGATATAAAACTGCTTACAGTATGATCCCATACACACACAATGCTAAGTGCTGGCAGAAAGGATCTCTAGATGGTGGCATTCTAGGTGACTTTCATTTTTTTCTTTATAGTTGCCATATCTTCCATGTTCTCTACAATAGGCATACTTTCATTTCTGTAATTTGAAAACAAAAAATGATATTTTTTTGGAATATTCATCTACAGACAAGTCTTTGGCCAGAAGAGATGAATAATTGCAATGCAATTCCTTTAAAAGCTGGTATCTGCTTTGCACACACACCCTCCCTTCTGTTGCCCCAGAGACCTGGGGCGGAGGCTGTTTTAAAGGTTTAAAGGCCCATTCACCCTCCTGGAGGCAGCCCCCCCCCACCCACTTGACCAGCCTGGCTGTCCTAGTCCATGCAGGCTGCTATAACAAGACACCACAGACTGGGTGGTTTATGACAACAGAAATTTATTTCTCACAGATCTGCAGCCTAGACATCTGAGATCAGGCGAGCTCTCTGGAGCCTCTTTTAAAGGGCACTAATCCCGTTTGTGAGGGTTCTGCTCTCAAGACCTAATCACCTCCCAAAGTCCCCACCCCTAATACCATCACCCTCGGGGTTAGGATTTCAATATACGAATTTGGGGGTGGGGGGACACAAACATTCAGACCACAGCACTGACTAGGGACCCCCACTCATATGCTCCAACTTATCCAGGCTTCTTATTCCCGTGGGGCTGAGTGTCTCGAAGAATAATAAAGCCGACAACATTGATGAGTCTGAAGGTCTTTCTGTCCAAATTGGTATTGGACAAAAGGAACACATTAAAGGCTAAAGAACCTTCAGAATTCAGTGAAAAGAATGTCTCACAATTAAAGGAAATGTGATATATATATAAAATATATAAAATAATGGAATATATATATTCCATGGTACATACCTGTGAGAGAGAGCTATATATAAAATTTATAATATAATGGAATATTATTAAACCTTAAGAAAGAAAGAAATCCTGCCATTTGCGACATGACTGAAGCTGAAGGGCATTATGCTAAGTGAAATAAGCCAGACATAGAAAAACAAATACTGCATGATCTCACTTATATGTGGAATATATATATATACAAAAGCCAAACTCACAGTAACAGAGCAGAATGGTAGTTAGCAGAGACTGGGGCATGGGGGAAATGGGGAGATACAAATAGAATGGTGGTTGCCAGGGGCTGATGGGGAGACGTCATGGGGAGTTGTTCTTTAATGGGTACAAAGTTTCAGTTTCGCAAGATGAAAAGAGCTCTGGAGACTGAGGGGGATGATGGCTGCCCAACAGCATGCAGGTACTTACATTACTGAACTTGACACTTAAAAATGGTTAAGATAGTAAATTTTATGTTATGTGTATTTTCCCATAATAAATAAAAAAAAGTCTCCTGGTGGAATTTCAGGCCCCTGGAAGAGGTGGAGTGGAATCCCACTGAGCCCCCAAGCCTGCTGCTGTGGGGCAGCCCCTCCTACACTGGAGCAAAGGCTGGCATGGGGCCTGCGGTAGGGGGCCTCTAGGTGTTTGCGGCACTGCACGCAGAGCTCGGCTGGGCGGCCTGTGTTGGTCAAGCTCTGGTTGAAAGGCAAGATCAACCTGAACACGCGGCTTCTCAGGCAGACTCAGCCAAGTCCACCCCATCCCCTGGCCCCTCTGCCTCAGCCTCTCCAAGGCACAGCCTTAGCCTGGAATTTCTATCCCTCAGTCCCTATCAGCTGGCAAGACTCCCTCCTGTCCAGCGTAGAGGAGGAAATGAGATCCTCATGCAAAGCCCATGTACAGCCGCTGCCACACAGTGTCACTCAAAAAACATTAGGAAATTGGCCTGTGAAGGAAATAAGCCCTGCATTTATTCAGCAGCTACTAGGCTGGCTGAACGAGATGCTGTTGGTGTCCTGTGCAGCTCACGGACGGGGGGGTCACAGGAAAAGGTGGATCAGGAGTAACCGTGACACAGGGAGGATAGTGGTCACGGTGTAAACAGAGGTTTCAAGAATCTGCTAAGGCAAGGAAGGTGACATCTGAGCTGGTCATTGAAGAAGGAGGAAGGCCATTACAGAAGGAACTCACAGCATCAGCAAGGTCTGAGTTTCAGATGGGAGGAGTGTCAGACGGGTTGTGTACACTATGCCCCCCAGAAAGGCCCCCGAGGAGGTCAGTCCTTGCTCAGCACCCCCATCATAGTAGCTGGAAGGCCCTGCTGGCCACTCACCAGCACTGTCTCTCAGAGGGCCTCCGCTTCCATGGGTCTAAGTCGGGCACAGCGTGGGGAGCATGCGGGTGAGTGCTGCTTGCTTGGGAGTGCAAGCACACCTCATGATGGGGCTTCACAAAACCCGTCCACCTGTGCAGGCCCTCCTACCTCACTGCTCTCCTCCCTCCTCTGTTCTCCCCAGGGCGCCCATCACCCCACCTCCCAGCCCAGGCACAGTGGATGCGCCTGTCAAAGATGGCAGTGAGACAACCTCACTGTGTCTGAATGTATGAGGGTTCTTCCTGCGCCCATTCATCCATTTATTCATTCAACAAAAACATATTGAGTGACCACAGTAGGCCAGGCTTTGTGGTGGACACTTGAGAATGCCACAGTAAAAGACACAGTCCTTGGCCCCAAGTAGCCTCTAGTAGATGAGACAGACAAAAGAAAAGTCCAGTGCCAAGGCCCCTGAGCATGGACAGGGACGTGCAGGCAGAAGGCTGCATAAAAAGGGAGTGGACTATGGTTCTCCCAGCCCGGCAGGGAGGGGCTCCCTCGGTGCCCCCACCCCCCAGGCCCAGCGAGGCACTGTGGGAAGCCACCAGAAGCTGATGACAGTCTGTGCAGGTGCCTGGGACACCTGAGCATCTAGCCGCAGGCACACAAAGCCCACGTTTGGCTTTCTCTGCCGATCCCACCTCATAGGCACCTGAATTTAAGATTCATCAGAGGGTTCTGGCTGCCTGGGAAATAGTGATTTATTCTCTCTCTCCCTCACACACACACACTATTTGCAATCCTTTGTTCTTGATTTCCTACACATTTAATTACCTCAGGACAAATCTGATTTCCCCTCTTGGAAAATCTCTTTTTTGTTTTCTTTTAATTTCCCTTTCTTTCACGTTACATTTGACAAAGTTGGGAGAGACAACCAAGACAGATGAGCAGGGAGGGTGGGAGAGGCAGAGGAGCCAGCGTGGCCGCGACATAGGTGCCCGGATGACTCAGGCAGCCTCAGCTCCTCCCCCAGAGCTATAAATTAGGAGAAGTGCCCCGTACTTATATATAATTCAATAACAAATACGTACTCACATAAAAATAACTTATTTTCATTCTGGGAGGGTAAGGACTACATTTAAGCAATCTTTCCCAGCCTGCCTGCGGAAAGTCTGCCAATTCTGCCTCCTCCTCCCCTCAGCCTCTAGGCCTTCATCCTGCTTGGAGAGGAGGGACGGGATCATTCACTAGGTGAAGCCCAGGCCAGCCGAGAGGACTGTCTGGAAATCTCTGGCGTAAGAAAACACGCCTGGCCAGAGTCCTGAGAAATTCTTAAGGGAAAGACATCAAATGGATGGGATGGAGGACATGCTCATCTAGAGAAACTCCTATTCTAGTCTTCAAAGAAGAAAAAAAAAAAGGTATTATTTCCCTGGCAAGTGGGAGGAGCCTGAGCCCGGGGAGGGAGGACACTGCCACTCAGGATTCAGGGCCTGAGCAAGGAGGACAGTGACTCCACCCAGCTTGCCAGGCCCTGGGCGGGGCAGGACTCTGGGCTTGACTCTGCCGGTCACTCACGGGCTGGGCGGCCATGAGTGGGACAACAGGCCCTTCTCAGCCTCAGTTCCTCTCATGGTCTCCCCTTCCATTCTGACTCCACTGCAACCAGCTCTCCACACACGCTGGCCGGGGTGGTGGCTGTCATTTTTGTTAGTACTGTTATTTCACTTAAGTCAGATCATTTGCTCGCCTCCTCCAAACTTGCCAACGGCTTCCTTCACACTTAGAGGGTGAATAATCCTCGGCCCAAGCTTGTTTCTCCGCAAAGGCTATTTTATTGGCAAGTGGTAAATGAGAAGAAAGTCTGAAACTACCAAAGCCACTGACCCAGCTTCTTGGGTGAAAGCTACATGCACCCATCATTTCATGTGCTGTTATTTGCGTATCCGTGCTTTGTTGAAAAACAGGGAAGGTTGGCTGGAAGTACTTCAGGGTGACCAAAATCTCCTTTCTTCAGGACCGTTTCAAGCCAGGGCATCATAATAGATGTGGCACACCTGACCACTTTAGAGTGAAGGCCCTTCAGTCTCCAAAATCGTCCCCACCTGTACCTATTCAGCATGACGGTGCTGAAGAGGAGGGGGGTCGTCTCCATTTGTCAGAAAGGAAAGTTGAGAACAACTTACAAGCTGGGCACCACCTGACCCGTGCCTACCTTTCAGACCTCATCTCGACCACGTTCCCCTTCACACTGTGCTACAGCCACCCTGTGCTGGTCCTTGACCTTGCCAAGATCTTCCCATCTTAGGGCCTTTGTACTTGCCGGGTCCTCTGCCCGGAATGTTCTTCCCACATATCTATTCACAGTTGGCTTCTCATTTTTCTGCCCTTAGCTCAGATGTCACCGCCTCAGAGAGGCCTTCCTGGACTACCCATCCAAAGCAGCCACAGTCCCAGGCACCCTCTCTCCCACTTTCTTTCCCATCCCTTGTCTTGATCTGAAAACTTTTTTGATGTGTTGCTGAACCCCCTTCCCTCCACCAGAGAAGGGGTGGGCTATAGGGAGGATGGCGTTGAGACTAAGAGGGCCTGCTCCCCCTCCTCTGTTCTCCAGAGGCATGTCCAAAGGGCAGATCCATTAAAAACAAACGAACAAGATACAATTATGTAACTCGCTGTAGACATACACCAAGACTATGGCTATATTTGGGGCAGGGCCTGAGAGTCCACTCCCCACTCCTAGGCTCTCGACTCGGCCCACCAGCCACAGAGACACCAGCCAAGCCCACCACATTGTCCTCACGGTCTACTTCTGACCTAACCCTTCCTCCTCCTAACCTTTTGTTTCCCCCTTGAAGGGTTTTCCAAGAAAAAAAAGACCTCAAACAGTGCTTCTTAACCCTCGCAGCTCATGGAAATCACCTGGGAAGATTTTAAAAACACTACTGCCCACACCTCATGCAGCCAATTCAGTCAGAATGGCAGGCGAGGGGCGGGGGCTGGCATCAGTGTTTGTGTAAAAGCTCCCCAGGCCGTTCTTTAGTTCAGCCAGGTTAAGAACCCCTGGATCAGCGCTTTAGGGACATGTGCTAACTTTTCACAAGGGAAAGATCCCTGCCTCCTCTCAGGGGCATGCCAAAGGCCATTGGGTCAGTGGTAAGCGCCCCACCCAGTCCGAGGTGCTGGCTGATGGGCACTGAGATGCCCAGTGACTTTACGGATGGAGAAGCAAGACTGGACAGCAGAAAGAACAGCACAGAAACTGGAAAATGGGAGCAACAGCCCTACCTGCAGAAGGATGTAGTCAGGCTCTGGGCCAAAATGGGATGGCCGTGCAAAGGAAGAGTCAGGACCAGGGCCTGGATGTTGCGTGGGAGCCTGGGGCGCTGTATGGGAGCCTGGGGTGCTGCATGGGAGCCTGAGGTGCTGTAAGGGAGCCTGGGGTGCTGCACAGGGCTTCCTAACACCCCCAAACACAAACACACCTGGCAGCCCAGTGTCCCTTTACCCCTAAAGACAGAGTAAATCTGTGATTGGCTGTGATCAGCAATTCTCTCCCTCTCGAGGTCTATTCAATAAGAAGAAAGGAAAATAAAACCAGAAAGCAAAAACTAGAAGAAATCACTATAATAACCCATTAAAGAGTGGGTGATTTGTGCCTACATGAAAGCTGGGCTCTAGGTGAGTCACCACTATTGAATGCCAGGACCTTACTTGACACCCCACAAAGGCCTGCTGGGCACCTGCTTTGTGAATGAATGGCACATGCTCCCACCAGGCGGGCAGCCTTCCAGATGGGATCCATCTGGAATGGTGATCTGGAAGCTGGACAGGCACGTCTCCTCCACCAGTGCAAAAGCTCCATGAGGACACGTTTCGTAGTGTTTAGCACAGAGCCTGCCATCAGCACACACTCAATAGCCATTTACTGAATTATGAATGGGCATTTCTCGATCGACTCCACAGGTATGGTCTTCCTGCTAGAAGCAGCCTTCCCCAAAGAAACACCTGACTAACTCAAAACTCAGTGCCACTCTTGTATCAGTGGGGATTCCTGGCTACGAGCAACAGAAATTGACTATGGTTAAATGAAACAGAACAGGAAGACAGGCTTTTGGAACGCCATGCAGCGGTGCTCAGAATCATGGGAAAGGCTGGGCAGAAGATAAGGCAGGCTGGACCCCAGAGCCCGGGTTGCATCTCAGGGAGGGTCTGGACTTGGCTAGACATTCCTGATGGCCCCTCTGCCCTGCCCACCCTCCAAACACCAGATGCAGGTCATCTGCTGGGACAGAATGCTGCGGTAAATGTCCCAACTCTCCTGAATCTGTGAGTCACTCTCTCAAAAATCAAAGCCTTAGTCAGGAACATCCAGGTAGCTGAGCTGAGGTCAGGTGCCCATGCCCTAGCTCCCCAGAGGCGGGAAGAAGCCCTAGGGATTTTCTGACACTCTGCAGGTGGACACTCCCCACCCCCCCCACCCCACCCCCGTACACACACACCCTTCAAGGAGGAAGGAGTGTTCAGATTCTGGGTAGTGCCCTCCCACACCATCAGACATATGTCCACAACAACATGGAATCCCGTCTTCAACTTCCAGAACGACTTTATTCCATCAGACTTTTAAAAAGTAGCTGAATTTAAGCAGGCGTAAGCTCTCTGACGTGATGTGTAATTGAGTCAGTTTTATGATCTAATGTTTACAATGTGCTAAACTCACAGCCAGGAGGAAACACTGTTGCAGTTGTAACTTTAGCCTCTGGTTACCAAGGGAGGCTGGGGACACTGTCTTGGGGGAGATATTTGGAACAAAGATGAGCTCCCTTAGAGAGCTAGGTTGTTTCCAGCTGTGGGCTGGGTGTGGGGGAGGAGTGGTTGTGGTCTTGGCTGGAGGCAGGTCTGGACAAAATCACTTTTCTTTCCTGGTGGAGCTCAGCACCAGGATTCTCAGCCTGATGGCTGACACCTCCTCCTTTCCCCCTCCCTGCTCTCACCATAAGAGCGTCTGTCTAAATCTGCCGCCAGCTCTCCCAGATGTGTCCTCTGACTTAACGGACTCTGTGGCATGCTGTGGTGATACAGCGGTTGGGCTGCTGCATCTGCTCATCTCCCATCCTCCTGGACAGACAGGCACTGATGCCACAGCTGTCCCGATGAGAAGGGCGAGCACCGCTGGGTGGACACCGCAGGGGTGGACCACACATGAGTTTGCACCTGGAGTGAACCTCCACACCTTCCTCAATCCCCTGATAACTGTTCCTAAGGTCCTGGGACAGTGGGGTTATCGCCATCTCTTCCATGTTTTTAGGTATAAACAAGGTGGCTCAGTGACTCCCACTTCTGTGCTCTCTACTTTCTCACAAGTGGACTCGATCTCCCTCCTGTTTGACACAATCATAAGCGGGTATGGGTGGGGACAATTTTGGAGACCGAAGGGCCTTCACTCTGAAATGGTCAGGTGCCACATCCATTATGATGTCATGCCCTGAGATTATACTGAAGAAGGGAGGTTTGGGTCACCCTGAAGCACTTCCAGCCAACCTCCCCTGTTTTCTAATCAAGCACAGATATGCAAATAATAGCACATGAAACGACCAGTGAGTGTGGCTTTCACCCAAGGGGCTGGGTCAGTGGGTTCAGTGGTTTCAGACTTTCTCTTGTTTCACCATTTGTCAATAACACCACCTTTGCAGAGAAACAGCTGAGAAGCTTGGGCTGAAGTTTGTTCCCCTCTGAGGGAGTTGGCTTGGGGGAGCCTTAGGACTGAGCTGCTGCAGCTGCAGGAGCCGGGGCAGCAGAGCGCTGAGCACCCATTAGTCATGTGCTCCCCCCCATTAGCCATGTTAATTGGAGAAAACAGAGAAGAAATAAGCCAATTAAATGTGGAACAAGTTGAACCACATCCTGGCCTCGGCCAAAATAGAAAGGTAGAGAAAATGGAAGTTGTTTCTGAAGCCCTCTATCCCCTCCCACATATCTCTAGCTAAATGCACAAAGAAAAAGGGATTTTTCTTGTAGGAAGAGAAGAAAGATCAACCTTTGTGAAAACAAAGGAACAGCCACCACTACAAACTGCACAGTAGAAAATGCAGCGGAATTTGGAAGAATGTTGAAAGCTGACACAAACCTCCTCAGACTTTGAGCAAGATCTGGATTTCTCTAAAGGCAAATGTTGCATCCTGAGAGGCCCTTCAGTGATGTGTGCGAGCCATGAGGTGCAGGGGAAGGTGAGGGGACCTGTGGAATAGCTCAGAGGGTGTTCTCTCAGTCTCTGTCTCTGCCTCCTCCCGCCCCCATCTCCACCACCCCAGGCTGAGGGCTCCTGGCTGAGAGAAACTTCCAGAAGAAAGCGTGGAGAAGGCAGACAGCCTCGGTGGGTCACAGTTCACAGCACCTGAGACAAAAGGTGCACCCTGTGCATCCACCTACACATGCTTCAGTAGTGCTCTGCAGAAGAGACCCCAAAAGCCGAGCACAAGCCATTCAAAGGCATAAAGGAGAATGGTTTCCTGAATTAAAGGCTTGAAACTGCTATTTGAAAAAGTCAAAATACATCCCAAGATCAAATCAAAACACATCCTTGTGAATGATTAAACCTCAAGGATAAAGAAGGAATCTTCTGGACATCCAGGTGGAGAAAACCAGATGACCTAAAAAAGGTAAAATTCAGGCTTGCCCTAAACTGACCACAGCAATGTTCGGTGTCAGAAGACACTGGAGCAATGTCCACCACCCTGAGCAAAGGAATTTATGTGACCTCTGCATTTTAACCCAGGCAGGTTTCTCCTCACCTCACACACACAAATAAGCAAGAAGCTCCAAGCATTCTCAAGGATGCCACGATTCAGGGGACAGAGCGCCAACGAGCTATGGGGGTGGGGAAGGGGAAAGGATGGAATCTGGTCAACAGGGAAGTAAACAAAAAATGAAAGAATCTGTCTATCAACATGTGGTTCTTGTAGCAGCAGCCTTGACATCATAAGGGAGCTCGTTAGCAGTACAGACCCCTGGGGCCCTACCTGACCTACTGCACCAGAATCTGCATTTTAACCAAATCCCCCAAACAATTCACATGCAACTTAAGGTTTGAGAATCCTTGTCCTGATATAAAGAAGCCCCAGGGAAGGTCAGGCAATGGCAGGTGAGAGGAGGGAAGTAAGGTAAAGCACCTGGGCATGACAGCGCAGAACAGAACGCACATGCTACAAACCTCGTTGACATGAAAATAAGAAATACAGAGTTGGAGGGAGGGGAAAGGTGGCAAGACATCCACAGACACTGAGAAATTTTAAAACTGTGAATAAATCTCATCTTCCTCCCAAATAAATAAATAGATAACTTCACAGAAAATTCTTCCAGAAATTGAAATAACTTGTAATGAAGAAAAATATTTCTGAACTTTAGCAATTTTTGCAGTTTCATTTTAATTTTTTTGCCTATTAAACTAAACATATTGCTTTAAATTTAAAAATGTGTACAGTAAGATTCTATTTTTGTCAAAGTGTTTCAATTTACCTAATTAGCTATCATTCTATCAGAGAGAGAGCTGTGATGATGTTCACCAAATGTTAATAATTTCTTCTCCACGGTGGAATTTGAAGTAATTTTTTTCTTTCCTTCTTTTTTTTTGGTACTTTTATATATTACTTGGTTTAAAAAATAAATAATGAGCTTGTATCATTTTACAAAAAAAGATCTTTAAAAAGCATAATCAGAAAGGTCTTTGTTTTAAATAAAAGATTTAAATGATGTTCTAATTAGTACTTAGATTTTATAAATCTTAGGGAAAAAAATAATTACAACAAAGTTAAAAGAAGTCAAAATGAGAGATGAGCTAGCTAAAATCTTAACTGCTCTAGGTCCCCTGAACACTGCTTTTCCATTACCAGGGTGTTAGAAAAACCTTGCAATGCTTTCCATTAAGAAGCTTCTCTGGTAGTCTATAGGCCCCCTGATCTCTCCAGGTCTCTGCCCCGCAGGCCGGGACCTGTGGCTTTGGCTGTGGCTGTCCTCAGTGTTGTCCGCCCCTGACAGAGCTCACTGACACCTGCCAATGCTGCTCTGTCCTCTGCTGCTCTCGGCACCCCTAACAGTTACCTACAGGAGAGCCCACTGTAAGACTGCGTTACCTTAGCTGCACAATAAAACACAGGGAGCTTTAAGAAATGACACTGTCAGCCACACCCAAGACCACTGGTCCTCGTTTTGATGGTTATCAGAATCACCCCGGGAAAACTTGGTAAAGAGGTAACAGCGCAGGTCCTACCCTCCTTCAAGGCTTCTAGGGACCGGGTATGCTTTGGCGGCTCTCCAGATGATGCTGATCCCTTCAAAGTGTGAGGACTGAATCAGACTCTGCAGATGGGCTGGGGCATTGGCAGACTTCCAACCTTTCCAGAAGATTCTAATGGCAGCCAGGGCTGAGACCCACTGCCCTCACATCTGCTCCTGGATCTAATGAAGGATGTGGGTTTATGCTGCTCCTCTTTCCCCAGGCAACCCAGGGCCCTGTGACTTTGCAACAGAGGATGACAGATAGGCAAGTCCATCCCCCTGTTGACCACACCTGTCCAGTGAAGGGTCTGCCGGCACTGAATGCACTTCTCTTGCTGACTCCCAGATATGTGACTTACGTTCCCCCACCTCGAGACGTACTGAAATTTGCTTAAGAAAATAACCACACTGAAGTTGTCTTTCAGATCAGCCTCATCTTTTCACAGATGAAGCAACTGAGGCTCCTGGTGTCAGGTGGTGGCAAAACCCTCCCTTGTCCCAGCCCTTCTCCTGCTGACCTTGAGCCATTTCCACCCAGCTAGGAAATGCCCCACACACATTCGCAACATGACGAGACACCCTCTGAGACAGATGATTTGACAACTCCTCATCGCGGTCACCTTCTCCTCTCCCACTTTGCGGAGAGAAGATGCCACTGGGACTGCTGGCCCTGGAGAGGTTGCCCTGAGGTCTGGAATCCCTGAGATTGTCCAAGTCCTCTTTCCGGAAGCTAAATATGCCAGTGCACTCTCTGAAATCCATTCAACAGTATGATGGAGACTGAGCTTTCCAAGGCCATAGAGTGAAGTGATAGAGGGCGCACACTCTGGAGGCAGCCTGCTTGAGTTTAAATGCTGGTGGTGTGGTTCAGGGTAAATTATTTCACCCTTCTATGTGCCTCAGTGTCCTCATCTGTAAAATGGGGATAATTACACCTGCCTCATAGGGTGTGAGAATTAAATGAGTTCAGATATGCAAGTGTGCACAGGACAGAGTCTGGCACATAGTAATCACTATGTATATATTTGCTATATTATTCTCAAATTGTACACACACATCTGCACGTAACTAGCCCTCTCTCCTCTTTCAGTTCCATATACAAAGCCAGTGCTTTCCCTGAGTGCCCCCACTTCCACTGCAACTTCTACTTCTTCCTGGTAATCAGAGCTCAGGCACTAATAGGAGCTTTCCTGTTTTGTCTCCCACCTCTTCCCACAGTCCCGGTCATCCTGACTTCAGCAGAGCCTCTGAGCTTCTCACGATTTCACCACGGACGTGATGGTTGGCTGAGATCTCAGCCATCCCATTAGTAATAATTCTGTTAAATAACTGTATCCCATCAGCTTTGAGAAATGGGATGTCATCACCTGATGCTGCCCTTAGTCCTGACCTAATCAACATTTTAATCCATAAAGGGGAGGAAAAATATTTAACAGAATGTATATCAAATCAGGAAGTGACAGAAAGCTGGAAGAAATGACTAAAATGCTGGGGAGCGAGTTAAGATTCACTCAGATTGATGACAGGGGTTGGGAAGTCTGGATTGAAGCCAAGAGAAGGAGATCTTTAGACAGGACAAATGTCCATTATAAATTAAGGTGCCTTGGCTCTGCAGCACACTGTGTGAGGGAAACCGTGCCAGGTGACACACGGTCCCTGCCCTTATGCAGTGCAGGGCCGCCTCCCAAAAAGGGCTGGCCCACTGTCCTTTGCATGCAGGAGGTCCCTTCCAAAGAATTTTGTACTGTTGTGAAAGCCATAAGATAATAAGAACATTAGCGCCTAGAGTTCCCAGATAATTCATTTATTCATGGATTTATTCACCATCATTTATTTCAGGCTTTATCTTTGCAAGTAACTGGCCCAGAGCTACTAAAAGAAGGACTACGCTTGTTCTGGTTCTTCAGAAGGTCTAAGATTAGGAGTTGGAAACCATCAGGAAGTGCATTTGATGGAGCATAACCCTCCTAGGAATCAGGAGGAGTGAGCTTCCTGTCACTAGCTGTGTACAGATGCTCTCAAGGCTGGGAAGGGAGCATATCAAGGACTCCTGCTGTTAGGCAGCTGGACCCCTTAGGTCCTCTTCCAAGGTGCCATTCCATGGTTCTACGAATCACATAATAAAGTTGGGGCAGCAAGTAGAGGGAGGCTGGGGAGCAAACTGAGTCAGAAATTCTTCTTTCACACCCCAGCCACCCAGCCCTCCCTTGTGCCTCTAAGCTGCTCCCAAACTGTTTCTGTCTTGACCTGGGACCAAGGTGACTCCTGATCTGTGGATTCTCTGACATTCATCACACATATGGCATAAGCCCCCAAGAGAAATGCAAATTAAATCTACAAGGAGCACCATGTTTCAGCTGTCAGGGGGGCAAAGATCAAAATGTTTGATGTCAGACTGTGGTTGGTATCAAACCAACCTCATATCTCATGGGTCAGGGCATTACCCAGCATTTTGAAATATATTTTGGCATAATATCTTTTGGCATAGAATCTTTTGAAATATAATTTGGCATAAACTATCAAAATTTAAAACGCACACACTCTCCCCCTCCATAACCCCATCTCTGGGAATGTATCATACAGCTGTACTTTCATTCTGACAGAGTGCACTATTGTACAAGGATGTTCACTGCAGGATTCTTTTTTTTTTTTTTTTAGGCTTCAGCAGCAAATTTCTATTTTTCTACTGTCATTTCTTTTTATTGTGGTAAAATATACATAACATGATAATTATCATTTTAACTATTTGCAAGTGTATAATTCAGTGGCATTAAATACATTCACAATATTGCATAATCATCTCCACTATCAATACCCAAAACATTTTCATCATCTCCAATATAAAACTCTGTACCCATTAAAAAATAGACCCTCGTTGTCCTTCCCCCATAACCTCTCTTCTTTTTTGTCTCTATGAACTTGCCTATTCTAGGTACCTTATATAAGTGGAATCAAAAATATTTGTCCTTCAATGTCTGGCTTCTGACACTTAGCATACTATTTTCAAAGTCCATTCATCTTGTAGTATGCATCAGTATTTCACTATTTTTTATGGATGAATAATATTCCATTTTATGGATATACCACACTTTGTTTATGCAGTCATCTCCTGATGGACACTTGGTTGTTTCTGCCTTTTGGCTACTGTGAATAATGCTACTATAAATATTTTGTACAAATATCTGTTTGAGTCCCTGCTTCCAATTCCTTTGTGCAGTATTCTTTTTAATAACAAAAAGATTGGAAACAAACAAAATAACTATTAATCGGGGATTAGTTAAATAAGTTATTGCATATCCACACATTAGAATACTATACCACCCTTTAGAATGAGTCAGGTTTATGAGTCTTGGTATGGAGTCATCTACAACATAATACAGTTATTATATTAGAAAAAGAAGAAAGAAGAGGAGGAGGAAGGGGACGAGAGGGAGGATGGAGAGAAAAGGAGGAGGGGGAGTGGCAGCAGCAGCGGCAGCAGCGGTGGCATGGATGGCGGTGGTGGAGGGAGGAGCTGATGCGTGTCTGATTTATGGACTGTCTCTGAAAGGCTCCACAAGGGCCAGTGAGAGCAGTACTCTGGGAGGCCACTGCGCCCAGGGTCAGCAGTGAGGGAAGACTTACTCTTCACTATATGCCCTTTGTACATTGGAAATATTTTAATGAACTGAATGTTTTGCCTTCTGAAAATTAATCAACATGTTTTTAAATTGGCATGTGATCTTTCAAGATCCTGAATTTGGTCCCAGGTCCAGCAGCAGGTGAGGAAGTGTGACAGCAGGGAGGCTGCAGAACAGCCCTGGGAAACGGAAGCAAAGGACCATCTGACATTTGTCACTTCAAGCCCAGGAAACCTCACCGCCGCTGCCCCGTCTTCAAACCCTAAGCTCACTGTCAAAGCCCCCCCAGTACCCTGTAGCCTCTCAATTCCAATCCCGCTATTCCTTCTCTTCTTCCTCCTTTCCCTAGAAAAGTCATTTTGAGAGGTGCAAGAAGAAGGGCGTGGGCTCACCCCGCCAGAGAGGGAGGCCCTTTGGTGAGGCTTCAAAGTCACAGGGATACCCTGGCCCGCTCCCTCAGGAAAGGCCTGTGTCATCCTCCTCCAGGCCGGATATGTCGAAAAGGTGTCTGCTCAGAGCCAGCGGAAGAGACCTCACAGGATGATAAACCATTTTGAAAATGAGATGAGGAGGGGAGTCAGAATAAAAGCCTGTGAAAAGAAAAATAAGGTGGAAGTTGCAGAAATTGGTGCTCTGTATTCTAAGGCCCTCCTGGCTCCTGGCAGGGCTTGAGATTAGTGTTGATAATAGCTTCACCATAGGACCACAAAAAATCAATGGAACTGGGGCCGAGGCAGGATCCATTTATCTTCTTGGGGTGAAATAGAAGGTGTGATTTTAAAAAGACGAGTTATACCGAACGCGTGTAATTGATGTGCGTACACAGAACCATGCAAGGAAGGCCAGCTGCACACAATTGCACCATATCAGGCATTATTCTCATCAAGAGTTTCTTGTAACAATGCCAACCCCAGGGCACGGTTCAAGTACTCTGGAGAGTAGTGTTAAGTATTGAGTTCTAGAATATGCTGCATTATTTTTGCATGGTTAATTATTTGTTTGAAAGAGCGATGAAGAGAAATGAAAAGAAAAGCAAATTTGCAGGTCCTGCTTTATAATGAAACTACTTCGTTGGGACAGGACTCCAGACGTCACTTAATCCATCCCTCTGCCTCTCATTTAAATGGACTGTCTACTCCTCAAATGAATTTTTTTCCCTTCAAGGCCTTGATCTATGTGGTTTCCTTCACTGAGCTATATCTACACGCTCGTGGGCAGGGACGATGGTCTCATCTCCTCTACGGTGTTAGTACCTGACACACAGAATGTTCTCAAAGATGTTTTATTGATTAATTAGTTAATTGAGATCTTGTTTTTCCACCCAAGAAGACTATCATAAGCAGAAATTCAGAGTTGGCTATTTCACACCCAGCTTCCTTGTCCAGCTGACAGTGCTAAGCCAGTCTAGCTGAGGGGTTCAAGTTAGTCCTTGGAGAGGGGGTGGGCAGGGACGCAGAAGGAGTGAGAAGAGCCACTGTCCTGTGTCTGGGGATCACGGACCCAGGACAAGGACCATCTCCACAGCAGTTTACTCTGTGTCCACAGCTGATGTACTTCACATGTCTGGAGACGAGGATGGAGCAATACACACAACACCTGAGAGCTGAGGAAATGAGGTCCAGGGAGAGCCTCCCTCCTGGCTTAATCAAAGCCACTTCCCGAAAGCTTTCCTGGAGCCTTCTAGAAAGGTAGTCAAGGTTAACTTGGGGCAAAAGGCCACCTGAAGTAAGATACTCTCAAGGCTCTCCGTGGTGCTGCCTGACATCACATCTAGAGGCTTCTTCTGCCCCTAGCCTGGGCCTGAGGGCTGCCAGGCAATCCTTTCATCCTTCTCCTTTTTTCTACACTAGGCCTGGCTGCGCCTTACCCCTTCCCCCCACCCCCCTGCAGATGGCCCCTCCTCCTTTACTAAGAGGGGAGAAGAGTGGGCGCCCTCCCCAATCTCTCCTTATCATCTACCACAGCCCACAGTCTTCCTTCCCCATCAGAAAGTCCCTGCACTTCCAGGAACCTGACTGATCACAGCAGAGGCAGCCCTTGCCCTCAAGGAGCTCTCAGACCAACCCTTCTCTCCACAGACCGGATCATCCTCCTCCGATCAGACTCACGCTGGCTTTTTCAAATATTCCTTCTCTGTCTTACAAATTGCTCTTTCTAGTCACAATCTCCTTCCCTTAGGATATAAAGCTGATCAAATCTTCGCCATTCCAACAGCAACAACAGTAACCAAAACAGAAAACCTTCTGGCATGCTGATTTCCCCTCAAGCCCTCTTTTTTCTCTTCTTTATTCCTTTTTAAATCTGTACTTAACTGCTCCCACTTCCTCATTCCACTCAGCCTTTCAACCAGCGAAGAGACGGTCTCCATCCTGCTTCTAAAACTAAACGCCACCAGTGACTGGCCAGGCATCAAACCTACCTCACTCATCACCTTCCTCAGCCACTTGGCCGACACGGCCATCACTGACCAGTCTTCCCAGTCCAGCCTTCTCCACCCACCCTGTGTTTCCTCGTACCTGTTCTGCTCTCTCTCTACCTCTCTGACTGTGACTTCTTTGTCTCTCTTGCTGGCTTATCTTCCTCCCCTTGCTTCTTCCATGTCCCTCGAAGCCCAGTGTTCTGTCTTGTCTTCCTCTGTCTATATTCTCTTCCTTGACAATCATATTCCAGTTTAATTCAAAAATATCTTAAATCTCTGCATGAGACACTGTGTTAGGCACTGCTGAGGTAGCGGTGAATTATAATTCTTTCAAAAAGCTGATAGAAAAATGGGGGGTGGTGGGAGACAGATAAATGAATGATTTAACACAGTGTATCAAGACTTCCTGGCTCAAAACGGGGATAGCAGCCCCAAGGTACTCACAATTTTTCAGTAAAATTATTATGATGTCAGAGAAATGTTGAAAACTCACAACCTTTCTTCAAACTAATACTGACAGAGCATCCAGTGTCAGAACGGGGGCGGGGAGCACCTGCAGCCAGGGTGGACTAAGAAAACCCCCCAGGCTTAGGACATGCTGAAACAGAGACTCCCTAAGAAGTAATGAGTCACCCTCTTTCCCCGCCTCACAGACCCAGCCTTCTCCCCCTGTGGAACTGGGCTACGCTGTGAGTCAAGGGATTTCATTTCACCCCTACACTCCCTTCTCTTCCCAAAAAACAGCTGGATAGGACATAGCTATCCAAGGCCTAGAAGTGGTGTCTGTATTCTGAGAGCGGCTGGCCTTAGGGGGAAAGAACTGGGGGAAGGGGAACAGATAGTAATGCCCAGAAGTGGTGCATCCAGGGAACTGCAGTTTTCACATGTTGCATCAGACTAGAAGAACCAAAGAACCAGACACCGTAGGTCAAAGAAATATGCCACCTGAGCAGAGCAGAGCTACATCAGAGGAAAACCTTTCAGATATGAGAAACTGGACGGAGACTTGCACACATCAATCTCCACAGCTGGTGCAGAAACGAGCAGGGAATGAAATCGCCCCACAAGTGGGCAGAGAGTCCCGGGACAAGCCACTCACCCTGTCAGTGGCACCTCACCAAGTCTCACCAAAGTCCATCGTGCTTTAAAGTTAAAGGGAAAACACCACATCCTACAAGAACGGGAACATCATTCTGCAGAGTCAGAGGAAGAGCACGCCCCTGAAAATGAGATACCACAGAATTCAGAAGAAAAATTCAGGAAACGGTCTGCTTTTTCAGGAGTGTATAAGAAGGCATGGCTTCTAAGTCAGAGGAGCAGAAAGTCACAAGGAGGCACAGTCAGCAGGATGAGATAAAATGGAAGATGCATCAAAACGGAAGGACAGCAAGGAAAGTGAAAACGCAGTAGCAGAAGCAAAGCCGCTTCGCAGCAGGAAAGAGCAGCACTGAAGCTTCAGGATATCTCGTCAGTAACATAGAAAACAAACGTGAAAGAACTTCAAACAATACGGCAGAAGGTGAAAGATTTGGCAAATAGAGAATGAAGAACCACATGTAGATAATGAGGATTCCTAAAATAGAATCCACACAAATGAAGCAGAAGTCAAAAATATAATGTAATAAAATGTCACCGCACTAAAGATAAAGGCCTGTGTGTACAGACAGATGGGCTCACCAGGCAAAGTCAGCGGAAAGAGACCCTAGACACATCATAGAAAATAATAACGATAACGTCGGAGGGAGAAAGCAGGCTGCCCGCAGGTTGAACAAGGTGGCTTCAGACATCTCCGTGACACAGAATAGACCTGAGGGCAGACAAGATTATTGACAGTGATGAAGGGGACCTTTCTAGTCGGGGGAAAGAGTGAATTACTTGGGAAACGAGGTGGAGACATAGGTAGCTTCTGGAAATTAAATTCCTACTTTAGACCAAATCCCCAAAATGAATCTCTGCTGGATTAAATATTTAAATGAAAAATTGAGCCATAAAAGTAATATGGTAAAACACAGATGAATATTTGTATAACTTTAGAGTGAGGAAGAACTTTCAAAGAAGGAACCAAAGGGAAGAGTACATAAGGAAGAAGATTGATAGACTAAACTACATAAAAATTTTAAGGTTTGCTGCACAAATACAATTCTAAGTCAAATTACAAAACTAGGGAAAATGAAATAGATATGACAAAGGTTCATATCATTCAAATCAATAGAAAATGGGTAAGAATGTAAACAGCCAATTCACAATAGAAGAAATACAAATAAGTATTTAGTCTAACTGGAAATCAAATTTAAAAATCTAAATTAAAATAACTAAGATTTAGCATTTTTCAGCCATCAGACTAACAAACAATCAAAAAAATTATACGACCATTGTTGGAAACAATAGAGGGAAATGGTCACTCTCATGAGCATCCAGGATATGAAGGGGACATCAGCACAGCATTTCTGAATGGCAATCAGGAATTTTTAGCAAAAGCCATAAAAATGGGGAAAATTTTAACCCCCAAATTTTGCTTATTGGAATTTTTCTTGAGACTATCATCCATTAAGTTATCAAAAATATGTGAACAAGGAACCTCATTAGACATTGTTTATAATAGCAAGAGAAAAATTGAAATGACCTAGATGTCTATGTCTAGTGAAATAAGTCACTGAATTTAATATAAAGCAAGTGTTAACATGATAATGTAGGCACCCATTGACATGGAGGAGAGAAACAATATATTGTTAAAAAAAAGTCATAAAAGTATATGGCACCATTTTTGATAAAAGAAATACACACAAACACACACATAATACACCAAAATATTAGCAGTAGTTAATGTCTAGATAGCAACATTACATGAGATTTTTTCCTTTATGTTTGTTTGCATTTCTAATTTTTTCTACCATGAATATAAATTATGTATGAATTTTTTACAACTTGTTTTAAGATACAATTAAAAGGCCCATGAGTGCAAGTGCTGGGTCGTATGATAAGCACATGTTTGGTTTTGTTAAGAAACTGTGACACTCTTTTCCAGAGTGGCTGTACCATTCTACATTCCCCCCATCAATGCGCGAGTGATCCAGTTTCTCCACATCCTTGCCAGAATTTGGTGTTATCACTATCTTTCATTTTAGCCATTCTGATAGGTGTGTAGTGATATCTCACTGTGGTTTTCATTGGTATGTCCCTAATGGCTAACAATGTTGAATGTCTTTTCACATGCTTATTGGCCATCTGTAGAAAAGTGAAAACTTATGTTCACACAGAAACCTGTATGTGAATGTTCACAGCAGCTTTATTCGTAATTGCCAAAAACTGGAAACAATCCAAATGTCTCTCAACAGGTAAATGGTTAAACAAACTACAGTACATCCATACCATGGAATACTACTCAGCAAATAAAAAAGAATATACTATTGATACACACAACTTGAATGAATCTCAATGGAATTATGCTGAGTGAAAAAAGCCAGTCTCTAAAGGTTACATACTGTATGATGCCATTCATACAGCATTCTTGAAAAGACAAAATTATAAAGAAAGAGAACAGACTGGTTGTTAGGGACAGGGAGGAGGAGGAAGGGACTTAGCTATGGCCATAAAAAGGTTTCACTAAGGATGCTTGCTCTGTATCTTGGCTGTGATGGTGGTCATACAATTCTACACATGTGATAAAATTGAGTAGATCTAAATATACACACACACAAGTGAGTGCATGTAAAACTGGTGAGATCTGAACCAGGTCAATCAATGTATCAATGTTAATTTCCTCACTACGCTATTGCACAATAGTTATGCAAGACGTTACCATTGTGGGAACTAGATGAAGGGCACCTGGATCTTTCTATATTATTTCTTACAATTGCATTTATTTTGAGATAATTATAATTATAGATTATCTCATAAAAAGTTAAAAAAAACAAAGGGGTGTAAAAATATACAATGAAAATGCACCAAAGTACATGGTATACAATGTACCTTGCATAGCTATACAAAGAGCAATGCGAACTCGGAGGCTGGAGGAGGCACAGCGGGCATTTTGTCCCATAAGGGATTCCGGGAGGCCTTCCTGGAAGAGGTTATGACTGAGGAGCCTGGAGGGATTATGAGCAGCAAGAGCATTCCCAGGCGTGGAACAACAGAAGATGGAAGGCAGCCTGAGATCCGGTGATGACTGTATCTCTGAGGCCTCAGAAGCCTGCTAGGGAGGGGTGAGAAGCACGGCAGACAGGGAGAGGGGACTCCCTAGGACGGCCAACATTTTCCCCCACTTCGTCATGTTATTCATTTATTTGTCATATCATTCACTTATTTATTCATTTACTCATTTGTTCAACAAACATTCTTCACATGCCAGACACTGTACCATGCCCTAGGGATAAAATGATAAATAAAAGACCATCCTTGCCCACCCCACCCCAGCCAAGCTCTTGATGGGGAGACAGACAAGTAAACAAAACAATGCAAATACATTATTTGTGAAAAGTGCTATAACAGGAAATGCACATACTGCATATGAAAGGGGTACCTAACCCTGGAGGGTTTCATGGAAGAGGTGGCATCTAGGCTAAAATCTGAAGCATCAGTGAAAGAAATTCAAATGAGCAGAAGGTGGGGAAGGATGGCCTTCAAGGTAAAAGGAATCAATGGCTTGTACAAAGGCCAAGAGGCAAGAATATGTGTCACCGTTGGGGAAACCCAAGACATTAAATGTGGCTGGAAAACTCACCAAATCCAGGATCCCACAGGGCCCCAAACACCATGCTAAGGAGTCTAGACTGACTCTTACAGGGGAAGGAGGAGCCATGGAAGTCTTTTCCACAGGAGAGGCTCATGATGAGAATTGGGCTGTAGGAAGATGATCCTGAGAGCAGTGAGGGAAATAAACTGGGGTAACAAGGAGCCCCAGCCCCCATCTGTGCTCTGGGTCAACACTGCCTCTCTTCTGAGCTCTCACACAGCTTCCGGGGCTCCTCGTGCTGTGGTCAGCACCCGTCCCCTTGGGAAGCACTGAGCTCCGATGGTTTATGGAGTTCTGAGCTCCTGGGCCAAGCTCTCTCCTGTCCCCGATCAATTGCTCCCTGTCACAAGCTGATCTTGTTCCAGTTCTTTACTTTCTGGATCATAAAGTTGTCCTCTGTGTGACTTAGGAGGCTCTCTGGCACTGGGCATTTATAACCCAGAGATACCTGTGCAGTCAGCAGCCCCCATTAGCGTGCTGCTTGACAATTTAGCTGTCCCCTCCGAGGCCAGGATTAGATCTATCTGTTTCCCCAGGTCTTGCTCGCCTGGCATCAGGATGAGACTGGATGGCTTCCCAGGCTGTGCTTTGGCAGCAAGGGCAGCCAGCAGCCTGTGCTACCGTGGCTTCGAAAAAGACAGAGCAAGAACTGCAGATGGGCAGCCCGGCAGCGGGGGGAGGGGGCAGCACCCCTTCCAGCCAGGCATGCATCATTCTAGACCTCGAGATGCCTATGGGGAGCAAGTGCAACGTGGGAGGAGGCTTTCAGAAGAGGACACGGGGCCAGGGGCTAGGTGGGCGGGGGGGGGGGGGGGGGGGGGGGGCGGGGAGTCCACCGTCGGCCCCAAACCCTGGAAAGAAACAAGGGGCAGAAACCCACAGGCAGGGCTGGAAGCACCCCCTCCTCAGTGGTATTCCGGGGCTGCAACAGCAGGTCCGGTGTGGTACAGGTCAGGACGGATGGGATCCGAGTGTTCAGGGCAGAGAGTAAGGGAAGACAGGTCCACTCGCTGTCTCACTGCGGGAGAAGGGGTGAGATGAATGAGACAGGGCTCGCCCTCGGGACCTCACAGCACGGAGTGGGTGAGTCAAGGCAGCGAGACTCCGCCCTGGCCCGATCCGACTCTACCCCCTCCTCACCGTAGGAAGCAACCGCCGAGGCTGTGGGCCCACGGGGTTTTGAGGGCATTTCCCTTGGCAGCCCAAGTGCTAGCAAAGATCCCCCCACTACGGCAGCGTCATTTTGTGCTCCCGCTCAAGTGCTTACGACAGTGCCTGGCACTAGTGGATGCTCAGTCAATACTCTGGGACGTTCGTCTTGGTTTAACCCCTTCGTCTCAGGAAACAAGAACACAAATAAGCTTGCTTTCACCACACTGACCGGAAGCTTGGGCAGCGTCGTCCTGGGACCAGAGGGAAGTTTGGAGCATGCGCCACTTGCCCACGTGCTTGGGGTTGCCGCTCTCGGAGGCATCACCAAGTTCCCAGAAGCTTACAGCTCGAAGTGAGAGCTTCTTATAAAGCCGAGCCCTGAGAGCGGATTCCAGGCCTTCGTCTTCAGCCCAGGGCAGCCCCCTTACTCCCTGGACCACCCCTCAGGTGCTGGGCTAGTGTCCCGGCCCACTACTGCCCAGTGTCTCATTTCAGGTCCCAACAGCGAGCTCATTTACACTAAGACCTTCAAAAAAAAAGAGAGAGCCAGTTTTTCTTCACAAGTGACCCGGGATGAAGTTCACAAAATGCAGTAGAAAAAGTGGAGGCTGGGAGAAGCATGAGGAGAAAAGGATAACTGAAATAAACAGCCCTGGACATGGGTTTGCCTCCAGATTTACCCATCAATGGAAAGTCCTGGAACAGCTGAACCGCACACTGAGACTTGGAGAAGAAGAGGAAGTCTCACCATGGGGAGCAGAGAGCTGTGCATGCAAATAACAGGGGGTGGCCTTTGGGGGTCCACACGTGAGGGCTCCTTGAGGGTGTGAGGTTTGAGCTGAGACCTGACTTGTGCTGAGCAGGGAAGAAAGGGAGGAGCCATCCAGGCAGAGGGATGGATATTGGAAAGGCCTCAAGCTGGAAGAGAACGTGGCGCCGGCAAGGAATGAAAAGAGGCCAGCAAGGGGGAGGTGGTCTGCATCAGGGTTAGAGGTCTGTGGGGCCAGTCTAGATGAACGGTGAGTTAGGGTCTGAGAATTCCCTCCGGACCCCTTCACTGGGAGGGTTGGAAAGGAGCAGGCTCAAAGGGTTTTTTGTTTTTTTAATCTTTTCCTTCTCAGAGCTGACACCCTTACAGAAAAATACCCTGCAGGGCTTCACTCTGAAGCAGGGAAACAATTCAAATGCCAAGGCTTTACCCTACCACCACCCCAACTCAAGACCAGCCCTGGCTGGAATCATTAACAAAGTCCAAGACAGAGCAGATAGAGGGCCTCCATCAAAGACTGTGCACAGACAGAGCTGAGCTTTCCTCCTCCCCCAGGAACGGGAAGGTGGAGGGGAGGCATAACCCGGTGCTCAAACTGTGGCTCAGATGTGAAGACAAGTGGGCCTCAGACAAAGTGGGTGGAGAGTCAAGGAGAAGTCACTCATTCCACATCAGAGAAACAGGAGGTCTGCCCTTGTGAAGCGTGAGCAGTATGAAAAGAAATGGCAGGGCAAATATGCAAACCCATCACCACTGTATAAAAAATAAGAAAGCAATGTAGATACATAGCATGAAAAAAAAAAAAAAACCCAAACAAAGAACTCAGTATGGAAGAAAATATAGCCCAAGAAATAGGAGAAAAGTATCCATAAGGATTCATTTTCAGAAGAATTCAGCATACAAAAGCTCAACACTGGATGATGAAACAATAGAATAAAATTAGAAAAGGAGATTTCAGAGTTAAAGAAACAACTTATGGATCAAAATAACGACATGATAAAACTAATAAAGTAGAAATGGCTACAAAACTGATCGAGTTCAAGATAGAACTACCGACATAGAGTAAATACATAAAAATAAGTGATTAGCAAAGAAAAGCCTCAAAATAATGTATGAAGGATGATATCTCTAAATCAGAGGTCCTAGCCAAAAAACACAAAAAGCAAAAGGATATTTGGAGAGCTAATAGGAAAGAACTTTCTCAGAATGAAGGAATAATCAGCAGAGTCAAAGGCATGGCCTGGTGAAGTTGCTGAACTTTGGAGATAAAGAAGTATTCAGCGAGCAAACAGAATGAGCGAGCGACCTCTAAAGGGAGTCATGGGCTAGCCACAGTTGTGTCTATAGTGATGTTTGCAGGCAAGTGTTCTCCTGAATGTGGGACCTCAGGTAACGGAGGCTCCTTCTAGGGGGAAAAATTACTTGATAATGAAATACAACCACAAAGGGATAAATCTAAATAATGAATTCAGTACAGAGAAATTGTGATGACACATCTGGGAGTCGTTATAGTCTTTTAAATATAGAAATAAAATTAAAACACCCTGAAGTTGTTAGAAACCTTAACATAAAAAATAATTTTTAAAATTCAGCAAAAATTAAGAGACAGGGAAAGGGGAAGAAATAGAAGTATACCAATTTCCTCATTTTTCAAAGCAAGGGGTTAATGGATACTATTTAAAATTGAGATGTGAAGTTTAGAATAATGATTCAAATGTCATTGTTTTTATAACACTTTCTTAACCTTAAGAGAATCTTTCAGGAATTAATATATTTTGTGGTGAAGAAACATTTATCAAATGGAGCCATTTCCTCCATTTTATATTAGTTTCTTTTCTTTGGTTACATTTAAACAAAATTAAATTAATGTTTTAAAGAGTACCATTATCACATTTTTCTAAAATTAGTTCTGACTCTCCATCTATCTTTCTAGCTATAGTGAAGATAGATTATAGAGATATATCTAAAGTGGTGTTGACCTAAATTTAACAATGGTATTTCTGAATTTTTTGAGTCATGTTTTTACTTTCCTTATTATACTTTTTTTCCTGCTTTTCTGAAATGTTAATAGAAATGTGTAACTTTAATAAAAATAAAAAGTAACTTTTCTAAAAATAAAACTGTCATACACAAAAAGAATATCAATAACATTTTGCATAAGGTAAAGCAATAATTATGATTTCCATGTTAGTAATTCCCATTTACTTGCCTCAATTTGCTAAAACATTTTCAGAATCTTCCTCTTCACAGTTTCGAAAAGACATTTGCAATTTCCCTCTCTGGTGCAGTCAATGCACACACTCGTTCACCTTTTGGTTTGGCTTATCTTGTCCTCCAATCAAATATTGAGAGCCTTTCTGATTTATGTCACCTGCGACTTGGACCCTGCCTCATTGCTTCCACTGGGGTGCCGGAGACACACAGTAATCGGAAATGTGAAATACTTTCAGGAATCTTTATATAATTTACTCAGAAAAGTTCCGTAGGTACCTAATTCCTCAGCCCCCTTATAAACATGGCAGGATGGAGAGCCAGAGCTCCTCAGCCCCTGGCATTGAATTCTGATCCCAGGTCAGGCACATCTCAATCCCCTTCCCAGAACAGACTCGGACACAGGAAGGCATCCCAGGTTTCCCTCCAAAAGTGCATTGTGAAGCATCTCCTACTGCTCTGCCTTCCACTCACTCTCTCGTCTCCCACCACCCCCTAGTTCCTCTATTTCTAAATTATCCCCAACAGCCATGACTCAAAACCTGAGTAGTCTGAAACAGAAATTCTCAAAGTATACAGAAATAAATCCAAGGATACCAGAATTTCATAAAAAGAGAATCTGTGTTTGGGGAGGGATTACTGTACACACAAATCCCCGTAAGTCATACAAGCAAAAACCACATGGATATGGATACCTGAATATTTGTACCGCATATCTGTCATGGCCACCGCAGCTAGTGTCTATTAGCAATAAGCAGGGGGGTGAGAGGGCAGGCCTATTCTTGTATTGATAATCCCGTTTGAGACTAACGGCACATTCATTACTGTGGTTGCTCTTATTAGGGCAGTTAGCACTTCAAGACACAATTTGTAGAACCTGGAAGTGATTCATTCTGCTCATGTTCACTCATTTGATTAA
Source organism: Tapirus indicus (assembly GCA_031878705.1). Classification (NCBI taxonomy): domain Eukaryota; kingdom Metazoa; phylum Chordata; class Mammalia; order Perissodactyla; family Tapiridae; genus Tapirus; species Tapirus indicus. Next base: position 17,005,734 of record CM062920.1, read on the forward strand.
GCTAACTGCTCTTCTTTAAAAAAATATATAGTTAAGCTATTCTAGGACTATGGTTACTCACATTAAGCTGAAGACAAAGGGATGCCAACATACTATTCGTATATTTGCTCATCAGATCCCTTTAGCATCTCTTGAGCTCTTGCCTACCTTGTGCCCAGTTCTGAGCCCAGGACTTTATATTCATTCTCCTTCTACCATAAGAGGCCCCCCACCCCCCGGCTGGCAAGCATTTCACCACACAGAGCCTTGTACCTTGGCTCAGAGGACAGAGCTACTGGCTTAGACAGAAGAGCTGTGACTTGGGCCTCCCTCCAATCTCAGTGTGACGTAGTGCTCGTTAATGGATACCAGCTCAGACGTTGGAACAAGGCCAAGTTCCACAATTTCTGTTTGTCCCTGGACAAGCCAGTCACAACTTCGGATTCAAGGTCTTCCTCAGCAAAATGGAGCTGATAAAAGTACATACTCCAAAGGGTTGTTGCATTAGTCCGCTCGGCTGCCATAAGAGAATACCACAGACCATAGCCTAAACAACAGACATTTACTTTCTCGCAGTTCTGGAGGCTGGACGTCCAAGATCAAGGTGCCAGCGTGGTTGGGTTCTGGTGAGATCTCTCCCCACTTGCAGATGGTGCCTTCTCACTGTGTCCTCACATGGCCTTTGTGTGTGTGCGGAGAGAGAGTTCTGGTATCTCTTCCTCTTCTTATAAAGACATAGCCCTACCCTTATGACTTTATTTAACCTTAATTGCCTTCTTAAAGACCCTGTCTCCAAATACAGTCACGTTGGAGGGTAGGGCTTCAACATACGAATTTTGTGGAGACAAAATTCAGTCCCTAACAGTTGTTGTGATGATTAAATGGGCTATGCATGTAATATACTTATGTAGGACAGGGCCTGTACATACCTCATGCTTAATAAATGTTAGCAACTATTATTATTATCAACATTGTTGTTATCAAAATATTGAGTCATGATAGGCTAACATTTGTAGAACAGTGAGTGCCCATATTTCATGGTTAAAGTTCAGTCTAGGTGAGTGTCTTCATGAGTTGTATAAGGTAAGAAAGGGAATGTCCTTCACCTTAAGATCAGGTCAGACCAGCTATTCCCACCCTGGATCTGCCAGAAGTGAGAAAGCCGTATGAACACAAGAGGGATAAATGTAATGTAGTGAGATTTTTTACAGAGATTGAATTTTCACAAAGATTTTCATCAAAATTAAATTCTTGAATGTTTCAATTCTGAGATTATATCCTTTTTCCTTTTTTTGGAAACATACAGTTAGGCTGTCCTAGGACTATGATGATACACATTAAGTTGAAGACAAAGGGATGTCCCTCTTTGTCCTTTTTTTGGTGTTAAACTGACCTTCCTTTAAGAAATGGAACCGACGGTGGGAAACAGCTCTCTTGTTTTTGTTTGGAGTGCGTGTGTTTTAATATCCTTAAATGGAAAGCTTATATTAGTAACCTGATATTTGGGGGATCATTTTTTGTCCAAAAGTCTAGAGCCCATGGGCTGGACTAAGGTCTAATATGAACTGAAAACTCAAGAGTTCTCTGTCCCAGGCCTCCATTTTCCAGATGGGTAAGTTGGATCATGACATCACTTGGGTGTTTCCCAGTGCTCTGGCTGATGCCAAAACTTAGCCAGTCCCTCAGGCTAATGTCTGGAATCAGCTGCATGCTGGCTGGGATGCTCGAAGCCATACACACAGGCACATATCAATGCATATGTTTATTTGTGAAAATTGGCAATAAAGGCTCCTTTAAGTTGCATTGCATCTGACAAGAATGACTTAAAAGGAACCATCTAAGAGATAAAGCACCCCGAGTTGGCTGAACTCTGGCTAAATTCACTGAACACTCTGTCACCACTTTTCCCAAATGAAAATGATGGTTTCGTGGAATAATCATGAGGGATCCCCCAGCACTGACATTCTTTAATTATCTGGAAAACAGCCACTTCCCATGGTCGTGGGATGAAGCTGAGGAGCAAGGATTTGAATTATCACGTCCTGACCTGATGTGTTAAGCCTGAATTTAGAGTTTAAAGCAATGGGTGAAATGCAGACTTCCTCATTTGTGTCTCATTCCCAAGTTATTGTGAGTGAAATCTGTTTGATGGCCATTATCTGGGGCAAACACATTTTCCGCTTGGTTGGAATTGTGTGTGAGTCCTGACCAGGGGCTTCCCAGCAGGCTCCAAGGCCATTTGCTGTCATGGATAAGCCAGTGATTCAGGCTTGAACCACACTGATCTCACAATTAGAGGGTCTTGGCATCCAAAGCCAACAGGCAACACTGACCCTAAGCCACCCTGGATTGGGGCAGGTGTTCTTGGAAGAAAGGAGCCTCAGTAAAATAAAAGTAAGAACAGTAATGGTAACAAGAGTAACCTGAGAACTAATATTTAGTGAGAGTTTGCTCTGTTCCAGATAACGCGCTGAGCGTTTTACTCATTGCATTAAACCCTCCCTGCGACTCTGTTAAATAGGTTCTATTAGTATCCCATTTTAGAGATGAGAAATCTGAGGCACAAGTAGCAAATGATGAAGTAGATACAGAAAAGTCCTCATTCATGTTTTCAAGGAGCTTTTGAATCTCTGGAGAAACAAGGCATAAAGGGCAGCTCAACTCCATTCCCATAGAAAGCCGTCTTTAATTGCTCAGGTGTACTCCAGTGAACCCCACTGAGGGGCAGGCCGAGGGTCCCAGGGCTCAGGCTAAGTCTTACAGGGTAGTCTTCTGCAAGTGCCCCAGAGGAGGAACCCAAGGGTCAGAACTGGGAAGCCATGTTCAGTCATGCAATAAAAAGGACTCAACTGAAAATGTTACACCAGGGTAGGGATCCCCACTGCTCCACAGTAAACTCTGGGAATCACACACTCCAAGAGGACCCTTCCAGGCTCAACATCCTCCCATGGCTCTTCATTGAGGTCCCCCAAGCTCCCTAACCCTGGCCACAGGCAGGGCGTGACATGACTTCTCCCTCTGCCACCTCATCAATCCCTTGGCCTCAGGCCTCACACTCACACCCTCTTCTTTGACCTCTTGCAGCACATCCACACTCCCTCACAGTACACTAGTCTGTTGTCTTTCTGAGGCTTTCTGCCCACAACTCTCTTGCTCCCCTCACCCCAGGAAACGCATGCCTAGGTCTGCAGTGAGACCTCTAATGTGGTAGGAGTGGCTCAGCGCAGGCCCTGGGCTGGGAGCTCCAAACTCAGTGCTCAGGCCCTTCCCTCTCTGGGGCCTGGAAGTAGCCAATCTCCCCAAACCTTCCAGAGAAGCTTCTTGGAGAGCTTAACGTTCTATTTTGTTGTCTGCTTGCCATCTGATGTTGCCCCAGTCATTTCCTGGCCTTCGTTCTTCCTTTGGACCCTGCCTTCTCCCATTCCTCCCCTCCCTGAAGCCCCCTCCCATCCGAGCTGTGGGGAGGGGCTCTGTGAAGGCTGCTGTCAGGTTCACTGTCCACAAGGTGCGTGTGGGAAGGGGAAGAAAGCCCAGCTGCAGGGGAGCTCACAGCCGGGGCCACTGGGAGGATGGGTCCTGGCCCTCAAGAGGGTCCTCTCAGGCTGTTCTCAGGCCTTCACTTTCAACTGGCAGTGAAGGAGAGGCTGACACAGCGAGTGAAGCTCAGGGCCAGGAGCTCTGCCCTCGCTCCCGCCTCTTCAGCCCCTCAACCCGTTTGGAGATTGTACCATGACGCATTACAGGTGAGAAACTTCCTAGGGCCCCCCTAGGAAGAGTCACCCATTCCCTTGCAGGGCACATCATTTGTTCTCCCTCAGGCAAGTCCACCACTGAAGTCAGAATCATCTGACCCTCAGGACACACTGGGGGCCCAGCAGGAGGGTGGGGAGACTTCCCCCTCACTTTGCGGATGAGCTGCTGATGCCAAGGGTGTGACTGTCACACAGTGTGATGGAGCACACTGCGTACTGCAGAGCGATCCAAGCTTCCTGAATCCCTGTCCAGGACTTCCACCAACCACCTCTATGAGGGTTTGGGTCACTGCGATCCTAGAAGAGGGAGCCACCTCCTGCAGGCCCTTCAGAGAGCCAAAGCCCTTCACAGAGGGTTTCACCTGAGGAGATGCCGGGCCCCTGATGTGTAGCTTCTGCAGCCCAAGGACCCAGCTAATCTTCTGCTTTGCATGGGCAGCATGGTGGGAAGAAACTCACTGGCTAAGCTTCTGACTCCCTGCAGAGTCTCTAGAATTCTGCCCTGCCCGCCTTCACCTCCATTTCCCTTCTCTTTCTGAAACTGCTTTTCCACCTCCCCATGGACCCCTCTCCTGAGGAAATGCTCTGGCCAGAGGATGAGTCTGAACCCAGATGGTGAGAGAGAATTAGCACTGAACCCCACTGAGCCATGAAGGGAACTGAAGAGGTGAATATTTTACACCTGCAATTAGTCACACATGCAGAACTGTGCTCACAACTAGTTGCACCTGCAAGTGGTTAATTGCCAAATAGCAAATGCAATTAGGCACTTACACATTATCTCCAGGAGGAAAGTTGCCAACACAGTAGTCACCAGTATATGCATGGTCATGCACACACACACAGGGGCACACACAAACACTCCCTGATGAGGTAGTGAACACAGCACAAAGCAATCTGACCCTCGAGGTCGGAGACTGATAGACACTAAGGGGGGCCTTTTTATTAAAACGTCGAGAAGCTGCATTAGAAGAATCTAGGTTAACCCCAGCCTTCTATCGATATATAGGACACAGGCTGAGGCTCCGGCGCTAGATAAGAACGGCGCGGGATTGCAGACTGTTCTTTTGATAAAGACTGAGCAATCGTGGAAAACAAATTTTTCCTGGCACACAGGGCCAGGCTGCAGAAAAGGCTGCTTTCAGGGCTCACCGACCATTGTTGATCCCCAATGTAAACCATTATTTAACTGCCTAGGACAGAGGCTAGCTGTAATTGTTATAGTCACAGGGGTTTCTTTGTTTTTTTAACCTCAAAATATCGTTTTGGAAAGTAACACACAAAATCAGAGAGTGACCTTTAAAAATTCTGTTTAATGCCTCCTTTGTAGTCCTTTCTTCCTTCCTCCAGTTTCTCTGAGCTGTGATACTGAGTTGTCATATTTTTCAAAAATATTTCCTTTTCAGCAGCGGAGTGAGGAGGAATACATCTGTGTATTTAATTGTAGTCGGTTCAGACGTGGTAGACTGAAGAACCTCTTCAGCAGTAATGAGACGCACTCAGGCACAGAGGTGGCAGACTGAGGGACAGAGCTGATGATCAGGTTATAAGAGCAGCGCCGGGACTTACAGAACACCTTTCTGCACGATCAGAGCATTTGCCTGCCTTCGCACCACAGCCACACCACCTCGTTGTCAAGACTTTCATTCTATGTTAAGAGAATCAACTCCTCTCCCTCCTCCCCCTTCCTTTGTTCCTTTCTTTTCTCTTCCCTTCCTTTCTTCTGCCCCTCCCTCCCTCTTTCCCTCCTTCATTCATTCATCAAAAAGGAATCGAAAGATCAGAAATCACTGGAAATGATCCCTGCCTTCCAAGCGCTCATAGTACAACTGAGGAGAATAATCTTTGTTTGTTTCTAGGTCCCTGATTCAGAGAAAAAATTGCATGAGCATGACTGATAACTGTCACGTAGCCACTGAAGAATAAGGACTTGGACTCAGCCCAACTCTGGGCCGCCTCACCTCTGCCACTTAGTAGTTGTGTGACCTGGATAAGTGACTTAACCCCTGTGAGGCTAAACTTACTCCTTTGTAAGTGGGCATAATATAGGCAACCACTCAAAACTGTACTGGTAGATTGAAAGTCATCTGTCAGAAGGAAAGGGAACTTGAGGGTTAAATTGAACTCTAAGCTTATCATAAGGGCTCAATAATAACCAAATAATATTATTATGCTTAACCATCAATGACATATTGTTGAGGAAGGATCCATTAATACTGGCTGTCTTCACGGGGAGTCTAGCTATAGCCTGAAAAAGTTGGATAGATTTTGAACAGCTCCAGTAAGATGATGGACTTCTCCAGGGAATGTTTTCATTTCCATATGCTTAGCACCCAGAGCCATACCTGGCACAGGACAGGTATTCACTAAACATTAAATGGGTGGATGGGTAGATGGATGGTTGCATGCAGACAGGCATGCATGAACAAAAGCGTGGAAAAGAGGAAAAGGACATTTTAAAGAGAGGACAAAGACACTGATTTAAGGAGAGCACTGTGGTAGTCATGTAGCAGTCAAAGCAATTTGCCATTTTTTCCAGCTCTCTGTGTCCCGGGGACATGGTGGGATTTTGTTTCCTGGCCCTTTTGAGGTGGGGTGAAGCCATGAGTCTAGTTCTGACCAATAAGTTGTACATATAAACGATGTATGTCACTTCTAAGGCAGGGCATTTAATTGTCAGTGCAAGACCCACCAGAGTTCCCTTTCCTTCTGACAGATAACTTTCGATGATGTGGAACAGAACCCCTGCCAACCCGTGATGAACATACACTATGAAAGGAAAATAAACATGTGTTGTTTTAAGCCACTAAGATTTGGGGAGTGTTTGTTACTGCCACATAACCTAGCCTGTGGTGACTGGTACTGGCCCAATGGTTCATAAAAATCTAATGACAAAATCTGGTGTGGCTGGAGTGCTGCTGAGAGGAACACTACATGATAAATGAGGTGAGAAGGGTCATTTGGGGCCACCATTGACTACCAAGAATGAAGAAGTTGGTCAACATGTGTCCCAGGAGACCCTAATGTGTCAGCAATGGCTTGGCATAACAAGGATGACCCTGCAAGGTCTGATATCATACCTGTCCTGTGCTCATCTCCCTGATCCAGCCTTGAGGGAGGGGAACCTTGGAGCTCATGGATAAAGTGCTTTGAATTCCCAGGAAGCTGTCTCTCTGGTCTTTCCTCTCTCAGAGAGGTTCTCAATCCCTTTACTCCCAAGGATTAAGCCAGATGAAATACCTTCCTCCAGGGTGATGCAATGTTATGCTTTATGAGCAGCAGGTAGAGAATCCCCAGACCATAAAATACTTAAGTCCCTGGCCTAGCATGGTGCCCGACTGTCCACCTTACATGCAGATACACAGCAAAGCAGTGTATCCCCAGCAGAGGATGGCAAAGGCCACCATTTCTGCCCTGGTACTGCCAGGGAGAACTAAATGGGACCATCTGGAAGGCCTGTCTTCTCACGTGGATGGAGAAATCTAAGGTATTACCAGAGTCCACTGCTAGTAAGTCTCTCTAGAGCTTATCTTGTTCATCCCCTGTCTCCCAAATAGCACTGAACCTAGATCAATCTAGTCAGAAGAGAAATAGTCTGTTGTGGTTTTAAGAACAAGGCTGCAAATTCTTGACACCCCTCCCATTGAGAGGGGGCTTCTATGTCCCCTCCCCTTGAATCTGGGTGGGTTTGTGACTTCATTGACCAATGGAGTAGGGCAGATGTGATGATGTGTGACTTCTGAGACTAAGTCATAAAAGCCATGTAGCTTCTGCCTTCTTCACTCGAACATTCTTTCCTGGAACCTTGAACCACCATGTAAAAAGCCTAATTGTCCTGAGGCCGCCATGCTATGAGGAAGCCCAAGCCACATGGAGAGGGCACCTGTAAGGGTTCCAGTCCAGTTCATCCCAGCCCAGGTGTCAGACGTGTGAGTGAAGAAGCCTCCAGATGATTCCATCTCCCATCCATTAAAATCTCCTAGCCAAGGCCCTAGCCACATTGGCACAGAGGCAACCCATCCCTGTTGTGCCCTGTCCAAATTCCTGATCCAGAGAGTCTGTGAGCATAATAAAAATGGTTGCTATCTTATGCAACCATCTAGGTGGCTTGTTATGCAACAACAGGTAAGCAAAACACAATTCTACCAACTAAGGTTCCAGCAGTGCAGTGTGGGGAAAACCCAAATAACTTCTGCATTCGGGCATCAAAGGAACAGTGAAAAAATATATGATTTAGAGAGAGAGGGCCTGGGCTCAAATGCCATCTATAACCACGCACTGACTAGATGGTCTTGGGCTGGTCATTCAACCACTCTCGTTTCCATTTTTTTCCTTCTACCAAGTGGAAATAATAATGATCAATAACCTCTTCACAAGTACTCATTGTCACTGTCAATAGAGTGGAAGAGCCCTTTCAAAAATGTGTTTTTGAGGCAAAGAACATAATCTTAAGTTAGTTATAGAGAATGGTGTGAGTTCACACACACACACACACACACACACACACCCTTGGTTGCCCCTCTCTGAAGACAATGAATTAAGTTACAGAGAGAACTGAAACACATCAATCTGGTTGCTCTTTCTCTTTCCTTCTTTAAACATGCTCCTTTACCAAAGTTTTAAAATTACACAATAGCTTCCAAAGACCTAATCACTAGATTTCTTCTTCCTAAGAAGAAGGTTAAAAATAGCTTAAATACACTTCTCCCATCAGTCAAATCTTAAGGTAGAAGATACCGTACCCTAAGGAAAAATCCTTTAACATCTTGATTTTGTTTGCTTGGGGGCTTTGACAAGCTATATCAGGGCCAGAAATCCTGAGTGTTTGTGTAGCTTCCGGATGCCAGGACCAAGGCCCCGGCCCTGCGCTCCATGGAGACAGCATGTTGATGGAGGAAACCCAAGAAAGCCAGTTCTATTCCTCCTGTGAAGCCAGATGGCCGCAGTGCCCACCACCTCTCATATTATTGTGTAGCTCACACACCACTCTCTCGTTCATTCATTCAGTCATTCAACACACATGTAATGAGTCCTTGTAACACCTGCACTGGGCTGGCTGAGGAGTCACAGACAAGACGTGACCTGGAGGCCATCCTGCCCTTAGGGAGCTCCCAGTCTTGTGGGAAGACCAGGAGAGAGAGTCACACCTGCACAGTGCGATGAATGCCACTGGAGTCAATGCTCACAAAGCACTGGGGACACAGAACCAAGAACTGCTACCACACCTTCTCGAGAGAAGACGGGGAAGGCTCGGTAAGGAGGAGCCATCTGAGCAGACCTGGAGCTGTACCAACTGAAGAAAAAAGAGAAGGGAACTCCAGGAAGAGGAAAGAGTGTGTCAGCAACACTGAAGACCAGACTCGATGCTGGGAACCCCTGAGCACTGTTCAGACAGAAGCTTGAAGTGGAGCTGCAGGAGATGGGTCTGGACATGTAGCCAGGGGCCAGATGACTACAGGCCCTGGTTCTAAGGTAGGAGTTTCAGACTTTATCCTGGAAGTAATGGAGAGACCTAAAGAATCTCACATAAGCAGCCAGGACAAGCTTTACTTGGGAAAATCCCTGGGGCAGCCATGTGGAAGATGCACTGAGGGGCCAGGACGGCAGCCAGGGAGACCAGAGAGGACCCAACTGCAGTGGCCTAGGGTAGGGGCTCTGGAGAGAAAGAGAAGGTTCCAGAGATCTTCAGCAGTAGAATGAACAGGATTGGTAACTCAATGGCTTGGGTAAAGGGGGGGGATTGTGTGAAAAGGAGGGAACTTCCAATTTTTGAGGCTCCACAAGCAGCCCCTGTCTCCTCAGAGGGGGCAAATTCAGCCACAGGCTGATGTGTGGGTATGGAGAGATGCCAGGCTCCTCCAGTATGGATTGTACAGTCTGAGGACACTCCAAACAGGTTTGAACACTGTGGGAAGGAAAACAGAGGCTGGGGAAGACGCTGGGCGAGTCTCCTTTCATTCCTTCCTCCACAGGTAGAGCCGTCCCAGCAGCCTGGCGGAGGCTCTGCTCCCAGCACTGATGGTTTCCCATGTTCCCTGGGGTCAGGCCTCTACCCTTATGCTCCTGTGGACGACCCAAAGGGCACCAGACACATCTTAAGAGAATGGAAAACTCATCCCTCCCATGGTGGGGACGGGAGGAGAAGCAGCTGAAAAGGCCAAGAGGAGGACGAGCAGGGAGAGTCACAGAGAACGAACCTGTGGGGAGCACCCACCATGCAAAACAAAACTGAAGCATCTCACCCCAGGAGTAAATTGGGGGCCCCAGGGTGGACCCTGACCCTGGGGAAGGCTGAATGTAATCAGGATGATGGTGAGAAACTGGGGTGAGGGATGGGGGGGAGGGGAGAAGAGGACATCCCAGACACTGAAGGAGAGTCTGCCAGAAACATTTTGAGCCTTGCTATCTTTCCTGAAAGGAAAGCTTGAAAATGAGGGAACAGGTATTTTGGGGGAGTCCACCATGGCGTGGGCCCAGAGGTACTATTACAGGAACGCAGGATGCGGGAGTCCACTCTCCCCAGGATGCATTTCCTGCAGGCCCATCCTGCCTCTCCCCAGAGCACATCTTTGCTGAAAGAAAACAGGCCAGGAGCCGGGGACTTTCTGAGGCATTCTCCTCCACAACCACCACCACCCCCCGCCCCCCACTCACCGAGAGCGCCTCAGGACATGCGAAGCACAAGCTGAAAGTCTACACAAGTGCTTCCTTTACTGTAAGTTGTGGCTGTTTAGCAGCTTCAAGCACCCCTACTCCTCCTCCACTGTGTTAAGCTATGAGGATGGGAATACAGATAACGAAGCTACAAAGACATTTCTGCCTGTGTTAAAACAGCCACAAAGATGTTTCAGATTTTTAATTTTGATAAAGTGGGTCTCAACTAGAAGTGAACGCCCTCCAGCACCTGCACGTCCCAGAAGAAGGCAGTGCCCCAGGGCTCAAGGCTACAAAGCCTGCACCTCCTGGGAGGCTGGGTGCAAATGCTGGCAGAGATTCACCTGGGCTGCTGTTCCTGCGAGGAGTGTTGTTTTGCTTAGGGCTTTGGCTACAAAGTTCCACAGCTGTTGAGTGACCAGCCCCAGCCTTTCTTTCCCCAGAAGCACTGTTACTGTAGAGTGCAATGCAGAAGAGCTTGCATAGGTGAGTGTATGTGGCCTTACAGAAGAAACGCTGGGCCATCAAGAGCATTATAGGCACAGAGGGAGATGGGGTGGCTTCTGGAGAAAGTGATCCCTAAGCTGAAATTTAAAAAAGGAGAAGTTAGCCAGGTGAAAAAGGCGGCAAAATCATTCTATGATAAAATCTAGACAATATTAGAAAACTGGCAAGCAGCCAAAGGTTCCATGTCATCTCAGGATGATTTGATCACCTTTCAACTTTCCTGCGAACTGGCCCTGCCCCACGCTGCCTTTACTGAACCAGTGAGGAAGCTGTTCTCCTGCATTTGCCAGAGGGCTGCCAGGCTGCAGAGCTCAGAGGCGCTATCGCACCAACCAAGCTGTGCCCCTGGCCCCTCCTCCCTGCCCCTGCCCCAGGGCTCAGGCCAGATGAGATCTAGTTAGGTTGCTGCTCTCCTGGCTGCTCCTTCAGAGCTTTGAACTCATGTCGGGGAGGGATGGTCACAATTCATGGCTGCAGAACCAAAGGGGGGACAGGTCAGACCCAGTCACAACCAACCAGTCCATCCAGAAGGCCCACCTCTGACCATGGGCATCAGGACTTTCAGATACAGATCACCTTACTTCCCTGCCTTTATTTTCCCTGCATCCAATATCCTCATCTATTCACTTGATTCTGTCGGTTTATTTATATATATCCAGCCTCATTCCCAAAAAGATTTAATGCAGCCTACATGTGTGAACACATGTGCACACACACACATCCTCCAGTAGGCAAGATGTTGCCTTTTTCCTCCTCACTCTGCCCTCTTAGATCTTTCTATTATTCTGTCTTTAGAGATAGTGGTTTTTTTTGAAAACCCACCACCCTTAGCTAACCATATGGTCATCTTGCGCATAAAGTGAGATGTAAATAATATGACCTGCCTCCTGAGGTTATCAGGAGGATTAAATGAGATGATGTAGGCCAAGCCCTCAGCACAGGGCCAGGCACACAGCAGAAGTGTTGGATCAAGACGTGCTGTGTGTGGGAATAGATGAGACATGCCAGGAACCTGACTCTGAAGCCAGAGAAGCAGGAGCTGTGGCCTCACCAGCAAATTCCCACTGCTGTTCTTCTCCCCCAGCCTGCCCCTCACCCCCAGATGGCCTATGATATGCCTGCTTTGTCTTTGCTCACTCTCTGTCCATGCTCTTTAGCCTGACCCTCCAATCCAGGCCAAGTGAAGGTCTCCCCTGCCCAAGGCTCTCTGCCACCAGACTTGGGCCTGCAAAAGGGAGGGCAGCCTGACCCCAGCTCATTAGATGTGGCATCGGAGGTCCCCGCGCTCTCTGAGTCTTGGAAAAGAGTTTCCAACATCGACTCCCACCTCAATAGAACAAAGTCAACAGCTTTTAAAACAGCTTTCTTCCTACATTTAGAAATAAGATCATGAAAAGTCCCCCAGAAAAATCAATGCTGGCTTTTTAAAACGCCAAATCAATATGATGTGTGAAAGTTCTCATTAAGAGAGAGGTGGGGGAGGTCAGAGAAACAAAGAGAATCAAAAAGGAAGAGATGGAGAGAGGGGAAGACAAAAAGAGAAAGAGGGAGCCTGAGTGGTGGCCAGGGAGAGGAGAGGGGCAAAGGAAGAAGGAAGAAAGGGGAAAAAGGCCAAGGCACAGAAGCAGCTCCACCAGCAACGAAGCAGTGAAAGACGCTCCCCTTGCAAGAGACAGGGACATGAGGGAGAATGGGACAGGGACCCCCTCAGGTCTGCCTCAGGCACTCGGGGCAAAGGGGCAAAGAGAACCTGGGGACAAACAGGCAATGTTGCTGAGAGATGGGTATGAACACAAAGTCAATCATTACATCCAGCCGTCAATTGGAGCAGGAAATCAAGCACTCTTTATAGAAGAGGCAGAAGTTCAGGTAGGCTAGAAGACTTGATGAGATTTAAAATTTGAACTGCGGGAGTTGAAGGGGCAGGGGTTGCAGCAGGCTATGTGTGAGCTGGAGAATAATAACAACGGCTAATATATGCTGATGCTCTCTGACAGCCAGCGGTGTCCTAGGCAGTTTGGAAGCACTAACTCATTCAATTCTCACAACCACCCTAGGAAGGAGGTTACTATTTTATGCCCATTTTACAGCTGAGGAAACTGAGGCACAGAGAGGTAAAGTAACTTGCACAAGGTCACACAGCTGGTAGATGGTGGCAACAGAGTTCAAACCCAGCGGTCTGGCCCCAGAGTCTCCACTCTTAACCAAGCTGGCTTTGGGGCCTGTGGTGATTGTGTGAGTGTGCACTCTTGAACACCTGCCTGAGAACACACTCTTATAGCAATGGGGAGCTGTAAGAGTTTGTGAGCAGAGGGATGACTGGCCCAGTCTGGGATTCAGGAAGATGAGTCTGGAGATGGGGTGAACCCGGAGTACTGGGGCAGGTTTGGTTAGAGGCCACTGCAGCTGGCAGAGTCTCCAACAAGAGGGAGAAAGGCAGAGAGATGGGGCATGCCCTCCACCCCAGATGAAGCTCTAAATCCCTCCACAGCTCTCTGAAGACCGTCCCCTCAGCCGAATCATCAACTTTCCACTGGTCTTTGGACCATCCTTCCCGCAGACATGCTTCTCTGTGTTTTCCAGGTCAGACAATACTTCTCAGCATCTTCCTAAAGGGACAAGGCACGCCCTCCCGCTCAGGCCTCGGAGCCTGGAGCTGCAGCATTTTCCTCTAGGATTAAGTATTTCAGAAGTATTTGCTCCCCAGATTCTTTGACAGCCCCCACCCAGCCCACCCCTGTCACTCCTGGGCATTTTAATTCTGCTCAGATGATTCCTTTTGAAAGACCAGAATACAGACCAGGAGAGCTTCTGCTCAGCTCCCCTCCTACTGCCAGGCCTGCAGTTGGCTCCCCCATAATAAAGGAGCAGGGAGCATTTCCATCCGGCTGAGCCAGGGCCTTGTCTGGTGCTTTGAACCTTGGTCAACCCTGCTCTTCACCATCAGGTCCCCCTGCCTTGCCCCCTAAGGAAGGCAAGGGAGCCAGTCAACACAGCGAGAGAAAGCAGTCTATTTGCTGTGTTGCCTGCCCTTAGGACAAGCTGCAGATCTGGGTGTCAGGGCACACGGACACTCATAAGCATCTGAGACCACAGTGGGTTTCACGGGGCAGGGCTCCTGCAGGGTGACACAGTCCCCACACCTGCAGAAGGAGAGTGACTGTGCCAGCATCCCCCAGCTCAGTCAGGCATCAGATTTATCTGTCCTCTGAATCAGACTCCAAATGACTCTGTCCATGGAGCACCCACCAGGGCTGACGAGGGAGCAAGAAGAGAAGTCAGATCAGGCCCCCACAGACAGGGGATGCTGCTGAGCCTGACTTGGGAAGTGCAGGTGCACAAGGGACCCAGCATGGTCAGAGCTGCTCGCCCTCTCAGACTCGGGCCAAGCAGGGCTGTCACAGGCAAGGTAGGAAGGCCATCTGGCCTTGCTCCCATTCAGGAAAGGCCTCAAATTCACACCCAGTGAGATATACCCACAGGCCTGAAATGAGAAGTCCATCACAACCTAAAACTGTGTCCCATTATCCAACCAGCCCGTCTCTAGCATGCTGCACATGAATATATTTTATAAATCCTGCAAATATCTTCTTGCAGCATAACATAGAGTATTGTGATTTTTGCACTAAAAGCGTTTATTTGTTGAATGCAAACATTTAAATCATACCACAATTTATGTAACCTCGTTTTGACATTACCTCTTTACATATATACATACACACACACACACACACACACACACACACACACATGCCTATTCTCAGAGAAAGACCCAAAGACCCAGGCACTCTCTGTACGGCTAAGATGGCCTGCACACAGAGTTGGCTCATAGCAAGGATGCTCTGAAGAGGGAGGAAGGGACAGAGGGCCAGGGAGAAGAGGCAGCCTCTCCTGGGGCAGGTCTTCCCCCAGAGCAGCTACAGGAGGCAGGTGTGGCCAAGGAAACAGGTGAGAAGCAATTCTCAGACACTGCTAGTTTCTGGATCTGTAATTAAGACCTGCTTTTAAGCTGGTAACACTTTTTTAAAAAAAAGACAAAAGAAGACATTTCAACCAGCTCTGCTTGGGCTTCTTTTCCGTGAATTATCACAAGTGTTAATAGGCGTCTTCACTAAAGTATAATTTAAAAAATATTACAAGTTGGATTCCCCCACCCTCACAGGTCCGATGACTCAAAATCAGCAACTCCTCCCACTGAACTGAAACAAATTTATCAAAAGGGAAAATTAGCCGACTTGGTCCATCCAATGGTGGAAACTAGACAGAAATAGAAGACGACGTGGGTTTGCTTCTCTGGGAACGAACATAATATGTGACCAGATTCCAAACAGGCCAGGAGGCTTAGCTGTTCAGAGATCATCAAAGAGCAGGGCTAGCTGAACTGAGGGCAGTTTGCCAGGATCCGCTGAACCTGCAGGGTACCACTCAGGACTGGAGGTGGAGTGGAATCAAGGGGCACTGGTTCCTCCGCAGCCAGGAAGGGGAAAGACCAGCTCCTTCTGCAAATGCTTGCCACCAGCCCTCACTAGCCAGGTCCTGACAGACACGGCGGCACCCCTCCCATCCGGTTCCCATCAGTGCTCCACACCCCAAATTAACATTCAGTTTAAGAACAGTGGGCCTGTTGTGCAAATGCAACCTTCACGTGCCCAGCCACCCCCTCCCCACCCATGCAACCACACTGTTGCCCCGAGCCCCTCCTATACAGAAATTCCAGAGCAGACCCCAGGGAGACACACCACTCACTCCACCTGCTCCTGGAGAGGCCTGGAGCAGTGATGTTGGAACTCAGGGTAGGGTCGGAATGAGAGGCTCCATGGCAGGGGATGAGACTCGACTAAACCCCCACCCCAGTTTATTTAATCTGCCCTCTTTTCTTCTGGTCTCTCCGTATCTTTGCACTATTTGCTTCTCGGATTCCCTGGGCCTCCCACTTGATAAGTTAAGCCTCGTTACTGGAACTGAAGCACTATTAGCCAGTTGAAAGCCTCCATTCTAGCCGACTTTGCCCCTAAACAGCTTTCCCCACGTGTCCCCTGCCCCGCCAACCACCTCATCTCTGAGTCACTTCTAACAGTCGGGATTGAGGGCTGATTAGAATTTAAGATAATTTTCCCAGGGCATTACAGTACTTTCTTTCTTTCAAGAGGTATAAGGGTGAAAAAGGGATAAAGCTTCAGTTTCAAGGAACAAATACGTTAAGACTGAGAGGGAAAATGGTTTAATTGCTTAAGTTCTTACTAACCTCAAACAATACGGTGGGCGGTGGGTGAGAGAAGAGCTCCAGAGTGGAGCGTTAACTTTGACAGACCTGTTTTGCCTGATGAACATGTGAGGCAGGGAGGCCAGGGGGTTCCCGACAGCTCACTTCAGATCTGATCACAGCTGCCCGCCTGGGAGCTTCTGCCAGCTGCTCTGCAGCCATGTGCCCTAGGGCACCCCAGCCTCTCTGTGCATCCAGCACTTACCATTCACTCAGGACACATCAGTTAACAAGCAGACGCCCTCCGCTGCATACACACTCAAATATCCCTGCCCTCAGGTAGCCTACATTCTAGAGAGGAGAGACAGATAATGCACATAATCAATCAGTAAATTGTAAACTACGTGCGAGATGACAAGTGCTACGGAGAAAAATGAAGTGAGGCAGGGGAGATGGGAGGGCTGTTGACGATGGCCTACGCTGTGAGTAGGGTGGTCACGGAAGGGGTCACTGAGAAGGTAAGATTCAGGTAAAGACCTGGAGGAAGTGGAGGAGCCATCCACTGTTGTTCCGGTGTTGGAACAACTGGACATCACGGGCAAAATAATAATAAAATGAACCTCAACCTGAATGTCGTACCTTCAACAAAAGCTAACTCAAAATGGATCACAGGCCTCCATGAAAAACATGAAACTATAAAACTTTTAGAGGATGATATTAAGAGAAAACCCTTGTGACCTGGGGCCAGGCAAAGAATTACTGGACGTGACACCAAAAGTATGATCCATAATCCAGATCAATTGAAAACATAATTGTTTGGATAAATTGGAAAAAGAAAGGATCAGTTCTCCAGACAATGGAGTATTACTCAGCTCTAAAAAGAAATGAGCTGTCAAGCCACGGAAAGACATGGGGAAATCTTAAATGCATATTACTAAGTGAAAGAAGCCAATGGTAAAAGGCTACATACTGCAAGATTGCAACTGTATGACATTCTGGAAAAGGCAAAACTATGGAGAGAGTAAAAAGATCAGTGGTTGCCAGGGGTTGGAGGGGTGAGGAGGGATGAATAGGCAGAGCACAGATGATTTTTAGGGCAGTGAAAATACTCAATATGGTATTATAATGATGGATACTTGTCATTATACATTTGTCCAAACCCGCAGAATGTACACCACCAAGAGTGAACCCTAATGTAAACTACAGGCTTTGGGTGATTATGATGCATCAGTGTAGGTTCATCAATTGTACCAAACGTCTACTCTGGTGGGGGGTGTTGATAATGGGGGGAGGTTGTGCATGTGTCAGGGCAGGGA
This sequence comes from Tapirus indicus, assembly GCA_031878705.1. Lineage (NCBI taxonomy): Eukaryota > Metazoa > Chordata > Mammalia > Perissodactyla > Tapiridae > Tapirus > Tapirus indicus. The sequence continues at coordinate 17,023,145 of CM062920.1, forward strand.
GTATACGGGAAACCTCTGTACCTTCCTCTTAATTTTGCCATGAACCTAAAACTGCTCTAAAAAAGTTTAATAAAATAAATTTTTTAATGGATAAATTGGATTTCATCAAAATTAAAAATGTTTGCTTTGTAAAAGGCACTGTTGAGAGAAAGAAGAGACAAGTTACAGACTGGAAGAAAACATTTGCAAATCACATATTCAACAAAAAGACTTTTATCTAAAATATATTTTAAAATCTCAAAAGTCAATAGTAAGAAAATAAACAACCTAATTAAAACTTGGCAAAATGTTGAATAGACACTTCACTAAAGAGTATAAACAGATGGTAACTAAGTACATGAAAGATATTCCACATCATTATTCTCTAGAGAAATGGAAATTAAAACCACCATGAGACACTACAACACACCAATTAGAACGGCTCAAATAAAAAATACTGACAATACCAAGAGCTGACAAGGATGCAGAGCAATTGCTGATGGTAAAGCAAAATGGTACAGCCACTCTGAAAATCAGTCTGGCAGTTAAACATACAATTTCCATATGACCCAGCCATCCCTCTCGTGGGGATTGGCCCTAGAGGAATGAAGATGTATGTCTACACAAAAACCTGGACATGAACATTTATAGCAACTATTCACAATCACCAAAAATTGGAAACAATTCAAATATTCTTCAACAGGTGAATTCATAAACTATAGTACATCCATACAATGGAATGCTACTCAGCAATAAAAAGGAACAAACTATTGACACAAACAACAACTTAGAAGAATCTCACAGGCATTATGCTGAGTGAGAAGCCAGTCTCAAAAAGTTGACATACTGTATCATTCCATTTTGGAAGACAACGCAATGGTGATGGAGAACAGATCACTGATTGCCAGGGGTTGGGATGGGAGGCGGCAGTGACTATAAAGGGATAACATAAGGCAGCTCTTCTGCATCCTGATTTTTATGATGGTTACACAAATCTATACAAGTGTTAAAATTCATAAAGGGGCCAGCCCAGTGGTGTAGCGGTTAAGTTTGCGTGCTCCACTTTGGCGGCCTGGGGTTCACAGGTTCAGATCCTGGGTGCGGACCTACACATCACTCATCAAGCCATGCTGTGGCGGCGTCCCACGTACAAAATAGAGGAAGACTGGCACAGATGTTAGCTCAGGGACAATCTTCCTCACCCAAAATCCCAAACAATTCATAAATCTGTCCACCAATATAAGTCAAATTTTCTGTATGATAATTTTTAAAAATGAAATTTAAAGTCAGAAAAAAGTGAAAAAAGAATTTTAAAAAAATTTAACCTTGCAATGACAAACTGGACAAACTCATCTTCATTTTTGACCAGATGGGTGGCTTCCACGATCTTCAGAGACTAAAATATTTTATGTACCCATGAGCCAGATCATGTGATCCAATGAATATTTACTGGATCTCTGCAAATTTACCACATTCTTTCTACTATTCCCATATGTCTCAAGAGAACCAGCACCATATATAGATAGAAAATTATCTTTTGGCTTATTTAATAATAGAAATGTTGAGAGTATCAACATTCATTTCTGAACCCTTGCAGTGTGCCAAGATCTTTGCTGAGGCGCACACAGGCAGCTTCTCAGAGTCTTCACAGCAAGCCTGAGCCCCGAGTTATAGAACCACCGAATGCAGAGCAATGCTGGGCTCGGAGACGTCTCTCTGCTAATAAACACAGAGCCAGGACCGAACAACCCAAGAGCTTCCTGCCACCAGCTCTTAACAACTACACATCTATGGGTGCCTCCTCAACAGCCCTGTTGCCCTGGCTAGTTGCATGGAACATGGACTCCTGCCCTTGTTTCTAGAGGAGTCCTTGGGCAGGGCTAAGACGGGCTGCACTGAGCTTCCAGAGAGGCACACCTGAGCGCTAGACACAGGTCCACTGAGTAAGGGCTTCTGAAAGGCTCACTTGGAGACCTCATCGCAGAATCAGGGGATTTTTCCCAAAAGATTCCAGTGGGTCATTCTCTCTTCTCACGTGTAGCCATCACCTTAAACAGCCACCAGTGGAAGAGAATGAACTAAATATCATCCTCTCTTTCCAGGTTCTATTTCCTTTTCCTTTCTTTCTCCTGACTAGTCAGTACCAATGTGTATCATGATGAGGCTTCCACCGTTCTCATTTTCATTTATTTACATTCACGAGAAATCAGAAAATTACCTCATTTTTTTCAATGCACAGGGCACTTACGTGAAAAATCTTTGCATATCTGAGTCACCAGTCCATTCACCTTATGCCTAGAGAAACTGCATCCCTAGAGAGGCCGAGTCACCAGGGAACCCTCCCTCCCATGACTGACAACTCTCCAAAGTCCATTCTCCTGGGTGCCTCCAGGACTTCAGAGCGAGCCTGGCTGACTGAAGCGGGGGCGGTGGGTGTGGGGGGGCGGCTCCATTCTAAGCCATGGCAGAACTGCCAGGTAGGTGACCCCTGCCCTGTCTGCTTCGTATCTGGAACCTTCTGTGAGCACGAAGTAGGTTCAAAGAGCTCAGGGTCAGAGAAGGGTCCTGTCCTAACACTGGCTGCTGTTCCCCCAGCCACACACCAGTGAGCCAGCACTTCAGCACCATGCATCAGGGCTGCTCCTGCGAACTTAACGACATGGGGCTGGGAAAAGAAATTGCCCGGTGAACCAAGAATAGGAGAAAGTGAAAAAAAAGCCCTGACAGAAAGCCTTGATTATTCGGGGGATATTTTCCAAGCTCAGGCTTCCTGATGACTCAGCTGCTCCTGCCTGGGGAAGCTCCCCTCTCAGCCAGCCCTGCCTGGGAAGGGAACCCAGTGATTTCCCATTACCTATTAACCAGGACAAAAATTTCCAATAAAAAGATACAACTTAAATGTTCCCCAGATAGAGACTATTGTTCACTGGGCTATTGAGAGAGTGAAAAAGATAAGAACAGGGGAGGTGGACGCCAGCAGTGGGAGCTTACAAGAAACTGTCATGTCTTGTTTCCTCCCCTTTTATGACAGGAGGTTAAGATAAAGCCCCTCTTTGCCATTCTGAAGAAGCTTTGTTGCTTATTTTGTCAAAATACCCCTCTCAAGCCCCTTCAGGGCCCCCCTTGTCCTTCCCTCTCTGGCCCTTAGAAGCAGGCTGATTTGCGCCGGAGCCAGCCTCTGCTGTATCCCTCTTCCAGGCCCGCTCTCATTCTCTTGCTCTAATTAGCAACTGCTTTTCTTATTTTTGTATGCACGTTCAAAGACAGAGAGCGAGGGGGAGAGCGAAAGGGAGAAAGCAAAGGTCTGTCTGAAAGGCGAGAGCAGATGGCTTCTCCCTCGCCCCCTCTGTATACCGGGGCCCCCGTGTTGGCAAACAGCACACAATGTCTGTCTACAGAGCCCTTTGTGGCCCAGAAGGAAGGGACAGCATGCAGCTACAGGCAGGAAAGAGACTATGAGGGAAAAGCCTGAAGAGGCCTGGCCACGGCGGGAAGCCAGGGTGGGGAGGGGACGGAAGCCGTCCACCCATGGGATGTCCAGGCACAGCCACCTTTGCCTCCTCCTCCTGGGTCAGGAAGAAGTGGGTGTACAGACGTTCGATTGGACTGTGCACAGATGCTTTCAGCTCTCTGGGTGGCAAATCCATTGCCCCCAGGGCTGCAGAAAGTCCTCGGGGGGAGGGGACCTGCTGCTCACTTTGGCACTGTTCATTCATATTTAGGCTCATACAGGTGCGCAAGGAGGGGGCAGTGAGTACACCTTGATGGCGGTCAGAGAAAAGGAGAGTGGGAAGGCCAATCCCCAAAGATGAAACACTCTCCCAAAGAATTAAGTTTTCATTAGAGGAAATTCTTAGGTAAATGGCAGGGTGGGTGGGCAGAGGTCCCCACAAAGGGGAGGGGTACTGTCAATCTGAAGTTTGAATCAGCCACCCTGTTTGGGTGTGATAAATTCAACAATGAACAGCTTTGGTTACTAGTTCTTCACTAGTAGCTGCATTGAAACATTTAAGATGTTTTGAGAGAAAAAAAGGAACTTGAGAGAATTCTCATAAGCCAAGAATAATCAAGAATGGGGTTGAAGCAGCTGAAAGAAGCAAATATGCTCCAAAAAAATTAAAAAATGAGCATGCAGAAGCAGGTCATTCTACAAAGACATGTTTCGTTTTGTTTTTCAAAAAAGCAATTATTCTTTTTAATAAGTGATCTTATTATCAACATATGTGATCATATGTTAATAATTTTGATGACAAAAATCACTCTTGTCATATTTGCAACTGATTTCAATGATAAACATTGATTTCCTGTGTTTTACTATATGAAAATTCCTTTTTTATTGCAATTTGCATCTAAACAGTTTCCTAGGGAAAAAATAAAAGCAATGAATGGAAATAGCCACCCATTAATTAAAATTCTATCAATGGAATGTGTTTTCTCTTTTCTCTCTTTTCGAATCAAGTCCACAGAGAAGACAGACAAGAGAATAGACTAAATGGAGGAAGAGAAGAGAAAACAGAGGAGACAAATTTTGCCAATGACGCAGAAGGGAAGACAAACAAACAGCACCAGTGAGAAGAGCAGAGCCCAGTCCCCAGGCCTCCGCATTCAGATCAGTGCAGGCTTGTGTGCGACAAACCCAGAAACCAAACAGAAACCCTCAAATTGCCTAATTCCCGGAACAGGCAAATTTTTGCCAAGTTCGTGATTTGGCAGAGTTCTTGCATATTCCATACAATGTCAATGAGAAGCTCTATCCATCTTGTGCAAAGAGCAGATTGTCATTTTTCACTTGAAATACACACGTTGCACTGACCTTATGTCCTCTGTCAAACTGAGACATTATCACCAACTTTTCGTGAAAGGGTTTCATGACGTATGGGCTTGCGACCATTCTGTTGATTTCGTTCTCTGTGTGTGTGCAAAATGTGTCACTATATTGGACAACAGACAGATAAGGCCTCTGCCATCCCTGGTTATTTCTTCCATCTGGTACTGCCATCGTCACCTCTGCAAGTGCACGCCTTGTCAGCGGACTCGCACCCGGTTCCTGACTGCTTTCTTTGGAACTCACACGACTCAAAGCCACTGGGATGTTTTCTTACACATCCTAATGCAAAGCCTTTCTTCCTCCTCAGCTCACATCCTGCTTCCACAAATTTTGTTTTCAATGCAGTTTGCTTTGTTCTCATTTAACAGATGGCACAGAGTAGGCATTTGGGATGCAGAGAAGCACCAGGCGTGGCCCTGCCGGTGAAGCGCTCAGGGAGAAGAGTGAGAGTGAGGGGTGGGCTGATGATGAAGGTGGTGGGTGCTGGGGCATTGCCTTCAATTCACTCTTGCCAGGGAGCACGGCCACTCCATGAACTTCCTGGTTCCTCTCTAACCAATGGGAAATGCACAGCAAACTCTGATGGCTTTTCTTTGGGTACCTTAGTGAAGGTTTATGTCTTAGTCCAAATGGGACACTGAAGCCCCAGCTCCCAACACATATCTCAAACCTGCCCCTAGGTGAATCTTGCTCACCTCCAGCTATTGGGGAGGAGTAGAGAACAGCGGTTATCAACCAGAGTCCTAGGTTGAATGACCTTGGCAAACTTACTTAGCTTCTCTGTGCCTCAGTATCTTCCACTGAAAAGTGAGGATGATAATCATATGTACTTCAAAGGGCTATTGTGAGGATTTAAGAGATAATGCAGGAAAAGAATTCAGCAGAACATCTGGTACACAGTAAGTGCTCTATAAATGATAAGCACGCTGTATTAGTGCTTCAGTGCAAGCTGGAAGCCAGTCCAGGAAAATTTGCTCCGTACCCAAGTTATAACCATGGTCACGATCTGACAATGGGGGACAAATGTGGGACTGCCTTGAAGGATGTAGAAGCTGCTTTCTCAGCCCAGGTAACCAGAGCAAGTCAGCACTCTTTTCAAACATCAGTTATTTGCATATTATCTTTATTGCTTTAGCCATATCTACATACCAGGTTTTTAATTTATTATTTAAATTATTATTTATTATTTTGATTGATTATTTAATTTATTATTTTAAGTTGACTTACTTTTTAACTTGAATATATTTACTTTGAAAGAAAAGTAGGAAGGAAGGAGGGAAGGGGCAGGGAGAGGTGAGGAGGGGAGGGGAGAGAAGGGGAGACTGAGGCAAGTAAGAGAGGTAGGAAGTACATGGCCCCAGAGAAAAAGAGCTGCTGCAGAGTTGGAAGGCAAAAACCAAAAGAGATGCTCATGGAGGCTCCCTGGCAGAAGCAGAGCCTAGGGCTTCCGCAGGGCTGGGGAAAGTGTGTGCTCCAGCCTAGGGGGTAGCCACCTGATCAGGGACAGGGCTGAGACTGATTCAATGTTGCCAGGAAAGAGGTGGCAGGTCTGGTGAAGGTGGGCTGGTACAGAAGAAATGAAGAGGAAGATGGAGGAGGCGAGGGCTGAGGGCTGGTGACTTGGAGAAGGGACGGCTGAGGGGGTAGTCACCAGGGTGGGCTGAGGCCCGAGGCCCCAGAGGTAAGCTGGCAGAGTTAAAGGAAGGGACGTGGGATGGAGGGACTTGGCCAAAGGGTGAGAGCTGAGAGATGCAGGGGCAGAGCAGGGCTGCAACAGAGTCAGCAGGGAGCCCAGAACAGGCCCCAGGCAGGGAAGAACGGATGGGAAAGCGAGGTATGTTTCCCACCAAACCAGACTGGGCTGGCTTTCCTGAGACTGGACAACAAGAATGGCACCGCCCTTCAGCACCAGCACCTGCTCTTGTCCTGTCCCATCTCTTAGGACCTCTCACCTATCGCAGTCTAGAATACGCCAAAATAGGTGCACAGCATGTGCCAAAATGTCCTGATGCTAGGGATGAGCCAGGAACACATAAAGGGTGGGATGCAGGGCAGGAGGGGATGGAAGCGAAAGGTGGACCATGTCGAGGAGTGGGCACACTCCTGTCCGCAACACCCAAACTCACCTGATTTTACGATGCGTTCTAGAGGAAAGCTCGCGTCTCAACTGCTGAACAGGGCGACTCATGGAACTTCGCCATGCTCAAGGCCCCTCAGAGCAAGACAAATGCAAACGGAAACCACAATGGGATGCGGGTTTTCATCTATCAGATTGGCAAAGATAAAAATGATGGCTATTTTATTATCTTGGCAAAGGTACGGGGAATACGTTGGTGGTGGGAGCAAAAATTGGTAGAAAATGCCTTTTTGTGGAGAACTATTTGGGAATATCTATCAAAATTAAAAATTTATATACTCTGATTCAGCAATTTCACTTCTGAGAATTTACTGCATTCTGAGCTCTTAGAAAAGTGCTTGGCACATAGAAAGTCTTCAATAAATATTTATTGAATAAATTAATTAATGAGTTTGTCTCACAGATATGCTCACACATAAGTGCAAAGATGAATGCACAATGATGTTTGATGAAACATTGTTTAGAAATAACAAAAAACAGGAAGCAACCTAAATGGATATAAACGAAGGACCAATTAAATAAAGGTACAGCCACCTGATGGACTACTACACAATCATTGGAAAGAATCAGACAGATTTCTAGGCAATACAACCAGACTACTGTAAAGTGAGAAAGGGGGTTACTAAGGTGTGCCCCTATGCAGGGGGGAAAAGGATATGTCTATATTCTGAGTGTGCAAATGCACAGACCTTCTCAGGAAAAGGATATCAGAAACTATAACAGGGAGGGACCCTGGTGAGTACGAGTCAGAGAGAAACTTATTTTTCATGTATATTACCTGTTCAAAACATTTTTAAAATAATAACAAAAAAAGATAAATTGAGAGCGGGGAGATTTGCATAAAAGTTCCACCCCAGGGACTGGAGCAGTGGGCCCCCGATCCAATTCAATGCCAGGAAGAAGGGCTCAGAGATGCCCCAGGCTGCCTCGGGAAGTCTGAGGGTCCCATCACCGGAGGTGGCTAAAAGAGGCTGGGGGCCACTGTGAGAAAGCCAAGTGCCATCTAGTGAGCTGGACTCACTGTCCTTAGAGGTCTCATCTAGGTTGGAGAGGTCATGCTCCACTGGGTTCTCCAGGGCAACAGAACTACTCGTGGCCCCATTGTCCTCTGGACATTGCAAGAACTTTCTAAGAGCTAAGAATGTAGCAAATTCTTAGAAGTAAAATTGCTCAATCTGAGTACATAAGTACAAAGGGCCTGGCATCAGTAGGTGCCCAATAAGTACCTGAAGAAAGAATGAGCAGAGGGACCACTCAATCCACGTGAACTCAAGAGTGGAATCCAACTTGACTGAGGAATGGGAGGCCAGCACTTCTGAGGCATGGAAGGAGATGATGTTATTCCAGACAGAGGCCAGGGATGAGCCAGAAACCAAAGGGCCTGTTTCCTGTCCATCTCTTCTCATGAATTGTATCCTACCCTCAGTGAACATCCTTATTAGGGCCAGGCTTGGCTTCCTTGGCCCTGAATTTCTGTCTTGTGATTCCAAGGCCTGCTGAGGCTCCCCACAGTGCCTCCTCCCCTCACCAACCTCTCCAGGATCCTGCTGTGGCCAAGCTGATTTACTCCGGTCCTCCCTGGCCATGCACATCATGCATGTGCACATGCGCACACACACACACACACACACGCACACACACGGGAGGATGAGTCCTGCACACCTGCAGCTGTACAGACTCGCCCTGCAGCAGGCTGGGGGGTACACAGGAAGGCAGGATGCACTCTGTGACATGGGATGGCTCCTGGGGCCAGACAGACCCAGACATGCTCCTCTGTACTAAACCACACCTCCCAGGGTTTGCCTGCCCTGCCTCACTCACTGGCCCTTAAACAGAAGTGGGGACTCAGCTGCCTTACCAGGTAACTGGTACTCAAGCCCTTAGCTCAGCCAGCAAGGAGAGTGTAGACAGGACATCTCTAGACAAAGACCCCTCCCCTAGGGAAAGGCCAAGACAGCCCCTCTCTCAATGTCCCTGTCAAAGCCCTGTTGGCAAAATAAGGCTTATTTGGGATGAACTCCTTCTCCATTTGCAAGAGCCCTGGCTGACTCCTCTAGGTCTTCTTCACCCCTGTGCTTCCAGGGAGAATTGAGGCCCAGGAGCATTAGGGCACTGTCAACACAGCTTGTCAATGGTCCAAAGCAGTGGAAACAGAAGCCAGACCATCAGAGCTCCCGGGGCCCAGAACTGGAGGACCCTGCTCCAGGCAGGCTCGGATTCGGTATGATTTTTCATCTGCATGCTTCAAACTCAAAAGTGGTGATTCCCCCCGCCCAGGCACGGAAGTTTCTGCAGGTGTTTGTGCTCAAAATCTGCAGAAAGGGACTGTCCAGCTCCAGAGAGAGAAGGGGACAGAAAGCAAAGGGAGAAAGTCTGAGCACAGCCCTGCTTGAGCTAGGATGCAGTCCTGGGTCCATGCTGGTCCTGGATGTGGATTAGAGAGCCACAAACAGGCCTCCAGCCCACAGCCCCACCACCGTCCCCCTGTCCTTTTCTGTAAGCACAAAGCCTCAGCCCTCATTCTTCCCAAGAGCTGGGGGGCACCCCCTGAGGCGCTGTGTGCCCTCCGGATGGCTCGCAGGCAGGTCAACATGTCGGAGCTCTCTGGAGAGACGGTGCTGCTCCCAGAGTTAGAAAGAAGATGATGATGGTCATCATGGAGCTCTGTGTTGTCCAGTGAGGAAATGCATAACCACAGAGCATGGCTCCAGGAGCGCCAGACCCCGAGAAAAACAAGTGACAACACAGACACAGGAGAGCAGAGAGAACAGCTGAGAGGAGTTTGATATTTCTGAAAACACATCTTGTACTTCTGAGGATGGTTAATTTCAACAAAACCCAGTCTCAGAAGCAGAGGCAGACGGCGGCCTCCCCAGCCCTGGGTTCTAATCCCGGCTCTGACATTAACTAGGAGGGGCTCTCAAGACTGGTGCCGGAAATGCTCCCTGGCTGCCCTCTCAATGGACAAATGAGGTGGTTAGAATAGACGGTCTCTCAGCATCCCACACACACCCCCCGCAGCTTGGGCAGTTTCAGACTCTATAGTTCTTCATGGCAAATGATGGTGCAGTAAGTGGTGGCACTGGGACCCCAGCTGGACTCCTAGCCCAGTGATGTTTCCACTACCCATACCACCTCAGTAAAAACCATATGGTGTCTTCGTCGCCATCTTTGATAATACATACTTATTAAGTCATGGACTCCACCCAGGGCAGTTCTCATGCACAGAACATTGCCAAATCATTCTCAGATGCTCTAAGCAGTGACCTGGGAGAATCATGATTGGTCAACACCAGTGGAATCTGGGTGCTTCCACTCCTGTCTTTCAAAGGCAAAAGGGGCAGTGCAGAGCACCAGGGGATTTGGAACCCAGAGCTCCCCCTCCCCTCTGCCCCCTTGCTATTCTTTGCTGCCTCCAGATCCAGGACTGGGCAGCTGGAGCCCCGGTATGCTGGAGCCAGTGTGGCAGAGGGGCATCCTTCCAGCTCTGTTTCCTGATGCTCATGCCGGTGCCACAGCCCATTACATCCAGCCAATTACATCGGATTCCTCTCTGGACGGCACCAGGCAGGGCCAACGTGGGGAACAGAGGAGACCCAAGAGATTTCTAAATGAAGTAGCCTGTTGGGAAATCCTATTATGAAGCTCATCTTACAGGGCTGCAGTGTTAATGACCTTGGCCTCCGCCCACCCTGAGCTGAGCTGCTCTCCCTGGGGCTTGAGAGGAGGCTGGGCTGTGGCCTTCCTCTCACTCACCAGCCAACTGCCGATGGGTCAGGGAGAGCAGAAAGCGTTCCTCAAGGTCCTGAATGCAGCTGCCAGCACAATGGCCTCTCTCTGTGTGTGTCTCTCTCTCTCACACACACACACATACTCACACACACACATGCTCCCTCAGGTCCCCACCTTCTCTTTCAGCACCCAGGATGAACAGGCAGGTGGAGACCCAGAGCTGGGACCAGCAACCCTAAGGGAGATGGAAATAGGCCCCAGAAACTTCTTTTTCCAAGAGGAGGTAATTTAGACACATTTTCCTCCACCTTCAAATCCTGCAGATTTTTCTTCTCAACTCCCCCAGGCTTATAAATTGGCTCATCTCAGCTGCTCACATTGACAAAGGCACTGAAACTGTTGAAAGGTTCAAAATGTCCCTTGGGTCTCCAGGCATGAAGGAATTTACATGTAGGTGGAAAATTACCAAGGAAAAAAGTCCCCATTTGGAGAGAGGAGAGAAGTGAGAAGAAGCTGTGGAAGGAGAGGAGACTGCTGGGGGATGGCAGAGAAGCGTCCGGCCTGAGGAGCACAGTGGGAGGGCTGCACGAGGCAGTGCCCGCGAGGTTTCAGGCCCCAGCCCAGGGCTTTCACAGACACATGGGGAGCGAGAGAGACATAAACCGGGGAGACAGATGAACCAAGAACTGCTCTGTTCTTCTTCAGGAGTTGTCAAGGCCCTGCCAACACCCAGAGTTGGAATGGTCTTAGCTGACCTCAGAGCCCCCTGGAAAAGCCACGTGGATACTGATTATAGAACACAGGTCCTCAGCGCCACCCCTGACTGGCAGTCCTTGAGCAGGCAATGGGAATCCTGCAGGTTTGACTGTGCCCTTGAGGACAACAGTGGCACCCCTGCTGTTCTTAGGACAGTCCTGAGTAAACAGCTGGTGCTGGCCAGATGCAGGAAGGTTGCTCTTTTCTGTAAACCCTGGACAGTCCAACCTCAGCTCCCCGCCCCTCTCTCCTCTGCCCAGAACCCTTCTCGGGCTTCCTAGCAGCTGAGGTGCCACGTCCATACCCTCAGCCCTCATCAGGGCCCTGTACAGCCTTCCTACAGCCCCCAGCCCCCACCAAAGACGCACTGATGCTCCAAGCATCTCCTTCCTATCGGCCTGCAAGCCTCGTGCTCAGTCCACCCAGCCTCCAGCCTGCTTCTGCAGTCTCCTCTCCCAGACTCCTTCCATGTCCCCTCAGGTGCTCACTCCACACTTTCCACAAATCCCACAAGCCCAAGGATGCCTTCAGTGACCTCTCCTGGGGTCCCCTTCTTCTAGACTCCACAGCTACATAGATGGTCTTGGTCTGGAGCTTCCACTTGGGGTTCTCAGCCAGGGCCCCAAGCAGACCTACCCATTCACAGCCTCAGAAGGAGGCATCTGGGGATGTCACTGCCCAGCCTGAGATGAAGAATTGCTGCTTCAGAAGAACATTATTGTCTCTCAGGCTTGAGGAGGCTCCTCTTCTCACTCAGACCTCCAGCTGGCAAAGACCACCTGCTGAGACCATCTGGCTCAAGGCAGGCCACAGGAGCCACACCTTTCAAATTTTAACTGACCCACTGACCCGTTGAGGGACTGTGGACCATGCCTATGTGCTGCTCTCACTGGTCACTGCTTGGTGCTCATGGAGCTGGGACTGGGCAGGTACAGGCAGGTGATGAGTGAACATTTCAATGAATGCTGACCTGTGTCTCTGGGTGGGGGCACCACATGCCACCTTCATTCCAGAATCTTATTCCGTTGGTAACCAGAGTCAGATGGGGTGCTTTAGGGCTTAAGGGCAGTGACTCCTGGCAATATATGGCATTGCTTGGCTTACACAGCATTCTCATATCCTTTATCTCTCTTGATATTCACACACCCTGAGAAGTAGACAAAGAAGACAGGACTTCAGTGGAAAAGGACTGACCTAAAAACCACCCAGAAGTACACAGCAGAGCCAGGACTAAAACCAGCTCCTGTCTCCAGGTTAGGCCTCTTCCACCTGACACGCCCCCTTCCCCTTTTCATCCACTGGTACCCCCCTGTGAGTGACAGCACCAACAATGAAGGCCTGGGAGCCATGGGTTGGTGTGAACACTCTGCAGTGGTGAGCCAAGCGCGTCCTGGACACCCACAGGCACAGGAGCAAAGGAGGACGGCAGGGAGGGTTATGTATAGCATTGTCATTTCCTGAGTCCTGACAGCAGCTGGCTACTAAGGCAGTTCCTTCTGGAAGCTCCAGGGACTGTGCCTGGGAGGGAAAGCCAGGCCTTCAGGGGGCGCTCAGGAGCAAAAGCAGATCTAAGCCCAATGGATACACTGCTCCAGCAAGGATTTGGCTGCCAGAGGCTGTCCCAGCACCTGGGACCCCTCCTTGGGCACCCATATGGGATACTGGATCCCCCAAGCTTCTAACAGACAGATAAGAGGCCTGCCCATGCCAGTTTCCCCCTAGGAACTGTCAGTCCCAACCCAGCCATCCTCCCGCAAGTCCAGCTTCTGCTGATGCAATATTTTGGGCTCCACAGCACAGAGAGAGCTTGCCGAGTGCCAACTCTTGGCTTCCCTGGCCCAAGGACAGTGAGGCTGCAGGGACCCACCCAGAGAACTAACTTAGCCATCAACCTGAGCAGGGAAGGTGTGGAGGTAGGAAAAGACAAAGGCATGATTTCTCATTACTATGCTATACTATGAGCACAAAACTTAAAGCTGGGGCAGAAGGGCCATTTTCCTAGTAATTAATAATCTCACAGAGACAAGCACGTGATGCGTCAGAGTCACTGGTGGGATCAGCAGGCTGCTGTGATTCTGCCTGATGGGTCCAACCTATGTGTGCAGAAAGAAGGAGTCCAGAACAGTCCTTGGGCCATGGAGCCCTCTAGAAGGTGTGTGAGCCACTTGCACACATTCTAATGTTCAAGCTCCCCCCACGGCTTCCTCTGCTTGCCCCCCACACACTCTCCCTCCTCACAACAGGCACAGCTCTAGGCCAGGACCACTCCTTGCTGGCTGGGCTGCCTAATTGGTCTCCAGGTGCTTCTGTACAACTAAGCCACTGGTCACCATGACTTTGCCGCCTCCAGATCCGGACTTTGACAGGCAAGGGTCTAGCAAGGCAAGTCAGGAGAATAAGGTTCCTGCCCGTCATGAAAGTCTGTTGTGCCAGAAAAATAATATAAAGTATATTCTTTCCTCCACCCTATAGATTCGACACGTGCAAATTCAAATATCCAGAAAAGAAAATTTATCAGATCAACATAACTGTGTGAATCACAGAACCTCCCAGGCTTCGCCCAGCCCGGCTCCAGGGCAATAATTCTGAGGGCTTTGTTGGGAGAGAGCAGCTTGCCTTCCTTCACCAGTCCTACCAGGACAGCTCATGGAGGCTCGTTGTTTCTCACCCACAATTCCCTGGCATCCACCACTCTCCATGCTCCTGGTCTCCTGAGGATTGGCTCTACTAGGGAGGCCACCCCAGAACTGCTATGAAGGGCCACAGTACCCACCTGACAGCACAACATGAGCACCCAGAATGGGTGGGATACCTTCCCTTGAAGGCACACCATGGGAACTAGTCACAAAAACCCCCACATGCACTGCCCACCCCAAACCAAAGGCTGCAGAGTCCTCCCAAGATCACTATCTATGCCCAAGGCCCCTTCACCTCCCCAGGGAAGCCTGCTAAGAGCCCTGGGAAGGGAGGTCTGGCTCAGCCATCAAGACAGGGTTACCAGCAAAGCCAAGGGTAAAGAATTTGGAAGATGCAGCTTAAAGTTCTTGAGACAGGGGCCGGCCCAGTGGCATAGTGGTTAAGTTCGCACGCTCTGCTTTGGTGGCCCAGGGCTCACAGGTTCAGACCCCGGGAGTGGACTGACACACCACTTGTCGAGCCATGCCATGGTGGCATCCCATATAAAGTAGAGGAAGATGGGCACAGAGGTTAGCCCAGGGCCAATTTTCCTCAGCAAAAAAAGAGGAGGATTGGAAACAGATATTAGCTCAGGGCTGGTCTTCCTCACAAAAAACAAACAAATGATAAATAAATAAATAATGAAGTTCTTGAGACAGGGAAAAAGCCCAGCCAGGCTGCTGGGCTTTAGGACCCATGATGCTGCTGACTCTCCACTCTCACAAATGCCACCAAAATGTGGCTGCCTGTGCCTCTGAAATGGCAAAGTGATGGTACCCTGGGCTCCCCATTTCCTCCACCCTCCAATGAGTTTGCAATAAGCAGTCTATGAAGTCAAGCCAGGTTCACAGCAACTCTAGGTTAGGAAAGTTCACCAAAAGTCAGGAGGGGGCTGGTGCTAGATAGGAAGAAACCACTTGGATTTATATATTTGTCCCCATAGGCCCTCCCAGCACAACCACAGGAAGTGACTGACAAGGAGCTTGGACAGCAGAACCCCTCAAAAGAGAAAAGTTCCAATTAGCCCAAAGAAAGGAGAGACTGTTCCCAGAGTCCCAATTAAATCAGAACCAATCAATGGTTTCTCTCGTTCCTGCTGTTCTGCTCAGGAAATAATGAGAAAAATGAGAGGGCCCCAGCCAGCAAGTGAGGCATGGCCGCCCTTTGAAGCCTGGAGAAATCACCCTGCACTGTTGCAAGTGTGCCTGACAGCTGCTGCACCTGTGCCTTTAAGAACTCAGCCTGATCCCTGGGTCCCCACTCTGGAGGACATATGCCAAAGAGGGCGCCTCCCATCCCTCCCCCAACCAACAGGACAAAGAGAATGTGGGACCAGGCAGGGCTGGTTTTAAAACTGTCTGAGTTGATTCATCACTTGATCTGGCACTCTCTCCCCTCTGTTTCCACGCCATCCATCACGGGTACCGTCACCAAGAAATCCAATAAAGATACAAAGGCGCAGCTCTCTGCTCTCAGCAGGGCTCAGAAAGGCTGTGTGAGCTCCCCGGCCCAGGCAATTAGCTAAGTCCAGAGGACCACAGAGCTGGGCATTAGCAAGCCTGTGCCTGGTGCTTCGCCTGCAGGTGTTTAGGGGGCAAGGTAAGTGAGGAAGGAGACACACAAGGGATGGTCTGGTGCTCAGGTAGGTGGGGAAGACAACAGGGAGGTCAGCTGGCATGAAGCTCATGATGAAGAAGGACCTAATACAGCCCCTCACCTCCAAGTTGTCCCCAAAGGACTGGGGGCCACCCGAGTGGTGAGTTAGGATCAAGGTGGTCATTTCTGAGGTTCGTGTGGGAAGCCTTGCTCTTGAAAGTATCTGAAACTTTGAAGGCCACAAGCAAAATTTAATAAAGGACAGCAGATTTCTCTTCCCCAACTCTGGAATCATCCCTTGTTCAGCTTCCATGCATTTAGGCAAGAGATGAGCTGTGGGCCTTCTAGATCTTTCTACTCACTCCCAGAGAAGACTGAGCCTAGAGCCAGTTCAGCACATTTATTGCCACACATTGGGCATGTGCTCTTGAGGGCTGAGAAAAGAGAATGTGAGCACACAGTATCCTGATAACCCCAAACTGCAAAGTTTGCATCATTCAAAAGCAAAGGTAATATAGCACATAATACAGTCCCACCCCCACTCCAATAGCTTCATTTCCTTCCAGAACACATCAAAGCTAGGCCCTATCCCTGCCCCAGGGCCTGGCATTGAGCCCCTGGAGAAAGACAGCCAAGCAGAGGGCTTTGAGTTAATGAGCTACATGGGTTCAGTACCAAGTTAAGTGCTGTGGGAGCTGGACTGAAATGAACTAAAATATTTTCCAAATTCAGTCATTTCTCAATTACCCTTGAGTGAATTGTCCAGGACAACCGAAATTTTCCATTCCTCAGAGTGTGGGGCTAGACACAGCATGCATGCATGTGTGTGTGTGTGTGTGTGTGCGCGCGCACGCGCACGCATGCGTGTGTATGTGTGCATGTCTGAAAGAGAGAGAATATGAATGTCTCTGTCCCAAAACTGAGTGATTATTAAGCTATTATCCACCATTTGGAATTCTCCCCATCTCTTCCCCCCACCATAAAAACGGACAGTCTGGTGGGACACAATTGGAAAATCATCAGGCTTAGCAGTGGGGATGGATGTTTCTCAGAGCTTTATAATATGCAATGATATGCTCTTCTGTTCCTGTATGATCCAGATATGGAGGTAGGGAAACCTTGCAGACTCAGCCCTGCCCCAGGTGAGCAGGATGCAGAGGGCTCAGGAGGTCCCAGGGCTTACCCTTGCAGGCCACGCTGTTCTCGGGCTCATAGCCAGGCTTGCAGGTACAGCGCCCGATGGGCACCATCCACTCCCCATCCCCGTTGCAGTAGAGTTTGATGGGCACGTCCACTTCCTCTGCGTTGGGGATGCATGTGCCCCGAGCAATCACCAGAGATGTGCTCTCCGCCCCTGTCATGGTCTCTGGGAACACTGCAAAATTTTGCACAATGCTGGGACACTTTTTGAAGAAAACACGGACAGAAAGGAGAGACATACAGGCTCCATAATCCTGGAAAGCAAGGTAAAAACCATTCCGAGTAAGAGGCCCAAAGCTCCTGACTTCTGTGTTGACCTTCATCAACCTTCCCCCGAAGTCCACCTGGGAGAAGCTCTCGTCTGCAGCAATGGTGTCTACTTTGAGGTAGGGGGCCTCAGACCAGAAGGCCGACTTCTTGGTGGCAATGACTGAGTCAGTCTCATAATAGTACAAGTTGAAAGTCTCCTTGCAGGAGCCTGGGACATTGGGGAGGCTGCTGCAGTCTCTCACAGTGAAGCGCATCTCTGTGTAGATGCGGTGGGCCCCCCGCCGGTTGATGAAGGTGGTAAGCAGCCAGTTGTTCTGGTTGGGCTCGAAGACATTGCACACCTGGTAGGTGCGGATGGTGTTCAGGTTTTCATCGTAGCCACTGACTTCTTCCCACTGTACCAGGCAGGCCACAGGCACACACATGCAAAAACACAAAATATAGAGTGAGAAGACAAAGAGAGGCAGAGCAGAGAAGCCTGGTGCTGGAGGGGGCCTTACGAGCTCACCAGTCCAGCCGCTTGACTTGAGAAATGAACACACCTAATCCTAACTTGTTTTTAAAGATCTCCTTATAAGCAGACTTCAGAATATTTCTCTGCAGCCCATCCCCAAATATAACATACTTCACTCTAGAAAGCCTTCCTTCATCTAAGCCACAACTCTCATGCTGTGATTATGGCTCATTACATCCATGGGGACAACATGCAGCTTTTAGCCCCACGTGATGGCATGGACTTTCTTCCTCAATGCCACAGCTTCTATTCTCAACAGTCACTCTGTGGATTAGGGGTCTGACTGCATAAGATCCCCACCTTGGAAATCCTCATTTCTGAACCTAATTTTTTTATTGCGGTGAAACTCCTTTATATCTCTGAAAAGCATATGAATGTATAGCTTTTCAGAATTTCTCAACAAACTCAGATTCTCATAAACTTTTGGTTTATAACATCCATCTCTTTGAAAGAGCTAGACTATAAAACTGGTAAGAGGAGGGTCTGCTAAGAGAGACTTAATGAAGCAAATTAAGCTTCATTGTGTGCGAATTTCAAGCAAAGATGTGATGGAAGAGAATGCTGGAGAGTGTTACTTAGGGAATAAGGAAAGTTTCTCAACAAGGGAGAGACGATTGAGATTCATGTTGGAAAAGAGAGCTCTCATTTTTATAAGCCCTGTACGCTGGAAGAAGAGGAGGAACAATGCATTGATTAAACAATGACTCTCAATCTTCCCAACAACTTTGAGAACTAGACACAATCACCCCAACTTACAGATGAAAAGACATAATGCAATCTGCTCCTGGTCACACAGCCGTAAGGGGAGATGGGGAGGAGAGGAGATAGAAAGAAGTGCTTTGAATGACCAAAGAAATTCACCTAATAACTTATTTCAGTAACAGACAATAAGGGGGGGTGGTCTATGAAGGCACAGCTTCCTTAACTGAGCCACACTGGGCCAGGGGCCAAAGAAGAGTTGCTGGCCATTCTCTCCTCCTTGTGCTGGGAAAGGAAGCAGCTGCCTACACTGGGGAGCCCTCAGGACCCTGATCTCAAGAACTGGGGGTATTCCCAGGAGGTTTCATTGTTTGTTAAAGGTCCGTTCTTGCCAGAAGTAAATAAGAAAAAGAAGAAACTCAACTTCCTAAAATGAAAAGAGAAAATGGGTTAAGATCATTGACTATTTAGCAGTGGTGATAAAAGTAACCAAATAGTACTCATTTCTTTAAATATTGTGCTAATTGCTTATTAGTCACAGTGGAGTTGGAATTTAAACACTAGAATTCTTCACTAAAAGAGCTAAAAGCCAATCGTGTGCATAGGAAGTATACGACAGTTGCTTCTTGCACAGAATTAAGCCCCCTGGATGACAAGAAGGCGGAGGCAAGGCTGTCCTTCAAACTTGTGCCAGGGCATCTGAAGACCAGGCAGGGTGCGGAGAAGAAATGGGCCCATGGAGAGCTGGCCCTGTACTCCTAGTTCTGAAGAGTGACCTCACAGCCACTCCGGCTGCCCAGGCCCCGCCACCGAGGCACCTGAGCTGCAGTCTAGCCACATCCATGACCCTTCGCTCCTCCAGCCCCTCCCAGAACTCCCAGGGGCCAGTTCCCCCCCAAGCCTGGAGTCCTTGGTGAGCCTTCGGCACCCTTGCGCACTGCCAAACCTCCCCTGAACTTTGCTTAATTTCTTACTGATTCTCTAGATGTCGAGGAACCACTTTTTATTCCTTTAAGATTGTGTTATGTTCTATTTAAATGTATTTGTTAAAGTTATGTTCTCTTTGCCTGGTTTTTCTGAACCAGGAAGCAAATATACCAGGGAAAACAAGTCGCTGACAGTTGTTTTAGTTCAAGTTTTCAGACCTCTCTACCTTTCCACGGCCGTTTTGAAATATTTTCCCAGCTGACCCTAATGACTTTTGAGGGAAGGACAGGTTTCTTTTGCTGTTCTGCCACTGTTTAAACACAGCAGGTGTCACGACCCATTACTTCAATCGGGCTGCATAGGTCTCAGCAGGAACGTGGGGCCCCATTTAGGGTGGGGGCCTGATCCCAGCCAGAGCCCTGGCCCACCCCAAGACTAATGCAGCTTTGCTGTGTGGGAGCAGGACAGGAAGCCCACCTTTCGGGGCTCACCTTAGCACTGAGACTGTCACTACCAGTAGGTCTCTAAATAGAAACAGAATGAGGATTTACACCCTTGCGGAGCTGGGATATTGAGAAGATTTATCTTAGAAAATGACACTGATTGGTATTATAAGACCCAACAGGGGTAATTGTTTCAAGCATTAACCTCTCTGGGTCTCAGTTTTCTCATCTGTAAAATGAGGAATCATACCGGATGACCTCGAGTCATAAAATCCTACCCATCTAATTGATTCCATGACAGCTCCTAAGGGAACGATCAAAGCAAATTAGGGAGAATACAGCTGTATATTCAAAGGGAAAGAGCAGAGAGAAATCAAGAGAAAGGAAAATAGCTCCCTGTTGTTTGGGAAGAGGCCAGCACAGTTTCATGTTCATTTCTTTCCCTCCTTCATTCTTCTCCTGCCAGCAGGTGCTGCCGGGGTTGAAAAAATATGTTATCAGAGTGGGCTAGAGGAGGCAGAAATGCTTTCCAAGGAAGTGGTAATTAGGATTGGGGGCCTTAAAGAAAGAGAAGGTTTTGGTAAATGGAGATGACGGTGGACTGGCATGCCCGGCAGGGAGGGACAAACACTGTGATTTGATTGTGATGCTTGGAATCAGTCTCATGGCTCCATAGTTCACTCATCAGTGAAAAAAATAGTTACTGAATGCCAACTTTATGTCAGGCGTTCCATTAGCCACTGGGGAGACAGCAATATGAAGCTTATAATCCAGTGAGGGAAACAGAAATTAGACAAATGGTTATTAAAATAACTAAATAATTACAATCGCACTAAGTGCTGGGAAGGACAAGTACAGGGTGCCAAGAGAGGAGGTGCACCTGATTTACAGAGGAGTGTCAGGGAAGACCCTCCAAGCTAAGAGGGGATGGATGGATAGGGGTTAGCCAGGAGAAGTGTGTCTGCTGGGGGCAGAGAGGGGCAGAGCATCCAGGCTCAGGAACAGTGAGTGCAAAGGCCCTGTGGTGGGCAAAGTGGCCTGGGGCCATTGAGGAATGCAGCCTGTGCAACAGAAGAGTCATCAAAAGCTGCAGGTGGCAGGAATAAGACTGAGGGGAAAGTGAGTCCGGTTGAGAACTCTGAATTTCATCCTGAGGGTAACCAGAAGTCACTGGTGAGTTTTAGGGAGGAAAAATACAGGTGATCAGAGCTGAGTTTTTAAAAGATTTCTCTGATGTAAAGACCGGGTTGGAGGGCAGCTTGAATGCATGGGTGGGACAACTGGATTTCGCCATAGTGGTCCAGGCAAGAGACGATGGTGGGTTGGACCAGACCGGTGGAGAACAGAAAGATATTTTGGGGTAGAATCTCTAGGTTCTCACTGAGCCAAGTGGGCAGGGAGTGGGAAGAGAAGATAGAGGATAGAGAAGATAGAGAGAGACTGGTTTGACAAAATCCAAGGGGCCATGTGTCCCCTTAACACTCTTTCATGCATCATTCCTGCCTCCCCAACCAGGCTGCGAGCTACCCTGTGACCCAGGCACACCATTTCCCAGGTCGGTAAAAAAGGGGAGTTTTACCCATGCTGGATATACCACCCCGTAGAAACTCAGGACCCAATTTCTTTTACTCAAGACCTGTGCTGGATCCAGTCCCTGTGACCTGCTCTCACTGCCCGTCCCAAGGTGCATTTCCTAAAGGTCTCCATTCAGGGGTAGCTTCTTAGCCTCCACTTTCAGGTGTTGGACACACTGCCTCCTGTGTTCCTTTCTGTAATTATCTCCTCCCATTAAAACAACAACAAAACACCATGATTTGCTTATCAGATTGGCAAAAAATTTAAAAATTGGAATATCAAGTCTTGGTAAGAATTTGGAGAAAAGGGCACTCCCAAGCGTACTGGTGGCAGGGTGACTGGTGAAATGTTTTAGAAGTCAAATCAATAGTTTCTCTCATCATTTAAAATGTTGGCCACAACTCAAATAAGTTGGGGGAAAAGGTGAAGCATTTTTAAAAATTGTTGTGGTAGGTAGCCATCTGGGAAAAAACATAACTTTGCATCCATACCTCATATCTTACTCCAGAATAAATTCCCAGTGAATCAAAGATTTAAACATTAAAAATAAAACCATAAAAACACTAAAAGAAACCATGGAGACAATTTAAATATACTAATTATGACATGAAACTCAGAAGCCATATGAACGGACTGATCAATTCAGCTCTGTACAATTTTTTTTTAATTGGCATGGCAGAAATGGTCCTAAGTCAAATCAAAAGAAAACATGCTGGGAAAAAACTATTTGTAACTTATTACAGATAAAGTATTAATTTCCCCTAATATATAAAGAAAATCTATACATCAGTAATTAAATAGAAAAATGAGCAAAGGTTAATAACAAGCTATTCACTAAAAAAGATACAGATATGCTTGTAAACATAGGAAAAGATGCTAAACCTCACTCATTATAACCAAAATGGTAATTAGCCACGTGGTGATACTTTTTTGGGGGGAGTCAGACAAAAGATCGATAGCACACAGTGTTGGAGAGGGAGTGGGAGATAAGCCTTCTGACACATAGCTGGATGAAGGGCAAATTGGTACAATCTCTGGAAATTTTGGATTTATTTATCAGAATTACCACTGCATATGCCCTTTGACCCAGCAATTCCACTTCTAGGATCGACACTCAGTTTGATGCTGATCTGACTGTAGACCTCCCTTCTTGGAGTTCTCAGCTGGACTCTAACATGGCACCTAAGAGGCTATGTTAATGTCCATCAACTAGTGAACTCATAAGCAGTATGAGTAGCCAGTGATAATATGAAAATAGGGTGTAGTCATACAACGGAATACTATTCGGGAATAAAAGAGAAGGAAATACTGCTACACACAACCACATGAATGAACCTCTAAAACATGATGCTGATGAAAGAAGCCAGACACAAAAGACCACATATGGTATGATTCCATATATATGAAATGTCCAGAAAAGGCAAATCTGTAAACAGGAAAGTCTTAGTGTTTCCCTGGGACCAAGGATGGGAATGGGGAGTGACTACAAATGGGCATGAGGAATCTTTTTCGGGGTGACAGAAATGTTCTAAAATGGGACTGTGGTGACCATTACACAACTCTGTAAACTTACTAAAAATCATTGAATTGTACATTTAAAAGGAGTAAATTTTATGACAAGTAACTAATATCTCAACATAGCTTTTTTAAAAAAAAAATAAACTTGTTATCTGACCCTGCCTACACCTCAACACCCCAACCACCCTAACAGTGGTCTCTATTATCTGCAAATAGTATGCCTGTAGCAACTTCATGTCCCAATTTGTCACCACAGTTTGCCATTTCTTCCAGAACAATGTTCCTTCTATCTGGTCTCTCTCTTGAATTCCCATGGCCATGTGCTAGGGCTGGCATTACTCAAGCCTGGACTAATGCCGTGGCTTGCTGTTTAGTCAGAAAGTAATGACAACAGATCAGGCAAGGGATGGCCATGGCTCAAACCAAGGCCATATCCTCTCACGTCTGGACACAGAGATCATGTCCATTTCTGCCTCTTGATGTTGTTGCTGATGTTCTGACTGACCCCAATGCCTTTCTTCCACCCTCTCCTCATCCCATCTTAACTCCTCCAAGACACAGAACCAGAGAATAATGATCTGGCTGGAAGCCACTATAGGTCGCGTTGACCAAGACTTTTTGTTGACAAATGGGCCCACTGAGGCCCAGAGATATCCAATAGTGGGCCCCAAAGTCAGGCAGC
Source organism: Tapirus indicus (assembly GCA_031878705.1). Classification (NCBI taxonomy): domain Eukaryota; kingdom Metazoa; phylum Chordata; class Mammalia; order Perissodactyla; family Tapiridae; genus Tapirus; species Tapirus indicus. The sequence continues at coordinate 17,046,677 of CM062920.1, forward strand.
AGATGGGTGGCAAAGCCCAGCTCTCTTTTCTGCTCCCTCCTTTCAGGGGGCTCAGGTCTTATTTCATCATACCTTTCCAGCTTATATTCAGCTACCATTTTTCCAAATGCTTAAAGCATGATTGAGCTTATTCCACACAATTTAGCATTTGATAATACACTGTTTTGAACTATTCATTAATTGCTTCACGTGTGTGACTTTGGTTTCCTCTACCAGGCTGTGAGCTCCTTGAGGACAGGGAATTATGTTTTGACTAATTCATTAGTTCATTTCAACAAGCAAAATAATTCCACGCATTTGGCTTTGCAACACTGGTATTACACAATGGCATTTTTACTCAGTAATGTCTGGGACCTGTGAAATCCATAGGTTTCTCAGGGCTCCACCCTCACTCCCTTCTCCTCTCACTTTTTATCCTGGGAGATCTCATCCATACACAAGGCTCAGCCATCATGGGGTTCATCACTGACCTGTCCCCAACACCCTAGACTTATTTATCCAGCTGCCTGCTGGATGCCTCCCAATGATCACTTGGAAGGGGACTCACTGCCTTGTTCTCTGCAATCCTGCTACAGTCTCACACATCCGTCTCCCCCGGGGACTTGCCCCTAGAGTCTGGACTGTGCTGGGGACCTCTTCACATTCCCAGTGCCCAGTCCTTAATAAATACTGGCAGACTGAGGGAATGAACAAGGCCTCCTTCTCTGCCTCCTCAGCCCCTGGTCCTTTGCTGGGGACTGACTGCAGGTGCCACCAGCCTAACGTGTCCCTGGGAGAAGAAGAAACAAAGTGGCCTTGCACAACCAGCAGAATATTAAGAGTCTTTTAAAAGGGCACTATTATTGATGCAAATGGACCACCTGTCCTTGAGATAAGCATAATAAAAACAACAATGACACCCATTAGAAAGTACTTGTTCAGGCTTTCAGATCCTGACTTTGATGTATGAGAAAGACCTTGAGGTTCCTCCAAGATCTAGGTTTGTTAGACTCGCTTGTTGGAAGTCAGAGCTTGCGGGTCTGTTGCTGTGGAGACCCCCGAGTGCCTGCTGACATTTGGACAGTGCATGCTGACTATTTGCAGTCTGGCTGATTGTGTGTGTGTGTGTATGTGTGTCCGTGTGTGAAACCTGCTGTTCCACTTCAATACCATTGCCATGAACTCTATCCACCAGCCCACCTACACTGCCTTCTAGCACAACCTTCAGAGACTCTAACATTCTTTATCCTCCAAGGGTGGATTTGGATTTCAGTAACTGCCAAAGGTCATTTGGAGCCAAATCTGATGAGCCAGATGGATGAGCAAGCTAAGAAATTATATTTCTTGGTCAAAAATGAAGAGTCACTATACACTGAAGTTAAGAAGAGTGTGCTGACTCCACTCTATGCCTCTGAAGGCAGTTCCAAGTGTGGAGGTCTGGAAAGATTTGAGATAGGTGGCCCTTCCCTGGGGCCCCGCTGCAAGCTCACAGGAGGACCTTGCCCCTCCCAGAATGCCCAACGGCTACCATGATGCTGCACCACAGTAACCACCACAAATAAGCCATTTCCACAGGGACCGTCCAAGAAGGGGCACTTCCTCTGGGCACTCCTATTTGAGATGAGGATAGAAATGATTGAAACTGGCTTTTTGGCCTCTGTTAGCCTAACAAGAGGCTATGCTGATTTGTTTCAGACACAGCTCATTTAATTAATTTTTTTAAATAAAGAATTGAGCATCTACTACTTCCCCCAAGCAGTGTTCTAGGTGTTGGTGACACAGCAGTGACTAAGAGACAAAGTCCCTGCCCCCATGGGCCTTGTATTCTGATGGAGTGAACTAGAGGATGAACAAGCAAACAAATGAATACCATCAAGTCCAATAGTGTTAAATACTATTGAGAAGCAGGTGAGGGGATAGTGAGTGACAGCTGGCAGTGGGTCGTCAGGGAAGGTCTCCTCTTGGGCAGAGATCTGAATGACATGCAGGATGCACCAGCCTGGAGGGCCCATGAGCAGGGAACTCTCTGGAGCAAGAGTGTGCCTGCCACGTTGTCAAGAAAGCCAGGAGGCCAGGGTGACTGCCAAATTGCACAGGGCAAGGGGAAAGTGGGAGGAGGAGAAGCAGGAGAGGTTGCCAAGGGCAGGCAGCCCCACCTCTGCCAGTTACAGCTCTGAGACCATGGACAACTTTCTGAGCTTTTATTTCCTCATCTGGAAAATACCATTTACCCTGCCGGGTGTCATGAGGACTGGAATATCATATAAGTAACTCATCCAGCACTGTGCTTGCACATAACTACCATTCACTAAGTACCAATTATTGTCATTACTCTCCTCATCAGCAGCATCATTGTTACATTAACCTCAGGACCCACCTCTGGCTGACGCACCAGAATGTGAAAATCATCTCCTCTATCTTAGGTAAATACGTCATCCCGCCCTTTGGTCAGCAAAATGCAGAGACTAAAGGGCTGAACTCTGTCTCCTTACAGACCCAGAGGACAGCCAGCAGCCCCGTCCCCTGCCCCTCCCGGAATCTCCAGGGCTTCCTCTGGGCAGGCTTCTGCATGGGCTCCCTTCCCAACCAGGCCATCCCTGGGCCACTATCTACCACTAGCTCAGACACCAAGGAGACGAAAACTGGACACAGCTCACGGGCGTTGGTCCCACTGAGTGCCTGTATTTGGGCACAAATTGCTGTTGTAGGAACCCTCTATTTTGCAGCCACAGCTACCGTGTCTGGGGAACCATAACTTCCCTGGCACTGCCCAATCAGAGGAAACCCAAAAGCCACTTTCAGGTCCCCAGATAGAGATGGCTGCCTCTCTGAACAAGAAGCCCAGTGAGGCCCGGGCAGCACAGAACATCACAGAGCCCACAGGAGGCCAGAGAGTCCTCAGGGCAGCAGATTGCTCTGGCTGGGCTGGAGCCACCACCACCAGTTGGCCTGGACCCCAAGGACGCAGCTCCTGTGTGGACAGTAAACTAAGCCTGAAAGAGCTTGGATATTAGACAAGCTAGAGAGCTAATTAAAATGTAAAATGTGGTCCGTGGGGCATAAATTCCTACAAGCCCGGAGGGATCTACCATTTAGTACACCAACCAACCAAGGCAGCCATTTACTCAATGGCTCCCCTGAGGGCTGTGAGCACCAGCTCACCTCCCAATATGCTTAATTTACCTCCCAAATGTGCTGGGCTGAGAGGACAGGAATGGCCCCCATTCATAACTGGGGCCCCAGGTAGGGTGCCAAAGAGCTGGGCTGCTGACTCGGGGCAGGCCACTGCTGCTGAAAGCCCAGAGCCTTGAAAGGGGACCACACCGCAGGGACGCAAAGCACTGACTCCCCTAAACTATTCACTTACTCCCTGGGATGCATCAGAGCCTGGGAAGAGGCGTGAGGACACAGTTAGAATATGGAAAACACTCGTTGTTTCCCAGTGCAGTCTCGAAGAGTCTCCACAAAATCCTTTCGGAAACTTCAATGGTGGAAAAAGGCAAGAAACACTATATTGAGGTAGGAGTGGGAGAAAGGGCCCCAAGCAGAATACATCCAGATTGCTGGGAAGGAGATTTTTGTGTTTACCAAAAAATGGTTGGGAGTAAGAAGTACTGCTGTCACCCTGCCTAACCCTGAACCTTGAGGTGACCCCTGGCTTAGCAGAGGAGTTCAATTCACAGACTCTCGAGTCGGCCAGACCTGGCTGTGTGACCACAGGCAAGTCTTTATACCTCTCTGAGCCTCAGTTTCCTCCTCTAACACAGGGATACTAATGGTACCTACCTCACGAGATGGTTGTGAGGATTAAATGTGATAACGCATGTAAAGTACTTAAACATGAGTAAGAGAGACACCCCGTCCCCTGCCCTCCACGTAGTTAGTTAGCCTCCCTCCAAGCACAGGGCAGTTATTTGTCCTTGAAAGTCTGGGCTTTCTCTCCATGATGTACATGATCTACGACTCTCTCCTGCTGTCTGGTTGTCTGCACCTGTGCATCACCTTCAGTACGTGCATGCATGTGTACATGTGCGCGTGCGTGTGCCTGTCTGTGTGTGTAGTTGGGGGTGCTGGCTGTGACCCAAGTGGGGCCTGTGTGCCCTCCCCTGGGTATGCCCACACATCAAATGCCATATGAGCACTGGTTAGCCCGGCCCACTCACTCTCCGCCAGGGTGAGCACCCTCACTGCAACGGGAGGCACACTAATAGAAGGCGAGGGCCAGCTGGGCCCAAGGTCCAGATGGCCCGCATCTCTTTGCATCCTGGCACATTTCACACCCAGGTCTCTGCCAGCATGCCAGGAGAAACACTGCAGGCTTGTGCCCGGGGAGGGGGCTCCTTGTCCACAGCCCAGGGGCCACTGTAACTTCCACCAGGCAGCAGCATTTGGTACCAGGCCCTGCCTGGAGTGGGGTCCTCAGCCATTATGACAGCTGCTGCTGCTGTTGACACTGCAACAGTGACAAATTCATCCTTCTGACAAGATCCCTTTAAATAATTCACAGAGAGGTGAGGATTAAGACACTGTTTCTCTCTGTCTCTGTTGAGATTTAAAACACCCCCAGCTGGGGTATTTAAAGAGCACATAATGGGCTGCCCCTCGAGGGTCTCCCCTCCCCCTTTCCTCCTCTTTCCTATTTCCCTAACTCATCCCCCACCCCACCAGCCAGCCCTATAACAAGGAGGCCCAGAAAATAAGAAAGGAAAAAAAGGAGGGAACCAGTGCTTGGCTGGTCACTATGGCAACGGTGGCAGGGTATTCAGCTGTCATTATCCCAGTGCCTCACACATGTGATTATCTTAAGCTGTCGATTGAATGTGGTCCTCACTGCTGCCCGACAAGGCCTTGTAGAACAAGGCAGGGGCGGGAGTTGCGGGCCTCAGGCCCCAGCTGCCTGATACTGCTCTGCCCAGACCCGGGCTCCGTTGATGAGGAGCAGAGTTACCCCTGGGAGAGACTGATGGCATTTCCCTTCAGCTCGGAGGGATCTCTGCTCAGAACACTTAGTGGAGGCTGGCCTGAACCTGGGCCACCACGCGGCGTTACCGGCTGGGGAAATGGGCTCCTTGTTCTGACTGAGCGTGGGCCAGCTGGGGCCGCCCTGGAGACAAGAAAGCAAGCCAGCGGGGAGGAAGGGGCTGGCCTTCCTAGAGGAGCTCTTGGCTTCATTCCCATTCTCAGGGGGGGAGGAAAATTCCCATTCTCAGGGTGCAAGAAAATCAAATCTGTCCTGGGAAGAGGACAACTCCCCTCTATTCTGTCTACTCCCCCCCCACCAACTGTGGGAATGCGGCCACTGTGAGTGACCCACTTCAGGGGACTTTTCCTGGGACTGAGGCTGCTGGAGCTTGGTCCTGGGAAGCCTGGAGAGGACTCTGTTCTCACTCCTCTGCCTCCTGGATTCTGCTTCAGATTGTCTCTGGGCTGAGGTTCCCATGTCCACAAACGTTCTTTGAATGCCATGATCACTGGTCACTCCCCAATGGGCACGCTCCAGGTTCTCCAATGTCCTTTTACAAAACTCAGCTCCCAGAATAAGCTCACTGTGGCCGAGGTGCTCAGGTCAGCCCAGTACACAATGGGGCCACCATCACCTATGACTTGCACCTGAATTGCTCTGAATACCACCAGCCCAGTCTGGCCTTTCCTGCACCTGCATCCTGTGGTCAGTCCCGTGAATATGTAGCCAGCCACACGCAAGTCCCCACCACCTGAGGCACTGCTCACCTGGACCACCCCTGGCTTGATGCTGCACAATGAACTGTTTGCACCTAAAGGCAAATGCAGACCGTTACCATTGACCATGGTAGTTTGAAGGCAGAGCTCTCAATCAGCAAGATGAGTTTGAATCTTGACTCCAACATCTTTCATGTTGGCTCTCCTTTGTGACAACAGAAAATGTGCTGGACATGCCTGTCTCCACCAGAGAGAGTGGGGAGTGGGACAATGCGCATGGAGATGAGAATGTGCCATGACTAGAACCCCCCATTCTATCAGCAGAGGAGCTCCTCAAATGCAGAAGGGGCTGGTTCAGCAGAACTGAAGCTGAGGCCACTGGATGAGACAAAGCAACTCTCTGCAGCCAGCTCAAGTCTGTCCCTTCCTGAATATTGGACAAGACCTGGAGGTGCGAACTCACCCACAGGCTCCTCCATCACCCCCTGGAGCCAGCCAGCCCCAGGGACCACTGTGTCCTCCTCTGGACCCCCGGCCAGACCTCACCCACTCTGGGACTGGGGCCTCCTGCTCCAGGCTCCTCCTGGACCTGCTACTCTCTGCCCCTAAACCCCATACATCACGAAGCACCTGCTCCCCCTCTCCCCATGCAGCTTGCTTTAAAAAATGACTCATGGGGTGCTTAGCACGTGCAATACTCACTGCCCTGGCTTTCACACCTACCCTTTCCCTTTGTAGAAAACTGGGAAACTTTTGCCTCTGTTCGCTCCCTGTTCTCTGGTTTCTCAACGATATATGACTCAGATCCCTTCCGCACACTCCTTCAGGGACAGAGGTACTAGAGTGAGCTTTGTGGTCAGACAGGCCCGGGGATAGTCTCAGCACAACCCCTAAGCAGCCCTGTGACTTTGGATGATCGTCCTGCGCCTCAGTGTCTGCTCTGCAAAATGGGGGAAATAGCGCCTGGCTTGCCGGGTCCTGGTGAGAATTCAGTGAGGTAACACAAGTCATGTTCAGTGCTTGGTACACAGGTGGTACTTAATTAATGCAACTAGTAGTAGCAGTAGTTATTGCTATTACTAATAATAACACTGTCATTAATAACAGGGTGCACTCTCTGATGGTATTCATGCAAGAGCCACAACCTGACGGAAACGCTAGAAGGCTGATCTTGTATCTCAGGGGGCCCTCAATCAGTTGCCACCCTGGTCCCGAGCAAGTTAAGTCCCTCCAGCAAGAGTCACTGCGACCACTGGTACTAGTCAGGGCAAGTGGTATTGACTGAGCCTTAGCGTTTACAAAGACGGTAAACAATTTAATCCTGCCAACCGCTCTGTGAATAAGATCTTACATTACCCATGTGACGGGGCAGGAACGAGCTCAGAGAAGTTAAAGAGCTTAGAGGAAAGAGGAAATGACCCAGGACATCAGATTCCAAATTCTGGGCTTGCTCCTTAAACGCCTGGAAGTACAGTGAGATTAAGGACAAATTATTCTAATACTTTTGCCCATAACCACAAAGGCCAGACTCATCCCTCCAGAGCCAGGCTCAGAGGCCCCGTCCGTCATCCGCCAACCTTGACCTTCCCTTCTTCATCTGTTTTCCTCCTGTCCGTCTTCTCCAGGCCCCTTAACCCTGTCTCACCTTCCTTCTGAGGCTCTGTCTCCCCCAGTAATATAGTTCTTTCCTTCACCAAGGCGACCCGGGTGAGGCAGCTGTGAGTTCAGGCACCTGCTGACCCACCTCGACTCCCTCCTGGTGCCCGTGTCAGGAGCCGTTCCCTTCACGGCCCTGAGAGCCTCGCCCACCTTCAACTTGAGGAGAGCTGTCCTCGGGCTCAACCACCAGTGGGAGAGAGGTGTCCAGGGTTGGGACAAGGGATGTGGCAGGGGGACTGCCTTCCTGGGGAAGGCTTTAGAGAAGAGGAAACACACCTGTCTGTCCAGGCAGATGGGATGAAGCCTGCCTCCACAAGTGGAAAGGGGGCCTGGTGACCTCTCGGGCTCACTCCCAGAGGCTGCGCACAGAACCGTCTCCTGCTCTGCTGACGAATGGGTCTGTGAGCCATTTCCAAGAGCAAGAAAAATCTGCCAGACAGTAAGGTTCTGGTGAACCCCCACAACTCCCAAAGTTCTTTAATACAGCGAGCTGGAGAACCATCTCTCCCTCAGTCAATCTCTTCCTCTCCACCCATACCTCCCCCATATACATACACACAGTCATACACAATGTATTTCTGCAACCGATGTAATAATTAATACTCTGTTCAATGACACTGGCCACCTGTAACCTTCTATTCACCTCTCCGTTAAAGGCACATGCATGCCCAGGACAAAGATCTTGTACAAAGGCCCCGTGAGAGAGCAACCACAAACCAGGCAGCACAGTGCCGTTGCTGCTCATCTGGCCCACCTCCGCCCCCCTGGGGATCCACCCAGCCCCAGCCAACCCACTCCGCAGCCGTCACACTCTTCCCAGGGCAGTGTCTGAACTTCACAGGCCGCCTCCCATCTCCACAGGGCCCACCTCCATGGCTGTCGGCCTCAGCCCCCTATGCCTTCATCTATCACTGTCTCCATCAGGCAGGTGATTTTAAACTTCCATTCCTAAAAGACACGTATTATATAAAAAAATGTTTTAAGTGCCTCGGGGTGTTTTGTTCCTCATTGCTTCATAAAAGTGACATTAATAGCCAGGGAAGAGCACTGCTGAGTGCAATTACAGAGGATGTTTCAGGTATGAAAGCTGTTTTGAGCCTGCTAATGTTTCCTAATTACAGGCCTTTTGGTATCGAGAGAAAAAGATAAAGAGTGGGTGGGAGGCTCAGGGTGGGAGCTCTGACTTCTCCCAGTGGTTCCCCTGAAAAGGGCAGGGGAGGGGAGGGGAGGGGCAAGGGAGCAGGGAGGTCAGAGGCCCACCTGCTGGGAGGCAGGGCCTCTCTCAGCTGAGAAAGCCAAACTAATTCCTGGATAACAGCTCAGGAAAAGGATACCACCCACGTCTTGCGTTGAGAGAAAACCTTTATAAACTGAGCTGAATTCGAGGAGCCCACAGCGACTCAGCCCAGGAGTTCCTTCTGGAGCTACACTCTGAAGATACCACAGTGGGCAGCATTTCATTGAGAAAGAAGGTACAGCATGGCTGTCAGCAGGAGATCAGCCTGCAGGAGGCTAAATGTCAGCTCTGGCACTTTCGAGCCATGTGACCATATGTAATTTAACAGCTGCTCTGAGCCTTAGTTTCCTCATCTGTAAAATGGGTGGCGCTGTTGTGAGGATTAATGCACACGTGGCTGTAAAGCACTTAGGTCCTATGATAGAGTGGTAGATTTTTTTTCCTACCTAGCATCTATTCATCTTTCTGTACCTATAGTCCAATTCCTCCTGAGGAATTACTCCCTCCCGCCCTTCAGACCCTGAGATTCTGGTAGGCTCCGCACACCACAGAGGTGGAGCACAGGACCTGGGAGTACCAACCAGCACTCTGCTTTTCCTGGCAGCAGGGACTGGTTCAGGGCAGGCATGGGATTCAAGCCGATCCAGTCAGGCCCATTCAGAGCTAATTCCAGGGCTTCTGCTGGGGGGCCAGGAGGAAGTGCCTGTTCTTCCCCAAGGGTTATGGATGAAGGAGGTTGTAGGGGCTGCAGCTGCTACAAACTTATGACCAAGAGGAGGCCCAGCACCAAACCAACACCATGGGAGTAGAGAGAGGAGAAATGGGATGGGAAGAGAGAGAAAGAAGAGTGGGGGGTAGAGAGGGAGATGGATCCTACAGATCTGGACCAGCCCACACATGAAGCCACATCAGCCCCTGGACCATTCAGTCACATGAGCCATGACACTTCCTTTAAGAGTGCATTGTGCTTTTCTGTCACTAGCCACCAGACAGCCCAAATGATACAAAAGTGTACTTCCAGTAATCAGAGACCAGGTCAAATGCTCCCAACCCCCATGCGGTGGACCAGTCTGAGAAAGGATGACCAAACCCGCCCACCTTTGCCTACCTGCCCCTGCCATGGCCTAAAATTCAAATATGGAAAACTTCATTCACAAAATCATTTTGCCCAGAGCTAAATTTCTCTTGGATTTGCCTAATTTAGCTCAGGCTTTCTGTCTTAATTAGCATGATTGAGTCATCAAAGGAAGAAAAGGGAAAATTCAGCCCTCCAGAGGGTTAGTATGATGCTAATACTTCCTGAGTGTTTACCGAGGAAAACTTTTTGCTGCCATTGTTTCCTATAGGACACAGTTACCATCCTTACACCATCTAGCAGAGGAGGAAGCTGGGGCAGAAAGAGCCTAAATGATGGACCAAAGACTACACAGCCCAGGGAACTGCAGAGCTGGACTGCACAGCCGGTTTATCTGATGCCAAGGCCTGGGGTCTACAATGCTACTCCATAAACTTCCCACCCATCAGACCAGATAAATTTCAATTGATTTTTCTTGGCCTTGGAATGAATGGGGTGTTAATGGAGTAGATTTCATCCCTGAGTGTGCTTTCCTTATTCCCACGATGTGGGCAGCTGGCAAGGGTGCCTGAAGGATCTGACAGACACGGGGAGAGGAGGCAGCCAAGGACTGCCAAGTGGCCAGGATGATCTACACGTGGACAACTAGTAGTGGCTGTGTGGTAAGGCCCCAGTGTGCCTGCTCTCATGGATGTCCCTCCGGTATCAGGAGTTAATTTACCAGACACAGACATTCAAATGCATGTTGTTCCCTTCACAGTGGCCTCCTCTGGAAGTGCTCTACTTAGTTCAATAATCCTGCCATCATTTAAAATATTTCCAGAACTCTAGGAACTGCCTACAGAAGCACAAGGTGAAATCAGCTCATTTAACTTCATACACACAAACACACACGTACACATATATATAGACACACATATACACATACATATACATACCTGTATACATATATACATATATATGGACACACATACCCATGCATACACACATATAGGTACAGACACATATATATACACACACATATACACATATATATGCAGATATATATACAGATGCACATATATATATACACACATACACACGTGCACACACACACATGGAGTATAGGCATGCATACACCCAGCTTGCTCATCCTGAAGGCTCATCAGGTTGGCCTCTGGACTCCAGATTTCTTTTTCTTTCCTCTAGCAAATCCCCCTTCCCATAATTTAATATTGGCAGATTTGCCAATATTAAAGTAGTCAACAGAGTATGTCACAGGCCGTGAAAGTGGTTCCAAAGGGCAGCACAGATGGAGGTGGAGTCTGGAAGCCCACGGACTGCTCTTGGAAGATAAGAATGGGTAGACATTTACACACAGGCCACACGTCCCACAGACACAGAAACCTACACACACAGAGGCCATTGGCAGCCCAGGTGCAAACAGTCAGTGAGCCCTGGCAAAACTCTTGGAAAGTTAAAGAACTTTGGGCTTGGATTTCCAATAAGCAAGCTGAATAAGCCTCACTATCAGAAGGACCTAGGCTTGCCTTTCCAATCCATCACAGCCTGCTTCTGAAAGTAACTGGGGCCTTCTGGTGGGAGTCCTGGTCTCCTCCATCACGCTGATCTCAGGAGAGGTGGCTCCATTTGCGTCACTAATTATTCTCTTTAAAAAGATATTGACAACCAAGTGGGCATTGAGAGACCTACAACAAACATTTTATTGGGCTACAATAAACCTAAATTGAGCATCTCCTAAATTCAGGACCCTGGGTTGGAGATGCAGAGAAGTAAGAATGGTCTGATCCTTCCTCATTTATTCAGCCAACAAACATTCATTAGAGCCTGTGCCCTGCTGGGCCAGTGCTAGGCTCTGGGGACACAGAAATGAAGCCACTCCATCCTCTGGCCAGTGGGAGAGCCCACACATCAAGACATGTTTAGCTCACAGAGTGACGGACAGTATGTTAGAAGTTGGCACCAAGCCCTCCGGGCTTTAGGGAGAGGGCATCCATCGGAGCCTTGAGGGGAGGAGCATCCAGATGGGCTCCTCAGGGGATGAGAGCAGAGCTGACAGTGATGCAGGGAGAGTCAGGGAAAAGGAAAAGAGCAGAGAAGGCCAAGCAGCATCTGGAAACTGGGATGGACTGTTCAGAGGGGACCGTGCAACCATAAAGACCACCGCTTACTGAGCACTGCCCCTGGCTGGCACGGCACCAAGTGTTTACCACAGGACCTCTCAACTCCTCACTGCCCAGAGGTCCTGAAACCTGAAGGTCAGGGAAACTTTCGGGGCAGGACTGGAAGGATCTGAGAGAGGTAACTGAAACCAGCCCAAGCGAGGGGTCACCAGGGACACCACTGAGGGTCCCCAGTACAACCTTTGGTGGGAGTTCAGCCCGTCCTTGGCATTCGTTACTTGATAAATGCATTTGTGACTTTCTCCCTCTGCTCACCAGGTAGCCTCTGATTCAGGTTAAACCTAAAAGCTTTAAATTAAACCGCAATTAGATTATAAAGCAACATTTTGCATTTGAGAATAAATACTTTCTGTTTTTGACATGTAATATTATGATCTACTTTCTAGCAATAAAATTGAAAACAATTTGTGGGCTATGTGTGGGTGGGCAGTCCAACTCCTTCCCATATCTGGCAGTTCTCATGCACAGCAGCAAAGACACCCAGTGAGCCCTATAAAAGCAAGAGTCCCTTAGCCTCTCTCTGGGGAGCCCAGCTTACAGGCCACATGCTGTGGAAAGGGTACATTGCAATGCCAGCAGAATTAAGGTGCCTCTTCTGGTGGAGGCAAACCAGTTCCCTGCGGACCCCTAGGTTTCCAGAACAATGCCCACCCACCCTTCTCCATCTTAAGCACACAGGCATGGTATCCTGACTGCAGAGAGACAATCTGGGCTGGGGAGGACACATCTCCTCCCCACGGAGTCCCAGGAAGATGTGGACCACCCCACTCAGCCTCCTAAGCTTCTCAAATGCCCAACACTGGCCCCACTCCCAGGACCTCGTCATCACCCAGAAGTACTCTGCGTGTCTTCAATCCAAGCGCTTCTCAAGGCTGAGGCCTCTGGTCCTCCCCCAGTCACACTGATACCTCCCTCTGGACCCTTGTACTTTGTCATAATGGTCGGTCCCTCCTGGCTTCACTATTCTTGTCAGGCAGATGCCATGATACAAGATGCAATCTCCTCCCCCCCGCCCCCGGCCAACGTCCTCAGCTCCTTATCAGGTCTTTACCCCTCCGGGCCCACCATTCTTGTACAACCACACCTCCGGATGACCGCACCTCTACACCTCCTCCAGGGATGGTCAGACAGCAGAAGGAGGCCTGCAGAGCAGGGCAGTCGCAAATGCACAGCCTACACTCTTGCCATAACTGGGCCCTTACTCCCAGCCATATCCCTTCTGGGCATGCCAGCCTCTCTCCAACAGTGGCAGTTACTTCAAACCTTTTCCACCCTCCTAAAACCTGCTACCCAAGACTGCCCAAGCCCCCCACTCTCTGAACCTGGCCTCAAACCCCAGAGGGAAGATAGGAAGTTGAAAGAATTTTCTATCTTACGGCCTCTGTCACCAAACCTAAGTACCCCTATCTCTCTGTAGGCACCTTATCTCTGTCCTGCCATTTCAGCAGAAAAAGAGTCCCTTCCTCTGAAAGGCCAATGCACCCACAGCCCCCCTGTTCCCTCCGTCTCTCATGCTCTGTCTTCCCTCCTGTTCACAAACCGCTGTCTCCATTTCCCCACCTCCCACTGACCCTTCAACTCTCTGCTTTCTGGCTTCCTACTCTTGTCCCCTCTGAAACCCTTCACACAGGTCACCAGTAGGGTCCCTGTAACCAAATCCAGTGGAGACATTCAACGCCCAGCATTTGCCACTTGAGTCCCCTCTTCTTCCTTGACACACTCTTCCCTTGGCTTCCATGAGAGGACCACCTCTTGGTTTTCTCCTGCCTCCTGGATCACTCCTTCTCAGTGCCCTTTGCAGGCTCCTCTTTCTCTATTTGACACTTCAATGCAGTTGCCCGTCCAAAGCTCTCACCTCTTCTCCCTCCAGACACTCTCCCCGGGAGACTGCAGCCACACCCCGGGCTCCCTCCCACCATGCTGATGTGGGGCTGCCTTCTGATTCCATTGCCCATAGTCAAATGCTGACAGTGCCTCTCCCTGTGGGTGCCCCTGAGGTACTTCAAACTCAACAGGCCCAATACTGAACTCAGCCTCTTCCCACCCGTGCGTACTCCTCCTCCTGCGTCCTCATCTCCAAGAATGGCACCATCAGCCACCCATTTGTCCAGGTCAGAGACTTTCAACAGGTATACATTGAGTCAGCTAGTGAATGAGGTGCCAGTTCTAATGGTGAACAAATAGGCAGAGTCCTGGCCACCTTGGAGGTGACAGTATGGCCATGGGTGGGGAGGTAGGGATAGAAATTAATCCAACACTAACACAGAGATGTAAAATTTGCAACTGTGCAAAGTGCTATTGAGAAAAGTTCCCTGGCCCCTAGAGGACCTGTGATGGGGACCCTACGTGGTTGAGGTGCAGCAAAGGTGTCCCTGAAGATGGGCCCAGCGAGCCGAGGCCTGAAGATGATACAGGAGAAGTCAAGAACTGCTCTGGGTTCTGGTCTTTACAACGTGTTAAGATGGAGCCCACCTGTGTGGGGGGAAGGAGAGGAGGGTGAGTTCTGCTCAGGCCACCCTCAGACTGGATGCCCGTGAACATCCAGTGAAAGACATGGCCGTCGGATCTGTGAGCCTGGGCTCAGGACACAAACTGGGGAGCCACTGGTGTGTTCAACATCCAGGATGAGAGCAGAGGGAGAAGGGCAGAGGGTTAGAAGCATAGACCTAGATCCTCCCTTCCCCCCAAGCCAAAGGACAGCCTGCCCATCCCGCTGGTGGCTATAAAGCAGACAGGCTCTGAGGCTGCTCAGGGCACCAAAAGAAGAGTCGTCTGGCTGTTTGTCCCCATGAGAAGAGCGTCTGGGAAAGGCCGCTGAGCCTTGGCTGGTAACCAGTGGGAGGGTGAGCAGAGAGCAGCCCAGCCAGCTGCTGTCTCTAAAGGGCATCACTTGACTTTGAATGTTTCCCTAAAGGACAATCTTCCTTGGAAAGGAGATCAGAAGTTTAAAGAAGACAGGTGGTGTGTACAAAAATCAAGGGAAAAATTAACCATAAATCACATCACATCGATGCCTTGTGAAAACAGACAAGCCTTCAAACAACCACGTAATTTGTAAAAGAGCGACAAGTTCTTAATATCCAGGCAACCTGAAGGGCTGCACCTACGTCTGCTTTGCCTAAAGCCCCCAATAGGAGTGGGAAGGGCACCCTGGTCACCCACAGTGCTCCCAGCAGGATGTGCACTTCGTCAGAGTGGGCAGCGTTTGCCCCCAGCCCCTGCTCTGGAAACACCAGCTGGTCCTAGACCTTGTCCTCTTGCCCCAAGGACGATGCTTGAGCCTGGGGCAGTGCGTTTCTGCAACTGCTCAGATGGCGAAAGTGAGAGCCCTGGGAGAATGCACAGGGGAGATCAGGCTGCCCTGCGACCTGAATGGCCCAATTAGCATCATCCCCAAGGCAGAGCGGGCCCATTAGGACTGTGGTGATGTGCACCACAGGGTGCAGTGCGGCACCAGGATACCAAAGGCAGGGAAGGAGAGAAGGGGTGTGGGGCAGATGAGGAAGCCTAGGGCCACCCTGCCGCCACCAACCTCACTCCCTTGCTAGGACATAGAGCCCAGGCACTCCTCCTGCCCTCTCCCTTGTGAATAAGCCCGGCAGCTAGCCAGTCATCCAAACCAGGGACTTGAACCTCATCTCCACCTCCTCCCTCTCCCTATCCCTCCCCCGACAGTCCATCCAGTGCCAAATGCTGCCAAAGCTTCCTCCTTAGCTTCACTCAAACTGTCCTCCGAGTACCCATTTTAATTTCACTCTTCTGACCCACCCAAGACAGCTGAAAGAGCCTCTTAAATACTTTTCTCTCAACTGCTCCCCATGATGCTGTCAGCAAAGGTGACTGTTTTATTCTCCTGCCCAGGATCTACCCATCGCCTACAGGATAAAATCCAAAGTGCTCACTCAGCGTGGCAGCCTCAGTCCTTCACCATGTGCCACATTCTGTCTATACCCCAGCCCCATCTCAGCACTGTCCGCATCCCGCCATGGTCCAGACACAGACTCTTCTCTCATATGTCCTTTCATGACCCCCATGCCTTCACGCCAGCTATTCCTCCTCCTTGGAATATCTTTCCAGACTCCCCATTCACCTCCTGTCAAACTCCTACTCACTCTCCAAAACCCAGCTTGCATGCACCTTCTCTGTAAAGGCTTCTGGTCTCCTTCTGAAGTTTCTTACTCCCAGCTCTGTGCCCACACCTGCCTGTTGGTCTCTCCACGGCCACAAAGGAGAGATGTACTTCAGCCTATTCACAAACATGGTGGATCCAAAGGAGACCGTGAGCTCCTCGAGGCTGTTCCATCTTTGTAGCTACAGGGTCTGGCCGGGTGTGTGAACACTGAACAAATGAATCAGGAGCATCTCTCTAAGGCAACGCCAGGTGAGAGAGACCTCAGCCCTTCTGACTCCAGCCCCTCCTCCACGCCCCTGCCCCTCTGCAGCCCCATGGGCATCGTGGATCTCTGCTCTGCCCCAGAGCCACTGGCCTGAGTGCCCCGCTACTGGCAGCCACTGCCCCCATTCCCACACAGGCACAGCCCCGGTCACCTACTGGCCAGCTCCCTGAAGGACTGTGTCAAGAGATGGTCTGCATCACCACAGCACCGAGCAGCTCAGGTCCGAGACCCCTGCCGCTGCCCCTCTGTGGACAGGCAGCAGATGCAGCCATTCACACCCATGTATTCCACCTCTCGAAGGTGCTGCTCCCCCAGCCGTCCTTGGGCCCAGGACCACACAGCAGGATTGAAGGACGGATGGTCCAACACTCACCCCTGATGCGGGATTGGCTGTCCAGCCCAACTCTGCGGTAGCTGTCCTGGTGTCCATCAAAGTTTCTGCAAATCAAGAAGAGGAAAACTGATGAGTCAGAAGGATTACTGGACAGTAGCCCTTACGTTCATGAAGTTACTTGTGGCTGTAAATAGTGCTCACAGCCTTGAGCCCTTTGCCAAACCCAAGGCTCTAGGAGGGGAAGAGGTCGGCCAGGATGACGCAGCCCATGGCAGAGCTGGATGCAGACCTTAGGTCTCCTGATCCCAAGTCCCCTGCTCCCCACCCAAAGGACCCCAAGCCACCTGTGGGGGATGAAGTCACCTGTCTAGCCACCACTTTACTCCCTGAGACGTGGCTTCCTCCCACATCACTCTACCTGGAGGCTCTTCCAGGGCCACGTTGACCCAGGAGCCAAACTTCCTTCCTTCCTCAAGCCTTCCTTGGCCACCTCTTTCTGCCCTCTTCCTCCCCACTGGGCTACTTCTGCAACCTGGTCCGTCTGCCCTCCTTTCTCCTACCACTCTCCTCTGCCCCCCTCAGGCATCCAGGTGGACACTCGGGTGATTTCCCATCAACTCCTCTGGTCCAAGACTCAGTCCTCCTGTGGGTCCCTTTGCCCCTGGGCCCAGACACTTGCCCACCCCTTCCCCAAGACTCTGATGGGGGCTCACACAGCTTTGAACACAAACACACATCTCAGATCCCAGCAGCTTGCTTCCTGGTTACCAATCCCTCTGGCCAGTGAGGGGAAACAGTCGCCCTGACTCGGCTCTGAGCTCCCGGGAGCCAGCAGGGCGGCCACCGTACACACAGCAAGATCGTCAGGCACCAGGTAGTGATCACAGAGTTGATGTTTATTATAACAGTCTTCTGGCAGATAGCAGGAAGTGTCCTGAGAACAGGGCACCTTTTTCTTTCCTCTTTTTTTCTCTTCAGTCTATTACTGACCGCCGTCGGCCCCCACCTCTCAGTGGAAACTGCTCCCCGAGGCTGTTCATGAGCTCCTGATCAGCAAACCCAAAAGTCTCTTTTTTTTAACAGTTTTATTAAAGTAGAAATGACACACAATAAACTGCACACAATTAAGGTATTCAATTTGATAAGTTTTAACATATATTTACACCCGTGAAACTATCACCACAATCAGGATAACCAACATGTCCATCATTCCCAGAAGTTTCCTTGTCCCTTTGTAAAACCCCCTTCCCTCTTGCCCCTCCCCCACTCTGTCACTGTCCCCAGGCAATGACTGATATGCTTTCTGTCACCATAGATTAATTAGCACTTTCTAGAATTTTGTGTAAATGGAATCATATAGTATATACTGTTTTTAATCTGGCTTCTTTCATTCAGCATAATTGTTTTAAGATTCAACATGTTGTTGTGTGTCAATAGTTTATTCCTTTTTATTGCTGAGTAGTATCTCCCTGTATGGATGTACCCGTTTGTCTACCCATTCACCTGTCATTTCCAGTTTTTGGCTATGTCATAAGAGTGTACGAGAATTCCAGTTCCTCCACACCCTCACCAACACTTAGCGTGGTCAGTCATTTTTAATTTGGGACAAATTAATAGGTATGTAGTGGCATCTCTCTGTGATTTTAATTTTCATTCCTTAATGACGAATGATGTTCAGCATCTTTCCACATGCTTATTTGCCATCTGTTTATCTTTTTTAGTGACGTGTCTGTTCAAATATTTGTCATTTTTAAATCGGGTTGTTTGTTTTCTTATTACTGAGTTTGGAAAGTTCTTATAAATTCTGGAAACAAGTCCTTTATCAGATATGTGCTCTGCAAATATTTTCTCACACTCTGTAGCTTGTCTTTTCATTCTATTACCAGTGTCTTTCAAAAAGCAGAAGTTTTAAATTTTGATGAAGTCCAATTTATCAGATTTCTTCTATGGTTTGATATCATATCAGAGAAATCCTTGCCTAACCAAAGGTCACAAAGATTTTTCTCCTACCTAGGTCTATGATCTATTTTGAGTTAATGTTTGCATAAGGTGGGAGGTGTGGATAAAACATACAATTGTTTTTTTCACGTGGATATCCAGTTGTTTCAGAGGGGCACCTTTTTAAAATCACACAATGGCACTGCTTATGCTGGTGGAGGTGTCTTATCCACCTGGATTCCCAGGGCATGCGTCAGAAGACCAGGCACAGCGTGTCCTGGCTGCGTAGGTGTTCAACAGACAGGGACAGGGAAATACACATGACGTGGTGTTTGGTTTTCCCTCCTCTGCTTCCTTTTTCTCCTGAACTCCCCTCCACCCCATGTGAGCAGCCATTCTGTGCTCACTGCTCCAGGCAGGAGATGGGAGATACGAATGCAGAGTTATGAAGTCTTGGGCCCCTTAGGAAATAGAAGGACTTCTGACATACACCAAAGGTTTGGGAAGAAACCCACCCTAGAGGCAGGACTGAGGGAATGAAAACAGAAGTGATAAACCAGGAGCTGTGTTGAGAAAAGGGCTTCCCTGTGCTCTCATTGCCCAGTGCTCAATCCCAGACGAGGGACGGTGGGAGTCTGTCCAGGTGCAGGGCCTCAGACATCCAGCATCCCAGCACGGTGATGAGCAGTGAATGACCCCCCATCCCCCAGGCTGACATGGCACAGACAGAGCAGAGGGAGCCTTAGGGCCTGAACAGGTCCAATGAAGGGGACCCAGGACCACCCAGTGGTGACCTGCGTGGATCATAAGCAAGGGTCAAGGAGGGTAGGGGGTGTCTCAATGGGTGCCTGTGTGGACGGGAGCTAGCAGGGCCAGTGAGGCACCTTCCTCCACAACTTGACATGATATAGCCTGCCTGGAACCTAGATTACGTGGTGGCCACCCCAGTGCAATGGGGGCTCAGATGAACACTGGGGGAGTTCAAGCAAATAAAGCAAAGCTGTATTTTCTTGCCCATTTGCATTTGGGTTTGGCTTGAGAGTCAAATCCTCTGCATATTCGAAGGAATGCAAGCACTGGAACAGACTTCTTGAGTTTGTTTTCTCCTCCGACTCTTGACAGCTGGGGAGGCCGATCTCAGCATGGAGCAACCCTCCCTCTCCCCTTCCTCTCCACTTCACAGCACTAATAATGATCGTGATGACACACCACATTTACATAATACACTTCTCAGAAGACACTCCATGAGGCTCTGTAGAAATTCATCTCCATGATTAAAATGACTCTTGCCAGGTGAGCCTAAAGCAGGAGCCACTGAACCCATTTGGCAAAGCTGGGGACTGGGGCACAGAAAGGTGTGGTGCTTTCTGCAGGGTCACACAGCTTCCCACCCTGATGCTCACAGCCTCAAATCTCAGCACGCTGCCCACCAGGCAGACCTGGGCTTCCACGGGGCTCTACTGCAGCTCTGGGTTGAGGGTGTGGGGGTCCCAGATCACAAAGCCAAGAAGCCACAAAATCCCCCAGAATAATGCATCCCCATCCCAACCTCAGGATCATACTGAAGTAGCAATGAACAGGCAGAGGACGTGGGCAGCAAGGGAAATAGAGTCTAGAATCAAATATAAGAACAAGTCTTCACTCCTAAACCTTGCAAGGACTGGTTGATTCAGTTAACCCCATTAATACAATCTAAGACTTCATAATATTCATAGTCACCTGCTCGAGGGCTGTAATTGAATCTGTCTCTAAATAATGTTTTCCATCCGCCCTATTGGACAGAAGTTGCAGCAAGAGGAATCCATCTCTCTGCATCCTGCCCGCCGTGGAGACGGAAGACCACAAAACCGTAAGCCATCCACTCGATGTGATTAAGGGCAGTTTTTTTTTCTGGCACTGAGAGCTCCTGATTATGGCATTACACTCTGGTGGGGGCTGAATGCAAGTGATTTGAGGAGGTTTACATCTCCCTGGAGAGAAAGAGAGCACTCATTTGCATTTATAAAGCATATTGAGAGTTCTGGCAGAAAGTTATGGTGGAAGCACAATTAAATATTTACCATCACTTCTGCTCTCAAACAGTGGCATGGGGACCAAACCAGCTGGAGGTGCATGTGTTGCTGTCAGATATGAAGACGCTTACAGGGGACACAACTCTGGGACCCACACCCACCGCCCAGCCTCTGGCCTCCAGGAGCACATACTCACCACCCGTGGGAGGAGAGCTGGGAAGGGCACACGCGGAGCTGAGAGAGGGCGCTGCCGTGGGCAGACGGGGTCTAGGTCCCACTTCCACCACCTAGTGACAACCTCTCTCTCTTCTCCTCCTTTCCTCCCTCCCTCCCTCCCTCCTCATCTGCATAGTGGGACTAGAGCTACCTAGTGCACAGGACTGTGGGGACCACTGTGTGAGATGAAACACTGCAAAATATATGCTATTATTATTATAACTTAATCACTCCAAGCTTCAGTTTCCTTAGCTATGAATGGAATCGAATGACAGTATCAATAAGACACGTAAAAGACATCTATAACAATCAATGATATTAGATACCTAATGATACCTCGTCTACCTTCTTCCATTGTTGTGAAGACCGCAGAGTAATACATGTTGGGAAGACAGCAGGGAATCAGAGTGGGTGGGGGTCCTAGAGGAACTCCTGGTCTAGTCCAGGGAGGAACCAGAGCAGAGTCATCCAGGGCGTCCTATTCCGGCAGAGCCTGTGAGAAGGGGACTGGTGAACACAAGGGATTGGACACGGTTCTTCTGCGTGTGGGGAACAAGCGGGCCCATCCCGACAGGGAGGACAGGGGGACTCACCCTACGTGGAGGCAAAGGGAGACCCGTGTGGTCTCTGGGACAGGGGCCGGCGGTCGTGGGGAGGGAAGAATGGAGACCTCCACTGGTCTCTTGGAACAGACGACAGACAGAGTGACTCCCAGGGCCAACAAGGGGAGGGGCAGAGACAGGTTGAAGGGAAGGAAGTGGGAGCCAGCCCAAACATACGGGAGGGTGAGGAAGACTGAGCAAAAGGGGAGGGGAGGCCGTGAGGGGAGACAGAAGGGGGTCTCTGGCAAGAGCTGGCTGGACTGGCAAGAACCCGAGAAGGATGGGGCACACGAAAAGCCTGGCAGAGAGACCCCATTTTCCCAGGGACAATTTCCCTGTAGTAGCTTCAATATGGAAACTCTCAGGGTACCCGCCCCCCAAACCACGGGGGCCACCACCTGGGTGTCCAGGTGGTGGGACCAGGTCTGAGCCCCCTGCGAGGAGGAGGAGGCAGTGCCGCCTGGCTCTGCAGGCGGTTCCTGTTTCCGTCTGGACTGGCACCTTGGGATGTATTGACATTTGGGATGAATTAGATACCCATCATGGTGAAAGAGAGATAAATAAACCCTCTTCTTACAGCTCTGTCATTCTTTTTGGAGAGACATTAATCAGACATTCAGCTGAAAATATTTACAACGTCCTTCCGTGCTGGTAACAATATACAACAACATATACAGATGGAACGGGGGCTTCCAGGCCTTCTCTGAGCAGTGCCTCATGTGTGTTTGATAAGGCGAGTCCACCAACCTTCCAAGCAGGGAAGAACCAGCATGGCCACACAATCATTGCCCTGTGCGGCCCTCCGAGGCCCACAGAACCCCTGAAGCCACCCCATGGAGTAGTTTCAAGAACCAAGTACCTATTATGTAAATGTAAGGAGCTTCAAGTGGGCCCCACTGCAGCCCCAACTCCCTCCCTCAACCTTCACAAGGGGGTGGGGATCCTTGGAAGAGGGCTGAAGTATGGTGGTATAAAGGGGTTCCAGAATCCATTCAACAAAGGCTGTCTGCATGGCTCCTGCAGGCAGGGCAGGCACTGTGCGGGCACCAGAGACAGAGCAGAGAACCGACAGACATCCCAGCCCTCAGGGAGCTCACAGGCAAGCGGGGAAACAGAAATTAATCAAATAACCATGCAGATACAGATGAATCTGCAGTTGCAGCCTCGGTGAATGGCAGCAAGGGGGATCCCAGAGACAGTTGTGAACAAGAAGAAAATGACAGGTGGACGGAGCCTGGCATGCAGCTTGCACTTCTTCCCTCCTTCCCCCAGCCCCTGGCTGATGAAGGCACAGGGACCACGCCCCCTTCACACACACACACACACCCTGCCGCCTGCCCTGATTGAGTGTGTACTGGCAGGAACAGGATATGTATTAACCAGTCTTCCCCACTCCCAAACGCAGAATGTGGTGGGCACCCCTGATCCCGACTCCGCCCTCTGCCTTTCCAAGGGATCCCGTGCTGCCCTCCAGACCTGGACTCAGCACGGAATGCCCTGAGGACCTCCTGGAGCTCGTGTCCTCTGGCCACCCCCACCCCCGGATCCTGCGGTGTCCCCACACTCCCTGACCCTACTCCGTTCCTCACAGCAGCCTGCCAAGGACTCCAGCTCAGCCTCACTGCAGGGGCTTTGTGCAGCTCCTCCCCCGACCTTCCTGGGGGCTGTGTCCTGTCTCCACAAGCCCTACTCATTGGGCAAGCCAACCCCGTTGGCACAGAACTCCTGAACAAGGTCCACATGGCTCCTCAGGTGGTCTGCTACCCTCTCGATCCTCAGCCCTGAGACAAGGTCCCAGAACCAACGGCTTCTGAGCCCCAACTTCACACCACGCCCAGACTTCCTGCTGTCAGCGCAGGCCCAGCTCCCTGTGATTCCATCCCTGCACCTCTGAATCAGCCTCAAGTTGCCTCCTGGGTCCAGGGGAGGGAGAGACTTGGCCAGCTCTGGGTTTTGGATGGCACTGGTTGAGTGTGAACTGTTAAGGGCACCAGCCAACCTCAGGGGCCCATGTTAGGGCATGACTGGGGGGCCTGGGCCCGGCACAGCTACAAAACATTGAAGTGAGAAGGTGTTCCAAGTAAGTCTTTCACATTCCATCTTCCAGGGGTCCACCCACCTAATCTCTCCACCTCAGATCTCCTCTTCTTCACACCGGCCCTTCCAAACTTTCTTACCGCCCTCCCCTAGAGCAGGTGGGAAACTGCAGAGGCATTTAATTCTGATTCCTAGTTCTC
The DNA here is from genome assembly GCA_031878705.1 of Tapirus indicus. Lineage (NCBI taxonomy): Eukaryota > Metazoa > Chordata > Mammalia > Perissodactyla > Tapiridae > Tapirus > Tapirus indicus. Next base: position 17,070,225 of record CM062920.1, read on the forward strand.
TCCCAGTCTGCTATCAAATCATTCACCATGCCCCAGTGACTCTTTGCAGCATCTTCTTCAGCTGTGTATTCCTTTCCATTCTTGGCAACCTCTCTGAGTCCAGGGCTTCATCCTGCACACTGGGACCTCAGCGACCACCTCCTAACCAGTGTCTCAGCACAAGCCCCTATCTAAACCGTTCTCCACGTAACTGCCAAGTTCATCTTCTGATGCCAACGTATGTGGTTCAAAAGCAATATGGCCACACTGAGCAAAGCCTTATAGAATCTCAGGTCCTCTGACCACTCAGTGATTTCTCTCCCAAGAATTTGTCCAAAGGAAATAATTCCAAAGGAAAAGAAAACAAAAAAGCTCTATGTCACAAAGATGTTCATTACAGCATTGTCTAGAATATGAGAACACTAGAACCAGCCTATCTACAAGGGCAGGAAGTACAGGATAGCACATTCATGTTCATGCTCGTAGAGCATTATGAAGACAATGTGACAGCATCCAAAATGTCAGCAGTGAAACATAAAGCAAGAAACAGAACTGTGTGTGCCCCACAGACGCAACTCTGGAAACAGTGCTTCAACTGAGTAAAACCACAGGTAAGTACAAAGACTAGAATGCAAAATGCGACAGCTGCGGGGTCAGGGACCGGTTTCCTTACTATTAGCATGCTATTTTAGAAGACATTAATTCAGAAATAGAAATTTAACCAGTCTTCTAAAAATACCTCTTTCATCACATCTCACTCCCTTACTTTATGATTTTCAAAGTCTCTCCACTAACTCTAAGATACACCACAAACTTCTGGGCTTCCTGAACCTTCTGATCCAAGCCCACCTTTTCCAAATTGGTCTTCAAGTCCCCACAGGAAACCTGTCTCCCATCCTCCACCTGCACTCATGCCATTCTTCCTGCCTGGAATGTCTTCTTCCTTCTCTCTGTTTACCTGAAATTTTGCCTTGAATCTTTCCTCCTGAGGGACGTTGTAAGTACCTTGAAAGGGTAGAGCTGTGACTTATGGCCCATAGAGCATTATCAGATTACACAAAGTGTAAATGCTTAACCAACTCTGGAGACCTGGGTTCAAGTCCCAGCTCCACAGCTGACGAGCAAATCAAGTCACATCTGAGTGTCAAAGCGTGATCTTCACAGGCAGAAGCATCCTTCCCGCATCCATGAGCCAACAAGACCATGCCCAGAAAGATGCTCTGTGTCTTCTTAAGATCACTCATCGGACTAACATTTATTTACTGTCTTTGCCAAGTGTGAAATGCTAGGTGAAGAGAAGCTGTTACTGTATAAGTCTCCACAGATTGATGTGTGGTAGTGGCCAGTGAGGAAGAGAAATGAGCCTGGGTAAACTGAATGAGCCAGCCCAGCCCATCTGCTGAATGACTGACTGACTGAATGAGTCGGAACAGGCGTTTAAATTATAAATACATACTGTGAAATTTGCTCTTTTAAAGAAGACACAGATTAGCAGTCTTCCCCGCCACACCCTTCTCCTTCTGTTTCTTTTATTTTCCAAGGTGCAAATAATTATCACAAAGAGAAAGAAGCCACAGCTCAGAAGGGTCATAGCATAGTAATGTGCCTCAAGGAGGTGGGACGGGCTCTAGATCTGGTCTTGGTTCACATGTGGCATAGCCCATGAAAAAGCGGGAAGGCCCAAAGGCACAGTTCTGATTTTCCTCCCTCCCAGGGCCCTGCCAAGCGAGGCCTCCAGGGAAGCTGACCACAGCATGGGGACACAACATGGTCTCTTCAGCTGGCGAGCTGGAAAGGTTTGGGGACAAGCCCCAGAAGGGCTGCCTTCTCTGCCCAGCCCAGCCCCAGACTTGGTAGGTGGCTTTGAGGGTCTCTCTCCTCTCTGGCCTCAGAGAGTCTCTTCTGGCTCCTAGATCTTAGATGGTCTCTAAGACATGTGGCAAGAAACCAAAGGGAAACTCCGGAGCCTGGAGTTTCTCTGCCTCTCAAATCCCCAGGTCTGGCTTGGTCCTACGGTGACTTAGCAGCCTTACACTTGAACTCTGCGAATGCTAATAAAATATGGAAATTGCTTTAGGAGATGTGTTAGTTTCTCAGGGCTGCTGTAACAAAGTACCACAATCTGGGCAGCTTAAAACAACAGATACGTATTGTCTCACAATTCTGGAGGCTAAAAGTCCAAAATGAAGGTGTCAGCAGAGCCATGCTCTCTCTGAAACCTGTCGGGGAGAATCCTTCCTTGACTTTTCTAGCTCCTGGCGGTTTGCCGGTGATCTTCGGTGTTCCTTGGCTTGCAGCTACATCACTCCAATCTCTGCCTTTGTCATCCCAGGCATCCTGCCTGTGTGTGTGTCTTCACAAGGCTGTCTTATAAGGACAGCAGTCATGCTGGATTAGGGGCCCACACTACTTTAGTATGACTTCATCTTAACTAATTTTATCTGTAATGACCCTATTTTCAAGTAAGGTCATATTGTAAGGCACTGGCGGTTAGGACTTCAACATATCTTTTCCTGAGGGGACACAATTCAACCCATAACAGGAGGGGAGGATGCCAGGAAATAAGGCTGCCAGGTTTCCTCCAACAAATACTCAGGCCCTGTGCTGGGAGCTTGGGAAATACAGACACAAAGAAGGCTGGTTGCCTCCTTCAAAGAGACCCAGTCTAGCAGGCAAGTGGCAGCCTTCATCAGCTCCTCCAGATCTTGCCACTCTTTTCCACCCTGCTCTGTCCCGGGAGGCAGACCTTTGTAGACACACAGACTGGGCCCCCTGCCCTAGGGGCCTGGAGGGTGTGGGGAGGAAGAGGCTGGGAGAATATCCCAGGCTCCCCACTGCTGAGCTGCAGAGGGTGGTGGCCCCTCCTATAGCTTTGTTCTGGTCACATGGCCCTCCCCTTGTCCTTCAGGCCTAGAGGTGGTAAAAGCTCCCCGCTGCTGCTAGTCCCCAAGTGTTTTGTCATCTTCGCTGCTGTTCTTTAACTCTGTGCCACCTTTGTAAACAGTCCCTGCATTAATCTCCCCTCACTCACTTCTTTGGTCTGTGCCATGCATGCCAGGCCCCTGATGACACTCAGGGCTTAGCTTAGTGGCCCATGGTAGGCAGCACCAGGTCTCCTGTATCCCTCCCCGCCATGTCCTGCAGCACTGCACACAATGGGGCAGCCACCTGCAAGAGTGGCCACGTCCTGATCACACGGACTTGGATCAGACAGACCTGGGTGTGAGTTTCTCCTTCCATCCATGGCCCTCGGGAAGGGACTCCACAAGCAGCTCAACTACATTTTGAGTGTTCTCAAGGGGCCAAGGTCAAGGACAGCACTTCAGAACAAAGGCAGGGTGACCACGGTGCCTGTTCTTTCCCTCCCACGTGATGTGCTCCCAATCTTCCTGACGTATCAGGCCTGATGGGTTCATTCTTCACAGTGAAGGATTTCAAGGGTGTTCTTGCCTAACTGGAAGTGGAGCCAGTGCTGGGCCCTGCCCCCAGGAGACTGTTCTCACGAAGGGTGGTGCCCGGGACCCTCCGTGCACCCCCATCTCCCCTCGCATGCCCCTGCACAGCCTGTACTCGCTCTGCGTGCTCCCCGCCACTGAGGGTGGCCAGGGTCTCCCTCACCTTGGCCTCCCCGCCCTTAGCATACTTCCTTCTTCTGCCTTCTTCTCCTTTGATCACAGCTCCCTTTCCCCTTCCAATAGCTGTATTCCCTCTTCCTTTAAGATGGCCAGACACCCTCTCAAATCCACGTGTGCCCCTCCACATCTGAAAATATGCCACGGCCAGAGAACCAAGAAGAAAATTAGGTCTCACTGCTCCTGGCTGGGGATCTCCAGAACTCTTCAGCATCAAACACCTGTAGGCAGAAGCCAAACCAGCCAGATCGTGCCTGTGGGCACAGGCGAGGCAGGCCTCTAAGGCTGCCCACTGCCAGGCATGACTGCTGGGCAGCCCTGCCCACTCCCAGGCCATCAGGCGTCAGGGGTCCTTTAACTAGACCTGGAGCCAAGCTCCTTTCCAGGCCCTCACCTCTTTCTGACCCAGATTCCTCCCCAACACCAGTCCAGGGCATACCTTTCCACCCAATCCAGCAGCAAAGAGAGAGAGAGGCAAGGGGCAGGGAGAGAAACGAGAACCACACAGGGATGCAGTGGTCCGGGGACATCATTTAAATCAATGCTGATGGTGCAGGCCTGGCCAGGAGCCCACTGCTGCTTGGTGCTTCACTGATTCACATTTTTGTGGGGAAAGTCAAAGACCTATTAAAATCGAGGAGTCTGGCATTTTCCGTTCTTCTAGCACCGTGAATTCTAAGGGAGATTAAATCTGTTTGCTGTGGCCACTCTGACAGACCCATGAGTTGGCGCCGATGGCACATGTAAGAACCATGCATAATAAGCCTGCTGCCTCCTGCTCCGCATGGGCACAAGGAGAGAGGGCCTCTCACTTCCAGGGGGATGCGGGCACCCAGGGGGCATCAATCACCCTGGAGAAGAGTGGGGAGGAGAGCCTGGACGCCCATGCAAAATGACTCTCTGCAGCCCTAATGAAGGCTGGCGATGGATGGTGGCCCAGGCTCGTTAATCAGAGGGAACATGCTGCCGTCTGCCTCCCCATCCAGGCCCTCCTGTGCCCTCATCCTGGATTGATCTGTAGCGCAGTAACTCTCAGATGTTGCTAGCACTAGGCTGTGCCCCTAGGGTCCCTGTTGGCACTGGCAGCAGCCAGAGAGAGCAAGAGGGCCCTGGGGGAGATGGCTGTGGCAGGGGCTTGGGTGATGTGCCAGGTGAGGGACAACCAGTCAGAGCAGGAAGGAGTGGGGGCTGGCCAGGCAGGCCCTGGAGTTCTCCCAGACACATCCTCGACTAGACTGGGGTTGCTGAGTCCGCAGGAGCCACCGGAGTTGAAGGGGCCCCTTAGGGCTGCTCCACCGTGCACCAACCAACAGGTGCATTCATATCCTCTTCCAAGTGCCTGCTGTCCTCAGCGCCACTGTGAGGCAGCAGCTGCTGCCCCATGGCGCTGGCCTCCTTGCATACAGCCTCCACACCCTGCCTCACTGCCCAGTCTGCTCCCCACTTAGAGGCCTCACCCTCCCCTCTCTAGAGAGCCAGGTTGGCCAACTGCAGGCCCCTAGACTCACCACCCAGGCCTCCCAGACAGAATCTGTCCTTATCATATCCTGACTCCCCACTCCACCAAGTCCCTCCAGCTCTCTAAGGCCAGGCCATAATCCCTCTCGCCTCCTCTGGGAAGCCTGCCTTTGCTCTCCTCCTGCCCTGAAGATGAAGCCCACCCCCACCGGCACCCCAGCTCTGTAGGGCCTGTGTTCTGAGTCACCTTCTCTAGCAGTTTCCTGGCCCAGTTCCCTGTAGGTTCTTCAAGATCAGTACCAATGACATCACTCTCCTCCACGGACACCTTATGGGGCACCTCACATGTGGCGATGCACAGCCATTGATGGGGAGCTGGCCAGTGGGCCCAGCCCTGCTGTGTGAATTAGGCCTGGGGACTCAAAAGCTGCAGACGCAGGTTGCAGGTGGAGGCCCAGTCACTCTTCCTCCAGGAGGTCTCCCTGATGACTCAAACCATTGAGTCTGCCCCACCCCTCACCCCGTTACACAGTCACCACCCAGTGCAGGTTTCAATCACTCTCTGCTCTTTGTCCTTCCTCCTTGTTCTGTGGGGTTGATTTTGAACTGTTTACAATGGCCTGTCTGTCCTGAGTTCTAACCCAGTCCTGTTACACCATCCGACCACTGTCAACTGTACAGAGGGTCAAAGGCAGGCAGATGGTGATGGAAACAACGGACCACCATGAGCAGACCCTGTGAGAGGAGCCCGCTGGGGAATAGCTCATTCTTGGCTGTGAGATCAGAGTTCTGGCCTCCCTAGCTGTGTACTTGCAGGGGTCAATGGGGTGATACCCAAAGCCCCTCTGGCACTGCCCCTCTAACTCCACAGATGCCCCCTGCCCCCAGGAATGGACCTTTTGCCACTCTACATCTCCTGTCAGAGAAAGCCTGTCCAGCCCTGCCTGTCACTCATGCTCCTGAGGTGCCTCTGTCATCACCAAGACATCCAGAGAGAGCCCTGGGAAGACTTCTATTTACGTTTCCCAATCAATAGCATTGACTGGCTCCTGGCATCTAGCATTTCCTGAGATTCCAAATAGTCTCAATGCTGTAAATGTCCTCCCCAAGCCTCGCAGACTCTTGCGGTGCATGCCTTTGTGCGGAAATGTCTCCAGAGGGATTTAAAGCTCCAGGCAAAGCTCCCTGTTGGCCTTGGAGTGGTCCTGCTGGGTTTCCAAGCAGGCCTGGGGGCCACCGAGGCCTGCTGCCCTCCTGCTCTGGCTGTGAGCAGCTGAAGGGAGAATGGGGGAAATCTGGGGCCCAAAACCTCCCCAGACGAGAGCTGTCACATTCCCACAGGTACCACGGCTTTGGCTTTGCAGCTTTGGGGACTGGATAAATTCTGCATCACAATCTGGATATCCCAGGCCTTGGAACAGCACACAGAGCCTCAGAGGAGACATTTTATGGAACTGTTCCCACTTATAAGCAGCTAAAGTGAGATATGGAGAAGGGAGGCCATCTATACATTGGTTTGTCAGTGGGACTACAGTAGGAGACAGCTGACCTGGGGTCTATGCCTGGCTTTGCCATCAGCATGAGGTGTGAGCTTGGACTTCTCTCTGCCCAGTCTCCCTGGTAGACAATGGGTGGGGCTGGATCGATGGTTCTAGGTCTTTCTGGACTGAGCATTGGGCCTGAATGGAAGGTGACTTGCAGCTCCTGGTCTCCTAACAATGGGCACCTGGAGGTCACCTCCTCCTCTTCAATGCTGGAAGCTCAAGGGGAGAATCGTTCATCAACTTGGCCTTGCATTCTCCCTGCTGAGATGGGGCAAAGGTTTCCTTGAGAGGCTAGAACCTCAAGACTCTCTATCTTGGTTTTCTGGACAAAAGAACTGGCTTCAGGAAAAATGACACCTGCAGTTCTCTTCCTTCTGAAATGAGAAAAGGAACAAGTTTGGTGGCTTCGGGATCTGGAGCTCTCTTCCATGTCCTCCAGCCTGGACATGATGATGGTCCAGACCGCACCTGCCTACTCACATCTCTTCCTGCGTATCCAAATCAGTAGGGGACTGGACCCCAAATCCAGGCATTACCCTCATTCCAGGACATCTTAGGGTTTAAAAACCTCCAGAGGTTTGGAACACTCCTCCACCCCAAGCCCGAGCCACTGATCCAGCACCCTTACCAGTCAGTCATTCAGTCTCTGCTTGTCTACAGTGAAGACAGTGGTGCTGTTCTCTGATGGGGCAGCAGCTGCTGCGGAGCTCATGCACTCGTGGTCTGAGTGGCACAGGAGAGAGAAGAGGCATGGCTCCTCCCTGGCGGGCACATCCTACTTCTCTCTTCATAAGGGACTCCCTTATTAATCCCACCAAGCACGCCTGGGTCTCCCTAGAAGAAACATGGCTCCATAGAGGTCAGAATCCATCCCCAGGTCTTGAAGGATCCTAACAAGCAGCTCCCCTTATGCATTGTGGGTGCCCTTAACCCTTGCCCTCACCTCCCTCCTCCTGGCACTTTTCACTCATCTTTCCTCCCTCCTCACACCTCAGGCCTCCTTCCTCTGCCTCTTCCCTTCTCATTTCCACTCTCTCCTCTCTCCTCCTTCTTTGTGCTGTTGTTGCTGCTTAATAGGGTGTTTCCAGGATGAATGGTGTTTCAGCCCTAGCTGGGAATACATCAGGCCTTTGCCAGCCCTGCCCCTGTCCTCACCTCATTGGTGGAGTTCTGTGGAGAGCAGGGCCCAGACAATGGGCCAGCGGATTCACTTGAGAACTCACAAAGCCCCATTTCCCTCCATGCGGTGCAGAGTAACAGGCACAGGGAACAAATACCCTTCCCTGCATGCTGCCCACATGGGACACTGTGGGGGAACACGGCCTCTGTGCAGCAAGGCAGGAGCCCTGGGCCCTGGGCCTAAGAGTGCCAATGGAAGGGTCAGCCCTCTACCAGTCAGAGCTCACAGAGCCGCAGAGTCCCCAAGGCTTGGCACAGGCCCCATCTCACGCATTCACTGGGCATTATTAGCACCTCCATCCCTGACATACCAAAGCCTCTAGATGCATAGGCTGGAGGCCCCACATCTTGTGTTTAGAATCTGAGAAATGAGGGCTTGCAAAAAGGAAGATGGGATAAGCAGCTCACTGCACTATGGCCTTTCTAAGGGTGGAACTGTGCCCAGGGGAGGGTCAGACACAGAGCACTGGCCCATGCAGGTCTGCTGCAAGGGTGGGTGAATGGGTCAGGGACCAAACCAGTCAGGGAAGGAGACCCTAGCTCTGGTCTACAGCATCTCAGAAGAGGAAGCGTATCTGGAATGTACTGGTCCCTAACTCTGTACCAGGAGACCCTGAATTTAAAGGCAGCAACATGTTGGAGGCCTGGAGAGGGGAGGCCAAGTTCTGACATGTGGAGGAGAGAGTGCACGTGAGGCAAGCATTGGGGTAGACGGTTATTCCTCACTTCCCAAGTACACTTGGTTGGTGACATCTAAATGTGGACATGTTCTAAAACTTCTAGTAGTTTTTAAATTAAGTAATACAACTACGTGTACACTCTTTCTTGTGAAATATCTATTGTCTTTACCTTCTCTTGATTCCACCACCAGTACTACTGGATGGCCTTCTTGGGAGGGAGAGGTCACCTCTTCCCCACTTCTTAAGGGTTACTCTAACAGGTGTAACATTCTATAATGATGATAACTGGCAAATAACAAAAAAACTGTGTCCCTCCTGGCAGGCCCCTTGGTGCTATGACTCAAGTTCACAGTTCAGCAAAATAACACAGAGATTCACTCTACAACAGCCAAAACTCAGTGCTAAATCTGAGAATGGCCAGACAACTGAGCTATCTTTTCTTTATGTTTTACCAAGCTCCTTGGGCCTGCCTGCCCTTCCTTTAAAAAAATGATGGGGGGGGCAGCCCGGTGGGGTAGTGGTTAAGTTCACGTGCTCTGCTTTGGCGGCCCGGGGTTCACAGGTTTGAATCCCAGGTGTGGACATATGCACCGCTCATCAAGCCATGCTGTGGCAGCATCCCATATACAAAATAGAGGAAGATGGGCACAGATGTTAGCTCAGGGCTAATCTTCCTCAGCAAAGAGAGGAAGACTGGCAACAGATGTTAGCCCAGGGCCGATCTTCCTCACCAAAAAAAAAAAAACAAGATGGGAAGCTTTACGTACCAGCAAAGGAAAATATATACCTGCCTTCTTTAGAGGACCCCTATCTAGCCAGCCAAGGTGCAGCTAAAAGAGCACTGGAGTTGAAGTCAGAGGACGTGGGTTCTAATCTAGGCTGTGTGGATAATAGCAGTGTAGCCCTGGGCAAACCACACAACCTCTCTGAGCCCCAGATTTCTCACCAGTAACATGGGTACAATATACCTGAGTCTCAAAGTAACTTGAGAATCAAATGAAATGCTATTTGTAAAGTGTTTATTATTGTACCTGGCCCATAATAATAACTTATCAATGTTACCTATTATTACTTCTAAACAGTTGGATAGAAAATTAAGATGTATGCTTTTTATGAAGGATTTAAGGTCTATATCTAGATTTAGTTTTTTGTTTGTAGATGTCCAGTTGTTCCAGCACCATTTGTTGAAGAGTCTGTCTTTGCTCCATTGTATTGCCTTTGCTCCTCTGTCAAACATCAGTTGACTATACTTATGGGGGTCTATTTCTGGGCTCTCCATTCTGTTCCACTGATCTATTTGTCTGCTCTTTCACCAGTACCACACTATCTTGATTACTGTAGCTTTATAGTAAGTCTTGAAGTTGGGTAGCATCAGTCCTCCAACTTTGTTCTTCTCCTTCAATATTGTGTTGAAGGAGAACACACTTTTGCCTCTTCATATAAACTTTAGAATCGGTTTGTCTATATCCATAAAATAACTTGCTGAGATTTTCATTGGGATTGCATTAAATCTATAGATCAAGTTGGGAAGAACTGACATCTTGATAATATTGAATTTTTCTATCCATGAATATGGAATATCTCTCCACTTACTTAGTTCCTCTTTAATTTTGTTCACCAGAATTTTGTAATTTTCTTCATATAGATCTTGTATATATTTTGTTAGATTTATACCTAAGTATTTCATTTGTGTGGGGGTGCTAACATATGCTTTTTATAAATAACCCTTAGAGTTACAAAATGTTTCCACAGACATTATCACATCTTCAGAAAACTATTAAGAGATAGGCATGTGCCCACTGCTTAAGATCTCATTATACAAACTGGACATAATACCATCAATTAGATGGGTCTTAGCTTGCATTTCCTAGACTTCTACAGGTGATACACCATCTTGGCCGGGAAGGAACACAGCTCTAGGGGAAGTCTTCCAGCCCGCTCAGGAGCACATCCTCCCAGGTGGCCTTAGTTTACCACTGGCCCTCAGGAGCTGGGCTGCTATGATGTGAACTGCGATGGTTGGCAAACTTTCTGTAAAGGGCCAGATAGTAAATACTTTAGGCTTTGTGGGCAATAAGGTCTCTGTTGCAGCTATTCAACTCTGCCATTGCCATTGCTACTGTAGCATGAAAACGGGCTGCAGGCTGGACTGGGCCCATGGGCTACGGTTTGCCCACCACTAGTCTAGACAGGCAAGGACTGTGGCATGTGCTGACAACATTTGTTCAGTGATATTTAAATTATTTCTTGTAATTTTTGATCAACTAGTTCATTTTTTAAGCATACAATAATAAAATAGCCTGCCAGCCATCAGCATACCTACAAACTTCCACAGAAGCCTGTATGATCTTCAGAACACCAGACAGACATGGGCTAGGACCCTGGGGATATTCAGTGAACAAAACAAAATTAAATAAGGTTCACATTCACAGGCAGTCTAAGCAAGGGTACCTACGGGAGATAACTGGCCTAATTGGGCTAACCGGTTTCTACCAGATTTAGGGGGAATTTGAGTCCTTGCTAGAGGATCTGAAGGGAAACATGAAAGACATGGGGAGCACAAGCCTCATTCACCACTCATGAATTTGCAGAGGAACGTATATAATTAGTGTGTTTGTCAGCTGGGGCCCTGAAGACTTGGCACATCAGTGGAAACCTCTCTCCACAGGAACACTCAGAAGGGCATGGGCCCTGGGCTCAGCAAAGAGCACCCTCTGCTCTGATGGGACCACAATCAGACGCACAATGAAGGAGATCAGGTAAGAGAAAACGCAACCCAGAAAAACCAGGTGGCAGAAGGAGAGAAGCTGGCAGACGGGCAAAGGGGGCTTCAGAAGGAAAGTCAACCTCAAGATGCTCCATCAAATCAGGCCAAGGCCTTCCCGGGAATCATGGCAAAATGGCAAGGCTCTGGCTGCATTCCACAGCCTAGAGGGTAGTTGAGTGGAAATGGACACAGGAAGACCCCTGGTCACCACCAAGGGGAAAGGTAAGTTGAAGGATAGTCCAGGTTCATCCAGACCTCAGAAGCAGGGGAGAGCTGGGTCAACATGACCACTCGTCAGAGTCTCCAGCTGAAGGAGCAGCTCTAACCAGCATGGTGACTGGCAGCTTCTCACTGCTATCTCCAAACTCCTCCTGCAGTGAAGGGTCCACAAAGGTCAGACAACAGCCAGAGAGATGGTAAGACCCAAGGGTGAGTCCACTCCATGCCTGAGTTACATTACAGTGAATGACCAAGAGTGTAGCCCATAAAGGGGTGATGGTTGGGATTCCTGGGTGAGGAAGCTGGCATCCCAATCACAACGCCAATGAAGAGGAGCAAAGGCCAGTGTAATGGGTTTAATTGTGTCCCCTAAGAGGTATGTCCAAATCCTAGCCCCCAGTACCTGTGAATATGACCTTACTTGGAAATAGAGTCTTTGCAGACATAATCAAGGATCTTGAGATGGGATCATCCTAGATTTAGGGTGGGCCCTCAATCCAATGACATATTATTATAAGAGAAAAGAGAAATATTTGAAACACAACAATATACAGAGGGGACAGCCATGTGAAGACAGAGGTAGAGATTGAATTTATGCAACTACAACCACAGAACACCTAGGATTGTCTGCAGTCACCAGAAGTTAGCACAGAGGCACGGAGTGGATTCTCCCTCAGAGCTTCCAGAAGGAACCAACCCTGTCAACACTTTGATTTTGGACTTCTGGCCTCCAGAATGGTGAGAGAATACATTTCTGTTGTTTTAAGCCTCCAGTTTGTGGTGATTTTTTATGGCAGCCCTGGGAAGCCAAACCAGCCAGGAATGGCTAGTCCCCTCCATGATCCCAGAGTCAGGGTCTGTCTTGTCCACACCTATGTCCTTAGCCCCAGGCACATCATAAATAATCACTGCCTGCTCAGTGCATGGATGGCCAGGGTACCTGAGGCCCTGAGCTGGCTGGTGGATGGTCCCTGGGCCTGGGGTGGGACAGGGTTGGGTGGTCAGCTGGCCAAGGCACTGGCCTGAAGGCTGTGGAGTTCTCTGGCTTGGCTTGGGAGGTCCTGAGTTCAGGAGCACTGGGGCATTGGAGTGAAGAAGTGTGGCAAGTGACAGGAGAGGATGGAGTGCCAGCTAGAAGTAATGGCCAAGTTCTTGGAAAGCTATGACCCTGGGGCTCTCCTGAGAAATGCCCCTCGTCACCTTAGTCTCCAAAAGAATCCTTGATGCCAAGTGGTACAGACTACCAGGATCCTGGGGAGGAGAGAGAAATGGGTGAGCCCAGGGTGGTCAGGGAAGACTTCCTGCAAGAGGCAGATTATAGGCACACCCTGGATTATGCAAAGATTTGGGTGAGAGGATGGAAGGTTTGGAGCAATATTTCCCAAAGGGTAATCTGTGAAACTGGGAAAAGAGAATATGTGTTTCAAAGGAAAAATAGGTTGTGTGGTCAAATTAGTTAGGGAAGTTAGTTAAACCAGTGTCCTTACTGCAAGAGCCTTCAGAGTGAGGGTGAAGGAGTGAGCTGAGAAATGAGGCTCTAGGAACAAAGACAATCCTCAGTAGCTGCCACTGGACAAGTGTTCTGGCTGCCAAGGAGAGGGACAGTAATAGACAGTGAAGTGTGGCCATGGCAGGACCAGGTTGGTGTCGGCTGGCGGGACAGGGCCAGGCCTCACCATTCTCAGCTTTCTGCCCAGAGGGCTCAGGAGCTGGGTGTGAAGCCGGAGCCAAAGAGGCCCCAGTCTGTGGTGGAGACACATCTTGTTAAGACCCTGGGGGGCAAAAATCCCTCCCACATGAACACAAGACCTCTGTGTCTTCTCTAATGAGGAGGAAAACTTCCTAATTAAAAAAGAAGGCAAGATGACAGGGCACAGACTGCTTATCTTCATTTACAACCTTTAAGTTGAGCGTAATGACAGCATTCTACTTTGGTACAACTCTGGTGCCCCTGAACAGCACGTTGATGCTGATTTGGTTCATTCTCAGCTCACTCCTTAGTGGAAATACCTGCCCCAGCTCCCCAAATTGTGCTCATTTCAAGAGGGGGCAGTGAGAAGTGGAACATGCGGGAACCAGCCCCATGCCTGGGGCAGCCCCTGCACCACCCCCTGAGCCCAGCCCAGCTCAGCTCACAGCCCCATCCTTAGAGCAGCATCTGCTCCAAAGATCCCTGCTTCCCAACATCCGGGGGCTCTGGAATTCTCTCCCCGCTCCTGGCCAGGGCAGTGGCCCAGGCAGTACACAGGGTGGTATGGCCTGCAGGCCATGCTGACTGACTCCTGTAAAACCACCCACTAGATGCTGCCGTTTCTCTTCTCCCTTTCCCTTGCACCCACTTAAGCATCTTTACCCAGCAGGCGGTCTCTACAGATGTGATGGATAAAGCACGTGTGCTACCCAAAGCAGAACTTTGCCCTCCTACCAAGGAGGCTGGCAGTGGCTGGGCAGCCAAGAAGGCCCAGAGTGACAGCAGGAATGTTGACACCACAGAGGGCGACTGTGTGGAAGGGGAGGCAGGCAGGGGCTGCGGTGGGCAGACTGCACAATCAGCCTGGTAAGGCAGCAGACTGTGCAAACTCATAGAGATAAAAAGTATTGGCTTCTGAGAGAGGCTTCTGAGGCTCCCTCAGGGTAGCTCCAAAGAGGAAAACTGAGGGCACCTGATCTCAGGTGGCTTCTCAATCTCCTCCATCCAAAGCTTACCGGAGCATCCGAAAGGGTACCCTCCCCGGGGGATGGGGTCTTTCTGCAGTTACTAGAGCAGGAGGCAGACCCTTCTGATGGTTCAGCCTCCCCCACCCACCACCCAGCTCCTCCCCCTCCATGCGGCCTGAGGAACTGACCGCCTGTGGTGACCAATGCTGCAAAGCTGCTACCCTGCATCATTACTTTTTTCTTTTTAAAGTATGTTGACATACAATATCGTATTATTTTCAGGTGTACAACATAATGTTTTGACATTTATTTACATTACAAAATGATCACTCTGATAAGACTAGTATCCATCTGTCATCATACAAAGTGATTACAATATTGTAGACTCTATTCCTTATGCTGTAGATTACATCCCCATACTCATTTATTTTATGACTGGAAGTTTGTACCTCTTAATTCCCTTCACCTATTTTGCCCTTCCTCCCACCACCCCCTCCAGCGACCATCAATTTGTTCTCCATATCTATGAGTCTGTTTCGGCTTTGTTCTGTTTGTTCGTCTGTTTTGTTTTTAGATTCCACATATAAGTGAAATCATATGGTATTCTATACAATGGAATACTATTCAGCCATAAACAAGAATGAAATCCTCCCATTTGTGACAACATGGATGGATCTAGAAGATATTACGCTAAATGAAATAAGCCTGTATCACTACTTTTCTTTTGCAGATTCAGCTCCTGTGGAGATCATTTTCTCTCAAAATGCAGCTCTGGGACTGGGGATTGGGCATCTGACTGGGGACTGGACATCAGCCACCACGTGCACAGCCCTCTGCCCCCAAAGGCCCCAGTTAAAGCAGAGAGGCATGGTTGACCAAAACAAGCAACTTAAAAAAAAAAAAAGATCTCTTCCATACCAGCTAAGCTTGAGCAAACTGCGCAAACACTATATTTAGATGCTTTAAAGCAATTTTTAAAGTTTGTGTTCTCTCAATTACGTCAGCTGTCTTCCCTGACTACTCAGAACTGTGACCAGCTGCAGAACTCACTTCCTCTCTCCCATGCTTGGTTTGCACCCTGGAATCCCTCTGCCACAGCCCCTCCAATGGGAGGTATCGCTCCCAACCAGGACTTTTCCCCACGAAGACAATCCAAACTGTCCCCTGGCTCCGGAACTGCGGCCCCTCCTCCTGACAGCCTCTGGGGGATGTCTCACCCCGTGACGCTCACCAACTTCCTGAAGGACCTGCGCTTGGTCTCCCCCAGACCCCACCTTCAGCATCCCCTCTGCCACCACAACTGCTGCCTTCTTCCCAAACTGCCTCAGGAAGACGAAAGGAACCATGTCTCTTCAACAGAAGAGAATATTTTGAACGGAGAATTAACAGCAAATTAAACTGGTTTCATTGTACTCATTCATGCACAAAATGAGTGTGGGAGTTAAACCGAGAAAAACCAAACAGGCCATGCGTTGCGATAATTAGAGGGCAGAACCCAGCCGCAGAAGGAAATGATCGTTTGGGGGGAAGCGGCACGCGGTGTGGCGCCTAACTGTCAGGAGCCCCACCTCTTCTCACACCCGAGCCCAGCTGCTTCCTTTCCAGGGCTGCGACCTCCACAGGGGCTGGGAGATCTCCGGTCAGCGGCAGCCAGTCCCATTACAGGTGGACATGCCTTCCTGAAAATGCCCCAGGTGACTGCCCCTCCCCGGAGCAGGCGCAGCGCCTGCACTGCCTCTGCACATCAGTCAGAAGTGTCACAGCAACAACCAATTAGGGCCCATAATCCCCCAGTCTTTTTCCTTCATGGGCACATTTGGCTGCGGTGGGGTCACAGTGGAACTGTTGTGCATGGGGGGTAACATGCAAGCCTGTCTCCTGTGGATTCGACAGGACCCAGGATTAGGAGCAACAGAATAATAACCAGCTTTTGAACACCAAACAACTTTAAACAACCACACAAATCTCTTTTCTGTCAACTCTGCCTGGTTGATCTGTTATCTGATTCCCACCCCTGGTGGGGGCCCCTCTCTTTGCAGAGGCCTCAGATCCTCCTTCCTAGAATAACCCTGGTAAAGGCGCACACGGCCCTGGCTGGGTGGGAGGGGAGTGGGCAGTGAGAGGACCCCAGCCCCCCAGCCCCCAGGACCTTCTGAGAAAGTGATTCTCAGAAAGAGTAGTAATGATCCTGTGCAAAATCTTTTCTAATCACAAATGGTGCTGCTAACTGTGCCAGTGTGCCCTGTGCATGCCGACACACACCAGGCCTTGGGGCAAGCTGGGGCTCCTCTCCTGGGTGGACTGCCGAAGAGGCCAGAGAGAGTGGACGTGAATCTCTGGCTCCTCCCCGCCCTTCCCCTCCTCCACGCACCCATCCTTTCTTTTCTAGCAACAACAGGACCCACCTCAATGGCCAGACCATGAGCTGCAGGAATACCTGGAATGCAGCAGCCCGGACTAGAGCCCCAAGCAGGCTGCTCAGAGCCTCCCCTGCCTTAACCAGCCCACACAGGGCACTCTGTCAGCTTGGCACAAAGCAACCCAGAGCTTCAAGTGGAGTATCTGCAGTTTTATTTCATTATTTTTAATATATAAAAGACGACGAAAGAAAAAAATTAAGCTTTAGTCATCTGAATATACAGATGGCCCGTGTGCCCTCACTTGGGCCATGGTCAGCGGTCACGTGTCAGGCACAGCTTCCCAGTGTACTGAGAGAAATGTGGGAGGGCAGCAGGTAGAAGGGTGGCCAGGGCGCCCTGACTTCGTGTTCATTTCCAGCATGACGTATTGCTGTTTACAGATGCCTGGTGAAGAGCATTTACAGGGTATATCCTCTGGTTGAGACCAAACTAACCCTTACACAAATGGAGTAAGTGGCTTTAAAAGATCTTTGCAAAGAACGCCCAAGTGGAACCATCTGGATACTGCAAGAGTCAATGAAGACCGGTAGCCTGGGGTTGCTGACCCTGCCCCACCCTACTCACAGCTCTTCATCAGCCGCACGAAGAGCTAAAAGCCATGATGGTTTAATCAGATCTGACAAGAAGTTGGGCAAAAACATCAAATAATCAAGAAGACTATTTGAAATATGGATACAGATCCACTATCATTAATGATGCACCACCCCCGAGTGTATATTTTGCCTTGCTGTAGCAGCTAATGAGATTAAGAAGCCATTTTAATCATAGCAAGATATTTTAAAATATTGTTTATTTCATCTTTATCTGATTTTTAATAATTTTTATTTTATTGCATATATTAAAATGCACAGAATATATTAACACAGTAGCACTCATATTCACCAAATACATAAATATACAAGTACTGGGGTGGTGCTCAGTCTGGGATCCCGAAGGTTTGGGGACTACCCCCGGTCTCAGTGGGTGGCCCCACCCTCCTGCCAGAGATTCAAGCCAAAACCCTGTACCCCCTCCTGGACTCCTGGCTCCCCTCTCTCACCCGCCTCGTCTGTCACCTCTTCTCTGTGTTTTTGCTCTGAATACCTCTCAGGAAGTCCATTTACCCTCTAGCCCCCGCCATCACCCGACCCAGGCCCGCCCCCTCTTCTTCTGGACAACTGCATCAGCCTTAACTGCTGTCTCACTGCTTTCTTGCATCTCCCAAATCCATTCTCCATCTTGCAGATGGGTCAGGCTTCCTAAATGCAAATTTGATCATATCTCTCTCTGACCCAAAAGCTTTCAATAGACTCCCATGGATCTCAGGGAAAAGTCCAAGCTCCCTTCCCTCCTCCTCCACATTGTCATCATCATCATCATCACCAACAACATCTATTGATCCCTTTCTATTTGTCAGGCACTGGTGCTAAATGTTCTGTATCCACTATCTCTTTTAATCCCCACAATCCCTTTAAGAGGTAATCACAGGTATTGTGCCCACTCTATAGATGAGGCTTAAAGAGGTTAAGAGATGGCCCAAGTTCCCACAGCTCTGCTCTGCCTCTGCTTCTTGCCCCTGCCCTCTGTTACCACGGTGCAGACCTCACCACCCATCTTCCAGTTTCTCAGAGCTGCTCTCAGTTCTGACATGCCTTCCTTATGCCCAAGTTTTAATTCATGATCCCCTTCCCTCCCCTTCTCCCTCCTTCCTCTCTCCTCTTCCCTTTCCCTCCCCTCTTCTCTCCCCTCCTTTCTGCTGGGTGCCTCTTCTCGCACAGCTGGCTTTAGCTTAGATGCTGCAATCAATGAGATGTCTTCCCCACCTAGGACACAGCCACCAATGGCTGCCAAACCAGCAGGTGAAAAGCCTGTGGGAAACCCAATCGAACTTGAACCTGTTCTGGTCTCTAGGTCTCACTCAGTTTACAGGATGTCCAGGGGACCGAGCAACATGCTAACTGACACCATGGGGATAATAAGATCGGCAAAACCCAGACTGCGAAACTCTACAGGACACCTAACATGGTTTAGTCAACAAATAAATTACATAAAAAAATAAAAGGGTAGGGAACCTATGGATTAGAAGAGAGCTGAGAGACAAGTCAACCAAATGTAATGTGTGGATCCTGATTTGAATAAACCAACTGTAAAAACTTTTGAGACACACAGGGTAATCTGAACACTGATTGTATATTTGATAACACTAAGGAATTGGTGTTAGTTTTTTTAGATGTGATAATGCTATTGTGGTTATGTTAAGAATGAAAATATGGACATATTTATCCATGTAAAAATTCTTGATTATGTTTATTAAAATTATGATAAATAAGATTAAAAGATAAAAGCTTTTTAAAAATAAGTTGCCTTCCAAGCCCCCAATTATGAATTAGGTACTTGTATGAATTCTCAAAGAAATTCCCCATCAGACCAATCACCACACTATCAAGTAACAATTTCATTAACATCATTCTTCTCCATGTAACTGGACACTGTGTGAGGGCGGAAATGTGTCTTTAGGTCAGTGTTGGGTCCTTTGGACACACATGCGTGTGCACACACACCCATACACACACCCATATCCCCCCAACACCTACACACACCCGCAAGCACCTCCACCCACACTCACACACCCACACGTGCGCTTGCCCTCACGTTCCCACAAGCTCTTCCCACCTCTCTGCCCAAGTCTACCTCCCCGCTGGAGCATCCAGGCTCAAGCAGGAAGAAGGGGCTCCGTGACATCCTGAAGGACCCCAGTCCAGGTCACTTTGGAGTGTGCTTGACACGTCCTGATTTCTCCAACTCAAGGTTTCTCCTCTCCCCTCCCTACACCCACTCTACACACACCACTGCCAGAGTCTTCTTCCGTAGCTACCACTTTCACCCTGCCTCTTCCTGGTTCAAAATTCTTCTTAGGGTATCGTCTCCACTCAACTTTTACAAAGTGAGCAGCCAGTAAGCACATGCACTATGCTCGGCCCACTAGCAGAGCTAAAGATGTAAAAGGTAAGATCCCTGTTCCCGAAGACCTCAGCTACTCAGCCAGGATACTCTCAATGACAGCCACCATGTCTGCACACCTACTACGCGCGTTCCCTGTATCATCTCATAATTCTCACAGCAGCCTGTGGGATTGGCTCCATTATCACATTTCTACAGAAAGAGAAACTAAGACTCAAAGAAGATGAAGCCTCAGAACATACTCCACCCAGAGCCTGATTCTACCCAACGTCTTGTCTAACCCCAAAGTCCATTCTCCTAGGAGAGTTTTATCATCTTAGACACCAACGAGCTCCCTGACCCACCCAGCCTAGGTCCTGCCACTCCTGGCCTGGGTCCAACAAGCTCTGGGGTCCATCAGTCTCCCCATCACCTCGCAAACTCACCAGGTGCAGTCCTGACTCCTTGCCTCGCCCCTGCTGTGCCTCTACCTGAAAAGCCCTTCCCCTCAATTAGTGCAAAGGTAGTATGTGTTTTGGGTGGTTGAAAAATAGGGAAGAGATCAACTTTAGGATGTGATAAACACTACCCTTAGAAAGATATTTATCCTGTCTAACAGAAGGGGTGCTTAAGCTGAAGGTTACCACATGAGTAGGAGTGTGCTAGTCAAAGAAGCATGGAAGGGGCATTCTACTCAGAGGGAACAGCAAGGGCAAAGGCACTGAAGCATGCAAGAGTTGGGTGTTTTGGGGGGTCAGCAAGCTGCCGAGTGTAGGATCTCAGGTGCACTGATAGGAGTGAATGAACATCCCAGGCCAACCTCAGTTAGGAGCAATCTCACTCTCTGCCTAAAACACCTAGTAAAAACGTTCCATCATCCCCAGGCCCCCATGGTTGAGGATGATGACAATAAAGATGATTATGATGATGATGATGAACTTCATGCATCAGAGGTCCAAGATGTCCTTTCTACTCCTAACCTCTGGGAAGTGTCCTGTGAGCACCTCGGATGGTGTGAAGAACCAATGGCCCTCCTCTCCTCCTCCACCCCACTGACCAGCACACTGGGAAATTAAGAAAATTGGAACCGTTAATTATGAGTGTCTACCTCATCTGTTGGGAGACAATCTAGAACTGGCACATGACCCCCTCCAGACCTGGCTGCCCCACACAGTGCCATCCACCCCCTCTCTCTTGGGGGACTGGCCAGAATCAGAATTCTGGGCACTGCTAGGCCCGAGCTCCCAGCCAGTCCACAGCATACCTGGCATTGCACACATTTCATGCCAACAAGGAAGGGAAACATCAAGGTGCTCCCAGGGCCTCGAGGCAGAGCTCCAAAGGCTGGATCCACCTCCTGAGAAACCCTGGAACTTCTCAGCTTGGAAATGAAATGACACACGCAAGAGGGCAGACATTTCCACTCCTGAGCAGCCGTTGTTTCCTCAAGAAGCAAACAGACACTGCTCTCCTCCACAGATGGGCGCCTAGAAAACACAAAATCGCTTCCAAACTACAGATTGCGCCAAAGCCCCACATCACCTGCTAGCAGGCAGACTCTGCCGTCACTTGTTTGGAGTCTCTGGGGAGTCAGGAGCATCAGGGCTAGCCTGCCAACGACTACAGGGAAAACCCCAATGAGTGCCATCACGTGGGGGTCGATTTTTAGATGACGGGGTCAGCGGGAAGGAGGAACCAGCCAAGACTGGGCTGGAAATCCTACTGCTCTGGCCTCTCCTCCCAGTCCTGCCATCAGCACTCAGGACACCACGATCAAGTCATCTTTCCCATCTGAGAATGGGGCTGTTAATGAAGTCCATTTACAGGGATGATTCTTGGACTCATGAGATGATGACTGTACAAGTGCAGGAGGCTGGGCATGAAGTCGATAAGCTGGGATGACAAAATGCTTGGCCTGTGCGCAGCCACACCTCTCCTCCTCACCCATGACAGACATTGCCAGTAGACCCAGGCACACTTATCCACCAAGTCACAGTCCTCCCCACTGCAGCTCACCCTGCTGACACCCCAATCAATGCCAGCTGGCACAGGAGCACAGGAGACAACATCAATTTGCCTTCTTGGGATTAATCATCAAGGCCCCAAGCCGTGAATCCCTGAGGGATGTTTAATGAAACACAGGGAATGTCACTTCCTTGGGCCATGGTCCACATGCAGTTGGGGCCCCAAGAGAGGAGAAGAGAATCTGCCTGTGGAAGGGGCTCTAAAACCCCTCCCTTCATCATAACCTGAGGGACTCAGTTGCCCCAGCAGAAAGATGCTTCTCCCTGTGGAGGATGTGCAGACACGGCCCACTCGGGCTGGTGCCCCAAACCCACCTGTCTTTCACAGATGATCCTGGGGTTTCCAAGCCAAGATGAAGGATGGTCTGTGGTGAGTAATAAAGGCCCCAAAGCAAGAAACGACCACTCATCCATCATCCTTTCAATGATTCAGTCAACAGTGCAATGGAAGGATGGGGGCTGGGTACTCCAGAGCCTGTGGTCAGGGGAGGCCACCCAGAGGAAATGCTCCTCTGAATTCTGGCCCTGAAGAGACCCTCTAGGAAGGCATTCTGGGCAGAGGAAACCGATGGTGCCTGAAAATTGGACACACCTGTGGCTGAGGACCACCTTAAGGGACCTGCATGCGACCCCACCACCCTGCTTTGCTGGCCTGCATTCCCAACTGTGGCCCACTCACCTGCAGGGTTGCTGCTGCTCCAGCCCTCCCTCTTTGCCCTTAGTCTGAGTCCCAGGAGTGTAGGGAGCCACTGGGATTGGGGCACCCTCTCTTCAAGATGCTGCAGTCCCTCCAGGCTCCCCAGGCCAAAGACAGGTTTGACTTTTCCAGACTCCTAAGGATGATGAGCTGACAAAGAAGAAAACTGCTCTTTAGGAATAAATATGGTGAGGGGCCTGGAGTGTGCCCTGGATCCTCAACTTAAATCTGGTGTGAGAAAGAATCAGACTACCTCTGCCCTCACCTTTTCAGGAAAAGTCTCTGAGGCACAGTGATCTCACCAAAGGGCAGAAGCTCCCCTCTCACCACCCTGTGTGGCCCCATGCCCCCACTCTCGCACAGGCCTGCTGGTGACAAGACACATACCATGTGAGGAGAGTGACGTTCACCAGGAGGGAGCTCCCCATCGACCTTCTTCTCCCACTCCCCATTATGTGGCTGAGCCACCTGGCTGACCCTTCACCAGCCTCCACCCCTTGAATCTAGGACAGCAGAGTGCTCTTGTGGGGCCCTTAGGACACGGGCCTGAGGACATCTGCAGCTGCCAGCTCTGCGTTCAGATTGCCACTTCTGTCCGCACCAAACCCCTGGTGCGTTCTAACAAGTACTCCGGAGTGGGGCTGCCCTCTGAGCTTGACCCCCCCAGGGTCAAAGCATCCCAGAGACTTCAGGGCAGAAGACATCAGCTGAAGGAGGTCCACTCCATGAAGATGTGCAGTGGAGAGCGGCCTGCTCGGGATCAGGCCTTTGACAAAGGGAAACCATCAAGCCATTTGGCAAGAAGAAAGGTGAGCAGCAACATGCCAGTGGGAGTGGAAACAATGACTGTCATAAAAACAACATCAACTATTATTGGGTGCTTACGATGTGCCAGGCATGGTCTCAGCGCGTCTGTTAGTCCTCAGTGACCGTACGAGATAGGTTCTGTGATCATGCCCTTTACTGACGAGGTAACTCTCTCCCAGTGCACCAGGTTATGAGAGAGGGCACCAAGACTGAAGAAAACTGGTTGGAGAAGAAGCTCAGCATCCCGCAGATGCAAATCAAACACAGACTCAGCCTCTCCGAGATGACCTCTGCAGGGAGGGCTCAAAGGACCTTTTGGGACTGTGAGCCCTGGAGGCCTGGGCGGTCCCTGTGACATCTCAGAGCTTCTTCCCTGGCCTCGACATGGCATATACCAGGCCTGGAGAGCCATTAAAACACTTCTGTTTCCACATCCCCCGTGATCCCAGGAAGGCTACAACTCCCTCTGCTAGCTACGTGGAAGAAAGTTGGAGAAGGAGTCAGAGAAACAATTCCAGTTCCTTGCTTCTCCCCAAGCCCTACCTAATCCTCAAGCCTGTTTGCTGTTCTGAACCTAGCTGGCAAAGGCTACAGAAATTGGGATTAAAAGAGAAAGGTAGAGGGTGACCTTGTGGAGGGACCCATGAGCCTTTCATTTGGGATTTGAATGGTACCCACTTCCCCTCCCCTGCCCATCCATTTCAAAATGCAGAAGATAAACCTGGCACGCCTCTCGATTATCAGCCCACCTTCTCTAGCAGTTTAAACTTGAATAGAAATTTAAGCTGCCCTTCTTAACATTCGAGTGGCTTTTCCTCTTAGAGCTTATAAACGGCGAATTCACTTTTGCTTACATGAGTACTAGAAAGATATTTGAGCATGTTTAATGCGAAAAGTGCATGTTTTCAGATTCTGTATCTGCACACAAAAGATCCCAGCACCATATTTTACTTTTCAGCTTCTTCTAAGCCTAGAAAATTTCCACTTCAAAGCTGTGGCTTTCTTATTTTCTTTGTGGAAAAAAAATGCATTGGTAACAGAGATTATTCTCTCCTGGTTCACCCTCTCCCTGTGTGTGGTGACGGAAGGACGGGCACTCACTCTCCAACACAGCCCTTCTGCACTGGGCACCAAGACCACTCCTGTGTCCATCTGGACCCTGCTTCCCTGTCACTGGGCAAAATGTTTAAGTCACTGGGCTTCCAGCGAGCCAGCAAATGCAGAGTGAGAAGACAAGATAGGGGCGGTTTTGATGTCTGTGGGTGTCAACTCCTGGGGGCCAAGCCTGGCTGGACAAAGCAAGGCAGTCCCACAGGGCCACAGGGAGGGAGCAGCGGCAAGCAGAGGGCATTAGGGCTCTCTCAACGCAGATTCCTACTCTGCATTCATTTCTTTTAAATAACACCTTTTAAACTGCAAATCTCCAGAAGAGAGGGGGATGATTATTAAAGAAGGAGATCTGGCCATGCATTAAGGAGTGAAAGGCCTATTTCCACGCAGAAGTCCAAGGCTGGAGGCTGTCACTCCTTTCAGAGGCTGGAGACTTACTGAAGTCAAACCAGAAGGAGAGGCCCTAGCATAACGGCCTCGTTCCCAGAGAGAGAGAAGACGAGAAACTAGAAAGAAAATACCAGTTATGGGAATAAAACCATCAGAAGGAGACGTTTTCCAGGAACAACGTGTTTGGCTCTTCAACATACCTCTGCAGATCAGAGGTAACCGACCACAGGAGGAGGCAGAAGTGCACCTCCTAGGACTGGTGTGTTCATGAAACACTGAACTAAGGAGCGAGTCTCGCAGAGCCCTCAGCAGAGAGTTTGCAGACTGAGGCTGGCTGGCCTGTCACATCAGAGCCCTTGCTTGGAACAGAACTCCCTATCATTCTTCCAGAACCTTATTTCATTTGCCAGAACCTAAGGAAAGAACCAGACCAACAATTCTGGGCTTCGCAAACAGTGGATAGACAGGGAGAAGGACAAGACAGAGAGCATAGACTTTCAGAGAGGAATGCTACCTTTCCTGGAGGCGAGGGGTTGCTTAAATGACCTCTTGGAAGGCTTCTAGGCTGAGAAGTCTCAGTCTGTGCATTTCTGCTTCAGAAAGTTCAAATC
Organism: Tapirus indicus; assembly: GCA_031878705.1. NCBI lineage: Eukaryota > Metazoa > Chordata > Mammalia > Perissodactyla > Tapiridae > Tapirus > Tapirus indicus. The sequence continues at coordinate 17,095,319 of CM062920.1, forward strand.
ATAGTATTAGAAGAGGCCTCAGATGAGGAAACTGAGACCCAGGGGAGGAAACTGAGACCAGGAGTGGTGGTGTCAGGTAGCACAGTGAGTCAGGTCCCCTTGAAACTGAGGCCTTGCCACCAGTCCACTCCTCCTCCCACAAGCCGCACCATGCTGAACTCGGATGTGGTGACCAGGGGAGACCCCAGGCAGGGGCATGTCAGGATGAAATTATCAACTCAGTTCAAGGAGTATGAAGTGAGCCCATGTGCACTGGGCTGCAGGAGTCCCAAGCTGGAGGAAGCTTAGCCCCTGTTCTCCAAGGTCTGGCTTTGGTGGGGAGAAACCAGCACGGCTCAAAGGAGGGTGGAGTGAGGGTGGAAAATGGAGGAAGCAAATAAAAGAGAGAATTCACACTTCCATGCAAACAGCTCCCAACAACTGAGTGAAGAAAGCCACTGTTGCTCCCCGATGCCTTCCTCCTGCTCAGTTCGGCCCACGGGCACTTAGGGAGCAGCTGGTCTGTGGATAAAATTCAAAATATAACAGGCAGGAGCCTACCCCCAGGCAGCCTATGGTCTGGGGGGACAGACAGACATCCCTAAAGGAGTGGCCCAAATACTCATGTCATGACCTTTGCACTAAGCAACACAGAGGAGAACCACGGGGTAGGGTGGAGTAGGTAACAGGACCTAGCTCAACACAGGGGACATGTTCTGGAAGAAGTAACTCTGAGCCTGAGATGAGAGTGGCCTGATGAAGGGGCTGTGCCCGGTAGGACTCATCAGGCAGAGTCAAGGATGGGACCAAAGCCCTCAAGGGTCTGGCAAAAGGCTCTTGTGGGCATTTGTGGGCAGGGGAGCGGGGGGGGGGGGACAGGAAGGGGTGCGCTTGTAGCGGACAGTGGGGGGAGGCAGGGCAGGCTGGGCCTCATAGGCCACATTAAGATGTTTTTTGCTTGGGTTTATGGTTTGCTTGCTTGTTTTCCTACTTTATTCTCAGTGCAAGGGAAACCACTGGAGTGTTTGAGGCAGAGTGGCCCATGAATTTGTTCATTTCTAATTTCAGTTAACACAGTTTAGGTTTACACTCTTTACGAGTACAACAACAACGGTTTTATAGGCCTATACTTGCTAATTATACAATTAATTAAGTCTGTAATCAGGACAATCTCTAGGCCCCCTGAGACTGTCAGTACCCAGGACAGTACTATGGGGAGGTGGACCGTCCTGAGGACATCTCTTCCTACATTCTTGTAACTTAATTGGTTCTCAGATGGATGACCTGAGAGTTTTCATTATATTTGGCTGGAAAAAGATGCAGAGGGCTGATATCGTGTGTGTGAGCATGTGCCTCTGTGCAGGCTGTCTGCATCCTCTGTTTGCAAGGGGCTTGACCCAGGCTGAGCAAATGGTGTTGAACTAGCAGGGACTCAGCAAAGCAATCCATTTATTATAATTCTGCTGAGAAGAGGCCCAGTAAATCAAAGAGACAACCTGACTGCAAACAAATTACACACCAAGAGATAGGATGAAGGGAGGGAGGGGAGTGCAGAGTGGTGGCCAATTGGGAAAAGTGAGAATAAAAAGGAAGGAGATAGGGAAAGTCAGAGAATAGAGCCCTCAGAGACGCCTGGAGTCAGAAAGAAATAAAAATGGAGCCTAATTTGTCCATCAGGAAGAAAAAGAAAAATAAAAGCATCCTACCAAGAGAGATCCCATTTGCTGGAAACCCCTAACTTACAAACCCTTGAGTTAAGAAACCAACTGCCCTTTGTTCTCCGGAGGGGTCACCTAGGGAGTGACTGATGGGCAGTTACTTTCTCCTGTGCAAATGCACAGAATTCTCTTTTCTCATGCAAATAGAGAGGTGACCTCTTCTTAAATACAGAGTTAACCTGTTCCTGGTACCCTGGTGGAAGTAGGCGGCCCAGCCTAAGAATACTCCAGAAGCAACTGCCCTTTTGGAGGTAAAGACACTCTTGCTGGGCCAAGGTAGAAAGAAAAAAAACAGGGGTTCCAGCATGGAACTCTGCCTAGGTTCCTGTCACAAGAACGTGACAACTGGTGAGTAGCTGTGGTTAGGACTGCCACACCCACACCCCTGGTAGGGACATGTGGCAGTAAATGGGCTTCAAGGCCAAGATGAGGAAGTAGTTCAGCTACCACTTAAAACATTCTTTCTCTGGAAGAATACACTCCTAGATCCAAATATCTCCCTTATAAATTCAATTCTGAAAAAGGAACCTGCTGGGAAAACTGGGAGGTACTTCTGTTGAAGCAGTAAACAGGGCAGGAAGAGGGCTGGGAGAGGACCCGCTTAGACAAGGAGAGTTACACCACAGTTCTCCAAAACTCACGTAGAAGGAGAACAGCCTGACTGAAGAGAAAAATAGGAGCTATCACAGGGGCTGTGGTCCATGCCATTCCCAAGGAATCTGAACAGACCCCTCCTATCTGAGATGCCATCCTACTCTGTGACAAGATTACAGAGAAGATATCTCTAGCAGGCTGAAGGTCTGAAGAACATTTGGGGACCCAAATAATCATGAGAACTGGTTCTTAGTGTAACTGTTGAAGCTGCAAGGAGAACTGGAACACCCCGATCCTACCAGGGTGTTTCACTGTGGCTGCCCAACACCCGGACAGGCCTTTGAAATCAATCTTCGTTATGAGTATCAATGCAGAAGTCCTAAATAAATTGCAGTCATGCACCACATAATGACGTTTTGGTCAGCAACAGACTGCATATGTGATGGTACCATTTAGCCTATGTGTGCAGTAGGCTATACCATCTAGGTTTGTGTAAGTACACTCTGTGATGTTCGCACAATGATAAAATCACCTATGGATGCATTTCTCAGAACATATCTCTGCATTAAGTGACTCGTGGCTGTATTAGCAGAAAATCCAGCAACACACAAAAGTACCACGTAGGTTTTATTATAAGCCAAGGATGTTTCAATATTAGAGAATCCATAATATAATTAATCACATTAATATACCCAAAGCATTATCTAAGCATCTCAAAGGACACTGAAAAGGCAATAAATAAAACTCAACACTCATTCTTGGTTTTTTTTTTCTTTTTTTGTGAGGAAGACCAGCCCTGAGCTAACATCCGTTGCCAATCCTCCTCTTTTTTGCTGAGGAAGACTGGCCCTGGGCTAACATCCGTGCCCATCTTCCTCTACTTTATATGGGACGCCGCCACGGCATGGCTGACAGACGGTGCGTCGGCGGGCGCCTGGGATCCGAACCTGCGAACCCTGGGCTGCCAAGCGCGGACTAAACCGCTGCGCCACCGGGTGGCCCCTCATTCTTGATTTTTAAAAAACTCATAATAATATAAAAATAGATGGATATTTTCTGCCATGATGATATATATCTTTCTCAACACAAAATACTTAATGGGAAAACACAAGAACTTTTCCCATAAAAATTAGGAACAGGGCAAAATGTCCACATTTACCACGATTATTTAGCAGAGTTATGAGGCAGTAGGCAAAACAATTAGTCTAGGAAATTAGATATGTAAACTGGAAGGAGGAAACAAACGTGGTCAACATTAGCAGATAATATGATTGTACACCTGGCAAACCCAAGACAATCAGCTGGCAGTCTGCTGTAACTGGTAAAGGGGCAGGTCCTCAAAGGAATATATAGAAAGCAATGGTTTTTGTAATTACAAATAACCAATCGGAAGATATAATGGAAGAGAAAAACTTCATTTATAATAGCAACAAGAAAGACAATATCTGGAGATATATTAAAAAAAAAGTTAAGTTCCATGTTCTTAGATAAGAATTCTAAACATCATAAAGATGTTAATTATTCCTAAATTGTAAATTTAATCTCATAAGACAGTTATTTATACGTTCATTTGGAAATAGTCAAGTTAATTCTAAAGTTAAAACAGAAAAACCAACAGGTACGCTAACTTCGAAAAGCAGTCTGACTCTATTTAGGAGGGCTGTCCTGTGAATAAGCAATTCCATTTCTGCGTATGGACCCAAGAGATCCAAGGGAAATTTTTAGAAACCTACAAGAATGTCAGTAGAAGTATTGTTTATAATGGTGGAAAATCGTATACAAGCTCAATGCCCATCAACAGGAAAATGAATAAACACTGATATTTTATACAACAAAATACCACACAGCCATGGTAATAATGGCCTAGAGCAAGTTTTCTCAACATAGATGAATCTCTCAAACATAATGTTGACTTGGGGAAAAAAGGGCAAGATTCAGAAGAAGACATGAAGTATAACACCATTTATATAAAATTTAGAAACGTCTAGATTACTGTTTTGTTTAGGTCCACATACACAGGCATTAAAGGCAAATAAAATGTGAGGAAATAAAAACCATCAAATTCAGTGGCCACTCTGGTGGGAAAAGGAGTAGGGACTGAGGGGAGATGGAAGGGGTTTCCTCTACATTTGCAGAGGACGTTGGAGATACTGAGCAGTAGGTAGACTGGTGTCTACAACACATTTCTCTTTCTTTTTTTAAAGTGCTGATTATTCTTTATACTTTTTATAGATCTGAAACATTTTCAAAACATTTAGTGTAAGACAAATAAACAAGAATACCCAGGAAAACTTTCATAAAGAACAATAAGAGGCAACTAGTCCTATCAGATATTAAAACATATTATCATGCCATAGCCAGTAAAAACAGTGTGGTATTGGCATCAAAAGAGGAATAAAATATAAAGTTTAGAAACATCCCTGTCTTTTTTTTTCCAGAGGGCTACTAGTTCTAACACAGTAGTTTCTGTACAGTAGTGCTTCTCATCGTTTTTCACCCAAGTATCCCTCATGATAAGGTGGTGGTGAACAAGGGACCTGGGAGTCTGGGGCCACAGCCCAAAGTGGCCCACCATGGGGGCAAAACTTCTTTGAAGACTCAAGCTTTACTGTTGCAATGAATGAAGAACTTGCAATCTATTCAAAAATATGTTCTTGTTCATAATCCCCCAGCCCAGGCCACCATCTCCTCCAGCCGGGCCTCCTGCAGCTGCCCCTCACTGGTCCCCTCCCCCCAGCTTCCTCTCTTGTCTTCCTACCCAACAACTAGAGGGATCTTTTAAACATGTAGATCCTATCCATTCACCACCACCACCCGCTTAAAACTCCTCAACAGCACCCCATTGCACTCAGCGGAAAATCTAAATTCCTCACCAGGACCTATGATGGTTCCTAAGGGGTCTACCTCGGCCCACCTCTCAGCCCTCAGGCCCTGTACTCAGACCCTTCCAACTGACCTTCTCTCTGCTACTGGAATCTGCCAAATTCCTCCCCCTCAGAACTTCTGCACTGTCCTTCTTCTCCTTCTAGAAGATTCTTTGAAGCTCTAGGAGAACAGAGATTTTGTCTCCTTGTACACTGCTGTGTCTCCATTTATAGCACAGTGCCCACTACATGTTGCCACTCAAAATATTGGATGGGGGCCGGCCCAGTGGCACAGTGATTAATTCGAGCGCTCCACTGCAGCGGCCCGGGGTTTGCAGGTTCGGATCCCGGGCGCAGACCTACGCACCGCTTACTAAGCCATGCTGTGGCAGGCATCCCACATAAAGTAGAGGAAGATGGGCACAGATGTTAGCTCAGGGTCGGTTTTCCTTGGCAAAAAGAGGGGGCATTGGCAGCGAATGTTAGCTAAGGGCTAATCTTCCTCACACACACAAACACAAATATATATATATATATATGATGAATAAGCAAATTACATGTGGGTAAGGCTGACACTCCAGGAAGACATGCTTTATTTCCAGGAAAGAGGGGATATCTTTTCCTAGACGGTACTAGGGATGTAGGCTACATCAGACCGTAGAATGCTGTTACCGCAGGTCCTTAGATGCCCTAAAGAATCCCCCTCCCTCATGACATAGCGCTCACCAAGGAGACCTTCCACACTGGTGTGGAACTGAGATTGTCCTAGTTTTGATATCAGTGAGCTTGCATGATGCCAGGTCTAGCCCCGTCACGGGAAGGCCCCCAGTGCTCTGACCGGCTGTCCCTGTGTGAAACCACAGATGCTGCCTCTCAGGGGGATAGTCCTTCCCCACCCACAGAAAGGATTCCCTCTGCTGAGCATGCCTCAGCTGCCCCTGGTGGCGTCCTCAAGGGAAGGGAGCCGATGCACCAGAGGTGGAACCTTCCACATTATCCCCCACCCAGTGCTCCCAGCTAGAGGAGTTCAAGTCTTCCCCTGGTACAAAATCATTTCCTTGGAAAAGTTCTCACTCTACCCTTTGCCAAGAGGAGACGGTGAAGATGGTCAACACAAATCCAGGCTAGGAGGCCCCTGAAAATCAGAAGCAAATTCTTCCAGGTGGGAAATATGGCATTTTGTCCTCTCTTAAATGGCATTTTGATATTTGTTTGATGATTCCTCCTCTGATATTGATACCGTTCTCTCTCCTTACAAGGAACTCTAAATACTGCATGGATATGGTCTCACTAATCTTCAACTTTTATTAACTTACAAAATGAATCATCCTGCAGAGTTAAAACAACAAGAACTTGATTTTCCTTTGTCATCACTCCCCAAACAACTTCCTCGCATTATTCAGATTTATAATGAGTTGTTTTGGTAGCCTTTGAGCTAACATCAAAAGACATAAATGAAAACAAATACTTCCTATTCTTTCCTATGCAAATGTCACTCACTTTCTGGCTGCCCTTTGTCCCAAACCCAGTGTGCTAGATGGTTATAATAATGGCCACCAGTGAATCTTGCCTCCCTGTGTCTTTGCCTCTTGTCATGTGACTTTGCAACTCCTTCCCTCAGTAGCGGATGTCTGTTTCTCCACCTCTTGGAGCCAGGCTGTCCCTGTGGTTTGCTTTGACCAATAGTATGGGTGGAAGTGATGTGTGAATTCAGGAGCTCTGGGGGCCTAACAGCTTCCACCCTTGTCCTCCAACCCTGAGCCCACCATGCTATCAAGAAGCCCAGAGGAGCCTACTGCAAGATGAGAGGCCACCTGGAGGAGAACAAGAGAGCCCACCAACTGCCAGACACAAGAGTGAAGCCACTTTACAGCCCCCAACCCTTCAGCTAAATGCAGCTGCATGATGAGCCCAGGTAAAACCAGAAGAAAAACGACCCAGCCAATCTACTGAATTATGAGAAATAATAAACACTTAGTGTTTTAAGTCATTACCTTTTGGGGTATCCATGCAACAATGGATAACCATTGCCTTATGTCTGTACCTCTAATTTTTTTTCCTATTTCCCAATTTCCTCTCAGGTGAACTCACTATTTGGAAAAGAGCATCACTTTGATTTTCAATCACTTTGTAACAGCCTCTGGTCTTGGACAGAAGTCACGATGGCTCCTTGGACTCCACCAATCACTAACTGTGTGACTTAGGGTAAGTAACGTAAACTCATTCTCCGCTTCAATTCCTTGCCTGTAAAATAGGGGTAATCACAGCGCCGACCCAGGGTTGTTGGGAACGTAAGATAAAATATGCAAAAGGTTTGCACAGTTCCCAGCACGTAACAAGTGCTCAAGAAATATTAGCTGCTACTAAGACTATAAAATATTTATTCAAGAAATACCTTCATTGAATGTTCCATCAAATTGTTATTTGCACCAAGGAAAGGTCTAACATTTTACGGAGCACTCCCTTTGTGCCATGGATCCTTATTTCTTTTTGTCTTTACAATAACATGCCACGTGAGCATGGCAGAAAATCTTGCCTGAGTTTGATTCTTATCTCTGTCACTTACAAGCTGTGTGACCTTGGGTAAATGACTTAACTTCCCCGTGCCTCAGTTTTCTTATCTGTGAAGTCTGGGGATAGAAAGTGTACTCACCTTCCAGGGTTGTCGTCAAAAGTAAATCTGTTATTTCCTGTCAAGCCTGCAGAGAGGAGCTGGCCACAGTGAGTGGTAATAAATATTTGCAACAGGTATAATCCCCCTGGGTCAGATGATGGTGCTGGGGCTCAGGGAACAAGAGTAATGTGAACAGGGCCACACAGGTAATAAGCAGAAGAGCTGTCTGATTCCATGCCTTCTGCTCTGGCCACTATCACACTGGTGAAAATGGGTCCCCCAAACCCTCCTGCTTCTGCTGAACTTCAGGGGCAGAGCCTGCCTCTCCATACTTCATATTTTACTTTTCCACAACTAAATTCACCTGCTGAATCATCTTCTTCCTCCAGGAAAGTTGTTTTTTTTTTTTTTAAATTAACTCTTTAGCCAACACTCAACTCCCCATGGCACCACTTTTGTGCATGGAATTAGCCTCCAATCCTGCCCAGTCTGGGTTCTTTCTCAGCCCCGTCCTCAGCTGCCCAGGCTACATGTGCTCTCTCTCTCACACCGCCCATCTCCAGGCTCACACACAACCGCCCCATAGATTCAGTTCAGTCACCAGTCAAGCTTATCCCATTTGTTGGCAGAGCAGCGTGTCCCAAAGGACTCACCTGAAGCACCTAGTAGTGACAGGACACACCCTTCCCTGAAGGATCTCCTTGATCAAAGCCTGGGAAACACTGCTCACTCCCTCCTTCACCAGGAATCTGAAGCTCTGCCAAGGTAGCAATAATTAAGCCCACTCACTTGACTTTGTTGTCCCCAAGATTTCTCAAACTTTCTAAGCCATGGAATCCTTCTTTCTCACAGCATCAATTATGTTCCACAAAATTCCTTGGAGGCCATATAAGGAAATTGGGTTGTAGAGTCCTCGAGTTACAGAACTGGCACAGATGATCCGACTGTTGCCTGCTGCTTAACTGTCCTCGGACCTGGGGTTGCCTTTCAGATATATAAATACAAACATGTGGGTATGGGCACATTTATTTTTCTGAAAAGAATCACAAGAAACTGTTATCAGTGGTTATCACTGGGGAAAGAAATGGAGGTGCAGATTGGAGAAAGAGGCTTTCACTTTTCATTCTGCACTTTGCCGCTTGAATTTTCTGACATTCTACACGTACCATTTTGTTGTTTTTTAATGCCGACCGTTCACTGACGCTCTGCTCATTATTTTTCAATCTTTTATCCTTCGTGTTTCATTTTGGATTGTTTCTATCACTATGTCTTCGAGTTCATGAATCTTTTCTGCCATACCTCATCTTCCTTCAGTCCCACTAGGGTATTTCTCAGGTCGGATGTTCATGTCTGGATGTTCCATTTGGACCTTTGTTTTTATCCTCTATGTCTCTCCTTACCACCCTCATGTATTCCTCTACCTTCTCGAAAAGCAGAGATAACTGTCTGCACCATTAGAATCCAAAACTTTTTTACTTTAATTACTTGGGGAATTCAAAACAAAGCCACCCTCTCAGATCTGCAGTATGAGAATTACTGCATCCACTCCCTGTGTTTCCTCCAAGGGCTGACGTCAATTCCAGCATGCCTTTATTTATATGAGTGTTCAATAAAGGCTTGCTGATTGATTGATTGCAGTTCCCAAGGTCAGGTCTAAACAGATGGATTGCTCAATTTCTGTTCATTGGTCCAGCACCTCCCTTGTGCCCGCACCTGTCGGGTGTGGGTCCAGCCCAGCTCAATCCACACAACAGAGGAAACTGGGAGGCTTTCTTGCCAACATTCCAGGCCCCAGTATCTCAGCCTCTTAAAATGCAAAGATTCAAATTAGCTAAAGGAAGTACGGTCTGGGTCATTCAGGTCTTTTGAAAAGAAATGGTATTGTTAACTCATAGCCTGTTGCTTGTTTATGATGACTTTTGATATTTTGTTTAACTAACAGGACCGTGTCTGATGCTTGCTCAGTCTTTGAACCCCAACTAATTAGAACCCATCAGACTCTCTAGCAAGAACAGACCACCTTCTGATCAAATAAACTTCTGAATCCTCAGAAACGGCATCTGAGCAGCTTTGGTTTCAAGCATTGATTTTCAAAGAGTCAAAAGAAAGCTTACACTCATTTATTTATAATAAGCATATGCATTCAAAAAGGCTTCTTTGAGCCTTCATGAAGTAATAGAAGTGTGATCACTCATGGACTCAGAATTCTTCCAGCTGTGCACTTCCCAACAAGGAACATTCAAATCCCCAGCTTCCCCCACACCATCACTGCACTCTGATATGCTGCAAGGAGGGGACCACAGCCTCTGACATGTGGGACTCAGCCAATGGGGACTCACACTAGAACACTGCTCGGACATTTGGACATCACTGACCCAGCAGTCCGGCCACAGCCACAGGGCCTAATGCATAGAAGCCAGATGGGAGGCAGCACAGGGCAGTGCACCTAGCTCTAGAATAGATGGACCTGGGTTTAAATCCCATCCCCCCACCACCTACCAGCGGTGTGGGCTTGCACAAATCATTTTCACCTCGTAAACCAGAAGAAACAGCTTGTGACTCATAGAGTTGCCAAGAGAGGATGTATGAAATGCATTTAGCCTAGTGCCCAGCATGGGGAAGGTCCTAAGGGCTACTCTCCCTAACCACGCCCCCCTAACCTCCAAGGCAGAGCAACACCTCCCCTCTGGGCATCTCAGCCCCCTGGGAGCTGCTACAGGGGCTCCACGGCAAACAGAGGTTACTCAGGAAGGTCCAGTCTCAGAACAGACATGATCCCCTTGTGCAGCCCCCACCCCAATTCCTCTTTCCAAGGGAAATAATGTCCTTTATTCTCTGACGGCTAACTCAGGGTTCATGGCCAGTTGTTAAATGCTAGCCAAGGAACTCTCTGCTCCTCCAGAAATCTTAAATGTATCACTTGATCTTTCCGGGAGGGTTTAAAGTTGGTCCGGCTTGCAATCTCAGAATTATAAAAAACAAGGATTAAACAGGACCTTTCAAATTCGGTACTTGAATCCTCCTCAACATTTCTGCCAGGAGATTGTACAATCTCTGCTTGGGATGGAACGCTCACTCTCCCTCTGGCAGGACACGTCTTTGTAAGACAGCCAGGCCCAAATCCGAGACTCGTGTCAACTCTGCATTAAAGAGCCCTCTTCCTCGCAGCGACTCTCACATCTGCCTCCGAGATTCTTCCTCTCCAGTCTGCCCCCATTTCTTCAACGGTTCCTCTTAGGACAGGTTTCCAGTTTCTGCTCCTCGGAACAGCCTATGGCTTGTTTCTCCTCCTTCAAAGTGGAGTGCCAACACGTTGGGATGAGCACATTAGGGGACCTTGTATATTCCCTTCCGGTCCTAAGAAATCCTAATTGCAGGAGGGGAGAAACGTTCTTACAGCGCATCCCTCTCCATATCTCCAACTTCATCATTTTAGAGTAGACACAGCCCCTCTACAAACACACAAACATACACACACAAGTTGATTCTTCCTGGTGAATCTGTGTCATAGCCATCTGGACGCTGATGCTCCATAATTGGGATTTTCTTTTATAGCTTTAATTATTTCCTCTGTTCTCTCTTCTTTTTTGTATATAATGAATCACTCTGATCCTGAGAGAGGAAAAATAAAAAGATTTTTGAAAGTTATGGCTGTAATTTCAATAGAAGGAGATTGGGCTTTGAGCAATATGAGCATTTGTTGTTTTCCTGAGTCCATTTTTCATCCCCACTGGTTAATGAAGATGTTATTTCTCTCTTGCATTTCGATTGCTAATTTCTGACAAGCGTTTTTTTAGTTATAGCTGGTTATAAGCCTCTCCGTTCACCCCTCTTTTGTATACTTTATGAAATATTCAGTTCTTCTTGACAGGATGAGGTTTGATTCACCCCTGGCTGTGATTAATTGTGTTAGTATTTGGGGACCTAATTTATGTTTATATCACTCCTCTAGTGTTTCCATTTTCTTTTCTAATTATCCATTTTTCCCCCATCTTTTTTCCTGAAATTAGTATTGAATTAGCTTGCCTCTGATTACAGTCTTGGATGCATCCCAAAGAATATTGTTGGACAGCTCCCCATTATCATTCCATTCCATGAATTCTTTGTTTGTTTTTTGCAATAAAGCTTTATTAACCCTCCGTGAACTCTCATTTTCATTTGCTCCGTCGTCTTGGATTGGAAGCTGCGCCAAGCTCTGGTCCGACGCCACGGCAGTCGCTCCCACGTCGTCTTCCACTGCCTGCCAAGTCAAGCTCTCTTTAAAAAGTCAGAATTCCAGGGATTAAAAATAAGATCCACGCCTGTGCAGAGGGGCTGATTTGTCTAAGAGGCTCTTCCTTCCTTTCAGTTATTCATTTTTTTACCATTCTGGTGTGGACGTCTATTGAGGCAGCTCTGCTGATGGGAATCAACCAATTAGCATCCCTTGTCAGGCCTCTCTCCCTGTAGGTCTGGCCTGGTTTATAAAGACAGGGCCCTTCAGAATAGCATCCCTCTGACCTGGCTCCACAGGTGGCTAACACTCGGTCTCTGCCAGCAGGTCTCGCCGTCAATCTGAGGCAGGTGGGGCCTCGAGGGAAGCTGCTCTGGAATAGGGGTCGTCCCATCCATCATCAACCAAGGCACCTTTATTTCAAGTCAGCATGAGGTCTGCATTTTGCTTCTTGGTAGGTTCTTCTTTTTGACAATTGCCTGCCCCATCTGCCTGCACACACCTACGTGCCCCGTCCCACCACATACACATCTACATACAATGTGCTGTTATATACATGCTATACACTCGATACACCTATCCACACATGAAACACACACCCACTGCCTCTTCCCATAGAGCATCTGGGACCTCTGATCCCTGGAGATGCTATTTCCTGCTTTACGGATGTTGGTACAAAGGCTCTGGGCCACGGCCAACAAAAGGTCCTCCCACAAGCGGAAAAGGTTTGGCTGCCCAGGATCTCCCACCAGAAAGAGCACTCAAACCGTTTTGACCAGGGATCCTCTGCTACCCTTGATCTGCCAAGGTGAGTGTGGAAATGGCGCTGTTCCAGTGAGGAACAACTTTATTCCTCTTAACTGCATCTCAAGTCCCAGAATCCTTGGCCACATAATTCTCACACCACCCCTTCCTTTCACAGACAAAGCAATAACATCTCTTCCCTCTTGAAAGAAGGACCCAAAAACCCAATTCCAAGCTGCCTTGCCTTCCTGTAAGAATACACCTGAGATTCTCATCTGTGCTGAGTACACCTGGAAGGGCTGCAGGCCCTCAGCCTCATGGCTCGGCTCTACAGCCCAGATGCCCACATGCTGCAGCCTCGCTCTGCCCAAGCACCGGGTGGGTGCTCCAAGAGGGGCCCAGCAAGATGAATCTTGGCTGAGCAGTGATATAGGCTGAGCTGTCTGGCCTTGTGGTCCCTGTTGATGGGCCCTCAATGCCACACCCTCTGAAGTGGTTGGGGTCCTCTCTTGGCCATGTGGAGGGCTACTGCAGTCTCCAGGAAGGGACTGCTGGTTGGGTGGACAGCATGCAACCACCACCAGCAGGCCTGCCCTGGGAACGTTTCAGGCCAGTGGTGAGAGGGATGGACAAAGGAGAAAGAGCAGAACCAGCCTTTATTCCCATGGGCAGCACCCAGCACGTGCCATCTGCAGAGTGGACAGACCACCCCCGAAGGCATCCTCACCAGAGCCCCCTTGTTGGCCCAGGAGCCTGTTCTTAATCTTAAACACCACTGAGGTGTCTTGAAGGAGCATGCTTCCACAAAAGGCCTGGAGCAAAGCAGCCCAGGTCTGTCAGCACCATGCCCTGTTGTTTTCCAGTCTATCCTTCAATAGCTGGAGAACAGCAACGTTCTTGTCACCTGTGAGTCTGAGTTTATTGTTGGGCCAGTTCAGACAGGAGCAAAGTGTTTCCTCCCACAAGGCTTCTTCCAGCCTCAGAACAAAAGGGACAATTGCAAAAAGCTGAGCAAGACCAGTGAAGGGTGCTGTCAGGAGGACCCACGGAACTCCAGCGTTGGGGGCAGACAGAAAGGAACAGGAAGCCAGGATTCTCAGAGAAGGACATCATCATCTGTTCTTCCAGCCTGAGACGTCCTCTGGAGTATGCTGATCTTTCCCGACCTCATTTACATCACTTCTCCGGCCTTCTTTATCTCCTTAGAAGTTTCCTCAAGGCTGGACCCCACCAGCGCCATTTTTGGATTTGATTTTGCCTGTTTTCACGGCATCGAGCTAGGTTTTGATATAAATCATTCTACATCAACTCTGCAGACCTGTCTTATCTCTACCAGAACTTTATCCAAACTAGACTCCCGTCCTCTAATCTCAGGAAGTATGACCAATTTCCCCCCAGAATCTCCACCCTTTGCGTTTCTTGATGGAATCTCTATAAATGCTTTTGGCTTGGAATTGGGATCAGAAGTTGGTTTTCCAAGCTGAGTAGTAATCCGATGATTTCAGTTCCTTAGACAGTCTTAAGACCTGGGCCTCACTCCGTGTTGCCTCTGGCCAGCTCTGGGCACTTTGGATACACTTGTACATACTCTACATTTGATACAATGTACATACTCTACATTTGAGCCTCAGTTGTGCCTTCTGCAAAATGGGAGCAGAGGGTGGAGGAGTAGGTTTTTCTGGGTAAGCAGGGAGAGGCAGACACCACTGGTGACGTACAAGGTGATTTTAGAGGGTGCCAGACGTCACACTAAATCTACTGAATGACTTAGGGAGAAACACACGCCCCTTTCAACTCCCTTTCAGTCCTTCTGATTACCTTGAGGGAGAAAGTCTTAGTTGGGTGTAGTATTTCTTTAACACCTCTTGAACACTTGATACTCAAAATCAAGAAAACAGGCTGTAGATTTTAGCTAAAGCTTAATATCATTTTTTATGTGATTCATTTGACTGCTGTCTTCTATTTATTGCATACGTCCAATTTTCCATGCACTAGATTGATTTAAACTTTCTTTTACAAATGAATGCACTTAAATTTTTTAAAAGTGAATCAACAATGGTACAGATATGGCAAAAACTCATCACGGTGGTTGATGTGTGAACGACACAAGTTCAGAAAACGCTGCACATGTACTGAAGCTCCCTTCCATCCCCAGCACTGGACTTCTGACTGGGAAAACCGCCTCCCTATGATCAGAGTTACTACAGAAAGACCAAATCCTCCCTTCCCACCAGCTGCCTGGAAGCCAGAGGAAGTCACAGCAGAGACACCTCTGTCCCCAGGAGCTCAGCCCTCTGGCCCTGCGTGCCCGCCTGGATCTCAGCGAGGAGCTCGCCTCTCGCTAGCAGCCAATGGTGATGCCAACCCCTTAAGTCAGCGCTCTCCCTCAACTCAGCGGTTTTTCATTCATAAGCTTTCCAGCCTCTCTTTGCTCTTTAATTACCTTAATATGAGCCACCAACTATTCCTGCCCCATATCTGACTGATTCTCCATTAAGGGAAGAGCAAATTTAAGTTTAGAAAAAGGAAAATGAATTACTCAGAATAGCTAATTTCACTCGAGCCATTTTCTTAAGAAACTGCTTGAAGAACAACCTGAAACTTGTTCTTAATTCACCATATACAAATATCCCTCAGAAAGATCAATGGAGACAGGGTCAGAAGGTTCTCCCGGAAGTTCCAGCCTCGGCATTCAAGGCCATCCTCAGCTGGGGTGTGAGGAACTGCCACACTCAGAGCCCACCATCACCACCGCTGGGAAGGCTGCTGGCAACCTCCACACAGAGGCAGAGACGAGGGCCGGCCTTCTCTCAGCCACCCCCTGGGGACCGCATGTGATTCACCCCACCTGACCTGGTGGCACTTGAGGCTCGGTGGAGAGGACTCTCATTGCTGAAGGGAAGGTGGAAGGTCTAGAGCAATGGATCTTGCCTGACTCCCTGCCTCAGGTGACACTGTCAGGCCTGGCACAGCCTCTCCAGGGCCCCCAGGTAATACGGCTGCACCGTGGTTACGAGAGACTACAGGTAACACACAGTCTCCGACCCCCACAAGGGAGCCACCCCTTCTCTCCCACTTAGGGGAGCACATGTGAGTGAGGAGGAAGTTGTTATAGGGAATAACCTTGAGCCCCTGTAATTTAAAGAAGTAAACAAATTATTCACAAACTTGGGTTCTTTGTTATCAGCAACAATTTTGTGGTCTATCTTCCAACTGAGGCGACCCTTTTTCTGCAGTTAGTGCCTTTGAGAAGGTGAGCATCACGAGTGTGCTCTCCGAACCCTCAAGGGGGGCTGGCTGAATGTGGAGGCCTGAGGGTCAGAGGAAGATAAGGAAAGATGCTCAAAAAGGAAGGAACACAGCTTCAGGGCCGGCCCTGCTCCTTGGGGACTGTGGTGCTGTCTACCGGGTTGATTTCTTCCCCACACAGAAAGGACCAGTTCCTAAGATGTTGTGTCATTCACTGCCGTCCTTGCTAAAAAGCTTTCCCATCCGAAGCTGAGGTTCTCCAGGTATCCTGTCCATGACACGGCGTTCTCAACCCATGAAGGAGTGGCCCCAAATGGTGGGTCTTACCAGACAGACCACCAGATCTGCAGGATCTGGACCCACAGAATCTGGATGGGTATACCCAACAAGGGTCCACACCCATTACCATTACCATTATCCAGAACCATGACCCCAGCTCTACCATCTGACTCCAGACTTTTCTCAGTGTGGCTCCATTTGTGCATGGGCCTGCGGCTAAGCCTTCATTCAGTGGGCTCACAGGTACCAAGCCCCCATGGGGGGCAGGCCTGGCACCAGGTGGTGAGGAGTCAGAGCTGAATGGGACACACATCCTGCCTTCGGGGAGCTCACAGCGCAGTAGGAGAAACAGACACATAAGCAAAAATTCATTCTACTCTGATAGGAGCAGCAGGGCATGTGGGAAGCATGTAAGTTCTCTGGGGGTGGTGGGAGCAATCAGGGAAGGTGTGCTGGAATCTGCTGTTCCTGCCAGCCCAGCATTTATGGCCCCCTTCTTTAGTAAGAGCACCCTGATTCTGCTCTGGTCAAATACTCCCTCCCACTTATGTCCATGGGATTCAACCAGGCTCATACTCTCCCCATCCTGCCCCAAACATCTGCCCTGTCCTGGCCCATCACCCCCAACCACAACGATTGGTCAGTCCTGTGACCCAAACCAGCCAACTGAGCCTCCGTCTAGGGCCTTTTGCTGGCACTACTATGGAGACGCATGCTATCTGCATTTTAAGCCTGAACTTGTTGGTGGCCATCTGCCACCACTTTGGGGGCCCACCTAAGAATGAAGCTTATAGAGAAGACAGCAGAGTCATGAGACGGGAGAGACCAGGTCCTGGTGTTGCCTGAGCACCTGGATCCAGAAAGCTGTAACTTTTCAGTTTTGTGAGTCAATAAATTCCCTTTTCCTTTAAGCTACTTTGAATTGGATTTCCATCACTTGCAACCCACAAAGACTGCGTTGTGGAGGCTGGGCAGGAAACTGGCAAATGAAGAGGGAAGGAGGAAGAAGAAAGGGCATCACGAAGACGTGCAGGCAAAGACGGGGAGACCAGCACCAGCCTGGGCATGGCTGACAACTGCACTGGCCAATCAGCACCGGGGTTTAGCCTGGAGGTTGATGAGGAGGGGGCAGAGAGGATGGGCTGGAGAGGTGGGCAAGGGACAGTCCCAGAGGACTTGGGAGCCATGACTTTTATCCTGCAGGGACTGAGGAGCCCTAGCCTGTAAGCCTGGGAACAGGACTGTGTCCCATTGTCTTCTCATTCCCAGCTCCCTGCCTAGCACACTTTAGCGTACATCTCCTACGTGAAAGCAGATGATGAACCAAAGGTTGGGAGCAGGAAGATGACAAGAGCAGGTGCACAGTCCTCAAAAGCTCCCTCTGGAGGCTGTGTGAAGGACGGGGCAGAGGAGGCCAGGCCAGATGCTGGAGACTTGTTAGGGGCGGAAGCAGTCTCAGTTCCAGCAGGAGATGACAAAGGCTCAAAAGAGGCCCTGTGGCCACTTCCCTGACCCGTTCCATTTGAACATCTTTAAAATTTTTGCTTTAAAGACCTGGAAGAAAAATAAGTACTTGAGAAGTGGAATAAAAATAGGTAAACACAGTAATCATCTCACTTAGGTATAGTGATCTATGTTGTTTCCAGCCCGCTCACAAACATTAGCTCATCACCACATTGAGAGGTGGTTATTATCCACATTTTATAGATGTGGAAATGAGAGCTCAGGTGCTGAGTAACTTTCTGTGACTGTGGCAGCACTGATGTAGAGGCTCAGGGCAGAAGAGGTCTATAGAGCCGTGCTGCCCAGGCCTCCATGGGGTCCCCCGAAGGCCATCAGCCCCTCACTCCTGCAGTTCTGTACATGCTCATGCATGCCACAGGAGACCTGGGAGCTGAGTCCTCTCCATACTGCCCACATGTGCCTGTCTCCATTGCCAGCAGTGCCTCCATCTGCCCAAACTCTCCCTCCCAGCTGGCCTTCTGCTCCCCTCTGCCCGCCAACACAAAGCCCTGGTGAGCACCAGGCAGGCGGGTCAGCTGTTCCTGGCTTATTCAAATGGAAAAGGATCAGGGGCAACACTCGGCTTCTCCCCAGGATTCAGGAGAGCCACATGGCGGAGTCTGCGCTGAGCTGCCCTGCTTCCTTGCCTTGCATAACCGAAGACTCTGTCCAGGCGCCAGCAAGCACCACAGGAGACTGATCCCTTGGGAAACGAGTTCCTAAGGCTGCCAGGAGCCAAGCTCTGGGCAGCACCTGAGAAGTGATGGAAAAGTTTTGCCTGCTGTCCACCCAAGTCAGACAAAGATGAGGCAGGGGAGGGAAGCAGACTGTCTCCCTCAGACGGGGACCCTGAGCTTGGGGGCGGGTGCAGCAACGCATGCTCGGTCTGCTACAGAGACAAGCAGAGAGTGGGGCTCACAATGACCGCAAAGTGGGAGCCCGTGCTCTATAAGGAGCCATCAGGTGACTACGATAACGAAACAGCCCTACGTTGGGGTCGCTCCTTCTGAAAATCCTCCGGCAAAAAGAAAAAGGAACGTGTCTCCACGTTAGGCGTGATTTCCACGCTTCAGATGAGGAGCGGAGAATCACCATGTGCCCACGAGGTACTCAAAACAAAAGTCTTGCCAGGTCATCCAGGCCAGCCTGCTGCCTCCAGGAGCCAAAGGATCCATGACTCCTGTGCTGTCCACAGACTCTTTTTGGAAGAGGGGGAGGAGCGGTATATAATGTTTTGAAAATCTGTTGCTAATATTAAAAAAGTGAAGATTTCACATAAAAATCCAAATTTCTGGATCGAAGAACATCTGAAGATGTGGTCACGCTTGCTCCTGCTGGAAGTGAGTGGTAGGGCTGGAGCAATCATCCTGCAGCCACAGGCCCGCCCGGCCTCCCTGTCATCACTGCCTGCCAGGCCCTGCGGAGTCTGTTTCCATCCCAGAGCCGACCCACAGAAGTGGCTGGATTTCTGCTTCTTTCAGTGTTTTTCTGGAGAGGAGGAGGACTCATTTCCCTCCCTCAGTCTCTCCTGGAAACTTCTCAGGCCAACCTGAGTGACAAACCACTGTCCAGTGGCTTCCTAATAGGAACTACTCTGCCACAACTGGACTCTGAGGTTGAACGGAGAGATACTACCTTCTTGTTCCTGCTTATTTCTGTTCTTCAGCCCACACTGGAGGGCCTTCCAGTGCCCTTAAACCCACCCTGACTGCTCTTCCTCAGAACTGTCACAGGACACAGTCTGCATCCCCTGCTGACCCAGAACAAATGATGGGACCATCAGTTAATGGGCGCCACTATGCCAGTCCAGCTCCTCCAGAAGGGCAGCAGGCAGTGGCGGGGTTCAAATGAATTAAGGAGAAGGACCGTCTCCTGGTTGCATGGCAGGCATCTCAGAGCAGAACCTTGTGAACTGACAACAGCATGAAATGAATCCCCACTGCCATATTTCCTCCATAAACATATACACTATTATTGCTGAGATGCAGACTAGATAAAAAGACAACTACTGTGGGTGGCTATTAGAATACAGATTGATTCAGTATGAATTCCCAAACCATCTGGGTGGCTCAGATGTGGCAAATACACCCCAGAAAAGTTTTTTCTTACTTAGGGTAAGCATGGGTGAATTAGGTTTTAAGAGCAGTCTAAATTACAAATCCTTGATCACACACAAAGCAGCAAAATGTTCAGACCACAAGGAGCACAAGGGAGCGAGAACAGAGGAGAAATCATTGCCTGTCCCCCAATCACTCTGGAGCATGCTCTCATATAGCGCGCTCTCTCTCGATCTCTCACTCTCTTTCTCTCTCTCTTTCACTCTCACTCTCTTTCTCTCTTTTCTATTCTGCACATAAGTTTGTTCATGTTCTCTCAATCTCTGTCATAGCATGAACAGTTAAGTTGGCATAATTCTTATTTAATGGCTCAAGTTTAAGGGTCTATGCTGAGAGAGAAAATTCCAGATGATGTGTCAAATATCTAGGAATACTGTTTTGTGAATTTTGGCTCAAATGTGAGCCATGTCAAGGCCATAAGATGTTCCCCAGTCCTTCCCCGCCTTTATCCACGGTACAGTCACCCCTCAGTATCCACACAGGGGATTGGGTCTAGGACCCCCGCAGATACCAAAATCCGAGGATGCTTAACTCCCTTATATAAAATGGCATAGTATTTGCATATAACCTATGTACATCCTCCCATATACTTTAAATCATCTCTAGGTTACTTATAATACCTAATACAATGTAAATGCTCTGTGAATAGTTGTTATACTGTATTGTTTAGGGAATAATGACAAGAAAAAGAAAGTCTATACATGTTCAGTACAGATGCAACCATTGTAGGCCTTTTGATCTGCAGTTGGTTGAATCAGTGGATGCGGAACCCACGGATATGGAGGGCCAACTGGATCTCGAGTTGATCATTCAGTCATTCATCCACTCAGCAAACTCCTGCTGGATTTTCTTGGGATGCCAGGCCCTGTGCTAGACAAGAGAGACCAAGAAAAATAGTGTGGCTCCTGCTTCACGGGACACCCAGTCAGGTGGGCGAGGCACAGGAGAACATTCTCTTACAGCGCTGTGTGATAAATGCCGTGATGAGGAGAGCACTAAGGTGTTCACTCATCTTTCTAATTTATGGAAAGATACTGAAGGAGCTTAAGCAGTGAGTGACATGAACACTCATGGAAGTGAGGAAATTAGATGTCAAAAAAGCACTGTTCTGTCCAAGATATTGTTAGTTGGATTGTTATACAGCTGGCAGCCCCCATTCTAGCTTTGCTTTATTTATTGGAAATCTGTGGTGTGTAATGTGATAGGTTGGCCATAAAGATGTCTAATCACTACACATGAAATAGCCAGGTCTTTCAGCTTTGCATGAAAATGGCAAATTCGGCTCAATGTTCCTGCACTCTTCTATAGTCTGATTAATTGTACTAGATTGAAAGTATAAGGAATAGAAGAGGCAATGGAGAGAGAGCTAAGACACTGTTAGCAAAATGCCTCTCTATCAAATGGGAATTGTCTTCAGGTGTGTTTACGAGGGCCCAGGTAAACCATGTCAAGGCTACTTTGTGAGGTATCTGGAGCCCCCTGAGTGGGTGGGGGCTGGTTCCCTCCTAGAGAGGCAAAACTGTTGCCTCTCCCCGAATCCAGCCATCCTTTGTCAATTTGTTGTAAAGGCTGTCCTTTATCCTCAGGTGTCAAGTGAGGCTCAGAACAGAACGCACTTTAGGAAAAATGGAGGGGTGGGACAGGACCAGAAAGTCAAGGATTTTACAGCATAAGGGGTCCTCTCCACATGGGGAACAAGAGCAGGTGCAGGTGTCAGAGGTGGATGGAGAGACATTTGGCAGCCCCTGTGTCACCACATGGAAACACAGCATCTAATTCTTGCTATCAAATAGCTACCCACATGGCTCCATTCTAGTTCCTCTGGACTTTTCTTTTCTCACTCATTGCCCTTGGTTGCTTGGTGCAATTAACTGTATTAACTCCCCTAAGCAGGCTGGCTGCTGGCCATCATAGGGCCGCACTGATGTAGTTCTTGCCAGGATAACTCAGAGCTTTAGGGCAGCCACTACTCATTCCACCCACCTACTGGCCCATCACACACACAGTCACACTTGCACACTTGCTCCCTCACCCGCAGCTGCTGGGATGATGATGATGACAATTGCGAAGACCTCGTGGTCCAGACACAGTAACCCCACTGTAGGAGGGAGTATGAGCCAGCTAAGGGACACTTTCTCGGGGGTCCTCAAACTCTCCCTTTTTGGGAGCAGCAGCCTAATAGGTTTGTCTTGGAAAAGTTTTTGGAGAAGAGTGTTGGAGCAAGACAAAACTGGGTTTGAACTTCATCTCTGCCACTGACAAGCTTGGATGACCTTAGGCAAGATATGTGACATCTTTAAACTTCAACTTCCTATAAAACTGAGCAAATGAAACCTCCTTTGCTAGGTGAGTGTTGAAATTAGAAAAACACTTGTTCATGAGCTCACTCTACAAATATTTACTGAGAGTCTGTTGGGGCTCAGGCACTGTGCTAGGCCCTGTTCAGAGTAGAACCCACAGACAAATGGTTCCTGCTCTGGTGGAGTCTACACCCCAGTGCATGTAAACTAGTAAGTAAGACAGTTTCAGATAATTACAAGTGTCATATATGATAAAGCAAGATGACATGATGAGGAGCGGAAGGGGGTGTTATTTAACTAAGGCGGGCTGGGAAGTCCTCTCTGAGAAGCTGACATTTAGTGGAACTGACTAATGAGAAGGAGGCAGTCCTGGGAAGCCCCGAGGGAAACCATTCCAGGCAGAGGGAACAGCAACCGCAAAGTCCCCGAGATGGGAACAAGCATGCTGTATTAAAGGGCCAGAAAGGACAGTGCAGCCTGGAGAGTATCAAGGAGAAGTAGGAGGTGAGGTTGCAGAGGTGGGCAAAGGTGAGGGCATGTGGGGACCTGAAGACCATGGCACAAAGCTGGGGTTTTATGCTGGGTGTTACGAGAAGACCCTGGGAGGTTCTGAGCGGGATAGAGCGATGATCTGACTTAGACTCAGAATGGGTGAGAAGGAACCTGGAAGCAGAGATGCCTGCCAGTCAGGAGGCAAAAAATTATGGGGGCTAGGGCCAGGTGGTGGAGGCAGAGAAAGTGGACAGATCTAGGAGGCATTCTGGAAGGAGAGCCAGCAGCGTCTGTAGGTGGACTGGATGAGGGCCACGAGGGAAAGGGAGGCATTAAAGGTGACCCATGCCTCGGGGCTATAACACCAGGTAGATCATAACGCCACTTACTGTGATGTAAAGACTGGCAGAGGAGCAGTTCCCTTTGGGACATGCTATGGCTGAGAAGCCTGTTCGACATCCCAGTGGGGAGATCCAGGGACAAAGGGGAATTATGTGTCTGCAGTAAGAAGAGAGACTGGGCTGGAAATAAATTTGGGGGCCATCAGTGTATAGATATTTAAAGTCCTGAGATTGGTTGAGATCACCTATGGAGCCCTGGAATATGAAGTGCAATGCACTCATTACATAAAGGCAATAATAATAACAATCATAAATAATAAATAATGAATACAGTGAGGTGGCGGCCAACAATCCCGCATCTACTTGATTTGTCCCCGGCCACCGAATCCACTTTGAACAAAGGACTCTGAGAACTCCAGAGTTTAGCATCCTCCCCCCAGCCCAGTTCTGAGGACTGGGGACCTCACCAGCTGAATTCCTCACTCCCTCATCGCAGCCAATCCTCCAGCCCAGACACTTGGCCAAACTGACTCATTTGTTGCTCAGATCACTAGAGGTACCCACCTGCCTAGACCCAGCGGTACGTGTGCAATAACAGTAAGAAAGCAGCAGGGTTATAAATAAGTGATGGCCCCCTTGTTAGGCCCAGAGCTGTAGTCACTACCCGGCTCCACTCGTTCTCTGAGCTGCAGCTGGTCTAAAAGGTCATTATCCGATATTGTTTTAGTAACTAGGTATTTCAACGGCCTCCCTCTGGCCTACGCTTTTCTAATCTCTGCTGCATTATTAAGCTGAGGCCTTTCTCGCTGCATAGTAACCCCCAGTGAAGGGCTATAGGCCACCCACCCAGGGGCAGGAGGGGGTCTGAGCTAGTAGAGGGGCAGCCGCCTGCCTGTGTATGGACCAAGCTTGGGCTGGGAGGAGGAGAGGGAGCTTCGGGAGCCTGCTCTGCCATTCTTGTGCCATACAAACAAGGCAAGCTGCTTCACTTCTTTGAGCCCCAGTTTCCACAGCCAAAAACCAGGGAGACGTGGCTAAGAGGGAGCTGATACTTCCTGGGTCCTTACCCTGTACTGGGATCTTGGTGACTCTCATCTCATTTAATCCTCCCAACAGTCCGTGAGGTAGGTATGCCTGTCCCCATTTTATTGATGAGGCTCCTGAGGCCTGCTCTGCCTGTGGCTGGGGTTTTCTGAGGCTTGGCTGTCCTAGCACATTGCAGCTGATGTCAGGCAGCATTAGATGATGCCAGCCTCTGCCCAAGATTCTGAATCCAGGGGGATTCAAAATGTGTTGTGCCTGCCTGGATCACTGGGCAAAGGGGTCAGTGCCCTCCTGGCCTTCCTGGGTGGGCAGCCCCTTCTGAATACAGTCCTGAGGTGACCTGAAGGGAACATTCCTATTTGTGAAATAGGGCTAGCCTGTGCTTTGCTCTGCAACCTGGGGCCAGGGGACAGCATCTGTTTCCGTTTTCCATGCCCTGGGGGATACACTTAGAGTGGACAGGCTGGGACTATACTTTTCTAACATTCCTCATCCTGCATCCATGAACTCTACTCCAGGGATCTTCCTTGCTCAGACCGGATGCCCACAGCTCTGGCCATCAAGTCTGGATGTGGACTGAAGTCATTATGTCTCTCTCTGGACTGTTGGCTCTGCTCAAGGACACCAAAGCTCCCCTTCTCTCTGGCCAATCCCATATGGATCCAGCTTACTCTCTCAAGAACCACTGCAACTGGCCCATCCATGCCAATCATCCAAGAGCAAATGTGGGCAGTGGAAACTCTCTTTAACGACCTTATCGGATTTGCCTGCTCTACGGACTTTTTCTATTTGCTCTGTCAAATGCATGGACCCAATGCCCACAACCCCGTGACAGCTCAAGGAGACTCTTGCACTTGTGCCCCACGAGCCAAACAGAATGCTTACCCAGAGTCTGCTGTGTTTGTCCCCACACCTGTTTGCCAGTTGTATTTGTTATTATAAATACTTAATTTAATTAAATATTAATAAACCAATGAAGTGTGAATGTGAAGAAAAAGAGCTGCTGCTTCTAGGACACTAAGTTGAAGGCTTTGGAAAGATACAACAAATGCAAGTTGCTAAAAAAAAATGCTTACTTTTTGGACAGAGTAAGACAAAGCTAAAAGATCAGAAACAAAGTGTCACTAAAAGTCTAGCAGATTTTGCATTCAAACTGACTTTAGAGTCTTGAAGTTCGTGCACCATTAAAAGAAGCCAAAGATGGACATTGTAGAGAATGTGTTTTAGACAGAAAGTGGAATGGCCTCCAAGCACTCAGCCAACCTCAGAGAGTGGTTCAGGGTCAGGCACAGGCTTACCCCTCCCAGGGTCCATCCAAGGGCTCTTCTGAGGAGTGCGGGAACAAAGACTGTTGTATTATTTCCAGCTGAATTCATCCCGGGAGGCTGTAATCCCAAGAGCTGCCTGCAGCCATCTAGGTGAGGTCACACAGAGTCTTTGAGAATGGCATCGACCCAGAGGGAGTGGCCAAGAAGGGAGCGAGAAACCAGATCCATGGCACTGTGTGACCTTCCTGGTCCACTGGGAAAGTCAGTAAATTCCCTGTTCAATTAGGCCAAGTTGGGTTGGGCTATCACCTACCTAACATTTTCTCCTCCAACAACTGCCTTCCAGTCCTGCTTTCTAGACGACTTCTCTTTCTCCTTCTCTACTATCAAAGCTAACACTACATAACACGTCCAATCCTTCCAACAAGCCTATAATGTAAGTACCACTACAAGGAAACTGAGGCATGGATATGTTAAGTGACTTGCTCAAGACTATGCAACTTGTAAGAGGCAGAGGCAGGATTTGAACCCACCTACTCATCTCTCTGGTGAGAACTCATCAAAGCCTGGAGGCCCATGGCCTCAAACGCACCAAGTGGCTGCTCAGTGGTACATGACGGCTGTGGGCACAGTATGACAGCAGGCCTGCTCTGTGGATTCATTACTTCCCCATCAGGAAGTCCCACTTTGTGCCTGATACAAATGTATATTATTGAATAGGCCACAGGTATACCACATCCAACTGTTTACCAGACCGCCTCCCCACTATTTGGTCAACAACTTGAAGACAAGAATGCGTTTTATTCCTATTGGTATTCCCAGAACCTGACACACAGTAGGTGCTCAATAAGTGTCTACTAAACTGAACTGTGCAAGTCAGGCCCATCCTCCAAATACCTTCTCCCTCCAAAGACCAGCTTCTCCAAGGACTCTCCTGGATGTGTCTAGAGTAAGACTCCCCGTCCCCCTGCATCAGCACTGTTACCTCCTCCCCCATCTCCCTCTCGACATCCATTTCCCTTCGTGGTAAAACGTAATAACCTTCGCACATCACAGCTGCAGCCTCCAGGAGGCAGTTTATTTTCTCTAAGTTCTCCGCCCGTAATGAGGGTCAATTACCGCCCAGTGGGCAGTGGTGCCTCTGCGTATGGCCTTAGGGTCCAAACAGCTGAGCTTCACGCACAGGCGATTAATTGATGAAAAATGGTAAGAGTCTCCTCTCAGTTATGCTTTTTAAGTTAAAATATAACTCTTCGTTAAAACAGCCAAGCCAGAGATCCTAAGTAGCATTAATCATGTCTACATTTAAAAATCTGATACATAATTTAAGAACAAGAGGCAAAGAAAGATAAGCACTTAAGTACAATTTCGTATCTTTTCATTAAACCTTAACTCATCAATCAATGACTCATCTAACCCTAGTCTTCTCCTCTGGCTGCAGCGAATCCCTCCTTCAGTCTTCCTGAACTTTATGTTTCAAGATGAGGTCTTTACGTACTGTCCTCGGGGTGCACCCTCTGCTGGTTCCAATTCTCCCCCGTTCCCCCAGCTCCTTTTCCACGACAGGCTGAAGGGACTATCGGTGCCACAGCCCATGGGAAGGGGACTCCAACGTGCACTGCTCACAGCGTTTCCGCAGAAGCCCTGGGAGACCAGCCTACTCTCCTCTCAACCCCATCTCATCACTCAGCACAGGACCCAATGAGAAGTGACATGGGACTGCACAACCCAATGGAGATGTGGTCTTTGGTCACCTACTTCTTGTGTACTCCCTCGTAAATGATTTCATTCATTCCTTCATGTGAGTGAGTCACCATCTTTTGCTTCTATGAAGTTTAGGCCAAAATCTTGAACTCAGTCCCAAGCTTGAGATTAACTACCAGGGGAAGAGAATCAGGGCCAAGGGAGATGGAGAGTGGGATCCTCCATCCCCACCACCAAGTCAGTTTTGAATGTCCAATCCTGAATAATTAAGCATCTTCTCCCCAAGATCCCTCCCTGTCACACTTCCCACCACCAGGCTTGAAGCCAGAGTCACCTCTGTCTTCTTATCTCTGATATCGAGTCAGATTCCGAAGGCAGTTGCTTCCTCCTTCCCAAGGCCACTGGCACCTCTCACTGCCTTTCACCTGCCTGCTCCTCCCAGGCCAGGCCATTGGGCTGCTCACTGGAGCTGCTGCAGCAGCTTCCCACCTGGCCTGCCCAGCTCCTGCTTACTTAACTCCACCTGCCCAGCACTTCCTGAGAAACTTCACAGAGCCCCACTGGGGTCACAGCATTCCTTTTACTGACCACTGTCCAGGGCTGTTTCTGTTATCTGAGCAGTGGGGTGTTGGGTAAAACATAGGCAGAAAGTGAGAGGGAGAGTAAGATCCTCTCCTGCCAAAGTAAATCAATAAAAACAGTAGTCCTCCCCTTATCTGTGGCGGATACCTTCAGGGAATGCCTGAAACCCCAGATAGTACTGAACCCCATTTATATTATGTTTTTTCCTATGCACACATACCTTTGATAAAGTTTATTTATAAATTAGGCACAGTAAGAGATTAACAACAGTACTAATAACAACATAGAATAATTACAATATATTGTAATAAAAGGTGTGTGAATGTGGGCTCACTCTCTCAAAATATCCTATTGTGCTGTACTCACCCTTCTTCTTCTTGTGATGATGTGAGATGATACAATGCCTAAGCGATGAGATGAAGGGACGTGAATGACACAGGCTTTGTGATGGGGTGTTTTTTCGGACCAAAGTTGACCACGGGTAACTGAAACTGCAACTGCAGATAAGGGGGAACTACTGTAAATAACTTAGAATGACGACAACGCATGGTGTTTTCTGAGGGAGACGAAAGATCTCTATCCAGCTAGAATCAACTGTAACTGAATTAAAGGCATTCAGAAGGCTTAAGCAGGAATGTGCCCCGCAAGGGGGACTGGTCACACCTAGAGAATAAAGAGAAACTTCAGAGGCAATTAAGCCGTGGCCCTCCCAGCATTGCCCCCCACACCCCAATACATACACACATACATTTCCCATTCTCAGTGGAAGGGATCAGCCCCCAGGTATCCAGTGATACATCGGGGCTGGTGTTCCATAGCCCCAGGCTAGCCTGCACAGCTCAGATTCCTGCCTACCACAGGCCTTCTGACGCTGGTTTTCTGCCCCTTTTGAGTTGCCTGAGGGACAAGATATACTGGCCAGAGGGCCTGGGTATCTGCTCCCCTTGGCAGTTCTGCTCCCAGAGTAAGGAACACACGGGGCAGGTCCACACATGAGTCTCTGCCCTGGAGAGATGGATCTGCCCTCCACACGCTGACGAAAACAAACTTCCAAGTCTGCAGCACTAAGATCCAGCTCCCCATGGTTGTGATTGCCCGGATAAAGGCTGCTCTCTGTCAACCTCGCTGAATACCCTGCCAGCTGCCCAGGGAGTCTCCTTGGCACTGGAAACTTGAAAAAAATCAATGTGGGCTTTGGAGTGGACAGATCAGGCCTCACTTCCATCCTTAACCCTACCCCCACCTCCACCCCAGCAGTGGCCAACCCTTCAAGACCCCTGCAGAGATGACCCTAGGGTCCTAGGAACCTCACAGAACTTGAGAAGCAGGCTGAGCAGCAAGCATGAGAGAGCCGGTCCCTGCCCGTGGGCAGCTTCCCTGAGTCCTGGGCCCTCTCCAGCCCAGCCCTGAGAAGTAAAAAGCCCCACTTGGTCCAGCCTGCAGCGATCAACACTCCTTGAGTGATGTTTTCTTTGCCACATGCAATTGCATTCAAAGTTTAAAATTTTGAGAAAGTTAAATTTCTAACTCGTTCTCACCATATCGCCCACACACGACATGTAGAAAGAGGGAGACAGAGACATTTCTCCAGCTGCTGGTCCACTCTCCCAGCCTCTTGTCCACTATCTGGGGCTGATCTTGCCCGGGACTCGGACGGGAGGACAGGGGTGGTGGCCTCTGCTCACCCTAAACTCGGGCATGGGACTGCTTTTGGTTCTGCCTTAGTTCAGAGTGACTCCCATTCCTCTCCCATTAACCACCTAAGAGATGCCTTATTTTTAACAGGTCCCAGTGAGAAGGTCCCCCCACCCTTCTCCAGGGAACTTCGTTTCTTACCTTATCTTTCCTATATGCACATGTTACATTGAACCACGTGAAACTGCCAATATTCAACTATTTTGACCTTTAAAACTGGTAATTTCATATGGTTCAACCCAACATAAGCATTTATGAATATAGAGTTTAATTCCCCCTTTTTTATTCAAAAGGTAACATATTAAACACTGTTTTGCATCTTGCTTGTTTGAGTTGTATCTTGGCAATCTTTCCAACTCAGGTCATTGACAGCTTCCCTTTTTTTTTTTTTTCAGCAGCTGCAGAGTATTCTTCCATTGTGTGGATGTTCCATTAGTCAGTCAACCCATCTCATAATGATGGACATTTGGGTTGTTTCCAATCTTTTGCTAATATAAACAATAGAGCAAAAAATTATCTTGAACATCATTTTGCACAAGTATATCTGTAAGATAAATTCCTAGAAATGGAACACCAGGGTCAATGGATGTATGTATTTGCAAATTTGATAGATCTCGCCAAAGGCCCTCATTAAGAATGTGCTAATTTACACTCCCACGAGTGATGTATGAGAGTTCCCAGATCAGGGATTCTTAACATCTTCCTCTGGACCAGTGTTTTCCAAAGGGCAGGTTGTGACTCATTACTGGGTCATAAAATCAATTTTGTGGGTTGCAATCAGTATTTTTTAATGAAATAGAATAAAATAGCTTATAATAGAATCAAGAAGAATAAAATAGAAAATACCACATTGATTTCCAGGTAGAAAGGGGAAACATTGTTTGGGAAACTTTTGTTTCAGAGATGCTATAGATATAGATAGAGATACAGATATAGATATACATATACAGCTATCCAGAAAACACACACACACACAGATGTGTGAGACAAGGTCAAGATATTTATTTTTTACAAAACATTTGAAAGCCAGTCTTAGATCTTGAAGATTTTCAAGAATCAGAGGAAAATGACACACTAACATCTCAGTTCTCTGACCTCTCGGAGGCCCACGCAGGGACGCCAGGTCTGAAGCATGCCCTGGGTGATGGCTGTGAGCTGCTCGAGGACAGGCCTGTGGTTGTCTTCATGTCCCCTGTGGCCAGCCCGGGTGGCAGTGAGTGGGTCTTGTGAAAAACATCTGCTACACTGAAGAAATGAACACACCCGATTTCCTCCTGACAAATTACCTCCATGCGCTTCCTACTGCTCGCTCTTTTTCTCAGCCGTGGAGAGACTGTCCCCCACCTGCTGCTTCGCTTCTTATAAAAAGCAAGCAGAGAGAGCAGGAAAAGATTTCAGGGAGATAGAATAATTATTTCTCTCCTTCGAGTCCACTGATTTCTTTTTTAAGCTGAGCCTGTGGCTTGGTAGAGAAATAGAACCGCTAGAGAAAGAAGGAGGTGGGGAGGAGGAAGGAGGGAGAGAGGGCAAATGAGAATGAGGGGGACTGTCAGTCTGTGCCCAAGACAAGGTTGAGAAAAGGCCAAGGAAGGGAGGAGGTTGGCAGGGACATCTGGGGACACGAGCGTGTGTGCACAGGTATACAAACAAATGGAGGAAAGGTGAGTCAGCGGGAACTTGGAAGAAAACAGCCAGCCCCATTTCTGAAGGAAAGAATCCTTCTGGACAGCTGGGAGCCAGGGCCCAGGTCTTTGAGAGCCCTCTCCTGACACTGGAATTGCCAAGCACCTTTCAGAACCCACAGAACAGGGAGTTACAAGAAAGGAGGTGAACGGAACCTCATACAAAAGCAACTAGCCACAGAGGGGCTCAGAAAAGGGGCAGGTGGAGGCCAATAAACCGAAAAAGGCCCAGTGCTGGGAGCCAGGTCGCAGCTGAGCCATCATCTCTGCTGTTCTTGAGAGAGCAGATGACAGGATGCACCACTTTCCCGAAAGCATTTTTCCAACGAGACAGCCTTCATCCTGACACCAGCGGAGATGCTGTGATTTCCCACAACGCTGTCCCTGAACCCCACTTCCCCACCAACCACCTTCCGAATGAAAACTAATGTGTGGGAAGTGGAATGCAACCAAGCTGCCCACTGTTAATATCTGCTTTCACTCCCTGGGGGCAGGAGTGGGGGACAAAACCTGGGGCGCAGGAGGCTGGACACACAGGACCTTCACACAGCAGGCCTGCCTTTCCTTGTCCCTGCTTTAAATATGAAGCTGGGGAAGAAGATGCACGCACGTTAGAAAGAAGGAACAATGCTCTGCAGGGGGTGCCACATCTGTTCTCCTAGTTCCAGGCTCTGAGGTGAAAGAGCAAACTCAAAATGTTGGGTTTCTTTCCCAAGGCTTGTGCCAGGAGCCCTGGAATAGCAGCTTCTGTTCCCCGAAACCAAGCATAGTAAAAGACTGCTAAGTCTTTAAAAACCCAATACCAGTATTGATTCTCCTTTTACCTAATTTCTTCCTTCTTTTATTCCTGGTAGAGGTTGCTGCCACTTAAGAGCACTGGGTTTAAAAGACAAGCGCCCATGAGGTTATTTTCTCCTAAGAACTCGCCTGCTCTTGAAGTGGCTCACGTCAGGTAGGTGGGGGCGGGTTATGGCCTGGTGGCCCAGCCTCTGCACGTGGGGAGGGCTGGACAAGGACCCGAGGGCTCTTTCACACTGACACTTTGTTCCTGCCAAACTAGAACTCTTCCTTAGAAGAGCAAAAAATAAAAACTCTTAAAGTTTAAGAGTGGATGAGTAATTATAAAAATTAGTGGAAGATAAAAACATAAGTAAAGGTCAATTGTTACCCTTAAAAAAGCACATAGTCTACTACACAAGAAAGATGTAACTTAATACTATTCATTAACTTATACCCGGACTTCTACAAAGAAATTGAGGTGTCTGTGTACATAAGCAACTGCAAATGACGTGAAACAGGCTGATGGAGGCCAACAGACAGACTTAAAGGAGCAGCAAACAGATGTGTCTGACTGGGCCTTGGGGAGGGGATGACCAGGGACAGCTTTAGAGAAACATCTTTATTACTTCCAGCAATTTACCAGTTAGCTGGGAGATGGGAGTGGCTGAATGGAGGGCCTTCATACACACAGGCATGGTGGGAAATGAGGGAAGACAGGTAGGAGGGCCCAGGTGGCATGAGGTCATGAATGCCAGGTCAGGACCCACTAGGACCCACCCCAGCTGCTGTCCAGGGACCCCTGGGGCAAAACCACACACACAGAGTGGTTCTTGGAGCTATACCATCAAAGACAGCCTCAAGTTCCATCCCAAGGGCAAGGAAAACAGCACTCACTAATGTCCACGTGCCTTTGAGTGTGTGATGCCTAGGAAGCCCTGCGTGTGACCTGCAGCCCTTCCTACTCTGGGCCCCACGAGGATAGCCCCTGCAGGCTCCATGTGCAGCTAGCACCTGTGGTGTGTCCCTTTGTCTCCAGGAGGAAGAGCAAGAGGGGCACCAACTGTGCCACAGGGTTGCCGGACTCAGCAGGAGGGATGCCCTGTCCCCAGGGCCCACAGCCAGCTTTCAGTTTCTTGAACCCCAAACCCCAACAGCCACAGCAGCACGTCCAGCTGGCCCTTCAGCCACCCCTGATCAAGGCTGGGGCTTCTAGGCCACTGGGCCATATTGGCTGTGACTGTTGGAAGCACTTTAATTAGTGCTCCTTTTTAATTGATGATATGTTTTAATTGGTATTTCAATTTAATTAAAGCCTTATTCTAATTGGGCGGGGGGGGGGCGTTTTTTGAGTTCACAAGCTTTAAACGAAAGACTAATAACTTGTCCAGAAAAATAAACCCATAACCAAACAGGCCAGTATCCCCAGGGGAAGAACTGTGATTAAGACAGGTGTGAGTCTATTTTAGGGCTCCAAGGAGACAGACTAAGGACAGCCATGGAGTACACACCTCTGACCTCTTTGGGCTCAACTCAAACTGCTCCTCCTCCCTTGCTGCTACCCCCACCTCCAAACCTGCACCAACTGTGCCTTCCCCCAAGAGCCGGTGTTTCTCCCAGACATCAGCCCCAGTGTTAGAGACCCAGGTGGCTTTGCCCAGGAGCCCCACCATCCTCTGCACTGGACCACATGCTCCTAGTAGACAGGGAAGGCCCAGGGCAAGCCCTATGATTTCTTGCTTTCTACAGCATCCCTCCCTCACCCATGATGCTCAGGCATATCTAAGAATCTGAGAATTGACCAAGGAATCCCTGTGGAGTGAGCTCCCACCTCCAGGCCTGGCTGGGAGGCTGCTAAGTTCATGTTTTTGAGGGCTCCTCTTTATGCCTCCAAAGTGAATACTCAAGTTAGACATCAGGCAGAGCCCGGGGACCATGGGCTACTCTTTTAGCCCAAGAGTGCTAAACATATCTTTCTCACCTCTGACGGGAACGGTTTCTCCTCCTATCTCCCTCTGCCCCCTGTCCCTTCCCTAATTCGTTCACACACCTTCTTTCCAGGACAGCTTCCTTTCCTGGAAGCTGACATGGCTCTCCTTATTCTGAAACCTGCCTCCTCTAGCTGGAACTGCAAATTCTCTCCTTTTGGTCCCCAGAACTCTCAGGTGAGTGGTCTATACCTGGAGGCTCACTGCCTCCCTACCCATTCCCTCCTTCTCCCCAGTAACTGGATTCCATCCCACTGTGCAAGAAAATAAGCTTGCCCAAGTCCACTCTTTTCATCCCCTTCACTGGTTGTCTTGGCCACATCCATGTACTCGACTGCTTTCTTCTTAAACACCCTGGTCCTTACCAACTCTAGAATGACATTTTCACCTTTTTCCTGGTCCCAGGATCGCCCTTAACCTGCAAACCCAGCCCTGCCCTCTCACTGGCATTCCAGTCCCCCAATGTCCTCCAAGGTGGCCCATTCTTCATGCCCTCTTCCACTCACTGCATCTTCCATATCCAGGCAACTGCCAAGTGCGTCTTAGGGGAAACACAAAAAGTAAAACACAAGCAGCAAACACATGCAAATTAAACAGTGAGCCCTAAAGTACTACTTTTCACCTATCAAATCTGGGGGTGAACGGGAGTGCATGGGGGGTGCAATGACTGGTGAGAGGCTCTAGTGTCATTCACAATGACAGTGCCAAGTAACCTTTTCGGAAAGTATTAAGTGGAGTTGCTTCTTATGCCAGGGTTAGGTTGGAAGGTCCATATAGTCAGAACCTCCCTTGAGAGTCCCTGAGGAAGGCAGAGCACTGAGGACCACCGTGTCATCTTTCCACATCTCCGAGCAGCCTGGGAACAGATGGCCCCTTTCTTTGGCCAAGTGCCAGCTGAAGCAGTTGGTGCACACTGAGGTGCCAGAGAACACGAAAACCACGCGTCTTTGACACCAGGGTCTTTAACAAGGGTGTGGTGAGAGGCCCCCAGAATGGGAGGCTTGTGGGAGGGAGGCTGGCTGATGGGTTAGCCGAGCCCTGTGCCCCTTCCCTGTGTGCGTGTGTGTGTGTGTGTATCTCCACCCCTTCTCTTTCCTTAGAGTTGAATTCTGGTCACTCAAATGTGCATATGATGCAACTCTGTACTTTCAACAGCCGTAAAAGTGTTCAAAAATATCCCACTCGTCAGAGTTTACCAAAAGAAAGAAAGAGAATAGTAGGAAAAAGGTAAATACATGATATATTCCAGTTTCAGGAAACAGGGGAAAGGTTAAATATTATATAGCCACCTGATGGGCTGTGACAAAGCCATCAAAAAATGAAAATTATAGATATTATGTAAAGTAAGGAAAATATTGAGTGAATTTGTATGCATCTGGACACAGACTAGAAGAGGAATCAGCACAAAAATGAACTTAGTGATTTTGTAACATAAATCATT
Organism: Tapirus indicus; assembly: GCA_031878705.1. Classification (NCBI taxonomy): domain Eukaryota; kingdom Metazoa; phylum Chordata; class Mammalia; order Perissodactyla; family Tapiridae; genus Tapirus; species Tapirus indicus. The sequence goes on from CM062920.1 coordinate 17,130,507, forward strand.
ATTTTAAAACGGGGAAATTTTGCAAATAAATGCTTGTTAATTGAATGCTTCCCCCTTAGGTAGGGAAATCCAAAGTCCTAATGGTGCAGCTGGCAGGCCCCATGGGGACAGAAGTCAGGGTCCCGAGGCTCCCAGGGAAGATGCTGTGAACCCTCTGACTGGCAGCTGCAGGCTCCAGCAGCAAGCTCAGCAGGGCCTCAGCCAAGGGTTGGGTTCAAAGAGTAGCACCCCGGGATGGGACTTCTAGAGATGTCAGGTCTGGGACCACTGGACCCAGATCAGGGCCCAGACCTGCCATAGACCTTGACTAGAATGGCCACCAGGCTGGAAACCTCCTACCACTCCCGTTAACTTCCAGCAGGATGACTGGAGAGGAAGGTGCGGCCTAATTGAGCTTCCCTTATGCCTCCTGGTTACTAACACCCTGAGGCTGTTTGAGAAGAATTTTCTCTGCTGGATGACGACCATCATCTGATGGCCACCCAGTGAAACCTAAAGAAGAGCAACTAAAGAGGGGGGAAGGAGAGAAGATATGACACCACACGTCCCTGGATCAGAGCCTAAAGTGGTTAACCATGAGTCACTGACGAGAAGAGGGGTGCGAGAAACTGGGAGAGGTCCGGGGTGTTTCTCCGCCCCTCGGAAGTGGATAGGAAAGAGCCTTCCAAACCAGAGGTGAATTCCCTGAATTCCCTCTCTGCTCTGTCCGTGGGCCTCGGCTCACGTGGCCGTGCAGGTGGGGAGGACGTGGTGTAAGCAGCTTGCCCCACACGTGGCTGTGCAGCAGAACGAGCGGGAGCGGGCCCCAGGATTCCCACCAGCCCAGTGGGAAGGGGCCCAGTGTTGGCAACAGGTGTTTCCGAGGGATTGGCCAGGGCAGGCTGGGCTTTGGGACCTGCTGGGGGAAGTCCTGGCTGGAGACTCTGGCTGGCTGGTCCTGGCTCCAGCTCTATTGCTGACTCTGTGATCACGTCATCTCCCTGTGGTGCCTCAGTTTCCTCAACAGTCAGACTAGTGGACCCGACCAGCTCATGCCACAGTCTATCATTTCATGCTGTTATTTCTAGCAGTCTGTCCAGGGCAGAGATGCTTTCCTGCTCCCCTTTCTGGAAGTGATTTTTGGGTCAGGTTACATAAGCTCCAGGCTCCTTAATTGGTGTTGGGGCTGCTCTGGGGGCTGCTGACGGGAACAGGTTTTAAATCATGTCTTGCCGTGTTGAGCACAAACACGCAATCACTTTCGTGCCCAACAACGCCAGCCATCAATGAGGCTCCATAGTTAGCAGATGTTCAGCACTAATTACCTGGACATCAAATACATTCTCCCTGTTTAATTACTCGGCTACGGTGGCCCCAGATGCCCTCCCACGTGCCACTTAGAGCGCTCACATAAACACACTCCAAGCATCGCCCTTGATTCTGACCAGTAGGGGACCAAGTGAGCACTTGGGATAGTAACTTCTTCAGGACAGGCTCCTGAGGCCCCAAGTAAGGAGTACATATCACCCCAATCTACAGTGACATCCTGGAGATGACAACAATGATGATGACAATGTGGATGGGACCATAATGCTTGCCAATGAGAGCAAGAGAAAGTTGTCAGCCTGAAGTAGTTCTGTGCAAGTTAGGTGGGGGGATGGCACAAGCTAAGGCCTCCTGGATGGCTTTCGGGAAGCCTGCCAATGTGGTATCACCTTTCATGAAATCAGCCCAGACCAGCTCAGACCCACAACTGTGGTAATGGAGGGCCGACTCACACTAACAACGTTCACAAAGAGTGATGTACAACCAGGATGCCAATGTGCTGCTTTCAAATGAAATTAATACCTCTCCAGGTAGCATTAATACCCATGCTGGCTCACCAGCACACTCCCTCTCCCTGTAGACAAGCTCACGGAGAGTCACGCTATCCAACAGGTACAAGGGAACTGATGATAGAATTTAAATACTTAGTGGCATCAGGCTCCAGCAAGCTCTGCCTTCACCTCCATCCTGGGGACATACCAGGCATCACTCCTGGACAGGCGCCTGGGGCAGGCACTGCCCCGCAGCATGGTGCTGGGATGGACACTGCCAGTCTTTGTTTCTGTTCTCGTGACTAACCACCCCACCTCCCATTGTCATAGTGCCCGTCAGGCCCAACTTCCCTGCCCTCTGCTCAGGGGCACATGCCAAGTTGGCATCCAAACAGAAGTAGCCAGAGTGGATCGGAGGCCGGCATTGACCCCGGGGCTGACATCCTCAGCCAGTCAGTGGCCATTACCCAGTATGCGGCCTGGTGTGAAAAGGTGAATCTCTCCAACCAGAATGCCAATATCAGGAGTATGAAGCGAGACCTGCAAGAATGAGGCAGCAAGGGGGAGCCCAGGCTGAGAGGAAGGCACGAGGCAGGGCTGGACAAGCTGAGAGGAAGCAGGAAGTCAGAGGAGGAAAAAGATACTGAGAGAACAGAGAGAGCAGGCAAAGAAGGGACAGGCAGGAGGAAACTCTGAGACGCATGCTGGCTGGGGGGCAGCCCCTGCTCTCCCAGGGGCCCACCCAGTGGAGCTCACACCCCCTGCCCTCAGGGGGCTGGCTCATTCAGCTTCCCTGGTTTCCTGCATCAGGGCCTTACCACAACACCCTGCCCAGTCTTTTGGGAGGGTCTCAATTCCCGCAACCAAAGAACCCAACTAAACGCTACCTCTGGAAGGATACATTCCTTCTTTTTTTTTTTTTTTTTTTTTTTGTGAGGAAGACCAGCCCTGAGCTAACGTCTGTTGCCAATCCTCCTCTTTTATTTGCTAAGGAAGACTGGTCCTGGGCTAACATCCGTGCCCATCTTCCTCTACGTTATACGGGACGCCGCCACAGCGTGGCTGACAAGCAGTGCGTCGGCCGGCGCCCTGGATCTGAACCCACCAACCTTGGGCTGTCAAAGCATGAACTTAACCACTACACAACCGGGCCAGCCCCCCGATACATTCCTTCTTTAAATGCACTTTATGCAACAGAAATTCACACAGTTCAGTGAGATGTGCAAAAAGCACAATCTTCCTTCTTTTTTGTTCAACCTTCCTTCTTGTTTAAAACAGTGCTGTCCAGCAGAAATATAATGCCAGTCACATATGTAATTTTAAATTTTTCAGTAATCACATTATTAAAAGTAAAAAAAGGGTAAAATTAATTTTAATAATTTATTTTACTTATCCCAATATGTCCAAAAATATTACCATTTACATAATCAATATAAAATTACTGGGATGTTTTATTCTTTTTTTCATACTAAGTCTTCAAAATCTAAGGTGTATTTTATACTTAACAGCGCCTCTCAGTTAGGACTGTCACATTTCAGTTGCTCAACAGCCACATGAGGGGTACAGGGAAGCTGAGCTATCCTTATGGGGGGTGGGCATGAGATGTGGCTGTCTGCTCCTGTCCCCACCCACACCTGCCCATCGGGCATGCCCTCTGCAGGGAAGGGAACTGCCTGGCTCTTTAGGCTCATGGGGCTGTGGAGGCCTCAGCGCCCACACAGGGCACTGCCACTCCTGATGCAGCCCCACTCCAGGCCTGCTCCCATCCACTGGCTCTCTCCACACATCCACTCCCCCAAACCTGTCTAGGGGTTTCCAAGCCCATGGCACCCTCACCATCTTCCACCACCCCGAAGTGGGGCTCTGGAGCACTGGCACTCAGCTCCACCCTGCCTTCCTCCAGGAACCAGAAGGGCTTTTTTATTTGTATTCCTGAGCGGGCCCTGGAGCCTCGCAGATTAAGGCTGCCATTTGTAGTCAGGCCACCGGACTTTGGATCTTGGCTCCACCCATTAGTAGCTACATGACCTTGAATAAGTTACTTGACTCCTCTCTTCCTCTATTTCATCATCCGTAAAATGGGTATAACCCTAATACTATCATCTCCTAGAGCCTCTCTGTGGACTGAATGATGCATACGTGTAAAACACTCAGAAAACTGCCCGGTACCAGGTCCGGGCTCACTAATGTGAGCTATTCCAGTGGAGCAGAAACTTCTCCAGGTCTTAGCTTCCTTCTTCCCTACTCTGCAGTATGTCCCCTCCCTCTTTTCCTCAGCTTCCTTGGTGGAAGGGCTATAGAGAAACAAACCAGCCTACAGATATGGGAAAATGTATCAGGAGATATTTCTTAAACATCATGCCCATTATAGTTAGTGCACTCAATCAAGTCACTGCCCTGTCATAACCAGGAGCCATCTTGTTGCTTTAAGGTGACTTCTGACATCTCTGCTCAGATGCATGGTAGGTCATTCAGAGGATGCACATTCCCTCCATTTCTAATACCCCATAGTTGCCCCAACATTCTGTCCAAGGTTCAACATGTGAGTTTCTTCCAGTCTGACTGTGGGATCCAATGGGCACCTTTGAACTTCTTCCAATGTGCTCGAAATTGCCTCAAGGACCTGAGGCAGCTCCACCCCAGAGCAACTCCACCCCAGGGGCAGCTCTCTCTCACCCCAGTCCAGAGCCTCTGGCTTCTGGGGAGCCCCTCTGGGCCTTCTCTAGATTTTGCTGCAGGCTTTGCCTCACTCTGGCTTCCAAAGCTTTCCTGGAAGTCTCTGCCTTAAATCTTACATTTTATTTTATTTATAACCCACTCTATTTTAGAAGATTTAAGATGGCTTACAGGGTTTATGTAAAATACTATTAGATATATAGGTAACCAAGTAAAAAATATCGATTGCTATTTTTTAAAGTTACCATATGCAATGTATTACATGGTGAATTGTCTGAATATTATGCACGTGTGCGTACCTGTGTGTGCACACCTACGTGTGGCGCCCTCATGCATGTATAGGAAAGAGACAGGTAAGGTGAACACAAAATTTAACAGATTGCCACAAGGAGGGGTGGGGATTATAATTGACTTAGTTTTCTTCTTTATACTTTTCTGTATTTTCTTAACTTTTTGTAGAGCATCTATATTTGTTCTATGGTAAGAAAAAAAAGCAATAAAAAAAATCCCTAAAGAAAAATAGGTGAGAAAGAAAAAGACAAACCAAGAGTAAAGACATAAATTGGAGCCCACAGTGAGGCTAAAACAACTCATTTTCTATGGCCAAGCCACACACTTGGAGCTGGGTTTTCTAAGAGTCAATGGATGAGGGAAACTTGATCAGTTACACGGGTCACGGGGTCCGTATGACATAAACAAAATGATTGCTCAGATAAGTCCGGCTGTTCTTGATACAGCAGCATGAAGCAAATGCCTCCACGGGTCCCCACAGAGGACACCGTGTAATGCAGTGAATGCTGCCAATGATACCCTCACAATAAACACCATCGAAAGTTTCACGGGGCTGTTCTTCTAAAACCCCTTGGTGCAGGCTGATGGCATCTCACCAAAGTGCAGGGCAGTAAAAGCAATTCCTCAAGGAGCAGAAAGCATGAGGCCAGGTTTACGGTGGGTCTGTCTTAATCCAGAGGGAGACATCAGAGGATCAAGACAGGACACTGATCACCTTTCAGGGAACCTCCTCCTTCGGCATGGCTCCTCCTGGATCAGCTCAGCTCAGACCCCTAGGTCATCAGGCAGAATCCTTATGCCTCTGCCCCCAAGAGGCTGCAGGCATCGACTCATCTAAACGTTTGTTCATCCCACACATATTCATTGAGCACTTACTGGGCACTCCTATTGCACAATTACTCCCAATAATCCCAGATCCCTCAAACACCCGGAGCCCCAAGCTAGCCCCACCCGACATCACCTCAGGGCTTGCTGGAAGACAAACTCCATCTTCCTGCACAGAAGCCCGGGGTTGATCTCCAGGGCAGGGGAGGAGCATGTGCGTCTGCTTGCACACCAAGAGGATTCGTGGTGAACAGTAGACAGCTGGAGCAAAGGACTGTGAGGCTGAGTAAGGGCTCATGGGAAGGGTGGCATGACTGATGGGCTCTGGGTCCTGGTTGAGAATGCACCTCGCAGAGATGTGATGTTGCTCCTGCCTCGCACCCATATCTCATATTTTCCTCACTGCTTTGGCTCTGGGTGGGGGGCCCAAAGCCTTCTCTTCATCCCCGAAGCTTTCTCTTTTCTCCACCTCTATGAGAGGAGGCCAAGAATACTGCTGGGCCACAGTGCTGGTGGGGGATCCACCATCTGTATACCCATGACTACCAACTTTCCATCTCATCCCCAGCCACAGACCTCTCCTCTGTGCCCCAGATCCACACATCCAATCTCCTTCTCGACATTCACTTGGAAGTCTCAGGCATCTCAAAGTCAGCACAGTCAAGTCCCCGAAACATGGGAGTCTTCTACTCTTTCCCATTTCAACAAGTGGCGCCACCATCCACTGACTGTAAAAGTCAGAAACTTGGATGCCGTCTTTGACAACTCCCTCTCCCCTACTTCCCACAGCCAATTCTTCACTAAAATCTGTTGATTTTATCCCCAAAACATGCCTGCCATTTCTTTCCATTTCCTGTTCCACTGTGAGAGGCTATGCAAACTCATCACATGAACTGGGGAGTCCTCAGTGGCACCCACAGTCTCCTCTGGCTCCTCCAGGGTGACCCAGGGAGGGGTGGGCAGCACAAGTCACAGAGGAGCAGGAGCACACACCACATCAGAAGGGGGGGGTCGCTTTTCTCTTTCTCTTCCCTTTTCTTCCCTCACCCCTGTTTTCATCTTTCATTCTGCTGCCTTCTCTTGCACTCCTTGTCTTTGTCTATCTCTTCTCCTTTCTCTCACTCTCTCTCTCCTCCCAGCTGCATTCTCTTCCTCTTCTGCAGATATGACAGTCTCGGAAACTCAGAGTTGGCAGCAACCTCACCTGCCCTCCCAACTTTCCGGATGGGGATGCGAGGCTCAGACTGGTGAAGCCAGGCACCACGTTCTCACGGCACTGCCCAGGGCCAGCCCCGGAGCCCGGATACCCTGACCGCAGCCCAGCACTTGCCACTCAGACCTCACCATTTCACTGATTGTCCTTGTCCTTGTCCCTTATCCTGTGACTGTGGCCCTCTGCTAAAGACAAGGCCGGTCATTCTTCTTACAAGACAAATCAATAATCAGGGCTCCTGGGTATGCCTGTCTGTCTCTCTCTCTCTCCACATTTACCATACACACAGACACCTGCACCCAAAGTCTCAGAGGAGAGCAGTTTCACCCTCTCCAAATGTCACTTCAGTGGCTTTTCAGGCCTTCAGTTCTCCTCCTGGCGAGGCTGATGCATTCTGTTGCAGGTGGATGCACCTACAAAAACCCTCTTAAAAATCCCATCACTTCACCACAAAAATTTACTAAAATACCATGAAGAAGGTGCCCGAAGGAGATCGGGGGGAGTATGTGCCTGACCCTCTGCCCTTCTCTCCTGTAGCCCCATATGGTCTTGGCACAAGAGGGCTGCAGAAATCAAATAACATCTTCGGAACCCATCCAGATTTAACAGAGCCATCTGTGAAAATGCTGCTAGCCAGGGCGGGAGTGACAGGGTGCGTTGTGGCTACAAATTCAGGGTCCAGGCAGAGGGCCAGAGGGGTGGGGCAGACAAAAGGAGGGGACCATTAAGGCGGACAGTGGTGAGAGGTCGGGGTAGGTAGATGACACCAGATGGCGGTGCACTGTCCTGTTGTGACCACTTAAAACAGGCAGGAATACCCCGAGGTGGATTAACAGCACAGCGGCCTTCACAGGATGGGGGCGGGGCACATAGTCTGAACTTGGACGGTCCTTGTAGCTCTGGGTTCTATAGAAAATCCACCCTTGGGCAGAGTTGCAAAACAGACACTGAGCAAAGAAGGATGCATTAGGATCCCAGGCTCATCCTGAGTTCCCTGAGAGCGCGCCAGGCCTCCAGCGCCCAGCAACGGACGACGCTCGGCTCTGAGCGCGGACAGAGCTACAAAAAGGTAAACAAGGTTACAATTTTTTTTTCAAACTGTCACGATTTGCACCATTTTATGATTTTCAGCCAACATAATCCATTAAATGTGTAACGAAGGGGATTTAATATTTATACCTTCTTTTGTAAGACTTAACGTGAACAAACGTCAGATCTGAAACAAACTATCCCTTGTCAGGCAGTGAAGGGTGGCCACAGTGCCCATGGGTCAGGGCACTGAGGACAATAAGCATGGTGTGTCCCCCATGATGAATTCCCAAGCCCCAAGAAGCCCAAGGAACAAGACTGCAGAAGCCAAGATAGCCCGCATGAACCTCGCCATGCAAACAATACACATGGAGTTCAAGGTGTCCGTCCACCAGGGAGGGGGGCGTGTTGTCAGGAAGGGGATGACTACAGAAGGAAGGAACTTACAGGAGAAGGAGGAGGGATCGGATGGGATGGAAGACAGTGAAGGGGTGAGGGGAGAATGAGAGAAGGGGCAGGGAGAGACATGTAGAAGAGGAAGGAACCGATGCAGTGGAGGGAAGAAGCTCAGGGAAGAAAGTGCGATGAGGAGAGACCACAGCAGGTGCCAGTGGGGAGAAGAGAGGAGGGCAGGAATGCAGGGTCCTGGGGACCTGGGGAAAAGGCTGTGAGGACTGCACATTGGAGGGGACCCCACAGGAGGCCCTTGAGAGGAGTCTCTCCAGAGACCTTAGCCGCCTTGGAAACCTGTCGTTGAGAAGCCCGCACTGCATTAAGGAGTCATGTGTGCACCCTGCTTGGCTGTCTCCCCACAGCCTGGATTCTTCCCTCCAGACAAGCCCTGCTCAGCCCTGGGGACTCCTAGGCCCCCTTTCTCTCTTTGCTGGACCCAGCCAACCCTGGAGGGACACAGAACCGGTACCTTTCCTCCCAAACACACTCGGACCTTCAGCCCAGGAGGAAACAGGGCACTGATCCAACAGGGAAGAGGGGAGAAAGGCAGTTCCTGATCCAGGACCAGAGCCAAGGCCCATCCTTCCATTGTGATGCAATTTCCCTTCCAGCTGCTTCTGCAGGGCTGTCCCCAGAGGAAGGGGACGAACGCCCTCCTGGCTCTGTACCAATAGCCAGAGAGGCTGCTGCAGCTGACCCTGCTCCATAGGGAGACTGTCCGGCCTCCCTCACGCCCACAGAGCGGCCATGGTAGCTCCCCAGGGAGGGGGAAGTGGGGCAGACTGTGACCCCCCCATTAGATAACGAGTCCAGGATCCCAACCAGTGTGGGCATGTCAATTCAGCTGCTCCTCCTTGCTCAGCACAATTCCCAAAGCCCTCTGGGGCCAGCATGAGCTCTCCACCAGGACCCCTAAGTCAGCCCCCAGGCCCCATGGTAACTTCACCTCTGTGCCTGGGACACAGGCCTCTTCCTGCCCCACACATTCCCCCATTTCCCACCCCTGGCCGAGAGCAGTCAGTGAGGGCAGGCCCAGAGGACCCCCAAGGCGGCTGCGGGTCCCCACCCCGTAGGCCTCCCAGCCTCATTTCTCTCAGGCCCCAGACCGGGGCAGTCTCCCCAGGGGCCAACGTGGAGGACACCCTCTTTCTCGGAGAAGGTCTTGGCCAGCAGGCTGGCTCATTGGCTTGTCCCTGGGCAGGGGGAAGCACTGAAGCCAGGCTCTCCCCTGTCCTCTCCGGGGAGCTCCGGCGGCTTTGATGTGGAACAGCAATGACAACGGCATAACTGGTGCGAAGGAGCTGTAATGCGGCCGTCTCAAATGACAGCCATTGTTCCTTAGCAATTTTACGATCAAGGCAAAGAAAGAGGCCTTTTAAGAAATGATGTAGCCGTTTAAGAAGCCCTAGAGGATTGGGGAAGGTGGAAGAATGAAGCAGCCCCAAAGAAGAGACAGCACTATGCTGGTGTCTACGACCCTGTCCACTCCGCAGCGCCCAAGGCACAGCTCATCAGGAGGAGCCTCCCAGCATGGCCGAGGGACTCCTCAGGGAGGCACCCAGAAGGCCAAAGCCACCCTGCTGCTGGGCGGCCCCCAAAGCTGGGTCCAGAATACCTAACCCGGGGCAGGTGGTGGTCCTTTTCCCCATAGTAGGGGTTCCTGGAGTAGAGCTCTAAGAGGCACATCCCTCCCCTTCAACTACCCCCACCCAGCAAAGGGAACAATGTAGGGAAGAGCAATGAACCCAAATCCTAGACATTGGTAATGGGCCCTCAACCACAGGTCTTCCTGGTGTGGTCCAGGCTGGGCTATAGCTCAGGAGAGCACTGTCCAGCTGGTGTGAATGCTGCCCTCAGAGTCCTCCTGCATTCTCACGGGTCAGCCACAGCTCTCCCTGTGCCACTACCCCTCTCCACAGATGGAGACAGAGTTCTCCATCCCCAACTCCCAGGGCCACCTGCGGGTCCACCTCCTGGTTGACCACAAAAGCTCTTAAGCCGAACACCTTCTCCCTGGGGCCTGGTGCCCTCCAAACTTCCCATTTCCGACTCTGGCCCCATCACCTTCCGGGAAACTTCTCTCTGCTGAGGTTCTACTGCTCCTGCAGAGCCCAAAAGGACCTTCTCCATGAAGCCCTCTTGGCCTTGTTCTCAGCTGTCTTAGTCTAAATCAGTGGTTCTCAAAGTGTGGTCAGCGAACCAGCATCATCAGCATCATCTGGGAACCTGTTCAAAATGCAATTCTTCAGATTCCATCTGAAAGCTACTCAGTCAGAAACTCCAGGTGGGGAGAAGCCATCAGCTTCCACAAGCCCTCCCGGTGATTTGGATGCTAAGCCCTGAGCATCACTGGTGAAGGGCAGTGGACCTCAGTCCCTAGTGTGCAGGCTGCTGCTGCTGGGCCGGGCACCACACTTTGAGAACCACTGCTCCAAACCTTTGGTGTGCTTCTGTCGGCATTGTTCACCTGAGACTCACGCCGGACTTGAGGTTTGGACTGGAGAGCGGCAGCCAACTGCAGCAGGGTGGGAGGTGTGACAGCCTGGGATGGCTTCCTCAGAGTCTCTAGCTCCGTTATCATATCCGCACCATAATGGCAAGAAAAAGTTATTTCTATTTTAAATTGTCAATATTAATCTAATGCTGGCGATGAGTGGAGTGGCGATGATAAATGGGGTGTTTAATAAAGATGAAAGCTCCAGCAGCCTAGGAGAAAACCTCCTTTGACTTAAAGTTATCATCTTGATTAAAATTTCCATTTTATTATTCTAATCAGCAATCTTTGTTCAATGTGCTACAATTTCTATTTTCTCCACTTAGAGAGATAATTAACAACACTATAAACATATTAAAAGTAAAATGTTTATTAAAATTGCTCTGTTATCCATATTTAACTTATTTTTAGCAATGCTTCATGGAGACACACCCCAGCCTCCAAGAAGACTTCCCCAAAACCAGCCTCTGCTGAGCGCCTCATCCTGTTCCCAAGGCCCCGGGGAACAGACAACCCCTTGTCCTGGTCACATGTTCCAGTGTCCAACAGCTTTGTCAGTTTAACTCAGTTTAATTTCATTTCATTCAACCTGACATCTCTTTACACAGAGCATAAGAAACTCATCATTCTCCATTACCAATGTGTAGCTGGGGTCGAGTGGAGACACAACTGGGAAACTGAGGCATAGGAAAATACAAAAATTTCTCCAAATAAATCACCTCTGCATCTCTCTGGAATGCAAAAGTTTTACTTAATTAAAGGTACTTAATGAGCAAATAGCCATCAAGCACTGACTGTGAGCAAGGCTCAGGAGTGGAAGCCACAGCCCCTCCCAATCCAGAGCCTGACTGAGCCGGGCTCCAGCACACACCTGTCTGGAGGCCACAGTGGGAAAATTGTCCAAGTCTGATTTTTTTTAACACAACATTGATCCTTATCCAGAATCTGTCTCCCCAAATGGGATGTCTGCTCCACACAATATGAAACACGGCAGCCAGGTCCGAATGGCCACACTCCTGGGAGGAGCGCCCTGGCCAAAGCTCCCCCGGTTTCCTCCTCCTGCCTTCTTCTTGACCTCATCTCAGGGCAGACCCAGACTCAGCCCACTCACCCTATCTATTCTTTAAAGAAGGCTGACTCCACACCAGGAGTCGTCCTCTCTGCAGCCACCAGGAGTCCAGAAGGGCCATGCGAGGCCACCACTCCTGGGGAGGCCTTTGGTTTAAAAGCACTTTGGCACAGATCTCATTGAATCCTCTCCACGGCCTGCTAAAGTAGGTGCAATCTCCACATTTTACAGATGAGGAAACTGAGGCTTAGTGAGGTTAGGCTCCTTGGTTAGGTTAGGCTCCTCGTCACACAGCTCATGGGCTGCTGGCAGTGCTGGTGGCCGTCCTAGTCCCAGCTGCCTCCTGGGGAGTCAATGCTCTGGCCCATTTCTCTGGCCACAGGATGAGTGGCTACATCCGAAGCAGGAGGGGAACCAGGCGTGGCACTGCCTCTGTGGGAAGCTCGCTCTCAGAGGCCCATGCACAGCCTCTCTGTCTGGGAGGTGTTTTTCCATGAGGTGTGTGTTTTAACCTGGGTCACCCCCGGTGTCCTGGAGCTTCCACAGGGAAGGCCGCGTTCTGTTAATCAGCATGAACCGGCACATGCCCTCTGACCCCACGTAAAGGAAGGCACAGCGGAGATGACAACACTTAGGGAAATGGAGGAAACAGCAATCCACACAGGCCCTGGGGTAAGGGCCATTAATCTCCCTCCCCTGAAGGAAATGAAATCATTATGTCTGCAGCTACAGAATCCAAAAGGACAAATTTCCTGCCAGGATAATAAATGGATTCTTTTGTGTTCCCCTTGACTCCTGTCACATGACCCTCCTGGCCCATTCCTCATCCAGGTGACGGGCTGGGTAAATACCCAGAGGTTTCGGTTTCAACTTCCAAAATGGACCCGGGAGCGGCCCAGGAGAGCTCTGGCTGGCCTGCCCCATCTGCCCTGAGCCATTCCTTCCCAGATCACAGCCCGCGAAGGTGAGCAAGGCTTCCGTGCGTTTCTATCCTCTCCACAAAGGCTTGAGTGAAGAGGACCGTCCCCCTGGCCTCAGCCAGGAGCAGGTTTTGAAGTAACTCGTGGAGAAGAGGGGGAAAGAGCCATTTTACCACTGAACAGGCATCACACAAGATGTACTTTGGAAACAATAATAAACAGTAAACATGGGCTATGAAGTTCCCAGGGCCGGCAGAGGAGCACCCGGGCGATGCTCCCGATGATGTGCTGGAGGGAACAATGTAGGGCCTGGGAGGTCTCGCAAAGGCACTGTTATGGGCAAGCTGGGCTGTGACAGGCTGCACTAACATTCCCCTGAACGGCCCCGGAGCCTCGCCCTGGCAGGTTACAACGTGCAAGCAATGAACCACTTTACGATGGGCTTCTGTTCAGACACAACACTGAACACTCAGCTTCTAAAATGGGTCTGTGTTTGCAAAGAAAAATTGTTGCTGGCTTAACACACGGTGAACAGATGCAGGGAAAACCTGTTCACTGCTCCTTGCCCCCCTGTCCCCTGGGTCCCTGAGAAGAGGCAACACCTGAAGCAGAGACGGACATGCAACTCCGGGGTCAAGGTTGGCAGCCCCACTTCCCCATGGATGTGGCCCACCTCAGAAGAGCCACTGCAGATGTGAAGAGAAATGACCACGGGTCTCTTCTGTCTGACTTGGGTGTGAAAACCTTCACCTCCTAAGTATATGTGTGTTGGAGGCAGGGGCGGGGGAGATGGTCCCGGTCACCTAACAGAGGCGAGGATACCTCCTCTGTGAAAAAAAGAGTCAGAGCTTGCAAGGTGTTCCAGGACTCCCCTGAAAAGCTATGACACGTAAGTGCTTTGCAGTGAAACAATGGATAGAAATGATGAGTGTCTTGGAAGGAAAAATAAAATTGTACCGCCTATAGAGGCCGTGTGAGCACATATGTGACTGCTGCCATCTGAGGTCTGCTCGGTTATCTCCCCAGATGAGGCTGGACCTTGGGATTCTTTTTTTTTTTTTTTTTTGTGGGGAAGACCAGCCCTGAGCTAACATCTATTGCCAATTTTCCCCTTTTTGCTGAGGAAGACTGGCCCTGGGCTAACATCGTGCCCATCTTCCTCTACTTCATATGGGACGCCGCCACGGCATGCTGACAAGCAGTGCGTCGGCGGGCGCCCGGGATCCGAACTCGCGAACCCCGGGCTGCCAAACACAGACTAAACTGCTGCGCCACCAGGCGGCCCCTGGACCTTGGGATTCTACGGGGTGAATCAACTGGCTAGGTGGTCTTGTCTCTACCCACCCCTGGCTCCCTGCCCCTGTCCAGAGAGCCTCGAAGCCACACTGAAGGATCATGGACACCAGATCCTCCATCTCAATGTCACTCCTCTGTACCTGCAGCTCTTCACTCAGGCCTGCCATAGCTCTTGCCCACAGGATTATAAATTATCTATTTATAGGTCTATCTTCTCCATTAGAGCCATTTCTCCAGAGCACACATCCTGTCTCATTTTTCTCTGCATCTGTAGAAAGATGGATGGATGGATGGATGGATGGATAAGCCAGATTACCCAAGGCAGATTATCTTCATCAATCCCACATCTTATGGGAAGAAACGAAATTAACAGTCACAAAGCACTACTCCACGCTGGGTATTGTTCTAGATGAGTTCTACACCTTATCTTATTTAATGCACACAACTATTCCAAGAAGTGAGTTTTACTTTTGACACTTTACAGATGAGAAACTAAGGATCAATAAAGCGAAGCACTGTACTTGAGAACCAGAGCCAGGTCTGCATGAGTCCACATCCAGCATTCAAATGGATCACACCATCTGTCAGCCATCTTCAAGATCATAAGTGAAACAAACATTTGTTGGGCACCTGCTGTGTGCCAGGCAGGATGCCACACATGGAGGAATCAAGAAACAAATCCAAAACGGATTCAGATGGAACTCTTGGGAAGGCAGAGGAGGAAATCCAAGCTCTCCAGTGACTCCACAGCCAGGATAAAGCTGATCACATAAAAAGATACACAACCTGGGAGAGACTCATGGCTGAGCAGAAGAAGGAGGTCAGCAAATTCTCTTTTTAAAAAGCAACTATAAAGCTGAGCAAAAGTGACAAAAACAACCATCTCAGCACTCTGAAAATTTATTAAAGACAATCTGAGAAGTATTCGTGTTTCAAAGGCTGAACTCTGAGTAAGAACAGTGGGAATCTGTGGTGTTCTTGCCTAGGGCTGCTCCCTCCTCCCCACCCCACCCCCCCAGCTTGGCTGACATGGAGGGTCTGTCAGGGAAGGAAATGACATGAGCTGTGAGGACAAAGAGAACTCACCTGGTGATGCCCATGTCCAGCAGAACTGTCAGTAGAAGCAAGGGTCTTGGGAGGCAAGGCTGTCGTCATGGTTGGGGCAAGCATACTCCTGGCTGAGGCTGCACCCATACCCAGTGAAGACCAAGATATCCAACATGTTCCTGGCCAGCCCCAAGACTGTGCTTGCTCATAGGAGAAACAAAAAGTCCCTCTGGAAAGTCAAAGCCAGAGTAGGTTTCAAAATGGCCTGAATTTTGAATGTACTTCTTTACGCATACACAGATCCATCGGCAGAGAATGGAAGACTTACTGGCTCAACGTGTTTGAGCACAACCTCTGTCTAACCACTGGCAGACCACTAAGCTACACAGACAGAGGGGCTGCCCCTAGGAAGTAAGACTTAGGCATAAAAACAAAAACTAAAAAATAAGAACTGAACTAACATCAGTGGCCACACACCTCCAGGGACACAGAGTTCACAGATTTAGCCCAGACAAGTTACTAAACAAACAAATAAACAAAACAGTAACAACGGTCTTCAGGGAAAAAAATTAAGAACCCAGAATTGCTATATTATCTAAAATATTCGGTTTTCAATTAAAAAAATTATGACACACAAACAGGAAAGTGTGACCCATACTAAAGAAAAAAAGTAGTCAACAGAAACTGTCTCTGAGTCCCCAGATGATGGATTCAGCAAAGACTTGAAAGTAGCTATTATAAATACATTCAAAAACAAAAGAAAACCACATTTAAAGAATTAAGGAAGTGTAACAACAATGAATCAACAAACAGAGATTTTCACTAAGGAGATAGAAATTATACAGAAAGAACCAAACGGAACTTCTGGAGTTGAAGACTGCAATCACTGAAATGAAAAACTTACCAGAGGAGCTCAACAGAAGATTCAAGATGGAAAAAGGAAAAAATCAGTGAACTTGAAGATAGATCTATGGAAATTATAATATCTGAAGAACACAGGAAGAAGATTAAAGTAAAAAGCAATAGAACCTCAGAAACCTGTTGGATAACATCAAGTACACCCATATATATCTGATGAGAGTTCCAGAAGGAGAAGAAAAAGACACGGAAAAAAAATTTGAAAATGAATGGCTCAAAACTTTTCAAATTGAATGAAAAATATTGATATACACACATTCAGGAAGCTCAATAAACTCAAAGTAGGATAAATATAAGGAGACTCACACATAGATACATCACAGTCAAACTTTTAAAAGACAAAGAGAACATGTGAATGCAGCAAGAGAAAAACGATTTATCACATACAGAGGAACATCGATATGATTAATACCAGGCTTCTTTTCTGAAACAATGGCAGCCCAAAGGCAGAGGGATAATATTCAAAATGCTACCAAAAACAAAAAACCCTGTCAACCAAGAATTCTATATCCAGCAAAATGATCCTACAAAAAACAAAGGCAAAATAAAGACATTCCCAGATAAACAAAGAGAGGGAGAATTCATTGACAGCAAACTTGCTTTACAAAAAATAGTGAAGGATGTCACTCAGGATGGAAGGAAATGACACCAGAAGATAACCTGAAAACAGAGGAAGAAATGAAAAGTACTGGGAACAGTAAATACGTGGGTTAATATTAAAAACTCTATAAATACGTTTTTCCTCATGTCTTTTCTTAATGTCTTTAACAAGCAAAAGATTATACAAAGCAGTAATTGTACCACTGTATTGTTGAGTTTATAATGTCTGCAAGCGTAAGAGATACAACTTTAACAGCATGAAGGGGAGGATGATGGTACCACTTCATCAGGCCACTAAGGATGTGTGGGGGGGGATATTTAGAGATGGAGACAGTGGGAAGGTACTCCAGGCAGAGACAACTGAACAGCCAAGTGTGCAGACAGGAAAGTTGTGTTTGAGGAAGAACCAGCTGCCTGACTGGAGGGCCTAGAGAATAAGGATGGAAAAGTCAGCTGCAGGTACTGAGGCAGCCCATGGAAAGCCAAGTTAAGGAAACAGGACCGGTTTTTCCCCAATCAAAGGGGAACTAGAGGGCTTTTTGTTTTGTTTTTTGTTGTTTAATTAGGGGAAATGATCTAATTATTGCCTCGGGAAGGGTTTTCTGGCTACAGCACTGAAATGGCACAGGTCTGGATGGAGTGAATCCCATGATGGAGTGGGCTCCGGATGGTGTGGGCATGGAGGAGGGAGCCCACCACAACATGTGGTGGTGTCTATCCGTCCTCTTACTTTTATTCCCTCCCCAGCTCTCAAAAACCCTACAAATAAGCTCAGCAAGGTAGAGAGCAATGAGGGAGACCCTGAGGCGTGGACAACCCAAATGAATAAGGGAATAAGAATTTAAAGGGACCCATACACGGCACCAGACACTCTGACAAGCACCTCAAATGCCTTCCTTTAAGCCTGAGAGGGAGGTCTTATTAAACCCATTTTATAGAGGAGGACACTGAGTTCACTCTGGCCTCAGGTCACACACAGAGTCCCGGGCAAAGCAGGATTCTGATGCACATGTGCCTGATTCAACATTCATGCTCTTTCTACAGTTTCAGTCAGCTCAATTGGGTAAGAAGGTGCCCACTCCAAAGAGTCAGCTTTTTCAATCAAACAAATGGGTGAAATTAGTAGAGAACTCTTTAAGCTAGAGTTGCTCCTGCCTGCCTTCAGGAATCTCTCATCCCACTGCCTCCACCCCTGTCAAGTTTCCCCAGAAAGCAAAATACCTAGGCTCAGCACTGCTCAGTGGTGATCAACCTCCTGCCTTCCACCCATCCCCTCCCACACACACTGACATATGCTCGAAAAACTGCCACCACCAAAAGGCAGCCTCCAGTGACCAGCAGCTCAAGGAGCAAGTTGAAGAAGGCTGCTGAGACAGGAAGCCCCACTCTGCCAAGGCTCCCAGGCTGGGTCTGAACATGGCTAGGGCAGGCAGAGCACCTAATGGGGTTCTGGAAACATCTTGGCCACTGCTTACCACCCATATCAGAGCCCTTCTCAGAAACCATGAAAATGCCCCAGGAGGGCCAGGAGGCGCCAATCACTCTGCAGTGCCAGGGAGTTCTGTCCCTTCTTGGCACATGCATCCTCTCCTGGTGGGTGCAGGGAGATGCAGCCAGAAAAGGGGCCACTGAGAGCATGGGGGACCACGGAGGGGGCCCATCCCCTGGAAGGAGCCCTCAGATGGGACAACACATCGCAGTTCAAAACCCACCCTTCCTATTAACACCTGTTATTGACGGTCCAGTGATTGCCACTACAATAATGTGTCCATCTGTAAGTGACCCAGAGGGCCGTGAGGTGCCAGGGCCACTAAAGCCCAGCCCTGTGCTGGAAGCCTCCCAGGGGACTGTTAAAGGGAGAGGGCTTCACATCTGTCACTGAAGGAGAGGCCGAGGGGGTAGGCAGGGAACGGACATTTATAACATGTACCAGTTCTGCACACTGTAAAACAGCATCCAGATTACAACTTTCTCTCCAACATCATAAAATACATTTTATTGGTATTGTTATGGTTCTGACTCAAATAACTTCATAAAATTTTTCCTTCTTATGAAGTGGATTCTCTTACACACACTCATTTGAAAGACAGAAGTTCAATTGCCAAGGCCTATTTAATTAGGCACGTGCCCTGAGATACTTTTTTTTTTTTTTTTTTGGTGAGGAAGAGTGACCCTGAGCTAACACCCATACCAATCTTCCTCTACTTTATATGTGGGACGCCACCACAGCATAGCTGGATGAGTGGTATAGGTCCACACCTGGGATCCAAACCAGTGTACCCCGGACTGCTGAAGCAGAGTGCACGAACCCAACCACTACAGCACCAGGCCAGCCCCTGAGATACTATTTTTTAAAGTATTAGGGCATATACATGCTATTCATGGTGCTTTAATTTTGAGGTTTTTGAATGCATCTGAGATCCAGATTGATTTTATTTGGCCTGCACAATGGTGTAAACGGAAAAAAGAAAAAGAAAAAAAATGCGTTTTTGTCAACATTTAAAAATTGGAGATTATCCCCATGAAAATCCAGAAGACGAGGCAATGCCCACATAGCTGGATGGGGCGTGGGCTCATCTGTTCACATGGCCCCCACCAGGCAACCTCGGCTGGTTATGACACCTGTGAGTCGCCAGCAGGCATCAGAATTGGGGGCCCCTGCTTTAGATGAACCACAAACACCAACAGCATCGTCACTACAGGCAGAGCCCTGTGCCATCATCATGGGGAAACAACTAAGGAAGACCTGGTCCCTGTGTCCCAGTGACTCATGCTGCCTGGGGAGACAGGCAGACAGACACATGGAAATAACAGATCCAAAGACAAATGAACTTCAGGCAATAACGGAGGCACCAAGTGGAAATAAAGAAATTTCTCATGGAAAGACAGGAGCGATGTGGTCCCATAAAGAAATGCTATTCCTTGCCCCTGCCCCAGGACCTCCTAGCGGGATGCTCCAGGGTCCCTACTGAGGTCAGTCCTAACCCAACCTGAGCTAATCCTCAACAAAGCAGAAGCACATTCAACCTTTCACTTGTTTATTCAACAAAAGGTGCCCCGGGGCACAAAGCAGAATCACTTGGAAGCTTTTCACCCCACACACAAACAGGTCCCACCATCTATGGGGCTGGGCTCCCTCTTTGGGGGGTGTCTCGTCATGGGAACATGGAAAGCACTCGCCAGGTGGATGTGAGGTCCATCCCCCATTACTCATCGCTGTCCTGCCCTATGCCAGACTCAGTCCCAGGCCACAGCCTCTCTCTCGGGGGCTGCCCACCACACTGGTCATCCTACTCAGGGGCAGTCTGGCATGAGGTCATGACCCAGTCAGGGGCCAGGGTTGGGCACCCTCGGCCTTGTGCCTGATGCCTGGACTTTCTAGGTGTCCAAGGGCAGAGGTGTTTTCAAGACGTGCTCCGACCTCTGTCTTGTATCCTAAAACAGCTTCGCGCCCATCACATTCCTTCCCCGGGACTCACTCTCTTCCACTCCCGCCTCACAGCAGGCAGAGCCTGGAAACAGCCAGGACAGCCAACAACAAAGAAACAGACTCTAGAAGTCCAGGTGAAGCTCGGATTGGCCACTCCATCTGCAACATGGAAATGGCCACCAGCCAAAAACATGCTCGGTGAGGGCAGGGATGAGCCTGCTGAGCACTGATGGTAGGAGTGTTTGGGACCCTGCAGAATCAGGAGGCAGTGAGGCAAGAAAGACAAGAATGGTCTCAAGCCCGAACAATTGAGTTCACATCCTAACCCTGTGAGTTCCAGGTTGTGTAGCTTTGCCTGTTAACCGCTCTGCAGCTGTAAAGCAGAAATAACATTTTGGAGTTGTATATTGAGAATCAAATGAAGCAACATATGTGAAGTACTTAATACAATGCCTGGCATATAGCAGGCACTATATAAACATGACTTCCCTTCACTGAACATTAATTGATGAATTAATGGATAAATATATAGTAGAAAAGAAGTCATTTACCTAACATGTTCCAGATTGCATCTAATTATTTTGTTCTTGTTGTTTTTATGAGAATCTGCCTGGGGGTAGAATCTTCACCTTTATATTCTAGCTTCAAAGTTGCATGCAAGAAAGCTGTCTTTCTTTTACATGCTTCTCTTGTAATTAGGGTACACTGCCACCAGGTGGTGGTGGCTGCTTTGGGCTCATCAAGCTGGAAGACATGATTTGTCTTAGATCTAGCTATAACCATGAATTTTCTAGTCATTAATTTTCAAAGAGCAAGAAAGGCTACATGTGATTGATTAGAGGATTCTATTAAGCGAAGTATTTTTTTAGGGGAGAGTGCTAAGCAATTATTCTCCCATGCCTTTCAAGTATAGCATGAGAGGATAAGGTTTTAAATTTGGTCAAAATAGATGACAGATACTAGGAAGAACTGATTGACCAACAGGATGATAATGTTTCAGCACAAACTGCCAGGAGATTCTGTGGAGAAGACACCCAGGAGATGTCACCAAGAGCCAAAATAAGCCCAGGAAAGCTGTGAGGGAACAAAAGGTCTAGGATAGGAAATCAGGACTTCAGGGCTTTCTTTTGGCTCTGCTTCCAACACACCTTGAGACTCTGGCCAGATCAGCAAACTTTCCTGGGTCTCAGTTTCCTCATCTGTAAAAGGCAACAAGGGAGTAAATGACCTCTCACGGCTCCCGTGACCTCAGCTGACACGAATCTTCTGTCTTCGTGTGTTGCATCTCCCTGATCCTAGCCTGTCCTCTGTGCTGGTAACAACTCCCCGCACCCAAAGGCAGAGCGCAGACCAGAATCTCAGGGGCCAGGTGCATCCCCATGCTACTAGAAACCTGGCATCAGGCACGAAGGTGTCGGGGACAAGAGTGGGGCAGAAGCACCGTCCAGGGCCAATGACTCCCTAAAGCCTCCCAAACAACCCTGAAGACTCAGACAACGCCCCTGTTCTGTGCTCCCCATACTCCCACCCTCCACTGAGTGCTTCTTCTCAGAGACCACCCAGACTCCACGTCCTCTTTCCACGGGGCTGTGTAATGTCCCATGCTTGCTCTGTGGGGCGAGTACAACCACTTTTCTAGAGTGCAGCCTCAAAAGAGGAATTGCATGAATGAAGCTATGCATGTTCCCCACTTTCTTTTTTAAATTTTCCTTGTATGGAAACTAAAATTCCACCAAATAGCCCCAAACACCTAGTTCCTTCACATGGGCTAATTCTCGATCTTTGGGAGCCAGAGGAGAGTTTTCTTTTGTACTCGGTCCCTTTGACAAAACCATGCTTTTATAGATACAGAAGCAAGGCCTGAAGAAGCCCCAGGCCAAAAACCCCTCTCTCCTCCCCACTAGGGTCCAGCCCTGCATCTCGTCCCTCGAGGCCCATCCCTTCCTGGCTTCAGCAAGGTCTGCAGGGGAGTGTTGGTTGTGCCCCTACCCCCCAACCTCACCCCCCAACCCCCGTCACCTCCCAGGACAGCCAGGGGCATCCTGCAAAGCGGCCTGAGCTCCGGGAACCATTTAACAGTCATCCTTGAGTTTACATCAACAACATCTGCATCCACGTGAACTAAGAAGGATGACCACCGGGTATTCTTTAGGAGTAAATCAGATTTTAAAACATCTATTTTTTAAAAAATTAACTTCAATTTCAAAAACATTAATTTCCTTTTTTATAGCCAAAAAGATATCCTAAAGCTCAAAGTCATAATCATGGAATAAGGAATATACCTTTTAGTTATGGGGTGCTCGAGAGAATAGATTATTTTAATCTTTCAAAGAAACATTTTACAAATAGGTCCCAGTATGTTCCGGACACATTGGTTGCCGGTGTTCCCATAGCTGGACAGGAGTCACTCTTTAACGGCAGGGACACCGTGGCATCCAGCCACATGAAAACCAGCCATCATCCTTTCCAACATCAACTCTACAAGTCAAAGCTAAGCATGAACACGTTAAGAGATAGATATTTGCCAATGAGTAATTACAATGAGTTAAAGTCATTTACCTAAACTCACCAGAATATTAAAATGATAAACCAAGCTTTTAATAACAGTAGTCTCTTCCAGAGATGGAGAAACAATGTCTTCCTTCTTTAGACAAATGTATTCGAGATTAGTCACTTGGGAACGGGAAAAGCAGGAGAGCTCCTATTTCTTTTCCGGTCAATGAATTAACAGGAAGGAGAAGGTAAATGTCGCAGTCGCTGCATAATGAAAGACATTCACTTTCTTATCTTGATTAAACTTAGGCTGATTCATATTTACAGCTATTTTTTAAAGCCCACGCTTCATATTATAACTTAAATACGAACAGCACATGTACATGTTTTTATTAAAATGTGCTTTTGTTGAATGTAAATATTCATAATATATAAATATGCAGTTTTAACCAAACAAAATAGTTTGAATGTCTGTTATTTCCGTTATACTTCCTTTGCCTAATAAAGTATAGTTTTAAAAAATTCACCAAATATATATCATATCTCTGTTAGATTGGAGGTGGGTTGCCTCTTAATTTATAAATATCTGCTTCAATTTGTGTTAATGAATGAAATTCCTAAAAGATTACTAACATTTTCAGATGTAAAATTAAAAATAGACAAATGAAGTAATTCTTTAAATGCACCTTTTAAAAAACTGCATCTGATTTATGAAAAACAAGGAGCTAAAATCCATTATTAAAATGTACTTTTTAATTGAAAAAACTGAGCATACCAGGTATTGAAACATGCCTCACATTGACTATTGCTGTCGAATCAACCTGAGAACAAAGGAGACTGTGCCCTGGAGGGGGCTCAGTGTGTCCAGCGTGGCCAGAAGGGCCTGGGATGGCTGTGCCAGCCAGGTGCCCAGTGGACAGCTCTCCCCAAGGGGGCACCCATCCCCTCCCCGTCTCCAGACACCCTTTCATCAATTTCTGCCTTCAAATGAAATGTCCACAGAAGTCACAAAGTGCTGACTGTGATACAACCTTTCACTAAAACCATATTTATGGAGAAGACTGCTGACTCTTGGCAGAGCACTGGTCATTTCTGTGTTTGGACCAAACAATCTCCAACCTGTGACCAAAGGAGCCCACAGGACAGGGGGACAGGAGCCCCAAGGTTCTGACGAAAGGGATGATGATGTGGTGCCAAGAATGGACCAAGCTCTGGGGAGCCAGGGAAACCTGACACCCCCTTCCTGCCCTCCTCCCAGGCCTTCCTTCTTCCCCAGTCAGACCCCTCCATTTACAGAGCCACCCCCCAGGCTCAGTGCCAGTCCTCGTGCCCCCAGCCCCAGAGTCTGTCACACCTGGCTGGGGGAATCAGGTGCTGGAGTGGGAAGAACACAGGCTTTGGGGCCAGACTGTTCTGGGCTGGACTCTTGGCTCCTGCCTTTTCTACTTACCTTGGGCACATCACCTGGCCTCTGTGGGCCTCTAGGTTCTTATCAACAAAGAGTTGTCTTCAAGATTCAAGACAATGCCGGTAAAGACACCAGCCCAGTGCCTGCTGCATTGTCTGCATCAATAAGTATCATGTTCACACATATATTGTGTCCTCATTATCAAACTCTCTGCAGGGCTGGAAATAGCAATCACAGGGGCTAGAATCTGGAATCTACCACCATTAAATGCTGTCCAGCCCGCGGAAAGGAAGAGAGGGCTCTCCAGCGTTCTGGCCCCAGTTCCACTGGGATGGACCTGGTTTCTCCAGAGTCCCCACCACCTCCAACACCAAATGCCAGCTTCTCTCACCTCAGGTAATGGCTTGGCTAAGGTGCTACATCGGGAGTGACACACCTGCACAGAAGTCAACACAGCTTCACCCACAGTCACCTGGCCTCTGACAGAATCCAGAACCTGAATCGCAGACACCTTGTGGAAGTCAAAACGAGAGGCTGCCAACCTATTTACGCACGTGTCCAGCCGACCGTGAGAGAGCACCTCTAAATTACCCTCTGTTCACTTGACTGGGGAAGTAGCATTTGTTTTTATTTTCCAGGACAGACAGTCAATCACTCGTATGTGACAGAAATAAAGATAAATACCACCCATTGAACTTTAAATCAAAATGCTAATCCCAGGCTGACTTCTCTGTCAAGGTCTGACACTGAAGTAATTCAGCAGGCTTTGATTATGCCCAAAATTAATGCTCTGATGGCGATTATGTCTATTAATCACGGATTCTGATGGTGTGGCTGCTCATATTCCTCCACCAGGTGACATCAGAAACTGTCCTAATGGCCAGGACACCTTCACCTGGGTGTCCTCAACTCACAGATTATAAGCCAACCTCCACCTGGGAGTATCTGAAAAAACTACTTGATGTTGACATAGCAAAAAGGCTCAAAGGGCAGGGTCATCCCTGAGAAGAAGCTAGAAGGTGACATGTTCTGAGCACAAAACGATGGCAAAGCACTGTTCTGTCTTTACTAAGAACCAAGCAAGAGAGACTTGGCCTGGCCAACTTGAATCCAGCAGAAAAGACCCCAAGGATGAACACACCACAGTCGTTCCCAAACAACCAGCATTCACATCCCAAGAGTTTGGTTTGGTGCCAAGAAAAAAAAACAGTTCTTGGCTCTGGACGTCTACTATAGGGGACAGTTCAGAATCCAGACTAGAACATCAAATGCCCATTTCATCTCCACAAAACTGGACTCCCTAAATCAGTCTGAATCTCTCACTCAACACATATTTATTTATCACTTGCTATTTATTAGGCTCTATTCTAGGCATTTGGGATACGTCTGAACAAAACAGATTAAGATCCCTGTTGTCATGGGGCTTGCCTTCTAGGGAGCCTAGCCATCCCTCTGGCCCAGGCCTCCTCACTCCTGCCTTGAATGACACAGAGTCTTCTAGCCGTGTCTTAGCAACATCCTGTCCATCACCCACACGACTGCCAGAGCAACTTCCTTAATGTAAACTTGACCAAAATCCTTCAGTGGCTCCCCTGCCTAAGATTAAGAGTCCATACTTATCAGACTCCAGGGGGCCTCCATAACCACCCTCTGCTTCCCTCTCCAGGCTCAACTCACTTCAGAAATTTGGGCAGATGGCAGAACCTCAGCACACACTGTGCTGACAGCCCCCCACCCCGCTGCTGGCTGTTCACTCTGAGGGGTACGCCCTGCACCCCCGCTCCTCACCTGTCCAACACCTCCTCACCCTTCAAGACTCAGCTGCAGGGGGTTCTTCCAGACACCCTGAGACTTGGCCAGCCCCTCCGCCAGACCCCACAGCACACTCGGCCGCTGTCAGTCCGGGCACCCACCACACTGAGCCGCCACTGCCCACTCATTTGTTCTCTGCCCATCTCTCCCACAAGGCAGTGCTTGATACAGTTTGTAGTCCCAGCACAGTGTCTGGACATATTAGGCACTCAATGAAAGTTTACTATCCTGAACCGATCATACCATAAAACCTAACCACCCTATAGGACATTGTTTCCATGGAAAAACTGTGTTTCAAGTTCTTCCCGGCCTAGTGGGTCCTCAGCTTGCCCACTCACAGTCCCAATGACAAGAATATCAGTCGGTCCAGCACATTCTATCCTGTGCTGTCCTTCCCATCAAACCAGAGGGCATGGGGGGTCACAGGGTCAGTGTGGGGCCATCGGTAGATCAAAGCTGAAGAGTTTAGCTGGGTTTGCCCCTATGGCCTCACTCATGGGGCTAAGGACCCCAAGATGGTTTCTGCCAGACATCGGCCTATGGCCATGAGACATGATTCCTGCGGTTGAGCACAGAGGACGTGGAATCAGGTCACCCGGGGCATGCACTCAGGAGCTCAGACTCCTACCTGCAAACATTCAAACCTCTTCTCCACAGAGGAAAGAATTTCATTTACAAAGGACTTTCTAAAATAAACAAAACAAAACAGCATTACTGGCCATTGCTAAGACATACCCAATACCAGCATTTCCCAGGAGTGAGTCACATTAACCACGAACGCACGGACACAGCACTAAATATGCTGACTTGCAGGATTAGAAAGTTGTGTCCTATGTAACTCTTCTGCGGTCCTTCTGACCACATCAAGAAGAAAGTTTCAACTGGGGACTAGTGTGGCATTAGCACCTCTCTAGCACTCACTAAGTTCACATTTTAAGGAGTCTAGAGCAGGTTTCAGACTCAGAGTCAAAGGTTAGAGTTCAATAACATCAATTTCATTGTCCCTATGTTTACAGTCACCTGCAGGCTGTGAAAAGTGAGATTGCTTTTCCACTGACAGTGGGGGAATCAAGTTTGCTTTTTAAAATACATTTATTCAAGGTTTTAAGTGAATTGATTTAAAGAAAATGTTAGGTAAATACTAGCACATAAGGGGATGAGGGAGGAATCACCACAGTGACACTCAGATGGCCGAAGCTGGGGGACAGAAGAGGGTCCCAGATTAGCAGGGCACATTCTCGGGATGACTCAGACACTTCCTTCGAAGGTTTGGAAGTCCACTTGTCTCAGGATCTGTCCCAGATTTCAGCTCCTTTCTATCATCGCTTTGCTCCCAGCCTGGCCTTGGCTCCATTCTGTGAAGCCTTTGGTTATAGTCACAAATGTTGACCTCGTTGACCTACTTGACCTCGGAAGAAGGCTCCACAGCCTACCTGGCTCTGTCCCATGCGTCAACATTGGCTTGCCAGATTTAGCAAACCAACAAACAGTAGGATGCCCAGTTAAATTTGAATTCCCGATAAACAGTGAAAATTTTTTAGTACAAATATGTCCCAAATATCACAGGCAATATGTCACTGCATGTCCCGCAATATTTTGAACATACTTATACTAAAAATGATTTATTTTTTATCTGGAATCCAAATTTAATTGAGCATCCTGTATCTTATCCAGCAATGCTACCCGGCCATGACTCTGACCAATGCTGCTCTCACAATATGTTGGCACATTGGACAATTTCAGAAAGCATCAGCTGATATTTTCCTTTTTCGGAATAGCAGCCCCAAATTCTCTCAAGCATATCATACAGATATCTAAAAAGGTAAGTTCTCCCTCAATGCAGTTGACCCAAGGAAGAAGACAGAATCTCCTCTTTGGAAAGGAGAAGCTCAGAAGCATGCATTTCTTTTGTAATCAGGGGGAAGCCAATAAATGTTATAAAATGGAAAAAAAGCACTGGGTCAAGCCACAGTGGCCTGAAGGCAGAGAAGACAGAAGATGATTTTCCATTTGTGAAGGGACAACGTTTAGGAAATGAACGGAATGAAGAGTCAACCCAACTGTAGGGAAAATGTCTCTGCAGAGGTAATGTTGCAAGGAGGAAGCATCAGAGGGATAGGATAGGCCAGAAGCAAACTTTTTTTGCTTGTTTTGAAGGGACTTGAGCAAGTCTGTGAACCTGGGGAAGGAAAGCTGGAGAAAGTGAGGGTGGGCCAGTGTGGAAAGGCATGGTCCCAGAGCAACTGCTGGGTCCTCAGCCTGCCCAGCTGTGGGGTCAGGCAACTAGGTTAGAATTGTGGGGTCAGGGTCCAGCTCAACAGGCCACAGCTCCCCTTGTTAGAATCTGGAACTCTGTGGGCCCACTCCTGGTCCCCCAGCCATGCTCCCAAGCTCCAGGGCAGATTGGAGGCCGCGCCTACAAGTGTTTTCAGTGCTCTGGGAAGCAATTTGCCTGGACAGGACGCTGAATCTCAGTGACGACAATGAGGGCCCCTCCTATGATCCATCTTCTCCCCAGAGACCACTCTGGAGCTTCTTTACTAGAAGGGTTTAGGAGCAACGCTCTGGTGAATGGGGGACACCGTGGTAGTTTACACTTCAAGAATGGAGGGAGAGCTGATGGAGGTTTGGTAAGTCTAATGCCTCCCCCCCACGCCCCAAAGCTCCTGCTCACATCTCCACTTGGCATCGTCTTGTCCTCACTCACCCAGAACTGCTCTCCTTTCTTCACCCAGTTTATGGCACCCATCCCAGCCAGGACACCCTTGCCCTTGGTGGGGAAAGTGAGGCACCCAGAAACCAATCAGCAGCTCCCAGGCTCTCTGAGACAGAAGGCATGTCAGAGCCCGGTGGTCCACCAGACATATCAAACCAGCTGGGAGAGCAGGGTTGTGTCAGGGACCCAGGCTGGGAAGGGGGTTCCCTGAACATGACCTTGCCCGCCAGTCTACCATGGACTCTGAGGACCCTCCTTTCACATGTTTCCCTCCAGAGGAAGAAAAATACACAAACGCCCCCTGCCCAGAAAAGTCCATGCTTTATTCTAGTGACTTCCAACCATGCTGCCTTGATCTGAGCCCTTCTCCCACCTGTCGCCTCCTCTCTGCTCCGGGGCCAAGACTCATCTATTCCACAAAGGTCAAAATTCCCCCAAACCCTGGCCTGTCTCCTCTCGCCTCAAGACACCTCAATTTCTCCTCCTGGAGCTCAGGGTGCCTAATCTGACCAAGAATAATCATAAGCAAGTGCAAATCTTAACTCACTTGCCCTCATGGGTGGGCGGACCCCAGGAGATGGATGGATTTTAAAAGAGAAGCTGGTAAACCCTGCTGAATCTTCAGGGGTGGCTAGGAGATGGGGGTCCAGATGCTGTCCTCACAAGAGTCTCCCCTCATGCCTACTTTCTTTGCAAGGAAGTGAGGCACAAGGACATCATTTCAGCTTTGGAGGGGCCCTCTACTCCCAGGGTTGCCTATGGATAGTCAGGGATGAGATGGGAGCATAAGGGAAGTCCCCAAACCTCAAGTCCTGAAGCCTCAAGATGGGAAGTTCTTTGCAAGGAAGTGAGGCACAAGGACATCATTTCAGCTTTGGAGGGGCCCTCTACTCCCAGGGTTGCCTATGGATAGTCAGGGATGAGATGGGAGCATAAGGGAAGTCCCCAAACCTCAAGTCCTGAAGCCTCAAGATGGGAAGGGTCTCCTGTGAAGAAGGCACCTTCTCCGCCATGTTCACCAGGGTTTCCCGGCCCATCCACTGTGTCAGCTCCCACTGCTGAAAAGGGATCCTTCACACGGAGGAACAGGACCCATAACAGCTGGTGAGTGCACATTTTCAGCCTGAATCACACCCTTAAGAAAAAAGCAGGCTAAACACACAGGATCCTCTCCTCCTCCTTTAGGTAGAGGAGAGTAGAAACCCAGAGCCACAGAGAGAAAGAAGTAGAGAAAAGACTTCACGAAATTCCTTGAAGAAAACTGACAGACAAGTGCTTCCTTTTGAAACAAAATGGAAAAAGCCATAGACAAGAACATAGAGAGGGAGTTGCAGCTAAGAAACAATCTAGAAAAGGGCTCAACCTTTCTTCATATTCTTAAATATAGACACTAGGTCTTTGAGGAATCCTGCAACATAAACAAACAGGAAAAACGGCCAATTCAGGCAACAGGTGTATCTCAGCCCTTCCTTGCCTCCCCCCACCATTTAAAAATTATCTAATCAGTACCCTCAGATAGAAACAAGACATTGGACCCAAAGAACAAGAATGGGATATTATATTAAATACAGAGTGAATAGAGAGAAAAGGGATCTTATAAAACTAAAGTCTTTGTCAAAATATATGTATCTTTCAACGGTTGGTTGTAGGATAAAGCCAAGGAACTCTCCCAACACAGGACAGGAAATACTAATAAGAAGAGGTAAGAATCCCGAACATCACCCCAGGGGTCCAGTTCCCATTTTCAGGCAGCTAATGCAAAGTTTATTTTCCATGCACCCTTTCTTAGAAATTATTTGAGATTGTACTGCACTTCAAACAAGGGAATAAATCATGAAAGAGGAGCCAGGACACACTGGATCCAACCCAAGAGATCGGGGATGAGAAGTCCCTGGGGGGCAGATGTGCAGAGAAAACCAGCCCAGATTGGAGTATGAGGGTGGAGAACTCCAGGAGGGAAGTCTCTGGTTGAAAAGAGAGGGAGTGCAAGCTAGGATACATACTGAGATGGAATGTTTGGAAATATTTTGGGGGAAACATTATGGGGAAAAAAACCTGAGGATATGATATTGGCATAAATTACAAGGAAAAAAAAAGCAATCCAAAACTCCAGGGGATAAAATGTACAAGGGAGGCATTATCCAACCAAGGAACAGACCAAATGAAGGCATTGTTTGGAGCAGCTGGTGCCATATAAAAAAGGAATGCTAGAAATATTTAATTTTAAGTGGCTCAGGAGTAAGGGCATTAGAAACTTGGAAAAGCAAGTGGAATCCCAGCATGTAGCTTGGCCTTGCAGTGAACAACACTTTCAAATTATGATGTCATAAATGCTATGTAATGGGTTTTGGCTTTTAGAATCAACCCATAGTCAAATTATGGAAAGTTCAGCTAGGATTAAAGAACTGAATTTAAATATCAACCTTAACCATGTAAGAGGGAAGGTGTGGTCAACAAAAGCTGGGATGAATTGGTGGGAAGGGTGAGAGAAATGCCAATGTCCTCACCTTATGAAAATGGCGAATCGGGTGACACTGTCTGGTGGACAGAACAAGAACTAGAGATTTCGGTATTTGGAGGAAGGGCGTGGGGAGAAGAGAAGGGATAAGGGGGTTAAAGCTTCAATCGATTATTTCAGGAAAGTCAACCGATGGAGTATTCAAAAGTCCACTGAATTCAATCAATCAAGAAATGTTGATATATATGTGTTACATACAGACATGGACATAATCCCCAGGAGTAAAAATAATTACAATAGAACCTGGTCACTTCTGAGAAGTAGACTGGAATGGGGAGAGGAGGAGCACAGGTATGTTACTTTTCATTTTAAGCCCTTCAGATCTATTTTATTTTTTAAATGTGCATTTATGTTGACAAAAAATTAAAATTTTTAATTAAAAACACTTTTAAAAGATAAAAGGGATCAAAATAAATATTTTTTCTTTGGCAAGAAAGGCATTAATAGAAAAATGAGCAAAATGTGAAGGTCTATAAATTCGATATGGTACTGTAACAGTGTCGTATCAACATTTATTCCCTGACTTCGATCATTGTACTATAGTTATATAAGAGAATTTCCTTGCTCTTAGGAAACAAACACTGAAATATTTAGGAATAAGGAGATATTATATATGCAACTTACTTTCAAACAGTTCCAGAACTAACAGTTACATGTGAATATGTGTGCAGGGGGAGAAATGACAGAGCAACAGGGTAATTGTTCACATTTGAGGACTCTGAGTGAAGGGCTCTTTGCGTTTGCTAGGGCTGCTGCAACAAAGTACCACAAACTGGGAGACTTGAACAGGAATGTATCATCTCACAGTTCTGGAGGCTAGGAGTCCAAGATCAGCCTGTGGGTTGTGAGGGAAGGATCGATTCCCCCACGCCTCTCTCTCCTGGCTTCTGGTGCTTTGCTGGCAATCTTTGCCGTTCCTCGGCTTGTTGATGCATGACCCCCATCTCTGCCTTCGTGTTACATGGCTTTCTCCCTGTGGGTGTATTGTCCCAAATTTTCCTTTTAATAAGCACTATGGTCATATTGGATTAGGGGCCCACCTACTCCAGTATGACCTCATCTTATTTTAACTAATTACATCTGCAACTCTCTATTTCCAAATAAGGTCACACTCTGAGGTACTGGGCGTTAGGGTTTCAACATATCTTTTCTGGGGGGACACAATTAAACTAAAAGTCTATAATGGAGTTCTTTGTACCATACTTAAAACTTTTCTGTAGGTCTGAAATTATTTCAAAATTAAAAATTTTTTTAAAGATAAATGGAAAGGAGCTCTGGGAAGGACTGAAGGGAGGTTGTGAGGGGAGGACAGCATTACTGGGGGGGTCCTCTCAGGGCTGCAGGGTTCTAAAAGCCCACCAGGGAGGCACCTGTTGAGAGGCGACTTCCCCAAGTCCCTGTGCCCAAGGACAGAGAGCCCCCACCCCTGAGGTGACAGACTCACATCCTTGGAGGAGAGGCTCACTCAGGATTTGGGTCCTGAACACAAATTAATTTTTTTCCTCTTCTAAACAAGCATGTAGCGGGGTGTACTTGCCCAGCATCTCAATAGATGCTCATGGTGGTTAATTAGAAGAATGTTGCTAAACAGACAGCTAAATAATTGCGTGTTTCACAGAATTTTATTCCTTAACTAGTATCTCTTAAAAATAGCACCCTCCATATGAGAGTTTTCCTTCTATTCAAATCACATCTGAGAAGCAGCACATTTCTACAGCAAGATTTCATTGACTGGGAGGAGGAAGGAGCCCCAGGAAAAGGTAGGTGCTCCCCAAACAGAGTATGAGCTGGGTGGTGGAGGCCCCCCCGTCAGCCTCAGGCAGCTCATGTTTGAGCCACTCAAACCTCCTCCTTTAACGCCTCCAGAGACGGGACCCAGTGGTCATCCTGCGTGGCCCACCCCAGCATCCTATCACCCTGACAGTCCCATTCCCCCACAGAAAATATTGCGGTGGCATCTTCCTAACTAGAAGCTTCCCATACCTGAGAAGCATCATCAAGTCAATCCAGTGTCCATGCACTGGTTCAGTGTCCACACATGCCCAGGACTGTGCTGACCAATCTCCAGGAAGCATCACCAGACCCTTTCCTTGGTCCTTGGCTTCCTTCTGGCTGGGGACTGCCTACAGTCCCCAAACCTCCCTCACAGAGTCATTCTCCAGCTTAAAAGCCTTGCTGGGTCCCCTCTGTGGACAACCACAGAGATTGGAGAGGGCCCCAGATAGGATTTCCACTTCTAGTGTGCCTCGAACCCACTGTGTGACCCTGGTGAATTAATTCAACCTCTCAGGATCTCAGATTCCTGATCTGTAAAATGATTAGATTGAGTCAGATGCTGGGAATTAACACACGTTTTTAGGTATAGTGGCCCAACTGGGGACGAGTCTTCAAGAAGATTCTAACTGACCTGGAACAGAGCAAGAGGACAATCTCCCAGCTCGAAATGCCCCATTTGTTTTAATTCCACTGGGAGGGAGGGGAGGACCATGCCAGACTTGTCATTACGGCACTATATTCAGAGTCATATTCATCATGGGTCTATTAAGACCTCAGGATCTTTCTTGTTCCCACTCACACACTGTGGTTTTTGCTCCATCCTTTGCTACAGTGATTTTCACCAACTATTCAGCAAAAGCCCCAAATACCACTGAGATGTGAATTTTGTTCATTTTTCCAACTTGAACATAATCTCTTTTCTTGAAAACTGTCCAAGGTGCCAAGCAGATGTCTTTCCTCAATGGGGTACTAAGTAAGGGAAAGCAGGAATCCAGATCACAGGACCTCAAGGGAGGAAGCCTCCGGGGGCCAGGTGGCCAGCAAGGCTTCCTCAGTCTGAAATAGGCCAGAGCGTTCAGGAGAATTTAGATGAGAAGCGTGAAAATAGGGCAGGAAGAATAGCATAAGCAAAGAGATGTTGGTGGGACAGAGCGATGCCCATCTGAGGAGCAGCTGAGCCAGAGCACAAGGACTTAAGGGTGGGGTGCTCAGGTGGGGTGCCAAGGGAGGACTGTTACAGATGGCTATTTCCCGTTAGCCATCTTGTCAGTGCCCACTTGTCCTACTTTTCATAAAAATGCTCCGTGTGCTCTTTGTTTGCTATTTCACCCCCTCTTTAGAGTGCCCCACTCCCACCCCGGGCTCCCCAGGAGAAGGAGTAATCTGGGCCAATCAGCGAATTCCAGCCCCTAGGCACGATGATTGGTTCAGGGATGAGCACATGACCTACGTTGGGGTCAGTCAGAATGACCCCCAGGACTGTGCAGGAATTATCAAGAAGTGGATCTCCTTGTTTCTGTTGTAGTCAGAACAACGGATCCGCTGACCATGATGGGAGAGCATGAGGCTGACCCGGAGGAAGTGGGGCCGAGAGACAGAAACTGAGTTCTGACAGCAAACCGAATCCAGCCACGCCTGAAACCAGCATCGCACTGCACTTCCAATTACATGAGCCAATAAGGTGTGTGCGTTTGTGCATATGTATTGATTTTCCTTAGCGTCACTCAACCAAAAAAATCATCATGGACGTAGCCATAAGCTCAAGTTAGAGAGAAGAGAAAGTACTAGACTAGGGTGTTAAATTAACGTGGCCTCAGATCCCAGCTCTACCACATGATAGCTGTGTGCGTCTGCATAAGCCACTTGGGTTTCATAAGGCTTAGTTTCCTCATCTGCAAAATGGGCATAATAATTCATGAGTTGACGTACATGAAAGTGCAGCCTCCTTGAATATTGGTAGAATCTGTGGCGTCTGTACGTGATGCCATGGGGGACAGTGTGGCACTCTGGGCAGAGAATTCGCTCCAAGGAGAATGTGCTTTATGTTCACTGGCCTGGGTACTGGATAGAGGGAATGATGCCCACCAGGGAGCCCAGCACGTGATGCTCTCCAGGTGGAGAAGAGGCAACATGCCCCACAGATGCGGTGTCAGACGCTGAGGAGAGCTGAGGCCTCCTTCACACCACGTACGTGCTGGCCAGGGCATGCTGGAAAAGAAGTCCCCTGCGCCTCTATGGCCTTTCCCCTATAAAATAGATAAATGACCCCCCCCCTTCCCCAGGAATGGGTCGAGAATTAACTATGAGCTCTACAAACTACTTTGTGCTCCCTGTGGAAAAGCTGCTATATAGCTATAAGGGGGTGATTAATTTTATCTCTCTAAATGTCTCAGTATCATTTGCCAAAGTGATGATTTATTATTTAGACAACCTTTATATTTCCAAGGGGCTTTAAAATCCTTTATAGTGGAGAATGAAATAAAACTGATTAGGGCCCTGAAAAACAGGGATGGCGAAGAAATGCACAAGGAACTGGGGTTATTTATCCAGAGCCAGAGAAGGCAGATGAAGGACACAGCAAGAATCGTCAATTGTATGCAAAAAGCAGCACTGCTGAGGAGAGGCCCGTATCTTCCCCCTATGCAATGAGGGGAAAAAGAAATGGGAAAAGAGATGGCAATGCATCCGGACTGCTTTAGGCTAGACATCAGGTGATAACAGGAAGAATTTCCTAACTATAGATCAGTTCTAAGCCAAGCTTTCCTTTGTCTTTTATGGTATAACACCGTCTGGAAGAAAATACACTATAGAAAAGACAATGCAGACATGGTCAAAGGAAGTTATCTTCAAGGAATGAGAGGACGAAAAAATGGTAGAAAACTGAGAGGGCAAATGTAATATTTCTTTAAGGATGAAAAAGACAGTGAACACTGTATGACATGAGCCAAACCATGGTAGAAGGTGGAGACTGGAGCACAGTATATGCAGAGGAAAGATGGAGATCTCCTGAGGCATCATGGGTTGAGAAAGAACCACCAAACCTACCTCCCTTCCTTCTTGAAAGTTTTCCTAGGCCACCAGATCATGGTGTATCTAGATTTCAGTAAAGCACTTCATGAAATGGTGGATCAGATGGAGAATCGGGGCCAAGACAAGTACAAATTGGTGGATTCACAGCTGGCAGAATAACGGTACCCAAAGAGGGCCCAACAGAAGCAGCAGCTCCTGCGAGATTTCATGAGCTCTGTGCTCTCTGGCATTTTTATCAACTGCTTGGATGAAACCCTGCACGGGACGTTCATCCAATCTCAATTGCTGGGATGCTCAGCCAAAACCAACCAGATGAAATGAACAGTCCTGCATGCCTAGGTTCAAAATCACCCCATCAGAGCTAGAACAGATCTGGCCTGATTGGCACTTCTGTTGCCAAACTGTAGGCCAACCGCCAAGCTTCTGGAGTTGACTGACAGATGATCCCTACCCCTCCAGTGTGCTTCCTTACAGCAGGATTCACCAACAGGCACCACTGACCGTCTCCTTCTGGTTTTGAAGGTCTAAGGCCTTGGACCCTAGGGCCCACCACAGGGTCAGTAACATGCCACGATTGTGGTCACTGACCCTGGGCCTGAGTTTTGTCTCACATGACAACTTGACGTGATCACTTGTGTTCTGTTATCTATTGTGTGTGACAAATCACACAGCGGCTGGAGACAATAACGTTGTATTATGTCTCACGATTCTGCAGGTTGGCTGGGCTCAGCCGGGTCATTCTCATCTGGGGTTGCTCAGGAGGTTGAGCTGATGTTGGCAGGGGCTGCAGTCACCTGAAACCTCTCCCGAGCTTGATGCCCAAACGGCCCATTCACATGGACGGCAGTTGGTACTGGCTGGCAGTTGGGAGCTCACCTGGAGCCCCTACACGTGTCCTCTCCACGTGGCTTGGGCATCTTACAACGTGGCAACTGGGTCTGCAGAGTGAGCACTGTAAGAGCTAGAGTTCCCAGATCCAGGTGCAAGCTGTGAGGCTGCTTATGACCTAGCTTTACAAGTCCCAGAACATCACTTCTGCCACATTCTATTGGTCAAGCAAGTCACCAAGACCAGTCCAGATTCAAGGGGAGGGGAATTAGACCCTGTGTTGGCATGGTCCCATTGTCGAAGAGCACATGGGATGGCAGATATTGTAGCCATCTTTGAACAGTATAATCGGCCACAGCTTTTAACAGAGTGCAGCACTGTGATGAGAAGGATCCCAGCTGGCAAGAGCACACAGTGCTACTGTGGGCCATGCCCTGGGAACCCCAGACCTAGACCCTTTAAGCCCAGTGTGAACCAACCGGCACTCTGGTCTCTACCTCCCAGTCCCCTTCCAGAAACCCACTTGCCTCCCAGTCCTTGACTCCCAAATATGCCTGTCTCATTGTCATTTCCACCCTGGCATGCTATGTCAACAGGAATTAAGAGCTTCTCCAGGCTGGGCACACAAAGAGCCAATCACCACTTAGTCAATTGCAAGGCCCAGGATTACAAAGAAAGAAAGGAAAAAGGAGGGAAGGACGGAAGGAAGAAAGGATTGTTCCTTTTGCAATTATTCAAAGAAAACGTTTAGAGAAATCTTACTTGTTTTTGATTATTGAGTTTGCAAGCAGAAGCATTCAATGGTTCACAAAGCCCATGTATTTGTTCCAAATGTCAGTGTGTCCCCCTTTTGAAACGCAGCAGCAGATGCTGGCAGAGGGTGGATGGAAGGCCTTCGTCATCTGTGCTCACAGATCACATGCTACATCCTCTCGCTGAGGCCCCCCATTTCTCTGCTTGCTGGTCTCTCTGCTGTTGCAGGCATTTGTCTGTGACATCATAGCCTGTTGCCGTGGAAACTGCTGCTGTCATGACTTCTGCCTTCAGGCACTAAAACTTCTTTGTATTTACAATTTCCCAAGAGGACATCAGCATGGATCTTCACGTGAATGATGTTCGGTGGAAAACGTTTCGGTTTCCTGAGGATTCACTGGGTTCCATATCACTGATTGCCTCGTGGGACTGGTAGAAAGACCCCTGCCTGGCACCCAGAAGAGGCCCTGGCAATATCTCAGCCAAGCTGGGCCTTAGTTTCCCTATCTGTAAAAGGGAAACGAGAATGCTTAGCCTTTGTGGTTACCATGAGGAGTAGTGAGAGTTACCTGTGACAGAGCCTGAGGCAAGGCAGGTGTTCAACGGGCAAGTCGCCTCTTCCCCAAGACCCCCAGAGCTCTGACTTAAAGAGCTTGTGTGACCCACTTCTGCAGGGACCCCAGCAGACTTCGGGGCGTGGGGATGGGAGCTGGAGATTCTGAGCTACTGAGAAGATCATGATGGCATCAACTCCACTGCCCCTCGTCCCCTCCCTTTCATTCTCCCTACTTTCTCTGTCCTCACTCTCCCTTCTGGGTTCTGCCCAGATAGGGCCAAGCGAAGCAGGAGAAAGTTAACCTCAGCTCCACCCCACCTCCTCCTCTTCCTCTCTACTGTCCTCCCTCCTTCTCCCTCCCTCCCTCCTTTCTCCTGACACTCCATAATCCAGGGCCTGACCTTCCTTTAGTCCAGAAGACCTCCCTCCCATCATCC
The DNA here is from genome assembly GCA_031878705.1 of Tapirus indicus. NCBI lineage: Eukaryota > Metazoa > Chordata > Mammalia > Perissodactyla > Tapiridae > Tapirus > Tapirus indicus. The sequence continues at coordinate 17,168,891 of CM062920.1, forward strand.
CAGGCCCCATCAGAGAAGACTCTAGCAGCTCTGAATGCTGGGCAGGCTCTGTCTGAGGACTGTGCAGGGGCCTCCTTCCAGCCAAGAGTTAAAGCCCCACCCAGGGGATTGGTCTTCCCTGGAGACATCTTGCTCCTTTCAATTCTCAAGTCCAGGGTGACCTCCTGCACCCTCTCCCTTCTCCCCCGTGCAAGCTTGGCCTCACTCCATACACTGAACCCATTGCTCACAGAAGACACCTCCCTTCTAGGAGAGCTTGGCCTTTAGTCATTTTCTGGAAGCTTCTCTCTGAATTTACTTCCTCCATTAAGGAGGCAGGTGAGTTATTTACACCAGTTCACACCTTCTCCTGAGAGATTTAATGGTCTTTAAGCAGAAGCAATTATCTGAGAGGCCACAGGCCCAGGGGTAAGATAGTGAAGACTTTCAACCCAGTGCTGGGTGCTGCAAGGGTGCAGGAACAAGCAAGCTGAGAGGGCCCGGTGGGGGTGAGAAGTGGCCCAGTGCACCCCATCAAGGGCGCATCTGCTTCCCTCTTAGCCGGATCTGAGGCAAGGGTGCAGGTCTTGCTGAGTCTGATCCCTGGCTGGACAGTCTGGGTCCATTTATGCCAAGTCAAAGCCACAATCTGCCACTCCACTCCCACACACCACCCAGCATTCTGAGAAAGACACCAATCTCTTCCAAAGTGATTGGAAAAAAAATTTTTAAAGCAAAAGTATTCTATTTAAAAACAGACAGGGCCCTGATGTAACTTAGATCTGTCATCTTTGCAAAATGGGGCAAAATAGAAAAGGAAGATGTTTGGGTGTGGGCTGGCTCCTTAGAGCAAGGTGGGGAGCAGCGGGAGCAGTCTTGCCCACAAGCTGTAGGAGCAACATCCTCCAACTTTAAATAAGAATCAAGGGCATTCCTAAGGGTCAGGGCAAGGTCCTGACTCTAGGGAGTAAATCCTTTCACAGTGGGAATGAGAGAGGAATACACACACGTTGGTTAGCACCCGCCACCCTGCACACACCATCAGCCGGTAATACCTCAGCTCACCTACAGCCGAGGTCTGAGTGAAGGGTGGCCAGTGTCGGGGTTGAGAGATGCCAGGGGCCAGGAAGCCTAGGCTAGAGGATGTCTGTGGAGTTTGCTCATGTCGCGGGGACAGCCCTGAAGCCTCCAGTGTGGTGACATGGCCGGTGGGGACCAGGAGCTGTGGGGCCTGGAGGCTGGGTTCCAGGCAGGAGGGCCATGGGAAGGAAAGGGGGTGTCCCTGCCAGCTGAGACCCTCCTTACACCTGGGTACATTCCCCAAGGCTGGAAGTGAAGCAGGGAGACCTCCAGACTCCTAGACTCATGCCCAGGCAGCACAAGGCCTTTGGGGACTCCCTCTGCCCCCCCTCCACTTGCCCCATTTGAACACTGGCTTTCACTTTCCATTGAGCTATCGGTCTCCTGGATACACTGTCTGGGAGGGGTCCCTCTGCTCTAAGTGTGTGCCCCCCCCCGATTATTCTGATCTCCCAACCTGCTTGCCCCGCACTGTCTCAAACACAGGAAAAGGGAGACTCAGAGGGCTGCATCCCGGGAGCATGACAAATAGCACAAGTCCCCCAGCCTCCCTGGCTCACAGTCCCCACCCCGAGCCTCTTTCTCCTAAAGAGAAACGTGCTTCTGTTTGCATTGGAACTTCTCACGCCCAGGAATCCTCAGAGAAGGAGAGACGGCATCCTCCCGGGACAGCGCAGAGCCAGGCTGCTCCCTGTCGTCGCCCAGGGTTTGGGAATGTTTGTTTTCTTCTGAATTTTGTCTTGTGTTACGCAATCTAGCCTTCGAGTATTTTAGATTTCTATTTCACATTTTATCTTGTCCATTTGGGTTAATCTATTTTTTTCATCATTATTTTTATACCTATCTTTTATCTTTAAACTTTTTCACTTGTCACTAATTCTTTTAAGCAGTTAGTTCCCTGGTTTTTATCACTTTATTCTCATTTTTTATTTCTCTATATTCTTAATTCTAATACTTTTTCTCAATTTTAAAATCCATTTTCCCTTTCAAGGCATATCTGTTACCCAGCAGTGGGAACAGCAGGTGCAAACGTTCCGAGGCAGGAGGAAGAGTGGGGAGCGCCAGGAACAGAGAAGGCGGCCAGTGTGGGGGTGCACTGCAGGCGGCCAGACAAACACAAGTAAATAAAAAACAGCCACCAAGAACTTGCTGTTGAAGAAGCGCTTGGGCCCTAATTATGCTTGTCGCTTGTCTCTGTATAGAATAATCTGGATAACATTTTGCCTGTGATCAGAGGGCCCGGCATCCACGATCTGAAACATTACCCCAAGCATCTCTTCCTCCACTGCATAAAGGCAGTGGTCCAAGGGGACACTGTAAACTCTGGAAGAAGGAGGGAAGGAAGGAAAGGGAGTGGAGGACAAGAAAGAAGAGAGGGAGGGAGGAACTTTCTGAGCCCTCCTGCTGGACAGGCCTCCCCTGTGGCAGGAGGCACCTGCCCCTGTCCTTGGACTGCAGAGAGGCTGTAGTGTTGCAGCAAGGCAACACTAAATCTGTGCCCTCTTCTCGGACAGAAGCTCACTCCATTCCTCAGCTTGTGACTGGGTGGGACCGTAAGAGGAGAGAAAGTGAGGTGTCACCTCCAAGCTGAGGTAGACAAGAGCGGGTGTGCCTTCTCCTCCATCTGCATACGTCCCTGAATGGTGGGGCAGAACAGATCCCCGCCACTGGCCTCTCTGGACTGTGATGTGAAGAAGAAATAAACTTTTATCTTGTTGAATAACAGACTTGGAGTCAGTTGTTACAGCAATTAGCTGACACTGGCCAAATCAGAAATCACACTGGGGTGACCATCTATTGATGTGTCCATCTGTCCTGGGCCTCAAGGCACAGGGAGAGGGAGAGACACACACCATGGGAGCAGCAGGACTGCAGGAACACTCATTGCAGGACAGCCACCTTGCCCACAAGGAGAAGCTGCAAGGGCAGTGTCTCAGCAGCCTGCATGAGGCAGAGAGGGAGTGCAAGGTAGAGACCCAGCTTCTCCAAGCAGAACCCCTACACTACACCTTGAAAGAGAAGGAAAAGAAGAGGCACAGGGAAGAAGGGAGGAAGCGTTTATTGAGTGTTTATTGAGCCTTCTACATACCCAGCACTGTACCAGGCCCGAGACATATGTTATCTCCCTTACTAACTACCGAAGCCTCTATAAAGAGGTGTTATTCACTCCATTTTACAGAGGTCAAGATGACTGTCCAAGGCCCACACATTGAGAGTGGCCAAGTGAAGATGGGCACCTGGTTTCTGAGACCACCCAACAAGCACCATTCTACGTCCCCTGTGGGAAATGGGGAATCACCAGTAGGGCATGCATCCTGCCTGCAGCCTGTCTAAGACACTGATGCACGAATAGGAGGCTCCCGGGCCTCAAGGCACAGGGAGAGGGAGAGACACACACCAAACAGAAAACTCCAATTTATTAAGGAAATGACAAGACAGAGGTGCGTTTATGCCTACCCAACTCCACTTCTCTGGGTTCAGTTAGGAGTTCACCTCTGCATACAGCAAAAATCCCACCTGCCAAAGCATTCTCCTATCTGATCCCCCACGTACAGACCCATTTCCATCCTGCTCAAATGGCCTCCTCTACTCATAAGCTGGCCACTAAGCATCCCACGGCAGTCTGAAGATTAAATCTGCCCCAACCTGCCACCCCTACCCTATTTCCAGCCCGGCCACCTCTCCCCTTCTGCTCCTCAGCCTCTGATTGGTCTCCTGCTCACCCTAAAACACAGTCCTATGGGAGAAGAGCCCAAATGCCTGGAAGGCTCTTGGGACCACATTACTGTCCCCAGCAGCATGGACACACCATGGTCAGGTCACACATAGCAAGCCAAGGGAGCCCCCACACCCCACCTGGCTGTCTGCATGTCAGGCTCTTAAACAAGGTGCCAGAGACTTCCCATCTCACTACCAAAGAGCCAGTCACAGGTATCACTTCCTGTGAGCGATGGGTCAAAGGAAGGTGAAGGTGAAATCTATAGCCACAGCCTTATAATCGCCCAGGAGTGAGATGACCACCCGGGGGCATATCCTGGTACATGGTTCTGCCCTCCCTTTCCATGTCCTCCTCCTTCACATGGCTCTTAGGAGAGTCCAGGAATGGACAGCCCACAAGTCTCAGGTGAGCCAGGAAGGGGGCAGGGAGGGGGACATTGGGAAGCCACCTGTTTGAGGAGCAGTGAGTGGAAGCACAGTGACCTCGAGAGGTGCTGCGAACACGGCTAGACGTGGAGATGCTCCACCTGTCACTGCGCCTCCTCAATCTGGGCCGGGTGTGGGGTGTTGGACTTAATCCCCCTCTATGGGGATGACCACTCAGCCAGCCTTGGGTCAAGGAGTGGACACCGTCCACAGGAATCAATTACATCCACTGTTTTAAGAGGAGCAGCTTGCATTTCCAGAGCATGTCCCAGCTCGGGACAAAGCATTTCACATGCATCAGCTCCAATTCCTACTCACCAACCTCTTACTGAAGAGCCCACAGGGGAGGCGGTTGGACCCCAACACCCCCATGGCACAGGGATAATGCTGGGCCTCAGAGAGGCGAGGTGACTTTCCAAGATCACCGGCAGGTAAATGTGAGTCAGTTCCCAGCTCTCGGCACCCGTCTCCTCCGTGGAGGCACACCTTCAGTCCTAAGGCCAGGGGGGCCTGCGTGTACCCCTCCACCATGACACAGACACCAGCGCCACCCAGCACCATTTGAACCAACCACACACACCCACCTCCAGGCATCGGTGCTCCCTCCTCTGAGCCACGAGCCACAAGCCACGCTGGCTGTGGGCCTGGGAGCCAGGCGGTGGGAGCACCGTGGCACCGGGCCCTCTAAGGATGAAAGCTCTGGAGCTGCAGGCCTTGTTGCTATTGCTATATGGAGGACAAGGACCAGGAGTGCACTTTCCAGTGCCCCCCAACTCCTGGGGCCACAGAGAGGGGCTGTGGGTAGGTTGAGTCCTTCAAACTTTACTTTTATTTACGAAAAACAAGCAGCCAGTCCGCGGGCCGTAGTTTCAAGATTTGATTTTTTTTTAAAACATTTGCATCGGTTCCTGAGTTTTTTGGTGCCCCCTTGAATTTTGCACCCGAGGTGGGCGCCTCGCTCGTCTGACGCTAGTCCCAGCCCTGTGCTGGGACTTCCCCACAATCTGAATCCTGGTCTCATGGGAGGAAATCCTGGACATGGGCAGGGAAGGGGCAGTGCGCCACAGGCCCTCTCCTTGCTATGCCAAGGCTGCTGGGAATTCATCCAGACCTGCTCACCCAGGAGCTGGTGACCCGGGAGACCCTGCTGCCTGAGGCCTGGGATTCCTGGTCTTGCTGTGTGACATCAGGCTACTGAACGTCACCCCAGCACACATGCCTGAGTATCAACTTTTCAGAGATTCTTGGAACACTGGCTCCCCATGTCTATTGGAGTAGACAAGACAGAACCACACCCCAGCAAGATATGCACCCAACAAGGTATTGGCAGGCAGGGTAAAGACTTAGGGACCAGTCTTCCTGGAGGAGGGGGCCTGGAGATCTGTTTTAAATGAAAAGAGAGATACAGAAGAAACGACAATAACGATGGCTACTTCATACTTTAAGCAGGTTATGTCATTTATCTTTCACAACAATCCTAAGAGGCAAATAGCACTATCCCCACTTATCAGATGAATAAACTGAGGCAAGTAGTGTGTCCAAGGTCAGAGATGGAATTCACACTCAGGTCTGACTCCAACACTCTATTCAACTGCCTCAGAGAAAACATATCAGTCCCATCTGTTTAGGAAGCAATTTGGGAAAATCTGGGATGCAGGAGAGGAAGAACCAGTGCAGAGGACATGGTGTCTGGCTCCATCACTCACCTTTGGAAGCTACCTAATTTTGCTCAGTCTCAATTCTCAACCTCCCCCCAAAAATGTGTACTGATAAATAAATATGGCAAAATATTAACAACTGTTGAATCTGGGTGGTGGGCTATGGATATCCAGTGCACTCTGACTTTGTTGAACTTTTAGAAATATTCATAATAAACTGGGAAAAACCAAAACGTCCCCAGGTCAAAACTGATATATGACCCCACCAAAAAAAGTCCCTGGCACCAAAATAGCTGAATAAAAATAGCTACCTCAGACAGCTGTACCAACCCTCTCAGAGCATCGTGAGAATGTAAATTGGTTCAGCCTTTTTGGAGGGTAACTTGCAATGTCCATCAAACTTCCAAACAAGACATACATTTTTTAAACTTTTTATTTTTAAAATAATAGCAATCACACAGGAAGACTGCATGAATAGAACATATAGCTTTTACCCTGATTCACCAATTTTAACATTTTGCCATTTTTCATTCTCTCTCTCTACACATATATTTTGTAGTATAATAGAATATATTGCATATACATTTTTATATTATATATACATTTGTTATAGTACACACACATTTATTTGTTAATTTTCCTCCCTGAAACCTCCGAGAGCAGGGCACATACACCAAGAGAGCAAGGATATTCCCTCACTTGACCACAATTCAGTCCTCAAATTTGGAAAACTTAACATTGTTATAATAATTTCAACTTTCATCTAGCCCATCTCCCCTAATTTGGGGAGCTCATTATCAATTGTCCAACTACTGTCCTCTAGAACAGTCTTTTTCCAGTACAGGATGTAGTAAAGGATCACGTGTTATATCTACTTGTCGTGTCTCTTTGGTCTTCTTAATCTGGAACAGTTCCTTTAAATAAAAATGCTCAAAAAAAGGTTTGTTAAATTGTTTAAAGAGGCCACTTCCCTGAGTTCGAAGTTTAGAGCCTGGACTCTTGACCAGGGCGGCTCTCAGTCTGGTCACCACGAGGCAGGCCTGAGAGTCTGCATTTCCAACGAGCTCCCAGGGGAAAGCCGCACCTGTCACAGACCACACACCGAGTGGTGAGACCAAGAAGACAGCCTGTGACAAGTGGGTCCAGACCACCGCAAGAAGCATCTCGCCTTCCTCTAGGTGAACCCTTGTTGGCAAGGTGAGCTGGGCCCTGGGACTCAGGATGCAACAGTGATGTGAGCCCTCCTCATAGGAACAGCTCCTGGGCTTTCTGGAGCCAGGAGGGCCAAGACAGAGGGGCACAGGTCACAGAAGTAGGCTTCTCTGCGGTCCCCCAAGCCAGATGATTTTGGCTTTGGGCAGGGCAAGCCTGTCTGGAAGGGAATCCTATGCCCTGCCTCCTCCACCAGCACGAATCCTCTATTTCCTCCTAGAGGTACCCCTTCCTTCGGGAAGCCACCCTGGTTACCCTAGCCCACTCCAATCTGTCCTCTAACCACCTACAGCACCACCTGCCTGGCCGTACCACTGAGCACTCACTTGAGTGTAATTGCTATTCCAGGTACTTGCCTTTCCTTTCCCATCGCCATGCCTCTGCTTCTGCTATTTCTTCTATGACAGGCACCCCACCACTCTCCATCTCCATACGTTCAAGGCCCAGTTTACCCCTAAGCTTCCCTCAAACAGGTCCTTTCAATGGTGGTTCCTTGTCTGAACCAGCTTCAGGTCTCTCCCACCCAGCACCAGGTGTGTCCATCTTGTCTCCACAACCAGGTCTTCTGCGTTTCCTATGCTGCCACTGCTTTTGTGTGATGTAAGTCCCTGGTTTTATGCCATGGTGGCACCAGCATCAGCTTCTCCCTGAATGACCCTGTGCGGTGTGATAGGGACCCAGTCCATCCATCCATCCATCCAACCATCCACCCCTCCTTTCCCAAGTGCCTACTCTGTGCCAGGCCCTGCCTGGATTCGGGGGGACTCTCACACAGCCTGCCCTGCCCAGAGTCAGAAGTGATACAGTGTCAGCTGCATCTTTGCTTGTGGGCACAAGAGGTGCTTGTGAGGAGTGACGCAGGGCCCAGCTGAGCATACCAATCCTTGATGACTCCATGGCAGGCCTCCACATCCTTGTCATGTGTCACCACCCCCATGATTACTGTGATCACTGATCATCATCATGCAAATAACAGCAAACGTGGCAGAAGCACCTACATCATCCCCGGGATTGAAAAGCCTGTGGAATCTCGAGTCTGTCACCTAAAGTTCAAAAATGATCCACGGTCATTCTTCAAGGCTTGAGCACACCACAACCAGAGGGGCTGGGACACCTCCCGGGAGTCAGACCGGCCAGAAGAAAGGTGATGAGCACCCTGGGGCACCGAATGCCCTATCGAATGGGTCCAGCCCTCAGAGTCCGAGCCGAGCCTGGGTGTGCCTCCCTGTGCAGGTTCAGACCACCCTTCATAAAGCATCCTATGAAGAGGCATCGCACCTTTCTCCATGAAAAGAAAACCTAAAACCAAATGATACCTGCAATAAGAACACCCTGGGGAAGCAGGATGCTTGGGGATTTCGACCTGATCTCTACTGCCCAGCTCCCCCTGCAATGCTGGGCAGGAACGGGGGCACAGGCCCTTCCTTCAGACCCAGGAGACTGTGGAGATGAAGTTGAACTTTAGGGATGACACACACATGGGAAATAAACACAGAGTAACACAATCTCAGATCACCTGAATTATGGTTTGCTGCAAAGACTTACACACTCCCATAGCAAGAGCCACTTTCCAAGTTCCTGGTCACTGTCTGGGGATGCACTTATTCCCTAATAAGTGACAACCATCTTGTTGGGAAGATCATGACCCATCCTCATGCCACCTCCAGGAAAGAGACCCAGCAGGACCAACCTCTGGTCTTCTCAGCACAACACAGCACCCTAAACAGGCAGGCAGTGATAAGAGTGGAGTTTCTCTGTTACCTCCAAACAACCATCCAAATTGAAAATGGACCCAGAACAGACAACTCAACAACAAAAATGGATGAAAGATCTGAACATCCATTTCATTAAAGAATATATGTGAATGGCTAAGAAGCACATGAAAAGAATATCATCAGTCATTACATAAATGAAATGAAAATCACAAGGAGATGCCATTATACACCCACCAGAATGGCTAAAATTAAAAAGACTGACAATACCAACTGTTGGTCTGTGCAACCACTGGGACTCTCATAAACTGCTGGTGGGAATGCAAGGTGCAACAATTTGGAAAACAAATTGGCAGTTTCTTATAAAGTTAAACTTACACTTACCATATTATCCAGAAATTCCACTCTTATGTACTGACCCAAAAGAAATGAAAAACTATTTTCCTTTTGTGTCTGACAAAGACACAAAGTTTGTTTGTTTGTTTGTTTTTGTGAGAAAGACCAGCCCTGAGTTAACATCTGTTGCTAATCCTCTTTTTTTTGCTGAGGAAGACTGGCCCTGGGCTAACATTCGTGCCCATCTTCCTCTACTTTATATGGGACGCCGCCACAGCGTGGCTGACAAGCAGTGCATTGGCGGGCGCCCGGGATCTGAACCAGCGAACCCCGGGCTGCCAAGCGAGAACTAAACCGCTGCGCCACTGGCTGGCCCCACAAAGACACAAAGTTTTGAGTACAAAAATTGCGTACTCAAATGTTCACAGTAGCTTTATTCATAAAAGCCCAAAGCTTGAAACTAGAAGAAAATGTGCATCAACTGTTGAATGAATAAACCAATTGTGATTTATCTATGCAATGAAACACCACTCAGCAATAAGAGGAAGGAAACACCGATCAGGCAACAACACAGATGAATCTCAAATGCATTATGCTAAGTGAAAGAAGCCAAGTGAAAAAGATCACATACTCTATGATTCCATTTATATGAACTTCTAGAAAAGACAAACTAGAGAGCCAGAAACCACATCACTGGTTGCCAGAGGCCAGGGGTAGAGGGACAGAGGGAGGGAAATGACTGTGAAGGGACATGAGGATGATGAAAATGTTCTTTATCATGTTTGTATGGTGGCTACACAACCATATTCATTTGTCAAGTCTCACAGAATTGTACATTTAAAATTGGTGAATTTTATTGTATGTAAATTATACCTCAAGAAAGCTTATTTATTCAAAAAACGGACCCAGACTCAAGAACTATTCTCAAATCCAGTGAAGTCAGGGCCGACATTCAGTAAGTACAGGCTGGCATAGCTGCACTTGTCCAATCACTGACGTACATCCACCTCTACTGGTAAATCACCACTGCCCAAGGTTCTGGTTATCCTTGTGCCCAGGCCTTCACTGGGCCTCTGGACCACTCCAGCACCTGACAACTAAAGGTTAATACCAGCCAGCAGGGGACCTCCTGGACCAGCTAGGGTGGACATCCTTTCCACATGAGGTAAAACTTACATGGGAAAACAGATGGTGCCAAGCTGTGCTCTAACTCAGCTGAGGGCTGGCCAATTTGCCACCAGGCTTATTTTGTTTAGATCATGCATTCAGAACGGGAGGAAAAACTGATTCTTGGGGGAGGAAGGGGAAGGAAAAATTTTAGATCTTACGATGGTTTGTGGTTCTTCAATGGGTCTCAGTACATAAACAGATGTACAGTAATCTGTGGTATTAACATTTCACAGGGAATGGGTGGTTAGGAAAAATATGTCTATAAAGGCTCCGTAGTGGGGCAACCATGAGAATAAGGTGAGAAACACTGGTTTAGATGCAGAACTCCGTGACAGAGAGAGTGTGACACCACAGGGCCAGCCCCAGGCCCAACGGTGGAATTCCCACCTGATAGGTTCACCCAGACGATGGGTCCCTGTCTTTGGCATAGCTAGCTGGGAGGATGTGTGAAGGAGAGAGTGGCCACATGAGCCCCTGGGATCCTTCTTTGCAGGACAGCCTCTGATGGGAAAGCCAATCACTCACTCTCTGTCCTACGAAAGCCTTTAAACCAACTCATCTCAGCAGACTCCCCCCAGGACCCCGGCGGCCAGCACCCAGGTAAGCCCAGGCTACCAAGACGGCCTCAGCCAGGACTCCACACGAGGTCGGCAGGAAGACGAGGAGAAGTCCAAGGACTTCCACCCCATTCCTCTCCATCATCTTGGCTTTCTGGAGCCCACGGTGGCAGAACTGCACGCAGCACGTTTGTGGTTTTCTGCTGGCGTTAAGTAATGAAGAAAACTTCCAGATAAGAAATTAAGTGCTGGAGCTGAGTCCCGTGTTTTGTCAAGCTCAGCCGAGCCAGAGTCTCCTCGGGAATGGCTTGCTTTGTGCGCTTATACGTTATGACAATACTATAATTGTTCTTTCAGTCTTTTCCAGATATTTAACAACAACGTGAATTGGGAGTCGCAAAGGTCAGCCCTACCGTAGAATGAGCTTTATTCTTATTGTCCTTTTCTGAATAGCATCTTCCATTTGCCAGGCTGTTTCAGGCCAGTGAGCCCTCGTGGAGGAGGCCTGGTGCTCTTACAAAAGTAGCACCACCTACTCAGGGAGGAATATTCTCATTTGCTAAATGGTCCGGTGCCACTGTCTATCCACACCACCCGCATAAATACACACACAAGCACACAGATGGGACACACGCACGCTGGGCTTTCCCTCACTCCTCCTGCGCTACTCACAGCTAAAAGCCCAAGAATGGAAAGAATAGCAACTGCTGAGACCAGAGAAACCAGGTGATGTACATATTTGGCATATTCACTGGGGCAATTACTCTCTCTGGTTGGGTGAGAAGTGCAATTTCCTAGGACCTCCTATGAATAGAGCCTCATATCTGTGTTAAAAAATACCTTTCTTTAAATTTATTCTGAAAGCTCACAATAATTGGCAAATGGGAGTCACTCTTTTCAGGACACACGTGTGAGAGTGGAGCAAGGACTGGGAAGCAGCAGGGCCCTGAGCTCCCGTCTCTCACTGGCACGTTCCAGGCGCCTGCCCCACCTTGGGGTAGTCATTCCACCTCTCTGAGCCTCAGCTGCCAGATCCATAAAATGGACCTAATTCACTGCTTGTCTGAAGACAGGATTCTCCTCCAATGCTGAGATCCATGATTCTCCTCCTGAAGACATGCATCAGAGGACAGTTTTTAGGAACCGATGGATTATTTGGGGCATTTGAGTGCAGGGGTGCCTTAGAAGTCTGCACGCTCAGATAAGGTAAGGAGGAATTGCGTTGTAATTCAGAGCCCATGTGACGCTGTGAGTAAATGTGCTTCACGTCTGGGCAGGGCTCGGTTTGGTACCTCAGGCACCAGAAAAGAGGGCGATGTAGCCCTGGCAGTCTGTGTCAGAGAGCAGCTTTGTACCTAATCCTGAGGGTATGATAGTTGCTAAGGAACCATTGAGATGCAAATGAATTGGCAAATACTTAGCAGCAAGATATCAGAGGAGGGTGGGGAGGGGATGCTCAGAACAAGTTAGTCAGGTAAGTGAAAGGAAAATTACTTTCTTCTGATTGGAAAAAGAAAACCACGGGTTTTCATGCAGAGCAGCGGCATTGTGCTACTGTGCAAAAAACCTGTTCTTTTTCTGCTTGGCTGGGAGCAGAGGAAAGTTGGAGCCAAGAGCAAGGAATTAGGAGGACAAATAGGGTCTTCCTCTGATGTACTATAAGCAGGTTTAGATGCCTCTCTCTCAAAAGAGAAAGAGACATCTAAGGCATGAAGGAAGAAGTCTGCAAAGGACTTTGAAGACCTGCCATCTTTATACAAGTCTCCAAACCTAGACAAAAGTGCACAGAAAACTGTGAATAAATATTCTACTGATGCAAAATGGAAATTCCAGGTGAGACTAAGCCATGATTGATAATGGTGAAAAACAAGGGGAAGTGAGCCATCTCATTGTACCTATGAGTTTGCATTCCTTTCATTCTTGCTCTCCAAGGGTTATCCAATTTAAATGCAATGGTTAGTTTAAGATGCTCTGGTTATCTATTCTGGAATCCAGAGTTACAGTGAGAAGTATGGCCCCTCACTCATTGTTTTTTCTTCTTGCCCCAAACAGGAACCCTCCTCCTTCAGAGTCTTAGAGTTGAGATACCCTAGTCTTAAAATCACCTTGCCTTTAGCCAAACACCCCTGCTGTCTGCCCATTCATCACTTTGAGTTTGATCATGATGCTCAGGAATATAGGGAACATCAGTACCAAGAAAGAAGTTGTTTGCGCACCGTCTCCAGCTCTCCCTTCCTGGGTTTTTACTTTTCCATCACCTTCAGTTTCCCTGCTTTTCCCATCTTCAGCCAGGACCATCATAGCCACAGCCCCCTCCTTCTGCCCTCAGAGCTCATGTTCTTTCCTTTACTGCACACATTAGCTCTCTCATCATGTTCCATGATTCAGTTATACAGGAAGGTTGAATGGGTGTGGCAGACTGTTGCCTGTCCAACACCTGTCTGACACTGCTGCTTCTTCTGGTAACAGCGCCCGGACATTTTTGTGGGGAGCCAGCCCTCCCCTATCACAGGCCAAGTGGCTCAGGTGGGTCTGGGCTAATCCCCTCCCCACAGCTCCAGAGAGGGGTAGTTGCATGCCCAAGCCTGGCCAATGAGTACATTCCATCATCCTGGTGATAGAGCCTGGTTCATGGAGAGGCTTATGACCCAAGGGAGGCCAAGGAGACAAAACTTCCAGGGCTTTTGCTAGAAAAAAGCAAAACTGGAGTGAGAATTTATCTTTCTGCTGAAGTTTCAAGAGGATGTGAGTTTGAGCTGCTGGTGGCCACGTGACCATCTCCTGGGAGAGCCTGCCTGAGGATGAAGTCAACATAAATGACCCTGTGCTCATTACTTTCCATTGTCCCTCCAGATCCGTTCCCCACCTTTCTTTGCCCTCTTCTGCGCCACAGGACACCGACCTCTATGAACCAGGCTTCCATGCCCTCTGCCTTCTTGTTGAGTTCATCCAATGGGAGGTGCTGGCAGGAGATGAGAAAGTGGAGGAGAACATGTTCAGGGAACACAACACCCTCCCCCACCCATTGTGCGTGGTTTAAGCAGCAGCTGCATTCCTCCGTCTGTGTCAAGAGCTCCTGTCAGGGAGCCCTCTCCCATGCTGGTCCTGATGGCACCATACCCACCCCCTTCTGGCCTTGGGGAGTCATGGCTTCCCATTATTGCTGGTCCCTGGGTGCATCTCCATCTCTATTGGTTCCCTTAACCGTATTCATACTTTTGTAAAGAGTCTCTTTGCTAAACTCTCCTCAATTAACCCTTTGAGAGAGCCAGCTGTTTTCTGCCAGGACCTTGACTGACACAGACACAGAGGTAAGGAATGACAAAGGGGAGACTGAGTCCTGGGTCAGCATTGGTGCCCCCAGATATAACCATAACCTAAGTCTCAAACTGTCCAGTAATGCCAGTGACCACCCCACACCCTTTGCTTTCCTCCAGCTTGAGTTGAACAACCAAAAGACACGGCTAACAAAAGAGGTAAAGCCCTTGATGGGAGCTCTGGATGTCCGCCTTCACGAGACAGAGAGCAAGAATGACTTCAGTCTTGGTTTCTCATTCCCACCCACTCCCATCTCTGTCTGACAAATTTCTACCCACTCTCCGAGGAGCTTCACCCTGTGTCTCTGCGTCTTACACACGCACACGTGCGCACGTGCACACACAGACACACACACACTCCTTCCTCAAATCCTTCCCAGTGAAGTATGACCCCCTTATTTGGTTTCTCCCAGCAGCTGTCGTGTAACTGTTATACCACATTTATCACACTCCATCAGACGTCCTGTGTTAGCTCGTCGTTTGCATGGCTCTGTCTCCAGTCTGTTAATCAGTGAGCTTCCTGAAGGAAAGGCTGTGTCTTCTTTAGTTTCATGTTTTCAGTTTCAAGTACAATGTTTCTCAGGTAGATGCTCAATAAATGTGTTCTGTATGAGTACCGTAGTCCCCCCTTATCCAAGGTTTCACTTTCCACAGTTTCAGTTACCCTGAGTCAACTGTGGTCCAAAATATTAAATGGGAAATTCCAGAAACAAACAATTCATAAGTCTTAAATTGTTCATGGTTCTTGAGAAGCACGATGAAATCTTGAGCCATCCTGCTCCGTCCCACCCAAGATGTGAATCATCCCTTTGTCCAGCGGATCCACGCTGTATGTGCTATCTGTCCACCAGTCACCGAGTAGCCATCTCAGATATCAGATCGACTGTCACAGTATCGCAGTGTTTGTGTTCGAGTAACCCTTATTTTACCTAACAATGGCCCCAAAGCACAAGAGTAGTGATGCTGGCAATTCAGATATGCCAAAGAGAAGCTGTAAAGTTCTACCTTTAAGTGAAAAGGTGAAAGTTCTTGACTTAACAAGGAAAGAAAAAAAATCATATGCTGAGGTTGCTAAGATCTAAGGTAACTCTCATTACACTATATTGTTATAATTATCCTGGTTTATTATTAGTTGTTGTTAATCTCTTACTGTGCCTAATTTATAAATTAAACTTTATCATACGTAAGTATGTATACAAAAAAACATAGTATATATAGGGTTCGGTACTATCCACGGTTTCAGGCACCCACTGGGGGTCTTGGAACGTTTCACCTATGGATAAGGGGGGTTACTGTATTCATGAAACTGATGGCTCCTAAGCAAAGCTGCCAGTTCTGTCTCTCTGCTCCAACTCCCCATTTGCCTCTTGCAGAATTGGGGCTTTCAAGTCTGGGAGTAGCTCAGCCCTCACTTGGAAACCCCTGGGATGTGGCTGTGCCATCCCTCAAAGCAGCCTGTTCCATCTTGGTTTAGCTTGGCTGGAAAGAATTTCATAACCAAGCAAAACCTACCTCCCATGCAGAGTAAAGCTGGCCTGCTGGTCAAGACCACCCTTCACGTATTCACAGAGAGGGGCCTTCCCCTCCCCACCCTCTTCCCCCATTTGAAGTTTTCCAAGCCCGCACCCATCACTCTCAGTCACGTCACCCCCTGGACTCCCTTTATAGCTCTTTCCTCAAGTTATATTATACATTACTTGTCTTCTGAATGACTATCTGTGCCCCGACTGGGATGTTCCCAAGGGCTGGAACATTTCCTGTTTTGTGCATACTGCCTGGCACATAGCAGGAGGTTAACAAAGACTTGTTAGGGATTGAATGAATTAGATACCATATTCCTCCCTGTCCCTGGCCTCCTCCTAAGTCCTCCCTAGTCTTCTGTAAACCATTGACTTCTACTACTTCTCCTCGCATATTTCAGTTATCAATTGCTGCATAACAGACCAACCCAAAACTTAGTAGTTTTAAACAATGCTAACATTTACTCTGTTCACAAATCTGCAATGTGGACAGTGCTCAGTGAGGAAAGCCTGTCTCTTCCCACTTAGAGTCACTGGGCTGGCTCGAAGGATGGGGGCCGCAGCCATCTGAAGACTCCCTCACTCAGGTGACTGGCATTTGATGCGGGCAGTGGGCTGGGATTTGAGCTGTGGCTGTGACTAGAACATCTGCACGTGGCCTCTCCATGTTCCCCGGGCTTCCTTACAACATGGTGGCTGGGTCACAAAGGCAAGCATCCCAGGAGAGAACATGCCAGGTGGAAGCTGTAGCATCGTGTATGATCTCACCTCCAAGCTGTGCAGGATCACTTCCACCATATTCTGTTCATTACAGTGAGTCAGAAGACCAATCCATAGACAAGGGGAGAGGAATTAGGCCCCAGATTTCAATGAGAAGGGTATCAAAATGTTTGCCTACATGTATTAAACTACCACACAGGACATGATTTCAGGTTTTTAAGTGTTCTATTGATCTTTTCTCTCTTTTTATTCATTAATTCAACACACACTTATTGACACCACCTATGTGTCACATGCTGAGGATATCGTGACTATTAAGATAGAGCCCCACCCTCAAGGGCTCACAGTGCTGTGGGGTACCCAGCGAAATCAACACACAACTACAGACCAGCGTGGAATGTGCTCCCACAGAGGGAGGCAGAGGCAGCTGTGGTGGGGACCAATGGCCACTTAAGCCAGCCTGGAGCTGGGAGGAAGGCTTCTAGGAGGAGGTGACCACTGTGACAAATTCTAAAGAATAAGTCAGGGTTAGCCAATAAAAGATCAGTGAGAAATGTAACTCAGGCAGAGAAAGCAGGTGCAGACCCAGAGGCACACGGCAGCAGAAGGCTCAGATGGGCCTGTGCACAGGTGGGGAAAAGGAAAGGGGATGCCCAGGTGTATGTACTGTGTGGCATGTGTGCGTGTGTGTGGAGCAGCAGGAGGTGCTGCTGGGCAGCAGGAAAGGATGACTCAGCTTGTGAAGGGCCTTGCATAGGTCCTGAGGTGCTGGAAGAGATCTGCACATGTAGTGGCCAGGGTAAACCCAAAGACCAAAGTACCTCTGACCCCCAAAGGATGGTCTGACCGGTGCCTGACACAGGACCCTGGGCATCGACCCAAAACTCAGTGGATTTTCTGGTGATCCTGAGACCCTCTTCCTTGCCCCGAAGCTTATAGCCTGTGCTCCACCACCCAGCCCATTTGGATGCATTGCCAAAGGAGTTGGGAGCATCCCTGGATGGGCTCCCCTTCCACTCCTCCCTGGTGAGCCTCCTCCCCTATCTGTGCCCCCGTCCAAGCTCACCACCTAGCTCCAGCCTCAGCATCAGTGAGACAGCAAGGGCAAAGGTCCCACCTTGATGTGCTAGAAAAACAGCAAGAGGAAAACAACAGAACAATTAACTACAGGGCCCAGCTGCCTCTCACAGATAAGGCATTTTCTCTGCCGCCACTGTCAATGAAGCTACCTGCAATTATTCCCTGTCCTCCCATTCAGCCCTTTCCACAGTCATGGCCCCAGGGACGCCTGGCCACTGTCCAGTGAGACCAGGATGCTGAAGGGTTTCTCCCCTCCCCCTCCTCTCACATGTCCTTCCACACTCAAGGCTGACGCTAAATCCCAGTGTCCTCTCCTGATGTCATGGCATCTGCGCCTGGCAGATGGGCAGGAGCAGCCAGAGCTCGAGGAGCAAGCCAGCCCAAAGCAGCACGGGTCCCCAAAGGTGAACACCCACCGCTGGCCCTTCCTCTGGAAGGTGGGCTGGGGGAGGGAGCGCCAGGAGACCCACAGTGACCCTGTTCCCCACACACCCCCACCACCGAGAGCCACGCACAAATGCCAAACTGCAACCATCCAAGGAACACAGCTCATCAAAGACAAGAGCCAGATGGACGCGCAGCAAAAGAAAAGCAATAATGATCGCGGTGGGGGTCTGACTGGTGGGGGCACATGGGAAAGGCCATGTGCAAACAGGAAAATGCAAACCGAGAAGGAAAAAGGTCTTCTTCCAGCTGGGGGCAGTTCCAGAGAGCGAGAGGAGAGTCTAGCCATAGGGACCGAGCGTGGAGACCAGGGCAGAACTGTCTGGTACCTTTGATGGCAACTGGTAGGACGGCAAATAAACAGCTGATGCTTAACCGGTGCTCCCTGACTTAATTCACAAGCGATATTAAATGAGAAAGATGGGAGGCAGAGGCCTGGGGATTTGTCAAACTTCAACTTTTCAAAGCTTCGCTTTACATCTTAGCTCTTGCGTCAGTAACTTAACCTCTGAAAGCCTCAGTTTCCTCACCTGTAAAATGGGAGAACAAAGCTTGGATAGTAGGGGTACAGGGATCAATACACACAAAGGGACCAGCACATGAGTGCTGGCAGCTTAGTCTAGTCCTGGCTCTAGTGCTGCCAGGCTGCAGGATTTCTGGAAAGTTTCGTACTTTCCCTAAAACTTGTCTCTAGTTCTGCTGCCAACATGTCAGGGCCATGGGAACATGGGAATGAGCCTGACCCCTTGTCGGCTCCCTCGAGCTTAAGCAGCCCCAGGATCAGTCCCAGAGACCTCAGGAGCTGGGCTACAGCCTGGGGCCCCTCTCCTTCGCCTGCCCCTCCCCTCCTGGCCACCTGCCTCTGTCCATTTCTCTGCTCATTATCACCTCCACTAGGGGATGGAGAAGCAGAGCAAGGAGGTTAAATTCAAATCAGTCATTTTGTCACTTGCTGCCAGGAAGTGGGAGGGGAGAGGGGAGCGATGCAGGGCCTCAGGTGCAATCTGCAGGCAGAAATGAGTCCTGGTAATTCTCAGGAAATTTCCTGTATGTTTCCACATTGGCCCAGTCCTGCTGCAGAGAACTCTGGGGGAACCTTCCATGAGCAGACAGAGCAGTCTCCTCAAGCAGCTGCTAATGGTTTTGTCTTTGGATGCTGAGATTTCACCTGACCTGGCGGAACGTCTGTACTGGTGACAGAGGCGGATACAGGGCCGCCTTCTTCATCACCTTCTTTCCCCTTTAGCAAATGGATTGTCCTGAAGCCCCCACCATTGGCAGGGTCATTATAGTGTAAAGAAGGGCCCCCAGACCTTCAGCTCTGTGAATAAGATGCTTTTCCCAGGCTGTGGAAACGAAACCTTCTTGGTCACAAAGTTAGAGGCAAACTTATGAGCCAGCTGTACTGAGAGGCAACTGGCAGGTGATTCTACATGGGACCAGTGGGGACTGTGGCCCCAAGGCTGCCTGTACCACCTACACAAGCCTGGACCTGCTGCTGACCAGCAGGAGGGCCCTAGAGCAGGGTCTTCCTCAAGGAGGACACTAGGCTAAGGCCCTTCTTGATGCCAGCCAAGCTCACCCTCACTCATCTCTGATGCCTGAAAATTGGGGCCTGATCTGCTGCCTGCAGAACTCCCGCCAGCCTGTGAGGACCCACGCCCACCCACAATCAGCCAGGGGTCACTACACCCCAGATTGTACTTTGTCTACAACTGTCAACCCCTGTTTCTACCACTGCCTCTACTGGAGGTTTAACCCCACCCCAAGCCCTCGCTGCCCTCTTCACCATACCGACCCCTCCCCTGGTTTGATTCAACATTGAGGAAACTGAGGCACAGGGAGGGAGAGAGCTAATGGTGGACCTGGTGGCTTCCTGTGCCTGAGGTCAGCTGGAAAGCAGTCTTCCCTTGGCAAAGAACTCACCCCACCACCAGCCTCCCCGGAAAGTGTGTCCCCGTCTTTCTAACCCAGGAGGAATAGTCAACAAAAGCCAGCGAGGCGGCTCTGAGACAGCAGGAGTCAGGAGTCTTTGATGGAGCTCAATGCTCCCCCCACAAGCACAGTCAAACACACTGACCCGAGGGCCTGCACTATCGCTGCAAGTGAAACGGAATCTGTGGAAGGAGCCGAGGAATTCCTTATGCAAAATTTTGCTTTTAAACATGAAATCTCTCCCAGGGCATTACTTTATTATTATAGTAATTTCCTCAGAAGGGCAGGCATCCAATGCTCTGTTTCTCCACCACCTTTGCAGACGTGGAAATTGGATAGAAATATTCAGGCTTAAGTGGCTGGTGCAGAAGAGGGAGACAGACAGGGAGCTCTTCCAAGGAGCGCAGCCTCTGGGAATCCAGGCTCAGAGATGAGCTCTAGATGGTCAGGCGGGGACAGGTAAGGGTCCCGTGCGCCACCTCCACTGCCCCAGAGCACAGGGTGCCCAGGCCCATCTCCTTTGGGCACACATGTCTGCGATCATTTCTTCCTTGGGAGAGCTGCCCAGGGCAGGGAGAGGAGCAAGGATGCCCCTAGTCCTTCTTGTCAGAAGCCGTGCTCTGGACCGGTGTCTGCGTGTGTACGGGGCGGGAGATGGGAGGCAGGGGCGCGAAGGGTGCTACATGGGAACTGGTGCTCAAGCTGAAGCGCCGAGATCATCTGAACACGTCACTCATCTCCACTCCCATGACCACGGAAACCTGGAGTCCCCAGGATTCAAGGAAGTACCCAATGGCCAGTGGCTGGTTCAGCACCAGAATTCTTCCCACCTGTGGATTCAGGCTGATAAGAACCTTTCTTTGTGCAAAGCCCACAAAAGTGGTATACTAAGGTGGAGTGGTGAGGAACAATGGACTCCGGAACCTGACTGCCCAGGTTCAAAGGCAGGCTACTTATCAGCTGTGTGACCTTTTCAAATTACTTAACCACTCTGGTTTTCAGTCTTCTCATCTGATAAATGGGAGAGGAGTGTTGATAGTAATAATACCCACCTGCTAGGGTTGTTGTACGGAGTAAGTGAATTCATGTACATAAAGCACCTAGAACAGCACCTCGTGTTAAGTGCTAGCTATTTTCAGCAGCTCCCAAATACACTGGTGCCAAGTTTCCTGCATCAGACTCGCTGGGGCCAGATGCCCGGGCCATTCGGACTCCGTAAGTGCAAAGTGGGGCCCAACCAGCCCGGAATTTCGGATTGCAGCCTGGTCTAGAACCATTCTCCTGGGAGGTGTCTCCAGGGAGCACCTACATCAGATTTTCTTGGAGGCCAGAAGGCAGATTTTCATGGTCCACTCAGACTTGCTGAACTTCGGGGTTGGAGCCTAGGAGCCTGGAGCAAATCGCCTAGCTGTCACAGAGGCTTCCTGAAGCCTGAGAACCACTGCCTGAGATGATACTCCCCTCTTTTGCCTTTGGAAATTGCCTCCACCTTTTGCCCATGCTGGGAAGACGCTATGTTCCTGAATCTTACTGTTACCAAGAACTCATAGGGATTAGCTGTAGACCATCTTTTTAATTAAATAATATGAATGTATCTTTGACTTTAACAGCATCTTTATTTTTAAACCAGTACAGGTATACCCTCATCACATGTTACTTTGCCAACTTCTAAGGTTGGAACAGGTGAGCATCATGACCCACTGTACACAGAAAGACACCGTTGCCAGGCGGGCTGGCTAATTTTCCCAAGCGACAGAGTTGGGAGACGAAAAAGCGAAATGGAGTATCCTGGCTTCATGATCCACCCCACACTGGTTCCAGCCCCATCCTCATGGCCAGTCCCATTCCTGACCCTGCAACTCCTTCCACTGACCCGAGTACATGAAATCCAGTCAACCAGCTAGAGAATCAGTAATTTCCAGCAAATAGGGGAGTCCACACACTAGATCCAGAGGAAGGGGTCATGGTGCTGTCATGCATCCCCTGGCACCACTCTTCTCTGGTCCAATTTGCTTTATCAAAGATGACTCCTTGATGGCTAGAATTTTAAAAGGTGCCACATCATGCCTCTGTCTCATAGGCTTTCCCCAAAGCACATCTCAGTGATTAGGACCCATCCTTATGAGATCTGGGTCTGGGTCTGCACAGGTCAACCAAAGGCAGGAGGGGCTGGGCAGGATCCTAAGTGGCCCGGCAGGCCTTCCCCATGCTCCTGGGCATCTCCAGCTGCGGCTGCTCTGCTCTGCCAGCCCAGAAGCTTTGAGCTGGAGTTGGGTCTGGACCCCTGCAATTGTTTACATTGCCGAGACTTTTCTCAACAATTGCCCAGAGCTGTGCTGCCCTGCCTCACCAGCATTCCACCCGCTGGCTTGAGGGGCACCCTCTACAAACACTGAGTAACAGCGACCTTTTCACAATGCACAGAAAATAAAGTCAGCTAATGGATAGAATTTTCTCAAATTTACTTTTCTCTCCCAAACATTTTTTTAAAATCTTTGGCGCCTGCTACTGCTTGTAGGCTCATGCACACTCATGGACACCCAAAATAGATGCATACGCAGCAAACAAATATTAACAGAAAATGCAGAAGCAGCCAGTCACTGCCTGGCCTTGTGGCCCCTTGCAGATACACGGGCTGAGGTTGGGGGTTTTTCTCCATGAACCTGTAATGGAGGCTTAACTATGTACAATGGAATTCAGTGCCGCTGCATTTCAAGGTGGGGTAGGCCAAAGAGTACAATAACTCTGGCGTATATTCATGCATCAGCAGTTCTGAATGAGAACCCACTCTTTGTCAAGCCCTGAGACATCTACACCAAATCAAACCATGTGCACATTTAAGGGCGCCAGGCCCAGGACTTCACTCCAGGCCACACCAAAGAGCAGATCTCCTGAGGGTGCTCAGGTCAGCCAGTGTCCAAACACTGAGGCCGCCTGCAGGTGTACGGTCATTCCGTGGATGCTGGGGGTGAGCTGGGAAGAAGCTATGAGTGGTCAGTAATTCCAAACTGCTGCCTCCCAAAGGGCCATGGGGCTTAGCCCAGAGACGCCCCACTCTGAGAGAGGGGTGTCTGCTGCCAGCCCAACGTATCCTGCTGCTGCAGAAGCACCTCGAGAGAAGCCCAGGTCTCCAGACCCTGTCCGGAGGAGCAGAGGCCCAAGGGCAGTTCAGAGAATGCAGGCGATGGCCTTCCCTCTGTCCGTAGACACCAGCGGCCTATTCTCAACACACCCTCGTGTGAAAGGACATGGGCCTGAAGATTGTCCAGAGACTGAAGAAAGAGGCCCAGCCCTGTGTCCAGAGGGCAGGAGGATGTCAGCAGCCCTGCCTCCCAGCCTGCCCTGCTCCCCTCAGAAAAGACCTAAAAAGCCCCAGAGAGACTTTTCCCCGCAATGCCATCTCTTTCCCACCAGCCGGAAACCGGGAGGGAGAGGACAGCAGGGCCAGGGCGCTCTCATTCAGTGTGGGTTTCCACACCCCAGGCCAGCCAGCCCCTGCCCTCCTTCCTTCCACCAGGCGGAGGATCTCATAGGCCCTGCCTGCCTCTGACCACGTCTCCCCACCTGGACCATGGCTGCCGCTGTCCTTTGTCCCTGCCCTGGCCTCGGCTGAGGACCTGCCTGGTCTTGGAGCCGCTTGCCCTAGGTGACAAGGCCCCACTGAAATTCCACCAGAGACCCTGAGGGGAAAGCAGACAGATGGACACCTAAGTGGCCGAACCAGCAAGAAGAGGCGCCCCCTGGCCACAGCAGAGTTTGGGAGGGATCTGCAGTCTGGGTAGGCAGCTCATTGATCCACTTTTCCAATAATTATTCCTCACTCATCACAAACCGAATGACTCTGGCTCCAGCCCAGCCAGGCAGGCGGGAAGGCGGCTCCGTGTGTGGAGAGTACAAAATGAACCCGCCTGTGTTCATTCGAGGAGAGGAAGGAGTGAATGGTGTGTACTATCCCTGTGCACGGAGCAGGGACTACACGCCGGGGCTGCTTTAATATTCTGCTGAATGTGGCATTTCCTTTAACCCTTGCTGGAGAGATTTTCAGCTCAGAGAGTCAGGCTCCTTCTTGCCAGGCTACTGGCAAAGTTTCCAGGGCTGCGCAGAGAGAAGGGACACAGCTCCCACAATGTGGGCTGCTCCAGACACCCGGGTGACAGGGCCCCATATAGAGGGCTGGACGCCGGCACAAAGGCACCCTCCCTCGGGCAGCTCCTGCCCGCCGTGCAGACACGGAGCTCTGGCTAGCCAAGGAGAGGGGTCTAGGGAGGAAACGCGCGCGTCCAGACGCCTGGTGTGTTCCCACGCATTTGCTCTCCAAACCATTTCTCTGGCACGCATATGACCTCTTTCGTCGATGGAGACTCAATGCCAAGACCAGGCTCCCAAAGCGGGCGTCTATCTGCTCTCAGAGGCCCAGCCCCTGACCCTCTGCGGGGGCGCGAAGAGCCTCAGGGAGGATGCGCCGCCCCAGCGCTAGAAAGTCCAGTCTGCATCTCTGTTGCAAATGCTCGCTCCCCGAGGTTGTCCTGACCGGTTTGGAACTGCATATCGCCTTTCTTGTCCTTTCTATTTCAACTGCTCCCGCCCTTGCCCCTTAATAAGCCAACCCCAAACATCCCTGCCCCGGGGTGTTGCCCGCGGTCCACACCGCTCCTGTCCCTGCACGTTCTGAAAAGCAACCCCTCCGCGCAAAGACTAGCAGCCCGAAAGGGCAGCGGGAGGAGGAAGACAGACAAAAAGCCACCTTCGGAAAAGCAACCGAGAGCTTTTAGGCATTAGTCGCCGCACCCCCGCGCCGCCACCAGAACGAACGCGGGATATGGTGGTCTTCGCTGCAAGGCGTGGGTATATCTCAGCCCCGCCTCGGGGCCCCGACTGCCCCAGCTTCGCTTCGAGAAGGGCAGCTTTTCCGGAGGGATCCGACGTGCTGAACCACGGTGTTTTGAGGGGAGGGGAAGAGGGAGGTTCCCACTGGGCTACCGGTAACAGTTTGGCAAGCAACCAGACAGCCCAGCGGAGCGGGTTTCCAGCTTGGAACGCGGCGCGGGCGCCAGGAGCTGCGTCCCTTCGGCGCGGAATCCCCCGGCCGGACACCAGGAAGCGGGGCTGCAAGCGGGGCTGTGGCGGCGCATCACCCGCAAGAGTTGCTTCCATCCCGCCAACTTCCAATCCGCTCCAGGGTCGAGCAGCGTTCTCTGGAGGGGGCAGCGGCCGCCGCTCGGCTGCGAGGAGTGGGGGCGGGGGAAGTGGGAAGGAGGCGGGGAGCCGGGCAGGGATTTCCCACAGGGATTCGCAGGCGCCGCTGAGCGCCGGGGCTCCCCGCTGCGCCAGGCGCGGGGCCCGCGGAGCGCGCTTTCCTGGCCACAGCCAAAAGCACAGCCAAGGCTGAAGCAGCAGGGAGAGCGTCGCTGCCCGTCAGCTCCTGGCCGCCGCGTCTCCCCTCCCTGGGGCGGAGGGGATGAGGAGCGAGTTTCGACAGGACCGACCACCCACCCCATCCCGTTCCCAGGCTCAAGAGGCGACAAAGGTGTCCACCTCGCCCCGACTGACCCGGGAAAGGTGCAGCCCCGCAGGCTCCCGGACCGCCAGGCTGTCCCCTAGGGTACGGCCAGTGAACTCAGCCCCTCTCTTTCGGCGGCCACTTGCGGGGTACCGGGACAGAGCTCCTCCGGGCCCCGCGCGCAGCGCTAGCCTGCCAAGCCCAGAGTCCCGGAGCCCGCGGACCCCAAGCTGAGGACAAGAAGAGGTGGCGCGCTGCCGCCTAAGCGCATCCGTGCCCGGGATAGGAAGGGAGCGGACAAGGAGCTCGCACTCCAAAGGCTGGATGGCCCGAGGCCCCCCTTCTTCCCCAACGCCCAGCTCCGCCCGGAGCGAAGGAGCCTGCACCGCAATGCAGCGGGCTCCGCGCTCTACGAGCAGAGGCTGCGGGAGACTAGGCTGCCAGGGAGCGCCGGGGCGGGGGAGCCAGGGACTCCGCGAGCCAGCTGCGGGCGCCGAGAGCCAGCCGGAAGCGCGCCGGTGGGTGCCGCCCCAGCCCCGCGCTCGGTCGTAGCCAAGGCTCCCGAAAAGCCTTGCCCTCGGGTCTCGGGATGTGGGCGACGCGAAGCAGCCAGAGAAGCACCGGGGATACAGCTGCCGCCGCCAACTTGCTCCGCGGAGGGTACGTTACCTTCCATCGCGGCCACTGCGGATGCCAGGAGGAGCAGCAGCAGGCAATCCAGGGCCATTGCCGGCCGGCGGCCCCCAGGCCGAGCCCGAGCCGAGGCGGCCGCGCCGGGAGGGCGCCGCGTCCCGGGGCTGCGCTGCGCTCCCCGCCGGCGGCTTCTCCGTATCCTTTCGCGCTCTCGCTGGGACCGGACTCCCCGGAGCGCGGCGTGGGCGTGGGCGGGAGTGTGCGCGCGTGGGGCGGTGCGGGCGCGCGTGGGTGTGGGTGTGCATGTGTGTGTGTGTGTTTATGAGAGAGGTGGGTGTGTGCGTGCGTGTGTGTGAGAGAGAGAGGGCGAGGGACTGCGAGCCGAGGAGAGCGCGCGAGTGCGTGTGCGTCCTGGTGTCACATTGCGAGCTACAGCGGAGCCTACGAGAGGACAGAGCCGGCCAGACTGACGGGGGAGGGAGCGGGATCCCCCACCATCAGCTCTCTCTCCACCCCTAACACCTCCTGTCCAATCAAGGAATCAAACCTGCAAAATTCTCCGGTCCAATCAGGCGCGAGCACCTCCTTACACTGGCATTGTTAGTTTAAGAAAAACTTTTGCTTGCAAGACTGTGCGGGAGGGCTCGCAAGGCGCTAGGAGGGGTCCGGGCTCCCCCTCGTGGTTCCGTCGGAGAACCGCAGCGGCCGGCCCCACCTCCCCAGGCCCTAGGGCCTCACCAAGGAGCCGGTTGAGGCCCTTACCCTTAGAGCCCACGGAGGATTGGGTGAGCTTCAAATAATCAAATTGGTCTCCTTTCATTTCTCAGCAAGACTTACCCTGACTACTCTATGTAGTGCAACCCCGTGGCACACCCTATCCCTCCTATCCATAGCACTTCACCTAACACCATGTGGTTTTTACTAATCAACTTTGTTTATTGTGGGTCTCCCCTTATTAGAATGGGGTCTCCATTCTTGGGATTTGTATCTGTTTTATTCACTACAGAAGTCCCAGGTCCTAGAACAGGGCCTGGCCCGTAGAAGGTGATAGTATATATCTGTTGAATGAATGAATAATGTTCTGAGAATCTGGGTTGCTGCTCCACAGTGTGCGGGGCGCTGGATATGCTTCCGGTCCAATTCCCTGCTGCTTTCCTGCTCCAGAAGTCTCTGGCTGCCTTTAGTTTTCACTTCAGAATACATTCTGTGAGCGTCCACAGAGGCCCCTGCTCCCAGAGGATGGGTCAGGCGGGAGACACCAGCGGTCACACAGCCGGCTATAAAAGTGGAGAATACAATAGAGCAGCAGACAGTTCTGCAAGATGAGGCACACAGAGGGCGCGCTATCCTTGCGGGTGAGGCCTTGGGCGTGGGTGGGAAGGACTTGCAGAGGGAGCAGCAGCGGACAGGGCCTTGGAGGAAGGAGCGATTCTCCCAGGCTCCCACAGCTCCTCTTTCTTTCCTGTCTCTGGAGATAGCCAGAGTGTTCTAGATCAAGGACCTGCCTTAAGGCTGCAATGTTATGCTGGAGAAGAGTCCTCACCCCATCACCCCCACCCCAGACCTGATGATAGTCTGGTCCTACAGGGTCAAGGAGCACCTGTTAGATCACAGTCCCCCTCTCCCCCAGTGGAAGAGGCAGCCACCCCTTCCCCACCTGCCTTTCCCAGAGCTATTAATGAGTTAGCAGTGGGCAGAGGAGGTGGCTCCTCTCCTACTCTCCCTCCTCCTGTTCAGGCTTTGCTAAATCAGTTTCCCACCTGAGTGTTTAGTCTCCCCTTTGCTGGGACTGCTCCCCTTCAGTCACAGCAAGACTCTCCCCACCCTGACACCACCTTGCTTCCTCTGCTGCCTCCGGCTGCCTCCCTCTCCCCTATCCTCCACCCCACGCTGCCTCAGCACCTGAAGGGAAGATCCCATTGGCCTCCACTCCCTCGTCATCCTTCTCACTGCCATGCCAGCTGCCCTAGACCCTGTCACATACAACCAACTGTGTCTTGACATCTCTGAAGCCATCACCCTAGGAATGCCCCACTCCCAGCTACCCACCACCCTTCTGGACCCTCAGTACCCCTGACATCAGTGACCAGCCATTCTCCTGGAGCTCTGGCTTCAGTTTCCACAGTCCCCGCTCTCCTACCACCTGGCTTACCAATTCTTACTCTTCCCTCTTCAGCTCTCAAAAGAGGTTTCCCCCCAAGCTCCATCCTTGGAACTTCTGCTTTCCTGGTCCATGGACAATTCCCTGGCAGCTTCACTTGCTCTTCTGCCTCCAGCCCTCCCCTCGTAGATGGATGATGGATGGATGGATGGATGATGGATGGGCCTCAGACTCTTCTCTCTCTTTCACTACAGCACAGTCTCTTGAGAGTCATGTCTGGCAAAGTCCCCCTCTGCCACATTCTCCTCCCGATGCCCTTGTCCCAAGCCTGTGAGCCTGTCCCAGCTCCAGCCCATGCTGCCTCCCCCTGAACAACTGGAGAGTCTCTGAATGGTCACCCAGCTTCCATCCTCTCCCCCCTTTAACCTTTCTGCACTCTGCTGCCAAATTAAACTTCTCAAGCCAAGCTTGATCTTATCTCTTCCCAGCACACAAATCTAATGTCTCCTCACTGTCTGCTGAAGAAAGACCAACCACTCTGGCGTGGCATCCAGATTTCTCCACAAGCTCCCTGGAACCTGCCTTCTCAGCCCTGACTCTGCCAGCCTCCTTCTGGGCCTGGACTGCTCAGCCAGCTTGATCCCCTCGCCATCCACACACCCACACCCCGGCTCTCCTTCCTCGCAACTGGCTAGCCATGCACTCACTCACTTATTCAACAGATATTTGCTGAGCACCCGCTGTGAGCCAGGGAGGCCCTGTTCTGGGCTGTGGGGACTCAGTAGACACAGGCCCTGCTCAGAGGGAGCTTACCGTGTAGTGGTGAAGGATGACAATAAAGAGGCAAATTATGTCAGGTGGTGAGAAAGACTAGAGAATAAAGCAAGGTAACAGCTAAAGGGCGATGGTTGGTAGTTAGACATGAGGGGAATGACTTCTGTTTATTGAGCACCTTCTGCATACAAGCACTGCACTGGACGTTTTCATGCAAAAATGAAATGAAGGTAGTTAGACATGAGGGGAATGGCTTCTGTTTATTGAGCACCTTCTGCATACAAGCACTGCACTGGACGTTTTCATGCAAAAATGAAATGAAATGAATTGAATTTCCTGCCTTCGATTTCTACCTGAAACTCGCCTCTCCCAGGAAGCCTTAATGTCCCTCAGCTGGTTCCTCTTACACAGTCTCATGCTACACATCTTTGTGTGGGTGCTGAGTGGCTCCTCCAGATCTGGCTAAAGACAGAACTGACCATTCTCCAACTGCAGATCACTCCTGGGAGACCTCAAGTACAGGGATCCCAAGGAGAACCTGCCAGGGTCTTTCGGTCTGTGCCAGGCACTTTATACAAGAATCGCCAACGTCATGTCTTCTGATCCCCAGGCCTCACGCCTGAGGATTTTAAGTCAGTAGGGATGAGGGAGGCCCACAAATGTCATTTTATAGCCTCCACCTCAATTGATTCTGCTGCACAATGAGGCTCGGGGGTCACTTTCAGGGTCTGGGAGTTTAAAACTGTGCTCTGAGGCCTTCTCAGGGGACACCCAGGTGGGGAAGTACAGGAGTGGTCAGGGGATGGGGCTTCAGACCTCCCCTCTGCTTTAGCAGCTTTTTGCTTTTTGCTGGACGTCTATATCAGGTTTTGTTTGAAGGAAGGGTTCTGTGGCAAAAAGAGGAGGAGGCAGGCGAAAGTAAGAAGGATTAGAGGAGAGGATTGGATTGGGATGGGGGTGGGGAACAACTCAGAAGGGTGTGGGGAAAACCTGCTGATGCCTTTCAGAACATGCTGATGGCTCAGGTAAGAAGAGCGTCAGTGTAGGGCTTTAGTTAATTTCCCTAATAACCCAGGGGATTGACTTTTCCTGAGCAAGTTAAATATTAATTTAGCTGTGCCACAGATTGATCTTTCTCTTGCACTGGGTTATGATTTGTAAATATCCCTGAAAGCACCACTGGTCTGGGATTCCAAGCCTGGGTGCCTATTTTCCCCAAAGCATCTCCTTGGCTATTTTTTTGATGTCAAATGCTCACTTGTTTTCTTGATTAATCACCCAGCTATTTGATATCACTGAATCACTCCTTCAAAGCAACAAATGCTCGCCTCCAAGCCAGCAGCTGAGGACTCTCGGGCACCCGAGGGTGACTTGACCCATTTGCTAGGGCTCAGAGGCCCTTCTGGCTGGAAGGTTTTGGGGCAGTCAGCCAGCTCACCCTCACCACTAAACAGTTTTGTGTCTAAAAGGTTGAAAAGCATTTTTAGTGAAAGCAATTGCCCAATTTCCCTGGATAATTCTATACATTATGAAGCTACTCTATTTGAAAGTTCCTGCTCACCTCTAACCTACACCCCTTTGTTGTAGTTTAAGCCTGTTTTCTTCATTCGACTTAGTAGTGGAGAGCGTAGATAAATAGTAACCATCCTGAGGATGATCATATGAGGGTTTTGTACAATTGAAGATATTAAGTTGCTCCCTTATCCCATCTTTCTCTTTTTAAATATTACTTAACTGCATAAATGAAAGGTTTAGTTACACACTTCATGACCCAGGCTACCTTTAATTAGATTCTTAAGCTGCAAGACACATTTTCATCAATTCTTTTTGGAGAGGCAGAGAGACCCTTTATGAGTCATTTAAAACACTTTAACAATGGATAATAGACAAATAACAAAAAGCTTCCTCTCCCTCTTTTGTTCTTTCAACATTTATTGGGCAGCAATTCTGCACAAGTTGCCTGCAAGGTGCTGGGGACCCAGTGATGTCTGTGACCCAACCCCTCCCTTTAAGGATCTCATGGTCTCCCTAGGAAGACAGACACTGAAATGCATTGCAGGACTGTCTGTACAAAATGGCCTCTGGCTAAAGGCTTCCAACAAGCCTCTCCTTGTTTCTCAGGAAAATATCCCAGCAAATACAGATGAATATGAAGACTCTCACTAACAAGGTGAATGAACACTGACAGACAACCTAATTGCCAGGATGTGGAAGGAACTGACAATACTTATGAGGCAGATGAAGCTGGATGGAGAAAAATCTATCAAGCACATTTATGACATATGCCAAGTTCTCTTCTATAAAGAGAAGCTGCTTTAAAGAAATAGATAGGAAGGTATGTTGTAGTTCTCTTTTTGTCAATACCTGACTCAGATACCCAGCATCTCTACTAACCAAAGAATGGAGTAAATATCCATCACCATTGTTGCTTAAGCTTCAAACCAAAGAATAGTTTCCCCTGGTCATCCTCCTCCCTGCCCAAGGTCTTTTTATACCCTGGAAGAGCCTGAAAATGAAGGTGACAACTGGGCAGATAGATGGGCTGATGAAGACAGACACAATGCATTCTGGAGGTGAAGAATGGTCAAGAGGCTGGAGCAGGCACAGTAACAACTGTGGGAGTAGTGCAGCCTGCTGATTGTAGTTCTTCCTGTGACACGTCAGGTCAGAGCACCAGAGAATCGGGATGGTGGTTAGAGAAAGATGCCACCTCACTAGAGCAGATATATACCAGGTGAAGACCGCTAGCAATTGGCTATTGAACATTGGCTGGCGCTCCAGCTGTAGGTCTAAAAAGATGATTCAATCATCAAGCAAGTAGAGAGAGAGAGGGCCCAAGGCCAATCCACTCATCCTGCCTCGCAAAAAAAACAGCGAGAACTAATGAGTCTCCCTCTTCTCAGAGAGGAGTAAAAAGGGGTTGAGACAGCCCAGGGGCCTATTAGAACACTGCAAAACAAAGAGCAGGGACAGCATCTCCAAGACCCAGAGGGGAGAATCTCTTTGAAAATGATGCTCTGCACTGTCAAGAGACATTTTCAGGAAGCTTCTTGGCATGCATGAAGACAAAGTCCACAAAAAGGGAACAAGTTTACGAGAAAACCGACTAAGCAAAAAAGGCAACAGAATGAGAGAAGGGAAGAGAAAGAGGTAAGGAAGAGTTTTAAGGAAACAAAAATTCAGTGTCAGAATTAAACTCCTCACTGGGGTGCTAGTAAAGAGCAGATTTGTTGTTGCTGAACATTGAATGGATGATGCTGAAGACAAACTGGAGAATCTTTCCAAGAATGCATTCAGTATGGACAGAAAAGGAAAAAACATTGACCAAGAATACAAAACATAAGGAAGACAGAAAATGGAGAACCAACTTATATAAAATTGTGTCAGTTGCTTGCAAGGGGCTGGGGACCTGAAAGAGTTCCCAAAAGCATTCCTAGATGGGTTTAGAGTTCCTAAAAGAGATACCAATACAAACGCCATGAAAGTAATGGTGAAGCTACAAAAGAATACAACTTAGCTGAATAAATACCTGATAGTCACATCTAGGTAATGTTTTTGAACCATGTGGATATCTTAAAGAAATCTCACATCTATCCAAGGATACACATGAACAGATACATAAAAAATACATTACCTACAGTGGAATAAATATTGTTAACTTCATAACACTAAATTCCAAAAGAAAACGGAGCCGGAGTTATAGAGTTTTACGAGGGAAAATTTGTGACAAACAAAAATATATTTCCAGCAGGCTGAAAGCAATAGACACTTTCAGGTCTCAGGAAATTTGCAAGAGTTTAGAAAAAAATTACTTGAAAGTATATTCCAATTGACTAAGAGATGAGGTTTGGTGATAACCAAAAAAGTCAATTAAAATAGAAGTCTAAATGTTTGCAAACTGCTTTTAAATTAAATTAAATGTCAAAAGTAGTCTCAATAAAGAATATACATGTTGTTAAAATTCTAATTACAAAAACCTAAATCTAAAGCTCAAATTATATTAAGTGAGACCAAAGAGAAGGGGAATGCAAGGAAGGGAACAAGAGGTTTGTGAAACTCCTCATTCACAACGGAGGGATTTAGAAGCTTTTGTTTTTATGCTTGAATCTTACAAATACTGAAATTAGTTTAAAATAGTTAAAGTTAGTTTAAAAATGGTTTTAAATAAAGGTTTCCACAAATATACTTCAAAGAAGTATACTATACACTTTGAAAATACAGAAGATATAAACAAAATATAACCCCTATGTTTAAAAAAAAGAATTTAAAAAAAGTTAAACAGAAGGAAAGTTATTGTTTAAAAAATTAGAATTTATGAGAAATGACAGAAATCGTTTCCAATAACAAATATGAATGAATTGAATCTTGACTGAAAGGCTCTTTGGTTAAAAAATAGTACCATTACATATCATACTTAAAACAAAGGGAAACATAATTAAATAGTAAAAGAATAACCTTCCCTCATGGTAATATTATAGGCTAACCTGCAAAACTCTTGCTAAACACATCTAGAAAAACTCCATAATATGCAAAACAGCTCCTTTTCAATATATTGCAGAGACCATAAGAAGTATCCCCAAGAGTCTAGAAACAAAGAGATACTAAAATCTAGAATGGTAAATGTGGGAGCTTACATTGCAGTGTGGGTGGGGATTAGTCTCTGGTCCAGGAAATCTAATGGCTTGAATTTTAATGTACATCAATTGGAAACAAGACTTTGAATGAATGCAAGACAGAAAGTTGGAACTCAGACCACTGCATAAAGCTGAGGCCTCAAATTGCAACACCTTCATTGGAAGAATGGACTGAGAGAAAAGTTTACCCACTGTCATAGAGAACAAGGAAGGTTACCTCTCAGCCTAGGCTCAGGGTGTGACAGAAAAATAATCTCCCCTCAGAATTCCTATGATAGGCCTTCACTTACATGGGTTTGGAGTTCATATTTATACTACTTGATCTCAGATCTCATGCCAAGAGCTCAACTGAAAAATAATAATAATAATAATAAGTTGTAAATGTATAGGTAGAAGAAAATGCAAGGACAAACCCTCCATGAGATTCTCTTAGATAAAACCCTACCAAACATGAACTCACAATCCAAAATCACAGAACACACGAATAAATCTACCATGTACAAAATTCAGCAGACAAAACAAACAGGATTAGACCCCTATCATTATAGAATTACCAGAGAAAGACTTTTAAATATCAATGTTTAAAGTAATAAGACACTATAAAAAAGAATCACTAGATTTGAGAGAGAACCACTTAGAATAGGAAAAAGTTTTAAAAGACGTTGAAATTAAAAATTAAATGGATAGGTTTAAGAGATTAAATATACTTGAAGAGAGGTTTACTGAACTTCAAGTTAAATCTGAGAAAATTAACTATAAGCAACACAGAAAAGCAAAGAGAGGTAAAACATTAAAAGAGGTTGAGAATGGGGCTAGCCTGGTGGTGTAGTGGTTAAGTTTGCACGCTCTGCTTTGGCAGCCCAGGATTTGCTGGTTTGGATCCTGGGTGTGGACCTACGCACTGCTCATCAAGCCATGCTGAGGTGGTGTCCCATGTAGAAGAACCAGAACAATGGACAACTAGGATGCACAACTATGTACTAGGGCTTTGGGGAGAAAGAAGGAAAAAAAGAGGAAGATTGGCAACAGATATTAGCTCAAGGCCAATCTTCCTCAAAACAAAAAAAAAGAGAGGGTGAGAAATATGAGTAAAGCAAAGAGAAGGCTATCATTTTAAAAATACTTAAGAGGAAATAATAAAAGAATTGGGGAGCATAAGCAATATTAAGAGAAAATGGCAGATAAGTTTCAGAACTGATGAAAGAAGTCAATTATTCAGATTTAGGAAGCACAGATTTAGGAAGTCCTGAGCAAAATAAATGAAAAGTATCCATGACTAGGCAAATTGTAATGAAACTTCAGAACACCAAAGACAGAAAAAAATCTTAAAAGCCACCAGAGAGGGGCCGGCCTGGTGGCATAGTGATTAAGTTCGTGCCCTCTGCTTTGGCTGCCCGGGTTTCACAGGTTCGGATCTCAGGCATGGACAGATGCACTGCTTACTAAGCCGTGCTGTGGCAGCATCCCATATGGAAGATGGGCACAGATGTTAGCCCAGGGCCAGTCTTCCTCAGCAAAAAAGAGGAGGATTGGCAATGGATGTTAGCTCAGGGCTAGTCTTCCTCACAAAAAATAAAATAAATAAAACTGATCAGAGAGAAATGACAAGTTACTTATAAGAAATGACAATTAGTCCTCTCAGCAACAAAATGTTAAGTGCAGAAAGAAAATAATTATTTTAAGTTTAAATTTTAATATAGCCTAAAATCCTATATCCAACTAAATTTTTATTCAAGTCTGAGAGCAAAATAAAGACATTTTCAAGCAAGACTGAGGGAGTCTACCACCAAGATACTGTCTCTGAGATTTACTAAAGGAAATAGTTCAGGAATAAGGGAAATGAGCTTGGAGAGCAAAATAAGATGAAAGAAGCAATAACGAGTAAAGGAATTGGTAAACATGTAGGTAAATCTAGGGAGTTTATAAAAGCAAGATAACACTAAAATAGTGAATAAGAACAGCATCTAAGATGGGAGTTAAGAAGCTAAAAGTTTTCTAAAACCCTGGTATCATTCTGGAGGCAGACAAAGATACTGAATAATTTTAGATGTTGTCAAGTCAACCATGCTTTAAAATGTTAAGGGTAACCACTTCCAGGTAAGCAGTGGGGGAAAGGGGAATGATGAGACTTCATCAATACAATGGCAAGTAGGAAAGGAGAAAAAAATAAGGAAAGACAAGCATAGCATACATAAAGCACAAAATAAGATGATGAAAATAAATCCAAATATACTAGCAATCACAATAAATATAAATGAAATAAATTCATCATTTAAAAAACATCACATTGGTTAAGAAGAAAATCCAGTTATATATTATTGGAAGAAATACACTTAAAACATAAGGATTCACATACGTTCAAAGTAAATGGATAAGAAAAAATATACAGGGAAAATATTAATTTAAAAAATCTGGTATAGCTAGATTAACACCCCCCCTGAAAAAATTAAGCAAAAACATTATTAGTGACAAAAGAAGCACTATACAACAATAAAAGAAATAATTTTTTCAGGAAGACATCTGAATTCTGAATTTCTATGCGCCTAAGCCATGGCCCCAAATTATATAAAGAAAAAAAAAGGCAGAATTTCAAGGAGAAATTGACAAATCTATCATTATAGAGAGAGATTTTAACATACATTATCTATAGAGGTTATTTATAGATCAAGCAGAAGAAAACTGATAAGTAAATTGAAGATTGGAACAACACAACTACCCAACTTAATGTAATAGATGTATACAGAGCCCTATCCAATCACTAGTGATTGCACATTATTCTCAAGTACCTGTATAACAATTGCAAAAACTGACTATTTACCAGGCCACAAAGTCAGTCTCAACAAAGACCAATAATTTGCCATACAAATCACATTATCTGACCTCAAAGCAATTCAATTAGAAATCAATAACAAAAGAAACTTTGAAACACACTTTAATAATCTTTAATAAAAAATCATAATTTGGAAATGAAAGATATTTCAAATTGAATGATAATTAAAACTTGACCTCTCAGAACTTTAATATGCAGCTAAAGTGATATTTAAAGGAAATTTTGTATCTTATATTGGAATATTAGAAAGCATATCAGAATAGAAGAAAGTTGCTAAGTTAAACAACTAATTCAAGGAGCTGAAATTAAAAAAGCAATAAAACTGAGACTCACTGAAGGGAAAGAAACATGGTACAAAGATAAATACATAAAAATACAGGAACAGAAAATAAAGAAATTATCAACAAGACACCACATCTCAAAACTCACTGTCTGAAAAAAGGAACTAATAAAGTAGAAAAAACTTCTGACAAGATTGAGCTGGTTTGTGAGGAGTGCATAACAAGACAAAGCATTCAGGATGGAAAGAGGGACATACATATAGAATAAAACTTCAGAGAATACTATGAACCACTTGAATGAAATGGAAATTTTTCTTTAAAGGAAACATAGCATATCAAATCTAATTCACAAAAAATTAGAATATTTGAATAGACCAATTACCATGAAATAACTTGAATCAGTAATTACAAATCTACCCACCAAAAAGGAAACAATATTAAGTCCAGATGGTTTTGCCAGTGAATTTTATTCCAAATATTGAATGATCTATTTCCCAAATCATGTTAGGAAGCTAATATAACCTTGATACCAAAACCTGTGAGGAATAGTACAAGAAAAGAAAATAAAGGACCAAATAAATGCACAAATATATAATAAAATATTATCAAACTGAATGAAGTGATGTACTGTATACTTTTTCTTTTTTTTTTTTGGTGAGGTAGATTGGCCCTAAGCTAACATCTGTTGCCAATTTTCCTCTTTTCGCTTGAGGAAAATTTTTCCTGAGCTAACATCCTCTATTTCGTATGTGGGACACTACTACAGCTTGGCTTGTTGAGTGGTGTGTAGGTCCTTGCCAGGGATCTGAACCCGTGAACCCTGGGCCACTGAAGCAGAGTGTGCGAACTTAATCACCACACCACTGGGCCAGCCCACCTTTTTTTTTAATGTGACCAATTTGGTCTCATCCCAGGATTGAAAGGATAGTCCAATTTTAGAGAAATCTATTCACTTCATTAACTGATTAAAGGACAAAACATATATAATCATCTCAATAGACATAGATAAAACATTTGATAAAAGTTCAGAACTTTTCACAGTTTAAAAAGTATTTAATAAAAGAAACAGAAAGGAAATTTCTAATCTTGGGACATGATATCTACCAAAACCCCAGAGCAAATAATACATTTAATGGTGAAACATCAGAAGCATTCCCTTTAAAGTTGGGAAAAGGAAAGGCTACCTACTCTCCTTATTTCTAGTCAACATTTTACTGCAGGTCCTAGCTAGCACTGTAAGACATGAAAAAGAAATGAAAGCTATAATGAGAGGAAAGGAAAGAAGAAAACCATATTCAGTCACAAATAGATTATCTATATAGAAAACCCAAGAGACTGTACAGACAAACCACTACACCAAACATGATAGATGAGCAAGTTTGCTGGTTACAAAGTTAATACATAAAAATCTATTGCTTTCCTAAATATCAACAAAAAATAACAAGAATAATTTTTAGCAATATGACATTTCAATAGCAACAAAAACTCTAAAGTATCTTGAAACAAATCTAAAGAAAGCTTTAAAAGGCCTGTATAGAAAAAGTTGTAAGATTTTATTAAAGAATATTTAAATAACTGGGAAGATATATCATGTTCCTGGGTGAGAAAACGGATGGCAATTCTCCCCAATTTTAACTACAAATTTAATACAAACACAAGAAAAGTATCTACAATATTTTTGAAGAATTTGAACCAAAATTCAAAGGTAAAAGGCAAGAACAACCAAAACAATTTTGAAGACAAACAGAAGGGCCTTGCCTTACAAGCCATCCACACTTATTATAAAGCTACCATAATTAAAACAATATAGAATTGATGTGGGGATTTAGGACCAATGTGTGCATGGAAAATCCATGTCAAGGGAAGCATTACATAGGAGTGGGAAAAGGATAAGCCATTCAATAAATGTTGCTGAGACAATTTGAAAAAATAAAATTAATTCCTGTCTCACACCAAATATAATCAATTCCAGGTGGATTAAAAACAAATATGAAAGGCAAAACTTTTTAAATATTTTTGAAGAAAATTTGGGAGAATATCTTAATATTAATGAAGTGGGGTGGGTAGAGGAGGATTTCACGAAAAGCACATATTACAAAGGAAAATATAGATATATTTGACTAGACGAAATGAAAAACTTTGGTGCAAAAAGACACCATAAACATAGGTTAAGCCAAACACTGGGAGAAAATATTTGCAACCCATTTAATTTAAAAAGTATTAGTTTCCAGAATATGTAAAGAACTTCTACAAACTGAAAATAAATAAACATCTTAAAAAGTGCCCAAGTGCTTGCTCTGGCAGCACGTATCCTAAAATTGGAATGAAACAGAGATGAGCACGGCCCCTGCACAGGCATGACACACAAATTCATAACGTGTTCCATATCTCTAAGCCAGACGCCAAAGGACAAATATTGTGTGATTCCACTTACATGAAATATCTAGAATAGGCAAATTCATAGAGACAGCAAGTAGATTAGAGGTAACCAGGGGCTGCAGGAAGGGGTTTGGGAAGTTATTGCTTAATGGGTTTGGGATGATGAAAGGGTTTTGGAAATAGTGGTGATGGTTCCACGACATTGTAAATGTAATTAATGCCACTGAATTGTACACCTAAAATGGTTAAAATGCAAATTTTATGTTATATATGTTTGACCACAATAAAAAAAAAGCACCCAATATTAAAAAGGGCAAAGATTCAAATAGACATTTCAGGTAAAAGGAAATATGAATGACCTAACAATATCTGAAAAGAAAAGACGCACAACCTCGTTTGCAAGTGAAAACGACACCAAAATAATACTTTTCACCCACCAACAGGCAGAAGCAAAAAAGTCAGACAATAGCTAGGGTTGGTAGGGTATGGAGCCTCGGGAGCTTTCATACATTGCTAGTGGGAGTGTCGATTGGTTCGAACATTTTGGATAGGAGCATGGCATCACTGAGCGAAGTTTAACATGTGCTTCTTTATGTATTAGAGTAAGTACAGGCTGTCATAATAAAGATACTAACAATAAAATGGCTTAAAGGTAAGTACGTTTATTTCTCTCTCACATATCAGTCCTGAAGTTTACAGTCCTGATCAGGGACAGTTTTGATCCTCGTGGTCATTCAGGTACTCAGTTCTTTCCATGTCATTGCTCTACCGTCATCTAGGACCTGCCATTTTCAGCAAAGTTGAAATTGGGCCACCACCACGTTTGGGTTTTGGCTAGTGGGAAGAGAGAAGTAAGCCTGGGGGAGGTACACCCACTGCCAAAAGTCTCTGATGCCAAAGTAGCTGAATGGAAAGCTGCTTAGATTCCATTGGTGAGAACTTAGTCACATAGCCACATCAAACTAAAAGGGAAGCTGGGAAAGATGTCTAGCTGGGCACCGATGTATGAAGACGAGGAGAATGAATTTGGATGGACAACTAGTAGTCTCCATTGTACCCCAGGACTCAGCAATTTCACAGTTAGGTGTACCTTAGCAACACTCCTACACGTGTGCAGCAGGAGACATACATAAGACAGCTCATAGATGCACAATTCAAAATAGGAAAAAACTGGAAACAGCTCAAATATCCATCATTGTAGAACAAAAAACAATAAATCATGGTATATTCATATACAGGAGCAAAAACAAATGAATTACTGCTGCACAACTGGGAAGATGCTCCTAAGGCAATATTCATATTCAGCTGAGTGGTAGGTATTAATATTTAAATTATCAGTGTGTACATACATAAATACACATATATATACATTATATTCATTCTGTGTAAGTATATATGTATATACTTACCATAACAAAGTTACCGCCTCAAAATGAACTAGATACAATTTTTCACCCAACAGGCTGGTAAAAACATATGTTTATTAATGTTAAATACAGGCAAGAATGTGGGCAGATGGACAGTAAAGTATAAATTGCAGTTTTATTCTCTAGGGCATTTTGACAGCATCTAAAAAACCTTAAATTAGGTATTTCTATAAACTGCAGTTTCACTGCTCAGCACTAACCTAGAGAAACAACCATAGAGGACAGAAGGGGGCAATGTACAGAGACATTCATGCAGCAAATTTGTAAATAGCAAGAAACTGAGAATAATCTAGATGCCATTAATTAAGGAAATGACTAACTCAACCATGATCCAGCCATACTACTAAATACTATGCAAGAGTAAAAAGAGTGATGTGGAACCATTTGCGCTCACTGTGAGTAGATCTTCAAGACCCAGTGTTCTGTGAAAAGATAAGTTGCAGAACAAATAAAAGAAAACAGTATTATATTTCCCGTAAGGGTGCATGTGTATTTTTCACTTGTTCCGAATTATCTCCAAAAAGAATTTGCTGTTTAAAAAAGCCTATATGAAGAACTATTGTTTTAAAATATTGAGCTTAAAAATGTTTTAAAACTAATAAAAGAGACTTGACCATTTAAATAAAACTAAACGAATAGATGATGCAACTCATCCATTCATTCGAAAATATTTATTGAGTGCATACAATGTGTCAGAATCTGGGATACAGCAGTGAATTACAAACAAAATACTTTCTTTAAAAAATTCAATCATTTGAAGGATTGAATTTCACCAAATGTGAAACTTAGAAATCACAACACTAACCGTTTCCGTGTATTTTCATTAAGCAAACTCTGGCTTTTCAAACTTTTTTTAAAATGAGTCAGTTAGACAAGTCCAGTAATTGCTCAAAGCCTCAGTTTACCCATCTGAAAAATGAGCTGTGTATATATCCTGCCCAGAAGTCAGTTAACAGGCACTTGAGAGTGCAAAACCTGATCATTCTCTTTTTGAAGTGCTATGTGTGGTTGATCAAGGAGGAGAAATGAAGGCAATTTATTTTGCTCTTCACAAAGAGTCTAAGGTATGAAATGCTAATCATTATAACAAGAAATACAGTCCAGATCAAAATACTGTTATGTGATCACACAACTAATTGGAGAGTAAGAACCAGAGGAGACTTATTAATAGTAAAATCCACAAGTGCTTCTCAAGGAGGTCAATGCGAAATGTGTGCCCTTTTTAACACCTACACCAAGGACTCAATAATACAATAGAAAGCAAGCTGGCTAAATTTCTGTTTGTGACTTCTTGCCTTTTGAAATCTTCCTTTTGAAAAATTCGAATTAAGAATGGTTGGCTTTCCTAACGATCAGTAAATGAGCCACAGATCCACACAGTTGCCTCTGATCTCACATCGTCTGAATAAGGCGGTCCTGGTTCCTCAAATAGCATCAGCACCAGTGTCATGGCTTGTCCATCTGCCCCTCTTTCTGCCAGTATCATGGGTGGTTTCAAAGACCTTAAAAACATTGGCCTGAAATTTCCTCCAGCACCTCAGGCAAGTGATCCCTATCTCCACCCCGACTTGACAGCCACTAGCATCAGACACTGCCCCATTTCCATGATCTCCAACTCTGGAAATTCTCCTCTTGGACCAGGACTTCCCAGACTTCCAGCACCATCCACCTCACCCACTCCTCATCACTACCCTCCAGCTTCATCACAAATGCCAACCCAGGTGTCCACACTGTCAGGAACATCAGGTATTCCTCCTAGTCCAGTCTAGATCCTATGGTCTGACCATTTCAGCGAAGGCAGATTTGCTACCAGAGACTCTAGAATTGAGCTCTCCAATGTGGCACTCATTAGCCACATGTGGCTAATTGATATGTAGCTAGTCCAAATAGAAGTGTACTTTCAGTACA
This sequence comes from Tapirus indicus, assembly GCA_031878705.1. Taxonomy (NCBI): domain Eukaryota; kingdom Metazoa; phylum Chordata; class Mammalia; order Perissodactyla; family Tapiridae; genus Tapirus; species Tapirus indicus. Next base: position 17,211,222 of record CM062920.1, read on the forward strand.
GAATATACTGAAATTTATACCAGCTTTCAAGGATTTAGTATAAAAATTGTAAAATACCGCATTATAATTTTTATCTTGATTACATGTTGAAATGATAGTTTAACATAATGTGTTAAATTATATTATTAAAATGAATTTCACCTGCTTCTCTTACCTTTTTAATGTTTACTAGAAAATACATAGTTTTCATTATATTTCTACCCTAACCAGCTGCTGACTGGAACTATGGGAAACAGAATCTGGCTCTCTGGGGCCACAGATTGGCAAGGATTAGGTGGGTGTCAAGGCCCCACAGAGGTGGGTTGTGGTGCAGAGCATCCCAGAGGGGCTAGGCTACCATACAGAGGAGATAAGTCAGAGACCCAGTCCTATAACACCACAGACATCTCTGCCCGTAGACCAACGCAGGGGGAGGTGGCTTGCTGAGAAAGCAGCTGGCCATGTAGGCAATACCTGGCATTTTTGCCATTTCACCTGTTAGTGCTCACTGCATAGACCTGATGCAAAGAAGAAGAGGGATTTGGGCAAGCAGAAAGCCCCACGTCCACAGCTGGATGACAATAAGAACAAGAAGGCTGAAAAAGAGTCCAGATCACTCCAGGAGGAGAGGTACCACTTCACAGAGAATGAATGTTGGAGAAAGAAGGGTCGCTGTCTGAATAACTCCACCAATTATCCAAAATAACCTTCAGAACCAAATGGGAACTTGAATATCCTATCAAGAGATTTGAGGTCTCCCTTTTCCTGGAGATCTAGATAAATCTATCTCATTCCATACCCCAGAATCAGTCCCTGAGACAAAGATTAGAATGCAAGCCTGTATAGAGGGACTACTGGATGCCCCCCTTTACTGGCTGGTGGATCCATCCTCCAGCTGTAGTTCTAGCTGCTAACATGTCACAGCTGACCCTTTTTCCAGATCATTGTCTTTGGCCAAGTGGGCACTGCCTCAGTTAGGAGGATACACCCGCCATCTGCCACCCTTCAGGGCAATCTTCAGGAAATTTCTAACTGAAATTGGAGTTCAAAAGGCCAGCCCCCTTGACTCCAGGGAGGACCAATTCTGTGGTATAATTTGTGCCCCAGAGCTCCTCAAGGGATAAGGCTGAAGCCAGTCTCAAGCCAAGACCAGTTTTGCTCAGCTCCTTCCCCTGCCCCATCGTACAGCCCTCTCTCCTCCCTGAGAGCACCCACCACCACCACTAAGTCACTTGAACAAGACCCTGTCTCAGACTCTGCTTCTAGGACCTCATTAAGACAGGAGGGAAAGGAAACATGGTTAGGCGAGTGGGGAAGCAAGACGACAGAAGAGAAGCAGCCAATAATGGTGTGTTATCCAGCCAGTCACCACCATGGGTGAGTGGAGATTAATTCCGTGTAGAAACTCAGAAAGCCAGTGTAGCACACACACCTAAGAGTTATCCCACCCAAGGGGCAAGGAAGCTGTGGTATTTATACATCAATTCTCACCAGACATTGGGTCAGGCTGCTGGGTGGGGATCACAACCCCACAGCACTTCCAGCCTGCATGAGTAGGGGCAAGCAGCCCTCCAAGGTCCCAAAAGCCCTTGGGCCCCAGAGCTGGCAGTTGGAAGTCAGGCCACTGTGACTAAAGTGCCAGAGCTGAGGAAACATGGGCAGGGCATAAGAGTTTTCAGTTCTAGCCCCAAACCTCTGTTTCTGCTTCATGAGTTCAATGTAGGACTCTCCACACATCTCTGCTAGACTCCAAGCTGACCCAGACAGACTTGGCCCCTCTCTCCATTCTCACACCCACACATGCCACTCACACAGCATTTGTGTGAAGGTGGACTTCACCAAGGACTCAGCAGTGATGACGGAGATATGTACTTTACAGAAACACAAATAGCCTCAGAGATAGCATTACACGTTCCTGTCCTTCAAAGTCCTTCAACTGCCCCACCTAGGGACCCTTCACTGGCTGCCTCAGCTCCAGGCTACCCAGGTGGACAAGAGCCCACCAAGGGGTCAGTGGAACAAAAGGGGCTTTCATTTTACAGGACTCACTCTCCTTAGAAGGTACTTACGGATTAATAAAGCAATTTACCTCTCTATTACATTAGTATTGTGGCATGCCACTATACTGCCTGAGTTAAGAATTAAGTTTTAAGTTTGTGTGCTAAATTGGAAAGTAAATTGTTTTGTTTCTTGGCTGCGGGACTTACAGAAGGGAAGGAGTGGGAAGGCAGACACCAGCATCCCCTGGAGAGCCTGTGGAAGAGAACCAGAGGTGAAGGTGAGGAAGTGGACACCAGCCTGTAGGAGGTCACCGAGAGGACACGACCGCTGGCTGACCCACGAGCTGGATCCCGGGCAATGGAGGCTCCTCACCCCCTCCCCTGTCCTTGGAACGTGCATTCCACCCACGGTTCCCACAGTAGGAGCCGTGTTCAAGGACGCAGCCTTGAGCGAGCAAAGTGTTGTTGAGACTATCTGGACGGTACACGTGACTGAACCCAGTTAAGGCCTCTCTACAAACTTTTAAGATGCTGGCTGGAGGGTGTGGAGATCTCCTCGTCTTGCGTCCGCCTAAGACAAGCCTCATGTGTAAGCTCCTTGTTTATTAAGGCTGCCACCTACCAGTCTGGAGTGGCTGCCTCTTTCCGGGGTCTCCCCTTGCCCTCTGTGTATAGGAGGCCAATTTTGGAACCAACATAGCCACAATGTGTGGAGGTGTTATTTAGGAAATGATGCCCCAGGACATGCCAATGGGACTGTTTCCTTCCCTCTGGCACTGGAAGGACAGTGCCTACCACCACCCTGGAAGCCTGCACAGCGAGGCGGGGCTCTGTCCCTGCTGTCAGTCACTGATGGCTTCAGCAGGGATCTTCCCAGCACCCACTGCATGTGGGGTACCAGGTGGGTGCTGGGGAACGATGATGAGCAGACAGAGAGGCCCTGTTCTCGTCGATGTTAAACTATAAACGAGACAGACCCTCCCCCAAAACTAAGCAAATACAGTAAGATCATCTCAGAAGCCAACTAAGAACCATACAGAAAGTAAGACTCAGCGTGACAGAGGGTGACTGTTGGTGGGATGAGGGACAAGACCTCACCCAGGGCCATCTGGGAGGACATCTGTGAGGACATAACATTTAATCAGGGGAAGTAAACAGAAATGTCAACAAAAAAAATTAGAAGGAGCAGCAAGAACAGGGGGGCTGAAGGCCAGTAAGTGAGGAGCAAAAAGCTGAAACTGTAGGACATGAAGACGGCAAGATGGGCGGGGCTCCTTCATGTGGAGCCCACTCTGTTCTGAGTTATGATTTTAAGTACGGTGTTCATGGAGGGACACAGCTGGGACCGGGGGTACGTGGCGGGGTGCCTTGACTTTCCCCCACCTCTACCCACTAATAATAGCAGTGCCTGGGACTTAATGCTCAAAATAGATGTGGCCTCTGTGGGTGCCATTTTGTCTGGCCCAAAGGAGTGGCTTGGGTAGCCTCCAAAGGTCCCTCCCAGCCATACAGAGCAGGCTCCTCCTGCTGCAAGAGAGACTGGCTCCTGCAGGAGGGGAGCCCACCTGTGTGTGATGGCTGGGTCTCCTGTCTCTCCTGAGGCTTTGGCCCCACTCCTGAGTGGCAGCAAACAGAAGCAAGATCATGCAGCCTGGGATGGGGAAGAGAGCAAGGAAGCGGCTGCAGTTGCTCTCCACCTGCCAGCCTGTGCCCCCCTGTGCCCTGCCGTCTCTATGAGCACATGCGCACTGGTGGGAGGCTGGGGCTGGCAAGCACACGCCAAGGGGCTCTGAGCAACACCAGGCAGACCCTGGGGTGTGTGAAAGAAGAGTCCACAGCTGCAGCCCTGATTTGGAATCTGGAGACCCCTTCCCAGGAGAAGTTCACTGACTACAGTGCCTTGGGAGCACCAGCCCGGATAGCTGTCTCCACCTATAGGAAGACAAATTCCCTTCTTCTCACCCCAAAAGGTTGCAAGAAGCATAAACTGAGTCACAGCCAAACTCCTCAGCTCCTGAGATGACAAGCTCTCTGCTCCCTCATGGGAGCAGTCAGACTCCATAAGGAAACGCTTGCACTCTGCTGACAAGATGGAGGGCCATCTTGATGTGTCATGGGGAAGCGGAGGGAGCCCTCCACTGTGGTGTTGCAGAGGCCCGGCCCCCGCATGCACCATCCGCAGGCACACAGCGAGGGGCAGCCAGGTAGAGAGTCCCCTGCATCCAAAGCCAAGAGGGGCTCTGAGTCCTTTCCACGCAGAGCATTTCCAGACCACGGGGGAGATAATGGGGAACGGAAAGGGAGAAGAAAATGGAGGAAGAGAGAAGCAGGGGCGGAGAAGGGGAGAGAAGAGAAAACAGAAAAGCAAGAAGCTAGAGAGAAGCCTTGCCTGGCTCTCTGTCAAGTGCTCTCCCCTGAAGCGACTGGCATGGGTACAATGTGTCCACAAGCCAAGTGTCTCCCTCACAGCCATTCCAGCCTCCCATTATGGCTGGCTAACAGAAATCAATCTTCTTAATGCTGCCTCGAACAGAGAGGAGGCCAGCCAAGTCTGCAAGAGGATCCAGCCGTGCATCAGCTGCACCGGGTGTCTGGCATTAAAGGGTCAGGTTTCTCCCATCCACCTCCTCTCCTGGCACCAAAAGAGCATAATGCCCACAGTGCCTCCAGGGGAGAAGGCAACAGGGTGGCCCAGACTGACGTCTCAGACAGGCCTGGCAGGGATGCCTCCGCTCAGTGTTCCCAGGTCTGCTCCCACCCCACCCACTCTGGATGGCTGGATCCACTTTCCTGCATGAAGACGTCTGCAACTAGATCTCACCAGCACGTTTGCAAATAACCCCTCGTTTCTGCAGTCTTTTCCTCTAAGTCAGAGATCCAGAATGCATTCAGCTTTAAAAATATCCTTTAAGAATATTCTGGGTTCCTCAAGGGTCAGTGGACAGCCTCTAGAAAAGAAGATGGAGCGCCCCGGATCTGGTAACTTCTGAGGGTGGAGATGGGCGAAGATTGCTCTTCATCAGCCCTTCAGTCTGTCTGCCTCCACTCAGCCTGGAGAAAGGATAGCAGAGATTCTCTTGGCTGCATTCAGGAGGCAGGCAGAGCTCATGGCCTGGAAGCAGGAGGCTGGGTCACCCTGCCTTGAGAACCTTACTCCGCACTGAGGGTCTCAGCGCCCAGGGGTGGAAGCTAGGATGTGACTACCCTTGTTAGCATCTACCCAAATGTACTCTTAAAGTTACCTTTGGGCCAACATGGATTGGTAATTTTGTATCAAATTTGGGGATGGTTGCTAAGGGAATCAGGAGAAAAGTGTTTGGTATGTAAATCTTATCATTGTTTTCCAAATTAGCATCAACACAAGCTGTAACTTTGAAAGACTTTGAAGCTAATTAGCCCATGTACTAGTGATTAAGACAAAACAGACACAAGAGGAGAACTCCAGAGTGGGGCTTATGATACTATTATTTAACTATTCATAGTTTTCCTTTGCCACTTGACAAGAAGAAGGTGGAAGCTAAGAGGGAGCATGCAAAGACCCTGTGAGCAAGGAGACAAATTCCATCATCCCTCATCAACCAGGATACATTTAACCACCCGTGATCATGGCTGGGAAGGGAAAAAGTAAAAGGATCTTGAACAGTGTTTGATGACAAACTAGCTGAATGCCTCAAAATCACAAGGGGAAGATTGTTAAAGTCTGAAATCAGAGATTAGGATAATAAACACCACTAAATCCTGAGAATAGAATCAAGTTAGTGGAAAAGAAATGGAAGATAAGTAGAAAGAATTGTAACTGTTCCGAAGTATTTGCAATTCTTTAACTTTTATTCTAACTAATCTAGCTTTATTGATGCAATCTTTTTACTAAAGCCAGTTTACATTTAACAACTTTAAGACATTTCCTTCTTCTAGAAAGGGCATAAATTTGTGAACGAGTATGTCAGATGCAATGATTCCCAAGCTCTCATGGACTGGCTGCACCAGAATCTCCTGGAGGTTCTATTAAAAGAAGAGACCTGAGAGCTCCACTATAGAACATCCTGATTTGGTGGGTCTGGATGGGAGGTAACAGTATGAATTGCCACCGTCTTTCCAGGAGATTTCGACGGGCAGCCAGATTTGAGAACTGTGATGTCATCTCTGTTATCCACCCACTGGACTTCAAAGGCTGGCTATTTGGACAACAAAGATCACACACTTGCCAGCAGCTTACCTTAATGGAGAAAGCCTCCCCATGAGAAGAAAAGTAGACTTGACGCGCTGGCTCTGCACATCAGTGAAATGACAGGGAAGAAGCTCTGAGGCATGACAGAAGAGCTGGCATAATACACTTCCCCCATTTACACTCCACATCCTAGGGCTGGAGACATGATGCAAGAGGGAATAGAAATGACTGTAGGCTTTCATCCTACACCCACATCTCATCTCCACCCCTTTTGGCCAGATTAGAGGTCAGGAAAGTGCTCAGAGGGGAGGATAACAACCAGGATCAACCTGACTAGACTATCCATCTAGTCAGGAAAGGATTTATCAAGTTTCAATTATGTGCCAGACGCCTGAGTAGCAATACTCAGCGTACGTTGGAGTCACTGGGGGAACTGTTAAAAATTACAAATGTCCAGCCCCACTTGAGAAATTTCTAGTCTCCTGGTTTCAGGTGGGGTCTAGGCAGCTGTGGTTTTGAGAGCATCCCCTGTGACCCTAACGCACAGCCCAGGTGGAGACTCATGGTGCCAGCGTTATGTCTGTGGTCCTCAAACTCAAGCCAGTGTCAGAACTACCCGGAGGGCTTCTTAAGACAGATTTCCGCCTTCACACCAAGACTCTGCTTCAGCAGGTCTGGGATGGGGCCCAAGAATTTGCTTCTCGACAAGTTCCCAGGAGACGCTGATCCTACTTGTCCAGGATCACACTCAGACCTGCAGAGCTGCTTAGCGCCTGCATCTCATGAAACCTGCAGTCAAGTGAAAATGTGTCCTCTCGCCTCTTCCTTAGCCAGCATCAGAGCCCACCTGAAAATCACCCCTCCCTCACCACGAAGGCACCCAAAGCTATTTGTAAGTCTCCAAGCCCAAGCCCCTGGCCTGACTGGAGGGCCTACTTTGATAAGAAAGGTACAGAATGCTGCGTTCCCTCCTGGAGGCTCTGGGGGGAATCGGCTCCCAAGCTCAGTCAGGTGTTAGTGGGATCCAGTTGCTTGAGGTTGTAGGACTGAGGTCCCATCTCTTTGCTGGCTGTCAGCTGGGGCTCCCCTTAGCTCCTAGAAACCTCTCTGGTCCTTGCACGTGGCCCCTCTATCTTAGAGCCAACAATAGTGCATCAAACTCCTCTCATGCTCAGAATCTCTCCCGGCACCCTCTTCTGCTTTTAAGGGCTCAAGTGATTATAGGGGGGCCCCCTGGACAACACAGGATAATCACCCTGTCTTAAAGCCAGCTGATTAGCGACCTTAACACATCTTCAAAGTCCCTTCGCAGCAGTACCTAGACTAATGTTTGATCGAATAACCAGGGGACAGGAATTTCAAGAGACATCTTTAGACTTCCGCCTACCACAACACTTACCAGTTTGTAGTGCTTTCCAGTGAGCAGGCACTTGGAGAAACTACTCCTTCCTAGAGCCAGCCCTGTAAATAGTTGGTACCAGGACATCCAGAACCCCAGGGCTTCCAGTCCCAGGCCAGCCCAGAGTTAGGAAGGGATGCCAGTGCTGACTGAGGAGAGGAGGGTTCTCAGCGCCTCCAGCATCATGAAGAGGGAGAGAAGGAAAAATGCCTCTGGTCACTGTTAAAGCCTTTCACTGCCTTAATTAGAGCTCCAGTAACTTTTAAGCAAGCCTTGCAAAATTAACATCTGTAGGCAAAGTCAGAAGCAGGACAAATGAGGTCCTTGTTTCTGGGAAATTTGTGTCTGATCAGCTAAAGATAATCCTCAGCAATGGGGTAACACGTTACAGATACCCTCCAGGCTCACTGCGGGTAATCCATTAGCCACACCACAACCACCTGAAGGATCATCCAATACGCAAATCTGATCGTGTTCCTGCCTGTTTCTGATCCTTCTGTGGTTCCCCATTTGATGTGAAAGATTCGAAGTTCCTTGAGTGTATAGAAGGGCCCCTGATCTGGCCCCTGTTGGTCCCTCTAGCCTTATCCCTCCTGGCATCACACTTGTCCTCCCTAAGAGTTTCAAGCTCCCTGCACACATTGTGACAGCCAGATCTTTGCTCTGGCTGACTCTGCCTAGAATATCTTTTCCCCCAGTCTTTGATATATCACTCATCCCTCAACTCAGGCATCTGCTCCTACAGGAAGGCTCTTCTCTCTCCAGGGGCAGGCCAGACGAGGTACCCCTGAATACTGATGATTCAGTTATGTGTCTCTTTCCTCTCCTAGATGAAGAACCCTCCGAACAGTGCGTGGTGCCTGCCATAGCATGGGCCCTCAAAAATGTTTGCTTGCAAGCAACAAGAACAACATCTTTGGCAAGAACTTAGAGTAATCGGACCCAGGCTTGTGGATCTGAAGTTGCATTGGAATTATCAGTGTGGGAGTCAGGAAAGGGCCGGAATAGGGCCCTGTCTGCAGAACTTGCTTCTTCACCTACAGGGCCCATTGCAAAATGAAAATTTAGGGCCCTTTGTTAAGCAATTATTAAGAGTTTCAAGATGGCAGAGCATTAAACCAAGCACAGGATGTTTCTGAGTGCAGAACCCCAAGCGACTTCATGAACTCGGGCCTGGAAGCTTGACATGGGCTGAAGGGTGGAGCCAGGCCAAACACTCACCTTCCATTTCCCCCAGTTCCTCAAGGCTGATTTTAAATGTCTGCAAAGTTAACCCATTGGAACAGTTTTAGTTGAAGGGGGATGTAGTTCAGTCCCCAGTTGAGGCCTCTTCCTTTGGCAAAGAGGAAGATACCACCTACGATAAAACACCAGCCACATAGTGTAAAGCATGTTTATGTCAATAGCTGGGGACCTGGGCCCCTGGGAGACCATTTCTCCATGCAGTGGTTGAAAAGGCATATGTCCACAGCCAGCCTCTTCCCACAGCTGAGCTCAGAGGGCTCCGGGTAGCAAGATGGAGCCGAAGGGAAGGGCTGGGATGCAGACAAGATTGTCCTCCGGAGCACAGCACAGTCCAAGCAGCTGGGATGGGCATCCACGCAGCAGGACAGCCTCCAGACAGAACCAGTCAGTCCCAGGCACATAACCAGCCACAGCGAGGGCCAAAGAGCTACAAAGAACACAGACCTCTCAAGCCAGTTTTTAAAATGCTATTGAGTGCGGATGGAGCAGAGCTCTTGCTGGATGCCACGGAGTGAAACTGGGTGCCCCAGGCTGTGGGCGAACTGGAACTTAAAGGTGGCCGGGAGCAAGAAAGCTGTGAGGACAAGTTTCTCCCTCGGTGCTCCTGCTCCATCTTCCCTCTCTTCTGACCAGCACCTTCTGCCCACATATGGCTTCTGACCCCACAGGTCTTAGACTGCATAATCACCCGGGCCTGTCCTGGCCTTATTCCCCTTACACCATGGCTCAGCTCCTTCAGTCCCTATGCTTGTAGCCCAATCCTTTCTGTTTTCCACGTTCTCAAGGGAGGAGTCTGAAATGGCCTGACATGACCCCAAGAGTAGAGTCTCAGAAGACCGGCCAGGCAGTGATGGTCAGATGACCACCCTTGGTCCACCTAGCTGTGCCTCAGGGAACAGATCGTGTGGTACAGCCCCCAGTGAGGCCCTCTCAGCCTCCCCTGGGGGAGGTGGGCAGGGCAGGTGGGAAGGGCCCTTTCTAGTACAAGACAGAGCAGGCCCTGCAGGGTAGCCCCTGTGATAAAAGATCCAGGCAGACAGGCAGGCAGCACCAGAGGGGCCTGGGCATGGACCGCCGTCCTCAGACACTGGGCTGGGGTTCATGCTCCAGGGGGTAGGCTCCCAAGAATCTGAGGAAGGTCCCCAAGTCAGGAAGCAGACACCAGAACTGGGTGCAGGACAAGGCAGAGCAAGACCTAATTCAGAGCCACGGAGATTCTGCCGCGTCCCGGGGGGTGCTCATATCTGCATCTCTGACTCTCTACCGTGAGAGCTTTCAGGAGAGGAAAACCATGGGAGAGGTAGATCCCAACACCAAAAGACAAGAGCAGGTCCCTGAACCCAGTACTCTCACAGTACAAGCATGTTCAACCCTAGCAGCCCGGAACATTTCACGAACTAGAACACACTTTCTTCCCCAACTTGATTGATTGATTCTACTGTAGGTGTATATTAATAAGCACATTTGAAAGTCATGGGGAGCCAGGCTCAGCCAATACCTTCACCTTCTGACCCCTGTGAATATGACCCCAAGGCCTTCCTTCAACGAAGAGATAACTAACCCTGAGAATAAAGGTATGCACAGAAATATTGTTGCTGAAGACATTCTCCACACTGGCCAAGGAGCACTCTCGAAAATGCAAGTAGGTCACATTACCATTGTGTTTAAATTCTTTCACTTGTTCGCTCATTCAACAAATATGTGTTTACTGAGAAATGATTGTGTGCTGTGGGGGCTGTAGGATCAAATCCAGATGCCTTAATAGGACTTGCATGGCCTCTATCCAGCCTCCGCCCACTTCCCTAGTTAAGTAACTCTCAAACCTGAGCTGCGCCAGGTCTCCTGGAGGGCTTGTTAAAACACAGGTGGCTAGCCGGGCCCCACCTCCAGAGTTTCTGACTCAACAGGTCGATGATGGGGCCCGAGAATTTGCATTTCCAAGAAGTTCCCAAGTGATGCTGATGCTGCTGGTCCCAGAACTACTGGAGAGCCAACGTCCCAGCATCACTTGTTACCATGGCCAACTCCAGCCTCCTCCTCTCTCTACCCCTCCTCCTCCTCTCACACACAGACACCCTCCACACGACCTACTGAACTTCTCCCAGTTTCCATATCATGCCATGCCACAGCTCTCCCCATATCTTTATACATGTTCTTGTCTTTACCTAGAACAGTCTCTCCCTGACTTCCTCTGGCTCACTCCTATTCCTGTTTGAAAATCCAGCATAGACGCCGCTTCCTCCAGGAAGCCTTACAGGACTTCTCCATTCCCCTTATTCACTTACTCACACGTCACACTGGGCTGGGACCCCTGCTCTGAGCTCCAGGAGCAGCCTGTACTTCCCCTCCTGTAGCTCTGAGCCCACTGTATCATCAGAGCCGGTCTGTCTCAGCCTCTGTGAGGGCAGGAATCAGAGCCATCCCCAATGTGTGGCTAGTGACCAGTAGGTAGTCAGTAAATATTTGTTGACTCAGTGAATGAAGGAGTAAACAAGATGAACTTGATCGTTGTCTTATGGGGATATTAGCCTACATTCAAATTAGGCAGAATTTTACTACCTCATGTATGCACTACCACAGTGGTTCTCAAGGTGTGATTCTTGGAACAGAACATCAACATCACCCAGGAACCTCTTAGAAATGCAAGTTCTCAGGCCCCACCCCAGACCTGCTGAATCAGAAGCGCTGGGGGTGAGGCCCAGCAATCCGGTTTTCATAAGCCTCCAGGTGGTTCTGACGCTCCCTCTAGTCTGAGAACCACGGCACCATCACATCGTGAGTCCTCAAAGGAGTAAGAACAGTGAAGTATTCGGAAGGTAACAGCTCTCAGGTGTTGGTGAAGTCAACGATGAACGAACACGCCCGGAGTACGCAGGACAGGCTCGGGGATGGTTTACTCTCGTGGGGAGTTGTATCCTCAGAGTAGTCAAGCTGAGTTTTTTCTCCAAATTATTGATATTTATAAAACAATAACTCCAGGGACAGAGGCGTCACAGATGAAGACAGCTTGGAGGGGAGATGATTTCTCTGTCAGGTGAATAATTTGGAGACTGAATTGAAAAGCAACAGGCAGGTAAACCAACTGAGTTGAAGGTTTTGTGGCTGTAGTAGACACGCTGGGATGGGGGAGGTGTTCAATTCAGGGCGGGTTTGAGGGCGCAAGCCTTTTCCAAATTCTGCATGCTGCCCCCTTGGGATAAATAAAACACAGCCCGGGTGTGAGAGGGAAATGCTGCAGAAGCGACACCCAAGTGGCTGCAGGTCTCAGGTCTGAAGAGGAGGCCCCAGGACAGGAAGAGGATCACAACGGGGGTCCGGGCGGGGACGAAGAGATCCTGGACAAAAGAAGTCAGTCGGTGCTACGCAATGAGGCAGCTGTGGTCACGCAGTCTCTCTCAGGGACTGTGGTCAAGGGGAGAGCAGAACAAGGGTGGCCTTTGAAGGCTTTGGAAAGAGGAACCACAACCTGACTTTGGGAGCTTGTCCCTGAAGCCCCACGGGAACATGCTCACTTTCCTTTAAAGACGAGGAACGTGGAAACTCACGCAGCTACTCGGCGTTGAAGCCAAGTGGAAATAAGAGGCTAGACTTGCTTGTTGAACCATGACAAGCGGGGGCTGTAGTTCCGCCATATGCTCCTCAATTGCCCATCTCTGCACAGTTTGCTCTCAGATAGTCTCCACATGCCAACCGAACATATTCCACAGAGTAAATGAAGCTGGCCTTGGGCTACCCTTCTGACCCAGACAGTAGAAAGGGGAGGCATTGATTTGCAATCCTTGTCATTCTCCCCTGTGCCCTGAGAGTTGTTACCCCGAGAAACGAGGAATGAGTGGTGGAGACCCTCCACTAAAAGCAGGCTTGCCACATGGAGCCAGAAAAGCATTCACTGGGTCACTGAGAATGGGGCATTATTTAAAATGATCACTTATCCTCAATTAGGCCAGGTCAGGGTGAGGGACACCGAGGTCAACATTGTAGATATCTGGTGGAGACACCTGATCCACAGGAAACTTATTGTTCTGAAAACAATACATGCTTGGGCGGTAGGTATAATACACGGCTACCGATGTGAGCACGGGCAAGTTATTTCTCCCCTCTGATTCTCCCCCATTATCTCAAAACAGAGATAAAAACATCTACAAGCAGGTTGTTTGAAGAATTAAACAAGATATCACAGTACCTCTCATAGACACCTAATAAATGTCAGAGGTGCTGATCTTCTCATACCTCTAGATTATGCAGTCCTGGCTGGTCTGAATCCTGTTTCATAAAAGGAAGGCAGACGTAGAACTCCATCACACAGCCCTGAACTATAGAAAAGCTGCAATTTTTAATGAGCCTAGAAAATTACTTTTAAAAATTAACGATGACACCGCCCCTGCCCTCCGATTTGGTGTGGCAAACTATCTTTGCTTCTTCTTCACGGATAGAAATGTCACCACCACAGACACTAGAAGTTGCCTGGTGAGCTTTCTGGGACCCGCAGGAGGAACTTCTCATCTCCACTTATTCGCCAAGTCCTGAAATTTTAGCTAGAGGTGTTTTTTGTTTATTTTCTGTTTGTTTTGGCTAAGTCCCTTATATCAGTTTTAAGAGCTGCCTGTAACAAAGTACCACAAACTGGGCGGCTTCACCGACAGAAATGTATTCTCTCACAGCTCTGGAGGATCAACATCTGAAATCCAGGTGTTGGCAGGGTCTCACACACAGCCACGGGCTGTGAGGGAAGGATCTGGTCCAGGCCTCTCTCCGTGGCTTGTAGATGGCTGTCTTCTCCCTGTTTTCACATCGTCTTCCCTCTGTGCAGATCTCTGCGTCCAAATCCCCCTTCTTACAGGGACACCAGTCCTCTTGAATGAGGAACCACCCTAATGACTTCATTTTAACTCGATTACCTCTACAAATACCCCATCTCCAAATAAGGTCACATGCTGAGGTACTGGGGGCTAAAACTTCAACATATGAATTTGGGGGGAGGGGAGACACATTTAAACCCATAACATGCCACACCCCCACTCTTGTGGGGGTTGTGGACTTGTGCACTTGTGCCAAATAAGGGTTGAGAGTGCAGAGTTGCCTGGCACAGCTTCCCCTGAAAATGGTGCATTTCCACAGTGGAGGGGAGAAGTCCCACTCTCCATACAATATTCGCCCTCAGCAGAGCCCCCCCAGGGTAGCTAACCAGGAGGGCCTGCACTTGGCCTCTTTCCATCTGACTTCCTTTATGCCTACCAATATTTCTAGAGTCTGGACCCATAGGCTAGGCCTACCCTCATGGTCATATTAATCATCCTTGAGCAAAGACCTTCCCCGCAGCGGCATGCATGTGTCTGCTGGTCTACCACATCAAGAGACTATACATAGCCGAGGAATCGATATCAGACTTTCTCACCTCTGCCTCTGCCCAACTAGCGGCTCTGGTCAGTCTCAAGATAAGAACTGCTGGAAGGTTCTGCTCCTGCGGGAAGAATAAGGATCAGGTGGAGAGTTGGGGGAAGTGCAGTGTTGTAAAATGCGGAGAGAAGATCCCCAGGCTTCCTTCCCCAGCTTTCAGGTTGGGTGAAACTTTGGAGAAACTACCCCGCAGCATCTCCACCTCGGGGATGGAGGGAGAGAAGCGAGGGGCTCAGGCACACTCGAGGATTTACACAGAGAGGAAAAAAAAGATAAAGAGGCACAGCTTTGCAAATTCTGCTCTGCATCTCCCAGACCAATCTGAAGCATGACTATCAGGGCCGGGTGCACGCAGTGCGCGGAGGCTGCCAGACCCCGCCCCGAGCATCTCCCAGTTGCTGCCCCGCGTGGCGGCTGCGCCTTTGCCGCGGCCATCCCCACCAAAGCGTTGCTCCCCCTTACCCCTTCGGACAAAATGAATTTTTCCTGGCTCAGCTTTAAGGCGAAGCCAGGGGACACCTCATTCTCCTCTGTGAAGGCTCCGCCCAGGGGCTGCCCAATGCCAACGGGGTGTCCAGGGGCCCCGCGACATGTGCTTTTCGCCGGGAGAGAGTCCCAGTCCTGACCCTACCCCTCAGGGCTGCAGCGGCCTCTGTCCACACCTGATCCTCTCCCAGTCTCCCTCATTCTCCATATTCATGTCTATGAAAATTAAAGGTCCTGAAGATTTAATTAGGGGGCCGTATTAGGAGAACAAACCGGCAAGGCTTGGCGGCCGACCCAGGGAAGCTTGCAGGCTCAGGGGGTGGGGCCGTCCGAGCGTTTAAACAGGAGAGGACAGTGGATGTGCAGAGGAATCGCCCAGCGAGATCGGATCTGGTTCTGGTTCCTCCTCCGCGGAAGGTTATCATTTAAGAACAAAAAAGACCCCTCGGCCTTGTGTTTACGACAGCCTTTTGAGCAACCGGTTTAGTCATTCAAAGGAATTAAAATTCCAAATACCTGGGGGGGGGGGGGTCCCGGCACTCAGTGGATTGATGCGGGGACAGCACATTGTGGGCGCCGAGACACTAAGCAAGTGTGAGCTGTTGTTACCTTCCAGAAGTAACGGAAGGAGGCCCTTGGACAGCACCGCACCATTGAGGTCTGCAAGTAGTTGTGAGGAAGCTATTTGCATTGAACTGTGAGCTCCTCTCATGCCAGGAGCGGGTGTATGTTTGTAGCTTTGGCACTGGCTATTACAGCTGTGTTACCTCAAACAAGTTCCTTAACCTCTCTGGTCTCCACCTCATGGCATTATTATGAAGACTGAATAAGCACGTGATAATGCATTAACGCCATCCCTAGCAGGCACGTAGTAATTGCTCAATAAATGCTAACCTTTCCCATTACCCTACTTACTCTCCCGTAACACTAGATTGGGGCCATCCTCTGCAGATATTCCAGACAGACGTTGAACACGGATGGTACTGGCGACTTTTCCTTGGAGCAGACTCTGACCTTGGTTTCCTCATCTGAAGAACGGAGATCAAGATTCCTGCCCGCTGCTCTGGGCACCAAAATGAAACCAGGAATGGGAATGTGCTTTGGGGTCTGTGATGATGCAAATTAATATCTTTACTTTTGATTCAAGAGTGCATTCCCTAGAGTCAGACTAATCCTGAGTTCTAATTGCTCTTTAGGCAATTACTTAACCTCTCTGTGCTCCAGTTTTCCACCTGCAAAACAGGGATAATAGAGGCAAACATCTCGCAGGTTATTGTGAAGATTAGAAAGTATGTGCTAACCGCTTAGAAGACGGCCTGGCACATAGTAGGCTCCCGTGAGCCTTCGTCTCTTATTATTAGTTATTGTTCTTGTTATCAACCATCCTCTTCCAGGGTGCTTGTCCCAGAAGTCTTTCATGCTCACGCATTGCAGCCGGAGACCCCTGCCCCTTATATAAAAATCCAGACTCTGGGAAAGGGACTTGGGTTCCCCTCCTCCATGGTGGCCACGACTTTAACAGGGTTCTTTCCACACCACGGCCCCACAAGTCGGGCTATCCTGGCTTCCGGTTTTAGAATCCAGGTACTGTAAGTCGCGGTCGGGGCCTGCCTGCCTCCTGCTCGTTTGGATTCGTTTCCTGTTGTTGGGGTGCCGGAAGGTCTCCTGCAGGCGGCCCGGGGGGAGGGTGGGGTCTCCCTTGCCAGGAAAATCTAGTGGGTGATGATGCCGGAGGCAAAGGTATGTCCTCGTGCAGGTTCAGTTCCTGCAGAAACACCAAGCTGGCAAGTAAAGGCCCTGATTCCTAAGAAGTCGTGGGCCCCGGCCAAAGAGGGCTGCTCTTAGGATGGGGGAGAAAGACCCACTCGGTCAGAGACTGTGTTGGTTTCCTGTTGCTGCTGTAGAAAATGACACAAACTTAGTGGCTTAAAATAACACAAATTTATTATCTTAGGGTTCTGGAGGTCAGAAGTCTAAAATTAAGGTGTCAGCAGGGCTACATGCCTTCTGGAAGTTCTAGGGAAGAGTCTATTTCCTTGCCTCTGCCAGCTTCTGGTGGCTCCGGTGTTCCTGGGCTGGTGGCAGAATCACTCCAGTCTCTGACTCCATCTTCACATGGCCCTGTGTCTTCTCCCTGTGTCTTTTCCTCTTTTGTCTCTTATAAGGACAGTTGTCATTGGATTTGGGCCCACATGGTTAATCCAGGATGATCTCATCTCCAAATCTGTAACTTAATTACGTCTGCATAAACCCTTTTTCCAAGTAAGGTCACATTCACAGGTACTGGGGGTTAGGACCCCATATCTTTTTGTGGTTGCTATTCAACCCACTATAGAAGGAATTGTTTGAAAAATGAATTAATGGGGCTGGCCCTGTGGCACAGCGGTTTAGTTCATGCTTGGCAGCCTGGGGTTCGCGGGTTCGGATCCCGGGTGCCTGCCAACGCACTGCTTGGCAGCCATGCCGTGGCGGCGTCCCATATAAAGTAGAGGAAGATGGGCACGGATGTTAGCCCAGGGCCAGTCTTCCTCAGCAAAAAGAGGAGGATTGGCAACGGATGTTAGCTCAGGGCTGGTCTTCCTCACAAAAAAAAAAAAGAGAGAGAAAAATGAATTAATGAGCAGGGTACATGCCTGCTCCCTAATAACTAGAATCCCGCTGTGCGGGGCAGTACACACAGGGCTGGTCTGTGGGCTGGAAGGACCTCAGGGCTCATCATCCCCGGTTCAGCCCTAACGTTGAAGCTGAGCCCCCAGAAGAGTGGAAAACCCCCTGGGTGTCAAAACAACACACACTTTGGGGAGCCCTGGGCCTGAGTGTGGGTGACATGTCAGGGGAAGTGGAGCTGCCGTTGACCGGGCAGCCCAAAGTCTGGGTGACAAAGAGTGAAAGGGGCAATCATGCAGACGGAGTGGTCCCAGCCTGGCTCGGGGAGGCCGAGGGGGCCCTGAGGGGGGCCACGGGGTTCAGAGGCTCCAGCAGGGCCGTGTCAGGGGACTAGGGTGTAGTCGCATTGGAGCAAGGTGGGCCACAGCCAGGCTGAGGGGGCCCAGCAAGGGAGGCCTGGAGGGGGCAGGGAGCACCCTCCACGGAGCTGCTCCTTGGCCGGCAGCTGGGAAGCGGGTGGCGAGACCCTTCAGCCTGAAGCAGCCTGTCAGGGCTACTGGGCCAGCCTCACCTTCCAGATGAGGAGACCGAGGCCCAGGGAGAGTCGGGCCTCCCCCAGGGTCCAACAGTCGCTGGTACAGCTCCTGGCCCAGCGCCTTCCCTCTGCCTAGAAGGCGTGGCTCTCTCTGGGGGGTCGCGGTCACATGACCATGCTTCCCAGAGAGCCATCAGGCCCTGTGAGCAGCAGAGGATGTGACAGACGTGGTCAGAGTTCAGGGTGGAGCTCGAGTGCTACCCCCAGAACGCGACTAGTAAGTGGATGGTGGAAAATGGGTTCAGTGCAGTCTTCTGACAGAACACACTGTCCTTTTGGGAAGAATTTCTCGATTCGTGTCTGTAGGAGCCAAGGCTTCAGGGTAGGGTACCTGCCTGGGAAGACTTTAAAGGGCCTGGGAGAGGAAGGAGGAGGAGGAGGAGCCGGGGCGAGGGAGGGGCTGGGAGGGGACAGAGAGGAGCAGGTGGACAGTCAACGAATACTGCAGGAGGAGGGGTGGCGGCAGGTGCACAGGTCACTGCCCTGCCTCCCGTCCACTCAGCCCATGACCCCTCAAAGAAGCTGCCCTCTCAGGGGTGCGGGTGGGCGTCTGGAGTCTCTGGGAGCTCCAAGGACAGGCTCCCCTTGTGTGGTTGTGGAGAGGACTCAGCAGCGCGAGGGCAGAGAAGGCCGCGAGCAGCTCGTGTCCAGACTCTGCAGGCAGACGGGGGCCTTTCACTCCCACAGACGGTGCAGCTGGGGGGTTAGGGCCCATCTCGCCCGGCGCCCCGAGGGGCGAGGAGGCTCCAGCCAACACTGGGTCACATCTTTTCACCAGAGCAGTTCGTAAACAGTCGGTAATTGTCACAACATCAGGGGTGACTTTGTCACAGGCAAGTTGTGCTTTCATTGTTCTTCTTTCTGATATCCCATCTCTACCCAGTCTCCTGGGCTGACCCCATTTCGGCTTCACCCCTGCGTGCTCACAGTCACAACCCTGGGGGCACACACACTCACGTCCAGGGTCACCCCCGGCCGGCACTCACCAACTCCTGCTCCGCTGGGCCCTCACCTGGGCCAGGACTGAAGCCCCCCACACCAACCCCCTCTCACCCAGTGCCTGCCCCCTTCCCTCCCTCCTCAGTCCCTCTGCTCACTTCTGCACCCAAACCCTCCTTTCTCTGTCTCCTCCACCAAAGCCTACAATTCTATCAAGTTCTCCACAGCCTTGAAAACTGGTCCTTCCCTGACCTTCTACCCCTCGGGTCACCATCCTCTTCTCTCCTTCCTTTCACTCCCAAGGGGTCTTCTTCACGTCCTCGGCACCCACCCTCAAGTGTCCCCCAGATAACCTTCAGCTCCCCTCCAGAGGCACCCGGCCCTCAACCCACCCCCAGTACTTTCTCCTCACCCTGGTCTGGGAGCCGCTCGGCCCTGGTGACACAGGACCACGGAAGTTTCCATCCTTGTCTCAGGGACTCTCTGCCATCCTGATGCCTCTCCTTCCTCCCAGTTATGCCTTCTCTGCCTTCATCTATCTCCCACAATCTACACACACACACACACACACACACACACACTGGCTTAAACTTGCTTATCACTCATCTCTTCCCAAATTTTCTACATTCTTCCTCTCTTTAGGACTGAAAATTTGGGAATAATTCTTGACTCCTGTTTTCTACACTCACCCTCAATCTTCTGCCAGTCACCAAATCCTGTGCATATTTAATAAATATTGTTGAATTGAATTGCAGTATTGATAAACAACCTTGTCGTGGGAGTACGAAGTTCTGATTCTAGACCGAAGTCTAACACTGGCTGTGTAACTCTATGGACCTCGGTTTGCTTATCTGTGAAATGGGGGTTTGGACTAGATGAGCTTTAAGGACTCTGGCAAACGCTGCTGGTTACCTACTCACCCAGTTTCCTTGCATTCCCTGACAAAACTGTGATTCTGTCCTGGGTAGTAACATGCTCAGCCACAAGCCCAGCTGCTCCCTGGGTGGCCAGTTCTGGCGTAAGGGTGACATTTGCTGCATCTTCTAACTCCTCCTGGTCCCAGAGTCATCACCATCCATGGGTAAGCAGTCAGTCCTCCATGCAAAAGATGCGAAAGGAAAGGCGTCTGCTCTCTTGATGTCTCCTTGGAAATACAGTGGACCATGTTTAGAGGCTCAGAACCCGAGCGCTGAACAGACCCTGAGGTCCACTGGGTCCCAATTCCTGTATCACTCAGAGACCCAAATATTGCTACGAGATTCTTTCCGCTGCTGGGCACTCCGGGCCCACACAGAAGTTTCTCCTACTAGCCCTTGTGTCTGTTCTGGAGCTGGAAGGACAGGGTGTAGGACAGGCCTTCAGATGTGACAGATGCTTCCTGTCCCCTGGATCTCCTCTTTTCCAGGTTTAGCTGGACCTTCAGCTGTCAGGAAAGGAGTGGTTTCCAGACCCCACACCATACTGGTCCCTGAAATGTACCAAACGTCGCAGCCCTCCCTCCCTGCACACAGTAGGACCTGACTTCCCTCACAGGCTCTTGATGAGGATACTCTTCCTAACTGTTGAGGGGTCTCCCCGACCCTTTACCAAGTGTCCAGTGCTAGGGTGAGAATTTTCCATGCACAGTCCCTTTGGGAATGCTCTCTATCCAGAGGCAAGGACCATCTTCTCTGATCTTAATCTGAACTCAGGAAGGCTAGAAAGTGGAAGTTAGAAAGTACTGTTATGAGATGCCATCCAGACCAGGAACCCTCAAAATTGCCCTCGGGCTGCCCCAGCACAAAGGGCTCAGAGACTGTCAGGAGCTTCTCTGTCCATCTTGCCTCCAGCCCTGCTGACTGCAGCTTCCAGAAGGACCCAAAGCTCCTCCTGCCCCCTGCAGGGGCTTAGGCCACTGTGGACCACATGTGCAAGCCTTTCTCCAAACCAGGGCAACTCCCCCCACACTGTCTCTCAGAGGCAAAGTGTGAACACCACTTCGTGCCGTTCCCATCAGCAGCTGTTTATCTAAACATTGCATATGGGGACACGTGGAGTACCAAGTCCAGTTCTCACAGCTCTTTCTGGTATCAGACACTCAGAGGGCCAGGTGAGTAAACTTACAACTACTTAACAACAAGTATTCCGGCTGTGCAGGCAAGTTACCAAACCTAGGGTTCCTTCAGTATCTTCTCCTGAAGGGAGGGGAACGAAGCTGAGCTTCGTCCACAGCCACAGAAGAGGCACCTTGAGCAGCCTGCACAGGAAACTGAAGGAGGAGGTGATCTCTCCCCACTTAGAGGCCAAGTCAGCCGTGGAGCAGCCCTGCGGCTTCCCTCAAGCCAAACTGCTCTGTGCATACAATATGACGGACCCCACCCCTTGTCTCCAGGGGAGCCCGTTCCCTTGGCCCATCCGTGTCCGTTTGTCCCCCCCCACCCCAGCAGATGCCCTCTGGGAGCTGAGAGACGCTGACCACCTGAGGGCTCGGTTGCCTTTCACAGACTGCCCACTAGAGGGCAGCTCTGGGCGAGGGCAGGGCTCTGCCACTCCTGGGAGCTCCCAGGGCTTCCTGCTCAGGCTCTGGAAGGAGCTCCCAGGTAGTGGAGGATGAGGCACTCCCATCCCCTCCCACTTTGTACCTGCTGGTCCTCCGTAAATCAGCTCTCAGAGGTCAGAACGAGCTGACCTCACATACAACTGCGCAAGAGGCCCCATGTGCCCTGGCCAAGACACAGGGTGAAGAGGGAGCCCGGGGTGCAGCCGAGATCTGGAGAGGCATGTCAGAGTTGCCCACACAGCCCCTGAACGTCCCTTCCAGCTCTCTCGTGGTCTGCTTCTCCCAGACCCACAGGGCAGGGAGGGAGGATTTTGAGGGACTGAAAGCTTGTCAGTTCCTAGCTAAGAGTTACAGGGACTGGGTAGGCTGGAGCCCTTTTCAAGAAGACAAATAAAAATGTGGCAGGAGGCAGGATGCTGGCCCAGCCAAGCTCTTAGAAGAGATAAAGCCCGGTTTGTGGAAGTCAGGGCCACCCTGGTCAGAGGAGGGTAGACAGACTCCCATCCGCTGATATCCCGTAACCACCCACCTTCTCTACCCCCAGTTTTGAGCAGTCACTGAAGCACCTCTCAGAGGGGCTGAAGTCTCAAGGATATAGTTTGAAAATTGCCAGACTAGGTATTCTGAGGCCCTGGGCATGGCCGTAAGCCCAGACAGCCCCAGGTCAGTGCACACGGGAGAGTGACCTCCCGCCTGATAAAGGGAAGGGGGTTAAGAAGGAGGAGACCCTCCTCACACTGGGGCAGCCCTTCTGTTGACAAGATGCACTGTGTCATCCACCAAAACCCGGGAAGAAAACTCTGGCCTTCTGAGTAGATTCCTGATGGGCAAAAATGGACGGCCTGGGGTTTCTGAGTGGGAGCCCCTGCTGCTCCTGTGGCTGTCTCGGGCCCAGCCAGAGAGAGCCCCAGGGCACTGGAGGACAAGGCCCCAAGGAGTCCTCGAGGCTAAGACACAACCCCGCTGCCTGGCTCAGCCCCAGTCACCACGCATGTGCAATGCAAGACGCCAAGGCAGGCGGGAGGGTGCTCCAGCCCTGGAGGAGGGGCCTTGCACCTGGCAAGTCCTTTGGGCTCAGAGAGGCTATTTTGTCACATTTTCAGTAACGACTGAAAGGGGCATTTTACCTTGTTCTGAGGAGCTCCCTAAAGATTGGAACCAGATCTTAAAACACACTTGAGCAGCACACATGCATATACCGCCCACACATGTACACAAACAAACCTCACAGATACTCACAACATGCGCATGCACACCAGTGCGGGCCTTACACAAATGTGTGGCCCACACCACAGTGCCCTGAGGCAGTATTGCAAAGTGGTTGGGCATGTGGACCCCGGGCCAAGAGCACTCCATTGCTGTCTAGCTCTGTGAGCTCAGGTAAGTTATCCCACCTCTCTGAGTCTTTGTTTTCTCATTTGTAAATGTGCGTATGCCAGAACCATCTTGCTCCAAAGCTCATTATGAGGATGGGAAGGGGAACTGGCCCACAAAACCCAAGCCGGAGATTTGTGTCTGACCGTGTGCACAGACACCCAAGACGACGGCGCCAAGTGGGCGACTCTGGAAACCGGAGGCACTGGCTCTGAGTGACAGACTGTGGCCCAGCGGCTATCACTGCCTGTAGGCTAGTTTTCCAGCTCTAGTGGTCCATGGAGAACGAGGGTCCTTAGCCAGCGTCAGAGGACCTGTAGCCTGTGGACTGCAGAGGGATGGAGCTTGGGCCCTTTCGGCAGCATGCTGTTTGCCTGGACACCCAGGAGTGACAGACAAGGCCCCCTGGAGGGAGGTACAGTGACCACAGGGAGACAATGAGGGAGAGAGAGCTGGGATAAATATAGAGAAAGAGAAACTGTAAATAGAGCGGTGACAGATGCAAAGGGAACGAGCAGAGAGGGCCGGTATATGGAGATCGGCTTAGGGAGACCACACGGACACAGCCAGCCAGAGACCTACTGACAGACAGGGACAAGGACCGCTCTCTGGGGTCAGGGGACTGAGGAATCGCGTGCACACAGACCCCGCAGTTGAGGACAGAGAACAAAGGATGGAAACACAGAGCCCGTCCGCCTATGACCTTCGCACCCACTTCGTGCCTGGACACCCCGAAGGCCCTTCCCTCCCAGCAGCTGAGTCTCTGCCAGGCCGCTGGCCACCAGACCCATGTCGTGCCCGGGCAGTGGCAGAGCCTGGCGGGCCAGGTGGAGGGGGCAGCGCAGGTCACCGGCGAGCCAGGCAGGAGAAGGAGGAGTCGACTGGCGCTTCAGGCAGCCCAGTCCCCAGGCGGCCACAGGCAGTCACCGAAGACCTTCACTTGCCAGCCCTGAGTTTTAATGGCTTTAATGAGACCTCGTGCAATTCTCTCTCTGGAGAAGGCACTAGTCGTCTATGATGCCGGCCCTGTGACGCTGTACCTCTCCCCTGTCCCGGCGTCACCCACTCTGTGGGGGAGCCTGCAGAAATTCTTTCCGTCTTCTTTTTATGATTGTAATTAATTCTTTCCAACGGGGACGAAGGAACGTGCTGTCCGTGTACCTGATCATCTGCCATCCCTCCCGTCATTGGCCCAGGAGTTGGCTGCCGTCCACCACTAGGGAACGTAGGGGGAGGGAGGAGGGGACAGGGCTGTGCCTGGGGAGACAAGGCAGGAGAACCCAGACTAGAGGATGCCCTCCTTCTCCAGGCTCCTCTCCTCCATGGGAGAATGCGGGTCATGTCACATGCTCCCAGCCCATATGTGCCGAACACTTACCCCAGGCACTGGGCTGGTTGCAATGACGGTCACACCTGATGTGGCCTCTGCCCTGAGAACTTGTACCCAAATGTCCACATGCAGGGTGTTCTTGGGACGGGTTGACTCGCCTTAAAATATCTCCCCTTGTGAGTTCTCTCTGGTTCCTTCCTACCTCGCTGAGCATTTTTCTTGGTCTCTTATTGAGTACTCTTTTCCACCTGCCCTTAAAAGTCGGGGTTCCCCAGGAGCCACTCCCGGCCCTCTTCTTTTCTCGTGCTAAAGCCCTAACTCAGGACGTCCATTCACCCCCAGGGCCCACTGGACAAGCATGCCAGCCTCTGAGGCAGGCCTGCGGAGCAGGGAGGAAGGCCCAGGCCCTGCCCTCCAGGAGCTCAGTCCTCCAGGGGAGCAGCCGGACACAAAGCAACAGTAAAGTCAATGAGCTTTGTGCTTGTGGGGTATAGAAGTGCCAAGAGAGCCCAGCACAATTTCCTTCTATGGAAAATGAGGATTTTCATAGAACTTCATGGGGTTGTTGGGATGGCTGAACAGCGGGAAGTGCTTGGAGCAGCGCCCAGGGAAAAGGGTAAGTGCTCAGTACAGGAAGATGCACGTGATGGCCTGAGCCTCTGAAAGACCCACTGTGGTCTCCAGCCCACACCTTTCCCTGTGGGTGCAGGTGAGCACTCCTCCCAGGCGTGTCCACTTGGGCATCCACAGGTACTTCAAATCCAACAGGCCCCAGCGGATTGCATCTCCCACCCCATAGTGAAGGCACCACCACTCACCCACTGGTCCAGTTGCCTGAGCTACAGCCCAGGAGCCATCCCCACCCACACCGCACCGGTCATGGCGTCCTGGGAACTCTAGCAGGATCAAGCTGAAGCATGAAAAATCCTGAACTAAAAGTAAGTTTCCTCAAAAAGATAAACATTGAATTATCATATAACCCGTTCCCATGTAAAGCATTGCAACTCATTGGTATATACCCCAAATACTCGAAAACGGGTGCTCAGACAAATCCTTCTACACAAATATTCATAGCAGCATTATTCACAATAGCAAAAAGGTAGGAACAATCCAAATGCCCATCAATGGATAAGCGGATAAATGAAATGTGGCCTATCCATATGATGGAAGACTATTCAGCCATAAAAAGGAGTGAAGTATTGATACATTTTACAATGTGGGTGAACCTCGAAGTTATGCTAAGTGAAAGAAGCTAGACACAAAAAGTCACATACTGTATGATTCCATTTACATGAGATGTCCAGAGTAGGCAAATCCACAGAGATAGAAAGCGTATTGGTGGTTGCCAGCAGCTGGGGAGAAGGGGGAATGGGGATTGACAGCTTAATGGGTACAGGGTTTTATCTGGGCGTGATGGAGATGTTTTGGAACTAGATGGAGGTGGTGGTTGCACAACATTGTGAATGTGCTAAATGCCACTGAATTGTTCGCTTTTAAATGGTTAATTTTATGTTGTGTGAATTTCACCTCAATATTTTTTTAAAGAAGCCTGTAAAATTTTCTCTGGGGAATCTGTTGGTCTTGGAAATAGATACCTTTCTGTTATCAGAATAGAAATGCCCAGCACTTCCAGCAAGAGAGGCTGGCAGTGTTGCGGCTGAGAGGGGAAAATAGGGCCAGAGGATCAACAGATGTGTGACAGAAAGCTGCTTTCTCCTCTAGACCCCTCCTCAGATGAGCTGCCTGCCCCATCCCTCCCCAACAGGAGACTACAGTCAAGTCTGTGTTGGGTTGGGGTCCTGGGAAAGAGGGGCTTCCCTGTGTGGTATACAGGTGCCCTCACTGAGGCCTGACCCCAGCAACCCAGGGTCTCAGAGAAGCCCTCCAGCTATCTGATCCCCACCCCCTTGCATGAGCTGCTGAGAGAGAGAATCAGGGCAATCCTGCTGCCCTGAGTGTTCCCAGGGGTGGGAGAGGGAGGATGGCATTGTGGGGCCACTCCTCCAGAAGGTGCCTACAGGGGTGAGGACGTTTATTAACAGGGAGGGAGGGACTCTGGCCCAGCAGTAGGCGGGAGACCACAGCTAGAAGCCCCACCCCATCACGCCATACAGCGTTGGTCAATGTCTGGCCTGGTCTTGGATAGAAATGCTCATGCTTGAAGGAGCCCAGCAGAGCCCACACTGGGACTATTGGCCAGGGCTATGCTAATGGTGATTCAGTCTCTCCCTCCAACATGGAGCTTGAGTCCCACAGCAGCTGGTAGCAAGACTTAATTAACTGCCGGAAGCCTGGACCTACCATGGGGTGTCTTGATCCATTAGTGTCTCAGGCCCCCACCCCTCCATCAGCGAGGCTCAGGGCTGGGAGCTCAGGTCTGTGTCCCCGCTCCACCCCTGTCTGCCGAGCTCTCCTGGTCTCTAGGTTCCAACTGGTGATGATTTCTCTGTTTGTCTCTCATTTAGTTTTATCATCCCACTTTATCCTCCTTGTGGCATTTTTACTTTCTTTGAACAATTCTAGTTGCAGGAGGGGATGGAGGTGGAAGGAATAAAGGGAGGGAAGGTCTGTATGCCTCTCTGGACAGTCCCCGTGATTGGATACACTGACTCCCTTTCTGGAGATTTTGAGATGGTGCTAAGATCCACTTGGGTTTTTATATTATCTGATCCCCAAACCACTGAAGTCCTATTGATTCACCTAAATATTTCTCCTCCCCATTCCCCTCTCTCCATCCCCACACACCTGGTTCAGCTGTCCCCTGAACCACTGCAGCAGCCAACAGCCTTCTGATTCACCTCTCCGCCCCAGCTAGTCCCTCTCCAGTCCATCCCAGTGAAAACTGAGCACTCCACTTCCCCACTTCAGTGGTTCTCAAAGTGGGGATCCCGCACTACCCATATCCCCTGAGAACTGGTTAAAAATGCGCATTCTCAGGACATGTCCCAGACCTACTGATTCAGCCACTACAGGGCAGAGCCCAGCAATTTGGGTTTTAACAAGCTCTCCAAGTGATTGTGATGTCTGCTAAGGTTGAAAACCACTGACCTACTAAGAAGCCTTCAGTGGCTCCCACTGCCAGGCCCAGATTCCTTGGCGCTGCGTGCAGAAGCTCTGGGACCTACTCCTTGCCCTTCCTCTGAGTCCAGCCTCCTCCTCCCCACCCCTCAGCACCAACCTCTCCCAACATGCCCCACTCCACCTCTTCCCACCTGCCAGTGGCTCCCTGAACAGGGGCTGTTCCAGGCCTCTGTGCCATGTTCCCTCACCCTGGGGTGCCCTTCCCACCATCGCTTAGAGCACACTGGCCACTCCCTCTCTGGGTGCCCCTCCTGCCCTGACTAGCCCACATCCCCCCTGTACTTAAAGTCAGCCTGTTGTGCTCTCTCTTCCTAGAGATGAGCTCTTTGAGGGCAGGGCATGCATTTGCCCTTGTGAACCCCAGCCCTCGCACATAGGTGGCACCTGACTCAAAGTCATGACTTATATACTGTTCCCTGGGCCGTCACAAGACACCTGGACACACGCCAACACAGAGGCGTGGTTGTTTCATTTTACGATTGGGTTTACTATTACTACAGAGAGGTTATCAGGCCCCCAGAGTACACACAGCAAGCTCCAAGCATCTCTTCTGGACCCCACTCTTAATAACACAGCTTCTGGCGTGTGCAATGAACTGGGGAGTTGGAGTCCAATGACCTCCTGTGTTTGTGACAGACCCTGGCTCTGTCAATTTCTATTGATTCAGGAAAAGCTCTGCAACTCAATTTTCTCATCTGTAGAATGGAACAGTAGAACTCAATTCAGAGAAGCATGTGTCTTAATTTGAGTCCCCCTGAAAGCAGAGCCTGAGACAAGGACTTGGACACAGGTAATTTAATCAGAAAGTGATCCCAAAGAGGAGGAGGGAAGATCTGGGGAGAGCAAGTCAGGAAAGAGGAAACTCCAATGTAACTATCGCTGTGGTAGTGGGGTCTCCATCCTGCCGGCACCTCTGAGAAGCGTGCAGAATGCCCGCCTAGGACTGTCCATTCCAAAGACAGGAAGTGGGGTCATTCATCACACCTGCCATCTCCCATTGGTTAAGGACGGACATGGCCATAAACTCCCCCGTTCCTCTTCCAGGTTGCACTCCTGAGGCACTCATTGGCAAGTGTGTGGGTTTCTGAAGCTTCAGGGAAGGCCTGAGGCAGAGAAGCAGAGAGGTGCAAGGTGCACTTGCGGGGGGACTGAGCTCGTATAGAACTTTCCACCACGGCTGCAGCTGAAATCAGAAGGGGGCACAGGGGGTGTGAAACAGGGCCCTAAAAGCATCTGCTGCAGGCGGTGAACATGCCCTCCCACAGAACAGCGAGACTTCCTCTCACGTGGCCCTGTAGCTCTGAACGAGATTGTGTCCTTGTCTGTCCTCCACCTGACAGGGATTTCCTCAAGGGCAGGGACAACGTCTGTCTTGCTCATCACTGCATCCCCACTGCCAATGAGAGAGCTCTGCACAGGGCACATTCTCAAAAATATTTGATGGATGACTGAATGAATGAAAGTACCTCTCTCTTAGTGGGTCCTCAAGCCGATCAATGCAGCACTATTCAGACTTCCTGAACTGAAGGAGAGAATGCACTGCTTTCTCATCAAGTTGCAGAGAATCATTCAAGATGAGTGGATTGGAATTCCTTTTCCATTCAAGATGGAGTAACAGAGACCAGGTTTACCCTCTGACCTGAAACAACTACCAGCCCAGACAAAACATACGAAATGATGGCGCTCAACCATTGGGCATTGGGCAACAAGGAAGGATTATTCCCCAGAAACAAGAGACGAATGAGGTGAGCACTATGACTGCCCCAGTGTAATGCTTGGAGAATGTTTCCAGGCAGCAGTGGGAAGCAGGGGTGGGAGTAGGAAGTGGAGGGACAGATTACAAAGAGGCATGAGGAAACATTTTAGGGTGATGGATATGTTCACTATCTTGATTGTGGAGATGAATTCACAGGTATATGTATATGTCAGAACTTATCAAATTGTACACTTTAAACTATGCCATTTTATTGTATGTATTATACTTCAACATAGCTGGTTTTTTTAAAAGAGTACAAGGGGACTAGTATTTCTGTTCAAATAATGGAGAATAATCTACATCAGAAAAACACATGCAGAAACTCATTAAAGAGAGTATAAGTAATGATATCTTTCTGTAAGATCCTTGTCTTTTTGCTTTTTGACAAACAATCTTTGTCTAAAATTTGGATCCAGTTTCCAGTGGGGGTTCAGAATTGTGTCAGTTGCCCACAGAATCAGAAACACATTTATAAGTTCCACGTGAGTCCCTCCCCCATCCAAATCAGAGCCACTTGCCGTGGGAGGGGCACATCTGGCTCCCTGAGCCACACGCCAGGCTGTTTTCCTCCGGAGGCTTCAACCTTGTTCCCCACATTCCATTGCTTCTGCCAGAGAAAGCCTAGGAGGCTCCTTCCCGCAGCCTCCCTGCCACACCTCCATCATTGTCACCATCTCTCGGAGATCTCTACCCTTTGATGCCCTCTGCACCTGCCCACTATCTGCTCATCAACCACTGGGGCTAGTACTTACAGGCTGGAGCCACCCTTTTCTCCATTGATCACTCACCCCCTTCCTTCCCCATGGTCTGTTCTGGGTAAGGAGAAGGTTGGGGCACCTGCAGAGCTGCTTGGGCCCCTAGTGGAATGATTCTTCCCAATTTACTACCCACTTCCCTAGCAGAATACCTTAAATTCTTAAAGACGTGGTTCTTTCAGTTTGATCTTGTAACCACTTCCTCTGAGAAGCTAAAGGTGTCCCCAGAGGGACATGCTGGGGTGTGTTCAAGTATAGCCTAATGCTCCCTTCTCTTCAGCACCTGAGGGTAAGTCTGGCCACTGCACCAAACCCCTTCTGTATTAATGTGATCATTTTTCCCCTTGGGGCCCTTTTGTCCTTCTTGACAACCTGGCATCAGTCTGCACAGTACATTCCCTCTGCGCCCCTCCCCATACACACATGTGCACCCAACCTACCAAAGGCTGTGGATAACTGAATAGCAACTGTGGACAGGGCTCTGGTTATTTCCTGCTGGGATTCTGAGCCCAGTGGAAGTCAGCGTAGGTGGGTGGGGTGAACATCACACTCCATGGGGACCCACAGGACAGATTAGTAGTTCAGGGTGGTCCACATAAAGCTCTGCAAAGAGTGCCACGACTTCCAGGCTCTCCCTCCTCCCCTAACAGTTTTTGGGGGATGTGAGGGAGATGCTATGGGGAGCAAGTGTGTAAATTACAGGTCCTTATCTTAGAAAATCTTGGACCACGGAAAAGGAGCACTTGCTGTGCTACAGCTGGAACTTTTGATGGAAGTGTGTCAGGAGAAAGGGAGAGTTTGGGAGGACGTTGTCATCAGGGGGAAGCAGCCTTTGCCAGGCTCCTGTTGAGGCAGATATGCTGAGCTTTCGAGCTGGGGGTCAGGAATGAGGAAAGGAAAGGACGGGTCTGATGCCATAGCTGACATCCTGTTGCAAACTGTTGCATCCTGTGACATTGCAGGTGGGACGTGAAGACTCAGGTCCACCCCAGTAGCTCAAGGGAGTAGTCCCAGTAGTACCCCACACTCATCATGTGGAGAGAATCCTAACTCAAATAGTTCCAGAACATCCCCCTTATCTCTGTTCTCACGCCTGGCCTGAATCCCCACACCTCCCCCTGATTCCGGCAGCCAGGTTTCTGCCTGCAGTCCTGGGCCTTCCCAGCCAGCCTTTTCCACTCTGCCACCAGGGACAGTTTTCTAAAACAGCTGTGCCATGTTCTTCTCTCTGGCTCCCTGCTCCTGGTGAAAAAGTGCACCATCCTGGCCCCATCCACCTCTTGGTCTCACTTCCTGGTGTCTCCTCCCAACCCACCCATCCTATGTTCCTGTCCCGCTGGACTTGTCGCCATCCACCCACCTCACCAGATCCTCTCATCCTCTGTGTTTTGGAAGGAAGGAGCCAGAGGAGAGGGAGAAGGTGGAGACACAGGAGAGAGAAAGAACGGCAGATGGAAGGAGCCCTAGGAGTTGACAAGAGCTGAGAGAGTGGAGGACAGAGTGGTAGCTGACTGATCAGAGAGAGGAGTCCTCACGGGTGAGAAGCGAGGATGGAAGTTGAAGGAGATTCATGTCCTAAGCACCCATTATCTAAACTAGGTAGGGAAAGCAATGAAGCTAAAACTGCAACTGAACCTAATGGGCCACATCCCCTCAGAACACACACACGCACGCACACACACACATGCATGCACACCGCGGGCCATGTGCTCGCTGGCCCCCACCCCTCCTCGGAATGTTTGGCCTGTCTCCCTGCAGTCAGTGTGAGCCTCAGATTTCCTGAGGACCCCCTCAGAGGAACTGGGGCGAGGCGGTGACCCTGAGGCTCCAGGAGAGTCTGGCAGAAGGAAGCAAACAACCCCAGAAAGAGACACAACACCCACAGTATTTAGTCTGTGATAAAGCTCACATTCCAAAACAATAGAGGAAATAATGGGCTGTTTAAGAAATTGTCCTGAGACAATTAGAAAAAAAGAAGCACACCACACACCAAAATATATCCAGATGGATATGGAAACACAAACCGTGATGTCACTGGGAAAAAAATAAGTAAAGGTCTTTTTAAAAAATCATTTGGTGATGAAGGCTTTCTGAGCACAAAGGAAAGCGTTGCTAGATTTGACTGTCTAAAAAAGTGATTATAATCCGCATTTTGCAGATAAAGAAGCTGAGGCCAACAAAGGTCAGAGAGCCAGCAGGTATGGATGGTGACAGCCAGCACACACCTGAGACACATTTCCCTAAGAGATGGAAGACTTCCAAGGCCACTGGATCAGCCTCAATTTTAACGTCCACGTCCACCAGGGCAGGCAGCAGGGAGGGAAGCAAGAGAAGGGGCCATGTGCAGGTGTGTGAGGGAGAGACCCTGCAGAGAGGGAGAGCACATATCCCAGCTCAAGGGACAGTGTCCCTCTGCCCCTACCCTCAACAGCCGTGAAGCGAGGCCGGGAGGGAACGTCCCTCCTGAGATCTGCAGAGGTTCAAGAACTGAGTATAAAACCTCCTGCTCTATATTTCTACAGAGGGGAGGAAACAGAAACCAAGTCTCCAGGCCAGACTGGGGGCCTGTGTCCTCTGAGTTCGAGATGCACAAAGTCTTGACCTGCGGTGCAGAGAGGGGGAAGGAGAGTATGGAGGGGTAGAAACAGAGATTTCTAAAATGGAGGGGAGGCACAGGAGTACACAGCACCACACAACTGCTGAGAGGACGTTGATGTTACAATATGTGAATTGAAACTGGGAGCTGTCCTCCGCTTACACTCCCCACCCCTCCCACCACCCTTCTTCCCCAAAGAGCAGACAGGGTTGATGAGTAACACTAAAATAGGAACCAGCACAGGACCACAGGAGAAGTCCTCCAAAAAACAAGGTGAGGGGAACGAGATGTCAGGGGAAAATGGCGTCAAATATTAAATTATGTGTTTACCCCTCCCCTCCGTGGTATGCCCATTTGAGCCTCTTCCCTGGGGTCGGCCCTCGTTGCTTGAGGGGAGTTAGCTTGGAGGGACCAGAAGGCAAAGAAGACAAAGTCTTGGCTTTGAGTTCTAAATCAGTGTTACTCAACTCTCATGTGCCAAAGAATAAGCTAGGGATCTTGTTAAATGGAAGATTCTGGGTTGGTAGCTCTGGGGCCTGACCTTCTGCAGTTCCCACAAGCTCCCGGGCTGCTGGCCTGCAGATCACATTTGGAGTAGTTAAGATCTAAGGTCCAGATGTAAGACAGGAAAGAGGAGGAAGAACACATGACCCACCCTGACCTCCCGAGACAACAGATGAAGGGGAGAGGGGAGAGCAAGATGAACATTAGTCTCTGCAAGGGGGCCCTGGGCTGTGCACCCTGAGCACCCAGAAGGTGAGAAGGATTAGAGACCCCCAGAGAGTAACTTGGGGATCTGAGCATCAGATGTTCATAGGTTTTTTAAATATGTGGATGATGATCATATGCTTCCCCCCACCCTTTAATCTATTAATGTAGTGATTTCGTGAATAGTTTTATAACATTAAGTCGGTCATGCATTCCTGGGATAAAAGTAACTTGATCCTGATGTGTTTTATCCTACTTGCTATTGGATTCAGATTTCCAGTATTTTGTTTAAATTTTTAATCTATTTTCTTGAGTTGTATTGTTTAATCATTCACCTGTTGAAGGACATTTGGGTTGTTTCCAGTTTGGGACTTTTACAAATAAAGCTGCTATGAACATCCATGTGCAGGTTTTTGTGTGAACAAGAGTTTTCATTTCTCTGGGATAAACATCCAGGAGTGTGATTGCTGGGTCTTATGATAAATGTACATAGAGATAGTTTTACTTCTTTCCCAATTCCTATACCATTAAATGTTTATTCTTATCCAATTGCATTGACTAATACCCCCAAGGACAATGTTATATCATACTGAAAATAGCAGGCATCTTTGCCCTAGTGGGAACACCTCTAGTGTTTCCCCGTCAAGTAGGACTCTGGCTTTGGGACTGGAGGTGTACATATTTTGTCATGTTAAGGAAGTATCCATCTGTATTGGTTTCCTAGGGCTGCCATAACAAAGTACCACAAATTGAGTAGCTTCAAGTAACAGAATTTGTTCTGGAGGCTAGAAGTCTGAAATCAAAGTGTTGGCAGGTCCACACCCCCTCTGAAACCTGTAGGGGAGAATCCTTCCTTGCCTCTTCCTAGCTTCTGGTGCTTTGCCAGCAATCATTGACATTCCTTGGCTTGCAGCTGCAGCACTTCAATCTTTGCCTCCATTGTCACACAAGGGTCTTCCCTCCTGTGTCTTGGTCTCTGTGCTTCTTCTCTTCTTATAAGGACACTGATCATTTTGGATTAAGGGCCCACCCTACTCCAGTATTATCTCATCTTCACTAATTATACCTGCAATGACCCTATTTCCAAAAAAAACCCGTTCCATTACTGCCTTCCTTTTGTATGTTGTTCTTGAGAAGACTGATGAAAGCTTAATTTTCTTATGCATTTAAGTAATTTCACAGTTTTGCCTGGAAGCCCTGAGGATTTTTCTTTATCTTTAAAATCTAATAGTTTATGTCTCAGATTTGAGATTTGATCTTTTGGGGATAATTTTCCAAGTATATCTGTTGGGAGACAATTCTCCAGGAGTCACTCATGTTTCTGTACATATTGTGAGTGATGCACTGACTGCACTTTTTCCCAGAGTACCTTTTAAAGGGAATTTGTATAGCAAACAGCCTACAAGATAGAGATAGTGTCTCCCTCCAGGACAAAGTGCATAGTGTCCAGTATATGCATAGTGTCCAGTATAATGGAGCAAAGTGAAGGAATGCTTCCCACCCATTATGAAGGATTCAGGCTACCTAGGCTCAGAGTTCCTCTCCTCTAACACTGTATGTGCAGACACTCTCTAGCCCTCTGCACATCACCCTTGTATATTGGGGCTTAGGGAACCACTGTAAAAACGACAATACTTTGGATACTGCTATTGCTGTGAGTAATAAATTATCTTTACTCTCTGACCTAGTTGTCTCATGTTTTCTGCTGGCATCCATAAAACTGTGGCAAGCTAACTCAGCAGCTTATAAGTAGGAAAAAATATAAGACTCTTCACGGTTCTTGACAACATGATGGGCCATTTTAATACGGTTATTTAATTTTCTCTTGTTTCTGGAAAGTTTTAAATATTTGTTTTGTTCCTGTGTTCTGTTTTTCTTTTTTTCCAGTGACTCCAATTATATGTAGGCTGAACCTTCTTTGCCCATTTTTCATTTCAATCACTTTCTCTCAGAACCAGTCTACTTCTTTTATTATTTCATTTTCATTATTTTTGTTGTTTTGGTTATTTTTCTGCCTTTCTTCCATGTTCCTTTTTAAGCTTTCACTTCAAAATATTCCTTCCTTCATGTCTTGTAATTTACTCTTTATTTCTGAAATTTTGTTGTCTTTTTCTTCAATTTCTTTCCTGAGTTTGGTCAATTCTGATAGCATTTCTTCTCATGCTATGTTCATTTTTGTTCTTAGTTTTTAAATTTCTGATTCTAGTTTTGTAAAATCCAAATGCCTTTTAAAGTATATTTAAGTCAGATCAGAACTTGTGTTATCATTTTTACCCATTTTGTGGGTGTTTGTTAGGGGAGAATTTTGATCAGCTAGTAGTTTTCTATGGACTTGGTTTGATTTATTTTTTACTTTTCCTATTCCTAAGCAATGTGTGAACAGAGTTTATAGTTTAAGAGTACTCTCTTCTGTCACTTTAGTGAAGTGAAGTTTTTTTATGGGTGATGATGAGGGGAATGAAAAGGATTGGTATTTCTTGTTCCTTTTTCATTTCTGCAGGATCCGCATTTTTTTCTCTCTTACTTACAGCTTTCCCTTCACTGTCACACATACAAAGGACATACTTCATCTCTATTTATTTGATTATCTCCTAGAAGCTATGCTTTCTCTGAGGCTGCCAATTTCAGCCCTGCTCACTTTCAAGCCCCTTTCTCTTTGGCTGATGCTGTGAACTACCAAGGCAGAACTGCATGCAGTATCTTGACACTTACTCTTGCTGGGAGGGATTTCTATACGTGCTCTGTCTGTGCCTTCTTCTGCATATTTCCCTTTTCACAGATTCTCTTAAGCCTCTCCTCCTCTACTTTCCTACCCACAGATCTCAGCAGCAGAGGCTCTTTTGGAACATGGTCTTACTGCTCAACCTGTAGTTAGTTTAAAGTTTGTGGCAGTCTCTGTCTCCTAGTTATGTAAAGGTGTGAGTCATGGATGATTTTATTTGCTCTTCCTCTTGACTTAATTGACTTTGGGTATGAGGTAGGGAGTTAAACAGATTCAGGAAGCTGCCATTAGTTTTCAGACCTAGAAGCTCTCCCCTATTCTAACTATTTTAAATGTCCATTTTGATTTCTTTTTTTTTTGATCAATGAGTTATTCAGAATACTGTTTTTAAATTTCAAAATGTATGGGGTTTTAAAATTATTTTTATCTATTTGTTTCTCACTTAATTGCACTGAGATCAGATTGTGGTCTCTATGTTATTGATTCCTTGAAATGTACAGAGATCTAATTAATGACCTACCTTTTGGTTAGTTTTTGGACAAGATCCTTGTGTGCTTGAGAAGACTGTATGTGCTCCAATTTCTTGCTACAGAGTTCTATTTACATGTTCATTGGATCTAGTTTGTTAATTATATTGTTCAAATATCCTTCAAGATTGTCTGCTTGATCCATTAATTACTGAGAGATGTATGTCAAAAATTTCCCAGCATGATGTATATTTGTCAGTTCATCCCTATTGGTCTGTCAAATTTTGCTCTACACACCTTAAGATTACGTTATTAAGTATATTCAAGTTTATAATGATTATCTCTTCATAGTGAACTGAAGATTTTATCATTATATCTTAGCCCTCTTCATCTTTTTGAAAATTTTGATATTAATTATTATACTAGCTTTGTTTTGGTTATTTTACCTTGCAAATATCTTTTTCTATCCTTTTATTTTCAGGCTTTTTATGTCCTTTGGCTTAGTGTGCCTCTTGCAGGCAGAATATGTATGGATTTTTAAATTTAATCTGATAATTATATCTTTTAACTGGAGAGTTTGGTACATTCATTTTACGATTATAGATATATTTATATAGAATAATCTTCCTGTATTATTTTGTGTTTTATATTTACCCTGCTTTTACTATTATTATTTTTTCTACTTTAGAGATTTTTTTAAAGGAACTGATTTCTACTTTTGTACTTTTAAAATCCAAAAATTATTTAGAATAGATACATTAGAAATATAAATGAATGAATCAATCAATCAATAAAATTTATGTGGAAATGATGTTGTTGTTATAACCAGGTAGACTTGCCAACAGCCGTAAAATGGAAGTCGTCTGAAGGCATGGCAGAAACTCCTCAATCCCTCCTCCCCTAAATATTTTCACCTGTGATGAGTAAATACCTGTGGAAAAAGAATGGATGCTGGCAGGAGTGTGTGAACTGAGCCCCTATGGTAGGGTTGCCAGATCCAGCAAATAATAATATTGCATGAGGTATACTTATACTAAAAATTTACATGCTGTTTATCTGAGATTCAAATATAAGTAGGTGTCTGTATTTTACCTGACAACCCTACCCTATAGGTCAGCCTCACCCATTCATTACACTAGGGAGTGAAGGGAAGCAATGTGGTCTTCCTTGTAAGCCCCTACCCTCTCTTTCCGCTGAATGGAGCCGAGAAGGGTTAGAAGTGTGTGCTCTCTAAGTGGACACCCAGACTCATCATCTCTTACTTGCTAACATTTTCTCAGGGGTCTCTTTAGGACTTAATCTAGGAGATAAGGACAATATTGCCACCGGTTTTCAGACTAACAGAGCCAGTGTCCTAGAACTCCCCTCTGGCCTCTTGGCCTCTCCAACACCCCCCACAAACACACACACATAGACCTTCTGCCAAGGTCAGACTTAAGAAGCTGGAACAGACCAGGAAAACCCCACACTGAAGGATCATGGCCAGGTGTTGCCTTCTCCCTGAGCTCAAGAAAAGACTGCTAACCAGTTACCCACACAGGACTTCCCTTGCTCAAAAGCAGCAGATTCCTTGATTCCAGGGGGTATGGGTCCCTCGAAGTCACTGCCAAAGTCCTCTTGGATCTTTTGATCACCCTGCTCACAGTTATTCAGCGCTCCCCATAGTTTCCTCTTCTATGCCTAACCAATTATAATAAGCTAATAACTGTCCATTTTGTACAAAATTCTAAGTTCCCTGGATCTTCTTTCATTATACCTGTGATGATTATCTCTCAGCCTGGCTCTGACTGAGAAACCATGGGCACTGACCCTGACAGGCTTGGGTCCGAGACCTACATCAATCATTTACTAGCCTATGGCTTTGACCAACTCACTGAACTTCTCCGAGACTTCCATTCCTCATCAATAAAAGGGGACTAGTACAAGTGAATTCTTTGAACCAGACCGTAGTCCGACTAAGGGGAAAAACGTTTCCAAGCTCCACATTTGAACTAGATCTTATGCTTTTAGAAGCCACACAGTATAATAGGAAAATATTGCAGACTTCATTTGGAGCAGAACTAGGAACTGATGAGCCAGATTACAACATATCTGCACCGTGGAATATTATGCAGACCTTAAAAATGAGGACGTTCTTTAATCCTCACAACTACAAGGCATAGATTTTATTTTAGTGAGAAAAACAAGATGGGAAATAGTATGTGTAACATGCTACACTTTGTCTGAGAAAGGAGGAATATAAAAATATTTTTTATTTGCTTATTTTATGTAAACAATATACAGAACTTAATAAAAGTGGTTAAATCTGGTGTGAGGAGGGGGGATGGCAAAACACAGTGGTTCAGCGTAGGGGTGGGAATGAGATTTTTATGTATCATTTACGTTGTTTTGATTTTGGAACTGCATAAATATATAACTTACTCAAAAATAAAAATTGAAAGTTGACCACTTTTAAAAATTAAAACTAAAGTCTACCTCTAAAAGTTGTGAGTTAAATGAGACTATGTATGTAGTGTGTGTGTGTGTGTGTGTGTGTGTGTGGTGCCCAGAAATCTACATGGCATATAATAGGCATTCTTTAAATGTAGCACCTTTCCCGTTTTGTGGTTATTTTTTCTAATTATAAAATTATATATTTTGACTAGAGAAAGTTTTGAAAGTTAGAGAAAAGTCTAAGGAAAATATAACCATGGACTATCCTAGCACTCAGAAGTAAATCTGTTAACATTTTGCATAGTGCTTATCAATATGTACGTTTTTCTGTAAATATTTTTACATAGGGCAATATATACAATTTCCTATCCTGCATTTACCTTAAAGCAAAGCCATCCCTTGTAACTTCTGTGTTTACTAGGCGCAACATACTCCATTATATAAAGGGCCTTTGTCACTGTTTACAGTTCATTTCCCCCGGCCCTATCAACTCCCTGAGTGTAGGGGCTGTGTCTTATTCATCTTGGTGTCCTGTGCGTGTGGTTTGTAGAAGGATCTTGATCAGTGTCTGTTAAATAAATGCACAAATTAATTATCAAAAAGATGTCTATGTAGTCACTTAACTGTTGAGTCATTTCTGATTGTTTTTACCCCTCTAAAGCCTAGTCATCGTAAACATAAATCATAAACCACAGTGCACATCTTTCCTTGTTTCCTTAGGCAAAATTCCTAGAAGTGAAATTACTGGCTCAATGGGTAGGAAAAAATGTAAGGTTGCTGAAATCATATTGCTAACTTGCCTTCCACAAAGCTGTTCCTTTGCGTGGAAAAAGCTGTCCCAGTATGCTCTCTCAGCAGCTGCTAAGGGGAGTCCTGGTTCTGACCCTAAAGCTCGGATTTCCTCCCCCTTACGTCTTTGCTCATTGCATGGAAGAGAATGGGCATCCTATTGCTTTCATTTAAATTTCTTTAATTGTTTTAGCAAGGTTGAACAGGTTTTCAAATTTTACTAGACATGATTTTTTATATGAGTTGTTTGCTCATACACTGTGCATCTATCCACTAGGGCCTTCACACTTTTCTCCTATATCGTCTCTTTTTAAACTTTGAATCTCTCTGCTTCTTTCTTACTTCATACCTTACCTAATTGTCTCTAGGGAGTTTTTGTACAGGTTTAGGAAAGATTTATTTTGTGGGATATTTCCAGCAGACACGAAGGTAGAGAGACTAGTACCGTGAACCCTGTGTTCCCGCCACTCAACCTCAACAACGCTAAACACTTTGGCAATCTTGTTTCGTCTGTTTATCTGTTTCTACCCCAACACACACATATGGACATTAAAAAAAGAATTTTTTTCTGGAGTATTTTAGGCAAATCCTAGACATCATAGCACTTTACCCATAAATATCTAGAGAATTTTTAAGTTGCCATATGAGTATTTCTATTTAAGAAGTACATGGATTGACTTCACAATAAGGAATTTATTTATAACATTTCAGAATCCTGCTCTCTATCATTTCTCCACATTTAGTTGACTCTTCCTTTTTGTAAAATGTGGCCTCTGTCCTTCTTCAGCCCACCTGCACGTACTCCATGGGGTAAATTTTGCAGCCATTCACTCAGAACAAATGAACCAAGGCCTTGTCAAAGTCACCCAGATCAGCAGGAGAGGAGAATCATCAATTTGCTTTTGCTGAGCACATAAACAACTCATCTCCAGTCCTGTGTTTTGCTAACTGGTCACCCACCTTAATCAAACTCATAATTCAACAACATTAACACTGTTAAAGCTGAACTCATCCTCATTAAATGGTAGCTCATGTTGAGAGGGGGAAATGGGTTTATTCCTTTACCCTCCTTATTAAATGGAGACTTTAGCATTCTGGAAGCAGCAAATCCCATTGCCTCCCCCTTTGTGGACTCGACTTCATGTTTTAAGTAGAACTCCAAGATGGCGGCAGTATCTTTATTTCCCATTGGAATCGTTTTATCCAATTTCAAATCAGTAGAAATCAGAATCCGAGCAAGCTGCCTCAAATGTAGGCACTACAGGAGTGCAGAGTGGAGGAGTAAAGAGAGAGAGATCATGTGGAAGACATGTCTGCAGGACAGCAAAAGCAGTGTTTAAAAAATAAGTGCTTGCAAAGACATAACTGCAGCCAGGCTGGAAGAGGAGAAGGCCACGCCACCCCCGCGCTCCGGCCTGCCGTTCCCTGTGCTAATCCCGGTGAGAGGAATAGAAGCCGCAGGAATCTGAGCCGCCTGCCTGACTTCAGCATCTGGCTCTGGAAGCTGGGGTTGTGGAGCGGGGAAGTTATGTTGTGCGAGTGAAGAAATACCAGCTTGTCAAGGCCCAGGACCAGCCACAGCCGGGACTCCCAGCCTGCTCCAGAAAAGTCTAAACGCCCTTTATTAACCAGCACTTGCAGTGGAGTCAAGCTTTCACCCTGTGCCAGCCCTTCAGCATCCCCTGGCCTGGTGTGCTGCAGGGAGAGGGTGAGCGGCAGCTCCGCCTGCCCATAATATCAGGGAACATTCTTGCCGTGTGTGTGTGTGTGTGTGTGTGTGTGTGTGTGTGTGTGTGTGTGTGTGTGTGTTACTGTGCCCTGTTTTGGGAGCTGGAAGTTACAAAGCACCTTGCTCAAAATGAAGCCTACTGTCAAGTGGTAAACAATGAGGATTCTGGGGATTAAAATATCGAGCCAACCCAAAGCCCAGCCTTTGCTAACTGTGCACAGTGGCCAGTGGTGCCCGGGAAGGTTTTTAAAGGCTTGAGGCCGGCACGAGGTGTGTGAAACCAGAGCTTTGCCTTTCCGTGGAAAAAGCTGGGAGAGAACAGGAGAAGACAGGCTCTCTCGCTATGAAACGTGTTTAAAGAAGAATCTTTTGAATTAAAATAGATGCACTCCCAAAATAATCTTGTTTTGAAACACCAGAAATCTTAGGAAGAGGAAAAGGCTATCAATACACTTACCCTTTGAATCTGTTATGACCCTTGCTATTTATAATGTATTTTTGCTCCATGTGGCTTAAAATAATCAACGGACATTATCACATTAACTCTTGCAATCCTCCCTGCCCTTCCACAGCCTCCTGTCCTTCAGGGCCACAGAGGACACAGCCCCAGCTCTTCCGCTGTGGCCTCCGCTGCCCTCTCTCCTCTGAGCCCCCTGGCCTGCCCCGGACTGGGGAGAGTGTCCTGGCCACTGCAGTTCACGGTCTTTCCTCATCTGCACTGATGCCAGGTGGCGGGGAGCCTGCTGGAGGGAGACACTGGAGCACCAAAGCTGAGAGGACCCTAGAGACTCTGTAGGCCCAGTCCCTGCTGCAGTATCCTGACCTACTGGTGTCACCATGAGGCCCCGGGCAAGTCACTGTTGTCAATAACAAAGCTCTGGTGCTTACAAATTGCCTAGTTTTTAAAAGTAGATAAGAGAGGAGTTATCTCAAGAGAGGGTGCAAAGTAGCAGCCCACAAAATATGTATGTGTTAAATTTTAAGACTCTGGAGAATTCACATAAAAATTCATATTATCAGCTTCTCTTGGAAAACCCAGGAAGGGTGCTCCCAAGCATCAGCCCTGGGTGGGAACTGAGTGGCCCTATCCTTCAAGGGGAAGCTGGGCTCTCTCTGAGTGACAGTGTGAGCCTCTAAGGGGGCACACCACTTCCCCAGTGAAGGTACAAGTGGTCCCCCAGAGGCATTCGGGGTGTGACCTCTGCCAGGCAGGGGCAGAAGCAGGTTTCCTGGGGGCCAAAACCTAGACAATTTGGGGGACACTTTTTAAGGAAAAAATATAAAACTACAGATACAAAATTAAATGTAAAAAGAATATTTATTTAGAATGAGAAAAGATATAACAGCAAATTACAAATTTGATGACAAATATCATTGATGACAATTACAAATTACAAAGTGTTGTCAATGCACACATACCACAAAATCCAGAAAAATAACATAATTTTAAAAACTAATACCACTGTATGACATGCCTCTATAATGCTTTTTTCCTATAGTTTTTGGCTGCATACTCTTTGATTAAGTCTCCATATGAAAATGATTTTGTAATATTTTCTCTAGAGAGAATAGAGAGAAATTCATTCTTTCCTCTAGATCAGCTGGTTGAAATTTGGTTTAAATTATTGATAGTTTAGAAAGTTTCTCTTAGCTTCGCCCCTCGTTATTGGTTAACGTTGTGTGCATTTTTTAGGATTGTTGTTAAATTCAGGAAAACTTTTACCGAGTTTCTTTCATACATGAGCTGCTATAGCTGTACGTGAGGTTTGAAATACTGCTATAGGCCAGTGCCTGTAGCACAGGAAGTCTAATCGATTCTACTTTACAAGATTCCCATAGACGAGGAAAAAAGGGCATATAGTACAATTATAATTATATGTTCTGCTTT
Organism: Tapirus indicus; assembly: GCA_031878705.1. Taxonomy (NCBI): domain Eukaryota; kingdom Metazoa; phylum Chordata; class Mammalia; order Perissodactyla; family Tapiridae; genus Tapirus; species Tapirus indicus. The sequence goes on from CM062920.1 coordinate 17,254,204, forward strand.
ATTTGAGTATATTCTTGCATAAGTGAACTTCTGTTTTGACTAGGCATTGATGAGAACTAAATCCATTGCTTACACTTTTATATGCCTAATAATCGGAAGATTATCCTATCATAGACTCTGTACATTTCCAGCCTTGTTTCTCCTACATCGCCCACATATTTCAGGAGCTAGGTGCCATGAGTGCACCACATCATGATGCTGAGAGAGTTTGCAGAATGGGCAGTAGGAACATTCTTGGAAGCCATACTTATACAAGCATGGCCAGCAATGACTTATCCTAGGCGGTGATGCAAATCACAGAAATATATCCCACTAAACCCAAACTAAATACATCCCAAATCAAACCCCCTTGAAAGATACCAGAAAAGCCCTGGGCCACTCCAACGCTCCCGGACACAAGGGAAGTTTGACAGAGCCGAAGAGAGAATGGATAGTGACAGTGGTTGTCCTATTGTTCTAACCTCTTACCTGTGCAAATTTCACAAAAATGTAAACCACATGCACACATTGCAAAGGTCCCTCCCAGGATTCTTGGAAGGGGCCTGGGAAGTGAGGGGCCTGAAGTTGAAGCATCACTCGCTTCCCAGTGTATTGGCCTCAGCTGGTGGATAATAACAATCCCACTCCCCTGCTTTCTTGAATGGAAAAGAAAGAGGTTAAATAACCTATAGAGATGTTGGACTTTCACATCACCCACAGCCCCTAGGATCTAAGCCATAACCCTGCGTGAGTGCTCTTTACTGCAATATCGTTAGTTGTTGCAGTGGTCATCAATTATTGTAGTGACTTACGTCCCTAAAATAATCTTTTGGAGTTTTGTCAAAATCTGGATCTTGTGAGGAAATGCATCTTACACACAGGCATTGCCCACCAGATATGCCCTACCCCTGGAAAAATGACAGAGGACTGCTGTGTTGGTGGAGGCTATTATGTCACAGGTAAAGAGGTGAGAACTGCCCGAGGTTGTTGGGGCCAGGATTAGACTCCTCCTAAACCATTCTTAGCCCAAAGTTCTTTCCAGTAATTCACAGTAGAGTCTCAGCCATCCCCTCTCACACCTGGTGAAATACCACATGCACAGCCTGCCAATGGGTCTTACCTAGTATATTGGTCAGATATTGCTCCAACGCTGTGTAACCCATCACCCCAAAACCCTTTGTCTTGAAACAACCATCATTTGTTCTCAGGGACCTACGGGTTGCCTACAGAGGCTCTGCTTCGTGCTGTGGGATTGTGAGCCTAGGTTTGTTCCATTCATTTCTCATCCTTCTTGGACCAGAGGACTAGCCTAGGCATGTTCTTCTCAGTGTGATGGCAGAGGCACAAAATGATGAGTAGAAACATGTGAGGCCTCTTATGACTTAGACTTAGAACCGCACACTATGGCTTTTATCCACATGCTGTTGGCTAAAGCAAATCATATGGCCAAAATCAAAGTCAAGGATGTAAAGCGTACTCCACTCCTAAGGCTACGGCAAGGGAGTGAATGCAGGGAGGGGTGAAAAATTAGGGCCAATAATTCAATCCATCACACCTAGGGAGGAGCACGATGACAGGCAAGCAAGGCCAGCAGCCCACTGTAGAGATGAGAGAATTGGGGAGTGCCACAGACAACACAGCTTTAGCAGGGCATTTGGCAGGGGCAAATGCAGACAGCTGGGTGGATTTATTGCTGAACCTCTGTGCCCAAAGAGCATTGACTAACAGATCTATGTCCATTTGGAAGAGATTTGCAGTGGCATACCATCAGCTTCTGTCCTGCTCCACTGCTTTCATCCACATCTTGGATGTAGGTATTGGAATTATGTTTTATCAGATTTGCAGATGATACATAACTGAGTGGTGTGACTAATGCTCTTTGATGACAACATCAAAATTTAAATTGGTATGCATTCAGGCTGGGTTTATAGGCCCAAAACAACAAGGACAAATAAATAAAACAGGGAACTAATGTTTATTGAACATCTACTACACACCAGCAATAAGTTTTATTTAATTCTTGCAACAATATTTTGAAGCAAATATCATGCTCTTTTTTCAGGTTAAAAAATTATGTCCCAGAAGAATAAGAACAAACTACATCCAAACCAAGCAGAAGGAAGGAAATAAAAATTTGCATGGAAATGAATAAAACAGGGAATAGAAAAACAAGAGAGAAAATCAACAAAGCCAAAGTTGATTCTTTAAAAAGATCAACAAAATCGACAATCCTTTAGCTAAGCTGATCGGGAAAAAACTCAAATGATGAAAATCAGGATTGAGAGGACATCACTATAAACCTTACAGAAATAAAAAGGATTTAAAGAGAATACCATAAACAACTGTACATCAACAAATTAGATAACCTGGGTGAAATGGACACAATTCCTAGAAAGATACAAATTACTGAGACTGACTCAAGAAGAAATAGAAAATCTCAATAGGCCTATAACAAGTAAAGAGATCAAATTAGCAATTTTTAAATATCCCATAAAGATAAGCAGCTGAGGCCCAGAGGGATTCACCAGTGAATTCTACCAAATATTTAGAAAAGAATTAATACTAATCCTTCACAAAGTCTTAGGAAAATTAGAAGAGGAGGAAACACTTTTCCACCCATTCTATGAAGTCAGTATTACCCTGATATTAAAACCAGACAGACATCACAAGAAAAAAAAAAACCCCACAGAACAATATCCTTCGTGAATATAGATACAAAAACCCTCAACAACTTTTAAGAAACCAAATCCAGCTACATATTAAAAGAATTATGTGCCATGAAAAAGTGGGAATGCAAAATTAGTTTAACATTTGAAAGTCAATTAATGTAACAATACACTATATTAATGGAATAAAGGACAGAAGCTATAGGATTAATTCAATAAATGTAGAAAACGCACTTGACAAAAATCAGTACCCTTTCATGATAAAAACACTCAACAAACTAGGAACAGAAGGAAACTTCCTCAATCCGATAAAGGGCATCTATGAAAAACCCAAAGCTAGCATCATATTAAATGGTGAAAGACTAAAATCTTTCCCCCTAAGATTAGGAACAAGATAAGGATATCCATTCTCACCACTTGTATTTAACATGTACTGGAGGGTCTAATAAGGGCAATTAAGTAAGAGAAAGAAATAAAAGGCATGAAGGTTGGAAAGGAAGAAGTAACACTCTTATTTTCAGATGACATGACCTTGGATATAGAAATCCTAAGGAATTCACTAAAACCGTATTAGAACTAATAAATGAGTCCAGCAATGTGGTAGGATACAAGATCAATATACAAAAATCAACTGTATTTTTATACATTAGCAATGAAAAATTCAGAATTGGAATTAAAACAATTCCATTTATAATAGCATCAAAAACAATAAATACTTAGGTATAAATTTAACAAAAGAAATGCAAGACTTGACTTGTTGCTGAAAGAAAGAAAGGAAGAGCTAGATAAATGGAAAGAAATGTTCATTGTTTGGAAGACTTAATATTGTTAAAATGGCAATACTCCCCAAATTAATCTACAGATTTAATACTATCCCTATCAAAATCACAGCTGTCTTTTTTTGCAGAAATTAAAGAGCTGATGCTAAAATTCATGTAGGAATTTAAGAGATCTAGAATAGTCAGAACAATCTTGAAAATGAAGAACAAAGTTGAAAGATTCACACTTCCCAACTTCAAAAGTTACCAAAATGCTACAATAATCAATACTATGTGGTACCACCATAAGGACAGATATATAGATCAGTGGAACAGAACTGAAGAATCCAGGAATAAACTCTTACATTAATAGTCAATTGATTTTTAACAGGGGTGCAAAGTTCATTCAATGGAGGAAAGAATAGTCTCTTCAACAAATGGTGCTAGGACAACTGAATATCCACATGCAAAGAATGAAGTTAGACCTCTATCTCACTCCACAGACAGAAATTAATTCAAAATGGGTCATAGACCTAAATGGATTAGCTAAAACTCTAAAATTCTTAAAATAAAGCATAGGAGTAAATCTTCATGACCTAAGATTTGGCAATGGATTCTTAGATATGACACCGAAAGCACGGGCAACAGAAGAGAAAATAGATAAATTTGACTTCATCCAAAGCAAAAACTTTTGTGCTTAAAAGGACATTATCGAGTGACGTCAGCATCATGGTGGAGTGAGATTCCCTCTTTGAATCTCTGCCCCCTACGACACAATGAAAACATCATTCACATTGCAACAGAGCTCAATCAAACACTACAAAGGACTTCTAAGAAACCCCTGCTGCCATACATCGGACAGTGGAGGTGCAGGAAGCCCAAAAGGACGGGAGGAGAGGTAAGAAGTTGTACTCCCCCTCCCCTATCGATCGGCAAAGACAGCGCGGTTCGCAGACAGAGGGGGGAGGGGCGGCCCACAGTGGGGAAAACTATCGCCATCCAGGTGCTCTCACAGACTGTCACGAGATCCCCAATGGGAAGTGACGACAGACTGTTTAGGGGGTGTAGCAAACACCCTAAGAGAGCCAGAAAGGAAACCCCCGGGTCAAGCAGGAGAAAGAGAGGACCCCTCCCCCCACACACCCGGTGTTTCAGCATAATCCCTCCGGGGGCTGCAGCCGCCTCAGAGCAAACCACTCGCGATCTCCATCCAGTGGCAGCAGGGGGAAACTGCAGGACCAACTTTATCATGAGGGGAAAAAATAAAGCCGTCCCCGTCGGATCCTTGTGACAATTTGTCAGGGCTACAGACCAAAAGGAAAATGACAAACACCCAGAAACCAACCCTGAAGGCACAGAATTCGATAACCTGAATGAGAGAGAATTCAAAATAGCTATCATAAACAAACTGAATGAAATACAAGCGAACACACAGAAACAAATCAACGAATTCAGGGATTTTGTCACAAAAGAGATTGAAACCCTAAAGAAAAACCAATCAGAATTATTGGAGGTGAAAAACAAAATCAACGAGATAGTGGAAAAAATGGAGTCTTTAAAGAGCAGAAGTGACAATATGGACGAACGAATTAGCACTATTGAGGATAGCCACGCAGAAATGCTCCAGATAGAGGAGGAGAGAGAGCTAAGACTAAAAAGAAATGAAGAAATTCTTCAAGAAATAGCAGACTCAATGAGGAAAAGCAACATAAGGATAATAGGTATTCCAGAAGGAGAAGAAAGAGAAAAAGGAGCAGAGAGTTTGTTCAAAGAAATAATAGCTGAGAACTTCCCCAACCTAGGGAATGAGAGGGAAATAACAGTGAATGAAATCAATAGATCACCTAAATATATAAACAGGAATAAAAAATCATCTCACCACATAGTAGCAAACTTGAAAAATACCCATGACAAGGAAATAATATTGAAGGCAGCTAAACAAAAAAAGAAAATAACATACAAAGGAAACCCCATCAGGCTGTCAGCTGATTTCTTGACAGAAACTCTACAGGCTAGGAGAGACTGGAATGATATATTCAAAATCATGAAAGACAAAAACCTTCAGCCGAGAATACTTTATCCAGCAAAAATATCCTTCAAATACGATGGAGAAATAATAACTCTCCCTGATAAACAAAAGCTAAGAGAGTTCGTCACCACAAGACCCCTACTACAAGAAATGCTCAAGAAGGCCCTTAGGCCTGAAAAAAAACAGATGAGAAAGGGGATACAAAGATTTCAGCAAGGAGAAAAGCAAGGAGACTAAACCAGAACAAAATACAGTTGGATAACATCAAAAATTAATTCAAGCTCATCACTGGAAACACACATTCATGACACAAGATGGAATAAAGAGATAACAAATAAGGAGGGGAAGAGGTAAGGGATTGAATGGACCCAGCCTCAGGAAAAAGGAGGCATCCAAAAATGTACTTTCTTATCCAGGAGATCGCTTATATAAACCTCACAGTAACCACTAAAGAAATAACCAGAAGAGAACCACACATGACAAATAAAGAGAAAACCAAGAGAATGAGCATGCAGAAATACCAAATTGAATTTGCAGTCCGAAACACAAGGGACAAGAAACGAAGGAAATGCAAAAGAACCAGAAGATGAACAATAAAGTAGCAACATTAAACCCTCATATATCAATAATCACTCTAAATGTAAATGGATTGAATTCTCCAATCAAAAGACACAGAGTGGCAGGATGGATTAAAAACCAAGATCCAACAATCTGCTGCCTCCAGGAAACACATCTCAGCTCTAAAGACAAACACAGACTCAAAATAAAAGGATGGAAAACAATACTCCAAGCTAATGGCAAACAAAAGAAAGCAGGAGTAGCCATACTTATATCAGACAAAGTAGACTTCAAGATAAAAAAGGTAATGAGAGACAAAGAAGGGCAATATATAATGATAAAAGGGACACTTCACCAAGAAGACATAACACTTATAAATATCTATGCACCCAACACAGGAGCACCAAAGTACATAAAACAACTGCTAAAAAACCTTAAAGGAGATATTAACAACAACACAATAATAGTAGGGGATCTTAACACCCCCCCTTACATCAATAGATAGATCATCCAGACAAAAAGTCAATAAGGAAATAAGGGACTTAAACGAAAAACTAGACGCAATGGACTTAATAGATATATACAGAGCACTCCACCCAAAAAAAGCAGAGTACACATTCTTCTCAAGTGCACATGGAACATTCTCAAGGATAGACCATATATTAGGAAACAAGGCAAACCTCTATAAATTTAAGAAGATTGAAATCATTACAAGCATTTTTTCTGATCATAATGCTGTGAAACTAGAAATCAACTACAAGGAAAAAACTAGGAAAGGGACAAAGATGTGGAGACTAAACAACATGCTACTGAACAACCAATGGGTCGTTGATGAAATTAAAGGAGAAATCAAAAGCTATCTAGAGACAAATGAAAAGGAAAATACACCATACCAACTCATATGGGATGCAGCAAAAGCAGTCCTGAGAGGGAAATTCATAGCAATACAAGCTCACCTTAACAAACAAGAAAAATCCCAAATAAATAACCTTAAATTGCACCTAACAGAATTGGAAAAAGAAGAACAGACAAAGCCCCGAATCAGCAGAAGGAGGGAAATAATAAAAATCAGAGCAGAAATAAATGAAATTGAAACCAAAAAAACAGTAGAAAGGATCAATGAAACAAAGAGCTGGTTCTTTGAGAAGATAAATAAAATTGACAAACCCTTAGCCAGACCCACTAAGAAAAAAAGGGAGAAGACTCAAATAAATAAAATTAGAAATGAAAGAGGAGGAATTACAACAGACACCACAGAAATACAAGGGATTATTAGGGAATACTATGAAAAACTTTACGCCAACAAATTGGACAACCTAAAGGAAATGGACAAATTCTTGGATGCGTACAACCTCCCAAAACTGAATCAAGAAGAAATAGAGAATCTGAACAGACCAACCACAAGTAAAGAGATTGAAACAGTAATCAAAAACCTCCCAAAAAATAAAAGCCCAGGACCAGATGGCTTCCCTGGAGAATTTTATCAAACGTTCAAAGAAGATTTAGCACCTATCCTTCTCAAACTATTCCAAAAAATAGAGGAAGATGGAATACTTCCCAACACATTCTATGAGGCCGACATCATCCTGATACCAAAGCCAGACAAGGACAATACAAAGAAGGAAAACTACAGGCCAATATCACTGATGAACATAGATGCAAAAATCCTCAACAAAATATTGGCAAACTGAATACAGCAATACATCAAAAAGACCATACACCACGATCAAGTGGGATTTATACCAGGGACACAGGGATGGTTCAACATCTGCAAATCAATCAACGTGATACACCACATTAACAAAATGAAGAATAAAAACCACATGATCATCTCAATTGATGCAGAGAAGGCATTCGACAAGATCCAGCATCCATTTATGATAAAAACTCTCAATAAAATGGGTATAGAAGGAAAGTACCTCAACATAATAAGGGCCATATATGACAAACCTACAGCAAACATCCTACTCAATGGGGAAAAACTGAAAGCCATTCCTTTGAGGACAGGAACAAGACAAGGGTGCCCACTCTCACCGCTCTTGTTCAACATAGTACTGGAAGTTCTAGCCAGAGCAATTAGGCAAGAAAAAGGAATAAAAGGACTCCAAATAGGCAATGAAGAAGTGAAACTCTCACTATTTGCAGATGACATGATCTTATACATAGAAAACCAAAAAAATTCCATTGGAAAACCACTAGAAACAATCAACAACTACAGTAAAGTGGCAGGGTATAAAATCAACTTACAAAAATCAATTGCATTTCTATATACTAACGATGAAACAACAGAAAGAGAACTCAAAAAGACAATCCCATTTACAATTGCAACAAAGAGAATAAAATATCTGGGAATAAATTTAACCAAGGAGGTAAAAGACCTATACAATGAAAACTATAAGACACTATTGAAAGAAATCGAGAAGGACATAAAGAAATGGAAAAATATTCCATGCACATGGATTGGAAGAATAAATATAGTTAAAATGTCCATCCTACCTAAAGCAATCTACAGATTCAATGCAATCCCAATCAGAATCCCAATGTCATTCTTCACGGTAATAGAACAAAAACTACTGAAATTCGTATGGGGCAACAAAAGAGCCCGAATAGCTAAAGCAATTCTGAAAAAAAAGAACAAAGCTGGAGGCATCACAATCCCTGACTTCAAAATATACTATAAAGCTACAGTAATCAAAACAGCATGGTACTGGTACAAGAATAGACACACAGATCAATGGAACAGAATTGAAAGCCCAGAAATAAAACCACACACCTATGGACAGCTCATCTTTGACAAAGGAGCAAAGAACATACAATGGAGAGAGGGAAGTCTCTTCAATAAATGGTGCTGGGAAAATTGGACAGCAACATGCAAAAGAATGAAAGTAGACCATCTCCTATCACCATATACAAAAATCAATTCAAAATGGATCAAAGACCTGAAAGTGAGACCTGAAACTATAAAACTCCTGAAAGAAAATATAGGCAGTACACTAATTGAGATTGGACATAAAGGGATCCTTTCAGATTCCACGTCTACCCAGACAAGGGAAACAAAAGAAAAAGTAAACAAGTGGGACCTCATCAGACTAAAGAGCTTCTACAAGGCAAATGAAACCAGGATCAAAATGAATAAACAATGCACCAGCTGGGAGAAAATATTTGCAAATCGTTTGTCCGACAAGGGATTAATCTCAGTAATATATAAAGATCTCATACAACTGAGCAACAAAAAAACAAACAACCCGATCAAAAAATGGGCAGAGGATATGAACAGACATTTTTCCAAGGAAGAGATACAGATGGCCAATAGACACATGAAAAGATGTTCAACATCACTAATCATCAGGGAAATGCAAATCAAAACTACACTAAGATATCACCTTACACCGGTTAGAATGGCTATAATCACAAAGACAAATAACAACAAATGCTGGAGAGGTTGTGGAGAAATGGGGACCCTCATTCACTGCTGGTGGGAATGCAAACTGGTGCAGCCTCTATAGAAAACAGTATGGAGAGCCCTCAAAAAATTAAAAATAGAAATACTGTATGATCCAGCAATACCACTCTTGGGCATCTACCCAATGGACATGAAATCAACCATCACAAGAGGTGTATGCACCCCTATGTTCATTGCAGCATTATTCACTATAGCCAAGAAGTGGAAGCAACCCAAGTGTCCCTCGACTGATGATTGGTTAAAGAAGATGTGGTATATACATACAATGGAATACTACTCAGCCATAAGAAAAGACACAATTGTCCCATTTGCAACAACATGGAAGGACCTAGAAGGTATTATGTTAAGTGAAATAAGCCAGAGAGAGAAGGACAGACACTGCATGAACTCACTCATATATGGAATATAAGTGAACACACGGACAGAGAGAACTGATTGGTGGTTACCAAGGGGAAGGGGGGTGGGGGGGCACAAGGGGTGAAGGGTTACATCCACAAGGTGACGGACAAACAAAAATGTACAACTAAAACCCCACAGTGTTATAAACTATTAAGACACCAATAAAAAAAATGGTAAAAAAAAAAAAAGGACATTATCAAGAAAGTAAAAAGACAGCCCATACAATGGGAGAAAATATTTCCCAATCATATATCTGATATAAGACTTGTATCTATGATAAATAAAGAATTCTTATAACTCAATAGCAAAAAAACAAACAACCCAATTTAAAGAAGAGCAAAGGTTTGAATAGACATTTCTCCACAGAAGAAATATCATGGCCAAGATGTACGTAAAAAGATGCTCAAAATCATTAGTCATTAAGGAAATGTAAATCAAAACCACAATGAAATATCGCTTTACACCCACTAAGAAGGTATAATAAAAAAGACAAACAATTTGCATTTGTGAGGAACTGAAGAAATTAGAACCCTCATACATTGCTGGTAGAAATGTAAATGGTACAGTCACTTTGGAAAACAGTTTGGCAGATCCTCAAAAGGTAAGTGTCGAGTTACCATATAACCTAGCAATTCCACTTCTAAGTATATGCTCAAGAGAAATGAAAACATATGTCCGTACAAAGACCTATACACAAATGTTCCCAGCAGCATGATTCATAATAGCTAAAAAGTGGGGACAACTCAAATGTTTGTCATCTGATGAATGGGTACACAAAATGTGGTGTATCCAAACAATGGAATATCATGTGGCAATAGAAAGGTATGAAGTACTGATACGTGCTACACGATGAACTTTGAGAACATTACGCTCAGTGAAAGAAGTCAGACATGAGAGAACACATATGGCGTGACTCCACTTACACAAAATGTCCAGAATGAACAAATACAGACAGAAAGTAGATTATTAGTTGCTTAGGGCTAGTGGATGGGAGTAGGAGGGAAATGGAAACTAACTCCTAATAGGTATGGGATTTTTATTAATAAGGGGGACAAAAATTAACTAAAATTAGATTGTGATAATGGTTGCACAACTCTGTGAAAATACTAAAAAAAACATCAAATTGTATATTTAAATGGGTGAATTATGTGGCATGTGATTTATACCTTATTAAAGCTCTTTTTGAAAAAACTGACTGCACAGGTGAAAAGAGACTATATCCTAGGAAAGTGCTTCTCATGCTTTAACGTGCGTGCAGTTCACCTGGTGATTTGTTAACATGCAGATTCTGATTCATAGGTCTAGGACGGAGCTTAAGGTTTGGCATTTCTAACAATCTGCCTATCCCACACCCTGAAGAGCAAAGCCATAAGGTAGTTAAACAGCTTTCTCAGGGTTCCACGGCTAGTATATGGGGGAAGGCTGGATTCAAGTTTGCATGACAACAGAATTCATAAGTAGTGGGGAAGTGAAGGGTGGATTAGGCTTGGATTCTCAACAACTGTTGTGAAAAAGTCACAGCCTTTATGTAACCATAGCTTCGATGGATTAAGGATTCACCCCAGCCACTGAAACTCTGAATGAAATCTTAAACTGAATTAATAGAAGTAGCAGGTCCATCCCAGTAAAGAAAAGGTAGCCTTGTGTACCCCAGTCTGGTCAGATCACCTCTGGGATCCCAGGTTCAGATGTGGGAGCACATGTGGGAGGAACATTGGAAAGCCATTGTCTGTCTGGAAGGTGACCTTCATGGTGAGAAGATTAGAGACCTTGTCATAAGGAGAATAGATAAAATGATTGATGAGGTTTATACTCCAGAAGTAAAGATTCAGGCAAGCTATAATGTCTTTAAATAAGGGCCAGCCTAAGAAAGAGGAAATGGAGGTTTTCTATTCAACCCAGAGAGCAGAACAAAGATTAAGAGAGGAAGTTTGTAAGGAAGTCACTTCAATAAATTAAAAATTAATAAAATTCTAATAATTAAAAGCTTCTTATATCATTCAGGACTTAGAAACCAAACAAAAATTGGCCTAAGGCAAATGAGAAGCTTATTTTCCACATGATGCAAAAGTCCAGATATAGGTTTCAGGTGGTCCATCTTTCCACACCGTTTTACTCTATGTTGCCTTCATCTTCAGGCATGTTCTCCTTCAGTGGTGGCAAGATGGTCACTAGCAGCACCAGGCTTAGCTCCTATCCATTTAGCAACCAGGAGAATGAATGTATCTCCTTCCCAAGGGCTCCATCAAAACTCCCAGGGCTGACTGGACAGCTGGGTCACATGCCCATTCTTGAACCACGTTATGGCCATAGCATGAAACAGGATGTTCTACCAGCCCACCACTAAAGCTGAGAGATGGAGTCAGCCCTGCCCAAACCACAAGCCTGAGACTGGAGGAGGGATGGTTCTCCAAAGAAAAAGTAGCCTGGGTACCCTTTCCAGAAGGGAGAATAGAAGTTCATCAGGAAGACCAACAGACTTCCACAAACTGTCTGCAGATTAAAGAGGTTCCTTTGGGAAGGAAGGAGGGCAGGGGCTCTCATCTCTGGAGACACCCAAGGAGAGGCTGAAGGACCACCATCACCCCTTCCCAGGGATCGGTGGATGGGATCAAACCTAGACGATCTCCTCTTTCTGAGGACAGTGACTCTCCAGTGTCTCCATTCTTGCTCTTGGGCACTTGCTTCTGCCTCAAAACACCTTTCACCATAAAGAAGCCTCCTGATTCATATCGCATGGAATTTTCAGGCCTTGTTGGAAACAGACTTCTTTCCTTTTGTCTTCTCTCTTAAATCAGCCTTGTGGCCCAGATGTACACTCACTCTCTGTCACTGGCCTCGGGCCTTATGTCTTTGCCCTAAATAAAGACACTCTCCCCAAGGAAGTGTTGGAATGAGGCTTCTGCAGAGCATTATCACCTCTTCTATATTACTCTTTAGCAAATCACCCTTATTCGAGGCGAGGTGTTTTATTTTGAAAGAAAATAAGATCACTCAAGCTAACTAAAGAAAGGGATATGTGTGTGTGTGTGTGTGTGTGTGTGTGTGTATGGAACAAAGCTGACTTTGTAAGGATATGGCAGTGCTTGGGGGTGTCTGGGACAGGAATCACTGCCAGCCAGCAGGCCTCACAGAAGCTAGAAACCAACCAAGCTTCCATAGCCAAGACAGCCCTGGGACGTCAGCAGCCAGAGTTCAGCAGCCCTACCCAGCACCAGCCATTGGCCCCATGTTGGAACCTTCATACTCAGCTACCTTTCACTCCTACTCTCACATCCTGGAAGAGGAATCTCCTTGGACCAGTTCCTGTTTTGCTCCAGACAATAGGCCAGGCCTTGTCTAAATCTCATCCTTTTTCCAAGTATCCATGGCCAGGAGGGAAAACACAGATTTGGCAGCCCAGGCTGGCCTTCAATAAGTCTGTGGACAGCACTTTTGGGACATGGTGTTTATCTAACCCACACCCTGAATTTGTCATGTTCACCCCTCCTCTTGCACCTGAATGTGGCCGAGAAGATTCAGGTGCCCAACCTCATGTTCTCCCGTAAGTAACCAACAAGCTGGAAAGGCATAAAGTGGTCAGGCCATCAGGCTACACAGAATAACTGGTTTTGCAAACGGAGTGGGCAGAGGGGGCAGAGGGGGCTGAGGGGCTGTTGCACGTGACTGAAGGCAGTGCCAGGAGAGGGTTTCAGGCGAAGGAAAAAGAGGAAATCCTCCCAGACCCAGGTGTCCTCTGCACCTCTGGCCTATGGGAAGGGAAGTTTCATGTCTGTGTGTCCGTGCTCTACCAGCGATGGGAGCTGCACGCATGGCAGATCCACTCTAGGAAATCCCAGCTATGCACAAAGGAACCACACGTGAGTCCCCATGAGCCCCTGCTCAGAGATTGACACACACCCCCAAACCTCACATCCCTTTCCCTGCAGGGTTTTCAGGGGATTCACTGGGGAAAGGGCCAGACCTAGAGGACCAAGGTATCAGGAAGAGCCAGACCACGGAGAGACTCAGTCACCTGCTCCTCGCCGAGAATGAGGCTGAAAGCGCCTGCCAACATGAGCATCTGAGAATTCACCACCCTAACCTGGAGACACCATTCCCATGAAAATATACAGCCAGGGAGACTGGAGGGAGTTCTAAGGGATGCACTGGTTCCAGGCACTGCGAAAGAATTGGACACAGTAATTAATGGAAACTTACAAAACAAATTCATATTGATAGGTCAGTAAATGAGAGTGTTGCCACCCAGACTGAAACTGATTTAAAGGAACATAAATTGAGTCAATAATAAATGTGGAAGGAGACGGGAGGGGGGAAAGCATCTAGTGTAGCGTTATTGGAGTTGATGTTATTTATTATAGAGGATTAACAGTAGTAATAAAAAAAAAAGTCCCACGACAAAGCCTTTGAGAGAACCTACAATGTAAAACTTAGATCTATAAGTACGATCTAATTTTAGGAGCTTAACTGAGAATATCAAATAGGGGACAGCAATTTAATTAAATACAAAGATGATGATAAGTCACTGAGATTTTCTCTAGTCATGAGAAGATAGATTTTGAACAATGAACTCTGATGGAGTCAGAGGGTTGGAAAATGCAGATATTTTGTAATGGGGAAATTTGCAGAGAATCGATTGTGAGCTTCCTTCCCATCGCCCCATGGGGATCCCTGTAGAATGATGTACCAGGACCCGTATAAGTGACCAAAGCCTTCTGGGGTCTGCCTGTCTCCCAGCCTGCTCCAGAGAGAGAACACCCCCTTCCCCAGCTGCACAGCCCTCCTGGCATCAACCCCATCCCTGAAAGTGCAAACAATGTCCGTCATACACAGAGTGAGCAATCCCAGGATCACCCACATTCTACACACAAACCAGGAGAAGGGGAAACACCTGGAGCTGAGAGGCGTGTCATTCATCACCGGATGACTCGATTAATAAGTGAGGAAATTCAGGATAGAGAGCTGTGACGTTGCTTAATCCCAGAGCAGCTGACCTCCAACCCATTGCTGCCTAAGAGCAGGGCACAGAACACTCCCCCAGACCCAACAATGCTGCCCAGCATCCCTCCTCCACATGGGCTCCCACAAGAGAGGCCACAGCTGGGCTCGGGCTGTGCATGGAGCGGGAAGGACAGCGGTGTCCTGACAACTGGACAAGCAGGATGCACGTAGATTACAGGAAGGAACCACGAGCTAAGAAGAGTCGGAATGACTCCAACAGCAAGAGACAGACAGTCCATCCACAAGGATGGTGAGGCCTTCTCCTCCTCAGCCCTGAAGACTTGCTCCAGCATCAATAAGTCACAATGGCTTCCCTAGATTTCCTGCCTCCCCAGCTGGGGTTGGGGCATCCTCCTCTGGGCTCCCATGACACTTTCTACATAAGCTTCTACCCAGGCATTTATCCTGTTGTCTTATGGTCACCAGTTCACCGACCTGTCTCCCCAGTGGAGTGGGTCTTATTCATTGCAGTCTGCTCAGCGCCCAACAGAACCAGGCACAGCGTAGTTGATTGAATGAATGACTGGCAGGGGATCGGCTTGTCTGGAGGAGGGCTAGTCTTCAGAGCCTGCGACTGGGGGTTATAGCCACCTGAGGCCTTAGAGGTCCAGCTGAGCAGCTGGTCAGGGATAGCTAGGTACCGCCCCACTGCCCACCCATGGTGGGGGTGGATAATGTTTGAGGGTGACAGAGGAGCATAAGAAATGCTCAGCCTTGACTCCCTTCATAATTAGTCTGACTCAGTCATCTCTCCATGCAGCTGGACCCCAAAGATGTGGCCTCTTTCTGAGCAGTGGGAGCAGGCCTGAGATGGGCCAGGGCCTGTGCTGTTGGCTGTGGGGAGAGAGGGAGCACATTGAAAAGGCATCCTCTGACATAAGATAGGACATGAGTTGGCATATGTTGAAGCTGAGTGACGGGTACACAAGGGCTCATTATACTTCTCTCTACTTTTATGTAAGTTTGAGTTTTTCCGTAATAACATATTTTTAATAAAATAAATTTTAAATTTAAAAAAGACATCAACCTCGAGCCAGCCCTGATCACCTAGTGGTTAAAGTTCGGCATGCTCTGCTTTGGTGGCCCGGGTTCAGTTCCTGGGCGTGGAACCACACCACTCGTCTATCAGTAGCCATGCTGTGGCGGTGGCTCACATAGGAGAATGAGAAGGACTTCCAACTGAATATACAACTATGTACTGGGGCTTTGGGGAGGAAAAAAAAAGAGAGGAAGATTGGCAACAGATGTTAGCTCAGGGCAAATCTTTCCCAGCAAAAAAAAAAAATATATATATATATATATATATGTATATATATATATATATATATATATATATTAACCTCAAATGGTTTTCCCCTCATGGTCTTGCTCTCTCCCTATCTCCTCTAACACAGCGGTTCTCAAACCGTGGTCCCCAGACCAGCAGTATTGGCACCATCTGGGAACTTTCTAGAAATGCAAATTTGCAAGCCCACTCAAACCTATTGAATCAGAAACTCTGGAGTGGGACCTAGTCATTCATTCAATCAACTACACTGTGCCTGGTTCTGTTGGGTGCTGAGCAGACTGCAATGAATAAGACCCACTCCACTAGGGAGATAGGTTGGTGAACTGGTGACCATAAGAGAACAGGCTAAATGCCCAGGTAGAAGCTTAACAAGCCCTCTAGGTGATTCTGATGCATGCACGAGTTTGAGAACCATTGGTTTAATGTATTTTATATAATCTTCAGAATGGTGACTTTCACAGATTGGCGATATTTCAAATTATTGAAAGTCCTCTCCCCACCATCTTTGGGAGAATGTGTTTTTTCCACAGCTGACATCCACTTGGTCCCAGCCCCAGCCACAGCCCTGCTCTGGGACTCAGCATCCCCTACAAAGAGGATGTGAAGATGCCCTGACTCAGCACTCAGTGGGTCCAGCCTTGGACAGTCGAGAGCCCTTGCTCTGTTCAGGCACAGCTCTGAGCTCTTGATAGGTGTTAGCTCCTTTGATAATCTCAACAACCCTAGAAGTAAGTTACATGATTATTTCCATTTTACAAATGAGGAAACCAGGTTTAGATGCATGAAGTAGCTCACCAAGTCCTCCTAGTGAGGAAATGGCGAAGCCGGTGTTCCAGAGCATGAGCCTTAACCACCAGACACCACCACTTACGCTCTTGGCCCTTGACTGGCTCTGACTGTGTGGCCCAGGATGTCTCACTCCTCAGACAGAGCCTTCACCTGGCTTGGACCCCTGTGCCTGAGTCGCTGCTTTGATTACATATCCAGGCCCCAGGGGCTGGGGTTATAATTTTCTCACCCCCAAAGATGCTCATCTTGTCAGTTAGAAAACTTCCAGGTGCAAGGAACAAATCAATGGACATAGACAACAGAGAGAATCTATCACCTCACCTAACAAGGGGCTCCCAGGTAAGGTGGCTATGCAGTGGGTTAATACAGTGTTTCCATGGTGCCATCAAAGACCCAGGCTCTTTGTTTTCTTTCCTCTCAGTCATTCTCAGCATGTACCTCTCTCCTCGGATATCAGCTCTCCTCATGGTCACAAGCTGACAGCCTTAGTTCTTGGCATCTTAATCAGACAGGAGGAAAAGGGGTTATTTCTTCCTATGCATCTGCTATTTCAGAGTGAGGGGCTCTTTCCCAAGACTTCCTCTCATGTCTCACTGGCTGCAAAAAGGTGACATGCCCATCCCTAAACCAGTTGCTGGCAAGGGGAATGAGATTGACTTGATGAGGTTAGCCTAGTCAGATGGACCCCTGGGTTACCTGGTAGAGGTGTGGACATTCCAGTACAGCTGGAACTTGGCCAAGAAGGAAGAGGAAGGAACGGCTACTCCAAATCCTTCACCAGGAGCCCATGCCAGGACCTTGGGAGAGGGGGAAACTGTCCTAGTATGTGGCCCCAGAGAGTGAAAACCAAGCATTCTGAGTTAAGTCAATAAGATTTCAGTATTGTTTCTGAAGCCTATTCTGACTGATACAGACATGGAATCCCTTCCCCCGTGCTGCACAGACACAGAACTGGAGAGTTTGCTCCAGACAAATTGAATCAGACATCCTTTGGACTGGAGAACACCAGGGGTGATGATGAGTAGGGTGAGGCCTCACTCTGAAAGTCCAGCCCTCTCCCCACCCCACTGGGCTGCCAGGCTGCTCCGGCCACATTGTGTCCATGCAGGAAAAACTGCCCCAAGAGAAAACACTCTATAAACTGAGTTCCCCCGACAAGACACTGAGTCCCTGCTTGACCTCCCTACAGGGAAGCCCCCAGGCCCCAAGCCCCATGCAGCCAATAACACATCCTCTTAAATGGGAGCAGACAGCCAAGGGTCTCCAGAACAGCAAAAGCCAAGACCAGAGCAATTAACCACAAATGAACTGAAGCGAAAAGGAAAATTAGAAACCTGGATGAAACAGAATTCAGGGAGAGGAAAATTTAAAAAAAAATAAATATTTAGAGAGATAGAAAATACCTCACACAAAAAACAAAAATATAAGAAAATAGTATCATTTTTGAAGAGGGAAGAGAAAATAAGAGTTTTATAAAATTTTAAAGATGATCATTGGAATTTAAAAAATCAATAAAAGAAAGAGAAGAGAAAGTTAAGGAAATTTCTCAGAAAGCAGAATTTTAAAAAAAAAGATCACAATTAGGGAGAACAGATAAGGAATAAAATAATCAATTCAGGAGTTCCAAAATCCAACCATAGTTGTCGCAGAAAGAGGGACCAGAGAAAAGAAGGGGGAGGAATTATCGAAGAAAACACAGGAACTTTCCCAGGACTGAAGGACAGGAGTTTCCCAACTGAAAGGGGCCAGCGAGGGCCCAGCACAGTGGACAGATGAAACATCCCTCAAAAAGGCACATAATTACGAGGTTTCAGAACCCTGGGCAGAAGTTTCCAGACAGAAACAGACAAAAGTCACACAGAAATGACCAGGAGTGAGAATAGTGTCAAACCTCTAAATAGAAACTTGTAACAGTAAGTTAGAAGACAACAGTAAGTTAGAAGGCACAGTGCCTTCAAAATCATGAGGAAAAATGATGTTTAAATGAGAACTCCATAAATAGTCAAATTATTAATCAGGTGCCAATAAAGACATTTTCAAACATTCAACAAACATTCAAGGTCTCAGAATCATGCACCCTTTCTCAGGAAACCACGGGAGATCATGATTCACCAAACAAGAAAATAAACTAAGCAAGAAGAAGAAATAGGATCCAGGATCCGGGACACCTGGGAAGTCCCAGGATGACAGTAAAGGCGGGGGTCATAGGATGCCAGTCACAGGGATGCAAAAGGCCTGGAGAGACACCAGGAAGGATGGAGGGATTCAGGGTGGATATCCCCTAGAAAATGTGAAGCTGATAGATTACCTGCTGTGTTTGGAAAAGAGAGTTGGGAAATTTAGTGATAGAGACATAAAGGTAAAGCAAATAAAAAATGAGGCAAATTATCCCACATCCCACCTCTCCCGGAAAACAGTAAATGATAAATTGTTAAAGAAGGAAATGCAATCATAGAACAATAGGCTGCTTAATTGTCAATTATGTTTATAGTCATACTATTGTAAACACTGAATATTTATTTAATCAGATCTTGTGATATAAACAAATTGGAAGAAGAGAGGAATAGAAGTGTGTGTGGGTGTGTGTGTAAAAGGGCAAAATTCTAATCTGGAAATAAGTCTAAAGATAATATCCAAAGCTGGAAAACCAAGAAACCGAAGTACGATTGTGTAATTCGGAGACAGAGAGGTAAACAGGTAAAAAGGCTCCTTGGGAATGGTACCTGGGGCTGGGGGTAAAGCAGGGATGACTGTTGTCCATCATCCACTATGATGATTGAATTACTAATCCATGTTCAAGTTATTTCTGTAAAGCTATTTTTTGAAGATATGAATGATTTTCACTTGTTCCAAGAGAACTTGCCTAGGCCTGAGCTTCTGCAGTGAGCCTGTAGGCCTCGAGGGCAGGAGAGGACGTGTGCTCATTGCACAGCGCACACAGCCTCACCTCGGTTGCTGCAGAACTCTTCATTTCAAACAAACGACATGACTGAAGCTTTTGAAAACTCCCAGGGAGAAACCAAACAGCCATTTTCCTGGTTGGCCTCAAAGCCCCAGCGTGACCTTTCCTCATCCCTGAGACTAACAAGCGCAGGTCCATTATGCGGGTCTGAGAGGTTGTGAGGCCACTCCTGGGACTTCAAATCAGCCCTGAGGCCTTCGGACTGACACTGGACAGCAGACTGTCTGCCCAGACAAGGCCCCAGTCAGTTGGAGACCGAAACATGGGTTCCCACCACCCCATGTAGCCTCAGACCTCACCCCACTCACCACACTAGTTTCAGCATTGTCCCTGCTTCTTCCACACGTCATTCTCACTCAGAATCACAGTGAAGCCAGCAGAGGAGTGGAATGAAACTGAACTTACACAGACAAGACCCTGTCTTCAATCCATGCCCAATCCCAGCTAGCTGTATCTGTTATCTGTTTCTCTGCCATCAGTTGATCACCAATCATATTCCAATAGTGCCAGGTGCATTCTAAATGCCTTACCTTTCTTAATCAGAGAGGCTAAGTGACTACCAAGACCACGGAGGTAATGACTGCCAGCTCAGCTCTATTGGCCCCAAAGTCTGGATTCTTTCCATTATTCCAAGCTGTCTCTATAAATGGGAAGGGATAAATTTTATTCCCAGGAGGGATGCAAAGTTTCACCGGGAGAATACTTACAAACAAGTACTGCACTACACAATGTTCATTTGTTAACTCAAGAATCATCTATGCAAGGTCCTATGCCAGGTGCAGACTCTGACCTCAAAGAGGGCATGGTGACGAGGTGGGAGGAAGATACCAGAACTAATAATCCCACCTCCATGATAAGAGTCTCTGATAACCCCCACCCTCCTCTACTTAGTTCTGGGGGCTCTCAGGTACCTCTCAGATGCTTGTGGACGTGTCCCATGACCGATCATTTAGCAGCAGTCATTTTCCTGCTCTTTCCATTCCTTCTTTTCCAGGGCCACCTGCTGCTGAGGCCTCGCATATCTCCAAGCACCCCCATGCCCACGGCACAGCCACCGTCACCATGTGCCACCTCCACCACCACAGCAAGAAAGCTCTGGAGTCCTGAAGCTGCCAAAATGGGGTTATGGCATCTGGAGCCCGAAGTCTGAGGCCACACTGCATTCTGTGCCTGAAAGGAGAGAATGTTCCCCTCTCCCACCCCCATTCCTGTGAGAAGCTCTGTCACCTGGTGCCAAAGAAAGGTTGCTCCTGCACACAAAGTCTTTCAAGTTCTCCACTAAAAAAGTCTCCTTTTGTCTGTATACTGGGTTTTATATGTGTCCATGGGACACTGAGCTGGGGACAAATCTAAGTTCCAGCTCCTCTAAAGACAGAGGTTTTGTTCCTGAGCCTAAATCCTGCCCAGGAGGTTCCCAGGAGGTTCCTCAAACCCTCAAGAAAGTAATCGACCCCCACCCCCACTAATCTTCCGGACACACACTGACATGGCTGAGGGCTCACACTCCACCGACTCCCAATACACATACACACACATGCACGCACACACGCACAGCTGTCCCCCAGCCCACCTGAAATCATCCTGCCTGATCATCCTTCGTGGTCAAGGACCAGCACTCTTAAATCTTATCATTTGGTGATAGAAGGGGGCAGGAGGGCATGTGTTCCCCCTGCCCTATCTCAGGGCAATGCCCTAAAATTTCGAGGGATACAAACATTTGGTAATTGACAGCTATGTAATAGAATATAACCTGATAGTCTGGGAAGAAGATGTACAAAATGGGAGATATTTGCCAAAACTGTGTTGGTGCCATGATGGGGTAAAAGGCACAAACTTTTTAAGCAGCTAGACTCTGCAGAACAGAGAAAATATGAGGGCCATCCCAAGCCCTGAGCAGCCTGACTTACGGGGCTCTTGACAACCAATTCAGTCACATTGAACCTCTAGATATCCAGACTTCTTGGTCAGTCCCTCAATGACCCATCAAGATAATGAAAATCCCCCTTTCTGTGACCTATTCCCTTGGGGCCCTGGTCTCTGCCAGGCAAAGCTTTATTGTTGTTGGAACTCCCTGACCAATTGGACAAATTAACCTCTGATGAAAGATTAATGCAAGGATGGCAAATGGATTTCATTTCTGCTGCCAACTGTGATTGATTGGTAGGGCCGCCTGGAGTGCTCATTTGAGAGGGACTGTGGCCAGAGCTCCGCTCAGCAAGCAAGAGTGCCAGGATCGATTCCGACGTCTGCCCTGAGCCCTCCAGGGACAATGGCTTCATAGGTGCTGCTTGTCTGACATCCTAGGACTAGTAGCTGCCCTAGGTTAACCTGTCCCTCCCTCTCTGGGTACATATTTGCATTTTTGACATGGTCCTTGGGGAAGGAAATCTTATTTCAGACAGTATAAGACCTTGAGCCCATGTAGAGGTATGTGGAGCAGGTGAACCCTACCAGCTCCCTTGGGGGCAGCCCTTTCTATGTGCCACCAGGACCTGACCTTGCCAGTAGTGTCTGAGAGGACCCTCAGCAGTGCTCCAGCCCAGGGTGAGGGAGGGCTAAGCAGCCATCAATTCTAGTTAATCTCAATGAGCATCATTAACTTATACTCCCCAGGGTAGTGACAACCATCCAAGTGTGGTTAATATGAGCTGCCCATTGGTGGTCAGGCACAGGTACAGGTGAGCAGCCACCACCTGCTCTGGGGACTCAGGTCCCAGGAAGGAGGGTTGGAATCTGATCAGGCCCTCAGCAAGGCAAAGAGAAGACAGATCGATCTTGTCAACAAAAATAAACCCTGGGTACATGGAAGCCCTGCACATTTAGACCTCACAGTGGACGCAGAAAGAATGGGGAGCCCCAGCCTCTGGCAGGTTATTTTTTATTATTATTTTGTTTGCTTTTTCAGGGCTGCAGATGTGCTTGGCAAAGTATTAAATATAAAGGGCTCTGAAAAGTAAGGCAGACCCTGGGGACATTGTATGGAACCCATAATTCTTGGAAACTGGGTACAAGACGTAGGATGTATAGGAGAACCAAGCTGATTCTGCTCTGCTTCTGTGGATCTGGCAGACCCTAGCCTGTCTCCCTCCAAAGAGAGCTCAGAAACTCCTGCCAGGCCCCACCTCTCCAGCAAGCCATGGCCCTTCCATTCTTGGATCCACACACTATTTGCAGAAGTTTCCAGCCCACGAACAAGTCCCAGCTTGCCCAGCTAGTCCAAATTAAGCACATAGGGGCCATGATGGCATATTGGCTCATCGGCAAGGTACACTGGGAGCATACTCCTGCAAATAGCAGGCGTGAGCTAGTCCTGGCTCCAGAGGAGAGAGATCTCTGGTAAAAACATCTCCCTATGGGCAGCACTGGAGTTGGAAGGATTCTTAATCATGATGATCTCTGGATTCAACCGGAACACGCTTCTAAGATGGGTTTCCGTCATCGTTTTTCTCTCTCTCTTTCTCTTTCTTTTTCTTTCTTTATCTAATCCTTTCTATCTATCTTCCTCCTTCTCTCTTCCTGCTTTCATTCTCTCTCCCTTTCTACAAATGTAGATGTCTACTGGATGTCAGGTGTGGCCCTGGATGCTGGGGAAACAGTGATGAACAAGGCCCAATCCCTCTTCCGGAAGCTCCAGGCTGGAAAGAGAGATCATAAACCCACACACACAGAAGTACACAGCAGTACAGAAGCACAGGAGAAGGGGCACCCAAGCTGGCAGTAGAGAATTTAGCATTGGGTTGGAGTTTGAAGAATTAGTTGATGTTTGTTAAGTGAGAAATCAGGGAAGGGCATTTCAGACAAAGACACTCTTAAGAGGTAAAATCACCCAGGACTGAGAGAATATGCAGTGTTTGGGAAAGTGCAGACAACGAGGTGTTGCCAGAGTCAGTGAAGAAAGTATGTACAGGTGATGAAGCTGAACAGGAAAGTAGAGACGGTGGAGAGCTGTGTGTGCTAAGACAGGATTTTATCCCAATGCCAATGGGCAAGTGTAATTTAAGCAGGAAATCAGCCTCACCAGATTCACCTGAGAGAGACTTCTGCATCTGGGTGGGATAGACAAGGTTGGGGCAGGCCAGTGCTCCCACTGCAACAACTAGGAAAAAAAGTATACACTCAAAAAATTTTGAGATCTTTTTAAAAATCTTTTTTTTTTTTAATATATGAGAGAGATGTGGAAGCAATGAGGTCTAGATGAACTAAAATTCCAGGGAAGGAGGACCCTTTCCTAGGTGAGATGATAAATGTTGGCTCTTTTTTTCCTTGGAAACACCTGCCAATTCAGGGCACAGGCTGGTGATTGGGCTTGGCCCAGGGAGAGGGACCTGATGGGGAAAAGAGAAACAAGTAAAGCTCCTCAAGGCCACGTGGGGCTGGCTTGATGGAGTGGAAACCAGAGGAGCGCCGAAAGCAAGGCTGGTTTTCCTTGGGGCAGCACTGGAGGCTGTGTGTCGTGATTGGAAAAAGGATGAAATTCCCTCCCTCATCAGAGAGAAGGGGCCTGCAACAAACACCCTGGTCTCTTCTAAGATATTTGCCAGTTTTTGAACCCATGCAGAGTGAAAAATAGAGATCTAAGTTCAAAATATCAGTGGTGTTAACTGTGTTAACTTAGCTACATTGGAAGTGTCTTTCCCAGAATTCCTGTCCCTGTTTGGGGACAGATTGTGGGTGATCACAAGATAAATTTGAGTGAGATTTGGAAGGTGGATTCAGGCACCAGTTACTCAATTGACCCATAGTAACTTCAGGCCCACCACTGGACACAGGCAACAGCCTTCCATGCACTTCCTCACCAGCTCCCACAGTGCATAAAGTCTAACCCATATAATAATTATTTCATGTTCGTCAGACTGGTTCTGCTTCTCTGATCAAACTAACTGATACACCACAGGTCAGCAAACTTTTTATATAAATATTTTATTTATTATTTATTTATATGATTATTTATTATAAATATACATATACATTAATTTTTGTAGTAAATATTTATATACTTGCCTTGCAGGCCAAGAAGCAAAACTGAGGATATTGTAAAGGTACATAAATAACAAAAGACAAAACAAATTTCCATAAATATTTTTATTAAATTCAAAATGTAATAATTATACTTGATTATAATTTTTTTTTGTAACACAGGTCTCCTTATGAGAAGAACAGAATTCTTTTGGATGAGATAATATTTTGCTTAATAGGGATTCAAAGTCAGTGCTCCCTATCACCAACTAGATAGCAAATTTTCATCTGTAAAAACCATCCTCAACTTGTGGGCCATACAAAACAGCGGTGGATGAGATTCAGCCTGTGAGTCATAGTTTCCTGCTCCTGCGGTACACCCTCCAAAGGGGAAGAACTTTCAGGGTTGAGGAGATAGAGAGCCATGAGGTTCTTAATCAGTACTTTGGAAAGATTTCACCCAAGGAACAAGGACAAACTAAAGAGGAGCTGAGTCTTACTAAAACTGCAACCCACCTCCAACCCAGCTCAATCCCTGGTTGGATTGAGGGGATAGTCTTTTTTCTCTACCAATCTAAAAAAGAAAAGAAGGCATCCTTGCTGGTTGAGGATATCACCTGAAGCCTCTATAGTTCTCTTATCCACAATGACCAACATGTAATGAAAAATTACTAGATATGCAAAGAGACAAGAAAATGTGATTGATAATAATGAGAAGAAACAAATAATAGAAATAAGTTAGAAGACTTTAAAATAGCTTGATTAATATGCTAAAGAAAGTGGATACAGCCTAAGAGAGGATTAGTGAACCCAACAACAAGTCAACAGAAAATATTCAAAGTAAAGCATAGAGAGATTTATCTAAGAGAAAGATCATTCTGGTTGCAGAGCACAGGATGGACTGCAGGGGACACAAATGAAAGTCAAAAAGTCTTGAGGGGATGAGTAGAGATTTCCTTTTTCAGGTCAGCTAAAGCAGCCAGGGTGAGGAGCAAACAGTATCCAAAGCATCCTTTTCCACCCCATTAAAGACAGAAGGCCCTAGTCAGATTTCTCTTCCCCTCTGTAGCCTTACTCAACCGAAAGCAAGTAAAGTCAGAAGTCTCGGAGAAGAATCCCCATCTTAGGGTCAAACCAGGTCTCTTCACTTCCCTTCAGTAATGGTACTTCCAGCTTGACTGAGACTGAAGGAAGAGAGGAGGAAGAAAACCTTGAGATTCCCAAGAGTCCTGGCTCTTCCTTGGCCAAGGAGGGAGAGACTGCAGGCTCCAACCCAGCCTGTTGAGTGTCTTGTCTCTGACTGGTTCCCAGAACATCAGTGGAGATTCTGCACACCAACCATCCTCCTGGGAAACTAGAAGTTCCTAGCTGATCAGAAGTCATGAAATACAGCCAGTCCAGATCTTGGCAGAAAACTAGTTCACGTTAAAACCAGGGAGTGAGCTGGGGGTAAAGGGGTGGGGGTGGGAGGAGACAGGAAAATTCTCCTTCGGAGGGAAAGCTTTATGTGATGCTTATTCATTCAGAAACATGAAGCCTCTACTATGTGCCAGGTACATGGCCCGGGAGCATGACAGTAAACAAGACAGGCGAGGGGACTGCCCACAGAGCTACACATTCTAATATGTCTCAGGCACTCTCACACACACAATAAACAGATACACAAACAAGAAAATATCTGATTGTGAAAAAGTGTTATGAGGAAATTAAAACAGGATGATGTAATGTAAAGTGATAGTTTGGGTGGTCAGAGAAGGCTTCTCTGAGTTGGTAACACTTAAACTAAGATCTGAATGATAAGAGGAGCCAGCCATGTGGAAATCCGGGTAAAGAGCATTTCAGACAGAGGGAGCAGGTAGCGCAAATATCCCCAAAAGGGGACAAGCTTAGCAGAAGGCTAGCGTGGCTGAGGGCAGTGGGTGCTGGGGAGAGGGATGAACAGGTGGGAGGAAGCCAGTTATGTAAGTTCCCAGTCGTGGAGTTTCTTCTGGGTGCAATGGCAAGTCATGGGGACTTAAACTGTGGAGAAGAGCCCTCTGTGTGTTTCCTGCTACCCTTAGGCTTGACTTTGTGGCTCTGATTCTCTGGCTATTCATGAATCTCCCCCAAAATTCCTCCACCCCGCAGCCTTTGCCAAAAGGCTCAGATCAAAAATCTTGGAGTCGTTCTTGAATCCTCTTTTTCTCTCATACTCTACTTGAAAAGTTAAGAAAATTCTACGGGGTCTCCCTTTGGTATATAGCCAGTATCTGACACTTTTCACCACCCTCTCTGCTGCCACTGTCATCTCATACTTAGATTATTTGAAGTGTCTGTTTCTCCTCTTGCCCCCTAAAATCTGTTTGCTACACAAAGTGAGCCTCTTAAACAGCCAGCCAGATCAGATCCTGTCATTCTTCTACTCAGAGCCTCCTTGGCTCCCACTTCCCTCAGGATAAAATCTGAAGTTCTTTCAAGCGCTCATAAGGCCTTTATGGCACCTGCCCCTCTCATTTCTCTCCCCTCACCACCTCCCACTGCCCCTCACTCACTCTGTCCCTGGGACACTGGCCTCTTTGCCACCAGCATGCCCCTGCTCTGGGGCCTTTGCCTCAGTGGTTCCCTCTGTCTGGAACGCTCTTCCCCCACATGGCCCGTGGCTTGCTCCCTCTCCTCCAGCAGGTCTCTGCTCAAATGCCACCTCTCAGTGAAGCCCTGCCTGTCTGCCCTACTGAGTAATGCAAACTGCCCCACCCCTGGCCCTCCGGATCCTTCTTATCCAGCTTTACGTTTCATTTTTGTCACAGGTCTCATCACCTTCTAACCCATTCTACAATTTACCCATTTATTACGGTCATTGTTTACCTCTGACCTCTCCCCCCAACATGAATGGATCTCTGTGAGGATAGCTATCTTGTCTGTTTTGTTCCCTTGGTGCCAAACACCTAAAGCAGTGTTTAGCACATAGTCGGTGCTCAATCAATATTTTTGAATAGACATTGTTGGATATACCGACAAATTTAAAAATTTTATACTATGCCCTAGATCAGCATAGGTTGTATCAATCTTTGTACATGACAATAGTATTTCACTCAATCATTCAAGAAAAAAAGAATTTTTTTAGAAAAAAAAATTTTGAGCACTGTATGCAGAGCACAAATGCACTACTTTGGCTTCCAGCTGGGCGTGGTGGATTGAACTCACATGACCTCCTCAAACCCAACAAAATGACGGATAAGAGATAAAAGCAGAATTAACCCATAAGGACAGAAAGAACAAGGGGGAGATGACAGGAGACAAGACATATCAACAAAATGTAACGTGGAAAGCAGACGGACAAGGAGCAAACACATCGGCAAACCAGCCGGAGGAGAAGGAGGCACATCTGCAGGGAGGGAAGCTGGGACGGAAGCTGGTTCCTGCTGCAACATCTGGAACTGCAAGAAGGGAGAGCTCTGAAGGCCGGGGGGCAGGTGGGGCTGACACAAGAGAATGGGTTCAAGATCAGTATAAGAGACGGTGGCACCCTCATCCCTCCCCACCCTGCACGAACAGCAACTGCACCTGAACCACTGATTGAACCCCACTCGTGATGGAACTAAATTGCAGGGTGTTATTGGGAAGTGTCTGTGTGATGGTGGAGGGGGTATGAGAAAGAAGTCTTATTCCAAGTCTGGAATTCAGTAGAAAATAACTAAAACCTAAAACTCAAAAGCTAGCAGTATGAGGATGGAGGAAACTGCCAAGAGAGTTGAACGAGTCCACCTCCGGGAAGTGTGAATTGTGACTGAGGAGGGGGGACAGGAGCCTGCTGTTTTTCATTATAAGCCTTATAGAACTATTTGTCTTTTTAAACTATGTCCGTGTATCACTTTTATAAAGACTGAACTTCTGGCTGCTGTGTGGAGAAGAGATTGGACGAGGACAAGAATGGAGCCAGGGAAATCCACTGAGTAGTCCAGGGGAAAGATGATGAGGACCATGGCCAGCGTGGTAGGAATGGAAGGGGAGAGAACTGGGTGCATTTGCAAAGTGTTGGGGACAGAAGCAACGTGACTTCCTGAAGGAGTGAACATAGGGTGAAAAAAATGAGAGGAATCAAATGTAATTTCTCGGCATTTGGCTGGAGCAGCTTGGAGCAGGCAGGTGGGGAGCAGGCAGGTGGGGAACAGAGTGAGACAAGCGAACGCCAAGGGTTCAACATTCAAGGAGGCCCCGGCTCTCAGGGCCATGCGGGGGCAGGTGGACACCCGAGAGTGAGGGCCTCCTGGATTGTGTTTACCTCTCTGAGTCCCAGCCTCGACTCGGCAGGTTCTGGTACTATTTACCGAGATGGGGAAATTAGTGGCAAAAACAAAGGGGTCACGATGGAGGACAGAGAGGGAAAAAAGTTTTATTTTGGACAAGTCATGATTGAGTCATCTATTAGTGATCCACATGGGGTTGTCAAGCAGTACAAGTCTGCAGCTCAGGGGGTGCAGTCGGGTTGGAGAGGGAAATTCGGATGTCTCAGCATAGAGATGATGCTTCAAGTCATGGATCGGCACTGGCTAACCCAGAGAGAGTGGGGGCGAAGAGTACAGGAGGGGCCAGATCGGAGACATTCTGATGTGTAACAACAAGGAGAGGAACCAACAGGGTAGACAGAGAAGGAGCAGCCAGTGAAACCAGGAGAGGCTGGCACTCCAGAAGTCAAGAAGAAAGCCTTTGCAGCGGAGACCGTCCTGAATGCTTCACATCCACAACCCTTTACAGAAATGGGGCTGTGAAGAGAAGCAAAATGCTTTTTGGCCTCCGTCTTGCCAGAGGCCAGCCCCTTGTATCCACCTGGCACTTGGGATAACCCACACTCTCCTCCATCTGTGGTGCTGCCTCGCTGCCAATCCTACTCCCTGTCAACCTCCAGGCTACCCTTTGCCTCTGCAGTCGGCAGCTGTCCCATCCCCAGGAAGGGTGCTAGGCACAGTGGATACAGAGGTGATTTTAAGACAAATGTTGTTATCCAAAGGAGCCCACCCACCCTGTGACACTTCCTGCTCTGGGCCCCTTCAGTTAAAACACCCCACCTACCCGTTTCTGAATTCTGGCCCCAGCCAGGCAAGCCCACTGAGCCTCCATGGGGCGATGAGGGGCCCAAACATTTTCTCTCCCATGAGGTGCAGCCTCATTGGAGCATAGAACCATCCACTCTGGAGAAAGGCATGCCCAAGATGAGCCAGAGGCAAGCTAGTTGGTGATGTCCCCATTCCACTGGATCCTAGTACAGTGCCTGGCACAGAGCGGTGTGTGAATGATGGATGAATGGATGAAGCGCTCACCCTGTGTTAAAATACGAATGATTTTTGGCAACAACAAAACAAAGACACAAGGAATCTTTTCTTGGGAGACACTGAAGGAGGTTGCCCGTGGAGGGGTGAGCAGGGTCGGTCTGTCTGGAGACAAGGTATGGATAAGGGCAGCCCAGAGATCTGCTCCCTGTGGGACTCCCTGAGCCCAGGCTGAGGTCGTGTAACCGTTCCCTACCCCATCTGAGCCTGACGCTCGCTTGTGTGCTTGGGCTCCGTCCTGGAGCTAGCCCAGCACCCCATTCTCCAGAGCCTGTGGCTTTAGCAGCAGTTTGGAGCCACCTCTCAACAATCTCAGCCTGACAGGCAACAGCTGCAAACTCCCAGCAATAGATTGTATTCTTGGCAGGTCATTCCTGGCCTCCAGACCCCATCTCTATGGAAATCTGCCCTGGAAGTAGAGGAGAGGGAGGGCAGCCCCTCCATGCACTCATGGGCAGCCTCGGCCTTTGCTCACTTCCCAACTCCCTTCACTAGGAAGCCAAAGAGGCTAGCAGATGAGAGGCACCCACTTAATGGGTCCCTGGCTCAGCCAAAGGACTGCTCAGCTCTTACCTCAGCCAGCCCTGTAGAACTTTCCAGAGTCAGCTGTCCAGGCACCTGTCTGGGGATCCCAGCCTAGAGCTGCTTTGGGGATCTCTGGACATGGCCAAACAGATAACACAGCTTGCTCATTTTAAAACAAATCTTTCTCAGGGCTGCTGAAGGTGAGTTGGAAAGTGTGCCACCCATGCTGTGCCACACGGTGTCATCTGCCCCTGTCCCCCCATTGCGCACACACCCGGTGCAGGACAGCAAGCCCGTGCAGGCTGCTTTCTGCATCTGGACAACCTGCACAGTCATGCTGCACGCACTGACGTCCCCGTCTGAATGTGGGGACATATGTAAAGCAGGAAACAACCCCCATCCTGCTCTGTGGCCCTGCCTGGCAGCCAACTGGTACTCCACTCCCAGCCCTATCAGCTTTATCTGTGTTGACTTTCCCAATTAGTTGAATAGTTTATTGAGGTTGCCTTATGATTTTATAAAAATGACTGGAAAATGAAAAAAAATCAAGGTGGTAATACTGATAAGAACAAATCTCAAAATCTCAATGCATTGAACGTGAAGGTGGGAATCTGTAGGCATTTCTGGAAGAAGCAAACCTATAGCCTGGAGTTGAGGCTCATTAGACTTAAGCCCATCAGCCGTGTGTGTGTGTGTACATGTGTGTGTGTGCATATGTGTGTATGTGCATGTGTGTATATATGATTGTGAGGGAAAAGAACATAAAGTGCTGGGAAATACACTTTCTAAGGCTGTGTCTAACAGGAATGTCGTAATAATGGGACACTCCTCTCACCCCCTTTCACGTCGTGAGATTCTGTTGTCTGACCTGTCCACACCCCACCTATGTGCACCTTCCCAGGAAGGCACGCCCCCATGGGGGGCTGCCTCTGCTCAGGAGGGCAGTGTATGCCTCGACGTCCCAAACACCCGACAACAAGCTCTGTCCTGCAGTCGAAGCCCAGGCCTCTGCCCAACACTAAACTTTTTTTTTTTTTAATTCTTCCTATGTTAAGCCAAAATCCTACTCCTTCTTCTCATCTCTCCCCGGTACCAGCTTCACCTTACGAAGTCGTCCACAGGAAACCCACTCCCTTTCTCACGGAGTGGCCCTTCAAACACCTGACGACAGCTGTTCTGCTCACACCACCTCTCCTTTCAAAGTGGAGAGTCCTCGTTCTCTCAGTAATCCTCGCGGGAGCTGCTGTCCTCACCAGACCAACCACTTGCCCGCGGGCATGTCCCCTTAAAGGCGGGCTGATGTTTTGCAACGGAGGTCAAGGAACTTGACAATGTTCCTGGCTTTTATTTCCATAATCTGACTTCCAGAGGAAGGAAGGAGATTTCCATCCTAAGGAAATGATCACATATGTAGCCAAATTTTGCTCTTACAGCTCCTCCCTGAAATCTTAGCCTTTATTACAGAAGAATATACAGTAAGGGGAAAGTGGGCAAATAAATTATGTCACATTCACATAACGATGCAGTATTATACAACCATAAAACACAATTTTTTGAGGAATAAGGAAAAAGCAATACACATGGTTGTATGCTCAGTATTACACATATGCACACCCACTTTGCACATTCATACGTCCCTATGCACACAGGTGCACCCACAGACACACACAAAAAACAGGCAGGAATATGATGAAGTGTGAACAGTGGGAATGCATAATTGGTGGCCTTATGGGTGATGATTCTTTTATATTTGGTCTGCATTTCTCAAATATTCTGCAATGACCATATACTACTTCTAATTTGCAACTAGAAGAGTTATTGTTAGAAACAGACTGGCCACAGGACCCCCACAAGGTCTGACCAGCCCAGGGTGCTGGTGGCCTTCCTGTGCTATGCCCTCCCTTCCCTTGTCCAGAAGCCTGACAGGCACGGTTGAGTCCTGTCAACCAACCACCCTGAGGTCTTTTGCAAGAGCTGCCCTTCCCTCCCATCCCCCTGCCGGTGACACCATGGACGTGTTGTTTACCCAGGCAGGGCTCGTCCCAGACAGAGAAGGCACAAGCAGCAGAAGGCAGTGGTGCAAGGGTAGGCCTGCTTAGGGAGGAAATGAAATACCACCCACAGCGACAGGCCTGCGGTTCATCTACTCCTCTTGAGACCAGATTTTGCCAGACTGTTTTCATTCACTAAAGGTGGCCAGTGGGCAGATTCCACCTACATGTAAGTCCCCCTGAGTCTCTAGAAAAGCCCATCCAGGTGGTTGTCTTACTACACAGACCAGGTGGAAGCAATGCCAGGGGGGCAAGGGAGGAGTTCACTGAGGAGGGGAAGAGCCCAGAGGCACTTACTAGCTATGTGACCTCAAGCAAGTTACCTACCCTCTCTGAGCCTCAGCTTCCACCAGTGTAAAATGGAGATAATGCTAGGACTACTGCCCCTGGTTGTTGAGGACTCACTGAGTTTAGTACTTGTAAGCACTTAGAACAGAAACTATCAGCCACCAGTGTTCACAGGTTATGTGTAGCCGACAAGGGAGGAGAATTCCTGACCCTGCGTCGAGCTCTCAGGCCATAGGGCCTACGCCCCTGTTTCTTTCTCCGTCCTTTAATAAGTGTCCTATGCGTGGATGAGCTGCAGAAGTAGATGGGCAGGCGCATCAGCCTCTGCACTTTTCTCGGGAAGGGTCGGGCACCCCTTCTATCCCTGAGGGACTCCATGGGGCCCTCCTGCAGGGCCTCTTGCCCAGGTTCACCATTCCTGCCAGCAGTCCGGCACTCCGTCCCCTGCCAGGATCCACGTCTGTTTGTCTACAAAGGCCAGATGGGCCCCAACCTCCTCCTGTGAGTTGAGTATCTGGTCCAAGGAAGCAGGAAAGGTCACCGCCATGCGTGGGCAGGCCCTCTCTCTTTGTAAACTCATCTCTCAATAAATGATGAGTGTTGCCACCTCTCACTCCAGAAGCCAGAACAATGTATGCTCAAGTCTTTCCAATCAGGGTTGTTTCCACAAGCCTTTGGCTTCTGTGGGGAACATTTGGTTTAAAAGAAAATGGAATTTCCCCTTCAATATTCTTCTTGGGTGACAGGTCTGTGATTGGAATCAGGGCATGAAAAATCATGCCCTGGTGGTTATTTCCATTAGTGGCTTTTGATTTTGCAGGGACATCTGGGGCACAGAGTGCTCAGCCTCTCCCACCTCCCACCTCCCACCCCCCGCAGCTCAAGCAGGTCCTGGCCGGCTGACCCTGGAGCTTCTTGGTATTTCAGAGCCCTGTGCTAGCTGGTCAGGAGCTTGGCTAACTCATCTTTGCAAGAACCTGCTACCGATCCCTCCTCACGTCATTGTCCCACAAGCCCATGCTCGCCACAGTGCGATGGAACACCTGATGTGCACACACCCATGCACGTGCACACACACAGCAAATGCTTGCTTCTCTGTCTGCAATAAGCAGTCACAGGGAAGTACTAATTGTCACATACGACAAGGAAGAAAAAAAAATTGTTCATTTTCTAGGTTGCAGGGTACCAAAACCCAGTGGAGCCCCAGTGAAAGAAATAGAGGTGGGGCCTGGAATCTCAAAAGAGGAATCAAATGAGACCACTCCCAAGAATGCGTCCTTGAAGAAGTTTTCTTGAGAAACAGTGCTGCAGAACTAGCAGGCCGCATCATCGCTGGCTTGTGTGTCTGTCTCCTGTCCTAGCCTGGGAGCCCTGGAGGGCAGCCACACTCTGTGTCCCTCACACCTAGCCCAAGTCCAGGCACAGGCAAGCACTTGGGAAATGTTTGTTGATGACGGAACAAAGGAAGAAACAGGGGAGCAGGGCAACTGGCTTCTGCTCAGAGAGGCTGGGTGCTGTTTTACTTAACTTGGGGCGGGGTTTGGAGAACAACAGTGTGTTTTGCTGAGCAGGATGTAAACTCAGAGGAGCAGGGTCCTCTGCAGCCAGAAGAGGAACTTGGACTGAGGCCTGGGAGGGGAGGATACCAACTACACAGTGATCACAGGCCTGCTCCTGGACCGGGAGGGCCGGCGTGCCGGTGCAGCACAGTGCACAATGCGACTGCACCTGCCTGCCATCACCATGGAGCCCATCCCCACCCCAGCAACATCAGGAATACGAGAGCCCCTGCCCTTCACAGCAAGCGACAGCCATGCTCAGGAGCCAGAGGATTTGCTTCCCAGAGTGGGGGCCAAAGGCCAGCGGACCTGTGGAGAAGGTCAGCATCTTGCCAGGGGGAGGAGCGCCGCTCACATGCCTGCAGCAGGGCTCCCAACATCCCTGCAGGTGCCACTGCCTTCCTCCCAGAGCCCGAGCCCTGCGCACCCGCCTCCAGGATGTGTGGGGATGCTTCTGACCCAGGGCCAGGAGGCTGAGGGCTCTGAACTCACTGCCAGGCCCCCTGGAAATCAGGCCAGTGTCTGTGCTGGTGAGTGAGAGCAGCCGGCAATCAGCCCTCTCCCTGCCGGCTGTTCCCTCAGGTTCTCACAGCTCTTCAGCTGTGAGGCGTCGAAGCGTCTGGTGACTGTGAGCAGAGACCAGCAGCCAATGAATCCAGCCCAGAGATGAAGAATCGTTTCTCTGCAGAGGTTCCTGCCTCCTGGGAATGTCTGAGCCCCAAGTGCAGCTATTAACCAGCCATAAATGAGCCCATTTCTTTCTGCTCCCTGCCATTTTACGTAGAGGATCTTTCCATCCAATAAAGAAAGCAAATAACACCTTGCATTGTTTAAGAATTGTGCTTGGCAACAGAAATCTGAAAAACAGTGACGAACACAATTGCGGTTTTTAACATTTATTTTTTATATGCTTGTTTATTTTTGATTACAGAAGAAACCTGGAAGTAATTAACCCAAGGCTTTTTCGGCAGCTCCGCAGAGCCAGCTCCAGAAGCGCCACCCAGTATTCTTCTGGCCCTCAGTCTCACCACCCTCCAGGTGTGGCCCTGGTCCTCACACTCACAAGCTGACTCTGGAGCGCCAGCCATCCCAGCTGAGTTCCGAGCAGGAAGATGAAAAAGGGCAAAGGGCAAAACATGTGTGTTATGAATCCACTTTGTTTTAAACGACTTTTCCTAGAAGCCACAGCCAACAATTTTCTTGAGCATCTTAACGGCCAGCGCTACATCACATGACCATTCTATCTGCAAGGGAGGCTGAGAAATATTTTTTTTCTGGACACATTGCTGTTCTAACAAAATAGGATTTCTGTTAATAAGGAAGAAGGGGAGAAAGGATAAGCAGTAGGCAACTGGCAGTCTCCACCACGCACCTATGTAACAGCTCTTGTCTCAGCCAGTTCATTGAAGGGGCTAAGAAATGGATTAGAGAGGGGGAGAGGACGAAGACAGAGGGAGAGGAGAAGGGAGAGAAGCAGGGCCTGTAATCAGAGACCAGAGTCGCATGCCCAGGCTAGGTGAATGGAAGTGTTAGTGTGTGTGTGTGTGTGTGTGTGTGTGTGTGTGTGTGTGTGTTAGGGTGGCTGACAGTCACAGCTTGCTGGAGATATCAGACTTTCAGTGTTAAAACTGGGACAGTCCCATGCAACAGGGACAGTTGGTCACCCTAAATGTGTTTACGTGTATGTGTGTGTGAAGGGAGTGTTATCAGACTAGATATTCTAGACCACTGATTCTCAAGGTATTGTCCAAGGACCCCTGAAGGCCCCCAAGGCCCTTTTAGGGGATCTGTGAGGTCAGATCACTTTTCTAATAAGTTAAGGTGTTATTTGCCTATTTCACTCTCTTTTCTCTCACAGGTATACAGAGGAGTTTTCCAGAGATTATATGACATGCGGTATTGCAGCAGATTGGATGCAAAAGCAGATATGAGAACCCAGCTGCCTTCTATTCTGTTAGAGAAAGGAAACAGAGACACCAGACACCAAAGAGATTTTCAGTAAATGTAAAAGAAGGCCACTCTTCTCACTATTTACTTTCGTTTTGAAAACAGTCATTTTCATTAAAAATATGTTATGGTGACATGTAACGATTATTACGGTTATCTTAAAATGAATCAATAAATATTTTTTAATTTATTGGTATTAATTTCTAATATGATAAATATTGATAGCTATAACTTGGCTATCTCTTTTGTGAGGAAGACTAGCTCTGAGCTAACATCTATTGTCAATCCTTCTCTTTTCTGCTGAGGAAGACTGGCCCTGGGCTAACCTCCGTGCCCGTCTTCCTCTCTGTTATATGGGACGCCGCCACAGCACGGCTTGACAAGCGGTGCATCTGTCCACTCCCAGGATCCGAACCTGCGAACCCCGGGGCCACTGAAGCAGAGCGCACGAACTTAACCGCTATGCCACTGGGCAGCCCCTATAACTTGGATTTTAAAAAAGATTTTTGGCATACTCAAGAATTTTTAAGCGTATAAAGGGGTCCTAAGATCAGAAAGTGGGAGAGCCGGATAGACTAACAAGGGTATGAGGCTGGGGAGTGAGACCCTCTTGGAAATTAAAGAACAGGAACAAGAGAAAGGCTGGACCTCGTGGACACAGGTGTCAGAAGGCAGCAGCTCGAGCAGCCTCAGTAGCAGAGTTGAATAAATGTCCCAGCGCAGCGCAGCGCAGCTCGCAATGGGCTCCATGCACAGGTGACTAGGCTGCAAACTAGTCACCACATGCACTGTTCAGTTGTATAGAAATCGAGAGAAGCTTTTAGAAACTTCCACAGCGCCCAATAGAGTAATTTTATGTCTATTGAAACTAACAATACAAAAAGTTGAGCTTGTATTTTGTATGTCTTCTCTCTTTCATTTTATTTTTCTAGCAATTTATTTTTACTGTACTTTAAATAAGTATTTGTGATGCATTGGAAATTTTTATAATATGATCCTTTCATGCCCGAGATGAATCTTAAAGCACAAATACTGGTTATCTAAGCAAAGAGGGGGACAAAGTATTACGTAGAAAATTTTGTGCTTCCAGGGAAAACTATGCCTTGTTGAGAACACAGTTCCTGTTTACCTTATTCTAGCCTGTCATTGAGCTATTTTACAATTTTATAAACTGTAGATAACTAATAGTGATGCAAAATAATTTCTGCCTATCGACATGCAAAACTTCTGTCATGCAGCTGGCTCCCACCCCCACTATGGCAGAGGCCAGTTTTGCCTCCATTTGCTCATTCGTTTCAATATTCCTAATCTAAAATTATGTCTGTTCTTTGGGCTCTCCTTTGAACTTGTCGTAATATCTCACTGGTTCCCTCATTAGTGAGTTAAATAAAATCGTTAATACGTGTTCCTTAAAAAGTAATAGGGTCCTTCACGTTACTCACAAAGCACAGAGTTCCTGCAGCTCTGCCCTCGACCCACCACTGGTGTGCCTCTGGAAGCCACTTCCATGGCACCCTGCTACCTGCTGACGTCCGCCCCCTCTCCTCTGTACAGTGTTTCTACCTCGTGGCTATTCTCTCCCCCTAGGTGAGGCTTCCTCGTTATCTAGTTTGCAGAGTAGAAAAGAAGCCACAAGCGCGAGAGAGACTGAGGGAGAGAGAGAGAGAGCAAGAGATGCAGAATGAGACCAACAGGGGATCGACTAGACGGGGAGAGAGGGGATTTCAGGTGCACTTTCCTATATGGCTGGAGATAATTGGTCATGCCCAACTGTCACTAAACACCTACTTTGTTTTTATGAGCAAAACCACACCTCTGAGAGCTCCTGGCTTAATCCCCAAGGTCTCCATGCCAGAACTCACCCCCAGCCTCGGCTGCTAAGGCCCTGGCAGAAGAAGGCCTTGATCAAGGGGATCTGGATGCTGGGGGAGGGTCCATGAAGCCTGACCTCAGCTGCAGAGGAGGGCAGTGCAGTGACCAGGGACTCTGACACTCGAGGAAGCCAGAATGATGGCCCAGCCACCTGCCGTCCTGAGGGAGTGAAGGGGTGTCTGAGATTCCCGTCTGCCCAGCAACCTTTCTCCCCACTTGGGCTGCTGGCAGAGCAGCACCCTGACTGGCTGCAGTTCCTTGTGATCTTCTTGGTGGGCCTGTCGAGTAAGGTGCCCACCAGGGGTGGCACACAAGTCCACTCAGACTCTGCTGGCAATCCAAATCTTTTTTTAAAATAGTTTCATGGAGGTATAGTTTACATACCATAAAATTCACTTGTTTTAAATACACAATTCAGTAACTTGCAGAAAATGTATGGAGGTATGCAACCATCACCACAATCTAATTTTAGAACATGTCCATCACCTCAAAAAGTAACCTGTGCCCATTTGCGGCTCTCCCTACGCCCAAGGCAACCGCTAATCTACTTCCTGTCTCTACGGAGTTGCCTTTTCTGGACATTTCATACAAATGGAATCATACAATGTATGTGGTTTTGAGTCGCATCCCTTACAGCAGGTATCAGTACTTCACTCCTTTCTGTAGCCAACTTGTATTCCATTGTATGGACATGTCACATTTTGTTTATCCATTCACTGGTTGATGGACTTTCACACTGTTTCCACCTTCTGGCTATCAGTGTTGCTGTGAACATTTGTGTACAAGTTTTCGTGTGGACTTACGTTTTCATTTCTCTTGGGTAAATACATAGCAGCGAAATTTCTGGGTCATATGATAAATTTATGTTTAACTTTTTGTGAAAGTGCCAAGTTGTTTTCCAAAGTAGCTGTACCATTCTGCATTCCCACCAGCAACGTAGGAGGGTTCCAGTTGCTTCACATCCTCACCAACACTTGTTATCATCTGCCTTGTTGATTATAGCCACTTGCGGGCTGGGGATTCGAATCTTGAGCCAAATACACTGCAGGCAGGCACCGCTGTGGTGGACCCGTCCCGAGAGCAGTGCCCTGAGGGAGCTGCCCCTCATCCTGCCGCAGGTCCCGGGCAGCCTGGCTTCCTTGGGGCCTGATTATTCTACTCTCTTTGGGGTCTATGTATTACCCCCGTATCCCTCCAATAAAATGGTCTTCAAAATTTTAAGATAGGTTGAGAGGGGTTCTGTCACTTGCAATAGCACCCATCTGAATTGCACACTTCCCACAGCCTCCATGCCTGACGCCACTTGCAGCCAACGTGCCCAAGGTTTGCCTGTTGGGATGAGCCTGGCAGCCATCATGGCGTCAGGATTCGTCCTTAATGGAGACAAACACTGGGGAAATCCCTTCAGCGGGAGGATGGTGCCATGCCAACCTCTCCAGACGCCTGGGGTGACAGGCTGCACATTCATTCAGGCTGCGGCTACCAACCTGGACCTGCTGCAGCCTCA
Organism: Tapirus indicus; assembly: GCA_031878705.1. Lineage (NCBI taxonomy): Eukaryota > Metazoa > Chordata > Mammalia > Perissodactyla > Tapiridae > Tapirus > Tapirus indicus. Next base: position 17,294,107 of record CM062920.1, read on the forward strand.
GCCAAGTTAAGTTAGAGTTTCTCAGAGAATCCCACAAAGAGGTGAGAAGGGCCAGGGGCCTTGGAGAAATCTGAGGAAGATGGAGGCGCACTTGGCGGGTATCAGACAACGCGTATCCTGGTGCACTATGAGAACTTCTCCCCAGTGCATTTTTCCCGGGTGACCAAAGTTGGTTCAATGAAAGCACAGAGAGCTGTGATGATCTGCAGTGAGCCACCTGACCTCTCTGAGCTGTAGTTTGCAGGACTGTTGTGAGGCTTGGCGATGAAGAGAGCACCAGCCTGGCGCTGGCACGTGGTTGACACTTTGCCCGACTTTGTCATTGTGCCAAAGTCTACTGAAGGGAAGTGAAATAAAATGACCTTGCCCCAATCTTGTGCTTTGGGGGGGGCACTACAGCATGGCCGTTAAGAAAATGAACTTCCATGCTAGATGTTTCTAGTACAAGTCATACTGTGGATGCTGTGTGCAGTCAGGCAGGTTGCCCCATCTTGTTAGACTCAGTTTCTCCATCCCTAAATGGCATCCATGACAGCGCCTCGCTCACTGGCATGCTGTAAGAGACAGTGGTAAAGAGACAGCGAGCTGAGAGCCCTGAGCCCGGCTCCTGGGACCTGAGCCGCATTCTCTAGCATTCGCTGTTTCTGTAGCTGCTGTTACTTGCATTTTTCTGACCTTTCCCTGGGTTGGGAGCTGCCCTCACTGCTGCTAAAGTGGAGCTGCCTCTGGGAAGAGCTGGTGCTATATTGGGGATGGATGGTGGGGGCCAGGATGACATGAAGGGAGGCTCAAGGGCCCAGAGCAGCCCCTGCTGGGCCTCTGGCTGTGGGAGGCGCTGCTGCCCCCAGCTGGAAGGCTCTTGGCCAGCCAGCGTCTCAGCCTGCCAAGGACACCACTGACCCCACCCCAGGTCAGACCGGTGCTCAGTCGCCTGCGCTCTCCAGCCCCTCCCAGCCCAGGACAACAGGTGTGTGTGCTCAGTAACTCGAGCCTGCCTTCTGAGGGCCCGAGAAATTGAGAGAGGACAGACAACTCTTTCTTCAGACAACCACAAGGCCAATAAACAAGTTTTCAGGGAGACCACGGCCAGCTCAAAATCCTGCAGGGCCGCCTGTCAGTTTGGGGTTGTCCCGGGCCTTCGCTTTTCATAATAACAGCAGCAGCAGCAGCAGCAACCAGCACCACTTGCTGAACACCCAGTGGGTACCGGGCACCGCCTCCAGTTCTTTCCATGCTCTTGCCCATTCCTGCCTCCCTACAGCCCTGTGAGGGGAGCGATGGATAAGAGCAGAGGTAGCGGAGTCAGACAGCCCGGGGCTGGAACCCCGGCTCTGCCACCAGCTGACTGTCTGACCTTAAGCAAGTCAGTTACCCTCTTGGAGCCTCAGTTTTCTCGTCTGTAAAATACAGATGACAATACCTACTTCATAGGGTTTTGGGGAATCAGATCAGGTAATACAGGGAACATCGGTGACCCAGAGCCTGGCACAGAGTAAGCATCAATGTATAGCAACCAAATATATTGTCAGAGCAGTGTCCCCGCGTTAAGTGTGAGGACATTGAAGCCCATTTGGCCGGAACCTGAAGCGGTCTGACGGGCTCACGCTGTCATCCACTGTGCACACGACAGTGCCTCCTGGTCGTTTCCCCAAGCCCTCGTAACTCCGCTGGTGGACAGACTAGAGGGAGTAAACCCCGGCTTCCAGCCAGGAGGAGGTGGAAAGCACCAGAGAAGACTGTGTGCAGTCAGGCATGTTGCCCCACCTCAGGCGGCGGCATCATCTACGGCTTCTTATTACCCAAACTCTTCTGCCCCCAAATCCAGAACATTCTTCAGAAAAGGCTAAAGATGGATACCCAGAGGTGAGGATCCCAAGTTACCTTGTTCCAAACACAGACTCTAATCAATACACAGAGAGACACAGACCACACGTCTATGCTCAGACTCTGGGACAAAAGGACAAAGGACAAAAGTGGATGACAATCTTCATACAAGGGGTGTGATGGCATCCCCAGAGAGAGTCCTCAGAGTGTCTGTGTGTGTGTGCACGCACACGGATGCTGTGGGTCAAACATGGCCCATCCAAAGCTCTGTAAGGGTCCCAGTGACCACAGTTCCCCAAGCAAAGTCATAATTATTCTGATCATTGCTTCATCTCAACATAGTTTAAATCGGTACAAATGCATTTAGAAGATATTTGGCGTGAGGTTATATATTTTCTCCATACAAACGATTTTATACGTGATGTTTAGTTAAAAGCTTAAATCCATGAAGGTCTGTTTAAACCACAACATGTCAGCAATACTATGTCTTTCAATAAGAAAATATTTATATGAGAACACATTAAACATTTACAGCCCAATCAGACATGATATAATAGCTACCAGCATCCAATCCTTCTTCCTTCCTCCACTCAAGTCACACGACCCCAAGACCCCTGGACCAGCCCTAGCTCCAGTGAGGGTCCTGATTAGTGGGCCAGCATGCTAAACACATCTCCTGCCAGTGTTGTGCTCAGGAATCGAATCAGCACCCGGCATCCCTCTGGCGACTGGCACTGGTCCAGGGAGGGATGTGAGCCTTAAGTTGGTCCGGTTGGACTGAAGGAACATTCTTTCATCCTGCGGGTGGAACAGAGGTTTCCTTACTTGCTTGCCGGGCATGCACACAGAGCATGCTGTCCCGGTTGCTGCTAGCAGCCATCTTGCCAGCACAGGGGAGGGTGCTGAGAACAAAGGTCCGCCAGAGGAGCACTGAGCCAGAGATCCCGGGAAGCCAAGCCCCGGCCTCACTGCGTGGCCCAGAGCTGCCCCGCCTCTGGATTTTCTGTTCTGCAGGATGGTAAATTCCTTTGTTGAATTAGAGGGAGTTTTCTATCATTTGCAGCAGAAAAGCATCCTTGTGCTGGCAGGAGGTATGTCTAGAGATGAATGGAAAGGGGGGGGCTGTCTTGAGATAACGAGGCAAAAGTTGAAGTAGATAGTGGAAGAAGGCCAGGGATTAATGAAGGAGTCTGTGCTTAAGCAATACAGGCATTTCCCCACAGGGAATTATTTGACCACAGAGTCACAGGAAAAAGATGAAACGGACCAAGCCCCCAAGGGAGAAGAAAGGTTAAAGTGGAGAGAGGTTTCTCCCGTAGCTGGAACCGTACAATCAGCCAGAACAGTGTAGTCCCCTATTATTCAGGGAAGAAGAAGAGTGGGAACAGGGGAGAGACAGTGAGCCCATGTGGGAGGGTACACTGAGGGGACATGCAGACAGCTGCCCATGGTCACAAGCCAGTTTGTGAGCTCCTGTTCCCAGGATGTGGCACACTTCTAGGGTCTCTGAGCAACTTTGAACCTAAAGCCTTTGTAGACAGCTTGTGTCATCTGCCAGGGCCTGATATGCTGAGAGAGCTCTTTTTAGTTTTCTTGCAATCCAAAAGAAGGTGTTCTTCACTATTCTCAAGGCCTCAGTTGACACTACATTTCCTTCCAAGGCAAAAGGCAAACGAGAATGAAAAATGTCTTAGAGCAATTTGCTCTCATGAACCTTGTCATGCACATCTGTAGTTTTTCCCCCTTGCATCCGTTTCTCCTGGGTCTGTTAACAGGACCCCCTTTGGCCCTGAGGCCGTGGATTTGCAGTGGGTTTGACCCCACCCCAGATCCAAGGGTGAGCATGTGGTTCTGGTCTAGCCAATGAGAGCACTGCATCTCCCCACTGACAGTCATTCAAGTGTGGGCAGGTGACCCCACCCAGGCAATCTAAGTGAATGAGATGGAACTGGTAGTGGTGGGAAGTGGGGAAAGGGGTTCTTTATCTGCTAAGCCTGTAAAGATGTAAGCCATCTTGAAAGTGCTGGGACCACCTTGGTGGCTTGTGAGAAGAACCTGCCTAAAAATGAGGCAAACATGGAAAGAGGAAAACAGAGTGAGAGAGAGAGTGAGTCCCATGTCTGAGCCCGTGTCATGGACTACTCACTTACAAGAGCAAATGACATATTCTCTACTTTTGCTTAATCATTCAAGTTGGTTTTTCTATCACTTGTAACTGATGAAGTTTGGATTGATAACAAGTCTCAACCTTAAAAAAGAATGCTTTTCCTTCTCTCTTATTATTTAGTTCTTGGTCTTATATAAAAGACCTAAGTTATTCCTTGGGTACATCAAATTCTGGCTGTCTGACCTTCAACAAGGCATAGCCATGTGTCCTCATCAGTAAAATTAGGGCATTGGACGCGATCTCCCAGCTCCTTTCCAGCTCTGAAATTGTATCCTTCTATGAATAGTCTCTTAGCAACCTCCACACTCAGAATTAGATATACAACTATTTTCTTCAAGAGCGTGGATTCAAAACATTAAAATAAAACTTTAAAAAGTTTAATCAAATGTCGGATGATGAAAACCATGCAAGGCCCGTTTGCTTGAGCAAAGCATTGAAGCACAATCGTGGTGCAGATATGTCATCTGGTGCCTGGAAACTTCCATTCCCCCGTCCCCTTCTGATGAGCAATGCCAGGGTATAGCTGTAGCCAGTCTATGTCATCAGCCTTTTAATCCACAAACTTTCACAGGAAGAAAGCATAACAGTTTAACAATCTTCAGAAAGGTTTACAAGCAGAACTGCAGTTGCTTTGACCATAGAATCTAGGGTCCCTTTAGTGACTCTCTGTCACCCTAGATGCCAAGTCCAACGCCTGCCCACAAGCTCCCATCCCTTCTCCCACTCTCGCCTACTTGAGCATCCTAGGTGCATCATTTAATCTCCCTGTGCCTCAGTTTTCTCATCTGTTAAGACAGTAATAATCATAGTCCCTTCCTCCAAGTGTTGCTGTGAGTACTGAAAGAGCGGGGGCCTCAGAACAGCGCCCGGCATGCAGTAAACACGGTAGAAACATTAGCTCCCGTCTTCATCGCCATCAGGGCGGATCCATCCGCAATGCCGGATGGAGGGTTGCTTGGATGGGTGGATGAACAAACGGGTTGAAGCATGAAGTACTCAAATATATTTCACATCCTGTAGGTTATCAGTAAATATTTATCGGTGATGCTGTTCTAGAGATATCAAAGTAGCCATTCGGAAGGGACGAATCACACAGCCCACTCCCTCCCTGCCCTTCCGCTCACCCCCGGAGTCCTCAACAAATCCCTGCCTTTTGGAGCTTTTGCTGTTGGCTCACAGGGCCCCGGATGTCTAGTTAACGATGATTTGCAACTCTTAGTATAAATTTGCTCTTCTTGAGATCTAATATGAACTGCTCCCAATACAATTGCAGACTCATTTCTCAATTATGTCTGTTTTAGCTAAAAGATACCCAGAGTGACCAGCTGACCCCAGAATTCAGTTCCCTGGGGCGCTCAAAAGTAACAGGATTTGGGAACCAATTCTCCTAACCTGCCCTTAAGTGAAACCAATTGATGACTCAGAAAGACCATTTACTGAGTGTAATAGGAGACAGATTAGACCCGAGCCCTAGTGTCTGCATCGCTCAGAAAACTCCCTCCCAGAAGACTCACCCTTCGAGCACCCTACAGGCTGGGCTGCTTGCTGGCTGCAAAACTAGAACCAAGGGGGCAAGTAGATCAGAAGGCATACATCCTCCAAGTAGCTTTCAGAGTAAAATGAGAGCAGCCAAGGGGTCCAGCAGGGCTGGGTTGCTACTCTAGCAAGATTTGTTTGTTAGCTGGGTGACTCTGGGCTGATTTCTAACTTCTCTGAGCCTCGGTTTCTCCAAATGTGAAATGGAGCCACGATACTCACCCCACCAAGTAGCTGAGAGAACTGACTGAAACTGTACATGTAGAACGCCCGCCACGTCAACAAATGGTATACCTCCACTACACCTCCTCTTGGGAAATACTTCTGTGCCCGGAGCCAGCACCAGCCCCTGGATCCACTCTCTCCCCCACGGTGATGGATAAACCTCAAACAGTTTTCACGCTGATCCCCTTTTCCCAGATTCCATCTCCTGCTATAACTTCATGGCAGTCTTCCCACTGAAAAACACTCAAGCAGGTTCCAGTTCAACATTCACCGTTTTGCACCCCAAATTAGGGCTTCTTAACATTCTAAGGGTCTGACATATTTGAGAATCTAATGAAAGCTATGGCCCTCATCCCCGCAGAAATGACCACACATTTGAGTGCAATTTCCACAGGCTCGTAGACTCCGTGAAGCCTCTCTGTGGGCCTTCTAGGGCCACACGTACCCCGAGACTGATATCCCTGCCTTAATTGACCTTCAGCAGCTTCTGGTCTTCTCGTCCGTGCTTGGCCAGTGCTCCTGCTGGCCACGTGTTCACAAGTCATCCCCTAAGGTGCAGGCTAACAGTCCTTTGCTTCACAGATTACACAGTGCCACAGAACAAAGTGACATGTTCTCACTCCAACAGCCACAGAAGGCTATTTCCGCCCCTCCTCAGCTCCCTTTTCGTGGCCTCAAAAGACGTGCTTTCCCAGCTCTCTCTTCAGAATTGGAGTGTCCCTCGCTCATAGGAACTGGGCCTGCAGAGGGTCCACGTCTCCACCCCTCCCCCCAGCTCTCACCATCTTTGAACCTCGTCCCACTGTGAGGCCCGGCCCTGCGTGTTCCCAGGCTCCTGTCCCAAGTGCCACCTGTCCTGTGGCTTCACTAACAAGTGCCGCTGTCCTGCAAAGCTCCTCTGGGCTCAGCCGCCAAGGCAGGAGGGAAGAATTAAGCTACCGGAGTTGAAAGATATCAGGCTTCAGAAGCGAGCTCTAAACAGACTTGAATAGCAGAAAGTTTCAAAGGCACTCGCTGAAGTCCTTGTAAAAGTCCTGCCACCTCTCTGTAAGCTGGCAGTTCCAGCCTCTCCTGGATCTCTTTGAGCAATCTCCTCGTCGAGCCACCAGCTCCCATCCTGCAAAGGAACCAAAGGGCCTTTTGTATCTAAGCCTTCCAGTAGAAAGAGACTGGTGGGGAGCTGCGGACCCTCCCAACCTGAAACAGGAATGTCTCCTCGCGTCACTAAGCCAGAAATTTCCCACTCTCTCCCATCAGGGAATGATGGCATTTTTGAGGTTAAAGGGAACTTAGTCAAATGTCTCAACATGCTCATCTCACAGATGAAGAAGCCGAGGATGGGTGAAGTCTATTTGTTTTCCCAGACCCCCTCGGGGAGTGAGTGGCCAAGCTGGACACATGCATGGTTGTCCAGAATTCTTGCCTCATCAGTATGCTGTCCAGTGCACAGCCTCCTCAAAGGGTGACTTACCAAGCATTACGGAGCCCATTCCTCAACAGCCAGTGTCCTGGGAAACTTAACAGTGTTGACAAGACTGGGCCTATTGAGAAACTAAACATAAACAAGTGGTCACAGAACTAAACAGAATTTTAAAGTATATGTGTGTATTAGTCTGCTCAGGCTGCCGTAACAAAACACCACAGACTGGGGGCTTAAACAACAGATATTAATTTTCCCCCCATTCTGGAAGCTGGAAGTCTGAGATCAAGGAGTCAGCAGGGTTGGTTTCTCCTGAGGCCTCTCTCCTTGGCTCACAGATGGCCACCTTTCCGCTGTGTCCTCACGTGGCCTTTCCTCTGTACGTGCATCCCGTGGTGTCTCTTCCTCTTCATGTAAGGACACCAGTCCCATTGGATTAGGGCTCACCATAATGACGTGATTTTGCCCTACCTACCTCTTTAAAGCCCCTACCTCCAAACACGGTGACATTCTGGGGTATTAGCAGTTAGGACTTCAATATATCCTGAACAGCACTCACCAACCATGAGGCTTCCCGCTGTATTCTTGTTTTACCAAGGTCGTTACATTTTCTCTCTTAAGATTGTACATATTGTTATGGGCTGAATTGTGTCCCTCAAATTCATAAATTGGAGTCCTAATCCCCCAGGGACAGGCCCCTGGCCTGTGCTGAGACACCAGGTGCAGGGCTTCCTCTGTCACCTGCCAGGTGAACGGCATTCTCCTGTGGGCCAGCTTGTGACCAGGTAGTGTTTAGAAGCTTCCATTGAGCAAGGAACCAGTGCAAGCTTAGAGCCAGCAAGTCCTCACCAGCCATGGGGTCTCAGGCAAGTTACCCTGTGTTGCTGACATTCAGTTGTCTCTTCAATAAAATGGGGCTAACCTGCCCTGAACACGTCACAGGGAAGTGGGGAAGATCAAATGAGATAAAGCAAATAAGCAGCAGAATTATATGAGCTATAATTACAGCAAACAAGTGAAAGTTATAAAAACTCATGCCTATTTTTCTTTTTGAGTAAACTGTCATATCCTTCACAAAAAGGTGATATTTCCAAAGGCATGGCTGTCAATGGTGGTGATTCTTAACTGCCCGTGTCTGACGGGCCCATGTGTCACCAGCTCTCTTTGGGAGGATACAAGGCAACTGTTGCTGAGACCTGATGGCTCTGGGGTGCTGTGCTTTGTTCTGATGAATGGTGCATGTAAAGGGTTTGTTCGCTGCTGGGCCAGGGACCCACGGGTGGCTGAGCAGGCTCGTGCGGAGGTGGAAGTGGGGCCTGAGCTGGGTCCCAAACAGTGTGAAGGAGGCGGCCGGGCACTGGCATTGCAAATGGGGGGATGCAGGGCAGAAGTCAGCAATGGACGTGGACAGAGCTGCAGAAGCAGCACAGTGTGGTGGGTACAGCCAAGCCCCTTTAACTGGGCTGGAATCCAGCCACCCAGCCTTGGGCAAGTTACTCATTGTGCCTCAGTAGCCTCATCTGTAAAATGGGGACAATTGTGGTGCCCACCTCATAAGGCTGTGGTGGGTTTAAATAACTTAAAATATGAAGAGGTCTTGGAGTGGCACCTGGCACATAGTGAGTGGCCAGGAGGCATTAGCCATTGTGGTTCACCCTGTTCTTGCATTAAACATTGATTGAGCAGCTGGTATGTGTCATGCGCTATGCTAGACCCGAGGAACACAGATCCTTGCCCTCCAGGAACACGCAGCATGCGTAGATGTGAAAACTGTTTAAGGGATGTTATAAATAGTCTCAAGGAGAAAAGCCCAACAAGTTGTGGAAACCAGGAGGAGCACATGACCTGGCCCGGTGGGGGTGGAGGGAGGGCAGACGTGGGTTAGGTTGTCCAGAAAAGCATCCCCAAGGTGTCACCTGGCCCAATCTCAAAGAGTAGGAATGTGCTGGGAGGGGGCAAGATGGGGAGGGTACCACGTGCAGAGAAACTTGGTGGTCCCTGTGTTGGAGCAATTCTGGGTTGGAAGAGCTAAAGCATAAGCAGAGGTGACAAGAAACGTATCTGAGAAGCAGGCGGGATCCAGTGCCTGGTGGCCCAGGTGCCCTGTGAAGGGCTTAGACTGGATCCCATTTGGGTTTGAGGAGAGAATGGCATCCTCAGATTGGTGTTTTAAACATGAGTGCAGCAAGAGGTAGAACTGGAGGGGAGAACACCAGAGGCAAAGTGACCTGACTGGCCTGGGGGCAATAGTGATGGGGATACAGAGAGAGCAAGGACACCAGGAACGCCTAGGATGGGGCACGGCATGACGTGACTGGGTGACTACACGAAGAGAAGGAGAGGGAGGAGGCAACATTGCCAGCATGAGTAAGGGGGTCCATGGGGGCACTTCCAAAAGAGAAGGGGGACAGAGGAGGACAAGTCTGAAGAGCAGGCAGGCGGTCCAGTTGTGAGGAACCAAGCTCTGAGTCCTGAGCATGGAGGGGGCAGCCCAAGGAGAGATTGCAGAGGACCAGAGCAGAGACCCAGCCCAAAGTCAGGGGAGCCACAAGTGTGCAGGAATGAGCAGACAAAGCAGGGGCCACCAGGAAGCTGAGGAGACAGATCGGAGGGCCACCCAGAGAGCTCAGAGCCCTCCCAGAGGGAGCCAGGACCAGGACCATGATGGCCAGGACATGCCCATGGTTTGACCACAGGAGGGCAGTAGAGTGCCCATGGAGTGTGGGGTGGGGAGCCTGATGCAAAGGGTTAAGAGGGAAAAGGATGACAAGGAAACAGAATAGCAAGTGTGGACCACTCTTTGAGAGATTTTCGTGACATAAGGGAGAGAAAAGGGTGTGAAGTGGAGTCAGGGGAGATTTACTTTTTAAATGGAAGAAGCGTGAACCAGGAGCCAATAGGGGCAGAGGTGGAGAAACGGGAAGAAAAAGTACCACCTGAGGGGCCCAGCCTGCAGGAGGTCAGAGGGCATGTGTGCCAGCCCGGGCTCCTTTGGGGGTAAGTGACAGAAAACCTGATCCACCCCGACCTAAGGAAGAAGGAGAGAATGTGCTGGCTCACCTCACTGAAACATTCCAGCGTAGTCTACTTCTGGCACAACCGGATGTAGGGGCTCAGGCCACATCCCAGGATCCGGTTTCTCTCCCTCCATCTCCCGAAACTGAGTCCTCACTCTCCACCCCATCCTCAGGCAGGCTCACCTTCTTTTATTCTACTTTTAAAAAATGTAGACATAATTCACACATTGTAAAACTCACCCTTTCAAAGTGTATCATTACACTTGACAATTATTTAGCTATATTCAAAGGTTTTGCAACTATCACCACCATCTAATTCCAGAACATTTCTGTCACCCTCTACCAAAAACGTGCACCCATGAGCAGTCACTCCCCATTTCTCCCTACCCCAGCCCCTGCCAACCACTAATCTATTCCCTTTCTCTATGTATTTACCCATGCTGGTCATTGCATATAAATAAAATCATAAAATATGTGAACTTTATGTCTGACTTCTTTCACTTATCATAACTTTTTCACCCATGTTGTAACTTGTATAAGTACTCCATTCCTTTTTATGACTAAATAATATTCCATTGTATGGATATACCACAGCTTGTTCATCTATTCATCAGTTGATGGACGTTTGAGTTGTTCTCACTTTTTGACTATTATGAACAGTGCTGCTACGAACATCTGTGTATAAGTTTTAGTGTGAACATATGTTTTCAATTCTCTTGGGTATATACCTAGGAGTAGAATTGCTGGGTCATATGGTAACTCTATGTTTAACTTTTTGAGGAACTGCCAAACTGTTTTCTAAAGTGGCTGCACCATTTTAAATTCCCACCAGCAATGTATGAGAGTTCCAATTTCTCCACATCCTCGTCAACACTTATTATTATCTATCTTTTTTATTATAGTCATCCTAGTGGGTGTAAAGTGGTATCTCACTGTGGTTTTGGTTTGCAATTCCCTAATGACAAATGATGCTGATCTTTTCACATGCTTATTGATCATTGTGCATCTTCTTCAGAGAAATGTATATTCAAATCCTTTGCACATTATTTAACTGGGTTGTCTTAGATATAAGTCCCGTATGAGATATATGATTTGAAAATATTTTCTCCCATTCTATGAGTTGTCTTTTCACTTTCTTGATAGTGTCCTTGGCAACACAAACGTTTTTAACTTTGAGGAAATCCGATTTATCTATTTTTCTTTGACTGCTTATGCTTCAGGTGTCGCATCTAAGAAACTAAGACTCTAAGAGAACGCAAAGTCATGAACATTTACACCTATGTTTTCGTCTAACAGTTTTACAGTTTTAGCTCTTACATTTAGATCTATGACACATTTTGAGTTAATTTTCATTTATGGTGTGAGGCAGATATCCAACTTCATTCTTTTGCATGTAGATATCCAGTTGTCCCTGCTCAATTTGTTGAAAAGGTTATTCTTTCCCCATTTAATTATCTTGACACACTCATCAAAAAACAATTGACCATAGATGTATGGATTTATTTCTGGACTTTTAATTCTATTCCATTGATCTATATGTCTATTCTTATGCCAGACTATACAGTATTCGTGAAGGCAGCTTTGTAGTAAGTTTTGAAATTGGAAGGTATGAGCTCTCCAACTTTCTTTCTTTTCAAGATTGTTTTGGCTTTTCTGAGTTGAATTTCCATTTGAATTTTAGACTTCACCTGTCAATTTCTTCAAAAAAGGCAGGGAGAATTTTGACAAGAATTATGTTGAATCTATAAATCAGTTTGGGGAGTATCACCACCTTAATATTAAATCTTTCAATATATGAAGGCAGGATGTCTTTCTATTTATTTAGGGCTTCTTTAATTTCTTTCAGTGTTGTTTTATAGTCTTCAGTGTCAAGACTTTCACTTATTTAAATTAAATTCATGAGTATTTTATGCATTTTTATGCTATTGTGAGTGAATTGTCTTCTTGATTTTATTTTGGAATGTTCGCTGTTTGTGTATAGAAATGCAATTGATTTTTGCATTTTGATCTTGTAACCTACTACCTTGCTAAACTCATTTATTAGCTCTAGTAGTTTTTTGGTGTAAGATTGTATAGGATTTCTAATATGTAGAAATTCTGTAGGATTTTCCATATGCAAGATCATGTTATCTGCAAATAGAAATAGTTTTACTTCTTCCTATCCAATCTGGATGCCTTTTCTTCTTTTTCTTGTCCAATTTTCCTGGAAAGAACCTCCAGGACAATGTTGAGTAGAAGCAGCTAGAGCAGATATCCTGTCTTATTCCAGATCTTACGGGGAAAGCATTCAGTCTTTTACCATTCAGTTGGTGCTAGCTGTGGGTGTTTCGTAGATGTCCTTTGTCAGGTTGAGGAAGTTCCCTTACACTCCTATCTTGTTGAGTATTTTTAACATGAAACAGTACTGAGTTTCATCAAAGACTTTTTTGAATCAAGATCATCATGTGATTTTTGTCCTTTCTTCTTTTACTGGTTGCTTTTCTTATGTGAACCAACCTTGCATTCCTGGGATAAATTCCACTTGGTCGTGGTGTGTAATCCTTTTAATATGTTGTTGGATTTGGTTTGCTTGTATTTTGTTGAATACAGACTTGCCTCTTGACACCACAAGATGACTGTCTGCAGCTTGAGGTTTGTGTCCTGTGGAAAAGAGAGAGCATCTCACCCCAACAGTTTAACAAAAGTCAGGGCTTGGCTCTTATTAACCCAAAATAGGTGATGAGCCAACCATGGACAAATCACCATGGCCAAGGGGATATGTTTTGCCAACTGGCCTGAGTCTGAGAACAAGATTAATCTCAGAAGAACCTGGGATCAGAATGAGGGAGAGTGGGTCCCCAAAAGGAGCACTGGGCCTCTGGTTTACTGTTATCACAATGGTTGTTGGATGATAGGCAGAGTTATGGGCTGAATTGTGTCCCCCTCAAATTCATATGTTAAAGTTCTTACCTCCAGCATCTCAGAATGTGACTGTATTTTGAGATAAGGCCTTTAAAGAGGTGGTTAAGTTAAATTGAGACAATAGGATGGGCCCTAATCCAATCTGACAGGTATCTTTATGAGAAAAGGAAATTGGACACACAGAGAAACACCAGGGATGTGGGTGCATAGAGGGAAGGCCATTTGAGGACACAGCAAGAAGGTGGCCATCTGCAAGCCAAGAGTAGAAGTCTCAGAGGAAACCAACCGTGAGAAAATAAACTCTGTTGTTTAAGCCACCCCCTCTGTGGTACTTCATTATAGCAGCCCTAGAAAAATAATACAGGCAGCAAAAATAATAGATGCCCACCACAGGATGGGATCAAGAATGTGGGTGGAGAGGTTGGTCCATAACAGGAAGAAAGTGGTGTGCCTATGGATAAGTCTGCAGGTGGCGGGCAGGTGAAGTAGGAGATGAGGTCATCTACTGGGAGGTAGGCAGAAAAGAGATTAAATAAAGGGCTTAGAAGAAGAGGGATGTTATATCAAGTCATAAATATTCCTGGGTCTAAGCTAGCAATGTTTTCTTGTTAGATATCATCAGACTTGAATGCAGAAGTAACAATGGTCACAATAACAGTTAATATTTGCAGGCTGCTTACTAAGTGCCAGGGTCTGTACTAAGCATTTTATATGTGAAATCTCATTTATTCCTCAGAATAACCCATATAGGCAGATGCTGCTATTATTACTTATTTTTCAAAGCAAGAAAACTTAGAGAGGTGACACAGTGGCAGTGCCTCGGTGAAAATACAGATTCAATCTGACTCCAGTACCCAGTGATTTCATTAGTGCACTGTTTTTTAGACAGAGGGGGTTTAGTGGTCCCTAAAGAGGCAAGAATATCACTTTCAAAAGTTGTTAAAACACTCCACCCTACATACTTGTTTAATTATAGCTCGACTTGACAGCCTGTCTGTCACTGGAGGCTCCCAAGGGACACCTCTGGCCAGCCCAGGTCATAACGCTCACCGTGCATGACTCCATGCTCCCCACCTGCATCCACACACAGCCTCCCTCAGCTCACAGTGCCCCGTTTCACAGATGAAGAAACAACGACTCAAAGAGATGAGGACGTCCTCACCACTTATGATGTCCACACAGGTCTTGAGAGCCAGGGCAAGGGTTCAATCCTTTTATCTGATTTCTGGGGCATCCAGGATAATGCCCCAAACCCCCTGTGCAGGAAGAGTTGGTTCCCGGCAGTCACTCGTGCAGCCTCTGTTTAGACACTTCCACAAATGCAGGACTCCAGGTTTTCTTTTTCCTTTTCACATCTATTATTTTCATCATGAAATATTTTAAACACTCAGAAAAGCACAGCTGGTAATATAACAAATGCCCATGTGCCCACCACTGGGAGTGAACAAAGGTTAACATTTTTTCTACATTTGCTTCAGATCTTTTCTTTTTAAAGAAAGTCAACCATTATGGATGTATTGATGATCTACAGGAACCCCTTTCCAATTCCCTCTCTGTGCAGAGGAATCACTGTCTTCAAGTAGTGGCACATTTTATTTATTTTTTAAGCTTTTGCCACACATGTATGTATCTGTAGATAATATATAATATTGTTTTTCATGTTTTAAAACTATATCTGTGACATCATGCTTGAATATCCTTCTCACCCTAGTTTACTCATTCAGTTTTGTGTTGTAAATGTTTATCCATACAGTTCCATGTGGATCTAGTTCATCCGTGGTAACTTCCGGATAGAATTCCAGCGTGGAAGATACCAGGATTATACAACCATCCCTACCATGGACACTTCCCAGTTTGTAAGTTTTACAGCTCTGCTGTAATAAACAGTCTTGTACATGATCTGAGCTGGGTCATGGGGCTTCCACATTTCAACTTCATTAGATGTTGCCAAATTGCTCTCTAAATTTATTGTAACAGTTTGTATTCCCACCAGTCAGCGATGAGCAGTCCATTTCCCCACAGCAGAGCATGGCGTTGCAGACTTCGGTCCTCTCTCATGTGAAAGGTGGGAGCTCACTGCTGTTCTCAGCAGCACCGTCTCTTTTCCATGGCTGACTCTTTAGGGAACTTCCTTACAATGATGAAACTCTGCCTCATTTTCCCCATTGATCCTCACTCTGTTCTCTTCATACTGTAGGCTTCGCACGTTGTGGCCATCTGAGATCCTCCGGAGCACTTCCCCAGCTACTCCTATCAAATCAGAAACCCCATGGTTAGCAACCGATTTTTACCCAAATGTAAATTTTGTATGCAGGGGGGCTGTGTGTGGTTTTGGGAGGAGTGTGTTCATATTGGAGGCAAACAACTTGCAAAACTATCTGTGAAAATAGCTCAGAGAGACTCAAAAATCATATTTGATTTGGATTATCTAGTTGGAAATAACCTTTTCTTGTGCTCAGAAATTATTTGCCAGTCCCCAAATTCCATCTTTTTAACATGCACTGGCTCTTAAGATCTTTGATCCAATTTCTCAGGCATTTTAGTGCTCCAGAAACCAGAGAATAATGACTGAAGAGCTTTATGATGACTGAAATCACCATCAGCCTCATCAATAAGTAACAGGAACTGAGTCACAGTTAGTCTGGGGCAGCAGTGGCATCATGCGAAATTTGTAAGGATCCACACCACACCGGAGCTGATCAATGAGATCAGATAGCAGCTATCAACAGCCAGGTGCAGCCAGACCATGCAAACCAGCTGAGAGCAAGCTGGGCCCCAGAGCCCCTGGTCATCACCACACTGCCAGACCCTTGCCTTATGTGGGCCACAGGAGGCAGGGCTGGAGGAGTGGGTGGACGGGGAAGCCAGGACATCACCCCAACAGTGTCTGACCAGAACCCCAAGCACTGGCTTACAAAGAGGAAGGGAAGGGCTGCTGCTCTGAATCCATGCTCTGTGCTCCTCTGACTGTACCAGTCGGTCTCCCTTTCACTACCTGCTACTTTGAAGGTTGAGGCTCTCTGAGATGTAGGACAAATTTTTGGTGGTGAGGGTGAGAGTGAAGTCGTGGAGGTGGTAGAGACAGTGATGGTGGTGGAGGTGGTGGAGGTAGAGATGAGGTGGAGGTGGTGATAGAGGGGGATGTGGAGGTGGTGGAGGTAGAGATGAGGTGGAGGTGGTGATAGAGGGGGATGTGGAGGTGGTGAAGGTAGAGACGGAGGTGGTGATAGAGGGGGATCTGGAGGTGGTGGAGGTAGAGATGAGGTGGAGGTGTTGGCCTCTTGATAGAAATGTGGCAGTAAGATGTGCTTTATTACAAAGGAACGAGTCCAGGGAAAAAGTACAGAAGGCATTCACCTGTGTGGAAACCTACAAGGTGTGAGTGGCATTCTACCTGAAGAGCCACTGAGTTCAGGTAAAAGAAGAAACAGAAATGATTTCGTGATGAGAGTGAACTGCACACCACTCAGACAGAAAGCGATTCAGATGTAGAAGGCCCGAGTTGTTAAAAGTGGCTCTGGAATGTGTTCTTGGCTTGTCTTGATGGTCAAGAAGGCAATGAATTCATAATGCCACCTTCTAGTTCTGTTCCCTGCTCTGGGCAGGTCCAGCTCTGAGAGACCAAGGGTTGCCTGGCAGCTCCCCCCCTGGCCAGGTCACACCTGGACAACCCTTCTCAATCTTTGACTTCATCCTCATGCCGAGATGGACAGCTGGGCAGACAGGGAGGCCCATGGTCGTGGGTTTCATGGCCTCCTCCCTCCCCTGACCTGGCCAGGGTGGCACAAGAAGCAGTGGATCAGAGTGCTCCAGGAGTCTGCAAAGTGGAGACTTAGATTCACATGTTTTTACAGGCCCTAAACTCTTCCTTCCAGGGTAGCTTCACAGTGCGGCCCCGGGCCCACTGGAGCCCCACACTTCCAGTTCCTGGCACTTCCATCAGGAGGGGGTGGGCACAGGCCTGTTGTCTGACAGCGGCGGCTCCCTGCAAGTCCTTCCTCAGCGGCTGGAGCATGAAGCATGCCAGCCATCACATTTGGAGCCAGGGAGCCCCCTCCCAGGATGTGTCACTAGGCAGCTATGTCCACGAAGCAGAACCATGGGTGTTCCACTGGGTTTTTCTTATTGTCAAGTTGTAAAATAATAAACTATGCATATATTAGTCTGTCCCCCCCAGTGCCTGCTAATTGGTCTTTGAACCTGGTTCCCAACACAGGGCTCCTAAAACCCCTGTAATTTCCTGGGTGATAGGAGGGTAGGTGTTCTAATGAGGTGACTCTTGGTGGGCTCCTGGATGGGGGCTGGTCACCAGAAAGACCAAGCCATGATTAGAAGCTCAGAACTTTCAGCCCTACCCAGCCTCCAGCAGAATGGGGAGAGGAGCTGGAAAATGAATTAATAATCAATCACAGCTTTGTGATGAAGCCTCCGTAAAAATCCCAAAATCACAGGGTTTGGAAATCTTCCCGGTTAATGAACATATCTATGTGCCGGGAGGGTGGTGCACCCCAACTCCACGGAAATAGAAGCTCCTGTGCTCAGGACCCTTCCAGACCTCACCTTATGTATCTTTCCATCTGGTCGTTCATCTGTATCCTTTATCAAATCCTTTGTAATAAATCGGCACTATTAAGTAAACTGTTTTCTGGGTTCTGTGAGCCACTCTAGCAAAGTATCGAACCCAATGAGGGGTCATGGGAACCTCCGATTTGTAGCCAAGTTGGACATAACTTGTGGGTGACTTGGGGACCTACGACTTTTGACTGGTGTCTGAAGTCAGGAGCAGTCTTGTGGGACCAAGCCCTTGACCTAGAGGGTCTACTCTAGCTTCAGACAGTTGGTGTCAGAATTGCTTGGTGTGCAGAAGTGTTGCGGGTGTGGGAGTAGTGTCAGAGTGAAGAAACACAGTGAGCTGTTCCTAGACACGAGTCTACCTATTTCTAAAGACAATGTGAACTTGACCATACTGATGTATATTTTGTTGTCTAATTTACTCCACATCATCTTACCCACCAAGAAGAAGTGCCCTCCTGCACAGAGCCAGTGTAGGAGTCTCAGCAGATCTGCTTGGCTTTCTCTGTGCCCTGGGCCTCAGCTGCCTGCTCAGAGGAGAGCCCAGTCCCCGGTACCTTCGTTTCATCTCCTAACACTGCCAGCCATTTCTGCCTTCCAGGGGGTGAGAGCCAGGCTTGACACAGCCTCCCTCACACCCACCTCCCTCAGCTCCAACAACCAGTCAGGGTGTCCACAGCTGCCCAGGATGAGCCAGGTAACAACCCAGAAGGGCAGGGAAATTAGTGCCTCATAGGGTGAACTTTCACCAGTGAGGGTAAGAGACGAGAAGGAGCAGATGGATAAATTCCTCACTCTTTCAACCACACACACATACTGTTTCAAGAAAAGACGTACCATGAATTTTTTCTGGAAACAGCCTATGTGCCTGAAGAAACAGGATCTGCTTCTTGAGACTGTGGCCAACTCAGTAACATGCCCTCCGGAATTCACCTTCCCCTCTGACTCTCTCACTCTTGCTGCCTTGGGATTGCACCCCTGCCCTTCCTCTCAGAATGTGTTAGCATGTGAATTTGCCTCAGGCTCTGTTTTCTAAAGTGCCAGGAAAGACAGCTTCCTAAAATCATCTCCCTCACTTCCAGTGCTTTAGGAAAAAATTCAGTTGGAAGATTACTGCCTAGGTCTGGGCAAGAGATATTAAGACTGAACTGGGGAAGAAACATTACAATAGAAAAAGAAGGTGGTGAATGAGAGGACTACTGTGAGGCTGGCATTGACAGGCCTTGGACACTGATTGGATGGGAGCCAGGGAAGGAACCAAGAAGGCTGGGTTTAGGACCTCAGACTGAGAGGCACTAAAGGCACTAAGAGAAATAGAGGAGAAGTTGGAAGTCAGCATGGGCTTTAGGGAAGACAGACCTGGATTCAGGTCCAGGCTCTGCCATTTACTAGCCATGTGACCTGGGGCATATTACTTGCCATCTCTGGGCCTCATTTCTTCACCCCTAAGGTGGAGTCAATGATGATCCCTACCCTATTTAAGAGGATGAAGTGAAATAATATTCAGCACAGAGAGTGGGCCATAGCAGGAGCTTGATAAATGAACATGTGGCATTATCTTTGTTGCCTTGGCCCAGTCGATGGGTTTCCTCAGCAGCAAAGAGTGGCTAGGACTGAATCATGACCTCTAAGGTGCCTCCCAGTCTGCCTGTCCAGGGGTAGACAGAGGACCCCCAACTCTTCTTGGGGATCACAGGCTGATGAAACGAAGTAGGAAGCCCCCAGGTCTATGGAGGGCCCTCAGAGCCCTCCCAGCCCTGGCCCCTACCCACCAGGCCCCCGCAGTGTGGGGAGAGGAGAAAGGGAGAGAGGGGGACACACTCCTGGTTCTTCCTGGTGCAGCTTCTCTGACTGTGGTTAGCACAACTCCACAATAGAATCTCCGGGGAGCCTGCTGGAAACGCAGACTCCCAGCCTCCCCTTGACCAGCAAGTCAGACTCTGAACTTGAATGTTTCCCCTAGTGATTCTGCTCCTGCTAACATCTGAGAACATGGCCAAGGCACCGGACCCAGGGGACCAGGGTCAAGTATAACTTCTTCCCTCTGAATGTGCTGAGACTGAAAGGGTCTTGATTGATGAGGATTCTTCTTCCACCAGGAGCCTGAGCAGAAGCATCTCTGTCTGTCTGTCCCCACTCCGACTTGCACTCCCTCTTTATCTCCCTCCAGAAATCTCTCTGCCTCTCTCTCTGACCGCCTCTGTCTCCCTCCATCTCTGTCTGCCCGGCTCTCTGATTCTGTTTTTCTCAAGTGTCTCCCCGTCTCCGTCCTTCTCTCTCTCTCTCCTCGGTGTGTGGATGTCTGTGTGTCTCCATCTCTCTCTCTGTCCCTTGATTTCTCTCTGCTTCTCTGTTCCTGTTGTTCTCTCTTTCTGTTTCTCTTTGTCTCTCTCTGATGGTCTGTCCTTCTCTCTCTCCCTATGTCTCTGTCTCTTTCTCTTTCTCTCTCTCTCTGTCCCTCTACTTCTCTCATTCTGTGTCTCTTTTTCTCGGATTGTCTTTCCTCTCCCTATATCTCTTTCTGCCTTTCTGTGGTTCTTTCTTCCTCTCTCTGTCCCTATGTCCCTATGTCTCTCAGTGTCTCCCTCTGTCTCTGTCTCTCTCTGTCCCTATATCTCTCAGTGTCTCCCTCTGTCTCTGTCTCTCTCTGTCCCTATGTCTCTCAGTGTCTCCCTCTGTCTCTGTCTCTCTCTGTCCCTATGTCTCTCAGTGTCTCCCTCTGTCTCTGTCTCTACATCTCTCAGTGTCTCCCTCTGCCTCTGTTTCTCTCTGTCTCTCTCTGTCCCTATGTCCTTATGTCTCTCCGGTTCTCTCTCTGTCTCTTTCTGTCCCCTGTTTCTCTCTCTGTTTCTCTCCCTGTCTTTTCCCTCCCCGGAGGCTTCCAGGCTGGTGGCCCAGAACAGATGGTTGTCAGGCCTTGGCCAGAGGCCCATGTCATCACAGAGGCTCCTCCCTCAGTAGAGGCTTTTTAGCGACCACCTGGGGAGTGCAAACTGTTCTGCCACACACAGGTCACTGTCACCACTGTGATCCAGGGCCTGGCCCAGCCCTGGGCCCAGCCTGTCTTGAGTAACCCTGTAAGAGGCCAAGCTCCCTGCTTTGCTTGCGCAATAGCTGCTCCGGGGGCCAGAGGCCTGGCCTCAGAGGAACTTGGTGGGGGGAAGCCTTGCACTCAGGAGGCTTTACCCAGGTCCAGGGGCAGCAAGGGGGGTAGAGATCTCCCATGGACACAGGCCAGCCCCGGCCTCTCTCACTGAGAGGCACAGTCAAGGCCTTCACCCCGGCCCCTCCTCTACCAGGAGACAAGGGAGATGCAGCCAGGTTGGTGGGAGTGCCCTAACGCCCCTACCCGATTGTTCCAAGACCTGTGGGGGTGCAGAAGTGCTCTGTGGGCTGACCTGCCCACCTCAGTCTGCAGAGAGCATCAGCATCTGTGAGAAGCCAGGGCACCCTATGCCCCTGTTGCCTGTCCCGTGCCCCCGCCGTTCTCCTGCCTCTTCCCTGGAGCAGACCCCAAGGCAACCTGAGGACAACTCTGCACTGGGTGGGGAAAGAGACCCTCACTTACCGAGTGCCAGGTGGGGGCAGCTGCTGGATTCAGAGCGGCCGTGTCAGGCAGGAATCAACGCACCCAATGTTCGGATGAGGAAACCAAGGCCCAGAGAAGTGATGTGACTCCTCCAAGGTCCCACAGCACCAGTGGGCGTCCCAAAGTGGCCTGTTACATGCAAACACACATGCACGTGCACACACAGAGAATTGTTCTGAAGGAATTTCTGTCATGTCCAGGAAGCAGGCTGCTCTAGGGAAACTCAGAGGAATGGCACAGTCCCAGCAGCAGAGCTCATGCACACACACGCCGCAGTGCACACACCACCACCCTGACGGTCCTGAGATCGCACAATGTGGGGCACATATGGGCTGTTTCTGCCCTTGCTCCTCCCATCTAATGTTCAGAGACGCCCTGAGAATGAGGCAAGCAGCTGTGATTACACGTCTATGGTTGTGTCCCTGGTTCAGAGATGAGCCTGGCACTGCCCATGAGCAGTCACTCCTGCATGCTGGCCGTGGACTGAGGCCACTCTCTGCATCACCTCATTTTGCCTTATCCCCTGGGTAGTGGGCATGATTGCTGCTGGTTACAGAGGAGGAGAGTTGTCTGGCAATGCTGGGACTTCAACTCTCTGGTCCCCAGGTGGCCTTTTTAGGATGAAAATAAAAACACCCAGACCCAGGGAAGCAAAAGGGGAGACCAAGCCCAGGGAGGTAGGAGAGGCTCTGCCAGACTAAATGGGCCGGTGGGTGTCCAGACGCCGGAGGGGACCAGAGCCGTCCCTGCTGCGGTTCCAGATGCTCCGAGGGAAGGCCTGAGTCCTGTGCTTTTCAGCTTCCAGAAGGCCCCCTGCAGTGCAGCAGCCCAGAGGCAGCTGAGCCTGGGAGCTTTCCCAGCCCTACCCTTCCCTGTCCCCAGCCCCCTCCCTCCCTCCTGGCTGGAGGGAGGGCACGATGGCAGGATGCAGTGAGAGAAGGCCTGCTCATGTTTCCCCCTCTCTTCCTGGCAGGGATTACATGGTGAGCAAGGAGGACAGCTGAGCTGGCAGGTGGGTAGCCTGGCCATGCGGAGGGGAAAGCTGGGGAGGGAGGACGGCTGAGGTAAATCTCCTCACACATGCCTCCCTCCCAGCCGCTCTGGGGCCCTGCGTGCCCGGGCTGAGCCACCGAACCCAGTCCCAATGCCTGAGCACCTGCTCTCCTGTTCCCCAAGACTTTGCTCTCCAGGGTAGGCAAAGCCAAGCCAAAGAGTTTTCTCAACAGACAGAGAGACTGACTTCAGAGAATAGAAGACCCATAAGTCTGTAGGAAGCAGCAGGACTCAAGTGAATGAGAGCTATGTAATTCTAGAATCTCTAATTAACACTGCCACCCTCACCCAGCCTCCACTGTTCCCCCCACTCCACAGTTCTGCTGCTGTTAGAAGGCATCTGTCTGGGAAGTTGCATGGCTATTTCACCCCAACCAAGCCCTTCACCCCAAGTTGTCACTGGAGCCCTTGTTGCATGGGCCACCTACCTACCCATTTGGGAATACTCTAGCCTTGGAACAGAGGTTGTCAATCGATCATCCTCAGAGATTCATCAGAATGGTCAGGGAATAGTTTGGTGGCGCCAAACAATGAGAACTGGATGTGGATCCAGAAAGTGCCAGGAAGAATGTGCCAGTGGAAAACTGCACATCCTGGGTACCAGAGTGGCCTGGGGCTGGGGCTCATGGGGCCCTGGCTGAAGCCCTAACAGATGGGAGGTGAAGCTGAGCTCTCATCCCTGGGGCTCTCCTGAGTCTTCACAAGCCCCCCACCCCCAGGAGGAGATCTTGGACGAGAAAAGTACAGCAAAGCTGGACATTGAACTGGCTGCATGAATGCCTGCAAATCTGGCCTGAGGCTGCTTAATGCACCCTGGCAGAGACAGTCCAGGGCCAGGAATCTTCCAGAAGGACCCTGGATGTGGTGCAGTTACCAAAGGATGCTCCAATTCCATGTCCAACAGACATGACCTAGCATCAAATTCCAACAGCTGTGCTTGCCCCCACAACCTCCTTCTCACTAGACACCATAGGAGTCAACAGACTGTGGTTTCTATCCACACACACCTTTAGGCAAGCAGTCCAGAAGTTAACTGTCAAATAGCATGCTTTTCAATTGTCCTGGGCCTGTTTGCTTCAAGCTCTCATTCCAATGTTCTGTGTTAGCAAGAATATTCAACCTAACCCTGCTCTTCCTGTTTTATTCATGTTGATTAGGTGCCCCCTCTGAGCTGCAGTTCCTCATCTCTGAAATGCAGGTAACTATCTCAAAAGGTTGTTGGGATGATTAAGTAAGACTATTGAAAGCACCTAGCACAGGGTGCAGCAGGGGATGGGTACCCAATACTTATTTTTTTCCTGCTTCTCACCTTCCCTCCTTCCTTCTTTCCTTCCTTCCTTCCTTCATTCTTTCTTTTCCTTCCTTCCTTTCTTTTCTTTCTTCCATTCTTTCTTTCCTTCTTTCTGTTGTTATCTTCCCCAAAAGCAGAATCTATATATCTTAGCTGACTCTCCTTCACCCCTCCCTTCTCCATCAGCCATATTCTTTCTGTTGCTCCTCTCAAGACCCTCTTCAATCCCACTGTTTCCTTCATAAGTGGATCTGCACACCATTTTCTAGGTCCACTAGTAGAGAGAGAGACTCATTCGTCTCTGAGTCCCCACAACACCAGACACAAGGCCTGGAACACAGTGTCTGGTTTCAGATGTAATGAAGGAATTGGTAATCTTACAGGGATGGGGAGTGAATGGATGAATAAATGAATGAGTGGATGGATAGAACATGTTAGATGGAAGGGATAGATGGATGGGGCTAGCAGACAGATTGAAGAGTGATGTCCAGGTAGAGATGGAGAGATGGGTGAACAAATGGATAAGTGAGATGGATGAGTGAGAATGTAGATGGATGAGTGGATAGATGGAGTAGATAGATGGATATAAAAGAGCGTGAGGGGTGGATTGGTAGATGGATAAACAGATGGACAGAGGCACATGCCATGGTTGGCTTTGGACTGGGGCAGGGAGGTGCAAGGAATTCACTTCTGTGCTTTCATCCCGAATCAATGTTTTTACTCTGTGTCCCACTGCTCTCAAAACATAGAGATGTAGCAGGAGAGGAAGGGTGTGGTTGACAGCAGCAGGGGCCAGGTGTTACCTTCATTCTAGCTTTGCCAAGCCCTCATTTAGTAAGCCCGTCACAATGCTCCGAGTCACAGAACTGGGGAAAGGGCTAAGAGCACACTTGCCCTTCATGGCCATCCCCCCAAGTCTCACCCTCAGAAGATGCTACACAGAAGGGGAACAGACTGTACTAGCAGAGCTTGGACTGTCCTCACGCTTGACATCAAAAGCTGGAAACCTGCCAATTTCACTTCCCAGTCTGCCTCTCCCACAGGGCGAGCTTGCACACTGGACATGCCAAGGTTCAGTTGGGAGTCGCTTCTGTGTTGACCTCACTAAGTCAAGAGCTCTTGAGAGCAGCAACTGTGGTGTCCTCACTGCCTCGCTCTAGTGGTAGAGTTCCTGACACAGAGCTGGCGCAGAAAAAATGTCTGTGGGTCAAATAACATGGATAATGAGTCTTAGATACAACTGCCTATCATTTGGAGAAACGTGGAATGTATTGGAAACCAACGATAGAACTTGATCCAGGACACTAAGTTTGAATTCCAGCTCCACCACTTCTCAAGCGTGGGGCCTTGCATAAGTGCCTGCACCTCTCTAAACCTCCATTTCCTCATCTGTGAAATCAGAATAGTAGTTGATAACACTCAGCTCTCTCCTGAGGCCACAAGGATCACATTGGGAATTGACTTCCAATCTAGTCCTTCTGAGGAGTCTCGATAGCCAAGCCCCAGAGCTGAACATCCCTCCCGCCCAACCTCCTCACCCAGAGGGCAGAGCAGGACCTTCCCCGTGGGGAGGGGACTGAAGACCGCGGGAGGTGAAGATGCTCCACTTTCACATTTCTATAACTGGGGCTGTGCATAATCATCCTGACCTCAATCTTTCTCTGTGAATTATGGAAGGAGAGCTCTCTGAAAAGGAGGCATGTGCAAAAGTTCCACCAGGCTCCCTGCCCTCCCCTCATTTCATCCTCCCAGACTTAATAAGGACCACGGCTTATTAGCTGTTCCCGTCCAGCTCGCCTTGTCTTGTGCCTGCACACGTGAGACTAAAAATACCTGTGACTCCTGTTAGAGGCTCTGCCCCAGGGACAGACAAGGCTGGAGTCCACACTGAAGCTAAAAACTGGCTCCCCTGCACCCCCTGGAATCCAGGCCACTGAGCCTGTCCTGCTTGGCGCAGATGGGCACCAACCTCCTCCCAACAGTCCCCGGGGTCTACAATAATGATCAAAAGGCTGTGCCAACTTCACTTGTGTTTTCATTCAGACACCCCAAAGCCATTTTCTGTGGCCCTCCCACCACCTCATTAGACAACCTCACACCACCTAGAAGAGAGCTCTCTCCTAGGGAACATGTGTCACCCGGAGCACTGGCCTGGACCCTGCGGGTAGCCAGCCCAAATCTCAGCCTGCTCCTGGAAAACACATCTGCGCCCTTTTCACTGAAACATGCAGAATGGCCAGTGCCTCAGGCTTGGTGCCAGCACGGGCCCATCCAGAAGCCAGTGTGGACACACTGGGAAAACTGTGTGGATGGATTTCTTGATCCTTTGTTTCTTTGTCAATAAAATGGGCCTAAGGGCATCAGCCCCATTTTGCACTATTGCAAGGACTACATGAGTTTATGGAAGTAAAAATGCAGAATTCTGTACAGAAATAGGTGACTTGCCACAGAACGAACTCTGAAGCATGACGTAGGTATGAGGAGTCCTTGTTTCCATCACAGAGAGAGGCGGCTCGAGGAATATGCAGGGGCATTTCAATAGCTCGGCAATAAACACTTGGCGAACCCGAAGAGGTAATCTCTTCATGGGCTTTCGTGTGCTACTGGATACCTCTCTTGGCATGGCCCGAGATATTTTGGAAGTGGTGGTGAGAGACAAATTGATTTTCATCATCTGCATCCACAGGAAAAGGCCAAGAATGCCACAGAGTATAGAGACTCCAAAATTCGAACTACTCGGAGTTGGGAATGTAGTGCTTCCCACATCTGCACATCATTATATGCAAGAAGACAGGGTTGTAATAAGCCATGGACAGAAAAATAGGGAAAGTCAATGAAGGTGCCATGGACAGAAATACTGAAGCGGAATGGCTGACGGGCTGATCCGGGAGAGGCATACCAGAAAGGTTGAGAATGGAAATTGTGTTTAACAGAAGGAGCCATGACTTACGGCTCCTGACTGGGACCGGGGTGGAGGTGACTGCATGGGACTGAGCACCGCGGTCAGAACCGAGCTCTCCCCAAATTCATCTCCAGATGGTTCTGTCAGCTGCAGAGGAAGGTGCCTTCCGAGCTGCTTGTCCTCATTTAACCTCCTTCTCCTCCATTCCCTGAAGGTCTGAGAGAAAAACGCAGAAGAACAAAGGCTAGATCTCTGGAAGGCCGTTATCCCTCCAGGTGAGCAGAAGTCTTGACTGGCTGGGAGCACTCATTCTGTCCAATTTGATTCAAACTCTCATTGAGCACCTTCTGTATGCAACACACAGAGGAGGCACGGTGGATGTGGGGAGGAGGGGGATTCGGGAATGCGGAAGACCATGACCTGGCCCTCAAGAGCTGAACAGGGTCTGAAGTACGGCAATGACTTCACCATTGACTTTGCTGAGATAGAAGGATCTGGGGTAGACTGGGAGAGTATTCTTTTTTCAAACAAATATTTAAATGTGTGTGCCATTCCAGTAGGAAAAAGGAACTAAGGATATGAACCCCCCAAAAAAATCACACACACACACACACAGAAATTTATGTTAAAACTATTGTTCAATCTCAGTGGTAATAAAAAATGAAAATTAGGAAGCTTTACCAAGTGTCGATTATATAATGGCAAAGGTTTAGGTAATGAACGTATACAATGCTCTTGATGGTATACGAGGCGGGGGCTGGACATACACAGCTAGTGAGGTTGTAAATAGGCCCAATCTTTCTGGAAAGTAATTTGACTATATATATCTCAAGCCTTAAAATAGTCATAACCTTTGACTCAGTAATTCCACTTCCAGGGATCTATTCTAAGGAAATAACCAGATACGTGGTCAAGGTAGAAGCACACAGATATTTATCATTACATTATTTATAAAAGTAGAAAATGCAAAACAAATGAAAAGTCCAACAAAAAGAAAACAGAAAAATGGATTACAGCACATCGATATAATAAGCGATAAGGCAGCCTTTTAAATTGGGTTTTGGAGAGTTTTTAGTAAACTATTCAGTACGTGTTGAGTGGAAAAAAAACTCATGATACCAAACTGTATATGGTGTGATCTCAATCTTATTTTTTAAATATATATGTGTGTGTATACACACACATTTGTTATATATATTGTAGCAATAATGGAAAGAAATGCTAAATAACAGAATGTTTAAAAGTGGTTATCTCTAGATGACGGGATTTGGGTGGTTTTATTTTCTTCTTTATATAGCCTTTGCATTTTGTAGATTTTCAATAATAAGCGTGAGTTTGGCAGGGTAGCTTGTTTCACCAACGGCCTATGGAGCCCCATGGCCCCGCTCACCCGGAGTGGTCACCTGTGTCTAAGGACTGAATTGGGGTCTGCTCTCCAGGTTGGGTGAAGGCCCTGTGTCTCACTCTCACTCTGAGCCCAGCTCCCCAACTCATCCAGGCACGCCACCCTACACTCCCAGATGCTCCTTTTCTCACATAGCACAAGAGTGGTGTCTGACTACTCCTTGCCTAGCACCCTCTCCAGAAGGCTGGTCTCTGGTGGCAGTGGTTCTGACCACGCCCACGGTAACCACTCGTTGGTCTCCAGTTCCCACTAATAATGACTGGCATTGCTGTTCAGGTGGGCAGCAGGAAGAGGTGACAGCAATAACAAAGACTCAGAAGCAGAAGTGAGCCAAGGCTGGTCAAGATGCCACGAGAAGCCTCCACCAGCTGTGGAAAAGCTTCTGGGAAAGGCGTCTGGCTCCTCTGTCATGGTTTGCCCAACTCAGGGGAAGCGAGGGAGTTAAGAGACAGGGCCCGGGTCTGTTGCTCCTGACCACGTGGCCCCACTCTCTGTGTGCCCCTTCCCTGCTGCACTAATGGAGGAAAACAAGTCATGTCTACAGATTGCCCACTGCAGAGAAGACAGAAACTTGCCTCTTGGGATCTCAAGAGAGGTGAAAGAGTTATGGCTGGTGGTCCCTGAGGAATGACTATTACTGAGGAAATACAATAACATGAGTCAGAACACACCCCTCTCTGGCGAGGGTCTCGATTGCCAGGAGCAAGCCTCCCCCTGTGGCCCATGCCCCATCACCAACACAGCAAAGTCAGCTCAGGGCTCAGAACCATTCAGACAACTGACGAATCCCACCTTCAGGCAAAGGGATGAAGCAGTGTGGGTGACAGCTGGACGTGTCTGAGCATTACCTGTGGTGGAGGATAAAGGCAACAACACAGCCATTTTGACTGCTCTTTGTCTTTTGGTGAACTGAAATTTCCAACTCATTGTGATTAAAATAAAGTTCTGCCCAAGAATGGAGATATCCCCCTGTTCATCAGATCCTAAGACAAGGACGTAGAATTAGTTAGGTCAGAATAGAGGTCCTTGAATCCCATGTTGTTCAACATGGTGGTAGGAGGGAGGGGCTAGTATTCTGAGCAAAGTCTAAAAGCAGAAAGAACAGATGTGTTTGGGAAACCGTGGGCATGGCCGTGGCTGCAGCATGTGTGGGTTGGCAGGGAAGAGAAAGAGATGGGTCTGTAGAAGGAGGCTGGACCCAGGGTGTGAATCATAGGCTGAGGGTCTGTTCTTTGTCTCCTTGGTTGTGGGATCAACTGGAGGGGGGTTTTGAGCACAAGGACCCTCTGAATGATATCTCATAGCCTCAGTCTTCTCTCCTGCTCCCCCTCTCCTGTCTGGATACATCCAAATGCCCTCAGCCACATCACCTTCCCACCTTCCCATGGTGTCTCCAGCACAGCCCAAAATAAGTAGTGGGAATGAAGGGACAAGTCAACAGAGGCCAGGGATGGGAGGAGGAGAGGAGTGAGGAAAGCGTCTCATCTTTCTGCCCCTGCTCCTGGCAGGGAGCAGCTCTGCAGGCCTCAAGAAGCCAACTGCTGGACTGAGGGCCACGAGTGGAAGCCTCTGGGGAATGGGTCCAGGTTCTGGGCAGCATTGGGATCCAGGAGCAGCAGCATCTCCCAGAGCAGTCAAGACGACTTGCCTCCTATTTCATGGGTTTGCTCCAAAGCAGTGTTCTCACTACAGTTTTGTCCCCCAGGGAACATATGTCAAAGCCTGGAGACATTCTAGGTTACCACAACTGGGAAGGGGGAGCCACTGGCATCTAGTAGGTAGGCCCCAGGGATGCTGCTAAGTATCCTACAAGGCACAGGACATCTCCCTACAATGAAGAATTCTCTGGCCCACATGTCCATAGTGCCATGGATGAGAAGCCCTGCTCCAAAGGATCTGTTTTCAGACATCCTGGAGAGGCAGGAGGCCCCCAGACTGTCTTCCTGCCCCTCTGGCTGGCACGCCCCCAGTCATCACCTTCTCCTCCAGAGGCAGTTCAGGGAGGGGGGTCCCATGGTGAGCGAGTTCCTCTCCAGCAGGGGAGTAAGGGTAGGGGGATGGGAACACAGATGTCAGGTAAGGGGGCTTCACCTACCCCGCCCTCCCCACTCAGCCCCATTCAGGAGTGAGAGGTGCTGCACAGGAGCTTCTGTTGGGATCTGCACCCCCAAAGGAAGTAGGCCCCACTGTCCCAGGTCAAGTGAGGGAACACTGGCACCAGAGAGCCTTCTGGGCAATCTCCAAGACCCCAGGAGCTTCAAATAATCCATAGTTCTTACGTCTCCAGCCATCTAGAGAGCAGCAAGGCTTAGCCAGCCCCCTAGCCCTGTGTGTGTGCGTTTGTGCGTGTGTGTGTGTATGCACACACATGCAGACAGGACAGGAAAGGCCAGGACTCACTACATGAGGAAACCTGCCTTGGGAGTCACCCACCCCCGCCGGCGCTGAGGCTCCGCTCTCTAGGGACTCCAGGTCAACACCGTCGGAAGCCAGTGGCCTCTCCTTTCATCAGATGCCCAGTGGGCAAGGGGGCAGTGGTGACACAACGAGACGGTGGCCTTTACAGGTGACCAAACTGTGAGCCACAGTCAGAGGGGGAAATTCTTCAGAGTCGGAGGGAGCAGCTGTGTGACCCCCAGCTCCATCACTGACCTGTCACTTCACCTGTCCCTTTCCTCACCCTTCAAATGAGGTAAGAATGACAGCTACCATTTGGAGACCACTTACTATGTGCCAGGCACCTCATGCACACGTCATTCTCACAACAGCCCTGTGAGAATTCATATAATGCCCATGAGAAGGGTGAGAAAATGGAGGGGAAATGGCATGTCCAAGGTCACAAGCGCATCAAGTGGCACAGCTGGGACTAGAACCCGGGCATGTGCCATAGTCTGCCTCCAAGGGGAAGGCGGGAGTGCTCAGGGGCCATGCTGCAAGGTGAGGTCACTACACTCCACAGCGAGGAGGGTCCCAGAGCAACGGCCTCCATGTGCACCGTATTTATTAATGGTGGAAACTCAAGTTAGGGGACTGGCCCCAGCCAGGTGGACCCACTGTGCCAAGAGCTACCAGGCAGATGCCTCTATAAACACTCCTGAGATCTAGAGCCAAAGGTCCTGCTGCTGCTGCTGCTAAAAATAGATGGGCTCTCAGGTCCAGCTCCCTGATCGCAGCAAGCAGGCTGCTCCCTGCACCCAGCCTCCTCCTCTCTCCCTCCCCCCTTCCCCATCCGGCAAGAGCCAGGCTTCTAGAAAGAACAGAGATGTTAAGACTTTCACTTCAGGCCAGAGAGGACTGTTAGGTTGACGCCTAGTGACAAGTTCCAGGTTCTGGGGGGGCCATAATGGGGTGGGGAGGTCTTGACCCCAACACCCCACCTATGTCCCTCTTACAGAGGGAGCTGTCGACCTCCAAAACCCACCTGGGGAAGGAGCGGGGACAAGGCCAAAACCTGGCCAATTTCTCCATCCCTTGCAATTCAGTCTGGAGTCCCTTGCTGCTTTTCCTTTTCCTGAACTGCCTCTCACTGTTGACAGCGCTGTGTGATTTCTGTATTCGCCGTGGCTTTTGCGGAACTTCTGCTCCGGGCCCTCTCGGGAACCGCCGGAGATCGCAGGGATGAGGCAGCGCCCTGCGGGCCAGCCAAGAGCAGCCTGGAGCCCGGGAGCGCTTCAAGCCCCCGGGGCAGGAGGCCGGGGACGCGGGAAGGGAGGCCCTGGAGCTGCGGCCTCTGCCGGCTGCGGCCTGGGTGCAGGTCGGGGCTCAGCCGGGGATTTCCTTTCAAAGGTGACTTAGAGCCGCTTCTCTAGGGTAGCGCCCTCCCGGGCGGGCCCTAATGGCGTGTTTGGCAGAGTCAGCGAAACGCGGCGCCCAGCGGCTCGGCGGCGGGGGAGCGCCCTCTCCCGCGCCCTCGCCGTCTCCCGCGCCGGGCAGCGGCGCGCACGGGGCCATTTGCAGCGCAGGCAGCCTCACGAGCGGCCGCGGCGCGCCGGCCCGGAGCGAGGCGGCACCATGGAGCTGAAGAAGGACAGCAACGCCGTGTCCATTGACATGCTGCTGATCGTGCACTCGGAGAAGCGGCGCGCCGCGCAGGGCGCGCACTCGGACCGGCAGGCGGACCCGGGCGCGCTGCTCCAGCGCAGAGGAGGTAAAGAGCGCCCGACCTGGGCTCCCGGACCCCCGGGCACCTCGGCCTCCTCGCCCCAGGGCCTGCCCGCCGGGGGGCGCCCCGCGCGCCTCCGAACGAGGCCAGCAAGACCGATCCTCTCCCCATGGCTGCCTGCGCCTCCGCTCCGTGGCTCTGGCGTCCCGTGGCAACGTGCAGCCCCGTGATCGCCCCGGGTTGACTCCCCGTACAGGCCTGTGGGTGCTTCCGTGACCCCGGGGAGCCAGTTTTCTTCCAGACTTTCTGAAAGGTGCAGATCAGGGTTCAAGATGCCCTAGAGGAAGGGGGCCAGAACCTCAGGACTGAGTCTCGGTAGCCAAGTCCTTCTCCCCACATGGCACAGTGCAGGGCACAGGGGACCCAGGGAAATCTGTGTGCTGAGTCAGACTTGGAGATGGGGAGCTCCTTTGGTGTCCTTGCACAACTCATGGCCTTAGTTTCCCCTTTCTTGACCCCTCTCCCAGCCTCCTCCAGGAGAAGGCATAAAAGGTGTAAAAGGCACCCAAGCTTGGGCAGGGTTCAGCTTGAAATCTGCTCTCCCCGCCTGCTCTTATCTGTTAATTTTACTTGTCCTGCGGACTGTCTGGGGAAGGGTAAAATAAAGTGACTATTTATGGAGCTATTGTGGAAAGCGGGACCCAGGCCTCTGTACTCTCCAGAGGAGAGGGCACATGAAGAGAGCACAGATGGATGATATAGAGGTTAAATAAGCCCCTCGAACTTCTGGGAACCTCCTGGGTCTATGAAGAAGCTTTGAGGAGCCCAGGCCCAGTTTGGTGTGCGGGTGTGCCAGGCTGACTGTGCACCAGTTCTTTGGGAGTGATGCTTGAGAGCTCACGCAGGAAAATGACTTCTGCCCCCCGCCTCCCCTCCAGCTCCAGAGTCTGCTCCAGGTTTTTCTGTCCCCAAAGCCCCTGTGCACATTGAATATCTACCTTCTCCCTGCCCCGCTGAAGCGATGGTGCCGTGGATGGCTTTGCACCCCCAGCCCCTCTGCAGCCACAAAGGCTGGAGCTGCTGCATAGCACCTGGTGAGCTCTTGGGGAGGCAGGCAGGGGAAAGAAACAGGTTCTGGAGAGCTGAGAATGTTGACAAGTACTCCAGTCTCGGGAGGGATTTGGGGGCCAGGAGTTTGGATGTGTTGGTTCTTTAGTTCTCGGAACTGCTCCTGGAAGAAGGGAAAATGGCCTGCCCTGGGTATTTTAGTGAGGAGACTGACAGAGGCCATTGGCTCCTTGATAGAAATGAGGCTGCTCCTGCTGCACGCACGCAGTCCGGAAGACGTCCCCCATGTGTGGCCAGGCCAGAGGGCCCCCATGAGGCCCAGCTCCACGTCAGCCCCTGAGTCTCCACCTCCCTCACCCCCTCTGACCGCATCTCTCCTAAAGGCTCTGACACTAGAAAGAGAAGGCGAAGAACACAGAGAAGCCCCGGAAATGCCAGGGGTCAGGACTGCTCTGAGAAGTGTCCAACACCTAGTACAAACCCTTCATGACTCCAGACCAACGCAGTTCACACTCATGACTGTGACTCAGGGAAAGAAGACCCCTGCTTGCTGAGCCTTTTCTGCTGATATTTTTCTCCAAATATTTTCCTGACGGACATTTCTCCCAGACACTATGGCAGTGGAGAGACCTGTGTCACGTATTCACACACAGTTCTGCACTGGAGCAGAGAAGAGGGACAGTGCACAGCCTCCAAGGCCTTCCGGGCAGTAGTAATGTCCAGGAGGCCTCTGGCTAAGCCAGCTTGCAGGTCCACTCCTTGGGACACAGCCTGAGGACTGGAAACACTGAACATGACCAGCTTGTTCTAAGGCCTCCTGTGGATACACAAAATCCAAAAGACACCCACACCGCCACCGCCCCCAGGCGTCTCCTCCTGTCTCTTCTCTGCTCAAGGTCCACCCTGGGGAGCGAATCTTCCTTAGCTCTGCAATGGAGGGTCTGAGCTCCACGTCAGAAAAGAGTGAAGCTCAGTGAAGATGTGACCAAGTGGCTCTTCTGCTGTGTCCTTGTGTCAGAAAAGAGTCAGAGGAACAAGGAGACAAGGAGTGGGTGTACAGGGATTTGGGCTACAAGGCCAGCAATGCCCTCTCCCCTTTCTTCTAGGGCCCTAGCATTTTCCCAATCATTTCCTTAGAGCAGGGCTTCTCAAAAACGTGCCTGGAAGCCCTCAACTCCTATCATGTTTTCCCCTGGCCGTGGAGGAGGTAGCCTAAGCTGCCTGCACCAAGTCTGAAGGAGTCTCGAGGTCTTAGGTTTTATCCCCAAAGCCAGTGTGATGTGTGCATCCCACTCCCTCAGTGTGTTGGTGAGGGTTTCGAGTGGGAAGCCCCAGACACTGACTGTGGAGGACTCTGCAGAAAAGAAGGGTGCCAAGAAGGGATGGGGCCTCAGAGTGGCTGAGAAGCCTGGAGAACCGGGCTCGAGGCTGAGCGTCCAGGAACAGTGCCATTAGCTACACAGCAGAGCTGGTCCGGTGAGGAAACCTCCACTGCCACCAAGGAGCACTAGATGCTCCTTCCATGCCAGGAACTTGATTTTATTGCAGCTGCTCACACTGCCAGAGCATATGCCAGTTCTGTGCCAAGAACTCGACCTTGCAGCCACCACTTCCAGCCGTCACCAGAAAGGGGGGGGAGGGGAGCTTCCATTCCCTTCCCTGTTGCATCACCAGGTCCCAAGACAGAATTGGATACAGGCGCTTCTGATTGGCCATGCGTGGGCCACACACATCCATGCTCTAGCTGCAAGGGAGGCTGGGAGAGCAGGCAGCTATCACTTTCAGTTCCCATAGGGGTAGGCAGTCTTTGCCCACTCCCCACCCCACATCAAGACTCTAAAAGTGGGAGATTCCCCTCATACAGAAATAGGCAGGCAAAATGAATGGCAAATGTCTCCTACAATAATACTTCCATATGTATGCAGTGGAGATGTGGGAGTGAAAAATGGGCATCTGTGTTGTGGAAATTCTCCCTGGATGATCCTGATAATCAACCCCACCACCCTTGAAAACTACTGTTTTAATATTTATGAAAGGTTTTAAATTTGAGGGTTCATTCCCCCAAGTGCATCTCATCCACAGGCAGCTTCCCTCGGATCCCGAGAGAGCCAGGCTCCACCAGCCCCCCTTTAACCATTTTCAGCTGGCCCGTGACCCACTTGGCCTGGGTCTCTTCAGCACAGGGAGCCTCACGCCAGGCCTTGTCGTTTCTCAGGGATCCAAGTCATCGGAAACGGAATCCGGAGATGGCAGACAGTGGAAGGAAACCACCTGCACGGTAAATTCTCTCTTCAGTTTATTTTCCTTTCAATCTCTGGAATTCAACTCATTGGAAAATGACTGAAAGCATTGGGTTTCACTTGTTTGAAGACTGGCTCTAGACATCTAACCACCCAGAAAGTGGCTGGTTGTGACTCAGCCAGGCCTCTAGGGCCACTGTGACCCTGGCTTCAGGTCCCAGAGGCTGTTGTGGGGGGAACGATGCCGGAAGTTTCGCTGGCTGAGCTGTAGGGAAGGACTTGCATCATTTGGGTGGGTGAAGTTTGGGGGTGTTCCAGTGAGAGGTGGGGCTGCTCACGTCATGCAGGCATCCATCTTTTGAAAATTTTTCTGAGGAGAGAGGACAGTGGCCTGCTGGGGACAGTATTACTCAAGGCCTGGGGAGATGCCAGTCAAGGGTTCTGTGGCTCCCTCTGGCCCGGGACCGAGAATACAATAAGATCTGAGAGAATTCAGCTTCCAATGCCGCCTCTTGCTGGTGCCAGGCGTCTTTCACCCTGTAGGCCCAAGATCTCTCTGGGCAAGCTGTGCATGGACCGACCATACTGGCCCTTATTCTGGGACAAACATCAGTGACACTACACTGTGGGCATGTGAGGGTTCTAATAAGAATCAGACCTCCACTCCCAGGGCCCAATAGGGGGCTCAGTCAGACCCCCGATCAGATGACTGACTCACTTAATGCCAGTGTGAAGGAACCACCCCCATGACCCTCACAAAAGGGGAAACAGGACCGTAATTGAACAACACCAAACAGGTATGCTCTGCAATCCTTCTGACAGGAACAAAAGGGAAGGATGACGTTCTAAAGTTCATTCATTCATTCATTCATTCCCTCAATAAAGGTCTACAGTGCTTACTTTGTGCAGGCAGGGTTCTAATTTGGGGGGATGAAACGGTGAACAAGACAGTCAGGAATCCCTGCCCTCATAGGATGGGGGGGCATTCACTACAGTTGAGTCTCGACACCCTGGAAGTGAAGAACTTGCCCAGGTGTGTCCCCTGCCTTGTGCATGGGGACAAGTCATCATCAAGACACCTCCTTGAGTACCACCCCTCTGAGTCCCCACTGATGGGCATGCATGGGCAGGACAGCTTCCTTCATGCTGCCAACAGGGCCCTCAGATGGTAGATGCACCAGCCCTAGCTCTACTGAAGCAGACGCCAGAGTTAGCAAAACTCTGCTGCAGGCTGGTGAGAATTATAAGAATCGGGCCTCCAGAGACTGCCAGGCACAGAGATGCACAGCAGCCCGTGCAGGCAGGCGTGCTCGGCCAGAGTCTGAGTGGTGAGTGGGCAAGCGGGCCGAGATGGGAGGAGAGAGACACAGCATCTTCGTTTGTGGCAGCTCTCCTCCCTGCCTGAGTTGTCTGACATCCATCTTATGGCTTCTCAGGAGTGTTGTTACATCAGAAGAGGATAGAAATACACTGAGTTCATCCTATTTTTACCACCTTTAGGGTTCTGGTTTGGGGGAAAGTTAGTAGAAAAATACAACAAAACACAAAGGAACAGAGTAACTCTTACAAGACTCTTCTAGAAGACGTGAAGTGGGTCTTAGTGCAATGTGTAGCTGATAAAGAGGATGATTGAAGTAGTTCTCGCAAAACCTTCTGAGAACTGAGAGTTTCAGGTAAATGCAGGGCTGGAGAGGGGCTCTACAGAGGCCTTGAGCCCGGGAAAGATGATGGTTCCACCACTCCACGAATATATGTAATTTAAAGTAAAATTTTGTTTTTCGAATGGCATGTTTGCATGCACACAAAAGTGAAGATTACAGCTTCTCTCTGTGTTTTCTGATGCCAAGACTCTGGGTCCATGCTCGCCTTGATGGTGCCCAAGGCACCCGGTCCTGGTAACCCGCAGGCCGCCCAGCCCTGGCAACGGCGCGGCTCTCATCTGAGAAGGAAGCAGCTGATGGCTTGTGCTGGTGGAGTGTGCACAAATGTGGCTGAACATAGGGTTGTTCCAAAAGGGCACATGTCCCCCCTTTTGCTGCCTGTGCACTCCTTGGGCTGGGGCTTTGGCAGGGAGGGGGAGCCTGGAGTACTCCATACTTTTCCAAGCAGCAGGTGTTTGGGCCATGCCACCCCCACTAGCTTGCCCAGCAACAGGCTGCCCCTGCTGTGATTGGCTGCTTTCCTTGGTCCTGGCCGAAGTCTGCCTAGCAGCAAAGGGGCTGACACCCCACAGCTACAGGGAAACCAATTGTGCAGCCCTGACTATAAATACCCCACAGCAGCTATGCCAGCCAATCACCCTCCTTGAGGATTCCCTTCCCAGATCCTGTTTCCTCCCTCGGCCAGCCGAGCAGAGTTGCAGCCAGCTGTGCCCGCAGGAGGCGGCCTCCCTATCCTCCCCTGAGTCTGGCCTGGAGCTCCAACCTAGCATACCACATTACGCTGGGTTGGCGCACCTGGCCCAGGGCTCAGTGGACCTGGCCCTCAGCCGACCCACCAACCGTGGCTTGGGGGGCTAAGGGGCCGGGGTGGGCCTG
Organism: Tapirus indicus; assembly: GCA_031878705.1. Lineage (NCBI taxonomy): Eukaryota > Metazoa > Chordata > Mammalia > Perissodactyla > Tapiridae > Tapirus > Tapirus indicus. The sequence continues at coordinate 17,331,956 of CM062920.1, forward strand.
CTCATAGGAGAAGGCTGGAGCAGGCAGGCTTCTCCAGGGCAGGACCCTGCTGGGTGGATTGCAAATCCAGCCCAGCTCAGTGCGCCCCCCCGCCCCCCGCCTTGACTGGCTTCTGCGTGGGCCCAGGCACGGGAAGCACTGAGTGGCAGATCTAGTTAGGTGCACAGGGGATGTCATCTGAGTGGAGCCTGGTCAGGCCCGCGCCCCGGAGGCGTGCTTGTTTCCAGGCCCAGGCACGGGTCCCGGTGGTTACTTCCAGGGGCAGGCTTTCTGCAGACCAGCGGGAGGCCAGGGGAGAAGATGGCAGGCCAGCGTGGTAGCGGTGTGGGAACCTCCTGCTGCCGCCATCCTGGCTCTTCCCCAGCCCCCTCGCCGCCCTCTGAAGCAGAGGTTCAAAGGCAGCCTCAACAAGACCAGGCCACTGGAGCAGCTGTGCAGGGACAGATGTAGGAAAGGTGGTGCCTCCTGCAGAAGGGGCACATCAGCCTGCGGATTCCTCTTCCTGGCCTGTGGAAGGAGCTGGGCATCTCTCCACAGCAGCCTGATCCCACTAGATTCTGAGGACAGCTCTGTGTCCTGGGGACATAAATATCGCTAGTGCATAGAGAGAGCTTTCACCTGGGGGTGCCCTGCAAATGTTTGTGAAGCTGAACCAAACTGCAGGTCACCCCAACTCCTAGGCTGCAGTAGGAGGCAGGCTACCCCACATTCTTCTCAGCAGGAGGCAGGAGGCTGAGCTAGGAGTCAGGAGATGTGGAGTTCAAGTCCCAGGTCTGACCTTCCCTGGCAAAAAGGTGACCAGTCCAAGCTGCAGGCTCTTGAGCTGTATGATGGGGATGGGGACCTCCCAGCCCGCTCCACAGAGAGGTGGGAAGATCAGCGAGGCATCCTGTGCGCTGCAGGAACTGTGCCTGGCGACACCAAAGTCGAGAGTTGCGGTTCCTTAGCCCACAGGATGCTGCCTCAGCTTCCTGGGAAGAAACCCAGCCTGTGGTGGCACCCACTGAGTGCTGCGAGGGTGTGTGCACACCACACGGGCTCCCAGCCGTTTGCCTCTGCATTCAGGTATGTCGCTGTGCTGATTCACGGGTCTGCACACCGTGGGGGTGTGCACGTGTTTGGGCTAGGCCTGGGATGAACTTGGCCCCGCTAGCCTGCCTTTCTTTGCAGACACACACAGCTCTCTCCTCTGCCCAGGGAAAATTCCACTGTGATCCCAGTGGTCACTGCAGGTCTCTCTGTCTTCCTTAAATAGGAAACCTGGCAGAGAAGCAGCATCCTCAGCAGACCCAGATCATCACTTCCTACGACAACCAAGGTAAGGGATTCGACACTGCCCATGACCTCTCCTCCAGCCGCTGTGAGCCAGAGACAGCTGGTGCAGAGCGCCAACTGCGGGGAGCAGGGTTCTCTCTGCCCCATGGATGTTGGAGCCCCCCTTCCTTCTCCCCCATCCCATGGGAAGCAGTGAGAGGCTGCATGGTATTGTGGGATCGAGGAATAAAGTCCTTGGGCCACAGAACCCACTGGAGTCATCATCACCCTTGTTGTCATCACTATGGCTAACCATTTATTGAGTGCTAACCATGTGCCAGGCACCCTGCCAGGCCATTCACATGATTATTCTCGCGTAAATTAAGCTTCACCCTAATCCTATAGTTGGTACTCTTACTATTCTCATTTTACACCTGAGTAAACTGAGGCTTGGAAAGGTTGTCCTGTGTCCAAGATCACATGGCCAGCAGGAGGCAGAGCTGGGGCAGTCTGACTCCCCAGCCACCACCAAAGCCTCAGCTGTTAACCTTCAGGCAGTTCTGCTTCCATGGCCCCCTGGACCCTGGCCTCCCCCTGCCGGCTCACCGTGTCCCAGCCTTCCCCACTTCTGAGTCACGGTGGTTCCCTGGCCTCTCCTCCCGACAGTGAGCCTTCCAGGGCCTTCCACCCAGGGAGGAGTTTAACTCAGCAAGAGGGAGTGAGAGGCCCTTTCTTGGGAATCTTCGCTTTGCTGGGACAGGTTCTGGGGGCTCTGGAAGGGCAGGCGAGGGCATCGCCATGGTGACTGTGCAGTTGACTGGATCTGAGAACACAATGAGGTAGAGACAGGAGGGCTTCACAGCTGGAGGTGAGACCAGGTTAGAGACCCACGCCCCCCACTCCCCACTCCCCTCACTCCTGTCTTGGTTTCCTGCTCTGCACTAAAGACTCAGGGCCCGGTGTCGGAGAGCTCTTCTAGGCTCGGCCCTAAGATTTCCCCTCCATTGCTCTCAGCACTGATGTCCTAACCTGTACAGAAACTGTCTGATCACGTCCAGGGAGCAGTGGTGGCTCCCAGAAATAGGAGATCTCTGGAGGCCCTGGAGGGTTTGAAGCCTCTTGGGGACTTGCTCTCTGAAACACGGGCTAGCCCAGCATCCCGCGGAGAGACACTGGCAGGTGGTGAGGGAGGGCCTGTCAGCACGGGTTACCAGGGAGGCAAGCCGGCTCTGCTTGCAACCTGGGTCCATATCCCTTTAGGCCAGAATTCCTGGGAATGTGGCTCCAGGACAGGCCCCAGAGCCCATTAGGCGGGCCCACCACGACCTGCCACCCGCCCTGAGCACCACAAGGACAAGCCCGGGCCCCACTACTTCTCTGAAATGGACTAGCAGCACATAGCTCATCACAAAACAAGAATAAATTATATCTCACTAAAATGAGAGTGGATTAGCAACCACTTATTTCGTTTAGTTCTGGCCACACCCACAGATGGAGTCATGGAGTTATCCCTGATTATGCACAAGAAAGCTGAGACCTGGGATGCTGCCGTCCCTGAGCCAGGCGCTCCTGCCAGACCTCTGCAGGTACTGCCTCCCCTGCATTCCAGGCGGACGGGGGCAGGATGGGGCCCGCCAGTCACCAGAGCCTTGCCTGGCACACCACACCCCAGCTCACATACACCACTCACATGCCACCTCCCAGCAGTTGAGGCTTCTAGAGGGCAGGAAGGAGGGTAGCCTTGGCATCCTATGAGCAGGCTGGAGCTGTTTGTAGGTTGGGATGGGACAGCCTGGCAGGGTCCTATGGGATCCGGGGCCACAGCGAGGGAGGGGCTGTCCCTCTTTGGGGGCCTAGCCAGAGTCCACGCTGACAGCCATCCACTCATTCCACAAAAAGCAGCTCCTGCCCCAGGCACTGGGGATCCCTCAGAGAACAAAACAGACAAAGGCTCCTGTCCCTGTGGCGCTAACACCCCAGTAAGGGAGACAGACGACCCTAACAAATAAAACACAGGGGTCAGAGGCCGCCCGGTGGCGCAGCGGTTTAGTTCACACTTGGCAGCCCGGGGTTCGCCGGTTCGGATCTCGGGCACCTGCCGACGCACTGCATGTCAGCCATGCCGTGGCGGCGTCCCATATAAAGTAGAGGAAGATGGGCACGGGTGTTAGCCCAGGGCCAGTCTTCCTCAGCAGAAAGAGGAGGATTGGCGATGGATGTTAGCTCAGGGCTGGTCTTCCTCACACACACACACAAAAAAATACAGGGGTCAGATAAGGCTGGAGGAGAAAATGAAGCAGGAAGGAGAATAGGGGGTGGGGGGGTGTGTGCACACGCATGTGTATTAGTTTCATACGGCTGCTGTAACAAATTGTCACAAACTTGGTGGCTTAACACAAATTTATTCTCTTGAACAGTCCCAGAGGCCCCAAGTCCCAGATCAGCTTCCCTGGGCTCAAGTCAAAGTGTCAGCAGGGCCAGTTCCTTTTGGAGGATCTCGGGGAGAATCTGTCCTGGCCTCTTCCAGCTTCTAGAGGCTGCTGGCCTTCATCATTCCAATCTCTGCTTCCATTGTCACATTGTCTGTCCCATATAAGTAGTCAAATCTCCCTCTGCCTCTCTTTTATTGGCATCCTTGTGATTCCATTGGGCCCACCCAGATAATCCAGGATGATCTTCCTATCTGGAGATTCTTTACTTAATCACTTCTGCAAAGTCCCCTTTGCTATATAAGGTAACAGTCACAGGTTCCTGGGATTAGAATGTGGATATCTTCAAGGGCCATTATTCAGCCTGCCATGGGGGACAATTTAAAATAGAGTAGTTGAGAAAGGCCTCCCTGAGAAGGTGACATTTGAGTAAGGGAGTTGATGAGAGAGCAAGCCATGTGGACGTCCAGGGAAGAGCTCCCAGCAGAGGGAGCACTGGGCTTGAGGGCCTGAGGCAGGAGCACGCCTGGGGTGTTCAGGGCGCAGGTCACTGTGGCTGGAGGGGCGTGGGTGAGGTGGGGGTAGTAGAAACGAGTCCGAGAGGACACAGGGCAGATCTTGCAAGGCCTGTGAGGCTCCCCTCAGTATGCTGGCTTCTATTCTGGGTGTGATTGGAAACTGTTATGGTTTTAGATGTGACAACCTCCAGGGGGTGGAGAATAAACAGAAGAAGTCTACAGGGGAAGGAGGAAGACCCCTTAGGAGGCATCATGATAATCCCAGCAAGAGAGGTTTCCCGTGGTGTAGCTCTAGGGTGTAAGAGGAAGAGAGGCGTCAAGGTTCGGGACCTGAGGATGGACGGGGAGATGCAGGAGGAGCAGTCTGGAGAAGGAATGTGAAGAATTCAGATTTGGCTTTGTTGAGGTTGGGGCCAGCGGCCGAGTGACCACATCCTACTATTTTAGATAATAGTGACCAGGAATGTCGTTATTCCATGTGCCACTTTCCTTCTCATCCAATGAGATTGAAATTCATGGGCTCAGTTCTGTGAACCACACCAGCCCCCAGAGAAGCTTTCTCAGAAACTCTTTATGTCTCGGTAATAACAGTGCCACATGGGGAACACTTGTGTGGGCCAGTCATTGACCTAAGCCCCTCTTGTGGTTCACCTCATTTAATCCCTACAATCACCTATGTTGTTGGTTATCCCCATTTTACAGATGGGGAAAAGCAGGCCCAGAGAGGTTTTAGTAACTCGCCTGAAGGAACACAGTTAGCACATGCCAGGTCTGGAAATTAAACCCATGTATGTGCACTTCCAAAGCCAGTGGGCTTAACTACTCCACCATACCTCCTCCTTCTGTACAGGGCAGGGACCAATCTGGTGGGGCCATTTGAGTGCGACATCTCCCACACTTCCCCCAACAAGAAATCCAAGGTTTCAGTCAGAACTTGTCACCCAGAATGGTTCAGCTTTTTCCCCTCCTCCTCACCTTATCACAGTGGTAGAATTTATGCAATAGGTGACAAAAAGATCATTGGAGTCTTGCATCCTCATGTGGAAGGGGGCTTCAGGAAATTAATCTGTAATGGGCAAGTGGGTTGAAAGAGAGCAAAGTGATCACTGGAGCCCCTGTGACTTCAGACCCCAAAAGTTATTCGTGAGGAGTCAGTTTTCTGTTGAGGCTTCCATCCTGCCAGGTCATCCTCAGCTCTTATCCCCATGCAGACACTCTGCCTTCATTGATCACGCATGCACTAGAGTCAAACCGCCATGTTTCCAGACCTGGGACATCCCTATGGAGCTCCATTCTGCAGAAGGAATCATGAATGGCCCTATGTTCTCAAGAGTCCAATGGAAGCTGGGGTCAGTCAGGGCTACAAGAGATGCCTTTTGTCACACACCCCGGCTGGTGCCCCAGTGGTCTCAGCCCTGAGCCCTAGCACACTCAGTTGTCATCTCATCACTAGACCTGCTGAATGGGGCTTTCACACTGTGTCCGGCAGTACCTGATGAGGGTTCTACAGAGCTGGAATGTCCCTGTCACCATCCAGCTTGCTATACCTGGAACGTCAGATCTCACCACTTCCTGCACTAAAGCTGACTACTACATCCTGGGCAGAAACCACAGCACATCTCTGTTGAACACCTATCCAGGGGCTGTTTAAGGGGGTTTTTAAATTACAAATGCTTTAGCTGAAGTTTCCTGATGCTCAGCTACCGCAGGAAAAAATTCCAAGGCAGAGAATCCAGGTTGTAAATCCAGGCAGCCAGTTATGGAAAGAATTAATGAACCCCTTAAATCAATGACAGCAAATATCTGACATGAATCCCACAGCTCCTATACACACATATACACCCGTGCGTGTGTGCACACTCACAGACACACACACTTTCATGCACACACACCTGACAATCTTTGCTAATTGATCAATGCTCCAGGCAGCCACTTCCAATCAGTCAGGGTTAATGAACAACAGAAAATCTGTTTGCCATCTCTGCATTAGGTATTCCGAGCAAATTAGGCCTTTAGACAAATCCTGATTCAAACCTGAAGAGACCTGAAGCGAAGCTGTCGCTTGGAGAACTCTCCAGACTGGATAATAGGCAGGCCCGAGGCAAGACACACCTGGACTGCATCTCCACTTCTGAGAGGCAGGAAAAAGAAGCAGAGCCAATGGCATCTGGGAAAGGGGCCTGGGAGCCACTTCTTAGGGGTAGCAGAAAACAATCACTAATACACTTTTACTAAGACAGCCAAAGCCGCAGCTTCAGAATTGTTATTTGGGTGACAACTGGTAGAACTGAGGAGGGGTTCACCTGGCCATGAGAGAGCCAGCCAGGTGGCTGAAAGTCCCAGGAAGGACCTCCTTTGGGTTTGGCCGTGACTGTTAAGGTTAGTGTAATGGTGTCTAACTGTACTTAGCGTTTAGGTCTTAACTTTAAATTTTGCTCCAAATGATGTTCCACTCTTTATCATTGGAGATTGGTCAAATTAAATTTTTTCCTTAAATTAAGAGTTTTATTTGATACAGGAATGTCATAGATGGCAAACTCTTACCACTACACGCCTTTAGGAAGCATGGGGCTATACTGGGAATGCTGCTCACCTGGAGACAGCCTGCCCAGGCCCAGTTCCTGGAGCAGAGGAGCCTCCTGGAAGTGCCCTTACACACCTGTTGAGGAGATCGGGAATCATACTCCCACAGAGATCAGGGAGGAGGGGAGCTTTGCCCTTTTCCCCAAGGGAGTGCTGATCAGCAGCCCTGCTCTGGGGGCAAGCCAGGAAGTGGGACTCAGATGAATGTTGAACATTGGCCCCTGCCAGAGAGGGGAGAGAGAAGAGGAAGTGCAGGAAGGAGAGGAGGGAATAGAAGTGGTGTTGGGTGGAGCTTCCGGGCCAGGGCCACATTCTGAGTGTGACTGCCTCAACACCCACCCTTGAAAGGGCTTTGACAGTATTTCATTTTTCAGCTTGCTCATTCTTTGACAAAGAGACGTGGCTGAATTGGGAGTGGTTGGAAGTACCTATATGTTATGCGGAGTTTGGGGAAGAGATTTGCTGTTGAGCCCTAAACCAACAAGTATTTCAGTTTTGCAGCTTCTTGAAGCTTATGGAGATTGTTCCAGTCCAGTGTTTTCCAAATTGTGTTTGACAAAATAGTACTGGGTCAAATAGACTTCTTTCCTGCAGGACTTCTCAGAGCATTGTGTACTGCAACCCATGAAAGGGGAGAGAAGAATTTCACAAATCCTTTTTGCACAAGGCATCCTGCAGTCAAGTACCATTTGGCATGCACTTTGAAAAACACCTCAGAGCATGTCAGGTGGAGAAAGTGAAAAGGAAAAGGAGAACAGGCCCATGCCTCATGCATCATGGGAAGACACACAGGAAATATTTGCCAGTGGTGATGGCGCTCAGTCCTATGACCAGAACTGAATCATGCTTTGAACTCTGAAATGTCTTAATTATAAAGTCACAGGCTGATTTTCTTAACAGTGAATGTGCTAGAAACTACACTCTAAAATGAATGTTAACCTCTTCAAAGAAAAGCCTCAAGAGGCCACGCTGTATCTTTGAATTGTCTGAGAACTATCCTCTGGCATGCACAGCAAGTTTATGAGCTACACAAGAAATCAGTATTGTTATTCTGTGAAAAATAGTTGCAACACGTTTAGCAGGGAAAAGGTTAATAAAAGGAGCTCTTACAAAATGAATAAGGAAAAAATAATACATCAAGAGGGAAATAGGCAATTCACAAAGTAAGAATTTTAAATTGCAAATAAATATATGAAAAATACTGCACTAAAAATTAAAGAAATACACAAAACAACAATGAAATGTAATTATTCATTGATAAAAATTTCAAGGATTGATAAAAATTAAATGTCAATGGGTGTTTCAGTGATCTATTTTTGCGTTATAAACCATCCCAAAGCTCAATGGCTTAAAACTATAAGCATTTACCAGCTCACAAGTCTATGAGTTGGCTGGGTGTTCTTGTGTGAGCCACGCCCAGCCGATCTCGGGTCTTGCCTGGGCTTGCTCATGTGTTTGTGGTCAGCTGGTGTTGGCTGGAGACCAGCTGGTCTAGGATGGCCTCACCTGAGGTGGCTCTGCTCTGCTCCACATGGTCTCTCATCCTCCCGCAGGCTAGCCTGGGCTCATTCACATGGCAGTGGTGGTTGGAATCCCAAGAATGGGGAGCAGAAGCTGCGAAGTGTCTTGAGGCCGACACTCAGGGCTTGCTCAACATCTCTCCATCACGTGCTAATTGGCAAAATCAAGTAATAAGGCCAGCCCAAATTCAAGGGAAGGAACAAAAGACCTCTCGTTGGGAGGAGCACAAAGTATTGTGGCCAATTTTGCAGTCAAACACAGCAAGAATGAGCAAAATGGCCATCCTCTTGCACTCTTGATGTGATCATAAACTGATAAAATCATTCATGAGAAAAATTTGCCAATATCTAACAAAAGCCTTAAAAATCTCCATACCCTGTGATCCACATTTAAGAATTTATCCAAAGGAACTGATTTGAAAAGTGTGTGAAGAGGTGATGAGTGTACATTCATTGCACCACTGTTTATAATAACAAAACATTTGGGAAAAGTTGAATATCCAACAAAAAGAGATTGCTTATATGGATTACAAACCATCTACAGAATAGAGTACTATGCAGCCATTTAATATGACGATGTGACTGTATTCACTGACGTGTAAAGATGTGAGTGAAGAAAGCAGGTTACAAAAGGATGTTCAATTTTTATTTTATATCTTTCTGTATCATCCAAGTTTTTGTTTTGTTTTAATTCTGCTTGGGCTTTTTTGTTCCACTGGATTTTTTTACATTTTTATTTTAAATTAACATACAGTACAATTGAATTTTCTGGTGTGCAATTCTGAGTTTTAACACATGCATAGATTCATGTAACCACCACCACAATCAGAATAGAGAGCAGTTCTGTCACCCCAAAAGTCCTCTTGTGTGGACTGTGTAGTCACATCCTCCCAACACTCCTGAGAGTTTCCTTGTATTGTTGAGAAATATTCCTTGATATGGATGTACCACAGGATATTTATGCATTCACCCCTTGAAGGACATTTAGGTTGTTTCCAGTTTGGGTGATTATGAATAGAGTTTCTAGAAACATTTGTGTATAGGTTTTTGTGTGAATGTACGTTTTCATTTCTCTGGGATAAAAGTCCAAGAGTGTAATTGTTGGGTTGTATGTTAAGTATATGTTTTGTTCTACAGGAAACTGCCAAACTATTTTTCAGAGTGGTTGAACCATTTTACAATCCCACCAGCAATGTATGAAAGATCCAGTTTCTCCACAACCTTGTCAGCTTATTATAGCATTATTTTTTGTTATTGCTTTTCTAATAGATGTGATATCTCATTATGGTTTTAATTTGCATTTTCCTAATGGCTAATAATGTTGAACATCTTTTCATGTGCTTATTTGCCATCTGTAATCTCTTCTTTAGTGAAATATCTGTTCTTTTACCCATTTTCTAGTTGGATTGTCTTTGCACTTTTGTAAAAAATCAATTTGTCATATTTATGTGGGTCTATTTCTTAACTCTTTATTATGCTCCATTGATCTGTGTAACTATCCCTTTGTTAATATCACATTGTTGTGATTACTGTAGCTTTATAATACATCTTAAAATCAGATAGTTGGAGTCCTGCCCTTTTTTTGTTTTGTTTTGGCTAGTCTAGTTGCTGTATCTTCCCAGCTAAATTTTAGAATCATCTTTCCTATGTCTAAAATCTACAAAATTCCTCTAAGGAGTTTGATTGAAATCACATTAAATCTATAGATCAATTTAGGAAGAATTGCCAACTTGACAATATTGAGCCTTCTAATTCATAAACATGGTATGTCTCCCCACTTATTTAAGTCTTCTTTAATTTGTTTGATCATATTTTTTAGCTTTCAGCATACAGTTCCTACAATTGTTTTTAGATTTATACTTAAGTATTTCATGTTTTAGAGCTATGGAAAATAGTAATTTTTAAATTCAATTTCCAATCATTTATTGCCAATATAAATATAATTGATTTTAGGGTGCCGACTTTGTATCCTGTGACCATGCTAAATTTGCTTATTCTAAGAACTTCTCTTGTAGATTACTTGGGATTTTCAACATAGAAAGACATGTCATCAGTGAATAGGAGAGTTTTATTTCTTTCTCTTGTCTTCGTGCACTAGGTTGGACTTCCAGTGCAGTGTTAATGAGGAACAGTGAGAGTGGACATGCATGCCTGTTCCCAGTCCTAGGGGGAGAGCATTCTACTTTTCACCATTTAATATGCTGTTTAGCTGTAGGTTTTTGGTAGATGCCCCTTTTCAGATTAAGGAAGTTCCCTTTTATTTCTAGTTTCTTGAGAGGTTTTCTCATGAGTAGATGTTAAATTTTGTCAAATGTTTTTTTCTGCATCAGTTGATATGATCATGTGGTTTTTCTTCTTTAGCCTGCTAGTATTGTGAATTACATTCATTGATTTTCAAATATTGAACCAGCCTTGCATTCTCAAAATAAACCACACTTGGTTGTGGTGTATTATTCTTTTACTATATTGCTGAATTTAATTTTCTAATATTTTATTGAGGATTTTTGTGTTCATGTTCATAAGGGATATTGGTCTATAGTGTTTTTTTCTTATATTGTCTTTGTCTGGCTTTGGTATCAGATTAATGCTGGCCTCATAACATGGGCATGAAATATTCACTACTCTTCTGCTTCCTGAAGAATCTTGTGAAAAATTGGTGTAATTTCTTTTTGAATGTTTGTTAGAATTTGCCAGTTAAACCATCTGGGCCTGGTGTTTGTTTTGGGGAAGGTTTTTTTTTTTTTTTTTTTTTAGGTTAGCTAGCATCTGTTTCTAATCCTCCTCTTTTTGCTGAGGAAGATTGTCCCTGGGCTAACATCCGTGCCCATCTTCCTCTATTTTATATGTGGGACGCCTGCCACAGCATGGCTTGATGAGCAGTGTGTAGGTCCACACTGGGATCTGAACCTGCAAACCCTGGGCCTCCAAAGCAGAGAGTGTGAACTTAACCACTACGCCACCGGGCCAGCCCCTGTTTTGGGGAGATTTTGAACTACAGCTTTAGTTTTAAAAATAGATATAGGAATATTCAGGTTATCTACTTTTGGTAGTTTGTAGCTTTCAAGGAATTGATCCGTTTCATTTAAGTTGCAGAATTTATGTGCATGGAGTTGTTTGTATTTTTCCCTCAACATATATGGGGTCTGGGCTGTAGTGATATCCCCCATTTCATTCCTATTATTGGTGTCTTGATTTCTGATTTGTGTCTTACCTCTTTTTTTTTTGATCACTCTGGTTAGAGATTTATCAATTTTACTGATCTTTTCAAGAACCAGCTTTTGGTTTCATTGATTATTCTGTCATTATTTCTTCAGATATTTTTTCTGAAGAAATAAACCACACTATTTCTCCTCTTCTCTGGGATCTCAGTGACATGATTGTTGGATCTTTAGGTATTGTCCCACAGGTCCCTGATGCTCTTTTCACTGTTTCTCTCTGTTGTTCATGTTGGATAATTTCTATTCTTCTCTCTTCAAGTTCACGGACTTTTTCCTTTGTTATCTCTATTTTGCTGTTGAGTGCATCCAGAGGATTTTTTAAACTACTATATTTTTCAGTTCTAAAATTTCCATTTGTTTCTTCTTTATATCTCCTAATTCTTGCTGATGTTTTATATCTTTCCATTTATTTCAAGACTGTTTGCCCTCACTTTTTAGAGCATGGTTATTACAGCTGTTTTGAAGGCTTTGTCTAATAATTCCAAAATCTGTGTCTCCACACAGGTTAGCATCTGTTGATTATCTTTTCCTTTTCAAGTTGAGATTTTCCTGGGTCTTCCTATGCTGAGTAATTTTGGATTGTGGCCTTTGCAATTATACAGACCTGCTCTACACGTGCACAACCCAGTGGCCAATCTGGGCATTGGTCTACCCCATAGTTTAGTTCTCAAAGACTATGATGTGATGTTTATGATGGGATCATGCATGCACGACATACATGAGGTCCATCCATACAGAGGTGATCACGGGAGTTCATCTGTAACTTTATGGAATTTCATTCTTGAGCTCCCTCCATTTTACAACCTACTTCCGGTCCTCCAGACCAAAACCTGGGGCTTTAGTTTCCCCACTCTGCCAGACACTTCTCATAACTGTGTCTGCGTCTGGAGCCAATCAGTGGAGAACAGAGAGGAAAAAAAAACAGTGAGTATTTGCACCCACACTCTTGGGACTCACAGCTTCTCTGAGTGGGATTTGTCCCACTCTCTCTGAATCTTAAAGTTTCCCTTTCTCGCTCGACAGGCCAGAATGAAGGGCTTTGCTTGGAGCACTTTTTCTCTGCACCCATTGTGCACTTCTGGGTTTGGGGCTGCCTTTGAGTCCAGTCTAGCTAATACCCTAGGGGGAGGGGAAGGGTAAACTCATGGCCAATTTGGTGATGCTTTCAATTCTAATCTTCTTCTCCAATTTCCCTTCTATCATTTGCTTTGCAGAGTCCTCAATTCATTGCCCCATGCATTCTTTCCAAGGTTTACAGTTGCATTCTGTGGGAGAGACAAGGTGGAATATGTTTACTCCATCTTGCCCGGGTCTGGAAACTCTCTGCTTATTTTTCAGTTCTTGTTTTGTTAAATAAGAATTACTTGCATACTCAAAAGAAAGTTCTAAAACCAATTGGATCTTGTTATTCAAACATCTGTCATGAGACATTGCACCCTTTCCTGGCAGCATCTGGCTGAGAATATCACCTCCTATTCCTTTTCAGGGACACAGCTGACTGTGGAGGTCCACCCTCGAGACGCCATGCCCCAGCTCCTCAAGAAGTTCTCCTTGGCTAAACGTACGTACGTACAGGGCTGCTCATGTGTGGAGGGCTGGCAGGGAGGACTGAGGGCAGTGAAAAGGGCCAGAGCCCATCCTGGGCATCTTCTGGGGCAAGGAGAGGAGTGACCTGGGCCCACACACTGGAAAGAGGCAGAGGTATGACAGCTTCATCCTGGGAGACCCTCTTCTCTGTACTCAACAGCCACTGTTCTTAAGTCTCTGCAATTAGGCATGGGTAACACAAGGCATTTAGCTGAAAATGAATTTCATCACAAGAAGGTTGTTGTTTTTAGATACCATTTATTGACTGCCTAAAAAGTAGCATGCACTGTGCTAAGCATTTTACATTCATTAACTTTTTAACCCCCTTTGATAAATACCAGTATTATCCCCACGTTTTAGATCAGCAAAATGAGGCTAGAGAGGTGAAATAACCATCTAAGTCACACAGCTAGGAAGTGGGTCAGAACCCAGGTCCAACTGAAGCCCGTGCTCTTAACCATTGTACTTGGCTCAGACCCAGGCCCACGATGTCTCCTCCGCTCCCTTGTCAGTCATCTCCCTGCATCTGTCCATCTTGTGGCTAAACAGGGCGCCTGGGCAAATGTCGGCCAAGGAACAGAGGCTGCGGAAGAGCCAAGGATCAGGTTCTCTGCGTGTCCACTCAGTGGGCCACGGCAGTTGCTCCCAGGCTGCCCGGTCCCGCAGCCCTCAGCTGTCAGGGTCTCAGGAGGGCAGTCAGGTGTAGAGAGGGTGGGCCCTGGGAGTCTCCCAGCTGGGTCTGATCTCAGCTCTGTGACCCTGGGCAAGTAGCTTAACCTCTCTTTTGGCCTCAATTTTCTCATCTATAAAAGGAGGAAAGTAACTCAGTGTCCCTCATAGGATTGTTGTGAGGTTAAATGAGATAGTCAGCATAAAGCACAAGCCAGGCATAGTAAGTACACAATAAATGCTGGCTACTATTTTGAGCCCCCATCACTCTGTCAAAGAATGTAGATGGCAACAAAATGTAGGTGCAAAAAATAAAAGCCCATTGTTCCTCAGAATGGCCCATATACATTTGCAACCTTCAATTGTTATATTTCCAGCCTATAGTGGTCTTTAGGGCATAAAACAACCTGCCTTAGCATCCCGCACCCCTGCTCCCCCTGGTTCCAACAGGGACCTACGTCTTCCTGGTCTGGTTTCAAATCAGCAGGAGGAGTTCCTTTCCTGTTGCCCCTGGAGTCTAATAACAATTGGTGACCGTTCTGCCTTAACAGTCCTGGATTTACAGGATTTGGTTGCCCTTGAACTTCCCCCAGGAATAATTTTATCATTACCTGACCTTTCTGGGTTTCAAGCTCCAGGCAAGCTGCCTTCCTCTCTCCCCACTTTCGTATCTGCCCTCGATCAGTGCCTGTCCGGGGTTATCTGGCCGGGAATTCTCTGGTGCCCTCAGCATCCCCCGCTGTGTTCCGAGAGGGCAGGAGCACCAGGCTCCTAGCGGGCCCACTGAGTAATCCCGAGTGTTGAAGTCAGAGCAAATTCCGCCTCTGCTCGCAGCCTGCAGGCCTCTCTTGTCATCCCCTCCCGGGCTCCCGGTCCTCCCTCTGCTCGCCAGGAAGCCGAGGGCAGTTGCAGCAGCAGTTCAGTGGTGAGTGAGGATGAGAGCAAGAAGGCTGTGAGGAGCGTGAAGAGAAGGGGTCAGAAGCAAGGACCACCACACAGAGAATCGTCTGTGCTCGCGTTTCTATTTCTTCTGAAGTGTCTCTACTTCTGACCTTTGGGATATTGTAGGTTTACAAGGCGACAAAAATGGAAACACGAGACCCCGGCAGCCTGGAGGGAAAGATGCCCATGGTGAGTTACAGAGCGTTCTCTGGGATGGTGAATTGGTTTAGCCTGATGGGCTAATCTTCAGTCAGTTGGAAATGGCTCCCTGGAGCACTGTGCCTAGAGTTGAGGGTGCTGCCTCGGGGCTCAGGGGAGAGGAGTATCATGATTGATTAGCAATGTCTGCCATGGACTCAGGTGGAGAATTGAAAAACTCACACACCAGATAGGATCCCAAAGCTAAAGCATAAACTCACCAGTAACAATGCAGTCCATTTCAGGAAACGTGTTGAAAACAGAATTCAGAACTGTGTTAACTTTAGATGGAATGCCAAACGTCTGTAAGGTAGGAGGCTTGTGAATACGCAGAGCGAGGCAGAGGAAGAAACCCTGAGTGGGGTGATAGACGGCCTCAGTTCAAATCCTGCTTTTCTTCCTCACTTGCCTTCTCTGGGCCTCAGTTTCCCCCTCAGTAGACCGGATGGCATCTAAGGCTTGGTGCAGCTTGGCACTTCTTCCTATTGTTTTGCTTTAAAATTAGAATAATTTTAGTTAATGCCATTTAGCATTTTAAATGTATTATGCAGAATCATATTTGGATCTTATATAATCTGCTCAGAAGGTGAATTTAATGAGGCATAAATCATTATGGGTATTTTTAATGTGCAGATATTGTAACATGGAACCAAAAAAAGGTAAAACTAGCAATCAGGTTTTCCGTCCCATTTTAGAAATGCCATCCTTCTTCTAAATGGGGTCGGGGGAGACCTCATTTGCAGAGCTGTACTGCATGGAAACTTGTTAACTGTGTAGGTCCGCTTCACATCCACTTAGGTCACCCTGATGGCCCTTGCCGGAGAATGGCAGGCCCAGATTCCGCGGAGGGAGGGGCGCTGAGAAGTGTGAAGCTCAGCAGGCCTGCCGCCACGTCCCCGCTCCTTCTGAGGGGCTGGCGGGGCCTGGGCTGCACTCAGACCACACAGGGTGGGAACTGTTGGTGATGTAAGCAATGGGAGGCAAGAAATCCCAGCTCTGGCACCCAACGGGTGTGCAACAGTGGTGCTGGGCTTCAAGGGGGCTCCAGTGTAAGACTGTACAGGACTAAAGGATTTGGGGGAGTCCAGGAAAGGTCTTGGTTCTTGTAGAAGGAGCAGAAAAATGAAGAAAGAAAATGCTAGGTTGCTGGGTGAGGACACAACCTGTCTGCCCACTGCACACCCTGCCCCTTCTCAAGAGAGGAACAGCCCCCAGATCCTGGATGTGTCAGAGCATGTGATGTGCTAAGAACCCAGTCAGGGGCTTCCAATCAAAGGGACCAGACCCCCCCAGAGTGTGTGAGCAGGGAGTGAGGGAGCAGGTGAGTTGGCCTTGGGGAATGTGCCAAACCCAGTCTGAGGCTGAGAAGGAAGAAGGACTGGTTCCTAACAGGAAGGGACCTTGGACAGTGGGGAAGTGCTTGACTGTGGGCAGGGAGCTCCTCGGTGGCCAGTGTGGGCCAGCTCCCTAACCAGCCAGCACTGCCTCTCATCCAACACTCCCAGAGGGTCGTGGAGCAGCCCACGCCACAGCTGGTGGTGACTTCCCCCACCCTCTCACCACATCTCTTGGGTCTGTAGCACGGAGGTGAGGGACCCTCAGGGATGTGGACAAATGCAGCTGCAGCCCCCCACCAGGCACAGAGGCTTCATACCCTTGCTCCTGCACTTGCCTGCCGAGGACCCCCACCCTGCACCCCACACCCCCCGAGAGCAGAGTGACGCCGACCTTACTATGTGATCCACTGTCTCATTCACTCTCCCAGGAGCCCTGTAGACCTGCGCTTGAGGCCCGGTGTCTGGGTCCAGTGCCCCCCAGTGAGGTGGGGTCCACCCCCAACTAGAACCCTGGCCTCACGCAGCCCCACCAGGCGCTTGCCCACATCACTCTGCTCTTCCCAGGCATGCTGCCATACCCTGGGGCCCCACCAGCGCCCCTCATTCACCCAATACTTGGAGACTCCTGACATGAAAGTCTGAGAGGTGGGTGGGTCCACGTGAGTTAGGGGATCGTCCCCTTTGGCCCCATCCTCCGCTCACGCCCTCCCTGTCTCCCACCGAGCTTGCCTGATTTTGGTCAGCCTGGCTCAGGAGGCCTTGAATGAGACAGACCCTGGCAAAGCCCAGGGTCTCTTCTGGGCTGAGAGAAGTTTGCTGCCCATCCATCTGTTGGTCTGACCACTGGTCAGTTAGCCCTGCAGCAGCTGACTGGGGCTGTCCTGTGTCCAGGCTTCCTGTGAGAAAGGCTGGACTCGGACGAATGACTGTGAGTCCCAGCCTCCCTCAGGGGCCCCCCCACAGTACCTTGAGCACTTGTTGCCAGTACACACTTGGCTTTCATGGGGTCTTCCATCTCCAGCTGACCATGGGCAAGGGAGGAAGCCTGTCTGAGTGCCAAACCCACCTCCCCCTATGGGGGCACATATGGTCCGGCTCCACCGCGCCCTCCTCCTACCCCCCGGGTGCTCTGTAGCACCTCTATGCCAGGTACCATGGCCATGGCAGGACCCTCCTGCCTTGAGCCCATCAGGGGCTAGCAGCACTGCCTGGACACTCCCCACAGAGCACTCATTCCTGGAATCTGCAGAAAACCCCATGGTGGGGAGAAGGGAATTCTGTCACCCACCAGTCTAGGGACTGTGAGCTCATCGAGGTGAGACCAGTCTCTTTACTGCCAAGCCCCTGGGGCTGAAAATAGGCTCTCGTTCCCTGTGAGTCTCCAAGAGGACCAGAGGAGTTGCCACAGTTCCCAAACCAATGCAACCAAGGAGCCCTCTAGGAGAGAGAGCTCTGGGAGTGGTGTTCCAGGCTTTAGGAATCATGTTGAAGGTCAGGCAGTCATAGCTCCTCAAAAAGACATGGCCTGGCCAGGCACTCCTCGTTGTCAGGTCTCAGCAGCTGCCTCCTTGTGTTTCCAGCCTACCCCTGGGATCGGTCTAGCCTGAAATCCATGCCCCTGGACCTGCGGCAGTTTGAGAAACTGGACACCTATGCCTCACAGGTAGGAGAGCCAGCCCCTCTGCCCATGGGTCACCACACGGTGGTTGGAGTTCCCCAAGCCAGGGTAGCAAAGCCTCTCCCCAGGCCCCCCCCCAAATGTGTCCTGAGCCCCTTGGAGGGATAGCCAGGAGTGTCTTTCACAGCGAATGGGTGGGGGACAGAAGGCCCAAGGCAGAGGCCCCTGCCCAGGACCAAAGGCTACTCCATCCCCCCACCCCACCCACAATCCCGACGCTCCCACCCCAGGCTACACACTCTGCAGTCACCTCATGGGCAGGCTCCTCTGGCCAGCGCTATCCTGCCCTCCACCTGCCCATTTGGGCATTGCTGCTGCTGAGCCAGCCCAGCCCATGAAAGAAGGAAGCGTGAGGATGGGGGAGGGCCATGGACGCAGATGGCCAGCCCCCACTGTGACCACAGCCATGCTCACCCCTGGAGCACGTGGGCTCCAAGCTCTCACTCCTCTAGGTCTGGGCACATCTGGGGTGGAGGAGGGCAGCTACAAGAGCTGAAGCCCTGGGGACACACTGGGGTCATGGGAGCCAGGCAGGAGCCTCCGCACACGGTCTGACAGGAGGGGCCGTGGAGCTGGAGCTGTTGCTGACGTCAGAAGGGGCCATCCTAGGAGGGGAGGCAGGGAGATTGTCTAGTCTTAGAAAGACAACCCTATGGTTGGCACATAGTAGGTACTCAGGAATCTTGTTTGTTGAATTGGTGAGTGGATGGATAGGAGCAGGGATCAAGAAAGTCAGATTAGAGGCAGGACGTCAGTGTGGGGACATACAGCGGTCTTGGCAGGAGGAGGCATGACCTGGATAAGCGGGGACATTGAGAACAGAGAGGAGCGGAAAGGTCAACACTGAGCTGGAGGCAGAGGGGAAGGCCTCCGCCCCCAGTGTGTGTGGAGGGAGGTGGAATGTGGGGAGAAGGGCTCGCAGGTTGCTGGACTGAATAACGGAGGGAGGGCAGGGCAGTTCCTCACCACAAGGAGCAAGGGAGAAGGAGCAAGTTGGGGGCAGAGGGAGTGAATTTGTTCAGGGGCTCTAAGGCGTGTGGCACATCCAGTGGAAATGACCACTGCACAGCTGGATATCCAAGCCTGGAGCTGTATCCAGCCTGGAGACGTCTGGGCCGGAAACACTGATTCGGGAACCATCAGATTTAGCTAAGAGGGTGGGTGTCGTCTTGGGGAGGGCAGGACAGGGGGTCTGAAGGGCCTGGAGCCACCAAAGAGGCTGGGCAAGGCCAGGAAGGATCGGTGTTCTGGAAGGTGCAGGGAAGGGCTCCCCAAGAGCAGGCGTGGTCAATAGCGGGAGCCATGCAGTCTGGTCAAGCGAGGGTAGGACAGACTCATTTTCACCACATCAGCGCTGGAGAATTTCTTACTTCCCAAAGGGCAGTTCAGAGGAGGGTTGGAGGACTCAGTCAGACTCCGGCAGGCTGAGGTGCAAACAGGGGGTGAAGGAGGAGGGAGTGGGGAGAAGACCCCCACAGGAGCCTGGCAAAGAAGGGGAGGTTAGGCATGGGCTGTCCTGAGGAGAAGATTGGGGGGCGTTCTGAAGAGAAACGGCAGGCAGGGGGAATGGGACAACCAGGACAGAAGGGAGAGGTGAGGACACAGGTAAACGAGGGCTTGGCTTGAGGAAGAGCAGGCCCTCCAGAGGCAGGAGGCCTGGACTCAAGGCCAACAGAGGGGCTGGGTGAGCAGGCGGGAGAGAGGAAGGACACAGAGCAGGAGGGAAGGAAGTCCCGCCGGGCCTCCTGGAGCCTGAGACCAGGTCATCTGCAAGAGTGAGGGAGAGGCAGGGGGTGCCCAGGGTCTGAGGAGGGTGGGCTATGTTACAATGGCCGCCAGAGGGGATGGGACAGGCTGCTGGTCAGGCTCAGGGAGCAGTGCCAGGAGCCCAGCTGAGGCCAGAGACCCAGCCATGGAGCAGTGGACGGCCAGAGCAAGCTGCCACCTAGAACCAGGAGGTGGGGACCAAAGGAGCAGGAGCCACAGGACCGAAGTCTGGGGTTAAGTGAGGAGTCAGCCAGGCCATCACGTGGGCCTGCGATGTGTCGGCTCTGGTCCAGGCCCTGGGTGAGGGGCAAAGACAGGACTGTGGCGTTGGAGCTGGAAGAAAGGGAGGCAGAAGGCAGCTGAGCGAGTGGGAGAGAGAAGAGGGGTCCTGGAGTGCAGATGTGAGCAGCGGCTCCAGGAGACAACGAGGTCAGGGAGCACCCTCGGGTGGGGGCTAAGGGAGGCGGGGCAACTATTGCAGGAACCCCCAGTTGCCCCAGCTTCTCAGGAAAGACTGAACGTGGTCAGGCTGCCTTTCCAGCAACATCAACCCTGCTTCCTCCTGAGGGCCCCTGCGAGAAAACCAAATTTGTTCTTTTTTATTATTGTAGTAAAATACGTATAACATAATATTGCCATTTTAATCATTTTTAAGTGTACAACTCAGTGGCATTAATTACATTTATGATGTTGTACACCCATCACCACTCTCTATTTCCAAGTGCTTTCCTTACCCTAAACAGAAACTCTGTACCCATTAAGCAATAACTCCCCAGGTGACGGTCAAGAGTGGCCTGGATGAGCTGGTGAGCGACCTGCTCCAGGAGGCCCACAGTGACCTGGAGAGGGTCCGCGCCATCTGGATCTGGATCTGCCACCACATAGGTAGGCCCACCTGTGGCACCACTGCTCTGGGATCCCCTGATGCCACTCCCTGCAGGCCCCTGTTCCCAGGGGAGCATCTCTGGGCCTCATTCCATCACTGGTGTATGGAGAGTGAGGTGGAAGGTGGAGGAGAGGGGTGCCCAGAGGCCTGGGTTGAATAACCAAAGACTGACCAAGGAGGGTAAAGCTCGCCGTGTGCTAACGGTCTCCATGAAGGGTCACTGGGTCGGGGATTCCACGTGGCCCTCTGCCCACAGCCAGTGGCCGGAGCTGAGGCCCTCATCCATCAGCAGCCTTTCCTTCTTCCCGGCTTCCTGGGAAACCTGCTCCAGAGAGATGAGAACCCAGGACAGAAGGTCATCTCCAAGGATGACTATCAGTTGGGGAGGAGTCACAGCTGTTTAAGAAGTTATTGCAACTCCAGAGGCCTCTTGAAGTACCAGTGCCAGGAAGGGCGGGCTCTCCTCTCCCAGCTCCCTGTTCCCACATCAGCGACCTTGGCACGGGTCTCAGGCCAGTCTCCAGGTTCCAGAGCCACCTCAGGGGACCTGGGCCTGTGCAGCTGCCCACAGTGTGGCACAGGACAGCCTTGGGAGTCTCACCAGGTCAAGCCAAGCCCCATGGTGGTCGCTAGGGGATGCTGCCCCTTGCAGTCAATGGAGGAGCCGGGTGGTGGGGTGGACTCCTCATGTTTTCCCTGTGACATAATGACCAGTAGGGCTCCCCGACCTGCTTCCACTGGGCTTTTCCTTTGTCCTCCCGGAGCAGGAGTTAGGGATGCAGCTTAGAGGATGAACTCACCTGACACACGCCATAGGGCCTGAGGAGCTGCCTCCTCCCACCCCACCTCCAACAACTCAGCCTGGGCCTTAAGGAGGCGGGTCAGAAACAACATTTGGTAGGACTTTGTTTACTGTCCACACCCTGACACACACACACACACACACACAGAGTCCCTTTGTGCCCTCAGTGGCCACAGCAATTCCTGCTTCGGGGCCTCACCACAGGCCTGGGGCTCTCTTGTTAGTGGGGTGACAGGCTGTGGGAGAGCAGTCTTCTCTATTTGGGGCAAGCTTGAACAGTAGCTCAGTGCGCCCCCTGTGGGTCAGTGTGAGGCCTTGGCCTTGGGGGCCACAGCAGGGACAGGTGGGCAGGAACTAGAATCGCTTGCACAGGAAAAGCTGCGTGGTGGTGGGGACAAGCAGGCAGAGCCCCCTGCCCCGGTGCTGTCTCAATCCCTGCCCCTCCCAGCCCTTCCTCAGGGGCCTGGAGAGCCAGGTGGCCTGCTCTGCCAAGGGCTTGCTCTTCCCCTCACCACCTGCACAAAGAGGAGGCACATCCCAGATCTCGCCCGGGCTGGGGCCCTGCTCCCATTCGGCCCACAGTGGCTTCTCCAGCCTGAGGGAGGCCAGCCCAAATGATGCAGAAAGCACAGCTGAGGGCGGGGGCGGTGCTGCGGGCGGTGGACCCCCCTCCTCTCCTTTGTACCAGCCTCCCAGAACCTGGTTCGTCACGGCCTCCTCCTCTGCTCTCCAGAGTATGACATCGAGGCTGCCCAGGAGAAGGACCGCCAGGCCTTCAAACCCACTGACATCCTGCGGACCCAGAAGACCAACTGTGACGGCTACGCCGGGCTCTTTGAGAAAATGTGCAGGTACGAGAGGGGTCTGGAAAGGCAGGCAGCCCCAGGTCTGACCACCTGCACCGGCTCCTTTCCCCTTTCAAAGCACTGTGTGCCTTCGCCCCGGTGCCAGGCCTGAAACCTGAGTTTGCAACTCTGTTCTGGAATCCAAGTGAGTACTGGAAAGGTCAATTTCTCCCGTTTTAACACCAGCGTAATTGACTTTGTACCATCTGCCGGGCTTCGCGATGCATTAACATAATGGCAGATGAATGCACAGAGATAATTTGGTTATAAAAGGCCCTTTTCCCACCTTCTCCCATCTCTGTGCAGCTGAAGGTTAGAAGAATGGCAGATCTGGGAACAGGAGGACGGTGGCTGCTGTCGCCAAGGGGACTATGAAAGGCTGTCCTCAGGGCTGGCACAGGGGCCTCTCAGGGGATACCAAAGCTCTCCTACCTGAAAAGATGTGTCAGCTAGAAAAGCTGAATACCGAGGAGGCAGCTTCTCTCTTGGAGCCTCTGGGCTCCATTTTCATTGCTCTGAGAGTGAGCACCGGCCAGGCTGCCAGGGTGGGTGACAGCTGGCAAGTGGCTGGTAAGGAAATCATTGCTGGTTCCGAGTGACCTCGAGACAGACTCAAGGCTGGGGGAGCCCCGCTGACCCCCGCAGCTTCCTGTGCCAACTCTCTGAGGTCTGCTGGGTCCCCAGGCCAGCCCTGGGGGCCAGCAAAAAGCCCCCTCTGCAGGGGGAATGGATGGACTGCTGCCAACCGTCTCTGCAGGCCTCTGGGAGTGGGTCTTCTCAGGAACCCAGATGTCAGCCCACCAGGACTGAAGGTGGTGCTTCACCAAACCAAGTGTAACAACAAACACTTAGACTCCACAGATGACAGCTGTGTTGTGTCAGAGTTGCACAGGTGGCTACATGACATCCTGTTCTTGGGGCACACAACCTATTCTTGGCCTGACCCCCAGTTGTACGGCCTCCCACCCCCATCACCACTGCCAAACATGGACAGGCGCCTGGCCCCGTGTTGCTCCAACTCTGCTGCTCACTCTCTGTTCTTCTCTTCCCCCAGCTCTAAGGCCCACCCCTGAGACCACAGCCCCAGAGGGAACCAGGGCAGGCCAGGGTGCAGAGGATGCCAGCCCCTCCGCTCCCCATCCACTCCGCCAGAGCAGCCCTCTCCACCCTGCATATTCCCACTGCCCCCCACCAAGACCCAGATGCCCCCACATGCCTTTGGACCTCTCCAGGAACCAGGATCCTCACCAGCCCCCTGCCCAGGCCTCCAAACTCTGACCTCAACTGCCCTTCCAGCCCAGCCCCCTTGACGCTGCCCACGCTTCATCTCCTCATGCTCGCTCTGCTCCCTTCTCCCCAGTGCTCCTTCCAGGCCCCACTCCAGGATGGCCACACCTCACCCTCCCTCATCAGCGCACCTTTTACACAGGCTAAAGGCTTGCATTATGCTTTTATTTAATAAGCTTTCCAAGTTAAAAAAAATACTTGTTAATTGTAGCTGATTGGTAAAATGCAAGAAGCGAAAAGTAGAAAATTGTTTCTGTGAATCCTACCGCTCAGAGAGAACACATTCCAGGCTATTCTATCCTGTAGGTGTGGCCTGTGTTCATTCCTTCTCCTGCGTCTTATGGCTCTTGGCCCCTCTCTCTCTTTTTGCTTCCCCCTGTGAACATTCATCTCAGAATTCTACACACAGTAGGCCCTCAATGACAGGAAATAACAGGATATTATTAAATAACAGGATATACCAGCATGGTGTAGAAGGAGTGCTAGACTTTTCCAGTCCTCAGTTTACCTGTCCTTAACTTCCAGTCCTTGACTTACTAGTTTTGTTCCCTTTGGAGGACACTTAACCTCTCGGAGCCTCAGTTTCCCCATCTGTACCCTGGGACTGTACTGCCTCGTGGCAGGACTGCAGGACTAGATGAGAACATGCAGTTTGGGGTTTGCTAACCTGACTTAGGGGTTGTTTTTTTAACCTACCTTGCCTTTCTTGAGTATTGGAGTGGTTTTGCTCTGTGGAACTTTCCTACAGACCCACATAAACCCACACAGACTCAGAAAATTGACACTAGCCTTGAGTGAAACTGTCAGCTTTTTGGCCTGGTCCCGATGCCTAACAATAGTCATATTCTGGCCTGCAGCTGATCATTAAAACACATCCCAACATTTTGCATCATTTAAAGTTAGGTTCCAACCTGGCAGTTTACCATGTGCAACATTCTTCATATTGCCCAGGACGTGTAACAACAGCTCCCAGTTCCCTCCATTCCTTTAACTTTTGCTGTAAAGATCAGTAACCCCATGTATGCAGCACTTTCCTAATTCCCCTTACCTTTAAAATAACTGCCGAAGGTTTGGTAAATTCATTAGCTGATTCCTTAATAATCGAAGACACGTAATCCACACTTGCTGATTTATTCCTGCTTAGTTGTCAGAGTGGCCTCTTAGCAAGAGTTGTAAGGCTCCACGGCCATCATTACTTCTGCCAGTCCATTCCACCTCCCTGCAATGGCCTCGTTAAAGACTGGTTTAATCAAGTAATTTGCTCAGGAATTCAGATATTTTTGCAACATCATTCCTTTCCTCATCGTCTTTTCCAAGTAACTGATGTAAGGTTTTTTGTTGCTGTTATTGCTTGTAACTGCTGGTCCAGTTTCTTTCTGACTCTTTCGTCCAGCATTAATGTCTCTCCTTTTGCCTCAATTTCCCACAGCCTTAATGTATTTTGCTTAATTCCCAGGCAGGGGCCAAGATTAATTCCCCAGGTTCCTGCCACTGAGTCAGCCTCCAGTCCATCCCCACCCCCCATTATCACAGCTCTAACACCACCAGCAAGCAGATTTTCCAGAAACTTTCGATCAAGCCAGGGGCTTATTACCAGTTTGAGGCTTTGATGCTGAGGGGACTGGTTGTCACCAGTCAGGTGTCAGTGGTTTTCCATCCATCCTCCAGCCGTCACAGAGAGCAAGAGCAGTGGCGGGCTTCTGCTCAGCATGATGTCCCAGTGATCCCAAAGCAGCACTTGGTTCCAAAGGCCCCAGAGGCTGGGGAGTGACTGGCTCAGCCTCCTGGGAGAGGCAGATACACTGGGTAACCTTCGATGATCCCCAAATCTGACTTTGTCATATAGGGCCTCGGAAAGGGACCTCTAAACTCCCCCCACCCTTACAGATACACCAAAGGATAGCGCTCGCAAAGATGAATTACATCACTATAGCAAGCCATCCTTTAATTTCACTCTGTACACCACCCATAAGTTTATAGATTAAAACAAATCTTGGCGTTCAAGAGGACTGGTGCGTTGCAAAGTCCCCAGAACTGTGCATCAGGACAACTGTGTCCTAGTGCTGATTTGGCCACTGGCTGGCTGTGTGTCCCCGAGCAAGTCAGCCTCCCTCTCTGAACAGCTGACTCCTCACAAGCCTGAGATCACCCCTCAGGAGGCTCTAAACAGGGCCCTGGAGTGAGAATTATTACTGTGATTTCAGTCACTGACCTTGCCATAAGGGTGGTGTAAGAAAAGAGAAAGGAGAACATATAGCAGAAGTAGCAGGACACTGTCAAATTTACAAGAAATCAACCACATAAATTATGAAACATAAGTCACGGTTATGCTTGTTCTGTGCAGTATAGAAAACACCATTTTTTTTGTCAGTTTAGAATTTACCTTTACTGAAATAATATGAATCTTCTTGAGGACCAATATTTCGGGAAGAGCGAGACCCTAAAATTTCTAATTCACACATGCTTGCCCAGTTAAAGTGAGCCTTGGACTTAAAATTAATGAAATCATATTTCCTAATTTCCCTATTAGGAATCACAATATTTTCAATAAGATACCCAAAAAAGAGCAGTCTTTGTTGCCT
This sequence comes from Tapirus indicus, assembly GCA_031878705.1. NCBI lineage: Eukaryota > Metazoa > Chordata > Mammalia > Perissodactyla > Tapiridae > Tapirus > Tapirus indicus. The sequence goes on from CM062920.1 coordinate 17,358,058, forward strand.
CTCCCACAGCTCCGGTCCCTCCTCGCTCCCTTTTTTTCCCACGTGGCTCAGATATTCCGGCAGAGGTGTCAGAGTTGGGGAAGTCTGCTCTGGTCAGAGCCTGACGTGGGCAGGGTGCATTGCCCACCCCAGACAGCTCAGCTACCCTGCTGCTGGGGCCTGCCAGTGGCGTGGCTACAGCAGCTTTACCCGGGTCCTACGGCAGGGCCTGGACCATCTCTGTATAAAATGATGGTCACAGTCTGGATCCGCCACCTCCTTGATTAATATCATCGGCATTGGGATTTTCAAAACTGTCAGAAGTAAAAACCAAGATTCTGTGGCCTGAGGTTATTAGATCTCCTTGGGTGATATTTTGGGCTCTAGGATGACTGGTCAGAGCTATTTCGGACGTAGAAACATTTCTCATCCTCTGCCCCTTCTTCAATGCTCTCCCAGCTCTTTCCAGCAAATTCCTCTTCCCTTGGGTTCCCCAGGGCTGTGCTTATCACCAGCATTTTAGTGACAGTTCACATATCTGCCCCCTTCCAACTATGAGCACTTCTAGGGTGGCCAGTGAGCTTTATTTTGGGAATACTATATTTTATTTTGTTGTAGTATTTATTACATTATAGCATAGCACAGCACAGCATAGCATAATGGTACACTATTCCCTGGTGCCTGGTACAGTGCTTTGCACATACTATGTATAGTCTGATCTTTTGATGACATGAAATGGTCTTTGATGACATGAAATCCTGACTAGCAACCAGTGGCTGGCATTACCAGCTCCAAAATTTTGCATGAGAATTACAGATTATTAACAATAATGCGTTACAGTGTTACTTCTTTGTCCAATGCATCTTGCACATTGTTTCCAGGGAATAAAATAGCCTCACGTCACATGGAGCATGGCATAAGCTTACAGCTGAGCCTGTTTTTTCATCTTTATTCTGCCCTAGGCATTCCCCACGGCCTCCCAGCCTCTCCTCAGCCTGTCAGAGGAGAATCAACCCCCAGAGATCACTTAATGCCAACCTTTCTTTTTGCCCATGGTGAGCCTGGCAAGGTCACACTGGAGGTGACCATTAGAGCTAGGAGCTGAGCCCTGATCTCCTGGCTCAGCCCAGAGACACCCACTCCAGCCCAGAGCACTCCAGGTGGACGTCCTGCCACTCATTTCTCCCTCCTTCAGCCCTTTCCAGGCTTGAGGTGGAGGCCTCTCACTCCTGCTCCCCCACTTGGTTCTCAAATCTTACCTCCACTTCACTCCCTCAGAGGGAAGACACCACCCAGCACACTGCCTGGGGACACGGCTTCTCCTAGGAGGACATTGAGGCAGAGTGTGAGCCGGCCATGCTGCCCAAATCAGATCCTGCTCCATTTTACCGCAACACCCAGAGGCCTTGTGGACTGTCGATGCTCTTTCTTCCTTCCTGACTCCAGGTGGCTCTGAGCAGAGGCCGAGCATCAGGGGGCAGTGTGTCCAGAGGTCCACAACTCCACTCAGTCTGTTCACCTTACTGCAAAGCAGGCCATTTTCTAAACCTCACTGTTCCCAGGACTCCCCTTATCTATACTCCATGTCATCCTAGAAATTGACATACACAGGCGTTCTGGGCAAGAAAGAAAATAACTCACCGAAAAATGTGATTCCAAGTATTTATGGATTTTTTTCCAATTCTACAAGTAACACATAATCATTATTGAAAATTTAGAAAATATAGAGAAGTCTAAAGAAGAAAATGAAAATCACCCATAACCCCATCACGAAGAGATCAGGTGACTTTTGTGCTGTCTCTCTCACCCTGCCCTCCCCTCTGTCTCTCGTCCTCCATGCACATGTGCGTGAGCACACACACAGGCATTGTGCTGATGGTAGAATGTTATAGACTCTTGGCAATTAGCATTGTCTCAGGAGCATTTCTTACCTCACTAAATACTTTTCACATTTCTTCTCCTCACCGGCTCTCTGAGTATGTGGAACCCACCTCCTATGAAAGGGCCACCCCACCCACCTCCATCCCACCCTCCCGGCCTTGCTTCCCCCCTCCCTCTCTGCTAGCTGCTTCCTCTAAGACTACACCCACGTTCAGATCTCCCATCCTGGGAACACCCCCTCACGCCCTCCTCTGCAGCGGGGCGGCTGAATGACGCAGGAGCTTCTCCAGGGATGCCTGCTGCCCCTTCCCTCCTCCGCAGGCTCCTCAGCCCGCTGCCTCCTGGGGCCTCCTGCCTCTGGTCTGCCCTTCTGCCCCGGGAGTCCGCGTTCGTCTTTACCAGCAGACAATCCGGACGTCAGGATCCAGTTTCTCTTGCTCTCTGCCCCCGCCCCCAAGTGCTCCCGAAATCCTTCCCACAGGCGCAGCTGGTCTGTTCTTGTAGGATTTCTTGGACAGCCTGGGAGGCCTGGACCTCCTTTTGTGAAGCTGCAGGCAGAAGTGCTGGGCTGCGGAACATCCAAGCCCAGAAGGCGCCTCAGCAGAGCAGCCGCGCCCTGCGGGGGAGGGAGATTCGGCCACCTGGGGACGGGGTCATCGTGTGCACGGGAAGCAGCGCCATGGCAGGGTGGAGTCTGGTAACCTGCAGGCTCCCCATTTTGCCTCACTGACTCTCTCAACAAATGATATGTGGATAGAGATAAGTAATATTTAATCTAATATTCTGCTAACTTGATTAAGTGTTCATTTTTCTAGGGAAAATTTCCCCCGCTCCTATAGTGAATGTGTGGCCATTTCTGCCCATTACTCTGAGAGGCTCCACGGCCCTCTTGATTAGAGCACCTGAGGCTGCAGACCTGGCGCACAGAAGGACCCGTCCACCAGAGGCCGCCTCCCTGAAGGAGGCCCGGCCGACCCTGGTGCAGACTCGGTTCCTCTGAGCGGAGCGCAGGCTCAGCGGGGCAGCTCGTGCAGCGCTCAAAGGAGCCACATCTAAGGGGCCACCGTGCACACCCCGGATCTCAGGGGTGCGTTTATTACACCAGGGAAAGGAAGGTGTCTTGAAGATGAGGCACCTTTTTCGAATTCACACAGAGGCCCCAGCAGGGCCAGCACAGGGTGTCCCCTGGGTCAGAGTAGGGTCTCCCCCTCGGCTGCCATGAGGGGGTCAGGCTGCTGAAGAGAAGGCCGGCAGCCATGGAAGGACTCTCGGGGCTCTGGCCTTGGCCTCGGGCGGGTGCCCAAAGCCCAGGTCTGGGCCTCAGGGTTTCAGCTACAAATGCCCAGGTTGCAGCTTGCTCATGATTTCTGTGGTCCCCAGACGTGACCAGCCCATCCCCCCACCATCCAGGCCTCAGAAAGTGGTGCCAGCTTGGTTGTGAGCAGTGGGGGAGCACACGGAAATCTCCAGCTGACTAGTCAGCATTTCGCAAAGGACAGCCACCAGGGACTCCGAAAGTGTGACCAAGGCAAAGAGTCAGCAGATGACAATGCACCGTGTGGCCCTGGCAGTTGGACCTGAGCAATCCTGGCCGTGGGCCAGTCCTCCCGGGTGAGGGCAGGAGACACCGGCTGGCCTGCCCCAGGGTCCCCACACAGACGTCCTTAGGCAGGATGTAGCAGGGGAGTAGGGCTCTGCTTTCCTCTGCACCCTCATGTCTAGCACCCCTCCCTGACGCCCCACCCATGTCACCTGGACCCAGCTCCTCAGCCACATGTTTGGAGCCTCTCTGGTTATTCAGGAACATCGCCATTTCCCTGATTTCCATGTTCTTGAGGCGATCCTCACTGTTCCCCCATCGTCCTGAAGAGCTACTGGCAGAGCGCTCAGGCAGGCTCTGGGGAGAGACATTTCAGAAGCGATCTGGAGTCTCGAGGGAGGAGGACACAGCGGGGACTGTGGCAGCCCTGTGCCCCCTTGTCCCCCATTGTGGAGATAAAAGCCCCCAGACTGTACAGATGTGACTGTGTGAGAGGAAGGAAAGAGGAGAGGCACAGAAGGACTGACAGGCAGCAGACCTGCCTGAGGCCTGGGGCCACAGACAGACTTTTGGGGGGCCAGCGCGCAGGAGCCCCTCTCAGACCCCCTCCCATCCCCAGGATCGCTGGAGTGCAGTGCATGACCGTGCCCGGCTACTCTAAGGGCTTTGGCTACCAGACGGGGCAGAGCTTCTCAGGGGAGTTTGACCACGCCTGGAATGCCGTGTACCTGGAGGGGAGATGGCACCTGGTGGACAGCACCTGGGGCAGTGGCCTGGTGGATTCCGCCACCTCCAAATTCACCTTCCTGTAAGTACAAGTCTCTGTTCTGCTGCATGTCTGATTGGTGGAAATAGAGGAGGCAAACGGTTGAAGGAGAAACAGATGGAGAGGGCTGGTGGGAGGGGAAGCAGAGCCAGGGTAGCCTCTACCTGCTGCCAGCTGCTCCCTCCCTTCCTCCTGCGCTGAAGTGAGCTTGCTCCAGGCCAATTACAAGGGCCCAGACCTTTTTATCACCACACCTTCCACTGACTAAATCCCTGCTCTGGCTGCCCCACCCTAGTGCTGAGAGCCTCCAGCATTTGCCCACGGCCACACGTGAGGAAAGGCAGGGCAGAGAAGCTTCTTTGTCTGTAGGTTCCCTCCAGGCCTTAGCCCACCCACTATTTCCATTCACAGAGGCCAGCATTCTTTCCTTCTGCTCCCCCCAGACATCAGGCCTCCTCCTCCTCTCTGAGCTCAACAAGGTCAATCACATTTCTGAGGAAGGGGTTATGGTTTATGGGAAGGGTGCTGTCAGTGTGCAGAGCCGCTGTGAGCCACACTGGGGCAGGGTGGCTAGGGTGCAGGGGATGGGAGCATGTCTGTCCTCCAGGGCTCTGGCCAATCCCAGCCTTAAGCTATGGCCATGACATTCCTCCTGGATCATGATGTCCATCAGCAGCTCAGATTCCTTTTTATCCAGGAAAATGAGAGCGTTGTCTCTGATTTTTGAGTTGAAATCTTGACAGTCCCAAACATGGGACAAATACAAGTGCATGCACACCCCCCTACACATATGCAGGGCTGTGCACACACACACACATCCTCTGCCTCCATTAGCTCTGGGCGCTGCTCACCTTGGGCTGAGTGAAGCCTCCCCCTTCTCAGATGAGTCTCCCATTCTTCCCTTGATCCCCATCACTGACCTCAGACAGCCATGTCCAGTGGGCCCCAGGGACCACAGAAGGGCCTCCCACCCACAGCTGTTCAGGCATGAGACCAGCTGGGGGCGGACAGAGCTGCTGCACCAAGCACCCTCCCTCCCTGTGTTCCCTCCACTTACTGGTTGGCACCTGGTCCATGGGTCACGCCTCTGCTCCCCTCACATCTCTGTTTGGCATTGAGAGCAGGGGAAACCCATTCCTCTCTGGACACAGTTGTGGGCTGTGGCCTTCTCTTAGAAGGGGACTCAGAGCCTGCCTTGGCTCCAATTTCTGGAAGCAGACACTGAGGGGGAGACTCCAGTGCCCCTGTTAGGAATGGCCGTGGTGCCTCTTCCCATTCAGGGTGTCAGCAGGACCCCTCCTGTGGGTGTGTTAGCCAAAAGAAGGCCCCAAAGACCCCCTGAGAGCCCCACCTCCCCTCCACAGAGCTGGGGCCTGCTCACCCCACATGGCTACTGATACGCTTTTCCTCGATCTAGCTACAATGAATTCTACTTCCTCACCCATCCCGCACTGTTCATCGAGGACCACTTTCCAGACAACAAGAACTGGCAACTGCTAAAGCCCCCTCAATCCCTGAGGCAGTTTGAGAACAACATGTATCACAAGAGTGAATTCTACAACAAGGGGATGCTGAGTGCCCAGCCGGAGACTTCCGTGATTAAAACAGGTAACTCCGGGGCAGGGGGCCGGGGCGCCAGCAGCAGGGACATGGTGGCCTGCTCGTGCCTGTAGGTCTGGCCCACGTGGGACTGCCCTGCCAGCGCCCCAGCAGGGCCTCTGAGCTCAACGTAGACTGTAGAGGGGCGGGGGGGCGGGGATACACGGGGGCTACTGAGGCTGCCAAGGCCGATTGGGCCATCAGGGCAGGTTATGGCCATAGGTCACATTTGCAGGGAGAGGCATAAACCAAGAAGGGGGAGGGTAGGAAGTCTGTGGGTCCCCAGCTCAGTGAGTCACTCTCAGCCACGCAGCAGGAGTCACCCTGCCTCTTCCCTGGCTACACCACCTCCCAGTTCAGGTGTCCATCAGAAGCTCACGAGCCTGCTGTGTTCTCCTCCCAAGTCCTAGCAGAAGGCATGTGTTTGCCCAGCAGAGGTGGGATCTGTGTGTCAGTAGTCTAACCGGCTAGTTGGGAGCCCCGGGAGTCTCCAGGGCAGAGGTCAGGGGAGGCTTTCTTAGGGAGGGGCCGCTTAGCTGGGTCTTGGGAGCTGGAGAGCAGGTGTCGTTGTGGTAGATGAGGACAAACGTGTTCCAGAAAGGGCACATCAAGCCGTCCATCCTCCGAGCCCAGGCCCCCCTAGGCCAGGGCCAGGCTCCAGAGAGCGCCACCTGACCTCAATGCAACTTCCCTCGCTGGCCTGGATGCCTGCTGGCTCTGCTGGCTGCTCCGCCCCTCCCTCCTAGAGGCAGAATCCAGCCTTCTGCAGCCAGCTGCCCTGGGGTTGGGCAGTGCAGGACATCAAGCTGAGCTGTCCCCAGGGCTGGCCTGGACTGACATGTGTTCCCCACCTCCCCACAGGGGCCACGGGCAGCTAGCAGGGTGTGTTTGCACACTATGAGGCATAGGGGGGACCAGCCCTGAGGCCCAGAACTGTGGTCATGGGCCTCACAAACCTGTCTCCAGAGGACCGTGTCCTATGCATCTCCGAGGCCCTGGTGCCTGGTCTGGGGCTGGGCACATAGCCTGGACACACTACAGGGTCAGTGCACCCCCCATGCTTCCGCCAAGGACTGCCTGTCTGCACGGTCTCTGTCACCAAGGGTCCTGTGTCCTCCCGGGAGGGAAGGCCTGAGCTCACATTGGCTGTTAGCACAGGGTGGCCTGCGGGTGGACCCAGAGCCCCGGGGATTCACACCCCACACTGTGGGGTGATGCGGACCCCAAGGAGCACAGAGGTGCCCATGTTAGTTTCAGCCGACTTGTCCCACCTCACAATGGTTCCCTTAACCAGGCTGCTGAGCTCTGGAATACTTTTTAAAACTACAAATACCTGGCGGCTCCTACTGCTAAAATGACAGTGCAAGGCTGCCGTCTTTGGAATGCGTTTCCTGCCTTAGGTCAGATGGGAGCCTGTTCTGTCTGTTTTGGCCACGGAACCACAGGGAAGAATGGACTGGGCCAACCAGCATCAGACTAATGCCACTGAGCAGACTTTGCCTTTTCAAGAGACACAGAAATGTAAACACTGGGTTTCTTAATATATAGTAATGTAAAATTTGATTCTGTATTCGTGATGCATGTGCGTAGAATATATCTTTGTTGGAGCTAGGTAGGTTAAGAGTGGGGCTGGGTAGGAAGCAGGAAAAGGAAACTGAGGTGGGCAAGAGGCAGGGAAGGAGGACACAGGAGGGGGAGGTGGGAAGCCAGGGAGAGCAGGAGCTAAGCAGGGCTGCGGGGAGGAGGGAGAGGGTGCAGAGGGGGTCACAGGCTCCTACAGAGTCCCCAGGTCACCAGCCCTTTATTTCAAGTCTTCCCAGCCATTCAACTCACCTTTGCGAAGAACCCTCTGGGCCGGGAATCCGGCCAGGCACTGGGACAAGGCAGGAGAGGAGGCAGGCGGGCCCTTCCCCACAGTGCCCACCCCCAGCAGGGAGGACAGACATTGCAGAAAATAATTCATTCCAATGGAGCCAAGCTCCCTAGGGGAGATGCAGGGCTAGGACAGAGGCTCGGCCTCATCTGAGGCGTTGGGAAAGGCTTCTTTGCAGTCGCAACATTACGTTGAAGTCTTATCCAGGCTTGGGGGAAAGCGGTGGAGGGAAGAGCATGCGTGAGGGCCCTCGGGTATGAAGGGGTGTGCCCCTGCAGGATGTGAAAGGATGCCCTGTGGTCCAGAGAAGGAGGCAGGAGGGGGCAGCCTCTCCACTGGTCTCCAGTTTGATATGACCCACAAACGTGAGCCCAGGGGTAACTGGGTAGATATTTTCACAGGAGCCCTCGGGCTGCCGTGTGGAGGTGCCTGCCAGGCAGTGAATTGCACGGGGACCTCACAACCAACTCGGGTGCGAGATGGAACAGGAGGGGCAATGAGCAGTTGAGGGCTGAGACGGCTTCTGCCCACTGAGCCAGCTTAGAAGAGCAAGTGAGGGGAGAGGAAGGTTCCAATCCAGAGGGTAACAAGACTGTTGTTCTTGGTCACTTTCCTTTGGGGGTTACCTTGGGACACATGTCCCACAGTGGCTGAAGGCAGTGGAGAAAGAATGTAGACAAATAGCACAAAGAACCCCACAATGAGTGTAAGGGAAAGGGAAGGAATGGCAGCAGAGACCAGGCGGTGGTCAGAGGGGTGGGAGGAGGACCAGGCTGGAGAGGGTGGTGGAGGCAAGGAGTGGAGAGGAGAGGACTTCCGGGAGAGCATGGATACTCCAGAGCAGCCTAGATATTCCATAGACGTCACTAAAGACTTTGGAGAGTCTAGCAGAGGCCAGATTTCAGAGAGCTAAATGGGCGGAGGGAACTACAGTGGGGAGGGGTGTGGAATCTCAGGGAGGGGAGGAGTGGGCGTCTGAGAAGGCAGGGAAGGCTTTCCAGATGGAGGGGCCCCTGAAGAAGGCAGAGGGGAGGGGCCAGTTGACCTCCCATCCCTGTCCTGCTGCCTGTGTGAGGGTTCTCATTCCCAAGTGGGGAGTTGGCACTGAATGCAGTGGCTGAGCAGCCTGGATTGGGGTCTAGTGGCGGATGAGAAGGGAAGTCCCAGGGAACTTGTCTTAGAGCCCAGGCATAGCTTTCTGCCTCCACAGCAAAAGCACTGGACCCCAGACTGGGGACAGGTTACAGTGGGCACAGATCAGACAGCCCGTCTCCTGAGCTCATCTGTGAACAGGGCTGGGGAGGTTGCAGGGACGAGGAGCAGGAGATGGGCTTCTGAGGGGAAGGCAAGGCGAGGCTCTCAGAGAAGCCACTGCCCCTCCCAGTGGTCCTGCGAGGCAGAGAGGACCAGGCAGGGGAGTGCTCATGGGCTGCAAAGACCAGAGAACTGATCACCTGGACAGAAAAAGACAAAACTGCGGGGCAAGGGCAGAGGCAGAGAGAGGGTGGAGGCAGAAGGCCCTCTCGTGCACTCACGGACTCTTCATTCCAGAAACATGGCTGAGACAGCCTCTGCCAGAAGCATGGGGGGAGGGTGGTGGGTGGAGCAAGGAAGCAGCCTCACCCCTTGAGCACAGCCCCCAGGAGGGAAGCCATTCCAACCAGGTTTTGAGGTGATGTGTTGATGTGACAGCTGTTGACACTGTAATGAACAGATGCTGGAGGGAGCAGTGTGAAATCAAGACTTGACACTTGGAGGAGGAGGTCACAGGTGACCCTCCAACCAGGGCCATGGGCCCTCCTTGCCCCTTGGCCCTCTCCCCTGGAATTGGCTAAGCTTCCATGTAACCTTCATCTAATATGAGTCGAATGGGTGGGTCTGGGGGCAGATTTCTTCTTGAGACCCCCAGCTTTCAGCTCCCTCAAAGAGAACCACCTAAGGGGATAGGGGGACCCTTCTAGTGGCGTGCTGCAGCCGGCTTATATTGCATTCCATGATGTCACACTGGTTGCTTAAATTCCGTGGTGAAAGTATTTACACCACGGAAAATGGGCAGACACTACAAGTCAGGGCTTTTTCCCCCAGAGAGCCAGCTGTTAAGCATTTACCAGCACATGAGCACATGCTGGACCCATCTCCCCTGACCTGGGCGTTCTCTCCGCAGTGAACGGGAAGGCCATGGTGACCATCGAGAGCTGTGCCCCGACACTGTTCATGTTTATGCTCAATGGCAAGCAGGAGCACGGGCTGCTGAGCCTGCAGAAGAATGGGATGAAACTGGAGGTGTACCCTCCCACCGTGGGCACCCACAAGCTGCAGATCTTTGCCAAAGGCAACTCTGACGTCTACAGCTCAGTGCTGGAGTACACCCTCAAGTGTAACCACGTGGACACCGACGTCCAGCTGCCAGCCGAGCTGCACCAGCCCGTGGGCCCCAGCTGGTTCTCGGAGCAGATGGGCATCCTGAAGCCCTCCCACCCCCACCCCATCATCCACACCAGCGATGGGCGCTGCTCCGTCAGCTTCGGCGTGGAGGAGGGCATCAGCGTCCTGGCCTCCCTGCACGGGGATGACGGGCTAATCACTGAGGAGATGCAGCGACGCTACATCTTCCAGCTGCAGCGGGAGAAGCGGACGGAGCTGAAGGTCCAGCTGCCCCATGCTGGCAAATTCGCCCTCAAGATCTTCGTCAAGAAGAGGCAGGAACCTGGCAACTACGTCTTCGTCTTCAATTATCTCCTCTGCTGCACCAACGCCAAGGTGAACTGGCCCATGTTCCCTGAGAGCTTTGGCAACTGGGGGCAGGACAATGAGCTGCTGGAGCCTCTGATGGGCGTGCTTCCTGCCAACCGGAACGTCCCGTTCAAACTGAAGCTACACGGCATCGCCAAAGCCCTGGTGAAGGGGCAGGACACGTGGCCTCTGACCCTGAACAGCGACGGCTACTGGGAGGGCAGCTGCAGCACAGCCGGCTGCGAGGAAGTCTACGTCATGGTGTTGGAGAACGCCAACCACAGCTTCTACTCCTACATCCTGAAGTATAAAGTCAACGCCCAGTGAGGGCCCGTGTCCCCGTCACGCCTCCCAGAGGGCCACGGCCAGGCCTGCCCGGGGAGGGCCCAAGGGAAGTGCAGAGACCCCTGGACACCACTGAGTCTGCATGAAATCACTTCTAGGCCTCTGCCTCGGTTTCCCTGCTCTGCCGCAGGAGCTGTGATGTTTGTGTTCTGATGGCTTCTCTCAGTTGTGGTGATGGCCGAGGGGACAGAGGCAAAGGCCCTTTAGAAGAAACAGGTGCTATGTAAATCCAAGGTATTGTAAACTGTCCACACTGCCCAGGTGCCCCTTCTCGTGCTCGTGCTGTTGTTGTTGTAGGGTTGATGTGGGGAAGCAGGGAGACTGCCCAGGCCACGGGCTGCTCACGTGATGGAGAGGGACGTGATTTGCAAGGCTGAGTCATCTTGAACCATAGAGCCCGGGTCAAGTAGCATCACAGTGTTTCTCACCACCTCCTGGACCCCAGGGAAGGTTGGACTGTCATTTTTTCCCAGAACTGACTGTCTTCCGCATTCCTGCAGCCTCTTGTTAGACGCTTCTTCCTCTTCAAGAGCCCTAGGGAAAAGAAGGTATGGAAAGGAAGCTAGCTGACCCACAACTGGCTGAGGGCTGGTGGCCCTCGCAGTCCCTGTGTATGCTGGGAATGTGGCAACAGAAAGTTCTGAGGAGACTCCAAAGAGAAGAGCAGCTAGTGCCCACTCGTGGGTGTCTTGGATGGGGGACCAGAGGGTGGAGGGACACCATGGCAGTCCTGCAACCTGAGTCTAAGAGATAAGACCTCCAGCTCTGCTCTCAGAAGAACTGGTGCCAGTTGGTTCGGTCTAAGGCCTGGGGTGGCCTTCCAGGCCCTCTCAGAGCCTCAGCCTCTGGGCCCTGCCTGCACCCTTCACGGGGAACCCCAAGAGTCCTGCTAGTCCTTGGGGAGCCTTGCCAGTAACCCGAAATAAAGACCTGGGCAGGGGGCCAGGTAAGGGTGCAGTGCAAACACTGCAGTCCAAGGAGACTCCCATGATAACAGGGCTCTGCTGGCCCCCAAGAGTCCCTAGCAGCAACATCACAGCTGGGGGGACCTCCACTTGCTTGGCAGCTGTTTTTTTGCTTCTCCCTATCCCATCTCCCTTCCTCCCTTTCTCTGACAAGAGACACCTGGGGTCCTGCCTGCTGTGGGGCAGTTCAGAGCCCCTTGCTTGCTCAGGCCCAAGAAGCCTCGGCTGCCCAGCTGGCCCTCAGCAGCACCTCAGGTCGGCGTTGCCATGGCAACAGTGGAAAGGCTGGCTCCAGCGAGGGCAGCAGAGAGGGAAGGATGAGAGGCCACACGAGGCTGCTGCAACACGCTCCCTGCACACAGAGACACCTGCGGTGGTCCCTGCTGACCTCCCGGCTTCTCCAGCTCTGTGGCCCCTGAGAACCGGCACTGCCCAGCACTCTCCCCAACTGGTGCTCGCAATGCCCCCAGGCTCAGCTATAGCCAGGGCCGGCCAGGGGTCCTCACAGCCTCCTCTGCCTTCCTCTCATGTTTGTGTATTCAACAAATGTTCGTGGGGCACTTAACAAGCACCAGGCTTTGTGCTAGATGCTGGGCCTACAGAGGGAACCAAGGGGCCTACCCCTGCATCCCAGAGCTCAGGGTAGGGGGCAGCAGCCTGTCTCCCCCAGGCCTGTCTGAAGTTCCAGGCTCCCAACACTTCAGCTCAGCATCCCCCTGGGGTCTCTCCCCCAAAGGTCCCCACTGCCACCCAGCATGAACCCGGCCCAGAGCGATGTTACAGCAGTGCCCATCCTCCACCAGGCAGGGGGCCCTGGAACACGAGGGGAGCACCCCCATGGGGGGCTGAGCTGCCCCGACCTGCTCTGCCACCTGGGCATTGGGCATCATGTCGCTCATACCTGGAAAATGCACGGAGGACCCAGAGGCGGAACCACTGTGAACCACCACAGGGAAACAAGGGGAGTTTTTAGTGAACTGAGAGAAATGTGCTGTGTTGTTGCTTCAAAATAATAAGTGCCTTCCATGACTCATGTCATTCACCGGACCGGCTGCCACGGCTAGTCCTGCCGAGAACGACACGCATCTTTTCAAAAACAATATAATTAATCGGTCCATTCTGGAGGGTGCAGAGGCTGCCACCCAGCCAAACGGGAGCTGTCCCGAGCACCGGCGCCTCCCGTGCCCCTCCTTCGTATCTAACCAGGCACCCCTTTGTAAAGACAGCTGCAGGCACAGTCAGAAAATCACCTGCATTTCTTTCCACTGAAGTAAAAATATATGAAATGAAATCCAATCTTCTTGAATTTTTACACGCATGCTGCTCAGGGTGGAATTCGGGGTAGCATTTTGAAGTCTTTTATTCAAATCCCCATCTTTGTTTCCCGGTCGACGCGTCCCAGCGGCCGGTGGAAGGGCACGGGCGCCCCCTGGTGCCCAACGTGCGGAGCTTCCGGCGCTGCACACCGCGAGGCTGAATCTGTCACCAAGGTTTTTACGCAGAATTTGAAAAATGCTGCTGAGATGTTTATGTTAAATTCACTGGGTGCTTTCTTGTAGCTTCTCAGCACTTCCTCGTGTGTACACGGAGCACATCATTGCCACGCACAAGCTGTGAGGCGAGCCTGGCATGGTGAGAAGACATGGTAATAGGATTTGGAAGTACTTGGCCCAGAAATCCCATCTTGAAACAGAAACACTGGACACAGGACTAGGTGGGACAGCTTTGACCACACTCATTACTATGCCAGGGAAGGACTGAAACTGATCAAACTCAGAGGGCTTTTGCTGGCAGGTCCTGGGGTGGCAGTCGTGCCACGGGCAGAAGGGGTTGTGGAGGGTCCGGGAGGGGCAGGGTTGTGGAGGGTCCGGGAGGGGCAAGCGCAGAGCCAGATGGGCCACCACCACAGCTGCAATCAACTTCTTTTCAGCTGGTTTCGGAAGCGCCTCCACCACCGCTGGACTCCGTTTTCAATCGGATTATGATCATTGTGATTATGATCATCCCCGTCCCACCAGGACAAACTCGTGACACCCAGCCTGCTGAGTTTAAAAGGAAGTAAATAGATTAACTGAAGCATGAAGGATTTAGGCTAGACTTAAAAAACTAGTTCCTGTTGTTAAGCAGGAGGGACAAGTTGCCAAGAAAGTTTATGAAATCCTCTTCTCAAAGGACTTGAAAAGTAGAAGCGTTTTCCCAGTGGTCTGGGGTTTTAAATGCCATGCTCACTGGAAGGACTGGGTTCTCTCCAAGCCAGTTAATCCTTGAAATAGCCTAGATCATCCACAGTGGACACAGGGTGAACGGTGGTGCCGCGTCCTCTGCTGCTGGCAAAGTGTTCTAAGGTGGTGTCCATCTGCCTCCCACATCGGTTTACCTGAGGTCTATAATTTCTTTTCATTGGAGTAAGTAGTTGGAAACCTTAAGAGGTGATTACTTTTCATAACGTGTGCACTGAGTTGTGTGGGCCGGTGGCTGTTGAGTATGCTTTCCCCATGTTGTTGCTGGTGTTGTTTTTCAATAAAATTTATATTCATTTTTATCCAACAATGTAATTATCGATCCATTCTTATCACTGCTCTCATAAGGGAGGGAAAAACAGGAAAAAACACTTTCATGTTCAAAGGAAGCCCCAGAAAAAGAAAATCAATGTCCCAGCCATTTGAATGTGATGGTGAGATGCAAATGGAATGTCAGGCAAATAGCTTTTTCACATTAAAGAAAACATAATTAGGTTAGCTCTGGCCCCTCTCTGGCTCACATGCCTTTGAAGAACATGAAGGCAGTGTTTCTTTCATTGAATCTTGTTTAACTTGAAAATTTTAAAGTCAATCCTAATTTCTGTTTTTAGTAGGAGAGGAAAAAAATGTACCACAAATGCCCATCACTGCACTTTTTTTCGTTGTTTTGAATATATATAAATATCTATTTCTTGATATTCATATACATGCAGAAACTTGCCAGCAGGTTGCCTAAACAGATTATTCATAAATTAGACATTTAGGGAAATATAGAAAATGAAAATCTAGACACCTCTAAGAAGCTGCTGTCACCCTGGAGACCATTCTCGTAGCTGTAGTGTGAAGGACAAAAAGAATTGGTCCTCCCAAATCTGGCCTCATCGTGTCCCTCACCACTAGATCCACAAACACGAGCCCCGGCATACTTCTCCCTATGAAGGAGGTCCGCAGGTGGACCACGTCCTTAACAGCATATTAAGGGGATGTCAGAAGAAACAGTCTCCTGCATAATAGAAGGAGGGACACTTGAGTTATTAGATCAGTCTGAAAATGCCAACCCCGAGGCTGGAATGGGTGACCTCTACCGTCCCTTCCAGTCCGAAGAGTTTGTGATGCTGTGTCTCCGTGAACAGATGCTGGCAGGCGGTAGACCTGGGATTGTCAGTTGCAGAACATCTGAAGGGCCCTGCTGTGTTAAGAGACTGGCCTGCAGCCCCCGGCAGACTGCGCTGCTGGCTCCTCTCTTGCCTGAGGCCAAGGAGCTGGAGAAAACCCAGCAGAGGGACCAAAGAGGAAGCAATAGCCCCTGACAGGATGTTGCTTCTCTCTGATTTTGCAGCAAAACTAAAGAAAACCAAAAGTCAGGCTGCACCTGGGATGCCCTCTCTTGGATCTCCCCCAGGCCTCCCTGAGTCCAAAGATACTGAACTGAAGTCACTTCTCTCCCCCAAGTTCCCTCTAACTCCTCCTCGGCCCCCAGTGCAGTAAATGCGTCCCCATCCCCCAGGTACCTAAGTCAGACTCCTGGTGGCCACTAGTGGCTCCTTCACCCCCTCAGTATGGAGATCTGGTCCACTCTGGCTCTGTGTTGTATCTGACCCACTCTCCCAACTCCACGTCCGCTCCAGCCCCAAGGCCTTGGCTGTAAATCAGGCCTTCATCGTCTCCCAGCTCCACTGTTGTGTTGCTTCCTGGGATGACAGGAACCCCCACCTGCCCCGTGACTCTCCACGTTTCTTCTTATATGGACACCAGGACTACTGGTTGTGTTAAGACAAGGTTTCCACGGAAGACTTCCAGAAGAAGTTCGCCACCTCTGAAGAAGGCATGATTTGTGTCAGGCCCTGCTGGAAAAGACAGGTCTTCAAACAAAAACTGATCTTAATAGGGAGGCAGGAAGAATCCCAGGCTCTCCTCCTTTCTCTGGCCTCTGAAGAGGCGAGGTCCCGAGGTCTTCAGTCTAGGTGAGAGTGTGTAGGATGGCCCTTAGCACCACAGCCAGATGGGGACCTGTGACAGGGTGGGTGGTGGAGCCCCGAAGGTGAGCACCCTACACCTCGTCAGTCAGGTTATCCACAGAGAAGAACACTGCCCTGCCTGCGAAGGTGAAGGGGGTGGCAGAGGACGGTCTGGGACGCTTTGGCCATGAGAGGTTTTATGAGATGGCCTCCTCTCTGTCTAATTGTGAGTCCTGCCCCAGATTTGCAGCCCCCAGGACTCTGTTGGGAGGAGATTCTATATCTAAGCTGGGTGCCCCCATTCAGGGCCACACCAATATCACTAAAGGCATCCGCCAGTCCCACCCACGCCCACCCACACCAAGCCTGACAAATAAATGTCCCTCAGGAAGGCTCCTAAAACCCCAGGAGAACCTATTATCTTAGTAAAGAGCTGCAAAATGGTGGATCTTTGGTTATTCAAGACCAAAACGCATAAACATTTTCCACCCTGGCAAAGCCTGAGTGTGTGGGAGCGTCTTCGGGAGAGCTGATGGCTTGGAAAACAGTGCTCAGGTGAGTGCTCGAAGATCGTGTCTTCTTTGAGCATGGTCGTCCTCAAGGCTGAGCCTCTACAGAGAAGCACATGCAGGATGAGGGGCAAAAACGACAAAGAATCTCGAGGTTCCTGGTGTATCCAGTGGCAAACTTGAGTCATGAGGGTTCGAGAATGAGAAGGAAGCCTGGGCAGGGCCTCCAAACTTGTTTTCATGTCTTACCTTAAACCAGCTCCCCACGTGTTTGGTCAATACTGCCTGGTGCACTGGGATTCTGAGGTCACATCAAGCTCAGCGGGAAAGAGTGTTGTGATTAGCTGGTGGTCCACAGACACTTGATCGAAGGGTGAGGTATGCCATGTATTTGCCAATCCTGACTTAAAGGCAGCCAAATCAGGCTAAGACCAAAATAACCAAGGAGGTTTTTCAGACCAGCGCCTGAGAACTGGCTTCCCGGCAACCTAGACCACTGACTGACCAACTAGCAAACCATAGGTCCAGGGATGTGCTGGAGGCCTCCTGACCACCTCTGGGCTCCAGGAGGATGCGCCCAACATACCCACCTGGAGCACACAGATGCACGCAGGCATGTCACCCCAGGAAGAAGGAGCCCGAGGTGAACTTGTTTGCTGTTTCATCTCCATGATCAAACAATACCTTGCATTTAGAATAAGTGATCAGTACATTTTTGAAAATGAATTAGTAGATCCTGGATTTATTTACATGGCTGTTGACCAAAACAATTGTTGAGTTACAACATCCTGAATAGTCATTTCCTTCTTTTTCCCAACTAACTAACAAAGGATATGCCAGGCAGCGAGCCCCTTTGCCCCTGTGGGAATGTATATTTACAGGAGACAAAAATCGCCAGCTGGCTGGGAGTGCTTGTGGTCTTTGCCACCGGGAAGCAATCAGGGCAACCGATCGATGGACCGGAGGAGTGCCCATCTTCTCGGGGGACCACCGCAGCTTGTGCTGAGATTGCTTTGTTTCCACCGGGGGAGGGCTGACTGCCTCCGTGACACAAGGAATCAGCCATCATTTCACCCTGGCTGTGCGGGGACCAAGGCAGTGACGCCCCTTTCCAGGGTGGCAGGGAGCACCATGGAGAGACTTGTGGCATGAGGGTAGAGGGGCAGCCACACGGTGAGTGGCCAGGAAAAATCGGGCTGCGTGATGAAGGAAGCACAGGTGTTAGGAGTGAGGGGCCCGGGAGCCCCCATGTGGACAAGGCATGAACACGAGGGAAAATGAGGAACCAACACGACTGTGGGATTACAAGTGGCCCGGTGCTCACTGTGCTGCTCTGTACGTGTATTTGTATGTGTGTGAACACCAACAGGATCTGAAAATTAACACTTTATTGTATTATAAAAAAATTTTTTTAAATGTAGCCAAGATGCTGGAGGCACTTGGAGGCTGTCCCCTCCCCCCATTCCTTTGTGATGGTTCCGCCCTGGGGACAGGGGTGAGCGTGGGCACCATGAACCCGTTGGCATCCATTTCATCAGCATCAGATCCCCTTCCCCTCCCATGAGAAGCACAGCCTAGAGAACCCGTTCACCTGATGGTGAGAGGAAATCCACTCTGTCAGTAAAACCATCACTTGACATTTTTAAATCTCAACAAGAGTGCAGAAAGTCCATTTTAAAAAGAAGCCAATGGGCTTCTCTCTGAAAGATGCCCTCATGGGCGCTGGTCCCTGTTTGAGCTCTGTCTTGTGCAGTCAGGAGCCACTAGTGTGTGACTGAAGGCTCGGTTTTCCTCTATAAACGCTGATTTGACCTGGGGATCCCCCCTCACAGAGCCCTGGCTGTCCTGAGGCTGGGGGAGACCTGGGGCTCAGACCTGTGGGACAACAGCAGGCTGGTATAAACCTTGAGTCGGCCTCCTGGACCCAACCCCTGCTCTGCCAGCTCTCACTGCCTTTGGCAAGTTACTGAACCTCCTGTCTTAACTTCCTCAGCAGTGAAATGGGGATAATCATAGCACTTTCCATGTGAGTTTCTTACAGGGCTTGAATGAGTGAACACTGAGACAGTGAACACCACGGTCCTGGCACAGGGTACATGCTCAGTGAGGTCAGCGCTCATCACCACCACACCCTGGTTGTCGCCAGCATTATGAGGAGGATATTGACATGTCGTGTGTTGTTCCCTGAAGAATCCAAAGGTCACAGGCCCCTCATGAGATCATAGCCATCACTGATTCCAGCCTCTAAAAGAAGTCCTGTCTCCAGAACTTGGCCACCCTGCCTCCCCTGGAATGCTTCCAGAGACCAGGAGCTCACCACTCCGCGAGGCAGCTATTCCATTGTTGGATAGCTCTGTTAAAAGGCCCTCCCTACATGGAACTGCCTTACATTAGAGCAGTTAAGCCCATCTGCCCACCGGCTCACGAATGTAACTGCTATATTCCAGGACCACCACATGGCAGGAGCCCTGAGCCACCAGCACTAAACCCAACTCTAGTCGGGGGTCCTGGGAGCTGGGTAAACAGCTGCAATGTATCTAGACAGCAAAGGGGAGCCCAAAGGGAGGGAAAGAAGAGGGAAATCTCCCACTCAAGAGAGCCTGCAAACCAACATCTGACACCACATGAAGAAAAGTCATGGTTAAAAGCAATGCAAGCCATATACTGAGTGGTGAGACCACCCCAAGCCCTTATCCCACTCAACACCCCAAACCTGGCTGCCTGGCTTATATCCTCCAAGCAAAGTTTGAGTATTCCTTTCAGGAAACTGACCAACCCAAGAAGAAAGACCCACAGTACTGTCTGTGGGCAGCACTCTAGTGAAGGGACCGGGGCCCCAGATGACCACCTCTGGTCGCCAATGTCATTTGTGGTGTTTAAAAACATGTCCACAAATTCTTTGGCACTCCTCCCTTCATAAAACCCATCCCCTTAAGTGAAAGCTATACTTAGTGACTCTCTTCTAACAAAGAGAATGTGACAGAGATAATAGTGTGTGATGTTCAAGATTAGGACATACAAGGCACTACCGCTTCCTCCTCGTCATCTCTCAGGTCACTTGCTCTAGGGAAAGTGAGCCACCTTGGTGTGATGACTCTCAAGGAGCCCTCTGGAGAGAGCCATGTGGTAAGGAACTGAGGCCTCCTGCCAAAAGCCATGTGAGTCGCCATCTTGGAAGCTGATCCTTCTGCAGACTCTGCAGCGCTGGCCAACTTCTTGACAGGAACCCCATGAAGCACCCTGAGCCAGAGCCACCCACTTACACCACTCCCAGATTCCTGACCCACAGAAACTGTGAGATGATAAAAGATTGTTCTTTGAAGCTTATGTTTAAAGGTAATTTGTTACCCAGCAATAGGTGACTAATACAGCATTTTGGTATCTCAGTCTTTAAAATGAAAGGACCTCCAAAGGTCCCCAGACTTGAGGAAAATGTCTGACTAACAGGAGTTCCAGGAAGAGAATAACTATAATAGCAAACACTTATCATAGAGCCTAGTTTGTGCCAGGAACTGCTGAGGATTAAATTATTAAACACATCATTCAGAGAATCTGCCAGGATTGCGAGACGTATGATGCATGAAAACAGACCCATTCTAAGGCTTATGATTGTGAATTAAAGAACACTGGGGACGAACAGGTCCTCCAGAGAAGAAATAAAACAAGTGACCTGCAAAGGATCAGGAATCAGAATGGCTTTGTACTTCACAACCACATCGGAAATGAGAGGACAGTGGAGCGAGGCCTGCATTGTCCTGCAGGAAAACACCTTCCAGCCTGCAGTTCTATACTCAGTTGAAATCTCTCAAGGGTGAGATCAGCGTAAAAATACTTGCAGACATTCAAGTTCTCAAGGAAAATCTGCCTCCCATGAGCCCTTTCTCTGGCGGAGTGCTCAACCCAACGAGGGATATAAACCAAGAATGGGGTACACCTGGGACCAGGAAGCTGCTACCAAAGGAGGGACAAAGAGAAATAGTAATGAGATGTGTCTGGAGAGTGGATGTGCATTGAGCAGGAGGAACAGTCTAGAAAGGAGCAAGGCAAACCGGTCCAAGAGGCATGTAACAGGAAAAAATAAAATGGGACCAATAAATTGGTGACCTGATGCAGCTGACTTTATTGAGGGAATTTTATAGTGACGATGAGGAGTTTGGGGGACTATTTGGTGAAAGGTATACAGAAAACAAAGCAAATGCTAACACTGTGAAGGAAAATTGTACCAAAAAAGTCAACTTAATCATAGTATACTATATATCGATATTTACATGGTTTTAGTGATATAAACGTTAAATATTGATGTGTTAGACGCTGTATTTGGACATCTGATATCATTCCAACCCCATTCTCTATTTCCCATCTCTTCCTTTAGAGGATGAGGGAGCAAATTCTTACTTCCTCTCCATAATGTTTAGTTGATTTTTGTAGAGCCTTGCATATCTTTTATCAAATATATTTATAGGTATATACAGGTGTATTTTTCATGATGCAGTAACTGGTATCAATTTTTAAGTTCATTTTCTAATTGTTTGCTTCTAGTGTGTAGAAATACAATTATAATACATGAAATCATGCTATATGTTCTTTGTGGATGTGTACAAATAAAACATACGGCTGTGAAGTGCTAACACCACCAGCAGGATAACACTTGCTTCTGGAGACAGAAGAAGGGGTGCAGAATTAGAAAGGGCCACAAGGAAGTTTTCGGCCATCTTTTATATATGTAAGTTTTGAAGCATATATGATGAAATGTCGGCATTTGTTAAATCCAGGGGGAAATGCATCATCCACGTCACCATTTAAAAAAAAAAATCTTTTCCCAACCCAGCGTCATAAAGATTTTCTCCTGTTTTCTTCTAGAAATTTTATGGTTTGGGCTCTTAATAGAAGTCTCTCTATTGCAAAATGAGCCCCATTCTCCCTGGAGGGTGGAACGAACAACACGTGGCAGATGGCCAGCTTCTGTGGCATGGGTGTCCCTTGGAGCCTGCAGACAAGGGAAGATGGCCTCTCTTCCTGCTGCCCCCCTGACCCGCTCTCCTGGGGTCCTTGCCTGTGGTAATGAACCCTGGCCCCAGGTCATCCTTATCACCCCCACACTGTGTGGGCAGAGCTTGCAAACTTTGTTCAGCCTGCACAATGTTAAAAAAAAAAAGTTAATTGGTGCCAACATTAAAAATCAGGAAAATTCTATTAAAATCTGACTGGCCAGCTTTTCTCGAGAAGCCTGTGAACACTGCCACAGGGAACCGAGTTGCAGTGCCCCCTTTGGACGGGCTGGCTGTCCAGGTGGCTCCATGCCTGCCTCTCTGTCTCCGAGCCTCTGAGGACAGCTGCCTGACCCTGAGGGGATCTTTCACGCAGCCACCCTCTTCAGTGACTGATGTCACCTGCAAGGCCCCATCTACAGCTCTTGTTTCTCTTCCCTGTCCAGCATCTCACCTGGCCTGGTGACAACCTGGCGGAGCAGGATCAGAGTCCACAATCCACCTATGAAGAAACTGCCCAAGGGCGTACGGCTGCTAAGTGCGAGCTGGCTTGGAGGCTCCCTCGCTGCTCTCAGACTCATTTCACTGGGCCCATCACCCCGGGCACTGGCCTGTCTTTAAGCATTGGTGATGTAAATTGCTGAGGGCGCAGGTGTATTACTAGGCCTGCTGTGCACACTTGTCAGAGGCTCTGGGAGCATGAAGGGAGCTGGGGTCTGTGTCGCCTATGCTGGCGTCTTCAGGGAACAGTGGGAGCTCGGTCTTCTAAGATGAGGGGTTTGCTTGATTAAATGTTTGATGAATGAATAAATGGATGAACTGTCATCTGAGGAGCCCACATATGTTTAACCATTAATCAAAATAGATTTTAACTGCAGAAATATTTTAGCTGAGGCATAAAGGAAGAGGAGGAAGGGCTGGTCTACAACACGCCAGAATCCCTGCCGGGCCCTTGCCACCGAGATCCTCTGAACGTGTAAGAGAGAACTTCCCTTGAAAAGCAGAGACAATAATATTTGTACAACCCTCTGGGGTACACAGGAGAGGATTTAAGGGTGTCTGTGTGGGACAAAATTCATTACAGTTTCTCTGCAATATGTAATTATTATGATAAAAATAAAATGCAAGTATTAGAAAAGACATTGAATTTATATAAACTTCCAGTATGATCTTCTCAAAAAATTTTAACGAAGACCCTGAGCTTTCCTTTGTGATTTTAACTTTTTATATTGGGATTTATGCTTGAAATTGTTACACGCAATTCCTGGTCAAGATGTTTTTAAATAGATTCTTTGTAGTTGGCTTTGATGAGAAACTTGGCAAAGTAGTGATAATTTTCTTTACAGCATTAATTTGGAAATTTTAATTTAATTTAATTTAAATTTAAATACAAATAAAAATTTAAATACAAATTGTGTTTAAAAACTAATTGCAACTCCTCTTCTTTCATTGACAAATTTATTGTTGAAGTTTGTAGTATAATTATGGATAGATCTTGAATCCAAGCAAACGTTATTAGATCTGGTGTTAACAAATAATTGGAAACACTAATCTGGAAAACTTCTATTTCTTATTGAGCAGTCATCCTGTAGCTGGCGTGGGGTGAGAGGCAGCAGAATATACTAGCAGACAGCTTCAATTATCTGACCATTGCTGGATAATATTTTTTGCCTGGTTTGTAGTATTTAATTTTAGGCCAAGTGTCCACAGCACATGTCTTGAGATTCCAGAAAGACTGAGAGACTCTGGGATTGTTTTGTAAAGACAGAGATTGGAGCTGCTGTCTAGAGTTGCACCACAGGAACACTTGGCCTCCCTGCACCAACCAACCCCCACCTGTCCCTTGCCCCACAGTCCCCAGGTGGCTGCACTTGGGCTGCAAAATTCTCCCTGGGTGCATAGAGCACCAGCTCCTCCAGGATGCCATGGGCTGCTTGTTCACAGTGGACAGCAGCACCCTCTGCAGCTCTGTCAAAGGAGATATCTGAGTGGTCCAGCTTCTCCTTGGTCACATGAGCAAACTCAAGATGTCACATATCACTCATTGGGCTTGTCATCTATAGGGACTGTGGTCTGCTTGGCTAAATCCACCTTTCCTCAGAGGAACCCCAGGCTGGGAGCACTGACCATCCCAGGCTTGACCTGCCTGCCCCAAATGCTGCGGGCTTCCAAGACCCCAGGGTCCCCCAGTAACCAAGGTGGAATGTGCTGACCTGTTGAGTGCACAACGCTAGTTCTCCAAAATGCCCAAAGGTACCCCATGAATAAAAAAAGTTTCCCTTGTGTAAGTCAGTAACACTAAACACAAATACTGCCCCCTCTACACCGGTGAGCATTCACAGAGAACCAGACTCACCAGGTACCAGGAAAAGTACAAGAAAGCTCTAACCCTCTAAATTCTTACGTGGAGTCCACAGACCCCCTACCAATGGGTCCAAGGATAGAATTTAGGGCTCCATGAACTTGGACGGGAAAATTGATATCTTTATTCTCAATACTAACTGAAATATAACTTTTATTCCATTAGGAATAGAGTTTATACACCACAGCAGTGCCAGCAGTACTTGGGGCTCTATTCCAACAGAAATCACAGATATTTTCATATCTTATTACTGTTGTTGCAGACATCTCAAAATATTGTTTTCATGCACCACTGCTTCAAAAACATATTAGGCGACAGACCAGACCCTCAGTCTTGTTATGTAATGAGTTAATAAGGAAGTATATATAATGCCATACCACAAATTTGGTTTTTCTTAGGTTTTGATAACCGAATGTCAATATAATTTGTTTTCCCTTTAACATTATGTATTCTATTTTATGCACCTAGTCATTATTCTGAGTGGTCCCTAGGCTTCACCACTCCGCCATAGAAGTCCCTGGTACATGAAAGGTTCAGAACCTCCAAGTGTCTAAGGCACCAGCTCCCAGTGGTTGGGGAAGCAAAAAGGGAGGTCATCAGGGAAAGGAGTGGAGGGATCCGGCCAGCGGGACGAAGAAAGGCAGTTCTCCCAATTCCATCCTGGCCCTAGGGAATATGATATGCAGGATTTTCCATTCTGCTTTCACATATTTCTAAGGAACATTTATTAATACTTTGAAAATTCTCAGATCTCTGGAAAACAGTTTGAGAAACATGGATTTAAGGAATGACTTAGCCTGGGAAGATACCAGAATTGCTTGTTGTTGTTAAAAAATGTGTTAAACTCTTTTGGAGCAAAATAAAGAGATCAGGTGATGCCTTCTTAGTCTACAAATGGTAGCTCATGCAGAAGTAGCAGGTTGAACATATCAGCAATCTAGAACCTTTCCCATCCTTCATTCATGGTCCAGCACTTATTAATATGAACAGGCTGCTGCTAGGGTTCCATGCTGGGCTGAGGGACCGTCAGCCAGAAGGGGGATCACTGGGGAAGCCACTGGGCTCCTGCCCTGGCCACTACTCTGTTGGGTTACATGGGGACCTGCACATTTGGACTACATGCTCCTGCTGGGAGCAAGGGCTATGCTCAACCATGGCTGAAGGGACTGATTGGTAGAAAACACTTCTTGCCTTGTTTGTGGCATTTAATTTTAGGCTGAAGTTCTGAAATACATGTCCTTGATTGCAGAAAGATTCAGGGACTGGTGAGTTGTTTTAGTTTATGCTGTACATCAGGGGCAAGACAAATCCACAAGGTGGCCGACCAAGGGGCCTCCACTGTTTTCCCAAGCCAGTGCCATGGGACTCAGAACAGCTCTGGGAACTGGCAATTCGCTCGTCCACACTGGATGCCTCCCAAGGGAGTGGCCGTTCCATAAAGGCCCTGGGCAAACCCGTGTTGAACCCTGTCTCAGCTGATCTGTTCTCCATAGCTGAAGAAGTGGGGCAGGTTTACGTAATGCACCTGGCTTTTCCTTCTGTGTGCCCGGGCGTGTTTGTAGAGATATTGGGGGACCTGTCAAGCAGTCTTAGGGCACAAGTCTCATATTCCCACATTTCCCCATCAGTGGTCTGTAACCATCTCTAAAATGTTCTGTAAACAGTGCTCCTTACCCTGAGGTTAGTGCCAAGCATTCCTGCAGCCCCTCCATACGATATACTTGGCCAAGAAATTCCGCCTGGCTGATTATTATGGACTTTGCTGCCACAGCGCTCAGTAATCCTGGAAACTGCTCTCCTACTGAGCAGGACAAGACCATGCTCCACTGGAGGGAGAGGAGGAGCCCTGCAGTGTGCCCCGCTGCCCGCAAAGCCCTTCCCACATCCTCCTGGTACAGAACGACCCCATCCACAAGCAAGTATTCCCAGAGCTTAATCACCCATTCTCTAAAGAGGGGTGCCACTGTTACTCCTGACTGTGCGCTGAGAGTGGAAAACATGAAACTTTAGAATAGCATGTGCTGTGATGTTTTCTGAATATAAACTTGAAATTTTTCAGGTGTTGCTATACATCAGAGGCTCCTTTTGGTAACAGCTTTATGATGATATAATTCACATACCATTTAATTCACCCATTTAAATTATACAATTCAATGATTTTTAGTTGTGTTATTTTCAGAGTTGTGCATATCACCACAATCAATTTTCATCACCCTGAAAAGAAACCCCGTACCCTTTAGTCTTCACTCTCCAATTCTCCCATAACCCCCAGCCCTAGGCAACCACCAATCTACTTTGTCTGTACAGATTTTCCTGTCATAGACATTTCATAGAAATGGAACCATACACATGTGGTCTTTTGTGACTGGCTTCTTTCCCTTAGTGTAATGTTTTCAAGGTTCATTCATGTTGCAGCATCAGTATTTCATTCCTTTTTATTCTCAAATAATATTCCATTGTATGGATAGACCACGTTTTGTTTATCCATTCATTAGTTGAGGGACATTTAGGTAGTTTCCACTTTTGGGCTATTATGAACAATGCTGCTATGAACATTCTTGTAGAACTTTTTGTGTGGACATATATTTTCACTGATTTGGGGTATATACTTAGGTATTGCTGGGTAATATGGTAACTCTAACTTTCTGAGGAAATGCCAAACTGTTTTCCAAAGTGACTGCACCATTTTAAATTCCCATCAGCGATGTATGAGTGCTCCAATTTCTCCACATCTTTATCAGCACTTGTTGCCCATTTTTTTATGAGAGTGGGAGTGAAGTGGTATCTCATGTGGTTTTGAGTTGCATTTCCTTTACGATTAATGATGTAGAGCATCTTCTCATGTGCTTATTAGCCATTTGTATATTCTTCTTTGGAAAGGTGTCTGTTCAGATCCTTAGCCCACTTTTAAATTGGGTTGTCTTCTTATTTTTGAAAAGCTCAAATTTTTAATGACTATTCAACTGCACTTTAAAACTCAGCCCCAATAGGAATTGGTTGGGCTCCTCCAATTTTGTATCTCTCCCCAAGAAACAGAACACCATTCTGGGAGAATTCCAGTCCCTAAAGTTGTGCTTCTTAGTCCCTTTTTGGCTCACAGATATCTTTGCGAGTCTGATAAAAACTATGGACCCTCTGCCACAGAAAACTGTACATATGGATATTTACGTATTTTGCATTAAATATCAGGGAGTTCCTGGACCTTCCACCATTCAAGCATTGCCTTGATTAGGTTCTCTCTTTTCGTAAGAGGTGTATAAGCTTCTGATTGGATTGTCAAATCATTCAAACCTGGTCTTCATGGGCAACACAAAATTCCCAAATTTAGGTTCCCGCAGAAAAAAAAAGAGTGAACTGTTCAAATTATCAAAATTGCATTGTAGTGAAACAGATTTTATAGAAGATTGCTTTAAAGGCCTACAGACCATCACTCCTCTTAATTTTCCCCTTTGATCAAGCCAGGCCATGAGAGCTTGACACCATCATGTTTGGGACCATCTCAGAATTGGTTTCTCTGAATTGCACTTCAGCCTTATGCCATCAGCCACATTGAAGGCCACTGTAAGGAAGCTATACAGCTTCTCTTATTATTATCAGTCACAAAATGCTGTAGTTAGTACACCTAGCCAAATGCTGATACACACACTCAGAAAAAGATGTGCTTCTCCTGAACCCACGGTCTGTTTTGATCTTGTGGGCAACATAAAGCTTTTGAGTAATGTTTCCTTCTCTGCTTTTGCCCTTAAGAAGCTCAGAGGTAATGTTGCTGCCTGCCTCTAGCAACCAGACAGGACTAGATGTTCATTTGCGAATCAACGTTTACAGCCCTCATTTTCCCTTTGCCCTGATTCCACTGTTTTGTTTCTCTTTGATGCATTCTTGTATGCTTTCTCAAAGTGCTTTTAGAACAAGTCAATAAATTTCTTTTCCTAACCTTGCCATTCTGCACTTGAATGCCATATGACAACTGTTTGTTTAATGTATGTTCTCAATGACAGACACAGCTTATTTTATAGCTATTTTTCTCACTTGTAACTTTTAGGTCCTGGACTCAAGGGTGTTTTGCAAACAGATAACCATCACACATAGTCTACTAGGTGTTATGTGTCTGTGTATGAGAAGGAAGGTAGAATTTTTCAGAGTTAAGTAGATATAACAGAAACAGTGTTGTATTTTTTCTAGTCAACGAGATGCTTTGATGGTGTTCACTTGGCCAGACACTGTTCTAAATGCTAAATGTTCTAAATGCTAAATGTTAATCTAATCTTTGCAAAAACCCTATGTGGTAGGTACAATTTTTATTTCTCCCACTTTACAGATGAGAAAACTGAGGCATAGAGAGGCCAATGAACTTGCCCAAGGTCACACAGTTAATAAGTGGCAGAGCTAGGATTAGGAACAGGGTCGTCTGTCTGCAGTCTACTCTCTACCCGTAGGCTCTGCTAGAAAGAGCCTGGGCTTTGGAACCCTGGGCAAGCCACTTAAATCCTCCTTGTCACATGGAACAATGACACCCACTGCCTCTTAGACTTGTTGAGGTCAAATAAGGCTCCATGGAAAGGTAGCACACAACCCACAATGGGAACTCAACTTCGTCCTCCTCAGCTAAAATCCGCACAGAAATTCAGACAAGATTTCACTGGGAATCCAAGCCACAAGGAATGAAATAACTCATTCAACAAAACACTATCTGTAAACACCAAAAGTAGACTACAGCACCCTTATCTCTTCATCTCACCTGGGTACCCTGATCACTGATTTTCCAAAACGTGTATTAAGAAACTAACTCAAATTTAGTTATGTCACATTTTAATATTTGGCATATCTTTTTGAAAAATGAAGCTGAGAGATTAAATTACAATCAAATGTCCTGACAATTTAGACAATCAGTTAACTACTTGAACTTTAAATAACACAGTATAAACCTAAGGAAGTACATAGTACCTCAAGACCCCTTCGGTATCTCCAGTGACTACAGAGTCCGTCATTGTGCCTACCAGTCACTATGTACTAAGGAAACTTCAGAAGCAGCGGTTGTACCCTACTTATTTTAAGCAGAAGTTTGGGACAGTCTGAAACTCAGAAATCCCCTAAGACCAATCCTATGGGTACAGTATTTTCAGAGTCTGCAGAGCCCTTTCAGAAATATATTTTCAGTAAATCCTCTCAACCCCCTGAGGTGTTATCTCCATTTATAGGTAAGGACAATGAAACCCCAAATGGTGGTGACCTTCTTCACCCAGTGTTTGCTTAGTATCTGTTATGTGTCAGGCAGCATGCCGACTGAGGATGTAGGCAGGACCTGGTCCCTGCTTCTAAGGAATTTTCAATTTAGTGAGAGAGACAGCATTTGAAGAGGTCAGCTTAGTGTAGTCAGTGCTTCAAGAGGGGCACACACAGGGTGCTGCGAGAAATGAGGAGAAACCTCCCTGAGTCTGGTCAGTGGCTGTGGGAAAGCTTTGCCAAGCAAGATAATAGGGGCACATGAAAGTGTGTGAGGAGGAGGCCGACCCGAGGGACAGCACGTGCAAAGGCATGAAGGGAAAACGTGGTGCATCCGAGAAAGGACATTTATCCACTGGTTCAAACTCTCTGAGCACCTCCCAAGCGCTGGGCTTGTGCTGGGCGATGAGGACCCCACCATGCACCAGGCAGGCAAAGGCCTTGCCCTCAAGGAGCTCTATTCTAAAGGTATAAACAGACAATAAAAATGTAAATCAAGTAACAAAATGATTTCAGAGAGTGGTGCTTACTAAGAAGGAAACAACTCAGGACAGTGAGCTAGAGAAACGGAGAGAAGCAGGTTTTGGAAGCAGCAGCCAGGAAAGGCTTTCTATAGAGGGGACGTTTGAGTGCAGACCTGAGACAGGAGAAAACACCCATCAGGGGTGAGGTGAGAGAAGGGGATTCCAGGTAAACAGCAAGAGCAACGACACTGATGGGTTAAAGCTGGCAGCACTCAAGAAACAGAAGAGAGGCCAGCGTGGCTGGAGCACAATGGAAGAAAGACAATGCAGAGGGTGATGGAGCCAGGCCCAGATTACGGAGGGCCTTGGAGGCTATGGTGAGCAATTCAGATTTATTGAGTGAAGAAGCCTTTGAAGGTTTTAAGGGAAGTAGTGGTGACATTGTTTCATTTACATTTCTAAAGGATAACTCTGGAGGCACTGAGGAGAATGAATCATTGGGGTCAGGAGTAGGAGTAATACCAGTTAGGAGGTTACTTCCAGAATCTAGGTGAGAGATCAGGTTAGTTTGGATCAGGGTGGTGGCAGTAGAGAAGGAGAGAAATGGTTGGATCTGAGATGGATCTTGGAGGCAGAATTGACAGGACCTCCCAATGGCTTGGGTGTGGAGGTGTGGATAAGGAAGGAATTAAGGATGACTCCTAGCAACTGACAAACATGATGCTGTCCTGACATGGAATCTTAGCAAGAGAATCAAGAGTTCTCTCCTGGAAATGTTCAACATAAGATGCTTATCAGACATTCAAGTGAAGGTATTTCATAAGCAGTTAGGTATCTAAGACAGCAGCTCTGGGGATAGGTCAAGATTAGTTTTGAATGTAGGGGTCACTGGCCTTTAGATGGGATTAAAAGCTTGAGAATCAAATGGAATATTCTAGGGAAGAGTATGCTGAGTGAGAAAACCCATGTCAAAGTCCTAGGGGGTGGTCTTTAAAAGAGGAAAAGCAGAATGAGATGGAATGGTCAGTGAGATAGGTGGGAAACCAGGAGAGTAAGGTCATAGAAGCCAAGAGAGTTAGAAAGAGAGGTCAAGAGTGTGAAATGATGCTCAGGGACTAATTAGGTCAGTGGTGACCTCAGGAGCAAGAGAGCAGTTTCACGGTGGGGATGGAAGTGGGGTTGGAGACACTTAAAAAGAGAATGGGAGGTGAGGAAGTGGAAACAGTCACTGCAAACATCTCTTGGTTTTGGGGTGGGTGAAGGGGACAAGGTTTGGGTGAAGGGGAGCAAAGAGATGGAGCAGTAGAGAGGCATATGGAATTGATGTTTTGTTTTGCTTAAAGGAAGGGAGAAATAACAGGGTGCTTGTACACTGATAGGAAAGATCCATGGAGAGGAGACAATTGCAGGAGCCACATCCATGACCTGGCAAGTACACCATACTTCACCTTTCGTCTCTAATTGCACATTCCAGCTCCTCTATTCATCTATTTCCTAAGATCCTCATATGCTGGCATCCTTCAGGGCCCCAAGCCCTGCATTCTGCTCTTCTCTCTCTCTCTCCACACCCTCCTTGGTAGATCTCATCAGGTGGATCTTATCAACTCTCCATGGTTTCAAAGGCCTGCACATCGATCTCGCTCTTAAACCTCTCCTCAGAAATACAGATGCCCAACATCTCCACGGATGTTCCACAGGCACCACACACACTAAAACCAGCCTCTGTCACCCCTCCACCTCTCTCTTATACTTGTGTTTGAGCAAGACAGGGCTTCAGGTCAAAGTTCTCTAGCCTCTTTATGTACTTCCAGCCTGACTTTGCACAGTACCAGCCCAGCTGACTAACCAGTATATCAGTCCAGATCAGTTTGACTCAAATCCATACTTCTACTACATATTTCCCTTATAGGAAGTTCCTATAGTTACTTTATTTTCAAAATGTATCATAAAAATCTTTATTTTAATTAGTCTATAGCTTTTCACATTTCAGTCAGCCAAGGAAAGTATCACTTTACGATAATAAATACTAATATGAGAAAAAAGTCTAGCAAAGTGGTTTATTCTTACAAGTTATTGCTGGAAAAAGTCCTTCAAATAAGCCAGTGCAATGAAAATGCCTTAGAGAAGTAACAGCTTTTCAGATTTCTTCACAACAGCTTTAGTATGTCTCATCTTGGTGATTTTTATATGTTCCTGTTTTTAAAGAGCTGCTATTTCAGATGACAGTAGCTCTGCGGTGTTTATTTTTATTTCCAAGTTTGTGATTTTGGAGAGGCTACTTTAGGGCTGTGAATTGTTTCACTGTCTTTTCACTTTCTCTTTTCAGTTCTTCAATGTGGGCATCCAGCCGCTCTAGAATATGATGAGACCTCAGTTCCTCCTCTTCCAAAAACCTTGTAGCTATTGACCCAAGGGGAGATACGGGCAAGGCACACTGGAAGAGAAACAAATTTTGACATATGTAAGTTGAATAGTATATTTGTAAGACACATTATTCATGATACTTTCTAATGAGCAATAACAAAAGGTGACTTTTTTAAAATACTTTTTCCTCTGAAGAGATATTTGTTTTTATCCTAATGACTAGTAAAAAAAAAAAAAGTTCTGCAAAAATTAACACATCTCTCTTCCTTCCTGACCCAAGCTGTATAAATATAAAGCACCAAATAAATGAAGGGTATTGGTTATTGGTCTGAAGACTATCTCAACTCAGACTTGTAACATCCTTCTGGACCCAGACGGGAATGTACTTAATGCTGTTCTTTCATACTCACTTTTAAAATCTGAATATGTTACTTTCATTTTAAAGCACAGTAAATCTACCTATAACATATTAGATATCAATTAAAATCAGTATTTTCCCTCCTCCAAAATTTCAGTTCCTTATCTGAAGCCTTGGGGCCAGAGTATTTCAGAATTCGGATTTTAGGAAGGTAACACAGACATATACTGTATACAGTCGACCCTCATTCGCAGTAGTTATTTTCTATAAAGTCACCTCAAACATGGAATGAATGAACACAGAATCACCGCTCCTAGGAGAAACACACACACACCTCACATAGATTATCACCCTGAAAACAACTCATCCTGGTAGATTCTATTTTCTTTATTTTACAAAAGAGAAAATGAGGTTCAAAAGCATTTAGTGACCTGACTGAGGCAGCCCCACTAATGGTGCCAGATTTGGGTTCAAACCCTGTTCACTGGGCCCCAGCGCCTGAGCTTCTTGCACCACACTGCTCTACCAGCTCCATCCTCCAGCCGGCTCTGGACGAGAGCTGAAACGAGGGGGCAGAGCTCCGCCCTGACAGACCGCAGCTGGGAAAGTGCAAGTGCAGGGACACACATTTTTTGCAGCTCTGCATATGTCCATGAATGACTGGAAGTGCCATCTTGATTGGGGTCACAAATAGTTTAGCAAGAAGGCAAATTCACAAACAGAATCCACGACTCATGAGGATCAGCTGTACTACCCTAGTGGAGTCTGAGGTAACATCCCATAATCAAACACACTGATATTTCTAAAGTAAAATGCTAAGTGGGATGAAGTCTACACATATCTCATTTCAGTTCAGTTCATGTCAGGTCAGACTTAAGTGCCAAATAAGTTTTGCTGCGAAACTCAGGAAGAGAGTTAGTTTTCAGGACTTATTTGGATTTCAGAATTACATATAAGTGAAGTGGGGACTTACTGTGAAAACAAAAAAGTTTTGGCACATTAAAAAGTCAAAAATACTGAACTTTCACAGGTACAGGACCATATAACTGGTGATGGAAATGAAGGGCCTGAGGCAAGTGCTTCGGTACAGAAGGCAAAAAAGGTGGAGGCTGCAGAGCAGCTGCAGGAACAAGGGGCTGGTACAGTGTCAAAGGGCAGCCTGTGCCAACAGGGCCACCACAGTGTGGCACTGAAACCATGTTCTGGACATGTCAGATGCAATTCCTTCCTCCAGCCCACCCATCTCCTTTTCCCTTTCCAAATGTCCCTTTTTTCCTCCTCCACTGTCTGTGCCTCAGGACCATTTTGGCATCCAGAGATATTCCTCAAACCAACCATTCCAACACAAAAGTGACCCTCTCTGAAAAAGGCAGGAAGGGAACTTCCAATTAGGGTTAAAACCAAACGAATGCCTATAACTTATATTTCAGAACTAAGATGTATTTTGAAAAGTAATCATGGCTGAACGTGTCTTCTCAAGCAAAACCGTAAGACAGAAACACATGAGAATAATAAAGGGTACTTAAGATAGAGACCAGTAAGGAAAAATAAAACCCATCACCCTTCTTATCCTTAAAATAAAAAATAAAATCAAACTAAATAAACTTAATAAACCAGTAAGATCAGAAAGTTTCCATACCGAAGATATACACTCTTGGTCATTTACACTCTCAGAGATAGTGTCAGAAAAACTGGCTTCATTTGTATCGAGCACTGAAGGCAAAGACTGAGTTTTACACAGAAAGTTAGAAGGCAGAGAGATGGTGGAGCTGCAAGGGCTGGTTTGAGGACTCAGGGGGCTGAGGACCCTGGACATGGGCTCTGTACTATCCGACACTTGTCCTCTCGGAGAATGAAGACCTGTTTTGTAGTGGTCAGTCTTTATTCCATCATGTCTGTGCTGGCCATGGGTTGGCCTGGATAGCAGACGAGAAAACAAAACAAAAATTGTTGCAGCTTTTCTCTTTTAAAACAGAAATGTTGTAAGAAGTTCACTTAAAAATAAAGGAACAGGCTAACTAGTAAGGCTGTAATTCACAAAATGAGCAGCCCACTCAGACCAGATGTTTTTTCATTCATTTAGGCCCCAAATATCCAATCCCCACTACCGGGCCGCTGCCCTCACACACTTACAATATAGCAAGGCAGATAAACTGCCAGAGTAATCTAGTGTGGTTAGGGCTAGGACAGGGCAGTACTGTGCAAATAAGAAGGGCACCTACCCTCATCTGGGGGTGGAGGTGGGATTGGGGTGAGGGCGTCAGCAGAGGCTTTTGGTAGGAGAACATGTAAACTATATAGTAAGAGCTGAAGCCAGGTTTTTTCATTGAATGCTGACTTCTTATGGTAACAGCCTATAATTAATTGACCAAAAATGCAAAAGAAGCTTCTTATAAAAAGCCAATTTTTACTTCGCATAGGGCAAGTGGGGTTGGGGAGGTAGGAGGCAGCATGAAAAGGCTCAGGGGAATAGGAATATTGCTTATACCTACATCCCGAGTGTCTAAAACTAAAGCTTGTATCAAAGTGCTATATAACCCCCTTCACTTTTTAACCTGATAGTAGCAGGTTAAAGTAGTTTACTTGTGCACAATGTACTTCAGAATTAAACATAGAGTCCTTTGATGAAGATTTAATTTCTGTAAGTCAGAAATTATTCTCAAAGAAATGAGAATTATATTACAATGATACACATTTTAAATAAACTGTGAAGAAATTTTACTTGAACTCTGTATTCTTGAACTCAGGTGCTCTGCTGTGTGTTGGTTTAAAGATCCTGTCATGGTTTTTGTTGCACATCTGAGTAGAAATCTCCAGCTTAGATTTGGTAACCATCAAATCTTTCTGTAGTTGTTGATTTGCAGACACTAATTTATTTAATGCCTCAATATAATTCTCCTGGAGG
The DNA here is from genome assembly GCA_031878705.1 of Tapirus indicus. NCBI lineage: Eukaryota > Metazoa > Chordata > Mammalia > Perissodactyla > Tapiridae > Tapirus > Tapirus indicus. The sequence continues at coordinate 17,393,110 of CM062920.1, forward strand.
TCTGCTAGTGAAATCTCTCTTGCCTAATAAAAAAGGAATATTAGAGTCACTTAATTTGTATAAGAATACTTGTGATTTGTGATACTGCTGGTGGGAAATCACATTTTGTGTGTGTGTGTGAGGAAGATTAGCCCTGAGCTAACATCTGTTGCCAACACTCCTCTTTTTGCTGAGGAAGACTGGCCCTGGGCTAACATCCGTGTCCATCCTTCCTCTACTTTATATGGGACACCGCCACAGCATGGCTTGACAAGCAGCGTGTCGGTCCGTGCCCAGGATCCAAACCTGTGAACCCCGGGCAGCCAGAAGTAGAATGCACAAACTTAACTGCTACACCACCAGGCTGGCCCCCAAAAGTCACATTTTTTTTAGTTGTAATTAGTTCATCTATAACTTTACTTTGGAAAAAGTGAAGATTTGTTTTTGGCCCTCTTAAGACTAGGAGAGGAAAAGGGTTCTGTTTCTTAAAGTAAATGGAGTGGAAAGTTAGGAGCACAATGGGCTTTCTTGATGAGCCACGGAATATCCAAGGAGCTGGAGGACGGCTGGAACGAGGATGGAGGAAAGCTACTCATGAGAATCAGAAACAGGGAAAAAGAAAGAAAACAGCTGTCACAGGCTTCAAGAAAGAGAAGGTTGAAGAGCCCCAGAATACCTGGGGAAGAAAATCAAGAGAACTAGTTCAAAGAAAGAAATTTGAACAGAAGCTTCTGAAAAAGAATTCTGGCTGGCAGGGACAACTTCTAAACAAATACTCTCTGGTCTTAAATACTTTTCCATAATGTTGGTGGCTGTTCTTGTGTGAAATAAATTTGGGCATGATAAAGAGCATTCAAGTGTAACGTAGGAATTACTACTTTGATTTGGTCTGTGATCATACATTTTACTGCTCTTCAATTCTAGGTGTTTCCTGGTAAGACAGTACCTTAAAAAACAGTAGTCTGGACCATTTTTTTCTAATGACAAAATATTTTCATTAGCATTCAGAGAAATTATGGTAATCTTTTGAGTTTAATATGATGTTTAGCTTGGTATTTTCTATAAAGAATTCTCTGAAAATAAGCTGGTCAAGAGTGGTTTGACAAAGAGAATCTACCTAACAAAAACAAACTTTAAAATACAACCTTTTAACTATCTGTGTACCAGTAGTGACAGTCAGTTACAAAATCTTCCAATAAGCTGTCAGTGCCAAATCAAATAAAAAAAAAAAATTTTGCAGGACATAAGAGTTAAACTGTAAACTGTCAATTTTTTAAGCGTGGTAAATAATTTATGTTCTCAGAGCTACTGCTTTTATTATTAAGATAATTAGTTTTATTAAAATAGTTATTTAACCCAAACATTCATTTGTAAAAGTAATTCCACCTTCCTAGGTGGTAAAATGTAAAACGTTACTTTCTGATCATTATTCTCAGTATTTACATGTTCACAGTGTGTAACTTCAAAACCAGAGGAAGTTTAAACTGCTGACAGGATGCTCACCAGCCAGAGTTTGATGTCTGATGTCATTAAATATACTTTTTTTAAAAAGATAATGCTTGCCTTTGCCAGGCATCTTTTAAAATTTTCTCAGATTGATTATTTTATTAATAACAATTATTGATAAATGAATGTGAAAGATAATACAAAGACTGTATAGCAAGCACATATCTGGCTGTGTAAGGAAAGGACAGTAATACCACTGTTAGATGGAGGTTTCAGAAGAAATTAAGCTGAACAGAATCTCTGAACATAGTCTGGCTTAAGCGCCCCTGAGACTTCCCAACTCTTCAATATGACAGGTAATCACTGCATAAGATAAGATTCTCTCAGTCAGGTATTGCCAAATCCTGAGCCTTTTGAAGATTCTGTGGTGTAAACCAGAGTGGTTCTTGGCTTTCTCCACTACTAGCTTATTGTCTTTATCAGGGCATATAAAGTCATTTTCCTTCCATTCTTCCATCCATCCATCCATCCATCCATCTTCCCCCCTTACAAAATGTTTAGTTGTTGTCGCCTCTCCTATTTTTCCCATCCTTGTAGGTTTGTGCTTTTTAAAAAATCCTTTCACTATAGTTTTAGAGGGATCTGGGGAGGGAGAAAGATTAGATGCATATTTTCATCTGCCACCTTAAATGACAGCATAATATTTCAAACTATAGAAAGTCACAAATTAACCATCCTTCTATAGATTAACATTTAGTTTATTTCAAAATCTTGGCTATTGCAAACAAGAATGAAATGACCATTTTTGCACATTTGCTCCTATAGGATGGGTTCCTTGGGAATGCAAACTAACATGACTTTCTGGAGAACTATTCAGCAATGACTATCAAAATCAGAAATGCACATGACTCAGGAGTTCATAGGCTATGTATATTTACGAGTTTGATGGATATTGCTAAATTGTCCCTAGAAAGGCTATATCAGTTCACTTTCTCATTAACAGAGCATAAGAGAGGCTGTTTCCCTATATCCTTGCCAACAGTGGCTATATTAGTTTTCAAAAATCATTGTCAATCTACTTAATAAAAGAATACTTATTTATTTTGTTTTGATTATTAGGGAGATTGAGCAGCTTTCCTTGTTTACTGGATTTTTGTATTACTTCTAAGAATTATCTACTTATGTCTTTTGCCCATTTTTCTACTGGATCATCTTTTTATCATCTTTGTAGGAATTCATTATATATTAATATTTTGATACTAATCTTTTATTTGTTTATAGATTGTTTTCCCCTAGTCTCTTAAGTCTTTTTTTATGGGGTCTTTTGCCATCCAGAAATTTTACGTTGTAAAATTCCTTATGTTGTAAAACTCTTTATGGTTTCATGAGCCTAAGAGAATCTTACCCTCCCAAACATTATAAAAATCTTCCTCCATATTTTCTTTTAGTTGAAATAAAGTATTCATCTAGCATTTGCACTTTCTCCCATCCCAGCCTCCATAATCCATAATTGTGGAATTAGAACTACTTGGGAACAAATAGGGGCATTGCATCTTCAGAGGCACATACTCTCTGGAAGTACAGAAAAAAGATTGCTACAGTCTTTGGGCTTTTGACCTACATCAAGAAAAGACGGGCCAGAATAGATGGGTCATTTTACAAATTATAAGAATTTTATTAAAAAAATAGTTAAAAGAGCATTGTCACTGTTTATGACTCACCGTTAGCTAATCACATTCTCTCTGGTTTCACATGAGCTTGCATACATTTCTTATCCTCTCTATCAGATTACTCTCAATCTCTTAAAGGCAAAAATCCTATCTTATTCATTCTTGTGTACATTACATTGTCTACTAAAATGCTTTGAACATAAAAGATTCTAGAATATTTGACTAAATGAATTATAATTTGTAGAAATATAATTAAAACTAAATTATTTAAAAGATGATATACTTTATAATGAAAAGATACTGTGAACATAATAATTACAATAATAATAACAGCATCTAACATTTATTGTGTACTTACTAAATGCCAGGCACTATGCTAAGCGCTTTAAATACATTCTCCCTATTAAGAACATGTATTTTATCACACACATGATATAAAAAATATCTTCCAATTGCTGGAGTGGAGAGTCATATTTTGCTCACTTCTACCATTGTCTTGACTTTTTATTTGAGGAAGTTTCTGCAGAAGGATCATTCCATAGATTGATCTTAATTCTCTCTTTACAATATCAGTATTTACAAAGTGATTTTTTTAAAGGCTTGGATAGTAGAAAAACTTAAGTTTCTATTTACATACCTCATGTAAACCCAATTTCAATTTCATCACCATTTCAGAAAGATGATGATTTTCTAACTTGAGTGACTCCAGCTGATCCAAAATCTCCTGACAGGCAAAAAGCAGAAAAAACATAACAAATAAATCAAATGCATCTTACAAAATTTTTACACATGTAATTTTCATTAGGTCAGGTTGCATTCTTCATTGATATATATACAAATATTTTCCAAAAAGATTTTTTAAAAAGGTGTTTCAAGATGAATTAACAGACATGTAATTAAAATATTATTCTGAGAAGATGAATCAGTTCACTGGTAGATCCTGAACCACTCTCCCGGGTTAGCCTCTTCTAATGTGGCTCTACCTCGAGCATCATGTGAATCGCACTCCTTTCACAATACCGTAATTCACTTTCAGTCCTCATTCTCCTTAGCTTTTTTTTTTTTTCAGGGAAAGGTTCGCCCTGAGCTAACATATCTGCTGCCAATCTTCCTTTTTTTTTTTTTTCCCCTCCCCAAAGCCCCAGTACATAGTTGTATATCCTAATTGTAGGTCGTTCTAGTTCTTCTACGTGAACTGCTGCCACAGAATGGCAACTGACAGACAGGAAGTGTGGTTCTGTGACTGGGAAGTGAACCCAGGCTGCCGAAGCGGAGTGTGCTGAACTTTAATCCCTAGGCCATCAGGGCTGGCTCTCTCTTTTGCTTTTTCGCTTGACCATTCCTACTTGAAAAGATTCCTGCCTTCTTGGCTTCCTGCTTCCTCAGTGAAAATGATCTCGTTTCTTTCCTTATTGCTACTTTTTTTTTTTTAGCTCCACTCCAATACCTTTTTTACCCTAAATGAGTAGTATCCTAAGTTTGGTTCAAGTCTCTGCTCTTCATACTGTACGCTTTCTCATTATAATCTCTAAGTCCCTCAGGTTGTTTCAAATGCCAACTTCATGCACAGACTTCCAGCTCAAGGTCTTACCTGATTTTAATCTTGAACTCCAGGCCATCTGTGGAATTGACTATTAGATATTTCCATATGAAAGTCCAGCCTTTATCTCAAACCAAATATGCCAAACCAATGCCCCCTCCACCAGCTTCCCTATTTTGTGTACTTTTCATACAAATTCATCATCCTCCCCAAACCTGCTCCCTATCTTTTCTCTATTTCACTAAAGAGCATCACTTTCCACTCAGTTGCCCAAGCTGGAATTGAGTGACATCTTTCCTTAACTCTAACTCCTGCTCTCTATCCAACCAAATAAAAAGCCCAGTTGATTTTACCAGCCAAAGATCTCCAGAATTCATCCATTTCCCTCTACCACTCTTGCCCCCTGCTCAGGCCACCATCTTACTGCTGAAACAGCACCTGAGTAGTCTCTTTGCATCCTTGCTTCTTCCTCATGTGACGACCATAGAGACCTTTTTATTAAATTTTATTAAATTAAATACCATGGAAATTACATTTTTAATAAATTCAATCTTCAAAAACAAACTTCAAATAAGAAGAGTTTTTGTTCAAGCTTCACCTTATGCTCTACTGCTTTTTCTTCTGCCTTTTGTATCTCTGCTTTGAGTCGTTTTTCCATGTCGGAGGAAGAACTTTTGGTGGAAGCAATAGTGATATCTCGCTGATGTAACTCCCGAGTGAGCTGGGAGATTTCCATCTTCATTCCTTCTAGTGCAGAACTATAACTTTGTTCAGTCTGTAAAATCTGATCTTTCAACTACAAAGAAACAGAAAGGAAAGCATGAAAAATTAAGAGAAAGCATGTAGATGAAAAAAATTAATTAATAGTTAAAATAACAAGGTAATTTTTACCTTACCTCAAGACATGAATTTTTTCCTAGATTAAATCTGCAGAAAATTAGCAATTTACCAAGTTGCATATCTGTACTGAAGGTCAGGTGGTTATACCCACAATCATTTATTAGATCTCAAAACAGGGAGAGAGGGGTTATCCAAATGCTGAGAACCAGTATCAAAGTCCATGCACACATCATTTAGAGAACAGCACCTGTGACTTTCATTCTTTTTTTAGTTGCAAACCTAAAAATTTTGCTTATATGGTTTCCTGGTCCACAAAAGATAACAGAAAGATAAGAAGAAGAAAGGAGCTAGAAGTAATCTCAAAGAAGTGATAAAAAATATGAGTCAACACACAGGACAGCCAGGACTCATAATGTAAAGAAAAACAGCTCTGCAGCCAATGAGGGTATTAACTAGACCACAGCACAGAAGAGAATACATATCCACAACCATCTTTAGTCAATGCTAGCTCACATAATATCTTTTTGCAAGCAACAAAGTATATATCTTATAGAAAGCTTTTCATCAAAACATGTTTAGAATAAAGTTTTAGAGTTCAAAGGGGGCAGGCTTCAATTATCTTGAAAATATTTATATGGCATCCCCGAGGATGACAAACAAAGACACTTTCCCTAAGCACATTCCAGGTACTCATCTACTCCTGAATATCAAGTGGCCCTTTGGACCACATACTTCTCTCATTAAAAATAACTCCTAGAACCTCCCAGGTCACATCTCAGTCCATAAACACATATAACTTTGCGATACCAGGCATGCAAATTTTTACCTTCTTAATCTCTGTCCTATACTCATTGTTATATACTTCCATCTTCTTTAATTCTTCATATTTTTCCATTAGTTCTTGGCTCAGCTGTTTACATGTTGCACTCACAGATTCCAAGCTGTATGACAAAAATAAGATCACACATTTAAAACAAAACAAAAACCCTGAAACCCACAAATGAAATTATCTAACTTACCTTCTTGATATCCAAGAAATATCTTAAACATCACCTCTCACCCCAAATTAAAGCTCAATTCCAATTTCCTTATTAGAGGCGGATAAATCCAATTTAAATTTTGAAGATAACTTTGATTTCTGTGTTTACCTATAATCTTTCTTTTTAAAATTTAACTGGTTACAAAATTCTAAAGATTATAGCAATTTAGCTAATGTTTTCTCTCTAGTTGTATGAGAGCTGCCACCATAACCTCAATCTTTACTACACTTAATTACAATTCCATCCTACACACAGTTGCCAGAACAATCTTCTTTAAAGAGGTTCCAACTTGTCACCCTTACTTAAGAATCAATCTCTCATCAGATAGAAGAACCTCAGGGGCACCATACCTCTCTTATCTCACTGCTCATTTCTACTAATAAAACCTTTTGCTTCCAAATCAATAGGCTTTACTGTCTGCCATGTGCCATCTGCTATGCCTGACTCCTTGTCTCTTCATACACCATCCCCTTGACCACAAAGCACATTTTCCTCCCACCTGGCAAAGGATGGTCAACACCCTTTCAAGAATCAGATCAGCATTCACCTCACAGAGCCACCCCAACCCTCATTCCCTTAATCACCTTAAATACAGTTTATTTTTAATGTTTATAGCTTGAATGTACAAATTTTCTAGAATTTTCTACTTTAAATTGCTTTTAGGTCCTTTAATGTGTATATTTTGTCTCTCAAATTACAAATTCTATGATTAAAATAATGTCTCTTACCTCTTATCTCCCTCCAACCTTGCCTATTATCCCCTCGGCCCTTGCATCCTCTGGTTCTAGACTGTTCAATAAATGCTTAATAACCACCGAGATTGTTTCAGCAATATAGTGAACTTACCAGATAAGCTATCATTCGAAAATACCATCTTTGCAATACAACACAAACACAATTATTTAAATTCCTCTAGCTCCTGTTTTAATGAATACTTTGTTCAAATTGAATGACACAAACTGCCTAAAAGCGTTCCTTTTTCTACTTGCCTTTTGATACAAAAAAATAATTTTTAAAGCCATTGTTTTATTACTGAACACTGATGTTTCTATACATTTATTCCAATTTTACCTATTTCTAAAAATCCTGGAATGCTCATTTATTTGGTACCTACTATGTGATTATAATGTGTCAAACATTATAGGTAGAGAGAGAAGAAAAACCAGAGATAATCTTGTCCTATCTACAGATGGGAAAATGAGGGTCTAAGGAGGCTAGGGTGTCCAAGGTCACACTGGAAATCAGAAACAAGAGGCACGTCTTCAGAGCCTGATGAAAGCACAGTAAAACATACATACATGTAAAAGATTACTAAAAAGCCATTCAATGGAAAATCTATGATAAAAATGTAAACTTTAGTTCTAATGTCAAAAAGGAATAATAAGCTTCATTTTAGTCAATCTAAAGTGAATATATACCTCAATATTAACCAAGAGTATCTTAAGTATTCTAAAGTGAAAAAGAAATAAAGCAAAAACTGTGTGTGTATGCATGTGTATTTCATATGCAAAGAAAATATTTAGTGGTTTCCAAAAACAGAAAGAAAAGTAAAAACAAAAAATGTATTACTTAAAGACAAATTTTAAAGAGAAAAATGGCAATTTCTTTGTTGTTTGCCTAAAGCCTGCTTATATATTTCATCTTTTACACACAGAAAGTGTTAGTGTACAAATAATCATGATTCATGTTTAAAACAAAATGTCAAACTCGTCTCAGTCAAAAAGTTTAGAGGTACGACAAAAAAAGGATGCTCACAAGTAGGACAATGATACAAGTGAGGTGCGCATGGTACAGCGTAAGCCAGGATTCAGTGAGCACCCAAGGAGATATCAACAGCACTCAGAGCAGAAGGAGCACCCCGTGTGCAGTGTGACCTGGTGGAGAGCAGCTCCAGCGAGGCAGCTGGTAGAGGGAAAACCTGTTGGAAGTGGTTCCACACAGGTGAGAGGTGAAAAAGTACAGACAACTCTTTTGAAGAATTTGGTTTTGAAGGAGAGCAGAGAAATATGGAAGTAACTTGACGGGGATATAGGATTAAGGGAAAGTTGTAATTTTTTTCCCAAGAGGGGAAATACTAAAGCATATTTTATACCACTGGAAAGGATTTAGCAGCAAGAAAGAACTTTATGATGTAAAAGAAAAAAAAAACTGTAGAAACAGTACACAAGTGGAGTCTTAGGAGCACAGACATGGCATCCATCAACGCATCCACTGTAACATATTATGAGCACAGATGTGGGCAGACTGGCAGATTTGGCAGTAGAAACATTAGGAAGTTCTCCTTTAATTTTTTTCTGTTTTATCAATGAAATAAGAAGTTAGACCATTTGTGGATACCACAGAAAAAAACTTACCTTTTCACTAAGACTATTATATTAGCTTACTTTACCAATATGACTATGAAAAATCATTTTTTAAACTTGAACTTTTTTTTTTTTTGGTGAGGAAGATTGGCCCTGAGCTAACATCCATTGCCAGTCCTCTTCTTTTCTGCTTGAGAAAGATTGTCACTGAGCTAACACCTGTGCTAGTTTTCCTCTACTATGTATGGGGGGACGCTGCCACAGCATGGCTTGATGAGTGGTGTGTAGGTCCGCACCAGGGATCTGAACCTGTGAACCCCAGGCCACCAAAGCAGAGCATGCGAACTTAACCACTATACCACCAGGCCAACCTTAAACTTGAATATTTTTGAAAAGTGTATATAATTATCTACCTGCCTTCCAGACGAGTCACCTCTGCCTGCAGAAGTTCTTCACTTGTATGGGTAAAATCCAGCTGGGAGAGCACATTGTCTAAGTCCCCCTGCCCTTGAGAGGGGTACCTCCTTTCTACCTGAGACTCCTCCAGTGACCTGTGAAACGACACAGGATGTTAAAGGCCTTTTATCTCTGCAAACAAAAATAACGCATAACCAGTTCATATTTCCCAACTGTTTTTGGCAATGAAACTCTGGAACGCTCCAGTTTGTCACCTGCTTTACAAAAGGAACACTGGGAGAGTAAAGGGGCAAGAGATGATGCTTCTCGAAAAAGTCAGCAGCAGTATACTCCTTTCTCAACTGGAATTTGGCCTGTTTTTCAAGGGAAAAAGACAAAATGACAAAAATCATTTTTTGACACTTGATACCTTGAGTCAAAGAAACTGAAAAGTTATATGAAAGTTCTGGCAAGAACAGAAATGTGCACCAGAGTTAAATCAAGCAAAAGGAACATAGCTCCTTCCATTACTTTCCACTATAAACCTCACAGCAATAATTCATATATAGAAATAAAATTAGTTTCTGGAATTTTTTTAAAAGGGCTATCTCGAGGTGACGTCAGCATCATGGCGGAGTGAGATTCCCTCTTTGAATCTCTGCCCCCTACGACACAACGAAAACATCATTCACATTCCAACAGAGCTCAATCAAACACTACGAAGGACTTCTGAGAAACCCCTGCTGCCATACATCGGACGGTGGAGGCGCGGGAGGCCCAGGAGAACGGGAGGAGAGGTAGGAGGTTGTACTCCCCCTCCCCAATCGATCGGCAAAAACAGCGCGGTTCGCGGTCAGAGGGGGGAGGGGTGGCCCACAGCGGGGAAAACTAGCGCCATCCAGGTGCTCTCACAGACTGTCGCGAGATCGCCACGGGGAAGCGACGACGGACTGTTTAGGGGGTGTAGCAAACACCCTAAGAGAGCCAGAAAGGAAACCCCCGGGTCAAGCAGGAGAAAGAGAGGACCCCTCCCCCCACACACCCGGTGTTTCAGCATAATCCCTCCGGGGGCTGCAGCCGCCTCAGAGCAAACCGCTTGCGATCTCCATCTAGTGGCAGCAGGGGGAAACTGCAGGACTAACTTTAATCATGAGTGGTAAAAATAAAGCCGTCCCCGTCGGATCCTTGCGAAAATATGTCAGGGCTACAGACCAAAAGGAAAATGACAAACACCCAGAAACCAACCCTGAAGGCACAGAATTTGATAACCTGAACGAGAGAGAATTCAAAATAGCTATCATAAACAAGCTCAACGAAATACAAGAGAACACACAGAAACAAATCAACGAATTCAGGGATTATGTCACAAAAGAGATTGAAACCCTAAAGAAAAACCAATCAGAATTATTAGAGATGAAAAACAAAATCAACGAGATAGTGGAAAAAATGGAGTCTTTAAAGAGCAGAACTGACAATATGGAGGAACAAATTAGCACTATTGAGGATAGCCACGCAGAAATGCTCCTGATAGAGGAGGAGAGAGAGCTAAAACTAAAAAGAAATGAAGAAATTCTTCGAGAAATATCAGACTCAATGAGGAAAAGCAACATAAGGATAATAGGTATTCCAGAAGGAGAAGAAAGAGAAAAAGGAGCAGAGAGTTTATTCAAAGAAATAATAGCTGAGAACTTCCCCAACCTAGGGAACGAGAGGGAAATAACAGTGAATGAAATCAATAGATCACCTAAATATATAAACAGGAATAAAAAATCATCTCGCCACATAGTAGCAAACTTGAAGAATACCCGTGACAAGGAAATAATATTGAAGGCAGCTAAACAAAAAACCAAAATAACATACAAAGGAAACCCCATCAGGCTCTCAGCTGATTTCTCGACAGAAACTCTACAGGCTAGGAGAGACTGGAATGATATATTCAAAATCATGAAAGACAAAAACCTTCAGCCGAGAATACTTTATCCAGCAAAAATATCCTTCAAATACGATGGAGAAATAATAACTCTCCCTGATAAACAAAAGCTAAGAGAGTTCGTCACCACAAGACCCCCACTACAAGAAATGCTCAAGAAGGCCCTTAGGCCTGAAAAAAAACAAATGAGAAAGGGGATACAAAGATTTCAGCAAGGAGAAAAGCAAGGAGACTAAACCAGAACAAAATACAGTTGGAAAACATCAAAAATTAATTCAAGCTCATCACTGGAAACACACATTCATGACACAAACTGGAATAAAGAGATAACAAATAAGGAGGGGAAGAGGTAAGGGATTGAACTGACCCAGCCTCAGGAAAAAGGAGGCATCTGAAAATGTACTTTCTTATCCAGGAGATCGCTTATATAAACCGCACGGTAACCACTAAACAAACAACCAGAAGAGAACCACACATGACAAATAAAGAGAAAACCAAGAGAATGAGCATGCAGAAATACCAAATTGAATTTGCAGTCCGAAACACAAGGGACAAGAAACGAAGGAAATGCAAAAGAACCAGAAGATGAACAATAAAATAGCAACATTAAACCCTCATATATCAATAATCACTCTAAATGTAAATGGATTGAATTCTCCAATCAAAAGACACAGAGTGGCGGGATGGATTAAAAACCAAGATCCAACAATCTGCTGCCTCCAGGAAACACATCTCAGCTCTAAAGACAAACACAGACTCAAAATAAAAGGATGGAAAACAATACTCCAAGCTAATGGCAAACAAAAGAAAGCAGGAGTAGCCATACTTATATCAGACAAAGTAGACTTCAAGATAAAAAAGGTAATGAGAGACAAAGAAGGGCAATATATAATGATAAAAGGGATACTTCACCAAGAAGACATAACACTTATAAATATCTATGCACCCAACACAGGAGCACCAAAGTACATAAAACAACTGCTAAAAAACCTTAAAGGAGATATTAACAATAATACAATAATAGTAGGGGATCTTAATACCCCCCTTACATCAATAGATAGATCATCCAGACAAAAAGTCAATAAGGAAATAATGGACTTAAATGAAAAACTAGACGCAATGGATTTAATAGATATATACAGAGCACTCCACCCAAAAAAAGCAGAGTACACATTCTTCTCAAGTGCACATGGAACATTCTCAAGGATAGACCATATATTAGGAAACAAGGCAAACCTCTATAAATTTAAGAAGATTGAAATCATTACAAGCATCTTTTCTGATCATAATGCTGTGAAACTAGAAATCAACTGCAAGGAAAAAACTAGGAAAGGGACAAAGATGTGGAGACTAAACAACATGCTACTGAACAACCAATGGGTCATTGATGAAATTAAAGGAGAAATCAAAAGCTATCTGGAGACAAATGAAAAGGAAAATACACCATACCAACTCATATGGGAGGCAGCAAAAGCAGTCCTGACAGGGAAATTCATAGCAATACAAGCTCACCTTAACAAACAAGAAAAATCCCAAATAAATAACCTTAAATTGCACCTAACAGAGTTGGAAAAAGAAGAACAGACAAAGCCCCGAATCAGCAGAAGGAGGGAAATAAAAAAAATCAGAGCAGAAATAAATGAAATTGAAACCAAAAAAACAGTAGAAAGGATCAATGAAACAAAGAGCTGGTTCTTTGAGAAGATAAATAAAATTGACAAACCCTTAGCCAGACTCACTAAGAAAAAAAGGGAGAAGACGCAAATAAATAAAATTAGAAATGAAAGAGGAGAAATTACAACAGACACCACAGAAATACAAGGGATTATTAGGGAATACTATGAAAAACTTTACGCCAACAAATTGGACAACCTAGAGGAAATGGACAAATTCTTGGACGTGTACAACCTCCCAAAACTGAATCAAGAAGAAATAGAGAATCTGAACAGACCAATCACAAGTAAAGAGATTGAAACAGTAATCAAAAACCTCCCAAAAAATAAAAGCCCAGGACCAGATGGCTTCCCTGGAGAATTTTATCAAACGTTCAAAGAAGATTTAGCACCTATCCTTCTCAAACTATTCCAAAAAATAGAGGAAGATGGAATACTTCCCAACACATTCTATGAGGCCGACATCATGCTGATACCAAAGCCAGACAAGGACAATACAAGGAAGGAAAACTACAGGCCAATATCGCTGATGAACATAGACGCAAAAATCCTCAACAAAATATTGGCAAACCGAATACAGCAATACATCAAAAAGATCATACACCACGATCAAGTGGGATTTATACCAGGGACACAGGGATGGTTCAACATCCGCAAATCAATCAACGTGATACACCACATTAACAAAATGAAGACTAAAAACCACATGATCATCTCAATCGATGCAGAGAAGGCATTCGACAAGATCCAGCATCCATTTATGATAAAAACTCTCAACAAAATGGGTATAGAAGGAAAGTACCTCAACATAATAAGGGCCATATATGACAAACCTACAGCAAACATCCTACTCAACGGGGAAAAACTGAAAGCCATTCCCTTGAGGACAGGAACAAGACAAGGGTGCCCACTCTCACCGCTCTTATTCAACATAGTACTGGAAGTTCTGGCCAGAGCAATTAGGCAAGAAAAAGGAATAAAAGGACTCCAAATAGGCAATGAAGAAGTGAAACTCTCACTATTTGCAGACGACATGATCCTATACATAGAAAACCCCAAAAATTCCATCGGAAAGCTACTAGAAACAATCAACAACTACAGTAAAGTGGCAGGGTATAAAATCAACTTACAAAAATCAATTGCATTTCTATACACTAACGATGAAAAAACAGAAAGAGAACTCAAAAAGACAATCCCATTTACAATTGCAACAAAGAGAATAAAATATCTGGGAATAAATTTAACCAAGGAGGTCAAAGACCTATACAATGAAAACTATAAGACACTATTGAAAGAAATCGAGGAGGACATAAAGAAATGGAAAAATATTCCATGCACATGGATTGGAAGAATAAATATAGTTAAAATGTCCATTCTACCTAAAGCAATCTACAGATTCAATGCAATCCCAATCAGAATCCCAATGTCATTCTTCACGGTAATAGAACAAAAACTACTGAAATTCGTATGGGGCAACAAAAGAGCCCGAATAGCTAAAGCAATTCTGAAAAAAAAGAACAAAGCTGGAGGCATCACAATCCCTGATTTCAAAATATACTATAAAGCTACAGTAATCAAAACAGCATGGTACTGGTACAAGAATAGACACACAGATCAATGGAACAGAATTGAAAGCCCAGAAATAAAACCACACACCTATGGACAGCTCATCTTCGACAAAGGAGCAAAGAACATACAATGGAGAGAGGGAAGTCTCTTCAATAAATGGTGCTGGGAAAATTGGACAGCAACATGCAAAAGAATGAAAGTAGACCATCTCCTATCGCCATATACAAAAATCAATTCAAAATGGATCAAAGACCTGAAAGTGAGACCTGAAACTATAAAAATCCTGGAAGAAAATATAGGCAGTACACTAATTGCGATTGGACATAAAGGGATCCTTTCAGATTCCATGTCTACCCAGACAAGGGAAACAAAAGAAAAAATAAACAAGTGGGACCTCATCAGACTAAAGAGCTTCTACAAGGCAAATGAAACCAGGATCAAAATGAATAAACAACCCACCAGCTGGGAGAAAATATTCGCAAATCGTTTGTCTGACAAGGGATTAATCTCAGTAATATACAAAGATCTCATACAACTGAGCAACAAAAAAACAAACAACCCGATCAAAAAATGGGCAGAGGATATGAACAGACATTTTTCCAAGGAAGAGATACAGATGGCCAATAGACACATGAAAAGATGTTCAACATCACTAATCATCAGGGAAATGCAAATCAAAACTACACTGAGATATCACCTTACACCGGTTAGAATGGCTATAATCACAAAGACAAATAACAACAAATGCTGGAGAGGTTGTGGAGAAACGGGGACCCTCATTCACTGCTGGTGGGAATGCAAACTGGTGCAGCCTCTATGGAAAACAGTATGGAGAGTCCTCAAAAAATTAAAAATAGAAATACCGTATGATCCAGCAATACCACTCTTGGGCATCTACCCAATGGACATGAAATCAACCATCACAAGAGGCGTATGCACCCCTATGTTCATTGCAGCATTATTCACTATAGCCATGAAGTGGAAGCAACCCAAGTGTCCCTCAACTGAAGATTGGTTAAAGAAGATGTGGTATATACATACAATGGAATACTACTCAGCCATAAGAAAAGACACAATTGTCCGATTTGCAACAACATGGAAGGACCTAGAGGGTATTATGTTAAGTGAAATAAGCCAGAGAGAGAAGGACAGACACTGCATGAACTCACTCATATATGGAATATAAGTGATCACACGGACAGAGAGATCTGATTGGTGGTTACCAAGGGGAAGGGGGGTGGGGGGGGCACAAGGGGTGAAGGGTTACATCCACAAGGTGACGGACAAAAATGTACAACTAAAACCCCACAGTGTTATAAACTAAGACATCAATAAAAAAAAATAATAAAATAAAAAAAATAAAAAGGGCTATCTCAATAGCTGCTTATTGATGACACTGATGATAAACAGCTACTAATCATGACCCATTCTACCAAGGCAGGGAGGACTCCAGGAGATGTGAACTACAATTCTTTCCACACTTGGAGTTTCACCAAGGGTATGGATTGACCAAGAGGTTTCTAACTTTCTAAACATCAGAGTCTCTTGGTTAGCGACCCAAACTGGAGGTAGAAAAAACTAGACACACTTTTTTTAACACTATAAAAATTTAACTCAGGAAGGGTGACATCAGCATCATGGTGGAGTGCGCTCTCCCCTTAGCCTCTGCCCCCTAAGATACAATGAAAAGGACATTTGTATATCAACAGAGGACATTCACACAACACAAAAGACATCTAAGAGACCCACGTAGCCATACGTCTGAAGGTGGAGGTGCTGGACCCCCCAGAGGAAGTGGAAGGAGGTAAGGAGAGCCCCACTCCCTCCCCAATGGCAGCGACCCTGGGCTCTGGACCATGTGCAGCTGAGAGGAGAGTGGGGTGGGGCAGCCCTCTGTGGGAACATTGTTGCTCTCCAAGTTCCCTCACAACCCATGGGAAAGCCCCACACAGAGGTGACTAAGCTACTGCAGGAGTTTCTTCAACCTAGCACCCCAGGGAAGCAGATAGCGAGGGTAGAGCAAGAACACCCCAGGATCGCACAAGCGAAAGAAAGCACCCCTCCCCCCACCCAGTGCTCCAACTCAGCCGGTCAGCCAGAGTGCCTGGCGCATACCTTAGAAAAGCAACAGCTACAGAGGCCAGGGATCGCAGAGGGTTCAGAATACACAGCTCTTGATGCCCACCCAGTGGCGGCAGGTGGAAGCTGCAACCAGATACTATCACTATGCGGAGGCACAAATCCACGCCATCAGATGGTATGAAAAAAATATATTAAATCTCCAGACCAGAAGGAAAATGACAAGCACCCAGGAATCAATCTTGAAGGCACAGAAATTTATAATTTAAATGACATAGAATTCAAAATAGCTATAATAAAAAAGCTCAACAAGTTACAAGAAAATACAGATAGACAGTTCAATGAAATCTGGAACTTCTTCACAAAAGAGATTGTAACTATAAAGAAAAATCAATCAGAAATGTTGGAGATGAAAAACACAATACATGAGATAAAGAAAAATCTGACTCTCTGAATAACAGAGCTGATATTATGGAGGACAGAATCAGCAGTCTGGAGGAGAGAAATATAGAAATGCTTCTGATGGAGGAGGAGAGAGAACTAAGAATAAAAAGAAATGAAGAAATTCTCCAAGAAATATCCGACTCAATTAGGAAATGCAACATAGGATTATAGGTATTCCAGAGGGAGAAGAGAATGAGAATGGAGCAGAAAGCTTGTTCAAAGAAATAATAGCTGAGAACTTCCCAAAGCTGGGGAAGGAGCTGGAAATACAAGTGAAAGAAGCAAACAGATCTCCTAACTGTATCAATGTAACAAGACCTTCTCCAAGGCATATAGTGGTAAAGCTGGCATAAGTCAATGACAAAGAAAAAATATTAAGGGCAGCAAGGCAGATGAAAATAACTTACAAAGGAACCCCTACCAGGCTTTCAGCAGATTTCTCAGCAGAAACCTTACAGTTAGGAGAAAGCGGAATGATATATTCAAAATTCTGAAAGACAAAAGCTTTCAGCCAAGATTACTCTGTCCAGCGAAAATATCCTTCAGATATGATGAAGAAATAAAAACTTTCCCAGATAAACAAAAGCTAAGGGAGTTCATCAACACAAGACTCCCCCCACAAGAAATGTTCAAGAATCCCTGTACCTGAAAAAAAAAAGGGGGGGGTACAAAGCCATGAGCAAGGAGATAAATATGTAGACAAAATCAGAAAATTGCAGCTCTCTACCAGAACAGGTTAGCAAACAATTATAAATTTAAAGATAAAGGGAAGGAAAACACCAAAAAGAAATACAATTTTTTCATTTTAACTACAAACTCACAACACAAGATAGAGTAAGTTGTGACAATAATAACTTAGAAGGAAAACAGGAAAGGGATGGAATCGGCATAGTCTAAGGAAATAAGAGGCTATCAGAAACAGGACTATTTCATCTATGAGACTTTTTATACAAACCATGGTAACCACTAAACAAATAATTAGAACAGAGACACAAATGATAAATAAAGAGAAAACTAAGAAAACCATCATAGAGAACCACCAAACTGAATAGGTAATCTGAAATACATGGGATGAGAAACAAGGGAAATGCAGAAGAACCAGAAAACGAGCGATAAAATGGCAGCATTAAGCCCTCATATATCAATAATCACTCTAAATGTAAATGGATTGAATTCTCCAATCAAAAGACACAGAGTAGCGGGATGGATTAAAAAACAAGACCCAACAATAAGCTGCCTCCAGGAAACACATCTCAGCTCTAAAAACAAACATAGGCTCAGAGTGAAGGAATGGAAGATGACACTCCAAGCTAATGGCAAACAAAAGAAAGAGGTGTTGCCATACTTATATCAGACAAAGTAGACTTCAAGATGAAACAGGTAATGAGACACAAGGAGGGGCAGTATATAATGATAAAAGGGACCCTCCACCAAGAAGACATAACACTTATAAATATATATATGCACTCAACACAGGAGCACCAAAGTACATAAAGTAACTATTAACAAACCTAAAAGAAGATATTAACAACAACGCAATAATAGTAGGGGACCTTAACAACCCACTTACATCAATGGATTGATCATCCAGACAGAAAGTCAATAAGGAAATAGTGGATTTAAATGAAAAACTAGACCAGATGGACTTAATACATATATATAGACACTCCATTCAAATACAGCAGAATACACATTCTTCTCAAGTGCACATGGAACATTCTCAAGGATAGGCCATATGTTGGGAAACAAGGCAAGCCTCAATAAATTTAAGAAGATTGAAATCATATCCAGCATCCTTTCTGACCATAATGCTATGAAGCTAGAAATCAACTACAAGAAAAAAGCTGGGAAAGTGATAAAGATGTGGAGACTAAACAACATGCTACTCAACAACCAGTGGATCATTGAAGAAATAAAAGGAGAAATCAAAAAACGTCTGGAGAAAAATGAAAATACACCATACCAACTCATGCAGGATGAAGCAAAAGCAGTCCTAAGAGAGAAATTCATAGCAATACAGACTCACCTTAACAAGAAAAATCTCAAATAAGCAATCTTGAACTACATCTAACAGAATTAGTAAAAGAAGAGCAAAGCCCAAAGCAGCAGAAGGAGAGAAATAATAAAAGTTAGAGCAGAAATAAATGAAATTGAAATAAAAAAGACAGTAGAAAGGATCAATGAAACATAGAGCTGGTTCATTGAGAAGATAAACAAAATTGACAAACCCTTAGCTAGACTCACTAAGAAAAAAAGAGAGAAGCCTCAAATGAATAAAATTAGAAATGAAAAAAGAGAAATTACAACAGATACCACAGAAATACAAAGGATTATAAGAGAATACTATGCAAAACTATATGCCAACAAATTGGACAACCAGAAGAAATGGATACATTCTTAGACTCATACAACCTCCCAAAACTGAATCAACAATAGAGAATCTGAATAGACCAATCACAAGTAAAGAGATTGAAACAGTGATCAAAAACCTCCCAAAAAATAAAAGTCCAGGACAGATGGCTTCTCTGGAGAATTCTACCAAATATTTGAAGAAGATTTAATACCTATCCTTCTTAAACTATTCCAAAAAATTGAGGAAGATGGAACACTTCCTAACACATTCTATGAGGCCAACATCACCCTGATCCCAAAGCCAGATAGGGAAAATACAAAGAAGTAAAATTACAGGCCAATATCACTGATGAACATAGATGCAAAAATCCCCAACAAGATACTGGCAAACCAAATACAGCAATACATTAAAAAGATCATACACCATAATCAAGTGGGATTTATACCAGGGACAGAGGAATGGTTCAACATCTGCAAATTAAGCAATGTGATACACCACATTAACAAAATGAGGAATAAAAACTACATGATCATCTCAATAGATGCAGGGAAAGCATTTGACAAGATCCAACAACCATTTACAGTAAAAACTCTCAATAAAATGGGTATAGAAGGAAAGTATCTCAACGTAATAAAGGCCATATATGATAAACCCACAGTCAACATCATAGTCAATGGGGAAAAACTGAAAGCCATCCCTCTGAGAAAAGGAACAAGACAAGGGTGCCCATTCTTATTCAGCATAGTACTGGAGGTTTTGGCCAGAGCAATTAGGCAAGAAAAATAAATAAAAGCTATCCAAATTGGCAAGGAAGAATTGAAACTCTCGCTGTTGACAGATGACATGATCTTATATATAGAAAACCCTAAAGAATCCATTGGAAAACTATTAGAAATAATTAACACTACAGCAAAGTTGCAAGGTACAAAATCAACTTACAAAATCTGTTGCATTTCTATATTCCAATAACGAATTAATAGAAAGAGAACTCAAGAATACAATCCCATTTACAATTGCAACAAAAAGAATAAAATACCTAGGAATAAATTTAACCAAGGAGGTAAAAGACCTACATAATGAAAACTATAAAACATTATTGAAATAACTGATGATGACAATAAGAAGTGGAAAGATATTCCAGGTACATGGATTGGAAAAATAAATATAGTTAAAAAGTCCAGATTCAATGCAATCCCAATCAGAATCCCAGTGATTCTTCATGGAAATAGAACAAAGAATCCTAAAATTTATATGGAACAACAAAAGACCCCAAATAGCTAAAGCAATCCTGAGAAAAAAGAACAAAGCTGAAGGCATCACAATTCCTGACTTCAAAATATACTACAAAGCTATAGTAATCAAAACAGCATGGTACTGGTACAAAAACAGACACACGGATCAATGGAACAGAACTGAAAGCCCAGAAATAAAACCACACACCTATGGACAGCTAATCTTTGACAAAGTAGCTAAGAACATACAATGGAGAAAGGAAAGTCTCTTCAATAAACATTGCTGGGAAAACTGGACAGCCACATGGAAAAGAATGAAAGTAGACCATTATCTTTCGCCATACATAAAAATTAACTCAAAATGGATCAAAGACTTGAAGTTAAGACCTGAAACCATAAAACTTCTACAAGAAAACATAAGCAGTACATTCTTTGACATCAGTCTTAGAAGGATCTTTTCAAATACCATGTCTACTCGGACAAGGAAAACAAACGAAAAAACAAACAAGTGGGACTTCATCAGACTAAAGAGCTTCTGCAAGGCAAAGGAAACCAGGATCAAAACTAAAAGACAACCGACCAACTGGGAGAAAATATTTGCAAATCATATATTCGACAAGGGGTTACTTTCCATAATATATAAAGAACTCACACAACTGAACAACAAAAAAACAAACACCCCAATCAAAAAATGGGCAGAGGATATGAACAGACGTTTTTCCAAAGAAGATATACAGATGGCCAAAAGGCACATGAAAAAGATGTTCAACGTCACTAATCATCAGGGAAATGTAAACCAAAACTACAGTAAGATATCACCTTACACCCATTAGATTGGCTATAATCACCAAGACAAAAAACAACAAATGTTGGAGAGGTTATAGAGAAAAGGGAACCCCTCACACAATGCTGGTGGGAATGGAAACTGATGCAGCCACTATAGAAAACAGTATGGAGATTTCTCAAAAAATTAAAAATAAAAATACCATATGGCCCAGCTTTCCCACTACTGGGTATTTATCCAAAGAACTTGAAATCAACAATTCAAAGACACTTATGCACCCCTATGTTCACTGCAGCATTATTCACAGTAGCCAAGAAGTGGAAGAAACCCAAGTGCCCACCGACTGATGACTGGATAAAGAAGATGTCATATATATATACAATGGAATACTACTCAGCCATAAAAAAAGACAAAATCGTCCCACTTGCAACAACATGGATGGACCCTGAGGGTATTATATTAAGCAACATAAGCCAGACAGAGAAAGACAAACACTGTATGATTTCACTCATATGTGGAAGATAGACTAACACACGGACAGAGAGAACAGTTTGGTGGTTAGCAGGGTGAAGGGGGTTGGGGGGTGGGCACAAGGGTGAAGGGGCACATTTATATGGTGACTGACAAGTAATAAAATACAACTGAAATTTCACAATGTTATAAACTATTATGACATCAATAAAAATTGATTGAAGTAAAAAAATAATTTAACTCGGAAATTAAAACTAAAAAGAAAACCCATAATATGATCAAACATAAAATTATGAATATGCAATATTAAAACTGGTGCTTAATGCCACACCACCAAGTGGCTAAGATTAACAGCATTTCAGATTAAATATACCTTATGGCCTCTACTGTGTGTTCAGTGTCAGCTGCCTTTAATTTTGCTTGTAGCTTCTCCTTCTGCATTCTTTCCTCAAGGATGAAATTTTCTTGAGACTGAAGAGTTGCCTTCAATTCTCTCTTTTCTTTTTGCAGAACCTGAAAAATACTCAGAAAAAAGTCAGATGTTTCTACAGTTTTTCTATTTTATGAGAAAAGGAAGCCTGGGAGTCAGACTGTAAGTTATGTAACAGATAACAACATTAATAAGGCAATCACTATCTAATCCATCAGCCACAGAGTAGGGAAGACACCATAGATTTTGGAACCTAATTCTAAGTTAATTATTCTCTCTTGAAACATGCAGACACACATCTCCCCAATTATAATAATTTTAAAACACACCTCTAACATTTTTTCAGATTCCCTCAATTTTTCTTCTTTTTGCCGCTGCTCTTGCATAACAGTCATGTTAGTTCCAACCAAGTCATTGACCCTCATGGTGAGGTGCTCTATTTCCAACTCATTGGCACAGATAGTGTCATTGGCCCGCTCCAGCTTACTGCTCAGGTGCTGAATTTCCGACTGGCTGGACAGCTCTACAGACTCTAACTTTTGTTTCCGATTGGCAAGCTGAGCCTAGAAATATACAGATTACCAATAGGTAAAAGTGAAATGATAAAAGAACAATCAATGAATAAGGAAAACTAAAACGAAATTGAGTTTTACTTCTATAAAAACATAAAGCATTCACTCATTAAAAATATATAATAATCCATTCATGATTAAAAAAAAAACCCTCATGATAAAAACTAGGAATAGAGGGGAACTTTCTCAACTTGATAAAGACTATCTACAAAAACCATACAGCTAACATCACACTTAATGGTGAGAAACTCAAAGCTTTCCCACTAAGATTAGGTACAAGGTAAGGATGCCCCTTCTCACCACTGCTTTTCAACATCACCTAAGATGTCTTTGTTAAATGCAATAAGGCAAGAAGAGGAAATAAAAGATACAGAAGATTGGGAAGGAAGACACAAAACTGTCTTTGTTCACAGATAACACGATCATCTATGTAGAAAATCTGAAAGAATCAACAAAAAAACCTCTTGGAATTAATAAGCAATTATAGCAAGGTTGTAGGATACAAGCTTAATATACAAAATGTCAAGTACTTTCTTAGATACCAACTAAGAACGTGTGGAATTTAAAGTAAAAACACAACACCATTTACATTAATACCTAAAAAAATTAAGTTCTTAAGTATAAATCTAACAAAATATGTACAAGATCTATATGAAGAAAACTACAAAACTCTGATGAATGAAATTAAAGAACTAAATAAATGGGGAGATAGTCAATGTTCATGGACAGAAAGACTCAGTATTGTCAAGATGTCAGAATTTCCCAGTGTGATCTATGGATTCAACACAATGTCAATCAAAATCCCAGCAAGTTATCTTTTGGATACCAACAAACTGATTCTAAAATTTACACAGAAGGGCAAAAGACTCAGAATAGCCAATGCAATATTGAAAGAGAAGAACAAAGTTGGATGAATGAGACTATCTGACTTCAAGACTTACTATAAAGCGACAGTAATCAAGACAGTGTAGTATTGGTGAAGGAATACACAAATAGATCAATAGAACAGAATAGAGAGCCCAGAAATAGACCCCCATAAATATAATCAACTGATCTGTGACAAAGGAGCAAAGGCAATACAATGGAGCAAAGACAGACTCTTCACCAAATGGTGCTGGAACAACTGAACATCCATATGCAAAAAAAAGGAATCTAGACAAAGACCTTCCACCTTTAAAAAAATTAATTCAACATAGATTATAGACTTAAATGTAAAAGGCAAAACTATAAAACTCCTAGAAGATAACATAGGAGCAAATCTAGATAACTTTGGGTATAGTGATGCCTTTTGCCTTTTTAGATATAACACCAAAGACACGATCCCTGAAATAAATAATTGATAAGCTGAACTTCATTAAAATTTAAAACTTCTGCTCTACAAAAGACAATGTCAAGAGAATGAGAAGACAAGCCACAGACTGGGAGAAAATATTTGCAAAAGACACCTAATAAAGGACTTTTATACAAAATAAAAAAAGAACTCTTAAAACTTAACAATAAGAAAACAAACAACCCCATTAAAAAATGGGCCAAAGACCTGAACAGGCATCTCACCAAAGAAGATATACAGATAGCAAATAAACATACAAAAAGATGATCTATGTCATCAGGGAAATGCAAATTAAAACAACAATTATACACCTATTAGAATGGCCAAAATCTGGAACAATGACCATACCAAATGCTGGCAAAGATGTGAAGCAATAGGAACTCTCATACATTGCTGGTGGGAATGCAAAATGATACAGCCATTTTGGAAGACAGTTTGGTATTTTCTTATTGAACTTAACATATTCTTACCATACAATCAAGCAATTGCGCTTCTTGGTATTTACCCAAAGGAGCTGAAAATATATGTCCACACAAAAACCTGTACATGGATGTTTATAGCAGTTTTATTCAGAATTGCCAAAACTTGAAAGCAACCAAGACGTCCTTCAGTAGGTGAGTGGATAAACAAGCTGTTACCTCCAGACAATGGCATATTCTTTAGTGCTAAAAAGAAATGAGCTATCAAGCCATGAAAAGAAATGAAGGAACTTTAAATGCATATTAGTAAGTGAAAGAAGCCAATCTGAAAAGGCTACATTATATATGATTCCAACTCTAAGACATTTTAGAAAAGGCAAAACTATAGAGATAATAAAAAGATCAGTGATTATAGTGAAGGGGCCAGGGGAGAGAAGAACAGGCAGAGGACAGAGGAATTTTAGGGCAGTGAAAATACTCTGTATGATATTATAATGATGGATATATGTCATTATACCTTTGTCCAAATCCACAGGCTGTGTAACACCAAGAGTGAACCCTAAAGGAAACTCAGGGTTTAAGTTTACCATAGTCCATAAGTCCTACGGACTTTGATTATGATGCAGGTTCATTCTCAGTAACAAATGTACCATTCTGGTGAGTGATGTTGATAATGATAAGGCCGTGCATGAGTGGGAGTGCACAGAAAATCTTTATGCCTCCCTCTCAATTTTGTTGTAAACCTAACACTGCTCTAAAAGAATAAAATCATAAAAAATATATACATATAATAAACATCTTGAGAAGGAGAGCTGAGAAAGTAAAGGGATTCCTCAGAAGAGATCCCTCCCACCTACTGAAAAGACAGCTGCATTATTCTATCTACTTAAACAGAAGTTTAACTGCACCCAGGAGTCATCACACAGGAAAATTGGATTTATCTCCTATTTAAAACATAGGAAATAGGAACTATAATGCATTATTGTATTTCCTAGGAAAGTTCAGAAATTAAAATTTATTTTAAATCACTAAACTTCCTAAATTTGCAGGTCAAATTTTCCCCTCTCCTCCCCCCCAGATCATGTTGTATGTAGTTTATTATTCTGTTTTAACATTCTTTTCAGATACATTACAAATATACATATTCAGAAATTCAAACTGACCACAAAATGTTTAAATTGGGGGTGGGGGTGGGATGGGAGGAGGGGAATTGTGGAATTTTGTTCCTTGAAGAAAAAGGTGCTTGGAGGGGAGGAGGGATTGTTTCTGTCATCAATTTTTGGACATTCCCTGAGATAAAAGATTTAACCAAATATAGAGCATGTCAAATTAGTTTCTTTCAAAGATCTATCTACTGATTGCTAAACCAATTTAGCAACAGTCTCATAGACCTGTAGTATATAGTTCCTGCAGACTTACATAATTTTTAGGCTATGTATCTCAGCTATACTGGTTATCAGCTGCCAACTTCCTAGTTTTCACAAGTTTTAACCCAGCATCCGAGAGGTACTTCATCCACACACTGAAGATGGACATAAATCATCCCTGTAAATAAAACTTCTCTTATTCTAACTATTTTTAAAAGGTAGAGATACACAATTTTATTTTAGAAATTAAAGTGGAAATGTCTCTGGGAACTCTATCTGCTGCAGATTTAAAGATTTTATTGTAAAAGTACAGGGCCAAATCCTATACTGTGGTCTCATAAAGTAGATGGTCAAGAATGCCCGTAAGCCACAGAGAGGGTAGGAGGAGAAAGGCAAAGAGACAAATACTGTTTGTATAAATTACCGATCAAGATTCCAGTGTAAAAAAATCAAACTTTTTTTTACCAGATTCCTACAATAGTATTAAAGAAGAACATCAGATAGGTTTAGATCCACAAGAATAACTGCCAAGCATGCAACTGTGTCCAAACTTTTAAAATACAATACAAACTATTTTTTTTTTCCAAGAGGAAATTTTATACAGAATCCTGTGCAGAATAAATAATTGAAGAGATTGGGTGAGAGTCAGAAGGGGAAAAGGGCTGGAACCCAGCTTGCTGAACCTCTCCAACCCTGCCTTAACCTGCACAGCAGCCCTGGGGCTTGGCCAAACACAGCTAGAAACCACTGTCCAACAGACACTCAGGCTGAAAGACAACCCATAACTGCAAAACACTAGCACTGTCTTCTTAACACTGTAATATCGATTTAGTATCCTTCAGTTCAAATCTGTGATCTTAAGGTAAACTCAGCGTTGAAGTTATACCAGTTTAACCATGGAGTCTAGATTTGATACTTAAAAACTAACCAACTTCTTAGTTTTAAATATCAAGAACCTAGTGTTCAGGGGCCGCCTGGTGGCGCAGCGGTTTAGTCCGCGCTTGGCAGCCCGGGGTTCGCGAGTTCGGATCCCGGGCGCCCGCCGACGCACTGCCTGTCAGCCATGCCGTGGCGGCGTCCCATATAAAGTGGAGGAAGATGGGCACGGATGTTAGCCCAGGGCCAGTCTTCCTCAGCAAAAAGGGGAGGATTAGCAACGGATGTTACCTCAGGGCTGGTCTTCCCCACAAAAAACAAAAACAAAACCTAGTGTTCAGGACCTGGCCGGTGGCGTAGCAGTTAAGTTCACGCTTTGGCAGCCGGGGTTTGCAGGTTCGGATCCCGGGTGTGGGCCGACAGCCATGCTGTGGCGGCGTCCCATATAAAGTGGAGGAAGATGGGCACGGATGTTAGCCCAGGGCCAGTCTTCCTCAGCAAAAAAAAAAGAGGAGGATTGGCAACGCATGTTAGCTCAGGGCTAGTCTTCCTCAAAAAAAAAAAATAAAACAAAAAGAACATAGCCTTCTTTTATTGATTCACTATTTTGGTCACACAAAAATACAGTGGGGGGTTTTTTTGTTGTGGGGGGGGGTTTGGCGAGGAAGATTAGCCCTGGGCTAACATCCGTGCCTGTCTTCCTCTACTTTATATGTGGGACAGCTGCCACAGCATGGCTTGATAAGCAGTGCGTAGGTCCACACCCAGGATCCAAACCTGTGAACCCTAGGTTGCCGAAGCGGAGCATGCGAACTTAACCACTACGCCACCGGGCCGGCCCTACTGTGTTTTTAAGCATAGTGAAAAGTACATAGTCATCCCAAGTGCAAATTCTAAATTTTCATTAACTAGAATTCATACACTAGGCCTGTACTGTCCAACACGGCAGTCATTGGCCACATGTGGCTAGTGAGCATCTGAATCATGGCTAGTCTGAACTAAGATGTACTCAAAATGTAAAATACACACTGGATTTCAAAGACTCAGTTAAAAAAAATAAAAATGTAAATGCTGTAATAATATTATTTTTGATATTCTGGGTTAAATAAAATATACTAATTCCACCAGTTTCTTTTTACTTTTTTAATGTGACTGCTAGAAAAATTTAAACTACATATGTGACTCGCATTATATTTCTACTGGACAGAGCTGCATAACAATATCTCAAGAATACCTCTTCCAATACTAAGAAAGTCAGAAACAATCATACATACTACTTATAAAATACTGAGTATTTCATTAAACATTTGGCATTGGAGGTATTTTAAGGCTAATATATTTTTCAAACCTTTTTTTTTTTTGCACTAACCACTGCCACTAATTTTTTGAACCAGACCAGAACTTCCTCTCATTAATCTAACATGTAGCATTCTAACTATTCTATTGGAGTAGGTAGAATTCTATGGACAACACAAATCACAGAAGAGGTGGTTAACAGTAAACAAATAATTAAGAAAGCAATTTACATCAGGGAGATAAAACAAAAGCCAAGGATGGGC
The DNA here is from genome assembly GCA_031878705.1 of Tapirus indicus. Taxonomy (NCBI): domain Eukaryota; kingdom Metazoa; phylum Chordata; class Mammalia; order Perissodactyla; family Tapiridae; genus Tapirus; species Tapirus indicus. The sequence goes on from CM062920.1 coordinate 17,421,412, forward strand.
AGCTAACTTGTGAGAGCAGGGAAAGGGCTGGGGTGGGGGCTGAAAGTCAAATCCTCCTCTGGCTTCATGGTACGTAATCCTGGTGCTTCAAGGAAATGACTTTCCCAGATAGTGAGATTACTGAGAACAATGTGATATGAAGCAACAAGGGGATTTTTAAATTTTCCAAAGGATCCCAGTGTGAAGCTATGGCCACCGCAGGCTTCAGTCTTTACCAAGCTCCCCATCAGTGTCAGCTCCAAAGGCATCAGTGCAGGGCACAGCCTTGCAGCATTTCCACGAGGTAGCAGCTGGAAGAGCCCATTAAGAGTACAGCTCCCAGTAAGACCCTCTTATCTCTGTTGTGTTTGTGTCACCAGAAACTTTAAATAGTAGGTCTGAGCCAATTCAATTAACTCTGTGATAATTCTACCAAAACAACAGATTAACTTTTGAGTTAGGATCATTTTTTCTTCCTAAATTGTGACAGGAAAATGGGGCTTTTAAAAATATAATATATATTTATACTTATAAACAAATATAAATATATATATAATCAAACAGTGGATTTAAAACTAATGAGTAATATCTTATAGCTCATTTAAATATTGCAAAAGGAAAACATATAATGCCACCTCTACTTTTCTCACATACCATTTATCAGCTAAATATTTTACACTTTGTGCTGGCTTAGGATTTTAATTTTTATCAAATGTTCTTAATTTTCTTTAAGATTTCACTGAACATTTCCTTTTCATACTTGTGTTATTTGGACAAGACAGAAAGTAGCAGGTGATTCCTTGCCTTTCAAACAGAAATGACCCTATATTTTAGTGACTATCCCCATCCTTTTCTTGTGCTTATATAACCGTCACTCTGTGACTGCATCTAATGTCACGGTGTTTAACAACTGTACTTTTTAACATAACACCTTTTAATATTTGATAAAACAAACATCCCCTTCACTCTTCTTTTAAAAAATGTTGCCTAGTACCACTCATTTATTCTTCCATATGAACTTTAGAATCATTCTGTCAAGTTCTCAAAATGTAATAGTCAATAATTATGTGGATAACCACCTGGAAAAAAACAAATTTAGACCCCTATCAAACACTTTACACCAAAATAATTTTCAGATCAAATATACAAGAAAGAAATTATAAAGCATTAGAAGAAATCTTGGCTTAGGTAAGCCTTTCTAGTATGACATCAAAGATAGAAACCCTTAAGAAAAAAATTAATAGAATTAAGCAATTCTAAATAATTGTTTATAAAACAATCATATTTCCATAAAAACTATTAGGCAAAATTAAGGTAAACTGGGAAAACACACACAATTGCAACAAAACAGCAAAGGGTTAGTACGGTTAATGTACGAAAAGCTCTTTCAAAAGAGTAGAATATAAATATCCTAAAAGAAAAACGAGCAAAGGGCATGGACAATTCACAGAAGAATGGAAATGACCATAAGAAGATGAAAAAATGCCCAATCTCATTCATAATTAAAGAAATGCAAATTAAAACAAACAATTGGATATCATTTTTCTCACCTATCAGATTGGCAAAGACAAGACTAAAAGTAGGGGAAATAAAAAGAAATAATAGTGCCCAATATTGGGACAGTGTGAGGAAATGGACATTCTCAAATATTGCTGGTGAAAGTCTGTATCAATATATCTTTGGAGTGTACTTTGACAATATACATTAAAATCTTTAAGAATGTACAACTACTCTGATGCAGCAATTTCACTTCTAGGGCCATTTCCTAAGAAAATAAATGGACATATACTCCTAAATGTTTATATAAGGATGTTCTCTCAAGCACTGTTTACAAGAGTGAAAAAGTAAAAAACTAAATGTTCTACAATAAGGGACTGGTTACATAAATTATGGTACATTTAATGGTAGACTGGACTTCTATGCAATTATTAAGACTACCTATTTGTGGACATATCATATTTAAAAAGAAAATTTTTTTAATTTGTGAAAATTAAATAAAACGTATTATAAAGTGCTTACTTAGCGCAGTGACTGTCACATAGTAAGCACTCTACATTTTAAAATTATGTTTTATGGAAATTTTCAAGCATACACTGTAAATACAGAGAGAATAAGATGATGAACTCGTATATTCAACACAAGTTCATCATGATGAACTCATCACTTAGCTTCAACAATTATCAACATTTTACCATTCTTGGTAATATCTAAAGTTTGTAACTATTCCTCCCTTCCCATACACACATACCATGTTTTTCTACCAAATGTACATGAATGCAATGTACACTGCGTATAAGCATAGAAAAAGTTGGAAGAAATTTATACTGAAATGTCAACCGTGGTAAATTTCTAAATGATGGAATTATGGGTGATTTTATTTAATTCTCATTTTATCTACATTTTCCCATTTTTTTAAAATGAACATGTATTATGTAATCTTAATAGCTGACTAAAAGAAAAGAACTCAAGCAAATAATATGACTCACAGAGTGAGAAGTTATTCTGAACTCCACTGTTAGATGTTAAAAAATATAAAGGAAAAAAGTTTACATCAAGAAATTTTAAAAATTGGGGGGAAGTGTGGATGCTGACATCCACTTATCAAATCTCCCAGATTTTCTACCTTTGTTGTTCAACAGTGACCCACATATCAACACAATGCCACGTGTCAACCTTAACTGGATTCCGATTTGAACACCCAACTGTGAAAAGACATTATTTCAGACAACTCAGGAAATTTGAACAGATTGGATATTAAATTATATTAAGAAGTTACTATTTATTCTGCTAATATAATACTAGTATACTGTAATTATGGTTTTTTTTAAAGTCCTTATCTGTTGGGAAATAAGACAATGTCTGTGATATGCTTTGCAATATTCCTGCCAAAAATAGAAAGTAGGGTAGGATGAAACAAGATTGCAAAATGAGTTGTTGCTCAATGGGTACAGAGTCTTAGTTTTACAAGTTGAAAAAGTTCTAGAGATCTGTTACACAACAATATTCATAAAATTAACATTACTGTACTATACTTATTAAAATGGTTAAGATGGTAAATTTTAATTTTTTTTACAAAAATAAAAAAAAAGATTGACAAAATGATGATAACTATTAATGCTAGGTAATGGATATACAGAAGTTTATTTCAAAGTTTTTTTAAAAATATTATGACCACTCAGAACTGCTACATACTGAATCACAGAAAGATTTAATTTTGTTTAGTTTGCTAAGGGATAAAGAGAAATATAAGTAACATTTTTTAAGTTAAAAAATCAGAGCAGTTTTAGATTAAACAAAATTACCAGAAGAATAATTCAAATATTTTTAGTAGGGAAAACAAATGTTGGCTTTTTAAAGGTTTCTTATTCTAGCGCTCGCTGAACCATGGTAAATAAAAATTTCATTTTTACTAACAATGAAGTTTTAATTATGCAGAGTAATCACAATAGTAATTTGAAAAAAAGATGTGCAATCAGTAACAAGCATACTCATAGATGAATAATCCATGAGAACTAAAAATTAAGACTCAAATTTCTTTTTTGCCAATCTGAAGGCTACAATTAGAATATAACACTATCTTATAGTTACTAACGTTTGTACGGTGCTTTAGCATTCAAGTCAGAAACTCGGGTCTAGACATCCAGGATGTTACTGGTCCACCCTGGTTGCATAGCTTGCTGCAGCCTAGCAAATAATTTTCCTCCTTGAGGTTACTGTGGGCCCCTCCTGCTATTCTGAGCAGAGTCACTCAGAACAGAGGCATTCCTGGTAGTTTATCAGCCAGCTGATATTTCAGGGGGATGATCATAAGTCAACTCATTACTGAGACTTAAAGCAGAACATAATGCAGATTGTTCAAAAAAAAAAAGCTTCCCTCCACCTCTCTCAACTTATCCGGTCTGTTCCCTCATTCTGTAAAACCAAGATAACTACCAACATTGACAGATTACCATGAAATTAAACAGATAACATATAACTATATATTCTAGATAAACACATCTAGAAGAAGCATTGAGACTGACTAGCATATAACAGATGGTTGCAAATACTCATTTCCTCTATGTTCATTTTCCTTTATTGGTTTTTTTTTTTGAGGAAGATTGGCCCTGAGCTAACATCTGCTGCCAATCTTCCTCCTTTTTTCTCCCCAAAGCCCCAGTAGATAGTTGTATGCCATAGCTGTACATCCTTCCAGTTGCTCTACATGGGACGCTGCCACAGCATGGCTTGATAAGTTGTGCATAGGTCCACGCCCAGGATCCAAACCAGTGAACCCTGGGCCACCAAAGCAAAGCACGCAAACTTAACCGCTACGCCACTGGGCTGGCCCCTGTTCTTGGTTTTTAACTGAAAAAAAAAAACAATATGTTCTAAGAAGAAATATTCCTAAATTAGGTGGCTATTTTTGTGTTTGCTTAAGCCATTAGTTCTTCATTAAAAAAAGGTTTCTACTAGTGTTCTGTTTCTGCCACAAAGATGCTTTTAGTGAGTGTGCACATCAATGCAGTGTGAATCTCTCAGTATTTGTGTCCAAACAGGCAGACCAGCCGAGGTCCCCCAGCTATCAGAGGGGTGGAGCAAGACACAGACAGAAGTGGAGCCAAGGCAAGAGCCAGAAACAGGCAGAACAAGGGAGCCAGAGACCCAACAACAAAGACAGAAGAAGTGGAAAAGGAGACAGAGAGAACAGGGGAGAAAGAGAGAGAAGTGAGGGAGAGACCAAGATGAGGAGAGCAAACGTGAACGTGAGGTAGAGTGAGCCCGAGAATGCAAGATGCTGACAGAGAGAGAGAGAGAGAGAGAGAGAGAGAGAGAGAGCGCGCGCGCATGAGGGAGGGGGAGAAAGACGCCAGGCAGGAAAGCAGGCAAAGGAGCAAGTGGGCACTAGGACGTGAGGGGACAGGAGGGAGCAAATGTGTACTGCACTAGCTGGTTCATATTTAATCAAATTTACTCATTTAATTTCTGCCTTTCAATATGTGAAAACATCTTAAACCTACCTGAATTATCTCTGACTGTTCAGCCAGCGCCTTCCTCTGTGCCTCCAGAGAACACACCTGTTGCTGATAAATCAAGCGCTGCTTCTCCCAGTCCAGTGATTTCTGACGGAATTCCTGAAGAGGCAATTAAGGTACTTAACTTCTAAGTGCTTCCCCCTCGCTGTCACTACTTCCCAGAGTCACTTTTACTTTAATTTTTCCCCACGTCCCCGGTACACACGCACCTTTCTCCACAGCAGGAGCCCCATTACTCACTTAGCTAACACAACTGTAGAGTAATCCTAAATTCCTCACATACTGTGCCTCTGGATGTCTGTCTTTCTAAATTTAACACCCTAATGGTGAAGAGTATGAAACACAGATGCTACATACTGGGTTCATGATGATTTTCACAGATTTGCTGCCACCTAAGGGCTGTTGTAATTTTTCAGAAAACTGATGCTAAGATAACTAAAATTTCAAAATATGACTATAGATATCCCTTGCTATCCAAAATCTTGATATCCAAACCCAGGAATTGAACAAATTCAAATAAATTTTCAGGTAAGTCCCTTGGGAGCAGAATTCTTACTTCCCGGGATCTAAAACTGAGGAACCAAATAGATTTAGATAACATAATGTTCTTTGATATCCAAATTTTTACTACCTTAACAGAAGAACTGCAAAGACTTGAATAACAAGGGAAATCTGTACTAAATTTAACAGATATTTACAACCCAAAGCGTAACAGTTCAAAATTAATGATAGATCAATAGTAACTTCACGTTGCATGATCAAGAAAATGAGCCCAATATTTATGAAAACGGGGCAAATCAAAGGGAAAGGAAACTCAGTCTTTCTATCACTGTCCTCCAGGACCCTCAATTCCAGACGTCTCATGCTAGCTCAGGGGAATTACTATTAACCAGCTTTCTGACAGCCATTCATTCATTCACTCGACTACAGATGCTATGTACTGCTGTAGGTGTTGGGGATACAATACGTAATATAACAAACAAAAAGCCTAGCCCCACTCAATTAGAAGGCAATAGACAACACATTCATTGTACAGTACATTAGATGGTAATACCTGCTTTGGAGACAATAGAGCATGGAGTGCTGAGTTGGGGGCTGCAATTTTACAAAGGGATGGCCAGACTAAGTAACGCTTAAGTAAACACTAGGGACATGGGGATGAAGTTATACTTTTCTCAGAAGAGGGAACAGCAAGTACAAGGCCTTGAAGTGGAAGCTTCCTGGTATGTTTGAGGATGAGCAAGGAAGCTGGTGTGGCTGGAATGGAGTGAGTAAAAGGAAAAGTGGGAGGACAAAGGTGAGAGAGTTAACAGGGGGCGAGACTGTGTAGTCATTAGGATAACTTTGGCTTTTAAGAGCAGTTATTGGAAGGTTTTTTGTCCAGGAGAGGACATGATTTGACAGAACCATTCTGGCTGTTGTGCTGACACAAGAGAAGTCAACCATGATTACAACGTTTCGGGCTTGAGCAAACTGGGGAATGGAGTCGCCATTGACTGCAGCAGGAATGGTGTTGAGGAGATGCGGGGAAGAGAAAGTCAGGACCTTTATTTTGGACATGTGAAGTTTGAGACAGCTTTAGATATCAAAGTGGAGATGTGAAACAGGCAGTTGGAAATTATTCTGTAATGAAGAGGAGCGGTCAAGACTAGCTATATAAATTTGGGAATTATCAACATATACACAGTAATTAAAGCTATGAGACTGAATGATATCACCAAGGGGGTGAGCATAGGTAGAAAACAAAAGAGGTCCAATGACATGACTGAGGGTATTCCAATGCTAAAAGGTTGGGGAGCAAAAGAGATGGAGAAAGAATGGCTAACAAGGTAGGAGAAAAACCAGGAAAGTGTGGTTGTTCTCCAAGCCAAGTCAAGCAAGTGTTTTAAGGAGGAGGGAGAGACCAGCTGGGTCCACTGCTGCAGACAGGATGAGAAAGACGAGGGCTGGCCACAGGCTTTAGTAATGTGGAAGTCACTGGTGACCTCCATGTAAAAAGCTTCTATAGAGTGAGGGGGCAAAAGTCTTACTGAGTGGGCACAAGAAAAGGAACTGGAGACAAGTATTGATGCATAAAGTAGTTTAGTCGTGAAAGAAGGGGAAAAATGGGGCAGTATCCAGAGGAGGAAGAGAGAGGTCAAGAGAGGATATTTAAGAGGGGAGAAATTTGGATGTTGGTGGAAAATATTCAGTAGGGAGGAAAAAACTGAGGATGCAGAAGAGAGAAGGGGAATCGCCGGGGCAATGTTTTGGATAGGGAAGGGGGAGAGCATGGACAGTTCCTCCAGCAGGAAGGCTGAGTATACAGGCACCGATGCAAATAGGTGGGTAGATACAGTGTTGGAAATTTGTGAAAATTCTCTTCCCATTGCTTCTATTTTCTCAATGAAACAGAAAGCAAGACCATCACCCAAAGGTGAGGATATGGGAAAAAGTGTTAAAAGTTTGAGAAAAAAGAAAGTATGAAACAGTCATTATGGTAAGTAGGAGAGTGAGGAGGAAGTACAGAATGATTCCATGTAGCATTAGGATCCATTTGAGATGAGTGACCACAAAAACACAGTCAAAACGATTATGTTTTTCTCCAACCATGTTCTGCCCCACACACGGCAAGGAGAGATGGGCAGAAAGCTGAATTTAACTAGAGCTATGGTTTTGTCAAGCAAATATGATGAAGCAAGATAAGGGCACAGGAGCTGAAGGGAAAAGTAAGGAAAGTAACCATGGAATTTAAGCTGGGTAAGGATTGATAAGTGATGACACAAGGTAGATATGGAACAGTCACAAGATGGTAGAATTCAATCACTTTAACAGATGGGGTCAAATGGGTATTGAGAGTCAAGGGACTAGAGGGAGTGAGCTGAAAAGACAGGGATGGCAGTCAGAGAATGAGATGCTTAAAAATGTGATTCTAGGAGGGTTGCAAGTATTGGAAATGACAACAGCTAAGGAATGTCAATGGGAATAGGTGGATGAGACAGGAGGAAATCAAAATATCTATGGAAAAAAGAACACCAAGGAACGCAAAGACCAGAGTATTATAAGCTCATCCCTGTGGATACTGAAATCCTCAAGAATTATGAGAAGAGTAATGTTGAAAAGAGCGACAATGAACTGGGAGCTGACAGCTGTGAGCCAGGGGCATAACCCAGGAATCAGAAGATGACTACTTTGGTTCTATGTACATTGGTTGGTGGTAGAGCTAACGATATGAAAATCAAAGATGGGGTTTTTGAGGTAGAAAGAAAAGAGAATGGTCAGGAAGTGGTAATGAGGAGCAAGAACAACATGAGGGAAAACCCCACGTACCACTGAAGAGGGCTGGAGGGGAAGCAGTATCTGTGTAGTCCTAATTCTAAGCTCTTCAAATGTATAAAAATATTGAGATGTAAAAGAATTTTAAGCACAGAAATTACAATTCTAGGTAATAATAATATATTGGCATTTGTGGGTGACAGGTTGCTCTGAGTAGAAAAATGTAAGTAATCACACAAAGATGTTAAACAATGTTTCTCAAATTAGAAGCAGCTAGGGGAGCTGGATACACTACAGATTCCTGGTCCCATGCCATATCACTGGATCAGAATCTCTGAGACCCTACAGAGGACCCTGGGTGATTCTTAGGTACACCAGAGAACCAGTGGAATAGACAGGAGGGGAGTGGTGGATTCAAGCGGAAAAGTCTGACAGCCTTGCGCTGTTCTTTCGTCTACTCTTGGCAGAGCTGACTCACCATCTCCCTTAAGTTCTGTAAGGAATCAATATATACAATAATCGTGGAGTTACTCAGTCTTAATAAAAACAAAGTCAGCAAAGAGGGAGGTAAATGGCTTACTATATCTAAATGGGAACTGAAGATAAACAATCTAATATGCAGAGTACTCTGTATAAAAAAAGCCATGGACTTTCAACATTTACTAGGCCCCTTCTCTATTAGGTGATAAATAAGACAAGGAAATTGCTCACGGAGGACTGCTAGTAACTGGTGGTCAATGTTTCTCAACATTGGCATTTGGGGTACAATGACCCTTCTTGTGTGGAACAGTCCCAGGTATGTTTAGTATCCCTGGTCCCTGTCCCCTAAACACCAGTTTCACTCCCAGTCTTTCTGACAACAAAACAACGTCTCCATACACTCCAAATGCCCTGTAAGGGTGCTACCGCCCTGTTGAGAACTACTGATGCTGGCAGCCCCATCAACCACAGGGAGCCGGAGGATGACAGGATGTACTGGGATCATCCTCCACCTTTGAAATAGCTCAGCGGCAGTGCCAGAGATGGTAGAAAATTGGTTTCAGGAAAGAGCACTATCAGAAATAGCATTTTCCTACACGAAGGCTGACAATCACTATGAACAAATTATTACTATGAACATACCTCTATTTTTCCAGTTAACCTCTCAATTTCAGACCGATCTTCCCTGTGATTTTTGGTGTTTCCTCTGAAGTCCCTTATGTGCTTTTTCTGTAGCTTTTCATAGCTTCTCTTCAGTCTGCCTAACTGTAGACACAGTTATTTCTAGACTTAAAATTTAAGAATTTGTATTGGTATTATGTGGTGGAACAAACCGGTATTTTGAAAGCAAGAGCATTGATAACTGGTACTATTGAAAACAGATTGAGAGCATGTTAGATCTGCAATTTAAAATACAAAACAACTCAAAACTACATATAAAAAATAAATTCTAGAAAAGAAATATATTGCGTCAAAGAAAAAAGAAAAAAATTTTTAAACAAAACTTTAATTTTTATTATAATAACCTTGCACTTAAGGGCCCCACAACTCACCCCCACCATAAAGCAGCAAATAAAAACTCTTTCTTTCTCTAGGCCTGTCATTCTTGAGCCATTCTCCTAAGGAACACTGATATTCAGTAAGCAGAAGAGGAGTACTTTGGAATTAAATAAAAATAAAAGCAGTTTTTTCCCAATCTGAAGAATAAAATTGAGTTAATATATAGAATTTCCTTACTTTTCTATCCCAAAATGGTTCTGAAATCTTTGGATCCTCCATTATTTAAAACCTAGTAACTAAGTTAACTCAAAAATTATAATATTTAATATAAGTTTTTGGTATCAATATTTCACAGTATTATATAAAAATAGCTCTATTCCTTTTAGGCAGTCAACCGAGAAACACATTTGAGAATCCCTGTTCTGGGTAGTATCAAACATATAATTAGGCAAGATTCTTTGCCTGGATTTAAGAACAGAGAAATAGATTCCCACCCTATACTCCCCACGGAATACGTACTTCTCACTTTACGAGGTAGAAATTGGCCCATTAACAAAATTCTCAAGGGTTAAAGAGACAGAATCATACAACACAGAATTAAAATCTCACTTCTTCATGAAGTTTCTTTAACTCCTGCTTATACTCCTCAGCCATCTCTTGCTTGACTTTTTCCTGTTCTTCTACCTGTTGATGCAACATTCCAACCTAGAAACAGAGAGGTGGGAGTATTTCTCATTATTAGCATTTGAAACAATATCCCTGAAACATAAAAATAGGAAAAACATAAAAATAGGAAATAACTTTTATACTTACCTGTAAATATATGGGAATACCCAAGTTCCCATGAAGTCAAATAACCCATAACACTACCAAAAAATGGAAAACAAACAACTATTCTAAAATTTCTAGGTTTAGAAGAAAACTTGCTCTCACTGTCTGATTTATTCTCCCTAACCCTTTTTATGAAAAAAAAACTCAGGAAAAAATTAAGAGATATAAAGTTATGGAAACTAAGAATATTGAACAAAAATCTATGAGACTTCAAGAATAAGTTCTATAAATTAAAATGTGGAACAATAATGTCAGATAGTAGGAGACTGGTACCTACTTTACCATTTACCTGACTTCACAGAAACCAGTTCCACCAATGAGAGGAAGGATGTTATCCTAGCCCATTTTCCAATGGTTTGATATCAGCCACAGCTAGTTCATGCCCAGCCCTCACCTACATCAATATCCATCAGTATTTCTCTATGTCTCTCAACAACCAGTTAAAATTTCATCTATTAATAACTGAGGAGAGAGGAGAATGGGGAACAGGAGGTAGTAATTTCAATCACAATACAGAATAGTAATCAAAAGAAAAAAAACAGAAATAAACTTGTAGGAACGAGGAGTTAATGCAATTTCAAATAAAAATTCTGGTATAATTTTTTTTTGAACTTGAAAAAATGATTCTGAAGTTCAAACTAAAAGAATGATTAAATATGTCCAATAAAACGGAAAAGAAGAAAATAATTTTTTTTAAAGTTCTAAATGAATATTTACTGGACTTCTGGGTAGGAGGAAACTTTGAGCTTAAAATTAATGAAAAAGTCATTTTAAAATGATGGATCTGACTATGTAAAAATGTACAACTTACATATTTTTAAAAACCCCATTAAAATTGAAAAGTAAATAAACTGAGAAAAACATTTACAAAAATATATCAAAGCGTTTTTAATTTTTAGGTATCTTTTTCTAACTTGTTTCCACTATGTTCAGAGAACATACTCATCATTTGAAGCCTTTGAATTGTGTCGAGATTTACTTTATGGCCCAGCACATGGTCAGTTTTGGAAAGAACTCTGTGCCAGAAAAGAATGTGCACTCTGCAGTTCTCTTGTGCAATGCTCTATATGTAAAAATTAGGTCAAGTTTATTGATCATGATGCTCAAATCTAATCCTTCCTGATGTTTGTCGCCCGTTCCAACAGATACTAAGAAAAGCTGCTTAAAATCCCCAACTACAATTGTGGCTTCATCTATTTCTCCTTGTAGTTCTGCCACCTTTTGCAAACAGATAAGGGAGAGAAATTTCTTTTAAGACTATTTTATTACTTACAAATTTAGATTTCTTTTTTTTCTCTTAGTTTAAATTCCCCCAAAAGTGTAGCCTGAGACATGGACTTCAGGACAGGTAACTAGAGGCGATCCCAGGAAGCACAGTGAGGAAATGGAGAGGGAGACCCGGAGAAGGGAGGAAAGCCAATAAAGGATGTGTTAGTGAGCCCATTTCTGCAGTAAGCAGCCGGGGTTCACTCCCACTGGGAACTCCCCAAGGAACCAGACAGAATGCGTTTCAGAGTTGTCCCTCTAAGGGGCAGAAGAACTGATCCACGGATTCCAGTCCCTCCACTGCTCAGGCTTGCCCTGGGAGTGTTAACTCCCCATCACTTTCAGGTTTTACCAGAGTTTTCTAAAACTCCAGAGAGAGAAGCCTAGAGCAGCAGGATGCTGGCTGTGCACAGGGAGTTGCATGCAATAGCCAAGATGAAATTAGGGGGCAAAGAGCAGAGGATGTCTGCTACAGTTACATATCCTGAAATTTCCTATTTTATCACTCTCAAGTCATGGTCTTCACCTTTAGTAACGTTCATTGCTTCTGCTTCAAGTGTACTTTCTCTAATATGAATATAGCTACACTGTCTTTCTATTCAGTGTTTGTATGGAGTATGTTTTTATTTTACCTTTTACTTTCAACTTTGCTGTATCTTTATAAACACCAAATATTTGAGGTTAATTATTTTTACCCAGTTGGACAATTTTTATCTTTTAATTAGGCCATTTAGTGCATTTACATTTAATGGACCTATTTGGATTTAAATCTGTCATCTTATTAAGTGCTATTTGTACTTAATAAGCTCTATGTTCCTTTTTCTCTCCTTTCTTGCCTTCTTTGGGACTGATTACTTCTTATCATTTCATTTTTCTCCTATTAGCTTGGAAGATATATACTCTTAATATATTAATATTTATATAATAATATACTTTTAATGTTTCTCTCAAGATTAAAACATGAGTCTGTGACTTAACAAATCTAACGTTAATTAGTTGTTTTACCAATCCCCAGGCAACTCAAGGACATAGAGATACTTTAATTCCATTTATTGCCCCCAACCTAACTTCAACGCCATCATAATTCTACATATGTGTTAAACTGAAAAGGCTGCTGTGGTTATATACAGTCCATATTCATTTAGATTTACCCACATATTAACTGCTGCCTTTCATTTCTTGCTTTATCTCTTGAGCTTCCATCTGGGATCACTTTCCTTCTGCCTGAAGAACATTCTTTAGTATTTCCTTGGTGCAGGTCTGCTAGTGACAAATGCTCTCAATTTTTGTTGATCCGAAAATGTCTTTATTTCATCTTTATTCTGGATATAGATTTCTGGTTTGGCAGGAAAAAAAAGTCACTTCTTTGTAGATATCATTCTGTTGTCTTCTGGCTTTCACTGCTGTAGCTGACAAGTCAGCTGTTAGGAGCTGTTTGTAGAAAATCTGCCTTTTTTTCTTGGTAGACAATCCGGTTTTTTTTTCTTTGCTTTTCAGATTTCCTTTTTATCTCTAATTTTCAAGCTAGGTAAATATTCCTTTTTATTTATCTTGCTTGAGATTCTTGGACTTCTTAAATACATGGCCTTCCTCACTTTTGGCAAAATCTCAGCCAATTTATCTTCAAACATCGCTTCTGCCCCTTCTGTCTTTTTTCTCCTTCAGGGATTCCAAAATGCTCATATTAGATTTAAATGTCTGTAGCTAAGTGGCAATTTCAAGAGGACCTGTTCTTCATCTGGCCCATCCTTACTCTTAGGGTGCAGCCTTTCAGGGTCCCAACCCAAAGTGAGGAGGTGTTCACAGCCACCTTGGACCAAATCCTTTAGTCTCTTAGCCCCGTGTAGTCATCAAAAACCCCATTCAGCCTCTCATCCTCTCAGCTGCCTTCTGTAGTTTCAGCTAATAACTGCGCACAAACCCTGGGCTCACCTCCCTGGACCTCTAGCCTAGCCCAGATCCTGGCCTGGTAATTCTTCACTACCTTGTTAGCACTCTACTTCAAGCAGATTTTTTTTAATCTAACTTACCTAGTTGTTCTCTGTGGGTGGACTGGCCCAAATTACCTACTCTGCCATTACCAAATGTTGAAGTCTGAAAGATTCACATTTCAGTAAAACCATCCTAAGTAAAATTTACTTCTCAAGCAGAATTCTACAGCCAATCAAACTTTCAATCAGACGTGAAAAGAGAATAAAGATATTTTCAGACATATAAGACCAAAAGGGAGAAATAAACTTATAAAGATGACAGAGAACTACAAAGGAACAAAAGGGAGAAAAGCATGGAAACCTCCAGAATAATGGTGATGACAGCTCTATAGCTACCCTAGAGAGTAACTTATCTATATTTGAGAATGATGAGCTCCAGGAAAGATGTCTTCACAGGGAAAAAGAGGAAATGGATAGACTACCTGATACATCAGAACACACTGAGAGATTTACACTTGTGTCAGAGAGTTAGGGAAGAATCAATGGTAGGTACATTTTTAAAAAGCAAATGAAAATGAGACAATTATTAATTTCTGGGAAAACAAAAAATTGTACAAGAAATAAGTTTGATTATCATTATACTATCTGACTCAGCCGTGAATAATATTTACTATCTTAATGATGTAAATACTGAACACTGATCTAACCAAAAATTAAGATATACAATCCTGGCAGGAAGAGGGGACAGAAATTGTATGCAAGAGAGCAAAACCTTTATCTTTTATAGTAGCAAGTCATTAGATAAATAGCTAAAACTGAAAATTAAGAAATATCAGTATAAAAATGTTACTTAGAACATGAGGAGCATACCAAAAGAAAGAGTTAAAGGCATTGAAATGACTGCTTCAGAGAAGCAGGAATCCTAGGTGCAGAGGGGTGGGGCAGATGATTACTGTTTTTCCTTACAAGCCTTGTAGAACCGTTTTTCTTTTTATTTACTATATGCGGCAAGCATAAATATTAAATGCGAAGAAAAGATTAATTTTATTTATGTATCAGGGTCTGGTTCATAATAGGCACTCAACAATACTTAAATTTCTTAGAGAAAAACAGAGGTTAAATGCTCACAATGAGGGAGTGACATTAGGCAGAGAAATGGGAGCCAAGGTTTGAAACTGTCAAAATGGATGAGAGAAAAAAGAGCTGAAATAACTGATCATTTTCAATACAATTTAGAGTTTTCAAAGTCGTTTCTTAAACAGTAACTCAATCTTCACAACAACACTAGGACATAGGAATTATATCCTAATTTTACACATGATGAAACAGGCTCAGAGGTTAGATGACTTGTTCAAGGCCATTCAGCTGAAAGGAGACAGAGCCAGGACTCCAAATTCCTTACTCCTTTCTTTAGGTCTACCTGCTCTGTAAGGGCATCAGAGGTAAGAGCAGCAGTAATGTCCATTAAAACCAACGCGTTCCCCACAATGTAATCAGCCAGCACCTAAAGCATTCACTTACAAAATGAGTTGTTTATACTAGTACTCCTCCAAGTACAATCTGCAGTGGGGCTGGAACTGGTCACAACAGCAATCCAGCAGTAGATAAGGAGCTTGAGGCAGAATGTAAGTCAACTGTGTCACGAAACACACTGTTCAGTGCAACTGACATTTTTATATAGCAAAACTTCCTATGAAGTGAAGGATGCAAAGTACTGATTTACATTCTGGTGCAAGCTTTTTATTTCACTGTAGACCTGTCATCTGAGTAGCACTGGTTTGTACCATAGGCCTAGCTGCTTCTAGGCCTGTAACTTTCAAACAAATAAGAATGACAAAAACTTAAAGCCCTATTTTCTAGTTCTTATATCACATACTGTTCAAAGTAGATTATGAACACGTTATTACCAACACAATTTCACAGACAAACTCCATGGAATAAATTCCATTACTAGTGTTTGGTAAAAGCACCCTTACTTCTAGAAACTTAATCAACTTTCAGCAGCCCAATCAATGAAGGAGCAAATTGACCAAACAGCTACAATTCTGAATTTCTTTTATGTCCCCAGGCCAAACTTGTAATCTTCAAATCCTTACCATGGAACCTATCCATTCAATCCCTTTAATTTCTCTTCAAAGTATTAAGCAATGGCAGTAATGCCCTTGACATCAAAACTAAGCTACAGGAATAAGTTCAAACAGCCTTGGAGTGGCTAAATATTCTCATAATCATGCACACGTGAATTTTTTTAATGGGTTTTTAACAAAATAAACAACTTAGGTATCTATATGTATGGTGTTTCTCTTAACTAGGAAACCACTATCACTTTAACTTACCAAACAGAACTACTTTTGTTCCACCCTAGGAGAAATAAAGAAAGGGTAGCTTACCAGACAAGGAGCACTGACCTTACCTAAATTACAATTAAAAAAAAATCAAACGTGACTATCATTCCATGTACTTTTCCACCACCTTCTATATCTTTGCAGGAAGTACAATTTTAAAATACACTCTCAAAGGTCTACCCAAACTTTAAAATAAATTCCAGTTTAGCAAATAGCATTCACAGAAAACTGAATCTGACACAACCAATATTACCACATACTGCTTTGACCCAAAGTGCAAATGGCCGACCACTGAAAGACTGTATTGACTAACATGAGAACACTTTTATCAAGCCTAACTCTTTCCTTGTTACACGAAATATTTCTAAAATATCAAGAAAGGAGCTCTTGATAAGGACATCAACAGAATCACAGCCTCAGTGTGCACCGTTGAGGGAAGTGCCCCTGAGCACGCTGAGTGACAGCACTAATGAGTGATGATCCGCCCAGGAGGGAAGTCCATCAGGGTGGGGCTTGGGACCAGGGTTTCCCTACAACTCTTCCAATCCTTCTGACACTGACATTCATGCCAGAAATTTAGAGGCAATTCTTGCGCTTATCAAAACTTTCTGCTTCCATTACAACACTCAGTGTACTTCTTTGTACTGTACCAGCTAAATTATAAAAATCAATCAGCAAATATTATCAAAGTTTTTCCCCAAATCACCAATAATTATGGGTGATGGGATTACAACTAATTTTTATTTTCTTCTCTTTCTTTTCCCCTAATTTTCAACAAAGGCAAATACAAATATTTTTAAAAGAGTTTTCTGAATTTCATTTTAAATCTAACCAAAAGAGGCAAATTATTGAATTTTGGGCTTAACTTTTTTACACCAGCCATACAATGAGGCCACAAACAACGTTCACTAAACTCAGTGAATGTTAATATGGACATATACTAGAATGAAGGTTATACAAAGATCATGTGACACCCTTTACATTTTCTTAAAGAAGTTATGTATGTATTATATGCGACCAGGGTTAACATGATCCTTGAAATAAATATTAATATTCTTAGCATTTTCACAATGAATTTTTCTTCTAAAAGAAACTATCAGAATTAAAAGACAATATAGAAACTAATTTGACACACAAATGCTTTCTTCAACAAATATTTAAGAAACACATTTAATATAAAAGGCAAGAACAAAATATCATAAAAAGGAGTAAATCAGCTGCTTTACCTCTTTGTGTTTCACATCCAACTGACTCCTAAGGGTCTTAAGTTCCCGTTCACGGACATCCAAGCAAGTTTCTAGAGCATGTGTCTGCCCTTCCCATTCAGATTTTTTATGAGCCACCATTATGTCAATCTGTTTCATGAGCTCCTGTAGTTCTGCTTCACAGGATGTCAAAAAACCCCTGTAAATAAGAATAGACCCTTAAGAACACAGAACATATGTCCAAGTGGCTTTTCACCTTTCACATGTAAAAATAAAATATAGCAGATGTAAACTTACCTGAGGTGGAATAATGTCAATAAATAAATTATCAGAAGCAAAGAACAGGATTTCTGAGCTTTTCCCATTAACCTTCATATTAAGGTGACGACTTATTCCACAGAACATTTTGTCTTCCTCTAATAACCAACCTAAAGTCTAAGTCATTTGGTCAAACACAAGACTGGATGTTTCAAGTCTGGCTTGTGAGTGACACTTCCACAACCAACACTAGCTCTTTTGTAACATTTTAGGGAAGATTTCAGGAAGAATCCAGGCAAGCTTAGCTCACATTCTCAGCTAGCCAAAACAAAAAGCCTTGGAAGCAAGAAGACTATCGGGAAAATGATACAATTTTAAGAGCTGTTACAACAGATTTATTTCAACTATTTCTTCCCACCTTATTACTAGACACTTACTGTACCTACCTCATTATGTAAACTTACTGATGTCCTTCTAAGCTTCAGAAGATGCCAGGTATTGCAGAGGAGGAAAGAGAAGTGGACATAGATGTGTTGGATTCAAAGAGGTTTCCAGGAGTGGCACCAGAGAGCTATAATACTAAGGCTTTTATACTTTCCTAAAAAAGCATTTGTTCTTCGTGTCACAAAACCTCTATACTTCTACTTTAGTTTTTTAAAAGGAGAAAATTTAAAGTGGGATGAAGGCCAGCATCCAGCTTCACACTGCTGATATGAGGCAAATGCCCCAAAGAGAGATGCTGTCCACAAACATGACATGGATCAGCTTAGCTTCGCTCAACACTTTTTCTTCTGTACCCAAAGCACCAAATGGTCAGAGGCATAACCCAGATATGCTTTTGAAAACTCAGTGAGAAGCTTAACGTCAAAAGCAAACTTACCCATCACGTCCCCGATTTTGTATTCCTTCCAACAAAGCCTCCATCGCCGAATCCCCCTTGTTTTGGCACCTGGAAAAGCAAAAAAATTAGTCAGGAGAAAATGCATTTTTTAAGTTCTAACATTCCAATTTACAGACTTAATAACACTGAGTACAATGAGAAAATGCAGCACTTCTTAGGGTGACTATAGAAGCAGGCAAGGACTATCACTTCAAGAAAGGCCGGGACCAAATACATTTCAGACTAAAAGAAAATCACTGAAGAGGATCTGAAAGGCTGTTGCCACTCTCCCCAAATGACTGATATCACATACCTCATTGTTGTTTCCCTACTTCCTAATTAAGGGTGGGCGGGGCTGGAGGTGGGGTGCTAGAAGCAGAGGGACACTGACAAAAAAAACCCTTACAGATGAGAGGAAGAAACTGGGGGTCACACACTTCAGAGGAAAACTGTAGCTTTTTTTGTTTTTTAAAAGAGATATTATAAAAAGGTTAAATGCCCTGAGCTTGAACTCCTTGGTCCATCACGGGAGATCCTATTCACCCTCAGGATGACAGGCCCATGAAGCTTCCTGGAGCACCCTCCCTGCCCTGGAAGGCAGCCACGTGGGCCCTCCCTCCTCGGCACCTCATCGCTCCTAGTCCTCACCAGGTTTTCACGGGAGTTATACCACACAGGAAGTGAGTTGTTTTGCACACCCTTTTCCCTTACTATTCATCCCTCAAGGACAGAAAACCAATTTTATTCATCCCTGCAGCTCCAGAGCTTAGTGCAGCATTTCAACACGGCACATGCTGGATGCTTTTGGCTGGACTTATCCCAATTCCCCTCCCTTTTACAATCCTCCTGTGCAAACTGATCATAGCCGGAGAACTACAGAGAAGAGTCTAGCAAGAGAAAGAAGGAAAGGGAGACAGAATAGATGGCTGTAGAACAGGAAAGACACACTGTAAAGAAAGGAAGGTGATGGGGAGAGAGGAAAGACCACCCTCAAATTCAGAAGTGCCAATGAGTAGTACCTGCTGTAGGTTTCTCCTCTCATCACAAATCTTCAACACGTTAATCAATGTCAAACCACTTCTCACTTCCTTAAACATTCAAAGGCTCAACCCTGAATTAATCTTTAGGTAATTCCCAATATGCATGTATATGTAGGACAGTGCTACTACAGTTACTCAAAATTATCATTAGTATAATTATACTTCTTTAGGTCATATTATTCTTAAACATTAATATATTTAGTAATATATATTAGTAATATACAATACATTAATATATTTTCTGGATACATTATGATTTAATAATTAGCAATATTTATAATAGAAGCTAAAAGTCATTGAATGCTCAACTGTTCTGCCTTGTAGACATTGTCTAATTCATTCTTCACAAACTTAGACAGATACTATCACTTTGAAGAAACTGAGGCTTGGAGAGTTAAATAACCTGACTAGTAAACCACAAATTATAGTCGGGGATTCAAACCCAGGCAGTGTGACAGCCAGTGTGCAATCTTTATATATTTTACAGTATTCCAGATTTTAAAATACCTTCATATCTTCTTTCAGTTTAATACTGTCTTCTCAGCAATAAACAAAATCAAACCAAATCAAAGTCTGGATACAGGAAAAAAAGATACAAACTAAAGTATGACATCACCTCCATGGCCACCAGGTGGCAGTAGCACAAGAGTGAAAATAGTCCACGTGGGGGAAATCGCCATTTCAGAAATCAAAATAGTGGTCTACAACTAAGACAAAGAGATCTGTTTTAAAAAGAGAGAGAGGAGCGGGGGGGTGGGGGGGACCAGCAACATTCTCCATGGAAAATAAAGTAACTTTACTAATGTGTAATGTGTTTCTTTAACAACACTTTCACCACCTGCTTGAGTAGCTGCCCAGCACAATCAATTCTCATCCCTTAGGATCAGGTAAATAGCAAGGACTCGGATTGGCTGTGGACTTTTCTCAGAGCTTCTCACAGCTACATCACTGATTCCTTTCCTAACCAATCTGACTCTCATTCAGCTCTGTACACTATGTCACTTTGATTTCTTCTTTGCCTGTGCCATGTGAAAATTACATAAAGTTAGATATTCTCTGTTCATAATATTAAATACAAATTTAAGTAACTACTGTTTGATAATCTGCTACTCCTTGCCACTAATGTAAAATGCTAATGTGGTTAAGTGGAAACTATGGAGTTCTACAATTGTTACAGAACAATCTTAGTCACTTCTGTAACTAGACCAGGACTTCAACAAACAGAAGTTCTTAATTTTCACTCTCCCTTGGAATGAAGGCTGTTTTAAATCAGTGAAATCTGGAATAGGATGGTTAAAGAAAATACAGACTTCTTCACCAAGTCTGGGAAGCAGGGAAAATACATTTTAAATCTTAGGGAATAAAGAACCCAAGTAGGATATCTGATAATGGGCAAATCTTTGAAATTCATCAACATATTGGAATTTAAAAGCTAGAAAAGACCTGAAAGGCTCCAATTTAACCTCTTCATTTTACAGATCAGCAAAAATATCCACACTATATGACCAAGATCAAATTACTCACAAAATGAGACACACGAAGAAAATAACAACTCTGGGTAGAACTATGAATCAATGTGTACTAATAGAAGGGATAAGCTTACCCATTAAGTCTCCTGTAAAGGAGGGTAACAGTGCTCTGCCCCTTATCTGCCTGGTGTTACTATGATTACAGAGACCCATGGCTATGTCACATAGACTATGGCTGATAAACTGTGGCTGCTCTAATAAACAGTCAATATAATTTACCATTGCCCAGAAAGGTTCCTACTTAAAGGAAAAAAAAAATCAGCAGATAAAGTATCAAAGAAATTTTCCAAAATAAAAATGAAGTTTTAAAACATTGTCCAAACTATGACTCAAAATTCAGAAAGAGTAAGGGGAAAGACTGAGAAAACTGAATTGATGAAAATGCACTTTTACATGGGAAAAATGCCATAAGCAAAGTTCAAAGACAAATGACAACAGTATTTGAAAGTTTTTTCCCAAAGGGTTAATATCCAAATACGTAAAGAGCTTCTAAAGATTGAGAGGAAAAAAAGAAATCTACAGAAAAATGGGCAGAAGATATAAACAAAATGCAAATGACCTTAAACATATGAAAAGATGCTCAATCTTGCTCACAATAATATAAATTTAAACTACACTGAGTTACCCTTTCTTCTGTATTAGATTAACCAAAAATTAAAAGTTTGATAGTATACTCTGATGACAAGGTTATGGGAAAACAGGCACTCACATACACCGTATGTAAGAATGCAAAATGGTACAACTACCCTAGAGAAGATGCCTAGCAACTGATATATATGTATCATTTACCCCTTGATCCAACGATGCCACTTCTAGGAAGCTATCCCAAAGACACATTGGTAAAAATACAAAATCACATGCACAGGATATACACTGCAACACATTTTGCAACAGTAGGAAACAACACAAATGCCCATTAACAGGGGACTAGTAGAATATTCATCCATCAACACTATGAGGCTGTGAAAAGAGACAACAATCTCTACATACTTCTGTAGAGGGATCTACAGGGCATATATTAGGTAAAAAAAGCAAGATACAAAATAGTATATGTTTTGGTGCATTTGTTTTTATGGAAGGATAAACACAAAACTAGTAAAACACGATAGCTATAAGAAAGGGAAATAGGGTGGAGAAAACAGGGATGAAAGCTAAACTTGTCTGGATGTAGCTTGTTTGACAGGTACTTGTTTTATAGGAACTGTGCTAATGCTTTACATATAATAAAACAAATCCAAATGGAAGAAAAAACAGTATTGAAAAACCGGAAACAAAATGAAATAAATGAACTAGGTATCAAGTTGGCAGCCTAACCATATAACAGTTTCATATGCCTTTAAAATGCAATAATTTTACTGTACATAACCCAAGTGAGATATATAAGGATAAAAACGAACCGCAAAGAAATCCTACACACTATTCAGGAATCATACTGTTAATAATAAAATTGGTATTGTTAATTTGAAACTGTTCAATATAATATAAGAAAAACAGTAATTATGTTAACATTAGATACCAAGATTTCAGCAAGAGAAAAAGACACAAATATGAAATCAAATATATAAAGAAAAAACTATAAAATTAAAGATAAACTGGAAATACCAGTGTGAATTCTGTATATTTGTCTTTTTAAAAATGTATTTCCTAACTCTGGCCACTGTAAATCCTACAACCAATGACCAGCCCAGTAGCAAGAGCACCTCCAGCACCCAGGCTATGGTCTCTAAACACCATCTCCCACTCAAAGGAACCAGGGCTTCTTGGGGGCCAGAAATGTATAATGAGCCAGGAACAGGTTTTACCAGAAAACAAGGAAATTACCAAAGACTATGGGTCATATCAAAGTGGACAGGAGCCAACTTAAAAGGGCTGCCACTGGACAAAGACGGGACAATTTGAGTATCAAAAAAAAAAAAAATGACTACAATAGGTTGAAACAGTTTAAATATATTCAAATCTATAAGTTCATGACGATAAAAAATAAAAAGGCAAAACTTCCTCATGGTTACCTTTGGAGGTTGCTAGGCCACCAACTCATTACTGTAGTCTGAAAATAGAGAGAAAGAATTAAGTATTTTTCTTGCCTTTCCTGCACAAACTGTATTTCAAATAGCTGATAGTACTCTAATAGCTGGTAGGGGAAAGTTATAAAAGATTTCCAGCTAATAAATACTGAAGGAATGACAAAATTAGAAAATGACCATTTTGCAACCCCTAATGCAATGATGGTTATAGGCAATCTAAACCCATGGAAAGAATTCACCATTAAGCAAACAGCTTGTGGGGAATTTCATGATGGCTGGATTGGGCTGACAACACCCGAACCCCCTACACCTCTCAATCTTAATACCACAGACAGAGAGACATCTGAGACACTGCTTGCCGCTCTGATAATTAATGCAATGGGACACGTACTGCACCACGTAGGAAATCTTGCCCCTACCACCAAAAGAAATCCAAGGTGAATCTGATCCAGCTTATAGATCAGTGCTGTTCAAATGAACTTTTTGCAATTATGAAAATATTTTCTATCCACACCATCCAAATGGTAGTCACTAGGCACCTGTGACTACTGGGCACTTGAAACATGGCTAATCCAACTAGGGAATTGAAATTTTAGTTTTATTTCATTTTAATTCATTTAAATAGCCACAGCCGGTTGGTGGCTACTATAGTGGACAGTGCAATTCTAGATCTAACTACTGGTTTAAAGGAAATAAAGGGAATAGACGTACATATTAAAGAATACCATGCTGATGCAATCAGCCAAATCGTGAATGTTAAGGGAACCAAGGGAGGCAAGGGACTGCTATATTAAAAGATTTAAAAGGTGTTATCAACCAAATGCAACATGTGGATCTCGATGGGATTTTGATCCAAAAAAGCTAATTGTAAACACACATTTAATGGACAGTTGGGAGAATCTGAACCCAGACTGAATACGGACATTATGGAATTTTTATAATTTTCATAGATGTGATGACAATATTATGGTTTCGTAAAACTGAAAAAACAAACTTAGCTCTTGGAGGGGAAAAAAAAATCTAACCTAACATAAAAATCAAAAATTCAGTTCCTGAAACCTATGCTAATGTTGACTTCAGCTGAACCTCAAACCAAGCTGTCATTTTTTTAAAAAATAGGAAGCTCTGATAGAGGGGACTACCGATGCTGTCACCACCGGCCACCACTACTACACAAATGAGAACGTGAAGGACCAAGCAAAGGTCTTCCACCTTTTAATGGGAGGAAAATGGTATCAGTACAATTATTACAAATAATTATTAAAACCTCAATCTATATACATTTTAAAGGGCAGTGTGACTGAATGTTTATAAATCTCTAACCCATTTTAATTTCAGTCTTTTTTACCTAGCTACCCTACAATACTGCCTTATTAAAGGAATAAAATAACTTTTTTAAAAGAGTGGTTTCAGGAACCGGATGTAAGGCTCAAGGAAAACTACCTTGTGCAAATAAGTGCACTGTAACTGCACATGGAGACCAGTCACTGATACAGAATTTTAAAGCAACTCCCTTGCTAAAAATTCTAACCTTCCCACCTCACAGAACAGGTGTCAGCTGCCGTCAAGGGCCTACACCGCAACCTCGCTAGGGAGCTAATCGTGCACGGAGCCCGGCCGGGAGGGCTGTGCCGGGGTCCCTCCCCCGAAGAGGACGCCTGGCTCCGCCGGGGAAGGTGAGGGCCCGGCAGCAGCTCACCCCCCGCCCTCCCGGCCCGCGGGGAGGGACTGACCACCTGGCTGGCGCGGACTGAGCGCCCGGCACGGCCACAGCAGCCTTCGCGGAGCCGCCGGGCGTCCGCAAGGCTGAGGGGCGGGGCGCCGGGGCGGGCCCGGGCCGGCGGGGGCGGGCCCGGCGGCAGGCGGCCGGCTGCGGTAGCCAGTCCCGGGCCCTGCGGCCGCGAGGCCGGCGGCCCCACTGCAGCCAGGGCGGCTTCCGAACCAGGACCCCCTCGGCCCTCGCCGGCCCTACGTGTGCACATGCGGTTACGGGTGCCGCCAGCGCGCCCCCGAGCTTTCCCGCCGTTACCTCCGCCCGGGGGCGCGCACGCGCGTCACCGCCAAGCTGACGCCCAGCCTCCGTCGCCGGCACGTTCGTTCCGCCCACTGCGCCCTCACTTTGAATTGAAACTACGTCCTCTCTGACCCCCGCCTCCTCCGCGCCGGCAAATGGGCTCACCCACATCCGGGGACTGGAGAGAAGGGCGTGTGGGTCACGTGACGCCGAGGGCGGGGTGAGGCGGAAGCGGTGCGGCCTGGGCTGGGTGCAGGTAAAGGTTTCCCGCCTCCCCGGCCTAGGTTTTGGAGGCGCGCGAAGGCGTTGGTTCCTCAGCGTCGCCCTTCTCGCACTCCCGTCGGCCGGGGCCGAGATCCTCACTTCGTCCTCATACTCAGTCCCGTACCGCACGCCGGGCTAGGTGGAGAGGACTCGCGTGGCGCGCCTGGACCTCCCCCGCTCCACGTTTGGTACATCCAGCGCGGGCCGGAAGCCGCGGTGGGGGCGGCCTCACCTGTACCGACGGCGGTGGCCTGCGAGGGTCATTTCTAGCGGGGGTGGGCGTGGGGGAGGCCTTCCTGCTCTGATCTTGTAACTCTGTGCTTACAGAGCTGTGGAGTACAGGGATGCCTGTCCCGGGGGCCGCACGCACCGCCTGTCTGGGAGGACTGTGTAACGGGCGGTGTGACAAGCTCCCATCGGACCGTTCACGCGCCCAAGGAGCTATGGGACCCTCGCAGGGGCGGGCTCCGCGCGCACATGGGTCTGGGAGAAAGTCTCCCTCGGGAGGCGACCTGGGAGTTTCTAGACTGACTGGGCATTAGCTGGCAGAAAAGGAAGACTAAAGAGCATTTCAGGCATTGAGACTGTCACATGCGTAAGAACAGTTTGTTCAGGAAACTGGTGGTGGTTCATTCTGTCGAGTGTAGCAAGTGCTTGGGACAGTGGGCGTGCCCTAGACATCGCCTGTCTTGATGCTTTCCACTCTTCCAGCCTTTGAAGAGTGAAGACAGTTTAGCGCCTAACTGGAAGTGGGACGTTGACCCGGAAGACCTGATGCCCACTTTGAGTTTGGAAGGGAAAGTAGGCGTTAGTGATGGGGAAAAGAAACGTTTAAGTGCAGAAGCTGGAAAGTACGACAGGGTTAGAGGTGTTTGGAAGAGGAACAGGTGAATAAAGATCAAAGATGGAGGCCAGTTTGGGGAAGGATGTGCTGAGGCATTGATACAAAATTTACGCATAACAATTGGAGACAATTTTACCTGAGCAATAGGCCACAGAGGCCATCTGGCTTGTTTAGTGGATCGTAAGGACAAGAAGGAAGCATTCAAGGGCAGAGTGCCTGCTGAAGCTGCAGTGATCTTAGAAAACTGCTAAAAGGTAGAATCTGTGTGACTGGGAAAATCAGCTGGTTTTGGTCACCATCGAAAAGTGAGGAAGGTATCCCAGGGGACAGAGCACCAAGGACAAAGGAGTGGCAGCAGGAAAAGGGAGGGCTCTTGTAGGACAGGGACTCTGAAAATATAGCTGGAACTGAGGACGGGAACTCCTTGTGTGTCAATTTCCTAAAGACAGATCCTTCAGTTTGAGTTATCCACTGGGCAGTCCTGGATTAATTGTTGAGTGAAACTCACTGGTGGCAGAAGTAGCTGGGTACCTTTTGCTTCAGTTTTGCCTGGATCCTTATCTTGGGCGTTAACCCCCCCCCCCAGCCTGTATAATTATTACCCAGGTATTAGGGTTACCTTGCAATCATCCTATTGGGGACAAGCACAGGCCTGTATGAAGGAGTTGGATTCCACTCCTGAAGATTGTTTCTTGTGTGAATCTTCGTAGTCTCAAACTGGGAGTGGCTGAGAGTGCCTTTGGTGTCACTGGCGTCCGTCAGGATAGCTGCTTTGTAGCAGGTGGCACAGTAGGGTGGTACCTGTGATGAACAAGCAAGAGCCAAAACTTGGAAATGAGATCCAGAGGTACCCTCCAAGCTGGCTGTAGCTGTTTAGGAGGAAAAGTAGGGAATCACCTGTGGTCAAGGAGCTAAGTAAGCATCTTGACCAGTTGGGCCAGGCATTGAAAGGGGTATAGCGTTAAGAATCAGAGGACAGGACCCCAGAGGAAGCAGAAACGAGCAGCATGGGGTCCTGCCACTTGTTCACCTGGAGGTGCTCCTTTTAGCGCTCAGGCTGGGCACTATTTTAAGAAAGGAAG
This sequence comes from Tapirus indicus, assembly GCA_031878705.1. Taxonomy (NCBI): domain Eukaryota; kingdom Metazoa; phylum Chordata; class Mammalia; order Perissodactyla; family Tapiridae; genus Tapirus; species Tapirus indicus. The sequence goes on from CM062920.1 coordinate 17,448,653, forward strand.
TAGTTTCCTTTACAAGCTCATCTGAGGATTTCTGTCAGATCTGTAGCTGGTCAATTTGTGTAACCCTGTTCACCGTTATCTCAGTGTGTTCGTTTAGCTCCTGTGACTAAGGATGCTGAGATTAGAGCCAAGGCAGGTGGAGACTTTTGTAAAAATGGTGCAGGAACGGCTAGAGGGGCCCAGAGGAGACTTGGTTATGAATCAGGGACTCATAAAAGGCGTTTCTAACAGGGAAAGCTGAGTGTGCAAGTTAGGAGAGAAAAGCTACATTCAAGATATGCTGTGGCCTTGTAAAGGAGGCCCTCAAATGTGTTGGCCTCCTGTCACACTATGACACTGGTCTGTTGACTAGGTTATGTCTGATGTCTGTCTGATATAAACTATAAAGCATCCATCAGCTGGGATGGTGTGGGGAGGGGCAGGAGGAAGGGACTGTGATCTTATAAAATAGATTGTCACCTGACCCAGGTAAGAAGATGAGTCTTTCCCAGGGTGATGTGATCCCAAAAGACACATCCAGGCTAAAAAGCCTGGGGACTCCTAGTGGGATTACATCATCTCCTCAGTCTTCGTGTTTAAGAAATAACCTCTTTGGCTTACAGATCTGACAAGATCAAAGCGGCAGGAGAATGGACAGTGAGGTCCAGAGAGATGGAAGGATCTTGGATTTGATTGACGATGCTTGGCGAGAAGACAAGCTACCTTATGAGGATGTTGCAATACCACTGGTAGGCTATAGTTTGTGCTGAGGATGATGGGTTAAAGGTGTGATCTGCTGGGTCTTAGTAGAGGTAGGAATCAATGGACAAATAAACCAGCTGGACAGAGAGATCAAAGCTGTGGAGTCCTTTAACTCTAGAAGCCTCTGGAGAGCATTTAGCTCGACTTTTTATTTGAAGAGAAATGTGGTTCAGAGAGCTGATATGACCACCTCAGCCATGGGTCATGCCAGGCCTGGAACACAGGTCATCAGAGCTGTATTCTGTCCACTACACCAAAGCTAGTAAACCAGATAATGAGAGTGTAATGCATAAGATGGGGAGGAACAAGAAGCAGTGGCATATGCACTACATTTCCTACTTCTCTACCTGTGGTTTGTCAGTTGACATTTTTAGAAACTTACATTCCTGGAACACACACCTATCCCAGGTTCCCTGGGAAATGTTCTGGAGACACCTGGCTTTTCTTCTTTTGAATTTAGACCAACAGGCTCCTGGAATACTCTTTTTCCTGATCTCTGGAAAACTCTCCTGCAAGGAGTTTGTTAAACTTCATGTAATAAGTGATCTAAAAGTTTTGCTTGTATAAATGCTTATTAAAAAATCCTGTTATGTCACAGAGGCCTGACAAAGAAAAAGGAGAGCAGAACTTAGGGACTGTGTTTCTTTAGAGCATGCCAACTGCCCTGAGAAGACCCATAAATAAAATATAGTTTACGGGTAGAGGGTCTGCTGCTGCTATTTACAGAGAAATAAAATTCAGCTCACTCACATTTTCATTTCAGAATAAGAGATAATATGTTCGATGAATAAAACACATCAAATATAAGCCACAGCTTAGTTTGAGTTTAGAAAAATACTCGAGAGTATAATGAAAGCATAAGAGAGAGCCTAATGAGAACTGTAGCTGCCACTTATTAAATATCAGTTTTATGTCATGGACTGAGGTTAAAGTTAGACATTCATTATCTCTAATCCTTAAAGCAACCATCCCCATTTTACAGGAGGGAAATGGGATCAGAGAGGGAACTTGTCCGAAGTCTGGCTTGGACTTCACACCCAGGTCTGTGAGGCTCCAGATCATGTCCTGTAAAGTTCTGTTCATTCTTTAATTTGATAAGCATTTTTTGAAGCCTACTGTGTGCCATAAGATAAAGTGAATATAGGGTATAGTTTCTATCCCTGGAGGTCTGGAGAGGTAACGTAATGAATAGTTATAAGAAGTGTTCTAAGTGGGGGTCGTGAACAGCTCTGTAGTGTGGGAAGTGCTTGACTGCCTAGTGGCTATGAGGAGAGACTTCAGAGAGAATGTCAGGAGGGAGGACCCAAAGTTAAGTGGGGATAGACAAGGGCACTCCAGCAGAGGGGATACATGTGCAAAGACGCAGAGTTTGTAAAGGCTTTGGGAGATGGTGAGGCATTCAGTGTGGATGGAGAACACATTTGTTGTATAAGTAGGCAGAAAAGTTGGGCCCGGACCAGATTTCAGAAGAGTATTTGACGCCGTGCTTAGACCTCATCCTGGGGATATCCAGGAATGAGTGGTCTTCAGAATAGAAGTCTGCTGTGCTCAGATTTGGCTTCTGGAAAATCATTTTAACCATCAGCATTGTTAGAGAATGTCTGCTGTAGAGAAAGGGGCAAGTGACAGGGTAGAGAGACCAGTTAGGAAGCTATTGCCATGGTCTAGGCAAGGGACGAGGGCCTGAACAAAGGTAAGAAAATGGAGAGGAATTGCTGAATTCTGAACATGGCTTATGGCAGGATTTGGGGCCATTTGTGTGGTAGGAGATGAGGAAGAGGGAAATTTCCATGCTCACTTCCAGGTTAAAGCCTGGCCCTGTTGCTAATCCATCTTTTCCAATGTCTTATGTATCAGTTAGCTTTTGCTGCATAACAGATCACCCCAAAACATAGTGGCTTAAAATGACAGCTGTTTTATCTCATGACTTTATAGCTCAGCTGAGAGAGTCTTCTGATCTTTACCAGCTTGGCTCATCCCTCCTGGACTTGCTGGTGTTCTGCAGTCAGCCAGCAGCTAGCTGGAGGCTGGGTACTTCAGGACACTTTCACATGTCCTGGCTGTTAGTAGGTCGTCAACTGGGATCATGAGGTGACCAGGACACAGTCTCTGATTATCCAGCAGACTAACCCAGACCTTTTCACATGGCATCTCAGGGTCCCAAGAGTAGCATGAGAGGAAACTGCAAAGCTCCATGGAGCCTAGCCCCAGAACTGGCCTCCTGGCACTGCAGCTGCATGCTGTTGGCCAAAGCAAATCTCATGGCCAGTCCAAATCAAGATGGGGAGATAGACTCGGCCTTTTATAGCAGGAGCTATGGAGAATTGTGACTGTTTTTGCAGTATACCATAGAGATGGTTGTGTTTATGATACTTCGTGTTTGTTTTCCAGACACACATGCAATTTTATATGTTGACATTCATTGCAAGAGACAATAGTGACCAAATGAAAGACATATTATTTTAGAATGCGTACCACAGATGGGATTAAGCAAAGTTGCCTGTCTCTGAATTAAATAGTTTGTTAACCAAGGACTTGTTTATGCTTTGTCAGCTATAAGTAATTATTAGAACCAAACTTTTTCTTTAAGTTTGAGTGCATTATTGCTTTATAGTAAATGAAAATTTTTTGCAATTTGTACAAGCATGTTTGAATCTCAGTCTTAATTTGTAGAGCAAAATGTATGTGATTCAAATATACTTGTATGTATTGTAAGTAAATCAGTTTTTATATGTTGAACATAATTTTAAAGGAGAAGAACATCATTCTATTCATGTCCTGCAGATCGGAATCCAGTGGGAAATCGTAAGTCTGGATATTGAATAACCGTTTGCTAACTCTTTTTTTAAAAAGTGTAAATTCAGATAATTGAAAAGAAATATATTGGTATCAGTGACCTCTGGTACAAAGCAGAGTTCTGGTAGTAATAAATTTAAATTGAAAATATAAGGAAACTATCATAAAGGTTCTCACCATGTACAAAAAAGTGGTAACTATATGAGATGATGGAGGTGTTAACTAACCTTAACGTGGTAATCATTTCACAATATATACGTGTATCAAATCATCACGTTGTATGCCTTAAACTTACACGATGTTATATGTCAATTATATCTCAATAAAGCTGGAAAAAATATATCTATAAGGGAACTATCCCAGATTCTACACTAAGTGTAGAATGGCTTACCGTTTTAAGAAAATTGCTCGTAGGCTATGAATTGGTTGCTTGCTGTGTTCTGTGTTGCCCTGCTCCACCACTAGGGGGAGGTCGCATCCATTATGTTACAGTTTCAGGGCTCCCCACTTACCTCCATTATAATATGGCCATGTTGGGTGCAGGATAGTTTTTTAATATTTCTTGTGCTTAAGGAATATGCCAGCAAATGTTATTCTATTAAAGCAGCCTCCAAAAAAAGATTTGGTATTGGCTCTTTTCAGTGTTCCTAGGCACTAATAATAATAGCAGATATTCCTTGAGCACTGGATGTCCCCTGCAGTGCTGAGCACTTGCTCTGGATTACCTCATTTAGTCTTCACAGCAGTCCTATGGGGTGATGGCTGCTTTTTTTCTCTCATTGCCAAAGAGGAAACAAAGTCCCCAAGTGTTTGAATACCTGGCCCAAGTAACCCAGCAAATGGTGGAGTCATGGGCTTGGATCCCGGTGGCTTCCATAGCTTATGCCCCAGCCTTCTGCCACACTGCCTCCTACACAAGTGCCAGGGCCATAATGCCATCATTCCCTACTGGAGGTGGACCAGGCCATGTTTGAGCAATACTTCTGATATTTTCTCACATGTGTTTATTCTAGTTCTTTCTGTAGAATACACTTCTGTGAATTATATTGCTTATTTCTAGGAACTCACAGCTTTTAATTCTAAGTCCTCTTGAGTTTTAAGGGGTTTGTTAATACGGAGTATACCGTCATTCTGAATGTCCATTGTACCTTTTCAGAATGAGCTTCCTGAACCTGAACAGGACAACGGAGGCACCACAGAATCTGTTAAAGAACAAGAAATGAAGTGGACAGACTTAGCCTTACAGTACCTCCATGAGAACGTTCCCCCCATAGGAAACTGACACTTGGCTCCTTTTTCATGGACAGGTTTTTTAAAAATACATAGATACAAAATGTTTTCTTCCAGTTTCCTAATTGAAATCTTTTAGTAATAGATCAGCACTCAAAAATGTACACCCACTTAGTTTGTGGCAGCAAACTGCAATGTGGAAATACTCACCAGAATGAGAAACTGATTGAGATTTCTCAGGAGTGCAGAATATTTGGCTCTTTGAACCTAAAGTTCTTCATTCACTGGCTTGTGTTTGAACATGATTGGTTAAACATTTGCCTTTAACTCTGATTTTGCCTTACTATCAGAGTTTAACACATCCCAACTGCTTATCTGTGTCCTGTGACATGGGTGATTGGAAATAAGAGAGGGAAGGGCAAAGAAGAGGAAGCCAGACATGAGAATTATTACCGTCTCCTATGCTCCTATTCTGAGAAGATTCTGAGTGATATGTGTGGAGCCTTTGGATGTAATGGATATATAGATAGCCTGTTCACTGATTCCTTGGATTCCTAAGATTCCCCTATTTTCAAACCTTGGATACATTAAGAGATTGAAAAGTTATCAGACAGTTACCTCTGTTCTCCTTTCAACTTCCTTTTGTGCTACTGGGAAGGATCTTTGGCTAGATGGACCACTAGTTTTATCCAGTAACAGCATTTCTTATTTTCTCAAAGCCCTTTCAGATATAACTGAAACACCATGGAGTCAGTATTTAGTTATGCATTTGTGTAACATATGCACTGGTATAAGAACAATATCCATTCATGGTCATTGATCTCATGAAATTGTTTGCCACTGTTAAGTGGTTTCTTTCTTGTTCTCTACCCAGATTGTGAACTCTGGGAAGAGGTGCTGGCTTATACTTCTGTATCCCTCATTGAAAAACTGAGAACACGAATAATTGAAATCTCTCTTCTCATCCATTTTTTACGGGGTCTTTTTGTTTTCCTAGCTTTTAGGAGGAAGAAGTACATGAACACAAATGAGCTTCTTTTAGAGTTTCAATCAGAAACATGGTTGTAGCCACTCTCCTGTAATCCAGACACATCCAGGCTGAGCTCCTCCCTGTGCATCAGTGTCCTGCCTGGAAGTCGTTCATTCAGAATAAAGACCCCAAGGCACCAGTCCCTCAGTCACCAAAGAAAGACAACCCAGGAAAAAAGAGAATTATGATGTTTAGAAAAAAAATTTTATACCAAGAGAAAACAAAGCTTTTCAAAAAATTAAAGTACCTCGAATGCCACAGTTCTTCCACATTCTAGTTAAATGAGGGTTTTACAACAACTTTATTCATGGTTTGTAATATCTGAGACCCTGGCGTCTAGGAAATTAGTGGATGTTCATGTGAATCCAACCTGGCGTATGGGCCCAGCCTTTCCCAGGAATAGTGGCGGAACAGTAAAATGTGAAAGTTGTCTTGGTTTCAACAGAGCGTGATGCCTGTAAAATAGACAGCTGCTGGTTTATCTGCTTGGCTTATGACCCTCATCTGAGATCTTTCCCCATGCCCAGGGATAGCCTTTGGCCAAGTTTGTGACCTGTGACACGGTGTCAGAACCATAGCTCAGTGTATCAGGAATTAGGTGAAAACCTGGGCTACATTGTCACCTGCTGCTTCGGAATCTGCCCGTCTAGGACTAGCTTGAGGATGAAGGGCACCAGGCGGTGCTGGGCTGCTGTCTTCATGTGGCTTTCAACCATGTGTACCGATCCACCCAAAGAGGAAGGTGTGCAGGGGGTGGCCGAGGGGCTGGGTGACACCATGGTTCCTGCAGCTTTCCGGTTGGAAGCATGTTTGCTGTCCTCTGTGGGGACACCTCACTTGGTGCAGGAATACAGCAGTAGACAGGTATGGCTTCTGCCTTCATTTAGTGGGGGAAACAAGCATTAAACCAATAGGCATACAAATCTCTGATTTCAAGTTGTGATATATGTCAGGAAGGAAGAATAAAGGGTGTCACTTAAATTGGGTTCCTAGAAGCAAAGCTTGAGGCAGAGTTTCCCATGCAAGGGATTTATCGAGGTTGTGCTCACAGGAGGAACCTGTGCGAGATGCAGGATAGGGCAGGGGAAGAAGCTGGGCAAAGGTGTGGTTTCAGCCAAAGTCTAGCCTCAGCCTGATTCCACAGGAGCAATGGAACGTGATAGCACCAGGAGTTTTCCCACCTGGAGGCAAGGGGCTAGGCCTTTGTACTCAGTGTGTGCTTGTCAGTCCTTGGTTCTGCCCCTCCCACCATCCCCCACAGAGGGCAAAACCCAGGCAGTGCCAGGGGTCACGGCTCTCCAGAGAACAGTGCAGCTGTGAGCTCTTGGCAGCCAACACCCAGTAGCCAGAAAATAGTGCTGACAGACCTGGTAAAGGGGATCTGGGCCCCAACAGTGACTGCTGCAGGATATAAGAGTATGACTGGGGGCACCTGCTGTGGTTTTGATAATCACAGGAGACCTTGTGGTAAGTAGCTTTTATAGCACATAATCTGAAGTATTAATTTTGTTTCTGAATTTTTCCCACTCTCCAAGGAAGTGGCCAGGTCCTTTGTGCTTCCTGTTCACAGCAGAGAGCAGATGTGCTCAGACAGCTCTACACCTTGTTCAGGAAGCAGGGGAGGGAGGGGGAAAAGGAACCTCTTAGGAATAGTGGAAAGTTGTGCCCCAGCTGCCGGTGGTACTCCAGGGGGATGGTGAACTTCAAAGATTCATGGTTTTTGGGGTGCCCTGAAGGAGACCTGAAGCTCAACAGTCTTCTAGCAGAGGCAGAAGGCCCCCAGGCATTGGAGCCATCTCCTTCAAGGGCCCCTCAGAGCTGGCAGTGAGCATAGCAGCAGTGACCCAGATGGACTAAAGAGTAGAAGTCCTAGCCCACTTGAGTTCATTCATGAGCATCCTAAATGCTTGTGAGACCGTAAGAGGAGGAAAGGACACCCCGGTGACCTCGGATTTAATTTCTTCAGCACAGCAGAGTGGGTCCGAACAGATTAAATTTGCTCTGAAGAAAATGGGAAAATGTGAAATTTCTTGTACTCTCCTTGAGTTTGTGAGCCAACACCTGAAGGACAGGTAGGAGTAGCCAGGGGAAGAATTGGGGGTGAGGATTGAGGGCAGAGAGAGCAAATTGCGTAAAGCGAGAGGTGGGCTGGCTTTACAGGCAAGGTGGGTGTAGACGGGGACATGGGGGGTGGCTTGATCAGATTGGATTTTAATTTTTTTAATACAAGTCACTCAGGGTTTGAGGAGGTAAGAATAAAAGTGGAAAGATGGAAGAGCTCTGCATTGGTCAAGGGAGAGATGGTGGTGGCTTGGACTAACAAGATGGAGGAGGAAGTAGAGGGACGGGATTTCTCTAAGAGGTAGACTTGTCCAGGTGTGCCCAGGGGAAGGTGTGTTTCATGAGGCCAGCACCTGGATCGTGGGGATGTGGTTCTCCGGAGACCTAAGTGCTCAGGGTGAGCTGCCCGGGAGACCCGGGGGTGATTTCTCTGAGCCAGACACAGGACTCCAGGTGCAGCCCCTGTCCTCTAGGAACATAGAATCTGGGTCCAGGAGCTGCCTGTCCTTTGAAGCCTAATGGAGACCGACTTCCTAATAATATAGTAACAATAACGACAACAGCCACAGTTACCTGGGCACTTCCGTGTGCCTTACGCACAGGATTTCTAGCCCTCACATCTGCTTTTGAAGGTGGATATTGTCCTCACTCATCAGGAGATGACCAACTTAAAGGACTCGTTCCAAGTTAAAGGGCTTATTCCAAGTGACTCAAATAGTAAATGAATCCAACCTAGGCTGTCTGGTCCCAAAACCTGTGTCCTCTCCCCGGACCATGTGACCTCCCCTGTAAAATATCTGTGACCACTCTTTTCTGAAATGGGAAGAAAATTCTATCGGAACACTCAGAACTTCAAAATGTTTACCTTGTTTCCATAATGGAGATAAAGAACTGAAAGAATAATTTTTATTAGGACCCCAGAAGTCATGACACATTTAAAAATTCAACCTATTAACAAACCCATGTATAAATCATAACCTGATCATTGTGAGTCATGTTGTTGTCACTGGTTTTTATAAAAGGTTAAATCCCTAAGAGATTTGGTGCATTGTGAAGGGACCTCTTAATGTCAGTGCTATTTAGTGCCCAGCAGGAGGTGCTCAGTTCCTTTGAGAAAGTTTGAGTCGCTGGCAGAACTTTTCGTAAACTCTGAAACTGGAGATCCTGAATAAATGTGTTTTGCTTGGAAGTGACTGCATATCTTGGTTGCCCAAAGTGCTGGGTAGGGGTTTGTGTGAATCCCTGGGATTCTGGCTGGCCATGCCTGAACGAGGCGGCTCGCCTAGTGGGCTTCTCACTCATATTTTATAGGGGCCAAGTGAGGGAACATGGAAGGGAAGGGCAGTTCAGAACTTTGGTTGCAGAAAAAGGTAGCCAGAATCAGGAATTTTGCCCGCCTGTGTCCCAGCTCTTACTCATCATTAGGACTGGGGACTCTTGTTAAGCTATTTCCCAGCTCTTTGTGTAAAATCATTTGGAAAATTCAGGCGTCATCTGGAATGATCCATTAGGCTCTAGAAAGACTGTTCTCCAAAGCTGCTTTTCTTGATTTGGCCCTGCTTTACCCATAGTTAAATTCATTCCCCAGTTCCTTGCCAGGCTGCACCCCATCAGTGAGCTCCTGTGGAAAGTAGTGAGGGGGTTAGGGACTGGCATGGGAAGACAGCTGGCTGGTCTCTTGAGGAGGCTTCTTATCTTGTGGCCTTCCTGGCCCCAGATGATGACCTTGGCCTCTGAACCGGAGCCAGCCAGGATTGGCTTCATGGGCCTGTGACCTGTGCAGTCACACCGGGCCACAGACTCAGAAGGGCCTGCTGTGGCTGTCTTGAAACTCTTAATTTTTGAACGAGGGGCCCATGTTTTCATTTTATGCCAGACGCCATAAATTATGTAGCTGGTCCTTAAATCTGTGGCAGCCATTTGTAGGGATTCCACGTTGGACAGTGACTAACTCCATCCAGCAAATGCCCTCACCTTGGGAGTGAGAATTCAAGACACTGTGAGCATGGGCCTTTGGGATGACAGAAAAGCAGGTAGGGGGTCGGCCCAGTGGCACAGCGGTTTAGTTTGCGCTCTGGCAGCCCGGGGTTCGTGGGTTCGGATCCTGGGCGCTGGCCGACACACTGCTTGTCAGCCATGCCATGGAGGCGTCCCATATAAAGTAGAGGAAGATGGGCACGGATGTTAGCCCAGGGCCAGTCTTCCTCAGCAAAAAAGAGGAGGATTGGCAACAAATGTTAGCTCAGGGCTGGTCTTCCTCACGAGAAAAAAAAAAAAAAGCAGGTAGGTCCCGGAGAAGCGACAGAGAGAGAGGCTGGGGCAGACCTCCAGGCTTGCTGTGGCGTCCTGAGAGGTGTTGCGGTTCCTCCTGAAGTCTCACAGTGCAGTTGCGGAAATTGTCTCCTGAACTCAGCTGAGGCTTGTGTCATTCTTGCCACCTGTAAGCTGACCTAACTGACCACGGGGTAAGGGATAGGTATAGAAATGCTGGAAGTGCAGCAGGACAGGTTTTGTGGACAGCTAAGAACTTGAAGCAAGGTTATCACCCAATCCCAGGGCATGTCCTTGCCTAAATTTCATCGAGCCCTTAGCCAACTACTGTGTGAACCTGCATCCTGTTGCACTGGGTACAGCAATGCAGCTGTCTCAGAACAGAGCCTCTGACTGAAATAAGAAATGAGAAGGACAGTTACAGAGCTGAAACAATGGTCAATGCATTAGTTCATGAACATCTCTACCTGGGTTTTTGTTTTAGTTTATCCTATCATGTTGAACCATATGAAAAAGCTAGTTTTATATGTCAAAAATAGTCACAGTTTCCTATGATTTTAGCTAATTTTATTCTCACCTAGAGCCAACTGTGCACATATACACACAAACACATAAACCGGATTTGATGGAGGCAGGCGGGGAGCTGGCAAAGGGTGGAGAATTTGAAAACAACCAAATGACTCGAAAGGAAGTGAGGGAAGATGATGTATAAACCCATCCCAGTGAATCCAGGCCTTCCCTGGTGACTCAGACCCCCTCTATCTGGTGCCACCACCCGAAGGCAAAAGGGGTTTTCCTCCACCCATGTTATGATCTTGCCTCCACTTTCTTGGCATCTCTGCCCATGTTTCTTCTCCGCCTGTCATCTCAATCTCAAGCAGTGCCCCGCCCCCACTGCCATGCTCACAGACTGGTACTCTAACTGGCACACAGTCTAGCTGTGCAGGACTTCTTGATGAAGAGTGAGGTGGCAGCATCCCTGCCTCTTTGCCAGTGGAGATGCCCTGGGTCATCAGCTAAGACCCCATACAGCCTCCCCCAGCTTAGCCCAAACAGGTGGGAACAGCCTGATGAGGCCCTTCTCTCTGGTCCCATCTTCCTGGCTTCTGTGTTCCCAGCTGCTCTTCCCCCAGCTTCTCAGGCTCTCAACCTTCAGGGCTCTACAGATGTTGAGAGAGACTCCTTCCTCTCTACTCACAGCCCCGCTCATCCAGGACTGTCTTCTGGGAGGTTGGGTGCTCACGAGTCCAAGTTCTTAGCCCAGGAGTACAAGAAAGATGAGCCCCAGGCTGGGTTGGAAAGTCCCAGATGGACTGGACTCGTGGCAGAAGTGGAGAGGGCTGCAGCTCTGGTCCCCCTCTCCTCCCACTGACTGCTTCTTACCTCTGTCACCCAGTTTCTCTCTTTCTCTCAATCAGTCAAGCAATCAATCTTTCTCTGTGTATCTTCCTATTTCTCTCTTGCTGTTTTTCTCCCTCTCTCATTCAAGCATTTATCTAAATATCTTACCTATACATTAATCTTTCCTCTTTCATGTTGCGAATACTCTTAAAGTAAAACTCACATCAATTTTGCATCTTGTTTTATTTTACATAATACTTATTTGAAATTACATATAAGTAAGATGTATGTAGGCTGCTGCAAAATATAGTGGCTAAGAGTCCAACAGATTTTGGAGGCAGAAAGACCTAGATTCAAAACCCCTCGTAGCACACACCATCTGCCCCTCCCCAAATAGGGTATTTACCTTTCTGAACCTCAGTTTCCTCAGTGAAAATAGGGTTGATAATACTGCCTACATGATAGGCTTATTGAAGGATTAAAAGAGACAATGCAAGTAAAGTGCTTAGAACAGTTTCTGGCACTTGGTAAATATGAACAATTGTTTGTTTTCAATATAGTAAAATAAGTATTTCAAAGGAAATCTACATTGATACTCTGAAGTCAAGCAAAGAATAATTTTATTATGTAAATAATCCTTCCCAAATAATTCTCGGGGATTATTTTACATAGTAGAAACAGCAATGAATTAGGAGGCAGAAGATCTGGGTTCAAGTTCTAGCTCTATCACTTATGGGCTGTGTGACTAGAAGCCTGCTGTCACCTCTCTGACCCTACATCACAGGATCGGGGAGTAAAATGAATTCAAAACTGTTCTGTAGTTATAAAGAACTATATACACATTAGACATCATTATTTATTTACTTTGTAAATTTGTAATTCTCAAATTCATGTTTCATGTAGCTTTTAATATACGTGCTAATTTAAACATAATAAATGTACATGTAGGCATGTCTTTATGTGAATTTACATAAACATGTTTTTAAAAGTCTGGAAGGCTGGGGCCACCTGGTGGCGCAGCGGTTTAGTCCGCGCTTGGCAGCCCGGGGTTCGCGAGTTCAGATCCCAGGCGCCCGCCGACGCACTGCCTATCAGCCATGCCGTGGCGGCGTCCCATATAAAGTAGAGGAAGATGGGCACGGATGTTAGCACAGGGCCAGTCTTCCTCAGCAAAAAGGGGAGGAGTGGCAACAGATGTTAGCTCAGGGCTGGTCTTCCCCACCAAAAATAAATAAATAAAAATAAAATAAAAGTGGAAGGAAAGAGCAAATTATTGGCAGTCGTCGCCCGTAGGGACAAGATTAGACTGGCCAAGAAGGAAATTGTCACATCTTACTTTATCTCCTTCTGAAAACTGGTGGGGTTATGGGTAATTTTTATAAGTAATATTGTAGATATTATGAAAATCAGAATAGCATTTTTTTAAAAAAATATTCTCACCGCCTTTGAATAAAGACTTAGAAAGTATGTTAAAACTTGTGTCAGCATTCAGTAACTTTCATTCTACTGACATTCAACAGGAGTACGGCTCAGTGCAAAGCATCTGGGAGATGCAAAGGTAGATCAGATGTAGGATTCTACCTGAGATTACAACATATTAGACCAGATAAGACACTTATGCAAAGAGTCATAACCTAAGAAGAAAGTGGTCAGTGTGCCTGGTGCACTAAAAGTGCTCAATAAATACTTACTGGATAGATGGACAATTGGATGGATGGATGGACGGATGGATGGAGATATAAAGATAGTGCCATGGAAGAAGATAATTGGAAGAGGAATAGATCTAGAACTGAGGGAATTTAGGAAAGCTCTGTGGAAGAGAGCCTTTGAAATACAGGCTACATTTGGACATCTAGAGATTAGAAGGGGAGTTGAGAAGGTGCCTTACGGTGATAATATCCTGTCATTTCTGATTCAATCCCAGATTTTCCCTCCCTCTCTCACTTCCTTGCAACTAAGGGACAGAGCTGGTATGTTTGGAAACATGGAGAAGTTTTTTCATTGTCACAATGACTGGGATGGTGGGGAAGGGTGTCACAGAGAATAGCACTGCATTTAGTCATATATTGGCCAGGGCTGTTAAATATACTGCAGTAAAGAATTGTTCTATCTGAGATATTGATAGTGACTGGTATTGAGAAATACCAGTAGGTAGGAGAAGCATCATAAACAGATTATTACAGTGTCATAAAGAAAGTGCTAACATAGATATTTGCACATGTTTTCTGCTTTTCTCAGCCAAATCAAATGATGTGACCTTCTTTCTAGGCAAAGGAGGAGGGAAGTAAGATTGGAAAGGCCCATGGGGGATGCTAGGCAGACAGAGGGCTAGTCAACAGAGATTAAACCTTGGTCTTAAAGAACAGGAAACCCAATCAAGGTTTTTGATTAGGGGAATGATCTTGTCATATCTCTGCTTTAGGAAATGCCAAACCCCTATTTTAAAGAGAACCAAAGTGTAAAGTGATAACAAGCTATTTTTTTAAGCTTTACCCTGGTTCTGCATCAGAAAAAGCTAAGTGGTTATTCTATATTTTTAAAACTTATGCAAATTTAAATTATGATAAGATAAATTCATTCAACAAATTATGCTAGGACAATTGGCTTTCTATCTGCGAAGACAAAAACTAGATTAGATCCCTACCTCACACCACATTCAAGATGGTTTAAAGAATTAAACATAAAAATTTTTTAAAGATATTAGGAGAAAATGTAGTTGAATACTTTAGGAACCTTGAGATAGGGGAGGCCTTCTGAAGTAAACTACAAAACCTAGGAACCAGAAATTATAAAAATAGATAAGATTTCTACATGACAAAAGATATGACATTAAAAGAATAGAAAGTGGTCTTAATACATATAACAGATGAAAGATATTTCCAGATAACCCATAAAGCTTCTATTAATTAATAAGAAAAAGATAATCCAAATAGAAAAATGGGCAAAAAGTATAATGAGGCAATTCACAGGAAAAAGATACAAAGCATGAAAATATGATCATGGCAGATATTTCAGATTGATACACTCAACTCCATGTGTATGAGCCTGTAGCTTGCCTTGCTGCCTGCTGGAGCCAGGAAAGCTACAATTCCCAGGCTCCCTTAGAGCTGAGCTTCTGCATGTGACCTGGCTTCCCAGGGCAGGTGTACCCTCAAGAGATCTACGGACGCTGGTGGCACCAGTGTTAAAGGGGGTCCTCATTTTTTGTGTTTGGTTGGGTTTTTTTCCTGCATCAACACAGCAAAGATCTCAGTGTCTAGGTGCAGTCTCAGCTGCCTGGTGCTGTGGACAGGATAGGGGCAGCTGAGGCGGTGCGGTCCTGGAAACTAGGGGTGGCTGAGGCTCCCTGGTGTCCAGACTGGAGAGTCAGCAGTTGGGGCACAGCTTCCCAAACCGCCGGTTTCCTGGCCATGGCAGAAGGGGAGACTCCTTTGGTGGGTGGGTACTGAGCTGGAGTTCTGGGAGTCAGTCCTAGAAGCTCAACCTAGAACCTGCTCCTCCACCAGATCTGATAAAATTGTAAGCACCTGATCCCCTATTTTAACTCAAGTAGCTCCCCTACCCCCTTTCTACCTATCTTTCTACATAAAGTAACTAGAGTGGCTTCTGTCATCTGTAACCAGACTCTGACACAATGATCAACCCTAGTAATAATCACAGAAATGCAAATTAAATCAACAATGAAATCATTTCTCTTTCATCAGAATGTGAAGACTTAAAAATTGACTGATAAAATTCAATGTGGGTGACGGTGAGGGGAAATGGGCTCTCTCTTGGAGGCTGTGTATGTTGGAGCAGCCATTTTGAAGAGCAGTTTGTCAGTACCTATCTGAAGGTTCAATATGCATCGCATCCAACTCAGCATTCTACCTCCAGGCGTCTGTCAATGAGAAATACTGCTGCATGTCCTTAAGGAAACATTTTCCATGGATATTAATTGCATCACTGTGAGTAATGGAAAAATAATAATAAATAGCTGAAATGTCCACCAGGAGGGAATAGTTAAGAAAACCATTGTACAATCATTCTTCGGAATACTCTGCAGTAGTCAAAGAATGAGGCAGAGCTCCAAGGACTAATATGGAAAGGTCTCCGACATATTTCCAAGTGAAGAACAAATTGCAAAACAGCATGTATTAGTATGATCGCATTTATGTTTAAAAACAAAAGTATATGTTTCTGTTTAAACATGCAGATGTCTGCACAAACACAGACGAAGGTCAAGAAGGACACAAACCAAGCTACCCTGCGGGGAGGAGGAGGGCGGCTGAGGAGGGGCCTGTGCAGGACTTTTGTTTCTAGTCTCTAACCTTCTGTAGTATTTGAATGTTTGAATATTTTACAGTAAGAATGTATTCATATATAATTATATTAATACATAAATTAAAAGGTTATAAAACACCATAGGGGGCAAGATTCCAACTTTCAAATGCCTAAGCAAAAGATGCGTACAGATCAATCCATATATGTATCATCTATCTCTCTAAAGAGAGAGAGAAAATAAATATGACAAAATGTAACACTGGTTGAATCTAGGTGGAGGGGTATGGGTATTCATGGTACTATTCTTTCAACTTTTCCGTATTCTTAAAATTTTTTTCGTTATATAAAGTTGGAAATAAAAATACATCAAATACACATCCTTGGACACACCCACTTTTCCTGCGCAAGCAGATTTTTCCAGATGTAAGAGCAAAGGCTGTGGCTTGCTCAGCTGCAATTATGGTCAAAAGCATTGGCAGTCCTTCCCATTGGCTTCTTAGAGCAAGTGTGTCTCACTCCTGTGGCCGTGTCTTGAGGCTACAGAGGCCTCAGTGTGCACTGACTGGGCTGGGCAGCAGCCCCCTCCCCAGTCCCTCTGCAGGCACAGCCACGGCAGGGCCTGCTGGGAGCAGGGACCTAGCTGGCCCTCTGCCCCTATTCCTAGAGAAAAGCCATTGGTAAGAACAGGACCTGCGGGCTCCCACGTGGCCACATCAGGGGGCTCTGCAAAGATTCCATTCATTCGAGTTGGTATACTCAGGACCCCTCATTTCAGTCCTCAACCTGGTGGTTATTTCTGAGATAACAGTGTGGGGAGAATGAGAAAAAAAAGGAATTGTTAAAAAAAAAAGGAATTGGAATTTTAATGTGAACCATCTGGAGTGTTTGCCAAGGGTGTAATGTTTGGTACAAGAAAGTAATTCCTCAGCTTAACTGAGGAAAAGAAAAATGGAGGAAATGGTTATATTGTGCTTACCCCCTAAACTGAGGCTGAACAGAACCACCTAGTACACGCACATGGCACACTACCCCGGGGGTGGAGCGGGGCTGCGGGGGGAAGGAGAGCGCCTCTTCTCTCTGGCGTCCGCACTGAGAAGGAATGCTTCTCCGTGGCCAGGGAGACTCTGAGGGATGGGTTGTGGTGGGCCCTGGGCCAGCGCCTGGAATCTGGGTAACCATGGAAACGGGCCCGCGGGTGACAACAAACAGAGGATGGAATTTCAGCGTTCGCAGCCAGGCCGCGGAGGAATGGGAAAGTTCAGGAAGGTTTTTTTGTTTTTAACCGGGTCGATGGGGGAGGCACAGGAGGGAGCCGCAGTGTTCCGAGTAAAAGCTCCCTGCGCCCCACCCAAACGGAGCCACAGGGAACAGATTCCCTCGGAGGCCCTATTTTCACTTTATTCTTTTATTTATAGCCCACCGCATTCCGCCCAGGCCTCCGTGGGGTCTAAAGCCACTCCTGAGAGGTGTGGGTGCACAGCCAGATCTCTGTCCTTGCGCTAGCAGCACAATCTCATATGGTGAAGACTGCCACCCTCCACGGGGACGTCACTGTCGTCTCAGTGCATCCTCACAACAGCCCTAGGCCAGGGTGGACAGGTCTCTGCCTTACAGATGGAGAAAAGGAAATTCAGAGAGCCAAGGTCACCCAGAAAGGGAGGGGCCATCAGTCCCAGCCCCAGCCCATCCTCCTTGCCTCATGCCATTGAACCTGTAATCTTTATTACGGAAAAAATGAGTAGTTACTGTAGCCAACATTTATGAAGAAAAGAAGTAAAGCATTCTACATGGATCAGCGTGCAAATGCCAGCTACTCATGTGGCTGAAGAAGTGTCCTTGATTGAATGGGAAAAGATTCATGTGAGGGAAGGAAGAAATTTTTACAGTTACTAGGCAGAAAAATTAGAGAAAGGAATCCATGGACTTTAGAATTTTCTTTTCTGATGCCTTTAGAAATAGAATGACTGGCATCATGCCTGGACAACGTCAGGGCCTGAGGCTGAAGGAACTGTAAAGACACGCACCACAGGCTCCTTACTTTGCAGATGGGGAAACGAAGGCAGAACTGGGACTTGGCCCCACGTTCTGGCTCCTGGTACAAGGTTCTGTTCTTGACAGCATGTCACAGGAACCCAGAAACAGACTTAGTAGACCCTCGGAGTCCGCAAGTGGGTTTAGGTGAAATAGTATGAATCGGCAGGATTAAAATAGGAGGTAGTAACAACTGTTACAGAGCAGAGGACTGTGAATTCTGGGATCAGAAAAGGGGGAAAACGCATGATGGATTGTCATTCTTGGAAACTGAGAAAAATACGGTATAAAATCCACTCTGGTTTCTCTGTTATGACCATCAGTAGTTAAGAAAGAGCCTCTGCTCTGAAAAGACGAAAAGACTCAACAGTTAAGAATTTAGCAAAGAAGATAGTTTTAAATCAGCAAAGTTACATAACTTTATAACGGTTTCAAGAAATCATCTTGAAACTTCATTAGCAAAAAAATGCCCCTAAATAAGCCAACAGGAAATAAGGAGTGCAAGGAATTTCTGGAAATGGGAGAGTGGTTTTTTGTTTGTTTTTAAAGTGAAAAAAAAAAAGTTTTTAAG
This sequence comes from Tapirus indicus, assembly GCA_031878705.1. Lineage (NCBI taxonomy): Eukaryota > Metazoa > Chordata > Mammalia > Perissodactyla > Tapiridae > Tapirus > Tapirus indicus. The sequence goes on from CM062920.1 coordinate 17,466,988, forward strand.
GAACAAGGAAGCCCTGACACACATAAAGATAGGGTATCAGTTAAACTAATTTGAGAGCAAGAGGGAAAGTGTAGGCCTCAGCATGGAGTGAGTACCCAGGCCCTGCAGGGCTTTGGCAGGGGCTCGAACACAGCTGTAAACACCCAAAAATGGGCTCAAGAAAGAGAGCCAGTTTTACACTAAAGACAAAATTTCATTCACCGAAAAATAACAAATCTGCATGGGACTGTGCACAGCCCTGTTGAAGTTTACAGAGAAACTTAAAAATTGTTTCAGTACTTAACAATCCAGGAATATTTGTTATTTATCCTGAAGTCATTGATTTTCCCTAAAACTCTACTTTGTAACTTTTTAGCTTGAAAACCCCTAATTCCCTTATTCAGTCATTAAAAATTGGGGAAAGGGTCATTCATTTTCTCAGCAAGTGTTTTTTTTTTTTTTTGTGGGGAAGACCAGCCCTGAGCTAACATCTGTTGCCAATCCTCCCCTTTTTTTGCTGAGGAAGACCGGCCCTGGGCTAACATCCGTGCCCATCTTCCTCTACTTTATATGGGACGCCGCCACGGCATGGCTGACAGGCAGTGGGTCGGCGGGCACCCGGGATCCGAACTCGCGAACCCTGGGCTGCCAAGCACGAACTAAACCGCTGCGCCACCGGGCGGCCCCTCAGCAAGTGTTTTTGACAACTTAATCTAAGCCGGGCCCTGAATGTGGTGCTGCTCTCACGTCAGATTGTTCTTACCTCTTGGGCTTAATCCCTTATCTCAGTGTTTAACATTAAAATGCAGAGTCCTCTGTAAATCTGTGAGCCTCCCATAAAATGTTGAGAGTTTTCCATCTTCAAATACTATGAGTACTAGGCGAGCTTAAGGAGGCCACTGCCCATTCCTAATGAGAATCTCCTGTTTATGATTCATGGATTAAACCCCTATAAATGGCTTTATGTCCATGCCCAAAATATGTGGATCCGCAAGAAGTCTGAGAGTATTCACATAAGTATGTATCTGCTCGTGAGAAAGTGCGTGTGGGAGGGAAGGAAGGAGTAGAAGCTGTTTTCATTTTAAAAAGCTAGAGGGGCAAACAAAATCCATTCATATACATCATTAAAGAAGTGAGTGTATAGGGCACAGAGATGGGAGAAGCCAGTGCATTGCCAAATTGTCATTCCTTTAGCCCTTGGGAAGATTACTCTTTAATGAGAAACCACTGGCTGATGTTTGTTTTCTCAGTCATAATTGCACTGCTTTGTTTTGTTTTTTTAATCTGTGATTTTAAGAAGGATTTTTTAAAATCACTTTTTATCCTTCTATCCTAAAAACCTATCCTTTTATAAAAACCTGTATTAAAAAAATCTTTATCACTCAGGTATTCATTATCTCAGTGATAGTTATTACTCTGAGGAAAAGGGCCCCCAGCTGTTGGCATGGTGGTCCCCACACCCTTACATCACGCAGTACTAGCCTGACTGAGTGGAAAGGGCCTTAGATGAGGTCATCTCAGCCCAGGGGGCCCAAATGTTTGTTATGAGAGAGTGTTCTCCACGCACGGTGTCCTTTCTGACCAACTCCAGATGGTACCCATTGGATGAGCAGAAGCCTAAGCACTGGTGAGCTCTGAGTGAGGAGCACCCTGCAGACTCTTTCCTGTCCCCTCCCTGGCCTGTCCCCATGGCTTGCTTCTAGCGTTCATGGGAAGAAGCAACCAGAAACATTGGAGAAATTACTCAGATGTTCTACATGGTGCAAAATTAACGAGTATCACTTCTGTTTTTGCCAAAATGCCTATATGAAGGAGCTGAATTTTTCAACAATAACTGTAATGAAAACTATGAATCAGAATATGTTGAACTCCAGTTTGTACTGTGCTGTCAAATATAGAAGCCTGACAAACAGACCTGTATCCAGGTAATATCCTGTATCCAAGAAGGAAACCTGCAACATCGTTGTGTCATTTAGGATGTTTTGGGTTGCAAGTAATATGAAGCTCAACTAACAGAAGCTTAAGCAATAAGGGAATTTATTATGTCCTGTAACCAACCCAGATCTGGGGTTGGTTAACTCCACAACTAAATGACATCACCCAGAACCCAGGTTCTTGTCCATCTTTAAGGTTCTTGTGTCCTCCTCAGCTGTCAGCTTTCTCCCCTCATGGTCACAGATGGTGGCCACAACTCTGGGCAACACATTCTCACATCAGAAGCAGAAAAGGGATTATCTTTTCCCTTTGGTTCAAGGATGGGCAAATGTCAGAATCAGAGCCATTGAGAGCTTAGTTGAGAAACTGGACCAGAAATGGGTATCACACACACACACAGGATGGATATAGCCATGTGGGCTACTGGTAGCCATCTTGTAACTATGCAGTGAATGCACATCTGAGAATGACCTGACTGTTCAGAGGAGAGAACAAGAGACAAGGCGGAACTGGATACGAATGTCATTCTGAAGCCACATATGCCCTTGGCCTTTTTAGTTACATGAGCCAATAAATTCCCTGTTTGACAGGACAGTTCAGGGTGGGTTGTCTGTTGCTTTCAACACAGAGACCTTGCTCATGTACCTTACTTGTCTCACTTTTCCAGCCCTACACTGGTCCTCCAATTTTGTTTTGCTTTTTAAAAGTATTACTGGTTGGGACATTCTACAGTATACCTGGCCAGTACTCCTTAAAACTGACAAGGTTGTGGTAAACACAGACAGACAGAAATGGCCACAGATTGGAAGAGACTAAGGAGACATAAAACTAAACACAATATGGTATCTCAGATTGGATCCTGGAACAGGAAAAGGATAGTAGTGAAAAAGCTAGGGAAATTCAGATCAAGTCTGTAGCTTAATTCAAAGTATGGCACCTCGGTCAATGTCTTAGTTTTGTGTGTGTGTGTGTGTGTGTATGTGTGTGTGTGAGGAAGATTAGCCCTGAGCTAACATCTGTGCCCATCTTTCTCTGTTTTATTATATGAGATGCTGCCACAGCATGGCTTGATGAGCGGTGTGCAGGTCCATGCCCGGGATACGAACCTTTGAACCCCGGGCTGCCGAAGCGGAGCGTGTGAACTTAACCACTACGCCACCAGGCCGGCCCCATCAATGTCTTAGTTTTGACAAACGTGCTGTGGTTAGGTAAGGTGTTATCATGAGGGGAAGCTGGGTGGAAGGTAGATACGGGAACTGTCTGTACTGCCTTTGCAATTTCTCTGCTTATAATAGTTATAAATTATAATGTTTTATATCATATAAATTATAACTTTATAATTTAAAGACTATATTATTGGTCACTAATATGCCAAAGTTTAGTAAACACTGGACTAGTCTGACTTCTTCAAATCACAGATAAGAACATTAAGTCCCAAAGATGTTAAGGGACTTGCCCATGGCACCTGGCAATTCATGTCAGAGCCAAGCCTGGAACCCAGGTCATATCACCTAGACACACAACTCACACTGCAGCACAGGGACCCAGGGGCCTTGTTCAAAGGATTTCGTTTCCATGGAAACAGCTCTTCTCTAAGCACACTAAACTCCCTTGCTGCTCTCCATATTAGCTCTGGACTATTACATTGCAAAGTCCATTTTTCACATTGATAAATTACATAATTATAACAGTCCAGGAGTGAGCTATAACATCATGTGAAAAGAATTTGTACCAGAAATTTAAACTACCATATGGTCAATGGATTAACATTAACCGTAAATAGAAACCATCACATCATCTGGTGCCTGCCATTCGCATTCATATGAATTAAGCATTTTCTGAAAAGCAACACAAGAAAAATGTCAGTGCAGAATAAACCCAAGCCACAACATTTCCAAAGACAGATTCTAAAGGGACTATATCTCAAATAACTTCGGTGGGGTGAACATGGCATTCTGGAAAAATCTATATTAGATGATTCAAAAAGTGGTTCTAGTGATGACAGATGTCAAAGACTCATTTATAAAATTTGGATAAAATGAGTTTCATAAAATGTGAAGGAAAAAGCAGAATAAGCCTCAGCCCTCCAAGAGTGACCTCTCCTGTCATGGTGAATTCCTCCAGGTGGAATTTAGTAATACAGCCTCAGGATGAGACAGTTTGAGTAAAAGGGAGATATCCCTGATCCACCTGCTTTCCCCCCAAACCACACCAATCCCATCCTCTAGGATCCCCTCCTGTAACGCTTCTGTCATCCGCACCCTGGTACCCAGAGCTGGGCACAGAGCTGGCCACAAATGTTAGTTCCCTCCTATCCTCTTTTCCCCCACCCAGTAATTATTCCTCTCCCATCTTGTGAGCACTGGCCCTTGGGCAGAGCCCAGGCATCCGCTGGAATGCTGATCGCAGATGGGTCCCTGAGAAACATGGACTGAGGTATGCTAATTAGCACCCTTCCCTATAATTGCTGGTGACTACTGGAATTATCTGATAGAAGTTATGACAATATTTCCCCTTCGTTGGCACAAGGTTGATTTAGGAAGCACATCTTGATAGAGGAAAGGGCCACGATTTCTGATGTTGACTACGGTGTCCCTCATTAGCGAATGTTTATATGACAGAAGGTAAAAAATGGTCTTGACAGGCAGGAATAATGGGCTCCAAATTACAAAATGTAATTTAGAAAGAATGTAGGCAGTGCCCTACAGTTAGGTTCCAAAAAGTGCCTCGCAGAGGCCCAGGAGGCAGCGTGTGACAAGAGCAAAAGCAGAGGCCCGGGCCTGGGAGTGCCAGGTCCCAGCTGAGCCTCTCACCAGCTGACATGCTTGGACAAATTACTAGCTTCAGGGAATGCAGTTTTCTCATCTGGAAAATAAGAACCTCAAACGGGATGATCTTTCATGTACTTCCCAGATTTGAAGCAATTCTTTGCCAACAATAGGAGGATGACTCAAGGAATTACGGTGCATTCCCATGATAGAGCATCATGCAGCTGTTACAAGCCCTATGTTTCCCAAGAATATTTGATAACATGAGAAAGTGCTTGTGACACAATTTTAAGTTGAAATTAAAAGTAGGAGGAAAAAAATTAATATGGATTATGGTTCTAATTTTGAAAAAAGAAATAGATGCCTCAGAGAAAAAAAGACTAGAAGGAAGCACAAAAAGTATTAACAGTGCTTACCAAGGGTGGTTCAGTTTTTATTATTCAGAGCACTTAAAGTTGTATTTATTATTACAAGGGTAGTAAATGCTTGATAAAAAATATTCCAACAATACACAAGTATATACAGTAAAAATGAAAGTTTCTCCCCTTTTTCCTCCCATTGCCACTCTCCAGATGTAACTTATATTAACATTGTGAAATAAATCAGATTTCACTATGTTTGAAGCTGAATTTGCTAGAAGCATCCTTTGTTTCAAGCAATCTACAAAGAGAAAGCTAGAAACATAGGCGGTTATTATTTTCTTCATTGTAAACCCTAGAAAGAGAACTTCAGTGAGATATTAGACTAAAAGTAACAATGAGGATAAGTCCAGATATAATAAATAAATCCAAGTACTAGCACTTTTAATAGAAGTCTAATAATCAGTTTTATAATGACTGTGATATTTGGAGTAATTTTATTTCTTAAAGTATTTGAAGCATTTAAGAACATCTGATAGGGGCCGGCCTGGTGGCATAGTGGTTAAGTTCGCATGCTCTGCTTCAGCAGCCCAGGGTTTGTAGGTTCAGATCCTGGGTGCAGACCTACACACCACCCATCAAGCCATGCTTTGGCAGCATCCCACATACAAAATAGAGGAGGATGGGCACAGATGTTAGCTCAGGGCCAATTTCCTCAGGAAAAAACAAAATGTCTGATATAATGGATTTGTAATTTTAGAATATGATAAATGTTTAGAAGATTAAATAATTTTCCATCAATGGAAAAATGACTGGGGAAACTTAATTTGTAAGTCAATGAGTTTTAATTTATAATTGTGTAAGTGTTGTGTGAATATGTAGAGAAATCTGCAGCATTTAAAGTTAATGGAATGTTAATCATTTGATAAATTTGGAGCAGTGATGAATGAACCATTAAACAAAGTACAGGAGTAGTAACTCTTCTCCATCCTCAAGAGCCCTCAAAGAATTGTTTGTGTACAAGCTTGAAGCCCAGGCCATACTTTATCGAGGTCCCCAAAGTATGAGTCTATGGCACAAGGGTTTGGGAAAGGGGAGGAGTGGGAAGTCAGCCTCCACCCCAACCTGAGGATCCCCTGTCTCTGCCAGAGGCCACACCTGAATAGAAGACTCAGTCCCAGCGGACCACAGATTTTCTCCTGTGACCGTTAGTGTGACGTCTTTGTGTGGTGAGGGTCGCAGCAGAAATCTTTAGGGACCTCAGAGGCATCAGCTGTGGTGCCTAATTTCTGGCTTCTGGGATAGGTCTGAGTTCTACTCCCACATGAGGCAGGAGGAAACACAAATGCAAGTTAACAACTTGGACACTTCTCGATTTATCCTGGCAGGCTAGAGCCCAGGAAGAAAGCAAAGATGAGCATTGACTGGGGGCTTGAGGTCTTTAACTGGAATACTGCAAAGAGAAATATGACCTTAATTGTACCCCAAGCAGATGAAGTGGTTACTTTTAACTCTGTTGTTTTGCCCCCAAGCATCTTTTCACTTTTTTCTTCAGGTAGCTGTCCCCCTCTGCTCTTCAGGGGATCACCTCTCCTCCATGCTCAGTACATCTGTTCCTAGCGCCCCTGCTCTACCAGCGGGAAAGTGATCAGGATCAGCCAATCAGCGCACCACTTGTAAAATCAGCCATGAGCCAGGAATTCCAAGGGCTGCCAGATGGGACACTAGAATGAACCCACCACAGAGGAAGGCAGAGCCTGTCAGCTAGACAGGGAGAAACCAGCCCCTGGACCATGACAGTCCTGGAGAATTTCCTGGACTTTTCAGTTGAGCCAATAAATTCCCTTTTGGGCTTAAATCAGTTTGATTTGGATTTTCAATCATTTGTTGCCAAAAGGGTCCTGATTGATACAAGTGTATCTGAGTGCCTGGAAGGATCTGGAAATTTCACCAGGGAGAGCAGCTGAGGAACTGGTGATGTTATCCTGAGAAGAGAAGACTCTAAGACAAGATAGTTCTCTTCAAATATCGTGTCAATGAATGTTACTGGAAGATAAATGTCCATACAGTAGGTAGATGAGTTTTCTAATAACTAAAGTTGCCCAACAAAGGGGCCGACTCCTTCAGACAGAGGTGAACTCCCCATTAGAGGAACAATCTAGTCAGGGATGGATGACGGCCGGACAAGGATGTTGGCACTGAGATTCCTTCACTGGGTGGGAAGCGTGAATCTCAAATGACTCTTCTGACTCTAACAGACACAGAAAGTAGGAGAAGACACAATCACTAGGGAAAAAGAGTGGAGGGGCCGCAAAACTCTGCAAACCCTGGCTTCATCAGTGAGAAGCTTTGGTGTGAATTCTTTGAATCAGATTTGATCTGTAGCCCGATACTCCATAGCAAGAGAGTCAACATGGAATTCAGAGGCATCACTGGAAAGCAGAGAGGGCTAACCACGTCCCTCTCACGTAACACAAGTTGTTGAAATGGGAATTCTGTAGTTGGTTGGCAAGGATGAGTTAGCAAAGCCACTTCTGTTGACTTGACCAAGATGAGAATGAAATATGGAAGAGACCAGCCAGAAGCTGGGTGGGAGTGAAGGATTCTACACACACCTGCATATATGTGTGACTGTGGAAGGGACCAGAGTCAGCTCAGGTCCCACATCCTGTTACCAATCAGTGATCCCTGCACCAATAGGCACCTAGTGTTAGGTGCCTAGAGACTGAGATGGGCGTGGAGCAGTTCAAGTTTCCTCGGTATGGCAGGATGGTTATTTTCACCACATAATCTGCATTTCTGATGCCTTCCTCTCCCCCCAGTTCCTTACACTTCAGTCACTTGGACTTTCTCTCAATTCCTCAAACACACCTAGCTCATTCCCATCTGAGAGCCTTGGCCTTGCTCTTCCATCTACCCAGAAATCTCTGCTTCGAGGTCTTTGTATGGCTGGCTTCCTGGGGTGGTTCAGGTATTAGCTCAAATGGCACTTCCTTGGTGAGTTCTTTCCTGACCACTAATCCAAATTAGCAACTTTGTCCCCATCACATGCCCCTGCCCAAAAAGAACCCATGCTCTCCATCACATTATCTATTTTATTGTCTTCCTGAAACTCATGGAAATTGTCTTGCTCATTTATTTTCTGCTTGTTTATAGCCTTTCCTCTCCATGAAAGCGTAAGCTCTGTGAGAGCAGGGACCTTGTCTGTTTTTTTTCACTGCCACATCCTCAGCTCTTAAAACAATTCCTGGCACACATGTCGTGAATGTTTGTTGAATGAATAAATGATTGAATGAATATTCTCTTTCCCACCTTGATCTTGGAGAAACTTCCTCTTATATAACATAATGTTTTCTGGAAGACAGAGCAAGTGAGTGAGTGAGACTCAGACAGAAAGAGACCCTTCTGTTGAAAGAATTCATCCCTGGTATGGCAACTTGCCCTTTAATTGGCTTAGTATCCTGAGGTGACCAAGGAGGAAGGGAACACAAGACTTTATCCTCTGTGAGCACATCTTACGTACTCTGCAACAGCGAGCTGGCCTATTTTTAAGGGAGCCATGGCTCAGCAACAACCAGCCCACAGGATGGTTGTCTCTCCTCTGGTCCTTAGTGAGGAGTGGATAGACTGAGCCTTCCCCCTCCACTTGGAGAAAGCCCAGCGAGTCTTAGTCGAACTCAACTCTTCAGTGTGGCTTTTGTTTTTCCTCTCAGTATAGACAAATAATTACTTGCTAGCATGCCCAGTGTCTGAGATCATTGATAGAGGATGGCTTTTAAAGTATGAATGCACATCACCAAAGCTGGGCTTGGGTCACCTTCCAAAGGACTTTGCCCCATGGGGACCTTCTTTCAGGACATCGGGAGGAGGAGCCCTGTAATTACTTAAATGAAAGAAGACGGGAGGAGTGCCCTTTGGAATGTCATCTCACAGGCTCTCCTGAGTAATCTTGGGGCACCCTAAACATGCTGGCCAACACAGATAGAGCTGGCTTTAGCCTCCTGGGGAAGTCTGGGTGCAGAGGGTGGGGGAAACAGTCTTCCTACAAGAAATTAAAAAAAAACATCTTGAATACTGTAATGGCATCTCTAGGACAGGGGCAGATATTCAGGAGGGAAGGATTGCCCTGTGATGGAGTGAGAGGGCGACTAGACACACCACAGGGACCATGCCCATTAGAAAGATGGCTACGGGAGGTATTTTTTTTGGCTAGAATATGAAACTGTTGGGATACATTTTATTTCTTAGGTCAGTTTTATAGCTGCTGGAAGTATAAGATATGGTTCACCCTGCATTCACTCACTCATTTATTCATCACCCAATATTACTGAGTTGCTGTTATGTTTCAGGCACCATTTTGGTTCTAAGGCATCAACTCTGAATAGGACAAACAGAGTCCCTTTGCTTACTGGGCTTACATTGTAGAGGTGAAGACAGACATTTAAGAGATATTTGCAAGTAAATAACAACAGATATGAATTTATATATAGACAAGTTGGCCAAATGAAACGAGGGCCTCGCTGCCAGTTTCTTCCTTGGTATCCTCCACCTGTTGAAAAACCCTTCAGGGAGTGGGGGTGGGGGGCAAATAATGGTCAAAGGAAGAAGGTGAGCACCAGGCCTGGGTCCCAGGCTCCCTGTACCCTTACCGAAAGCAGCCATGTTTGGGGAGGCACAGAAACCAAGGGGCCCACCCCTTTCCCCCATTTTACCCCTGCTCAAGCCATGCTCTTATGGGCAAGTGGCTGTGGGCAGGCTTCTGTTGGCTCACCCCACCCACAAGCCATTTTTTCCCCTCCTTGCCAACGCTGAAAAGCCAAACGTGGTTTTTCTAACACAGACTTTCTCACAAGTTATGTCAGTTCAGGTCCTCCAGGAAGCAGACACCAAGATGGAGTTAGGGGTGCAAGAGATTTACTGGGAGAGATGACGATGAAGGAGGAAGAAGAAGGAGGAGGAGGAGGAGGCAGAGAGAGACTTCGAACTGCAATACGGTTCTGACTCCCAGGAAAGGAGAGAGAGAAGGAAGGAGAATTATGCAGGAAGAGCCTCAGAGCAGTACAGCCCCAAGAAAATCTTGGCCAGCCCAATCGGAAGCTCTAGAACAAAGATTGCACATTAGAGGAGTCCTGCGCTGGACTTGTCAGCCCTAGTGCTCCTGCTACCCACAGGCATTGGCTATTGTGCCCGGGAAAGTGTGGTCTCAGCTCAAGCACAGCAACAGGTCTTCAGAGCGCTGCGGCTGGACGCTGTCAGCTCACTACCCTCCTATCACAGGGTCCCCCCTGAAGGGAGCTCTGAGTGGCACAATCCCATGGCTGCCACACAAGGCCAGCTTGTGGCGGTGCTCTCACCACAGCTGCATTCTCGATCGCCATGGTTGATAGCCAGGTGAAGTTTTCCGTAAGCAGAGCCTTTGGCCTCTGGGGAAGACGGTAGGGGTGAGATGGGGAGGTGGGCACAATGGGCACAGCCAGGCCCCTGGGGTTTGAGGAGACACCAGAAATTGTTAAGGCTCAGTGGTGCCTGCTACAATGGCTGAATGGACAGCTGGGGGTGGGGAACACAGGGACTGGAAGGCCAGCGAATGCTGGCCAGGGAGGCAGGAAGTGGCTGACTGCCAGGGACAGCCACAGTGGGCAAGCCAGTGATGGGGCTGCAGGATGAGCTGTACATTCCTCAGGTACAGGCAGCCCAGCCCACAAGTTTAGCGCCTGTTGCTTGCTTCCTATATTCTCCTCATAGGAAATCTAGACACCTTCTTCTATAAACACTTATCTACATCCAATGGAGTCATCCTTCTGATCCTCAATAGGTTATTAACTGATATTAGAGAAAAAAACCTGAAAACTGTTTTGATAAAAATTCCAAGAGTTAAGCTGAATCTATGTAAAACTAATTTTAAGTCAGTATTTCTCAAAATAGATGAGAACCATCCTCTTAGCAGTACATTTAGCCTAAGTTGATAGTTCTCTGGAAAACTCATCCTGAGTCTCACATCCAATGTTAACAGGCCCTTGGACACAGCAAAGATTATAAGATGTCATGAACTGAGGAGTATGCTGAACTAAAACCTCTGTATCTAAGGTCCAAAGATGAAATAAAACAGCGCTGACCCAACAAGGTGACCCCATGCTTTCGAGCACCCCACATATTACATACACAAAACCTGAACATCCACCCTGTTGATGAGCACCATTTAGAGTCCAGGAAAACCCGTCTCCAAACCTTTGGCTCTGAAGCCCCAAACAAAGGTGGACTGTGTGGCCACTGAGAAGGTGTGGCATTGGAGAAAAGACAAATTCACTTACCCAATCCTTCCTCTCAGAGACCACGGATGCAACAGATTCTTGCATAACAGAATGAAATTCCCAGTAGTGTCGAGAATCCACTGTCTTGCTTCTCTTCGTGTTCCAATGTGTGATTCCAGATGCTCTCATTAATCAGTGCTGCATTCACAGCAGTTGTATATGTATATATGGTGGCTAAGGAACATTTTGCAATGTTAAATACTTCCCGTTGCTATTAAATTTCGTTGTTAGCTGGATTTATCATTTTTAAGTATGTAGGCCTCCATGTGCACTCTTGGCCTTGTCCCCACAAATGGGAGGAGCAGGCCTGGACAGTGGTACCCTGGTTGCCAAGCAGAAGTCAACTAAAGGAGCCATGGAAATTGGGCCAAATTTCAGGAAAACATTCCCGTGATGAATCATTAGCAGAGAGGATCATCACAGCAGCAGTTCCATCAGCTTACCTGAAGGCACTGGTTCTCCACGTTTTGCTCTCGTCATCAGCTCTTCGCCCCGTCCTGTGCGGTGTATCTGTGTGCGGTGTAAGTGCTGTGAGGAGCAGCCCACACGCCCTGGCTCTCGGCAGCCCCTGGTTGTAAAGGAAGGACCACTTCTTGTTCTACAATGCAGGGAATCTGGGCTCTCTGAAGGTCTGCTCCCCAGATGTTCCTAAGGGGTTCCCAGGAGCCATGCCTTGTGGGCTTTAGAGCCAGGCCTCAGACATGCTTCCAGACAGCCTCCTCACTCATCCTAAGCCCCAGCACTGCTGCCCCTTCTGCCCAATGTCCTTGTGAAGGCATCTCTCTCCGGTGGCTGGGCTGGGCCCCGCCGAAGCACTGTTGCAGGGCCCAGCCTGGAGACCTGGCTCTCCCGTTGGCTCCTTACGCCACGAACAGAAACCCCTCCTCTACTGCTGCTCCACACATCTCCTCAGGAAGCCCCCAGGCTCAGTCCCTCTGCAGAGCCCCTGATGATGGTGGCTTCTCCCAGTTCCCAGACATCCTCCAAGTACAGGGTCCTCTTGCAGCATCCTCCATCTGGCTGTCCACCCTCACCCCACTCAATCCCCATGAGTCTCCATGGCACATGCTCAGCCCAGAGAGAGCAGGTCTTTCCCTTCTGGCACCACCAGTGGGAGTGCTGAGCGGTCCCTTTCAAATTAGACACTTAGTCTTCCCCCAAAATGACCCTTTCAAAATAGTCATTTTTCTTAGTTTTAAAGGAAAAGAAAGAAAAGGCCATGCTAAGGTCCAATTTCACTGCATACTTTGTTACACATCCAACAATCCACTTGACATTTTCTCAGCTGCCAAAGATCTCCATTTCCAACCTGTCCTCAGAGTTGGGCACGCTCAAGAGAAGAGGTCGGAGCCAACACCCACCAGATGTCACACAACTCTGTGGAGAAGTTCTGGAGCCTAGTTCTGAAGCACGAAGGAACACAAGGCTGCCTGCACATATCCAAACCGTCAGAGATGGAGGACGAGGGAAACCATGCAGCTTGGTGCTCTAATCTTACAGGTGGGAAAATTGAGGTGCATAGAGGAGAAGCAGCTGACCCAGGTCACTCTGGAGTCCGTGGCAGGGCAGGAGCTCTGACCCACGGCACCTTTCGTCACAGAAAGTCTGTGGACTGTGTTCCCAGGAGAAGAGCCCACACTTCCTCAGTAAATAGGAAGGGACTTCCAGGGCCTTTTCATCACCCTGAAGGAGGATTATGGCCAGGAAGTGTGGACAGAAGACCTTGGACAGGCTCCAACCGAGCTGGCTAGCTCCAGAATTATTTGGGCCTGGAGCAGAGGAAGGAAGTGTGAGAGCAGGAGGCCAGGAAGGGGCAGTGGGGACTCCCCCTCTCCAGCCTCTGCTCTCTGCCCCCGCCTCCCTCTCCATTCCTAGAACCACACTCTCCTCCCTCCCAGTGCAAACATCCTGCCTGGCCTTCCACACTGTCTCATCACCTGGGCCTCCTTCTGAGCAGAAAAGGGCAAGGTGAGAAGATGCTCAGGAAAGTAAAGGAAGTGGGTAATAAGTAGGTGAGATGCACATCTGATACAGTGATACAGTGAGAGCACTTAATACAGCTTCCCGTGGAGAAAGATCTACAGCCCCCATGCTGACTATGGAGCACCTTGGAGCAGTGGTTCTCAACCTTAGCAACACACTGGAATTACCTAAGGAGCCCTAAAAATATACAGATGCCTGGGCCCATGCCAGAGACTGACATTTTTTCAGTACAGCCTGAGCATCAGGATTCACAGAAGCTCCTTTGATGATTCTAATATGTAGCCAAGGTTGAGATCCAGTTCTTAGAAGAAAATGCCCTGCTCCATCTCATACTGGGTTCTCTGCTTCAAGAAGAAGCAAATGTTTAGATAGAAAATACTCAAATCCTCTTCCCATCCAAAGTCTCAGGCCACACACCAGAAATTACAATTGTTCTAGCCTGAACTGTCATATTTTCTGCTGAGATCCCTTTCCTGGCATCCTGGGCCTCTGCTACCACTGTCAAATCTCCACACTTCAGATTCTTCATAGTCCTTTCCAGCTCCCAATGTCCCTTAGTATGTGGCTCTATGAAAATTTATTAGAGTGACCACTGCTGTGTATGTGATCTTTTAAAAAAACCCATCTTTCCTTTCTAGTCATGATAGAGTAACTGGGACCACTATAAAAAAAGAGAAAATTGGACAAAATATATGAAACAACTGTTTCCAAATACTGGACAACAAGTGGTGCGGGACTATGATCAAGGAGAGTCAGAAACAAAGTGAGCCCTACAATTGCCCTGGCTTTCTTCCAGGAGCCACTTTTACAGATAGTGGTGCAGAAGAAGGAACACAAGCATAGCACTGCGGGCTTGCCAAGTTAAGCAGACAGAGATCAGAGTTCAGAGAGGCTGAAGCAACTGGAATTTTGGGGGCAGAGTACTAGAGGAGAAAGAACTATGCAGAGGAGTTCCAGAAATCTATATAGGGGTCTTCTTGAATCTTGTGAAAAACAAGCTGTGAATGTTTAGAGTGCAACTCCAAGAGGCAATGCAAAGAAGTTCTGAGAATCTGTATGCTGAACAGTCCCCAGATCTTACACAGACCTGTGAGATAGTAGAGATCCAGCCAGAGAGGAGAGAGCTCATTGGACACCTAGGGCATTCAGTAGAGACCCTGGAAGTGCTACATCTTAGTAGCAGGGCTAAAATAGACCTAAAGTAGAGGCTATTTTAGACCCCCCCCCCAACAAAACTTAAAAGCAAACCTTCAAAAAATTGAGCTGACCCTAAGTTTCTTAAGTGCATGCCAAAACAAATTTCAATATTCTTTAAAGAGAAAAACACAAAGCATCCCCTCAAAAAGGTAACTCTGACAATGCTTAGCACCCAATAAAAAATTACTAGACATACAAAGATGCAGGAAAATGTGACCCATAACTAAGGGGAAAAATCAGTCAGAAATGACAGATTTTGGAATAAGCAAACACATACGTGAAAACAGCTATTATAAATATGCTAATACAAACAGATATAGTGAGAAAAGAAATGGAAGATATAAAAGAGAACAAATAAGAAACTAGGGATAAAAAGTACAATGTCTGACATGAAAAATTTATTGGATGGAATTACCCACAGATTAAATACTGCAGAAGAAAAGGCAAGTGAATTTGAAGACATAATCATAGAAACTCAAAACTGACATGTGGAGAGAAAAAAAATTAACAGAGCCTATGAGCTATGGAAACATGTCAAGTGGTTGAACATATGTGTACGGGGATGGGGAGCAGAAAAATGCTTGGAGAAATAATGTCTGAAATTTTTCCAAATTTGGTAAAATTTTTAAAACCACAGATGTAATTAGCTCAACTAATCCCAAAAATTGTATATACAAATAAAACTACATGAAGGCATATTGCTGGAAACCAAGAATAAGGAGAAAATCTTAAAGGCAGACAGAGAATAAAAGACACACAACATAAAGAAAACAAAATGACAATTACCATAGACTTATCACCGGAAAAAAATACAAGCCAGAAGACAATGGAATGGTATCTTTAAAATGCAGAAAGGAAAAAGAAATCAATCTAGAATTCTATAAGAAGGGAAAATATCCTTCAAAACTGAAAGTGAAGTAAAGACATTTTGAGACAAACAAAAGCTGAGAGAATTCATTGTCAGCAGACTTATTTTACAAAATAATATTAAGGTTTTTTATAAATATAAATAGAGCTTTTTCAGACTGAATAAAAATGATTCTAATGGAATCTTGGACCTACACAAAGGAATGAAAAGTGCCAGAAATAGTAAGTAAATAAGTGGGTAAATATGAAAGATTTTTTTCCTCACTTTAAAATTTATTTAGAAGATAACTGACTACTCAAAGAAAAATAATAACCATATATTGTGTGGTTTATAACAGTAACAAAATATATAATAACAATTATATACTGCACAGGATGGGGGGCTTAAAGTATATTGTTGTAAAGTTCTATATTATATCTGATGTGGTATAATATTATTTAAATGTAGACTGCGATAAGTTTAGAATATACATTGTAAATCCTATTATATCCATTAAAGAATAAAACAAAAACATATAGCTAAAAACTAAAAGTGGAGGTGAAATAAAATATCAACTGGATTGAAAACAACCCAAACAGACCCAATGATATACTCTCCATAAGAACCCCCCTTTTAACATAAAGGCACAGAAAAGTTAAAGGTAAAAAGATTTTTTATAGAAAAAGACATACTATGTGAACACCAATTATAAGAAAGCTAACATAGCTATACTAATATTAGATGAAGTATACTTTAGTTCAGAAAATATTACCAAAGATAAAGATGGACATCTCATAATGATAAAGGCATCAATTCACCAAGAGGACATAACAATCCTAATGTTCATGCACCTAACAACAAAACTTCAAAACGCATGAAACAAAAAATAACAGAACTGAGAAGAGAAACAGACTTATCCACAATTATAGTTGGATATTTATAAATTATAGTTTCAACATTCTTCTCTTATTAATTTATGAAACAAGTAGACAGAAAACCAGTGAGTGTATAGGAGGACACTTACCAACCAACTTGATCCCACTGATGTTTGTAGAATGCTCCACCAAAAATAGCAGAACACACATTCTTTTCAAGTGCACATGGGACATTCACTGGAACAGACTATATTCTGGGCCACAAAACAAGTCTCAATAAATATAAAAATATTGAATTATATGTTCTCTGTCCATTCAGAATTAAATTAGAAATCAATAACAAAAAGATATCTAGAAAAAAATCCTCAAATATTTGGAAACTAAAGAACAAACTTCTTAATAATTTATGGGTCAAAGAAGAAATCACAAAGAAAACATTTTGAAGTGGATGAAAATAAATACACAACATATCAAAATTTGTGCAGTGCAGCTAGAGCAGTACTTAAAGAAAAATTAATAGCTTTAAACGTTTATATTTGAAAAGAAGAAAGATCTAAAATCAATTATCTAAGCTTCCACTTTAAGAAGCTAAAAAATGAAGATCAAATTAAACCCAAAGTAGAAAGATGGAAATAATAAAGAGCAAAACAAAAATGGACAAATATATCAAGTTTTTAAAACACCTCTAAGGTTTTAAAGAGATCAGTAAAATTGATAAACTGTTAGCTATGTTGATCAAGAAGAAAAGAGAGAAGACAAAAATTGCTAATATCAGAAATGAAAGAGGCACATCATTACAGATCCTATAGATATTAAAAGGATAAAAGGGAATATTGTGAACAACTCTATACCAATAAATGTGACAACTTAAACGGACAAATTGTTTGAAAAATACAGCTTACCAAAACTGGAAAAGAAGAAATAAAAATAGCCATATGCTTATTAAAGAAATTGAATTTGTGAATAAACTTCTTCCCATGAACAAAACTTCAGTCCTAGATGGCATCACAGATTAATTCTTTTGAACGTTTCAGAAAGAAATAATACCAATAGTACATAAATTCTTTCATAAAACAAAAGAGAGAACATTTCCAAACTTGTTTTATGAGGACAGCATAACCTTGTTACCAAAACCACGCAAAGATATTACAAGAAAAGAAAACTACAGACCAATATCCCTCATGAATACAAACACAAAAATCTCTAGCAAAATATTAGCAAAGAGAGTTCAGCAGTATTTAAAAGGAATATGAACAAGTAGCGTTTATCCCAGGAATGCAAAGTTGACAACATTTGAAAATCAATCAACATAATTTACCGTATTAACAGAATAAAAGATAAAAACTACATGATCATCTCAAAGATGATCTCAAAGAATGAAAAACAAACAAACAAAAAAGCAAATAAAAAATTTGATGAGATTCTACATCTATTCATGGTAAAAATACTCAACCAAGGAACAGAGGGGAATTTCCTTAGCTTATAAACTGCATCTATGAAAAACCTACAGCTAACTTCACAGGTTACGGTAAAAGAGGGAATGCTTTCTACCTGAGATCAGGGATAAGGCAGGAATGTCTGCCCTCACCATTTCTGTCCAATGTTTTACAGGGGGTCCTCGCCAGTATAAGAGGCAAGCAAAAGAAATAAAAGGCATACAGGTTGGAAAGTAAGAAGTAAAACTATATTGTTTAATGGGAGTAGAGTTTCAGTTGGGGAAGATGAAAAAGTTCTGGAGATAGATGGCGGTAATGGTTGCACAACAACATGAATGGACTTAATGCCACAGAACTATACACTTAAAATGGTAAATTTTATGTTATGTATATTTTATCACAATACAAAATTAATAAAATTTTAAAAAGAAGTAAAACTCTTATTATTCTCATATGACATGATTATGTATATAGAAAATCCTAATGAGTCTACAAAAATGCTACCCGAAGTAATAAGTTTTAGATCACAGAATACAAAGTCAATATACAAAAATCAAATGTATTTCTATATAGTAGCAATGAACAATTAGAAAAGAAATTTCATAATACCATTTACAATACCATTGAAAAAGCACTATACATTTAGGGATAAATTTAACAAAGAAATGTGCAAGACTTGTGCACTGAAAACTACAAAACATTACTGACAGAAATGAAACAAGATCTAAATAAATGGAGAGAGAGTACGTGAATTGGAAGACTCAATATTGTTAGGAAATCAATTCTCCACAAATTGATCTATAGATTCAATGCAATCTTGACAAGCTGATTCTAAAATTTATTTGGGACTGCAAAAGATCTAGAATAGTTAAGACAATTTTTATAAATAACAGATTTGGAGTACTTACCTTACCTGATTTCAAGACTTACTCAATACTATAATTATCAAGACAATTTAGTACTAGCACAAGGATACACATGTAAATCAATGGGACAAAACAGAGAGTCCAGAAATGGACCCACGCATATGTGTTCATCGTTTTTTGACAAAAGTGCAAAGGTAATTCAGTGACAGAAGGAAGTTTTTTGGAAAAATGGTGCTGGAACAACTGGATATAGTACATTATATAAAAAAAAGAAAGAAAGAAAAAAAGAATTTTTACTCATATCTCATACCACACACAAAAGTTGACTCAAAATGGATCATAAACCTAAAGATGAATAAACTATAAAAGAACAAAGTTGGGGCTGCCCGGTGGCGCAGCGGTTTCGTCCGCGCTTGGCAGCCCGGGGTTCGCGGGTTCGGATCCCCGGCGCCCGCCGACGCACTGCCTGTCAGCCATGCCGTGGCGGCGTCCCATATAAAGTGGAGGAAGATGGGCACGGATGTTAGCCCAGGGCCAGTCTTCCTCAGCAAAAAAAGAGGAGGATTAGCAACGGATGTTAGCTCAGGGCGGTCTTCCTCACAAAAAAAAAAAAAAAAAAAAAAACAAAGTTAATATGTTAACTATGTGCATGTGCATTTATTTAAAAAGCAAGATTGCTAAATAAATGTGTGGTTGCAGGGGAAAAAAAGGAAAGAAACTATAAAACTTCTAAAGAAACATTTAAGAGCAAATTTTTGTAATCTTGGGGTAGGCAAAATTTCTTAAACAAGATACCAAAAACACAAACCATAAAAGATAAGATTGTTAAATTGGACCTCATCAAATTTAAAAATACTTCTACTTTTTAAATATACTACTAAGAAAATGATGTCAATCCACAGAACAGGAGAAACACACACACACTGACAAAGGCTGTATATCCGGAATATATAAAAAACTCAATAATAAGAAAATAAAAAACATATATATGCAGGCAAAGATTTGGACAGACACCACAAAAGAAGATATACAAATGTCAAAAGCACATGAAATGATGTTCAACATCGTTAATTACCAAGTAAATGCAAAGTAAAACCATGATAAGATATACAACCTACCCATTAGAATGGCCCAAATTAAAAAGACTTACAATACAAAAATGTGGAGCAACTGGAACTCTCATACATGGCTTGTGGCAATGTCAAATGACACAAAGACTTTGGAAACAATTTAGCAGTTTCTGAAAAGTTAGCCACACACTCATCCTACAGCTCAGCAATCCCATCCCCAGGTATTTGCCCAAGAGAAATGAAAACCTGTGTCCACACAAAGATTTATGCACAAAAGGTTATAACAGCTTTGTTCACGATAGACAAACACTGTAAACAACCTAAATGTCCATCAGCAAATGAATGCATAGACTCATTGTGGTATATCCAATCAAGAGAATACCACTCACCAATAAAAAAGGAACAAACTATCGCTAACCACAAAAAAGAGGACGAATCTCAAAAGCATTGTTCTGAGTAGAAGAAATCAGACACAAAGGAGTGCACACCTTATGAGGCCATTTATACGAAACTCTGAAAAGGACAAGTGTAATCTATAGCGGCAAAAGCAGATCAATGCTTGCCTGAGGTCGGGATGTTCGGAGGGGATCAGTTGCAAAGGGGAACTAGCAGTACCAGCTATGTAATTTGCAGAGCCCAATGCAAAATGAAAATGTGAAGCCCCGTGTTCAAAAGTTATTAAGAGTTTTAAGACAGTGGCAGCAGAGCATTAAGCCAAGGGTGGAGTCCTTCTGAGCACGAGCCCCTGTATGAGTTCACGGGCTGCACACCCGTGAAACCCACTCTGGGTACAAGAGGACTTCTTTTATGGTGACGAAAATGTTCTATGTCTTGATTTGGGGGGTGATTACACATTTGTGTACATTTGCAAAATGCATCAAACTAGGGTTAAAATGGCAGAAATTCCCAAGGCCATCAGGGGAAACAAAACTGCAGACAAACCAGCCAGCAATCTCCAGTGATTTGCTTTCTCCATTAATTTACTAGAAACAGTCCTTTAGCCTTCAGATTTCAACCAGGCTTTCTCCAGAAACTTCCCAGAACATCCTCATCTTCAATCATTGTTTATTTATCAAATATCTACTTATGAGCATTATACAAGGAGCTGGAGATACAAAGATTTTAAAAACTACAATTTCTGCTCTCAAAGAATAAATAGTCTAGCACTGCCGTGTCCAATATAGCAGACTTTAGCTACATGTGGCTGTTTAAATCACATCAAGGGGCTGGCCCGGTGGCACAGTGGTTGGGTTCTCATGCTGTGCTTCAGCGGCCTGGGGTTCACAGGTTCAGATCCCAGGTACAGACCTACACACCACCTATCAAGCCATGCTGTGGCAGCGTCCCACATAGAAAGTAGAGGAAGATGGGCATGGATGTTAGCCCAGGGCCAATCTTCCTCAGCAAAAAAGAGAAGGATTGGCAGCAGACGGTTAGCTCAGGGCTAGTATTCCTCACCAAAAAAAAAAAGAAAAAGAAAATTAGATGAAATTAAAAATTCAGTCCCTTATTCACACTAGCCACATTGCAAGTGCTCGAGAGCCACCTGTGGCTAGTGGCTATCATATCGGGCAGCAGAGAGCATTTCCATCCTTGTGGGAAGATCTGTTGGAGAGCACTGGGCGTGGACACAGGCAGTGGGAGAGAGACATGAATGAAATTGTTTCACATGTCTCCTGGTTTTAAATACTTGCCGACACCACAGTCTTTTGTATTCCCATGTTCTATAAACCAGAAGCAGCCCTTAGTCAGGCAAGGTGGACCCAGTGGTGTTTGGGGGTCCTGCTTGCGTGGAGAAGAACTTGGAAAAGACTTTTTGTCGAATGTGAGCTCAGCTTGCCTGTCTGAGCTGAAATACTCCTGGGAAACTCTTGCTTAGTATTTCTCTAGAACGTTGCAGGTATTTGTTGCTCAAAGTACCCCAGGTGAGAGCATCAGCCTAGGGGTCCTTAACCTCTCCTCCCCAACAGCCTGACAAACATGACGCTTGCCCACCTGCTTCAGTTACACGTGGTCTCAGATTTTGAGGAGGGGCAGATCAGTGGCTCCAAAAGACAAAGTAATTTGCCGTCCCCCCCCATTCCAGGATTTGGAAACCCTCTCTCCCCTGTCTTTCCTGATGGGAATAACTTGTTTATTTTAATCCCCCACGTGATACATGAATCCCTTCTGCCATGTGTTTGTCAAGGAGTTGCCAGCCTCTGCTTAAACACCTCCGGTGCTGAGAAGCTCATCACTCCCCACCACAGCCCATTCCATCATCGGGAAGCATTCTTCCTCTGATGGAGTCAGACAGAAGGTGACTATGGAGACTCTGGCCATTGGTCCCGGTTCCCTGATTCCTTCGCCTTTTGGAACTCTTCGTATCTGTGAAGAGGACTCCAGGTTTCACACCCAGAGCCTTATCCTCTCCTGCCTAAGAAGTCCTGCCCCGTCAGCATCTCTTTGTGCGCCCTGGGTAGGAGACCCTAGCACGGCCTGCTCCTGCAGCCTTTGTAGGAGAGAGTGCTTATAAATGAATGCTCACAGTGGTTCCCACAGGATCACTGGTCTGCAGCCTCATTTAAGGTCTTCCATTGGTGACATCAACAAAAGAGTCATTAAAAATTTGCCTCTGTATCTGTGGCAAAACCATCGTTAAAGAAGCAAGTTACTCACGGTTCTCTGCATAAACCCCACACAAGATATTTCTTTTTGAATTAAGCTCTGTTTTTAAAATGTTGTCCAACGAATTGGTGTGTTTCCTCCTTTCTTATAACTCTGTGGGGATGTGTTTATTCATTTATAATTTAGCCTTTCTCATCAGGCTGCTCTGAAGCTCAGAGCCAACAGCAACTTTGCCCCTCCTTGGCAGCCACCTCCTTCTCATACCTGGTGCTGTGTCTTGGGAGACACCGCACTTTTGTGGCCATGGCTGTGCTGCTGCCGTGGCTGTGTTTGGGAAGCCCAGAAACGCCTCAGTGAGAAGAATGGGGAAGACAA
Organism: Tapirus indicus; assembly: GCA_031878705.1. NCBI lineage: Eukaryota > Metazoa > Chordata > Mammalia > Perissodactyla > Tapiridae > Tapirus > Tapirus indicus. The sequence continues at coordinate 17,489,596 of CM062920.1, forward strand.
ATCTATTTATGGTGATCCCCCTGGCTCCCTCCCTCACACCTCAGCCTTCCTCCTCACCACTCCCCCCGCCAGGAGGGGACACTGCGGGGTTGCAGGACTGGGGACTCATCTGATGGAGATAAGAAAGGCAAGTCAAAGGACAGCAAAATCACACCCCAGATTTCTGAACTGCGTTTTAAAAGGCGTAGGAATGGCTTTGCAGATAGACCTGACTAAATGAGTCTTTTAAAACAGCTGCCATAAAAATGTTTTAATTATTAGCACAATTTCAAAGTGAATTATCATTCCATCCAGGAGGATGGCTTTCCTAAGGGCTTCTCTCCCTCTTTGTTGATTTCACACCCTCAGGTCAGCCTGGGTGTGTATTCCTGCTCCCCCCTCCCCAAGTGTACCCCCTGTTCCACACTCCCCAAATGTACCCCCTGCTCCCTCCTCCCCAAGTGTACCCATGCAAAGACCTCAGCCTGCCTTGGAGCCTCTCCCACCGTCTTACACCTGAGCGTCCCATGGTGAGACCCATCACGAGGCAGCCATTCTCAACCGTCCCTGGAGGTGGTGGAACCAGTCCAAAAACCCCGGGGGCCAGATGTATTTCAGAATCCAGAACTCTTTGGATTTTAGAAAGTTAATATAGTGCATATCACCTTACATTGTAAAACCCCAGAGGAGTCCGGGGTAGTACTGAAGAGTCAAATGCATCAATATTTCTGCACCAAACGCTCATACTACATGGGATAAATACAACAAAGAGCTTCAGGGCAATTCAGGTCAGATTGTGCTGCCAAATGAGTTTTTAAAAAGCGTACAGTTTTACCTTTTGGAATTGCAGGTAAGGGATGGTAGGTATGCCTGGCCTCTCCTTTCTCTTTTTTTAATTGCTTGAGTTATTTCCCAAACTAATCTGCCATAAAGAGATTCCTACTGCATTTGTGGGCAAAGTTTGAAGGGCAGTTAATAAATGGTGATGAAAGCCTTGTGCTCAGCCCAAATTTAAATAGAAAAAAAATCTTTGTTTCACCTGGGCAGACCCCTTTCACAATGACCCAACACCTACCCTTCTGTCATCCCCTGCGTTCCCTAATTTGTCTTCAGAGAACCAAACCATCTGCCACCTTCGGCCCCAGCCACCTTGCACCTGCACCATCCAGATGGCCACCTTCTCCTCACAGGCGCCTGATCCCCTCCTTTAATCTCCACTGACATCCAGAGTCAGTGTGTGTTAATCACAGGGTTGTGGGGTGGCTTCATCCTCAAAAGAAAGATAATAGGGACTAATTGTCTGAGGGCCACTCACAGACTCCTCCTACATATAATCAGTGTGGGATCATAGGAAATCTGGTGAATTGCAGAGAAAGTTCCTAGAGGACCTCCCTCAAGATGTAACCCGTACTGCTTTCAAGTTGACCACACACAGCTTTTCCTCTGTCCCACACTCACTTTCCGCAGAGTCTTCTCTTACCGAGTCCATATAATTCCCACGCTGCCTCCCTCCAGCTTCCCTTAGCAGGCGGGGATATTGGTTTAGAGCGAGTCGGACACGCGTGCTCATATTTCTGCCCAGTTTATAATCCAGAGGTTGGCCACCTGGGTGGTCCTGTGCCCTCCAGCCATTGTAATGGCTCTGACCCCATCTTATGAGGATATCTTTGAGTGACCTCAGCCTCTTCCCTTTCTCCTGGTCAGCTCGCTCTGATTCCCTGCTCCCACTGAATTCCACATCTCCTGTCTCTTGCCTCTAAGTGGGGCTGGCTGTGCACTAACTCAGAGTGGAACACAGCCCCTCTCTTTGATCATCTCCAAGCACCTGCCACAGCAGGCGCTGCTAGCAATGCGCCTTCCACTGAAGAGTCAGCAGGGGGGTGGGGGCTACATGGCAGGCCCAGCCATTAGACAGCTTAAAAGAGACTACTGACCTCTTAAAGAGAGGCTTTGACCTCTCGGGCCTGGCCACCTGCCTCTCCTCACACCCTCCCTCTCTCTTTGGCCTACCTCCACTCTCCATCTCAAAATCCTGCTTATTTGAATTTGCAGAGCAATTTCATTTTCTTTGCTGCAGTCTGGCTGAAACAGACCAGGCCTAATAGGAAGGCCAAACCACGTGAGCCCCACCACCAGCAGGGCCTCTCTTGGACGGGCACCTGCACGTGGTATCTGTGCTCAGACTTGGGGCATGTGTGTGCCTGGGACCCACTCTGCTGGGTCTGAGGGTATTTGTGTTCCCGGGTCTGTCTGTGTCCTGTGAGAGATTCTAGCTGTACTAAATCACAGCTAACAAAAGCTGAGTGCCCGCTCTGGGCCAGGCAGGGTTCCGTGTACCTTATGTGCGATCCTGACATTACCCTTTTGTTACCATCCCTGTTCACAGACAGGAGACCTGAGGTGTGGAAAGTTAACTAACGTTATTATGCACTCAGGTGTCTGGAGGTCTCTGGGTTTGGGGTCCCCTTACATGTCTCTCTCTCTCTGTGTGTTACATAATTATGAGTTCTCATGTGTGTCCGTGTGTGTGTGTGTGTGTGCGTGTGTGTTTATAGCCCTGTATCCTGATCCTGGCCCCTTGCACACCTCGGGGTTGGTCTCTCCTGCCCTGGTCCTGGGAGGGCTTAGTGCCTGAAGTGACAGGTCTTGGTGTTTGGCGCAGGGGCAGGGATAGGGGAAAGGGATGCCTGGTGTGACATGATTTAACCCGGACAGCTCATGCTGTGTCCAGTGGACCCATGTGCTGTGTCTTCTGTGAGCTTTTTAATGGGAACTAGGCAGAGAAGTCCTGTGGGTGGCCAGGGGTCTAAGCTCCTTTCTCCAGTGACGGTTCCCAGACACTGCTGGTCAGCTTAGAGCAGATCAAGGGACATGGGCTCCAGCTGCTGTGCAGAGAGATTTGAGGCAGGACCTCCTAGCAGTGATTGACAAAGGACCACTGTAGGGCATTGATGGCAGATGGGCCTTTTCCCTTTTCAGAAAAGCCACCTCTCTCCAAAGGTTTGAACATTTTCTTGCCTCTCCCAAATACTGAAAGACAACTCTTGCCCTCCACTGTGCTAAACCTCTTACAAACGCCATCTCTAATCCTTCGAACAACTGGATGAAGGTAGCTTGTTACAACTGTCCCCTAGTTACACATGAGGACATGAGGCTCAGAGAGGTTAAGTGACTTGCCCAAGGCCACACAGCTAGTGGCAGATCCAGAATGCAAGTTCAAGTCTTCCCGGCTCCAAGGCCCGGGCTCCTTCCACTATATCAAAGTATCTGTGAACTGCTTGATTCTTCCTTGGGATTTTTCCAATTCCTAGAATAAGGTGCCACCTCGCGATGAAGAGGCTGCTCTGTTTCTGTGACCCCAGGGTCTGCTGGCTCGGAGGGAGCACTCAGCAGCCTCCATCTGGGCCTGGACTGTCCATTAAAAGAGCACAAAGCCCCCCTTCAGAGACTGCTCTTGTTCATCCTTAGAAACTCAACACGCTGACCCCAGGTTTATTCAACCCATCTTATAGTGAGGGGAACTGAAGCACCTGCCCCTGTCCCCACGATGGATCTGGGCAGGATGACAGCAGAAGCCAGCCTCCTGGAGCCGGACGTCTGGTCCTGAGCCCCTCCCGGACTCCTTGGCACTCACCCTGACGTGCTGTGACTGTGGCGGGGGGTCAGAACGCTCCAGGAGCAGAGTGTCACGAGACCCCCAGCGCCCCCGGAGACCCAGTCCTCCACCTTCCTCTGCCCAAGACTTGGCCTTAGGATAAAGCCCGGGGTCCACGGTGCAACCTCCCAGGCCCTGCCTGGCCTGACTCCTGCCCCTCCCCCTACTCCCCTCTCTCAGGCCACACTGACCACACCGTTTCTCAAAGTCGTTGAGCTCTCTGCTTCTTCTGTCCCTGCCGCTTGGAATCCTCCTCCCCGGTGAACTTCCCATCCTTTCTCTCTCATCTTAAGTGTACTGTCCTCACAGAAGTCCTCCCTGGCCCTCCAGGTCCTGCCAAGACCTCTGTTAGATGCATTCAGAGCCCCTTGGACTAGGTTCAAATTGCCGGTAATTATCTGTGATTGTTTAGCATCCTCCTGCCCTTGACTACAGGATGTGTGAGAACAGGGACCACCCGTGTCTCGTTCATCACTGTGTCTCCAGGCCACACTGCCTGGCACGTAGCAGTTGTTTAATAAATATTTGAAAGCTGAATATAGACATGATGGAAGGAAAGAAGGAAGGAGGGATTGGAGGGAGGGAGGGAGAAGAGAGGGAGAAAAGAAGAGAAGAGGCAGGGGCATTGGGAGGAAGGAAAGAGGAAATGAGGAAGAGAGGGAGGGGAGAGAGAAATCAGCCTCTGAAAGCCCGCAGGCAGGCTCCACCCTCCGGAGCTCTGATGCACACCGGCTTGTTTTGCTGCTGAAACGTCGATTGCAAAGCTGTCATTCCTTTGAGGTCACTCCGGGGAGAAAACATATCAGAACAAGGCAGTGAGAGGAAGCCGTTCCCAGGAATGCAGAGACCTCTATTCTGCGGGTCCCTGACTCACCTTTCAGACGCGTCAGTGACGCTGTCCTCCCTGAACATGCTCATCACTCGGGGGGTGACTATCCTGAACTCTGTCGTCCTGAGATGATTCAGTCTACACTCCAGCCAGACCTCCCGCCGTCTCCTGCCAGCCTGGCTGTGCCACCTCGGCTCACGGATCCTGACACGGCACATGCGGGGACTGAGGTCACCCTCTCCCCCAACTGACCTTCGCCACCACTGTCTTGGTCACCAGGCTTAGTGTGTTGTCCTGTCTCTCCTTCACCAAGGAGGGTTAATTTGTCACTTCTTTCTAGAAGGAGGCAACTGTAGACTGGAGAGGGACCAGACAGAGAGGGAAGGGAACCAAAGACTAACTCTACCTGCTCTGACGGTCCTGCCACTTGCCATTTCTAGAAGCCAGGTGAGATGTCCCTGCTGTGACCCTGACAGGGGCCCCACCAAACAAGCACACCTGCCCCTCCACAGCGTAGTCTGAGCTTCACCGTGAGTCTCACTTGCCCCAGGGAATCTTGGAAAAACCGGGAGAGGGTGTGAGGAGGCCAAGATGAGGCGCCCTGTCTGGGGCGGCAGACAGTGAAGCGCCCGTTGCTCATGGCTGTGGCTGGCCTGGCGGTGGCTGTGCATCCAGACGGTCTACCCGCTTAACCACCAGCCTGTGAAGAGGTCAGGCCCCGCTGCAGCTGGGGCAGCTCTGCGGAGGCGGGTCGTGACCACAGGCCACAGGCCAGAGAGGGTGCTCAAACCCTCACACCCCAGGATGGTGTTCTCGTTCCCCAGGCCTCTCCAGCTGGGAAAGGCCTTTAGAAACTCACAACCAGCTTTTCCCAGAAAGCTGCCTGCAGGCACCAGGTAGGAAAGGGCTCTGTGTTCCTGCCAGGGTGGGCGGCCCGGGCTGGCTGCATGCAGCTGACCTTTCTCCCGCAGTCCTTCCCAGGAAGCTCCTAGAGGCGTCAGTGGCTCTCAAGCTTCCTGTCCAGAGTACCATGGTCCCCAGAGCATCTCACGGGACTGTTGTACGTGGATAACATTTGGGGGAATGCTGATCTATGCCTGCGCCCTCATTTTACAAATGGGGAAACTGAGGCCTGGGTCATACTGGTGGTGAAAGTCAGAGCTGGACCTGAAAGTGGAGTTTCTGATTCCAAGGTCTCCCTTTGAACTCCCTGAGAGTTCTGGGGCGTCTGTCTCCTCCCCACTAGTGGCCTCCAGTGCAAGCATCCAGCCTTGCTCAGCGATGAATTGTAGGTGCCTCCCTGGAGAGGGGCTTGGGATGGGGGTTCAGAGGGAAGAAAAGGGCGAAAGGGAGGCTTTGTCATAGAAGGAAGGTTGGTTGAGACTATTCTCTCCCAGAAAAGGTAAGCTGTCCCTCTGAAACCTTAAGCGGAATGAATCAAGGACATTCCTGACCTTGAACTCCTAGCAGACAAGAGCATCAACTCGCACCTGGAGCCGTTCCTAATTACGTGAGAGAGTACAACTGGAAGGAGTGCACATTTACAAGCGACAAAACGTGATGGACTTCTTAAATTTTCTTTCCTTGTCTTTTTTTATAAAAAATATATTTTTATTTTTTTCCTTGTCTTTGCCCTATATTTTGGAATTGCTTTTTACACTCTTCAGTGCATAAGATAAATTAATGATGTTAAGCTTCATTATTATAAAGAAATCTGGGAGCGAGGCTGGGTCCTTGATAATCAGTATGGTATTTTCAGAGAATCTCTTAATTTTTAAATTGAAAGCTCTGTCCAGGAGCAGCTCCCAGTCCCAAAAGGGCAAGGCCCCAGCGAGCAAGCAGCTGCCCAGCACCGAGGGGAATGCCTCACAGATCTATCCTGCGCGTCTGCTTCCTGCCATCCCTCTGCCGTGTACCAAGCCTCTTCCCATCATTGATGCCCTACTGAGCGCTCAATGCCTGGCCCAGGGGCTGCAGGAGGGGGAGGGGGGTGACAAATGCAGCACGGTGGGCGGATGGCTGAGGGAAATGGGGGGGCTTCTCCAAGGGGGGCAATAGGCATCCTGAGAGTAACAGTGGGCATGGAATTGCCTAAGGAAGGTGGAAATAAGAAATGTAGACAAGAAGAGAAGGAAAGTAGCATTTGTGAGCATCTACTAAGTGCCAGGCAATTATTTGGTGCTCTGTAATTTGCCAAGTGCTTTCCCACAACCAATCTCTCTCTCTCTCTCTCATTTTTCGAAGCCCTTTTCACTTCTGAGTATTAGATTATATATACATCTATTCATTTGCTTATTAACTGTCTCCCCCAGTAGAATATAAATTCCATGAGGACAGATTCTGTAGGTCTCATTCACTGCTGCTTTCCTAGCATCTAGAATGGAGCCTGGTGCATAGTAGTTGATAGTTTAATAAATATTTGTTCAATGAATAGGTGAATAAAATCATCATCATAACAACTGTTTTTGAGAGGGGTTATTATCCCCATTTTACAGATCAGAATGATGAGGTCGGGGAGGCTACAACTTTGCTCAAGTTCAGACAACTAGCAAGTCCAGAAACTGAACCCAGGTCTTCTAACTTCTTTCTGTTATTCCATAGCTGCCTTATGCACCAACGTTATTTCATCTAGTCTATACCTCACCATTGCAAAGATAGATAGCTTTCCTGGTTCTCTACCTTGTAGATGGCAGATAGTGGGACTTCTCGGCGTCCATAACCACATGAACCAATTCCTATGATAAATGTCCTCTTCTATACATCTGGATGTATCCTGTTGGTTCTGTTTCTCTGGAGAGCCCTAATACAATGGACCCTGAGGTCATTATGTTTAGTGAAATAAGTCAAACACAGAAAGACAAATACTGCATGATTCTACTAGTAGGTAGAATCTAAAATAGACTCACAGAAGCACAGAGTAGAATGGCGGTTGCCAGGGGTTGAGGGGAGGGGGTAATGAGGAGGGAATGGTCAAAGGGTACACAGTTTCAGGTATGCAAGATAAATAAGTTCTGGAGACCTACTCTACAGCATAGTGCCCAGAGCTAACAATACTGCGTTGTATACTTAACAATTTTGTGAGAGGGCAGATCTTACATTGAGTGTTCTTATCACACACACATAATAATGATGATAATAATAATAATAAAGGGGGTGGGAGGAAATGGGAGGTGATGGATATGTCTATGGCCTTGATGATGATGGTTTCAAGGGTGTATACTTATCCCCAAACTTATCGAGTTGTGTACATTAAACATGTATAGTCTTTTCCATGTCAATCATACCTGAGTAAAGTTGAAAAAAAATCAAGGACTGAGAGGTGGACCTCAGTAGGGGCAAGGATGAGTGTTGGGGCAAGGGCGGATAGGATCATAGCAGGAAGGAAGGGGCCACAAATAAGGGAGCAGAGGCCCAGCCAGGTGGGCTCTGAGTGGCCAAGAGTGGCCTCCTGCCCCTCTCAGGCCCTTTCCTTGTCCCTGCAGGTAGCTCTCCCCTTCCCTTCCCTTTTTCTGTCACTCTCTCCTTATCACTCACTGCACTGGACAGAATACACAGCCGAAGTGTATCCCTTTGCTTTATAAAAAGAGGCTTGATAGTCCTTGCTCTCTCGTTCTGAAGTGAGTTGATTCTACCTTTTTCTTTCAAGCTCACTTTTGTCCCACGTGGTTTATTTTTCCTCCCATGGACTTGCTGGCTCTTTTTCCCTAGTGGGTCAATATCCTTGGCAGGGAAGTGTATCCCTGGCAGGGTCCCTGGTGTCTAAGGCCCTGGCAACGGATGCCTACACAGTGTGAAGAGGCCGTCCCTGTCAGAGTGCTCAGTGCAAGGGCATCTTCCCCGGGGACCACCCCCTCACCCCCACCCCTATGAGCACGGCCTTGGACAGCGCCCTGCACTGCCTCAACCCTCCTCTCCTGGACCCCCTCAGTGAGCTTTGGTTTTCACTGGAGACTCAGGATTAGGTGACTTGGACTGTGGACTGGAGGTCCTGAGCCACTGTCGTCTGTTGTGGGCTGTAACCCAACACCCAACCCCCTCACTGGGGGGCAGATGCTGCTCTGAGCCTGGCTTCCCAACATCCATCTTCTGTCAGGCACACAAGTAACTCTCCAGGGGGCAGGCCCCCAGCCAGGCACATGAGCCTCCCAACAGGACAGAGCCAGGCATGGCACCCTACACCCACAGTCAGCATACTGCTGGCTCCGTTCCTGCCTCCCCACCCCAGAATAAGTGGCCTTCTTGAGGTGACCAGATGTTGGGGTACTCTAGGAGTAACCCAGATCTAAATGGTAGTCCTGAGCCTTCCAGGAACTGGACCCTGAAGGACAGGACAGATCAGGGCTATGAGGCTCTGCACAGAGAGGTCCAGCGGCTGAAAAGAGGAAACAGAGCTTCAGGTGTGCAGGTGTGGAAGAGATGGGCTTCACATCGAGGCAGGGGCAGTGATGCACAGGGGAAAGCTGTCCTGAGAGCTGAGGTGTTCACGGGGCAGGAGGGAGCATGGTTATGCAGGGAAAGTGGCCAGGGCTGGAAAGGAGGGCCAGAGGGAGAAAGGGACCTTGAAGGTTGGGCCAAGGGATTTAGACTTTTTCTTACAGGAAATGGGGCACTCCCTCATGACTCCCACTACTCCCTCCAGCCTTTCTCTTCCATCCTCTTAAGAACCCAGATATAGCAAGAACTCATTTCATAGCAAAAGAAATGCAGTGATGGCCTCTGTCCATGGATTTCACTGGTCTTACCACAGGCCCCATAACCCAGAAGCAGCAGGCTGGTGGAATAGCAGGAGGGCCTGCTGAAGACCCAGTTACAGCCGTGGGGTCTCCAGTTGGGAGACAACATCCTGAATGATAGCGTTGTGCCCTACAGGATGCAGCATGGGCTTTGACTCAGCACCCAGCAGAGGCTGCTGTTTTTCCCAGGCCAGGATACAGGGGCCTGGGAATCAGGGGCAGAAGTGGGGGTGATTCCTCTCACTATTATAGCCAATAACCCACTCTTGGAAATTTTGCTTCCCATACAACAACTTAGAGCTCTGCTGGCTTGGAAGTCTTAGTCCCCAAGGACACAAACACTGGTTCCATTGAACCGGAAGAGGGGACTGGCCATTTGGGGATCCTTGTGCCACTGAGCCAGCAGGTAGAAAAAGGGGTTACTCCGCAGGCTGGGATGATTGATCCCGATTACCAAGAGGAAACCAGGTTATTGCTACACAATAGTGGTAGAAGGACTATATCTGGAACCCAGTGGATGTTCTGGGGTGCCTCTTAGCACGTCCATGTCCAGTGTAAAAGTTAATGGAAAATTTCACCAACCAGAGAGAAGTCAGAGCTATTGAGGACCCAGACCATGCAGGCGTGAAGGTTTGGGTCAGCCTATCAGGGCAAGAACTGCAGCCATCTGAGAACATGGAATGGGTCAGAAAAGAAGGAAGTAATAAATATCAACTACAGATTCACGACTAGCTACAGGAACGAGGACAATAGCAGCTGTGCTGGTAAGTGTGTGTGTATATTCCTCCATTATTCTTCCCATTTTTATTTTACGTAAAGATTCCTGTTGGTAGCTACCTGTAGCATTTGGTTTCAGGTTAGAAAATAATCAGGTGGCACTATGATTGAATTAGAGAAATAATGAACGCCACCCAGAGATAGACACTATGGCTATTGCCCAAAGATGGATGCAGTAGTGGTGGGACATTTTCTCTCCTCTGTCTGATGGAGAGTGAGAGCATCTTTGCTTTTATGAAGGATAATTGCATCTTGTTATCAAGAAGCATAGAGTTGTGAGTGTTGAATGGGAGTTAAAAGATTTATAGAAGGGTGTGTAACGATATTCAGTAGCCAAAGAGGGAGACTGTGTTGGTCACTAAGTGATAATCTCTCATCCCCAAATCTATTTTTCTATACTCTGCTCTGAGGTGCTGGGCTTAGGACTCTGCAAACTCGTGTTCCGTTGGCTTACTTGGTCCCCCTGTTGGATTCCACTAATAGGAGGTGCTAGATGGAGATGGGACTTGCTCCTTCCTCTTCACTTCCTCTCTCAGAAACAGCCCTTCACCCATGCAGTAGCCTTGGGCTCCAGCCCCCACTTTCTTTATAAACTCCTAGAACCAGCCTCACTGTGGCCTCCATCAGAGGGCTGAGGAGACCCCTGTCAGGGCCCCTTCTTCAGAGGTCTGCGTCCCAGCTGCACGGGGCCCACATCTGAACATCCAGGTTCTGATGACTTCAACATCTGCTTGTTCCCCTGCCCAAGGGATGGTAGCTGCTCCCTACTCACCGTCTGTTGGGAGCCAATTCTCCAAGCATTTCTACACGTCTTGTGATAGCCTTTGTTCAGGATTTTTTCAAAGAGGTTTACACAATCAGCCTTGGAAGCTACAGATGGTGTTTCCCTCTGGGACACAGAGCGGGTCTTCTGACCAGGATAATAGAGATAATGGCTCCCTCTGGGGCAAAGTTTGGGCAGGTGTTATGGGCTGAATTGTGTCCCCCCTAAAATTTATATATTGAAGTCCTAACCCCCAGGACCTCAGAATGTGACTATATTTGGAGATAGGGTCTTTAAAGAGGTAATTAAGCTAAAATGAGACGACTAACATGAGCTCTAATCCAATATGATTGGTGTCCTTATAAAAAGAGGAGATTGAGACACAGACGCACACAGAGGGAAGCACACGGAGAAGACAGCCATCTACATGCCAAGGAGAGAGATCTCAGAAGAAGCACTGTGCTGACACCTTGGTCTGGGAATTCTAGCCTCTAGAACTAGGAGAAAGTAAATTTCTGTTGATAATACTCTAATGAAGCCTCCCAGTCTGTGGATTTGTTACAGCAGCCCTGACACAGCAGGTTTGCTAGCAGCCCCCTTGTAAGACTGAGAGTTTCCTGAGCTCGGGGTTCCTCTGCGATGACGCAGACCCGCGGGGTAGCACTCATTTGTGCCCACCTCGGCATCGCCCCCATGGCGGGCAACGGAAACCGATGGAAACGTGGTGCTCACTATGCCTGCTGTGCTGTGAGTAATAAACTGTCTAAACCCGCTTAGGCTCATTGGCCCCTTCCCAGACAAATCTACAGATGTGTGGCGAGCCAGCCCAGCCACTGCCTGCAGCTGCTGCTTAGGATCCACTTGACTGCTTGACATTACCTCTGAATTACCTCACATTGCCTTGTTGTTTTGTTGGCCCTCCGACAGCTGTGTTAGCAACTCCCTATGTTAATTCCCCTCTGTTGAAATACCCAGTGTGGCTTCTCCTTTGCCAATTGCACCCAGACTGGCATAGCAGGCCTGAGCTCTACGTTGGCATGAAAGGCTTTGTCTCCCCACATATCCCATGAAATCAACTGAGTGCCAGCTACCTGCGCAGGTGGAGCAGTCAGCAAGGAACAGGAGCCAGGTGGACCCAGGCTCGGAGTGCACGGTGCAACTCCTTCTTCACCTTCAGGGAGGTGAGTGAGTGGTGAGCGGTGACACATGAGGCTGGTGCCCTGCTGAGCACTGTCAGGAACAGGTCCAGCAAGTGTCAAGAGTGGTGTCTTCACATTGTGGGTCACCCTCCATTAGATGTCCATCAAATCAACTGAGCACAGAATGTTCGAGCATTTTAAAAAATGAAATGGAGGAGAACAAAATAGAATAGAATAGAAAATAGCAAAGTGCATTGTGCATAGGAACGTAAGTTTTATTTCATTAAACTTTTGTATCAGGTGTATGTGTGTGGTGTGTGTGTGATTATACTACACTGGGTTGCAATATAAAATGCCATTTTTATTATAGATTGTGATCAAAGAGTTTGAAGAAACCACTGGTCTGGAGATCTTACTTCATTTATTATCTTTTCTTTTCAGAGATGCGGTAAAGTCCCAACCGAATGTAAGCATATTTCCTTCTATTAGTCAGGTCAGCGTGCACTGAGCAGCAGTTCCTGACGGAGATTCAGAAGCGCTGCCTGACCCTAAGGAGATTATGCCGGGGCCGGGACAAGAACCAACACAGGAGGCAATATGAGAGAGGGGGTGCCATGTGGGAGGGCGAGAGTGGGGCTGGATGAGAAGCTGGACATTTCGATGTGACCACTCTGATGCCACCTTCCTGACACTTTGAAAGGTTATGTCAAAGTGTAAAACACTTAAAATCATCAATCAATGTGCAAAATAGACTCTTAAAACCCTTACTCCATTCCCGACTCTCACCCCACCCAAGGCGGTGACGCTCAGGAATAGGATGGGGAGGTCTGTGTACTTAGCCTTTTTTTTAAGCCTAAAGTTTAATGGTTGGGTTTTCGGCTGAGTCAAAATGTCCTTGAATCAAAACAACCGTGTGTGAAACAGCTGCTGCCGCTGCAGTCAAAATGGCTGCAGGAAAATTCCATAGACCTTCCCTGTGGGAGCCCCTCACACAAACTCTTATTTCTCCACCCTGCCAATTTGAGGTCAGTATGGCTTAAAAAGGTGGCATTTGTGTCAGCCAGTCCTGGCCTCCCGGGCGAGAGCTAAGTAAACAGGAGTCCCGGGGAAGACCATTTCTTCACGAGGGCCCGTGGTGGATTTTTCCAAGGGAATGAAAGGTTGCCTTTGTACAGAGGAGAGGAGAGAGAGTCTGTTTCACGGCTGCCTGTTCTCTACGACCTCACCAATGCTGACTTTCTGGCCATTTCATCTCTCTGGGAGCTGGAGAGAAGGCAGGGAGGAGACTGGTGGACAGTGCCACCTTCACTAGAGAGAGCGGTCAGGGAAGGCGAGAAGGTCACTGACCACCACCCCTCACGCCAGGTGACAAGGGGCTGAAGGAAGGAGGCGGGCAGCCGTGAGACCCTGAAACAAAGCTGCCTTGGCTTGGGTGAGGCGCGCCCAAGTTTCTAACGCCCACCAGCCAGACCTCGATTTTTCTGGCCTGTGTTGTTTTTCTCGGGAGGAAGCAACATAGAAATGACACTTGCCCTGTAATTTTGGCACTTCCTGGAAAACCATAATTACCTATCACGTTATAATTACCCGCCACCGCTCTCTTCCATTTGGAACTCTTGCTTCCGTGAGTTCTATTCTTAAATTCATTCCCCGCCCTGAGAAACAAGACAAAGTGCTTTAAATGGTTTCTTGATGAACATTTTTCTCCTCCAAGGACCTTTATATATTCCATGCTACCCCTTGAACATCTATTTTAATTTTCATATAAACGAGATGATTTTTCTGAGTGACTGAAGAAAAGGAGTAAGGAGTTATTTTCCAAGACCAGCAGAGAATAGAACTGAACGTCACCTCCTGATTTTGCTCCTTTTTTTAAAACATCTAAAGGGAAATCTGCTTCTTCAGGGAGAGCCAGCCTGGTGTGGCAGAAAGGACACGCTACCATTCAGATGTTTGACCTTGCATGAGGCCCCCGTCTTTCCAGGGGTTGGTTTTCCAACTGAAGAAATGAGGATGAGACTAAATGAGCATTTGCCCCAGTGCTGAGCTATGACACCAGGGATTTTAGGTGGCACAAGAGCAAAGCATCAAATGACTTGAAATGAGCACTGAAAGAATTCTTTCCTTTACAGTTATCTTGCAGTTCTTTAATATTGTAGGAGAGAAAGTCTCAGTTTGGTGCTGGTGGGCTTTGAACGCCTCTGTAATGACTTTGATGCTCCTTTATAATAGATTGAGCAGGCCTTCGGTCCAAGCCATCTGCTGGCAATAGCCCCTGGAATGTAATAACTTCATTTTGATTTTATCATTTTTATTTTTTCTGCTACCTTGCATTTATTTGAACTACATTTAATTTTCTATTTATAGTGAAAATGTAGCTTCCTTTTCAGTTTTTATTTTTTCATTAAAAAGGGCTTCCCATTTTAACACTGGTGGGGGAAGTAGGGGTTGGGTAGGGAGTGTACTTTAAGTAAAACTCTCTGTGACCTAGCTCTTCCACTACTGGGTATTTATCCAAAGAACTTGAAATAAACAATTCAAAGAGACTTATGCACCCCTATGTTCATTGCAGCATTATTCACAATAGCCAAGATGTGGAAGTAACCCAAGTGCCCATTGACTTATGATTGGTTAAAGAAGATGTGGTATAGTTATACAATGGAATACTACTCAGCCATAAAAAAGACAAAATCGTCCCATTTGCAACAAAATGGATGGAACTTGAGGGTATTATGTTAAGTGAGGTAAGCCAGACAGAGAAAGACAAAAACGTATGATTTCACTCATATGTGGAAGATAAACAAATATATGGACAAAGAGAACAGATTAGTGGTTACCAGAGGGGAAAAGGGTTGGGGGGTGGGTATAAGGGGTAAAAGGGCACATATATATGGTGACTGAGAAATAATAATGTACAACTGAAATTTCACAATGTTATAAGCTACTATGACATCAATTAAAAACAGAAAAAAAAAAAAACCTCTCGGAAATTCCCCCAGATTCACTGCTATAACTCCAATTCATTCTTCAGAAGCTGTGTGTACCATGTAGTTCTATGGCGTGGATGCATCACAGTTCCACTCCCCTCCTGATGAACGTTCATACTGCTTCTGATTCTTGCCCATTGTAAACAACACTGCTATAAACATCCTCACACTCATGGTTTAACATGTAAGGGGTAGACCCTCAGGAGTGAGATTGCTGGTCAAAGAGAAGCTGTATTTTTATTTTAATAGATGTTCGTAGATTATAGTCCAAAGTACCCACATTTCCCCCAGGGCCATATGATAGTACCTCTTTCTTGAATCTCCTCCACCAATGCTATCCATACCTTTCCAATTTTTGTTGTCAAATGAGAAAAGGCATTATTTCATTTTTAATTTAATTTGCATATCCTTGATGGCTACTGTTGTCAGCATCTTCTCTTTGGTTTCTTGGCCATTCTAAACCTCCTTTTCATATCCTTTGCCCATTTTTTTTAGTTGGGTGTTCTTTTACTTATCAATTTGTGAGAGCTCTTATCATATTATAGATATTAACCCTTTGGCCAATTCTCAGGCATTATACTATTCTTTATAATCCAACTTTTATCCAATTCACAAAAGTCCTATGGAAATTCAAAGCTTTAAATTTATATATTAATTCTGGAAGAATTGATAGTTTATGATATTGCCTTCTCAAACAAGAAAATGTCTTTCAGTAAGATTTCAGAATTTTCTACAATTAGACCTTGTGTTTTCCATGCTAAATCTATCCTTGGAGCCATATATCTTTTGCCATCCCTGTACTGAAATTTTTTCCTACTTCTACATCTAGGCATTTATTGCTAAAATAAGGAAAAGCTTTTTGACATATGTGTCAAGTATCAAGGCACCTTCCAAATTATCCTATTAATTCCAGCAGGGTTTTTTTCTTAAAGTCTTGGATTTTCTGGGTGAACTATAACATGACCAGAAAAAAAATGATAGTTCTATTTCTCTTTTTCCAATATTTATAGCAATTACTTAATATTCTTGTATTATTGTATTTGCTAGAATCTCCAAAGCAATGTTGGATGGCAATGGCGATAGCAGACACCCCTGTCAAGTTCCTAATTTTAATTGAATTATCTCAGTGTTTCACTATTTAGAATAACATTTCCTATTGGATTTTGGTGAATAGCTTTTTAAATGTTTAGACAGTTTCTTTCTATATCAAGTTTACTATGAAATTTTTTTTAGGAGTGGCTGTTGCATTTTGCCAAGTCTTTGTAGTATCTATTAATATGACCCTATGATTTTTCTCCTTTAACATGCTGATGTAATAAATTATGTTGAACGGAGTTTCTGATATTTATCCTTGAAAAAACTTCTACTTGGTCAAAATATATTATTCTTTTGATATTTCGCTGGGATCTATTTGCTACTTTATTTATTTGCTAGTAACAAATATTTACGGACAGCTTGCTATGTTGTAGGCATTGTTTAGACTCACAGCAATGAACAAAACACAAAATCCCTGATCTCATGAAGATTACCTTTTAGCAAGCTGTTTGAAAAATTCAGTGACCTTCAATAACAAACCATTTATTTCTTACTCATAGGTCTGTGGTTAGTCTGGACTTGTGCTTAATTTTCTAGTACACATTTGGACTTTTTTTTGAAGAATATCACACTTACAGAAAAGAGCACAAATCCTGAGTAGCTCAAATAATCACATACCCACCACTCAGGTCAAGATAGAGAATATTTCTATTATTTGCTAATATTTTATTTAGAGCTTTTGCATTTACATTAAAAAGTAAAGTTTGGTATTCAAGTTACACTGGAAAGTAAATATCTGTTCGTAGTTCTCCCCGCCACACACCTCCCCCTGCCCTTCCCCCACCTTTGCCAAGGCTTCATTGAGGAAGGAGTATACGGCACCATCCCATTGCCTTTGGGTCATGTGAGTTGCTTTGGCCAGTGAAATGTGAGCAAACACAACATATGTCACATTCAACCATGGTTTGACTTGGCTTCTTGAAACACTGTCCTCCTCCTTAAGACCATTTCTGCTAGTCACTGGTCCCCGAATGAGGAAACATGAAACAGAACTAACCCCAACCTGTAGCCTGAAGCGAAGCCTAACCAAGCCCAGCCAACCCATAGATGACCCACAGACCTGTAGCCTGTGTTGAAAGTCACTGAGATTTATAAAAAATTGTCATGTAGCATTATTGCAGCAGAACCTAACTGATACGACTAGATTTATTAAATGAATTAGAAACATTCCATCTTTTTCTATGGCCTGATTTTCCTTAAAGGCCAGAAAAAACTCAACCATCAGCCCATTTTCAGTTCATGTGAGTAAATACCAAGGAGTGCTACTGGATTGTATGGTAAGAGTATGTTTAGTCTTGTAAGAAACTGCCAAACTGCTTTCCAAAGTAGGTGTACATTTTGCATTCTCTATACATATTGCATTTTGCAATATTGATTTTGAGGTTACAAAGAAAGTTTAGCAAGTAAGTGAATTTGCAAATACTGAATCCTAGAATAATGTGAATAAACTGTAATTATTTTCTTCCCTGTTTTGCTTTTTATTATTTTTACTGGTTTCCATTTTTCCTCTTGTTAATTTGAGAGTTCTGCTCTACTTTTCCATTCCATTTTCTCCTGGTTCATTTATGTTTGGGGAGCATCTTTTCTTGACTATTTTCATCAGATGGGGTTAGCCTCAGATAGATTTCTTCTTCCTTAACAGGTGAACCACTTGATCAGGAACAGTCCTCTAGAGTCTATTTCACTAGCTTCTAGTACTAGATAAGAAGTCTAATGTCAATCTGACTCTTTTCTCTTTATAGGTGAGTTGAGGTCTGGACCTTGTAACATTTTTTTCTTTATCCTTAAAGTTCAGAAATAGGCCTAGGTCCTTTCTTGTCAATTCAGCCTGAAACTGAGAAAGCCCTTTCAATCTTGCAGACTCAAGTCTTCCTTCAGCTCAAGGGAATATTTTTTATTATTTTTATTACTTCTTTCATCTATTTCTTTTTCTCCTTCTGGAGGTTCTAATATTCATATGTTAGGTCATTAAATCTACCCTCCCAGACTGATCTTGTCCCTAATTTCCATTTCTATATTTTTGTTGTGTGCTTTAAGCTATTTGCTGATCTTGATTTTCTGTGCTACTTGTCTGAATCTCAGTAGTGACCATTTTCTCCTTCAACTCATCAACTAAACTGTTTAGTTGGGAAATCACATATTTTTAGCTCCACAAAGTCTCTTTTTGCTATATTTAAATATCTGCAGTGCTTATTATCATCTTAAAATTCATGTTGTCATCTACCTGTTTCAGCAGCTCTGTTTCCCTGGATGTGTGCTCTGTTTTTCCTTCCCCTCTTTTCCAGCTCACTGGGGCTCAAGTCCAAGTGCTGGGGAACCCTAAGGCATGGGCATTCTATCGGTGGGAAAAGGACTCTGTCCTAATCAAGGCAGCACGGATGCAGGCATGCTGCCCATCTCCTGCAGAGGCATCTGGAAAATGCTTCGCTGGTCTGGGTTCCAAGGAATCTCTGACCTCAGGAACGAAGGGGCTTAGCCCACTGGTTCAACAGCTTCTTAGCTGCTGGGGTGGGGTACAGGGGACCGAGTGTCTTTATCTGGCCCAGTGTCAGCCTCCCCCTGGGGGGGTCCCCAGATCTCTCCCCAGGCTCCAGCTCTTCTCAAACGTTGTTTCAAGGCTCCCCAGTATTTGACGAACTGATGGGGAGAACAACTATCCCTCATTCTTCCCACTGGCCCCTATATCTGTTTAGCGAGTGAGCGAGAGAGAGGGAGAGAGAGGGAGAGAGAAACTCATTTGGAAGTGGATAGATAGGGAACAACATTCAGATTGCCATGTCCCCAGAATCACCTCTAAAATATCCTTTTAAAATAAATTTAAGCTAAAAAAGCAAGAGGATTTACAAAAACATATTAAGTAAATAATATTACAGGTGGTACATGATATAACAGAAATCACAAAGGTGGCATGCAAATGAGAAACACTGCACCAGATAATGTTGTATTTCCTTTCCAACTCTGGTGTGTTATTACTCTGCATAGTAGAATTACCAGAATGTTCTTCTAACAGAGTGTTATGCATTGCTTTAAAGAAAAATAATTACAATCAAGATTAAACTAGTAAAATGACTTCTCCATGGTCAGATAAGCCATATACATATATATTTCATATGTATACCAGCTATATATGATCCATACATATCATGTATAGCATATACGTAGACCTCAAAATGCTGGCAGATTTTAAAAATTAAAGACAGCAAGCAGGCAGGAACTATACTGTTTTAGATCTAATCTAGTTGAGTGACAGCAATAGGGACACAGAAATCCCTGGGCTATAGAGAAAGGCAGGACAGGAGTTGAGGCCCTCATAAGGGACTTCCTTTCACCAGGCACCCACTCCATAGAGGGATCTGGGCTAGGAGGACCTCAGAAACCAATCTGCCTTCACTACAGGAGGAATTTCTTCCAGAATAAGAGCCCCACATGTTTCTTTTTTGTGTCCTGTTCATCATGATTTGTCCACACGGTGTGGAGGAGTGGGGAGGGAACCTCTTAGAGGCCCTGAGGGCACACACACCCCTCTCAAAGTCACAGATACATACACACACTCACACCTTAAACATTCACAGCCCGCGTCACCCGGCCGCCATTAGCTCTTCAACAACGCGGGGGTCCTGGCGCCGCCTGCGCTGGCTCCACTCGCAGTGAACTGTCTCCTGAGGGTTAGGGCGACTTCCCTAAGGACTGAACACTCCATGTAGCTGGCGGCTCGCAAAAGTGCCTCCCTGCCCTCAGGAAAGCTTCAGGCCAGAGGGGATGGACAGAAAGGCCTGCCGACCGGTCACCTGCCTTGCCCGGTTCAGGTTCACTTTAGGAAGGACCATAAAGCACAGGAGAAGGAGCGTGCAACAGCAGCCGCGAAGGCCGGCCGGCTAGAAGCGAGTGGCGAAGCGAGCCCACCGACTGGGCCCCACCAGGCGGCAGAGCCCGGGCCAGGCTGCAGCCCCGCCAGCTCCGGTTCAGGGCTCTCTCGGCTTATGGTATTGAGCTGGCGCTCAGAACCAAACCCGCTTCTTTCTGCAGTCGGCTCGTGTGAAGAAAGCCACTGTGCCCTCGGCACTGGGCTCGCCACACCTGTGACCTTTTCAAGGACTCGCCGGCCCAGAGCCCCGCGTGAGCGCGTGAGTGTGAGCGTGTGGGTCTGCGTGTGGCCCCGAGCGCACGCGGGCTCCGGGCGCACAGGGACGGGTGCAGCACGATAGGCGCTCGCCCGACTGCCTGGCGCGTGGCCCGGCCGGGGGGTGCGGAGAATTCGGCTATTGTTGGCGGGGTTGGGCGGCCGCCTGCAGCCGGCGGGCTGCAACCCTTCCCCCCGGCAGCCGGGCGTCGGGCGCTGAGGCGCGTCCCCCCGCGCACCTGCCCGCGCCCCTCCCCTGCCCGCCCGCCATCTGTCGTCTGAGCGCCATTGTAAGCAGCCGCGCCTGGCGTCCTGGACGACACCCAAAGGGACCCGGGACTTAGGCCGGGCGAGAGGCAGACAAGGAGGGTTTATTCCCATCCCATTTGGAGGTGACCTTGAGCAAAATAGCCAAGGCCGGGGGCATCCGTCTGCTGCCCCGCCCTCCAGCTTTCGGCGCGGGGTTTCTCTGGGGGCCCCTCCTGGACCCGGAGACCCAGGGTCGGCAGCCTAAGCCGGAGCCTCCCGCTTGGGCTTTCTGGGATGTTATCTGGACTGGAGGAACCCACAGACGGCAGACCCCGCTGCCAGCCTCCCTGAGGAGCCCCCGGGAGCGCGTTTCAAATGCAGATGCCGGTTTTGTCTGCATGTCTGATCCTCCGGGTTTCCCCCAATTGTCCAGGCCTCTTGGGATACTGGGTTGAAAGAAGAATTTCTCTTTTTTGCAGCCACAAATGCAGCCCTTTCACGCCCCACCAGCCAGCCTGCTGCCCCACCAGTCTTTTCTTCCCCAACATTTGTTTCATATCTCACATCTTCCTTTAATGTTAGTGGAAGTTTCGAATGCTTTGGCATATCCCGACCAAAAAGAAAATAAACATAGGAAAACAAAACAAAGCTGTTGTGGTCACTGTGAGCTTGCCTTTTCAAACTACTGCATTGTCCCCCAAAGATTCTGATCTGCCCTCCTTCCTAGGCACCTCCCCAGCCTCCTCTGCAGGCCCTTCCCCTCGCCCCCAACAAGCACATAACCTCTTTCACAGATAAGAAAACAAAGGCGGAGAGACAGGGGGAGCTGTAGACAGATGTGGACTTCATCTCTCTGGATTTAAAACTAAAGGCACCCACACTCAATTTGGGCTGCTGTCACTAGCAGATGTGTCTGTGCAAAGGGGTGTCAGGGCTCAGGCGGCAAGATTTGGGGCTCTCTCTCAGATGGGGCCTCTCCAGGCTGACACCTCAGTGGGTGTCAGTCTCATGACCCTCTGTCAGGAAAGGGTAGTGCTGGCACCCCAGAGGTTCCAGTACCCCATCACACAAGGCAGGGCAGAATCCCATGCAGAACGGGGCTTTCCTCCTCTAGGATTTTAGTGCTTCCAGTTCGTAATTCTCCATCCAAAGGAAGGCCTGGTGGGGTAGAACCAGAACTGGGATTGGAGAAGACTTGCCCGGCTATTGCACCTCAGGTCTCCTCCCCCGGGCAGAACTAGAAACAGAAAAAATGTGCTTCTCTGAATCCCCTTTCCCATCCCCTTCAACTCACAGATGGAATCTTTCTTTAAGTGTGTTAATATTATTATTCCTGGGCTCTGTATGTGTGTGTGTGTGTGTGTGTGTGTGTGGTAACACACGCACATGGTACAGAATTCAAAAGGAACAAATGGCTATTCAGTGAAAAACAAGTCTCCCTTCCACCCTGTTCCCAGAATGTCAGTGTTTGGTTTTTGGTTCCTGCTTGGCCCCGAGAAGGCCTAGGCTTCCGTCTTGGCCACTGGGCTCCTGCCTTGCCTCCAGCTGTGGGACCTGGTACAAGACTCTCCTTCCCTCTGAACCTTGGCTGCCTTCTCCATAAGACAAGGTAAGAACACCTGCCACAGGAGGTTGCTAGGACCAAATGAGAATGTGTAAGACACTGAAGGGCTGTGTGCTCACAGATTGTCACTATTAGAGAAGAAGCACTATTCTCGTTCCCCCCCACCCTTGTCTAGCAAGGTCCAGGGGATAGGATTTGAAGATCTTGGATGAGAAAAGGAAAGATTTGACAGCTGGGAGATGATAGGCTGTTACACTGTGGAGGAGAGCTGGAGTTGGAAAAGATGGACACAAGAGGCTGAAGGGAGGTGTCAGTCAGCTGATGCTGCATAACAAGCAACCACAAAATATACACAAAAGAAATATACATAACATTTCTTTCTTGCTCAGCATTTGTGGGCAAGCTGCAGCTCTGCTTGAGGAGGTGGATTTGTGTGGTGGCTGGCCAGCTCTGTTCCATGTGTCTTATTCTGGGGTGAGGCAGAGGGGCCCAACTCCCCAGGGTGTGTTCTTCTGGTGATGGCAGAAGCACGAGGTGCCAAGCCAAACCACGCAAGCACAATATCTGCTAACATCTTATGGGCCAAAATAAGGCTCATGGGCCAATCCAAAGTCAAGGGGATAATGTTCACTCTACCCACCATGAAATAGTGGCCAAGGTATGCATTACCACAGAGCAAAGAATTGGAGGCAATAGTTTAATCTCTTCTGTCTGCATTCCCTTCCTAGATGATAACACTCATCCCCCCAGCCTTAAATACCATACATTTGCTAGGGATTCCTAACTTACATTCCAGGCCACAGCTGTCCCCTAAGTTCCAAACACTCCTGCATTCCCACAGCCCCTTCTCCCCCCAGTATCTGCACTTGCAGATCTCACACACTTCTCCAAGGGGAACTCTTGGTTCTCTGTCCCTACCCCAAACCTGACTTCAGAAATGGACCCTCCTTCTACCCTCTTGCTCAAAACAGAAGCAGAGATCACCTTTCACCCACTTTCTCCCTTACCCCACCCCCCGCAGCACATTCAACCCACCAACATGATG
Organism: Tapirus indicus; assembly: GCA_031878705.1. Taxonomy (NCBI): domain Eukaryota; kingdom Metazoa; phylum Chordata; class Mammalia; order Perissodactyla; family Tapiridae; genus Tapirus; species Tapirus indicus. The sequence continues at coordinate 17,512,531 of CM062920.1, forward strand.
CTGTCTCCAGAATGTGCCTCTCCCTGGTCCAAACCCCCAGCCTCTCTCACCTGGATGACCACCATAGCTTCATCACTGTTCTCCCCGCTCTGCCTCCTCAGTCTTCTCAGTACAGCAACCAGAGTGATGCTCCTAAGCTGTAGAGCAGATAGAGTCACTCCTCTGCTCCTCTGATCGCTCCTCTGCTGGCTCCCATCTCAAAGAAAACCCAGAGTCCTATAATGCTGTATGAAGTCTTACATAACCTGGCCTTGCTCCGCTCTCTGACTTCACTCCCTAATACTCTGGCCCTCACACATTCTGCTCCAGCCACACTGCTCTGCAAACACGGTCGGGCACACGCTGGTCTTGGGGCCTTTGCACTTGCTGTTCCTTCTACCTGGAATGCTATTCCCTAAAACATCCATAGTGCTAGGGCCCTTGCTTCACCTTCCCAGGAAAACTTCCACTAGACACCTTATCCAAAACATCACCCCTTACCCACACTCTCAGATCCCCTTCTTTATCACTATCAAATCAATGATATAGTTTATTTCTTTATTTTGCTTATTTTCCATCTCTTGTGGGGGAAACATATGCTCTGTGTGTGAGGCCCATCCCAGTTTTCCCAGGACCATCCCTATTTTAGCACTGAAATTGCCATGTCCCAGGAATTCCCTGGAAAATTCTCCCACAAGAGCAGCGTCTTTTGTCCGTTTTGCTTACTAATCTATTTCTGTGCCTGGTGCTCAGCACATTGCCTGGCACTCGATAAATAGTGATTGAAGGAATAAATGGACAGCCAGAGTGATCATTTGAAAACTTACATCAGATCACATCTCTCTCATGCTAAAAACTTCTCAATGGCTCCACATTGCACTTAAAACAAAATCTAAATTCCTTACCATGGCCTGCGAAGCCTGCCTCTGCCGGCCCTTGCCTGCAGCATCCCGTGCCTTCTCTTCCTCCACTCTCCATCTGACCCCTTTCCAGCCTCCCCAAGTACACCAACCCTTTCATACCTCTAGGCATTGACTGTTGCTGTTTTCTTGGCCTGGAATACACTTCCCTCGGAGGCTCCTGCTCATCCTTCAAGTCTCAGTTCAAATGGGGTCTGCAGAGAGGCCTTCCCTGGCTGCCCTGTAGAAGAGCCTTCCTCCCCCCCCTCCAGCTCCCCATCTTGTTTATTTCCAGCATGCCACTCATCACTGGCTGCAATCAAACTGTTTGTTTGTTTGTGTGTTTATTTATCATCTGTTTCCCATGAGCAAGCAGCATGTCTGCCTTGTTCTCTACAACACCACTGCCTAGAACACCCTGAGAGTTCTTCAACACCTGCCACAGCCATGCTCTGTGGTCAGGAAAGGGGGATGGAGAGCTGGAAACATTTCATGGCCAGAATGAGAAGTTAATTTCCCTAGGAACCAAATGGGCTTTTTGAGCAATGAAGGATTTCTTTGGACCTTGTCAAGGAAGATACTAATTGTAACAAAAATAATATATACCATTTATTCAGCACTTAATGTGGGCCAGCCACTGTGCCAAGTACTTTATATACATCACCTCACTTAATCCTACAACAACCTCATTATTATCTCCATTTTCAGACAAGAGAACTAAGTGTAAAAGACACTGCCCATTGCCTATCTAGTATCCATTCTCCACATCTTATTTGCTTCTAGAACCCTAGCTTTGTGTAGCTGAGAATGTGTCCAGCCCTGGGTGATGGTTCACAAAAATTCTATTCCCTGCATTCCCAGACTCCCTTGCAGCTAGGCGTGACTATGTGATGCTATTCTGGACAATGTGAAATAAGCAGGAATCTACTGGGGGAAGAAGTATTCTGAGAAAGGTTCTACTTCTCCCAATCCTTTTTCCTGCCTTAAAGTGATGTGTTGTCTGGAGCCCTGGCAGCCATCTTGTGACCATGAGAAAACAAGCTCAGGGGTCAAAGCCACCAGGCTAAGCATGGCAGATCAGAAAGAGGAAAGTCCTTTGTTATTCTGGTCACATTGTTGACCATCTGAACCAGCACAAGTAACCACATACCTCACATGAGTGAAATAAATTCCTATTTGTTTAAGCTATCATTAGCCAAATTCACTGTTACTTGCAACTGAACACATTCCTAACTGGTAGACTGGGGCTCAGATAACTTTGGAGAGAATCAAACCTAGAGAAGAAGAATGCAGTCAGGAGGATGACTGTGGGAATCCAGTAGCGTTATGACTGAAACTTAAGCCCATATTTTCTTATGGAGATTGAAACTAAACAGATCCTGAAGACATTGCTTTTGAGGCCACTTAAAAGACAGAAGTAGGGGGCTGGCCCGGTGGTGTAGTGGTTAAATTCACGCACTCCACTTTGGTGGCCCAGGGTTTACAGGTTCAGATCCCAGGCACGGACTGACACATCACTTATCAAGCCATGCTGTGGTGGTGTCCCACATATAAAAAGTAGAGAAAGATGGTCACAGATGTTAGCCCAGGACCAATCTTCCTCAGCAAAAAGAGGAAGATTGGCAACAGATGTTAGCTCAGGGCTAGTCTCCTTCACACACACACAAAAAGGCAGAAGGCAAAAAAAAGGTCACTTCCACTGCTGACCAGGATGGAATGGTGGAATTTCCAAAAATGACAGAGGGAAATCTACAGGGAAGGTCAGGGGTAAAAGAGGCAAGGTTTTGTCATATAACAAGGTGTGAAAGAACTAATGTCTTTTAGTTTCTATTATGCTCCAGGTACTATGTCGGAAGGTTTACAGTACCTGCCCATATGGACCTCCCAATTGCCTTACAGTGCAGGAATTATTATCTCCACATTACAGAGGAGGAAATTGAAGCTCAGGAAGGAATTAAAGGAAAAACATCTAAGAGCTAACAGCTATAGATTCAAGGCAATCCTAATCAAAAGTTGAGAGGCATTTTTTAAAGTATAAATTGACCAGCTGATCCTAAAATTCATATGGAAATACAAACAACCTAGAATACCCAAAACAATCCTGAAAAAGAGGTTAGAGGTGGGAGAACTATCACCTGGTTTCAGAAATTATTATGAAGCTATAGTAATAAAAACAATGTATCATTGGTGCAAAGATAAACAAATAAATCAATGGAACAGAATAGAAAATCCAGAAATAAACCCATGCATATATGAATAACTGATTTTTGACAAAGGCACAAGAGTAATGCAATGGAGAAAGGACAGCCTTTTCAACAATAGTGCTAAAACAATTGGATATGTATATGCAAAATGAAGACAACAAAGAAGGAGGAGAAGGAGTGGGGAGGGAAGAAGGAGCTTGGAGTCACTCTTTGCACCATTAATAGAAGTGAACTCAAAGTGGATCATAGACCCTAATGTAAGAGCTAACAAAACTATACAACTCTTGGAAGGGAAGATAAGAGTGAGTCTTCATGACTTTGTGTTAGTCATTGGTTTCTTAGATATAAAACCAAAAGCACAACCCATAAAAGAATAAGTGGATAAATTGGATTTTATCAAAATTAAAAACTTTTGCTTTTCAAAAGATACTGTTAAGAGTATGAAAAGACAAGCTACAGACTGGAAGAAAACATTGGTGAAGTATATGTTTGATAAAGGACTTGTGTCCAGTATATGTAAAGAGTTCTCAAAGTCAACAGGAAGAAAACAAAGAACCCAACTTAAAGAGGGAGGGCAATATATTTGAACAGACGCTTCACAAGAAGATACATAGATGGCAAATAAGTACATGAAAAGATGTTCAACAACAATAGTCATGAGGGAAATTCAAATGAAAACCACAATAAAATATCACTACAGGTGTGTTAGAATGGCTGAAATTAAAAAGACTGGCTGTACTGTCCTTGGTGAGTACATGGAGGAAGTGATATTCTCATACACTGTGGGTAAGAATGTAAGATAGTACAACCACTTTGGAAAACAGCCTGGCAGTTTCTTTAAAAGTTAGACATCTACCTACCAGATTAACCAGACATTCCTCTCCTAGGGAGAGTGAAGGAGAAGAACCCAAGAGAAATGGAAGTATATGTCCACACAAACACTTGTACACAAATGTTTAGAGCAGCTTTATTTGTAAGAGCCAAAGGCTGGGAAAAAACCCAAATGTCCATCAAAAAATGAAGAGATATACAAATTGTGGTACATCCATAAACAATAAAATGCTACCTACAATAAAAGGAAATGAACTATTGAGACACACAATAGCATGGATGAATCTCAAGGGGGTTATGCTGAGTGAAAGAAGCCAGAAAAAAAGAGTACCTACTGGATGATTCCATTTATTTAAAAGTTTAGAAAAGGCAAATGAATCTACAGGAACAGAAAGCAGATTAGTGGCTGCCTAGGGGGGAGTGTGGTGAAGGGAGGGGTAGGAGGACACTTTGGGGTGATAGATATGCTCACTACCTTGATCGTGGTGACGATCTCATGGGTGCATATAAGTCATAACTTAACACATTTTTCAGTGTGTTTATTATATGCCAACGATACCTCAATAAAACTGTTTTTAAAAAATACCCAGGAGCATGCAGGGGGTCAGCCGAGAAGCCCTCGCCAGATCTCCAGGGCTCCAGACCGAGCTGACTCCGCCCCCACAGGCAGCCCCAGATGGCCACAGTCTGTTGGCAGGAGCCGTGTGTGTGAAAACTACGGCGGGAATAGCTGGAATTCTTCATATAAATTCCAGGAAATCCAGGGACTTCTGGGCACCATATGAAAACACAGAGGGAAAAAAATGGCTCATTTTCTGAGAAAAATGAAGCATATTTTATGGAGTCATGGAGCCTCTGAAGCACCATCAACAACCCTTTTTCTTGCTGCTTGTTGGGGCTAGAGGTTGATGTGGGGAAGAGAAAACGCCAGTTCTGCCTGCCCTTTCCAGCCAGGGTCTCACGCAGAGGAGGTCCTGGCACCCATCGAGATTGGCTGGAGGGGACTGAGGAGATGGAACTCCTACGGGCATCCAAGGAGGTGGGAGCAGGCTGGCACAGGGCTCCAGGCTGGCAGAAGCCCCAAACTCAGAGATGTGGGAAGTTAGGCTGTTAGGGGGAGTCGGAACGGGGGCACCAGTGTGACCCTGAGGGAGGCTGTGTCACCTGCAGCTTTCCCTGGGGCCCAGACTGAGGTGGGGGCTGTTCTCAGCAAGGGCTAGCTATTCTCTGTGGGTGAAGACACACATACACCCATGCAGCTGCCCCGGCTGAGGGCAAGGTGGCAAATCCCTCACCCCGTCCTCCCAACCAGATCAAACTCTTGATTAGCAGAGCTTATCACTTTGTAACAAGGCGTCTTCTGTGCAACAGATATTAATTGAGTGTCTACTACATGGCAGGCACTCTGTAGTCTCTGGGAATCCCAGGCCTCGTGGAGCTTATGTTCCAGGGGGGAAAACAGACCATATGCAAGACAAATAAGTCAACAAATGATGTGTCAGATGGCTGTAAGTGCGGTGCAGAAAAATAAAGCAGACACAGGAGACAAGGAGAGAGGAAGGGGTGGTGGGTAGGACTGGGAGAGGAAGGGGGTGGAGTCACATATAAGTTCTACTGTGACCCTGCCCTTTGCTCTCCTGTGATGGTTTTTTCCCTGACCTTAGAGCAGCCCACAAAGAATCGGGGTGAACTTTGTTGTTCCCCTGGCAGCTGTATCGAAGACCCACTCACATTCTCAGCAGCTTCTCCTGGACAGGAGGAAGGCATCATGGCAGCCCAGCCCCCCAACACACTGCCCCATCTCAGGCTGTTCCTGGGGGCTGCCTATCCCTGGGCCCAGTGATGAGTTGATTACTCCCAGAATTGAGTACTTTCCTCATCTCCCTTCCAAGACTAGACCCGCTCATCCCACCTCCTAAACTCAGAAAGGTCCTGCCCCGCAGTCTCCCATCATTTTCTGAGTTGTTACCACACGCCTTCTGTTTACTCAGGCCTGCTTCTCTACCCATGATCACGTGGCACCCATTCCCATTTCTGCGCGTTTCCTCCTATGCTGCTCCTCACCTAGAATACCCTCCTCTGTTAAACACTTTTCATACTCAAAGGTGAAGCTCTAACCCACCTATTTCCAGAACACCACCCTGCCTGTGTCAGCCCTGTGAATCCCCTCTTCTTGATCTCCAGCAGTACCCCTGCGTCTGAGCCTTGTAACTGAGGCAATGATTGATGGCTTGGTGTTTCACTGTTATCTTCTACTGTTGGTCTGGTCCCTCCAGCCATCTTGGGTGTTCCTCTCATGCCTTTATTTCTTATATATCCCTGAGATGCAAGCTCATGCTGAGCACACAGAGGTATGCCACAGATAGAGCTCATGCCTCCCTTAAAAACAAGGCTTTGCTTTGTCCAAATTTCCTCCTCTCCATCTGAGAAATGGAAACGGTTTGGAAAATTCCAGCATGGGAGTGTTTAGCCTTATTTGAGTTGTGCAAGTGGGAAAAAATGTGCTTTTCCCAATATTAACAAATTCCCCCAGCCTTTCCTCTGAAAGAGATTCACAAACCTCTGAGCCCAGTATGTTAGCTCGCCAGTTTCCTCATCTCTCTGAAGAATGAATTGTCCTCCGGTTTGTATGTCATGTGCACACATGCATTTGTGGGTGAATGAGGAGCAGGGAATCAGGTTAGAAGTTAACCAACTGTGAAAATGAAGCATGCGACAAGTGGAAATTGGCAAGCCCTTCGATGCCCATGTCCCCTAACTTACCAGCATACTAAGGAAACAATTTATTAATAGCAGTATGTCTCTACTTGTCTCTATTCTCCCTCTGCATTTATCCAAATTCATTCATTCATTCAACAAACAGTAATTAAAAGTCAAATATGGTTGGCAGTTTCTAAAATGGCTCCCAATGATCCCATTTCCTGGAACTTATATTCTTGTGTAATCCTCTCCCCTTGAGTGTGCACTGCACCTAGTAACTTGCTTCTAATGAATAGAATGCAGTAAAAATGATGGGAAATCATATCCAATGTTACTTTACCTAAGACAGTAACTTCCATCTTGCTTGCACTCTCTCTGTGTTTCTTCCTGTTTACGTACTCTGATGAGGTCAGCTGACACATTGTGAGAAGCCCAAGAAACAGAGGGCAGGCTCTGGCCAACAGCCAGTGAGGAACTGAGGCCCTAAGTCCAACAGCCTGCAAGACACTGAATCCTGCCAACAACCATGTAAGCTTGAGGCAGATCCTCCCCATTTGAGTCTTCAGATGAGACTGCAGCCACAGCCAACACTTTAATTGCAGACTTGTGTGAGATGCTGAGCCAGAGGATCCAGCCAAACTGCATCCAGATTCCTGACCCACAGTAACTGTAAGAGAATAAATGTTATTGTATTAAGCCACTAAATTTTGGGGTGACTTGTTATGAAGCAATAAATAATTCATAGACCAGCTATGTGCCAAGCACTGTTCTTGGCCCTGGGACATAGCAGAGGATAAAACATACATACATCTCTGCCCTCATGTGGCTGACAGTCTAGTGAGGGGAGGCAGATGATAAATAAAGCATGGTAACGGAGAAAAATAAAGCAGTTAAGGGTGTGGGAAATTGCCAGGGTTTCTAGTTGGTGGTGAAGTAGGGTGACAGTGGTTGTAGCTTTAAATAGGGTTTTGGAAAGGCCTCCCTGAGAAGGTGGTGTTTGAGCAGAGACCCACAGTGAGAGCATGAGCCACAGGCTCATGTGGAAAAGTGTTCCAGACAGAAGGAACAATCTAGAATGAGTTTTGTTTTGCTCAGCAAAATAAAATTTAGAGAAGGAAAGGATTTCAGCTTCTCTTTTTAGCCTGTAGAAAAATAACTAAACATAGGCAGCCCACCAGAAATGCATTGCAATTTTCCTTCTGGTCCAGAGAGAGCTCAGAGTCCAGACGAAGGTAAGTTGTGTTTCTATTTTGTTTGTTTCCTGTGTCCTCGATATAGGCAGCTACTCACCTTGGCAGGTAGGGCTTCTGTGACTTTCAGGGGAGGAAGGAGGCTGCCTAATCCCCCTCTATCCTGCCCCCTGCCATGGCATGGCCTTCCTGGTTGATGCGGAGTATAGGATATAGTGATTGGCAGCTGGGACCGCAGGCCAGAGTGATACCATCTGGAAAAGACTTGAACTGTCCAGTTCACTCTGGGATCCTCAGGGCCACCAATTCACATTGGGCCAGACCCTCTCAGGGTTTAAGAAGTCAGCCAAAGCCTCTCTAGCTGCCGAGAGTTGGTTGGAGACAGGGCACTGATGACCACTCACTTCCATCTGCAAAGGCCTTAGGCTTATCTGAGGAATTCAAGAGGAGAGCAGTCTACAAAATGGTTTTTGAGTCTCCCTGTGAAGAAAGTAGGCCTGATAAAGTTGTTCTATTGTGTGCGGCAGTGGAGGTGCGGGGAAACTCAGCTATTCTCCTTCCCCACACCACCTGACCAGAGTGAGGCTGGATGTGAGGACCTGACACCAGAGCTGCCCAGTGGAGAAGGCTGATTTGTGAGAAGAGCAGCTGTCCCTCTGACATCTGACCAGAGCCAGATGTGATCCTTTGGCCCAGTCAGAATCGAATTGCTCTGCCTCTGACTTCTGTCAAACACTGGCTTCACCTGATGCCTCTCACACCCAAGAAAGAGGGTGTACACTTTCCATCCAGCACATGTTATCCAGAAGGACAGTTGGGCTCTACATGGGCCTTACCTTGGCAGCCAAGAGTGCTCTGCTCCTCCACAGACAGGGAGGAATTATGAAATAAAGACATTTCCAATGAATAAAAATGAGGAGCTTTTGTCACCAGCAAATCCACATCAAAGGAACACTTAGAGAGCACAAAGAAAATGCCCCCAAGTGGAAGCATGGAGATGAGGGAAGGAATAAAGAGCAATGACAAAGGTAAATATATGGGTAAAATTAAATGAATATTGATAATATATAAGAAAATACTGATAATATCTTGTGAGGTTTAAAATACATATGGGGCGCTGGCCCGGTGGAGCAGAAGTTTAGTTCACGCTTGGCAGCCTGGAGTTCGCAGGTTTGGATCCCGGGTGCCCACCAACACACTGCTTGTCAGCCATGCCGTGGCGGCGTCCCATATAGAGGAAGATGGGCACAGATGTTAGCCCAGGGCCAGTCTTCCTCAGCAAAAAGAGGAGGATTGGGAATGGATGTTAGCTCAGGGCTGGCTTCCTCACACACAAAAAAATAATAATAAAATAAAATATATATGGAATTAAAATACGTGACAACAGCAGCAAAAGATGGGAGGGGAGTAATGGAGTAAAAGTGTCCTGAAATTTTTGCATTGTCCTGGAAGTGGCAAAAGTACTAATTTATATTAAACTTTAATAAGTCAAGGGTATATATTGTAGTAATCTCTAGGTGACCACTAAAAAATAAAAGAATATATAACTAATAAGCTAAATGGGATGGAATAATAAAAAGTACTTAGAAAGCATTCTCTCTAAGGAGAAAAAAGAAACATAAAACAAGTGAAGCAAAAGACAATAGTGAGTTGGTGGATTTAAACCCAAATATATTAGTTATCCCATTAAATATAAATGGGCTAAATATTCCAATTAAAATTAAAGATTGTCAGACTGGATTATTTTAAAGGAAGGCTGACTCAGGAGGCATGCGCCATTTTGCCTGCCTCTCCTTAGCCTTTCCCCTCTTAATACTTGGGAGGCTGACTTGGTAGCTGGAGCTGCAGTGGTCATCTTACAGCCATGAGGCCGAGTCTAGAAGCTGTGGGCAAAGGATCGAGGAACAGAAAGATAAAAGGAGCCTGGGACACTGAAGATGCTGTAGAGCTACCATACCAGCCCTAGATGACCCACCTCCAGACTTCCTGCTTTTTGAAACAAAAATAAATCCCTAAAACTTGTTTAAGTTTAAGCCATTCTTTATATGGTGTCCAATACTTGTAGCTAAACATAATTTCTGATTCACAAGGTTTAGGACACTACATCTCCAAAACCCATTGAATCTCAATACTAATCTTAAACCACTTAAAACCACTGGGTTGTGTACCATGTAAAATCTCTAATGAGCACAGTGTCACCTCACTGCAAGGGCAAAGGCCACTTGGACCAACCAGACTGCAGCAGAGTTCAGTGGATTGGGACCAGCCATGCAAATACCCGATAAATGCCCATTTCTTACCCCCAGAGGGATATTGCTATGGTACTTTATAAGCAATGAGCTATGGGGGAAGAGTGATTTCTTGTAAGCAGCCAACAATCATAAAACAATACGGATCTTCCCATGGCAAAAACAGACGTCCATGAGTTCATTTCATTCATTCAACAAGTATTTATAAAGCACCTACTATGTGCCAAACGTTGATCCAGCCATCAGGGATACAATGATGAGCAAAACAGACAAGACTCCCTGGCCTGGTGCAGCCTACATTCTGGTGGAGGAGACAAACAATAAGCAAATACATAAGTGAGATAAGTTGAGTGTAGAATGGTGGCAAGTTGGTGGAGGAAAGAGAACAGGGAGTGGGATAGGTTGCAATCTAAATAATGAATATTCAGTACCATCAGGGAAGGTCTTACTGCAAGGTGATGTTTGATAAAAGACCTGAAAGGAGTGAGTAGAAGACAAGTGCCATGGGCAAAAAGTTTTGGTCAGCTTGTGCCAAAGCAAGAGGGAAGATTCTAGAAGACACAACTTGTTCTCAAGAGTGGCTCTGGCTGAGGGTGTCGCTTCCTTCAGAACTGCCCTTGAGTCTTAGGGAGGGGGAACCTGGCATGTGGGAAGTCCCACTGCAAATGGGGTGAGGTGAGAATTTACAGAATGCTCTGTGGAGAGGATAATTGTTGCACACATTCTAGATGCCATTAGATTGTTCCATTTAATGCTCACAACAGTCCTATGTATGAGGTGGGTTCCATTATGATGCTTGTGTACAACATGAGAGGGATGCTTATCTTTTCGCCCAAGATGGCAAAGCTGGTAAACAGGGAGGGAGGCTTCCTGAGTTGATGCCCTCAAGCACCTCACAAACCCACCCATCCATCTCCAGGGACTGCCTATCAGGCTGACATGCAGGGAAGAGGAAGTAAAGTAAAGAGAAAGGAGCCCAAGGAAGATTTGCCCCCCACCCCCTTGGAAGCCCTGGACTGAGTGTTTCCCTCCTCCTCTGACTGTGGCATTGAGAAGGATTTTGTGGGTCCAGAGGGCCCCTGGCAGTGCAGGTGCAGGTGCAATGGGCCAGGTCTGAGCATTAAGGGCTTTGCAGCTGCAGAGACCAGGGGCTTTGCCCCCACCTCCGCCCCATTCCCCTATCCTGACTGCTATCCTGGACCTCCCTCCCCTGGCCATTGTTCCTCACGGAAATGGGGCAGCGGGGCAGACTCTTTCTTGGCAGTGCCTGTGGAGGCCCCCAACCCAAAGGGAGGGGTCTGGAATGTGCAGGGACATTAGCTCTCCCAAGTAACCCCAGCTGGATTCAGTACTGCTCAGTCCCTTCAGTCTGCTCGTCGACATCTCAGCCACCAGGAGAGGGACTGGAGCTGGACCCCAGCATGTGCCAGGACATGAAGACGTCTGATCAGCGAGATGCTCCTCAGGGCCCCACTCCCCTGAATGGAGGGGAGGGAGGGACAGATAGAGTTCCCAAGTCAATGCGCAGGGGAGGAGACCCAAAGATCTCTCTCCTTTTGTCTCTGTCCCATTTATTAAGGGCCAGGCACCATGACAGGCTCCACATTCATTCTCTCATCTGATCCTCACCACAGCCCTGGGAGCAAGCTCCATTTCATAAATGGCAGGAGAAGTGAGGTGACCACCCTGGTGCAGAAAGCCTGGCTCTGAACCTCTGTGAAGCGGGCTTTCTCTCCCCTCGCTCCATTTCCCCTTTCTGACCTTTCATTCCTCCCTCTGTCTTCTCCCTTTCTTCTTTCCCTCTTCTTTGTATTCATTGATCCAACAAATCTCTATAAGTCAACTCTTCGGTGCCGGGCACTATGGTTGGCACTGAGAATAAAGCAGTGGAGAAAGACAAAGTCCTTCTCCATCAAGTTGACATTTAATTGGGGGAAGACTGACAACAAGAAAATAATCAAACCCATAGATAAATGAAGTATTAGGCAGTAATGAAACAGCTGGTTGCTATGAAGAGAACAAGAGTGACGTGCCAGAGAGCATCTGCAGGTGGGGATGCTTTAGGTTGGATGGTCAGGGACGGCCTCTCTGAGGTGGTGACATTTGAGATCAGACATGAAGGAAGAGAAGGAACCAACCACATGCAGAGGTGGAGCCAGACTATTGCAGGCAGTGAGAGTTGTAGGTGCAAAGACCCCATGGGCTGGGAGGATCTTGGCAGGTTTGGGGGCTATAAGGCCAGTGGGTCTGGAGTGTGGTGAGTCCTGGCATCTACCTGTGGTTCTGCCCTCATCTCCATGCCCAGAAGAGAGACCTTCCTCTGGAAACACAGCCCGCTATGTCCCCGGCGGTGCCAGGCCCTTCTTATCTTATTATGAATTAATTTTCATAACAAATCTATAACTAAATACAAATTTTTTAAATTCTTATTTTACACATAAGGAAACCAAGGCTTGGAGAAATTAAGTTACTTGTTCAAAGTTGCCCGGAGAGTAGGTAGTCCATCTCCAACTCCAAAGGAAAGGCAAGCCACAGACTGGGAGAAAATATTTGCAAGACATATTTCTCAAAAAGAACTTGTATCCACAATACATAGAGAACTCTTGCAATTTGATAAAAAGAAAGCAAACAATTTTTTAAATGGGCACAACATTTGAACAGACACTTCACAAAAGAAGATATACAAGTAGCCAATAGGTATACGAAAAAACTCTTAACATCACTGGTCATTAGAGAGCTGCAAACTAAAACCATAATGAGACACCATGACACAACCACTAGAACGGGTAAAATTAACAAGGCAGACAATACCAAGTGCTGACGGATGCGGAGACTGGCAGATGGCCACTCTCATACACTAGTAGTAAGCATATAAAATGGTGCAGCACTTTGGAAGACAGTGTGTAGCGTCTTATAAAGCTAAGCATACACATTCCACATATCCAGTAATTCCATTCCTAGCTATTCACCCAAGAGAAATAAAAATGTATGTCTACACAAAGACTTGTACGTGTGTGTTCATAGCAGCTTTCTTTATGATAACCCCAAACTGGAAACAACCCAAATCTCCATCAACTGGTAAAGGACAAACTGTGGTACATCCATACAATGGATACTGCTTAGTGACAAAAAGGAACAGAATATTAATACAAGCAAAACATTGAATGAATCGAAGAATAATACTGCTAAGTGAAAGAAATCAAGTTACATGCAAAAGACTGCATGTCATATGATTAATGATTCCATTTATATGAAATTCTAGAAAAGGCAAAACTATAGAAACCAGACTTGTGGTTACTTGGGGCTGGGGGTCGAGGGAGGAAATTGCCTGCAAGGGGGTGCAAGGAAACTTTTTAAAGAGATGAAAATGATCTAAATCTTTATGGTGGCTGTGGCTACACAACTGTATACAATACCAAAATTCATCAAACTATACACTAAAATGGTTAAATTTTGTTATATATATACTTTTATTTTATTTATATCTTACTAAAAATGCAGGTGTGACTTTGCTCAAAAATAATAATAACTGTTCATCCTGATTCCATGGTCCCTGCCTCCCCATCTTCCTGCCCTCTCCTCCCTACAGCTGACGTACCCATGTTCCCACTGACCTCAGAGGAAACACTCACCCTGCGCCTCCCCAGGGTCACTCCTTTGTTCCAGGGCCAGATTCCATGTCTCCTCCAGCTCCAGCCACTTTGGATTTGGGCTAGGGTTGGGGAAGGAACTGCCAAAAGGGCTGAAAAGCAGGCCAGGCAGCCAAGACCCCATAGGCCTCTGACAGAGTTTAGCCAGGACTAGCCTTAGTATGGACTCTGATTACTCACTGTCTCCGACTCTGGAGCCATCCCATTTTCCATCAGGTTAATGGACTCTACACTCCAATTTGTCCACTGCCTGACACCTCTTAAGATCAGTCTAATTTCCCTCAGCCTGTCCTCACTGACATGGGCGCCTTCAACAAAACATGTGGTTTCTTTCCTGAAGGGGTTTTCAAACTCTTCCTACAGGTTGATGCCATTGCAACTCTCTAAGGGAGGAATAGTGTTTATGGGGTCTCCCTGGCACATTTGACCATGGGTTTCGTGGGGCACCCCACGCAACACACCCTGGGAGCCTCTGCACAAAAGAAGCTGGACACTATCGTGCCTTCCAAGTGACTCTCCAGCCCTCTACCAGTCAAACAACAGAAACTTTCTAATGGGGCTGAAAGGCCAGAGACCCTGCCCTCAGGATGTAGCAAAAGGGGGGCCTGGGAGAGGCAGTCCTCTCCTCAGCCACCCTCTCCTGAGAATGCACCAGTAGGGATGAGGCGAGACTGGAAGGGAAGGTGGCTCTGGGCCAGCCTTCTGGATACCCAGGTTTGGTGAAGACAAGGTGGTGTCCGAAGAGAGTATCATGTGCCTCCCGGAACTGCAGGCTCGGCCCCTGGGTCTCTAGACTCTAAGTCTTGAGACTTCCTTTCCAAGGTCTTGGCTACAGCCTGGAGCACTGGGGTACCAGAACACCGCGCATCATCTGGAGGACTACCTTCACAGAAACACCCCCACCCGAGTTATCCTTGGCGGATGTGTGGGGACCCAGCCCACAGCAGGGAAAGCAGCCCTGAAGTCGTACAACCAGGTCAACAACCCTGAGCTTGCCAGCTTCCTGTCCCGAGTGCCCACGCCAGTCCTGACAAGGCCTGGAATGAGCCACCTCAGTGAGAACAACCAAGAGGAGGCGGGGTCTGGCTTCGTGGGAGGAGAGAAGAGCACCTTCACCCTGGCTCCCCCCCAAATCCACCTACCGGACAGAAGAGAGATGAAAGGAAAAAGCCTGACCCCTCAGCAAAAGAAGGCAGGACCTGAGCTGGAGAGTGATGGCCACAAAATTCTGGCCAATGGAAAGCAGGTAGATGAGGTTTTAGTTTTCTTTCTCCCCACTGCTGAGTGTTAGGGAGGGGAAAAAGCAAGCTCAGCAGAGCCTCAGACAAGCTTAGCAAATGGACCCACCAGACACCTCCAAGACAGAGGCAAGGCTAAGGACTGAAAACCTTCCGAAGAGGAGCACACTGAGACCCCCACCTCACCATGTGAAGACAGCAGCACCTTACTCTGTGACACTCCCCTCCCCCACGCCAGGGCCAAACTGGAGAGTTCCCACCTGGAGAGACGGGAGTAGTGGGGTACAGGTGGGGTCTGGCACAGCTCACTGGCCCCAGCCCCCTTCTGCTTCCCTTCCTGTTCTGCTCTCAAAACGCTGGCAGCCAGGCTTCCAGCCTCCAGGCGGGAGATTCACTGGATCCTTCACTGGGAAACTGACTGGCTCGTATTCTGCTCTTTTGGGGTCCCCAACATCAGAGCTAGAACCATATTCCATCCTTTATCTGTGAGGCCCACCGGGACACCAGCTCTGCCCCTACACGGGGCTTTCACCAACTGTTAAACACCTCCCTCTTAAATGGGACCAGACAGCCAAGATTCAAAGTAATCTGAGGGAAGCCTTAACTACAGAAAACAGAGACCAAAACAAACAAGCAGAAAACAATGAACTCCAAGGAAACAGAGATACTGTGGAGATTGGAATAAGAAAACAATTTTCATTATAATTACTACTCCCAGAGGGATAAGAGAAGATAATTAATTCATGAAACAAGAAGACAATGTTATAAAAGGGAACACCAGGTAAGAAACAGTTCTTGAAAATTAGAACTGAAAGCAAAAATATAGAAGGGTTAAAATATAAAGGGGTGGAAATTTCCCAGGAAAATTGAAGATAACAGAAAAAAAGACTTAAAAATTATGGAATGATTTTGGGAGTTCTAACATCCAAATAACTGGAGTTCCAAAAAGGAGAACAGTTCAAGTGGAGAAAAGTAACATCAAAATCATATGAGAAAATTTCCCAGCATTTAGGGACATGAGGTGCTAGATTGAAGGGCCCAGAGCAAAGGACAAAAACATGTCAAGGCACATCATTGGGAAATTTCAGGACATCAGACATGCAGAGAGAATCCTAAACACTTTCAGAGGGAGAGAAAAACAGTTAACTTCCAGGAATCAGCAATCAGAATCACATCATTTTTCTCAATGGCAACCCTGGAAGCAAGAAGACAATGAAGTAACCCTTTCAAAATACAGAGGGAAAATTACCTCTAACCTAGAATTTTATACCCAGCCAACTATCAACAGTGTATGAGAGTAGAATAAAGAGACTTTAAGACATGAAAGATTTTTTTTTAAATTTATCTCCCACAAATCCATTCTTAGGAAGCTTCTAGTTGAAGACAAGGAATCCAAGACACAGGGAAGCAAATAGAAGAGAAGTGGGGGGAGGGCCCCGTGACAGAGATGAAGGAGAGCTCAAGATGGAAGCCACTTGAGGGGACTGGAGAGCAACCCATCCCCACTCCCCAGGAGGGACGCCCCCAAGACCCAAATGGGGCGGACCTGACAGAACCTCAGTAGGTCTACATTCATCGAGTGGAATTTCAGGGTTCTGTCTGTTCGTTTGGGCACAAATTAATGCTGAAAAAAGCACACCCAGAAAATGAAAAAATGAGGCAAATACTTAACTCCAGTAAAAACAGAAGTTGTATAAGAAGGGAAGTGTGATTCAGCTATTAACACTGTTTACGTGGTCACAATACTATAAACACTGAATAGTAGTTTAACCAAAACGTCCTGGAGCCATGCAGAGGGTGGAGGAAGAAAAGTGTGTATGTGTGTAAATGTCTGCATGCGCATGGTGTGTAAGACAGCTGTGTCCTAATCTTTCAGAGTAGGAAGTAGGTAGACAGTATCTAAAACAGAAACGCCATGAAATAGAAGAGGAAGAATATTTTTAAGAAATTTAAGTGTAAATAACAGAACATCTAAAAGACTTGAAAGTGGTTGTCTCTTGGGAATGGAACTTGCTGGGGAGAGGGTTGAATGGGGCATTTCTTTTCACATTGTGATACTATTTGACTTTTTAGATGCTTTTTTTTCTGGAGGTACACAACTTACACTAAACTGCACTTATTTAAAGTACACAATTTGATCAATTTTGGCATATGCACACCACAATCAAGGTAGTGAACATATATAGCACCCCCCAAAGTTTCCTTGCGTCCCTCTGTGATCCCTCTCTCCCAGGATTATGGGTAGCTGGATGTCAGTAGCCACCGTGAATGGCTCAGTACTTGCTGCTTCTCTTTTAGTAAACCAGGGAGTCTGTGCTTCTAGTGCAGGTTGTCCAGATGCCAGCCCAGGGGAGACCTCACAATCCAACTTGGCCTTTGGCACTCAGCTTGAGAAGCACCTCCTCCAGGGAGCCTGCCACGACTCCCTCCCCATTTGTGTGCTCCCTTCCTCCAAGATGGAACTCTCTCTGTAGTGTACTAGCCTCTTTCTGCCCTGTACCCAGTGACCTGTGAGCTCTGCAAGGATGGAGACTCCCTTCAATTCATAGGGCCTGGCTCAGAGTGGGTGCTCAGGAAATATTTGTTGAATGAATACATGAAATACAAGACAGAAGAGATGCATGGAAGGGTGAATGGGTGAATAAATTAAAGGTATTTTTCCAATGTCAATGGTCTAAGGTTGTTTATGTTGAAGATAGCATCTCTTTAGAGAACATGTGAAAGCCCAGGAAAGACTGAAATGGAAGGAAAGCTCAGAAATACAACTGGAGCCATTAGTCCATTCTTGGAGGACCCTGGAAGACTCGTGTCCCCTGGATGAAACCGTATCTCAAACATTCCCCTCCCCTCCCCCACGCCCTCCTGGGACCCAAGATTTACCTTGGGGGCCCTGGGCTGAGCTGACCCCAGCAGCTGGGGTTGAGGCTCACTAGGGGGCACTCTTTCATCACACTGACCCTGCCCCAGCAACCACAAAAACCTGCCTTGGGCTCTTTTCTACAAGGAACCCTGCGAATAAGGGCCTCTTCACTTCCTGCAGCCTCTTGCTGAGAGCAGACGGTCTTTCTGAGCAGCAGTGCATGTCTGTCAATCAGTACCCATTCAGTACAAGAGAGCTTTGCAGGAAAGGAGGGGGTCTGGGGTTCAGCCGTATTTCACAATGATCCTCTCTTCTTTACTGCCTGGAATATGCCAGTTCTTAGATCTTCATCCCACCCCCTTCCCCAGCCTGATGAGAACAAACTGAAGGCGCACTCCTGCAGTGTATCCGTTTAATCACTAATATCCACTGGACACATCTTCTGTGCAGGACTGGGGATGGTGGAGGTTCTGGAGCAGGGGGAAGAAATGGGAGCAGCGTTCAGAGCTCCCTCCCCAGTGTGGGACCCCACTGCGCAGGAGCCATTCCAGCCCTGGGCCTGCAGGAGCCTCAGAAGCCCAGGGGCACAGAAGCAGGCCCGGGGCTCAAGGGGTGTGTGCGCTTTGGAAAGTCAGGGCTCCTTTTTTTTTTTTTTTTTTGGTGAGGAAGATTGGCCCTGAGCTAACCTCTGTGCCAATCTTCCTCTATTTTTTATGTGGGACGCCACTACAGCATGGCTTGATGAGCAGTGAGTAGGTCTGCCCCCTGGATCTGAACCTGCGAACCCTGTGCCACCAAATCGAAGCACGCCAAACTTAACCACTGTGCCACTGGGCTGGCCCCAGGGCTCCTTCATTTTCCAGGACAGCACCCTCTTTTCTCAACCATTGTGGGGCCTAACTTCAAAAATGCTCCAACGCTGGAGGTATTACCCCCCAGTGACACAGACCCTGTGAGGCAACTTGTGCCTGATGGAGATTCTGGACCTGAGGCCTGGAGGGGAAGAGAAGGAGGTGGTAGGGGCAGAAGAGGACTTGGGGGAAAATACCAGGGGCGGGGGGCAGGGAGAGGGCGCAGAAGGGCGTGGAGAGTGGACCAAGGGAAGATCAGAAGGACAAGAGTCAGGCCCCCAGCTTGACTCTTGGAACTAAAGCATTGGAACTTCCATCCCCGTGTCCAGGCTCTTCCTGTGAATTTGCTTCCTGCTCCAGATTCTGTTGGGCTTCCTGTGCCCCATAACCTGTCGAAGGAAGTGTCCAGGGGAGGCTGGAGGGGAGGATTTCACACTAGCAGAGTCTTGCTTTGATGTTGCCACCTGGGCCCGGGAGCCCCTCCTCCACCAATCAGCCATTTGGGAAGTAAGGGGACCATTCCCTTCCCAGCTCCATGGGAGAGGGCTGCTAGGGTCCAGCTCAGAACTCGTCTTTATTTTCCTGTTGGATGCAGTGGGACACAGTTGCACGGCCAGACTGAGGCCATATCACAGAGACAGCCCAGGCCCAGGCTAAAGAGGGACAAGGGTGTGGGTGCCTGGATCCTTGCTAAGCCCTTTACACACCTATGATGCAGCCACACCCCTGGGAGCTACACTCTCCAGGGCAAAGGCATCAAGCCTGGCTTACTGTGAGAACTGGGTCACCCCTGCATCTTTCCTGGGCAGGACTCCAGACCCAGCCAGCCACACTGTCATCTGGGAAGAATCATTACCTGCAGGGGGAGGTGGGTAAGGAAGAGGGGGACAAGGTGGGTGGAGAGGGACAAAGTTGGGAGGTAGAAAACCCTGGCTTATTAGGCGAACCTCTCTTCCCCTGCTGTAAGTGAAGAAGATGTGCATGCTAGCAGGCTGGCCAGCCCGGTGCCCACCTGTGCACACCCACCTCCAGCACATCTGAGCTGTGATGACCCTCTCCCCCAACCACCCTGCAGAGCCAGCTGTGGCTGCCAGCTCAGGCAGGCTCCACTGAGGCCCTTGGCCCTGCCAGGCCTGGGAGGCCCTGCCCCCATCCTTCCTATAGAGAGGAGGGGAAAAGAAGAAGAAAAGAAGTATGTGTAAATTTCCCCTCCAGGCTTTGGGACCCCTCTCCTCCTTCTGTTGCCCTGGGACACAGGTGAGCAGTCACAAGGTCCCTCTTAGGTCTGCAGGTGGCTTATCCAATCCAAGATGTACCTCCTTGACTCTAGCTGCCTTGAGCCAGCCCCTTTCTGCAACCATCTCGAGAATGTTTGTCAAGCATTTTGTCAGGTGTTCCCCCACATGCCCCTGAAGCACAGGACTAACCTTCCCCCTGATTTTGCAACCCCGGAGCACACCTGCCCACAGTCACTCTCAATCTCCACCAAGCGTTTCCAAGAAGAATGCTGTCCACAGGTAAGGCCACCTGGGGACCTCTTCTCCTTTCCTTTTCATTTCTAAACTTCCTACCTCGACTATCTAGTTGGGATGAGCTTCTCTTTGTGAGGTGGTCCTTGGATGGCCAAACATCTCTTAGCTTAGCACAAATGATTTCTTTTCTCATCACTATTTGAAATGCAGCATTAGGCTTCCAAGTAAATCACACACACTTTTGGGGAGGGCTTTATTAAAAATTAACAATGTCCCTGGCTAGTAAACAGCTCTTTGAACTTACAAAGTTTTTTTGTCCCTGGTCCCCTCCAGCAGATCTGGGAATTGCAAACTCTGTGGTGAGGGGAGGAGGAGGGGACCCAGCCAGGGGTGGAAGTCAGCCCTGACTCTCCCGGTGGACGGGGGCCTGAGCCCCACACATGGAGATGTTGAGAGTCCCAGTGTGGTCAGGATTCAGGAACGGTGAACAGAATTGGGAGGCGGGGAACAGGTGGGAGGGTGTGTCAGAGCAGGCTTTCTGAAGAAGGGTTTTCCACCAGCATGCACAGACCAACCTAGAGGCAAGGTGGGGGAGGAAGGGTCCTAGGGGCAGGGGAGAGAATTCCATCCAGAGGAGGAACAGCAGGAGCAACAGAAGTGGACATAGAGACGGCCTCTGGCCGGCAGGGATGTAAGGGGAAATGAAGAAGAGGCTGGAATAGAGAGAGGGTAGAAGTAGACAAAAGGGCTCCCAGAGTCTGCCCTGTCCATCTAGGGAGCCTGCGTTCTGGTGGCCACAGATGACTTTTGAGAATGAGAAAGTGAGCAGCCCTGCGGTTACCTGGCTTCATCACTTACTCTCTGTGTGACCCTGGGCAAGCTCAAGAACCTCTCTGAGTCTTGGTTTCCTCATTTATAACACAGGGATGATAACAGATCTGTCTGGGAGGATGACCGGGAGGGCCGAATGGGATGATCAGACGAAAAGCGGGTGGTGGCACACCGTGCGCTCTGCGTAAAGGGAGGCCGATTACTACCTTCTTCGGGAAGAGCTGGACACAGCGCCGGGCGGCGGATGATTCACTTGGTTAGGTGGGTCAAATTAACCAGGAGATTTTTCAACCCAGATTCACACTTCCTGTGGAGACAGGTCCTAAAAGAGCTGGCGAAGGTGTTTGTAAACAATAAAAGTGCAATTCAAAGGTTGCCGCTGGCGGTGAAAGCAGCGGGGGTTAGGGAAGAGGCTCTGCCCTGGAAGCAGAATCATCTCTTCGCCGGGGGCACGGTCCAAGCCGGGCAGATATGGACACCTTTGCAGTCCTTCCTCCCTTTGTACACACACACACACACACACACACACACACACACACCGAGCCCCCAACCCCCAACTCTCTCCCGCTGCAACCCCCAGAGTCCCGCAGAGACACGCAATGCACACCCCTCGGTGTCGTCCCGCTGATAGAGAGGAAGGGGAGAGAGGAAGGCAGGGACCGGGTTGGGGGCGGTAATGGGCCTAGTTGGATTAATTCGTCCCCAGCAGCTCCAAAGGCAAAGTGTGGGGCGGGGTGGGGGTGGGGGTGGGGTGCCGAGGAGGGGCGCAGCGCGCCCTGGAGAGCCCTGGGCGGCCCGGGAACCGAGTTCGGGGGCCGGCCAGGCGCCTGGCCCGCAGCACCGCCTCCCCGGAGGAAGGCGGGGGCCGGGAGGAGGGAGCGGGAGGAGGCGGAGAAGGGCGGCGCGCTGAGAGGTTATTTGTGGTTCGCTTTGATCCCGAGGGGGAACCTGAAACTCTCACATTCCTGGCATAGCAGCCGCCTCCGGCGCGGGCCGATCCTGGGGCTGCGCGCTGAGGCCCGGGCGGCCAGAGCGTCTGCGCCACCGCCGAGTGCACACCTCCGCCGCCGAGCAGAGCAGAGCCGAGCGGGGCCGGGTCGTAGGGTCTGACTGCGCCGAGCACCCGCGCGCCGCAGCGGTAAGGAAGGCCGCTCGGCGCTTCGGGGAGCGCGCGGGGTCGGCGGAGACGCGCCCCAGCCCGAAGCCCGAACCCTGGAGCAGCCCGGCTGTTTCCGGGAGCGGGAGCCGGGCGGACCGAGCGTCCTCAGGGCGCAGGGCGCCCTTTCCAGGCGGCCGCAAAGCCAGGCAAGGGGCGCTCCGCCCGGGGGCGCCGCGCCATGCGCCCGGGGGGGATCTCTCGGAGGCGCGTGGGGCTGGAGGAGAGGTCAGGCCCTGGCGAAAGCGGGGTCGTGTTTAGGTCGCGGGTCGGGGAGAGGGGCGCGGAACTGGGCGGGAGTCGCCGCTTCGAGTTCCAGTTGCAGGGCCCTGGGGGCTGATTTGGTTAGGTGGGGGTTACAGGTGTCTTTGCCCCCAACTAGCCCAAGAATTCCTCTTTGTCTTCCTTGGAAAATCCTCTCTGGAGCCACTAACTGGCTCTCACTTAGAAAGAATGCAGCTTGCCGTCCAGCCCGGTGACGTCAGCGCTGGAGCATTTGGAAAACAAAGAGGGCTCGGGTGGGAGGGAGGGAGGCGGACACATGACGCTTAAAGACCTCTCTGGGCCATGGGCTCCCCTCGCCCGCTCTCTCCTGGCGCACCGGCGGCCGGTGCTCGCCGTCTGCCGGGAGTCCGGGTGGGCGGGATCCCTGGCTGGAGTGCGGTCTGACTTAGAGACCTCGCTTTGGTTCCTCAAGCGAGTGTAAGCCCAGGCAAGGGCCCGAGATGCGTGCTTGCTTAGAACGGGGGGTTTCAGAGAGCGCGACGCGCTGGCGCAGCAGAGGTGCACGGCCCAGGTCCGGTTGCAGATTTTAGTAATGGCTCAGCTGAATGGATGTGCATCTGAGGGGCTTGGCGGGCACAAACTCGGGAAGAGAGGCGGGAGGGGTGTTCCCTGCTCTCAGGCACGCTGTTGCAGGGAGGGGGCCTGGAATCTCCCCGGAAAGCCTTGCATTCTCCGTCCTCAGCGGGTGTCAGCCCAGACAGTGATTAATCTAAGATATGCCCCGCGGAGGATATTCTAGGGAGAATTTATTCCTGTTTTGCCTCTGGTAACTCTAGAGTCCTGCATCTCCACTCCTTGTGTGTATGTTGGGGGTGCATGACTGGGTGCCAGGAAGGATGAGTACAGAGATGTCCTCCAGAATCATCTCCCTCTCCCCAGTTCTGGGCAGCTAGGAGGAGGAGTGGATTGGGAATGGCTGCTCTGCCGACCTGCCAAGTCTTAACTGGAGCAGGGCACTGGGGCTAGTTTTGTGGCAGAGGAGGGGCCGCATTTCTCCCACTGCTCTCCTCCCATACACACAAGACCCTGTGAAAGTGTGGGGTTTGTTTGATTTTTCCCTGAGTCCCAGTTTGGAGGTTTGTGTTGGAGGAGGCTGTGGAAAGGAAGCTGGGTGAGGCAGGCAGCCTTCCAGGCCATGACTCTGGGAGCCCAAGCTCGGAAGGGAACACCTTCCTCAGGAGATATTATCTCCCTGCACTTTAGGCTCACAGCCCCCAGCCCCAGCCCTGGGTCCCTGCAACCCCCAGCCTCCTTACTCCTTCCCTCCTTACTCCTCCAGCTGGCTCACGTGGGTGTTACTGATGTCAAGATGCTGAGTGCCCCTCCCCTATGTGCCTAGAAGACCATTGAGGGCTTTTCCAAGTAGCAAATGTGTATGTGGCTGGGGATGGTAATCATAAAATCAAAGACATCGTGCCATCCTTTCTTTTTCTTAGAACACCAATGCGGTTACTGTCAGCGCACAGACTATGTCACAGACCCACAAACCTTGATGGGGGGCACCTTTTTGCCTCATCTCACAAAACCATTGTCCTGTTGTAGCCTCTCTTCTTTCATCCGTTATTCACCAGTCCAGATGCATTTTCTCCTTCTTCCTATTCACCTTGCAGATTGACTGCCAAGGTCACCCCATGACAGGGAAGGCTCAGTGGGGTAAAGGGTGGGGAGTTAGCTGTGCCAAGGCTGGGGCTCAGGCAAGCTTCATTCTACAGGGTCCTGGAGGCTGTTTGCCTAGCATTTCTACTGGGCTGGACTCATTCTTTATCACCTGCCAATAAACTGGGGCCCTGTCCACTCCTGGACTGGACAGCTCAGTGGTTAGGTTTGACCTAGGCCTGCCCTGGAGTCTCTCATCAGGCTCTCTGATGGGAAGCTGACTGCAGGGGGCTGTGGTTCCTGGTTGATTACCTTCCAGGTTACTGGTGTCTTTCCCCAGCATAGTAAGTCTCCATGAGTGTGACTACAATGGCAGATAGATTTATAGTGCACCAGGAGATCGACAGCATTGCCTCTTTTAATTCTTAACTCCATGAAGCAAGCTTTATTCTTTCCATTTTTCATGGAGAAACTGAGGCTCAGAGGGTAGGTAACTTGCCTTAATCAATAGGTGGCAGCATTGGCAGTTGGGCCCAGTCCCATGTGACCCTTCATGTCCTTGCTCTTTAGCATTATGCTTGGGACGGGACTGTAATGGAAAGTCCTCCCTTTCCCCCCTTCCCATGTGCTCCCACTGATCGCTCTTCTTTCTCTCCTCCCAGGTGCTCTGGGGCCAGGTGCCACTGGCCTCCGTCCAGGCGAGTGTGTGCAAGCCAAGGAAGCATGAGGACGCTGGAAGACTCCTCGGGGACAGTCCTGCACCGCCTCATCCAGGAGCAGCTGCGCTACGGCAACCTGACTGAGACCCGCACGCTGCTGGCCATCCAGCAGCAGGCCCTGCGGGGTGGGGCTGGGACTGGGGGCACAGGGAGCCCCCAGGCCTCCCTGGAGATCTTGGCTCCCGAGGACAGTCAGGTGCTGCAGCAGGCCACAAGACAGGAGCCCCAGGGCCAGGAACACCAGGGCGGTGAGGCCCACCTGGCAGAGAACACCCTCTACCGGCTGTGCCCACAGCCCAGCAAGGGCGAGGAGCTGCCCACCTATGAGGAGGCCAAAGCCCACTCGCAGTACTATGCGGCCCAGCAGGCGGGGCCCCGGCCACATGTTGGGGACCGGGATCCCCGAGGGGCCCTGGGAGGCGGTCGGAGGCAGGATGAGGCCCTGCGGGAGCTGAGACATGGGCACGTGCGCTCCCTGAGTGAACGGCTCCTGCAGCTGTCCCTGGAGAGGAACGGCGCCCGGGCCCCCAGCCACATGAGCTCCTCCCACAGCTTCCCGCAGCTGGCCCGCAACCAGCAGGGCCCCCCACCCAGGGGCCCCTCTGCTGAGGGCCCGGAGCCCCGTGGACCTCCACCTCAGTACCCACATGTTGTGCTAGCCCATGAGACCACCACTGCTGTTGCCGACCCGCGGTACCGCTCCCGCGGCAGCCCGCACTTCCAGCATGCTGAAGTCAGGTACCTGCCCATCTGGATCTTTCAAGCTCTTTCTTCCCGTGCAGTTCTCCCAGGGTGGAGAACCTCCAGGAGGGCACCTTGCGTCGGGGCTGGCCAGATCCCCACCTCATCCCCCTCACCGTGCCTCAGCCCACAGGAAGGCTTCCCGGAAGGGGGGAGCTGATGCCTGGAGGAGAGAGGGACTTAGCCAAGGTCACCTGAGAACTTGTCCCTTGCTTTAATTCAGAGAGGGACACCATTGTCTAATTAGCTGTGGCGGTCACGTAACTGGGCTTCTCAGAGGGTGTGAATTACAGCAGGGGGCTAAAAGTTAGATTTCAGATAGAACTTCCTAAAGACAAGGGTTAGGAATCATTGCCAAACTGTTTCCAAGTTAAGTGAGAACAAGGTGGGGCCTCTTTCTCTGGAGATTTTTAGGAGCACGTGGACAGTTTACTTTCTGTGGTTATTGGGAGGCACTCGTCACTGGAGGCAGGGAGGGTCAGATGGCCTCCTTAGAGACTGCTCCCTGTCCTACATTGGGCAGGAGCTGTCCTGTCTCTACTGTTCCTTTCCTTTCATGTTTTTCCATGTGGCTGACATGCAGTGGGAGAGGTTTCTGGGTCCAGGCGAGCCCCTTTCTGTGGAGGCTCAGGAGAGGCTGCCGGGGGGACTGAGTTTGATTCTGAGTGTGAAGGGAAGCCATTAGAGGATGCCCGGCTTACCTTTTTAAAAAGGTCCCTCTGGTTGCATATAGAGAATGGGATTCTAAGGGGCCAGAGTAGAAGCAGGGAGACCAGGGGGAAGCAGGAAGCCCAGAGAGTTTGCAGAAATATGGGTTCCTAGAAATGAGGCTCTCACTTGGCCTAGCACCTTCTCCCTAGAAGCTGACACACCCTTCATTTCTCACACCCTGCATCTCCCCCCATGGGGGTTCAGGAAACCCTGCCAGAGGGGCCTGAGGATTTGCAGACTCCCTTCCTCTGGTGGTTCAAAGTCAAAGTCTGGTTCTCTTCATGCCTGTTGAGTCTTCATGTAGTCACCCACTTTCCCACCGTTTGGCCTTTCCTGGGAAAGATGCCTTTCCCCGCTCTGGAGAAATGAATGACACGGCCACCTTGGTATGGAGGAACGGGAGCATGGGGCCTTGTGGGTTTTCTCCAGCCTCCACCTCCCAGGCGCCCCGCCTTATCTCCTTTCTCAGGGCTCGGTCAGGGAGAGTTTCGGAAGCTGAGACGTGGTTTCTTCTTCTGGACCACCCTTATTGAACCCTGTCAGGAAAAGATAATATCGCGGAAAGGAAGTAGACTGATTGCATGAGAACAAAAAGCGAGGGGGGAGGGGAAGGACATGGGGAAGGGAGAGCAAGTGTGAAGGGAAAGGAGACTATTCTTTCTCAGAGCTAAGTCATCCCCAAAGAATGCCAGTTGTGTCTGCCTGGCCCAGGGCAGGGGGAGCAAGTTCGGGAAGCAACCCCCAGAATGCCGCATTTAGCAGTGCAGGGAATTGGGACATTCCAGTGGGGACCTGCTGCTCGGCTCTCAGTGGAAACTCCACCTGAGGCTGTAACTGAAGTCCATCCACCCAGCCTCTCCTTTCCACCATTCAGATGAGGATTGTTTGCTGGGACCTGGGGGCAGGGACTTTTCTTTTAGCCTAGGGCCTAAGAAGAGCAGGGGAGGGAGCCGAGGCTGGAGGGGGAGGGACGAGGGGGAGAATGGGCATGGACCCCGAAGTGGACTTAAATTTTTGTGGGGCTTCTGGGACTTGGAAAATTCCCAGGGAAAGTGAAGCAGTCTTTTCCTTTACCCTTGGAGTTGCAAGGCCCCAGAAAGGCTCTGTGGCCCACCCCCCATGCCTCTTGCTCTTTGCTCCCGCCCTCGACACAGCGCCCTGAGGGTGATGTTACATGAGTGCTAGAGGCCAGTAGAACATTTTCCCTGAACTCAGGCTATTGCAGTGGTCCAGAGGTGGCCCCTACACCCCAGAAAATCCAATGTTTGGGTCCATTTCCTCCATAAACAGAGAGTAACCTGCAGTCACCGCTAGGAGAGGTAGAGGACGATCTGCTGGTATGGTGGTGCCTGCTGTGGGCCCAGCACTCTGCCAGGGCTTGTGCAGCCCTGGAGTCCCCTTGAGGCTGGAGACGCTGACCCTCGGGATTTAGCAGAGACATGCCGGCACCCTGGGGATTTGAGGCCTATTTTGTCAGACTCGAGCTCAGACTCTTACCCTGACATCTGTCTCGCCGCTCTAACCTTAGCCACAGTCTTCTGAAAATGTTCCTGCGGGGGGTGACGGGCCCCGAAATAGGAGGGAGAAAATGTGAGTGTGCTGCCTGGGCAGGTGCTGGTGTAAAGCCTGAAACGAGTGGCTCAGAACAGACACAAGGGTCGCTGCTGGAGCCCAGCCGCCAAGTGTCTCAAAGGCCTGGAAGCCTCTGTGCCCAAGTCATGGTTGACGTGGCCTCCAGACCCAAAAAGAACCTTCCATCCATTAGAAGGGTCAGGTGCACATTTTTTAAGATGCCTTATTTAAGCACTGGTTGCTTAAGGTCCAGGACTGCTCAGGCTGACCCCCAAGGCCTTGGCCACAGTGAAGCTGGGCATGACACAAGCATCCTGATGTCAATCCCCTCCAGCCTGGCCTCCCTAGCCCTTGAGGGTCTTGGGCAGACACCATGTGGAAAAGGCCTTTCCCACTGGTTGCTGCCTAATGCTGTGGGGAGGCTGAGTCAACTTGTCTTCCCAGTGTGCCCAGGAGGGCTGGTCTGGGGTGGGAGCCATGAGGGTCTGTGCAGTCTCTGAGCACCGTCTCTTCTGTCCCCAGGATCCTGCAGGCCCAGGTGCCTCCTGTGTTCCTCCAGCAGCAGCAGCAGTACCAGTACCTGCAGCAGCCCCAGGAGCACCCCCCAGCCCCACACCCAGCTGCTCTTGGCCACGGCCCCCTAGGCTCCCTCAGTCCACCTGGGGTGGAGGGGCCAGCAGGCACCCAAGCCTCCTCGGCCAGTGCCCACCTGACCCAGATGGAGACTGTGCTGAGGGAGAATGCCAGGCTGCAGAGGGACAATGAGAGGCTGCAGAGGGAGCTGGAGAGCCTGACGGAGAAGGCTGGTCGCATAGAGAAGGTAGGCCCTCTAGGCCTCAAAGGGAGAGGGGGAGGAAGGGACCCTGAGGGGCTGACTGGGGAGTGAGCCATTGAAGGAGAGGCAGAGGAGTCTGAAAGTTTGTCTGGCTGGGCTTTTTGCCTATCCCTCTGCCCCCCACCCCCCATCCCTCATGCACCCTCCCTCACTGACTCCAGACAGCTGGGGAGCAGCCGCGAGGCCAGCAGAGCAGGTCTGGAGCATGAGCAGTTGCTGGCCAGTGGTGATTAGAAAGAGCCCATTCACCGGCTCCCTGCACACTAGCACCCTGCCCCTGCACACACCCCCTCCTGCAGACGCCTCCCACAGAGAACCCTTTGTGTCCCCCACACAACAGCAAGTCTGTTCTAGGCCAGCCCTGGCCAAAGAGAAAGCCCCTCCTCTTGGAAAAAACGAGTGACTTATTGGAATCACAGGCCAGCTAGGAGCACGTGTGGAACCTGCCAGCAGCCAAGTGGGAGGGGCAGCCGGACCAGGCTGGACCTCTGCAGTGGATGGCGATGGCCAATGGAGCAAATACTCCAGGCAGAGGCAGCTTAGGCTGCTGTCCGGTGTCCCATTCTATGGTGAAGGTTTACCAGCTATGTGTTCAGCTTCAGAAGTGGCCTCAGGCCTCCTGTGGCTGTCCTGTGGTGTCCAAGATAGGTCAAACCCCCAGAACATGGCTGGAGTCCTTTTGTGCCCACCCCGGGCCTACTGTGCTCAGATTGCTCAGCAGAAGCCAGACAAAAGTAAAATGCTTCTTTCTGGACATTGGGCACAGAAAGCTGTGTTCAGTCACCCTGGATGCAGGCACTTCTGGAGTACTGACCCTGGGCTCACTCACCATCTGGGCCTTGGGACAGTTGACAGGAACCTCACTGGCTGGTTCCAGCAATCTGGTCCACCTCCAGAGCCTACAAGCTTCTGTCCCTCCCATAGAGTCACCTGGACTTTTTGCTCTCACTTTTTATCCTCTCCTCTCTCACCTTTTCTGATGGAGAGGAGCAGATCAGCCTGGGCCCGTGGGGAGGCCTTGATGCCACACACCCCTGGGAGCTCTCCCCTCCTTCAGCTCTGCTCTCTGCCCCTTGCAGCTGGAAAGTGAAATCCAGCGGCTCTCTGAGGCCCACGAGAGCCTGACAAGGGCCTCTTCCAAGCGGGAGGCCCTGGAGAGCACCATGCGGAACAAGATGGACAGTGAGATGAGGAGGCTGCAGGACTTCAACCGGGATCTTAGAGGTGAGAGCAAGTCACCCAGGAGGGGCGGGGGGGTGTCTGCAGAACGTGTCTGTGGAGCACTCGATCCCTCTGGTCCAGGGAAAAATTCAGAATCTCTGTCCTCTGCAAAAATACTGTGAATTGACTCAAAGGGGGCCAGGCTGAGACTTCTTGGGGCTACCCTGATAGACAGATGCTTGTCTCTGTGTTCTCGACCTTGGAGCCCCTCGTGGAGCATTCACCTATGTGGCCCAGGGTCCTCCCTCCTCATTAAGCCCTGAGCTGACCTGGGGGCTTCCTTGTGAGCCCATCCCCAGTGTGGAGGATGCAGCCCCACCAATAAGACCCCAGGGGACACCTGGGCAGGCAGCTTCACCTGGTACTCAACATCTTTCCCTCGTTTGAAACAGAGAGATTGGAATCTGCCAACCGCCGCCTGGCGAGCAAGACGCAGGAGGCCCAGGCAGGCAGTCAGGACGTGGTGGCCAAGCTGCTTGCTCAGAGTAAGTAGGGATCCCACTCAGAAGCCTGGCCAGATGTGTGGGTGGTGGGCCCATGGCAGCCCCTCTGGATGGGGAGGATTGGCCCTCCCCTTGTCAAAGCAGTGCTTTGAGCCCAGGTTTACTGGTTGCCTACTCTGTGCCCAGCACTGGACTGGGCTCAGGAGGAGGGGTTGCTTCCGAAGAACAAGATCTGGTTCTCTATTTACTGGGGAGATCAGTGGATACAGGAGGGACAGCTGGGGAGCAGTGCTTTGCTGAGCTGTGGTGCTGACCATCAGGGCAGTGTCCTTTGGAAGCAAGATGCAGTGGACAGTGGAAGCAGGATTGCTCTGGAGACAGGTGGGATGAAAGAGGAGGAAGAGTCTGAGTTTCCCAGGTGTTCCAGGCAACAGAAAGGTTGGGAGTGCCCAATGGGAATGTGAGAAGCTGGGGAGCATGACGGAGCTGGGCCATAACAAGGCCGCCAAGTGGGCACCTGCAGACAGCCAGAAACGGGTTCCTGG
Source organism: Tapirus indicus (assembly GCA_031878705.1). Lineage (NCBI taxonomy): Eukaryota > Metazoa > Chordata > Mammalia > Perissodactyla > Tapiridae > Tapirus > Tapirus indicus. The sequence goes on from CM062920.1 coordinate 17,543,309, forward strand.
AGCTTAACTGGCAGGTGCAGTCTGAAGAAGGGGTGTGGGAGGCTTCTCTACAGGGGGTGGTGGAAGCCTCCTTGGAGAAGGGATGAGGTTGTTACTGGTTGATGCATTCAGTCATGCATTTGTTCATCAGCAGAACTGTGCTAAGCACCTGGCAGATGTTGAGCAGAAGGTGGGAGCAGGCCCAGGAAGGTAACATGGTGGGGAGGTTAGGAGAGAGGGGGTGAGCTTGAGGAAGGAGCAGGGTCTTCTAACCACAGATTCAAGGGAACAAAGGTGGCCCTGGCCCTGCAGACTAGTGACTAGGAGGTCCCCAGAGAGAGAGGCTCTGTGGGGACGGAAGGGCAGAGAAGGAGCTAGATAGCTCTAGTGGAGGTGCATGGAGTGGAGGGGGCGAGGAGGCGGGGACAAAGGAAGCCCTGAGCTCAGCCGCAGGAAGAAGCTGTAGCAATCAGAAGACAGAGAGAGGCAGTTATTTATTGAGCTCCTACTGTATGCTCCTACCATGTGCTATATAGAAGCATATTTGGAGTGTTTGCAGAGAAGTGGAATGGGGGGTGGCTGGTGTCTGGGTGAGGGTGTCCTTGAGGAAGGAGTCAAGGAACCATCAGGAAACCTACTGTGGGTGGCACGGATAGAAAGGGGTGTCCAGAAGTGGAGGAGCAGCTTGAGGACTGAGCTCTAGCTGGCAGTACCTCCTTCCTCAAGAAGGGCTCAGAGCCCTGGACAGGGGCACCCAGAGAACACAGCACTGAAGGAAGATGGGGGAGGGGGCGCAGGAGGTAGGCTAGGCTGTACTGGCTGGGTGGGGCAAGGTGGCAATGACTTAGGGTCTCTGAGAGGGAAGTGATGGTGGTGAGGGAGAAAGGGCAGCCCTTGAGAGTCTGGAGAGGACGAGTTGCTGGGAGGAGGCAGAACAGGGGTGTCCTGTAGGAAAGGGACGACTTCTGCCAAAGAAAGGAAGTCAGTGGGCGGGTTTCTGGGAGCCGGTGGAGGAGGGGAGAGGGGGGAGGCCAGCCTGGAGGCGTTTCCGCTCCCCGGCTGTTCTTGGCTTCTCGCTGGAGCCATTAATCTCGCAGCCGCGGGTGACCTGGATGCCTGGCATTCCAGAGCCTCCAGGCTGTTCCGCTCCCGGCCCGCCCCCCCCTCCGCGGCTCCCTGCCGCGCGCCGGGCCCTGCGCCCTGGCCGCCGCTCAGAGAGGAGTGAGTGAGCCCAAAGGGACGTGCCTGTAGGGAGCCTGGCTTTCTCAAGGCGAAGGGCGCATCCCCCTGCTCCCTCCGCAGCTCCCCGCCCTGCCTTTCTGCCGCCCTCGGCCCGCTCCCCTGTCTCCCGGCTCCTCTCCCACCCGCCCAGGAGCTCCCCTCCCCAGCAGGCCCAGGTTTTATCCTGGTGGCTGGGATGGCCAAGGTCTGAGGCCTCCCAGCCCCTGCCAGGGCCTTAAGGGTTGTACATGACGACAGGAAGCTGCTGGAAGCCTAACGCTGGGTCTCCGGGCCCCTCCCTAAGGGCTGAGGAAACCTAAGCAGCAATTCCTTGCTTGTGAATAGCCTGGGAAAACAGAATTCTCAGGGACGATGCCTCTGGTTGCCCTCCCTTTTTTCCGGGGTCAGTTAGCACTAGCTGGGAAGAGATCATTACTACCCGTGCCTCGACTTTTCCTGTAAGTAGGCAGCCCAGATGGACCAGCACTGTTCGTCCTCCCTGGGGATCTGGCCTTGAGTCCTGTCGCCGGCTTCTCTTAGCTCTGTCCCCCTTGGGCAGTTTCTTCTCGCCTGAGCCTCTGTTTCTGGGGCTGTAAGATGGGACAGTCAGGATAAGCCTGGGATGAGATGCAGGCCTCTGCAAACTGTAAGCTGAAGGGCTCTGTGAAGCCACACAGGACGGGGTCATTGGCTCTGGGTCCGGACTCCCAGTGTGTCCTCCCTGCCTGCCCCTCCTCCCCACACGCTGGATGTGAAGCTGGCACGGTATGAATAGCTTAATTTCAGTATTATTGAGCTTCCCTATCTCTTCCCTCCAAACCCAAGAATGAGGCCAGCCTGGGCTGAGGCTTCCAAGAGCCAGAGTGAGCCAGAGCCGACCTGAGCCACCTGTGTCCTTCCTCTCCTGCCCCAGGGCCCTGCATAAATGAATCCTCCCTCTGCCTGCTGGGTCCCACGCCTTCACTCTTCTCTTCCAGAAGTTGCACTGTCATATATGATAGGTACTTAGGCATATGTGGCCCAAAGATTAAAATTAAATAAAATGAAAAATCAGTCCCTTCCTTGCACTAGCCACATTTCAAGTACTCAATAGCCATGCATGCCTAGTGGCTACTGCACAGGTTGGCACAGTAGAAAACAATCTCATTACAGCAGAAGATTCCAGTGTACTGTGATAGTGCTGTTCCAGGGACAGTGTCTTTGAGTTCATCAGGCAGGCCTCACAGCCCGTCGCCCTCTGCCCTCTGCCCTCCTGCAAGGCAGGCAGCCGACACACTCCTGGGGGCCAGCCTGGGACTCCCAAGGGTCAGGTGCTTGGGACGTGGATTTAAGCCTAGGGCATCAACTGGTAGGCTCAGGCCTCTCCTGGCCTGGCCATATGGAGAGGGTCTCTGAGCAGAGTTCTCCTGGGCAGGTAACAAGATAATTTAAAAGTCAGGATGGCTGGAACTTCAGACGCAAATCTTTGGACCATTGTCATCTTCATTGTGCTGTGAAGTTTGCATTTCTTTATGAGCCGGTTGCCCACGTCTCAGTGGTCTCCCCAGACCATGGAGGGAAATGTGGCACTTAACTGGGGGCCCCTGGGTCCACAGAATGAGCCCTGGAGCCCACTTTGGGAGGCCTCTGGGTGTGAGGGCCTCACACCACAGCCAGAAGCAGCCCGGTCCTCTGGAGCGGGGCTGACCTGGGTGCCCACCCGGCAGCACCATTCACCTCCTCTGTGTCCTCCCCTGTGAGTTGAGGGTCACAAATCCTCCCCCCAAAGGGCTGGTACTAGAGGCTTCAGTGGAGTGAGATGTAAGTGCCTGGCTCGAGGTGCAGCAGTGGTGGTTCTCTCCCCATTCCTTCATTCTCCCACTCGAACGATGACCATGTCGCAGTCCACCTGGGCCTCCATTCTCACGTCTGTAAATGGGCATCACAGTTCCCATCTGGCCAGTCTCTCGTGTCATCATGAGGCTTAAGGGAAATTGTGAACGTGATTTGGAAATGGTGGCACCTTGCACAAGTGGACAGCATTTGGGGCTGTCCTGTGGCAGGTCCACGTCCCAGCAGAGAGATGGTATAGCCCAGTCATTACTGCAAGGACACTGGAGTCAGGTGCTGCCATTTCCTCGTGACTTGACCTGAGCCTCAGTTTCCTGGCCCATAGAATGGGGTTAAAGATGGTGCCTAACTCCTCAGGTTGTTGAGAGGATAAGATGCAATCACGCTCATCCAGCGGTCAGCACAGAACCTGGCATGTAGTACGTGCTTAGTGGGGCCAGCCAGAGTGGTCACTGTCACTGACCCACCCTTGCTCTCTCCTTGCAGGCTACGAGCAGCAGCAGGAGCAGGAGAAGCTGGAGCGGGAGATGGCACTGCTGCGCGGTGCCATCGAGGACCAGCGGCGGCGCGCCGAGTTGCTGGAGCAGGCTCTGAGCAATGCGCAGGGCCGGGCAGCGCGCGCCGAGGAGGAGCTGCGCAAGAAGCAGGCCTACGTGGAGAAGGTGGAGCGGCTGCAGCAGGCGCTCGGGCAGCTGCAGGCCGCGTGCGAGAAGCGTGAGCAGCTGGAGCTACGTCTGCGGACGCGCCTGGAGCAGGAACTCAAGGCCCTGCGTGCACAGCAGGTGATTAGGGAAGACCTGTGGAGGTGGCAGAGCTAGGGCAGCATCTGAGGAGGCCACTTCTGAAGCCCCTGGGAGCCCCTAGAAAGGAAAGGTGATCTCTGTTCCAACCTTGCTGCAAGGTGCCTCCCAACACCAGCCTTAGCAGAGGCTCTGCCACTTGGCCTTGTGCCAACCTCGGGGACTTAAGACTTGGGCTTCTGTCCTCAGAAGCAGAGGTTGGCATCCTTGGTCTTTAGAGAAAGTAGGTCAGGAACCTTGATGTAGGAGACTAGCCAGCTCTTGTATGTCTCCCCAAGATCAAGAGGGAGGATGGTCACCTGGATCCTGAGTCTTTATCCTCACTTTCGACTGTGTGAATAGCTGTGGGGTTTACAAACCAGAGAGACTGCTCTCCACCCCAACCTTCCCCTCCCCGCAGAGCGAGGCTGACCACACCTCCTGGTTTGCCCAGCTCTGTCCTGATTTACACCAGCTGTCCCACTGTAATTATTAAGAGCACCCCTTTCCCAATTTGGAGGGTAATTTGTATGGCCACCTATGCAAAGGCAGGCCCTTGGCCACAGGATTCAGGGCAGGAGTGTGGGGACCATGCCACCCCCTTTGTCTCTGGGTGGAAGTGGGACCAGGGGAGTGTGCTGTGAAAGGCTGAAGAAGCACGTGCATAAGTGAGAGGCCTCGTGTAGAGGTGAGGAGTGGCCGCCACACCCCATCCTCCGCCCTTGACCACGGTGCTCCTTGCTCCGCAGAGGCAGGCAGGCACCCCCACTGGTGGCAGTGGTGGGTCCCCGGAGCTCAGCGCCCTGCGGCTGTCAGAGCAGCTGCGGGAGAAGGAGGAGCAGATCCTGGCGCTGGAGGCTGACATGACCAAGTGGGAGCAGAAGTATTTGGAGGAACGTGCCATGAGGCAGTTTGCCATGGACGCAGCTGCCACGGCTGCCGCCCAGCGCGACACCACTCTCATCCGACACTCCCCCCAGCCCTCACCCAGCAGCAGCTTCAATGAGGGCCTGCTCGCAGGTGGCCACAGGCATCAGGAGATGGAAAGCAGGTAGGGCATTGCAGGCCAGGGCCCCTGAGGCAGGGGTGAGTGTGGCCACGCCCAGTCCCTCCATGTCCTTAATCTCTGGTAAACAGGCCCCTCCCCTCACATGGCTCAGCAATCCCTCCTGCTTCTGAGCTGACCCTGACCAGGCACCATACGCATGTTCTTTCCCAGAGATACCAGCTGAGTCCTTGGTGTGCCCAGGAGACCCCGGCTGGGGGCTGCTGGATGCCATCCAACGCTCTGGGCCTCTACCTGCTTCCCCCACCTCCACGTGAATCAGAGACTAAGACTAAGACTTTCCAACGGGGTACCACCCGGGAAGGAATGTGGACTAGGTCCTGGCTTGGGGGTGGCTACTGTTTCCCCTCCAAAAGCAATCTCAGAGTCCCCAGAAGATTTCCACTTGACCTATGCCTGACTCAGAAGCACAGACTCAGCGACGGAGCCCATCTGGTGGTCCGCAGCTCTGGGGTCATGCCCTCTGGGATGAGGAGGGTGTCATTGCTATCATGCGATGAGTCCAGGCCCCACCCCTGATGACCTGCCTCTGCTGGTGTAAGAAGGGCCCGGTGCCTCATGCACGGGTCGTTTTCAGAGCATCGAATGTCAGAGCTGTGATGACACTTTTGAAGGCCCCCTCCTGGGCCCTGCTACAAGGGCAAGAGGGTCCAGCCTGGCTGGAGGACTTTCCCTCCAACGTTTATGAAGTGGGAAGGGTGGAGGCCAAGCCGGATCTGTGGGTCTGACGATGTGGGCTTGACCTCTCACCCCCAGGTTAAAGGTGCTCCATGCCCAGATCCTGGAGAAGGACGCAGTGATCAAGGTCCTTCAGCAGCGCTCCAGGAAAGACCCCGGCAAGGCCACCCAGGGCTCCCTGCGGCCCGCCAAGTCTGTGCCATCTATCTTCGCGGCTGCAACGGCAGGCACCCAGGGCTGGCAAGGGCTCTCCTCTAGTGAGCGCCAAGTGGATGCCCCTGCCCGGCTGGCTGCAGGTGAGAGGAGGCTGGTGGCTGGCATAGGTGGAGGAGGAGGTTGCTCACAGGGCTTTCCTCTTGTCTGGGGAGCCAACTTATGCTCTGGCTCCAGTGACCCTGTAGCTCACAGCTGTCCCACTGATGTGAAGAGGGCTGTAGCCCCCCATCTCCATAAATTCCCTCACCCTCAGCCCCAGCCACTCTCCATCTAAGTGAAACAGAGCTTCCTGTGCAGAAGCACCTTCTAGGCGAGCCCACTCCACTCCCCCTTCTAAGCAGATGCCACAGAAATTCTAGAGTCCCTGCTGGCTTTAAGATTTAATCTACAAAGAAGTGTTCTGCCACGTGAAATGTTTGGAAATCAGTCCAACCTGAGGGTTATTCCTATTTGGAAATAGGAGCATTTAATCCTAATTGAAGTTCTTGCAAATCAAGAGCGATATACCACCTTGAGCCCCCAAGAGGTACAGTTAACTTGGGGTGTTCTTCATTGAGGCTACATCTTGTGGACAAGGCAATAACTATCAACCTCCTACCTTTCCAACAGACAGGGCCACTGCAGAGGAGCCAGTGGCCGTGGCTCCCCTCCCTACCCATGCCAAACACGGGAGCAGAGATGGGAGCACCCAGACTGATGGCCCCCCAGACAGTGCTGCTGCCTACATGGGACTGGAGCCTGACAGCCTTCTGGGGTGCAGCAGTGGCCAGAGGACGGCCTCTCTGGGTAAGTCCCCACTCCCCCAAGCTTCTGTGTGGGGCAGGGCTGAGGGCACACTGGGGCGTGAACTGGAATACCAGACCCCTCCTATTCATTGCCCGCACTCCACGGGAAGCCCTGCACAGTGCCCGGCAAGCAGGATGTGTGGCCCACGCGATATGAGCGTGACGGCTGGTTGGAAGCATGAAAAGAGGAACTGAAAACCCTGACTACAGACAGTTCCAAAGTTCAGAAAGGAAGTGACCACGTGGGAAGCACTTCATCTCTTTCCTGGTCTTCCTTACATATTTAATTGCCAACCTAAATGTCTAAGACAATGGAGCTTGGTCGCATCCTGATGGCACTCTCCAGTTAGAAGACTGTTTAAAGAGAGTCCAGGAAGGAGAAATTTGAGAAGATGCCATTTAATTTTTTTGCTCCCCTTTCACATTAGCCTTCACATATTTGCCTGTGCCTGACCAGCTCAGAAAACCACAGGCATGAAAAGAATGTTGCAGCCTCCCTCCCTCCGGGCTCTCCAACCAGTCACTGTTATAAACAGATGCATCTCCACCTTGGAGGTTGGTGGTCTGGGTGGAGAGCTCAAAAGGAGCAGGGCACTGTGCTTGGTTGGCCGTCTTGGGGAACAGGGGGACCTGGGGCAGCTGTAGTAAGAAAAGTTGGTGAAGAAAGATCCTATCTTAAAAATGTGCCAGAGTTTAAAAGAACGTTCTGGAAACACTCAATGGCATGTGCCTGTGTTCTTTTCTCTCTCTAGACTCTGTGGCTACATCCAGAGTCCAGGACTTGTCGGACATGGTGGAGATACTGATCTGAAGGAGGTGGTGACTTGGGAACTGGCAACCATTCCCTGCTCTCCTCTGCCCTCTGCCACTCTCGGCCATTCCCGCAGCCCTCTCCAACCACTGCCTCCTCACTTTACCCAGCCGAGCACTCATTCCCATTGACCATCTGGTCCCAGGAGCTTAGGAAGGCTGCTGCAGGGGAGAGGGATGCTGTGAGAGCACCACACCCCAGAAGACCCTGCTTCTTAGCCCCACATTCCTCCTGGGCCCATGCAGAATGAGGATTCAACCTTTACCTGCTGCCCAAGTCTTGCTGCTGGGGTGGCAACTGAAAGCTCAGAAGAGAGCTGAGCCCCCTCTGCACCCCCAGTTGGCACTCAGGCAGGGAGGAAGGGAGGGGATTTGTTAGTTTGGGGACTGATTACCAGTGATGGCTGCCTGTGGACACCAGGTGGGCTGGTTCAGTAATCAAGTTGGCCGTGATGTTCCCCTCTGGCTAAGTGTGGTCCCAGCCAACCTCATCTGCTCCTCAGCTCCTCACTGCCTCCTTGGGATCACATCCTTTGGGGACTGTTGAGGGTGTTAGTCCTGCAGAAGCCACAGCCTCACCCCCTCACTTGGAGTGGGTAGGGGCCATTTAAGTGGACTGGGGTACGCTGTGCAGTTTGTATATAATTCCCTTTCTGTGGAACAGAAGATTGAAGCATGCTGCTTCAGATTTGTCCCCTTGTTCTGTGCTCCCATCCCTGCTGTCACAGTTCCTATAACTTCTGACCAGCCTCCCAGTTATCTCCCCTTCTCAAGTCCATGGATTTTGATACTGGTTGATCCACGGGTCATTGGCTGTCTTTTCCTCCATCTTGAGCCCTGTTTTAAATGCCCACGGGACCCCCCCATCACCAGCCTCTTGAAATGGCTCCACAGCTCCTATCCCTGGGACATCCTGTCAGTTTGGTCATGAACCCTGAGCCAGATGAAATGAGCCACCACACACAGACATCTGCCATGGTGGGCTTCCCAGCACCGATTCTCTCCAAGGAAACTGGAGAAGTTGCCTTGTTATCAGTCTTTGTTCCCACCTGGAAGGATTGCGAAAGGGAGCTCCCATCACAAAATGGCACCCATGAGGCTGGCTCCTCAAGCTACCCGGGCCCAGCGCCCTGAAGCAGGGCCAGCGCTTTGGAGTTAGAGTGAAGCATCTACGTGGCACCTGCCAGCAGCAGGGACTTTGACCTATGGTCTTAAAGAGTCCCCCAGCTCAGCCCTGGAGCGCTTGGTGGGTTTTAGCTATTTGTCTTGACTGTTTTTAGTTCTCCTTGAATCTTTGTTTTTTCCTTTACAGTTTTTAGGTTCTATTTGTGTTATTTTATTCCCATGGTTCCTCAAGTTTCCTTTTTAAACATTTGCATTTGCTGGACAATTGCATATTTTTTTAAATCCCCCTATCCGTCTTTAAAGCTGAAAAATACATTTGGTTCATGTGCGTTGTTTACAAAGCAAAAGAAAAAAGAGAAAAAAAGGCAAAAAAATATTGTGAAAGGAAAAAAAAACAACTTAATATATTTTGGATTAATATTTGGTATTTCTTTTAAAGTATTTTTTGTGCTGTGAACGTTTTCTGCCAAAGACCATGATGTGTGTCTGTATGTTTAAGTTATCGTAAATATTTAAAATGTAAACATGGCTGTTTTGTTATGCCACCCTGTACCAGGATTGCTGCTGCATTCCACTGGGTATAACAGTATTTTAATAAAAAAAAAAAAAATTAAAAGTGGTGTCTTCGCAGAGGTGAGAGACTGCACTGAGGGGGAAAGGAGGTGAGGATTTTGAGTGGCCACCCATGTCATAGTCCCTGACCACTCGGCACTGAACTGCCATGGTTACTCCACAGTAAGTGTGGGTGTCCAAAGGTGGCTTTATCCTTTCCCCACTCCTATCTTCCCTCCCCCCTGCCCCGCAGCCCAGCACAGGAAGTCCATGTCTGGGACCATCCAAGAGACCGGGCACCATGTCTGCCCTCTGCTTGGACGGGGGCAGAGGGTGTTCATATGTGTGACACATTCTTGGGCACAGCCTCCCTCTCTTGCTGTGGCATCACCACTCTTGCCACGTGTCCAGGAAAGCATATCACTCCAATCCATAAAAGAGAAAACCATTCTCAATGTCAGGTGTTCCCATATCAGAAACGAACCTACCTGTGCACAGGGGGATGGGCACACCGACATTCCCAATCAGGATGTGGGCTGGCAGTCAGAGTTGAATTCGACCACAAGGCAGCAGGCAGCCAGACAGGCACGTGATGGGAATGGTTACCTGCCATGGCTGTGGGTGAAGTATTTTCAGGGCAGGTGTGGGGACTTTGCAGCCATGTTGATGAGTAACCAAGTGGGATCTTAGAGATCCATGTCTTCTGGAGCTGGCCTGCATGCTCATGAGAAAATGGAGTCCAGCAGGCGGAAGAATTGGGACCCTCCAAGGACTTTTTTTAGCAACTTTGCAGTTGGCGATGGACCCCAGCACATGAGGAGCTCTCCATGCAGGATTCCCCGCCCAGCACAATGCAGAGGCAACACCCCCCACCCCTGTGGCCATACCTCCACCCCAGCCCCCTCCAGCTTGCCTCTTGCTACCTGGCCAGCATCAATGCCTGCCCTCCTCCTACCAGGCCCTAGATTGAGGTTTGCCTTGTAGATAGGCTGCTCTCTTAATATGCAGGCTTGGTCCCTGCGGGCAGCCTGAACAGCTGAGCTCCTGCTCCCACCTCTCCTCCCTGGGCCACACCAGCCCATGGCTACATTTGCTAAGACGTGGTGTCCAAACAAAATGGCAGGGCCTGTGGCAGGGGATTCCAAAGAATAGCTTGGCAAAGGGGCTCCTGTTACCTCTACCTGCCCCCCTAGAATAGCCCTGGGAGGGCAGCTCAGACCTGGGTGCAATAAGCCCTGACAAGAACGCCATCCCATCCCCAGCACCTTGGCCAGGGGCTCAGAGCGTCTGTGCCTTCTGCAGGAGCTAGTATGGCAGGAGTCACCGCCATATTTTCTTGGCACAGACACGGGGGGTGGGATGAAGAAACCAATTCCCACGTGCCCAGCACATGTACCTGCGTGTGTATTTCTGTAGGTGTCTTTGCATGTGTGCTTGAGCATGTGTCACAGAGAAAGGTGTGAGGGGCCCCAGTGTCCTCTGATTGGTGCCCTTGCAGAGCCCTGGGGCTCTCTAGCCACACGGTCACCAGTGGGCCGAAGGAGATATTTATTCTCGGAACAGGGGTTGAGTAGGCTTCTCAGTGCACTTTGAAATTCATCCTAACAGACCTCCGGAACTGGTGGAGCTGCAGGCCATGGTGGGGTAGGGCAGGCCCTGGGGAGGGGAGTGTTTGCCCGTGTGCCTGGGCTCCCGTGATGAGGGGGCCTGGGCTGTAAGGGAGCCAGTCCCTGGGTCTCACAGCTGGCTCAGCTGGGTCCTCCAGGGGCCAAGGTCCTCTGTGAGGGACAGCCCTGCCCTGCCCCCACTCAGCGCCTCCACTAACAGGGCTGGGGGTGCGGCTCAGAAGGGGCCCCACACTGTCCCGGAGGGCGGGAAGGCGTTCTGTGAGCATAGTCCCAGCCCTCTCTTGTCTCTCACCTCCGGGTTAATCGTTAACTCTTCCCTTGGCTCGAGCATGTGTCAGGCTCAGAGGGCTTGGCGAAATGTGCCAAAATAGGAGCAGCAAATTGGGGCCCAGAAATGACTGAAGCCTCTCCACGTCCCCCCGGAACCCCAGCTGGACAGGAAACTTGTTTGCAGTGCCACTCCTGTCTCCCAGCTCAGTGAGGACCTGGCCAGATGCACTGGTCCCTGAATAGCCCTTGCTGTGTGTGACTGATGCCCAGAAACCCCACCACCAAGCGGTGACCCCAAGTACCCACCAGGCCTGGATCCAACACACAAGAAAAGCACCACAGCAACCAAGCTCTCAGCATGCTTTTTTTTTAATTGAGATATACTTCAAATACCATAAAATCCACCCTTTTAAAGTATACAATTCAACGGTATTTTATATCATAGATGGTATTTTATACCCATTTTAAGCCAGTGGTCAACCATGGGTCATCATCAAATGTCCCGCCAGTGGGCCATGTGGACACAGTTAGAAGTGCTATTTGATCTGGTGCATTCACACGTGTCGGCTCCTATTTCTCAGGTTGACACTTTGACCTTTGCATAGCTGACGGTCTCCTTGCATCACCTGGCCAGAGTCCAGCTCACCTCCGCTGGGCTGCAGGGAGGACACTGCTTTCTCTGAGCCAAGCCCTCCACCATCATACTCCGAGGCTTCTGGGGCAGATGTCCTGGCCTGAGGTTCAGGGAGGAGACCCCTGAGCCCTGAGCCTCCCAGACACCCACTGTCTGCTCAAGGTTTTCCAGGGTCAAGGAGCACTGGCAGGAGTGGGCTCAGTTTTGTGGGGCCTGAAGCTTATATATTTGGGGGACTCTCTTTAAGAAAAAGAATGCAAGATACCAAATACAAAATTAGGTCTAGAGTTGTGGAAGGGGTTTGTTCAAGAGAGCACCTCGAGGCATAAGCTTCATTAATGTCACAGTAAATCTGCATCTGGGCACTGCGCATCGTGTCTCCCCAAAGGAATGAAGCTCCAGGAGGCGCCCATGACTCGGGCTCATCCTTGTCTCTCCCAGGTGAGGCTTCGAGCTGGAGACAAACGAAGCTGCAGCTTTTCTCCACCCTGGGGAGACGGAGTGGCTGCTTCTGGCTACTCACTGTAACCCAACCCTCTCCCTTGGGGCAGAGGTGCCGACAACAAGGGAGCCTGGGGCCACAGAGGTATCATCACAAGAGCCTGGACAATACGGCTGACCAGCTGCCAAGGACCAGACCTGTGGCTGGCCCACGTCTGCACCCCGCTCTCATCCACCGAGCAAATCTCCAGCCCTCAGCCAGAGTGGGTGGGGGCAGGGGGACAGCTCTGACAGTTGGCTCTCTGGGTGCCCTGGAGAGACACACCACTCAACTGTAGCAGGGACACCTTCTCCTCTACTCTGAGGGCCTGTCTGTCAGCTTTCAGTTGTGAGCTGGCCAAATGTCACGAACTGTCCTCAGATAAAGGCCTCTTGCGAGTCCAAAGGCTCCTACCTGGGGCCACATTCCAGGTGTGGTTGGGCAACAATGTGGATATTTCTCTGCACAGGTTTGCCTCTTCTTGCATCAATTCGGCCATCTTTTCTAGCTCCAAGAGGCCATGCCCAGCCTCTCCTCTGCAGCCTTTGCTTGCTCAACACAACGTGCTGTGGAAATCCTCACAGTGTGTTGCATCAGCAGCGAAAATACCAAAATCTCAACCATAGAGTGACTGACTGCACAAGCCACAGCTAAGGTCTGCCCTGAAAACTACAGTGACCTTCTTTAACTTAAAATAAAGAGAAAGAGTTCTCCTTCCGGAGGCTTTTCTCTAAGGTTTGGGTTCTCTGCCTCAGCAAGACTGACTTCTCTGTACTCCATCCTATTTCTCTGTGACTGTGAGGAGTGACCATTCCAGCTCTTCATTCATTCATTCACCCATTCTTTTATTCATTTGTGTTTACATATGTTTATTGAGCGCCTGCCATGTGCCCTGTGGCAGGCACTGAGGGTACAGTGATGAATAAGACAAATTATGTGTCCAAACATCTTTATGTTCCTCATCTGTTTTATCTTGGTACCCCATACTGAGCCAAGCACAGGGGTGCCCATAAGTATTGGCTAACCAAGTATTTGGACAAGAACTGGCCCCGTCTACTTTCCTGCCTCAGGATTCCATCACCTTCCTGTGCACACCTAGCCATACACACACCGGATGGATGTTTCTAGTGACCTGTGGTCTCTCTTACCTTTGGGCCTTTGCACATGCCATTCCCTTTTCTCTGGAACGCCTTTCTCATCTCTTTTCTCCTCTCTTGGGCTGTTAACTCAAAACTCACCCATCAAAGGCCAGCTTGAGCATCACTTCCTCTTGACAACCTCCCTCCTCCAGCTTCCTTTATGTTCCTCAGGACCAGGAGAGGGAGGAGAGGTGAGACTCGCAGACTGAGAAAACTTTGTTAGTGGAAGTCAGTCTGTGGCTCTGCTTGGTTGAGAGGAAGCAGACAAGATACAACTGAACTTTTCAATTATACAAAGGTTACTCATTGTCCCCATGCTGGAATCACCAGTGGCTCTGAGCACTGCCTGGACAGTAGCCCCTTAGGATGTTTTGGCCAGAGGGCCCACACCCCTCCTTCTTGGCCAGACCCCCGCCATTCACTGGAGGTAGGGGAGGAGGAAAGAGATTCTGTGGGCAGAGTCTTTGGGTCAGAAAAAGAGAAGCTGAGCCCGAGGGCTTGGGCCAAAGTGGAGAGGAGTGACTGAGCAGGCGCGGCCATGGGTGGGTGAGCCCAGAACCGGCCCTACCAGATGGCTGGCGCATGAGACAGGCCCAGGCGCTGCTGCCACGTGGGCCCCAGCCAGCCCCAGCCGTGGGAACAGCAGGTGAAATCAAACTCTCTCCAACTCCAAGAGAGCCGATCTACCTGGCCCTGCCAGCCCTGGGCTCCCTCTGGGAATGGGCCAGGGGCAGGGGCCAGAGGCAAGGACAGGGGCAGGGGCAGGATGGGACACTTTTTGTCGGGTCAACAGTTCCCAGCCATGCCCTATGGTACTTGAACACCAAGAACAATTCACAGGGGTTCAGACCAAGAGCACCGTGTTCACAGCCAGGCAGGGATGGGGAAGAGGGAGCATTTGCTGCCCTCCCACCCCGAGTCCAGCTGATGATGCTCTACCCTCTCAGACCACCTCTTCCACATTTGCTCATTCAACAAATATCCATTAAGCACCCACTATGTGCCAAACACTCTTCTAGGTGCTGGGGAGATGGTGGGGAGTAAAGCAGAGAAGATCCCTGCCCCATGGAGCTGACATTCAAGCAGCAGGTGGGTGGGAAGAAGACAAACAGGAAACTGAATACATTTTATAGAGTGTGCTAGAACAATGATTCTTAAACCCTTTGGGGTGAAAAATCAGCTTCTCTATTTCCAATCTTCAGGTGGCTTTCTGAGCAATGTCAAATCGCTATACATTCTACAGTATCTGTAGATGCTGTAGTTCAGAAGTTTCTAAATACTTACCCTCAGTTTCTGCGCTCATGTCTTCTGGTGGCATAAGGAGGTGATAGAGCTTTGGGAGGAAACAGAGGAGGACAAGATGTGAGGCATTTAGAGCAAGATGGCAGGGCCAGGGGGAGAGGTGCAATTTCAGAAGGGTCATTATTGAGAAGGTGACATTTGAACAAAGACTCGAAGGCAGTGAGGGAGTGAGCCACTCGTGTGTCTGAGGAAAGTGTGTTCCACATACAAGCTTTAATAAAAGGAGAGTTTACCAACTTGGACTTCAATGGATTGAGGCCTCCTTGAGGGGCAAGGGGCAGGGGGCAGGAAGTGAGGGAGCATTGTAAGGGGGGATGAGGGGGGATCCCTGGGCTGGGGAGGCCCCAAGGATGACCTCCTTGAATCCTGCGGGACCTGCAGCTCCCTGAGGTGGCTCCCGCACCAGAGTGGGCCTGGGGTGGTCCATGTCCCCTCAGAGCTCCATGCAGTGTCTCAAGACCAGGCAGGGCCTCCCTGGAGCCATTGTGATCCTAAATGGGAGCACAATTTCCCTGTACCTGGTCTCCCTCCTTTCAGAACCTTCTTCCTTTATGAGCCTGCTCTCAACGCCTGATCTGAGGGTCACTCAAAACACCAAACACAGGCTGTTCTCTTGGTAAAAAGACACTGTGTGCCATGCTCCATGCATCTACCTCCAGCTTTGAACAGAAGAGGTGCTTCTAGCCCAGAAGGTGGTTTGAGCCCTATTCCTGTGTCCACATAGTTGCAGGGCCATGACTATGGGGAAGGGTCCATCCATTTGATTTGTTTCTGCATCTGAGCCCATGGTATATAGCACAGTGGACATGTGGAGATCCCTTTCTCTTATTGAACACAGTTTCACACCTACAAATGCACACCCAGTCACACACACACACTTCCACAGCAAACACACACCCAGACTCAAAATATACTCATGGGTTGGCCACATGCACACCTGTCCACAAACATCCACCATAAACCTTCAGGCACACTGAAGTGGGCATGCACTTTTATACACATGTGTACACACACACACACACATATACTCTTGTGGGCCCACACCTACACCCACATCAAACACAACCCCCAGAAATGCACACATGCTCCCTGCACGTGGACTCACTCTCCCTCCAAGAAAGTTTCCACTAGGAGCAAACACCCAGCATCCTCAATGAGAGGCAGACAGATGGACAGGACAAAGTTCACTCATGCATCCAGGTGGCCTGCCAACACAGCCCCGAAGGAGCAAGCAGCAGGCTCGTCCCCTCACCACCAGGCCTTTGGGAGGCGAGGCTGAGTGAGGCCAGGTTTGGGCAGGAGTATGTCAGAGCTCCCAGGTGCTGACTCAAGTCCAGGAGCAGACAGCCTTGTGCGTTCCCGACAAGTAGGTCACCATGACGAGAGGTGCTGGCCTACATGCCTGGACTGCAGGTCGACTGGAAAAGACGGGGAAAACCCAGCAGTCGTGGGGCACCAGGTGTTAAATAGGTGTTGCCTTTCATTCCAGCCCTTCTGTTAGGTCTATGCAGCATACGTCAGGAGCAAGTGCTCCTGCTGGGTGCAGTGCATAATGAGAGAGGAAGAGGGCAGTGGCTTGAAGGGGCTGCAGCCTGGGAAGGAGGAGGAGGCAAGTGGACACATCCCTGACGCTGTTATTGTGGGACACAACTGTGTGCTCGGCACTGGGCTGGGTGTTCCTCGTGACACAGCCTTGCAAGTTAGAGATATTGCCTGCATTTACAAACTAAGCCTCAGAGGACTGAAATAAATTACTCCAGGTCCCTAGCTAATAAGCAGAGAAGTGAGATTTCAGTCAAAGTCTCGCTGACTCCAGAGCTCAGACTCTCTACATCCCCTTGTCAAAGCTAAAACTTGCATTCTGAACTGTCCCAAGCAAGAGGAACCCAAGACACGTGACGACTAAATGTACTGTGGTATCCTAGACGGGATCCCAGAACAGAAAAAGGACATTACGGAAAAACTGAGGCTATCTGGATAAAGGATGGACTTTAGTTAATGATGATATACCAATATTGGTTCATTAATTGTGGCAAATGTACCATACTAATTAAGATAGTAATAGTAGGGAAAATGGTGCAAGGTACCCAGGAGCTCTTTGTACTATCTTTGGAATAATTCTGCAAATCGAAAACTGTCCTAAAATAAAAAGTTGATTTAAAAAAAAAAAACTTGCATTTTTGCCAGAAGCAGGAGGCAGAGGATAACTTCCATTCCAAGGTACAGCCTGTGCCCGAGGCCTAAAGAGGGAGGGCGTCTGGAAAGTGTTACCTCCTTCTTCTCAAACTGAGAGGCCATTTTGGACTTTGTACCACTGACTTCCCACCACCTGCACAACTGGAAATACAGACATTAGTTGTAGGCCTACTATGGCCAAGGCTACCAGAATCCCCTTCCTAAATGGGGCAGAAGGGCACTGAAGGCGGGCAGAGGCGGGCAGATGGGCACGGAGCTCTGTACATCTGCATGAATTGCTGAGGCTACAGCAGGGAGATCTTGCTGGGTCTGCCTGCTCCTCCTTGACACTGTGGCCCGGCCAAGCTGATGTCCCTCCATTTTCTCAACTGTTCTCACTAGAATGTAGCTTTCAGTGTATAAGTCTTGCACTTCTTTCATTAAATTTATTCCTAGGCATCTTATTCTTTTTGATACTATTATAAATATAATTGTTTTCTTGATTTCATTTTAGGATTGTTTATTGCTAGTATACAGAAATAAAATCGATTCTTGTATATTGATCTTGTGTCTTGCCCCCTTGCTGAACTTGTTTATTAGTCCTAATTGTTTTTTAGTGGATTCCTTAGGATTCTCTTTACACAAGAATATGTCATCTACAAATAGAGATAGTTTTACTTCTTCCTTTCCAATCTGGATGCCTTGTATTTAATTTTCTTGTCTAATTGCTCTGGCTACAACCTCCAGAACAATGCTGATTAGAAGTGGTGAGAGCAGAAATCCTCGTCTTGTTCCTGATCTTAGGGGCAAAGCTATTTTTCATCAAGTATGATGTTAGCTGTGGGGTTTTTATAGATGCCCTTTATCAAGGTGAGGAGGTTCCCTTCTACTCCTGGTCTGTTGAGTGTTATCACCATGAAAGAGTGTTGGATTTTATCAAATGCTTTTTCTGCTACTATTGGAATGATCATGTGGTTTTTGTCGTTAAATCTATTTATATGGAGAATTACATTGATTTCTGGATGTTAAACTAACTTTGCATTTCTGGGATAAACCCCACTTGGTCATGGTATATAATTTTTTTGGATGGATTTATTTTGCTGGTATTTCATTGAGGATTTTTCCCACAGGAATATAAGCCCAGGAGGGCTGGGGCCACATCTGCCCTGCTCACTGCAGTATTCTCAGTCCCTCTAGCAGGGTCAGGTGCAGCAAGTACTCAGTGAGCTCCAACAAATGAATGAAAAAATGAATCTATAAAACACAGGATCTCATGAGCCTCCAAAGAGCTCATGTTAGAAATAGTGACCATCGCATTTTCACAAATGTCTGAGTATGCATGACCCGTGTAAACCACAGAGGCAGGGGAGATTATGAAAAATTCAAACTTAGAATGAAGCCCTTCCCAGGTGAGGGGACATTGGGCGTCTAGGTCCACCAGTAAAGGGCATCTCACCTTGGGGCCCAGACTCAGGAGGTAGGAACTTTTGGGGACTTGGAGTCCACCCTCCATATGCGCCCCCAGCCTTGAGAAATAGCAAGGTCTCAGGGTGCTGACACAGCTCTACAGCCCCTGAGAGCGAACACAAGACAGATGAGTGGGTGCATTGTGGACAGCAGGGTCTTGTCCGCTGTGGTCCAGGCAGGGATTTCTGGACGCTGTGGTGGCCAAGCCTGTCCCCAGTGACAGTCTCAGCCTTAATATGACTTCGGAGCAGGTTTTTAGGTTCATCCTGAAACCAAGGCTGTTAATCTGAACCTCTGGAAGCTGGCAGAAAGGTTAAATGAGGAAACGTATAAAGAGCCCTCAGCATGATGCCTGGCACAGAGTAAGTGTTCAGTAAATGGGGACATTATTATTTTTATGGTAATTTTTATTATTTTTAAATTATTCTAGAAGGAAGCCCACTGACAGCGAGACTCTCTTGTAGCTTCATTTTATTCATATCTTTGAAAATCCCCCAGAAAGTGCCACTTGGACTGATCCAAGACTCAGAGAGCATGAGTACCCCCTCCCCCCAGGAGAAGCCATCAGGGTTCCACCCTC
Source organism: Tapirus indicus (assembly GCA_031878705.1). Lineage (NCBI taxonomy): Eukaryota > Metazoa > Chordata > Mammalia > Perissodactyla > Tapiridae > Tapirus > Tapirus indicus. The sequence goes on from CM062920.1 coordinate 17,562,026, forward strand.
ACCTCCTACCTGGACACAGATGAAGGCTCCTTCAGGACAAGCAGGAAAGAAAGTTTTCTCTTGTCTCCCTCAGTAGGAGCTGTAGGGGCAAGGAAAGCTGCCCTTCCTCTCTCCCCTCCATCCTTCTGCCACGTGTCAGGCTGGCTTTTGACTCCCACAATAGGAACAGTCCAGGCACAACACCAAAGCAGTGGCACAAGAAGGCACCATTGGAAGAAAGCTGGACATGGCCAGAGAGCTGGGGCGACGGCCCCTGCCTGCCAGCTCTGAGTGAATCCCGGGTTCTTCCCTCCCCATGTGCTGGGAATTCCTTTCTGGATTCTGGCATCAGGCCTGAGCTCCTTATCTCCTCCATACCAGCCTTATCAGAGCAATTCAGTGAATCCACCAAGAATGTATTTGCTGCCCTTTCAGGAATAAGCGTGCTTACAGAGCTGGCCTTGGGCCCTTCCCTTCCAGGAAGCAGATCAGCAGAGTGACCCAGGGCAAAGCTCCAGCCTGAAATGTTCCCAGGATCAGCTGTGCCCTTCAATCCAGGTTAGAGCTGAGCACTTTCTGTGGGACCACATCCCAGACCACCTCACAGACCCTACTTATGGTGTGGATTCCAGTGTGGTCTCAACCAGAGTCGACGGAGACCTTGAAGGAAATGGAAAAGGAGAGGGAGAGCTGAGGCGTTGGGGGAGTGTGACGTGCAGATGGTGAAGGAGAGCAGAGCCTGGAAATGCCGTGGGGTCTGGCACTGAAGAGGCCACAGTGACTATTTGGGGCAAACTGTCATAGCCAGAGAAAGTGTCAAGGTTGTCTGTACAAGGATGTTCATTACAGCATTGTTTGTAAGTTTCCAGTTGAAAATAACTTCAAGGTCCAGCCACAGATGATAGATAAATAAATTATGATTCAACCATGCACAGAAAAAAAACTAGGGGTGGGAAGGAAGGGAAGAGGGGAGGGATGAATAGGCAGAATACAGAGGATTTTTAGGGCAGTGAAACTACTCTGTATGATACTGTAATGGTGGATACAGGTCATTATATGTTTATTCAAATCTGTAGAATGTATAACACCAAGAGTGGATCCTAATGTAAACTATGGACTTAGAATGATTGTGTCAATGTAAATTCATCAATTGCAACAAATGTACCACTGTGGTGGGGGATGTTGATAATGAGGAGGCCATGCACAGTGGGGGCAGGGGATATATGGGAAATCTCTGTACCTTCCTCTCAGCCTTGCTGTGAACCTAAAACTGCTCTAAAATAATAAAGTCTTAAAAAAAAAAAAAAAAACCCTGACAGTTTGTAGGTTTTGTTTGGCTTTTAAGGAGAATGGAATTACTTGCCAACATTAAAAAGATTGAGAAATTTTATGGAAAAAAAATCCAGATGTCCAGCTTCTCCTGAACACCAGAAACTCCAGCAATTCTAGGCCCTCGTTTCCACTTGGCAACACTTTGGCTGGAGTAAGGAGCAGCTGTCCCCTTCAAACGTGGAAGCCCCTCCAGGTGGCCAAGGTTTCTACCTGGCCAGTCAATCATGCAGTTTCATACTCTCTATTGGCTTTGGGTGTAGATTTCTTGTTCAAGCTATTCCCTGTGCCTGGAGCATTCTCCTCTCTACCCCCAACCCTTTGCCTTGCTAATTCCTTTTGATTCTGCAGGAATTATCTTAAATGTCACCTCTTCAGGAAAGACTTCCCTGACTACCCCAGACTGGGTTAGGTCACTTTGTTTTATGTTCTCATTGCATCCTTGTAAAACTCTTCACTGCTGTCGCAGAAAAAGTATTTGTGACAACTCTCCCTTACAGAAGCAGTCCACTTAACAAATATAGAAGGAGGAGGAAATACAAAATTACCGTTAAAACACCAAATCTCCACAGGCAAGATCCACCTCTGGATATTAAACGTAGTGGGCAAAGTTTAAGAAAAAGTGTGGTATTTGCATAGTCTCAAAATATTCTCCCCCCTAAAAATTGTCATTTTATTAATGACAAAGGGAAAAATGGTAACTTTGGAGTGGAGAAACACGTTAGCTAAGTGACTGAGGTTAACATCCCCAGTAGTAAGACATATTGACAATACGTACCTCCTGATAACATGCACTGAGAAGGGCACACCACCTCTGCGGCTTCCTTTCCAATAATGCATAACCTCTATTGAATCAGGAGAAAACATCAGCCAAACCCAAATTAAGGGACCTTCTACAAAGTAACTGACCAATAATCTTAAAAAGTCTCAAAATCATGAAAGACTGAAGAACTGTCACAGATCAGAGGAGATTAAGGAAACATGACAACTAAATTATTATGAGATGCAGGATTAGATCCCAGAACAGAAAACATATATACAAGTGAAAAAGACAGTCTGTACCAAATAGTATTGCACGGAAGTTAATTCCTTAGTTTTCAGAATAGTAACATAGTTGTGGGAGATGTTAATATCAGCAGAAGCTGGGTGAAGGGTATATGAGAACTCTGCATCATTTTTGCAACTCTTCTATAAGTCTAAAATGGTTGCAAAATAGAAACTCAAAAAAGTATTTGTGTAATTATTTGCTTGATGCCTGTGTCCACTGCTAGGCTATAAATTTCACAGGGACAGGGGTTGTAAATGCACTGTCTTCTCATCATTGCATCGTGGAGTGCTGTAGCGTCTGACCGGTACTGGATATTCAGTAAATATGTGCTGAGTCAACAGGCTCGTAGTTATTGACACAAAAAGTCCACGTCCACGGCATGTTACTGAGTGAAAAAAATAGGGCACACGACAGCGCATACAGCGTGTGAATATTTGTATGAACGAAGAGACTGAGGCTTTACAAGCCAGTGTTGACTGTGCCTGTCTCTGGAAGATAAAGTTATGGGTCATTTTTCTTTTCTTCTTTTACTTTGTTATATTTTCCAAGCATATTTAAAGGTTCACAAACTACTTTTATGTGCAGAAAAAAGTGTGTTCACACACATGCATATCATTTCAAAGAAAGCACGAGCATCACTCCTGGCAGACCTGCAGCCAGACCTGGAGGGCTGGGCAGAAGGTGCACGTGTCTGAGCCCTGGGCAGTGGTGACCCAGCTGCATGGCGAGTACAGTCAGTGCGGCGAGAGGTGACGAACGGTGGGCTGATTCCCCTCTGCTTCTCAGCTCCTCCATGCAGCCAGCCAGCACTCTGAGCAGAACTTTTGAAGTAGTGTATTAATTTCTTAGAGCTGCCGTAGCAAATTACCACTAACTAGGGGCCTTAACACAACAGAAATTTATTGTCTCAACATTCTGGAGCCTAGAAGTCTGAAATCAAGGGGTCGGCAGGGCCATGCTCCCTCCAATGGCACTAGGGGAGAATCCTTCTTTGCCTCTTCCTAGCTCCTGGTGGCTCCCGGCAATCCTTGGCATTCCTTGGTTTATAGCTGCCCCCCCCCCCACCGCCATCGCTGCCTTTGTCATCACATGGCCTTCTTCTGTCTCTGTATCCAAATCTCTCTCTCCTTTCTCTTATAAAGACATCAGCCACTGGATTTAGGGCCCACTCTCGTGTGGTGTGACCTCATCTTAACAAAGACACTATTTCCAAATAAGGTCACATTCACAGGTACTGGGGGTTAGGACTTGAACATATCTTTTTGGGACACAGAATGTAACCACTACAACTAGAAACTGCTGTGTACCCATTATCTACCACTGTATAACACACCACTTCAAAACTTAGCTGCTTAAAACAGCAACCACTGTATTTGCTCACACTTCTGTGAGTCAGCAGTTTGGGCTGGGCTCAGCTGGGAGATTCTTCTGCTAGTCTCACCTGGGTCATTAGTGTGGCTACAGTCTTCTAGTGGCTCTACTGGGGCTGGAAGGTCCAAGATGGCCTTATTCATACATCTGACTCTTGGTGCTGGTGGTAGTCAGTCTAGTGAGCCTCACCTGAGATGGCACTTGTCTACTCCATCTGGTCTCTCAGGCTCCAGCAGGCTGGCCCAAGCATGTTCACACACAGTTTGGCAGATTCAAAGAGGACAAGCCCAAAAGCTGCAGGGCCTCTTGGGGACTAGGCTGCAGCATTCTAGTGGTCAAAGCAAGTCACAGACAAGCCCAAATTCAAGGGGTAGGGAAACAGACTCCACTTCCTCATGGAAGAATCAGCAGAGTCACATTGCAAAGGCGCATACACACAGGGATGAGAGGACCATTGAAGCCATTTTTGCAAACAACCTGCCATAGGCCCCAAGTTCTGGGAGGATAAGATGAACAGATGCAAGTCTTGCCCTTAAGAAGCAAGTGTAGCAGCCGGTCACTTTGCAGTGGAGAAAGTGCCATGTGTTACAGAGGGCAGTGCATTCCCTGGTGTATGCCGGGGAAGGTAGTAGGAGGTGAAAACTGACCCAGCCCACTTGCCCTCTAAATCCCAGGTCAAGGGCCCTCTCAAATGTATCCGGTTCTGGATAATGTCCCCCACGGCTGGGCCCTTATGGCTCCAGTCACAAGCTCAGACAATCATTGCTGGGAATCATAGTCTAACCCTAAAGCCAGGATGGCATGATCTCAGATCCCCAAAGAAGCAGCTATGTCCTCATGTCAGTGCTGACTGAGGCAAGAGAAGATTTTCAAACAAGAGAGTTGTTACGGAAATGGCTTTGGAGTTAACCCTTGACAGAGTCCCCTCTTCCCTCACTCACAGGCAAACACTTGCCCTTTCCTCCAGTGACTGCCCAGGAGAGGTCTAGCTGCCCACATCTGTGTGGGAGGAAAGCCTCCAAGGGCACACATCTCATATGCCATACGGAGGTGGACTCTGGCTGCAGTCATTTACTGTGTGACTGTGAGCCTCTTTCCTCATCTGTGAAATGTGGGGTCACGGGGCTTTTGCAAGAGCCGAAGAGAAGGATTTGCAAACACTCCAGAAGCTGTACCATTGTCTGTAAGGACCCGTGTTGCTCTTGGCTCATTCATTTATTCAATTATTCGCTCATGCAATGTTTAACTTTGTTTTGTCACCCAGAGCAGCATCCTCCTCCTAGGATCTGCTCTTTACCCTTCTCCAATCTGCTTTGAATGGGAACGGACACCTTCTTAGATACCCTCTTCATAGAGGTTGATCTGAGGATAGGTGACTGACTCAAGTTGGGCCAATCAGCATTCTTCCCTGGCATTTTTAAATGTGAGAATATAAAGAGGTGGCCTAGTTCCTCCACAGGTTTGGAGCCAGAAAGTGCTGGAGCCATTGGTGGTCACGTCCTTCACGACAGGGAGGAAGTGGAGGAGGGCAGGAGATGCAAGTGAATCCTGGAGCTGTGTCAGTGGTGGTTCCAGCTCTCAGTGAGGGCCACCCACACGCTCCTATTCCTGCAGTTATGAGACTTTTTCTAAAGAAACTTCCTTTTGCCTAAACTTGTAACCAAAAGAATCTTGACTAAGAGAGTTGATTTGTTCAATGTTTATTGAGCCATTCCATCTGCCAAGCCCTGGAGATACAACAGAGAAGACCTGGACCCCTTCCCTTGGGAGGACGTAGTCTAACAGGGGTAGTAGACAACAAGCAGTGTGACGGGGCTGCCAGTCGTAGCACAGAGCAGAGCAGGTGCACTCCTCTTTGCTTAGGGGAGGTGTCTACCCAGGCCTTAGGCCTGTGGGCGAGTCTCTCTGGTGATGGAGGGGGGTGAAGGAAGACAGGGAACATATTAGACAAAGCCTTAACAGCTGTATAAAGACACAGGATGTGGATTGACACAGCCCTGCTAAGAAACAGAGGCGTTTCCTGGGGCTGGGGTTCAGGTAGAGAAGGAGGCAGGGTCAGATCAGAAGGGCCTTGTGGACCAGGCTCAAGGGCATGACAAAAGTGGGCAATTGCTGAGGAGCTGGGTGCATCCAGGGTCATCCCTAGCTAGTGTGAGATGCACCAAGCAAGGCCCAGGGGCTGGCAGGACTGCTCACAGGGTGTTAGGGTGGTTACCTTGTTTCTACTTACAGCCTCACCCAGCACCTGGGACATACACCTGGAGGGGTCAGCAGGTGAGAATGGAGCTCAGCCGTGCAAAGTCAGCCTCGTCCAGTGCCCTCATGCCTGGACCCTGTTACCAGGACAATGGGGGCCAGCTGCTCTGTACATCCTGGCTGCCCCACTCCGCAGTAGGCACTGGCCGGCAGCCCCATCGTGGTAGGCTGGCTTTTCTGTAGATCCCATGCCCTCTGCTCCCACAAAAGCCTTGAGTAGGCCACCCTGGCAACAAACATATCTGTTCACCACTTCAACAAATTAACAAGTGAGCACTTTGGTTCAGATGGGAAGGAGGCAAAGAACTTAGAGGGGGAGGACTTCCATGGGGGCCCCTCAACTGCATAGGACCAGAGGGGTGGCCTCCTCCTAGGGGTCAGAGCCTGTCCTTCTCCAAGCAGTCCCTAAGTGCAACTCAGTCCACCAACAGAAGGGCCCTCACTCCAGGGGCAGCCAAGAGGTCAGCCCACATGGAGCCCATGGTGGAATCGCAAGAGCAGGTAGTCTGTTTAAGGCAAAGGGACTGTCTGGACACGTGCACCCAAAGCTGTGATCAGAGATCAGTGAGCATCCCAGAGACCATCAGGAGGAGATGGTATGAGCAGGTGAAGGGCAGAGGTCAAATGGTTAAAGTCTGCAAAGTCTCAAATATGTCTTCCTGGACCCTCTGCCAGACAGAAGCCTGTTTGCCCACCGAGTTCCCCCAGCACCTTGCCAGCCTCCTGCAATATTGGCATATCTGACTCTAAATTGTTTGCCCACCGGGCCGTGGGAACCCTGAGGACAGGGCCTGTTGTTCACACTGCAGCCCCAGCTCTAGCCTAGGTCTGGTGTGGGGCAGAGGCTGGGAGTGGGAGTTGTCAGTGAATAAACGACCACTTTAGAAGCTCCCGTGAGCACCTTAGGGAGGGCTAGCAGAGCTGTCGGGGTGAGGGCAGCCCCAGAGCCCGGAGGGCAGGGTCTCAGACAAGAGCGACAGGACATGCAGTAAGCTCAGACCAGGAGAGCTTGATCTGAGACAAGCTCTGGGAGGGGAAAGGGACAAGCAGGATCAGGCTGCCCCAGGCACCTCCTGGCAGCATCCCATCAGAGGAGGCCGAGAGCAGGGAAGACAGAGACGCAGGGAGGTGATAGCCCTGGGGGAGGAGTGGGGAGGAATCCACAGGTGAGGGAGCTCAGGGCAGAGAATAGGGACCCAGGGACCTGGGCCCCCATGGAAGAGCCCTAAAGTGAATCACATGAAAGATGTCAGTCCCAGCCTGGCCATCTCCACAACGCCCATATGATCAAGGCCCCACATGCAGGCTCAGTGCACCCCCAGGAGCAGGGTGGCGGAGACCCACACTTAGGAAGGCTGGGTAAGCTGGCTCCTGGGAGAGCCGGGTGGACCCTGTGCTCAGACAGGGGAGCACACTGCAGAAGCCAGAGGCTGGGAAGGGAACTGCTGGGGAGAGGCTGTTAGAGGGGGATCCTCAGTGACTTGGTCAAGAGTGTGACATCTGGGGCCACTCACTGGTTCACTGAGCTGGCAGCAGGGAGGCGGGAGCTGTGGGCTGCAGGGAGGAACCAGACAGGGGTCAGCGCCAGTCCCCTCCTGGAGCAGCAAGTAGAGGATGAGCAGGACTTAGCTGGGTGCTGGGCTGGCCTTGGAGTACCAAGCACTCTGGCAGAGGGAAATGGACAGTGATTCACAGGTGGGGAAGAGAGAGAGGTGAGGTGGGAGGGGGGTCGAGACCACAGCACGGAGGGCCTCGTAGGCTGAGGCCAGAGCCAAATGCCCTCCTGATTGCCTAGATGGCACCAGGGAAGGACTGGAAGCAGGGAGTGGCAAGATTAGCTTTGCATTTTAGGAGGAGCTGGAAACGCACCCTGTCGGCCCCACCATCCCAACCCCAAGGCCCACAGTGCTATGCACCCTGGCATTTCTTTGGCAGCTCTGGCCTCAAGCTCCCAGCATGACCTACGGGAGGGCTGGGGGAGGCAGCCAGGGGCCCAAACAGGCAAGTTGCCCATGGGCAGCTCCACCCTGGGGATGCCCGCCCCAGCAGATTCCCCTCTGGGCAGTGACCCAGGCAGGGATCAGGCCCAGGCTTGCCCAGACCCAGAATCCCTGGACCTGGGAGGAATTGTGACCAGCAGGCCTTGGGCCTCACCCAGAATGGAGTCTCCTTTAGCAGCCCATGGGTTTCTTCAGGCTTCGGGCCTGGCCTGCAAGCCTTCCTCATCCTGCCTGGTCCTCCCAGCCCTGGCTCCCGTTGGCAAACTAGCAGGCCCAAGGGCCCCATTTCAGGTCCTGCCTTCACCTGTGCTGCATCAGTGCTGCTGTCCGCTCCCCACCTCAGGGTTAAGGAGGGGCCCACCTGGGCCTTGGCTTCTCATCAGCTACCTGGGGCTCCCTGATGCCATCGCCTGTCGGGCAATCTGGGCTGGGCTGCGCTTCTGAGCACCGTCCTCCCCCATCCTGGACACTGCCCATCTCAGCATGTGCCAGGGATGCCAAGTTCCCAGGACCCACCTCAGCTGAGGGCGACACCACTGCCCCTCTGCGCAGCCCCAGCTGGCAGAAACCAAGAAGATGCTCAGGGCAGGGGGCGGGGAGGTCACCAGCCCCTCCCTGCCCTCACAGGCACCTGTCTTCCCTGCCCCAGTTGCTCCCCATGACAAGGCTGAGCCACAGTCTGCAGCACTTCCTGGGAGGGGGACTGTCACCATGTGGGGCTGATGAGGGGACAGGTGATTCTTCACTTTCAGCAGCAGAAGGATGACACAGTCTACAGTTCCCCACAGGAGGAGGGAGGGAGGGGATGCCAGGACCAGGCCAAGAGGGGGTGAGAGGAAGCAGAGAACCACATGTCCTAGCATCATTTTTGGCCCCTCCTCTGATGCTGTGCTCCCACAGATGTGCCTGCCTTGGAGGAGCTCAAGCTGACTGGAGACAGACGATAAAAACTCACAACGTGTGGGGCTGGTCCCGTGGCCGAGTGGTTAAAGTTCTGTGGGCTCCGCTTCAGCAGCCCGGGTTTGTGGGTTCGGATCTGGTGCGGACCTACTCCACTCATCAGCCATGCTGTGGTGGCGACCCACATACAAAACAGAGGAAGACTGGCACAGATGTTAGCTCACAGCTAATCTTCCTCAAGCAAAAAAAAAAAAAAAGAGGAAGATTGGCAACGGATGTTAACTCAGGGTGAATCTTCCTCACCAAAAACAAAAACAAAAACCTCACAATATGTGGAGCAGCTGTGTCTGAAGTAGAAGGCAGAGGTTCTACAGGAACCCAGAGCAGAGACCTGTGATCTGGGGGAAGACAGAAAAACCTCACGATGGAAGAAAAGCATCTCAGCGGAGGCCTGCACGGTGAACTGGACAGTAAAAGGAGGGAAGTGAGAACAGAAGGCGGATGGCCAGGATGAGGGCAGGGAGAGCAAGATGCAGGAGAGGGACAGGCAGACATTCCATATGGCCAGAGAGTGGAGGGCCAAGGGGTACAAGATGGGCTTGGACAGAGGGTGACCAGGACAGTGTGGACCCCAGGAAACGCCTGCTGCCTGGAAGGGGCTCCTTGGTCAGATGGCCACTAGGTGGGTCGGAGGGATGTGGTTCCTGCCCCGGCTCCTGGCATGCACCCCAGGATCATGCCCTCCAGAGCGCTCACTCCTGCTTCCGTCCCATGAGCCCTAGATCGTAACTACAAGGCTGGAATCACAAGAGCATCCTACATTATGTCCTCCTGGGCCCCCAGCCAAATCTGCATTCACTTTCATTGGCCACATAAGGATCTTATTTTGCAAATAGGCATCTGAGGTTCAGAACTTCCAAGGAACTTGCCTGAGGTCACAGGGCACATCAGGCACAGAGGAGATCCATGCCTGTCTGATGCCAGAGCTTTGGGCGATGGCAATAGGTGTCACACTTGTGTCACACACATACACAACAGATTTCCTAGTCATGTAAACTTGGGAAGTGCTGGGTGAAACAAACTCAGATAGGCACTTTCCTGCAGGACTTTTCAGAGCATTTAGTGTGCTAATGGGTGATAGGCGATGTAGAGCATGGAGAGATTCCCGAATGTTTTTGGCCACAGAATCCTTTTGTCCCTGATAGAGTTGCAGTCTCCAAAGAGCCCACTCTGGGGCCAGCTGGTCTGGACAGGAGAGTCTAAGACTGAACTTTGGCAGCCTCCCTGCCTTATGCTTAGTGTCTGCCCGCTTTGGTGCTGCCCTTGCGTTTGGGAGGGTTGGTTCATCAGGGGTTTGACACGAGCTTGGGTAGAGGAGAATGGAGAAGCCCAGCTCCCCAGACCCCAGTCTTCACAAGAGCCCTCTCCACTCTCTGCACATTGCCTGTGGCCTTGGATCACCTGTCTGTGGTTCAAGAGGGATGCCCCCAAACAAAAGGGCCATTCTGGATCACCAAGGGCACCAGCACGTTTGGGGAAGGCTTCCAGGAGGCGGTGGCATTCACTTACGAGGGATGAGTGGGAGGAGGCACAGGCACAAAGGGAGAAGCCACAGGAAGCACGGGGACCATGCGGGTCAAGGCCCGGAGAGGCCAGGACCGGGAGCTGGGGCCGGTGGTGGAGACTTTGATGGCTCTCCATCAGGGATTTGGACTTGGGTCTTGTGGTATCAGAACCACAGAAGGAGCTTGAGACAGGGGGCACTGGATCAATCCACAAACAATTCCAGCCTGGAATCATTCCCAGCAGAAGGGATTCCCCGCCTTCCTTCCTCCCTGTGAGCTCCCAGGACCTGCCCCCACCATCCCCCCACGTGACCTCAGTCACTGCCTATGACCTCCTGTCTCATCCGTGCTGGAGTGTGCCAGCTCAGACTCGGCCCATGCCACCTCTTACCTTGACCTCCTCCCCGCAGCTCCCTTGGCCTGGCGTCTCCGTCTCCATCGCTCCCCTCAGACCCCTGCAGACGGCCTTATGCTGTCCTAGCTATGAACCTTGAGCCAAACTGTTTCCAGGGCTCCTCCCCTCACTGCAGAGTCCGCGAGGGGACCCATCTGTGCCCACCACCTCCCTGCTCACTGGCACTGCTCCGCACATTTAAAGAAGTGTGGTGGCTCTGAGGCACAAGCAATGGCTGGGCGTCAGGAAAATGCGGGCAGGTGGCCCCCTACTCCAGAGAACACAGCACGGCCCTCTCTCCTTGACCTGGTCTGCTCTCCATCCCAGCTTTCCTGGAGCCCATCCTTGGAAAAGGGGCACAGGGACCAGGCTAAAGGTGGGCCTCATGGTCACGCTGACCTGTCTCACTCACAATAGGCAGAGGCCAGAGGCCACCTGGGGAGAGAGGGTGCAGGGCAGAAGAAAGGGGCCTGACTGAGGGCATCAGACGGCCATGACCTGCTGTCCCCACCCCATCCCTGGGACTGTTAAGGGTCCAGATGGCTGGACTAAGGCTGCTGTCCCCTCTGCCCTCTGGGCAGGGCTAGGACAGGGCTGCCTGCCTCCAGGGCTCTGACAGACACACCCTTTCTTGGATGGGTCAGTCCTTTGAAGTGGTTGTCCTTCTGCCTCAGAGAGGTGGCCTTTCTGATCTCCGCTGGGATCCTGGGGATGAGGTCACTGGCTCAGCTCCTTTTACACAAGCACATGTGTGTGCGCACGCGCGCACACACACGCACACCCATACACCTGATACCTGATGCCCCGTAGGGCTCTTTCCTTGGAATTTCCTCTCCCTTGGCTTGCATGAAAGGTCAGAGTCTCAGAACCTCCTGAATCTGCTGACTGATTCCCTGCGGGCATGCTCGGTATTTTTACAATTGTTCTAAAATCCCATTATCTCAGCCTTCTGAACAGGCTCAATGACTTGTTCTGGCTGAATACGTGACCGGCCACCAACAGGTCCCCTGCTGCCCTCATTCCCAGAGATGTGACAGTGAGCCCAGGAGCAGCAGAGAGACTGCTGAGTTTTCAACATCCTCTTCCCTCCCAAGGCCGGGCCATGAGAAAAACACAATGACAGCAAAAATCGAGAGGAACAGTCTTGACCACCAGGATCGTTGTAAACACTGAATAGTATTTCAAAGAAAAACAGAAGTTCCATTACAGAGTTGACGAGCTGGGAGGAGCTCAGAGACCATTTTGCTCATTCTCTCTAGCCAGCACTTACCACATTAGTAATTTTACACTTCTCTGTGTCATCATTTGCTTAATTCATTCAACAAACATTTATTGGGCACCCACTGTATGCCAGGCACTATTCTAGATGCTTGGGCTACATTAGTGACAAAGCAAAGACACTGGCCTCTGGGTGCTTATATCCCACAAGAGGAGAGGGAGAGGCAAATCACAGGAAAGAGTATACATGATAAATAAGAAAATGACAGAAAGTGTTAGAAGGTGACAGATGCTACAGAAAACAGAAGGAGAGGAGCAGAGTAAGTGGTGCTGGCAGGGGCCAGGGGGAGGGAGTGGTACCTTCAATAGAGCCGGCAGGGGGACCTCTGGGGAGGAGCATGCCCAGTGGAAGGGGTAGATGGAGGGAAGGCCTGTGGAAGGAGCAGTGGGAGCAGAGGGGAAGGAGGCGGGGTTGGGGAAGGTACCAGGCAACAGATCATATAGGGCCTGGTCGCTGGTTCACTGCAAGGACTTTGGCTTTTATGAGAATGAAATGGGGAGCACTGCAGAGGAGGGGGGTGGCATGACGGGACGTCACACCTGTGAGACCCCCAGAAGAGCAGTGTCAGTCTGCAACCCCACACCTAGTGCAGGGCATGGCACATGACAAGAGCCCAATAAATACCAGTGGAATGAATGAATGAATGAATCCAGCCCAGAGATGATACCTCCACTTTCCCTGGGAGATAGGACTGTGGGTACTTCTGGACGAATATGTTTCCAATCTGGTCCTTGTACCTGGACCAGAGATTCATGTCCATATCACCTGGGGAGTTTTTCAAAGTTCTCATACCCAGACCCCTCCCCAAAAGTCTTGTTGCCTAGGTTGGGTGGGGCCCAGTGTGAGTGTGTGATTCTCACCCAAACCCACCGCCAGGAGAGAAACATCAATCTAGACATTCCCAGATACTGCCAAATACTTAGCACCTGGCATCATATCCGGCCCCAGGGCACACATCGAATGAATGAATAAATGTTCCTTGACTGAATTCATGGATGTCTAAGTGCATAAAGGTAGCTAATTAATTGCCCTTTTCCATTTTCAACTCAGATGTTTGGAATTGTGTACATCAATAGCTTTCCAGAGAATGAGAAGCCTCAAGCCTTTGCTGTCTGCTGTTCCCCTCCCCACCCCCCAAAACGTGCCACTGCCTCTTATCTGGGCCTCTTCCCTTTTGTTGGCTTCCACCTGACCTGCCCTAACCCAGGGGGAGGACATGTCCCTTATCCTCGGAGGGCTGCAGGGACTCTGAGAGCAGATTGCCTTTCATAACCCAACGTGTTTCTGCGGCCCTGTGAGCAGCAGGGCCCCTCCTCGGATGAGAGGGTTGCTGAGGAATGAGGCTCTACTAGACAGCCCAATGCCCCTAAAGAAAAAGGGAGCCAAATCTGGGGAGCAGAGGCCTGGGATACTCAAAGGCACAGAGGGAGGCAGCCGCTTACTTCCCCTTCCACGCAGGAGGGGCCCGCCCACATTCCAGGGCTGGGGACCAAATTCTGCCTGCAGGAAATGCTGGGGCTTCAGGAGGGTCCTGTCCGCCCCTTCCCTTCTCATTTCTCCCCGTGTCTTGGCCAGCTGCCCCACTCTGAGCCAGGGGCCCCACTCAGGGCGTCTGGGTCTCACAGATTCCGAGCCTCTTGCTTGCAGGTGCTGGCTGCCAGAGATTTTTGCATGTAAACAGTAAAGAGCCCCTTATTATCTTGACATACTTGGAATAAGTACGCCATTTTTTTTCTCTTCCCAGAATTCAAAAAAGGCCAGAAATTCCACAGGGCATCTGACTCAACGCTATTTTCTCCTTCCTCTTGCTTTTCTACTCCCACCCTGTGACCTTGAGAGAGCAGCCTCAGGAGTCTGTGCTCTGCAGCCAGGCCTGAGGCCACCACCACACCTGGTGGCTGGAAGGAGTCCCCTGACCCAGGGGGCCAGGAGCCCACCTGGTGCACCCCACTGCTCCAGGGGGCAACTCTGAACTGCAGGAGAGCAGGTAGTGGTTAGCTAAGAGCCCAGCACAAAAGTCAGGCAGCCAGTTTGAATCCTGGCTCCTCCACTTGTCAGCTGTGCATGGAATGAATTACATCTCTAAACCTCAGTTTCCTCAGGTCTAAGATTATGTCAGTTTCTTTCTCTTAGGGAGGCTGTGAGGAGTAAATGAGATAATGCGCAGAGAGCACTTCACAAACGATAGCTATAATGACTGTATTTTTATTAGTATTGAGTACCTGACATATACCCACTGCTGGGGTTCCAGGACGCCAAACTAAATGAGACATACTCCAGGCCCTCAGAGACCACTCCATTGAGGAAATAGTCAAGGAAACAGAAGCTTTGGGCTACACATGATAAAATGGTGTTCAAGAGAGAGGAGAAGACGGGATTAACCCTTGGCAAAGAGCTCGAGACAGTTTCACGGAAGAAAGAGACCCCTGAAAAGGTTTTGAAGGTTGAATAGGAGTCCTTAAGACAGACAAGGGGAAAGGACATCAGAGGTAGAGGAGACAGCCCGTGCCAAGACTCAGAGGCCCAGCCAGCAAGCTGGGTTTGGAAGTCCAGGGTGTAGGAATCTAAAGTGGGAAGAGGCCGAGGGTGACAGGGAAGCTCACAAGGCAGAGTCCCATCCTAGAAAGCCTTGAAGGTCTTGTCAAGGAGAAGTCTAGACTTTTCCCTAAGGGCACTGCCTTGTAGTGAAGGGTTTCCTTTTAGGAAGATCTCTCTGGCTGTCCTGGGAGGGGTCGGGGGCAGACACAGGAAAACACAGGCTGGGTCAGAACTAGAAGATGGATGCGAGAGGGGAGGGCAGTGTCATTCCCCTGCCTACTGCCTCCACATCCAGCTACGACCCCGGCTATTATTTATGTAGCATTTCGCTTTATGTTAGCTCATTCTTGAACCGTTTTATGTCACTTCTGTTGCACCGTCACAGCTACTACTTCAGTTTTCCCTCATATACATGCAAATGTTACACTCTTAAAATGAAAAGAGGATGCCCAGTTGTCACTGGAAATCACCTCTTTGCCCACCAGGGGCACCTGCCTCAGGCTTTGGGAACCATCGATCCTGCCAGAGATAAGAGGGCCTGAGACCCACGGTGGGGAAGGGTGGAGGATCTACTCAGTACGTGGTGTGAGAGGCCAGCTCCCCAAACTCCTGCTTCAACCTTTATGGCCTTTGCGAGTCTGCTTGGGGGCTGGAGGTGTGCACCACGGCTGTTGCTCTGAAAGTGAAGAGGCTTCCCTGCCCATGGCGGCCTGGAACCATAGTCCTTAGCACCCCTCCTCGTCCGAGCACGTGGGCTCCAGCTCTGCGTGGAGCACTGACAGGCCAATGCACTTCTCTGAGGGTGAGAGAGATGCAGGCAGACCCAAGGATGTCTCAGTTGTGGAATCCTTCGAGGGTAACTGCACTGTGCTATATTAGTGAAAAACACGCTGGGGGAGGGAGGGAGAGAGGATGAAGAAAGGAAGGCAAGAAGGGAGGAAACACATCATCTGATTTATCTTCACAGGAATCTTGCAGGGCAGGAATTGTACCCATTTTACAGAGGAGGAACCAATCTCAGAGACATTGAACCACCTGCCAAGGTCATTTCTAGTAAGAAATACAACTAAGCCACTAGTCCAGATCTGTCTGACTTTAAAGCCACGACTTTCTTTGAAAAGAATAAGGTCCATAGTCACACCACTGTAGCATAGCAGCTGTTATTTTTTTGAAATCCCTTTCCAGTCTTCTCTTGTTCTTGTGCAAAAAATATGCATACCTTCCTTTTGTTCACCTAGCATTATATCATAAACACTTGTAATAAGTAGTCTGTACAGTAATTACTTTTACATAATATTCCACCCTGTAGACATATCATGATTCACTGAGCCATCAATGAATGTTTAGGTGGTTTCAATGTCTCAGGATTTTACGTCGTCCCCACCCCTACCCTTCCCAAGTCAGGCTCCCCTGGGATGAGTCAGGGCTCTCACCTGTCCTACATCTGGAAGGTTATGTAGGTCACCAGGACCTGATCATGCCTGCCATGGTGCAGCAAGTCATTCTAGACTCCTTCGGAAGGTGAGAGCCACCCAGAAAGTCATGTCCTCTGCGCCCCACACACATTCTGCCAGGTCTGGCATGTCCTTGCCCCTGCCGCCTTCTACTCAGGCTACAAAATCAGAGGTGGTGTGGACTGGGGAGGCCAAGGGCTGGCTGAGGTGGGTTCTTGCTGTTAGTGAAGGCAGCCCCAGGGCCAGACACCTCAGGAGTCAAAAGGCACCCAAATGACCCCAGAATTGGTCAGCCCCACGATCCCAGAACTGGGATAGGAGCCAGACCCCTGCAAAGGGCCTGGGGCATTGCTTGGTCCCGGTTCCCTTGAGAGGCCCCTTCCAGAGAATTCTCTGTTCTCTGCCTCCTTGGGGAACACGGTCACATCCCAAGCTGGCTCCCCAGCAGTTCTAAGATGCACTGTAGAATCAGAAACAGTCCTGGCAGGCAAGCAGATACGCGCAATCGTCTAAGGTGAATGGCCGCAGATCACATTTTCAGGATGCTTCTATGTTTTATCTGTTCGCAAAGCAGATATTTGGGGAGGTTGGGCTCAGAATTGCTTGGCGGCTGCCAGTCCCATGGGAAATGGTTCGCATTCCTCGCATAGCTGGAGGGCTGTGGGGCAACAGAGACGACTGCCCAGAGGCCTCTCCCGACCCGAGGAAGATGAGCCACCGCCTCGGCATCTTCTCTCCTTGGACGGGTTCCAGTATGGGACACACTGGACATTCTTTCCAAGAAGGCAGGGTGGTGGGAAGTCTCTACAGGGGCTGTTTGGAGAGAGAGTCATCGCGCTGCTGAGCGAGCCCAGGACTGAGAGTGTTTCAGAGGTCATGTTCTCCACGCCCCTGGCCGGTGCAGCACACCCAGCGCCCGCAGAATCGGCCTGAGGAGATGCTCACAAAGTGCTCATGAAAGTGGCTTTCCTGAGCCAGCGGGATTTCAATTTCTTCTTGTGTTACTATTTGCATTTTTTTCTTTTAATAAAGAATATGTATCATTTTACAACAAAATCAATAAAGTTATTTTTAAATAAATAACTGAATAAGAAGGCCTCAGAGCCAGGGCATTTCATCTCTTACCTTGCTTGTAAACCCCAGGGGAAGGGAATTTTTCTTGTCAGAAAATCGTAATGTCACTCCTATGGACCCTTTCCGCAGCCGTTTGAACACCCTGCTGTGCTGCCGAAAGGAGGTGGGGGCGTGGCCTCCTTGGGTCAAACCTGTGACTGGTGCACGTTCCTCACCGGGCACGCTGGCCCGGTCGCCAACAGCCACACCTACAGAATTCTCCGAAATGAGGAACAGCATTCCTGAGACCACTCAGTGGAGAGAGCCTCAAAAGGCAAGCCAGACTATTCAGGCCCCGCTCGCTGCCAGGAAATGCAAGGAGAGAAAAATCCCCTGCTGGCACCACCCCAGTGGCTGTGCACAGGCCCCTGCCCAGCTGGTGCGTGTACACGCATCCTCAGGGAGCTTGGCCCAAGGCCAACTGCAAATGGCGCAGTCCTAGGAGACGGGCCTTCTGGATGGCCACAGTTCCACCTCTTCCTTCGGCTTCAGGAAAGCACCAGAAGAAAGGCATTGATGGCAGAGGGAAAGCCAAGCAGATGGTGGCCTGGTTGACCACTCTGTGACTGCTTGATGTGAAACTGGCAGAGAAATCCCCCTGGCAGCCTGATGCCAGGTGTGTGAGTGGTGTTTAAGAGAAGCCAGGGCCCCTCCCTGGGGTGGCCACTGTCCCTGAGGAGGGAATGACAGGCATGCCTTCGAAGTGTCAGAGCCCAACAGGTGTGTGGGCCCAAGGGTTGACAGGCTGAGAGCTGTCTGATGCCTGAACTTCCTGTAGAGCAGAGGCCCTCAGCCCTGGCTGCACGTCAGACGTCACCTGGAGAACTTTTTAAATTCCCAGTGCCCAGGCTGCACCCCTGACCAACTCAATCACACTCTTTGGACATGGGCCCAGGTATCAGTATTTTTTTAAAAGCTTCCAGGTATTTAAAATATTCAGCCAGAGTGAGAACCAGTGCTTTGAAGAGATATCTAATGGATCCCAGGCTCATCAAACAAAATAAGTAGGGCTCCTCCTGAGTGATTCATGGAGCCACCTTCTCCCTAGAGGCCCTCCTCACTCCCCGGTCTCTCCAAATTCCTGCCATTCTTCAAAACCCATCTCAATCCCCAACTCCTGATGGAAGCCCTCCCTGGCTGCCCCAGCTGCAGTGAGCATCTTCCCTGAGGTCCCCTGTCACATAGGACCTGTGTCATTTACCATGCATAGCCATCAGTTGACAGGTATTTGCCTTGTCTACAAATTGGGCAATCTGTTCCCATGGGGGTAGGTACTCTTGCACAATATCCTTTCTTGTAACCCATGGACCTTCCACCTACCACCATTCAGTGCCTGTATTATATGCTTCATACGTTTTTTCAGGCTGACTTACATCCTATTGCATTTTAACATTTCAGGCAATCTTAGTGAGATAGTTGAAAGGATGTCGAATACAAATTAGTGGTTTTAATGTTGATCAGTGATTGTGGTCATGGAGGGACATATGGCGGGAATGGGAGTGGGCAGCAGGGGCTGGGAATGGCTGCAGGAAGAATGGCCAAGAAATGCCTGTTGGGCTGTCTTCCAGGAATGTATGTGTAACCCATATAACCAAGCCCTCACGTGGTCCAGTCTCTGCACTGAGCATCTTCAAAGGCACGGCAGTTCCATGGGATGGTGGGGGGAGGGGTGTTTTCTGATTAAGAGTACTTAAAATATTTACTGCAGTCTCTTAAGGGAACCTGAACCTGGCAAACTGAACTAACTTTTGTATCTCCTCTCTGCCTCTCTCCTCCATTAATCACCTCTGAGGAGCTGATACATCATCCGGGCCTTGATGGGTAGAGAGAAACAGGAGGTTGTTCCAGGCAGAGAGACTAGCTGTGATGGGTCCGGAGAGACACAGTGCCCGGCGGGTTCTCAGAATGGCAAGTGGCCCTGTGAGGGTGGAATGGAGGGAGTAAAGGATGATGGGGTTACAAAGAGACTGGAAAGGAGGACCAGTATCTAAAGGGCCCTATGTCACAGACTCGGGAGTTGGACTCCAGGTTTTACCACCCAAAGCTTAAGACCAAGAAGTGGTACCAGGGGTCACTCTGACAACATGCAGAGGGTGGGAGACCAGTGAGGGAACGACAGCAGGCCCCCAGAGAGATGACCAGGCCAGAGAGAGGCTGCAGATGAGGGCTGCATGATCAGGTCCATCTGCGGCTGCCAGCAAAGATGTTTCTGAGCCCCGTGCCCTGTGTGCTGTATTCTCAGCCTTGGGCCAGCGTTGGAGGTACTCCCACATACCTTACCCTAGAGACCTTTCCAGAGGTCCCAGCCTGCCTGGTCAGTCACCCCCAGAACTAGACCAGCCACTCCACACGGCTCCTCCAGCCTCTGAGCTGAGGTCAGAATCCCCCCAGGTGTTGACAGGGCCACCCTTTGCTGCCTTCACCCACAGGCCAACATTTTCACTTTATGTCCCAAGCCAAAGGACATTTATAGTCACTACCAAAGAGAATACAAGCAAGCAAATCTTTAGACGCAAACAATCTGAAATAAATTTCAGTGGATACTTCTAAACAGGGGGATGGCTTTTTAATTCCAAAATTGTAATGTTAATTTTTACCAAAGATTTTAGGTGTCTGGGCCATTTGGGTTTTCCAGAAAGCTGATGCTGAGATGGAGTTAGGAATGCAAGATGACTTATGGAGGGAGGAGGTGGGACCTGAGAAGGAAGAGAGAGAAGGCAGGACTGGAGCCTTCAGACTGCGATGCAGACCCCACAGTCTCTGCCAGCCCACTAGGGACTGCAAGAGGAGTCCGGGGTTGGGGGGACATGTGGAAATGATTGGGCCCTTGTACCACCACCTCGCTCAGTCATTTGCCAAGGCCACCCCAAGAAGAGCATAAACTTGGTCTGAAAGAGTGGACCCTGCAGGAGCCCACAGCAGTAGGCTGCCAGCTGACCACAGCCTGGCAGCTGGGCAGTCTTTACTGAGAGAGAAATCTCGTGTCGTCCAAGAAGCCCTCCTTCCTCCCAGTTTCCAGTCGGAGTGGGCCACACCTGGTACGTTTGAACTCTGTGCCCCTGTCTCCATAAGGGGCCCCCTTCACTCTCTCCATCACCTTCCTTCCCTCCCGCCTTACCAGGCAGAGAGCACCTCTCTCCAGGGATCTGCTCTGTCTGCTCCCTCCCTCCACTTCCTAACACTGAAGTCTTTCTGCTTCCCTGCCTCCTCACAGTACTCTCTTCAAAACTCAACACAAGCCACATCAAAAGATGAATGGCCACCTGGGAAAAGATCAGGAGTAAAACTTGAACCACCAAGGACGCGTCCTCCTAAGACACAAAAGCTGACACAAGTCACAGATGCAACCGAACAGAAAAACGAGCAAATGATCTGAATGGGTGGTTTATGCAAAAGGACATACAAATGGCCTTGAGATGAAAAGATGCTCAATCTGACTCATAGCAAAAGAAATCCAAGTTAAGACTACTCAGAGATATCATTTTCACCTATCAGATTGGCAAAGACCAAAAAGTTTGATTCAGAACGGCGTTGGCAGGAAAAAAGCACGCTCACATGCCGCTGGTGGGAATGTGAATTGGGAAAGCTGTTTGGAAGACAATTTGGCAATATCCTGCAAGGTTACAGATTCCCACGCCCTTCAAAAGGCAGTAGAATATAATGGTTAAGAGAATGGACTGGAGCCAGAGCACCTTGGTCTGAATTGCAGCTGGCCAAGTCATCCAACTTCTCCGTGCCTCAGTTTTTCTCATCTGTAAAATGGGATGATAATAGTACCTACCTCTGTAGATTCTTGAGAGGATTAAAATACACTAATTATTGTAAAGCACTTCCCACAGTGCCTGGCTCTTAGTAAATGCCATGCAAATGTTAATTATCATTATTATTAATTGACCCAGCAATTCTACTGCTAGGAATTTATCCTACATATATTCTTGCACATGTGCTAAATAAGTGTACAGTGTTCTTTATTGCAGCATTGATGCAACTGGGGAGAAAACCGGAAATAATGCAAATGTCCATAAACAGGCTAAATTAATTATGGCTCATGTGTATAATGGAATACGATGTGGATGCAAAAAATAAAAACCAAAGAAGCTCCTTAGTACGGTCCAGTGTGTACAGAAGACTACTGTAAGTTTTTAAAGGAGTAGTACAAACACAAGTCCACATTCCCTTATCCACAATTATGAAATTAAAAACTCTTTAAAAAAAAGAAGTTTTTTTTTTAAAAATAAGTTTCGCACAGACACATTTGGTAGCAAAACCTGAGTGGAACTGAAATGACTTAAGGCTGATTATGGCTTTATTTACTGTACTTGGTGCAGAAACAGTAGTGTGTTTTATCACCAACTCTGCTGGGGGTGTGACATAATACACACACACTACCTTTGTCCACTCCTTGAATTCCGAATTCCCAAACACACCTGTCCCCAAGGGTTCCAGAAAAGGAAGTGTGGACCTTTATTTACCTTTTCTTTTGTCATTAAAATAGCTCTTTAGGGATGCACAAGAAACCAGTACCAGCTGCCTCTAAAGAAAGGACCTGCCTGGCTATGGGACAGGAATGTGAGGGACAATTTCACTGTATTTGAATCCAAGAATTTAAAGAGTCTATGAGTATGTTACTTATTCAAAAAATAAATAAATACCATTGAAGACCTCCTCAGCCCGACTGCCGGGCCATCGTAAAGCCTGAACGCCCACTCCCTGGCATCTCTGTGCAGGCTGCCTGGGAACCAGGACCAGAGAACCAGGGCTCGAGGGTGGAGGCAGGTAGGATGGGAGCCTCATCTCTGACTCACCATGCTGCCCTGGGCACGGTGGCGAGGCCTCCTCCCTAGAAAACTGCAGATAATGAGAGTGACTCAGGGGCGGGCACTCCGATGGCTGATTGGCGGGGAGGCGGCGTCCCCTCACCAGGGCCCTGCTGCACACCTTTCCCCTCCCGTATGGGCGAGAGCCACCCTCCAGACTCCTCCTTGCATGCCTCCCAGCAGAGACCTGTGTGAGGGCATCTGCTCCAGCTGTGAGCAGCAGGTCCTGCAGATTGAGGCTCGGGGAGAGCAGGCTGCACAAATGTCAGGACGTGCTGCACAGGACGTGCCCTGCTACTCTGTTGTCAAGGGTGAAAATTCAGAACAAGCCACATGTGCACAGGATGAGGGGATAGTTAAATAAATCCAGGGGATGGAGAGACCCAAGATCTGGCAATGAGAAAAATCATCCAGAGAGAAGAATAAAGAGAAAGGACAGTAGAGAAAAGATGAGAAAATTTACAGGCTCAATCATAAGGCCCAAGGCGGAAAGAAAGTTCAGAGGAAACAGAGAGAAGGAAATGAAATCTAAAAATATCACAAGAAAATTCCCCTGAACCCAACGAAGAGCTGAGTGCCTATTGAGTCCCCAGGACAATAAGTGAGGAAAGACCCACAGCCAGACAAGTGGTGGTGAGATTTCAGAATACCTGGCATAAAGAAGAGATTCTACAGGCTTCCAGAGGGAAGAAAACAGATCCATAGACCAGCAGGCATCAGGACTGCGGAGGGTTGCGGGAAGAGCGAGTTTGATCAGTGGAGGGGCGCAAACTCAGGAATTCATTTTTCAAACATGTTAAAATTGAGATGATTCTTCAGATGTCATATAGACAGTTCAACATAAGAGTCGGGATTCTAGGGGTTTTAGTGCAATCTTTCTTCTTTTCTTTTCTTTCTGTAGGACCCCCCCCCCCACCATAGCCCATGTAACAACCTAGTGGTATCATTCCTTCCCTATTTGTCTCTATGTCTATGTATACACACACGTACAAACATATATATACATATATATCCACACATATCCATATGTATGCATACGTGTAGATCCATAGGTGGACACACACGCAAGCTCATCCATGTGGGTGAATACGTGGCAGCACGAGAAGGCACCTCTCAGACCTCTGACTGCACTACCTGCACTGAGGCCAGGCTTCCCCCGCCAGTGACTGAGCAGGGCAGAGACACTAAGGCAGGCCTGTTCCCAGCACACAGGACTCCACGAACCTGGGGTTTTGACTCAGCTTTCTGAGAGCTGCACTGTGGTTCTCGGCCTGACACTCTCCCAGCCTTCTCCAGCAAACTCCTTGTTTTTCACACACAGGAATTTTTCCCAATAAACCTCTTGCAAGTCAAATCCCATTTTAGTGACTGATTCCTGGAGGACCCAAACTAGCAAAACATATATAGGTCTTTAAATCATTGTTGTACCTAAATACTGTACATGCTTTTTTTTTTTTTTTGGTGAGGAAGACCAGCCCTGAGCTAACATCCGTTGCTAATCCTCCTCTTTTTGCTGAGGAAGACTGGCCCTGGGCTAACATCCGTGCCCATCTTCCTCCACTTTATATGGGACGCCGCCACGGCATGGCTGACAGGCAGTGCGTCGGCGGGCGCCCGGGATCCGAACCCGCGAACCCCGGGCTGCCAAGCGCGGACGAAACCGCTGCGCCACCGGGCCGGCCCCTGTACATGCTTTTCTTAATCCTGCTTTTCTTCTTCATCAATATCTAATGAAAATTTATCACTGGTATAGCTCTATTTCATTCTTTTTAATGGCTGCATAATATTCCTAGATATGGCTGCACTGTAACTTATTCAGCCATTAGCCTATAAATGGACATTCACTTTGATTCCAATTTTTGTACACTAAGGACAATGGTGCAATAATTATCATTATCTTATATAGATATTTGAAGACAGATGATAAAGAATGGAGTGGTGGTCAAAACATACTTACATACACAGAATTTATGCAAGTTACAATATATAAAATTATTAATTTTATATAACATTTTTAATTGATGTTACCAGATTGATTTTTTAAAGGCTATAAAATGCACATTTCTATTAACAATGGATGTGAATAGCCCTTTCTCTGCAGGTCCAGTAGCAATAGGTATTACCAATCCTTCTCATTTTTTTAAGGCTGACCTGAACATTTCACTAACTCCTAGTGATTTTTCATATTTTTTGGCTCTTTGGATACGCTCTTCCATAAATTGCCAATATTTCTATTGGGTCATTTATCTTTTTCTTGTCAATTTGTAAAAGTGCTTTGTGCCCTTTGCCCTGGTTTATGAATACAGTTTCCAAATCTCTTTATCTGTTGTCTTTGTGTTACCTTTTGCCACAAAAAGTTTAAAATTGGAATCTAGTCAAATTTGTTCATCTTATCTTTCACAGCTTCAGAATTTCTTATACTTGTTAAAGCTTTCCCCCACCCTAAGTCTTCGTGGTCCAGGAAGGCTGCTAGAGCTCTAGCCATCAGCTCTGCATTACAGGCAGCAGGATGGAGAAAGGGACAAGAAGGGCACTCCAACTCACTTTGAAAGAAACTTTCCAGAAATTTCCACATGACAATTCCACTTACACGTCATTGTCATAACTTAGTTACACAGCCATAGCTAGCTGCAAGGGAAATATTGTCACCGCCGTCTTTGGAAAATGCAGTCTACTACACCCACGCCTAGAACCAAGGGCACTCTTACTTCGTGGCATTCAATAGACAAGCAGAGACCACACACTGCTAAGGGTGAGCTGGGACCTGGGAACCCAGTCTTAGGAGAGGAAGGGCATCTATTCTGTCCCCATAGGCATCATGCCTAAGACGGTAGGCCTACTAAGTCACAGAGAGGGCACTCAGGCGGGTCTCAGCCCTGAGGCTTGTGTGAGCCCCAGAGGGGCCACAGGCTCCAGAGGTGGTACCTCTGTCTTGGACCCCTCTTCCCTCAGCGCCCTCCCCAGGGGATGGGCAAGAGGTTTGTGGCTGGGCGGAAATAGTCGAGCTTGCTGGCAGGCAGGATTGATGGCTTCTGAACTCTGGGAAATATCACCAGGCATTTCCAGGCAGATGGGGGCTTTAGGGAATTACTCATGATTCATGCCAGTCTGCGTGTGGGGTGTGTCTGTGCCACAGAGAAAAACACAACATTGGAAATATTTTCTCACTCCCTCACTCAGTCCTCAAAAGCCCGCTGGTCATTCGCTGAGAGCCCAGCAAGGGGCCAGCCACATCTACCCAGACGTTTCTTGCAGGTTTTCTTCCTACAGTTCTGCTCTCAGTTGAGAAAAGCACCAATGGAAGAGATAAGTCAATGGAGAGCGGTTGGCCGCGAAGAAGAGAGACCTAGAAGCTTCAGCTTGGAAGAATCTGGGAGACAAGAGCCCCAGCACGCCATGCTGTGGGTGACATGGATCCTGGTAGGACAGACCTACACGGGAAAGCCAGTCCCACCTCGCCCCGAATGGGTGCTCTCCTCTGCGTCCCTCCACCTCGCTAGGCCTGACTTCCTCATCTATAAAGTGGGAGTGGTAATCCCTGCCCTGCCCCCTGACAGTGTTGAGAAGGGGGTTGACTTGGGGGCGACGCCAGTCTCTCATGGATGGCCAAGTCCACGCTGTACAGACCAGCGTGCTCTGCTACAATTCTCTTGTTTTTTTCAAATATTTTAAGAAAATTATACAAGTATTACATATTTGCTGTTAAAAAAACCAGGAAACACAGACAAACAAAAAGAAGGCAGTAAGAGAGAAAATAAAACAGAGAAAAGAGCTCAGCATATGCTCATACAGTTTCTAATACCTAGATATAGTTTTAATAGGACCATGTTCCGTAATCTCCCATTTTTCACTCAACAATATACCATGAGTTTCTTCCCATGTCAATAAGCAAACTTTCATGGCACATTTTAATGCTTGTATGATATTCTGTCAATGCCGTATTCAGTTCTGAACACAGGATTGGTACTACTACTTTTTCCTTTCTCTCAGGTCCCAGTATGGCCCAGCACAGAACTGTTATTGATCCTGGCTTTATTTAAAATTTTTCTATTTTGTTCACCATGGATTGATTTTTATTTTTTTAAATATTATTTATGTTGATTACAGAGTTTTTTAGTACCCCCTTACATTCTGTGCCTGGGGCAACCACCTTCCTTGCTTCGCCCTGGTCCCAGTCCTGTGTCATATGGGTAGTCCATACTTTATGTCACTAATTGTTGCAATCTCTAAGATTGTTTTCAATTTTTCCAGTTGATTCATCTCTGTATTTCCAGCACCCAGCACAGTGCCCGACACCTGGTAGACACTCAATAAATATTTGTTGAATGAGTGAATGAATTGATGAAGAAAGGAAACACTACGATGATTGTTCTTGTGGGGGGGTGTCAGGAGAGGAGGGCAAGAGGCAGAAGTTATGCTGGGCAGCTTAGGAGAGCTCAAGTCACGTGGGCATGGGGCAGCTCCCTGGTGGGCCAGGGGTGTTCTCTCAATGTATGCACTGCCCAGGCCCATCTGGAGCCCCCCTTGGAGGTTGCCACCATTTCCCAATGGAGCCATCACTACTCTGGCCTGGACCCGGCCCAGACAGCTGGAACCGAACATTGCCACATCCTGCCATGGGACTAGCTCATGCTCACGCAGAGGCACACACACCCAGCCCCGAGAGCCTCCCTCACACAGCCTGACTCAGGGGCTCACTGGAACCCTGGGCTGCAGGCCCGCTGGCTGGACTCCTTCTCCTGGGCCCCGGGACTGGGCCACCAGTGTAGAGCTGCCTCTCCACAGCAACAGCAACAGGGACTTTCCCGACTCTGCCCAGTGCGTGAAATTTTAAAATAACAAAGCCATAATCCAAGAGAGGAAATTCTAAGAACATGAAATAAGTCAGAAGAGCAGAGGTAGGTATTTATTTTCCACCGACAGCCTGGTCTTCTGCCTTCCTCCCCACACCCCAAAGGCCGGGGGGGGGGGGGTGGTCCGGATTCAGATGTCAGCACCACAAAGCTAAAGGAAACCCATCTTCCTGTGTTTGCCAAGGAACAATGCTGGAGAGGCCATTCCAAGGCCTGCACTTTTCCTCTGTACAGAAGAATTTAGGTCCCAGTGCATTCCTGGGACAGGGGCTGGACAAGGAATTTCTGGATGTAAACATTCTTGTGCCATCACTCAGGGACATTTGGGGCACACTAGCGATGATGCCCTGTGGCCTCCCGTACTCAGATCCATACTGAGCCACACCAGGTGAGACTCTATCAGTGGATTTGGAGCCCTGGCCCCACCCTGCAGCCAATCCACTAAAGAGTCTGATCTCATCTGCCTCCTCGGCCCCCATCCCCCAGCACTGCTTTCTGTCCTCCCCCCTCCAGCTCTTATCAGATTCTTATCACTCCTTTCCTGGACTACTGCCCAAGGCCAGCCTTCCCGGCCCTCACCCTCCTTGCTTCATTCATCCTCTCCTCACCCATGGGCCATCCTCCCACACTGCACCTCCAGGCCAGGCCCTTCTATGCTCCCAATCCTCCACGCCTGCAGCACCATGTGCCCCGGATGTATTCCCAGACCTTTATGATGGCAACCACCCCAGTCTCACCTCCGTCATGCTCCCCTCCTCAACCAGGGAGGGACAAAAAAGCAGGAAGTTCCAAGACCAGACGTGCAGTGTCCATCCCTCAGCCAAGCACCCCCTCAGGGACAAAACCCTGGGCAGCTGCCCTTTTCAGAAGCGGAGATGCTACTTCAAAGGGAAAGAGAAGGATCCGTGAATCGGGCAAGGTGTTGACCAGCCAATATTTACAGAGATGCCTTGTGGGCCTTGTCCCTCAGTCCCCACAACACTCCAAAGCAGCACGCTGAGCCCTGATTCTCTTTACACTCCTCACAGGCCCACCACTGTGCCTCCTGCAGAATGCGGGCTCCATAACCCAACCAATATCAGATGGTCGAGGGAGGTGGAAGCTTGGATCCATGCTGTGACTCAGCTGGCTGTCTGGCAGGCACTTGCGAGGAAGGCAGTCTCCCCCAGAAAGCCCTCCTGGATCTCCACCCCAATTTGGGCTATTTCTTTGTGTTCCCCAACACCCTCAGCTTCTTCAGTCTCTCTGGGTGTTTCTGCGACTGTTTCTAGGATCCGAATGTCAGCTCCTAAAGGACAGGGGATGCCTTCTTCACCTCTGTGCCCCCAGAATTTAGCTCAGGGACTGGCATAGAGCAGAGGCTCGGTAAATATTTGTTGAATGAATTAAATGCTAACTCTTGGGTATTCGGTCACACCCTGGCCGGTCAGAGAGCACCTAACCCCAAACTGGACTGTCCGCTTTTCCCGGCCTCTCAGGGCTTGCCGTCTACAATATGCCCTAAAGATGGGCAGCTCTTGGGGTCTGAGCTCTGCCCCTTGAGGCTGGCAGCAGCAAGGGTCGATCCTATCTCCCCTTCCAGCTAGAAGCCAGGCCTTCTGGGTGCCTCCGTGCACTACTTTTGGTTTCCCTCCTTTTCTAAACCACACCTGGTCTCGAAGTACCGCTGCCCGGGGCCTGGTGCTGAGTCCCCGCTGGCTTGACAGCTCTCGGGGCCCCGCCTTCACCCCCCCCCCACGTGCTGCAGGCTCCGCGGGGTGGCAGAGAGGGGCCTCCCCGGAGCCGCTGCCTGGCGTTCTCCGATGGGAGGGGACCGAACTTGTGCGTTCAGGACGCGCAGCGAACACCCTGTCCACATTCCTGCGCCGGCCGGAATGCGGACAAGGGACGAGCCAAAGGCCGCATTCCCCGGGACGCGGCGGGAGCGCAGCCCCGGCCCCAGCCCCACCCCAGACCCCTCCCGCCCGGGCCGCGTCCAGAGCCCGTGCGGGCGCCCCCTGGCGGCTGGGCGGTCGGAGGCGAGACCGGCGCCCTGGGCCCTCCACCCCCGGCCCACCGCCCGGCCTCCCCGCCTCCTCCCCGGCTCTCCGCGCCCGCACCCAGCCCGCCCTTTGGATCTGAGACTCCCCTGCTTCCTGTTTCCCCCGAAGTTTCCAGCTTCCGGACACCGATTAGGACTCCAGAGCTCCTTTTGTTGCTTTCTTCTCAGCAACCTCGCTCCACTGTTGTTTTGGGGTTTTGTTATTTGCTGCCGATCAAATCAGGAGGCCTGACAGCAAAATCCCGATTCCAAGGGACTTCCTCTCCCGGCTTCCCATCCTATCCCAGAGAGCTGGCCTTGACCTTCTCTAACGCCCTGGCACCACTGGGCCTCTCACAGGCCCGTCCTTCTGCCCGAATCTCCCACCCTGGCTGTCATCTCCTACCCACAGGTATCCTCAGGGCCAGAGACCTAGGTGAATGCGCTGCAGGCCCACAAGGTGACATCTCCCGCTGCTCCATTGAGGGCTTAGGGGAAGGAAACGCAGCTGTCCCTCCTTCCTACGGCCCTAGGTGAGAAAATGGGCGGAACAGGCCTGTACCTTGGTCACCGCTGTTAAAAGCACTATTGTCCCATAGCAAGGATCACGGCTACTGTGGGAGCTGAGGCCCTGAGCCAGTTGAAAGCCACGGGGCTGAGGGTTTCCACAATGCTGTGGAAACCAGTCCCATCACATGCACACACAGCTATACCAACATCTAAACACCATGGAAACAAATAAGCAAAAAAGGACTTTCACCCCAAACCAGGACTGGGCTGTACCTATTTATGTCACTTCCACCCTCCAGGGACTTGAAGGAAAGAAGGGTGTACTGCTGACTTACTCCTGCATGAGGGGTCAGGCAGCTGTCTCCCCAGATACCTGGTCACCGTCAATGTCAGACAGTGCTGGGAAGGCCTGAGCTTTCCCCCATTTTCTCAGCTTATGACATATCCCTTTCTTAATGGGAAGGAGGCTGCAGCCTAACACTGTTTGCATATGGAAATTTGCATGTTTATCAGCCCACAGCAAATTAAGGGCTTACCAGGTGGTTAAAGTGACACCTGAAAAGCCAGCAATGAAGCAAGGCATGCCTGGAACTTGCATTGCTCACCATTGGGGAGGGGTGTGAATGTTGCCAGGAAAGGTGGGAAAGCAGAAGCCAAACTCTCATTGGCCAAGGTCAAACTCAAGAGCTGGCTAACCTGGTTTGGTTGGTTTCCCAGCCTTTAAGAGGAGGAAAATACAGCGGTCCCTTCCTACCTGGCTAGGGTGTTGCCCACAAGGTCTGGAGGTCGGCCCAAAGTGACAAGGTGGCAAGTGACCATGCAGCCCTGGTTTGAGGTTGCAGCCCTGGCTCAGGTCTGCCTCTTCCCCATGACACAGAAAATGGACATTCTAGACATTTCACACCACCTCGGCAGTTCATCAAACAGCAATGCTGGGGCTCTGTCTCAGTGGGGAGTGAGGGTGCTTGAGGTGATAATGACTAAAGTTAGATGCAAGAGAAGCCCCAATAATGAGCCTTTCATTTTACAAACATTGACTGACCCCAGGCCCTACCCCCAAGAGACTTACTGTCCACTGGGGGAGGCAGACACCCAGCCTGGCCAGAATAGTGCAGTGTGATGAGTGACAAGACAGAGGCAGGCCCAGGATGCAGTGGGAGGACTGAGGCGGGTGCTGGACCAGCCTGGGGCAGGATGGGGGCAAGTTGGGTCTTCTGGAAGGGGCGTTCTCCAGTGAAGTCCTGGAAGAGCTGGGACTGGCCAGCGGAGGTGGGGGCAGGAGGCAGACTCTACCAGAAGAGGGAGCGCTTGTTCTTGCCTCTACTTAGAGTCTTCAGCATTGTGATGCCAACATGCCACTGTGCTGATTTGTTGCTGAAGAATCTCCCTGGGTTTTACTGGTCCTGTGGTTAGATTGGCTAGCCTTGAAGACTTAAGTTCTTTTTTGTGTGTGTGAGGAAGATTGGCCGTGAGCTAACATCTGTTGCCAATCTTCCTCTTTTTGCTTGAGGAAGATTGTCCCTGAGGTAATATCTGTGCCATCTTCCTCTATTTTGTATGTGGGATACCACCACAGCATGGTTTGATGAGCAGTGTGTAGGTCCACGCCCGGTTCTGGGCCTGTGAACCCTGGGCCGCTGAAGCAGAGCATGCAAACTTAACTGCTACACCACTTAGCTGGCCCCAAAGCCTTGAGTTCCCTGGTCACTTTCTGAAGATGAGTGGGACTATAATTCCCACTGGGCCTGTGGTGAGGGGGCACAGGTGTCTGGTTTCAGGGATGAATTTGCCCCAGAAATTCACCCGTTTCCCATGGAGTTACTTCAAGCTCAAGCCCTCTTCATGGATGTGTACTCCCCGCCCTCCAGTGGGTCTGTATATGCAGCAGAACCGGGCAGGAAAGGTCAGCTCCCATCTGCTGTTGGTGCCATACGCTTAGGTGAATGGCTGAGGCCCTCTGAGCTCACTCCATCCTTGTGCTTCAGATCAATAGAAGGCTCCCAGGCCCTACCTATCCCACAGTAAGAAAAATGAACTGAGATAATAAACTCTTTGAAAAACTATATTTTTCAAAAGTATCACCATATAGAGTAATGTTTCATAAATGTGAGCGTGCTTCAGAATCACCAGTTGGTAGGGAGAAGGGGGGAAGAGTTGAAATGCATTTTCCTCGGCCCACTCACAGATTCTGAGTCAGGAGGTCTCAAGTGGGGCCCAAGAATCTGCAGTTAAGAATTGTCGTAAAGAATCTTGATGCCGTTGGTCTTTGGACCACACTTTGACAAGAACTGATGCAGACAACGGTACATCTGTTCTCAGTAAGTCCACCTGGGATGAATTCTCCCTCTGTGAAGATTTGGACAAATCCCACGGGATTTTTTTTTATCTTCTGCCCCTATAGGGAAGGGGGCAGAGAGGGAGGCCCCTCTGTTGTGCAGGATGGGGAAATGTGCAGTAATTCAGGACCCTCTAGAGTCCCACAAAGTGGACACACTGCAGTGAGCACAGAAGGGGGCCACACAGCAGAAGGCTGCCACCTCCTCCTCCCCCTTCTTCTCTTCTTCCTCCTCCTCCTGTTACAGGAATCGGACACTCATGAAGCAAACCAAAAAACAAACAAAAACCACCCTATTTGAAATGCCTCAGCCGGAATCTGAACCAAATCCCAAAGGGTCATAATTCCAGTGTCTGGCCTTTGAGCAGTGTCAGCAACAATCTTCACCAAACCCACTGCTTAGGCCCTTGGCCCACAGCAAACGCTAAGAATCATCAGGACAGGAACGTGAGCCGTTGACGGCAGCACACACCAGTGATCTCCAAGCTCTCTTGATCTGCGCCTCAGCCTCCAAACACATTTTTGCTTGCCCCCCGATACACCACCTGGTTGCGCTTCCATCACTAGCTACTACTGATATCAAGCCAGCAGTTTTTGATATTATAGCAAGGCTCATAAATGATAATAGATCATAATAGTCACAAATGATAATAGATATCATTTCAAACAGTTTTGACAAGTTTGAATTTGGGAGACTGATGTCGTGTCAGATCTGTTTGGACTGTCACTGTTTTTATGTCATAATGAAGCCAAGAGCTCATATGAGGAGTGGAAGTGACAGCTCAGTCATTTATCTTTCTCTGGTGCACTTGTGCGGGTACTGTTCGTATTATCTTAAAATCTCGGTTTCTTCGTAGGAATCCTTAAAAGCTGCTTGTCCGAGCTGTAACGATTACTTTAGCTAAATTAGGCAGTATGCTCCATAAGTCCAGCCCACCAGGAGCATGTAAACGTAAATGGTGCTGGGTGCTGTCATGGCACCCCCTGCTCTTAGAGCACCACACGGGCTTTTCCTGATACAGAGCTATTTGACATACAACCCAGTACCAATTGGGATATCAAATATTAGTGAATCTACATTCTTATTTTTAGATTAAAAATATAAATACATAAATAAAAGTTCTAGTATTTTCTTCCTGCTCCTCCAACCGATCATTTTGCATACCCCAATTTGGAGACCACTAACCTAACTGCATTTTCCCACCCCAGGGGCCCACAACTCTGAAAGCCAACCTTCTTCTCTCAGGAGGGGGACCCAGCAGTCAGACATGCCCCTGAACACCAGGCGGGCAGACCCCTTCGACCGGAAGAAGTTCTGATAGAGCGGAAGAAGCCCATGCTCCAGTTCAGACTTCTACTGCGGCATCTGCAATTGCGAACCTCCCCATGCTCCCTCTTGTCCGGGTGGGGGATGGGCAGGCTGAAGACTGTGCTGAGGGCTGTGGTAAGGTGGGGCAGGCCCCGAAGAGTTTGGGGGACTCCCTTGGTCTCACAAGTCCAAGCTTGGACTACATTCTGGAAGTCTGTAGGGGACAGTGGCCAGGTTCCTGGCCCGAGCATGGGGAAACAGCGGCCCCTGGTGGCCGGAACACACTGTGCCTCAGGACCTCGACATCCCTCCGGTTGTGGTATTTGCTGAACCCTCACTTTGATCTTCAAGTGTTGTGGCATTGGTTGATGGTTGTTTGTACAGTCGTGGGTGGGAAAGACCTGGGTTCCCATCTGGGCTCATCTGTGTGATCCTAGGCAAATTAACTTATCTGAGTCTTAATGTCCTCAGTATTAAAATGGGATTGCCAGACCTACTTCTTAGAGTTGTTGCTAGGAGTAAACGAGATGCTGAATGAAAAACAGCAACAGTGCCTAGCAAATAGGAAGGACTGGCGCTATGGTGGTGGTCCTGATGATTGATGTTGATGCCTCCAGACATCTAAAGGCACCTGGAAAATGTCTCTAGGCACAGGCCTGGAGGGAGAGGCGGAGATCCGAGGCAGGAACTCCTGTGTTTCTGCGCTAATAGACACAGAGCAACAGTGAATGTGTCCCGGACAGGTGTGGTAAGTATGAGCCTGTGCATGTGTGTGTGCAGGTGCGTATGTGTGTGCACAACCCTAGTCATAGTAGAAAGGCAGAGACCTCCAGAAGATGCTCAGTACACATCCCAGAGGGGAGCAGTGGTGACAAAGGGGAAGCCAGTGTCACCTATTCCTCTAATCACACTGTAGAGCTAAACTCTGAGTGAGGATAGAAGTTTACTAAATCTAACAACAATTACTTATTGATCATCTACTATGTGCTGGGCAGGGTTAACAAAATTGAATAAACACCCAGCACAAGATGCTTTCAAATAGAGATCAGCGCTAAACAACAGCTGGTTCTGACCTAGTGGGGATGGCAAGGGGCCAGTCTAAGCTGGTGATCTGGGGACTAATTCCTTGCAGCCACCAGGACAGAAGAATTGGATGTGCACAAAGCCAGGCCCAGGCAGAGTAAAGATTCCTCTGCTCAGGTGGCCTGCCAGAGGTGTGTCACCACCCAGCTCTTTGGAATGTGCTAGGGCCTGCACCATCCAGAAGAAGCCAGGAAAAAGTATGAGGTGTCCTCTCTTGAGCACCCCTGCCCCAACACTGGGACTCCATCCAACTGAAATGCAGTCTGTTACAAGCTAGTAACCCCGAGTGTTCCCCAGCTTTTTCCTTGCCATCTTCGGAAGGGGATGTGGGCCCTGCCAGGGTTTGCTGATGGAAAAGGAGGGAGGAGCTGGTGGTCCAGAAGAGGTACACAGGATCTGCCAACCCCTGGTAGGACCTGTATGGCACTCTCGGTCCTTACACAATCTGGAAGAATTTATACATTTGCTCAGATGAACTGAAAAATAAAAGTGCGTGGACCATTTGTTGCTGTGCTCCCCATTCTGCCCCTAAATTACAAACCTCTGACTTGTGGATACCCATCCTGACAGCCTTGAGAGGCGTCCTGAGCTCATGGTAATTGTTACTTCTATTACTTCAAAAACCTACTACAAAATTAGGGGCAGGGAAAGATGGGCACCAAGGCCAGGGAAGGGCTCCTGCCAGGTTGAAGCTTCCCCCTTCTCATGACTTGGGCTCTTTTTCTCTCCCACCTGTCTCATCCCATTTGCTCTGCTAGAGGCATTGAGGGCCTGCCTTTGACCCACTTCTGCCTCCACCAAGCATGAGCCATCACATACTCCCTCTGCCACCAGCACCTCTATTCAAGATACATGCAAAATTGTTGATGCTTCAATGTTTCTACTTTCTTGCTAGATCGAAAAATAACTCCGCTACTGTAGTACAACCCTCCTGTAAAGGTCCAGGATGCCTGTGGGGCTTGGGGCTGGGCTGGGGCAGAAGACAGGCTGAGAACCACCCACCATTGACAACATCGCGTCTGTAGAGACTTTCTGTGAGAGAGCGCTCCAGTTCCCCAGATCTTTGGATCTGTTTTCCCCTTTCCAGGCCCCCAGCCTTTTCTTGCCTCTCATCTCTCCCTGACACCCTGATCCTGTCTTTCTTGGCTCTGTCCTCAAACCTCAAGAAGGAGAGAAGCAAAGGAAGGAGGCAATCCATGGAAAAGGGCTCTTCCAAATTCAAAAGTCTTTCATGATTCCTTTCAAAGGGTTTAGAAGGTTTAAATTAAAGGTACGTATAAAACTAAGCAAAACAAATTTTAAGGTAATTATTAACTCTAGGAAAAAGAAAAAACACAGGAAACATAACCATAATGAACTCTTTGACTCAGCCATGAACAACACTCACATATTTATCTCCAAAAAAGTAACTAATAATTCAACAAAAAGTTGGGACATAACCATCGCAACAGAATGGAGGGAATGGCAGTGAGACATGGAAATGGGGTTAGTGCTAAATCTTCATCCTCTGTAACAGGAAGTCAAAAGATAATGTCTAGAGTTGAGAAATACAGAAGTACATACCAGAACAAAATAGCTAAAAAGTTTAGGAAAGGATATCAGGAGTAAGCAATTGCAAGACAGTGCTATCTTTAAATGGTATAAGCCATGCTATATTTATAAAATAACTCTTATGCACTACTTTGATTTTTTTAAATAAAAATCTAAAATTTTTTTAAAGCAAACTGAATGCTGGAGAGAGAATGTTGAAAAAGATTTCTTTCAAGGCAGAGTGAAAAGAACAGCAGATGGAAAATATGAGGTAAAAATAAAACGACACGAGGACAAATCTAGATGTCTGGATGCAGGGAAAAAGGCAGAGAAGACAGAGGGGAGGGGACAACTGAGGAAGTAACCAAAGGACATTTTCCGGAGGCAAAGAGAGATGCAGGCCGTCCAAGAAAGCATCCACTGAGTCCAAGAACATGAATGCGGAGTCAGGAAAAAGAAATTCAGGTGGCCAATAAACAAAGGAACCAATACTAAGCCATACATTCAGCTAAAGAAATACATGGAAATACCAATGTTTTCACCTAGAAAGCTTGATAATACCCAGTATTAATAAATAAGTGGAGAACGAGACACTCTGACAATCTGTTATTGAGAATGCAATGGTGCAACCTTTTTGCAGGGCAAATTGGCAAAAAATTATCAAAATTTCAAATGTCCTTACTCATTATTCCAGCAACATCACTAGTAGGAATTTATCTCTTGCATATACTCTTTAAAGTATGTCAGAATATCTATAATCATTCAAAAGTGCTAACGTGAAATGATCTAAATGTCCACTGACAAGGTACTGGTTAGATCCGTGATGGGACAGCCACGGAGTGGCATGGGGGCAAGCTGACTGTGTTAAGTATGTGTGGTGAGTGCTTTTAAAAAAGTGAATACTGTACACCAGTGTAAACATTTTCTCCAGGATGGAGGGATACCCAATGAGTCAGTGAAGGTGGTGGTCTGTGGGGAGAGGGACTGTAGGTAAGGACTGAAGAGAGCTGCACTGTACAGAACTGCTTCAGTCTTTGCATGAGATTGTATTATTTTATACTTTGAAAAATGCTAGCTGGAGTTATCTGGGTGGTGGTATTATTGCTCTCTTTGTTTTCCTCATAATACATTTTGGTATTAAACCAAATAAATGTTTTGTTTTGGTTTTGTGTTGTTTGAAGGGACCCGGTGAGGGGCAATAAAGACGAGTAAAGAAATATCACAGTTAAATTCACTTGGGTAAAATTTCAGAACTTAAAGCATAAAAAGAAAATCATATAAGCTTCCAGAAAGAAAAAATAGGTTACATGTGAAGAAATGAGATTCAACCTTACATCAGATTTTGCGGGAAAATTAATTTGAATCTGGAATTCTATAGCCAGCCAAATTACTACCCAAAGTAAAGACAAAATGAAGACATTTCCTGAAACTCAGGGAGTCAGAAAATTTACCATTCAAGCACTGCATATGAAGAAATTATCCAAGATTTCCCACTAAAACAAAGTAATTCAAAAAAGAATACATGAGATTTTTTTTAAATGGAAGCTGAGCGTAAGAAGAAATACTAACATAGAAAAAGAATGAACCCGTACTAGTTTGGACTCTGATGCCTGAAACATTCTCCTTTGACCTACAGATGTTTAGTAATCTAAGATTGTTTTCTTAAGAGCTCCAGTCACACTACTTGATTCTCCAGCAAATAATATTTACACAATTATAACATTGTAATCATATGTTACAATAATGTTACTTATATGGGGTTTAATATCTTAGACTCAATCTGTAGACAAAACATGTGATGAAATGAACAGAGCGGAATGTAAATATTATAAACCTTGCAGAGTAAAGGGGAAAATAGTGCTGAAAGCCAGGGAGCTAAATTCTCTAAATTCCTTTAGCTGCAATTAGTATGTCAAAAGCCAGGCCTGGGTGATTAGAGTTTAGGGTTCTATTAAATGCAAAATTAGGGAAAGAGCCCAGAGCGGATGTAAAGGAAGTGACTCGTGTTGGAGCTGTCTCCAACTGCTCCTTAGAGCTGACTGTCTTCATTTCTTCCCAACTCTCATTGGCACCGTGTTGTTAGCTTGAAATTAGCCCTAGTGGGACTATTTACACCACAGATATGGGCAAACACCATACATGAGGGCTTTTTTCCTCCCAGAGAGCCTCTTGTTAAATATTTGTAAGCACACTGGTGGAAAGCCTGACCCTTCTGGCCTGAAGGAATGTAAGAGGAAAAAGGGGATGAAGGTGGTAAAAGCAGGTGGTGGCACCCACAGGATTAGACGGGTTGGGGGGGAACGCGTGGCATTCTCACAGAGTGAAATCTTCTAAGATAAGAGTCAGCAAACTTTTTCTTAAAAGGCCAAATAATAACTATCTTGAAACTATTCGACTCTGCTGTTCGAGCTCAAAAGCAGCCACGAACAATACCTCAATGAATGAGCATGGCTGTGTTCCAATAAAACTTATTTACAAGACAGGTGGTCAGCCCATGGGTCATATAGTTTGCCAACCTCTGGTCCAAGACAAACCCCACAGGAGGGCCCTTCAGATGGCACAGAAAATGGCTCAGCAGCCACAGTCAGAGTTAGCTGGATAGCTGGATATTTGAGCCAGAAGTCCCATCTTGGGCTCCCCATGGCCCCCAAGTGGCTTGCAGGGGATCCAGAAGTTCCTATGTCCCAGGTAAAGGGACAGCAAGGTGCTATATCAGATATGAGTAGGTTTGGCTTCATAGTAGCTTTAAAACACACAATTTAATAGTGGCTTAGAACACACAGGCAGATTGATTCTCTCATGTAAAAGCCTGGAGGTGGGCTATCCAGGACCAGTAAAGTGTGAGAGACCCATGTCCATCCTATCTTCCCTCTCTGCCATTCCTAGGTGTGGCCTCATCCACATGGTCCAAGATGGCTGCTGAAGCTGTGCCATTAAATCCACCACATCCAGCGGGCCGGGAGAGGAAAGCAGAAGTGGGCAGACCTCCCCACCCTCATCTTCACGGATATGCAACCTGTGCAGTCGCACAGGGCCCCGTGCTCAGAAGGGCCCACACTTGGTTTAATGGTGGATTGTCACCTTCTTGAAATTCTTAATGATGTTATCTTTGAACTTGTATATTGTAAATGAAGTCCAATGGGACAACAGAGCGTGTACACAAACAGAGGAGATAGGTGCGACATGCACGAGTGTCATCAGTCCTTGTAGCCCTCGTTCTCATGCAGCACCGGTAATGCCTGCCACGCAGCTTCCATGACATGTTAACTTGTACTCAGATCCACACTCAGAAGGGCCTCCATGCAAGCATTAGTTTAATGTTCTGCTATTCCCGTTTTGAATTTTTAATTAATTTTATCTTTGAACTTGTTTTCGTCAGTGAAGTCCAGTAGAACAGTGTAGTATGTGTAATACATGTGTCTTCCATTCCTTTCCACCCCGTTTGCATATGCACACAGTGTTTGCAATGTGCCGGGAGCACAGAATTCTGGTGGACCCACAATGTGTGGGATTTTAGCAAGACCCAAAGTGAGTACAAGGTGAGCATGCTGTGTCCATGACTGAGCAAGCAGGAGGTCACAGCCCTGAGAGGCCACGCTTTCCATTTGAACAAGAACTTGCTTCAAAGGCGGAAAGAAGGCAGTGGCATTCTAAGAGACACAAACAACCAAGGAACCCAATCGAATGTAACCTTTCCTTCTTGTGTTACTTCCTTGTATTACTCATTCACTTTGAAAATGGAGACAGATAGGGCAACCCGTAGTTCCTTTCCCTTTCAGTCCTTCTGTAATGATCAGTAAGATGAAGGTGGAGAATGTTGGTACAAATGAGTGTATCAAAAAGTAAAATTAAAACGTTGGTTTTACACAAGGTTTCCAATGTTTGGTATGAGTAAAATACAAATGCAAGCATGATCTACAAAATATAAATTGTATAATTTCCATGATTTTGCATATGAGTTAAATGCTTTTAAAATTTTTATTTAAAACTGGCATTGCACAATTTAAAGATGGATGGTAAGATTCATAGCAATAGTATAAAATTTTAATTTTTCTTTACTAAAAACATTAACTAGCAAAATAAAAACACCATGACAAATCAAGAGAA
The DNA here is from genome assembly GCA_031878705.1 of Tapirus indicus. NCBI lineage: Eukaryota > Metazoa > Chordata > Mammalia > Perissodactyla > Tapiridae > Tapirus > Tapirus indicus. Next base: position 17,601,816 of record CM062920.1, read on the forward strand.
AGACTGCAGAAGAAAGGGAAAACTTTAATATTTCAGTACCTGTAGTGGTACTTTTTTCCTGTTTTTTGAACAAGGGGGCCCCGCATTTTCATTTTGCCTTGGGTCCTGCAAGTTATGTAGCTGACCCTGGTAGTGCGTTACCCCAGGATGCCGTATGGGACTAGTCTCATCTCTCTGCCGGGAGCCGATGCCCCTCTCCTCAGAGAGAGCAGTAGAGGTCCAGAGGACCCGGATATACTGAGCATCCCCCAACCCTTCCAGCTCAGTGGATACAGTAAGGGCCCTCATTTACCCAGATACCCTGATGGCATCTTGGGGAGAGGAAGGGAGACGGACAGAGCTCAGAAAGACAGTGAGTTTTCCAAGAGTCTGTGGAAACCAGCCACATGAGGGAGTTCAACTCCAAATAGACTGAATACTCAGACTGAAAGGAGACTGTTCAATGTGAAGAGACGGGTCTATTGTTAAAAGGCAAGCCTGGGCTCCCCACTACACAGTGGGGTGGGGGGGGGACTGCTAAGGAAGGTCCTAATCTCCTTTGCAGATCTGAACAGGGTGTGCACATTTGCAAGCCTGCTGCCCTGGATTCAAGGCACTTTCTGTCTGAAATACCCTCCTTCCTGCTTCCTCCTGCTTCACTCCGTCTCCCGTCCAGTAGGACTGTAATTCTTGGTCACCCGGGTAACTTCTCACCTTTCTACACTCAGCTCAGGTATCTCCTCCCCCAGGAGGCCTTCCCTGACAGCCTGACCTCCCTCTCTCCTCCTCTGGGCACTTATTGCAACCTGCAACCCCAGTTTCAGACTCAGAGAGGAGGCCTGAGCCTGCTCACTTACCCTCTCTGAGCCTCTTTTTCCATATGGAAAATGAGGGTAATAATACCAGACCCACCGACATTATAGGATCGTTTTTTAATTTAGTTCTTGAACAGGGACTACATACACCTAGTACACAATTCAAAAGGAATGTAAGGGCAAATAGTGAAAAGTCACTCTCCTTCCTCTTTCTCTCCTCCAGACTCCCAGTTGTCCTCTCCAAAGACAAGCCTTGTCACCATCTTCTTTAGCTCCATTCCATAGCTACTCCATGTGTTTTAGAGGAAATATATTGTACATCATCATCTGTGCAGCGTTCCAGGAGAGAGTGCATAACCTGAATCTAACTATGAGGAAGCATCAGAACAACCCAAAATGAAGAAAATTTTATTTTTTTAAAAGTGATAGTTACAAACTATCAATATCACAAACCCAAAGAAGGGCTATGAACATGTTCCAGAATTAAGGAGAACGGTAGATTAAATAAAAGCATTGTATCCATGTTAAATTTACCAGAGTTGATGAGTGTACAGTGGTTATGCAAGAGAATCCCTTTTTTAGGAAGTACACACTGATGTATTCAGGGGTAAAGGGCCATGATGTAAATAACTTACCCTCATGTGGTTCAAGAAAAAAATGTGTGTGTGTGTTTGCACATGGGAGGGGGAGGGAGGGCGCAGAAGCTAAAGCAAATGGGGTAAAATGTTAACAACAGGTGAATCTGGGTAAAGTGTTGATGAATATTCTTGCACTATTTTTATTTTTGCAATTTATGTCTAAGTTTGAGATTATTTCCCCTAAAAGGTTGATGTTCATATTTGCGGGTTCCATATTTGCAAATTCCTCTACTCGCTAACCTTCATCTGTAATCCCAAAATCAATGCTCGGGGCCCTTTCATGGTCATTCGCAGACTTGCACAGAACAGTGAAAGATCTGAGTCGCCAACGCATATGTTCCCAGCTGCAGCTGCACAGGGCGATGCTCTGCCTTCTTGTTTCAGCTAGCATACTGTCAACGAGTGTCCGTTTTGCAGTCTATTTAGCGCCGTGTTTTTCAGTTTTGTGCTCTGGGTTGGTGATTTGGCTGTCTGAAATGGCCCCCAAACCTCGTGCTGAAGTGCTGCCTCACGTTTCTAAGTGCAGAAGGCTGTGATGTGCCTTACGGAGAAAACACACGTGCTAGGCGAGCTTTGTCCAGCCATGAGTTACAGGGCTGTTGGCCGTGAGTTCAGTGTTAATGAATCAACAATATATATTAAATAAGATGTCTTTAATAGAAACACACATAAAATAGGGTTGTATGTGTATTGATCAGTTGGTGAAAATATTGTGACCAGAGGATCTCAGGAACCTGACCCTGTGTTTCCCCTGGGAGCAATGGTTCAGTATCCGCTAATTCAGTGTTTGTGGCGACTTTATAGAACAGTACTACCATCAACAACAAGAATCAACTGTTTACATATGTATGGATTTCCTGCACAAATGATAGTATACAGTACACACTGTACCTCATGTTTTTTAACCACAGTTTTAGAGATCATGCTTTTAGTTCATATTCATTCTTATAAACAGATGCCTGGTATTCCCCATAGGGATGCATCCTAATTGATCTAACTAGTCCTCTAGTGACAGACATTTGGGTTTTATCTTTTCAAAATGCAAATCTGATCATGTCACAGCCCTGCTTAAAGGGCTTCCATGGCATCTCCTGGCTCATGGGATAAAAATTAAAGTCCTTAACCATGACCCACCAGACACCCCACACAGCGTCCTTGCCTCTGCGTGTCTCCCCTCCAGTCTTCTTCACCGCACCCCCCCACCCCGTATTATTCACACTCCCTCCTGCCACAAAATATCTGCACAAGCTTTCCTCGTGGGACATCTTCCCCATCCCTCACCCTGACCCGATTTACTATCCTCTTCCTTCAACTTCAACTTCACCGTTCAGTTTTTGTTCACCAAGGTATCCCTGGGCCCAGCACAGAACCTGGCATATAGATGCTCAATATGCTTGTGTCAAACAATTGAAGGAATGAGGCAGGAGGCAGGCAGGGAGGGAAGCCATCTGGTAGGGATTAAGTTTATGTGGGTCTTAAACTCTTAGTGGAATAAAAACTGTACAGCTGCCCTATCTTCTCCTCTCGGGCCCTCAGTTCATTAGCTCTGAAGTGATTTCTGTTGAACTGGATAAGTGATGACTATGGGAAATCAGTATGTCCTGCAAAGTGACCCTGAGGAGGTTGCTACCTTTCTGCGCCAGCTCCTCACCCATGAAAAGAGGGGGATAATGTCTGGATCTGGCTTGTTGTGAGTAACACACCTGGCACTTAGTGCATGTTGCAAGTCGCTCTTCCCTTCCTCCAACTCCAACAATCTCTAAGAGGTTGACCCTGTCATCTAAGAATATCCTCAGCATATTGGCTCAGAACAAAAGATCTGAATACAAAGATCAGTTGCAAGTCACCATTCCCCATAGGCTCTCTCCTATTCTTCCTCCAGTCAAGAAATGTCTGCTGGCACCAAGCTGAAGAGAAGGAACAAGAAAGAAAGTGTCAGAGCCAAAGTGTTCTCCCACCTCTCCAGGGCTGATCACCATGTCCCTGAGCAAGGAGAGACAGAACTCTTTCAGGGCTGTCACCTGATCTGTGGCTCCTTTCTACCTTTGGGCAACTAATTCTATTCTTATGGGTTCTCTAAAACTATATGAAACTTGTGGTAAAACCCACATCCTTCCCATATGCCAAAAGGCTCCCATTCACATCCCCCTAATGACCACCACTCCTTTTCCTGTGTTTTTGGTTGCAAAATGAATCAAACTGGCTCACATAAAATACCTAAGAGAAAAAGAGAGAAAGAGACAGAGAGAAAATACACAGGGGACCTCATATACCCAGAATCCAATCAACTACTTCTCACCGCCTACCACCCACCTCCCTGGTCTGAACCACCCTCCTCGCTCACCTGGTTTATCGCATCACCCCTGCTGGTCCTCCTGCTTTCACCTCTACGCCTTAAATCTTTCTCCATGTATGGGGTTGCCAGATAAAATACAGGACACCCAGTTAAATTTGCATTTCAGATAAACAACAAATAATATTTTAGCATAAATATGTCACAAATACTATATGGGATATACTTCTACTAAAACAATTATTCATTTATCTGAAATACAACTTGACACCATGAAGTTCTATTTGCTGAATCTGGCAACCCTATCCATGTAGCAACCAGGGTCATCCTTTTAAAATGTAAATTAGCTCATGACATCCCTCTGCTCACAACCACCAATAGCTTTCCACCTCCGAGCAAAGTCCTTATCATGATCTGCCTTCCTCAGTACTTTGTGGAACTCTTCTCCTACACCCTCTTCCTTGGCCACTCAGTCCAGCCACACTGGCTTCCTTTTTGTGCCTTGCACTCCTCTCAGATGGCCTCATTGCCAGCTCCTTCACCTTCTTTAGGTTTTTGCTCGATGATATTACTTTGTCCGTGAGACCTTCTCTGACTACCCTTTAAAATAAAACTGCAGCCATGAGACCTTCTCTCATCTTTCCCTGATTTTTCCCCATCACGTGTCACCTTCTAACATATCACGTTACACATACCTAAAATTTGCTCTCTGTCTCCCCACTAAAACATATGGTCCACGAGGGCAGGTACTGCACGTTATCCAAGCTGAATATCCAGCACCAGAACCCTGCTTGGTACTTAGTAGACACCCAGTAAATATTTGTTGAGCCAATGACGAGAACCAAGGGCAAGAAGTACAGCCAGTAATGTCCAGAAACAAGGGGGTGCGGTTTAGTTTTTCTTTCTAGCAGGCTTGCTTTAATCTTTCTTCACTTACTCATCTTGCTCAAGGCTCCCTTTGGCCACCTTCCCAGGCCTCACCAGGACTTTTCAGGAGCTCCATCAAAAGACTAGGGTAATCTGATTGGCTCAGCTCACCCTCCCTTTTTCCCTCCCTCCCTATCTCTCTTTGCCACTTACTTTTTAAACTTATTTAATAAATGAGTAATATTTCTAAAAATATACTTTATTTTCTTAGTATGCCAAGTGTGATGAGGAGTGATTTGGGGGCTCTTACATCCAAGAGCAAATGCCACTAAATTTCTTCCTTGTGTCCTTTCCCAGGCTCAGGTTCCCTGCAGAGAATCACCGGTTCTCTGGTCTCTACTAGTCAGGAGAGGATAGTCTTTACTTCGATAGCAAACAGCCCCAAAATCTATCACATAAAACAGAAATTTACTTCTTGCTGAGCAGGGGCTCTGCAGTACCAAGTCTCAGATACCCAGACTGATGGAAGCCCTCCTGAATTGTAGCTGGGTCATCTGGTCACCCTCCTCAGAGCAGGGAAAGAGAGAAATGGAGGGACACACCCTGGTTCTTAAATGCACCAAGCCAGAAGTGAGGACCATCGCTTCTACTCACCGCCCTTTGTCCAGAATTCGTCACGTGGCTCCACATAATTGCCGGAGGGCTAGGAAATGTGGGAGAACATACAGATATTTGGTAAGAAGTAGCTGTCTCTTCCTAGGCACAATCTTGGGGAAGGGGAGGAGAGGCACAATGAGTGAGGGGTCTGTTCAGACATAGATGTTCATCTACTCACCCACTTTACCTCCCAGTGCTCAGGGAACTCCGATGAGCCCTGGCTACCCAAGAGGAAGAGATCAAATCTGAGCCAACTCTAAGCAACTGAACTAGGCCAGATGGCAGTGAAGAAATAAGATGATTTTCTGGGTAATACAGGCACCAATTGTGCCTCTCTCTCCATTTCCTGATCCCATATCTGCTATGGAAAATAATAACTTTACCTCTCATTTCTCCAGCACTGACACTTTTCAAAGTGCTCTTCCTTCCATGTAGACTTTACAGGAAGTAGGCAAATATTATTATCTTTTTACAGAGGAGAAATCAGAGGCTCAGGAATGTTAACAGACCTGCCTAAGGTCACAGAGCTCATAAGAGGCATCACTGGGACTTCAGCAGCTCTGTTTGCCTCTACCTGGTGTGGAGCTCATCATCACAGCATGCTTCCCTTGAAGGACTGGGCAGTGGGGAGGGGAGGAACACAACTGGTCCCCCACGGGTCTCTTCAGCCACACCGCATACATGGGAAACCATCCCTGCTGCCTCCCTGTCATTCATAAACAGGTTAAGATACAAACATTAGGTGAAAGTTAGCTCTGTTCAGGAAACAGAGAACATGTCATCATGTGGGAGCTGGGGAACAAAGTACAGTGGATTTTCAAAGCAGAAAGATAAGAGATCCTTCCAAAAATCACACTCTTTCCAGGTCTACCAGTGAGCTAAGTTGTAGAGCTGAAGAGGCTGTGTACGAGGAAGGCTGCCCTGGGTTTTAACCCCTCCTCTGCCACGAACTTGCTAGGAAACCTTGAATCACCATTTCCACATTTGTAAAATGATCATTACTGCCTCCACTTTATTATAGACTTTTGTGTGGACATGATGTACCGTGAGCTTACACGGTGCTCAGCACCCAGCTGTCATTCTATAAAAGTTGTCTGTTAGAGCTGTTGGTTGGGTTGAGAGGAAGCCAGTGGGATCCCAAGGCTCAGAAAGAGGAGAAAAGGCTTCCCAATTCCTTCTCCTTTCTCCCTCTCTGCTTCTTCCCCTCGCACTATTTTATCCTTAGTTATAAAGACAGTACAGCAACAATTAAAAAAAAATTTACAAGTAAAGAGGAAAAAAATGCAAAGAAACACTCAGAACCTCAGTATGGTAACAAAAACGTCTCGCTTTGTCCATACTTATGAGTAAGTTTGCATTCTCTACATGTTGTGTTTTGAGACTTTTTCTATGTCGCCCCTTAGGTATAGGATAGGTTATGCTTCAGTACAAAACAACCCCTGAATCTCAGAGGCTTAAGATACTAAGGGCTTGTTCCTTGTTTACCCAATGTCCCTGTGGACCTGAGTGGCTCTCATGTTGCTCTCCTCCACGTGGTGACTTAGAGATGGAGGCTACTTAAACCTACGGCACCTCCATCTGAACACATGGTCTTCTCCTTGATTGTGATGGAGAATTGTGCATGGGCTCTTAAATGCTTGAGCCCAGAAGAACATTTGTCACTTCCTAGTCACATGTGACTTTTGACTTCCTAGTCACATGTCTGAAGTCAAGGCAGGGCGTGAGGCCTGGGAACTATAGCCTTCTATGTGTCCAGGAAGAAGAGAACTGAGACTACCTGTGAGCCATCTTTTCAATTTATGTTTGCATGACTTTTCATTAATTGCACATTCCATAATTTCATGGTCTAACATTTAGATTGTTTCCAATTTTTCATATTATCAATATAATTAGAACTTCCCAGTTTCACTATGTTTATAGTTACGACCACACTGGCATTGAGACTGCCATATTGTCAGATCTGGGCCACAACCCACTCACGCAGTGCCTCAGCTCTCATGCCCACCCATCCATATCAGCCCCAACAATTTTCCAGAGTCCTCAGGTGGGTCCTCACTCAAATTCTTCTCCTCATTCAGGAATATACATTGAGTGCTTGCTGTATGTGAGGCACTATGCCTGACATACATCTGAGAGTACAGCAGAAAATGAGAGAGATGCAGTCCCCACCCTCACATACTCCATTCATGCTCTCATCCTCTGCCCAGACCACCTCTGCTGCCAGGAACCTTGTGGAACACTACTGAGAACTCTGCGCCTTGACAGTCTGCTGGTCTATGGCAGAGTGGAGAGCATAGAAGAATGCTCCTCTCCTTGCCCTGCATGGAACTCGACCACTTAGGCCCCAAAGCTGCACTACTTGGATGTGGAGTCTCACATAGCCCTTTGTGATAAGGGTTGTGATAAGTGGTTGCTAGGTAACCAACTCATTATTTTGATAAGTGGTAAAGAAAAGGAAAGAACAAAGAATTTATTTTGCCTCTCCTAAACAAGTTATATTTCAGGGTAACTGAGTAGTTGATTAAGATTTCCAGCTAATACATGCAAAGGAATGTGGTAGCCAGCCTCCAAGTTGGCCCCCAAAGATCCCACCGCCTGGTGTGCACACACCCTGTGTACTCCCCTCCCACCTTGTACCAGGCTGGTCTGTTGGACCAACAGCACATAGCAGAAATGATGGCATGTCACTTCTAAGATTAGATTATAAAAGACTTTGGCTTCCTTCTTGTTCTCTCAATCACTCTCTCTCTCGTTACTCACACTGGGGCAGCTGCCATATTGTGAGACATTCAAGTAGTCTACGGAGAAACTCACTAGGTGAGGAACTGAGTTATCCAATCAAGAGCCAGTAGGAACTAAGGCCTGCCAATAACCATGTGAGTGAGCGTGGAGGCAGATCCTCCAGCTTCAAATGACTGCAGGCCTAGTCAGCAGATTGATTGCAATGTCATGAGAGACCCTGAACCAGAACCACCCAGCTATGAGATTCCTGACCCACAGAAGCTATGAGATAATAAATATTTGTTGTTTTAAACTACTAAATTTTGGGGTAGTTTGTTAATCAGCAATAGATAACTAACACAAGGAATGATAGTTAGAATATCAAAGATTTGCACTGACTAATGAAATAATGGATGTGAACAATGATCATCAATGACTGCTAAAACCATAGATTGGATGATGCCCACCCCAACTTGGTGAGGGTGGATCTTCTTTACTCAGTATACTGATTCAAATGCTAATCTCTTCCATACAGATCCTCACAGACATACCCAGAAATAATGTTGTGCCCGCCATCTGGGCATCCTTAGCTCAGACAAATTGACATACAAAATTACCCATCACAGGAACCCTATCTGGAAATCAGTTCAAACAAACCATCTGTAAAAGACATTGTGAGACAATCAAGGAAAAGAGAACATGAACTAGATATAAAATGATATTAAGGAATTATTATTTATTTTATTGTGTGATAATGGAATTGTGTTGCTTTTTTTTGTTGTTCTTATCTATAGAGATACATATGAAGAATTTATGGTTGACATTAAACTATGTGATGCTGGAATTTCCTTTGCTCATCATGAATTTTTTGCATTTTGATTTTTTAAGATATTGCACTAAAATATTACTTATCTTGAATACTGGGTTTTCTGGCACTCCTTTAGGTTTTGCGCCCAAGGCAAGTGCCTCACTCAACTCACCCTAGTCCTGGCCCTGAGGAGACAATGTAAACAAGGCAGTCGAGAAGCAAATAATGCAACTGCAGAATGGGATAAACACTCAAAGGCAAGTGTGGTAGAGAGTCATAGGGAGTGAAGACAGAGAGAGATTGGGGAAAAGTGTGTATATGCATGTCTATGTGTGTGTATGCACGTATGTGGATGCCTGTCTAAGTGTATGTGGATGGTGTTAGATTGGGCAGCAGTGGCGAGTCAGGGTTAAGCTTTCCAAGGAGATGATGGAAGTGGGAAGAAGTACAGGGAATTCAGGATATGTTTTCAGGATGGAAAAGATGAGACTTGCTAATGGCTTAGAAAAAGGAGGGAAGTGAAAGGGAAGAGAGAGGATTCAGCTTCAGTCACGGCAAATAGAAGTACCCTTTACTGAGGTGAGCAATACTGGGGAGGAACAGAATTCAAGAGAAACCAAGTTTGACTGAGAACCATATTAAGTGTGAGCTGTTTATTAAAGACACAAGTAGAGTTGAAAAGGCATTCATAAAGGCAAATCTGGAACTCGGGTAGAGAGCCGAGCAAGAGATACCAATTTGGATGAGATCTTTATGGAGACAAAGTAAATAGAAAAATGGAGAGGGCACAGACCTGAGCTCTGGGGCCCATCAGCACTTGAAGGTCAAGTAAGCAGGAAGAGCCGGCAAATGAGGCTGAGAAGTAGCCATCAGTGAGGTAGGAGGAAAACAAGGAAAGCATTTTCTGAGGAAGAACTGTGTGAAATGCTTCTGAGAAGGGAAGTGAGCTGAAAAAAGAGAACTAACCAGTGGGGGTGTGGGAATAGGCAGGTTTTTGGTAACCAAGACATCGGCAGTTTCCATTGAGTGGGGAGATAGAAGCCAAATTGGAATGAATTGGCAAATGAATGTGAGACAGAAGGAAATGAAGACAGTGAATGTGATCATGCATTTGAGCAATTCTTTAAGGATGAAGACTAGAGAGATGGCTCGAAAGAACCAGTGGGGACATAATCCACAACACTCACCTCCACTCTCCACCAACAAACAGTATTTTGTATTGGTCCCAGCTCTGTTTCTGGAAGCTGTGGAGATTGATTTCATGAGTATGAATTACTTTGTGTGAAGATTACAAACAGGAAGTAATTTGTTTTACATTTTGAGTATAATTTTTATACATTATCTTTTAGCCGGTTGAGACAATGGCAGAGGAGGACATTAACTAAAAATGTTAAGCCAAAATCAAGGGTTGAGTCTTTTTAAAGCAAGAATCATCTTGCAACCTTATGGAGCAGCCTCGGGAGCAAGTTCCACCTCAGAATTTTGTGAGCAGTGCCCCACTGTCCCCTCACCTTCCCCCAAGAGCAAAGCCAGAGCTGTCCCCATAGCTCCAATCACCCACGGGGAGCTCTTTCCTTCACCAACAGAAAGAAAACTGAGAAGCAGCAGAGATGGCATCTCTTCTATCTTCCCCTCCCTCCCCCTCAACCCCAACTTCTCCAGTAAACACAGGTGAAGAGAGGAGGGAACAATAAACATCTATTTAAAAAACCACCAACCTCATCTTTCTTCTCTGTTTATTTTTAACTAGTCTTATAGGGGGAAATTGCCTGCTCTGGGAGGTGAGGAGACTTATTTTGGGTTTGGAATTCTAAACCCAAGGCACCTATGTTCTCCTTGATATTCATTGGTTTGAGGGATTAGGGATAACTCTGCTCCTCTTTTCAAGCAAACTGAACTATAAAACATGGCATTTCGCCAAGTCCTACCTGTTCTGTCTCTGGCTTTTAAAATTTCCTCCTTAGACTCTGGGCAAGGACTGCTCAGACATGCCTAAGTGTCTGTTCTTTACACAAGACCATGAGACATTCATTTAAGCAGCACCGTTGGCTGCTCTGTGGCCATACTTTGCCCAACGGTGCATCCAGAACACACAGATCCACCTCCAGAAGCTTGTAGAGTAAGAGAGCTTTTACTAAATGTTTTTCCAAAAGGGGCAATGAAGGGGAATTTATGCCACCTAACACAGCAATTTCTCCTAGTCCCTCCTCTTGGGAAGAAGAAGAGACTTCTTTTTCATAAAACGCCCTCCCTCCTTTGGCCACTTGCTCCTCATTCCCCTCTCCTCTTCCATGCTTTCTCAGGCAGAGTAGCCTGGTCAGCTATCAGTTTCTGCCACTTTCCTCTTGACCCCTCTTGACCCCAGCAGCCCTGCCTGGTCCTGACAGAATATTTCCTGCTCCTGAATATTATCAGTCAAAGGAGGTGTGTGGACCCATTGTCCCCAGCGACAGGACTGCTATTTTAATCTCTGAAATGCTTTGGGTTTGTATTAGTTTCCTGTTGCTGCTATAACAACTTACCACAGACTTAGTGGCTAAAAACGAGACACATGCAATCCTACAATTCTGTAGGGCAGAAGTCCAAAATGGGTTTCAATGGGCTAAAATCAAGGCGTCGGCAACCTGCGTTCCTTTCTGGAGACTCTAGAGGAGAATCTGTTTTCTTGTCTTTTCCAGCTTCTAGAGGCTGCTGTATTCATTGGTTCAGAGCCCCCTGCCATTTTCCAAGCCAGCTGTTGTATCACTCCAACCTCTGCTTTCATCATCATGTCTGTGACTCTTCTTCTGCCTCCCTCTTCCACATTTAAGAAGCCTTTGATTATATTGGGCCTGCCCTGATAATCTGGGATATTCTCTCTATCTTAAAATCAGCTGATTAGCAACCTTAATGCTATCTGAACTTAATTCCCCTTTGCCAAGTAACATCACATATTCACAGTTTCTGGGGATTTGGACGTGAATATTGTTGAAGGGGGTCATTTTCCCATCTACCACAGAATTCAGAAGTCAACATGGCTGTGGTAGCTTGTGGGGAATGGTCCCCTCTTCCCATAACCAAAGGCTATACAGGAGAGGCGCCATGCTGCACCCTAAACTTGACTCAGATGGGTGGCTAAGGGGCTAAGGAAAGCCCACCTCCAAGTTTAACATCTTACAGTCCTTTTCCAATTTTAGCTCTGCTCTAGTACTTGACCTTAACTCCCACAATAGGTGGGCAAAGATGAGTGGTAAGTGATTTTCAGAAGAAACACAGATGCTTTATCCCCAATACAGAGACATTCACTCTCTATGGCCTCTTCCATCTTCTCCTGGCAACCTCTGTCTCACAAGCACTAAGCCACCCAGATTTTGGTGGACATCTTAGCATTTGAAGGTCTCTCCCGCCCCAGGTTAATGCCAGAATAACACTGAATCCTTCTCATGGACTTGGGGAGGAGGGGAAGCACCATCTCCCTGGGGCTCTGATTTGTAGATGGGGAAGTGTAGGATGGTCATTTGTTTTAATTTGGGAGCAACCATCCAGATCCCATGCTTACACAGTGTGGTGAGATAGTCTCCAAAGATGGCTGTCATTAATTCCTTATCTTCCTGAATATACCTGCCGCTACTCACATCAAGATGTGGAGTCTAACTCCCCTGCCTGGGCTGGTCTTAGTGACTTGCTTGACCAATAGAGTGTAGTTAAAGTGATATTCTGGGACTTTTGAGGCTAAATCACAAGGCTTTTGCATGGTTCTCTTGAGCATTAATTCTTGGAATTCAGCTATAATTATGTGAGAAGCCCAAGTCACATGGAGAGGTCAAATGCAGGCTCTCTGGTTAATAGGACCTGCTAAGCTCCCAACCAACAGCAGCATCAACTCTTAGTCACATGAGTGAGCCATCCTGAACATCTAGCTCAGTCAAGCCTTCAGCTGACTCCAGCCCCAGTTGTTAGCTGACTGCAACAGCATGTAAGGCCCTACAAGAGAACCATCCAGCTGAGCCCTGTCTACTCCCAGAACTGTGAGCAATAAAAATAAATCAGTGTTGGGGCTGGCCCTGTGGCCTAGTGGTTGAATACAGCATACTCCACTTCAATGGCCCAGGTTCAGTTCCCAGGCACAGACCTACACCACTTGTCAGTGGCCATGCTGTGGCAGCAACCCACATACAAAATAGATGAAGATTGGCACAGATGTTAGCTCAGGGCAAATCTTCTTCAGCAAATAAATAAGTAAATAAATAAATAGTTGCTTTAATTCACTAAGTTTTGAGATAGGTTTGTTACAAAGCAATATATATATAGGGTATACCTACAATCTTGGGGAACCCAGAACAAATCTAGGCAGCATGCCAGATGCTGGGGAAGTTACCAAAAAGTGCCAGATATTGGTCAAAATGATATTAAATGTGTGATCAATAAACAATAGTGACTAAGTTCCAGTGGATTTTGGAGGAGGGAGATATCACTTCTGGAGAGCTGGTCAAGGAAGTCTTCCCTAGAGAAAGTGAGATTTAATCTGTGTCTTGAAGCCTGGGTAGGCTTTAATAGATGGAGAGTAGGGATAAGAGAGAATACATCTGAAATAAGTAACATGGACAAAAATAGCAAACCAAAAGAATGAAGGGTATATGAGAAATGGGGGTAGAATTTGTTGAAAACACTCATCTTTCGAGATTCAGTACAAGGATCCTTTCTACCAAGCAGTCTTCTCCTCTTTCTTCCATTTTCCTACCTTCTGCCCTGTCTGAACTGATTTTTTCCACTTTTTTCATAGCACCAGGAATATTTTAGGCTACTCTTTTTTTAAAAAAAACATTACTGTTATGGTTAGGGGAAAGGTAAGTGTCTATAATGAAGAGTTCTGGAAATACAGTGGCTTAAATTATGTAGATGTTTATTTTTCTCTCCTATATAACAGTTAGGAGATGAGAACTGCCCCTCATTCAAGGACCCAGGCCCTTCTAACTCATTGCTTTTCTATCCCCTTGGGCAATCTCATTGACTGCATGATAGAAACTTGGTCACCACCAGATCCAGGCTCCAGCCAGCCTGGAAGAGGGAAGAGAGACGGAGGAGGCAGGCACGATGTCTTGGACCTGGAAGTGGCACACATCACTTCCCTTACATGCCTTTGTCAAGAACTTGGTCACATGGCCTCACCTAAGACCAAGGGAGGTGGGGAAATGTAGTCCAACTGGGCAGCCATCTAGAAGAGTATCCCTAGGAAAGAGGGGGATTGGGGGCGGGCAGTGCCAGTCTGTTGTCCTGAGTCTGGGAGCTCCTTGAGGGCAGGAACCACACGTTCTTTATCTATGCTCCCTACCACTGAGCCTGCTTCCTGATGCCAAGCAATGTTCAACTCATACCTACTGAATGGATGAAGTTGCTGCAGTGGCTGAGGCTGGATGTGACAAAGGTGTAAGCCAGTGTGGGGACCTGAGAAAGGAGACAGAAGACAGATGTGGAAGAATTTGTTAGGAAAATGCATGGGGCTTGATGATTCTTGCCAGAACAGAGAGCTTTTAACATTATGATCTTTTGTGATCTAAGTTGACAGCTCTTTGGCACAAGTTTAAAGAACTTTAACTGAATACCTCACTTAACAGAAATTTATTGGACACATTCCAAAGTTAAGAAATTCCTCATCTGTTTCAAAATCACTTTAGGAGAAAGCACGCCTCGAGCTTGCAGACTTTCAGGTTCTTGTCCAATACTTGCCTCTGCTGCTGTCGACAGGTTAGAGCACCCGACTGCACATCAGGGCTTTCACCTGGTGGCCATCCCACACCATCAACCACACCTTCCTGCTCCAACAACACCTTTCTGGAGTGCTAACAGATCCCCCAGAAAGTGAATGTGTGCTCTCATTCACTGATGTCCAAACATTAGCTGCTTTCTAGAAAACCAGGCTCTGTGGTGAAGCCCAGTGTGGACATGTCCTTCTTCAATGTCAGCACAGGTTTTAGGATAAGCACAGACTGAGTCTGAATTCTGGCTCTGCCCTTTACTGCCTTTGGGCAAGTTACTTCACCTATTTAGATCCCAGCTCCTTCACCTGGAAAATGGGGATTGTCATGGGGCTGGATCCCTGGGTGTGTCAGGATTTAATGAGGTGCAGGGTGTAAAGCACTTGCCTTAGGGTGCACCAAAAAAATAACAGCTCTTAAACTATTATGACAGCTGGGTTTTCAGGCCTCTGTGGCCTCTTGAGTCAAAGGATATTAACAACTATAACAGAGATAATAGCCAGTTATGGCCATTCATAAAACTCAAGTGTGCAAAATGGAACCTTATCAATTTCTTGAATTGGCCTTAATTTCTGACCCTGTGGCTCTGGCCTGGCCTCTGGAGCACAATCTGATCCTGGTGCATGAAGTCCTGCCCCATGACTTCTCAGCCAAATTTGGGATGATTATTAAATTGGAGCTCAGAACTCCATTTCTACTTCCTTTGCACTCCTCCCTGCTCCAGCATAACCTGAGAACTTTGCTCATCAGCATAGTCACCATGCGGGGGGAGAGGTGGGTCCCTTTTTTGGTTTCCTATGCTTCTGGGACTCATGCTGCTGTCACCTACTGATGTTCTGTGGTCCGTGGTGCTCTCTCAGAGATGACAGTGGCAGCACTGTTCGGTGGCACATTCTGTTCCATCGCACGGAGCCCAGCCTCATCCTTTCCTCACTTCTAAGGATGAGGCCTTTCTCTCCCTTACCTCCTGGGACAGGCCAAGCTCATCCCTCCAGTGGGCAGGTGTCTCTCCCCGACCAGCCCAGCTTGTCTTTCACTTCCAGCTAACCTGTGGCTCACTACGAGGTCATAGAAGCCCTCCAAGCCACTCTTGGGCTTGGGAAAAACTGGGGCCCACTTATGTCTAAATGTGCCATCATCCCTATTGCTTCCACTTATCAGAAGGTGGAAGACCCATGTGAGCAACTGCAGCTGAGAAACCGAGCCCACAAGTCTTCCTTTCTCTTAGATCCCCCTGTCGTCCCAGAGCAATGCTCCTTTTTCCCCTCCCTTTCTCCACACATCAGAACTCATGTCGAGGGGAAGCAGTGTTCTACCACTTATTACTCTTATTCTTCCTCTATAGCTCTCTCTCCTCTGTCTCTGTCCTCCCCCAGCACAAAGCTCTTTTTATGGAGGTGGAAGGGATGTGTGTGTGTGCGTGAACACACACACACACAGGGGAAACCTGTTCTCCGAGTTTATGCATACTTTCCAGACTGTTTTGTCTCCTATCCACCAGAGAACAGAACTTCTTTGAAATGATAAGCTGAGGAGTCTGCCCTTCTTGTTGTTGTCAGCAGGCTTGTTGTGGTGGTCAAGGGGAGGGAATGTGCTGTCTGATGTGTCAGTTATTAGTCTGCCACAAATTAGTACTTCATGTTTTATCCTGTCTGGTGAGTTACATGGGTTTTTATTAAATTAATGTAGTTGCAAAGTTCTGTAAGTGAGTGTAGCTTGTAAGTTAATGGTACTAAGTTAATGTAGTTGGAGTGAACCAGGCTGCTCAATTCATGGAATGGGCAGAACCCCCTTCATTGTGCTCCGGTTGACCCCTCTCTATCCCATCTGAATCTTTTAATTTAATTTTTATCATAGTTATATATACATATAGTTTTAAAGGCAAATAATTCTCTGAAACGTTAGAAACCAGCAGTCTTCTGGTCCCCTCTCCTGTCCCCCACTCCTGCTCTCCCTTCACACCCTTAGCTGATTCTTTTGCCACATTCCTCTATGTTGCTGAGGAATGGGATTATCTTGCTACTTGATTTTTAGGCACTATTGACTGATTTCCAAATGAGAGAAGAAGATTTAGCTCTTATTAATGACACTCCACACATACTAACTTCCCCTCCCTCCACCAATATTTAGGGTTTGTGTTGTTTTGACAGTATAAATACCAGTCACAGGTGAGCCCCATAGTATACTATAATTGCTTTTCCTTTCTTGAACAACTTTTTGTTTTCCCTGGAGTTAATAATTGCCCTTTTGCCCTTTGCTTAATTTTCTTTGTACTTATCAGTGTCCTCTTCTTGGAGACTTTGCTCCCGGATCTTTCTGTCTAACCCTCTGGACCACAGCTCTCTTGGCCTGCAGCACAGCTGTCATCTCCTATTTATTCTCTTATCCCTTCTCACTTATTTTCTACTGCTTTATTTTTGTTCTACTTTCTGGGATATTTCTTTTTTGGTGTGTGTGAGGAAGACCAGCCCTGAGCTAACATCCGTCGCCAATCCTCCTCTTTTTGCTGAGGAAGACTGGCCCTGGGCTAATATCCGTGCCTATCTTCCTCTACGTTATATGGGACGCCGCCACAGCATGACTGACAGGCAGTGTGTTGGCAGGCACCCGGGATCCGAACCCGCAAACCGCGGGCTGCCAAGCGCGAACTAAACCACTGCACCACTGGGCCGGCCCTTCTGGGATATTTCTTTAACTTTTTCTTTCAACTTTTATGTTGGCTTTTTAATTTTTATTGTCATAGTTTATTTTCTAAGGGTGCTTTTTGTTTTGTGTCCTTTTTTTAAAAAAATCAAACTGTTCTTATCTTGGATTCTGTATTATCTCTAATTTCTCTAGGAATATTATTAATCATCATATTTTAAATATTTTCTTCTATTCTCTGCATTGTCTCTATTTATATAGATTCCTTTTCTCTGTTTATTTTGGTCTTTGCCTTTCATGTTGAAGAATTACCTCAAATATCTAGGGATCTTGCCTTTCCTCTCCTATTTAGGAGTGCAGTGCTAAAAATCTGATTGTTGACTGGTGATCTTTACCTAGAGTAATAAAGGTGGAGGGAACACCAAATGTCAGTATCTTTAGATATTTTCTTCTGGACTGATCAGGTTTCCTGGAAAAAACTCTTCCAATCCCCCACTTGGCTGCCAAGCATCCAGGGAGCTAAGCATGGGAAGAGGGCTGGAGGTGGGATTGGGGTCTTCTCTGTTCAGTATGTAGACTCTCATTTTATCCTCCTATTTTTAGCATGGTGTCTCGTCTCTCACCAGTGCCTGGTGGCTTCCAGGCCAAAGATCTCTGTTTTATCCTTTCCAGATCACAAACTTCTAGCTGTGTGCTTAGGTTGGAGAGAAGGCCCGGGGATCTGTGTGCTTCTCCAAGAAAGAGACAATCAATCCTCCTCTCTTTAGCCCTTGCTGCATTCCCCCCTTTCAGAGACACCTGGTGCCTCCATTCCCGACGTAGGGTTTTAGCTAAGTCAGGTACCACTGTTCAGCTGCCTCCAGCTTCCAAAATATAGTTACTATTGTCTCTACTCCATCTCTCTTGGTCATTTTGGTTTATGCCCTTAAAAAAATTCCCTTTCCTGTCATTTTAGTAAGGTCTGGGGAGATTGCAGACATAAAAGTTGTGTTCAATCTGCCATCTTTAAGCAGAAGTGTCTTATTCTATCTTAGTCCTTTCTGGTTTCACTTGGAACCTCTCCAAGCTAGATGCCATGATATATCATTTTAAGCATCATCTACAACCTTGCTCTTCTTTCCTTCCACTGCTCTGGATCTGCCTCCGAATATGAATTATTCCAGAGGCCATCTTCCCTCTTGTGGACAGACTGCCCGGCATATAGATTGGTGTGACCTCAGAGACTTCGCTTAGCAGTTTCGGCTTCACCCTCAACAATGCCCAAAAGAACTTAAAGATCCCTGGTCAATACCATCTTCCACCCACCTCACCAGCAACTGCATACATTCAACCCTGTTATCAAATCCCAATTCTACCATACTCCTCTGTGCCTTAACCCAGAAATGACCTTCCTTCATATTTGAGAGAAAATACAAGCAACCAAATATGGATTCCCTTCACTTCCTTCCCCTTCTTCCCTGCCCCATGAAGTGTCTGTGTCTGAACCCTCCCTGACCTCCGTCTGCAGCAACTCTGGGCCAGCACGATAGTAGGCTCTGTTTCTGAAGCTGCCAGAGGTATTCCCTCCACTGTGCAGATCACACTGTGGCTTTCAGTCCTATCCCTTCCTGCCTTTTTGGGATGTTGCCCCATCAGTTATCTCCTCTGGTTCTTTGTATCTTTGACTCTTCCTCTCTTTTGGCACATTCTTTCGGCTTAGTAACAGCTTATATTTTTCCATCTTAAAAGAATCCCTCTAAATCCCTATCTAGATATTGTTTTCTCTCTCCTTACTCTAACAACAGGCTTTTGGAAAACATCAGTGCTCCTTGTCTCCACTTCCTTGTCTCTCCTTCCTACTTTAACCCGCACAAGCAGCCTTCTGCCTGCCATAGTCTCCCTCACCAATACCCCCTTGGTGGACAGAGGTATTGGGCTCACCTCAGTTCTTGGCCTACTGGGCAGCATTTAGCATGCTTGGCCACCGTCTCCCTGACACACCACCTTTCCTGGACCGCACTACAGCTCTCCTGGTTCTCCTCACTCTCTGATCACTCCTCATTTCCTGTGGTTTCTCTTTCTCTCGTCCCTTATGTTGATGTGCCCAGCGTTCCATCTCAGCCCTCTCTGCCCCTCACTCTACATAAGCTTCCTGGATTCATCCCACACTAATCATCCTGGCCTCTCCTGCCACCTCCATGTGGATGGCTGTATCTCTAGCCCAGTTTCTCTGTGGAGCTCAGACCTACATATCCCTCTGCTGGTGGGTCATTTCTGCCAGGTTCCACAGGAACCTCAAACTCATCATGGCCCAAACTGAACTCACTATTTCAGAACCTAAATCTGAACCAAGTGCTTTTTGCTACCTGTGAAAACTCGGGAAAGTTTCTGCATTCTCATCTGGGAAATTGGATAATACATTTCTTATAGAATTAACGGTCTCAGTACATCTCATGAAGCATGTCAAGCACATATCAGAGTGACTGACATCCTGCCCGTGCTCGACAAATGGCCCTGATCATTAGTAGTAGCAGAAGGAGGAGGAAGATGCTAAGGAAGGTTAGCATTAATATTGCTGTTATTCTCTATCCATCACAGTAGCATGACCATTACCTGTTCCCAGTCCAAACACTTGGGACTCATCCTTGGCCCCTGCCTCTCACTGCCTGCCCCACCCCCATTCAATCTCTCCTCAAGCCTGCTGATCTTATCCCATAAATATCTCTAATATCAGGTCCACCGTTCCCATCCTCACTGCTGTGCCCTGTTCAGTGCCAATCCTCTCTCACCTAGTCTATCGGAAAAGTCATGCTGCCTGGTTTCCCAGCCACTGGTCTTACCGTTTCACTTCTGGCCCATCGTCTACACCTCTACCAAATGATCCATGCTTGTCTGATTGTCATATCTCTCCTAGGCATATTTCAGTAATAATTATAATTGTAGAAGACAGAGGGGAAAGCTAATATTTTAAATGATAACAGTCTGCAGCTGCATCTGCCCCTGAGGCATGCATTCCTCCTGAGCACAAGACTCTTTGTCTGACAAGACACCTGGGTGGACGCAGAAGGTGAAGAGTTGAAAATATAAAACAGAGATAGCTTAACTCCTCTGCAGAGGAAATAAACTGGAATTTGGTGGTTGGAAGGCATCTAGGAAGGGAAGAGAAGTGAAGAAAGCCTTGGAGAGTGGGGTGGGGAAGAGGGGAGATACCATCTCACCATCTCAGTGGGTGGCTGGAGAGAATTAGGCTGTGGTGAGAGTGGGGCAGTCATGTAAAGATTAGAGGTGTCTAATATGTCCTCTCAAGGTTTGGACCCTTCTGTGCTCTTCTAGAACGCCTCCCATTCTGCCCTCAACACCACTGCCCTTTACCCTAGATCTTCAATCAAGTTTATTATGTAAACACTGCTGCACGTGAGCCTGCAAATGGAGGAAAGGAGTTGTGTTCTGTCTGGATCTGCTCGAAACAGAGAACTGAGAGCAGAGGTGGTGGGTGCTCCTGATGACACTGGGAATTCTAGGTGGGATGAAACTAGAGCCTGTGGATCCTAGGAACACAAGGGCATTTGTATGTGTGTGTGTGTGTGTGTGTGTGTGTGTGTGGGATTGTGAACCTGATTGGATGCAAAGGTGGTTTTCAAGTCAATTATATTTAAATTTCAAAGAGTGTCATCACTCTCCTCTGTGTGGTATCATTACTCTGGCAATAATTTCACAGCTATTTTTCTTATGGGCCGGCAATGGGTTGAGTGCTTTGCACACACAATCTCATGTCCTCTCCTAATCCCTGCTGCAGAGTTGGCGTTATTAACTCCTTTTACAATTAAGGACCTACAGTTTGCCTGGAGCCACAGAGATGGAGAGGCTCAGGGAGTTGGAGTCCGAGGCCAGGTCTGTCTCAGTGCCATTCACTGCTCTCTCCTTACTCTTGGATAAACCCTCAGCTCCTCCCCATGGGCTCCAGTTTTCTAACTGTGGTCAAATAAAAAGTCACAGTCAGTCCCAGGTCTGAGTATAAACATCAAATCTCTCCACCTCATCTTGCAAATTGGAAGAGGTTGCTCCAAGGAAGTGCAGTGACCCTGTCAGGGGGGCCCAGTGGACTTGGACAGAGTTCCTTTCATCCCAAGCTTAGTGCTTCTTCCAATGCACCAGTTTCCCAAACTTGGTCTGCAGAACTGGTGATGGCAATAGGTGCACCATGAGAAAAGTGTCCTGTGGTTAAATAAGTACAGAAATTATTGAGCTAAGTAAAGTTTAACAGGACTTCTCACAATCTTCAGTATATTAATGTGTGTTTGATTCTCCAAAAGCAGGCATTGGTATGCCGGGTTTCCCAAACTTACTGGATAAACAGTTTGGTGGAACAACAATTAACCTCTTACCAAGCTGGTGTATCGTGGACCAGAGTTTGGGAACCGTGGCCTCTCTTGCAGAAAAGCACTTACTTTGAGGAAATACAAGCATTGCGTTAATCAGGGGTTTTAGGTAATGCAAACTGACCACTTATAAAGATGAAATTTTCTACAGGAAGAGTGAAGAACCCTGAGTCCTGCAAGGGCTCGGATATTTCCTGATAGAATTGGGTGGAGACAGATGCCAACGAGAAGGGATATTCTAAGAAAAGGAAGGCACTACACAGGCTTTGGGAGAAAGGACAGAATCTAGCAGAAGGAATCTGCGGAGAATGAGGCCAGATCTAAAAGAACACGTACCTAACGGGTAAGGACTACTCCACAGGACTCAAATTGCAATTACTTAATTTTTCTCAGTATATCCAAGAGCAAGGAGAGGAAAAAGTGGGCTTTGAGGCCCACTCATAACAATTGGCAAGATGTCTTGTATTCATCATTTTCTGTGACTCTTTCCCCTTCCCTCAGGTAATACCAGAATCCCAGGCTTGTCTAGTCCGGAACAGTGAGGGGAGATGAGTCTTTGGTCATGGTAGATCCCTAGGAGGGTCATCAGTGTTACTTCTGCTGTGTGGATTTGGACTCCAGCTTGGGCCAGCACTGCTGTTCCAGGCAGGACTCCGAAATGGCCCTCTCAGGGCCTTCATCACAGATGCGGCTCAGTTACAGGGGTCCCTGTGGGAACCAGGGCCACCACTCAGTGTCAGACATCCAGCCTCCTCACAGAACCTGAGACAGTCCCCCTTCCCAGCCTCAGTGAGGTTTTCTTGGCAGCTGGATACATCCCTCCTTCCCTGGAAGCCCTAACCTAGCTCCCACCCCCACTCCCAATCCATCCAATTTATCTTCTTTAATCAAGCTCCTGAGAGCACAGGTCTAGTAACTATCTCCTGGGGTTCAGGAGAGTCAGGCTGACCTTAAGCATTTAAGGATGCCATGAGCTAAAGATCTCTTGAACAGGGAGGAAAAATTGCCTTTTTTCTCTTTGGCTGATGAATCTACAGCAGGCACCCCTAACAGCAACATTTAAAAAAGAAGAAGAAGATGTTTTTCAAGAATGCATCTTGTCACAAATATACTGTTTATTTGTGATGATTACATTTGTAGTAAAAGAGAGGGAAAAGTTAGACAAATCTCCAGTAAAACAATGAACCAGGGAAGGGAAATTCAGTCCAGTGAAATCCTAGTCCCTGTGGAGTTTCCCTCTGTGTGGGGCTGGGAAAACCCTGGAGTGATCCTGACACTTGAGTGAAAATGACCCCTATAATCTCTCTGGTAGTGCTGGTGCCTGGAGAGCGCTGTGTAGCTGAACACAGAAGTCAACATGTTGTGAACACATGTTGCTTGACATCAACAACAATAAGTAACACAGAGAGCCATGAGCAGTGAAAAGGAAAAGAATAAGAATACTGGCAGCAACAGTTAATTTTATGCGTTAATTTGGCTAGGCTGTGGTGCCCAGTTGTTTGGTCAAACACCGTCTAAATGCTGCTGTGAAAGTATTTTTTAGATGTGATTAACATTTAAGTCAGTAGACTTTGAATAAAGCAGATTACCTTCCATGATGTGGGTGGGCCTCAGTCCATCCAGTTGAAGGCCTTAAGAGCAAAGGCTGAGGTTCCCTGAAGAAGAAGGAATTCAGCCTCCAGAATGCAACATAGAAATTCTGCCTGAGTTTCTAGCCTGCAGATTTCGGACTCAAAACTGTACTAGCGAGTCTTCCCTGAATTTCCAGCCTGCTGGTCAGCCCTACTTCGACTTGCCAGCCCTCACAATCACATGAGCCAATTCCTTAAAATCTCTCTCTCATATATATATATCTCCTATTGGTTCTGTTTTGGAGGAGAACCCTAAAACACTGGCTTACGCTATTTTGAACATGATAGTGTCCACTGGAGACTAAAATTAGAGATGAGAATGGAACCAGGTAGCAAACTAGGTGCACATATCTGCTGTCCCGCCCCAACCACTCTCAACTCTCGTAGAGTCATGGGGAAAGAGGAAGAAGAGGAGGAAGAGGAGGAGAAGGAGTAGGAGGAGAAGCCATAATAGCACCAGAAAACAAGAGTCTAATCAGTGAATCACATTGTTTTTTGTTTTTTTGAGGAGAATTATAAAACATATTGTTGAGGGAAAGGAGAATACGTTCACCTGGTTCACAATTCAAAAAAGAATCAAAGGATATACAATGAAAAGTTTCCCTGCCATCGCTGTTCCTGTTCTTCTGCTGCAGGCAATCAATATCAATGTGTGGTGGTGGTGATGGTGGTGGCAATGGTGTGTGTGTGTGTGTGTGTGTGTAACCTCCCAAACCTATATTATGCATATACAAGTGCATAAATTATATTCCTTTCCCTCTTTTTTTGTACAAATAGCAGCATCCTCCACATACTTCTCTGCACCTGGTCTTACTCACTTATATAGAATGGAGATGGTTCCATATCCATCCATAAAGAGCTTTCTCATTTTTCTTGAAGTCCACATAATTACATGGATTTACCATAGCTTATTGAACCATTGCACTATTGATGAGCAAATGTTTTCTAATCATTTGCTATTATGAAATGATGCAATGAATAAATTTGTATACATGTCATTTCCTAAGTGTGCAAATATATCTTCAGGGTAAAGTACTAGAAGCGGAACTGCCGGCCAAAGAGTATGTGTGTTTGTAAACTTGATAGATAATTGTCAAAATGTCTGCCTTGGACACTCTAGTAATCTTCATTCCCATGAGCTATGTATGAGAATGCCTGTTCCCCACACTGTGGCCAACACCACATGTTATCAAACTGTCAGAGACTGGTCAATCTAGTAGGTTAAAATACGGTATCTGAGTGTAGTTTTAACTTGCGTTTTTCTTATTTACGACTGAGATTAAGCATTTTAATATATTTCCAAACTACTTGTATTTTTCTGTGAATTGTCCATTTGCTTACCTGTTTTTGTTTTTGAATTGTAGGCATGTGTGTGTGTTTATATCAACTGGCACAAGTGTTTCATATAGCACAGTTCTTTGACTGTGATAAGAATTGTGAAGATTTTTCCTCAGTTTGTCTTTTGTTTTTTTAACTTTATGGTAGCTAAACACCATGACAAAATGTCATGCAGAAATATTTATTTCTTATGAATGGATCAGACAAATTGAGAAGTCCTCTGAAAGACAGAAAGCAGACGGTATCAAATTAAGGGAAACCAAGTCAGAGAAAACCCAGGAACGTCCTGCTTTGGAGGAGAGAGTGGTTCTGGAACAGCTCCAAGCTCAGCGTTAATGAACCCAAGGAATGGGAGGGCACCCTGGGACAACCATCACAATATTTAATTTGAAGCAACAGGGCTGGTGGAATCCTCTGTCAGCTCCTCTTGCGCTGACCAAGGGTTAGCAGTGGTGTTGTCTTCAGGATAAAGCAGGGACTGGGCACCAGGGCTGGAGAGGTAACCCCCAGGACAGACAGGGAAACCTCATATCAAAAGATACACAAGCTCCGCACACTCATCAAAGGCAC
This sequence comes from Tapirus indicus, assembly GCA_031878705.1. Lineage (NCBI taxonomy): Eukaryota > Metazoa > Chordata > Mammalia > Perissodactyla > Tapiridae > Tapirus > Tapirus indicus. The sequence continues at coordinate 17,626,869 of CM062920.1, forward strand.
ACCGTGGTCATCAGAATCTGCATCCTCAAAGATCAACATAGATACACAAACCCGAGGGGGAGAAGACAACCAAGAGTCAGGAAATACCTCAGGAAAACCAACACCCTAAAAAAGAGCAGCAACCTGAAGAAGAAGACAGACTGACCTCTGAGGAAACAGTGAGAACAAAGAGAAGACTTTAAAGATGTGTAATCAATCGCTTCAGAATGGTGAAGCGCATGGGCTCAGGAATCAAACTACCTGAAATCAATTGCTAGCTCCCTCACTTTCTAGATGTGTGGATGACATTGGGCAAGGTACTTAATCTGTGCCTCAGTTTCCTAATCTCTAAAAGGGGATTTAAATAATACCAACCTCATAGGATTATTTTGAAAATTAAGTGACACAATCCATGTAAAAACACTTCACTTGGTAATTAGCCAATAACCAGTGCTCAATAAATGTTAGCTATTATTTTATTATTACTTAAATAAACAAGAACTGGCTGCAGTAGAAAAGCAACAATTTGAGAATTTATAAGTTAGAGTCAACTTTATGGCAAATTTTTTTTTTTTTTTTGTGAGGAAGACCATCCCTGAGCTAACATCCGTTGCTAATCTTCCTCTTTTTGCTGAGGAAGACTGGCCCTGGGCTAATATCTGTGCCCATCTCCCTCTACTTCCCCTCTGTATGGGACCCCACCACGGCATGGCTGACAAGCAGTGCGTGGGCAGGCGCCCGGGATCCGAATCAGTGAACCCCGGGCTGCCAAGCGCGAACTAAACTGCTGCGCCACTGGGCCGGCCCCTATGGCAAATTTTTAAATAACAAAGATGAACTAAACAAGATAATGGACACAGGGAAAAAGGGAATTAGTGGCTGACACTATGGTAAGTGTACCCAAGAAGTGGGGGATGGATGTCAGAGGCCCAGCTTTCTAACTGGCCTTCCCTTCTTCCTCTTCCCTTCACAGAGGCAGAGCTTTGGCTGGCATGTCTGGGAGTGGGGAGTTGGGGCAGAGATTGGTGTGTCTGGAGCTGTGCTTTCAGCAAGCAGGGCCAAGAGTTTGCTTACTTATGGAAGGATTGAGCAAATAAACAGACACAATGAGGATAATGGGAACCAGGTTTCTTACTGCCAGAAAAGGGAGTTACAAATAAGGAATGAAGAAGGAATGGTGTGGGATTGGAATCAGAGGTATTGATGTGAACTCACGGGTTTTACAGATTCATGTGTGTATGTATGCGTATTCACACACAGACACAAACATACATAAACATGTTTATTTCCTTGCTCTGTCTCCTGAGAGGGCCTAGAACCAATTATATCCCAGTAGCAATGAGCACACCTAGCTCCTAAATCTTGGTTTCTAAATACCATTGTCCACAAAGGAACTGGAGCACTAAGAAAAATGACTGATTCCAGGGCTGGGGCAGAAAAGTAAAAGAGGAGACAAGAATTATTTGCTGTTCCATAAAGTAAGAAAATGCTCAATGAATGCTGGAGATCTATTAAAAGGACACAGGAACCAGCTGAGGGGGCTCCCACTGGCCAAATCTCAAATATCCTCAAATATATTTTGAGAATGAAAATATATGGTAGTAATAGCTTTTAATCCACTGAATAAAAGAAGAATCCATACTGATATAAATAAATGAAAAAAGTAGGGGAAAAGGGAAAGGTATCTCTTGTGGTTGAATACCAACTAAATATGGAAGGAATAATAAAGTTAGAAAGTCATCAATGGGTGATCAAACTAGCAGATAAAAGTTAGGCAAGGAACTGAAGATTTACATAATCTCAAAGTATCTCCCCTGAAATTTCTTATCAATTACAAGGGGAAAAAGAGTAACTTCACAGCAAGGAAATGCATCAGACAACACAGGAACCAAGTGATCAAAGTTAATATCACCAGTAATGGGCCAAACCAACATCATGTGCCTCCCGATATGATGCACTGAGAGGAACACACCATTTCAGTGATGTTCCTGCCAAAAATGCATGACCTGAACCCAATCATGAGGAAACATCAGCCAACACCAACCAAGGAATATTTTACAAAATAACTGGTCAAGGTCAAAAATTTCAGGCAAAAGAGAGGTTGAGGAATTTTTCATACTAAAAGAGACTAAAAAGACATGACAAATGCTATGTGAAAATGATCCTAGATTGGATCCTGGACAAGGAAAAAATAGTTATAAAGGACTTTATTGAGACAATGGATGCAATTTGAATATGGACTGTGGATTACAAAATAATATTGTATCAGTGTTAAATGTCTATATTTTGAAAATTGTACTATGGTTATGAAAGAGAACCTCCTTGTTCTTAGGAAAGGCACAATGAAGTATTTAGGGGTAAAGCACATGATGTCTCCAACCTATTCTCAAATGGTTTAGAAAAAAATGCATATCTATCTATCTATCTATCTATCTATCTATCTATCTATCTATCTATCTATCTATCTATCTATCTATGCATCTATGTATGTATCTATGTATCTATGTATCTATCTATCTATCTATCTATCTATCTATCTATCTATCTATCTATCTAAGAATGATAAAGGAAACGGAACTGAGAATTTCCTGGAATTTTTAAAAGACATCAGATCCAGGAATCTCAATAAATTTCAAGCAAAGTAAATGGAAAGATATCCATGTTTACATATATCCCAGTGAAACTGCAGAACACCGTAAAAAAAAGACCTTAAAACAGCCACAGAGAAAAGATAGGTAATTCGTCCAAGTGGCAGTTAGAGTTACAACTGACTTTTCAAGAGCAATGATGGAAACCACAAAACAGGTAAGGAGGAGTACATCTGGAATACAGGAGATCCCTTAGGGTGTCTCTTAGTGTACCTGCCCCGTGATTAACGTCAATGGAAAACTATGACAACCCAATCCAGGATTAGTAATGGCCAGACCCTTTAGGCATGATGGTTTGGGTCACCCCACTAGGTAAAGAACCCTGGCCAGCTGAGGTGCTTGCTGAGGGCAAAGGGAATACAGAATGGTAAAAGAAGAAGGTGGTTATAAATACCAGCTACAACCATGTTACCAGTTACAGAAATGAGGACTGTAATTGTCATGAATTTTTTTATGAATACATTTATTTTTTCCACATGGAGCCATTTGTTATGAATACATTTGTGTGTATATATACATACATTAAGCAAATACCTTTGTCTTCTTTCCACTCTTATTCCCTTATCATGTGACATAAGATGTGTTAACTTTATACCAGTATTTAAGTATTGTTAATGTCACATCATAGTATTTACATTACAGGATATCAGGAAAAGAGTAAACATCACTCAAGGATTTTACCTCCTCTTCTGGGGAACGGATTAGTGCATTTTCAGTTGTACACAGGCTAGTTGTATCAAGTTGGGCAGAGTTATGACGTCGTTGTTGTCTTTATTTAGAGATTAAATACAGTTTAAGGAGATGCGTATGGGTGCCAAGTTGACAAGGGGTGGATTTGTGATGGTTAATTTTATGTGTCAACTTGACTGGGCTAAGGGATGCCCAGATAGCTGGCAAAATATTATTTCTGGATGTGTCTGTGAGGGTGCCTCTGGAAGAGATTAGCATTTGAACCAGTAGATTGAGTAAAGATCAGCCTTCACCAGTGAGGGTGGGCATCATCCAATCCCAGAAGGGCTTGAATAGACCAAAAACGGTGGAGGAAGGGTGAATTTCCTCTCTGCTTGAGTTGAGACATCTCTCTCCTACTGTCCTTCAATTTCCTCGTTCCTGGTTCTCAGGCCTCAGAATGGGGCTTACACCATCCCTCCCCCACCCCCCTGCCCCTTCTTGGGCCTTTGGATTCAGACTGAATTACATTGCTGTCTTTTCTGGTTCTCCAGCTTGCAGATGGCAGATCCTGGGACTTCTCAGCCTCCATGACCATGTGAGCCAATTCCTATAATAAATCTCCTCTTATCTCTCTCTGTCTCTCTCTCTCTCTATATATATATTCATTCTGTTGGTTCTGTTTCTCCGAAGAATCCTGACTAAAACAGTCAGTTACCACGACTAAGAGTGGAATATTCAATAAATGCAATAAATAGTGTTTGAGACAAATGGCTCCCCGTATGGAAAAAATAAAATTGCGTCATATGCCACATATAAACATAAATTCCAGATGGATTAAGGAGCTAACTTTTTTTAAGTACAAAGGCATTAGAAAAATGCAAAAATTATTCATTGTTGAGTTCTTCTTAAGCAAGACACAGAAGCCACAAAGGAAAAAAATTTTAATTTATCTAAGATAAAAATCCAAAATTTAAATTAAGCAAAGGACAAAGTTAAATTACAAGGGATACAGTAAAAGAAAATATCTACAAATCAATAAGAAGACAAACAACCCACTAGAAAACTAGGCAAAACTTGTGGACAGATACTTCACAAAGTAAATCGAATGGGCAATAAATACATATGAGAAGATGCTCAACCTCACTAGTAATGAGAGAAATGCAGATTAAACAACAAGTTATTTTTCTTTCCCCAAATCGTTGAAAGCAAAATGAAAAACACTGATATATTACCTCGTCTCTCTCATTTATGCCACTGGTGAAAGTGTACATTGGTAAAGTCTTTTGGAGGGCAATTCAGTGGAATCCATCAACATTAAAAGGTAATTCTCTTTGACTCAGCTATTCCACTTCTGAGAATCCACCCTTCTAAATATCTACATATGTGCACAAACATGTATGTGCAAGGATGGTCGGTCTATTACCAGAACTGTGAAATCCATCATGGTCCGTCCTGACCAAAAGAATGCCATGGAGATGCTTCTGTACTCCTTGTCATGCCAGCATCCTCAAGACCTCAATTTATTTTGATTAGTGAAAAAAGCAAATAGTGTAGACTATTATTTTCTGTATGATTCCATTTCCATAAAACTGACCCCCCCCACATTTGTGTGTCTAAATATACATATATGTAGGTAAATGTCTAGAGAAAGGTCTGTTAGGACATACACCAAACTGGAAGGTGGGGGAGAGATGTTGCTCTCTGTCAAGGGGGATGTTCGTATTTTACCCCATGTACTTCTGTACCTCTTGACTCCTTCACAATGCAATGGGTTAATATATTACTTGCGGAGGGAGAAGGTTTAAAAAGTAAACTGCTCTGCAGTACACAGAGCAGCATTCCCAACTGCACGGTGCAAAGGAAGGGGCTGTTTTAAGCACTTGGAGTCCCCTCTTTCTAGATCCCTCCCCCAGCCAACTGAGTGCAGTCCTGTTGGGGAGTTGCTCCCAGGGCTCTGTGAGCCATGTTTCTATCCTTGCGGACAGGAGCTGGTACTCTAGGGAGGTGTGAGACTCCACATAGGGAACATCCCTGTCATTTCCATTGTCTGGGAGGCCTTACCCCTGCACCGCTCCTCCAGGCTGGCCCAGAGCTCCCACCCACCCCGCAGCATCTCAAGCCCAAGGCTGGCCTTTTTTAGGAGTGAAACAAGTCCTGATGATGATATTTTCCAGGCCTTCTGAAATTTGTCTCCCAGAGGAGCAGAACGAGGTCAACCACCACGACAAGCAGAACCAAGAGGGGAGGGCAATGTGCAGAGCGTGGTGATGGCTGTGGCCTTCATTTCCCCTAGGCGGGCGAAGAAACCTCAGGAGGCTGAGGTCAGGGCTTCCCAGCGTTTTCACACTGAGACTTACTGGGAAATTTCAAAAGTTGCCGTCCACATCTTGGCAGGGGAGGGAGAGGGGACTCCCTCTCCAGGGATAAGTTGGGCATTGTGGGAAGACCTTTGTGTGAGACCAAGTACCCTGCAGAGACAGGAGAGAGAGACTGGGAACTGGTTCCTTCTCTGGGGACTTATAGCAAAGTGTCGGGAGGTTCACAATTTTAATCTTATTCAGTAGTTAACATTTGAGTATAGATTTGAAGGAGGTGAGAGAAGCCACATGGATGTCAGAAGGAAGAGTATTCCAGGTACAGGGAATAGCAGTGCAAAGGCTCTGAGGTAGGATTGTGTCTGGTGTGTTAGAAGTACAGCAAGGAAGCCATTGTGGCTGGAGCTAAGTGAGTAGGGGGACAGTAGAAAGGGACAAGGTCAGAAGGGAAGGGAGGAAGGTGGAGAGTGAGAACTGCCTTGATATGTTGTAAGGACTTTGCCTTTTATTCTAGATGAATTGGGGAGCCATTGGCAATCTAAGAGCCGGGGAGCAAATGATCTGGCTGCTGTTTAACGGGATGGCAGACTGCAGTGTCGAGAACAGACTAAAGGCGTAAGAGGAAAGCAGGGGGACCTGTGGGGCGGCAATTGCAGTCATCTGGAGGAGAGAGAGCAAGGCTGAGATTTTTTTGGCAGAGTGGCCAGCATCACCTGGAGGGCCTGTGATGCTCTTTGGGGGACAGGGACTCCTTAGGACAAATAATGAAATGTATATACCATTTCTCTGCATGTTGCTACCCTCTGAAGTTGCTACTCCTGTTACTCTGGGGGGGGGGGCCTAGGAATTTGCATTTCTACAAGTTCCCAGGTGATAAAACTGCTGGTCTGGGAACTACACTTTGAGAACCACTAACTTTTTATTCAGAGCACTCATGAAAATGTGCAATAGATGTTTATTTATCCGACGTCCTCAAGGAAGCACCTTGCTCACCCCTGTGTCCCAGGGCAAAACATGATGCCTGGCACCAATGTACTGAGCTTGGCGCTGGGCCAGCCTTGGTGCTATTGAATGAAGTTCTTGAGGATCCCTGGTTCCAACAGTTTGGAGGTAATCGGTGATTTAACTTTCCAAGAAGTGGTCATTAGAGGGAAGGAATTAATTACAATAGCAATAACAATGGATGTGACACCCACCCAGTCCAGTGTCTGCCTAGGTCTTTTACTCAAATCTTCTACAATTAAATTCTGTAAAGACCCTGTGAGTCTGGCATTATCCGCCCAATTTTATGAATAAGGAAATCGAGGTTTAGAGTGTTTAAGTAATTTTCCCAAGGTTGCACAATTAACAAGCACCAGAACCCAGCCAGGCCTGACTGACAGCTCTGTGCTCTGTTTACATCACAGGCTGCCTCCAGAAGTCACTGACCAGAGGAGATCCCCTAGAAGACAGGAGCTTCCTTACTTGGGGACTGTGAGCCATTTTCAAAACTGCAGGCAATATGCTATCCTTTAAAAAATGCCTCCTGTCCGAACTGAGAGCCCTGTTCACACAGCACACTCCCAGCCCCAAGCCCTTCTTGACAGAGCCCTGGTCCCCTATTGAGTAGTAGTGGCTACCCCAACAGAAGCATTTTGTGGTGGTTGTCATTCTCTAGTGGAGCACTTTTCCTCAGCCCTCACCCTCTGCCCAGCTCCTCCTGTAGGATGATGGGCACAGCATTCCGTGCCGGGGCGCTGAAGCTTGATAGATCGAGGCCAGCTTGTCTCTCAATGGAATCCATCACTCTCACTAGAGGAGAAAATAAAGTTCCAGGACTTCCGGCCTCATCAGCCTCGCTCTTCCTGCCCTCTCCCCAGAGGATAAAAATAGCCGCCTCCCTGGGCCTCACAGCTGATGGAGCGACTGCGCACTGAAGCTGGAGCAGCTGTTCCCCGAGGCGCTGGGCCGGCGGGAGGCATAGGGTCAGGGCAGGGACCTGCGCACAGGGTCTAGGTGACCCAAGCCGGGCAGGGACGCTTGGAAGCCTCACGGAGAAAGCGGCACCTGGAGCAAGTTTGACCGCGATGGTGGGTGGTTCATATAAAGACATCACGAGGCCCCGTGCACGGGCTCGCTCGGCTGCCTTTAGAAAACATGGGTATCCGTGATTCTTCATTTCTTTCGGGGACGGGGACTCCCTAGAACAAATGATGAGATGTGCATACTGCACACAGAGACACTGAAGGACACAGACACAAGCACACACTGAGACACAGACACACAATTTCATATTATCTGGGGCTGTCAAAGCCTGGCATGGACCACAGGTTAACTCCCTCAAATGCGGGTTGATTATAGAGACGCAGAACGATTATAAAAAATAAAAATTTGTCATGTGTAAGAATAAGGTTACTAAAGTTTGCTGAGCAAGATCTTCTTGGAGAATAAATGTATAGAGTATATATCCATGAGAACGGACACAGAAATGTTAATGTTGACCTCCGATGGGGTGAGAAAAGGTGATTGCTATTTTTCTCCATTTTCTCACTAAACAAAAAGCATGTTTCTCTTTTGCAACCTGAGCGCCCGCATCCAGGCATTTCCCAGGATCTGGGGAGCCCACTCGGCTGCAGGCGCGGCTCGGGCTTGCCTGGACTCTCCGTCCGGGGGCGGGGGGTGTTGCAGACAATAGACCAGCAAACATCAGGCGGGTGACAACGTGGGGCCGGGCCGGGCTCCTTTAGAGGGTGACCAGAAAGCCCTTTGGCGGCGGAGGCACTTTAAGAGCGAGGCTTTCCCCTCCCGGCCAGGCCCGCATGGCTGGGGGGGGGGGGGGGGGGGCGGGCGCGAGCGCGCGTGCGCGCTCCCGGGGCGGCGGCGGCGCGCACGGGCGCGCCCCCGCGCCCAGGCCCCCGCAGTAGACGATGCCGCCGAGGCGGCGGCGGCGGTGGCGCGCTCCGGCGGTCTGAAGCGGCGGCCGGCTGCCACGGGCCGGCGGCGCGATGAGCTGGGCGGCCGCCCCCGGCTCGGGGCTGTGAGGAGCTCGGGGCCGGGGGTGGGCGGCGGCGGCGCGGCGGGCGGCCCACGCTCCTCCTCGGCGGCGGCGGTGGCCATGCGCGGGACAGCGCGGCCGGGGCCGCCGGGCCAGGGCCGCCTCCCGAGGGCCCGCGGCCGGAGGGCCCCGCCGCCGCCGCTGCTGCTCCTGCTCGCGCTGCTGCCGCTGCTGCCCGCGCCCGGCGCCGCCGCCGCCTCGGCCCCGCGGCCCCCGGCGTTGTCGCCCGCGGCCGCGGGGCCCAGCGTGAGCCTCTACTTGAGCGAGGACGAGGTGCGCCGGCTCATCGGTGAGTGGGGCCGCCTGCGCCCGGGCCGGCAGGTCGGGCCGGGCCTCGGCTGCTTCCGACCTCCGGCGGCCCAGTCCGCGCGCCGTGGGCCGCGGGCGGGTTCCCTCCCTGCCGCCGGCGCTCCCCGTCCCGTCGCCCCCGGGCCCCGGCCTCCGCCTGCCGTGCTGGCCGGGAGGTGTGGTCCCTGCCCCGGGTCAGTCTTCCGGCGCCCGCCTCCTCCCCCACGCGCTCGCTGCCCCGCCGCGAAAAGACCCGGGGACCCCTCGGCCGCCGCGAAAGACCCGGGGTCCACCCCATTCCAGCCTCTTCGGCCCTTCGCCCGGTTCCCTCGAGTCAAGCGCCCCTACAGCTTTTCTTCTCTGCCGCCCCGAGTTTCTTTGACCCTTCCTATGCGCGTCCCTCCAGGGCCTTGGATTTTGGAAACCTCGAAATTCACGTTTTATTTAGCCTCTTGCAAACCCTTGGCTGTGGTTTTGATGTCCCAGTAGAGGCCACACTACTGTGCTCATACTTTCTGGTTATCATACTTTTTTAAAAAATAAGAGAGGTTATAGGGGCCCTACACGTTCATGGCGGTCTCCAAATCCTGTGACCAAAAAGCATATTTTAAAATAATGAATCTCCAGGTAGCAGACCTTTTAGCCTCTTCAGTACCTTTTTGGCTCTTGTCTTGGATGAGTTGGGAGTATGGACTGATCCTGCACCTTGTAAGGAAAGGAGAACTTGGCTTTGGGTCACTTTGTGGTTCTGTCCTACCTAATTAGCTTTGTCGTTTGGAGAATTACTTTGGAAAATAATGGTGTTCTCATGTTGGAACTTTGTAGATTCTGGAAATGACCCGTTAGAGGAAGATCTGATAGAAGTGGCCTGAAATGGGAAGTCTCTGGTAGTTGCAGGTACCTAGACATGGACTTTTCTTTTGTGTGTTATGGCAGTCCCTTTATTTCAGCTCAGGTTTGTGGTGCATCTGTGTTTGAGGGGAAAAAATTACTCCCTTGAGTATCCATTATCTGTCAGTTTTATTTTATTTTATTCTTTTCAGTTGTAAGACTTTCTTAAGGTCTGTTGAGTTCCACTCAATGTTGAAGTGGAATTGCTTTTAGCAGGCTGTTTAGACATTGTGTACATATATGGGTTTGTAGTCTTTAACCAAAGAAGAATGCTGTGTTTTTGTAATGTCCTGCCATTCTTAATCCTCTTTTTAGTCTAGTGGAATTAGCTAAATTTAGTTTAGTTGAATTAAAACTGCAAATTGGGTTAATACTTGGAACATAAGACTAAGGTTTAGGAAGAATAATGAATGCTTATAAATCAACTCATACACATTAATTTTTTAAAAATATTAATGTTCATGCGTGGTTTCCTGAAGTTTTTTTGGTTAAGAGCATGTATATAATTTGTGGCTTTGTTTACATGTAAGAAACCAGCCTTGGTGGGGGGTTAGGGGACAGGGACAACCAGGGACTGACATTGGTTGAGTGCCTGCCATATACTTGCCCCTACATATTTTATGTACATTATTTCCTCTACTTTTCTTGTGACCCAGTGATTTAGATATCATTATTCCTATTTTAGAGATGAGGAAAGTGAAGTTTTAAGTAGTTTGCTCAAGGTCACACAATTTATAATCATTTAAAAAAAATCAAACTGTTGACAATAGGCCACAAAGTTTTATTGAATGATATGAAGATATTGTTATTGAGAAGTTTGATTATGGCATGGTGAAAAAAGAAATCATTGCTAATTAATACTTAAAGTGATTTATTTGTGACCTGATTGATGAGCATACAGTTTATGCCCAGGAGTGGGCTCTTGGGAGGAGGGGAGGCAGGATTGCCTCACTGATCAACCTTGTCCACCTCTGGGGCCAGAGGGACCTCCAGCAGTATTTTCTCTAATGCAAGTAGAGTTGACCTATTACAGTGGGTCTCCTGACTCTCCATCCTGCTAGATCCAGGTCCTTTCCTTCCATCCCTTCCCATCTCCCTCATACAGTTTACCTTTAAATTATCCTTGGCCACCCCTGCGTGGGGAAGAGCAAGTGGGTAGGGCTGAGATGTATATCAGGCATCCTGAGTTCTCAGACTGCAGTTTCCCAAAGAAACTCTTATGGCATCTAAGACTACTTGAAATGATACTCTGTCCCCTATTTTTGTATCATTATGGGTTAAATGCCTTCTGAAAACTGACTTGGGAAACTATCATTTTATAGTGTTTCTAAGACAATGAATTTGGAATTCCAAATAAGCTTATAAATGAAGTTAATAGCGACCACTTCATAAGTTGAACTAATTGCCCTTGATGTGAGAATAAATTATTTCAATCCAGTTAATACGTGCACATAATTTAGAAAAACCAAGTAGTGCTAAAAGGTTTAAAATAAAAAATAGCAGTCTCCTCCCTTTGGCCTTTCTGTTCTCCAGGACCTGCTTTCCAGTGGAAGCTGCTATCTCAGAGTAGTTCTGTTTATTTTTTTTTTCCTGTTTTTTACTTTCGTATTTCTAAATCAGTGTAGAATAAGCATTTGACTTCCTAGTATCATAACTGAGCACTTGCTCTCTTCTCTCCCCCAAACTCCCCAATATAGTTACATAGTAATTTCTTGTAATACCAGCAGCCAGTATTTACATTATTGTGTATATATTTATTGCTCACTTCTGAGTTAGTGACTCATGATTATGTTTTCTTTTCCTATACATTTTTGTTTTTCCTGGAGCAAATAATTGCCTTTTAAACTTTTTGATTAGTTTTCTATGTACCTTTGGCTACATTCAAGCCAACTCTGGTAGTCTAGTTGTTAAGGTTCGATGCTCTCACTGCTGCAGCCTGGTTCCTTTCCTGATCAGGGAACCACACCACCCATCTGTCGGCTGTCATTACTGTGGCGACTCCGTGTTGCTGTGATGTTGAAGCTATGCCACCAGTATTTCAGCTACCAGCAGGGTCTTTCATGGTGCACAGGTTTCAGTGGAGCTTCCAGACTAAGACAGACTAGAAAGAAGGGCCTGGTCACCCACTTCTGAAAAAATTGGCCAGGAAAACCCTGTGAATAGCAGCAGAGCATTGTCTGATGGCGTGGCAGAAGGTGAGAGGATGGCGCAGAAAGACCCGGCAGGGTTCTGCTTTGCTGTCCCCAAGGTCACTAGGAGTCGGAATCTGCTGGGGGCACTAACCACAACAATGGCACTACGTTCCCTCAGATAGTCCAAGTAATATGTTAAATGCCTTTTGATTTTTTTTTTTCCAGATAACACATCAAATCATCTATCAGTTCCACTTGGTTTCCTCCTAGAGACTTCACGCTCCAGAGCCTCCCACCCTCTTGTAACAATCTGGACAGCAGGATTGTTTTTCCTGCTACTTCTGTTCCCTTCTCTCCTGTGTTGGAGCCTCTGTTTCCTGGATCTCCTGTCTCCCTTTTTCTTGGTTTGCTTTGTTTTGCTGAAGTGTCTCCTCGGTAGCCTCCTAAGAAGGGTGCATGGGACGTAAATTGTTTGAGGCCTTGCGTGTCTGGAGGTGTCTCTTCTCTCCTCATGCTTTATAGATGATTTGGCTGAATTTAGAATATTAAGTTATTAGGTTGAAAATAAAATTTTTTTCACAATTTTGGTGTCACTTTCACACTGTTTTCTGGCTTAAAGAGTTTCAATTGAAAAATCCAAAGCCATTCTGATTCCTTTTTTTGTTTTTTTCCGGAAGCTCAGGGTCTTTTTCTCTGGCATTCTGAAATTTTATAAGCTTTTTATGTGAGTTCTTCCTTCTCTCCGTCCATCATTGTCTAGACTTAGTGGGCCCTTTGAATCTAGAGACTCATATCCTTCAGTTTTCAAAAATGTCTGTTACTTCTTTGATAATTTCCTACCCTTCATTTTTTGTTTTTTCTTTCTGAGATATTTATTGGTTTGGTTATTGAATCTCCTGGAATTGATCTGCAGATTTTCTTATGTTGCCTCTTATTTATATCTTTATATTTGGAGGAAGGAAGAGGGGGAGAATTTCTCAATTTTGTCTTCCAAGCTTTTATTTTTAAAATTTTAATGATGTTTTTAAAATTTAGAAGCTTTTTTTTTCTGTTTCCATTTCCATTTCATTTCACTTTCTGTGTCCGTTTTATCCTTATCTTATGGATATGTTTTCTTATCTTTGAGGTGTGTATGTGTATGTTGTTTTTAATTTTTTCTGTATGTTTAATATGTTTTTAATATTTCTTCTCCTTCCTCCAGTGTGCCTATTCATTTCAGAATTCTTTTTATGTTTGTTTAGATTGCAAATACCTGGTGATCCTTGGCTGTCTATAATTAAGAGCGAGATGCTGAAAAGTTATTAGGGGAGAGAGAGCATGTGTGTGTGTGCTGGTGGTCTAGTGACCTCCCTTGGAGTGCAGGTGGACTTTGCGTTGGGAGGCTGCCCTATATTTCTGCACCTTCACATCTTCCTTGGGGCTAGTCAGTGTCTTCAGAGAAGACACCTCCAGTCTCTTGTCTCTGGTGTGCTTGGTGATACTCCGCTGCCTGGGTTTGGGTAACGTGGTTCGGGAGGGGAGGAGGGTGCTGCCATTCAGGCTGTAGACTTTGACTTCTCCTGTTTACAGTTCTCCTGCCTCTATGCTTCAGTTTCTTCAGAAAAAACTTGCGGTTTCGTGCTGGATGTGGGGGCCCAACTGCTTTGAATAACCCCATTCAGAGGCTCCCCCTTTGTCAGGCCTGAGCCTCAGGCTGGCCTTTAGTGGCTCTTGGGGCCTCCAGGGCTGAACCCTTCAGGGCTCCTAAGGGGCAGTGACCACTCCTTCAACTGCTTCCCATCTGGCAGAAGTTTGTTGAAATACGTGATGTGTTATTGTCTTCTCTCCCTTCCTGTTTGTCTTTGTGGTTTTTTTACTACCATTTTAGAGGAGTTTGGGGAGGATGTGGGGATAAAGGCTAGTGGTCATTCCACAGTGTATAAATGGCAGTTAGGATTGGGCTTTGTTGAAGAGCGGGTGAGGTGTAGCAGTTTTTTGTAATAACAATATTAAGAAGGGTAGTAGTGGTGGTCGTAGTAGTAGTTGACACTTTTTGGAGTGCTGCTGACATGTGGCAGTCTTGCTTGTGTCAGGCACAAAGGTAATCCCTGTTTTAGGTATGTACTGTTATTTTCGTTTTATAGAGGAGGAAACAGACTTGGAGGAGGTATGTAACCAGCGGAGGTCCTTGGTAGTAGGGCATGCAGTCCTGATGGAAGTACATTCATTCAGAGACTCCAGAAGCCTCAGGAGCTCTCTATGTGGCATCCCTGTGTTCCCAGGCCCTACTTCATTGCACTCACTCACTCTTCTTTTTTTTTAGGAAGCTTGGCCCTGCGCTAACATCTGTTGCCAATCTTCCTCTTTTTCTTTTTTCTCCCCAAAGCCCCAGCAATAGCTGTATATCATAGTTGCAGAGCTGTAGGTCCTCTATGTGGGACACCGCCTCATGGTTTGATGAGCAGTGAGCAGGTCTGCACCCAGGATCCGAACCAGTGAAACTTGGGCTGCCAAAGCGGAACGAGCGAACCCAACCACTATGCCATGGGGCCCAGCCCCCTCACTTACTCTTCTTAACAAGCTGCATTGTAGGCATCCATTTCCCCATTTTACTGATGATGATGACTCTGATATGGGGCCCTTTGGGCCCTGGGTAGAGGGCCACGTCTTGACTCAGTCCTGCCTGAGTCTAGTAATCCATACTGCGTCTTTGTCAGCTCTGGAGGAGCTGTGATTAACCAAAACACTCAAGGAGTACAATCTACAGGCCTGCTGCTGCATGTGCTTGTTCGCGGTTTTGATTATTATCTGTATCCTCCCATGTTCTCTGTCTAATTGATAATTCTGATAAGTACTAAGTTTTCTGGAATTCCAGAGCTTGTGAAAGTGGTGTGTGGCTGGGGCCTTCCCAGGGGTTTGGGGATAAAATGCTGGTGGTGGTGGGGGGGGGCTTATGGTGTTACCTGGTCATGGCAGCAGTGGTGATGGTTATAGGGAATCTGTAGGGGTCAGGGGAACTTCTGAGAGTAGACTTTGCCTCCCACCAATTAGAAATCAGTCTGGATAGCTTGCTTCTCTGTTAAAATAAATACCCTCTGGAAGAGTTAGGCATTGTTCACATCTTATTTAAAATAAGGTCAACACTAGTTGAGATAACTGCTCCCCAAATCAGTCCAGTAAAAAATTTTGAAGCCCAACCAAGTACCATATATTGTGGTAGAAAATGGCAATTCCTCTTCTTGAGGAACTCAGAAGTTCATAAGACTGTTATATCTACGACTGGAACACTGAGATAATAATTATATTGCAGATTGATATAAGTAAGTTATTCTTTTTTTAAGTCAAAATACTTTTGACTCTAAAAGAGGGGAGGGGAGAGAGGCTTAGAGAGTTTAGGGAAGGTGTTCTGGGAAAGGAGGCATTTGAGCCTCATCTTGAAGGATGAATTTGATAGGCAAAACAGAGGAGGAGTTGGTACCAGGCAGAGAAAATAGCATGAACAAAGCCCCCATGGAAGCAGATGTGTGTGAAATCAAGGAACAGGAAAAATCTAATGTGGCTAAGATGATAAAAATTGGCAAAGCCGGGGAGTGGCAGAATATAAAGCGGGGAGTTCGGTTGAGATTGGATTAGGAATTTGAATTTTATCTTTTGATAGCAACGAGCTGTTGAAGAACTTAGGAAAGGAGAGTGCAGTCGCAACTAGGTTATAGAAAAGGTAACTGGCCCCAGTGAAAAGGGTGGCTTGGAGACTGAAAAGCTGGATCTGAGAAATGGGGCAGAGTCAGCCTGTGGTGATAAGCGGGATCAACTAGGGCAGTTGAAGGGGTGGGATGGGTTTGTGAGGAATTTACAGGGAGTTTGGAGAAGACTTAGTGGAGGAGACCTGAGGGTTAAAGAAAAGGGAGGAGTCATGGAGGAATCAGGGTTTCAGATTTGGGCAGCAAAATTGAAGGACTCTTTCCT
The DNA here is from genome assembly GCA_031878705.1 of Tapirus indicus. Taxonomy (NCBI): domain Eukaryota; kingdom Metazoa; phylum Chordata; class Mammalia; order Perissodactyla; family Tapiridae; genus Tapirus; species Tapirus indicus. Next base: position 17,642,773 of record CM062920.1, read on the forward strand.
TTTGGGAAGTGGTTGAGGGAAAGAAAAATGAGATGAGCCATTTGTTCCTCTCCTCCCAGCACCTCTCTTTCCTCTTAAACCTCAGGCCAAGTACTTAGGTGGGGAGGGCGGGGAGGGTGTCCTCTTGCTGATATGTCTGGCATAACCTGCCACTGCCCAGACCCTGAGTAGGTGGGGTGCTGATGCGTTATCAAACCCTGCAGCAAACTCTTAACCCTGAGTCTGGGTGGGGTTGGTGGCATTGACACAGCATTAATATAAATTCATGTGTTCTTCATTGGGAGAGCAAGGCCAAGACATTGTGCAATTGTGGGTTTTGAGGAGTTTTTTTCCCCTTCTTTATGCTACACATGTGGGAGAACTCTATCCAATTATGGCTAAACCTGTCCCCTGTGAGTCACATCCTGAGTTGACTAGTCGGTTTTGAAGGTGCTAAAATACTGTTTGGATTTTAAGGGTAACTTTAGAAACGAAATGAGGGTATTTTTTTGAGTAGCCTGAATTGAGAAGTTCCACAGCATTGCTTTTGGGGTTTTAATGCAGTTATGCCAGTGTTCTGAAAAAACTTGCCAGCTATACATACTAAAACAAAACAAAACAAAAACTTGGACATGAAACAGTCATTAGCTACTCTGAAATTATATCACACTTAAAAGTATGCTTTTTTGTGTTATACTTGTTGATGTAAATTAAGTACAATATTTTCTAATCAAAATGTTATTAAACAGCTTTCATATGTGTAGGACCTCTTAAAATGTGATATGCCAAAACAAATGTGTGTTGCTGAGTTACATAATAAACACTTAATGAATAATTCTTTTTGCTGTGCCCAGCAAGTGACAGTGCTAAGTGGTAGAATATTTCCAAAAAGTTATTTCATAGGTCCCATTCTTATTCATAAATAAATCTGTTCTTATATAAATATGTGTATTTTAGTATACCTCTTGCTATGTGCCAAGTACTTCATGTGTTCTCTTTTATCAACCATGAGGAGTAGGTGGCATTGACATTTTTTTATAGATAAAGCTGAGGCTCTGGGAAATTACAGAGTTTGCTGGAGGTCACAGAGATGTCTGGGGCTGTGTGACTTCAAGGTGCATGGTCTCTCTACTGTGCTGCCCCTGAAGACAGTTTACTTAGTCTTTATCTAACCAGAATCATCTGAGGGGCTTAAACAAAATACAGATTCCAAGACCAACCCTGAAGAATTTGTTTAGGAGATCTGAGATGGGGCCCAGCTAATGAGCCTTTTGAATGCCATGTTTCATTGATTATAAGGTGTACAGTTTTTCCACATTTGAACATCTCTGAAATTGGAACCATTTTACAATCAAGGGAGAGTCATAAGTTAACTGACAGCTTTTTTTTCTTTCTTAGGGGCACAAAAAATTATGGTATACTTTAGATTAAATGAAATACAGTATTGTAAGAAGATGATATTGTAAAGGAAACTTAGATATAATTTACCACCTTTCCTTTCTTTTGGTATCTGTCACAACTTTCTTTCAGAGTTGTAAAATTCAGTGGTGGTATTTATTATTTGCTTTTGGTGATGGCTGTGTACTAGTGTCCTTGCAGGGAAGCCAAATGGTGGCAGTGAGATATTATCATTAGGTTTAAGAGCAATAGCAATTCAGTTTTCAGTCAGGAATTTGCTGGCAAAAGAAATGTCAGTGGTTCTCAACCTTTTTTTGTGAAAGCCTTAGGGCCTTTCCCTAGACAAAGGCACGGATACCCACACATATTAAGTTTTGCATACTGTGCCAGGTGTTTTTAGACTTTGAGGGTCTTGCAGGGACCCCTGGTAAAAGTTTATGGGTACATCGGAGTCCCACAAAAGTTGTTTCTGGAAGGGGGTATCTATTACGTTCTGTATTTTGTCCTGGACTTCCTACGTGAATTTTTTAAAGTTTACATACATTAAGGTTCACTCTGTTGTAGTTCTATGAGTTTTGACAGATGTATAGTATCCACCATAGTATCATACAGAAAAATTTTACCGCCATAAAAAATTCCCTGTGAAGGGGGCATTTATATTTATAAATACACTCCTCTTCCTTGTATTTTAAATAAATTTGCTTTTAAAAATGTATTTATTATGGAAAATTTCAAACATTCAAAAGTAGACAGAATAGTATAATGAACCTTTATGTACCCATTATCCAGCTTCAACAATTAACAACTCAGTGCCAATTTCGTCTCATCTGTACCACTCCACTCCCCAGTCCACTCCTTGCCTTCACTCCCCGCATCCTCTGCTTAGATTATTTTGAAGCAAACCCAGGCGTATAATTTTATAAAAAATACTTTAGTATGTATCTCTAGAGACCCTTTAAAAATCTGTAATAACCATTATCACAACTAAGGAATTAACAATAATTCAGAAATATCAAGTATCTATGTTGTTCAGATCTTCCTGATTTATAAATGAATGTTGGTATAGAAATTCTTCTTTGCCCCTTGTTTCCTCTCTTATCCCTGCCCCCCACCACACCACATGTTTAAGTTCCTCTGGTGCCAAGCTCTTTCTCACTCTAGGGTCTGCAGTTGGTTGCTGTGCCTCATATGCTTTTCCCAGATCTTTACATGGCTGGAGCCTTCTAGATCTCAACTTAAAATGCCGCTTCCTCAGAGAGCCTTGTCTTCCTAGGACTGACCTCCAGTGCCACTCTATTCTTTGACCCTGTTTTATTTTAAGCACCTGATATTTTTGTTGTTTCTGTCTCACCCTTTAGGACAGTAAATTCTGTTTGAGTAGAGACCTTTTATATTGTTCCACTCTGTGTTTCCAGCTCCTAAAATAGTACCTGTCATGTAGTAGATGTTCAGTAGAAGTTCAGTGAATGAATAAATGAATGAATCATACTATTTTTTTGGATTCTCTATCTTGTGCCTCACTGTGGTCATCATTCTCTTGATCATTTCCCATTGCCTGCTAAGCTGTTATCCAAAAGGGGAATTGGACTGAACTTACACTTATGAATGGAAGTTTAAATAAATTAGTTTTTAATAGCTTATTTTCTTTGAAGTTGCCTAATTTCCCCAAGCCTCTGTCCCTTGTACTCTCGTCTCTGGGTGAGGTGTGCCCCATCTTGGCTTCCATAACTGTACACCCTGGACAGCAAATCTCTATCACTGTACCCATCACACTCTCTCTTTCCCCCACTGCACAGAGGGCACCTCCTGGCTTGGCACATAGCCGTCTCTCAGCAGACCATTGGTCCACACAGCAGTTGAAGGATGTGAAATATTCAGGAGAGATCCTGGCAAAAGCCTTTTCTTATAATTAATAGCTGGGAAATAGAATTTTTAGTCTTTTCTTCTAAAATGCCTAACCTGCTGTTAATCCCATCCAGTGTATTTTTTCATCTCATGCATTGTAGTTTTCATTTCTAGAGATTTGATTTGGGTCTTTTTATATCTTTGGGTCTTTTATATCTTCCATGTCTCCTAACTTTTTGTCCATGTGGAGTACAGTTATAATAGTTGTTTCAATGTCCTGTCTGCTAATTCTAACATCTGTGCCAGTTCTGGGTTGGTTTCAGTTGATCTCTCTTTCGCTTTTGCTTTTTTGCATGCCTGGTAGTTTTTGACTGGATGGCAGGCATTCTGAATTTTACCCTGCTGGGTGCTGGATATTTTTGTATCCCTCTAAATATTCTTGGGTTTTATTCTGGGACTCAGTTAAGTTACTCAGAAACAGTTTGATCCTTTCAGGTCTTGCTGTTAGATAGGACAGGAGCAGTGCTCATTGTAGGGCTAATTATTCCCCACTACTGAGTGAAGACCCTTCTGTGTACTTCTCCAGTGACCTGTGAATCATGAGGGTTTCCAGACTGGCTGGTGGGAAAAGGTGATATTGCAGATCCTATGTAAGTGCCGGGCACCAGTACCCTTAATTCTTTCTCTGTCTTGTGTAGCTTCCTCATGCGTGCTTTGATCAGTGTTCAGCTGGATACTGGAGGACAGCCCTCTGCAGATCTTGGAAGTTCTCTCACTGTGCAGCCCTCTCCTCTCTGGTACTTTGTCCTGCATACTCTAGCTGTCTGTGTCTTTCTGGACTCTCATATATTTGTCTGTTTTTTGGTTATTACAGACCAGGGGGTTAATCTGATCCTGTTATTCTATCTTGTCCAGAAGCAGAAATGGCCAAGGATTATCTTGTTGATTGTTTGCATCTTTTCTAAAGTTGTTTAACTCCTTAAATTATTTGTTAAATAAGAGAATTTAATCCAGTTTAAAGAAAAAAGTTCTAAGGTTTGTATATGTGTGCGTTTACATGTACACAAATGTGGGTATATAATAGATAACATGATATGGGACAATATTGGATTTGGAATCTGCCTATTTGAGTTTTAATTTCATCTCCTTCTGCTATATGTGGGCAGGCAAGTAATTAATGTTTCTGAGTGTTGATTTCCTCATATATAAGATGAGATGCTTTTTAGCGTACAACAGGATGTCTGTTACCACAGTTGGTATAATATATATGAAAATGCTACATGATCCTCAGAACAATTTATTTTAGTTAGTGGTGGGGGATTTGCATGTTTTTGATGAAAACCAAAATCATAGAATGTTAGGTCATTTAGATATCACATGATTGATTGATTGCTTTCAGTAGCAGCATTTATCACTCACTCATTGAACAATTATTTATTGAGTGCATACTAGGCTTTATTTTAGGGGATTGGGACATATATTGGTGAATAAAACAGATCAAGATCCCTGCCCCCGTGGAACTAACTTCTACCAGAGAGCTAAGTGACTTGCCTGAAGAAAGAATTCAGGTAGCTTTGGAACTGGATTCCAGGTTAGCACTTTGCAGTGCCTCCTGTTGCTGGCAGGGAGAAGTGATGTTTGTGAGTTCTCCATTGTGCTTTGAGCCCCTGGACATAGCAGCCAACTCTAAGTTACTAATGGCCTCCACGGCTGACTGAGATAGAGAACATACTCCTATTAGAAGTTGTCTGTTAAAGAAGTCGAATGGTGATCATGTCAAACTATGAGTAAATTACTCCATTTCTATTATAGGGCTGTACCTGCAATGCGTGTATGAGCTGGTCAGATCATTTTCTTCTTTAAATAGGGCAAGAACCGATGACAGATTATTTTCCAGAGTATCTTTTTTTACCAGCTACTAGAACATTCTGGCACTGTGGTAGGGCCTGCTTCATATTTTACTTTATAGTGCTGGGTATTATGGGTTATATTTTTGTTACTTATTATCCTTGGATAGGATTTGGGAAGCACCTTTAACATTTCTGCAGTTGTGGTGCAAATCACATCTTTGGGGGAATTCTTTTATGGATTTTGTTTTTCAGATGACAAATATATTAATTGGACATGAAATCTTGTTCCTTGATCCTATTTTTTATTATCCAGCTCTCTTTATAATTTCTTATCTTTCTGCTATAGTATTTTCAGATGGGGAATGTGCATCATTTGAGTCATCTGTTTGAAATCAAAAGTGACTACACTCTCTCTTTGATTCCACCCAACTTCTCCCAAGGTGATATCATCACAGATACTGGAGAGGCAAACCTGACCACAGCATTTGTGATGGATATCTTGGGGCTTCCATTTCCAGGAATCACAGAATTACAGTGAAAGTTATGTTCTGAAAGATAATCTCTAGAGAATAGAGGAGGGGAGAATGCTTAGTAAGTGGATCTTTGCACCCTGTAGCCTGGTGTGTTAAAGCACTGGCAATTAATAGCAACTCCAGTGGATTGTTTTTAAGTGAGCTATTGATTTTGACCACATATCATGTTTTCTTTCTGAAGTGGCAAAGTGGTGCTCCGTGACTGCAGATGCCTGGCCTTTCCTTGGGAGGATCAGAGATTCCCTTCTTGAAGCTGACTTCTAGCCACCTCTCAGGGTCCAAAAGCATGAGCCCACTTGCCTTTCCTTGGATGAAGCCAGTCTTAGGCAGGAGATGAGGAGGCAGCCTGGAGGAAGGGGGTGAAGGGTAGCGGTATATTTACATTGTCTTCTGTTGTCCATCATGCATATCTTCCTTCTCTTAAAAGCTCACTTTAATTCTTTTTATACTCCCTGTGTACATGTGTACACTCTCAACCAGGTTCTGTAAAGACACTTAAGGTTGCAGGAGAAAGATAGGAGGAAAATGCTGAATGGTCAGAGGATTACATGAAAAATCGTAGTTAATCTACAAGATTATCGTTTAAACAGATGTGGGGATTGAAGATTTATGTGATTTTTCTCTTTTAATTATGAAGAAAAGATGCCCCTTTCTTAAAGTATGACAATTGTAAATTTCCTGTCTTATGATGAAGTGAAATATTAGGTCTCAGCTAATTTTCTCTGGTATAATTTGACTGTAGCTAGATTTATTAGATTCTGATGAACAAATTGTTATTTTATTGTATTTATTTCAGCTTGTTAGTTTCCATAAACTAGGAAAATTTGGAATAAGAGTTCCCTATTTATTTTCTTTTAGCATCGATTAAAATATAGAGTATTTAATGGTTTTATACATAATAAGTGATTTTGGCTTTTCTCTGGCTCTTATACCACACTATCCTCAGAACCTGGAGGATTATCTTGACTAAATAAATTTTTTACGTAAGTTTTGACTGGCATTTGGAGACTGGATGATATCATAGAATAATAGAGTTTTGGCCAACATTTGGAAACCATGGATGATGTCATAGAATAATAGAATTTTGTGGCTCGGGAGAGACATTAACGTCATCTGGTTTAGCTCTTTTGTTTTATAGTTGAGAAAATTGATGCCTGGAGAAGGTGGTTAAATAATTGTTTGTTAATAAATTCTGCTTTAGTTCTCTTTCCTTGGCATCACTTTTATTTTCCTGCCATAACTGATTTCTGATGTTTTCTTTAAAATATCATTTCCCTTAAAACCCATCTTTGATGTAGTTGATTTTTATTAACAGCCAGCCATGCATGCAACTAACATTTGATTAGCTACAAATATACTAAGACCCGAGCCCTGCTTGTGAAGTGTGTAAGGTAGTGGGGAAGACAGGCGTGTGAACAACTCCCTGGAATGTATTTTGTTAAGTGCTGTAAAGGTGGTTCATTCTATAAAGGGAGATAGTTTGCTCATTGGCACTAATCAACCATTGTTATGGCCTTGGGAAACCAATAGTTAACTTTTAAAATCATTTGGAAAATTTTTTGAACTATTGAATTACTTGAGTTTAAGCTAGACAGGCCAGGTCATGTAGAGCACAGGCCTTGAATTAAGTTTGAACTTAAGACTGTCTAGGGAAAAGTGAATTTTTCTTGATGGATGTGAAGAGTTTTGCAGGAATAACTTTGGTTTTTCAGCTTGGAATCTGGGTTGTTTAAAAATAAAAATATGAACAAATGTCATATTTTCTAACAAGAGAACAACATTACTACTTTGCTGGAATTGGCGGTGAGAAATTTAAGTCTGATTATTGTAATCAAACAACTGAAATGTTTTTCATCCTAGGTTACAGTAGAAAAATTCTGTGTATTCTAACAACAAAATGCTACCTCTTCAGTCCATAACTGTCCACTCTTGTTCTGTCTGCCTTTGGACAAAGCCCCTTTCCATCCGCCACCCACTCCTCTTCACCTGCTCTGTACTCTTTTCCGCTGGCCCCTTCACTTTTATCTTGTGGAGCTCTCTGTTTTGAGGTCTCCTCTGACTCTTTTCATAGTGCTTCTTTGTGTCTTCAGCTTAACTGAAACCTGATTTTCTCTTGTAAGTGTTGGTTTCTTTACAATCCTTTCCAGTCACTGGAAGCATTTTATTATACTCCCTTCCCATTCATGGGGCGGGGGCCAGCTCTTCTTCTTTTCTTTTTGAAAAATAATAATTTGTTGAGGTGAAATTCACAAAACATAGAAGTAACCATTTTAAAGTAAACCATTCAGTGCCATTTAGTATATTTACATACCATGTTGTGCAGCCACCACCTGTGTCTAGTTTGAAAACACTTCCATTGCTCCACAGTAAAATCCCTTACCCATTAAGCAGTTTCTTCTCATTCCCCTCTCCTCCCAGTCCCGACAACCACCAATTTGTGTTCTATTTCTATGGATTTATCTATTCTGGATATTTCGTATAAATGGAATCATACAATATGAGATCTTTTGTGTCTGACTTTTTTATTTAGCATAATGTTTTGGAGGTTCATCCACATTGTAGCATGTATCAGTACTTCATTCCTTTCTACAGCTGAATGATATTCCATTCTGTGTATATACCACAATTTGTTTATCCATTCATCTGTTGGTAGACATTTGGGCTGAAAAACATTTTTATTATTATGAATAATGCTGCTGTGAACTTGTGTGTACATGTACTTGATTGTGTACCTGTTTTCAATTTTGGATATATACCTAGGGAGTGGAATTGTGGGTCATATGGTAATTCTATGTTTAACGTTTTGAGGAACCACCAAACTGTTTCTTACAGTGGCTGAATCATTTTGCATTCCCGCCAGCAATGTACAAAAGTTCCAATTTCTCCACATCCTTGCTAACATTTGCTATTTTCTTGGTTTTGGTTTTTTTTTTCTTTTGTGATTAAAGCTGTCTTACTGGGTGTGAAGTGATACCTCACTGTGGTTTTGATTTGCATTTCCCTAATGACTAATGATGTTGACCATCTTTTCAAGTATTTGTTGGCCATTTGTGTATCTTCTTTGGAGAAATGTCTGTTCAAGTCCCTTGCTCTTTTTTTTTTTTCCTGAAGAAGGTTCACCCTGAGCTAACATTCACTGCCAATCTTCCTCTTTTTGTATGTAAGCTGCCACCACAGCATGGCCACTGACAGATAAGTGGTGTAGGTCTGCATCCGGGAACTGACCCTGGGCCACTGAAGCAGAGAGTGCCGAACTTAACCACTAAGCCACCAGGGTTGGCCCTCTTGCTCATTTTTTTTTTCATTTTTATTGATGTCTTAATAGTTTATAATATTGTGGGGTTTTAGTTGTACATTATTATTTGTCTGTCACCATGTAGATGCATCCCTTCACCCCTTGTGCCCACCCCCCCACCCCTCTTCCCCGTGGTAACCACCAACCAGTTTTCTCTGTCCGTGTATTTGTTTATATTCCACATATGAGTGAAATCATGTGGTGTTTGTCCTTCTCTCTCTGGCTGATTTCACTTAATACCCTTTAGGTCCATCCATGTTGTTGCAAATGGGACAATTCTGTCTTTTTTTTTTTTATGGCTGAGTAGTTTCCATTGTATATATATGCCATATCTTCTTTATCCAGTCATCTGTCGAGGGACACTTGGGTTGCTTCCACTTCTTGGCTCTAGTGAATAATGCTGCAGTGAACATAGGGGTGCATAACCCTCTTGTGATGGTTGATTTCATGTCCGTTGGGTAGATGCCCAAGAGTGGGATTGCTGGATCATAAGGTATTTCTATTTTTAATTTTTTGAGGCGTCTCCATACTGTTTTCCATAGAGGCTGCACCAGTTTGCATTCCCACCAGCAGTGAATTAGGGTTCCTGTTTCTCCACAACCTCTCAACATTTGCTGTTTTTTTGTCTTGGTGATTATAGCCATCCTAATGGGTGTAAGGTGATATCTTAGTGTAGTTTTGATTTGCATTTCCCTGATGATTAGTGATGTTGAACATCTTTTCATGTGCCTGTTGGCCATCTGTATATCTTCCTTGGAAAAATATCTGTTCATATCCTTTGCCCATTTTTGATCGGGTTGTTTGTTTTTTTGTTGCTCACTTGTGTGAGTTTTTTATATATTACAGAGATTAATCCCTTGTCAGATATACGATTTGCACATATTTTCTCCCAGCTGGTGGGTTGTCTATTCATTTTGATCCTGGTTTCATTTGCCTTATAGAAGCTCTTTAATCTGATGAAGTCCCACTTGTTTATTTTTTCTTTTGTTTCTCTTGTCCGAGTAGACATGGAATCTGAAAGGATCCCTTTATGACCGATGTCAGTGTACTGCCTATATTTTCTTCCAGGAGTTTTATAGTTTCAGGTCCTTAATCCATTTTGAGTTGATTTTTTGTGTATGGCGATAGAAGATGCCCTTGCTCATTTTTCAATTGAGTTGTCTTTTGTTGTTGAGTTGTAAGAGTTCTTTATATTGTCTCCATACTAGACCTTTATCAGATATATAATTTGCAAATAGTTTCCTCTATTTTGTAGGTTTTCTTAACCATCTTGATATTGGCTTTTAATGCACAATTTTTAATTTTTATGAAATTCAATTTATCTACTTTTTTCTTCTATTGTTCATGCTTTTAGTGCCATATCTAAGAATCCATTGCCAATCCAAGGTTATGAAGATTTACTTCTCTGTTTTCTTCTGAGCGTTTTATAGTTTTAGGTCTTATATTTAGGTTGTTGATCTGTTTTGAAATCTTTTTTTTTTTTGAGTAGGAAGATTGGCCCTGAGCTAACATCTGTGCCCTTCTTCCTGCATTTTGTATGTGGGATGCTGCCACAGCATGGGTTGATGAGTGGTGGATAGGTCCATGCCTGGGATCCAAACCTGTGAACTCTGGGCCACCGAAGCGGAGCGTGTGAACTTAACCCCTACACCACTGGGCTGGCCCCTTGAATTAGTTTTTATATATGGTGTGAGGTAGAGGTCTAATTTCATTCTTTTGCTTGTGGGTGTCTAGTTGTCCCAGCACCGTTTGTTGAAGAAGCTGTTCTTTCCCTGCTAAGTGGTCTTTGCACTCTTGTCAAAAATCAGTTGGCTGGAAATATATAGGTTTATTTTCAGACTCTGAATTCTAGCCCATGTGTCTACATGTCTGTTGTTATGCCAGTACCACATTGTTTTGGTTTCTGTGGCTTTGTGGTGAGTTTTGAAATCCACAAGTGTGAATCCTTCAACTATGTTCTTTTTCAAAATTGTTTTGGCTTTTGGGGGCCACCTGCAATTCGATATTAATTTGAGAATCTGCTTTTCCATTCCTGCAAAAAAGTTGGTTAGAATTTTGATAGGGATTGCACTGAATCTGTAGATTGCTTTGGGTAGTATTGCTACCTTAACAATAGTAAGTCTTCCAATCCATGAACACAGGATGTCTTTGCATTTATTTAGGTCTTTAATTTCTTTCAGCAGTGTTTCGTAGTTTTCAGTGTACAAGTCTTTCACCTTGTTTAATTGTATTGTTAGGTATTTTATTCTTTTGGGTGCTCTTGTAAATGGAATTGTTTTCTCAATTTCCTTCTTGGATTGTTCATTAAGGGACCAGCTTTTATCACGCATTATATCCTTTCTTTCCTACCCTGATTGTTTTGCCCTAGGACACTGACTCAGCATCCTCTTCTCTTTTTATGTCAATGATATTTACTTATATGATTTTTGACCCATTAGGGTTGTTAGTGTCTCCTTACCTTTATAAGATGATCTTCAGTGAATTATCCCCTGACTCCCAAAGGATATTAGAACCTACTCTGATTTTCTTCTCAGCTATTACTGTTGACCATGTTGGTTTCCCAGTTCCCAGGCCTCTTTTCTAAATAAGGCACTCATTGAAATGGCCGCTTTAGATTTGGTTCTCAACTCTTGGAACTTCCTTGTTCTGACCATGGCACCCCAACCTCCTGCCTCAGTCATTCTCTTCTACTGGAACCAGGCTCTGTTTCCTGGTCTCTTAAAGAGTTACCCTATTTCTGGCTTACTGCAGACCTGGCTCAATAAAGCACTACTGAATAAATTATTTCCCTCACTGCCTCTCTAATCGTTCTTCTTTAAATGAAGGTGTGTGCTTCATCTCTGTGAAGCCTACCACACCACTTGCAGACAGTGATAACCCCTGCCATCTACTACCCCTGCTTCGAGGCTGCACTTAATTGCTGTTGTTATATTTGAAACACTAATAATTAGTAGCAATTAGAAAGGTGTAAGGTTCCAGAAATGCAAGTAAGCTTTTGTATTAGAAAGCATATCAGTAAAAACTAACATATTAATACAATAAAGGAGAAAATAATTTGATTATATATGATGAAAATGAATTTCATAGATTTCAACACCTATTGATAGAAACAAAACTGCTCAACAAAACAGAAATACAAGGTTTAGCAGTTAGGGTAGGCTAAACTGTTATAACAAGTGTACCCAAATGATAATGGCTGTATTACAATAACAGCTTCTTTATAATTCATGTAATAGGATAGGATGTTGATCTGCTACTCTACACCATGACCAAAAGATGCAGACTCCTTTGGGTCTGCAATCCCCTAGGACCTCATCATTGTCTGCATCCAGCCAGCCAGAAGGTGACAGAGTTTGGAGAAATTGTTGAAATTAATATAGACGAAGCATGAAAGTCACACATCACTTTTGCTTACAGTCCCTTGGAGAGAACTTAGCCACATGGCCAGAACTAACTGCAGTGAGGTTGGGATATATAGTCTACCTCTGTTCCCAGGAGGAAAAGTTATGATTATTCACCTGAAGGGAAAAAAAGAATCAACCAAAAAAACCAGTAATTCATAAGGTGAATGTGCATACAAAATTAGTATAAAAATCATTAGCCTTCATACATGCAAACAAAGATCACAGATAACAAATAAAAAGAGAAAATATCTAGAAATAATCTTACAAAGAAAAGTAGCAACATCTACATAATGAGATGTTTATAATTCTATTGAGAGAGAAAGCAAAAAAAAGACCTGAACTTTAAAAAAAAAGGCACACCATGGTTTTGGGTGAGAAGATGCAAAATTATAAAGACAGCATTTCCTCAAGTTAATATATAAATTCGATAAAATTCCATTTCAAAACACCAACAGGTTTTTTAGGAGAAAAAGATTTTTTGAGAGGGAGAAGGGGATTAGAAAAGCTGATTCTAAAACTCTTATGGAAAAGTAAACAAGAATAGCCAGGACAATTCAGAGGAAAAAGAAGTTAAGGGGCAGGGGTAAACCAGCTCTACCAGATATTAAAACATTCAAATAGCACATGTATTAGTTTCCTATTGCTTCTGTAATAAATTATCACAAACTGAAACAACACACATTTGTTATAGTTCTGGAGGTCAGTATTCCGAAATGGATCTCCCTGGGCTAAAATCAAGGTGTGGGCAGGGTTACGTTCCCTTCTAGAGCCTCTGGAGGAGAATTCGTTTCCTCATTACCTTTTCCACTTTCTAGAGGTCAGTGTTTTCCTCGGCTCCTGCTCTCCTGCCTCTGTCTTCAAAGCCAGCAGTGTTAACATTTGTCTGACCGTTTTTCTGCAGTCCTGTCTACCTCTCACTCGGAACACAGCCAGAAAAATTTCTCTGATTTTTAAGGGCCCATGTGATTAGATTTTGCCCACCCACATAATCTAAAAAAAGGTAAACAGAAAAAAGGGAGTAGATTATCTAGATGCTGTCTTCATTTGTCTCTTACCTTTGTCTTTCTTTAAAAAAAATTTTTTTTGAGCATATGATGGGGAAGGAAAGAAAAAGATTACAATCAGAAATAAAGTATATTTTTTACAGATTTCATCTTTTTCTAAAAATCAATTTGTTTAAAATTTTTTTATTTTCTGATTATCAAAGTAAAAACATTCTTATTATAGGCTATTTGGAAAATGTACGAGACTATAAAGAAAAAGAAAAATATACATTATTTTACCATGCATTGGTTTTTTTGGTAAATATCTTTCCAGTCTTTTTTCCATTTTCTTATTTTTCTTTTTTTTTTTTTTTGTTTGTTTGTTTTTTGTGGGGAAGACCAGCCCTGAGCTAACATCCGTTGCCAATCCTCCCCTTTTTGCTGAGGAAGACTGGCGCTGGGCTAACATCCATGCCCATCTTCCTCCACTTTATATGGGACGCCGCCACAGCGTGGCTGACAGGCAGTGCGTCGGCGGGCGCCCGGGATCCGAACTCGCGAACCCTGGGCTGCCAAGCGCGAACTAAACCGCTGCGCCACCGGGCGGCCCCTTCTTATTTTTCTTTATGTAGTTGAAATCTTATGTAACGGTTAAGAATATAGATAGATATCTATCTTTGAGGTAGTACTTCAAAATCTATGATATTAAGTTTTCCCTCCCTTCCTACCTCCTTCCCATTGCCCTGTGGTCAGAATGTGGCCTGTATGTTTTCTACTTTGAGAAACTGATTTTTGGGGCTGTCCTAGTGGTATAGTGGTTAAGTTCACATGCTCTGCTTAGGTGGCCCTGGGGTTTGCTGGTTCGAATCCTGGGTGCGGACCTAACTCACTACTCATCAAGCCATGCTGAGGCGGCATCCCATATAGAAGAGCTACAGCTCTACAACTATGATACACAACTATGCGCTGGGACTTTGGGGAGAAAAAAGAAAACAAAACCACAAAGATTGGCAACAGATGTTAATGCAGGGCCAATCTTCCTGAAAAAAAAAGTTATAAAACTATATTGTTAAAAAAAAAAACTAGTTGTGCTTGTTGTTATAGCTGATCACTTTTTTGTAAATTTCCTATGGATGCATTGAAAGAATTGAATTTCCTATAGAGTACTATCTTGTGTCTATGCATCCACTCCGCCATATTAATTGTGGCTCTCTATAAAAAAGTTATATCCTCAGGCTGGCCTGGTGGTATAGTGGTTAAGTTTGCACAGTCCATTTCATCGGCCTGGCGTTCACAGGCCTGGATACTGGTGTGGACCGATGCACCACTTATCAAGCCATGCTGTGGCAGTGTCCCACGTATATAGTAGAGGAAGATGGGCACGGATGTTAGCCCAGGGCCAGTCTTCCTCAGGAAAAAGAGGAGGCTTGGCAATGGATGTTAGCTCAGGGCTAATCTTCCTCACCAAAAAAAACCCTACTAACTTATATCCTCTACATACTAACATCAGTTATAGACTGGTAGTTTTGTACCATGATTATACTTACATTGGGTTCTCTTCATGGTTCTAATATTTTGGGATGATTGTACTTATAATGGATTCTCTTCATATTTCTAATATTTTGAGATTTTTTGGACTCTACATTTTGATTTAGAGCTATAAAGATCCATGATTACGGTACTTTCATCATGAAGTGTACCCCTTCTCAGTATAAAATGATTCTTTATCTCCTATTAAAAATAAAAGTTTTATGAATCTTTCAGTATGTTTTCGAGTAACTTTTTTTGGGGAAGAATACTTAATTGGTATCTTTTTGAGGCCTTCTGAGAATCTGTTGTCTTTGCGTATGATGAGAATTGTTCTGAGAAGAGAATTCCTGGCTTGCTTCCTGTTCCTATGAAAACCTTGGCTTTGTTGAGTTCCCTGTCACCTTCAGGGCCTCCCATGTTATTCTCATTCAGATAGTGAGCATAGGTTGTCCAAGAATTTTTTTCTCAGTTCAGCCCCATTGTCAGTGTTGCATGGGGACCTTCTTTCCGAGCTTTGGTCTTCCCTTTTCATTTCATAGCGCTTTGCCAAATTTTACCTTTAGGTATATCTGAGTATTTTAAGGGAAAGTTGGAGAAAGGTGTTTTAGTCATTAGTAATTTATCATTACTAGTGTTAATCTTGATATATTAAAGATATTGTCTTTACCAATGTGATTTTTTTTTTAAATTGAATTTTGTTGTTTGAGGGCTTTCTCTCTAGCTCTTATTGGCCTTTATGGATTACTTTAGGCAGTAACTGGATTTGTGTTTAGTGATTTGCTGCAGCTGTATGTGTATTTCTTTAAACATGTTTTTGAAAATAATTTTTTTTTCCAGTATAACATAGCTTTCACAGAGAATTTAAGAGAAGAAAAAGAATAAAAGCATGCAATAAAAAATAACTTATAATCCACCACTGTTAATATTCTTTTGGTATTTCCTTTCTTCTTTGAGAAATGAAGCACACACACAACATGTGTATATGTATACATTTAACTTTAATTCAGTGGGCATTTATTGAACACCTGTTATATGCACAAACTATTCTAGGTGCCAGACATGATTAAAATTTGCTGTATATACTTTGTATCTTGCTTATTTTCATTTAATGTTAAGTTCTAAGCAAAACCCAATTCATTAAAATTTATTTGTAACAGTCCTGTTCATGGCTTCATAATCTTTTTTAGTGTTTTTTGGTCATTAAAACCTGCCTTCAAAGGGGAAGCTCAATATGTCACATAGATGAAGAGGGAGAGATTTGATTGAAGGGGTATAATGGCTCAGGGTACCTCCTCTTTCCTCCAAAGACAGAGAAACTATTGCTCTTTGTTATGGATGCATTATAGTTTATTAATCATTGTGCTATTCCTGGTCATTTATATTGTTTCTTTTCTTCAGTTTTAAATATTATTTTGATTAATATCTTTATTCATAAAAATTTGTGTCTAGTTTCCTCATGATGGATTTTTTTGGAAGTGGAATTACTGAGTCAGAGTATAAATATTTGTAAAACTTTGGTATATATTCACAAATTGCTTGCTTGCCTACCCTGCCTAACATTCAGTATTATATTTAAAGAATATAAGAATTTCTGTTACAACATCAGATACATTCCTAAAAAAAAAAAAATCCCTTCAAGATTGCCTATTCACTAAAAATAACAGGACTTATGGGAAAAATAAGGTTAAGGGCAAACCACTCAAGACCTCTGCAATTTCAAGCCAAGTACTAACAAAAGCATAATTGGTACCTTATGAGATAACTTGGACAGCCCAGCCAAACCACTTCGCATGGCTGAGGCTGCCTCAGAGGAGAGTTAAAGATACTAAAACGTACTAGGTCGGAAATCTCTGGCGTACATGGTCTTGAGATAGTGCAGATGAAAGTAGCTTTCTAAGACACTGGGGCTGCCATAGAGGTGGCACAGAGGAAGGGCAGCTGGCTTTGATCCAGGAACCATGCAAAAGCTGGTGGTGCTCCCCTGAGCAGGGAGCCCTGGCAGGTGCTCATTTTTCGTTTTCTTAAAAGAGGGCTGAGAGGGCTCCTGCCTGGCAGTAGGTGAGCTGAGTGAGGGTCTTTTCCTTCCCCACTGAAAGTTATAATTCTTTACCTGCTATTCCAGTTTACCTCGCCTGGGAAGATTCAAACATGAACTGACACAATTTCTATGTTATACTGGCGTTGTTACTTTATTTACTAACCACTTGTGAGCTAATTGGTGTTATAGGAACCTGATTTATGACAGAACAGACTGTATTTGCTAATTTCATAGGTGAAAATTTGAATCTTATTTTAATGGTTTCTTTGAAAAAATTCAAACTAGGAATAACTACCTTAGTAAATAAAGAGTATCTATTTCACAACAGTGTTTTCAAAATCTGTAGACAGAAAACAGCAACTCTGTTTAACGATTGTATTTCACTTTTAATACCTCAATCTAGGGTAGTGAATTTCAAATTTTCAATTTATTTTGGTGGCCATTAAGTGTTTATAGATATGGATCACAGGACTCAACTGTCAGCAACGATGAATATTAATTTATTTGTTGAGGATAGAAGTCATGGTTTTCTAGTGACTCTCATTTGTGGGAATGGCTTCATCCAGGATTATACAGCATTCAGTTATAGCACCAGAGAAGATGGAGTAGGGAAGTCAAGTTAGTTCAAGATTGGGTGTTTTCAGGGTGGGGTTTGCGTGTCTGACATAGGCTGATGGGAGAAAGTTGAAGGTACTGGTAAGAAATTAATTGAAGTAATTGGGGTTGAGGCTGATAAGAAGAAAATGAGGAAGTGATTGGTACAATAGAATGGGAGAAAGAAGAGCATTATGGACGCTAGATATATTATGAGCCCAGAGAATAGCTGTTGTAACAATAAAGGGAAGGAGCTGAAGAGCTACTAGCTATTGAGATATTACAGTTCAAGATTTAGGAGGTAGAGAATTTACATATTGTTACTGTCCATAGAAATTAGTTGCTTTCGTACGAATGAAGGTTGTTGGAGTTGAGGAATAAAAGGAACGTTGAAGGACAGATAGGTTGAGAGTGAGTGGTCTCAGGGACATTGGGAGTCTGCCATAACAAGTCACAAGAGAAGGATGTATAGACATTTTATACACTGGTTCCCAAATTCTCCATGAATGAGGTAGCTAAGATACTGGGGAAGATAGAGGGTGGCATAGTTTGATGGCATATGCCTAAATGGAAACAGGAGTTTTGATAAGGATACTCAAGTAATCATCTGAAGTGGTCTTAGGGGTCCAGGGCAGTGCCCACTGGGTGGGAGATGGGGCTCTAAAGGGCCAGCTGTACTTCAAGAAGGTGAGGAGGTTAGTGGAAGTCACAGTGGTACAGTACGGTCATGTGCTGCATAACACTCTTTTGGTCAACCAGGGACCACGTGTATGATGGTGGTCCCATAAGACAAGTACCATATAGCCTAGGTGTGCAGTAGGCTATACCATCTAGGTTTGTGTAAGTATACTCTATGATGTTCACACAAAGACGAAATTGCCTAACAAAGCATTTCTCAGAGCATATCCCCATTGTTAAGCGATGCATGGTTGTATAGAAAAGGGTCATTGAAGAGAGGGTCATGGATGGATGACCAGGGTAATAAGCATGCCAGCATGAGTTGAGATCCAAATAGGTTTTAGGAGCTTGAGAAAGTTAGCAGACTCCTGTCTTTGTCCAGCCTTCAATTGGTATGTTGTAGAGAAGTTGCTCTGGTGTGTTCAAAGAATGTTTTCTAGTAAGGAACCTTGGTTTCTGTCTAGAGTTTCAGTTGGTAGAACTGGGAGACCTTGAGCAGTTTGGGGAGAACAGATATCCCCAGGATGTTGGAAAGGGAATTGGCTGCATCCCTCAGTCTCATCTTATGGGAGAAGTAAGAATTCAGAGAATTTCTGGTAAGACTAAACCCACAAATTGTTAAATGCCTGCATGCATGACTTGAGGATGTGCTTGCCTTTTTGTTCTTTATTTCTTATAGCTTACAGCTCTTTTTCATCTAGCTTTATAGGGAGTTGAGTTTACAGAACCCCTAGATGTTCTTGATACTTTGAACTATGTCTGGAAAACTTAAATATTTACACATTATTGTTATTATTACCAGTAATAACATTATAACTGTTATTTATTAGGAACAGAGTTCTTTGTTTCCCTGTTAAATTTGTTTGAAGTTTAAATTTGGAAGTTGTTGATCACTTAAGATTATTTTTTGTAAAACTTTTTGTGTTAGTGCTAGGAACATATGATATGAAAGCTTTTTTTTGATGTCTTAATAGTTTATAACATTGTGAAGTTTTAGTTGTACGCTATTGTTTGTCAGTCACCATATGAACGCATCCCTTCACCCCTTGTGCCCACCCCCATCCCCCTTGCCCCTGGTAACCACCAAACAGTTTTCTCTGTCACTGTGTTAGTTTATCTTCCACATATGAGTGAAATCATGCAGTGTTTGTCTTTCTCTCTGGCTTATTTCACTTAATGTGATACCCTCCAGGTCCATCCATTTTGTTGTGAATGGGACAAATTTGTCTTTTCTTATGGCTGAGTAGTATTACATTGTATACATATACCACATCTTCTTTATCCAGTCATCAGTTGAGGGGCTCTTGGGTTGCTTCCACTTCTTGGCTATAGTGAATAATGCTGCAGTGAACATAGGGGTGCATAAGCTTCTTTGGATTGTTGATTTCAGATTGGTTGGATAGATACCCAATAGTGGGATAGCTGGATCATAAGGTATTTCTATTTTTAATTTTTTGAGGTGTCTCCATACTGTTTTCCATAAAGGTTGCACCAGTTTGCATTCCCACCAACAGTGAATTAGGGTTCCTGTTTCTCCACAACCTCTCCAGCATTTGTTGTTTTTTGTCTTGGTGTAATAGCCATTCTAATGGGTGTAATGTGATATCTTAGTGTAGTTTTGATTTGCATTTCCCCGATGATTGGTGATGTTGAACATCTTTTCATGTGCCTATTGGCCATCTGTATATCTTCCTTGGAAAAATGTCTGTTCATATCCTTTGCCCATTTTTTGATCGGGTTGTTTGTTTTATTGTTGTTCAGTTGTGTGAGTTCTTCATATATCATGGAGATTAACCCTTTGTTGGACATATGATTTGCGAATATTTTCTCCCAGCTGGTGGGTTGTCTATTCATTTTGATCCTGGTTTCATTTGCCTTGTAGAAGCTCTTTAATCTGATGAAGTCCCACTTGTTTATTTTTTCTTTTGTTTCTCTTGTCCAAGTAGACATGGAATTTGAAAAGATCCTTTTATGACCAATGTCAAATAGTGTACTGCCTATATTTTCTTCCAGGAGTTTTGTAGTTTCAGGTCTCACTTTCAGGTCTTTGATCCATTTTGAGTAATTTTTTGTATGGCGATAGAAGATGGTCTACTTTCATTCTTTTGCTTGTGGCTGTCCAATTTTCCCAGCGCCATTTATTGAAGAGACTTTCCTTTCTCCATTGTATGTTGTTATCTCCTTTGTTGAAGATTAGCTGTTTGTAGATGTGTGGTTTTATTTCTGGGCTTTCAATTCTCTTCCATTGATATGTGTGTCTATTTTTGTACCAGTATCATGCTGTCTTGATTACTATACCTTTGTAGTAGTATATTTTGAAGTCAGGGATTGTGATGCCTCCAGCTTTTTTCTTTTTTTCAGGATTGCTTTAGCTATTCGCGGTCTTTTGTTGCCCCGTATGAATTTTAGTATTCTTTGTTCTATTTCCATGAAGAATGTCTTTGGGATTCTGATTGGGGTTGTGTTGAATCTGTAGATTGCTTTAGGTAGTATGGACATTTTAACTATGTTTATTCTTCCAATCCATGTGCATGGGATATTTTTCCATTTCTTTATGTCATCATCGATTTCTTTCAACAGTGTCTCATAGTTTTCATTGTATAGGTCTTTTACCTCCTTGGTTAAATTTATTCCCAGATATTTTATTCTTTTTGTTGCGATTGTAAAGGGGATTGTCTTTTTGAGTTCTCTTTCTGTTAGTTCATTATTGGTATATAGAAATGTAACTGATTTTTGTAAGTTGATTTTATGTCCTGCAACTTTGCTGTAATTGTTGATTATTTCTAATGGTTTCCAATGGATTCTTGAGGGTTTTCTATATATAAAATCATGTAGTCTGCAAATAATGAGAGTTTTACTTCTTCATTGCCTGTTTGGAATCCTTTTATTCCTTTTTCTTGCCTAATTGCTCTGGCCAAAACCTCAAGTACTATGTTGAATAAGAGTGGTGAGAGTTGGCACCCTTGTCTTGTACCTGTTCTTGGAGGAATGACTGTCAGTTTTTCCCCATTGAGTGTGATGTTGACTGTGGGTTTGTCATATATGGCCTTTATTATGTTGAGGTACTTTCCTTCTATACCCATTTTATTGAGAGTTTTTATCGTAAATGAATGTTGGATCTTGTCAAATGCCTTCTCTGCATCAATTGAGATGGTCACGTGGTTTTTATTCTTCATTTTGTTAATGTGGTGTATCACATTGATTGATGTGCAAATGTTGAACCATCCCTGTGTCCCTGGTACAAATCCCACTTGGTCATGGTGTATAATCTTTTTGATGTATTGCTGTATTCAGTTTGCCAATATTCTGTTGAGGATTTTTGCATCTATGTTCATCAGCAATACTGGCCTGTAGTTTTCCTTCTTTGTATTGTCCCTGTCTGGCTTTGGTGTCAGGGTGATGTTGGCTTTGTAGAATGTGTTAGGAAGTGTTCCATCTTCCTCTGTTTTTTGGAATACTTTGAGAAAGATTGGCATTAAATCTTGAATGTTTGGTAAAATTCTTCAGCGAAGCCATCTGGTCCTGGACCTTTGTTTTTCAGGAGGGTTTTGATTACTGTTTCAATCTCTTTACTTGTGATTGGTCTATTCAGATTCTCTGTTTCTTCTTGCTTCTGTTTTGGGAGGGTGTATGAGTCTAAGAATTTATCCATTTCTTCTAGGTTGTCCACTTAGTTAGCATATAGTTTTTCATAGTATTCTCTTATAATCCCTTGTATTTCTGTGGTATCCGTTGTAATTTCTCCTCTTTCATTTCTAATGTTATTTATTTGAGCCTTCTGTCTTTTTTTCTTAGTGAGTCTGGCTAAGGGTTTGTCAGTTTTGTTTATCTTCTCAAAGAACCAGCTCTTTTTTTCATTGATCCTTTTCACTGTTTTTTTGTTAGTTTGTTTCAGTTTCTTTTATTTTTGCTCTAATTTTTATTATTTCCCTCCTTCTGCTGACTTTGGGCTTTGTTCTTCTTTTTCTAGTTCTGTTAGGTTTAGTTTGAGCTCACTTATTTGGGATTTTTCTTGTTTGTTAACAGTGGGCCTGTATTGCTTTGAGTTTCACTCTCAGGACTGCTTTTGCTGCATCCTATATGAGTTGGTATGGTGTATTTTCATTTTTGTTTGTCTCCAGATATTTTTTGATTTCTTCTTTAATTTCATCAACGATCCATTGGTTGTTCAGTGGCATGTTGTTTAGTCTCCACATCTTTTTCGCTTTCCCAGTTTTTTTCTTGTAGTTGATTTCTAGTTTCATAGCATTATGGTCAGAAAAGATGCTTGTTATGATTTCAATCTTCTTAAATTTATGGAGGCTTGCCTTGTTTCCTAACATATGGTCTATCCTTGAGAATGTTCCATGCACACTTAGGAAGAATGTGTAATCTCCTGCTTTTGGGTGGAGTGCTCTGTATATATCTGTTAAATCCATCTCATCTAGTTTTTTGTTTAAGTCCATTATTTCCTTATTGACTTTTTGTCTGGATGATCTATCCATTGATGTAAATGGGGTGTTAAGATCCCCAGCGATTATTGTGTTGTTGTTAATATCTCCTCTTAGGTTTGTTAATAGTTGCTTTATGTACTTTGGTGCTCCTGTGTTGGGTGCATGTATATTTGTGAGTGATATGTCTTCTTGGTTAAGTGTCCCTTTTATCATTATATATTGCCCTTCTTTGTCACTCATTACTTTTTTTTATCTTGAGGGCTACCTTGTCTGATATAAGAATGGCAACCCCTGTTTTCTTTTGTTTGCCTTTAGCTTGGAATATTGTCTTCCATCCTTTCACTCTGAGTCTGTGTTTGTCTTTAGAGCTTAGATGTGTTTCCCAGAGGCAGCATATTGTTGGGTCTTGGTTTTTAATCCATCCTGCCACTCTGGGTCTTTTGCCATTCAGTCCCTTTGCATTTAGAGTGATTATTGATATATGAGGGCTTAATGTTCCTATTTTATTGCTCATTTTCTGGTTCTGTTGTATTTCCTTTGTTTCTCATCCTGTGTGTTTCAGACTACCAATTCAGTTTTGTAGTTTTGTATGATGATTCTCTTAGTTTTCTCTTTGTCATATGTGATTCTGTTCTGATTATTTGTTTAGTGGTTACCATGAGGTTTGTATAAAAAATCTTGTGGGTGAGATAGTTCATTTTCTGATGGCCTGTTATTTCCTTAGACTAAGTCGATTCAATCCCTTTCCTCTTCCTCTTCTAAGTTATTATTGTCACAACTTATTCCATCTTGTGTGTGTTTAAAGTGATGAGGTTATATTTATTTTTGGTTGTTTCCTTCCCTTAATCTTGATTTTTATAATTAAGTGTTTGCTAATCTGTTCTGATAGAGAGGTGCAATTTTTCTGACTTTGTCTACCTATTTTTCTACTTTTTCAAAGCTTTGCATCCCTTTTCTTTTTTTTTTTTTTTTTTCCCCAGGCATGAGGGCTTTCTTTTTTATTTATTTATTTTTAATTTTTACTGATATCTTAATAGTTTATAACATTGTGGGGTTTTAGTTGTACATTATTATTTGTCCGTCACCATATGGATGCACCCCTTCACCCCTTTTGCCAACCTCCCACCCCCCTTCTCCCGTAACCACCAACCAGTTCTCTCTGTCTATATGTTAGTTTGTATTCCACACATGAGTGAAATCGTGCAGTGTTTGTCCTTCTCTCTCTGGCTTATTTCCTTAACATAATACCATGAGGGCCTTCTTGAGCATTTCCTGTAGTGGGGGTCTTGTGGTAATGAACTCCCTTAGCTTTTGTTTATCAGTGAAAGTTGTTATTTCTCCATCATATCTGAAGGATATTTTCGCTGATAAAGTATTCTTGGCTGAAGATTTTTGTCTTTCAGAATTTTGAATACATCATTCCAGTGTCTCCTAGCCTGTAGAGTTTCTGTCAAGAAATCTGCGAAGAGCCTGATGGGAATTCCCTTGTATGTTATTTTATTTTTTTGTTTAGCTGCTCTTAATATTTTTTCTTTGTCATTGACTTTTGTCAATGCTATATGCCTTGGAGATGGTCCTTTCATGTTTCTATATTTAGGAGATCTGTTGACTTCATTTACTGGTACTTCCAGCTCCTTCCCCAAGTTTGGGAAGTTCTCAGCTATTATTTCTTTGAACAAGCTCTCTGCTCCTTTTTCCCTTTCTTCTCCTTCTGGAATACCTATAATCCTTATGTTGCATTTCCTAATTCAATCTGATGTTTCTCGGAGAATTTCTTCATTTCTCTTTAGTCTTAGTTCTCCTCTATCTGGAGCATTTCTGCATTCCTGTCCTCAATAATGCTAATTCTTTCCTCCATATTGTCAGCTCTGTTCTTTAAAGATTCCAGATTTTCCTTTATCTCATCCATTGTGTTTTTCATCTCCAAGATTTCTGATTGGTTTTTGTTTATGGTTTCAATCTCTTTTGTGAAGAAATTCTTGATTTCATTGAGTTGTCTATCTGTGTTTTCTTGTAATTCGTTGAGCTTTTTTATGATAGCCATTTTGAATTCTCTGTCATTTAGATTATAGATTTCTGTGCCTTCAGGGTTGGTTTCTGGGTGCTTGTCATTTTCCTTCTGGTCTGGAGATTTAATATAGTTTTGCATAGAGCCTGTGGATTTTGGCTTATTTCTCATAAGATATCTGGTCGCAGTTTCCACCTGCTGCCACTGGGTGGGGGTCAAGAGCTGCATATTCTGAGCCCGCTGTGATCCGCGAAACACTGGGCATGCAGGAGGAGGCGCTCTCTCTTTCACCTGCCCGATCCTGGGGGCTTCTTTCTTCCCTCACTGTCTTCTCTCCTGGGGTGCTTGGATGTTGACTGCACCCCACAATAGTTCCACCTCCTCCTTGTGGGAATTTTTCACAGTCTGTGAGAGAACTTGGAGAGTGATAGTTTTCCTGTGGAGGGCCCCACTCCCCCTGCTGTGAGCTGTGCAGACTCGGAGTTGCCAATCAAATGGGGAGGGGGAGGATTTCTCCTTACCTCTCTCCACTTCCTCTGAGGCTTCCAGTGCCTTCACCTTCAGATATACAGCTGTGTGGGTCTCTTAGATGTCCTTTGTGATGTGTGAGTGTCCTCAGTTGGTATGCAAATGAAACTTGTTTCTTAGTGGGGAGAGATTTTAAAGGAGAAAGCTCACTCCGCCGTGATGCTGACGTCACTCCTTGGTACACAAGCTTTTTGAGATTAGCGGAGAGGTAAAAACTGTTGTTGACTCTTTTTTTTTTCCTCTTTTAAAAATTTTAGGTAAACTTTACATGTAATGAAACGTGTAGATTTTAAATGTACAGTTGGTTGAGTTTTGAAAAATGCATACACCTATGTAACCACCATCCCAGTTAGATTTAGAACATTTCCATCACCCCAGGAAATTCCCTGGTGCCCCTTTGCTCTCAATTCACCAGTCCCTCCCATCCCCCTCCCAGGCAACCACACTAATCTGATTTCTATCACCATAGCTTAGTTTTGCCATGACTGTTTTGTGTATAGCTTTTTTTACTCATATAGTCTGTGAGATTGATCCCTTTTGTTACAGAGTCTCAATGGTTAGTTTATTTTCATTGCTGGATAGTATCCCATTGTATGAATATACCGCAATTGGTTATCCATTTATCTACTGTGTTGATAAATGTGTTATTTCCAGTTTTGGCTCTTCTGAATAAAAGTGCTATCACCATTCACGTACATGTTTTCATTGTTTTTGGATAATTACCTAGGAGTGGAATTACTGGGTTATAGAGTAAATATATTTGTAAGAAACTACAGGTTTTCCAAAGTAGTTGAACAAATAACCTTCCCAGTAATGTATGAGAGTTGCAACTGCTTCATATCTTTGCCAACATTTAGTCATTCTCGGGTGGAAATGGTATCTCATTGTGGTTTTAATTTGTATTTCTCTGATGACTAGTGATGTTTAGCACCTTTTCATACACTTATTGTCCATTTGCATATCTTTTATTACAAATGAATGTTCACATCTTTTGCCCATTTTGTTTAATTGGGTTGTCTTTATGTTTGGTTTGTAGGAGATCTTTATATGTTCTAGAAACAAGCCCTTTTTTAGATAGATGTGTTATGAATATTTTCTCCCAGTTTGCGATTTGAATTTCATTTTATTAACGATGTCTTTTGAGGAGCAGTAGTTTTTAATTTTGATGACAACCAGCTTATCAATTTTTTTCTCTTTTGGTTCATGTTTTGTGTGACCAGTCCAAGAAATCTTTGCTTACCACAGGTTTTGAAGATAGTCACCTACATTTTCTTCTAGAAGCTTTATAGTTTTAGCTTTTACATTTAGGTCTATAATCTATCTCAAATCAATTTTTGTGTGATGTGTGATAGGGGTCAAGATTCTTTTCTTTTGAAGGGAAGGATTCGTCCTGAGCTAACATCTGTTGCCAATCTTTCCTCTTTTTTTTTCTCCATAAAGCCCCAAGCATGGTTGTGTATCCTTGTTGTAAGTCCTTCTAGTTCTTCTATATGAGCCACTGCCACAGCATGGCAACTGACAGATGGGTGGTATGGTTCTGTGACTGGGAAATAAACCTGGGCCACTGAAGTGGAGAACGCGGAACCTTAACCACTAGGCCATAAGGGCTAGCTCAAGAATTTTTTTTCCCCTATACCTTTATCCAGATGCTTTAGTATCAACTGAATTGCCTTGATGCCTTTGTTGATGTTCCATTGGCCCATATTTGCCGGCTTATTGTTGGATTCTGTTCTGTTCCATTGACATGTCTGTCTTTACACCAATACCAGACTGTCTTGATTACTATAGCTCTTCATTATGTTGTGAAATCAGGTAATGTGAGTCCTCCAACATTGTTTTTTCATTTTTAAGATTGTTTTGGCATTTAAATTTCATTTTAGAATGAATTTATTTCTTCAAAAAATCTGTTGGGATTTTGATTAGGATTACTTTAAATCTGTAGATCAGTTTGAGAGGGTTTACCTCTTAACAATATTGAGGCTTATCTAAGAGAATGGTATCTCTCTCCACTTACTTAGGTCATCTCTAATAAGGCCAAGTTTTGTAGTTTTTAGTGTAGAGATCTTGCATATCTTTAGTTAGATTTATTTCTAGATACTGGTGTTTATTGATGTCATGGTATTGATTTTTAAATTTTGTTTTCAATTGTTGCTGATATATAGAAATACAGTTGATTTTTTTTTTTTTTTGGTGAGGAAGATTGGCCCTGAGCTAACATCTGTTGCCAGTCTTCCTCTTTTTGCTTGAGGAAGATTGTCCCTGAACTAATATCTGTGCCAACCTTCCTCTATTTTGTATGTGGGATGCCGCCACAGCATGGCGTGATGAGCAGTGTGTAGGTCTGCACCCAGGATCCGAACCTGCAAACCCCAGGCCACCGAAGCAGAACATGTGAACTTAACCACTAAGCCACCAGGCCAGCCTCTACAATTGATTTTTTAATATTGGCCTTGTATTCTGAGACTTTGCTAAATTCACGAATTGGTTTTAGTAGTATTTTAGAGATTTCATAGTGTTTTTTATACACATAATCATATCATCTGTGAATAATGAGTTCTACTTTGTCCTTTCCAACCTTTATGCTTTTTGTCTTGTTTTTATACATTGGCTCGGACCTCAAGTACATGGTTGAATAGAAGTGATGGAAGTGGACATCCTTGCCTTGTTTCTGATCTTAGGAATAAGGATTTAATAGTTCACCATTGAGTATGATGTTAGCTGTAGAGTTTTTGTAGATGCTTTTTATTGGACTTAAAAAGTTTCTATCTATTCCTAGTTTGCTGACAGTTTGTATCATTAATAGGCTTTGAATTTTGCCAAATGCTTTCTCTGCGTCTGTTGAGATGATCTGGGTTTTTATCTTTTATTCTGTTAATGTGGTGAATTACATTGAGTTTTAAAGGTTAACCTTTCTATACACTTGGTCATGATGTATTATCCTCTTCATATATTGCTGGATTCAGTTTGCTAATGTTCTATGGAGAATGTTTCTGTCTGTGTTTAGGAGGTATGTCAGTCTGTAATTTTCTTTTATATGTTTTCATCAGTGTGACATCAGCCTCATAAAATGAGTTAGGAAGTGTTTTCTGAAAGAGTTTATGCAAGATTGGTATTATAGCTTTCATAAATGTTGAATAGAATTCATATGGGCCTGGAGCTTTGGGGGAAGTTTTTAAATTATTTGGATTTTTAATTTCTTCTTGTCAGTTTTGGTAAATTGTGTTTTTCAAAGATTTTTCTGCTTTATCTCAGTTATTGAATTTGTTGTCATAAAGTTGTTCATAATATTCTTTTTATCTTTTTAATATCTATAGGATTTGTAGTAATGTTCCTTCCTCATTCTTAATATTGGCAATTTGTGTTTTCTCTTTTTTAAAATCAGTCTTACAAAAGGTTTAACTATTTTATTAATCTTTTTGAATAATCATCTTTTGGTTTTATCCTTATCCTATAGTTAATTTCTTTATTACTGTATTTGGTCAGAGAATGTAGTCTGTATTATTTCTAGTTAAAATCCTTTTTTTAAATATGTATGGTCTCATTCTTGTTAACCCCCCCTTGTTTTCATGTCCCATAATTATATTGTTCAAATCATATGTCCATACTAAATTTTTATCTGTTTTGATCTTTTGTTTTCTGAGATGATGTTAGTTTCCAACTATGATTGCGGATTTGTCTATTTCTTCTTGATTTTCTTTTCCTATTGGTTTTTGCTTTCTATATTTGAAGTTTTTTTGTTAGTTGCACTACTATATCATCTTATGTTTTTTATTAATATGAAAATTTTCTTATTAATTTCATATTAATTAATGAATTTATTAATATAAAATCTTTTTTACTTGAATTCTAGTTTGTCTCATGTCAGTATCACCTCATCTACTTTCTTTGTTTTTCTTCTTTTTTTTGACCTGGAATATATTTTAAAATTTTATTCTAGGTGTGTCTCTTTTAAGCGGCATCAACTTAGACTAGAGTCAGACTCAAGATTTTTTAAAACAAGCAAATTTAAGCTATTTACAGTTATTGTGATTGCTGATGTTTTCTTAGTACCCTGCTTTCTTGTTGCATTTCCCTCCTACTTTTCTGCCACCTTCTTCTTTTTCCTCTTTTCCCCTATGTAACCAGTCCTCCCTCCCAAGACGTTTGCTAGCACTTCCTGTCCTGTCAGCAGGGAGATCCTTGTCAGAAGACCTCTAACTTTATCCCATCACATTTGGTACCCTGTGTGGGATAAATAAAGCAGTGCTGCCCAGCCAGTGCAGCAACTTTCCCCTATGTAAGCCTCAGATCTCATTTCTGAGTTAATGATTGTAGTAGATTCAGTTCAGAAATGAGAAAACTAGTTTTACAGGAGAAATGCCTGTAGCAGCATTATTTGTTTCTGTATCTTATTTTTAGGAGGTGTGAGATCTCCATCTGGACCTCTCTGCATACCATGGGGTTTCAGACCCACAGTATTGGCTCAGTCAGTATGAAATTTACATTTCAGTTGGTCTGCACTGTACCTTTTCTCCTCCAATGTGTGAAATATATGTGTCCTGCATTGCTAGAGGGACACCTGGACACAACTTTAGATACAGTAAATCAGTTGAGAGAAAGTTACTTTCTGCTTTTATTCTTTCAGGTCTTTTGGATTATCATGGAGAAGGCCTTTGATTCTTTACCTCCCTCAAACACTTGCCTATTCGCCTCTCTTCCCTTTTTGTAAACAATGAGCTAGACTTAAGCTCACTTGCCTTGGTAGGTACCAGTATTTAGCTAGAATTTAGTAGTATTGTTTTGTTTTCCTTTTAATTGATTTTTTTTGGTTACTTTGTATTTTTTCATAATAATTACTGATTTTCCACTCAAGATAGTGATTAAATTTTGCCTTTAAAATTTTTGTTTTAAAAAAATTGAATCAGTTTGAAAGAAAAATATTAAATACAGGTAGGGAGGAGGGATATGACAAAACTGGAGAATGTGCTGTGTGTTGGAGGTTGGATGTGGCCCTGGTTGAGAAGGTGACATGGGAGTGAGTAATATTTGGGAGTTACTTCTCCAGGCATTTCTTGGGCATCTTGGTTTTTTCTGCTTTGTATGCAGGACTAACTTGTTGTTTAACAAGTGTTTACCGAGCATCTGCTTCGTGCAGAGAGCTGTCCTAAGAACACGAGGAGGAATTCTGCATTCTCTGCTGTGTGGTCTAGGTAGGGTCAAGGACGTGTGTCTGTGTGGCAGCTGGTATGAGTGTGCCGGGGTGAATGCTGTCAGCAGCTAGGACGTTGCGCTGACAGAGGAAGCAGAGGTCCTCTCTGGCTGGGAGCTTGAGGCCTTGGCTCACACTCACATTCACTCAGGTGCCTTTCTCCCTTCCATTTTGAATCTCTCTTCCTAAATCCACATCACTTCTGGGGGGAGAAGGGGCTTTTGTTTGTAGGCGTTACTCTGAGAAGCACTGTGTCCAGAAGGAAGTCACGTTGGGCCCTTAGAAGACTGAGTCGCCACCAGAGTGCTGGCTCCAGCACACCCGTGTTTAGCTGGATAACTGCTTAATTGTTTTGAGTCCCAGTTTCTTCTTAATCTTTGTTGGTGATGATGAAACCCAGTTTCCTTCCTGAAGGCAGTACGTCTGAGAGATGTTTGTGATGTACATTTGTTCATCGATATTATTTTCACTCTATTATTAGTATTTGAAATACTAATGGTTAATGACTTAGAGTATTTTAGGTGTTTAATTCTTTTTTCTTTATTTTTTTCTAGGTCTTGATGCAGAACTTTATTATGTGAGAAATGATCTTATCAGTCACTACGCTCTGTCCTTTAACCTGTTAGTACCCAGTGAGACAAATTTCCTACACTTCACTTGGCATGCAAAGTCCAAGGTAAGAGAGGGGTCAACCAAACACGCCAAGACGGGGCCACCTAGGCCCAGAGGCTGAGGTGTAGGGGCTGTATCTGAGGGGTGGGCTGCCATCTGTACAAAAGGGTCAGTGGGTGGTGGGCCGTAGCAGTACTGGGTCCTTTCAGATTTATATTTTAAATCTTTAGTCTATTCCTCTAGATTTTCTTAATCCTTTAAAATGAAGGTATCCATCATTTATGTGACTGGTTTATGAGAGAACACTTGCATCCTTTCAGGCTTTTCAAACAGGGATGCAGATCTAGCCTTAAGAGGGGACAATTGGCCTTGCTAATGACTGTGCTGTTATGGTGAAGTGGTGTGAGTGGAGGGTGGAGGAGGGGGTGAGATGAATGTTTCAGACATGTTTGATATAATGGATATAGTTCTCCTGTTTATGGTGAAAGTAAGGTGCAGCAGACCTGGGCACCCGTGTGTGCTGTAGCTAAGCTCCTTTAACCATAAGGAACGTCTTGACTGGTTTACTTGTTGCTGAATTCTTCACATTTCCTCTGTCTGGGCTTCTCAAACATGCTTAGTTTTCTCATAGGTCAAAGAGTGGGAGGCTAAGTATAGAGCCCACTGCTTCCAGTTTCTTTTATCAGCTTTATATGTAGGCTTCTGAGTAGTATTTTATTTGGGAAATAAAAATAGTTTTGCTACTAAAAACAAATAAGAATACCTATTGTAGAGTTTTCTTTTAAGTATTATAAAGTGGTATCTGTCCTGATATTTGTTGCAAGTTGTTTAAATTTGACCACTTTAATATAGATCTTTCTTAACTACTTAGAAAACAGTAATGGTTACTGGGAAAATTCAAATGTTATAGAATTGTTTTAAGAACTGTTAAGACTTTGTAGATCTACACCCAGAAGTAATCATTGTTTGTATGTAGTTTGATATACTTCAAGGCTCATTTTTTTTCCTTTTTAAACAAAAAGGGGATTTTATGACACGTGTTATACAATACTTTTCCCCCCTACCTTATACTGTATCTTGGCATCTTTCCATTTCTCTACTTATAGATTTAACTCATTCTCTTTCATGGGTTTATAATATGTTATTGTATGGATGTATCATGTATGGTTATTTGTTAAGTGCCTCATTGACATGTGGATTTTTAATAGCATTTTATTATTTCAAACAATGCTTCCTTTCGCTGTTACAAATAGTTTTCTTCACTTCATTTGGCAGGCAAAATCTGTGGTAAGGGAATGGTGAAAGCAATTGGTAGTTCATCTTTTTTTGCTGTTTATACCTTTGTTATTGATAAATATAGAAACACAGAAGAAATATGTGTGTGTGTATGTATGTTGTATGTGTGTGTATATGTGTATATACATACATTAAGAACATCTTTGCTCAGAAATTTTTGTGTGCTTGTGGCATTATTTCTGAATAGTAAATCAGTAAAATAGTAAAGAAATGAAATGGCTGGGTCAAAGAGTGTGCATGTTTAAAATTTTGACATTGCTAGATATGTCTTCCTTCTCTTTCCCAAGATGGTACCAATGAACCAACAATCCTTACAAAGTAAATAAGGGTGCTTATTTCCTCAGTTCACTCCCTAACACTAAATATTTTAAGTATGTTTGTTTGCCAATCAGGTAAGTAAAAATGAATACGTATATATTCATATTATTATTATATATACTCACACATACATTACAGAAGCATATATGCATTAAAACATAGCTGCAGGAATGATGTGATTAAAGTTGAGTTAGCTTGGATTCTGGGTAAAGCATATGTGCTTTGCCATCTGGAGCACCTTAACTGTCCAACATTGTTGCCTTGGGGTATCCAAATATGGGGGAGTGGATAGATCTTTTAGGAGTGGATAGATCTCGTTAGGGTGAAAACTGCAAAAAAAGAAGTCACGAGAAAATTCACATGAAACAATTAAGAACATTTAGTAAATGGTAACCTGGATATGCTGAAGTGCTAAAATAAATGGTATAAATAATTCAGAGAAGGTTCACCTGAGACATTTTAATCTGAGATATGTCAGTTTCAGTGAGTAGGCACTTGAACTCTTCAAGGAAACTGGCCTAATACATTTTTCAGTATTCTTACATAACATTGTGTGACCTTATTATTATTTGGGGAGGAGTAACTTTTAATTTTGCTATTATTTCAAACATAAAGAAAAATTATAAGAATAGTACAAAGAATTCTTGTATATCCTTTATCCAGATTCGCCAGTTGTTACTGGTTTGCTCCATTAGCTTACTGTATCATTCATTCTTTCTTTCTCTCCACCCTCATGCTCACACACTTTTTTCCCCTTGAACTATGTGAAAGTGAAATGCAAGCATCAGGTCCCTTTACTCCCAAATGCATCAGTATATCTTTCTAAGAACAAGGGCATTCTTTACATAACCAAATTATAATGATCAGAATCAGGAAATTTAACATTGATACAATGCTGTTATGTAGTCTACAGTACTCATATTTCATCAGTTATTCCAATGATATTCTTTATAGCTCTTTTCTTCACCTGATTCAGGATCAATGCATGCAATTAGTTGACGTCCCGTTAGTTCCCTGTTAATCTGGAACATTTCTTTGGCTTTTCTTTGTGTTTCTTGACCTTGATATTTTTGAAACATACAGGCCAGTTATTTTGTAGAATGTCCCTCAGTTTGAGTTGTCTGTGGTTTCCTCATGATGAGATTCGTCTCTTTGGCGGTAACACCACAGAAGTGCTGTCTGTCCTTCACAGTGCATGTGATGTCAGCTTGTCCCATTACTGCTGATATTCACTCTGATCACTCAGTTCACCAGGTTTCTCCACTGTAAAGTTTTCTCCTCTGTAATGAATAAGTAATTAAGAAGAGATAATTTGAAATTGTGTAGAAATATTCCATTCTTCATCACCCTTTCAACCACCAGTTTTTGCTTCTGTGTTTAGAACTAAGTTTCACTTCTCAGCCAGGGTTCTCATGGAGAGTGTGGTGCTTTCCCCCTCCTTGGAAGAGGTCTGATCTGCACTGGGTAACCATTTAGTGGGAGTGTTGTAGAAGGAATTCACACATTTGTGGAGTGGCTGGTCTTGAATTTTAAGTTCCTTTGCAACTCGGAGATCCAGTGTTTCTGTGAAGATCTTTCAGGCAGAGAAGTTTCTTATATTCTCGAAAAAATTGATAGTTAATCCTTTGTTACTTTTCGTACCTTTAATGTTGATGAATGTAAAAACAAATATTACATATATATTTTAAAATGGTGAAAAATCTAATGAAATAGTAGAGATTCTATTCTAGGTATCCTACTCATCTTGAACAGGGTGTGATTATTTCTGGGCCCACTTAGGAAAAAAGAATGCTGATATATCATGCAAATGTTTCCTGGGTGAGTGTATGGGGTAGTGACTTGTGAATAAAAAGGCAGTGTGGGATGTGGCAGTTAGAATTGCATAGAACTAAACCTTCTCTTACTCATTCCTTTTTAAAAATACATATACACTGGATGTTTTTATTTGGAGTGAGTTTCAGAGATCTGATGTTGCTGATGGTGGGTGCCTGAGGAGTTTTAGGAGCCTATCACAAGGAGGAAGTTGGAGTGGAGGAGAGTAGACAGAAGAAGGGGTTCAGATGAATATACAGTGTATGTTTGAGTGGAAAGCAGTGTTGGCCTGGGTACTTGTTGGATCAGGAGGAGCCTTAGTATAGTTCTCTTTTACTTCCATGGTCTTCAGATTGTCTTATCTTAGAGCATAATTTCTAAACTACTTCTGTGGCAGGCATTAAATGCCATCATTAGTGCACATTTGGACTGCTGTTGCTGGTGTGATATTCCTGGTAAGACAGAAGTTCCCTAACTTGTTGGAGGGCATCACCATGTACACGTGTAGGCCAGAAGCCTGGAAGGGATCCTAGACTCTTTTTCCTAAACCTTCCAAGTCCAGTTTATTCTGTCTCATAATTACACCTTAAATTCATCTCCTACCTCTCTTGGGGCCTAATGCCTCATCCTTAGTTTGGGCCTTCATTGTTTCTGAACTTGGTATGGAAATAGTCTTCTAACTGGTCTCCTTGCCACTGGACTGACCTCCCACTGCAACCCCACAAAGCTGCTCCAGGGCTCTTGGTTGCTACCAGAAGAAAGTTCTGATTTCTTAGGAAGCCTTCATGATCTTGTCCCTGCCTTTTTTTTCTGTATCCTCTCCAACTAATTGTTTAGTGCCATTTTGTCTGTCTGGCAATTTCTTGGATGCCTTGTGCTCTGTTACATTGCTGCTGTTTGCTCTGCTAGAAATGCCCTTTCCCCTTTCTTTACCTCATTAATTCCTGTTTAGCCCATAAAACTCAGTCCTGGTGTCATGTCTCCTTCAGCTGTATCAAGTGCTCTTCTCTTTCCTCCCTCATAGCCCTCATCACACTCTAAGAATATTGTGGTAGTTGATTTTCTTTTCTGTCACCTTCCTAGATGCTGAGCACCTCAAGGGCAGGAATCCCTTTCCGTCTTTCTCCGTGTCCCCTGTGCCTGGTGTGGCACCTAGTGCTTAGTTATAGGTGCTTCTTAACTGACTGTAGAGGATGCATGGGTAGAAGTCACAGGGCACAGCCCAACAGATGGGAAACTTTGAGTTAGAGCTTTTCAAAGTTGGAATGTCTGCTTTAGGAGCAGTGAATTTTCTGTTTCTAGAAGTGTGAAAACATAGGCTGGATACACTTGACAATAGTTTCACATGTCGGATTTTTCAGGTACTTTATTCTGAATAAAGTTGTAAATTTGGAAAAATGAGTGGAATTCATGGATTGAATATATGACTAAACTAATTTTACAAGTTCATCTGTAATAAGTATAAGAATTTAGAGGAAAGTAATCATCTCATATTTTAAAATGTTTTATAGTAAAAAACTAAGGAATATGTGTGTGTTAAACTAGTTGCAGGCTTTGGCCACCATTGCAGCTCCTAATTCCAGTTTTAGGTCATAATCTCTTTGATGATTTTAGTACAGTTGATTAATTGAAGTTTATTTTAAAAACGAATTTTTTGAGTATTCATTATATGCACATGGTACAGAATTCAAAAGGCATAGGAGGTATACAGTGAAACGTTAAGTCCGCTACATCTTCCTAGTACCGTCCCCAAGCAGTCCAGCTACCTGTTTCCCTCTCCATTGGCAATCACTGTTAACCTGATTCTTGTCTCCCCTTCTAAAGACAGTCTGTGTGTGGATAAGCCTCTCTCTGTGTGTGTATATGTCTATATTTTAACAAGTAATATACTGCATACTTTTCTGCAGTTTGCAGAGCACTGAACAAATGTATCCTGGTAAAGGTTCTCTGTCATTGCACGTAGAGTTGACCCTTTTTTCCCTTCAAATGGCTGAATTATGTATTGTTGTATGGTTGTACTTTTTTGGTTCATTGATCAGTTACTATGAGAGGAAACTAAGACCCAGATTTAAGAACGTACTTGCTTATGGTGGTAGTAGGGGCAGAGGAAGCAGGAGGTAGAGATGACTTGAAACGGGAAAGTCACACAAGGAGGCAGGAGAGATGTGGCGAAGGGTTCTTCACTGATCATGTTGGCCCTGAGATGCAATCATGAACTTTCAGCAGGAGGCCATGGCTCCCAAGCTCTAACACTTTATCAGAAACTCCCAGTTCTTGCTTTTTAAGATTGTGCCAGAAGATGAAGTATTTGCTTCCAAAGATCTCCAGGCTCCTTGTTATGTCAGTTCACATTGTAGATATTTTAACATTTGTTTTCACACATCAAAGCTTTTGCTAATAGTGTTCTCCAGTGTTTCCATGACTCTGTTTTGTCTTGCCAAACACATTGTGGTTTCCTCAGAGGCTGGAGCTGTGTCTTACTATGTGTCACACTGCCTTAGTGAGTGGTCTGTAAATACCATTGGTTAATTATGTTTCCAGATGAGCTGAGAACTCTGGTATTGCTTCTCTTTCACAAAGCCACACACTCAAAAAAAAGCCAAGACTACTGGGTGGTTTTAACAAATAATTAGTTTCGTCTATATTCCAGATCATTCTCCAATATCCAGAAAAAACTGTGCAGCTGCATGTTAAGTGTTAGTAGATGTTTAGATACTGAAAGGCAAAGATACACCAAAATGTAGCGGAATACTCCCTTCACTCACCCACACCCCACTGCTGCTCTCTGGTTTCAGGGATTCTTCATCATTGTCAGGAGGGTCTGCAGGGAACTTGTCCAGAGTCCCTACAGGAGCCCCTGGGGTCAGCCTGCTGTGTCCCCTGCAGAGCAGGGTTTCTGTGAGAAAGGCAGCACTTCTGGTCATTTCAGAGAATTTAATTGTAGGCAAGTGCCCTCACTATAAGTCTGTACTGTGTTCCAGCAGGAAATGGTTTCACTCATCAGCTGCCTACTTGCAATTGCCATTTGTTTCCAAGTAAGGGAAGATTACCAAAAATGTTTATTTTTTAGCTTATTCAAATATTTATATTTTCTCTAGTTTCTTTTCTGAAGTATTTTGGCCCATCCTTTTTTCTGATAAACAACTGCTGCCCAAATTTCCTTTGTTCCAAACTTTAGCTTTAGAACAGATCTGTTTTTTCGAAGGATCATTGGCAAGTGAGATTCCATATAGACCGATACATGTCAAGATACAGAAAATTGGACTCTAATAATTGACAGTTTCTTCTCTGACCCCAGAAACTACAATTTTAAAACGATATCCTAAAGATTCCAGAGGGAGAAGAGAACTGCCTTGTGAATGCCTCACATGTTTAAGATAGTCCCTTGAAAAGGGAGCCAGCAAAGGGCAGGCTTCCATACTTTCATACTTCTTTTTCCTCCAGGCTGCTGTTCTGGCCAAAGGGTTGGCTTTCTGAGACCTCTTACTCAGCCCCTTCATCACCTCTCCCCATGCCCCTCACTCTACCCAGCTCCACTCACAAGGTCACCCCCCCCCCCCCCCCGCCTTTCTCTTCTGCTTGCCACACTGAGATACTCAGGTGCTAGTCTTGTCGCCCACCCTCAGCACTGCAGTTAAGGCCCTTGACCCCATTTGCCGTTCTCTCTGATGCTTTCCTAGAGGTTCTGGTCCCTGGTTAGCTGTGCCTCTGCTTACAATAGCGGAGACCTAGAATAAAGGAGACAGCAAGTGTGGGGAAACATGGTAAGTTTGTTTTTGAATCAGTTAAATTTAAGAGCTGTGAGATTATTAGGTAGATATGTCTAGTAGGTGATGGGACATATGAGAGAGATTGAAGATACAGGAGAATGAGAGAGAACAGTTGATGATAGGAGATCCCGTTGGTGATGACACAGGCTGGAACCTAGTGTACTGGAAGAGAAGGGTTTATCATTTGGAGGGGAGGATGGATCTTTCCTTGGGACTGGAGTGCAAAGGTTGAGTGCTCTAACAGATCTGCCTGGTGCTAAAAAGAAGGGCAGAAAGGGGTTTCCTGTGTGTTAGCCGAAGGGGATGAGAACATTGTCGGAGAGTGAGGAGGTGGGGAAGGCAGCAGATGGTGAAGCAGTGTGGTCCTGTGAGGTTTGGGGTGAGAAGACTAGGGGAGAGAGGGGTCAGTGAGAAAAGGATTGCGGGCCTGCCTTGAGCCTGGGGTCATCATCGTGTAAGAGCACCCTTCTCTCCTGGGATATGATTTCCTCCAGCAGTGCTGGGCAGCAGGAGTAGAGTGAGGTCAGGATGCTGGGCTGCTCTCTAAGGGTGTGAAGGGAGTGAACCAGCTGAGGGTACTGATATGACTGTGTCAATAACCTTGTCTTCTTTGGGGTACAGTCTGTGGGAAAGTGAAACCACGTCATTGGCTGGGCTGGAGAGGAGGGAAATAGCTTAATTGGCCATTGCATCTCAGCTATGAGCACAGCCCTTCATAAATGTTGGCTGAATTGGAGTGGTAGATACAAAGAACTAGTTTTGTAGAATTAGGGGTAGGGACGGGATCTTTGATAGAGTGGGATTTTTGAAGTGGTTCTTTGGTATGTGGGAATACTGAATATTGAAGCCACCAGGAAGATGACAGGAGACAAAGTGAGCCAAGGGCCAAGGCCTCTGCAAAGTCCTGTGTCTGTTGTTGATGTTGATGGCAGGAGAAATC
Organism: Tapirus indicus; assembly: GCA_031878705.1. Lineage (NCBI taxonomy): Eukaryota > Metazoa > Chordata > Mammalia > Perissodactyla > Tapiridae > Tapirus > Tapirus indicus. The sequence continues at coordinate 17,681,805 of CM062920.1, forward strand.
ACTATTATGAATAGAACTTGTGAGCTTCTAAGTGTAGGTGATTTGCATGAGGAAGGGATTTCTAGAAAGGACCTAATGATCCTGAAAGAATGCTGACCCTAGTCTCTAGGCCCTGAGGGTCGAGTGATATAGGAACTGCATGATAGGCAGGGGAAGAGATGACTTCTGAGGAAAGCCAGGTTGAGGTGGGGAAGACTTTAGTGAAGAGGCTAAGAGTGTGGGAGACTGTTTAGAGTGGTGGGGTTCCCAAGATGGTGGACAGTAGAGAAGGGCTGCAGCAATGTTCTTGGCAGAGCACAGGAAGGCTTGTGTCAGAATCTCTGGGGTCAGGAGTAGGCTGACACCTGTGGAAAGTGCAGCAGGGCAACAGGGCAGCTACCCTGTAGTGACTGTTGACGCCGCTGGGGTCTGCATTTATCTGAGGGGACCTGTGTCAGACTGACAGGTATGTTGCATTAATTATCCAATTTGATCCTCATAATATGTTGTATTATCCTCATTTTACAAAAACTGAAACTGAGAAAAGTTAATTATTTACCTGAGTCACATGATCTCATGGTTCCAATCCAGCTCTTGCTGACTGTACTAATTTCTTTTGTGCCCTTGCCCTTCATGTATTGTCCTGTTAGGGACAGCATGGATATAGGGATATAGTCAATGCATTCTTTTAATGTTACTCAACGAGTATTGCTGGAAAGCCTACTCCTTGTTGGCCCAAACTTGCAGGGCGGTAGTTCTCTAGCACCCCCTGGTGGCAATGACAGTATTGTGATGTGCAGAGGTGAGAGTGAACCCTTCCTAGCCAAGGTACCACTAAGTCACTGATGCGCAGCTGCAAGAACATTTCATTTGTTGTGAATGTGGCAGTTTTCAAATACAGCCTTTTACAATTGTTTGTAAACCTATTGTAACTGCAAAGCCATAATTTAATATTTGCATACCCCTACATCCTTCAGGGAGTTTTAAGTAGGGAGTGTGAAAGGACAAAACCAGAGGGGGAGTTAAGTTCTTTGGAATGAGTTTTCTTCTTAATCTGGGTAAACACTCCCTGCCCCACCATGCCCAGGGCTATCCGTTCCTTTATAGTCTGGGATGATACTCTTCCTGTTTCCTTTCATCTTACTATATCCCAGTTCATTGGCTTTTTGTTGTTGTTGTTAGCGTATAAATACCTTTGAATATCTCCCATTGAAAAAAGAAGAAAGAAAAGCTTGCTCGGCTTCTGCCAGTTCTAGCCCTCCACCAAAGTTTCCCTTTGAATAGGAGACTGGTACCATTTTTGTTTGAGACCCCATGGGCAGGACAATGAGTAACATGAAATATAAGGCCTCATTGAAAGTCTTGAAGGTGGTGGCCATTCCGAATTTCAGCTCTTGCTTTGCAGTTTGAGCTGTTTCTTCATGAACATCTCTCTAGCAACAAGGCTGTATTTATTTATTGATGCTGGTTGGTTCTATTAAGCCACACTATGTAGGCCAGGTATTGATAGATAATATTGGTGTTCCAGGGACATCTTCTTAGTCACCTCTCTTCCCTTTTGGATTCTGAATCACTTGAGAAATAGATCCAGAGGTTAGATGGGCATCGAAACATGAACTTTCTTAATAATGAAAGCTGGACTAGAGAATGTGGCTTACATATTCTGGAAAAAGTGGTGCCTTGGAATCTGTTTATGGGGTGAATGGGTCTGTAGAGCAGACCTTTACATATTCTGGAAAAAGTGGTGCCTTGGAATCTGTTTATGGGGTGAATGGGTCTGTAGAGCAGACCTTCATCCACCAGCCACATGGAGTCCCTCAGAGCTTGACTTCTATCAATCAGAGAAGACATTGGTGACTAGTTCTGGTCTGCAAAGTAAACATCTCAGCTCCTTGGCTCTTCAGTCTGCTTCTCCAGGGCTGCTTTGTCAATGGCTGGGTAGTCCTCAGCAGCAGTTCTGAATCCTAGATGGCAGATTTCACAGGAGAGTGAAATAGAGGGTGGCTTACTGGGTCAAATTTTTATCCAATTTGAAAATTCCAGGGATGGTTTCTGAAAATTTGGATTTTTTTAATAGCTTGATTATTTGTATGTAGGAAAGCCTTATGCATTCATTAGTTAATGAGCTAATCAGTGAAGTCAAGCTGTTAGTGTCCTTTCTGTTACCACAGATCCAGTTTATGTCTCCATTTTATAGGTTGAATATAAGCTGGGGTTCCAAGTAGACAATTTTGTGGCTATGGACATGCCCCAGGTCAACATTTCTGCTCAGGGGGAAGTTCCACGCACTTTATCAGGTGAGTCTCAACAACAGAGTTAACATACTGTTTTCAACATTGCCCCCCATATTCCAAAAGAACAGTTTAACTACTGATGTGTAGTGTATCTTACTTGATAGGTATTGATTTTTTTAATTTTTTTTTTGTGAGGAAGACCAGCCCTGAGCTAACTTCCATTGCTAATCCTCCTCTTTTTGCTGAGGAAGACTGGCCCTGGGCTAACATCCATGCCCATCTTCCTCTACTTTATATGGGATGCTGCCACAGCATGGTTGACAAGTGGTGCGTCAGCCGGCTCCCGGGACCCGAACCCGCGAAGCCCTGGCTGCCAAGCACGAACTAAACCGCTGTGCCACTGGGCGGCCCCGTAAATATCGATTATTTGCACCCCCTCTTTTCCATCCCCTCTAGAACTGTCTGCTCAGCTCTTATCTCCTTTTCTGCATTGCTGGCACTGGCTTCCACATGGGTCCCTGTGTCTGGTCTTGTTCCTCTTCGATTAATTCCCGCACTGTGGCTCAGATGATCATTGAACACACACGTCTGACTGTGTGACATCAAGCCCCTCAGTGCCCCCACCCCCATCAACTTGAATACATTCTGGACTTTCCAGCCAGAGCACTGTGTTTACCATCTGCCCCTGCCTGCCTGTCTAGCTTTGTTGCTGCCCTTGCCCCAGTGTTCTGCCAGTTCCAGACTGTGTGCAGTTCTGATATCCATGCCTTTGCACGTGCTGGTCTCTGTCTTTGGAACACTTTTCCTCCTTTTTGCTTGTGAACTCTGTTCATACTGAATATTCTGCAAGACTCAGAATCTGCAGTCTTTTTCCTGCCTCCTTCTCTCCCTCCAATTGTTAATTCTTTCTTCTGTTCTTCCTGCCCTGTAGTATCTTGTATTTAACTATTTTTGAACTGATCACATTATCTTTGTCTCTTTCTCCCTGCCAGCCTGTGGCCACCCTGAGGGCAGGAGCGGTCTTTTTCAGCTCTCTGTTTATCCACCTTGGTGTGTAGCGTAGCATCTGGTACAGGATAGGCACTCAGTACATGTCTGAGTAAATGATTTAAGTGTTGTATTTACACGAGTTTAACTACTTTTGAACCAGCCTTTTGAGAAAGGTTCCTGAAAAGGTGAGATTTTAAGAAAATGAAAACTTTTAAAACTTGAAAATAGAAGTCACAGTGGTGTTGTGGAACTTTTTCTGAAGTCTTATTCACTGGTATTAGTGACATACATTAATCTAAGCTTTAAGAATGCCTGGGAAGATTGGTTAATTATTATGGATCAGTAGAGAAATTCGGAAATGCTCAATGTGCTCAAACAGATGGTAGAATGATCTATTCTAAACTTGTGGAAAAATCTTAAACTGAAAGATTGAAAAAAAAACGATGTGTACCAAAGTCTGTTATTCCTTTGCTATAATACTTGATTAAAGCCCATTTCTTTTTAGAAAGTTTTTTTTTTTTTTAAATTCATAGTTGAGAATTTATCAGATTTATTTCCAGGTTTATATTTAATCTCTTCCTTAAGAGCAATACATAATTGCACTTTGGTGGTGAATTGTCTTCCCTTTTTAATCAGGTTATTTTTGTTGTTCCTGTTGCTGAAGTGACTGGTGAGATAGCAGGTCTGCCTTATGATTCTGTGGATTTACTGTATTATAGCAAGAGGACTTATGAGACAAAGTGATGTATTAAAAATCACGAGTAGAAGTTGAAAATAGTGATCTCTTCATTTAGTTTTGGTTAATTCTTTAATGCTAACTTTTGTATCTATAATGAATGAGATACTTAATGTCTAAAGCTGTGTAGTCTAAAGATAAGTTTTGAAAGTTTCTGCTTAGGATTTTATGTAAATGCATTATTTTTTAATTCATTGCAACAAAAATAAATCAGATAATTCTAAAATATTTAATGGGCATTAATGGTGATTTTTAGAGAAGTGAAATATTCATTCTTTTTTTTTCCAACAGTGTTTCGGGTCGAGCTTTCCTGTACTGGCAAAGTGGATTCTGAGGTTATGATACTAATGCAACTCAACCTAACAGTAAATTCTTCAAAAAACTTTACAGTCTTAAATTTTAAACGAAGGAAAATGTGCTACAAAAGTAAGGAATTTGTTTACCAAAGTGTGTGTTTTATATAGATGTGAGAAGGTCAAACATAGATTTTGTCATCTTTTTACAGATTTGTGACCAAATCTTGATTATAATTGCAAATGAGAAAAGAAGGAGCTTTAACATGAAATTCCAAGATAATCACCAGATAGCTTATAGCCAGGAATCTCACTCAGGCCCTGCTTTCTCAAAATCCTTTATCAGAATTGCTAGGACGTTTTCCATTAGAAATGTGGAATAGCACTAAAGTGGCTGAAGAGAGAAAGAAATCAGGTAATTCTGATAGGGGCCCCTGAGTAACTGAGTGTTAACTGTACTGTGTTTCCCGTATAAACTTAGTGTTGTGCAGAAGCATTGCCCTGGGGCCACATAGACCTAGGTTAGAAATATGGCTCTACTCTTTGGAGGATATCATGACAAGTTACTTAACCTAAGCCTCAGTTTTTTCATTTGTAAAATGGGCGTAATAACCTGTTTAAGAGGTTTGTTTTTTTTTTTAGATTAGTTGAATCTAGCCTAAAGCTTAGAATATCATATGTGGGCACTTAGTAAATGTTAGTAGTTTTTGGTTTTGAATAATCTGTTATTCAAGAAATTACAGTGGATATGAAGGAGTTCCAGCATGCTAGGTCATAGATCAAAGAATTTTAGAGTTCTGCTTAAAGGTTATCTAGTCCAACCCACTTATTTTATGTTCCAGAGAGGTAAAGTGACCTGAATTTACAGGGTAGAGCTGGTTAGTATCTAAGGTAGAAAAAAAAAAAAAACCCTCTAAACTTAGTGAGTGTTTACTGCATTCCAAGTTCTTTTTTTTTTTTTATATATATGTATTTTTTTTTTGTGGGGAAGACCAGCCCTGAGCTAGCATCTGTTGCCAATCCTCCCCTTTTTGCTGAGGAAGACTGGCCCTGGGCTAACATCCGTGCCCATCTTCCTCTACTTTATATGGGACGCCGCCACAGCATGGCTGACAGGCAGTGCGTCGGCGGGCGCCTGGGATCCGAACTCACAACCCCCGGGCTGCCAAGCGCGGACTAAACCACTGCGCCACCGGGCGGCCCTCCAAGTTCTTTATGTGCCTCAATCCCATTTAATCCTTACAACAACCCTAGGCAGTAGGTCCTCTCATTGTCTCCATATTCTGAAGAGGAAACTGAGGCTCAGAGGATCTGAGCAACTTGCTAAGGTCAGACGGCTAAGTGGTGCAACTGGGATGCAAACCCATGCATGCTCTTAGCTCTGTTGTTAAACTCTTAACACATTTCCTAATTCAAATTAGTGCTGAGTGTTATGAGAACACCTGAGGTCAGCAAGTGCGTTATAATGGCTAATGTTCAGATACATGCCAGTAAAAAAAACTGTACTGCATTAGAATGGACATTCTTTAAAAGAAGAGTTAGCACCATTTAGCTTCAGTGTTTTGATACATTTTTCAGTTCTCGTGTATTCAGTTATATACCTACTTTCATGTAATTTTAAAGCCAAAGTGGACTTGAGAGACTCTGGTTCAACCTGGTCATTGTATAATTGATATGAGGAGGGCCCCAGAGAGGCCTCCTGAGTTTACTCAGCAGGCAGTGCGGAGTGTAGAACACCTGGTTCCTGATCCCTAGGGAGGTGGATGGTGACTGTACCACAGTGCTTCATCTGTTAATGCTTAAAGGCAGAATGATGGCCTAATGTGATGTGGTCTATGAATGATCAGCTGATATTCAGAATGATCCCATACCTTCTCCATTTTCTTTAATATGTACATTAAAATTAAAGTTGGTGTAATTTTCTATTCTGTTTTAGACTTAAGTTTAATATGGTACCACCCTTTTTATTTGGTGGTCATACTTCTGGACACCCCAATCATTCAGTTCATGGTCATGACTCTTACTTTAATATGTGATCTCAGTGTATTTATTTGTTTGGTTTTCTAGCCTACTACATTTAAAAAACTGTCTGCAACAGAAAACATAGCTGTAGTATATTGATTGTTAATGGATGTTACCGGCAAGAAAAGGTTTCTTTATCATATGAGAGTGGGAATTACTAGATCAGGCAAGTTTTGTTTCTCTAGAACTCCTTGGAGCCTTTACACTCTGCTAATGTGCACTGTGAACCTCCACAGAGGTTACAGAATGTGGCTTTCCCCAAACTTCTTGACCACAGAAACCATTTTGCGTTGAGCATCTATACATAACACCCTTTGGCTAATGCTGGCACAGACTATTGATTCATGATTATAGTGATGATTATCAGAAGACTAATATAGTATTTGTTGTTTTGCAACAAAGACCTTGTTACTTAGCTCAGGTGATGTTCTGATAGAACACAAAACTATGTTAGAGCAAATTCAGAAAATGTAATCACAGTATTTAAAGATTTTCATGGAAAAGAAAGAATTTCTAAAGCATCTTTCATCTCCTTTTTAATTCAGAACTTGAAGAAGTAAAAACTTCAGCCTTGGACAAAAACACTAGCAGAACTATTTGTAAGTGTTATTTACTGTATTATCTTTCTCCATTATTAGGAATGAATAATGGTTGATTGGAAATAATCATGATTGTGTGAAGCTTGGAGGTCTTCCAGCTTCCAGTTTGTCAAAAGACAAATGACGCCATGCTATTTATTTCACTGATGTTTTGTAGATTGGTATATAGTCAGATGAAACTATCAGAATTAAATTTTGTGAAGTAAAATTCATACATATTTCATAACAAGTGATCTAAAAAACTTTTATAAGCAAGAATTTGTATCACGTCATTTCGAATGGCCATAATTAAAGTATGAATGTGAGATACGTGTAAGATCTTGATCTAATTAGTGGAAGGATAGAAAATCTGATTTGTAGCCTGGACCTAACCCTCAGCTAATTTCATCCAGGTGAAAATGCAAGTTTAAAGATGCCATGTTATTTAAACCTACAGAGCAGAAACTCAAAGTAGATTTTTGTTTTATGGTAATGATTGTGTTTGGATAGTATAACTTAGATTTCTTTTTCTGACATGGACACATCATTGAGTCTTACTTTTCCTGAGATAGTTTTAATGGCAGTATCTTAAAAGGTTCCTAGATTCTCTTCTTGGAAGTAAACTTAAAAAAACTTGTTAGGGGGTTGGGGTTCAAGTATGCAGAAGTTGAGAGAATGCTCTGATGAACCCCCATGTAATCATTACCTACATTACTAATGTAATATCAACATTTTGCCAGTGTTGTTCCGTTGGTTCCTTCCTCTTTTTCAGTTGGGTAGGTGGGTGGAGAGGGGTGGAATATTTTAAAGCATACCCCAGGATCATTTTACCCATAAATATTTCGGTGTGAATCTCTTTAAAAAGACCATTAAAAAAACAACCCACAATCACCCGATACCCATTCACTTGTTATGTAATTTATCACATATAACAAAATTAACAGTAATTCCTTAATATCTTTTAATAGCTAGTCCATGTTCAAATTAACCTGATTATCTCAAAAATGTCTTTTTATAGTTTCTCCCCCAAATTAGGATCCAAATGAAGCCTACACACACTATCTTTGGTTGACATGTATTTTATTTTAATCAGAAACCACTCTCCCTTCCTTTAATATCACTTATTTGTTGAAGAAATTGAGTCATCTGTCCCATAGAATTTCCCACATCTGCATCCTTGTGGCGTCATTGAACATGTTTTTCTCTCCTATAAACTAGAAGTTAGATTTCATACTTGATTAGATTTAGAACCAACTCTTCTGGCAAGGCTAGTTCATAGATGGTAGTGTCTGCTTGCTATTTTATCTTTTTCATCACCTCAAAAGGTACAAAGTGTTAGATGTCACAAAGTAGACCTTTTTTGAAGGTAAAATAATATGGGATATTGTCTACTTTTTTAGAATATTTTATTTGGATTTATCTCTGAGAAGAAAGAAAAACTATTTAAAAAAATATCACTGCTCCCAAGTTTCTTTTAAAATTCTAGTGATTTTAGTCATTTCTTTTGTGCTAGTCAGATGTTATTTCTCACAAAGAGGACAGGGTATTGCATATTCTTGGTCTCTGTCTCTTCCTTGCTCCCTCTCCCCTTCTGTCTGTCCATTCATCCATTCAGCATTTATTGAGACTTCTGTGATGTGCCAGGTGGTATGGTTGAGGCAGAGAATTAAACTGTGAGTGAAACAGACCCTCCTCTCAAGGGCTTATAATGTAGTGGATGAGATGGATGGACAAGGCAGTAAGCAGTGATAACAACATAGTGTGGCAAGCTGTGATAAGGCCAGCACAACGTGCTTTGGGAACCCAGAGGAAGGGCATGTAACTTCTTCTAAGGGAGTGAGGGACATCTTCTTGAGGAAAGTGACATCTCATCTGAGACCTGAAAGGTGACTAGGTGGTGGCAGGTGAAATGTCAGATTGAGGGAAAGGGAACAGTGCATACACAAGCCTGGAACGGGGAGGTAATCAAGCGGGGTGCATTTGGGGGATCTGCCTAGCACGGCGGTGGCCTTTTCTCTGCCCTGGAATGTGCTTGGGTAGGTACTGCCAACATCGGCCTTTACGACCTTCCTTTTCCGCCTCTCCCAAGATTGAACAGCCTGTGGCATTCTTGAGAAAAGCCATGCCTTCAATTCAGGCTGTAGTCAAGTCTAGCTGACCTAGAAGCCATCTGATCTCTTTGCATTAATCTGTTGTGATTTATTGTTTGTTGATTCAAGGTTTAAATTTTAGAAAGCAATCTTATTTCCAAGTTTTTGAAAGCTACAACTTATCATTTGTCCTGACGTATCTCCAGAACTCCAAAAACTTGCATTTCTGTCAACTTTACGTCTCCACATAGGTGTGTAGTAGGTACCGTTGGATGAAACCAAACTCTTGATTCTGTCTTCTCCAACCTGCTTCACTTTTATCTTTGTAAAGGTACTATTAGGCACCTAATTCTTTAAGCCAAAGCTTTGATTCCTCTTTCTTTTTCTATCCCAGTGTAATCCGTTAGCAAAGTCTATTGACTCTGCTTCCTAATCCAGTAACCTCTCCTCTTCAATAACACTCTTGCCCAAGCCACTGCTGTCTCCTTCTTGGTGCTGTAGTAACCCTCTAACCTGCTTGTGTTCTCCCACTGCATTCTTACGCAGCATGCAGAGTCAGTCATCTTTGTTTTTTTTTTTTCAAGTTTGATAATGTGTGCCATTCCTTAGCTTGAAACCTTACAGTGATTTCCCATTTCATTTAGGATAAAACCCAAATTCCTCAGGTTTTATTCAGTAGAATTATGATGTGAGTGCTCATCATCAAAACTTACTTGAATCTCCAGTCATACCAGTTCTGCTTCTATTTCTGTCTCCCACTCTGCTGGTTCATATCATATGTATCTGTGTTCTGAGTGTCTCTTTCTCAGTTTGCCTCTGTGTGTGTGTGTCTTATGTCTGAGTCATTTCCCCTATTGGTGAGGCTTTCTTTCTCTTTCTCTTTTTTGAATAGTATAAAGCTGAATATTATTTTATTTCATGAGTAGAGTCTTGTTTCCTGCTTTTTGCAGAGTAATTTGTTACTCTCAAGAGAGAAAAAGATTAAAAGTGTGTTTTTTTTTTAAACTTGTGGATCACTATGTTGTATGTTCTTCTGTGAGTCGGTGGTCGTTGGCAACAAAGGTGTCTGATCTCTCCACTCCAGGCATCCCTGTTGAGGACGTGTGAAGGGTCTATAGATCTGCTCTGTCCAGGATGGTAACTACTAGTCACGTGTGGCTGTTTAACTTCAAATTAGTTAAAGTGAAATAAAATTAAAACTACATTTCCTTAGTTGTGCTTGCTACATTTCAAGTGCTTAATAGCCACAGGTGCTCAGTGGCTGCTATATTGGACAACACACTATAGGACATTTCCATCACTGCAGAAAGTTCTGTTGGACAGCACTGCTATATAGGTGGTTTATTATAAGTATACCACTTATGAATTTTATACTCATTAACCAAAAGTTCTCTTTAAAACCATTTTTTTAAACTACAACAAAAATATTTTAAAGATTGTGTGAACTTATGTCCACATACTGTTGGTAACTGATCTTATCAAAGAATAGACACATGAAATGAAGATCTTTTTTTTACAGAGAACAGAATACTCATTGTGTATATTGGGTAACAAAGCAATTGAAGATATTTATTTAAAAAGCTTAATGTGCTTTTCATTTTTATTTCAGATGATCCTGTACATGCAGCTCCAACCACGTCTACACGTGTGTTTTATATCAGCGTGGGGGTTTGCTGTGCAGTGATATTTCTTGTAGCAATAATATTAGCTGTTTTGCACCTTCATAGTATGAAAAGGATTGAACTGGATGACAGGTATTGTACATATTTTGGGAAAGGAAAACAATAAAAGCAGTTAATTGCATTTACATGGGAGCCCCCCAACACACCCAGGCACACTGGTGCACAGTGGTACAGGGGAAGAAGGGAGGATGATCAAGCCTAGCCAAAGGAAAAATTACTGTGTTTGTCATTACTGCCTTTGTGTTTCTCTGATTTTAGTTTTTTTAATTTGTGAAGTCAGAAAGTGCAATTTATTAGTTGGTGGGGAAGAAGTGGAGATCAGTTTTTCTTCCCATCCCCTTTGACATGACTGTATTCCAGATTCCTGGTACCTTTTTAAAATAGCCCTGTTTCTTCTTCCTAGTTTATCCCTCCGTCATTATCCCTCCACTCACCCACCCATCCATCCGTCCATCCATCCATCCATCCTTCCATCCATCTATCCATCCATCCATCCATCCACCCACCCACCCACACACCCACCCATCCTCCCACCCATCTAGTGCACATTTATTGGAACCTGCTGTGATTTAAAGCATTGGTTCTCAGCCTGGTTGCATATTAGAGTAATGGGTAAGCTTGTAAAACATATTTGTACTTGAATCTCACCTTCCGGAGATTCTGATGTAATTGGTCTGAGATGGTGTTTGGGCATCAGTATTTTTCTTAGAACTTCCTGGATGATTCTAATAAGTAGCCTTTGAGATACACTGGTTTAGATATTATGTTAAGTGCTAGGAATAAAAAAGTTAATGATATACCTTATGGCTTCAAGTATTTAATCTTTGACATTAACCCATAATTATAAAAGTTTGTAAATTTGATGATTCTGATACGTGTAGTATAGTGTGGGAATACAAAAGATGCTTGTCCCAGTTTGGGTGAGTCAGAGATGACAAAGAGGACATTATATCCAGGTTAGGGTGAGAGGTAAAGATGGAGTGATAGACAGGTTTATTCTCCCAGTACACGATTCCCATTTGCCTCCTCAGTGATTCCCACTTGCTGACTGAAGACATTCCCAGCTTCATGACTTGGCCTTCCCAGCCCTGCTTTATGTGAAGACACATCTCCCGTGCTCTTTGAACCTTTCTCTCTTTCTTATCATATCCTTACTTATGTTGCAGTCAGATGATTCCTTGGTCCTCACTTTGCCCTATACTATGCCCTTAAAGACTCTTGTTCATGCTTTCCTTCTGTCCGCAGGCTCCCTGAATTTTCCACCAGTCCAAATCCTGTCTGTTCTTCACATTTCAACTCCATTGCCATCTCTTTCATGAAGTCTCCTCTAAACCTCCCAACTATCCATCTCTCCCTTCTCTCTTTGTCTCTCTCTCCCTCCCTCCTCTCTCTCTTTTTGGTAGCAATTATTATACTTTTTCTGTCTATAATGATTTTCGTGTACTTGTCTCTCCTACTAGAATGTAAGCTTTTTCCAATTAGAGAGCAGTGTGCCTTACTCATTGCTGAATCCCCAGTCCTACAGTGTCACACATACAATGGGTAAGCATATTTGTCGCATAAACAAAACAAGGGGACAGGGAGGCTGGTTGGATTCAATCCCTGCCTCTAAGTAATCTCTGTCCCCACTGTTTAACTCTCTTTATCTGAGTAGAGAAATGAGATGAGAATGAGAAGAGAAATACATGGGTGACGTGTTTCAGAATATGTTTTGTGTTTATGGTGGTGTTGAAGTTTGGTTTTGTAGAGGAAGAAATGGCATTTGGAAGCAACCCAGGGAAAATGAGGTCACGGGAACATTTTGATAGGACTTGGAGAGAGGGTACATGTAGAGTTAGAGGGGTCACTGCAGAGCATGACATTTAGAAGTCAGTCTTGATCCACACATTTTCTTTGAATGCTTGCGTTTGTGCTAGGGCTGTGAGCCCACGTAGGCCAGAGTCGTGTAAGAACTTTCAGATTCCCTGGGACGTATACCTTTGCCTGCTGAAATAATCAGTTGCCACCCATGAATTGGTGTTCCAGTTCTCGCTAGTTTTCAGGTGAAGGTTTCCAGACATTGCCTGAATAAAAGCAGTTCACATTCTCACTTGTTTTCAGAGCATAGCCTAGTAGTTAAGAGCACGGACTCTGGAGCCAGAGCATCTCTATATTCTGGCTGTTCTACTTACTAGTTTTCTTTTTTGTGTGAGGAAGACTAGCCCTGAGCTAACATCAGTTGCCAATCCCCCTCTTTTTGCTGAGGAAGACTGGCCTTGGGCTAACATCCGTGCCCACCTTCCTCTACTTTATATGGGATGCCGCCACGGCATGACTGACGAGCAGTGCGTCGGCGGGCGCCCGGGATCCGAACTTGCGAACCCCAGGCTGCCAAGCATGGACTAAACCGCTGTGCCACCAGGCGGCCCCTCTACTTACTAGTTTTGTGGCCTAGATAGAGTAAGTTATGTGGCCTCTTTATGTCTCAATTTTCCTCATCTAAAAAGCAGAGGTAATGATGACACTGACTTAGTAGGGATGTTGTGAAGTTTTAATGAAATAATACTGTAAGCTCTTAGAATACAGCCCTGCATATAGTAAGTGCCATTATTATGAGTTTTGTTTTCAGAAAGGTGCAGTGTGCTAGTATTGATGGACTAATTTCTTCTTCAGCTCTTTCCCATTCTGTTAGCTGTTATTTATTACATGCCAGGCAGTTTAACAGTGGTGACTAGAAAGTTCCCATCCAGTAATCTAATAGCTTTTAAGACACTTGCTAATTCTCTCTGCATAGGGGCCACTGGGATAACAGTGGCTGCCATTTTATTGGGTGTTTTCTGTTTACCAGTACTGGACCAAGCACTTTACATGTATTATCTTATTTGACACTCATAGCCACCTGTGGCTGTGATACTGTCCTTGTTTTGAAGATGAAGAACTGGCTTAAAGAGATAAATAACTTTTCCAGGATTGCACTGCTAGGACCAGGGCAGCACAGTAGGAGGGACTTATTATTGTAATAGCTGTATTGTAATAACTCAATATTGTAATTGTGTAAAGCACTTGCTCTATGCCAGGCACTGTTCCATGTGCTTTGCATCCACTAATTCCCTTAATCCTCAAAACAGCCCTGTGAAGTTTGATGGAACCCATGGTGCCATGAAATTCCTTGGACAGGGATGGTAGAGAGTTCTTCCATTCCAGGCACTTAGGAGCCAGATTCCTCCTTTACACAGAGCTTCTTTAGAGGAAGAGAATAGAATGCCTAAGGTGTGCTCATGCCAGGGGCAGTTGGAGCCCATGTGTATGGCTTTCCTTCACCTGACACTGTAAGTTGATCTTTTCAGTCTGTGTTAGGCCAGGTGAGTCTCCTGGAGAGGCAGAGCTTCTCTCCACATTTACTCTCAAGTCTTTCCACAGAGGGATGGATCTGCAGCCTGTCCACACTGTAGTCTTTCCCTGTTAGTCCATGACTGTAGGAAAGTTTATTCCTCTTTTGTAGGATACTTGTTATTTGGCAATATCTTCATTTTCCATTATCTCCATTACCCCTCCACCCTTGCCATTACTGGTGACAAGGTCACCTGTATTTCTCTTTGTGTCTCTAACCAGCACCTAACAGGTGTCTGTTGAATGAAGAATTTGTTGAATGAAAAATGAGTGGAGAGAGGCAAAAAACTGTTTTGTTATACCAATAATTCTTGGCCTCTTTCAATATATATCAGTAGCTCATGTCAGAAGCAACTATTCTGTCTGGTTTAGATCTTTTTATTCCAAGGAAGTGTGGTTCTCTCTGTTCATTGATCGATTGATTCAACAAGTATTTATTGAGCTTTCACGGAGGCTCAGTTGGGCCCACTTGGGGCCTCTTGTGCCAGGCTCTGGCTTAAGTGCTAGGGAGGGAAGGGGGAACAAACAGGCACTTTTTCTGCCCTCAAGGAGTTTGTAGTCTGCTTGAGCAAGACAGGTGTTAAATAAGAACCCCTGCTGGAATGGAGGCTTCGTGAGGGTAGGCATCTTTATCTGTTAATATTCACTGCAGCGTCCCCAGCACCTAGCACAGTACCTGGCATGTAATACACTTAATAAATATTTGTTGAATGAATAAATAAATAAATGAGTTACATTGAAAAAAAATACATTTTTTTTTTCTTGGTGAGGAAGATAGCCCTGAGCTAACATCTGTTGCCAGTACTCCTCTTTTTGCTGAGGAAGATTGGCCCTGGGCTTCATCTGTGCCCATCTTCCTCTACTTTATATGTGGGACGCCTGCCACAGCATGGCTTGATAAGCAGTGTGTAGGTCTGTGCCTGGGATCCGAACCTGTGAACCCTGGGCCGCCGAGGCAGAGCACGCAAACTTAACCACTACACCACCAGGCCGGCCTCAAAAAATACAAATTGTAGTAAGTGCTCTGAAGGAAGATGATGATCTTTGCCCTAAATTCTAACTTCAACTCTAGAGCAGGGTTAATATCTTCCTAACTAATCTTACTTGCTTGTAAAAATCAAATGAGATCATTTATTTAGACTGATTTTAAACTGTTAAGTGCTAGCAAATGTACGTTTTTAGCTCATTTTCCACCTCCTGCGATGTAGCTATGTAGATACTGATTTAATAGGTGTCATGGGGTGATCCCCAACTGCTCCCTGCTTTTCTCATAGCAGTAAGACTGGGGTTTCAGAGGTTTATTCTGACCGCTTAACATAGTGCTCTGCTCATTATAGGGATCCAGTAAATATCTGCTGAATGAATGAAAAATTGACATGGATGTACTCATAACATCTTTGCCTGTATACCTGCCCAGTCTTTTCAAGAATTCTGAGGTGGTACAAGAGTGCCACCTACTGTTCAGTTACTGGAGAGAAACACAATAACTAGTAAATAATTTGGGGTCTGGGCATTTATTCAACCATCAGTGAATTGCAGGTAATATTTTAAGTAGTTCTTTCACGTATATTATACATCTTGAGCCTCACACAAATCCTGGGGTGGAGGGTAAGTTTTCTTAATCTCATTTTATGGATAAGTAAATTGAAGTCCTTTGTTTCACCCACTTTGGGTATGGTGATGCTTCTCTTCCTGCCCCATTATTGAATCTTGGTCTGTTAACATTGATTTCTAGTCTGATCTTTGAGTAGTACTCCAAAAACAGGCGTCCTCTGGTTCCTTATCATTCTAAGGATTGGGGATGCATGATATTAGTAATAATAAAAATAATTAGAAACAATAATTTGTAGATGTATGTTTGAGGGCAAGGCACTGTCCTAAATACTTTACTTACATATTTTTCATGTAATCCTTTTAGCAGCCTTGTCAGGAGGTAGTGTTATTCTTATTCTATTGATGAGGAGTTTGAGGCTGCAGAAGCGGTAGTTTGCCTGAGGTCATACAGCTAGTAAATGGCGGTGCTGGCAGTTTTGATTTCAAGGTTTATGCTCTTCATCTCTTCACTGTACTGCCCCATACCCACTACATGTGTAGACTCATACAGATCAATTCTTGAATAGCAGTTTTTAGTCATTACATATTTTTTTAATCACCAGGCTTTGAAAATGCAGAACTCTTATGTGGAGTGTGGTCAGTCAAATGATTTTGCATATTTAGGAAAGTTGGGAGTTAGGATTGGACTCTGCTGATCCTGTAGTTAGGAGAGGCATGGAAAGCCTATCCTGATGGTCCGGGATGACTTCCTGCCATCTGATTTCACTCTTGATGCTCAGTTTCTGTGCTTCACTTCTCCACTGCTACAGAATTCAGGGGATAAGGCAGAGAAACTGGAATGTGCCCAGGCAGGGACCTGGGATTAGATTGTTACCCATTGAAAAGACAAAAATACACATTTGAGGGGCATTAATTTGTAGTCATCTTGAATACAGGGTTAGCAGTTATTTGAGCCTACCATCTTCTGGGTTTCCTGTATTATTTAAAGAATATAGTGTAATGGAATACTTCAAGTACTAGAGATTTCTGATAAGTTCTGTAGGTTCTAAAAAGGTGGGATCGGGAAAGAAGCAAAATGCATGTGATAAAGCAAACTTGAACCACATATGATACCCTTCTCAAGCTTTGAGCGTGTTGGCATATTCCCTCATTTGTAGGCTCTTTGATTTTGGAGCATCATTAAAAGAAGCCTGTCTTTGTACTCCTTCTTAAAGGCAGTCTAATTGAGCGGCATGGGCTCTCTCCCTAAGAGATGATCCATAGTTCCCTAACGTATGGTTGTTGTGAGGTTTAGGATTGCTATCTATGGTGTCTGAGGACTAGTCACTACATTTCTGAATGACTTTGGTAAGATGAACCTACTTGATGATGATGGAGATAGAAAGGAAAGAATAAATAGAGCTTTGTATTATGAGATAGATTAAAATTTCAATATGGAACATTTGTGATGGAGATCTGTTCATTATTGTGATCTTTGTCAGGATTTTAAGCTGGTTATAACAGCTACATGCATTTTGCATATATGGGAAAAGGAAATTTCTCATTGAAGCTGACTTGCCAAATATTTCTCTCTTAAAAATTGTTTGCAGCATCAGTGCCAGCAGTAGTTCCCAAGGGCTGTCTCAGCCATCTACCCAGACGACTCAGTATCTGAGAGCCGACACGCCCAACAATGCAACTCCTATCACCAGTAAGAGTTAATTTAATTCTAAAAATGATTTACTAAAGTTGTCTGTGGTCTGTTAGTGGTCATGTGTGATTAGTTACTTGTGGGACGTGTACCATACTATGTGTACGTAGTATCTAACATGTGCAGAATTAGTCTTGATCTTCAACTTGGCTTTCTAGAGCATTGAATGAAACATTCTAAAACTGGAGTATTAAAAATAAAATTTAAGTTTAATTGCTAGAATTGATTTTGGGATATTTCCATAGATTAATTATAGTAAAGGGGCTACTGAGTCACTTCTACAGAAGTTCAGAAGGAAGATTTTCGGGTAGTTAGGTAGAATAAGCCATCGAGCGGGATGAAGACAGAGACTTGGATTTTAATAAATTATTTGATGGTCTTGTGGGCTCTGGTAAGGACTTTACATTGTTTTCTAATCATGGTAGGAAGCTAGCTGCCATTAGGATTGAGAGCAGGGGATCTGATTTCCTTTTTTTTAAACAGGATTTTGATGAAAGTTTTTACAGTGTAGTATGTAGATGGTTGTGGAAAAATAATCATTCTTAGAGTATAATTTAGACATAATGAGGAATTAGTCGTCACACAAATAATAACATATCATCAGGTTAAACAGTGGGCCACAAGTCGGGGCTTGACTCACTGGGGCCATTGATTAGTTAGGTTCTTGTAGGCAGTTAGCTCTTATCTTCCTTGGGCTGGCATTTATTCTTTACTAAACTAAGATTAAGAATATCTGTGCTTCACCCAATGCCCTGTTGTGGTCTTTAAATACTGTTTCCCATTAAAAAGAACCAGGATTCTTCATCGAAATGGATGATTTCAGGACGGGGTCAGGAATGTACAAGATAAACCTGGGACATGTTGCTGAGCCAAAAATCAAGGAAGCTGCTAAAGACTTGAAGAGTTCCCAAAGATTGTCTAGGTCCACTAATTCTTTAGGGTTTTTCTTCCCAATATCTACCAAAGCAAATAAACCATTAGAGATACCATTCCAATTTCTACTTGCTAACACTGGATCTTCCTTTTATTCTAACATTTTTTTCTTGGAATGAAAATTGTAATTTATGGCTAGAAATTTTGTTTTTGCTGTTTTCATTAATAAGACTGAATGGGAGTTAAGGGAACTGAAAAACAAATGTGAATCTCACAGTGGTATGACTAGGCTTTGTGAATACTGGAATGATTAAGTCAATCATGTTTTGTTAGAAAAGGTGTTTGTACAAAATCTTTTCTTTGGAAAAGTTCTTTTGTTAGGAGAGTATGTTAGAAAATCTTTTGGGAGAAAAATATTCCCATGAGAGGGATTAAATTAGATTCTATGAGTAAAAGCTTGTTTCATTTGACTGAAAGGCAATGGAAGTAGTGGTAATGGTAATATTAATTTTAGTGTTTCTTGTTTTAATTCTGCATTTTACGATTTAGGGGTAAGTGGAAAGTGTTTTTCTAAAACTTAGTATGGCCTTCATAAGTAATTCTCCCTGTTCGTGTGTGTGCCTTTTTCTGTTTGTGATCCTTACATTCTTCCTTCCTGTGACTCCGGTCCTGAGGTTCTGACTGAACTGGTTGACCCTGATGCCGTAGTAAGGATATTTATGTTTCTTGGTTTGGCTTTGTTGGCTCCTCAGGTTATCCTACTTTGCGGATAGAGAAGAACGACCTGAGAAGTGTCACTCTTTTGGAGGCCAAAGCCAAGGTGAAAGATATAGCAATATCCAGAGAGAGGATAACTCTAAAAGATGTACTCCAAGAAGGTATTTATTATCTCAAAATGTTTTTCAAGGAAGATTTAATGTTAGCACTATAAAAATGTTTTTGTTTCAAATTTTAAGAACTTCATCTCATTTTGTGTCTTGGGATAGAAAGCTGTGCACAATTTGTTTCCCTTATAAAACTGATTTTAATTTTCCCTTTCTTTAGATCTTTAATTTGCCTTAATATGGCTTTGGTGCAATTCTTGATTTTCAAGTATATTAAAGCATATATGTTAGTATTTGTTACCCTTAAGTGTATTTTCTGTTTAGTTCTTGTTTAAAGATGATCACTACTTAACAGGCCTCTTTGAAATATTCTAAGTAATTTTCTCTGACAGATAGTATGGGGGTTCCAGCAGAAGGAGCATGCCTGGGCTTTGGAGTTCCAGTGCCAGTGCCATGATTTATTACCTGTGTGACCTTGGAGAAATCACTTAATGTCTTCCATGTCCAGTTTCCTCTTCTGTAAATTTGGGCTACATTGTCTACTCTTTGACTAGTTATGAAGATTAGATAAAATGATGTACATTAGATGAACTAACACATAATACATATTTGATGGATATTAGGACCCTTCCCTTCCCCAATTGCTGGTCCTTGTTTTCTTTCTTGAGTCTTAGAGCATTGATTGGGGAGATGCTGAAAGAGGAGAACAGAAATTAATAATAAAATACTTCACTGAGCTCTTCAAGTTGTTAAATAGAGAATTACCTTTTTCCCCTTCCATGATTCAGGTTTTTTGTGTGTGTGTGTGAGGAAGACCAGCCCTGAGCTAACATCCATTTCTAATCCTCCTCTTTTTGCTGAGGAAGACTGGCCCTGGGCTAACATCTGTGCCCATCTTCCTCTACTGTATATGGGACGCCGCCAAAGTGTGGCTGATGAGCAGTGCATCGGCGGGCGCCTGGGATCCGAACCTGCCAACCCCTGGCTGCCAAGCACGGACTAAACCGCTGCACCACCGGGCGGCCCCCATGATTCAGTTTTGAGTGTGTCTGGATGTGTGTGAGTCTTTCTGAATTCAGCTGTTGGTTGGGATGCTCGTATGTCAGTCACAGCTAAGTGAGGGGCTTGAACTGTCCCCTGTGGCAAATAGTAATTAACAGAAGCAGATTTTTTTTTGGTCTGTTTTTGAATATATGAGAAGAGTCCATTTTTCTCTTTAGTCATTGCTCTGAGGCTAAGCCTGGAAACTCGTACATGCCTGTATGGATACCCCATTATTGTTCTCCCGTGCTCCTGGCTGTATCATTAGTTTATTTAGGATAATTCAGAAAGAATTCTCATATTCTTAGTTTAAATATGGTTATTTCTAAAAGCAAGTTAAGATATTTCATAATTATGAAGAACTTCTAATAGTCATTAAAAAACAAAGATTTGGGTGTTTTTACTCTAGGGCTGGAGTGATGTTGATCACATATGCCCTTGTTATATTTGTTTTAAGTTATATTGTACCAGAAAGTTTTGTGCTTATAATTTTATCAAGGTTATCATATGATCTCATTAATTATTATTTTTCTTTTTAGGTACTTTTGGGCGTATTTTCCATGGGATTTTAGTAGATGAAAAAGATCCAAATAAAGAAAAACAAGCATTTGTAAAAACAGTTAAAGGTAGGATTATTTTCCCATATTGTTTCCATAATGCTTTCCTAAGGTGGCTCATGCCAGTGAAATTCTGTCTCAGATTCGTAGTGTGTGCCAGACCTTTAAATCAGTCCATGTTAATTTGGCTCATATGAGGCTAACTTTTTAGGAGACTTGGGTTGTTCTCATTAGGTATAGAAAACAGAAGTCTAATAATTGAAGACGTTAAACATTTATTAGATATTACTCAGGCTTCTAGTTAAACTGCATCCACTTTAGTTCATTGTTGCTATATCTAGTACTGTGTTCTTTCTGCGGTTAAAATTCTTTGCTTTTTCCCGCCTAAAAAACATTATTAGTTTTCCTCCTTCTCCACACCCGCCTCCCTCGTTACTGAGAACTATAAAGGAAAAAAAATGACCCCAAACCCACAGTACCTTATGTGAACAGCCACTTTTTACCTTCCTCCCATTCCCCACCCCCCTTTTTTTGCTATTATATATAAAGTTGCAGAAAGTATCTGTGGGTGTGTTTGTATTTCTTGGTATAGTTTTGCAGGTACAGCTGTAGTTGGACTTGCTGCCCCAAGAGGTGTTTAGTGTTTATGTTTAAAATTTTGATAGATATTGTCAGATTGTTTTCTAAAAGGTAGCACTAGTTTATATTTTCATGAACAGAATATTTATTTTCACATGTTCTCCTTTTGGAGAAATGTGATGCCTAATTTTTCACTTAATGATTTATGTAAATTTTTCAGTTGAGATTCTCTATCAAAATATACTAGCATATTATTTATATATGACTTCTTCCCTAATACTGATAAATTAGCAAGACCTTTAAAAATATTACAATTTTAATTATTTATTAATTGATATTTGTAAAAGGTTAAATAATTCTTAAGTCTGCTCTTTTTAAGAGAAAGAGAAATGTGGTAATTGATAGGGTACTTAATGTCTGACAGTGTCTGATATGGGTTGAGATGACAAAATATTAATTTTGGAAAAACAAAGCATTTTGAATGCAGAAATTGAGGGAAAAATTAAATTCAGTTTTATGAGTAGGAGGTGACAATTTTATCAAGTATTTAAAGTTAATTTATTAGAAACTCGTGTTTCTAAATTTATTTAACGGAATTCATGGAAAATATGAAGAATTTATGTTTATTGTTTCTAAAAAGTTGGATTATACTAATCTAACAAAAATCTTTGGAATTTGATTTAATTTAGCAAAATTGCTTGGTTAAGAATGCTACAAACACACACGTGCACACACACACACTTTTTATCTTTTCTAAGCAAGTGGTTTAACTTACTATTTATTTTATTCACTCACCTCTCCTAGCCCCAAAACATTTTTAAAGACTAATAATTAAGTTCGGTCCCAGTGGGTTTTCTGACTAGTTTTGAAGGATATTTTACATATTACTCTTTGTAAATGTGAAATTTGAACCCTAGGTTTGCTAACTGCTGCCTTTTGTTACACTTTCCCCATTTTCTTATGGAAACATTTCCCTGTAATTCTGATATTTCTTCTGAATTTGTAAATATTCTGTGGACAATTTAGAATTGAGCTGTTATTAATTTGTTCTGAATGAATCTTGAATTAGCAAAAGACGTTTCTTTACAGAATTGGGTTGATTTGTGGTTGTAAGGGGGGAAAGAAGGAAATACTAGTGATAAGAAAACACAATGTAGATACTGGGACTGTTTCACAAGATAAGATTTCTCTTCCCGTATACACTTGTAGTGTAGTTACTTGGTTGTTTCTGTGCCTTACCCCTATAATTTAAATGTTCTCTCTGAGCTAGACGGAAACAAGAGAAAGCACAGTGAGTCCTTAGCCAAGATATGGTCTTGGTTTGAATGGGAAACAGAGAGGAAGTACATTGACCACAGTCCTGGCCTTGAAATTGTTAGAGCGCGAACTCCACACCATTAAGTATTTCTGAGATTTATTCTTTTGGAATGTTATTTTTTGTTTTTTTAATTAAAGCTACATAGAGCTGACAAGTTTCTTTCACAAGTCTGTGAGCTTAATACGTGCTACACAATTAGATGTGCAGCTTACAATGCAAAAAATAAATTTTTAAAAGATCATTGACCTTTGCCTTTAGGCATAAGCAGGAAATTGGAGTTTGGCTTCTTAAGTCATTCATAATTTTGCATAGAGACTTAATGGATATTCCAATATAAATTTCCAGAGATTGAAATTAGGAATCTGAATTTCACACAATGAATATTGTGGAATTGAATTCCATAAAATAATTAATTTGAGGTTATTGGTATTAAGTTCTTATCTTCTTTTATAGATGCTAATTTTTTGCAATTTGGAAATGTGCTTTTTTGTCATTTTGTTCTTTTTTATAACTTTTAGAATGTAAATTATTTTATAGTATTCTTTCCAAATGTATACATCTTGAAAATAGACCTTTCTGTAAAATTAAAAGACTTGGACTAGACTGACACAGGAATCCAGGGAAATGATTTTTTCTTACTATATGGATAAAAATTTTTCTTCTCCAATTCACAGTTTTCTTAGATCATCATCCAGTTCAAGTATCCCTTGCTGAATAATAGAACATGCTTATCAAAGTTAAGAACCTGAAAAAAGTTATGCATAAAATGACACATCCTGAAATTACCTTTTGTTTTACTTGGGTCTCCGCGCCAGTTAATGGGAAGGTAAACTCTTACTAACTGGATGTGGACCTCCAACTATTACTTGTTTTTAATCCTAAAAAGATCCTTCCAGCCCCCAAATAGTCCTGGCCATAATTTCATTAAAATTATTTAGATTACAGAGTCATGAAGACACATGTTGCCATTTACTAGATGATCCTAAATTTTAAGCTGTGTTTAGACAACTAGAGTTTATCCCAGCAGACATTGGTACGAAGCACCTTTTCCAAAGAAGTACCAAATGTTTCAAGTCCTTGGCTTTTTCTTCACCCATTTCACATTCCTACAAGTCTTAACTAAGCGAAGCTGTCTGGAAAGGGGACACTACTAGCAAGTAGTTGAAGAGGGAGTGATTCCACTGGTTAGACTTGGAAGTAAATGAATTTTTCAGTTTCTCAGCTTTGACAGCTCCACTTTTAAAAGTGAATGTGATGCATAACCATAGTGCCTGAGTTCAGTGGTCTGGATTTTACTGTTGGTTCAGCATTTTACTAGGTAGGGTTGGGATGTACATCTTGGCTTTGCCAATCTTTATATCTTTTTCTCCCTCTTACTGCACTGATCAGAAGTTTTATAAATTATTATTACTGTTTTTGTTGTTGACATTCAAATTAGTTCTTTGAAAGTGTTTTTAAGGATACACTGTACTCTTAATTTTGTTTTTGACATCTAAAAGCCATTTTTTAAAAAATTAAAGCTCATTGTCAATTTTATAATGAAAATACTATTCACTTAGTGGAACTGTTCTTTTCAAACAGTGGAGAAAATCCTGTATACTATTAAGATAGTGGTCCCCGTAAGAAGAGGAATCCTTGTAGATTTGTGCAGATATTTGATGGCTTGAAATTCTTTTGGAGGTACAGACTAAAGATACTGGTAAATTGCATTATCATGTTTTTGTTTCAAAAACATTGAACAAAAAGTCAATTTTAGTTCTGTTTTGTTACTTTGGACCAAAAGGCATGAGTTCAGAAATTACAAATAAAGTGGAATAGCCATACTAATTTTGGCTATTATATGAAAATTAAATTTTTTTCTACTAATTTATTATTTGTTCTTTTTGTTTGTTTTTAAAGAGAGGTAAGAAGAAGAAAACAATAAAAAGGATCGCAATCTCCAGTCAGAACTCCTGTGGTCATTGTTTTATAATTGTATGTTTGTAAGGCTACAAAGTGTAAACAGGACAGAAAGTGCAAAATGTAAATTCTTCCATCTCTAAAAGTAACCACCATAAACAAATTATAGTTCTCTCCATGAGTAAGAAAAAAATGCACCCAAATATGTCTAAATTTTCATATAATTTTGTTTTTAAAACACAACTGATCAAACATAGTTTGCACCTTGCTTTTAAAATTTAACACATTTTGGAGATCTTCCTCTCTCAGTACGTACAGACCTAAATCTTATTTTTTAAAGGTAGCCGCACAGTATTCTGATTTGCTAATTTAACTAGTTCTCTGTTGATAGGCACTTTGGTTCTGAGTTTTTTGCTGTTACAATGGAACAATATTCTTGTTACATTATCTATATATGAGCTTTTGTGAACATATCTGTAGAGTAGACCCTTAGCGGTGGGATTGATGATGGAAAAGGTATATGCATTTAAAATTTTGTTAGATCTTGCTTCCGCCACCTTCCCAGGGTGTTGCTGATGAGCATGCTTCCTCACACTCTTGCTCAGACTGGCAGGTAGCTGACTTTTTTGTCTCTTTCGGTCTGACAGGAAAATGGCATCTCCTGGTTTAATTTGCATTTCTTTACTTAGGAGTGAGACTGAAAGTCATTTTGTAATTTTGTTGGTCATTTGTGTTTCTCTTTTCAGTAAACTGTATGCTTATATCTTTTGCCTCTTTTTCAATTTTTTTTTCTTATTGATTTGTGTGAGCTCTTTAAAGAAGGGGGGAAAAATGAAATTAGCGCTTTATATGCCTTATGTTTTGCAGATATTTTTCCAATGTGTTGTTACTTTTTCTACTTTGTTTATAGAACCTTACTTAATTTCTAATTTTTATGTAGTCAAATTTATCTTAATGGCTTCTGTTAATGTCGACCTATTCAATGAGACTCTACCTATTGTAATAGAATTTTAGGCTAGACCTTTTTAGATTTACTTGTAACTTATAATGAAAATTTACCTTATAGTCTGAGATAACTATTTACTGATAGCAGAATATATTCATGTCACATATATATAGTATTATCATTCAAGGCAATGTCTTTTTCTTTATATAGACCAAGCTTCTGAAATTCAGGTGACAATGATGCTCACTGAAAGTTGTAAGCTGCGAGGTCTTCATCACAGGTGAGAGGAGAAACCATCCAGCATTTAAGTGTTAAGTATGGTAACATTGTATGCTACATTTTTAGGAACTTGTAATGTGTTGTGAATTGAAAGACTTTTAGAATAGCTTATTTTTTTTTCTGAATATAAAAGTGAAATGCATGCTTATTGCACAAAATTTGAACACATAATAAAGTATAAAGAAGAAAATAAAGAAGAATATGTAAGCCCATATCTGGATAATCATAGCTAAGCTTTGGAGAAAGAGTTTCTATATATTTATGTACATATTTCCTGTTAAAAAATAGGATAATGATATACATATGGTAAAAAATATTTGTTATAAAATTTTTGAACATATAGATTACCAAAGACAAGAATAATTAATAAACACCAATAAGTTCACCTCCTAAATTCAATGATAGTTAACATTTTGCCATTTTTGCTTTGTGTGTGTGTATATATGTGTATCTATCATCTGTCTAGATGGATATAGATAGATATTTGTGAGTGTGGAAATATTTTAAAGTAAATTGGACATCTGAACACTTTCAATGCATTTTCCAAAAAAAATGAGGGTATTTTTCTTTATGACCACAATACCATTATCTTTAACTAGGTTAACAAGCTTGTTGATATAACAAAACAATGTATCTAACTTCTCATGTAACTAACTATAAATTCATGTCTACATTTAAAAAGGCTACATAGTAGTTCATTGGTTGGATGTACCACATTTTATTTAAGTATTCTCTTATCATTGGGTCATAGTATGATTAAGGAAAAAATACTTGTAGTTCTATATGAAGAGCCTTTTTTAAAAAGCTTGATATCAGTGATGTCAGCATCATGGTGGAGTGAGCTTTTCCCCTAAACTCTCCCCCACTAAGATACAACAAAAAGGTCATCCATACATCAATGGAGGTCTTTCAAACTACATACAGGACGTCTGGGAGACGCACACAGCCTTACATCTGACGGCAGAGTGGCTGGAAACCGTATAGGGGAAGAGGCATTGGGTAAGAAAGGCCCTCATCCTTCCCCAGCGGCAGCGGCCCTGAGACTGAGAACCTGCTGCTCTCCGAGAGGAGGAGGAGGAAGGGTGGCCCTTGGCGGGAAAACCTTCAATCTCCAAGTTACCGCACAGCGGGGAACCCTCACATGGAAGGAAGGAATAGTTGTGGGAGTGTCCTCACCAAACTAACACTCCAGGAAAGCAGATAGCGAGGGATGAACGAGAAACCCCTGGAAACAGGGAGGTGAAAGTGAGTGCCACTCCCCTTCCCTCCGCGTCCTCAATGCCTGAGCCCAGAAGTGCTGCAGCCCCACAGAGTTGCAAAGGAATTCAACCCAGTGGAGATCCAGCCCCGCGACTGCACCCAAGCCCAGCAGCGTGTGGCACCTGCCCCCACAGGGATTCAGCCTGGCAGCTGGCATGTGACACCCATCCCTGTGGAGTTAAAGCCCCACTGCCAGTGCGGGACATCCAGGCGCCCAAGCCCAGTTGGTGCTGAAGCCCTGCAAAGGCGCACAGGGATCCAGCCCAGTGGCCAACACGTGACACCCCGACCCCGTGGAGCTCCAGCCCAGCCGCACTTCAGTCCGGCCAGAATGCCTGCACATCTTAGCAGTTTCAAAGCACGCAGTTATCGACCCCCACCTAGTGGTGGCAAGTGGAATCTATGTCTAGACATCTTCAAGATGAGGAAAAATAAAAAACCCTCAAGCACTATGCAAAAATACATTAAGTCTCCAGTCCAGAAGGAACATGACAGGCATCCAGAAATCAACCCGGAAGACACAGAAATTTAAACCTAAATGACAGAGAATTCAAAATAGCTATCATAAAAAAGCTTAATGAATTACAAGAAAATAGGGATAGACAATTCAAGGAAATTAGCAGCTTCTTCACAAAGGAGATTGAAACTGTAAAGAAAAACCAATCAGAATTGTTGGAGATGAAAAACACAACGGAGGAGATAAAGGAAATCTGAAATCTTTAAAGAACAGAGCTGACAATATGGAGGAAGGAATTAGTTCTATTGAGGACAGCAATGTAGAAAGGCTTCAGATGGAGGAGGAGACAGAACTAAGACTAAAAAGAAATGAAGAAAGTCTCCAAGAAATATCCGACTCAATTAAGAAATGCAACTTAGAAATTACAGGTATCCCAGAGGTAGAAGAGAGGGAAAAAGGAGCAGAGAGCTTGTTCAAAGAAATGATAGCTGAGAACTTCCCAAACTTGGGGAAAGAGCTGGAAATACAAGTGAATGAAATCAATAGATCTCCTAAGTATATCAATAAAAAAAGGCCATCCCCAAGGCACATAGTAGTAAAGTTGGCAAAAGTTAATGACAAAGAATATTACAGCAAGAGGAAAAAAGATAACATACAAAGGAATTCCAATCAGGCTCTCAGCAGATTTTTCATCAGAAACTCTATAGGCCAGGAGAGAATGGAATGATATATTCAAAATTCTGAAAGATAAAAACTTTCAGCCAAGTATACTCTGTCCAGCAAAAATATTCTTCAGATATGATGGAGAAATAATAACTATCCCAGATAAAAGTTAAGGGAGTTCATTGCCACAAGACCCCCATGTAAGAAATGCTCAAGAAGGCCCTCAGACCTGTAGAAAAAAAAGAGAAAGGGCGTACGAAGCTTTGAGCAAGGAGAAAATAGGTAGACAAAAATCAGATAAATTGCAGCTGTCTACCAGAATAGGTTAGCAAACACTTAATTATGACATCAAAGATCAAGGGAAGGAAAACACCAAAAATAAACATAACCTCATCACTATAAACACGAAATCACAACACAAGATGGAATAAGTTGTCACAACAAAAACTTAGAAGGGGAAGAGGAAAGGGACGGACTCGACTTAGACAAAGGAAATCAGAGAACACCAGAAAATGCACTATCTCATCTGCGGGAATTTTTATACAAACCTCACAGTCATAAAGGGATCTTTTTGGATTCCATGTCTCCTTGGACAAGGGAAACAAAAGTAAAAATAAACAAATGGGACTTCATCAGACTAAAGAGCTTCTACAAGGCAAATGAATCCAGGATCAAAATGAATAGACAACCCACTAGCTGGGAGAAAATATTTGCAAATCATATATCTGACAAGGGGTTAATCTCCATAATATATAAAGAACTCACACAATGGAACAACATAAAAACAAGCAAAGCAATCAAAAAATGGGCAGAGGATATGAACAGGCATTTTTCCCAGAAAGATATACAGAAGGCCAAAAGGCACATGAAAAGATGTTCAACATCACTAATCATCAGGGAAATGCAAATCAAAACTACACTAAGATATCACCTTACACCCATTAGGTTGGCCATAATCACCAAGACAAAAAACAACAAATGTGGGAAAGGTTGTGGAGAAACGGGCTCCCTAATCCACTGCTGGGGGGAATGCAATCTGGTGCAACCTCTGTGGAAAACTGTGTGGAGATTCCTCAAAAAATTAAAAATAGAAATACCTTATGATCCAGCTATCCCACTATTGGATATCTATCCAATGAACATGAAATCAAAAATCCAAAGAGGCTTATGCACCCCTATGTTTATTGCAGCATTTATTCACTATAGCCGAGAAGTAGAAGCAACCTGTGTCCCACGACAGAAGAGTGAATAAAGAAGATGTGGTATATATACACAATGGAATACTACTCAGCCATAAAAAAAGACAAAATTTTCCCATTCACAACAACATGGATGGGCCTGGAGAGTATTATGTTAAGTGAAATAAGCCAGAGAGAGAAAGACAAACACTGCATGATTTCACTCATATGTGGAATATAAACTAACATATGGTCAGAGAGAACTGTTTGGTGGTTACTAGGGGCAAGGGGAAGGGGGTTGGGCACAAGGGGTGAAGGGAAGCATTTATATGGTGATTGACAAACAATAATGTACAACTAAAATTTCACAATGTTCTAAGCTATTAAGACATCAATAATAAAAAAAAAAACAAAAAAACTTGAGATCAGTCCTCTTCACAGAGCTGTAACTTGTACCTTCTGGGCCAAAAAGGACTTAAATATGCAGTAGTATCAATATTGGGGCAAGGTTTTTATTTTTAAAAGCACTGTATAAAGTCAGCTTAATTTGTATGCCTACTAAAAAGTTGATCACATATGTTTAAAAAATGGAATGATGACCATCTCTGTTGGAAGATATTTATGGACTTCTGAAGAGAAAAAAAAGAGATTCATGCAAATGGCATCACGCATTTTAATTTCTCTGTACTTTGAGCAGTTACTTGAGTTCTGCCAAAAAATGACTATGCAGTTTTATTTTTGAATTTTGTTTATACTTTAATTCATATTCAAAAGAATTTGAGAACCTAAAAAGAAGGCAGCTATAGTAAGATCAATAAAATGGTAATGAAAATGAAACCGAGTTTTTGGCATTCTTATGGGAGAAAGGAAAACAAGCCAATAGTAAGGAGACAAATATTTTTGCTGTGTTTGAGCATAAAACAACTCTTAGCTTCTCGATAAGCAAGGCTGAAGGAAACATTTAAAAGTTGATAAATCTCAGTATTAGAAAGGAAAGAAACATAGAGGTTCCTTGGGGGAGAAAAAAGTTTCTAGTTTCAAATTCTGAGGCAGATGTCTCATTAGGTTTATCATGTACTTGGGAAGTTGATTACTATAATGAACAGATACATTTTTTAGTTTCATTGAAAATAAAAAAGCCAGGGACCTTTGAAAAAATTGAACACAGCACAAGGGACTAAAAATGTCTCTTTGAGGGGTTAAAGTCATGTGGTTTAAGAATGTTACCTTCCATTGGCCTGATTCAGTCCAAGAACACAACTCCTCATTTGCAGAGGAATGGATTGATAACTGGTCCATTAGACTATATTTTCTCCAAAACACATTTTGTTTCCTCTGGGTAACAAAACAAGAACTGGGTAATGATCAGTTGGAAATGTCCTTTTTGACAGTATTGGGAGTGCTTGATGTTCTGTTATGTTGATTCTAGGAAGAGCCAAAAGTGTTTAATACTAGTATGTAATGGTAACCTAGTGCTTAGGTACCTAGTTAGTATTCTTACCCTGATGAAAGGTCTGTACCACTTCTGCACAGAAGTGGGTGGCAGGGATAAATGTAGACAAAGCCAGAATTTTCCCAAGAAGCAGTTTTATATCCACTGTAGCCCAAAGATGCTTTGCCTGAAAAATGTTCAGAGCAAGCATTTGCAGCATTTTTTCATGTGGCTTTAAGCTGTAGGGTTTTCCAGCATCCTACGAGAATTAGCAGCCCCAGGATACCCTTAAGTGATGGAATGGGATAACATACTGAATGGAGTTGATACTGGACATTCACTAATTGGGGAAAGTCTTCTAAAGGCGGGTTGTAGTTTGGTCATGGTTAATTAATTGTTCTTCCTGGCTATAAAGTGAGGCGAGAACTCCTGGTTTTTAATGAGCAAAACACATTGCCAATATGTAGAAAGTATGTTGTTCTTTCCATAAGAACTAAGGGGACTAGGGCCTGCCACACATTTCTTTTTGACTCCTGAGATCTAAACTATTAATGGCTGTGTATATGCATTTTTTGGTTCATTCTTTCATTAAGTGCCCATTTTGCACTTGGAACTCTGCTAGACATGAGGGATAAAAGTGAAATAATGATCTTTAGTGATCATATCATAGAATTTACCAAGCAAACAAAATACATTCAGCAAGAAATGATACCTGCTTTCCGATTTTACCTTTTTTTAAACTAGTCGTGGTATGTACTTCCACATGTAAAATGTGTACTTCATGTTTTAACATTCCATGATTAAGAGTTGTAAAGTGTTGAAATATTTTAAAGCATTTTGAAATTCTATTCATTCCTTTTTCCACTGGAATTTGTGAGAATAATTTTTATTACATATTAAAATAGCTGTATAAATAAAAGATAGCTATCAATCAATTTAAATTACATCAGAAGTGCTTCATATCAAAGTACCCTTGAGCTGTTGAGTAGTTTGACTCTGCATTGGCCCAAGGGTGCCTGATGGTGGGCACTTCTTGTACCAAATGCCTCACAGCCTCCACTCTGCAAGCACGCCCTGCGGGACTGAGCACTGGATGCAGTTCTTGTTTCAAGTCCCCACAGAACCTATGCTTCCTCTACTTTATTCTTCTCTGCAGCACCTTGTCTGCTCTCATCCACTCTTGTTACAGATCCCAGACCTTCCTCTTTATCTTCCTTTCCTTTGTAAAATGGGCAGAGTGAGGGCCAGCCATTTGTACTTTGAAACATGTTCCTGCATCTTCTTACCTCGCCTAGAGGGCTTTTAATCCTCTGGTGATAGAATAAATGATTTGATGTCATCCAGCAAACTTACTGTACCTGGATGAAATGCCTTTAACTCTGCTCAGTGATTTTTCAGTCGTGAGGAAAGGAGCAGAGACATAATTTGGGGAGTGGTTAAAGAGATTGGGCAACTCTTCACATTACCCTTGAAATCATCGTATGCTCAGTGACACCTGAGTGCAAACCTGCTGTTGTTTTAGTGTGCGTGGGACTTGGTGTGAAAAGAGCCTCTGTCATCTCCCCTGTACTCCATCTTGCTCCCCTGGGAGGAAATGTCCAGTTGTCCAGGGCAAAGCTCAAGGGTTTTGGAATCAGATGAAGATTTGAATTTTTTTCTCCATGTTCTTGCTGTTTGTCCTTGGCAGATTACCTAACCTCTTTCCACGTGGGTTTTCTCACCTGTAAAGTGGGACTAATCATTGCTGCCACTCTTAGGCTGTAAGGCATGCAGAAACTTTACAGAGAGGTTACCTTGTACAGGTGTACTGATCTCTGAGTCCTCATTTCCCCAGCTCCTTGGGGTCAGTGCTTCCCTGTTAGTAACTCCTGCACAGCACAAGGGGAGCCCACAGCTTTCCCTTATATCCTGTTAGACCAGAACTGTTTAACTCTGGTTTTAAAAGAGGCACATGCTCAATTGAGACAATTTAGGGAATACAGAAAAGTAAGGTAGAAGTAATCTCAAGTCCCACAACTTAAAGACAACTCATAACTCTTGGCATGTTTCTGTGCAGTTTTCTTTCTTTCCCCATATTTATAATTATTCTGTAAACATATGTGAATTTTGTATCTTGTTTTCTTATAAGATAAGCTTTTACTCATATTCCCTTAACATCTCTTTGTGACCATTTAATTGTTATATACTATCCTATTATTTGGGTGTACTCCTTTCTTACTTTTGGACATTCGAGTTGTTTGTAACTTTTTCCTGTTAATATTGCATTAACTATCCTTGTTCATTTAGCTTTTTTATGTTTAGTATTATTTCCTTATTAAATAGCCTTAGAGGCAGAATTTACTAAGTTAAGGCATAGGAATGTTTTTAAGGCTATGTCATATTTGTTTATCAAATATTTGTTAAATGCTTATTTCCTGTGGCACAGAATACACAGCACTGAGCGTAAAAATAAAAGTTCACATTAGTTTTTGCTTTCCAAGAATTTTCAGCTTAGTGGGGAAAAATGAGGTAATTATGTAAAAATATGTAAATTATTATAATTATGTAAAAACTTTGGGAAAAATTAACGGTTATTTCCAGATACCTGTGAAAGAGGTGTCATTAAGCAATAGGATAAAAGTATTTATGTGTGCCATGGAAATTAAAAAAGGAAAAGATTGTTTACTATATGCTTGGCTTTGTTTTGCACATCGTAGCAACATTTTATGGTTGGTGGGATCCCCATGTTAGAGGTAGGGAAACTAAGGCCAAGAGACATGGTCGTACAGACAGTAAATGGTAAATTTAGGATTGAGAAATTGGATTCTAAATCTTATGTGACCAGCTAAGGACTTCTTGGCTTTTGTGGCGTTTTCAGCCTCTTAGAGGCCTTCTTGATTATCATATTCTTGTCCACAGTCTGCATTGAGGCTTTTTTTTTAAAGTGTGATGGACTAAATGGGATGTTATCATAATACACTCAGAGTCAAGTCATTTCTTAGGTGTCTCTGATACCCTTTAGAGTAAACGTTTAGCATGGCTAGAGTGTGTCTTCAAAGAATCCAGGCCCCAGGAAGTGACTCTGTTTCTAACTTTTCCCTATCAAGAAAGTGCATATGTGGGAAACGTTAAAGTCTAGTTTAAAAGAGAATTTATAATTTTACATTTTTAATGGTAATCATGTTTTTAATTGTTTATGATTTTCTTGTTTTGTTGTAGCTTATCTTTATTTTATTACTTTTTGTTAAAAATAAGCCACTGAGGTTTTAGATTTCACTTGTCTTTCTCCTGATTTCTTACTATTTTATAGAAATCTTCTTCCTATTACCCATGTGTGTATAGAAGAAGGAGAAAAGCCCATGGTGATATTGCCTTACATGAATTGGGGGAATCTTAAATTGTTTTTACGGCAGTGCAAATTAGTAGAGGCCAATAATCCGCAGGTGAGAAAACTTTGCCCAAATGCAAATTATTTACCAGTAGCTTCTGACGATATCTTTGAAAGTGGATAACATTCTTATATGTAAACTGTTTAAAGGCGTGCAAAAAGAAACTCAAAATGAACCAGAACATATTTATAACCTGTTCGTTTAGAGAAAGGTGGTTTATAATTCCTGTCTGAGGCTTACACTTAACTGATGCTGAAGTTTTTCATTGTATGTCTGTTGTGTGTTTATCCATAATTGCCTCAAAGCTTCTGTGACACCATCTCAGTCATTTTCCTGGTAACACTTTGAAGGCACCTGTATTAGATCTCCCTTCCAGGAGTGAAACAGACTTTACAGAGCCAGTCAGTCCATATTGTACCAAAAGCTGGTGATGACTGGAGGTCTAGAGTGTGGGGGATAACTGGGTATGTTTTTAATATGCTTTGCTGGAAGATGTCAGTCATCTAAGAGTTTCTTTCTCTTCACTGATTGTGCACATAGCTGTAAAGCACTTGGTCAGATTCCAAACACATTATGATAGTAGTGGTGGTAAAGCCTAGTGGGTGTTTTGCTGCATACGGTATCTTGTAGCCACGTTAAGTTGGTTTTAGGATTTATAATAATGTACTTATTACAGTTGCCAGGAGAAAGTGGATTCAAAGGCTGCATTGAGTCTTTGGCTTAGATATGCTTTGTAAATTGACAGCATTACAGCCAGGGTTCCCAACAAGTGGTTGGAGGCTGTGGCCCATCAGCATCACTTTGGGAAGAATTTCATTCCTCAGCTCACAACACTGGCATACTGACTCTAGACGAGTGTGCCAGTAGAGAGAGCTAGAGACTTCGTTTGAAAATAGTCCCCAGGAGATAGTCTCCTGATAAAAACTATTATTTTAAAAGAAAAAAACAAGTTATTGAATAATAAGCATTTGAAATATTACCTTGAGAATTCAGCATTCACTGAGCAGATATTTACTGAGTAGCTATGATACGTGCTAGATGTTGGGGTGATATACCTAAGCAATGAGAGAGAGTGAAGTAACTGGTAAATTACAGAATGATAATAACTATAGTAGATATAAGTATAGGGAGCTATGGGAATATATTCTTGGTCAAGAAGTAGCTTTTTAAATGTGTAGGTGTAAAAAAATATTTTGGGATGGAGTAGGATTGTGGAATGAAATAAGCAGCTGCCATTATAATTTTTGTGCTAATATTTGTGCATTGTCACTTTCTGTTACCACAGGCAATTTCTCAACAAGACCTGGTACACATGGCTATTCAGATTGCCTGTGGAATGAGCTATCTGGCCAGAAGGGAAGTCATCCACAAAGACCTGGCTGCTAGGAACTGTGTGTAGGTGCCATGAGCTTGTCGCTGTCGTTTGATGTTTAGTTCTCCCTGGATTTGGGTTCTTTCCAGGAGTCACAGTGGGAATTGTGTTGTAGTTAAGAGTGACCATGAACCATATTTTTTAAATACTCTGATTGTGTTTGATGTTCATGTCTTTACTTTTCAGCATTGATGACACACTTCAAGTTAAGATCACAGATAATGCCCTCTCCAGAGACTTGTTCCCCATGGACTATCACTGTCTGGGGGACAATGAAAACAGGCCGGTTCGGTGGATGGCTCTTGAAAGTCTGGTCAATAATGAGTTCTCCAGCGCTAGTGATGTGGTAAGTGCCAGGACCCTTAGATATCAATAGATTGTAGAAGAGGCTTTCTGTTTTAAAATGTTTTTCTTCTTTTTTTTTTTTTAATCTAGTAAGTTCCCTGAAATTTTTCATTGAGAAAGCAAGTGTAGTTAGCTCCCAGTCAGCCAGCTTATGGGGAGAAGCTATGACCCAATCCATGGGCCATCAGTGTGTGTGATCTCATGTCATCCTCACAATAGCCCTGTGAGAGGGGTGTTAACGCTATGAGGTAGGTGGACACTATTATCCTAATTGTAAAGGTGAGGATATTGAGGCTAAGAAAGATTACAGTATTTGATTATTTTTCTTTTCTTATTTAAGTTTTAGAATGGCCAAGTGGTTGCCAGATCATAAAGATTTATTGTCTTCCTATTTTCAAATGACCTCTTCCAAGTATTATGGCCTATGTAATTTGTAATGCCCCAGACATTGCTCTCTTCCCTTTTGTCAGTTCCTGGGTAGTTCTGTCTACTCGAGCAGATCATGTAGTAGGATCCTCCATACTCAGTGATGAATAATTTCAGAAGGCACATTTATTTGTGGGTATTTTGCAGGCATTTTTAATTGTTTTTAATTTTTGTCACTTTTTAGTCTGACTTGAAAGATTTGTTTTCCTATCTGTTGTTTGCTGCACTTTATTATTGTAGCTGAATATTTAGAGATTAGGTAAAACTTCTGCTTATACGGTTCCCCTGTATGATCACTCAATGATAGGTTAGTGTTACATGTAAAATCTTAGAGAGTAATTTGCTTCAAAGTTTCAACTGTAAAAATTGGGCTTGCCCTATCATTGTATCTTGTGTCTCATGGATATATTTTATTTATAATATAGGGTTATCCTTTTACTTCTCAGTTTGCATGCTTTAAGGATTACTCTTAATACATTAATACACTCACTTCCTCAGTGTATTAGTGTCCTGTGGCTGCTGTAACAAATTACTACAACCTTGGTAGTAACGCAACAGAGATTTATTCTCTCACAGTTGAATTCTGGAGGCTAAATATTTGGAATCAAGGTGTAGGCAGGGCCATGCTCCCTCTAGAGGCTCTAAGGGGAAACGGTCCTTGCCTCTTCCCGCTTCTGGTGGCTGTTGGCATTCTTTGGCTTGTGGCTGCATCTCTGTGCTCCGTATTCATATCACCTTCTTCTCCATGTGTGTGTCTTTCAAAACTCCCTCTGCCTGTCTCTCATAATGATACATATGATTGCATTTAGGACCCACCTACATAATCCAGGATAAGCTTCTATTCTCAAGGTTCTTAACCACATCTTCAGCCATATAAGGTAATATTTACAGGTTTCAGATATTAGAATGTGGACATATCTTTGGGGCCACCATTCAACCCACTACACTCAGTAATTGAAATTGTCTAATATTTCCTTATTGAAGAACTGATATTCCAATTTAAAATCCTTGAAATGAGAATAGTTTGATAAGGGGAGAAACCCTCTCTTTTTAATTATAGTCTCCTAATTAAAATTATTTTTCTTTTTCAGAAGCTAGGTTTAGCTATTTGATATATTGTGCCTTTTTACATACCTAAGTGTTTTGATGAAATGTGCTCACTTGATATGAATGAACAATTTACTTATATAGTTTTTTAACTTTTTTCCTCTAAATTAAGATATTTTTATTGTGCATGTCTTCAAAATACTTTGTTTTAATTTAATTTAAATCAAGTACTCTTTGAAAAAATACTTATCTGATACTTGTCAGATGGGCAGAATAAATATGAGTGATAATGAGAAGAGATGTTATCTGCTTCACGGAACAGCTGCAGAGGTTAACAGTGGATGGAAACTTGCTTCCTGTTGCCACAGCCTTTCCCAACCAGAGGCATGGGGTATGTTAGAGGATGGGTAGTGGGTAGGGAAATTCATCCAGACTCTTAGATACTAAACCCTGAGGGTTCAGCTTGTTTAGCAGCCTGGAACCAGGCCTACTCTATTTTTTCAGAGCTTTGATAATAAAACATCTCTCTCTAACATTAATGTCAAGAAGTTAAAATTTCAAGTAAAGCAGTTTTAATAAAACCTGGACTTACTGGAGGGAGAGAGGGACTGCTTTTTGGTTTTGATTTTTAATTTTCTCAAATAATATAAAAAAGAAAAGCAGAGTTTGATTTTAGGCCAGCACACAGCTGCTGTATTGAATGATGGTAAGGACCAATTGTACTCTTTGATAAGGTGCTTGCTTTTAGGCTTGCCGAATCTTTATTCAGAAGTTCTGAATTGTAGCTGGAATTCTTTACCAGTTTCTACATCAGGTAAAGCTGTCTTCCTGGGGAAAAAAATGGGTTTAACTTTGGTTTTAGAACATAGTTTTAAAACACGGTATCAGTTGAATTAGAGCTGTATGGTTTTCAGATCCATGACTTTAGTAGAAAAGCCTACATCTGAACATTTTTTAATGCAGAAAAGTAAAAATCTTTCCTCAATGTTTTCTTTGAAAATCTCATTCCATAGTTGATTTTTAAAAGGTTAGTTCACTCATCTCCTTGGGATATTAATATTTTTTTCAATAGTTGATTTAAAAAATCAACTATTTTGTTACTGATAACAAAGATCCAATAATAGGTTAATATCCAAAATATATAAAGAACTCATACAATTCAACAACAACAAAAGAGCCCAGTTAAAAAATGGGCAAAGGATCTGAACAGACATTTTTCCAAAGAAGATATACAGATGGCCAACAGGCACATGAAAAGATGTTCAGCATCACTAATTATTAGGGAAATGCAAATCAAACCCACAATGAGATATCACCTCATGCCCATCAGAATGGCTATAATTAACAAGACAAGAAATAACCAGTGTTGGAGAGGATGTAGAGAAAAGGGAACTCTCATACACTGCTGGTAGGAATGTAAACTGGTACAGCCACTATGAAAAACAGTTTGGAGATTTCTCAGAAAATTAAGAACAGAACTACCATGTGATCCAGCTATTCCACTTCTGGGTATTTATCCACAGAACACCAAAACACAAATGCATGAAGATATTTGCACCCCAATGTTCATTGCAGCATTATTCACAATAGCCAAGACTTGGAAACAACCCAAGTGCCTATCAATGGATGAATAAAGAAGATGTGGTATATATACACAATGGAATACTACTCAGCCATAAAAAAGATGAAATCTTGCCATTTGTGACAACATGGATTGACCTTGAGGTTATTATGCTAAGCAAAATAAGTCAGACAGAGAAAGTCAAGTACTGTATTTCACTCATAAGTAGAAGATAAAAACAACAACAAGTGCATAGACACAGAGAATAGATTGGTGGTTACGAGAGGGGAAGGGGGGAGGGAAGATGGTGAAAGAGATGATAGGGCACATGTTTGTGGTGATGAATGGTAGTTAGGCTTTGGGTGGTGAACATGAAGCAGTCTACACAGAAATTGAAATATAATGGTGTACACCTGAAATTTTTATAATGCTATAAACCATTGTTACCTCAATTAAAAAAACAAAATGGGCCAGCCCAGTGGCATAGTGGTTAAGTTCGTGTGCTCTGCTTAGGCGGCCCGGGGTTCACAGGTTCAAATCCAGGGCATGGACCTACACACTGCTCATTAAGCCATGCTGTGGTGGCATCCCACATGCCAAATAGAGGAAGATGGGCACAAATGTTGGCTCAGGGCCAATCTTCCTCACCAAAAAAAAGGAAGATTTTATGATTTTGTTACTCATTGAAATACATAGTTGCCTTAGCAGAAATGAGGTGGCAGTTTTGGCAAACCCAAAACTAGTCTAATGGGCAGGAAATCGAAGATGTTTCTTAGATGACAATCTACAGGTATGCCATGTAACTTCAAGAGACTGGGGATAGTTTGATTATTCTCTTAGAAAAAGGAGTATTGGTAGCTCATATTTTAGAGGGGTGTGCAAGATGGCCAGAAGTGCTCTTTGCTTGCACAGTGGAAGTCCCCAAAGTATGCATTACTTAATGCATTTGTTTATTTCTATGTAGGTATTCCATTGTATATTTAAGTAGTACTAGGAATTATTTTTTATAACATTTATGATCAGATATTTCACAGGAACTCCAGAGTGAAAATTAAATTAGATGGTATACTTTCAACTAGTTAACTGTAGTTAACAATACATCTCTAAGCAATGTGATCTGTTTCTCGTCAGCTGGGTATACTGCCCTGTATTAGCTGGTATTATCCATGTTGAAGATACATGGTTTAGTTAAGCAAATATTTCAGAATCATACTTAGAACTATTTTTATGGTTGTGATATTTTATAAATTTTGCAGGAGTTCACACATTTTATGTAAGAATCTGCCTTCTGACAGAATGCACTCATACCAAATACTTGTTGCTTGATCACTTAACAACTTTATTTTAAAAAATCACCATGAACTTAAAGGTGAGCAACTTAACAGGAGAATTACTTTAAAATCAGTGTTACTTTTAGTGTGTTTTGGCATAAACTTACTTGAAATATCTCTGTGACTCAGATTCTTCTGAGCTTCTTAGAACGTGAAGGTGAGAATACTCATTGATTTACATTTAATATGGTTAACTTCTAAAATGTTCAGATTTTTCCTTCTTTAGATTCTTATAAATTCATTTCCTTTATATGTGTGTATATATATTTTCCCCCCTAAATATCTTTTGCCTTGGATAATTGAGATTGAAAGGAATAGGAATACCATTCTGTCCCCTATGACTATGATGTGACTATTTGTGTAAAAATTCTGCTTTTCAGTTGTGTGGGATTGATTATTTTTTGAATTCTTATATTAATAAGTACAAATGTTTAAGATAGCTTTTTAACATTTGTGTTGAAAATGAGTACACATAATCATTATGCTCTGTTCCCTCTTTTCCTTTATGGGTGGAGTTAGGAATTTAAAAGCTACATTTAATATTTGGGCTGAAAAACTTCATGAAGAGCCAGCCCTGATGGCCTAGTGGTTAAAGTTCGGCACTCTCACTGCTTCGGCAGCCCAGGTTCATTTCCCGGTCGCAGAAGCACACCACCCATCTGTCAGTTGCCATGATGTGGCAGCAGCTCACATAGAAGAACTAGAAGGACTTAAAACTAGGATATATAACCATGCAGTGGGGCTTTGGGGAGGAAAAAAAAGAGAAAGACTGGCAACAGATGTTAGCTCAGGGCGAATCTTTCCCTGTAAAAAAAAAAAATGGACTCTCAGCACCTAGAGGGAATGATCTTTAAAAGAAAAAAACAACTTCATGAAGAGTCCTATGCAAAATAAGTAATATAACCCTACTCCCACCAGAGTCTCTACACATGTTAAAATACATATTTTAGGTGTAAGTATAGCACCTAACAAATGATATTACTGCCTTGGAAGTGACATTTTCTCTGTCCTTTAAAAAACCCTTAATATTTTTGCATCTCTTTATAGTTAAAAATTCTACATGATTTGTTTAGAAATACATTAATGTTTTCCATCTTAAAAATAATACGTTGCATTTCTGGGTTGTGTTTTCACAATTTTTACTGGAAAGATTCAGTATGTCAAGATTCTTATAATGTTAATATCAGCTTTTAACTGTTGAACTTAGGAAATGTGAACAACTAGATTTGGCTAGTTATAAATCTCTTTCTAGTATTATTCCAAGATATGATGTCATCATAGGCATTCTTAAGAATTTCTGGATATTGTTTTTATTCTGTTTTCATCAGATGTGGATACCACCATAGATTTTTTTTTTTTACTTTCTTTTCCTTTATTTGAAAGTAGATTTCTTGATTTATATCTTCTTTCAATTATTTAGCTAATTATAGTTGAGACTAAATTCAATCAGTAACGCACAATTAAAAGTTTCTTTCTTGGTGTTTTTCTTGTCTTTACAGAATTAATTGTATTTAGAAAGCATTTTCTTGGGAAAAACAAGTTAAGGAAATTATATCCATGCTAATCTTATCAGTTGGTTTAAGACAATGAAGGGATCCTTTAAGGTATTTGAACAGTTTTTAGGGTTCAGGGCAAATTAAAATGTGTTCCTTGTGCCTTTATGTTATTTATTTTGTGAACATTAAAGATTACCTAGAAGAAGGGGGGAAATCTGTTAAGTTATCCAGATATTATGTCTGCAGCGGAATGCTTCTTATTCCTCTTGTTTGCCCAGTGTCGTGGAAAGTCATTGTCACACCCTGAGCAGACTGGAGCAGGAGAAACTCAAATTCATAATATACCCATGAAGAGTGGTTTTCTGAACTGCTGTGGTATCAGAGAGAAAGCTATAGTTTTCAGAGAATGCTGATTATTTTTAGAAGCACAGAAATCTTTGTTTTACATTATTTCTTCATTAATTTTAGAATAATGCTTAGATTCCCAGTATTTATTTGTTTCCATTATAGTTGCAGATTTTACACATCAACAATCTTAGACTTAGTATTTAAATATTAAATTCACATTAAGAGGAATTGATATAAAGACATTTAAGAAAAAGTGAGAAGTGAAAGGATCATTCAGACAATAGAAAATAAAGATTTAAAGTTTAATGTTATTAAGAAGATTCTGTTTGGTTTTATTTAAATAGTATTTTTATAGTCTTAGTATTTCCTGGGAATGAGGAATAAATGGACTTTAGGAACAGTTATTATATTTTCAGAGGTGACCAGTTGCTGTCTTGTGATTAAAGTAGTTGCCGTTGATGTATTTCTGTATTTGGCTCTCCCTAAGAATAGATATTTTCCTCAAGAGATCTTGTTAACTCCCTTTCCCTCTTCCCCTCTCCCCTCCCCTCCCCTGTGCTTATCCTTCTATTTAACATCCCCTCCAAATAGCCAATGTTCTGATGGAGTGATGTGTAGGCATCTGGTATGGTGGAGGAAAGCACCATAAAGAGCAGATAGATATGTGTGATGGCTGGTAGACAGCCAGTATTGGCTCTTCTCTCTTTCCTAATCACAGACCCTAGGACAGAGTCATAGCAGAAGTGGTCTCTTCAGTCATGTGTGATACTCTGTGCCTAAAGATTGAGTTAGCAACACATACTAAATTTGATACCTGTTGCAGTTAGTGCATTTTCCATACAGTCATTGTACATCTGGGTACATTTCTTTAGCTGGAATAAAAAAATGTTTGCCACAGTGATAAATCTGGAGGAGTATTACGATTTTTAGGTAATATTTAACAGTGAAGAATTGCTAAAAGGACCTGTTAAGGGTCACTTATGTAAATTTATTAATTGGATCTTAATTTAAATAAGCTTTTTTAAAGTAACACAATCTTAATAGATGTATATTTCAGTTATGATTATTGAAAAGGCCTAGAAAATATGTCTGAAAAATTGAAGTTCATAGAACAATAAAAGCTTCAAAAATCGGATATTTAGGAAGGGGTCTACACTAATAAAGCCTGTACCTTGTGCACAGTGTAGTGTCAGTTTTGGAAACTTGTGAACATTAATTAGTTAATGTTAGTAAGTTGAGTGAACTCAAGCTTCCACTGCTAGGAGTATTCCTGCATGATATTTTGATCTTCAAAGTGAAATCTTAATTAAAGGGAGTTGATAAAGAAGCATCCAAACTCTTTTCCCTGGTTTTCACAGCCTTCTATTCCTCTTCCCTTTTTTGCTTCATATTTTCCACTATACATGTCCTTATATTCTGCATTTCAGCCAATCTGGAATTCCTGCTGGGTCCAAACGTACTAGGTACTTTTATGCCCTTTGATTTGATCTTCTTTGGATCCCCAGAGACCTAATGGCATTTATCACACACTGCCTTCTATTTTTATGGACAAGTCATTCTTCCCAGAATGGGCACTGGAAACTCTGCCTTACTTATTTTCCTTTAGCAGGTGTTCTGTAGTTACAGAATTGAAGTTGATATATGTGTGTGTATATATATATGTGTGTATATATATCTCTCTCTTTTGGCGCATTTATTTTAAGAGCATTCACAACCAGCAGTGTTAATCTTATCTCTGGAGAGCTGTGTACTTGACTGTGTAAAAGAATCCTGAATGGTCTCACATTGTCCTCTTTTCCTTTCTGTTTCCATGCTGAATCCTCACATTGCTTCTTGTCTCACTGCCTCGGACTTCATTTCACAGATCCCGTCTCTTGACCACAGTTGTTATTTTATGAGTAAATGATTTATTAATTGACTTTTGTGGCTTGAGACCCGCCTCTTAACTATTAGATATATTGCATAGCTGTCTACTCTGCCTTTCTACCCAGGGCTCATCTTTCTGGAAACTTCAGTGCAACCTTTGATCCATACTTTTCTTTAGTTCTACTGTTGCAGTAAGTCGTAAGTCACTGTAAAGATACAACACAACTGAGGACAACAGATAGACTATCTGTTTTGGGGGAAAACATGATTGATTTGATATGGGGCATGTTGAGTTCAAGATACTGATGGGTGGAATGTGAGTCCGGAATTCTGTAAAGACATAGAAGCAGGATATTAGAAATTGGACATCAACTTATAAAAATGGTGATTGAATGCACAGGAGCGTTTGATCCCAGAGGTGGTGAATATATAGAGAAACGAAAGCCAAGGAAAGAATATAGGGAATGTTTATTTTTAGTTAGTGAGAATGGAAAGATGAACAAAGAAATAAAACAGAAAGGTCAGAAGAGAATCCAGAGAATGCTGTGTCTTAGAAGCCAAGGAAGGAAATAGTTTCAAGGAGATTCTAGTCTATAAACATGTCTGCAGTGGTCAGAAAGAATGAGGAAATCATTGGGGGCATTTGAACAAGCAGATTTAGTAAATCATTAAAGATAGATGTGATTGTCAAGGGCTCTGTGGGAGGTGAGAAAATGGGGGCAATAAGTAGATTACATTTCGAAGAAGTTCAGCAATGAAGAGGAATGATAGGATCACAGCTTGGTGGGATGGCAGGATCA
The DNA here is from genome assembly GCA_031878705.1 of Tapirus indicus. Lineage (NCBI taxonomy): Eukaryota > Metazoa > Chordata > Mammalia > Perissodactyla > Tapiridae > Tapirus > Tapirus indicus. The sequence continues at coordinate 17,726,288 of CM062920.1, forward strand.
AGAGAGGCTTTATTTTGTTATTTTTGTGTTTTGTTTTATTTTATTGGGTTTGTTTGGTTTGTGTTTTAGGCCAGGGAAGCAATGAGGAGAGAGAGATTGGACCTGTGGTTACTATTGGAGGGAAGGTCCAAGAGATAATGGGTGAATGGGCCAAGGAGCCCAGGTAAAGGTATAATCTTGGCACAGGAGGAAGTATACCTCTCTTGAGATGGGAGTAAAGCAAGAGATAGAAGAAGAGAGAAAATTCTTGAAGAAGGCTCTCTCATTGAGCCACGGGACAGCTTCAGGTTGCTGAATATGGGTGTAATTGGGGTCCCAAAAGGCATAGAGTTGGGGAGGTAGCACAGAAAAACTAATGAAGAAATAATGACTGAAATGTTTCCAAATTTGGTGAAAACTATCAACCCAGAAATCTAAGAAGTCAACAAATCCCAAACACAGGAAGCATGAAGAAACTAAACTAGAGCATATTATAATCAAATTGCCCAAAACTAGTGATAAAGAGAAAATCTTAAAAGCAGCTAGAAAAAAAACATGTTAATATACAGAGGAGCCAAGAAAAAGATGGCAAGTTTCTCATTGGAAGCAATGCAAGGGAGAGAACAGTGAAGCATCTTTAAAGTACTATGAGAAAAAAAACAGTGAACATGGAATTCTGTACCCAGCAAAAATATCTTTCAAAAATGAAGGAGAAATAAAGACTTTTTCAGAAATACAGAAGCTGAAAGAATTCATCACCAGCAGACCCACACTACAGGAAATGTTAAAGGAAGTCTGTTAGGAACCATTGAGACCAGATGGAACTATGGATCTAAACAAAGAAGCAGAGAGCACCAGAAATGGTAACTACATGGGTAAATAAATAAGACTTTTTCTTATTTAAATCTCTTTAAAAGATAATTGAACAATTCTGTTTTATTGATCTGTGTGTCTATTTTTGTACCAGTACCATGCTGTTTTGATTACTATAGCTCTATAGTATATTTTGAAATCAGGGATTGTAATGCCTCCAGCTTTATTCTTTTTTTTCAGGATTGCTTTAGCTATTTGGGGTCTTTTGTTGCCCCATATGAATTTCAGTATTTTTTGTTCTATTTCCGTAAAGAATGACATTGGGATTCTGATTGGGATTGCACTGAATCTGTAGATTGCTTTAGATAGTATGGACATTTTAACTATGTTTATTCTTCCAAACCATATGCATGATTTCACTCATATGTGGAATATAAACTAACACACGGACAGAGAGAACTGGTTGGTGGCTACCAGGGGGAAGGGAGGTGGGGGGTTGGGCATAAGGGCTGAAGGGATGCATCCATATGGTGACAGACAAATAATAATATACAACGAAAACCCCACAATGTTATAAACTATTAAGACATCAATAAAAATTTTAAAAAAAGATAATTGAACAGATTTCGATGCCAGTCTCTCAATAATGGATAAAATAGATAGAAAATCAGTAAGGGTATAGATTTGAATGACGGTATCAGCCAACCTGATCTAATTGACAGCTGTGGAACACTCCACCCCGCAATAGTAGAATGCATATTTTTTTCAAGTGCACATGGAATATTTACTAAGATAGATCATATTCTGGGTCATAAAACAAGTCAATAAATTTAAAAGGATTTAATTCATACAAAGTAGGATTTTGTGAACACAATGGAATTAAATTGGAAGTCAAAACTAGGAATTTAGAAAATCCCCAAATTGACAAACTAAATTATACACTTCCAAATAAGAAGAAGAAATCAAAAGGGAAATTATGAAGTATTTAGAATTGAATGGAAAAAAACACAACATTCTAAAATTTGGGGGATGTTTTTCAAGGGGGACATATATACTATTAAGCATCAATATTAGAAAAGAAGAAAAGTCTCAAATTAGTGACCATAGTTTTCACCTTAAGAAACTAGGAAAATAAGCAAATTAAACCCCGAGTAAGTATATGAAATATGAAGATTAGCTGGAAGTCAGCAAAATATGAAACAAAAAATAGAGAAAATCCGTGAAACCAGTGCCTAACTCTTTGAGAATATTGTTAAGGATAAATCTCTCCCCAGACTAATCAGGAAAAAAGAAGTTGCAAATTAATGATATAACGAACAAGAGATGAATATCATTACAGAACCTCATAGGTATTAAGTAATAAGAGAATGTTATGAACAACTTTTTCCCAATAAATTCAGACCCTTAGGTGAAATGGACAAATTCTTTTGGAGATAAGAACTTTCAAAGCTCACTCAAGAAGTAGATAATCTGAATAGCCCTATACATATCTGTTTAAAAAATTGAATATTTGGTTAAAAATCTAACCAAAAAAGGAAACTCTGGGTCCAGAGTGAACTCTAGGGACCGGTTAGTACTTCTAAAATTTAAGGAAGAAATAATACAAATTCTACACAATCTCTTTCAGAAAATTAAGGAGAGAATACTTTCTAATTCATTCTGTAAGGTCAGCATTATGTTGAAACAACAAAAGAAAAGAAAACTACAGATCATTATCCCTCATGACCATGGATGCAAAAATTCTAAACAAAAGTTTCGCAAATAGAATCTAAAAATATATTTAGAAAATAATTATTATGACCACATAGGCTTTATTCCAAGAATACAAGTTTGTTTTACCATTTGAAAATGAAGCAGTACTATTTACTCTATTAACATACCAAGAAAGAAAAACCATATGATCATCTCAATAGATGCAGAAAAAGTATTAGAAAAAAATCCAAAATTCATTTCTAGTAAAAATTCCTAGCAGTCTAGGAATAGAAGAGAACTTCCTCAATCTGATAAAGGGCGTCTACAAAAAAACCCTATAGCTAACATTATTAATGCTGAAAGACTGAATTCTTTTTACTTATAACAGGAACAAGACAAGGACGGCCACTGTCATCACTTCTCTTCAGTATTATTCTTGAGGTTCTAGCCCAGTGCACTAAGGCAAGAAAAGGAAATAAAGGCAAGAAAAGATTGGATAGGAAAAAATAACTATTTGTGGACAACATGATCATCTCTGAAGAAAATCCAGTATGTTATACAATATAGCTACTAGAACTAATAAAGGAGTTTAGAAAGATTATAGGATACAAGATCACTGTACAAAAGTCAGTTGTGTTTCTATACACTAATAATGAAAAATCAGAATTTAAAGGGTGTTTTTTGGATTGTTCTTAACTTTTTTTTTACTATTGAATATATTTGACATATAAGATTGTGTAAATTTAAGGCATACAGTGTGTTACTTTTATACATTTACGTACTGTAATTTAATTGCCATTGTAGCGATAGTTATCACATTACATAATAAAAGTACACTATTGTTGTCTGTATTCATTATACAGTGCATTAGATTACTATGGCTTATTTACTACTCATTGCAAGTTTGTACACTTAAACAATGTTGGTTTTATTCCCTTACCCCCCCATTCCCTGGTAACCACCATTTTGCTCTGTTTTTTGTTAGTTTGACTTTTTTTAGATTCTACATATAAGTGATATCATACAGTACTTATCTTTCTCTGTCTGACTTACCTCACTTACCACACATAATGTGCTCAAGGTCTATCCATGTTGTTGCAGGTGGCAGGATATCTTCCTTTCTCATGGCTGAAGAATATTTCATTATGTATTAACACCACATCTTTTTTATCCATTCATCCATTGATGGGCATTTAGGTTGTTGCCATATCTTGGCTATTGTGAATAATGCAATAAATATGGGAGTGCATATATCTCTTCAAAGTACAGTTTTCATTTCCTTTGGGTATATACCCAGTAGTGGAATTGCTGGGTCGTGTGGTAGATCTATTTTTAATTTTTTGAGGAACTTCCATATTGTTTCCATAGTGGTTGGACTAATTTACATTCCCACCAGCAGTGTATAAGGGTTCCCTTTTCTCCATGTCCTTGTCAGCACCTGTTGTCTCTTATCTTCTTGATCATAGCCCTTCTAACAGATGTGAGGTGACATCTCATTGTGGTTTTCATTTGCATTTCCCTGAGACTTAGTGATATTGAGCATCTTTTCATGTGCCTGTTGGCCATTTTGATGTCATCTTTAGAAAAATATCTACTTAGTTCTTCTGCCCATTTTTTAATCAGTTTGTTTTTTAGTTATTAAGTTGTATGAGTTCATTATATAATTTGGATATTAACCCCATATTTGATACATGGTTTGCAAATATTTTTTCCCATTCTGTAGGGCTTTCATTTCTTAATAGTTTCTTTTGCTGTGCAGAAGCTTTTGAGTTTGATGTTGTCCCATTTGTTTATTTTTCCTTTTGTTGTTTGTGCTTTTGGCATCGTGTCAAAAAAATCATTGCCAAAACCAATATCGAGGAGCTTCTTTCCTATTTTTTAAAAAACATAAAAGCATCAAAAAATATGAAATTCTTAGGACTAAATCTGACAAAAATGTGAAATGCCTATTCAGTGAAAACTATAAAACGTTGTTGATAGAAGTTAAAGACCTGTATAAGTCGAGAGCTATACTTTGTTCATTGGTGAGAAAACTCAATATTAAGATGTTAGTTCTCTCCAAGCTGATCTATAGATTCAGTATAGTTCTAGAGAAATTTTTTGAAGGCTTTTTATTTTCTTGGTAGAAATTGACAGATTGATTCTCAAATTCATATGGAAATGCAAGGACCTAGAATAGCCAAAACAGCTTTGAAAAAAAGTTGGAGGTCTGATTTTAGATTACAGTAATCGAGACAGTGTGGTGTTGGCATTAAAGTAGACAGACAGACCATTGGAACAGAATAGAGTATCTAAAAATTGGCCTGCATATGTTTGGATAACTAATTTGCAACGTAAGTGCAAAGGCAACTCTGAAGAAAGGATTATCTTTTAAACAAATGGTCCTGGACCAACTGGGTATCCAGCTACAAAAAAAAATGAACGTTGATCCATTCTTTGCTCCATATACAAAGATTAACTCAAAATAGATCACAGACCTAAATGTAAAATCTAAAATTATAAAACTTCTAGAAGAGAACATAGATGAAAATCTTTGGGACTTTATTTTAAGCAAAGATTTCTTAGATGAGATGCCAAATCAAGATCCATAAAAGAACAGATTAGATTTTATCAAAATTTAAAACTTGTGCTCTTTGAAATACAGTGGTAAGAGAATGAAAAGAAGCCAAACTCAGAGAAAATATTTGCAGATCTTCTATCTGATAAAAGACATATATGCGGAATATATAAAGAACTCTCAAAACTTGGTAATAAGAAAGGAACCCAATATAAAAATGAGCAAAATATTTGAACCAACACTTAACCAGTGAAGAAATTCAAGAGGCAAATAAGCACATGAAAATAGGGTCCAACACCATTAGTCATTAGGAAAATGCAAACTAAAACCACAACGGAATACCGTTACACACCATTGGTGTGGCTAAAGTTGAAAAGACTGAAGTGTTTGCAAGGATATGGAGGAACTATAGCTGTCTTACACTTCTGGTGGAAATATAATATGGTACATTCCCTTTGGAGAGCAGATTAATGGTTACTTGGGGATAGTAAGGGGTGGGAGGAAAGGATTAGAGCAGGAAGAATCTTTTGGAGGTGATGGATATGTTCATTTTCTTATTGAAGGTGATGGATATGTTCATTATCTTGATTGTGGCAATGGTTTCAGGGGTGTATACCTGTGTTAGAACTTACCAAATCAAACACTTTATATGTGGTTTATTGAATGCCAACCATACTACAATAAAAGTAAATAAAAACTGTCTTTGCTATCTGACCACCACTGCTAGCACATCTAAGACTAGTTGGTAAATTTTCTGGATCTTAAGACCCAGGTAGGACTCTTGTTAAAAATACTAAAGTTCCAGGCTTCAGAATTATTAGGATAAGAGGGGGAATCTGTACTTATAACAAACACCCTAGATGATTCTTCTCATTAGTCAAGCTTGGAAAGCTTGCCCCAGATTAAATCAGTTGCACTTTGGTTATCCGAACCCATTTCCTTATGTGAGAAAGGGATGTTGGGTTTCTAGTATTAACAGAAAGGCCTAGCCACAGAACACCTGATTGTGTTTTTACCGTGGTCAGATGAGATCATTTAGAATTGGACAAAATTCTTTTCTCATCAGTATATAGTATCCTGAGCTCAGCCTTGCAGTATAAATTCCTGAAGTAACAGAATGGAAATCTCTTAATAGCCCCAACATTAGTTAACATTACATTAAAAAGTAAAAAAGAATTTTATTTATATACTTTTTGACAAGTCACATCAGTATATGTTCGTGAAAAAAAAGTTTTATATCCTATGTATTAAGAAGCTATAAAATAATACAGTTGGGAGAAGAGGAATAAGAAGAATAAAAGAACACTGTTATTCTCTAAATGTTCTTTAAATGGACGTAGCATCAGCCTTTCATAAAACTGGAAAAAACAGTTTGACCTTCTTATCGCCTCCTTTCCGACGACGTCAAACAAAAGGAAATTATAGAATAAGTCTGTCTAAATTTTAAATGGTTTAGTTATCGGAAGACTTTAGAGAGCAAGTTTTCCACAAATCATCCTTGTGCTATTTGGTCTTGATTTTTTTTTGAAGGGTTGGTGAGCCAACATGTAATTAATCATTTTTGTTGGCTTTTAAGGAAATGAAACTGCAGTGTACCCTTTGACTTTATTGTTCTTTTTTGGTGTTTATTAGCATTGCATTATGTAATATGAGAACCTTAGATGGGTGCTTAGCGATCATTATGTGGACAAAACAATGTGAAAGAAGTAATTTTTTAAAGTCAGCTTATACACATTTTACTGTTATCATGCCTGTGTATATTCCAGTCTCAGATACCTCCAGTATTACTGTTAAAGTCCGTTACAGTCAGAAGTTGTTAGAATGTACCTCCCTTGTCGGTAGTAGGGGTTATTCCCTGTGTACAAAGTGGTAGTATCCACTTGTTACCAATTCCCACTGTTTCTTCCTCCAAAATCTAATTTGGATTGATTATTCCTTCCCCACGCTGCTGCCACAATCAGTGAATAAGAATAGACCCATCTCATCTCATGAAGAAGGGGTGGGAACTCTCAGCCAAATTTCACTTCTTCGGGCTTTGTTCCATCTGGGTGAACTATCTTCCCTATGGAAATTGGACACTATTTAAAAATTTAAGCATTACATTTACTAATCAATTATAAAAGTTCATATAGAGTAAGGTTTTAAGTTAAACAAATACCTAGATGTAAGCAGATGTAAACCAGTAGGTTTAAGGGAAATTCCAGTAGGCTCTGTCTCTATGAAGATTTTAAAACTATACGTCCATCTCCATCTGTTCACTGCCTCTCCCCTCCTCCCAAAGCACTGGGCGTTGCTCCACCATAATGATCACTATCAATGAAAAAGATACTAAGTTCCAAAAGTTCAGACTCTTTGATTTTGGTATTTGGCGTAATGCTGACCTCAAATGAGTTAGGAAATGTTCCCTCCTCTGTTTTCTGAAGGAGTTTGTATAGAATTGTGTTTGGTGTTGAATTGTGTTCACTCAAAAGATAGGTTGAAGCCCTAACCCACAGTACCTCAGAATGTGACCTTGTTTGGAAATAGAGTCGTTGCAGATATAATGCTAAGATGAAGCCCTACTCAGTTAGGGTGGACCTTAATCCAGTATGACTGATGTCCTTATAAGAAGAGACACAGACATGCGAGGGAAGAATGTCTTAGTAAAACAGAGGCAGAGATTGAAGTGCTCAAGCTACAGACCAAGGAATACCAAGGATTCCCAGCAGACCACCAGAAGCTAGGAAGAGGCAAGGAAGGATTATCCACTACAGGTTTCAGAGGGAGCAAAGCCCTGCTGACATCTTGATTTTGGACCTCTAGCCTCCGGAACTGTGAGACAATAAATACTGTTGTTTAAGTCACGTAGTTTGTGGTACTTTTTTATGGCAGCCCTAGGAAACTAATACAGATTTGTATTATTTTTTTCTTTCAAGTTTGATGGAATTCAGCCAGTGAAACTGTTTGGATGGAGGGTTTTGTCTGTGGAAAGATTTTAAATTATGAATTCAATTTCTTTAATAAGATGTAGGTCTATGTAGATTTTCTCTTTGTTCTTGTGTCTGTTTTGGTAATTGTGTATTTCAAGGACTTTGTTGATTTCATCTAAGTTATTGAATTTATTGGCATAAGTTGAGTTGTTCATAATATTTTTTGATGTAATGATGTTCCCTCTTTCATTCCTGGTACTGGTAATTTGTGTCTTTTTATTTTCTTTGATCAGTCTAGCTTAGTGGTTCTCAACTGGGGGCAATTTTGCCCTCCCCCCTGAGGGGACATTTGGCAATATCTGGAGGCATTCTAAGTTATCACACTTGCGGGCATCTGGTAGAGGCCAGGGATGCTGCCAAACAGCCTGCAGTGTACAAAACAGCCCCTCACAACGAAGAATTATCCAGCTCACAGTGTCAGGAGTGCTGAGGTTGAGAAACCTGTTCTCCTTTCAAATAATATTATACCACTTCATGTTTAATATAAGCAGCTTACAATGTAATATTTCCACTTATCTCTTTCCATCCTTTATGCTATCGTGCACATGCATTTTACTTCTGTATTTATCATAAACCCCACAGTACACTGTTACTGCTTTTGCTTTATACAGTCTATTAAGGAAATTTTAAAATGAGGAAAAAGTACCTACTTCTTACTCATATGTTTTCAGCACTCTTCATTCTTGGTGTACATCCAAATTTCCATCTGGTGTTTTTTTTTTTCCACATGAAGAACTGCTCTCATGTGTCTTGCAGTGTAGATGTACCAGTGACATATTCTCTCAGCTTTTGTTTGTCTGAAAAATTCTGTATTTGCCTTCATTTGTTAAGGATATTTTGGCTTGGTATAGAATTTTCTAGTGATAGTCTTTCAAAGATTCTAAAAGATATCATTCATTGTTTTCTTGTTTGCATAGATTATGATAAGAAATAAAGCTACTGTTTACTAGTATAAGGCTTTTAAAACAAATCTGTATATTTTAGGGAGTATTTCTGGATTTTGTTATTATTGAAAAATAATAACTTAAAATTTAATACACTGTGCTTAGATTTTGTAAACAGACTTATTTTAGACTTGTGTTTTTTTTTCCTTTTTTTTTCTCATTCACTCATTAAAAAAAGTTTTTTTGGAAAGCTACTTCTCTGAGCCTTAGTTTCCTCACCTGTAAAATCAGGCTACTGATAATTCTCACAGATTTGTTGTGAAAATTAAATGAGATGAAGGATGCAAAATGTCTAGAACTTCTAGGGACTCATAAACATGATACCATAGTACACAGGTACCTCCTCCTCATCCAGCTTCAGCTCTTCTGACCTCGGGGTTCACCATTGGCAGCAGATCAGCAGGAGTCCCCACTCTTGAGTCCTTCCTGGCTCCATGACAGCAGCTCTGTGTAGACACATTGCCTGCCCTCCACACACTCCCCATGAGCCACAGTGTAACCAGGCCTGGGCCAAAATGGGGAGCCCTGGTTGGGCCATGAATGAGCATTGTTGCCACTGCTTATAATTTCTGTTCTTACCAATAGTTCACATGTTGATTCTAAATAAATCTAATCGTTTACTTGAGCAAGGTTGGAAGATATTTTTTCAGGATACTTTCATCTGTTTAAATTTTTGGAATATAGTAAAAATCCATGGTATCTTATATTTTACCTAATTTGCATATTTTACTCATTCAGGATGTTCTTCCCTCCATTTAAGCTAAAGTTATATTCATTTTCCACTTCTCAATTATGCAGACCAGCTATAGTGTTTAAAATAATAAATTTTCATATTAGGAAAATTGTAGACATAATTAACAGTTTTAGGTGGTGGGGCTTGTAATCAACTAAAAAAAATTCTTTCCAGCAGATATAATTACCTGAGAATATGCAGTAATGGCATTCACATTAAACGATGCATTCATTAAAATGCTCTTTTCTGTCCCAGTGAAAGAAACTAACTGGGTATGATAGGGTTCTTTTTGTAGATAATATTTTGCTTTCCTTAAAAGTTGGTTGATCTGCTATTTTTGGTCCATACCCGGCCACAGGCAGCAGCACTCTGACACCTGTTTTTAAATATCCTCTCATTGTGTTGCTGCTCTTCTCCTCAGTGGGCCTTCGGAGTGACGCTGTGGGAGCTCATGACTCTTGGCCAAACGCCGTACGTGGACATCGACCCCTTTGAGATGGCTGCATACCTGAAAGATGGTTACCGAATAGCCCAGCCAATCAACTGTCCTGATGAACTGTAAGTTATTCTGAGCTTGAAGACAGGGGTTTCATTTCATTTATAATGTTGGGGTAAAAGAAAAAGAGCAGGCGTCTATGTGTGTACAGAGACTTCCCTTTGGAGAACAGTGACTCTTTGGACTTGAATTAGACTCTTGTAGAGAACCACGAAGTCAGCGAGACTCAGTCACTCTTTAATGCATTTGACAGTAGGACTTTTTGCATCTTATATTTGTAGCTGCTTAATCTAATGCAAGAGACTAATGTATGTAGTGAGAAAACACTGAATACTATGTCAGTGAGATCTACATGGAGTGAGTACCTGACTTTTATTTAGACAACCTTGAGGACATACTTAGTTATAAAAAGCCTTTCTCATTGTCATCTTCCTTGCCAGTTGGTGTCAATTGATATATAAGGAAGATGTTCTGGGCTAGTGAAAGGTTCCTGTTCCCTGCTTTTATCACAGAGCTAGTCTTCCCATATAATGGGATTGGGCTGGGCAGGAAGTTATACAGTGTAATTGAGTGCACAGGTGAGTGTGATCTCACTTCCAGAATCCTCCGAGGGTTTCTATACCATGGTGAGGTAGCAGCTTTTGCACTGCTTTTACTGTAGATTAAGGATTCTCAGAGCTTAGATAAATCTTCCTTTTCCTCCCAAGTTCTTTCTCTCAGAACTTAAATACAGGATAACACAGGTTATTATTTTGACTGTGTTTTAAAAGGTATTTACATGAAATCTCTGTATTTGCTGATATATTTTGATATGATGTCATGAAGAATTGAAATCCACACATAAAATCCAGATAATTCATTTTAGCTTCTTTTCATTTTAGAAATGCCAACGGATAGTAACGTTGACTGATTTTTACTGTGTCATCCTCTCCACGCCCACATTTATACAGAAAACATAACTGGCATCAAATTGACCAAAAGGTTAGGAGTACTGTATTGTAACGAGCCAAATTTTCCGTTTTTGTTGCTCTGCAGATTTGCTGTGATGGCCTGTTGCTGGGCCTTAGATCCAGAGGAGAGGCCCAAGTTCCAGCAGCTGGTGCAGTGCCTCACAGAGTTCCATGCAGCCCTGGGGGCCTATGTCTGACTCTCCTCTCACAATCCCACAGCAGCAGGAGGAAGGTGCTTGTCAGGGCTCACTTGGGGCCAGTCACGGACGCTTCGTACATCATGCACCACCAGCAGAAGCACATTTGTCTTCCAGAACACCGTGCCTTAGGAATGCTTTAGAATCTGAACCTTTTAAGACAGACTTAATAATGTGGAATATTTTCTAGATATCACTTTTATTAGGTTGAACTGAAAAGGTTTTTGTAAATTTTTTGGCCAAAAATTTTCTAAAACATAGTTACTTTGGACTAGGGGTACATTCTTACAAAATAAATAAACAGTTTTTAAAATTGTTTAAACACAGATATTTGGAATAGCTGTCTTAGTGCCAGCTGCTTTTTATTTTCAAGGTAATGTAGGTGATTTACTTTTAAAGGTTCTTTAATATTTATGACTAGTCTTGGGAATGGTTTGTCTTCAAGATGCAGTACTTTTTCTTAGGAAAAGAAAAACAGCATAAAAAGATGCCTGGTTTGCGTTATACAGGAAAAGGCAATATTGGAGGAAGAAAACTTTTTTTAAAAAGCTGGAGAAAAAAAGAAATTTAAAAAAGTACTTATTAGAAACTGCCCTTTCTTGGAAAATCTTATTATTATTTTTTTTAATGAAAAGGTGTTCTGCTTTCTTATTTTGGGGGAAGTAGGAGCTGAGTTCATTGAAACATCTTAAATTTGGCAGAAATGATCATTTCCGTGAGCCAGAAAAGTGAGTCTGGGGCAGGTCAGTAGTAAACAAGGGTGATTTTATTTATTTTTACTCTCTGAAAAAGGAGAGAATGCAGTTCCAGAAACTGAAATCATGTTTCTACGGTTAAGAATCCCTTTTATTGCACCTAGAGTAGTGCTATGCACAGAGTGGGTGCTTGAGTTGTTATGGGTAAAAAAACGTGTGAACTGGTAAATTTTGTGCTTATCTTCAAGGCTGACATAGTATAAAATTGTTTTTTAAAACACTTGAAAAATTAAAGGATTTGTTTTATATTATGACAGTATTGAAAATATTTTTCATAATGAATGATTTGTTGTGACTGGTTAGTCTTGGAACGTGCAATAGCTAGATATGCACGTTTTATTTCATGGGTGTTTCACTCAGGCTCCCAAGCCCTAGCACAGAGCTGACTACTCAGCCTCCAGGTTCTAATAAAAAGTTGGGATTATTATTACAAGGAAGTATTACAACACTGAAACTTTTCTCCAGAGCCATTAAATTGGGGGTATGTATGTATTTATGCTTGGTTACAGTTGGCCTAAGGCAGAGTTGAATGGGCCTCCAAAATAGCTAGGCCTGCAGGTGCTTGCCTTCACTCTCATCTTCACAGGTATATATGGGAGAATGCATAGTAGTTGGAGACTTTTGCTGTTTTTGAAGAAGATTTATCATTCGACACATCAGAAAAATAGTTCATACGGTACATACTCTGCCATAAGCAGGCCAAGAGCATGATTTTTCTGTGTACCATTTATTAACACTGGTTCTTTGGTTTTATGAAATACTCAGCCCCCTGAATGGCAGGTTTTTTAAAAGCTCTTTGAATTGTTCATAAGTTACAGATGGTTTTGTTCACAACCTGCAATCTTAGAAGGCATTCAATCAACAAATAATTATTTAGCACTTACTATGTATTGTACACGTGGAGTGGTTCAACTCTAGCATCCCTTCCAACATTCAATGCATTCTTTTTTGTGTGTTCAGGTTAGTGCATTGTTTAGAAGTCACAGTTCTATGTGCAAGATCAGTTCAGAAGAAAAAGTGCTGACATCTGACTTCTATCCCAAATTAGCAAGTAGTAAGAGGTGCTCTCAGTTTGCTGGTACGTGTGGTGCCTTTAACCTTAACTTTTTGTGTTTGTAAGCTGTTTTGTTTTATATATATATATGTATTTGTTTTAGTAGATGGCTTAAGAGTTTACCTAGATTTTTCTTGCTAAGCTACTTGGAGTCATTGGAAGAAAAGAGTAGTTATAAGATTTCCATGGCTGGTCTTCTTCCAGTAGTCTTGTCATAGATTGTGAATATTACTGAACAGATTTTGCAGAAAATGTAATTTTTATAGGAAAGAAGCAAATTGACAAAGCACTATATTATAAGCTGGCTCTAGTGACTTAGAACTCTATTGTATTCTGTACTTTCTTATAACACCCCCATTGTAAGAAAATTTTATTTGTAGAAGCAAGAAGGATTGGATCATTCATTCAATATATATTTATTGAGTGCTCACTGTATGTCTGGCTCTCAAGATATGCAGGGAACAAGACAGATGAGATTCCTTCCTGTCTACGTCTTACATTCTAGTTAGGAGAAGCAGATAACATAAGTAAGGTTTTGTAAGTGCTATGAAAAAAAATGCAGAGTGCTGTCACAAAGAATAATTAGATGTAATATTTAGCCAGGCTTCTCTGAGCAGGTGGCATTTGAGCTCAGATCTGAATGACAAGAAGCCAGCCATAAGAAGACCCAGGCAGAAGGGACATAATTGCAGAGGCCTTAAAGCAGGAACAAGCTGGTCTCCAGTCTCAGCCCTTCCTATTCATCCTGCAGCTACTGCTGCTGGAAAAAGATAGGAGAGGGTGGTGTGGCTAGAATGTAGTTAGGGAAGGGAGGATTCCAGGTGAGAAATGGGAGATGCAGGAACAGACAGCAGGGCCTTGTAAGCCATGGGACACATTTATATATTATTCTAGGTACAATGGAATTTCATTCAAGGATTTTTTAAGTAAGGGAATGATGTGATCTGATTTGTCATTTAAAAATTATGTCAGGGGCTGGCCCAGTGGTGTAGTGGTCAAGTTTGTGCGCTCTGCTGTGGTGGCCCGGGGTTCACAGGTTCAGATCCCAGGTGTGGACCTACATACCACTCATCAAGCCATGCTGTGGTGGTGAACCCACATGCAAAATGGTGTTTGGCATGGATGTTAGCTCAGGGACAATCTTCCTCAAGCAAAAAGAGGAAGATTGGCAACAGTTGTTAGCTCAGGGCCAATCTTCTTCACACAAAAAAATAGATTATGCCAAGAACCCATTGCATAGTTTAGGAAAGAAAAGATAGTGGTTTTGGACCATTTTGGGTGGTATGGGAGATTGGAAGGGGCAGATTAGAGACACATTTTGAAGGTAAAAGACAGGACTTGGATCCATTGGATGTTGGAATGGGGTGGAGAAGGAAAGAGAGTAATCAGGGATGACTAGTCGGTTTGAGGCTTGAGCATCTGAATGTATGGCCAAACTATATATTGAGATGGAAAAACTCTAGGAGGAATGGGATTTTGATTTGGCAAGGAGAATCAGTAATTTGTTGTAGGCTATGTTTGAGGTGCCAGTTGGTCATCTAAGTGGAGATTTTGAGAGATAGATGACAGTCTGCAGCTCAGGGAAGAGGTCTTGTTGAACATATAAATGTAGGGGTGTAACATATGGACTATATTTAAAGCCATGATACTGGATGAGCTTGCTTCGGGAGAGAGTGTAGATGGAGAGGAGGTCCTAGAACTGAGTCGTGAGTGCTCCAACATTTAATGGTCTAGTGAAGGAAGAAGAAATAACAAAAAAAGACTGAGAAGAAGCCACTGTAGTTGGAAAAAGCAACAACAAAAAACAGGAAAATGAGGTCTAGGAAAGAAAGTCATGGAAGCCCAGGGAAGAATGCATTTCAAAATGGAGAAAGAAGCCTCTGTGGGATTTTGGATTATGGAGGTTATTGACAAAAGCAGTAGGGATTGGAGCGAATTGAAATATGAATACAAGGTGGGAAAATGGAGACCCTACTGTAGTTATCACTGTTAAAGTTTCCCTGTGAAGGGAAATGGAGCAGTAACTAGAAGATATCAAAGTAGTACTGTATTTTGTGGCTGGGGGCGGCGAGGGGGAGACAGGGTGGAGAGCATGCTTGTTTTCCAAATGAAGCTACAGTACCAGAAAATGTTTTACAGGCTAATGGGAATGATCCAGTAGAGGGAGAAAAATACCTTTGGGGGTATGGGACATTCATCTTTCTTGTCATTTGGTCCGCAAACATGAAAGCCTCTTCACTTTAGCCCTCAGTCCTTTTGGTTGTGTTAAAGGTTTTTATTGGGGGAAAAATGTGAGGGTGAGAGAGTGGTGCACAAAACTTTAAACGTTCCCATTATATGTAAGTCTGCCTCGGTCAAGTTCACTTCCTCAGGACTTCAAACCCGTTATGGTCACCTCGCTCGCCACCATCATCTTTTGCCCCATTGCCTCCTTAATTGCTTAACTGGCCTTGGCCCTTAACCTGCCCATCCAGCATCTGCCAAAGTAATGCTCCTAAAACTGAGCTGCTATCCCTGCTTAAAACCCTTCATCAGTTTCCCAAAGCTTCAGGGTAGGGTTCAGAAGTACTAGGTGCACAAAGGCTCCACTCATCTCTGCGGTTTCAGCTCCTACTTCTTCACCAACTCACTACTTCCTACCTGAGCGTGTCGTGCTGTTTCACATGTCTTTTCTTTTGCATGTGCTGCTCCTGTTAGAATGCTATGCTCCACTCCAAGCTTGCCTGGGCGCCCAGGAGGCTCCTCTAACACCTTGCCCCACTCCTCCAGGAGTTTTGCTGCCTTGTTCCCTGGGTTTGCACTCTGACAAAGTTAAGATGGGGGCTTATTTTTACCAGTTGGCTGTGCGTTCTTTGAGAATAGGAACTTGTGTTTCCCTCAGGTCTGAATCTCCATTGCTTAATTAGTGTTTGACACATGGTAGGGTTGAATATTTAATGAATTGTTCAGTAAAAATCTCTAAATTCGCACAAGAGAGCAATTAGAGGGGCTTTTAAAAAAAAAAAATCTAGGTGGAGTGACATCAGCATCATGGCAGAATGAGTTGTTCCCTTTGTCTCACCCCTCTTAAGTTATAACCAAACAGACATCCATTGACCAACAGAAGATTCCCTACATAGCACAACAGAATGCCTAACAGATCCAGGCATCTATACATCTGAAGGTGGGTGGACTGGACCCCCAGGGAACAGTGGAACTAGGGGAGTGGCTCCCTCCCTCTCCTCCTCCCCTGGCGGCAGTGATCCAGGGCACAGATCCTCACATGGTGGCCTGAGCAACTGTGAATGGGGGCGAGGGCAGCCTGGCCCCATGTGTGTGCGTGAACACCCACGGAGTGGCAGTGGTGGTCCCACCTGTGCAGTGGTTGGTGGAGTGGTGGCAGCGATAGCAACCTGATTCACACAGCTATGAGCAGACAGGGTGGGAGCAGAAAAAACAGCTCCTACCCTGCGCCCCCCCCCCCCCAGCAGTGGCTGGTGGAACCTGCAATCAGAAGCATCAGGAACCGCAGTGGAACCAGTGATCCAGTTCCCAGTGGTGGCACCCCCAACACCAGTTCCACCAGCTGCAGGGGCTGCATGTAAATCCCCAGGTCCCCAGGCCTCCGCCAGTGACAGCAACACTTGTGAACCCAGCAGCCCTGGCAGCAGTGCAGGTGGTGCACAGGACAGTAGCATCCAAGCTTGCAAAGAGTCAGCAGAGGAACACGAGACCTAGGTGGCCCCAGAAGCAGCAAAAGTGTTGGCAGCCTAGTGACCCCAGTGGCATCACCTGACACTGCAGCAAACATATAAGCAGCAAGGCATCAGCAGCCCCAGAGGCACAAGTGGCACAAGAAGGGCTGACGACACTTCTGGCAGAGTGGAGGGTGGGAAGTGCTGGCTCTCAAATACTATCAGAAGAAGCTCAGAACCTCAGTAACCAAAGCCGTACCCAAATAAGAAAAGGTGTACTACCACAATGTGCTGGCAGAGGATCAGTTCATCAAACACCATGAAGAACTACAGTAATGCACAGAACAGAAGGAAAATGACGACTCTCCAGAAACCAAACCTGAAGTCACAGATTACAATCTAACTTACAGAGAATTCAAAACAGGAGTCATAAAGAAACTCAACAAGGTATATGAAAACTCAGAAAGATAGTTCAATGAGCTCAGGAATAAATGAACAGAAGGAATACTTTCACCAAAGAGATTAAAGCTCTAAAAAAAAACCAAACAAATTCTGGATATGAAGAGCACAATGAGATAAAAATAATGTAGAAAGCATTAAAAATAGAGTAGACGTTGTGGAGGAGAGAATTAGTGCGTTCAAAGAAACCTAGAAATGGTTCAAGTGGAGGAGGAGAGAGAACTAAGATTTTTTTTAAAAATGAAATTATTTGAGAAATATCTGATTCAGGAAAAGTAACATAAGGATTATAGGTATTGCAGAGGGAGAAAGGAGCAGAGAGCTTATCAAAGAAAAAAATAGGTGAGAACTTGCCAAACCTGGGAGAGGGACTGGACATGCAATACATGAAGCTAATACAACTCCTAATTACATCAATGCAAAAAGACCTATTCCAAGGCCTATAATACTAAAACTGTCAAAAGAACTGTCAAAAACTGACAAGATATTAAGGGCAGCAAGAGAGAAGATAACCTGCAAAGGAGCCCCCATCAGGCTTTCAGTGGATTTCTCAGCAGAAACCTTACAGGTAGGAGAGAATGGAATAATATATTCAAAATACTGAAAGACAAAAACTATCAGCCAAGAATACTCTATCCACCAAAATTATCCTTCAGATATGACAGAGAAATAAAAGCTTTCCCAGACAAACAAAAGCTGAGGAAGTTCATGACCACTAGACCTGCTCTACAAGAAATGCTTAAGGGAGCCCTCTTATCTGAAACAAAAAGGCAAAGGTTTATAGAGCTTTGAGCAAGGAAATAAATAGAAACAGAATTGCAGCTCTATATCAGAATAGGTTAGCAAACAACATAAAGGATAAAGGGAAAGAAATAATAGAAAATAGTAGTAAACACTTCAATTTCATCACAAACTCACAATACAAAAAATAATTTGTGATGACAAAAACATAGAAGGAAAGAGGAAAGGGATGGAACCTGCATAGGCTAATGGAGATAAGAGGATATTAAAAAAAGGACTATGTCATCTGTGAGATCTTTTATATAAACCACATAGTAACCACCAAACAAAAAATCAGAGCAGAGTCACAAATCATAAATAAAGAGAAAATTCAGAAAACCACCAAACTGAAATGGCAGACAGAAATACAAGGAAAAAGAAACAATGGAAATATAGAACATCTGGAAAAGAAAAGATAAAATGGCAGTATTAAGCTTTCATATATCAATAATCAGTCTAAATGTAAATGGATTGAATTCACCAATCTAAAGACACAGTGGCTGAATGGATTAGAAAACAAGGTCCAATAATATGCTGCCTCCAGGAGGCACATCTCAGCTCTAAAGACAAACATAGGCTCAGAGTGAAGGGATGGAAGATGATACTCCAAGCAAATGGCAAGCAAAAGAAAGCTGGTGTAGTCATACTTAGACAAAGCAGACTTCAAGATAAAAAATATTAACAAGAGAGAAAGATGGACATTATATAATGATTAAAAGGGACATTCCACCGAAGACATAACACTTATGAATATATATGCACCTAACACAGGAGCACCAAAGTATATAAAGCAACTGTTAACAGACCTAAAGGGAGAAATTGACAGTAACAATAATAGTGGGGGACCTTAACCCTCACAATGGCTAGATCATCCAGAGAGAAAGTCAATAAGGAAACAGTGGCCTTAAATGAAACACTAGACCAAATGGATAATATATAGAGAGAACATTCCATCCAAAAACAGCAGAATACACTTTCTTAAGTGCATGTGGAACATTCTCAAAGATAGACCATATGGTGGTAAACAAGGCAAGCCTCAATAAATTTAAGAAGATTGAAATATCAAGAATGTTTCTGACCACAATGCTGTGAAACTAGAAATCAACTCTAAGAAAAAAGCTGGGAAAGTCACAAATAGGTGGAGACTTAAAAACATGGTACTGAATAACTATTGGATCAATGAAGAAATCAAAGGAGAAACCAAAAAATACCTGGAGACAAATGAAAATGAAAACACAACATACCAAAACCTATGGGATGCAGCAAAAGCAGTACTGAGGGAAATTTATAGCAATACAAGTCTACCTCAAGAAACAAGAAAAATCTCAAACAAACTTACACTATGGCTAAAAGAATTAGGAAAAGAAGAATAAAGCCCAAAGTCAGTAGAAGGAAAGAAATAATAAAAATCAGAGCAGAAATAAATGAAATAGAGACTAAGAAAACAACAGAAAGGATCAATGAAACTAAGAGCTGGTTCTTTGAGAAGATAAACAAAATTGACAAACCCTTAGCCAGACTCACTAAGAATAAGAGAAGACTCAAAATAAAGTCAGAAATGAAAGAGAAGAAATTACAGTAGACACCACAGAAATACAAAGAATTGGAATATGATGAAAAGCTACATGCCAATAAACTTGGCAATCTAGAAGAAATGAATACATTCTTAGAATCATACAACTTCCCAAAACTGCATCAAGAAGGAATAGCGAATCTGAATAGACCAGTCACAAGTAAAGAGATTGAAATAGTAATCTAAAACCTACCAGAAAACAAAAGGCCAGGACCAGACGGCTTCTCTGGTGAATTCTACCAAACATTCAAAGAAAATTTAATTCCTACCCTTCTCAAATTATTCCAAAAAAATGAAGAGCATGAGATGCTTCCTAACTAATTTTACAAGGCCAACAGTACCTTGATACCAAAACCAGACAAGGACAACACAAAAAGGGAAAATTACAGGCCAATATTGCTGATGAACATAGATGCAAAAATCCTCAAAAAATATAAGCAAGTCAAATACAACAATACATTAAAAGGACCATACACCATGATCAAGTGGGATTTATTCCAGGGATGCAGGGGTGGCTCAACATCTGCAAATCAATGTGATACACCACATTAACAAAATGAATAAAAATCACATGATCATCTCAATAGATGCAGAAAGCATTTGACAAGATCCAACATCCATTTATGATAAAAACTCTGAATAAAATGGGTATGGAAGGAAAGTACCTCAACATAATAAAGCCCATATGTGACAAACCCATAGCCAACATCATTCTCAATGGGGAAAACTGAAAGCCATTCCTCTGAGAACAGGAACAAGACAAGGGTGCCCACTCTCGCCACTCATACTGGGTGTTTTAACCAGAGCAATTAGGCAAGAAAAAGAAACAAAAGGGATCCAAATTGGAAAGGAAGAAGTAAAACTCTATTTGTGGATGATAATGATTCTATATATATAGAAAACTCTTAAGAATCCACCAAAAAATTATTAGAAATAATCAACAACTACAGCAAAGTTGCAGGGTACAAAATCAATGTACAAACATCAGTTGCATTTCTATACACTAATAATGAATTAGCAGAAAGAGAACTCAAGAATTCAATCCCATTTACAATCACAACAAAAAGAATAAGATACCTAGGAATAAATTTAACCAAGGAGGTGAAAGACCTATATGCTGAAAACTGTAAGACATTATTGAAAGAAATCAAAGAAGACATACAGAAATGGAAAGATATTCCATGCTCAGGGATTGGAAGAATGAACATAGTTAAAATGTCCATATTACCTAAAGCAATCTACAGATTCAGTGCAATCCCAGTCAGAATCCCAACGACATTCTTCACAGAGATAGAACAAAGAATCCTAAAATTTATATGGAAAAACAAAAGGCAAAATAGCCAAAACAATCCTTAGAAAAAAGAACAAAGTTGGAGGTAATCATACTCATTGAATTCGGAATAGGCTACAAAGCTATAGTAATTAAAATAGCATGGTACTGGCAGAAAAACAGACACACAGATTAATGGAACAGAATTGAGAGACCAGAAATAAAACCACACATATATGGACAGCTAACCTTTGACAAAGGAGCCAAGAACATACCATGGAGAAAGGAAAGTCTCTTCAATAAATGCTGCTTGGAGACTGGATAGCCATGTGCAAAAGAATGAAAGTAGACCATTATCTTACACCATATGCAAAAATTAACTCAAAGTGGATTAAAGATTTGAATGTAAGACCTGAAACCATAAAACTATTAGAAGAAAATATAGGCCATACACTCTTTGACATCAATCTTAGAGGTATCTTTTCAAATACCATGTCTACTCAGGCAAGGGAAACAAAAGAAAAAATAAATAGGACTACATCAAATTAAAAAGCTTCTGCATGGCAAAGGAAACCATCAACAAAATGAAAAGACAGCCCACCACCTGGAGGAAAATATTTGCAAATCATAAATCTGAGAAGTGGTTAATTTCCAAAATATGTAAAGAACTTATACAACTCAACAACAAAAAAATGAAAACCCTATCAAAAAATGGGCAGAGGACGTGAACAGACATTTTTCCAAAGAAGATATACAGATGGCCAACAAGCACATGAAAAGATGTTCAATATCACTAATTATTAGGGAGATGCAAACCAAAACTACAGTGAGATTCACCTCACACCCGTCAGAATGGGTATAATAAACAAGACAAGAATTAAGTGTTGGAGAGGATGTGGAGAAAAGGGAACCCTCATACACTGCTGGTGGGAATGCAAACTGGTGCAGTCACTATGGAAAACAGTATGGAGATTTCTCAAAAAATTAGAAATACCATACAACCCAGTTATCCCACTACTGGGCATTTATCCAAAGAACTTGAAATCAACATTGCAAAGCGATTTATGCATCCCTATGTTCATCGCAGCATTATTCACAATAGCCAAGATGTGGAAGCAACCCAAGTGCCCATCAATGGATGAATGAATAAAGAAGATGTGGTGTGTGTGTATGTATGTGTATATATATAATGGAATACTACTCAGCCATAAAAAACACAAAATTGTCCCATTAGCAACAACATGGATGGACCTTGAAGGTATGATGTTAAGTGAAATAAGCCAGACAGAGAAGGACAAATACTGTATGATTTCACTCATATGCGGAAGATAAACACATAGGTAAGGAGAACAGATAAGTGGTTATCAGAGGAGAAGGGGGTGCGGGGAGGGCAAAAGGGATAAAGAGGCACATATGTACAGTGAGATAAAAACTAGAATATTGGTGGTGAATATAATGCAGTCTATTCAGAAACTGAAATATAATGTGCACCTGAAATTTATACAATCTTATAAGCCATTATGACCTCAATAAAAAAAAGTCTGCTAATACCTTAAAAGCATTATCTCATATTTAAAATATTAGATCACCAATGTGATATTCAATTCAAAATTGAAGAATTTAAGTTTTAT
Source organism: Tapirus indicus (assembly GCA_031878705.1). NCBI lineage: Eukaryota > Metazoa > Chordata > Mammalia > Perissodactyla > Tapiridae > Tapirus > Tapirus indicus. Next base: position 17,748,814 of record CM062920.1, read on the forward strand.
GTAATATAAATAATAAGGCATGAAATAAAGAGACAGACTAGTAGGGAAGACCATATCCCACCCCAATGCTGAGTTTAGTGCCCCCTAACCCCCCCTCCCAACCACCTTTTTACTTCATTTTCCCTGCTTTTTCTTTGGTCACAGAAGTAATTAGCCCAGTTGCAAATTCTGTTTCATACTTCTTCAAGGTCAACTTTATTTGGCATAATACCTGAAAATAATTATCCCAAATGAAGTAGTTCATTGACTTTATTGGAAGATTGTTTTCCGAGTGTTATTTTCCCATGCCTTTCACCCCTACTCCATACAATAAAAAGGAGGGGATACAGTTTACGGGGCTAGAAAAGAAAAATGTAAACAGTTGCTTAAGTCAATAACTTTTGTTTCAACGGTGATTCTGCCCTTAATATTTCAGGATAACATTGAACTTAATTCTCTGTCACACGTGAATGTCCTGCATAAGTGTATTGAGTACATACATTTTAGGTATAAGTAAACTGAATCTGTGGGCCTGTTTCTTCTCTGAGAGTGCTGTTCTTTAAATAATTAAGGCTAACCAGGCCTAGAAGGCTTAATGGGAGGTGTCTCCTAACACTTCAAAGAACAGATGTTAAAAACTTATTTTGTAAAAAAGAAACTAGAATCGATGATATTTGAATTTCGTCTTCTTTGAACACATAATAATATGCCATTTGTTCATACTTGGTTTATCAATATTTCAAAACTAAAGCATTTTTTAGTGATTTGTTTTTAGAAGAGGGGTAAGTACTCCCTTGGGGATATATCAAAATTGGGGAAAACATGTATAGTTTGAAAATAAAATAACTTTTTACCCTTAAAAAGAAATTAAGGCTGACTCCATGGTGCCTGAATGTTATGTTTGGAATCAACTTTTTTGCACCTCTCTGAGTCTACTTTTTTGCTTTTTGCCTTCTTGGCTCCAAGAATAAGCACAGGCTGATATTGGATAGGCATGCATCATTAGGGATAGCATTTGGCTGCAAGTGATAGAAATCCAACTATAATCACTTAACCAATTCCAGGCTTACTTCTCTTCCATAACAAATCCAGAGGGAGGTAAGCCAGGGCTAGTGCAGTAATCCCAGGATGTCATCCATTACCTAGTCTCCTCCATTTTTGCTGCTTTGCTGCTTTAACATGCTTTTGTTCTTAGGGACCTCCAGGGCCTAGACCTTTACTGGGTAGGAAAATAGGAAAAGGATGAAAGACAAAAGATATGAGTCCTTTTTATGAGAAGACTATTGATTTTACTATAGTATACTTCCACCAACATCTTACTGGCCAGAACTGTGGCACATGGGCACCCTTAGCTGTTAGGCATCTTGGGAAATTAGGTCTTATTGGTTTTTTTCCAACAGCTTTATTGAGATATAATTCACATATCACCCATTTAAAGTGTACAACTGAATGATTTTCAGTATATTCTCAGAGTTGTACAACTATCAATGCAGTCAAATTCATTTTTATTATTCCAAAAAGAAACCCAATACCCATTAACAGTCACTCTTAATTCCATGCATACCTCCAGCCCTGCACAACTACTAATCTACTTTCTGTCTCTCTAGATTTGCCCATTATGGACCTTTCATATAAATGGAGTCATACGATATGTGGCCTTTTGTGTCTAGCTTCTTTCACTCAGCATGTTTTTGAGGTTCATTCGTGTTGTAGCATGTATCAGTATTTCATTTCTTTTCATTGCCAAATAATGTTCCATTATATGGATATATACTATTAATTCATCTGTTTATGCACATTTGAGGAAACTGAGTTTTTAATTGAGCACATTCTTACCCTGAGCAAAATTGGGCTTCCGCTGGTAAAGAAGTACCAACTAGTTGTTGGTGGGCAACTGGCAATATCTGCCCCTGTGCAGAAATGGAGTAATGGACTGGAATCTGGCCTCCTTTAGCAATATATTTAATGCTTCAGAAGTTCTGTCAGATGTGAGAGGAAGTGCAGTGATTGTGAAGTCTTAGTGAACATAGAGAGCACTCAGCTTGTTTTTAGGTTTCTCCATTGTTTGAGAAGAAAGCCTGGTAGGGGTTACTACCTAAATTTTTAGCTTCCGAGTCTATCCAGAAAACCTATTTTATTGTGATTGCTGTTACTTTGGGCTCTGGCCCTACTATTTCCCCCCAGCCTATAATTCTACCTCCACTTTATGGATTTGGGCTCACAAGAATGGTTGTGGTTTCCTCAGTATTTGGCCTGCAGTGTCTCCCACCAAGTGCCTTGGCTCTTGCTTCAGGTCTGACTACCCAGGGCCTTTGGAAGTAAGCCACCGAGAGATTGGCTCTATGTCTCCATAAAAATTCTTATTAAAAGAGCTTAAAGAATGTTTATTCAGGGGCCACCCGGGGGTGCAGCGGTTTAGATCATGCTTGGCAGTCCGTGGTTTGCGAGTTCGGATCCCGGGCACCTGCCGACGCACTGCTTGTCAGCCATGCTGTGGCGGCGTCCCATATAAGGTAGAGGAAGATGGGCACGGATGTTAGCCCAGGGCCAGTCTTCCTCAGCAAAAGAAAAGAGGAGGTTTAGCAACGGACGTTAGCTCAGGGCTGGTCTTCCTCATGAAAAAAAAAAAAAGAATGTTTATTCATGCAATGCTATGTCACATTAATTTGTTGGACTATATTTTATATGGCTTTATTTAGACTATTTGCATTCATATAAGATTTGTTAATTTTTGACTTGAAATTTTGGCCACAGCATTACTTACTATACATCTAAAGAGCACTTTAGAATAACTCAGAGAACAGGATACTCGAGAGAGTCTGGTGGACTTGAGGAGGTGTTGGTCATAGGTCCTGGCTCCAGAAAAGCACCAGAGTTCGTATTTTCAATAAAATTCCTCTAACTCTGACTTTGCTCAGACCAGAATGGGTTTGACTTGACCATAATCTCTTCATCAGGAAGTGCAATTTCTTGATAAACCTGTTTAAGTTTTGTGTTGGAATCTCTAGGCAGTGTCCCTGTGGCCTTTGCTCTTTTTTTCCCCCCAGAAAGACCCATAGATGACTTAGCTGAAAGGAGGGCAGCTTTATATGGCCTGACAGACATTCTTGGTCAGCTGAGCAGACTCTCGTCCTGTGGTAAGTACTCCCTAGGGTCATTCTTACCTCTTCTGGGAAGGCAGGAAAAGGAAGAGACAGGAGCTGCCAGACTTTGTGGAAACCTGGGGGTGGCTCCGCCCTGAGGGCCTTTCCCTGTCTCCCCCTGGCCACTCTGGACTTCTTCCCGTTCTTGAGCATCCCTTTGTTGCCAGCCTCACTGTCTGGCTCATGTATCACGTGTCTCTCTTAAAGGCACCTCATTACCTTCCCACAGGATGCAACATTTCAAGTACAATTTAAACAATATAATACAATTTAAAATTAGATATAATGATTGCTTTTTTCCCACAGCCACCTTAGCATAGCATCGCATTTTAGAGTTGAAGGGAGGGTAACCTAACTTTTATTTTACAAATAAGGAAACTGAATTCAGTGTCACTTCCTAGACACAAAATAAAAAACAGATTCTTTCTCGTGTTGGTGATTTTTAGGGAGGTGTATATTCTTTTCCAGAAAGGGGAAGTAATTTATTGGAGTAATCACTAATACTCCAAAAGTGGGCATTTTAATATATATCTGTCAAATTAGTGAATGTCGATTTTATTTTATTTTTTTAATCTGTGGGCAGCTTGGTATTGGAGCATAGTGTTCAAGGCAGAGAGTGGCAAGAGAGAAGATTCAAGCAGTAAATGGCAGATGTGTCATGAAGGGCCTAACATATTGAGAGGTTTAGACTTTGTTCTGCAGGTGACAGAGATTCCATGAAAGGCTTCCATCAGATAGTGATGTGGTCACATTTGTTTTAGCAGAGTTAGTGGTAGGTGGCCATTGCTTACTATATACCAGGCATTGTGTGGGTTACTGTGCATGCACTATCTCATTTAATCCTCACAATCCTATTAAGTAGTATTGTCATCATCTCCATTTGACAGTTGAGGAAAGGGAGGCTGAGGTAGGTTACACAGGTAGTAATAGTGGAGCTGTGATTTTAATCCAGGGAGTCTGACCAGAGCACAGAGAGAAGCATACCCACACCACTGGGAAAAGCGGAGAGGATTGCAGGGGTGGGTGGGACATGGTGGGAGACCCTACTTGGTGGTCTCAACATTTGTAATGCCATAAGGAACAGTATTGTTGGTTGAGAGTGAGAGGTTGGATAGGGACCTGATAAACATCACGAGAGTTTGAAGCCTTTACTGGGGGAAATTTGCAAGGGAGCTGATCAAGATCAAGTGAAAGTGGAACTCAGCTGAGGTTGGAGACAAAGAATTTATGGTGGTACTGCCAATTGTCTATGGCATTTTTCTTCACGAATTTGACTGTAGAGAATCTGCTGTAACAAGGAGTGGATTAAATAAGATAAATGTTTATTTCTCTCTCACTTTATAGTCCAAAGGGAGGAGGGTAGCCCAGGCTGGTAGAGTAGCTAACTTTCCAGAATCATTCAGGATCCTAGGTCCTTTCCATCTTGTTCTGCCAATCTGTAGGCTGTGCTAACGTGGCTGCATGGCCAAAGCGGGGTCTCCACTACATTAGTGTTCCAGCTCCTGAAAAGGGGGTAAGAGCAGAAGTGGAAAGCAAATGATTTCCTTTTGGGTAAGAGAGAGAGAAGTTGTACACATCACTTCTGTTCACATCCCATTGGTAAGAACTTAAGCACCTATCTACAAGGAAGTCTGGGAAATGGGTCTAACTAGGCAGCCATGTTCCCAACTAAAACTCTGTTACTATGGAAGATGAGGAGAATAGATTTGGGGGGCCAGTTGGCAGTCTGCCACAGAAGAGAAGGCTGACTGTGGAGTTGATGGAAGATTGGAGTTTTTCTGGACAGGTGTGAGGACAGCAGTGTGAGAGAGTTTAGGGTGTTGAGGAGATGTAGTTCAGGTGGTCAGCCATGAGCTCCAGCTGGGCAAGGTAGGTAGGCCAGGCTATTGATGGCCTGGACATCTTGAATCTGGGAGGTTGCTGAGTAGGTGTGAGACTAAAGGAGAAAGTGGTTGGAATAGGAGTTGGTGGTTTGTGGTTAGAGTAGGATCTGGGGTTGGGTCTAGAGATGGCTTAGTTCTGGGAGATGACAAGACCTATGGTGGAGCCTTGGGTTTGGGAGGCTGACATGGTGAGATGGAGGTTTCCAAAGCAGAGGCAGTCACAGAACATGTTTGGTGTTCCCTGCACAGTGGTCAGACTTCCCATCTTAGCATATCTGGCCTCTGGCTCTCTCCTCACATGCACCTTCTCTCCTCCCTTCGTCTTTACTCACCATACTAAATCAGTTGTTCTTACACACACACTCTTCTTGTGCCTTCACACCTACTCTCTCCTCTCCCTGTAATGTGGCACCATACCCCACTTCCCGTCAATCTAGGTAACCCCTTCACCTGCAAAAACCACCTTATGTGTCATCTCTCCCAAGAGGCTGTCCTTGATCCCCAGCCTCTTAAAGTCTCCTGTTTGTTTCTGTCTGGCTACCAGCTAGCTTCTTCCGCTGCTTCTGTATAGTTTGTACCTTAGGCTTACGAATGGCCACTTCAGCCTTTCTAACCCACTATGTACACACCACATATCTGCGACTAACTGGCAGTTTCTTTGCTTATTCTTGTAGCAGATTTCTGAGACAGACAATCTGATTGGCCCAGCTCATCTCATCTTTTCACATCAGATCATAGCTAACCTGTATATTAGCTATCATCAGCTGATCAGCTGCGTGCAGAACAGAATGGGCAGATCAGGATGCTAACCCAGCTGCTTCCCATGCTGGGTTCAGCACTGAGGCTGTGACCTCTAGGCACAGAGGCCTGGGAAGGAGTACAACCCCATCATTGCTTTATCTTCCTGCCAGGCCTTCGGTATGGGAGGGGTTTTTCAGGAGACACAAGTTGGCCATTTCTCCTCACCACTCAGGAACAGTAGGTTTATACTGCACTGAAGATTTGATCAGCTGGTTGAGGATTTGGTCATTGGTCTGTTCATTCAATCAGAACAACTGAGAAACTCTGCCAGATCCTGGGAATGGAGAAGGCAAGGAGGCCATCCTGTCCTCACAGTCTGGTGGTGGGGAAGGGCAGAAGGGGGCTTAGGACATGTAACTGGCACAGCCAGTTATGGTGCAGTGTATGTGGGAGGAAAGACTCTGAAGCTGTGGGCAGCCCCAAGGTTCCAGCCCCAGAGAGCCTTCCTCAAGGGCCTGGTAAATCCTAAGAAGCCTGAACACTTAGAGAAGTCATCTTCAGGCATCTCCAGAGGCATGGGGTGATCCCTGGAGGGAAGCGGGGAACTGCTCAAGCCACTGCCCGTGGGATGGGAATGCTGCTGGGGTTTGTGTATGTGTTACCTGGACATGCATGGTCATTGTTCTTCTGAGTGGCCATCACTTCTGTGCTTGAGTTTGGTTTTTCAATTGGCCCCAGTGCTGTGATGAGGAACTGCATCTGTGAACCTCAGCACCCACCCCACCCCCAAAGCCAGTGGCTCAGACCACCCCAGTCCCAGGGTATGACTGCAGCTTTGCACACACCCTGGAGTTGTACCTCATCCTGACAGTGAGGAAACCGTTTGTGGCATCAGCTGGAATCCGTCAGGCTGCCTTCCTTCGTTCCACTGCCCCCCCCCCCATTTTTATTAGAACTTTTATTTGCACATCCAGTACTTTCTATCCAAGAATCTGTTTCTTGGAAAATAAATACTCCATTTCCCAGAGGAAAAACCAAAAATGCCCATCTTATGGAAAGCTGCATCACATTAGGTCAAGGGGGATTTCTCTTCTCAGGATGGTGAGAGGAGTCCGGCCAGGCCTCTAGGCCCAGACTGCCATGGTTGCACCCAGGGCAGGAGGTGGGGGACAAGTTGGGTCAGGCCTGAGGTGGTCCGACCAGGCTGGACCTCCCATAGCCTCCCCAGAGCTGGCTCAGAGACTTTGGCCCTGAATCTCAGGGAAGTCCCTGCAGAGGCTGGACATGAGAAGTGGCCCCTCTCATGCTCCCATCCAGTAATCCAGAGGCCCTGCCCACCCTCTGCCCCCTCTCAGGACAACAGACATCTGCTCTCTTCCCTGAGGTTTCCCAGGCTTGCAGAGAACACTCTGGGCTGTCACACACTCACTTTGTCCACTTTTTACGTGGAAGTCTGTCATTTCAGATGACAACATTCAGTGCGACTCGGTAGAGAGACCAGCCTTGGTTCCTCTCTTTCTCTCACCCCTCATACTCAATCCACTACTTCTAAAATGTGTCCCTGCATCCTCCACTTCTCTTCACTCCATCACCACCCCTCTGGTCCAGGCCTCCCTCACTCCTGCCTGGACAACTGCAACCCCTTCCTAACAGGGCTGCCCTCCAGTCTCCTCCACTCCAATCCATTCTCCTCACAGCTGCCTAAGCCATCCTGCGATAGGGATCCTCCTCACCAAGGCCCTGTCTGGCTCATCACAGTGGACAAGTATGGCACAGCTTGATTCTCTAGAACAGCTGGAGACTCCACAAGTCTGAGCGGGAATTCCAGAAGGAATTGCCCAGGAAGCATCACCTCCCTCCCCTGCAAGCGAGCGGTGAGGGGAGGAAACCTCAGGAAACAAACCAAGGGCAGGGTGATTACACTAGACAGGACTTCCTGGGCTGGGGATGGTGGGGAGTGTTCCAGAAGAGAAGCTGCCCCTGGCTGGGTAGTCACCTGTAAGCCTTGAGGTCCCTGGGGCTCAGGAATAAAGGAGCGCTGACCCAGGCACAACCTCGGGCTCACTTTCTAAGCAGGCCTTTCTAAGCAGCAGGCCTTTCTAAGAAATTCAGTTGTTCTTTGCTTGTCCCAAGTTGACTTTGTGCTGTGGTCTGTCCAATTGATATCCCATGGACTGTCCTCATTGTCCTCTCCCTCACTCTGACCCTGCTGACACCCTCATCTCTAGCCCTCTCCCTCCTTTTCTGACCACTCCCCAATCCTCCCCTGACTCAACCCTAGTCAGTAGTTCCTCTTTCTTTCTCGAGAGAGTCCATCCTGGGATCCTGGGACACCCGTCCTCTCTTTCAGAAGAGCTTTCTCATCTCACTCGCCCTCTTGCCAAAACTACTGTCCCCTCCTACCCTGGATCCCCTAGGCCTTGTTCAATTTTGGTCCTCATTCCTATGGCTTTGCCATCTTTAGTGGCTCCCTCCTCTGTCCCTGTGAACCAGGCCATAACTTCCCTCTACTCTCCATTTCATGTCTCTCCTGCGTGGTGCCATCACACTGCCTGGTTGACAGCTCAGCCACCCCTGGTCCATCTGTAGGCTTGCTTGGGATGTCAGCACCCCCTGACCTGGGACCAGTATCCTTACTTTCTGGGGCTGCTTCCTCTACAGGTCCTAAGACTCTCAGGACTGCCAGATTCAGTGGCCTTTTCTCAGTCATCCTCCTGACCTTACCAACCACAACACCCTGCTTGAAACTCTCTCTTGCCTCAACACGTCTCTCCTGGGCCTTTTCTTCCTCTTACCTTCTACACAGGCTTGCGTCTCCCATTTCCGCAAATATAGAAGAGTCCTAAGGTTCCTATCCCAGTCTTTCTCTCCATCTTGTCCCTCAGCGATTCTATCTATACTCAGATAACTGCTCTGTGCCCAGTACCCCCATACCTGGGTCTCTGGTCCAGGCCTTTTTGAATATCTCTTTCTGGACATCTCCATCTGGATGTCACACAGCTACCGCAACCCCAACACAGACCACAGAAAACTCTTACTCTCTCTTGGTCCTCCACCACAGCCTCCCCAGGGGGCCACCTTCACTCCTTCTGTTGTGGTTCTTACTGAGTCATCCAGGGGCAGAATTGGGTCTCTCTGACAAGCCCTCTTCAGCCCCTCATCCTCTTCAGAGTGTCTGCAGGGTCTTTGGGGCCAGCCTCTCCTATCCCCTCTGCTCCCTCCCCCAGTCTTTCACAATAACATCCTGCATGGGCCTCCTGCCCCCACTTTCTTCCCAGTGCTACCCTAGCTGCCAGAGCTACCTTCTTTTTCCTTTTTGAAAATCAGTCAAGCATTTATTTCAAACATTCTGAAAAATTATTGTGAGAAATGTTTTCCTTCAATAAGTAGGATGGATGCATAGAATCACGTGAATGTCAAAGAAGTGTATTTTTTCCGTCTGTTACGTTGTAAGTTCTCCAAGTAAAGAATGACTGCTCCACCCCCTCCTGTGCAACGTCTAGCACTTAGGGTTTGTAAAATACAATGATTTCTTGGAGCAAAGAGTGGTTTTACTGACCAAATAAAGGTAATCCTCCCACTTCCCACTGAGAAACATACACACATGGAATTCATTATTCCAAGAGTTCCTACTGGCAGAAAAAAATGTAAATGTATTCAAAAGGCTCCGAGAAAGGTATGCCAGAGACAAAGTTGGTTTCTAAGACACACACTCCAGAAAAAAACAGAGAGAGAGAGATGGACTTAATGTTGATCTATAGGGTGAGATGACCATGTGTACGGTTTTTACATGAACCCCCCTGGTGGGATGCCTTTCCCGCAGCTTTGCCCCATGACATTGCATAGTGTCTGGCTCATATGTTCATGTATTCACTCAGCCTCCATTTATGCATGTACACGATCCAGCTCGAGTCCCTGGAGTTGCTTTTCTAGTAGTGGTAACAACTTTGGCCCAATGGCCCTAACCTCTGGACCCAGACCTGAGACCACAGGGCGCCTACTGGGGTTGGGCTGACGCCTGTGGCTGTGAGCCACTAAGGAAATGACCCATGACCTAGACATCACCAACTCCCTGCTCTAATTCACCAGCAAAAACATCACCTGGAATGTCATTCTGAAGAGTTGACACTGTTGGCTGACCTACCATGAAAGGGAGGCACTGGCAACTGCCATGGTGACTTCATGACAAATGGCCTTCCCTCACTTCTTCTTGCCCCAAGAATTAGGTTCCTTGATTTATTTTTTATTTAAAAATATTTTTATGTAGTGAAATTAGAAAGTGCACCATACGTTTGTTACAAATACACTTTCTCATCTAGGCACAGGATACCAGGAAGTGGCCTTGAAGTTGTTTTTGAAGATCTAAGGAAAATATGTTTTTATAACAAGTGTACTAGCCACAGTAAGCATTTAATTAACTTCCTGTTGTCAGGGAGAAAATGCCAAGTTGTGGGTATAGGACTAGAGTTTATTGTTGGGTTAATGAAACCCTAACAATAAGAGGGAGAAAAAAATATTTTTGAAGGCTAATATGGCCTTTTCCTATTCTATCTTCTATGTCTCTTAACCTCTCTTTAATTTTTCCCTTTCTAACTTTTTTGTGTGTGTGTGAGGAAGATTAGCCCTGAGCTAACATCTGTTGCCATTCCTCCTTTTTGCTGAGGAAGATTGGCCCTGGGCTAACATCCATGCCCATCTTCCTCTACTTCATGTGGGACACTGCCACAGTGTGGCTTGACAAGTGGTGCATCGGTCCATGCCCAGGATCCGAACCTGCAAACCCCGGGCTGCTATGCCACCAGGCAGCCCCTCTAACTTTTTGTACTGCATTCTGAGTAACTTTTTGTAACCTATCTTCTGGTTTACCAATTCTTCTCTTTCAGTTTTGGCTCTTGTGCTTTTTAATGGATTTGGGTTTTAAAGTTCAATGACCGCATTTTTCATTTCTAAAAGCTTTTTTTTCTTGTAAAAAAAAGTCTCTTTTTACCCAAGTAGTAGCTTATGTTTTTCATTGCATCTTTTATTTCTTTAATCATTGTACACTTGCCTTTTTAATAATCCAGATCTATTCATTCCATTTCTTGAAGTTCTTGGAAGTCTAAAGCTGCTTGCGCTTTTATGACTCTCATCCATGGTGGATTCTTTTCCCACATGGTCCATAAGTTTGGGTTGTGACCTCATGTTCTGCCTGGGCTTATTTGTCCAAATCCCGTGGGACAATAAGAAATGCACAAGAACTAATATGGGAGGGGGGGCAAAAATTGTAATTGTTTACATATGATTTCATTATGTACCTAGAAAGTGCAGGAGATTCAACTGACAATTAGAACTAATAAAACTATTAGACAAACTATTAGAACTAATAAAAAAACAAAAAACAAAGGAAAGAGTTCTAGTAAAGAATAACTTACCAAAATGTTCCAATAAGCCAGTAATAATCAATCAGGGTACCTGTTTTTTCTTGTTTGGTTTTTTTAAATGGATCCTATAAAAATAGCTTTAAAAACGACTATACAATATACTTTGGATTAACAAGTCAACAAATGTGCAAGACTTATATGAAAAACTATCAAACATTATCAAAGTTATTGAATTTATTAAAAAGCAACCCTGGGGGCCGCCCGGTGGCGCAGCGGTTTAGTCCGCGCTTGGCAGCCCAGGGTTCGCGAGTTCAGATCCCGGGCGCCCGCCGACGCACTGCCTGTCAGCCACGCTGTGGTGGCGTCCCATATAAAGTGGAGGAAGATGGGCACGATGTTAGCCCAGGGCCAGTCTTCCTCAGCAAAAAGGGGAGGATTGGCAACAGATGTTAGCTCAGGGCTGGTCTTCCCCACAAAAAAAAAAAAAAAAAAAAGCAACCCTGAATAAATGGAAATGTCAGCCATATTTCTGGGATACAAAGATCCAAAATTATAAACATGTCAGTTCTTCCCAGGTTAACTGTTACATTCAATGCAGTTATAAACAAGGGCTTTCAAAATGAACTCAGCGGGGACTTCCAGGGTCAGTTCTGCATGGAAGGAGCTTAGAAGTTGGCACTCCATCCTAACAACCAGTAAAAACTTGAACAGACTAAAAAATCAACAACTTTTCTTGGATCCATAAGAGAGGTGAGGGCACAGGGCAGATCATTGCCCCCAAAATTGGAGAGACAGGCAGGCGAATATAGGGAGTCATGGCCTACCTGAGCAGAGATTCATGGGTGGAACCACCGTGGGAACCTGTGCTGGGGTAGGGAAACCTGAGCTGGAATTGATAAATTTCTAGAGGCTCAGTGTGGACAAGTCTGAGGGTTAAAAACTCTGGGAGGCCCAGTCATAGGAAGGTCCCACACTTTTGTGAGTTTTACCTCTAGGAGCTTGGCCAGGTTCTTACAGTAATATCAGAGAAAAATCCCTTCATGCCTCCAGCGAGGAGAGGGGGAAAAGGAACCATTTTGGAATATGCTGGGGCACTCTGTTCTTTTCAACAAGGCCTGCCTTCAGGTGAAACTGGTTAACCAGAGCCTAACTGACCTGGGGAAAAGGAAATACCCGACTCCAGTCAGCTCTAGCCTTCCACAGGGGGAAGGGAAATTCCCAACTCTAGCCCCCTCTAGCCGTCCTGTCCCACCTAAGAGGGAAGAAAAAAAGTGAGCAGCACTTGTGAAGTTCACAGTCCAGAGGCACCAGCTCACTAAAGGACTGAGACCTAATTATAAGAATATAGATTGCTTCCCCTCCCCCACACCTTACTGCCACATTACTAAACACCTGTTTATTGCAGTTTCTTTTACCCAGTGCATTGTGTCTGCCTGTCAAGAAAAAAATTACAAGGCATACTCAAAGGCAAAAAACAATTTGAAGAGACAGAGCAAACATCAGAACCAAACATGGGAGAGAGATTAGAATTATCAGACCAGGAATTTAAAACAACTATGATCAATATGCTAAGGGCTCTAATGGATAAGATAGACAGCATGCAAGAACAGATGGGCAATGAAAGCAGAGGAAGGAATGCTAGAGCTCATACTGTAACAGAAATGAATTCCTTTGATAAGTTTATTAGTAGACTGGACACAGCTGAGGAAAGAATCCCTGCGCTTGAGGACATATCAATAGAAACCTCCAAAATTGAAAAGCAAAGAGATAAGAGACTGGAAAAAAAGCAAAAACAACAGAACACAATATCCAAGTTATGTGGGACAAATACAAAGGGCATAACATACTGTAATGGGAATTCCAGAAGGAGAAGAAAGAGAGAAAGGAACAGAAGAAATACATGAAACAATAATGACTGAAAATTTCCCCAAATTAATGTCAGACACCAAACCACAGATCTGGGAAGCTCAGAGAACATCAAGCAGGATAATGCAAAAAAAACCCAACAAAATCCCCAGACCTAGGCATATCATTTTCAAACTACAGAAAATCAAAGATAGGAAGCCAGAGGGTAAAAACACCTTACCTATAGATGAACAAAGATAAAATTACATCTGACTTATCTTCAAAAGGCATACAAGCAAGAAGAGGGGAGTGAAATTAAAGAGTTGAGAGAAAAAACCCACCAACCTAGAATTCTCTACACTGCACACCTATCCTGCAAAAGTGAAAGGGAAATAGAGACTTTCTCAGACAAACAAAAATTGAGGGAATTTGTTGCCAGTAGACCTGCCTTGCAAGAAATGTTCAAAGAGGTTCTTTAGAGAGATGGAAAATAATATAGGAGCTCACATCTACATAAAGGAACAGCATTGAAGAAAGAATAAGAGAATGTAAAATAAAATGAACTTGGTGAGCTTATTCTAAAATTTATCTGTAAGAGAAAATGTGTGAGAATAACTAAGAATATTTTGAAAAAGACAGATAGCGATGGTGATGGTTGTAGTGACGACAGTGGTGCAGACTTACTAAGGATTTGAAAAATATCACTGGAACAGAATAAAGAGGCCAGAAATGAGCACACTTACATGTGAAAATGGGGAAATGATTTAAATGAGATTGTCTTAAGATGGGAAAACACTATTCAGATATTGATAAAGAAAAATTATCTATTTGGAGAAAAAGCTAGAAAGTTATCTTACAACTTTCTCAAGAATTAATGTTAAACAACTTTATGCCACAAAATGATTTTTTTATTCACCAAGTTAAACCATAGTAACAGACTAGGAAAAAATGTGTGTTACATGTGTTATAGACAAAAATTAATTTTCAGACCACATAAAACAATACAGAACAATAAGTAAAAGAAACAAACTGATTAAAAAAAACTACACAAAATACACGAACAGAAAATTTACAGAAGAGAATATATAAGTGGTCCACAAACACAAGAAAGGGGTCACCCTAGCTGATGTCAGGGAGATGCAGTAAGAAGGATCTTTTATTTTTAATAACATTTATCGAGAATTAAATTCATAATATCAGTGTTGCTAAGGGAAATTGGTGCCTTCACACACTGTTGGTAGGCCTGAAACTTAGTAATTGTAAATAAAATAGAGACTATCTATGAGAGGCAGGTGAAGTGTGAATGCTAGGTAGTAATTACAGTAAATCGGGAGGAACTGACAAGGGAGAACTTCCTGTTTGTTAAATACAAAAACTAACTTGCAAAACACTATGTACAGTAAGATGAACTTTATGAAAAAATAAACAACAAACAAGACTCATTTATATCAGTGTAGAGAAAGTTCTGGAAGGATACATGCCAGGCACTGTTATGATCCTCCTCGCTGCTTGAGTGTTGGCATTCGACCCTTTCTCATTTATTGCAGATAATACCAACCTCTCATTGATAAGTTCTCATCCGTATTTATAATGGACTGTGACACTCCTCCCTTCCTCTTTCTTTCTGTTTATTCAACAAACACCACTGCAGAAGGTGATGGTGGATCTCAGAGGATGATAAGAACACACAAGCACAAGCTCCAAGAGAGGGCAGCGTGAGGGAGGGGCCCCAAATTCAGGAAGTGACATGCTCTGCCACTTTTCCCCCCTTATTTTACATCTCAACCCTATGAGATAAGCAGTGCAATGTATAATACCTCTATTTTATGGGTCAGGAAACTGAGGCTCAAAGCATCCATTCCACAGGCACTTCCAGAACACTAGTGTCTACCAGGCAGTGCAGGAGAACTGACAGTAGAGAGAAGGATTTGGTTATGGCACTGAACTGGCCATGTTAACTATAGGATTCTTGAGACTAGAATCTTTTTATTATTCAAGAGTGATCAAAAGCCATGGGACCTGCTGGAGGTGTTTTCTGCTTATAATCTCTGTAGTCCCACTTGTTCCAAGTAAGGGGTAAATTAATTTCAATGGGTAATAAATACCACCGAAAAGTATGCAATGCTCTGAGGACAAAAATGAAATGACCCCACCCACATCAGTGCCAGAATGTCTGGGGGCGGCATTCTGGGTGGAGGGGACTGGGGGACGTGTCATGAAGCTGGGTTCACATAGCCGACACTCTTCTTTCTTTGATTGATCTCATAGGTCCACA
This sequence comes from Tapirus indicus, assembly GCA_031878705.1. Lineage (NCBI taxonomy): Eukaryota > Metazoa > Chordata > Mammalia > Perissodactyla > Tapiridae > Tapirus > Tapirus indicus. The sequence goes on from CM062920.1 coordinate 17,764,040, forward strand.
AAGATAGCCTAGTTTTCTAAAGGTGTTTGGATTCATACCTTACATAATACTGAGTATACCTCCATTGTCACATGATTATTTTTATTTGGGGCATGTTGGGAGGGTTTATGGAGGTGGGAAGCTTGAGGCCTTCTAGCTACCCGTGGCACTGCCGTGGTCCAGCCTTGGCCAAGATAGTGAATGCACCAGTTCAGGAGCTAGCTGTGGAACCTGACCATGGCTAGCACTGAGGCCTGCTCTGCTGGAGGCCAGCCTGAGGCCTGAAGGGAGGCTGGACTAGGAGGCATACACACATGATTCCTGATAACTCTGGGATCTTGGGCAAATCCCATGGCCACCCAGAGTGTTTTCACTGGGGGAGTGGGTATAGTGGTGCTAATTGTCTGGGTTATTGATAGGGTTCAGTGTGATGGTGTCTAACAACACTCTCATATTTTCCATAGAAGCAACCCAAGCACCCAGTGGAGTGAACCCTGGAGGTGGTTCACCTTGGAGGTGAACATACCTCAAGATGTGGAGGTATATTCCTAAGGGTCGCTGGTAAGCGTGAGAATTCTCAGTCTCCTGTTTTATTTAAATTCAAGGAAGTGTGCTTTTACTTTATATTATATCTGTGCTTAACAGAAAAATTTCATTATCTAACTTTGCCCCCATCCCAAATCTTTGAGCAAAAACTGATGTCAAAATGCTCTGGGCACAGAGTTGGGGCAGGGGCACAGGGTCCTGGGGTGTGGGCAGCCCAGTCTAGGAAGCCGAGTGATGGGAGAGCCTTGGTAAGCCATAAAACACTACTTGCATGTTGCTGACTGTTTTATTGCCACAACCCAGAGGAGAGAAGGTGTGAGAGTGAGAGACTTACCAGGTCTTGCCTGAGAAGTGGAAAGGGTGCCCAGATGGGCAGATCATTTAGGCTTCCTGGGGAGGCGAGGTCAGGCCTTAAAGGATGGTGCAGATCTCTTTCCACCCATCCAGGATCCCCGGCCCTCCCCAGAGCTGACTCAGTCTCACCATACTGGGCCAGCAGGGCAATCTGGCAATCCCAATTCCTGGTGATGAGACTGTTGTCACATACGCCAGCCACCAAGCCCTGTGAGTGAACTCATGCTGCTCCTTTCATTTGGGAGAGGTAGGCTGGCTCTGTGTGGCCCAGGAGGGGTGAGCTAGATTCTTGGGAGCCATGCAGGGAGGCCCATTTCAGTTAGCATGAAGGTGTACTTGCCCACAGGGGTAATGGCCTTGTGCAGCAGGGCCCAGTCAGACCCTAGAATCTCCAACCAGCTTTCTCCCAGGCCCTTTAGACTGTGAGGTCTGTGACTCATGGTGGGACACAGAAAAGGCACCAAGTATTCTTGTTTCTTTTGCAGGCAAGTGCATTATGACCCCAGTGCAAGGAGTCCCTTTCCCTTTCCAGATTTTCTGTAAGTCTCCTCACTGCGAGAGTTGGGTTTCTGGCTGCAGGAGACTGCAGATTGGAAGGCTATGGACCATGCAAGCACACAGATGCCATAGGGAGAGGGGTGCCAATGTGAGCAATGATGGGCCCCAAAGTGAGATCAAGTCAGAGGGAAGGCACGAGGAGGGGGTGTCTGTAGGACGCAGAGTTGATTGGATGAGAGAGGGCGAGTGTTGAAAAACCTCTCTTGCTCATCCACTCTTGCCCAGAGGGGTTTTATAGTAATCCTGAGAACACTGCACATCAATCCCACTTTCGTATTCTTCTAAGACCTCATCAGAATAATTAACTTTGCAGTGCACAACTTGCCCCTTTACTTGGAGTCAAGCTTCCCGTCCTCTGCTTAGCTCCCTTGCTCTAGCAGGGTGGTGTAGGTCTCTCTGGGCTTCTTTGTTCCAGCTGCTGTGGCCTTGATGGGCCCAGCTACATTCTTTCCATGAGGGATCAAAGACTTTTCCATCACCATCAATGCTACTACCACCACCATCACCACCAACCACCCAACTTCACTGACCTCCACTCCCATGACCTGCCCCCTCCCCTGCCATCTTTGTTGTCATCAGTATTGTCTCCTCCACTGCTATCGCTATCAACCACCACCACTATCAGTTCTACCACTGCCCTACCCACCCCTCATGCCCCATCCTCAGGACCATTAACACTATCGTGTTACCACCACCCTCACCATCATCACCTTCACCACCATCACCATCATCACCACCGTTTATTGAGTGCTCGTTGCATCCTATGCTGTGGGAAGTCCTTTCCAACTAATGCCTCAGCTGGCTTTTCTCTTACCTATTCTAGAATTCTCTGCCTCCTCTTGGTCCAGGTCCCTGCCAGGAAGCCCACATTTGTCCCTTGCTCCCAAAAGTAGGAAACCTCCATCAGAGTGTTTATCTTTCCCCTCACTTTTAGGAACAGATAAGAATGTTCCAAATGCACGACAAGTTGCTTATTTGATTGAATTAAAATTCAAAACAACTGGTTCCGCTGGTTTCTTTACAAGATTGCGTCGGCATACCTAAAAGAACCATAGCCAGCCCTTCTCTCATTATATTTCAATTAGCAACAATCATTAACTCATCACACATTTTGAGCAGGAGTCTTGCCCAGAGAATAAATTGGTTTTAATCATGTAACAAAAGGCTGCCTTGTCCTGCCTTTCTCCCCCTGTGAAGGGCCCATCTCAGTGCCTGGGACAAAAAAGGAGGGAGACTTCCCCAGTGCCCATGTCAGGGAACTTCCATACTCTTCATGGAGGCTGAAGGAAGGGCCCTGGAGGAAAACCCATGGGAAGGAATTGCAGGCACTCCACCTTAACCTGCAGATGTTTCCAAGAACTGGGCCAGTTCCTTGAAATACTGTTTCCATTTGAATTCGCATTCACATGGCAGTGGCTCTGCTGTTAGGCAGACTGGCTGTAAGCAGATGAGTTATTCCACCATGGCCTTGATATTTCCCATCATAGGTTATCACTTGGTTTACTATGTCTTCTGTTCTGCAACTTGGTCTTTTCATATTCTATTATGCATTGGTGATCTTTCTATCTCACTGGTCTTGTGAAACTGTACATTTCAACCAGTCATGTGGGGGTATAGTCATATCTCATTGTGGTGATTACTAATGAGGTTGAAAACCTTTCTGTCTCTTTATTGGTCATTTGGGTATCCTCTTTTAAATATCTGTTCACCTCTTTTGCTCATTTTCCTGTTATTTGCCTTTTCTTTATAAATTATAGGAATTCTTTATGTATCAGATATACAGCCCTTTGTAGTTACATATGTTGCAAATATTTTCTCCCGCAGCCCTTTGTAGTTACATATGTTGCAAATATTTTCTCCCGCTCTGTGCTTGCCTTTTCATTGCCTTGATTCGATTTTTTGATGAACAAATTCTTTTCCTTAATGTAATCAAATTTATCAATCTTTGCCTTTGTGGCAGTGGTTTTTGTGCCTTATTTTAAAACAAAATTTTTATCCTGCGGTTAGAAGATATTCTTCTATATTATCTTCTAAAATCTTTATTGTTTTGCATTTTACATTTAGGTCCATAGTTCACCTGGAATTGACTTGTGTGCATGGTTTGATATAGGAGTTAAGTTTCATTTGTATTTCATATAGGTATTTTATAGTTCCAGAATAATTTATCAAAAAGCCATTCATTTTCCATTGTTGTGCTGTGCTACCATTGTTTTGAATCTAGTCTACTTGTATGTGTTTATGGGCTCTGTAGCCACACTGTCTTAATTGCCTTGTAGTGTCTTAATACCTGATGGGGCAAGCTTTTCCGCTTTGTGTTTCTTTAAGAGATCTTGGCTCTTAGCCCATTGTATTTCTGTATGTATTTTAGAATCAACTTGTCAAGTTCCACTAAAGGAAAGAAAAAAAATTTTTTTTAAACCACTGTTGTACATTTTGATTGGGAATACATGAATCTAGAGATCAAACTAGAGAAAAAGGATATTCTTTTACTTCAAATGTTTCTTTTGTTCCTTTCTGTCTTCTCCTTCTGGTATTCTATCACACATATGTTCCACCCTTTGTAATTGTCCCACAATTCTTGGATATTCTGTGTTTTGGTTTTGTTTTTTCTCTTTGCTTTTCAGTTTAGAAAGTTTCTAATAACAAATTTTCAAGCTCACTGATTCTTTCCTCGGTCATGTCCAGTCTACTGATGAACCCATCAAAAGCATTCTTCATTTCTGTTAGAGTATTTTTGATTTCTACCATTTCCTTTTGATTCTATCTTAGAGTTTCCATGTCTCTGTTTATATTACCATTTTTATTCCATGTCCATTTTTTTCCATTAGAGCCCTCAGCATATTAATCATAGTTATTTTTAATTTCCAGTCTGATAATTCAAAAATCTCTGCCTTATCTGAGTCTGGTTCTGATGCTTTCTTTGTCTCTTCAGGCTGTGTGTTTTGCCTTTTATCATTCCTTGGAATTTTTTGTTAAAAGCTGGACATGATGTATTGTGTAAAAGGAATTGATAGGCATTAGTGTGAGGTTCTATGTTTATATGACTAGGAGTTAGGCTATGTTTACTACTTGCTGTAGCTGTGGTGCAAGAGGCTAAAATTTCCTCTAGGTTCTTGTTTTTGTCTCCCCTGTTGTCTTTGGGTTTCAGTGGAGACTCCTGCTTAAATAGGATCTGAGACTTGCAGTGTTTTTTCTGTAATCCCCTTTTGTTGTACAGGCGTTCTGTTGATGTGGTGGTAAGATGTGGGGAGGGGAAGCACTCTATAGTCCTGTGATTAGGTCTCAGTCTTTTAGTAGGTGGGTGTCCCTGGGCTTCACAAGTGCTTCTCAGCTCCCTCACACCTTAAGTGAGACAGGAAGTCTAGAGGGATGGAAGATGGGTATATTTCCCTTTCCCCAGGTTGGTTAGGCTTTGGAAAAACTCAAGTCAGGTTCTGGTAAAATAGTTTCCCTTGAGGTCAGGCCATGTTAAGGAAAAAGGAGAGCTCTGGGCGAATTCCAAAATGGTTATTTTCCCCTCCCTCTGCCAGAAGCACAAGGGAACCCTTCTCCAATCTTCACAGTGAGAGCCTGATGGGCTCCTGGAGGTAAAAACTCATAAAAGTGTTGGGGATCCCAAAGAGTGCCCCCTCCAGAGTTTTTAACTCTCAAGCTTGTCTATGCTGAGCTACCAGCAATTCATCAATAATAGTTTAAATGTTCCTTCCAGTGCTGGCTCCAACTGTGGGCTTCTGTTCCTAGGAGTCTCCTGGTAAGCTATGGTCCTCTGTATCCTTCTGTTTCTCCAGTTTTCAAGGCAGCAGTTTGCCCTATGACCTCAATTCTCCATGGATCTAAGAAGAGTTGTTGATTTTCAGTTTGTTCAGCTTTTTTCTTGTGTGAGGATGGGGGTGATGACTTCTAAACTCTCTATGTGCCAAACTGGAAACTGGAAGTCCATCCTTTTAATATGAGTTTTTTATAGCCAGTGATCATGACATTTCTTTTTAGGTCCTCTGATTTTCTCTTAACAACGTTTTACCATTTTCTCTAGAAAGATCTTGCAAATATTCTGTTAGGTTTATTCCTAGGTACAGGCGTACCTCGGAGATATTGTGGGTTTGGTTCCAGACCACTGCAATGAAGCGAATATTGCAATAAAGTGAATATTGCAATAAAGCAAGTCACATGGATTTTTTGGTTTCCCAGTGCATATAAAAGTTATGTGTACACTATACCATATTAAGTATGCAATAGAATTATGTCTAAAAAATATAAAGACCTTAATTAAAAAATACTTTCTTGCTAAAAAATGCTAACCAGCATCTGAGCTTTCCTGAGTTGTAATCATTTTTGCTGGAGGATGGTCTTATAAAAAACGCAGTATCTGTGAAGTGCAGTAAAGTGAAACACAATACAATAAGGTATGTCTGTACTTGATGTTTGTTCATATTGTTGTAAATGTATCTTCTCTTAAAATTTAACTTTCTAACTATTGATGGTATATAGAAATGTTTTTTTAACAGCTTTATTGAGATATTTGCATAGCATAATGCTCATCTGTTTAAATAATGAACATTATAACAGTTCAATACTTTGGGTGTATTTACAGAGTTGTGCAGCCATCACCATAAAGTAATTTTAGAACATTTTCATGGTGCCAGAAGGAAATCTTGTACCCATTAGCAATCATTCCCCATTCTCCCCTCCTCCCCCACAGGCAACGACTAATCTACTTTTTGTCTCCACAGATTTGCCTATTCTGGACATTTCATATAAATGGAATCATACAATGTGATCTTCTATGACTGCCTTCTGTCACTTAGCCTGAAGTTTTCAGGGTTCATCTGTGTTGTAGCATGTATCAGTACTTCATTCCTTTTTATAGCTGAATATTTAATTGTATGGCTGTATCACATTTTATTTATCCAGTCATCATTGGATGGCCATTTGGGTTATTTACACTTTAGGATAATATGAATAATGCTGCTACAAGCATTTGTGTACAAGTTTTCGTGTGGGCATTTTATTTCTCTTGGGTAGATACCTAGAAGTGGAATTGCTGGGTTATGTGGTAACTCTTTGTTTAGCATCTTGGAGAACTTCCAAACTGTTTTCCGAAGTGGCTGCACAATTTTACATTCCCATCAGCAATGTATGAGGGTTCCAATTTCTTCACATCCTTGTCAACACTTATTATTGTCTGTCTTTTTTATTATAGTCATACTAGTGGCTACAAAGTGGTATCTCATTGTGGTTTTGATTTGCATTTCCCAAATGGCTAATGACGTTGAGCATCTTTTTCATGTGCTTATTAGCTATTTGTATCTTTTTTCAAGAAATATCTCTTCAAATTCTTTGCCGACTTTTAAATTGGGTTATATGTCTTATTATTGAGTTGGAAGAGTTCTGGATACTAGACTCTTATCAGATACATGATTTGCAAATATTTTCCCTAGTCTGTGGGTTGTGTTTTCAGTTTCTTGATAATGTTCTTTGAGGAACAAAATTTTTAATTTTGAAGACGTCCCACTCATCAGTCTTCTCTTTTATTGATTGTGCTTTTGTGCTATATATAAGAAATTATTGCCTCACCCATGATTGCAAAGATTTACTCTTGTGCTTCCTTCTAAGAATTTTATGGTAAAACTATAAACTTTTTAAATATAAAATAAAGGTTCTTCATGTTTGTATCTGTCATTCACTTTGAGTTCATTTTTATGTGTGGTCTGAGGTAGTGGTCCAGATTATTTCCTTGCATGTGGGTATCCAGCTGTTTCCAAACCATTTGTTGAAAAGAATATTCTTTTCTCCATTTAATTGTCTTGGGCTTTTCATTGAAAATCAATTGACTGTAAATGTTAGGGTTTATTTCTGGACTCTCAATTCTATCCCATTGATCCATATGTTTGTCCTTATGCCAGCACCATACTGTTTTGATTGCTATGGCTTTGTAGTAAGTTTTGAAATCAGAAAGTGTGAGTCCAACTTTGTTCTTTCTTTTCAAGATTGTTTTGGATATTGTGGGTCCCTTGTATGTCCACATGAATTTTAGGATCAGCTTGCCATTTCTGGGGAAAAAAAAAACAGCTAGAATTTTCATTAGGATTGCATTGAATCTCTACGTCAATTTGGAAAATATTGCCATCTGAACAATGTTAAGTCTTCCAGTCCATGAAGATGGTAAGACTTTCTGTTCACTGACAGCTTCTTTAATTTCTTTCAGCAGTATTTTGTAGTTTTCTGTGTACAAGTCCTGCACTTATTTTGTTAAATTTATTCCTAAGTATTTTATTGTTTCTGATGATATTGTAAATTGAATTGTTTTCTTAATTTCATTTTCAGATTGTTTATTGCAGGTTTATAGAAATACAGTTGATTTTTGCATATTGGTATTGCATTCAGCAACCTTGCTAAAGAAATGTAATTGATTTTTTATACTGAATTTGTACCCAGTAAATTTGCTAAACTTTCTTGTTATTTCTAATACTTTATATTGTTGTGAAACCATCACAACAATACAAAGCAAAATGTATTGATGGACCTCACACCCTTTAATCTGTGACATGACAGATTAATTGATGGATTGATTTTCTAATAATATACCAATCTTGTATTCCTTGAATGAATTCAACTTCATCATGATGTATTATTCTTTTTATGTACTGCTGAATTTGATATGATAACATTTTTTAAAGGATTTTTGTGTCTATGTTCATGAGTGAGAGTGGTCTCTGATTTTCTGTCTTATACTTTCTTTGTCCAATGATGGCATCCCCCTAAAAGGGGGTTATGATACCAACCCCCTAAAAGGAAAAGTGGATTGTGGATGTTCTTTCTTTCTCTTTTTTTCTGGAAAAGTTCATGTATGATTGCAATTTTTTGTTTCTTGAATAATTGTGGACACTTCAATGATTTCGATCTAGAGTTTTCTTTGTGGTGAGATCTTTGATTACTGATTCAATTTCTTTGGAGGCTATAGGACTATTCTAGTTTTCTATTATTCTTGAGTTATATTTTTCCTCAGAACTTCTGTATAACATATGAAGTTTCAAATTTATATAAAAATTTTCATAATATTGTTTTATCATATTTTTAATGTCTGTAGCATTGGTAATTATTTCACCTTTTTAATTCATGATATTGGATGCATGTGCCTTCTTTTTTTCATGAGGGGTCTTACCAGAGTTCATCAATTTTTAAAATCTCTTCAAATAATAAACTTCTAGCTTTGCTGATCCTCCCTATTGCATCTTCTTTTCCATTTCATAAGTTCTTTTATTCCTTTGCATATATTTGGATTTGTTTTGTACTTTTTCTACATTCAAAATGTTTATTTTCAGTCTTTTTTCTTTTCTAATATATGTATTGCAGTCACTACCTTTTCTTTTAAATACTGCATCAGCTGGATCCCATGAGTTTTGTTATTTACCATTTTCATTACTATTCAGTTCAAAATAGTTTCTGATTTCCATGGTGATTCTTTAACCCACTGGTTATTTAGGAGTGTATTCATTAATATGAAAATATCTAAATAATTTCTAGGTATCTTTTGTTGTTATCAATTTCTAGAATAATTGCATGGTGGTCACAGAACATGCTCTGATTTTTTCAGTCCTTTGAAATTTGTTTTATGGCTGTATGGTAAATTTTTGTAAATGTTCCACATGTGCTTAAAAAGAATGTGTGTCTACAGTTGTTAGGTGCAACAAATGTGTCCATTAGGTCAGGTTTGTTAATAGCATTGCTCAAATCAGCTCAAAAATATCGCTGATTTTAGTGTACTTGTTCTATCGGTTACAGATAGAGATGTTAAAATTGGCTAAGCCAGCTTTCTTTTAGTTAATATTTACATGATATATTTCTTTCCTTCTTTTTACATTAAAACTTTCTGCTTTTTTAAATAACATGTAGCTTGTATATAACATTAATTGTGTTTTGTTTTGATTTTATGTAGTCTGACAATTAGTTGCTAATGTATTTCAATTTAATTTACATCTATTTGCTTACTATTTGTCTCATGGGTCTCATGCTTCTTTCTCCTTTCTTTTCTTATTTTTGACTAGATATATATTTTAATAATTTCATTTCCCCTCAACTAGCTTCTAAGTATATGCTCTATTTTTATTCTGTTAGTAATTAGCCAGGAAATTACAACATTTGTCTTTGATTTACCAAAGATTAGTGTTAATCGATATCTTTATCCACTTCCTGGACAATGAAATGACCTTAGAACACTTTAATTCCGTGTATTCCTTTCCTATTCTTATCAGATACACTCTGTTCCACTACAATATGTTTCTTTAATGAGGATTAGCTCATACATGATTGATAAACAATGATGTCAGTATAACTCAGAAATTCTAGTTTCTGTGTGATTTTCTCCAGCACATTAGTGGTTTGAAGCCATGAGAGGCAAGCTTTCTTATAATTAAAGACAAAGGCTTAGTGCTATGTGAAGACCTTTAGAAAAAAAGCTAAAAATTCTGCACAAGTGCCTAACTTTAGTGCAAGAAGAGGCTAGTTTACTGGCTTTAAGAAACTATAAAACACTTGGTACCTTTAAGCTATCTGGGTAGCTGAGAGTGTAGATGAAGTTGCAAAGACATTTCCTTCTGTGTTAAAATAATGTTTTGATTGATGAAGAAATCTGCTCCTGAATTGTGTTTTTAAATTTGTTTTTATTTAACATATGGAAAATTGACTTTTTTGGTGTATAGTTCTATGAATTTTGACCCGGGTACGGATTTGCATAACCACCAACATAAGCAGGAGACAGAACAGTTCTTTTCTTTCAGTACTTTCAAAATGTTGTTCCTTCTAGCCCCTTTGGTTTCTGATGAAGTATCCATAATCACTTGATTCATTGTTCCTGTATAAGAAATGGTGCATCATTATATTTTTATTCTTCCTGCTTTCAAGAGTTTTTTCCTTGTCTTTAGTTTTCAGCAGTTTGATTATGAAGTGTTTAGCATGGATTTCTTTGGGTTTATCTTTGGAGCTAGTTTATCCTCTTGAATATGTAAGCTTATATCTTTCACTAAATTTGGGAAGTTTTTAGCCTTTTTTCTTCATGTATTTTTTTCTGCACTACACTCTTTCTCTTCTCCATCTGGCACTGTGGTGACACAAATGTTTGACCATTTGATATTGTCTCACAGGCCTCTTAGGCTCTGTTCACTTTTTTTCAATCTTTTTCTCTCTTTTGTTCAGATTGGGTAATTTCTTCTGATCTATCTTCAAGTTTACAACTTTTTCTCTGTCATCTCCATTCTGTTACTAAGTCCATCCAATGAGGTTTTAGTTTTGGTTATTGTACTAGATCTAAAATTTGCATGTGGTTCTTCTTTATAGCTTCTATTTCTTTGTTGAGACTCTCTATCTTTCCCTTCATTTTAACAGTTTCATCCTTATTGTATTATAGCTGCTTTAAATTCCTTGTCAGATAATCCCAGTATTTATGTCATGTTGATGTCAGTATCTTTTGACTGTTTTTTCCCATGACAGTTGAGATTTTCTTAGTTTTTTGTATGCCAAGTAATTTTGGATTATGTCCTAGCCATTGTGAATATTATGTTATGAGATTCTGGGTCTTGTTTAAATCCTGTGAAAAACGTTGATATTTTGTTTTTAGAGGCAATCAATTCACTTGGGTTCCAGCTGCAAGTTCCAATCAGCCTTCTATGGTTTGAGGTTTTGAATGAGTTCCATTTTCAAACCTTTGCAGTGCTATTCAGATCTGTCCTGCACGTATGCCACCCAGTGGTCAGTCTGGGTCCTGGAAGGTAGTCTATGTCTTAGTTTAGTTCTCAGATCCTTTGGTATGCTGTTTAGGATCAGATCCATGTGTGCACAGTTCAGAGGTTAGCCCAGGTTTTCACAGATAACTTCATGGGGTGGTTTTCCCAAGCTCCCTCTTCTCTGCATCTCCCCCATACTTTCTGTTTCCCTGTGCTCCCCATTTTCATCTTCTGGCTTTAGTTACTCCACTTCCCACAGTTGCACCCATGTCTTGGGCCAAGTGGAAGAAGGAAAGAGAAGAAAAAACCAGCAGTAGGTTTGCCTCACCCTCTTGGGACACTCTTGGGACCACAGATACTCTGATGAAAAAGCAAGGTTCCCCTCCCTCAAAGTTTCAGGCCCATCTGTATATCCTTTCCTGGGAATTGCCTGTTCATAGGCTTTGCCCATTTTTCCGTCAGGTGGCTTGTCTTTTCTTTTCACTGTAGTTCATTATATGTTCTGGATATTATTTATTATCTGATATGTATTATGCAGATATTTTCTCCCAGTCTATCACTAGTTTTTTTTCACTTTTGTTTTGATGTGGTCAAATTTGTCAGTTTTTTTCCTTTTGTAGTTTTTGCATTTTATGTCTTAAGAACTCCTTCTTATCTGCTAATTATGAACATGTTAGCCTAAGTTTTCTCCTAGTACTTTTGTAGATGAATTTATATTTGTGAAGGGATAAAGTAACTTTATTTTGTTTCCTCCTTCCACATTATATAGTTTATTGCCCCTGAATCATTGGTTGAGTATTCCATCCTTTCAAAAACTCTCTTGCAGTGCCCCCTTCAATATGCTTAATTCCCATACATGCATAGGTTTCATTCTGTATTCTCTATCCTGTTTAATTATCTATTTGTTTATTCTTATTTATACCATGCAGTTATAATTATTATAACATTATAATATGTCTTGTTATATTATACAATGCATTCCTCTCTCCCCTTGCTTTTTTCCTGTCTTTTCAAATCATCTTGTCTATTCTTGTACATATTGTCTTTCAGATGAATTTTGACATTTCTTATAAAATCCCTTTAAACATTCCTATTGTAATTGCAGTTGATAATTACATTTTAGGGAATTTACATGGTAACAATAGGAGTCATCCCATCCACTATCACAGTATATTTTCCTATTATAATCAATTATTTTTATGTCTTCCAAAATTTTATAATTTGCTTCATATAGGTGTTTCACAATTCCAAATTTTATTATTATTGTTGTTGTTATTATTCTAATAAATTATGAACCTAGAAATAGAAGTTGTATAGGTTCTTGAAAAATTAATAGGCATTTTTCTATTATAGTTTTAAAATTGTTTTTGCTGGTGTAAAAGAAAGTCACTTGCTCTACTCTCTAACTTGTTCTGACAATTTATTAATTGGTATTATGGGATTTTCTATGTTTATGATTATATTGCCAATAGTTAGACAATTTTGTTTGCTTATATTTTGTCTGGGTTTATATATATATATATATATTTTTTTTTTCTCTCTCTCTTGGCAGAAGCTTCCAGGACAACCTTCAATACTCGCAGTGATAACTTGCATCCCTGCCTTGTTCTTTACCTTGATGAGAATACTCCCAGTGTTTCACCACTTCCTATGATGTCTTCTCTAGCTTTCTGAGAGATGCTTTTAAAAAAAATCAATTTAAGCATTCCTAATATAATAAAGTTTCCATCAGAAACAGATTTGAAATTTAAAAATGCCTTTACAGCATTTGTTCAGCAGATCACTTGCTCTTTCTTTTTAATCTGTTAACGTAGTAAATTTACTTTTAAATGATCTAATGTTAAACCATCTATGCATTTCTGAGGTAACTCCATTTGGTCATAGTGTCTTGTTCTTTCAATATAATCCAGTATTTGATTTTCTAATAATTATAAAAGTTAAATATAAGTTTATAAGTGCAGCTACTCTACACTCTCATTTTATTGTACTACACTTGCGATTTTTGGGTTCAGGATTATACTGAGAAATTTAAGACATTTTCTATAAGTTTTTAGGCTTATGGTTATTGTCATCTGTTCTTTTGAAAATTTGATAGATTTTCTCTGTATTGTATATGATCCTACCGCTTTTTGTGGAGAGAAATCATTGAAGGATAACAAATTTTTATGACATGTTTTTAAATTGTTATACTTTATATGCAATAAAATGCATGTCTTAAGTGTTTATTTTGATGAATTTTGATAATTATGTATACTTGTGTAATCACCACTTAAATATTTTCCAAGAAACTCATCCATAAATTCAGGTTTTCACATTCATTTTGGTATATGGTCATATTTAGAATTCTTTCATAATTAAAAATATTCCTCTCTAGAAATTATGTCCCATTTCATGTTCTTGATATTGTTTGTTTGTTTTGCTTTTTTCTCATTTTTTTCACTTAATCACACTCGCCAAATATTGTCTTTTTAATTGGTTTTTCAAATAATCTGTCTTTAGTCTTATTGATCATTTCTGTTTTTAAACTTTTTCTTTTTAGTTTCTGCTTTTATTGACTTTAACATATCCTTTCTATTATCTTTGGTCTATAGTTTTTGTTTGTTTGTTTTAGCTTATTGACTTAAGAGCCTGTTTCATTAATTTTCAAACTTCCTTTCTAATAAATACATTTAAGCCTACAAATTTTTCTCTGAGTGTGTTTGGCTGCAAATCACAGAGTTTGAAATGTAGTGGTCTCATTTTTATTCTTCTCTAAATATTTTTTTAGTTGTGGTAAAAAAATAACATAAAATTTATCATTTTAACCATTTTTAAGTGTGCAGTTCAGTATGTTAAGTATATTCACATTGTTGTGAAACAGATCTCCAGAACTTTTTGTCTTGCAAATCTGAAACTCTATACCCATTAAACAAACTTTCCCTTTTCCCCTCAGCCCCTGGTAACCACCATACTACTTTATTTTTCTATGAATTTGACTAATTTAGATTCTACATATAAGTGCAGTATTTGTCTTCTTTGTGATGATTTTATTTCACTTAGCATAATATCCTCAAAGTCATCCATGTTGTACATGTGACAGGACTTTCTTCCATTTTAAGGCTGAATAACATTATATTTTTGTACCACATTTTCTTTTTCCGTTCATCTATCGGTGGACATTTGGGTTACTTCCCTCTCTTGACTATTGTGAATAGTGTTGCTATGAACATGGGTGTGAAAATATCTCTTCGAGACCCTGCTTTCAATTCTTTTGGATATATACCCAGAAGTGGGATTGCTGAATCACATGATAGTTCTATTTTTAAGTTTTTGAGGAACTTCCATACTGTTTTCCATAGCAGTTACACCATTTTGCAATTCCACTAACAGTGCACAGGGTTTCAGTTTCTCCATCCTTCACCAATACTTATTATTTTCTGGGGTTTTTTCTTCTGATAGTTGTCATCCTAATGGCTGTGAGGTAATATCTCACTGTGGTTTTGATTTGCATTTCTCTGATGATTAATGATGTTGATCATCTTTTCATATGCTTGTTGGCCATTGTATATCATCTTTAGAGAAATGTCTATTCAAGTTCTTTGTGCATTTTTAATCAAGTTATTATTTTTTTTCTTATGAGTTGTAGGTGTTCTTTGTATATTCTGGATACTAGACCCATATCAGATATGTGATTTGCAAATATTTTCATCCATTCTATAGGTTATCTTTTCACTCTGTTGATCATGTCTTTTGATTCACAAAACTTTTAAACTTGGAGGTAATCCCGTTTGTCTGTGTTTGCTTTTGTTGCCTGTGCTTTTGGTGTCATATCTAAGAAATCATTGCCAGACCAATGTCATGAAGCTTTTCCCCAATGTTTTCTTCTAGGAGTTTTATAGTTTTAGGTCTTACATTTAGATCTTTAATCCATTTTGGGTTAATTTTTGTATATGTTTTAAGATAAGGGTTCAACTTCATTCTTTTGTATGTGGATATTCAGTTTTCCCACCACCATTTGTTGAAAAGACTGTCCTTTCCCCCACTGACTGGTCTTGGCACCCTTGTCAAAGACCATTTGACCTTATATGCAAGGATTTATTTCTGGGATCACTATTCTAGTCACAGATTTATGTGTCTGTCTTTATGTCAGTATCACATTGTTTTGATTACTGTGGTTTGTAATATGTATTGAAATCAGGAAGTGTGAGACCTCCAACTTGGTTTTTCTTTTTCAAAATTGTTTGGCTATGCAGGGTCTCTTGAGATTCCATATGAATTTTAGAATATATTTTTCTATTTCTACCAAAAATGCGTCTGGGACTTTGGTAGGGATTGTGTTGAATCTGTGGATCACTTCAGGTAGTATGGACATCTTAACAGTATTAAGTTTTCCAATCCATGAACATGGGATGTCTTTCCATTTATTTGTGTCTTCTTTAATTTTTTTCAGCAGTGTTTTGTAGTTTACAGCGTACAAGTCTTTCACCTTCTTGGTTAGGTTTATTACTAGATATTTTATTCTTTTTGATGCCATTGTACATGGAATTTTCTTAACTTTTTTGGATTGTTCATTGTTACTGTACAGAAATGCAATTCATTTTTGTGCGTTGATTTTGTATTCCACAACTTTGCTGAATTTGTTTATCAGTTTTAACAATTTTTTTTGGTGTGGAATCTTTAGGGTTTCTACATATATGAACATGTCATCTATGAATAGAGATAATTTTACTTTTTCCTTTCCAATTTGGATGCCTTTTATTTCTTTTTCTTGACTAATTGCTCTGGCTAGAATTTGCAACACTGTGTTGAATAGACGTGGTGAGAGTGGGTGTGCTTGCTTGTTCCTGATCTCAGAGGAAAAGCTTTTAGTTTTTCACCATTGAGTGTGACGTTTGCTGTGGGCTTTTCATAAATGTCCTTTGTTATGTTGCAGCAGTTTCCTTCTATTCCTAGTTTGTTGAGTGTTTTTTATCATTAAAGGGTGTTGAATTTTATCAAATGCTTTTTCTGCATCAATGGAGATGATCATGTCATTTTTGTCCTTCATTCCGTTAATGTTATGTATTACATTGATTGATTTTCACACGTTGAACCATCTGTCATTAAAGGAATAAATCCTGTTTGGTCATGGTGTGTACAGTCAGCCCTCTGTATCCACGGGTTCTACATCTACCGATTCAGCCAACTGTGGATCAAAAGGCCTACTATGGTTGTGTCTGCACTAACATGTACAGACTTTTTTTCTTATCATTATTCCCTAAACAATATAGTATAACAACTATTTACATAACATTTACATGGTATTAGATATTGTAAGTAATCTAGAGATGATTTAAAGTATACAGGAGGATATGCATAGGTTATATGCAAATACTTTATATAAGGGACCTGAGCATCCATAGATTTTAGTATCTGTGGTGAGTCCTGGAACAAATTCCCTGTGGATACTGAGGGGCAACTGTAATCCTTTTAATGTGCTATTGAAATTGATTTGCTAGTATTTTGTTGATCAATATTCACCAGGGACATTGGTCTGTACTTTTCTTTTCTTATGGTGTCTGTCTGGCTTTGGTATCAGGGTAATACTGACCCCATAGAATGAGCTTTGAAGTGTTCCATCTTCTTCAGTTGTCTGGAAAAGTTTCTGGAGGATTGGTGTTAATTTTTCCATAAATATTTGGTAGAATTCTCCAGTGAGCTATCTGGTCCTGGCCTTTTCTTTTGGGGGAGGTTTTTGATTACTGATTCAGTCTCCTTACTTGTTATTGATCTGCTCAGATATTCTATTTCTTCATGATTCAGATTTGATATGTTGTATGTTTCTAGGAATTAATCCATTTCTTCTAGGTTATTCAACTCATTTGTATACAGTTGTTCATAGCATCGTTTGTAATTTCCCCTCTTTCGTTTCTGATTTTAGTTATTTGAGTCTTCTCTACTTTTTTTCTTAGTTAATTTAGCTAAGATGTTGTCAATTTTGTAAATCTTTTAAAAAACCTACTCCTGGGGCCAGCCCAGTGGTGCAGCAGTTAAGTTTATGCATTCTGCTTCACTGGCCCAGAGTTCACCAGTTCAGATCCTGGATGTGGACCTACTCACCACTCATCAAGCCATGCTGAGGTGGCGTCCCACACAGAAGAACTAGAAGGACCTACAACCAGGATATACAACTATGTACTGGGGCTTTGGGGGAAAAAAAGGAAAAGAGGAAGATTGGCAACAGATGTTAGATCAGGGCCAATCTTCCAAAAAAAAAAAAAAACAACCTACTCTTAATTCTGTTGATTTTTTTCTATTGTTTTTCTGTCCTCTATTTTGTTTATCTCTTCTGTAATCTATCTTATTTCCTTGCTTCTGCTAGCTTTGGGTTTGGTTTGTCTTTTTTTTTTTTTTTTCCTATCTTCATTAAGTATAGATTTGGTTGTTGAACTGAGATCTTCTCTTTTTTTTGGTGAGAAAGATTGGCCCTGAGCTAACATCTGTTGCCAATACTCCTCTTTTTGCTTGAGGAAGACTGGCCCTGAGCTAACATCTGGGGCAGTCTTTCTCTATTTTGTATGTGGGTCACCGCCACAGCATGGCTTGATGAGTGGTGTAGGTCCACGCCTGGGATCCGAACCCAAGAACCCTGGGCCGCCAAAGCAGAGCATGCTGAACTTAACCCTATGCCACCAAGCCAGGCCTGAGATCTTCTTTTTTTAATGTACACATTTACAGCTATAAAATTCCCTCTTAGCACTGCTTTCACTGCATCCCCTAAGTTTTAATATGTTGTGTTTCCATTTTCATTTATCTCAAGGTATTTTCTAATTTCTCTTGTGGCTTATTCTTTGACTTACTGGTTATTTTAAGAATATGTTGTTTAATTTCCACATATTTGTGAATTTTTCTGTTTCCCTTGTGCTCTTGATTTCTAGGTTCATTCCATTTGTGATCAGAAAAGATGCTTTGTATAATTTCAATCTTGAATTTGTTAAGACTCATTTTGTGGCCAACCATGTGGTCTGTCATGGAGAATGTTACATGTGTACTTGAGAAGAATGTATATTCTGTTGTTATTGGGTGGAGTGTTCTATATATATCTGTTAGGTCCAGTTGTCTATAGAGTTGTTCAAGTTCTCTATTTTCTTATTGATCTTCTTTCTGGTTGTTCTATTCATTATTGAAAGTGAGGGTGTTGAAGTCTCCTACTATTATTATGTTGCTGTCTATTTCTTCCTTCAATTCTATCATAGTTTCCTTCATATATTTAGGAGCTCTGAGGTTTGCTACATAAATATTTATAATTGATATGTTTTCTTGGTGAATTGACCCTTTTATCTTTATAATGTCTTTGTTTATCTCTTGTAACAGTTTTTAAATAGATTTAAAGTCTATTTTATCTGATATTAGTGTAGCCACCCCTTCTCTCTTTTGGCTACCATTTGCATAGAATATCCTTCTATACTTTTACTTTCAGCCTATGTGTGTCCTTAGATCCAAAGTGAGTCACTTACAGACAGCCTATAGTTGGATCCTGTTTTTTTAATCCACTCAGCCAATCTATATCTTTTGATTGGGGAGTTTAATCCATTTATATTTAAAGTAATTACTGATGGGGAAGGACTTACTGTTGCCCTTTTGTTAATTGTTTTCTGTATGTCTTGTAGCTTTTTTGTCCCTCCTTTCCTTTCTTACTCCCTTCCTTTGTGTTTCACTGATTTTCTTTTATAGTAATATGCTTTGGCTCCCCTCTCATTTCCTTTTGTGTATATTCTATCAATGTTTTCTTTGTGGCTACCATTGCAATTGCATAAAACCTCCTGAAATTATAGCATTCTATCTTAAACTGACAACAACTTAACTTCAATTGCATACAATCTCTACCCCTTTACAGCTCCACGCCCCACTTTATGTTCTTGATGTCACAGATTACATCTTTATATATTACATACCCATTAACATAGATTTATAGTTTTAGAAAATGCTTTGTCTCAGGGCCAGCCTGGTGGTTTAGTGGTTAAGTTCACATGCTCTGCTTCAGCGGCCCAGGATTTGCAGGTTTGGATCCCAGGTGCGGACCTACACACAGCTCATCAAGCTGTGCTGTGAAGGTGTCCCGCATACAGAGGAAAGGAAGATTGGACAGATGCTAGCTCAGGCACAAACTTCCTCAAGCAAAAAGAGGAAGGACAGTTTTGCCAGATACATTCTTCCTGGTCGACAATTTTTTTCTTTCAGCAATTTGAATATATCATCCTACTTCCTTTTGGCCTGTAAAGTTTCTGTTGAGAAATCCATGGATAATCTTATGGAAACTCTCTTGTATGAGATGAAATGAATCACTTTTGTCTTGCTGCTTTCAAGATTCTCTCTTTCTCTTTGACTTTAGACAGTTTGATTGTAATGTGTCTCAGTGTGGTTCTCTTAGGATTTATCCCAGTTGGAGTTCTTCAAGCTTTTTGAATCTGTGTGTACATTTCTTTCTTCAGATTTGGGAAGTTTTCAGCCATTATTTCTTCAAATAAACTCTCTGTCCCTTTCTCTCTGTCTCTTCCTTCTGGGATTCCCATAATGTGTATGTTGGTCTATTTGATAATGTCCCATAAGTGTCTTAATCTCTCTTCATTTTTCTTCATTCCTTTTTTTCTTTTCACTCCTCTGACTTGATGATATTAAATGACATTTTTTTCAAGCTTACTAATTCTTTCTTCTGTATGATTAAGTCTGCTGTTGAGCCCCTAATTAGTTTTTCAGTTCACTTATTGTATTTTTCAGTTCCAGAATTTCTGGTGGGTTTTTTTTTTCATAATTTCTATCTCTTTGTTAATATTCTCATTTTGTTCATGCATCAATTTCCTGACTTTGTTTTGTTGTTTATCTGTAGTTCTCTTTTAGTTCATTAAGCATCTTTTTATGACAGTTATTTTAAATTCTTTTTCAGGCAGCTCATAAATATGCATTTCTTTAGGGTTGGTTTCTGGAGCTGTAGTTTTCCTTTGATTGGCCATGTTTCCCTATTTCTTTGTATCCCTTGTAATTTTTTACTGGGATTTGTGCATTTGTAAAAACAACCACCCCTCCCAGTCTTTTCATACTGGCTTTGTGCAGGGGAAGACCTTCAACAATCAGGTCAACTGGAGGTTCTAGGACCTCTCAAGCCTTTTCTGATCTCTCCCTCTCCCTGGTGTCTGCCTGTGGATGTGCAGCTCTAATATGCTGCTTGCCTCTCTTTCCAGTGACTTCCAAACTCTGGTGCCAGTCTGACTGTGCTCCAAGTCAGAAACCAGTCCCTTGGGCAGCCCCTAAACAAGCCAGAATGTTGGATACACAATCTTCTCTTTTGTTTCTGTTCCAAGGGATGAATCCCAAGATGGGGGATTTCCTCCTGGCTGCTCCACACTATGCTGCATAGGGAAAGGGGCATGAATAGACCCACCAAATGCTGCAAATTTTCCTACTCCTTCACTGGAATCCCTCCTTGGTTTTATAATGGCCTGAGTGCTATTGCTTTTCAGCTGATCTCTAGCGTTCTCACGGAGGTATTCTGGTCCATATATTGTTGTTAACTCAGTGTCCCTGTGGGAGGGAGGAGAGCTTGTAGCTTGTAGCTCCCTAGTTTACCATCTTGCTGATGTGATGCCTCTCATTTCTAAATAGATTTAAGGTATGATTTGGGTCGAGTTTTTTTTTTTTTGTAACTGATACTGAACCTCTTAATCTCAAGTTCGTCTGCCTGATGTGCAATAAGCCAATCACTGAGACACCAGTTCCTGGAGATGGAGAAAGGTTTATTCAAACTGACCAAAGTGAGAAGGTGGGAGGATAGGTTTTCTCAAATATGCCTTAACAAAAGAAGAAAGCAGGGGTTTTTATAGAGCTAAGGGGCTTGAGAGGTGGAGTTTCAGAGAAACAAAGGAGGAGTCCATGTTCCTTTCACTCCAGATAAGCCCTTGGGCAACCAGACTTCTGGGCATCAGTGGCAGCTGGGAGCTGGTTTTCTGATGGTTGTAACTTCCTTAAAGGCATGCTTTTTCTTCTGCAAAACAACCTCATAAATCCTTGTGACCCTTGAGCCACGCCTCAGGTTACACAAGAGAACAGCAAAATAACAAGATAAACTTCTTTTCATCTGTGTCTATGTTGGGAATAAAATCGAAGGGTAATCATGTTCTTATTGAATATTTACAGTAACCCTCAGGCACCCAGCTCATAATTTCCAAATAATTTAGAGAATTGAACATTTTTTCCAGGTGTGTGTCTTGCTATCCTTTCATTTCCAATTTCCAATTACACTGAATTATGGTTAGTGAACGTGACAAATATATTTCTTATTCTGGGAACTTCTGGAGCTTTTCCTTGTGGCTATTACATGGTAAATTTTTGTGAAAATTTTATGTGTATTCTGTTTTTTTGAGTACAAAATCCTAACTTTATCTTTTGGATCAAGCTCCTTAATTTTGCTTTTGCATTATAAATTCTATATCTTGTTGCTTCTTATTTTAAACCACATGATCTGTCAATTTCTGAGAGAAATTTGGGAGAAACTGATGAATATTTCTGGGCCTTTATATCTACTAATTTTTGTGTCATATATTGCAAAACATATTGTTTAGTGTATAATGGTTCATGACTGCCATGTTTTCTTTTTAATAAGAGGTATAATCCTCTAATCATACCTCTTATCAAATATCCTTCTCTGTCCTAGTTTGTGATTTTTACTTTAAATTGTTTTTACTGATACCTATACTATATACCTACTTTATTCTTATTAGCATTTGCATGACGTATCTTTACACGTATTTCTACTTCCTACATTGTTTTAGAATGCTACATTTTCTGTAAAATAGCATAATTTTCATTTATTTAAATATAATCTGACAGGATTTTTAAAATAGATGAATTTATCCAGTTATATTTGTGTAATTATTGAAATCTCATCACAGTTGTTGATGCCTACCAGCCAAAAACCACCAGAAACACATCTGTGTTCAAATAAAGTTGGATTTATTCGTACTTGTTGCAACAAGAGCAGTGTCCCAAAGTTCCCTATGATGTGTGACCTCCCTTGTTGCAACAAAGATCAATAACTTGGTTCAACTAGAGGTATGTTCCTGGTGGTCTTTGACATCAACATAGTAAAGCACTGTGTGTGTGTGTGTGTGTGTGTGTGTGTGTGTGTGTGTCCTTCTCTTTCTCTATCTCTGTCCCAAATACATGCTATTTCTCCAAATGTGTCTTGCTACCTGGCTACCTTAGGTTTCTGTTTCAATTTCTTTGTCTCTATCCCCCACAACTCTGTTTCTGTCTCTATGTCTCTCTGTCTCTGTTATACACACACACACACACACACACACACACACACACACACACACACACACATTTACCTAACTCTGCCACATTTAGTTCAGCCAAATTTACTGGCCAGAACAATGACTGCCCTCTGAACCTGGGAGTGAAAGGTGGGGAGGAGGGATAGTGGGTAGAAGTTTGGCTGTGCAAAGCTGTTTCAAGAGTTTTCCTAACGTGGAAGTAAAGAATGGTCACAATAAGTGCCATCTCCCATCTTGATTGTTCTTGATAGTTGATGATCCTATAACAATATGGGCTTAATCATACTCTTCTTGCTCAGATTTGATTAATCTGTGTAAGTAGGATCAAAACAATACAGTTTGTACTTTCTTTCCTATCTCCACTTCCTTCTACAGCCCTAGACCTCATGTATCACAGAGCCAGCACTTTTACTTGTGATCTTTGGAACAACATTTGCCTGTTAGATAATCAGAGAGTCGGGCTGGAAAGGAGAGAGTGCAGACTTGGGTGAGATGAGACTGAGACCTTGGACCAGAAACCAACGTGGAATAACTTTATTAAGTTCTCTCACCTGTATTCCAATCATCATTGAAAAATGCCTTCCATCTACACTGTGCACTCACAGATACTATCTCTTTTGCTTATTGAAGCAACCCTGTGAGATATACAGGGACAATATCAATGTATCCATTTTGTTAATTTAAAAATTGTTGTGGTTGGATGCACACCTGTGTGCATAATGTCCGTTCATTATGCATGCCTACTGTGTGCCTGGTTATGTGCCAAGCCTTGGAGTTTGGGGATAAATTGAACATGCTGGCTGTCTAGAGAAGCTAGTCATGGTGAAGGAGGCAGGCTGTCAAAGGTCCACAGGAGTGATCAGGGCTAACACAAAGGGCAGGTGATGCCAGGAGTAGGGGATGGTGGTGGAAGGTAGGAAGATGGGCAGGCTGACCGAGCCCCAGGCACACCCTGGGGGATCCAGGAGGGCTGTGAGCAAGCCTTAAAGGGTGAGATAGTGTTACAAGAGGAAAGCAGATAGGGCAGGAAGGTGTTTAGGCAGAGGGAACAGCAAATGTGGCATGGAGCAGAGCTGGATCCAGGTGCTTACTGACAGTAGGGGGAGGCAAGGCAGAGAGGAGCTGAGGTCACTGAGCTGGCAAGCTACAGCTGGTGCTGGAGCCCTGGGTATGTGTCCCTGCACCCCTGGCCACATCCTGTGCAGTCTGGTGGTCTTCATCATTGGGCGTGTTTGAAAAGATCCCAGGTGTACTCATTAGTCAATCAGCAGCTCTCCATTTCCCTTCTGTGCTCTCTCCCCTATCCTAGTGCTCTCCCCTAGTTCCAGGGCCAGTCCTACCCCTGGATATTTTGGGTTGTTATACAACAAAGTCTCTTGGATTGTTTAAGCCCTATGAGTCAGGTTTCTGTTAGTTTTTGTCACTTGCAACCAAAGAGTCCTGAGGAACCTCTGGACAAGTATCTGATATGCCCCAGGGAAAGGCATTTTGAGAACAGCTGTTTGGAGAAGGAGGCTCAGGCCTCAAAGTCCAAGTGGATCTAAGCTGTCTGGGTGCACAGAGCAGACCCAGGTAACTCCCCAGTCCCACTGCAGGTGAGGAGGAGGTGAGGCAGAAAGAGAGGCATGCCAGATCCAACTGAGGAGGGAAGAAGTGCCCAGGTTTGCAGAAGGTAATGGAAGAGGGAGAGTGCAGCCAAAGTTGACCTTGAAGGCAATGAATAGTCTGAGTTTTGGCCAATCAGATTGGTAAGTCTGTCCCTCTTTTTGAGGAACTAATAATCAGGGAGGGGAGGCAGGGGGAGGAAAAATGGGGACATGAAAATTCCCCAACCAGAATTTGTTTTAAAGGAAGGGAGGTTGGACCAGAGGGGCTGAGGGGTAGGTACTAGTAGAGAGGTAGGTTCTGTGAGCACCAGGGCCAAGACTCCCAGAGAACACCTCTCCAAATGGGGACCTCTAGCCTCTTGGCCTGGCTGTAGCTCTTTTATCCACTGGTGGCATTTGACTAAGCTCAGGGAGTGCGTGCATCATGTCTTTGGAGGGAGGCCCTGCTATGCTCCCAGCTGCCTGCTTTGCTATTTCTTAAGCTTGTCACTCAAAGTGTGGTCTGCAGTCTGGCAGCATCAGCATAACCTGAGAGTTCCTTTTGAGTCAGAATCGGCATTTTAGCAAGATCCCCAAGAGTAATTTGTCTGTGCGTTAAAATTTAGGATGCAATGCCTTGGAAGACCTTTGGATTTTGCTGAATGCTGCCCTGTTTTTTTGGTTTTTGGATCTTTTTTTAGCTCAGGTTCCCCATGGGAACCTTTTCTCAGCAGGCTGAGATAGAGCCAGTGAGTCTCCTCTGTGTGAGCAGGAAGGTGTATGTTCTCAGGGCCACCAGGCTTTGACGAGGGCCTTTGGAGGGGAGCAACTGAGCAACAAGCATATCAGAATGAGACTGGGTCTGCGAGAGAGGCTAGAGGGGGTAGGGAGGTGATGGTTGGGGGGAAAGGGCCATGGTCCCAGGAGCTAGAAGGATGGGGCAGCCTCTCCCAGGAGTCACCCTGGGCTTCAGTCTAAAGACAGTCCCACCAGGCCCCAGTGGGGCTTTTTCAAAGGCAGCCCCTTCACACAGGAGGCTTATATTTTATCCCTCACCCATGTTCGAGATGTTTGGCAGGACTTGGGTGCCATGTAAGGGATGAAAGACAGAAGCCAGTCAAGCTTATGGAACTTGAAGAGACTTGACTGATGTCCACCACATCACACTAGTGAAGCTATGGTACCTCCTTCTCCTCTCAAGGGAGACCGGAAGCTCAAAGGCTTATCTACCTTACAAAAGCCCCTCCCACTGCAGTGTGTTAAAGCCAGCCTCACCCCCACCATCGCCACCACCTTCCGTGGTATTCCTGGGGAATTCTGTGAGGTCAGGCACACCAGTGCTGTAGCTCCAAGTGCCAGCGGAGAGACAGGCACGCCAGCTGTCCCTGTGATGGTGGCCCCTGGATTGGAGAAGTTTGCCCTCAGGTGGTTCTTGTGAGCTCTTGGCAGCTTGTGACATCACCCAAGCAGTGAAAGTTTTCCAGATAGATCTAATCATGGCACGGAGGGACTTGCTTGGGCCCTTCTCTTAGTCCAGCATCAACTGGTTCAATGCTAACAGAATTACTCTAATGACTCCTTGGCCTTGCCCTTAACACTGGAAAACCATAGGGAAGAATCCATTTCTGCAGGGTGTTGCTGTGGGATGATCAGGTATACATTTGGAGTCTAGAATATGATGCCAACAGTTTACCTCTTCCCGTGGGTTGCCCATCAGCCCAGACCAAGCTCGCCTTGGATGAGCGTATGATATGTCTCCTTTTTGACACCCCAATCTTTTCCACTCTCACAGCCCCCTCTGTGCTCCCATCAGGCCCATCTATTTTCATTGTTTTTTCACTCCAGCTGTCAGGCTACCAGATCCTTCAGGTTTTCCCTCTGATGGAGTTCACGAGAGGATGGCCTGGGGAGGGGTGTGGTCTTGCATGTGGAAGAGGGGGTGAAGGGCCCACCCCCGAGGAGCATTCCCCCTGCTGACCTGGTCCCTGCCCTGTCCTGTGCTGAGAAGGACGGCCTCATACTGCAGCTCTAGGAGTGGACCACCTGATACAGGGAGGTGACAAGCAGGGCTGCTGAGTGGCAGGTACATTTTATTGCTCCCTGTGTCCCAGTTTATGTCTGTTCTCTCTACCTTACTTGAGAATACCTCCTATTATCCCATTAGCCTAGTATTGGTAGAGACGAGGCCTCAGAAGGGAAGCAGTCTTGACCCCTGCCCGAGGAAGGGGTGAAGAGGAAGAAAACTGGAAAACTCTGCCTGTCCACATAAAAATCCTGCTCGTCAACAGGATAAAGGTGAGGTGAAGCATTCCCGGACAGACATCTATGCGGTTACCACGCTGTATACAGTTAACCACTTGTTGGCCAATTAGCTGAAA
Organism: Tapirus indicus; assembly: GCA_031878705.1. NCBI lineage: Eukaryota > Metazoa > Chordata > Mammalia > Perissodactyla > Tapiridae > Tapirus > Tapirus indicus. The sequence continues at coordinate 17,790,451 of CM062920.1, forward strand.
GGTTCAGGGGGTGGAGCCTGTGTAGATCATATTGAATCCTCTGCGCCCAACACAGTGCCTGTGTGTCATCAATAAATCTGACGACGATTCAGTAATTAAGGAACTGCTAGGTGAGGGAGGGATCGACGCCAGAGCACAAAGGGAACAGGTATTGATGACAGCAGTTCTGCCTTCAGACCTTTCCACTAGCAGGGAGCCCGGGAGGCTCTTGTCAGTTCCAGCTGAGGCCTCGGCTCCACACAGGGCCTCACACTGCTGGCCTTAGAGGCTGCCTCCCTTCTCCATGTTGTCTCCTGCCACTCAGGCATGTTCTACTCTCCCCAGAGAGCAAGTTCCATGGACAAGGAATAGAGGCCCTGCCTGTGTGGGCATCCTCAGCCATTGACTGATACACTCATTTTTTTTTTTCAATCAACGTTCATTTATCAAGCAGGCAACCAGTGCCAGACCCTTTGCTAGGTGCTGGAGGTAGAGGGACATATAAGGCCCCTCTCTGCCCCCAGGGGGATCTCAAGAGTCTAGGGAGTGGGAAGGACACAGAAGCTGGCAGCCGCAGGATTGTGCTGCAGTGCTGACACTTCCTTGGCAGGATCCAGAAGCACCATGAAGCTGACGGAGGCAGCCTCCCAAATGCTGTGCCGGTGAAGGGCTTGGCATGTTTTGACATGTATTGGATTAAGTGGGGAAAAAGGAGGCCTGGAGCAGTGCAATCAGTTCCCAGAACTGCATGGATGTGAGCGCAGGAGAGGTCCAAGAGGGTTCCAATCGGGGCTCTCCTGGACGCAGCAAGCAGAGGCCCACTTGCATGGGGAAGCTGGCTATGGACTCTTACATGGAGGAGGGGAAGTCCAGCTCTGTTTCAGACTACAGTGGGCACCTGGTAGGCCATGGTCACAGGCTCTTCTCTCTAGCCCTCAGGGTCTAAACAACCTCCCTCCTCTTTGCTTCACTCCGTGCTCTAGTCTGGCAACAGAACAGGTCTGGTACTAAGAGGCAGAACAGGGGTTGAAAGGCTGGCGCTTGCTCCAGCTAAATACCTACTTACTAGTGACTCAGGAGCCACACCCCCTGTCCGAGACCCATCTTTCCTCTGTAAAGTGGGGAAAAGGCAGGTGCACAGGGACAAGGAACACAGGGCAGGACGGTATGGTGTAAGTGATAGGAGAGAGGGTGCCAGAAAGAGCCAGGGACTTAGCAGGGAAAGGCTTCCAGGCCCAGGGGCAACCAAGCATATACAGAGCACTGGTGCTCCTGGCCACCACCCCATCCCATCCTCTGAGGTGGTCAGTACAGAGGGGGTGAGTAGATAGTCATAGGGAAGTGGGAAAGCAGGTAGGTGGTGGGTGTAAAGGTGGGCACTTGGACAGTGCTGTGAAGACACCAAGCCATTTACTTCTTGCAGGTACACGGGAAGACTGCATTTCCCAGTGCCCCCTGCTTCTGGATAAGGCCATGTGATTAGATGTGGCCAATGGAATCCATTTCCTGTCCCAGCTCCAAGGTTATCTCATGAATCCTCAGCTGCTCTCCTTATCTATGAGGCAGCTGTCTGAGTGCAGGGGACCCAGCAGAGGCCTGCCAGGGGTTGGAGGAGCCAGAGGATGGAAAGGACCACTCAACAAGGAGCATTCACTTAGTTTACGTGAAGGGGGGGAAAGCCTTTGTTGTGTTCAGCCACTGAGATTTAGGTTTGTTGTAGCTGTTAATCCATCCTGATGGATACAGAAGCTGGTAAAGGAAGTGGAGTCTTGCTGAAATAAAATCCTACTGTATGTGGCGCTGGTATTTCAGTAGGTGGTAAGTAGTGAGGAAGCTATATTGGACGCTGGAGAAATAGAGATCCATATTGTTAGAGAAACATCATGTGATGAAATGATTGCTTTTTGAAATGCGGGAGGAAGACCACATGTCTACTGAGTCCTCAGTACAAGGGAAAGGATGGGGAGCAGAGTCTTAGCATGTGTGGATATAAAGGGCTGTGACGACAAGGTATTGCAAGGATGATGTGCATTCAGGAAAGACTCAGCCAGTGTAAAAGTAGAAATGAAAGGCAATTAAGAGATGAAGCCCCAAGTAGGAACAGATAGGATTTTTAAAAGCTTTGAGCAATAAAGGCTTAGTAAAACTTACCAGCTGAATAAACCACTCAGGGCAAAAGCATAAATTTTGGCCTTTTTGTTCAAGCCATATAGGCTCAAGGTAGCTGCCTTTACATTGAGAGAGAGAGAGAGAGACAAGGGAGGGGGATGAGAAAGTACTTTGAGATTTGAGGACTATGACCAGGAAAGAACCTTAGTTATGATTAATAAATGGAACTGAAAGCAAAGAGATTAGCAACCCAATGTCTGAGGAGTTAAATTTCGTTAGCTACCACAAGCCTGGACAAAAAATAGCTTTGACTGTTCAAGACTTAAAACAATTGTCAGAGTAGTGGTGGTGGTGCAGTGGGAGGTGAGCCTGGACCTCACATTCCTCCATGCACAGAACATCCTGAGATCTTCTCTTATCTGTCAGCAGCCAAGGTGTTTAAAGCAATTCCAAGGAAATAAGCACAATGGACTGAACATGTTGGCTTCCCACAAAGTCTTTGAGTCATAAAATCAAGGGATCTACATCTCCACTTGGATGACTAATAGACATTTCAAACCTGTAATATCAAAAGGCGAACATTTGCGACTTCCAATTCTGACCAAGATGGAATAATGGACCAGATTTACTTACACCTAAGATAACTAAAAATCTGGACAAATATATGAAGCAGTGTCATTAAGACATTGGACATTAGTCAGTGAAGAACAGTGATCCCTGAAAGATGGGAAGCAAATGAGGCAAACCCTATGATGGCCCCAGCTTAATTCCTGGTGGGGAACCCAGGGAGAGCTTAGCAGTCTCCTCAAGTTGACAAGGTGGATCTGGGAGACCTCAATGGCTTGAGTTTGCAGGGCAGATCATCAGAGAAGAGGAGTTGCACAGAGAGAGAACTCTAGAAATCTGCAGAAATTTCCTGGAGTATTTAGTTGAGAACTGGCCATGCATGTGTATGAGGAAATTTCACAAGGTAGGGGAATGTATCACCCAAAAAAGATCAGAGGGAAAATTCCAGTAGCTCACACAGGGATGGACATAATGCCTGCTCTCACCATCCAGAGAGGAAAATTTCACAATTTGCAGGGCATCAGGTAGACTATACGGAAGAATTTGTCTCAGGAGTGGGGAAAAATTAGCCCCAGACTAAACAGTACTCTGGTCCTATCTAACAAAGGTTAAAAGCAAGACCCAAAAGATTTCAACTGGCTCCAAGTGACTTAATCATGCCCCATTAACAAGAGTCAAACATATTTATAGGAATTCAAAAACAGCTAGCACCCAACAAGGTAAAATTCAAAAAATCTGGCATATACTCGAATATTGCCAGGCATGCAAAGAAGCAGAAAGATATGATCTATAGAAACTGACCCAGGATTACATAGATCATAAAATCAGTAGGTTGAGACCTTAACACAATTATTAGAACTGTGATTCATATGTTCAGGAAGATAGATGAAAAATTGAACATGTTAAGTAGAAACATAGAAAATATAAAGAATATCCAGATTGAACTTATAGACATGAAACCTACAATGTCTGAGTTAAAAAAAAAAAACCACTAGATGTTACAAAGGGCAGATTAGATATTGTAGAAGAGAAGATTAGCGAATTTGAAGACAGAGCAATAGAAACTATCCAAAATGAAACACAAAGAGGAGAAATACTCCAAACAAACAAACAAAGCGTCAGTGGGCTGGGGGACAACTTCAAGCATCCTAATATATATGTAACTAGAATCTCTGAAGGAGAGGAGAGGAGAGAGAGGAGGTGAAAAAATTTTTTCTCAGCTTTAAGATATAGTTGACATATAACATTGTATAAGTTTAAGGTATACAATGTGTTAATTTGATAACTTCTATATTGCAAAATGATTACCATCACCATAGCATTAGCTAACACCTCCATCACATCACATCCTTACCATTTCTTTTTTGTGGTGAGAACATTTAAGATCTTCTCTTAGTAACTTGCAAGTATATAATACAGTCTTATTCTCAACAATCACCCTGCTGTACATTAGATCCCCAGAACTTATTCATCTTAAAACTGGAAGTTTATATCCTTTGACCAACATTTCCCCTCCAGCCCCAGCCCCTGGTAACCACCATTCTACTCCCTGTTTCTATGAATTTGGATTTGTTAGATTCCATGTACAAGTGAGATTACATAGTATTTGTCTTTCTCTGTCTGACTTATTTCACCTTACATAATGCCTTCAAAATACATCCATGTTGTTGCAAATGGCAGGATTTCCTTCTTTCTCATGACTGAATAATATTCTATTGTATGTGTGTATGTGCATATGTGTGTGTATGTACACAATATTCTATTGTGTACGTGTGTGTATGTACACAATATTCTAGCGTATGTGTGTATGTGCATATGTGTGTGTATGTACATACATACACACATATGATGAAGATAGCAAATGGTCTTTATCCATTCATCTGTTGACAGACATTTAGGCTATTTCCATATCTTGATTATTGTGAATAATGCTGCAATGAACATGAGAGTGCAGATATCTCTTCAAGATCCTGGTTTTCATTTCTTTTGGATATGTACCCAGATGTGGGATTTCTGGATCATATGTTAGTTCTGTTTTTTTAAAAAAAGTTTTTTTGAAGAACTAATGGCCAAATATTTTCTAAATTAGATAAAAACTATAAAACCAGATATTTAAGAAATTCAATGAACCCTCTGTACAAGAAACATGAAGAAAAAAGTACACCAAGGTGCTTCATAATCAAATTGCTCAAAGCAAGAGACAAAGAGAAAATCTTAAAAGTAGCTAGAGGAAAAAAAGAGGTAGATTTTTTTGTTGGAATAAATGTAAACCAGAAATAGTCTAACAACATCTTTAAAGTACTGAAAGATAAGAATTGTCACCCTAGAATCTTTACCTAGTGAAAATATCTTTCAAAAACAATGTCGCATGACTTCATTTGAAAGTAGACTATGACAAATAATATATATATGTTATAAACTCTAAAGCAACAACTAAAACAGCAAAGGCTACTGCTTATAAGCCAACAAAGGAGAAGGAGAGTTTTAAAAAACTGTAAATTGATCCAAAAGCAGGCAAAAAAAGAGAGGAAAGAGAACAAAGGATAGATGAGATTTGGCGCTGTTAGAGCAGATAGCCTATCCTGAATAGCACAGGGGAGGAGTAGACAGGTGTTGGGTGGATGGTAGGTAGGAGGGTGGGTAGGCAATGAGTTGAGGATTGTTGAGCGGGTACCCTTATCCCCAGGTCTCAGATTCTTCCGGTGCCAGAGGCCCTAGTTCTTGGTCCCTCATGCTCCGCCTGACCGACTACTTCATTCTAACTCAGTTACTTCCCTGAGGAAGATCCGTAAATGGCTGTGCCGTGAAGGATGGGTAAAGTTTACGCACATAGAAAGGGAAGGGGATGGTGTTTCAGGAAAAAAAATTTTAAAAAAGTTGTTCAGGGATAGCTAGGATAGCGGTTAGGAGTGAATGAAGGCGTAGGATCAGGAAGCTGTGCGTGACTCACCCTCTACAATGACTGCTGTTACTGCTGATTTACGGAGCACAGTCTATGTTCCAGGAGCTATGCCAGAGATGTCTCACACTTTGTAGCTACCCTCTGAAGTTGGTATTATTATCCCAATATTATAGGTAGATAGATTGGCAGAGAGAGGTCAATTAATGTGGCTACGGACACACAGAGTGGGTGAATGTCTCAACTGGAATTCAAACACAGGCTACAGTGACCCCAAGCTGGCTTCTTTGCTGCCCCATGGAAATGACCTTCTTCCTGGTGGACCATGCAGTGATTTGGGAGGTCTTACTGTCTTCAGAGGCCCCCTGCCTGAGGGTGCTACTTTTTTTCAAGACTTGAGATCCTTTAGAAGGTAAGCCCAGAAAAGTGGGGTTCCCCAGGGTGCTGGGCCTCAGACACTCAGGCAGCAGAGAGTGGGTACCTCAAAGGGGGCACTGCTCCTCTCTCCAGCCTGTGATTGCCCCATATGAGCAGGGTCCATCTCCTCCTGGGGACTCTGGAGACTGGGAGGAAGCTTTCTGTGTTGGCTTTGAATCTCAGGTTTCACGAGATGTGGGACCCTGGCCTCATCCCTTCATCATTCTGAGCCTCAGTTTCCTCATTTGTAAAAGGGGAATATAGCTCCTAGCCCTTGGGTGAGCAGGTACAGCAAATGCTCCACCAAGCTGGATGGGCCCTAGGAGAAGCCAGTGAGAGGCTGGAAATGGCCCTGGTTGCACTGAACTCAGGGCTCCAAGGCACAGTGGGAGGAGGCTGGACGGGGGCAGCCTTTTACCTCAGACAGCACAGCGTCCCGTTCCCTGCTCTGCCACCTCCTGGCTGGACTTGCGCTTTGTACAAGTTCTGAACATTTCTGAGACTCGGTTTCTTCACCTCTGAAGGGGGACGGTCACGGCGCCTACCTCAAGGGGGTGTTAGGAGGACTCAGTGAGCAAGCGTCTGTCGGAGCCTGGCCTGGAGCTGGGGACACAAGTGCTCTCCAGTTGGTGTCGGCACACTAACTCAAGGGGCCTGATGCAGGCGAGGCGTGGGTTCCTGGTTCACAGGGCAAGGAGCTCCTCTCCTTTCTCCTGCCAGCCTAGCGTTTGGCTAAGCAGTGTCAAGGTTGGTGCCTAGAGAGAGAAGCATGGGTGAGTGCCTTTTCCTTTTGTGGCTAAAGCATACTTACTAGAGAACAGCTGGGGTGCCAGGCATCAGGTTTCCATAACCCTGGGAAATGCTCTGGGGTCTTGGAGGGAGCCCTGAAATTGGCAGTGCCCGGCTGGGTCTGGAACCCCTCCTAGGACCCTGATCAGCTCAGCCCTGCCTCCTGTGCCCTCTTCACCTACTGCCTCCGTGGATCAGGGCTCCTAGGTGCCTCCAGGTTTGCCACTAAGAATCTTACTATTAAAATTTTTGTTCAACCTTGGGAGGCCTCCATTTCCTAATCTGACATGGGGAGTTGGTCTATCAATGTTCTCTAAATTTCAGTTATTTGCATATTATCTCTATTTTTTGTTATATTTGCATAGAATCTGGTCCATTATTTGCTTAACACTCTTCTTTAAAAACCTATTAAAAAGAAAACATAAGTTCAACTATTTAAAAGGGAAACTTCATATATGCCTACGATAAATGGAAAACCTGGCATAAAAAAAAGAGTCCACAAAAATCAAAACATACATTTAGAATAACAGGTGTGTATCCTGTGCTGCCTACAGTGAGCCCACATGCCACACTCAGACAATGCAGGGCCTCTGTCTCCTCCCAGCTCGAAGCTTCCATGACCTCTCCCTCCGCCTGCTTTCTGGGAACACGGCGTGATGGGGAGCACACGCCCCACTGTTATTATTCATTGCCCAATGGTTATCTCTGGACCAATAAATCATCCTTGTGATTTTGCAGGGTAAGGGACAGAGCTCTGGGTCCCCTGTGCTCAGAGGGGCCTCTGATGTTGGGACAAAGAGTGGATCCAAAGAGGAAGTCCCACTTGTTATTCTGCCCCCTCTGAGGAATCTCAGACATCCCCTGAGAAGAACAGCAGCGGAGATTCCACAGGAGCCTGTGTGCCCGGCCTCCTCGGGCCCCAGCACACACCCCAGGCAGGCATCCCCTGTCCCTGTCTGCTGGGCAGCCAGAGAGACAGACAGCACACCCTCACCGGGGGCTGACAGCTGCCTCGTCTTCCAGGGCCCAGAAATGTCAGGAAGAGCAGGACGGGAAGGCAGAAGCCAGGGACATGTGTGCACTCATTAGGTCACATCCAGAGCAGGAGGGGCCGGTGGAGCTCTGTGGGGCTTCTCTGTTGCTAGTATACCAACACATCTGTCGGGGCCTGGGACGTGCTCAGGCCTTGTCGTGAATGATCTCACCTGGGCCTCATGTCTCCCCCTGAAGTCAGCCCTCTCGGCATTCCTTCCTTCAGAGAGGGACTGGTTTGAGATGGGCGGGGACCTGGGGAGTGGCAGAGGGACTCCACCCCAGGGCTGTCAGAGGAGCCACCGATACCAGCCCTCCTGAGCGCTGTGTTTCTGGGGGATCTCTCTCCCCGTCATCATTCCCTGCTGCTCCTTCTTTCTCCATCCCCCCTTCATTTATGAAAAAAAAATTGTTGACAACAGATTGTATGCCAAGCACTGGGCATTGCACAGCCACAAAGAACTTCCCCTGCACTATGCTCACTGTCTCTAGCTCTCCTATTCTTTCTTAGTTTTTTAAAATCAACTTCATTGGGGTATTTTTTAGATATTATAGATTTACATACAATAAAATGCACCCATTTTAAATGTACACTCAGAATTTTAAAAAATGTATACACCTGGGTAACCACAACCCAAATCAACGTATAGAACATGTACATTACCCCCAAAAGTTCCTTCATGTCTCTTTGCAAGCCAATCCCTCCCCAGCCCCTGCCCAGGGCACCTGCTGATCTACTTTCTGTCACTATAGATTAGTTTGGCCTTTTCAAGGATTCCGTATACATGAAATCACAGTCTGTATTCTCCTGTGTCTGGCTTCCTTTGCTCAGCATAACGTCTGAGAGATTTGGTTCATTTTTATTGCTGAGTAATATTCCACGATATGTGTATACTACAATTTGTTTACCCTTTCATCTGTTGAAGGACATCTTTGTTGTTCCCAGTTTGGGGGTCTATTATGAATAAAGCTGTTATGAATATTTGTGTATAAGTCTTTTGTGGACATATGGTTTCATTTTTCAAAACCTAGGAGTGGAATTGCTAGGTCATGTGGCAAGTATTGGTTTACTTTATAAGAAATTGCAAAACTGTTTTACTCTTTTACACTCCCACGATGCATGAGCAATGCATGAGAGTTCCAGTTGCTCCACATTCTTCCCAATATTTGGTGGTGTCAGTTTTTAAATTTTAACCATTCTGTTGGATTATTGGATATATGGCAGTTTCTCATTGTGGTTTTAGTCCATATTTCCCTGATTACTGATGATTTAAGTATTCTTTCATGTGCTTATTGGCCACTTGTACATTTTATTTAATAAAGTGTCTGTTTAAATCTTTTGCCTATTTAAAAAAATTGAATTGTCATCTTATTATTGAGTTGTAAGAGTTTTTTATATATTCTAGATGCAAATCCTGTGTCTAATATATGTATTGTGAATATTTCCTCCTGGTTTGTGGCTTATCTTTTCCTTTTCTCAATAATATGGTTTGTTTTTTTTTTTTTTTTTTGGTGAGGAAGATTAGCCCTGAGCTAACATCTGATGCCAATCCTCCTCTTTTTGCTGAGGAAGATTGGCCCTGAGCTAACATCTGTACCCATCTTCCTCTATTTTATATGTGGGATGCCTGCCATAGCATGGCTTGATAAGTGGTGCATAGGTCCACGCCTGGGATCTGAACCTGCAAACTCTGGACCGCTGAAGTGGAGTGCACGAACTTAACCACTATGCCAGCAGGCAGCCCCTCAATAATATCTATTGAAGAGCAGAAGTTTTTAATTTTGATGAAATCTAAGTGATCACCTTTTCTTTTGTGGTTGGTGCTTTATGTGTCCCATCTGAGAAATCTTTGCCTGTCCCAAGGTCATAAAGATTTGCTTCTATATTTTCTTCTAGAAATTTTATAGTTTTGGCTTTTACATTTAGGTCTATACTACATTTCAAATTAATTTTTATGTATGATGTGAGCTAAGAATTGAGGTTCTTTTTTTCTTTACAGATGTTCTGTTGTTCCAGCATCATTTGTTGAAAAGATATCCTTTTTCTCACTGAATTATCTTGGCATCTTTGTTGAATATCAATTGACCATGTATGTGTGGCTTTTTTTCTGGAGTATCTAATCTGTTGCACTGATCTTACACCTGTACCACACTTTCTTGATTACTGTAGCTTTCCAGTAGATCTGAAAATCAAGTATAGTGTAAGTTCTCCAAATTTGTTCTTCTCTTTCAAGATTATTTTGGCTATTTTATATCCTTAGCATTTCCATATCAATTTTAGTATCGGTTTGGCTATTTCTATAAGAAAAGCCTGCTGAAATTTTGATTGGGACAGTGTTGAATCCATAGTTCAAATGGGGGGAGAATCAACATCTTAACGATGTACGGTCTTCCCACCCATGAGCATGGTATATCTCTTTGTTTCTGTAGATTTTCATTAGTTTCTCAATAATATTTTGTAATTTTTGGTTTATGGGACTTGTACATACTTTGTTAAATGTATCTTTAAGTATTTCATATTTCTTGATACTGTTTTAATTGGTATTTTTTTTAATTTCATTTTCCAATTACTCTTTGCTGGTATATAGAAATAAGGTTAATTTTTATATGTTGATCTTATATCCTACAATCTTTCCAAATTCTCTTATTGCTTCTAGCAACTCTTTTTGGTAGATTTCTCAAGATTTTCAACATAAATGAGCATATTGTCTACAAATAAAGACAGTTTTACGTCTTCCTTTCTCATCTTTATCCTTTTACTTCTTTGTCTTGCTTTATTGCCCAGGCTGGTACCTCCAGTATTACGCTGAATACAAGTCATGAGAAATACATCTAGGGTCATTCTTGGTTTCTTTCTTGATTTCCCACATCATGACATTAGATCCTGTCGAGTTTTCCTTTGAAATACATCCCGAGTCAGAAGACCTCTTATGCGCTCTATACGGTGAGCTGGTTAAATGTGGGGACTCTAGAGCCGGGTGCTTGGGTTCAAATCTTGACTTTGCCAGTTCCTGGCTGTGTATGCTTGAGCAGTTGCCTAAGCTCTTTGACTTAATTTTCTGATTTATAAAAAAGCGTAAATATAATTATACCTACTTCATAGGTTTCTGTTTTGTCTTTTGGTGAGGATTAAGCCTTGGTTCACAGGAAGTGCACACTGGATGTCAGCATCAAGTAGCCCCTAAGTGGCCTCACACTTCCAACCCCGCTCCCCCCCGCCCCGTCAGTCTATTCTCAACACAGCAGCCAGGTGGATCCTGTACAAGGAAAGGCAGAGCCTATCACTCCCCAGTTCAAAACTCCTCCAGTGCTTCCCATTTCATTCAGAGTAAACGTCCAAGACTTTACCATCACCTGATGGTCCAGGCTGGGGAGGCTCACTGAAGGCCCCCACCTCGCTGTCCAGACCCTACCCCCGCAGGCAGCTGCCTACAGGAAGTGTCGCAGCTCAGCCAGAAGTTGTGTGAGTTGTTGGGGGCAGGTCAGGGTAGCTGCCCTCTGCCATTGCGGGGTTGCCCTGCCCTCCAGGAAGTGTGTTCTTGCCCAGCCCAAACTCCTGTTCCCTCCCTGAGATAACAGGGCCTTGCCACTGCACACAGGCCAGTCTCCAAGGGGCACTGGGCACAAAAGCCATTCTCAAAGGCCAGACCAGTGAGCTTGGGGAGGCTGGGGAGACCCCAGTGAGGTCAGCCTACCCAGCAGCCAAGTTGGCTGATTTCTTGCTGAGCCATGTGTCATGTGTAGATGGTCCTGCGGTCAGAGTAGTCCAGCTACAGCCTCCTTGGCTTCAGAGGGGGAGGGGAGTCTGCCTGTGCCACCTGGAGGACAGGGTCCAGCCTGAGCTTTGAATGTCCTCATGCCATGTTTGTGGCCCCACAGGCTGCACTGGAAGGACCCTTGTGCTGGGTGCCAGGGATACAGTGATGCATGAGACACAGCCCTGCCCTCACAGTGCTCATCATCTAGTGGGGTGACAGACATGCAAATGGCCAGGGGGGCAAGCACTGGAGCAACAGAAACTCAGAGGAGGACACCCTCAGGACCCTGGGGTGTGGCAGGCAATCACAGAAGGCTTCTGGCGAAGGCCACAACCCAATTTCTCAGGAATAAAATTTGCACCGGTCTTCATTGATTTCTTTAGGTATCAAGAGTCAGAGGATTTCCTTTCAACAGTTCTGATAAGCTGAGCACTGTCACCCACTTCTTACCACACCTGCACCAATGTCACCTGGCCATTCTGTGTGAGTCAGCATCCTTGGCTGGAAGCCTGGCCCAGAGTTGTGGTCTCTCATCCCCAACACAGGTAACACAGTAAGGCCCACACTGGTGCTAATGACCAGGGTGCCAAGCGAAGTCAGGGCTCTTCGTTAAATCCCTCACCTCCAATCTCTGAGGCGGTCAGAACTTCCATTCTCATTTTATGGAAGAAAAGGAGACTCAGAGAGGTTATTTTTTTAAGGTCACAGTGTCTGATTTGAAACCCAACTGACCCAAAGTCCATGTTCTTACCCCTGCAGTGTACTCCTCTCCTCCTTTCTCTGACACCCTTACTCCCAGGACAACACTGCACTGCTCGGGTTGTTGTCTGGACAGTGGGCACTCTGCTGTGCCAGGTGAAGGAGTCTGTGTTTTGTCTTGTGACAAGGACCAGTGAGCAGGACACTAACGCATGGTCCCAGAGGGATGACCGTAGAGTTTAAGTCAGATTGCTAAGATATCTTGTGGCCCGAAGTTCACCTCCCAGCCCTGCCTTCACACCACTTTGTCATATTTCACGTCAGGAGAAGGTGGGGACAATTAGAGTGGGGCCAGGGTTCTCTGTCCTGACTGCACATTATAATCCCCTGACCCGGGTCCCACCTGGAGATGCTGATTCATTTGGTCTGGTGTGGGACAAGAATATTAGCATGTTCAAAAATCTCCCACACCCCCGGTGGTCCTGATTTGCAGCCCAGGGGAGGATCCCTGGTTTAGATGGTGCCGCCCACCCACTCTGGCTGGCTGGGCATCTGGAGAGCCAAGGAGCATCGGAGGCCCTTGCTCTTCACACATCTGGACAGAAGCTGAGCAGGTCCTGGGAAAGCTGATTCCAGTCCCTGGCCAGCCTTGCCCCCAGGACTGAGGAATTTTGGTGCTTTGAACTTTTTTCCTTGGAAGTCTGGTTTTACAGCCCTCTGGGCTTGGCCGAGTGCCATCTCCTTTTGCAGCCATGGAGCCACTGGCCAAATGAGCAGGGCATTTCTCAGAGGGCTCCTGAGGCAACAGCATCATTTATCACTTTCTTCCTCTATTCATTCAGCTTCTGTCACTCAGGCCTCTATGGCAGGCACTATGCTGCTGATAGGTCAAGGAACTGATGGGGAGATGCAATCGACACACCCTCGTGCATGACGCATCCTCATGGATGACAGACAGCTGAGTGGCCGTGACAGAGTGTGTGCAGGGGGCAGTGGGGTGGGTGGCTGGGAGAAGGACCTGACTCCTGGCCTGTGTCTCTACTCTGCCCTAGAGAAACATGAAGTGTGTGTGTGGGGGGGGGTGGCCAGAGATACACTAGGAGTTCACGTGGGTTCTAGGTGCCTCTGAGTGAGATGCAGTGGGGTAGCTGGACTCACAGAGGTTCTTCCTTGGGGACCTGGTGCTCCTCCAGACCTCATCCTCCCTGCTCACGCTGCCACCTATGGGTGGGAGTGGGGGCAGCTGAGAGGGGTCGGGGGCATCAGAGCCCTCCAGGGCAGAGTTCTGCCAACGTCTTCACTCACTCATGTCTTCATCTGGGGATTTCCTGATCACCGGCTCCTCCTCTCTGCAGGGGCACGCTGGCCCAGCTGTTGGCCACAGGCGAGAGTCCTGGGGAGGCCCTTCGTGTCTTCTGACCTGGCCTATCTCACTGCACCGCCAGCCAAGCTTTCCTAGACAGGAGCCTGAGTGCTGGGAGACGGGTCCATGGCCCTGTTATCAAGAAGGTTTGGAAACACTGAAACATGGACAGGAAGCTTCCTGCAAGCCACAGAGCTCTTGGGGCCGGCCCTGAGAGCCCTGAGCCCTGGTGGAGGTCATCCGCCCCTGAGCCCCCATGAGGGTCCCCAGCCCTGAGCCCTGATGAAGGTCCCCAGCCCTGAGCCCTGATGAAGGTCCCCCAGCCCTGAGCCCTGATGGTGGTCCCTCAGTCCATTGAATTTGTTAGCTAAAATTTATTAACTAAAATTATTCTAAAGGCAAAGGAAACCAGGATCAAAATGAAAAGACAACCCACCAACTGGGAGAAAATATTTGCAAATCATATATCTGACAGGGGGTTAATCTCCATCATGTATAAAGAACTCACACAACTGAACAACAAAAAAACAAGCAACCCAATCAAAAAATGGGCAAAGGCGGCAAGCCCAGTGGCATAGTGGTTAAGTTTGCATGCTCCACTTCAGCAGCCTGGAGTTCACAGGTTCGGATCCCGGGTGCGGACCTCTGCACATATTATCAAGCCATGCCGTGGCAGGCGTCCCACATATAAAGTAGAGGAAGATGGTCACAGATGTTAGCTCAGGGTCAGTCTTCCTCAGCAAAAAGAGGAGGATTGGCAATGGATGTTAGGTCAGGGCTAATCTTCCACACACACACACACACACACACACACACACACACACACACACACACATGGGCATAGGATATGAAGAGACATTTTTCTAAAGAAGATATACAGATGGCCAATAGGCACATGAGAGGATGTTCAACATCACTCATCATCAGGGAAATGCAAATCAAAACTACACTAACATATCACCTTACACCTATTAGAATGGCTATAATCACCAAGATAAAATTCCTCTATAAAGAACTTTCTTATATCAACTCTTTAGTTACCCTGAAATGCAGTTGTGCAGAAATTGCACAAGGGGATCTGTCCCCTTCCCATACTATGTCACATACCCATGGCTGCGGGCCCAGACACAGTTGGAGAGAGATGGGCAAAGAGAGAGAGAAGAGGGGAAGACCAAGCTGAGCAAGCTGGGTCCAGGAGAGCCCAATGGCAGGTTTATGGAGCAGGCTGAGAGGCAGAGTGAGGTTACCTAGCAACTTCAGGCATGGGGTGGAGGCTGGGGTGGAGGAAGCCGGGACAGGGTTCAAGAGAGCACACTCTTGCTTACCCCAGGTCCAATGGGTTCCAATCTTTTCAAGTGTATCAACTCCCTTTTGATATCCAAAAATCTGATGTCTTTCATGTGATTGACAGTATTTTTACCTTTTCTTTACACTAATAATTTCCAGAAAGTGAATTAAAAGTCGATTGTCTACTTCAGTATGGGTGTGGGACAAAATGGTCCCAAATGCTGTTTAGGATGGAATACCCACAACCTTTAGAAAACCAGCTTCATTTCAATAGGGTTAATTCCTTCTTCTCAGATGTTGTGTTGTTCTGTCAAACACATAATTATTATGTACTTGGATTTCATTAGTTGCGTTATTTAAGAAGCCCAGGAATAGTACCATTTTGCTTAAAAATATTTTTTTATTATGGAAATTTTCCATCACAAAAGTAAAGAAAAATAGTAAAACCAATCCCCGTGTGCCCATGACCAGCTTTAATAATTATTACCACGTGATAATCTTGTTTCGTCTCCACCTCCCACTTCTACTCCTTCCCCTGCCTCTGGCCACGGATTATTTTAAAGCAAATTCCAGACTCATATTTCATCAGTGAATTCTTCAGTCTCTTTCTTCAAAAAACATAACCACATGCTATTATAACACCTAAGAGTTAACAATTATTCCTTAATATCATCAGATTTCCCATCATGTTTAAATTCCCCCAGTTGTCTCATTAATGGCTTTTTACAGATGGTTTGTTTAAATCAGGATCTAAGCAAAGTTCACACACTGATTGCATTTGGTTGACATGTCTTTTAAGTCTGGTGTAATGTCTAGCATTTCTGCCTCCGTCTTTTTTTTTTTTTTTTTTTCTGGTTATATATTTACTGAAGAAACCAAGTCATCCATCCTACAGAGTTTCCCATACTCTGGACTTTGTTGGTTGCATGCTCTTGGTATCATTAACATGTTTCTCTGTTCCCTGTCTTTCTTGGGAATGGTGTTTGGATCTGGAGGTTTAATCAGATTCATGGGCAATTTTCAATAAGAATATGTTGTGGATGGTGTGATTTAGTTCTTATTTTATCACAGCAGGAGTCACATAATGTCTGTTGTCTCTGTTTTTATGAGACATTCATTGTAGAGTGATTCATTGTAGAGTTTCCCATCAACATTCTAGATAGTAGTTTTAAAAGACAACCATTCATGAAATTGCCTAGATTCATTATTACATTAGGGTGTGCAAAGTGGTGATTTTCAAATTCTACCCAGCCCGTTGGAATTTATTAGCTAAAATTTATTAACTAAAATTATTCTAAAGGCAAAGGAAACCAGGATCAAAATGAAAAGACAACCCACCAACTGGGAGAAAATATTTGCAAATCATATATCTGACAAGGGATTAATCTCCATAATATATAAAGAACTCACACAATGGAACAACAAAGAAACAAACAACTCGTTCAAAAAATGGGCAGAGGATATGAACAGACATTTTTCTAAAGAAGATATACAGACGGCCAATAGACACATGAAAAGATGTTCAATGTCACTCATCATCAGAGAAATGCAAATCAAAACTACACTAAGATATCACCTGACACCTGTCAGAATGGCTATAATCACCAAGATAAAATTCTTCTATACAGGACTTTTCTACATCAACTATTTAGTTACCCTGAAATACAGTTTGTGCAGAAATTGCAATAAACACTTGCTTTTTAACAATTTTCAAAATAATGAGCTGGTGTCCTAATAACTGTTAAAAGTGACCAGCGAGATGGGTGGGTGTCTGGGATATTAGCTTACTAAGAGCCACCAAGTTAGCCTGGCACAGTTTCATGGATGTCAGCAGAAAACATGAGACTCTTGTGTCAGAGACAAAGGACCTTTACTCATGTCGCAGCAGGCAACACGAGCTTTGTGTTCGTGGCAGTTCCCCTTGTCTCCCAAGTCCCATGGGATGACACAGAGTGGCCCAGGTGGGTGCTGTGCATGCAGTGGGGTTGCATTGCAGCTGACTGATCTTGAGAGATGAGGAGTCACTTTTGTCCTGGAGGGAGACATTACTCATCCCCCAAGGTTACTCTCTGCTAACATAATCCTGATAAATGGCCTGGGAAGAGTGTCAGGGCCTTGCATTCTTTGCATACCCAGCAAGAACATGCAGGGGTGTTCACGGCCCATAACCTGAATCTGACAGTACTTTTGTTTTTGCATGTTTGTGTATGGACTCAGTTATTTTAATATATTTGATGTATTTCATTCCATTACAGTTATTATTCTTTTTGATGCTTAAATTGGCCCATCTCTGGCCAGTGGGACTTGACTCCTGTGACCCCAGTAGTCTTGGGTGGCATCCTTGCTTTCTAGTTCTACAAAGTGTTGCAGGCTTACCTTGTAAATTTCCTGCTTCAGACATCCAGACGTTTCTCCAAGAAGCCCTTTATTGGAAGATGATATTTAGAGAACATAATCTGGCTACTAGGGGTTCTCATTGCTCCTGGACAAGTCATTGATTCTAGCTCTTTTCAGAGGACAGAGCTAGGAAATAGGTATTTATTTTAAAATATAAAATTAAATTGTGAGTCAATATTAATATTTCAGATTAATCTTTAAGATTACAGAATTCGACTTAACTTTTTAAATTTTGTGTTTGTATCTCTTTTCTCTTATGCTGAAATTTTTGATTCCTGTTAACACTAACATAATTATTTATCTTATTCTAATATAAAATTGTTTCAAAATAATATTACTAATATTATTACCACAATATGATCACTGAAGTAATTAATTTAAGATTTCTTTGCAGTTTATTTAGCGTATGTCTTATTTTGAATATTCAGCCAAATTATTGTATTTTAAAGTCACTTTAACAATTCTCTGCATGGTGAAGCCAACTTAATATCCAGTTAGGTTCATTTGTTTTATTTTGTGTTTGATTTTTATGTATATTTTCTTTTGATTTAATTCTGTGTAATTATTCTGTAAAATATTGACATGATTCCAAAGTCAAAGCTATAAAGTAGGAGATATTCAGCCTCCATTCTCTTCCCCTGAATCCTTTACACTCCCTCCCCCGTGGGAAACCACTGTCATGTCCTCTTCAACTGTTCTTGCTTTTGTTTTGAAATACAGGCAAATATGAATATACACATTTACATTCCCCAGTCCTTATATAAAAGATAGTATATTATACATATGATCCTACACCTTGCCTTTTTTCATTTAACGCTATATGCCCTGTAGATTATGCCAAGAATGTATATAGAAATTCTCTTATTCCTTTTTATAGCTACATAGCACTCCATTACATTGACATACTGTGGTTTATTAAACCAGTCCCCGATTGCTGAAAATGTGGGTCTCCAGTCTTTTGCTATGATAAACAGTGCTTCAGTAACTAGTCTTGTGATATGTCATTTTGTGTTTTTTGCTGGTGTATCTTTGGGATAGATTTCTAGAAGTAGGATGAATAAAGTGGTAAATGCTTGCGTAATTTTGCTACATATTACCAAATTTCCCTCTATAAGCTTTGTGCTATTTTGCATTCCCATCATCGCATACATGATGTGATACTTTTATTGAATATTTAAATATATCAGAAATTATATGTATTTAGAGCTATTTAGACTTATGATAAAATACTTGAGTTTAATTTTGAGAGAGTACAAAACTTTTCAAAAACATTGTAGGGTTTCTCGAGCAAAATTTTAAGACAAGTGGTGTCAGAGAGTGTAGAATGATTGTTTCGTTTATATTCACGTTGCTCCCGGGTGAAGGGTGAGGCTTTGACACTAGGTAGACCTGTGTCCCCATTCCTGCCTCTCCATCTACTGACTGGGTGACCCTGGAGAAGTCACGTAACCTCCCTGGGACTCATGGGGAAAGCATTTGTAGAAAGTAGATGAGATAATGCATGAAAAACCCTCGGCACAGAGTCTAGAGCAGGTGGACCATCATGTGGGAGAAATTATTATTAATGACTTGTTCTTGCCAGGACGACGCTGCCTCTTCCCGTCCTCATGGATCTGAGCGGAGGAGGCAGCTATGATAGGACTGAACGATTGGCGAGTAGGTTGAGCAACTTGTCCCGGTTTGCCCCAGACTTTTCTGGTTTTAGCTTTGAACGTCCCATGCCCTGGGAACCCCCTCAGTCCTGGGCAAAGTTGGACAGTTGGTCAGCCTCTTGGGGAGGCGGGCCTGGGTTGAGGGGCCCCAGGAACCTCTGCCAGAGGTTGGAGACAGCTCCACCCCACTGTTCTCAGAAGGTCTCATGGCAGAACAAAACAAGCTACTCCCACAGAGGGGGCCAGAAACGTTTTGAAGTTAAAACAGGGCCTTCGTCTTGAAAGGATGGACTGCGAAGGGAAATCAGGGGTGCCTGACTCCACTCTCCTAGTCTGTGGCTACGAACAGTTTTTCGAAAGGCCTTTGGTCTTTTGGTATCAACTGTAACTGAAAACCCCCTTGCCTGTCTCAGAATATTTTGATAACAATAGTGAGGTGTATGGTTATAGTCTATTAGCTATTTCAAAATACAGATTTTCATGTAATAAAAAGCAATCCCGTGACACTGTATTTTCTCTTCCCTCTTCACTGAGGTAGGTCACTGTTTAATATTGACCGAGCAAGCAAGAACCCTGGTGTTTGGCAGCCCGAGCTTCACGACTCATGGCAGAAGTCTTCTTGCCAGATTTGTGCCACTCAGCTCCTATTATTTCAACATTTTCATGAAAGAAAAATGTCCTTCCATAGATTGCAGGGTGCCCCAAGATTGCCAAGAAGTAGGCCACTCAGCCAGAAAGTTCGGGAATGTGCTGGTATCCACTGACCCACCTCCGTCCGACATTCTAGGGCCGCTAAGCCTCCCCAGGAGCATCGCCTGCCTTCCTCTCTCTGGTTCCTCCGCTCTCTGGCCAAGGAACGGCTTCAGGGTGTGGCACGCCAGGCGCTCTGAGGTTTTAGCCCTGGCGGGCTTTTAACATGAGTCATACAGTCAAATCCCATTAATTGCCTCTGAAATTGTAACTTCATGTTCAGAATAGCTTAACAGTTCTTCAAGACCCAGGATTCCTCTCTCTCCTGGGGCCCTCTGTCAAAGGGAATGCGTGCAGTCTCCTGAGGCCCTTTCCCTACTCCCATGCTCCCTTTGGTCTGACCATCCACTGTAGTGTCGAGCACATTGTGTTCCATCATCCCTGTGGGGGATGTTCAGCTGACAGTGGTGACCTGGCACCCTTCCTGGCACCTACCAGCACCCAGTGAAGTGAGTGAAGCCTCCCCATAGTGGGCAGCCCTGGCAGGGTGAAGCCAGGCATGGGCAGGATGCCCATGCCCAGCCCCAGGCCCTTCCCATGATTATGCTGATGCAGCTGAGGGTGGGCACCAAGGTCTGGGCAATGGGCCTTCCTATTCTGGGACCCTGACTCTCCAACAGAGCCGTGCGAGGGCTAAGCAAACGTCTGGACTTGAGCCCACTTGAGCTGCAGCTCTGGGAAAGGCTCGATGTGCCTGCCTCTCCACTTCCCCAGCCTCCTGGGCTCCCACAGGCCTTCCAGCCTGGTGCTCTGTTCACAGGTCGCTGGAGCCCAGAGTGTGCCTGGGGCCGCAGCACTCGGGCCGGCACCTGACGGTGAAGAAGGCCTGTGGGCCACCCCGCGGTGGGGCTTGCTTGTAAAGCAGTCTGGCTCCCCAGAACCTAGGAATTTAAAAGACTTTTTAAAATTAATTACTTATTTTGATTAAGGAATACATAAACCTGATACAAAATTCAAAATGCATGTAATAAAACCAAGGTCTCTCTTCACTCCTGTCCCCCACCGCATGCTGCCAGTGCCTTCGCTTCTGCCCGGAGCTAACCTGCACACACATTATGATGGGACCTCCGACACCACAAAGGGAATCCATCTACTTATCCACTGTTCTTGCTTTTTCCCACTGACAACCCATCTTCAAGTCGCAGTGATTCTGATTTGGGGGAAGCAGGTGGGTGCTTCTGTTGGCAGTAAAAGGACCCATTCAAGGTGGGAGGCTGGCCCAGAGGAGCACAGGAGCGGGTGCAGCCTGCGAGTTGCCCTGTACCTCTTCTAGCCCCACTGCCTGTTTCCTGCTGGGAGAAGCAGTTTCAGAGGCTTGACAAGGCCATTGAGCCATCTCATCCAGGCATGTCTTCTGTGTGTGTGTGAGCGTGCATTGTATGTATGCACGTGTGTGTGTGTGTGTGTGTGTGTGTGTGTGTGTGATGATGGGTGTGACAGGGTGGGGAAAATCAGGCATTATTCGTCTTCTAGCCCCGAGCACAGGGCCTAGCCCACAGTGGGCGCTCGAGATCCCCTCTTCCTGGTCCCCAGCACAAATCCTGCCTTAGCCGGAAGGGGATTATTTTCCAGCCTCCCAGCCCTTTCTCAGGAAACTATTTTGCTGTTTCTTTTGTGTTTTGTTTCTTCTATCTGGAATATCCCCCAAGTTCGTCATTGCTTGTTGAAGTTGTGAGCACGCTTCCTGGCCCTCCTTTTCTGGAATGCTTTCCCTCACCAGCTGGACCAGCCAAAGGCTACCAAAGGCATTTCTCTTTCTCACACAGGACTGCCCCAAACCCTCACCCCTACACAGTTCTTCACCCAGGCCTGCTATCTCCCAATGGCCCCTGGAACCAGAGGGCTGGGGCAACCTGGGCCTCATCTTGGATCTGTGGTCTTTCCGTGGTGAGCCACTGTCTCGGCAGATGGGGCCCTCAGCAGCTGGACCCTCAGCTGGTGCCTTCTTTTTCTTGCAATCAATCACCTGGTTCGTCTTCTCTCTAAACTCCTGAGAGAGAGGGAGCTGGAGACAGACATGGGATTGGTCCACAAATCCCCACCGTGCATGCGGGCTGAGCTTTCTCCTCCGGACCATGCCTAGGTGCTGGTCCGTCTGGGGATGGGCGGTATCTGACCCAGTCAGCTGTGGGCAGAGGGGAGGAATCCTGGCTGTCTGGAGCTGCCCTCTTGGCATTCACTTATTTAATCATCACTTACTCAACAAGTGTTACTCGAGCTCCTTCCAGGGACTGCTGGGCATTGGGATAGATCTGTGAACACCATGTCCAGCCCTCAAGGAGCTCATGTTCCAGGGAGGAGACCAACAATAAACAAATAAGCAATAAATAGATAGCTAATGTATCAGCAATGCTGTGAAGGAAACAGGAGAGGAGATTAGGGTGTGCAGTGGAGTGGACACTGGCAATTTGTCAGGATGGTCAGGGAAGGCCTCTCTGATGAGGGGATAACTGAGCAGGGAGGAAGGCTGTGTGGGAGCAGAGCCTGGGGGCAGAGAGAACAGCTGGAGTGTGCTGGGGGTGTTCAGGGGGGAACGAGGGCTCAGTGTGCTCCAGAGGGATGAGCGAGGGGACAGTGGGAAGAGATGAGGTCCAAAGTAAGGATGCTGGGGGTGGGGTAGAGTGGGGAGCAGATTGTACAGGCCACAGAAAGGACTTTGGATTGTAATCTGTGTGAGCTGGGAAGAGTCCTCCAGACTTTGGAACATTCTAGAAGAGTGACAACATTGGACTTACATTTTTAAATGATTGTTCTGCAGCTGTGTGGAGAAGAGATTGTAGAGGGTGAAGGCAGAAGCAGGGAGACCAGTGAGGAGGCCACAGCAATGACCCAGGGAGAAGATTGTGCTTGGGCTGGGGCGGCAGCTGTGGAAGTGATGGGAGGTGGTTCGATTCTGGACAGTATTGAAGGAAGAGCCGGCAAGAGTTGTTGGTGGATGAGATGTGGGGCATGAGAGGGAGAGAGGCATCAGCAGAACCCCAGGTTTTTGTCTTGAGCACTTGGAAGGTGGCTATGGGGAAGGCTGTGGGAGCAGGAGGCCCTGAGATGACAAGGACAGACCCCAGGATACACTCTCAACCTCGCTGTCTGACTCAGCAGAACAAGCCTTCTCCATAAGGGCTTCAATTTCTTCTTCACACCCATAACTTGGTGGTGTTTAGAGACTCAGGCTTAAGGAAAACCCAAAGCCTTGTTCCCCTTCTGGGCCCACCGTGCCATGCGGCAGCTCTGCAAGGCCTCCCGATAGGGGAGGGGCCGCCGGGCTGCACTGTTCACGCCAACAGACTGACCAAGCCTGTCCCAGTCTTTGCAGGAATGCTGTCTGTAGCAAGTAACCTCAATTGTCATATTTAGACCAAAATTCTCAAATTTGATACTGGACTCTGTTTGTAGACCCTACCGGATGGCTACTTTGGGAAGTGACGACTTTCATTATAAACAAACAGCTCAGCCAGGCCAGCCTCAACTGCAAGACGTGAGGAATTCTGACCCCATCCCACCATTGTTACGGGAATGTCCACACTGTGTCCTTTGAAACAATAGAGCCGGCTGAAATGTAAACAGCGCCCTTTCCCCTTGGATATCCTGGTTGGGACATCCCCTCCCCTCTCCCCGACAGCCTCTGCAAGTTGAATAGCTTCTGCAAAGAGTGGCTCCTCCCCTGAAGTCAGAAGTCAGGGTTGAGCCTAGAGCTCCTCCACGCTCCCAGGCCCACTCTGGTTTTTAGCTCTCCGTGAGGAAGTGGAGGGCCTTTGCAGGTCTCTGCATCCGTAAGGTGGGGGAGCGTGTAGCTCCTCAAGTGTCTGAGTCTCTGGACATTGTTGCCTGAGGCTTTGTTCTGGTCACTTAGCAGTGCCTCCCAGGAGGCTGTCCACCGTGTGCTGGGGGCACCTCCATGCTCCTCCTTTAAGAAGCCATGTCACAGCTCTGGACTATGATGGACAAGGACCCACTAATCTGGAGGCAAACAGATGTCCTCCTGTGGTCAGTTTTGATCTGCAGGCTGCCAGACTCTGCAGGAATATAATGATGGTGGTGGCTAACTCTTATCACTACTTACTGTGTGCCCGACACTGTTCTAAGTGCCTGGCATGGACAACACCATCCAGGCCTCACAACTTCCAGATGAGGTGGGTGATGTTGTTGCCACTTTACAGTTGAGGAGATCTAGGCTGGGCAAGGTCAGGCAATGTGCCCGAGGTCACACAGTCTGGGAATGGTGGGGCCAGGGTGGAAGCCTGGTGACGCAAGAGCCTTCATGGTGACAGCTGTCATTGGCCAGGGCAGGGAAGGCCCGCCCCCAGTGGGTGGGGCATCAGCCATCCAGCACCACAGCACAGGGGCCTTGCAAACAGTCACAAGCCCGCTGTGGGGGTTCAAGGATGAATAGGACAAAGTCCTGCCCTCAGGAAGCTTATGGCCTAGCAGAACAAAGACCACATGCTAAACCCACCACCCTGACCAATGCCCTGGCCCCACCATTGTTCCATAATGTTCCCTGCATGAGCAGGAGTAAAGAAGTGGCCTCTGCTAGGATGCTAACATTGCTCAGCTGAGATACCTGCCTCTTTGGGCTTAGGCCTTGTAAAACTCTTCCCTACAATGAGTAACTGTGAACTTGGGTGGGAGGGACCCTGAGCACCGTTGACTGTTGCACTCACAGGCCTAGCACGGGGCCCAGCACGTCGCAGGTGCCTAGTGAGGCTCAGGTGGACACAGACGTCGATCACTGAGGGGAGGGGCTGCTGCACCATCAGCACGGCAGCGCTGGCACCTGGGCCGCCCAGGTGAGGCTCCAGAAGGCCCAGGTGGATTCTGTTGATGACTCCCCGGGGTCCTGTTCTGTGTCCTGGGAAGGAACGGCACTTTGGAAATATTCCTTGACTTTAGGAGCCGCGGGTGAATGTGCCTCTGAGCACCAGCCCAAAACCCGAGTGGGCCTCTTCAGGGAATGCGAGGGAGGCCGGAAGGAGCCTTCAAAGATGAGTGGGAAGACTTGAGGCCTGCTCTGGTGTCCACACTGACACTCCCCGACCAGAGGGCTTGGAGAAGGGAGGCGTGCCCGTGAGCTCCAGAACAGGTTCTCACTTCCTCAGGCACGATGTGACCAGCCGGGCCAAGAGCAGCAGGGCAGTGCAGGGCATGGGCTCCCAGGAAACCCAACCCAGCTTCCTGCCCGCATCAGGGAGAACCTCCAGTCCCTCAAAGACACTGGGAATAAGTCTCGCTTTCATTCACTGGATATTTAATGAGCACCTATTTTGGGCCAGGCACAAAGCAGACCAAACTCCCTGCTCCCAGGGAGCCCACACTTCACTAGCGTGACAAGCCCCCTCCCCCACACATTGAGAAGGCTCACCCAGAGGGGGCTGTGCCTCTCCTGCAGCCAAAGGGTGGCTGAGTGGGATGGACCAGAGCTGGAGAGTCAGGCTGCTGGGAACACCGTGAGCAGCAACCAGGCCAGCTGGTCACAGACTTTCTCAGCCACAGATTTTTTTTTTAAAGAATCTTACTTGGAATCCCATGTAAATAGCGTTTTATTAAGCGTTAACTTTATTTGATGCCTGCCTCTCCACTTCCCCAGTGTAGTGTTTGCTTATTAAGCCAATTGGTGAGAACAATAAGGCAGTTTTGATCAACATAACCACTTGAAATCCAGAGTTATGGAAATCAATCAGAGTTTTAGGCCAACCTCAGCATCCAGCACCGTCCGCGTTATCTGGGTTTCTCGACTTTGGCACTATTAAGATTTGGGGCCAGATGCTTCTTTGTTGTGGGGGCCTGTCCTGTGCATTGCAGGATGTCTGCAGCATCCTCAGTCTCTACCTACTAGATTTGAGCAGTAGCCCTCCCCTCAGTAGTGAGAACAGATAATGTCTCCAGATATTGTCAGGTGTCCCTTGAGGGGGCAAAATCGCCCTGGTTGAGAACACTGCTGTCTATTTTGATTGTGCAATATCAAGAAAATCCTGTGTCCCATGGAGAAGTACTTGCAATTGGTAAGAGTGTTTTGTTTTGTTTTTTTAATCACCTCTCTTGATACTTCTAGGACCACCTTTAATTAAATAGAAGTTTGACTCTAAGGTCTGCACGAAAAACAATGCAGTGGCCCAAGTTCATGTGTTGGTAGTTTTCAATGTACTAACATTTACATGTAACACATTTGTGTGGGTGTGTTATTTTTATTACAATTTCGAAGAATAGGAAAACCTTCATATTAGAAACATTCAGACCAAATGTTGGCAGATCCCTAAGCCCTTTGGGGGGCAGCTTCAGAGATGCTGGTTTCACATTTGGAAGTGGCTGTAGAGAGAGGCCAGGACTGGCTGCAGGCAGGGGGGCAGGGTCTCGGGCACCTGTCTGCCGCCCCAGGACCCCGAGCTTCATCAGGCAAGCCGGGAGGAGGCAGGGAGGGTGTGTGGAGGCCTGGGGGCCTCTCCAGAGAGAATCTAGAACTGGAGAAAAGGAAAATAAGACTGATTTAGGGGGTGAGCATAAGGAAAAACAGGCCTCTCGCCCCGTGCAGTTCTAAGAAAGAGCTAGATAATCTTGGTGACGCAGGGCCAGGAGGTTAAACCCAGAATAATCATAATGAAAACAATCTGTTTGCACCATTTGATGCTTCCAGAAATTCCCGGGAGCAAGTCCAAGGCGGAGAATCCCAGCGGAAGTGCTGCTGGTTGGAACCGAGAGGGCGGTGGCAGTTTGAAAGGATGCAGGAGAGCATCTTTCCCAGCTCCCAAGGGTGGGGGGCACCGGCTGCCCTGGGGATGACGGGGTGGGGGCCCCACAGGCTACAGAAACAACAGCTGGCTTTAATGTTCCAGAAGAAAATAGTCCTTCACTGGAATCAATTTGTTCTCCCTCCTCCGAAATTGGGAGCCAATTTCAGGGCTCGCTCCTGGGAAATCTGCCTCGAATGCAGTGGGACAGCTGACCAGAGGCCAGTGCCCACTACACCAATGGGGACTGATAAGAGACACAGCAAAACATGGCAAGGCCCTGAACAGGGGACCAACAACTCCCCGCTGGCCACGTCCTCAGCTCCTGGGGTGGTTCTCAGAGGGAGCCTGGCCCGGGCCAACAGGACGAGCCTGCTGGAGCCTGGAGAGCAGAGCACCATTTACAGGGCATCTGCAGCAACTTCCCTCCTTCCCCTTCACCAGTCTCCTTGCGGAATTTTGTTCTTGTGATGCGATTGACTACGTTTAATGCGTCAGATTCTTGGTGCTGAGAGAGACCTTAGAGAGAATGTGGTCCGTCTCCTCGTTTCACCCGCCCAGGCATGCTGACCACCAGCTCAGTGCTCTCAAAAACCACCACTCGCTTTCTGATGGGGGAAGGGTACTTGTCCAGAGCCCCTCGGCTTTATCATCCAACCTGGCATCTCCTGAGACACAGCAAGTGTGTGAGCGAGCATGTGTGCACCTGTGAGGGTGTGTGCCCTGGCACCACCGGGAGAGCAGACATGCGGGTCTACAGGTCCTTGTAAATTGCCAACTACTCTCAGTCTGGACAGACACTGTGTTAGGTGTGGGGATCAGGTCGGGGTAGGGAAGGGGTTGGCGGTTGGGCATGTGGGTGAGTGTTGAGAGTCAGGCAGGCTTGTGTGGGACCGAGGAAAGTCCTTGAAGGTCTTTGACTGGGGTGGTGCTGGGTTGAGGTCAGGCGTCCCAGGAAAGGAGGTCTATGAAGGATGCTCAGAATATCGGCAGGTAAAGAGGGCCCTGGGAAGACTCCCCCGCAGAAAGAACAAGGGCTGGGAGGCGAGAAAACAAGAGGCATGTTTGGGAAAGATCGAATAATCCACATTGACAACAGGGCAGGATTTATTTGGGGAGCAAATAGTCAGCTGCCAGACATTTATTGAGCACCAGCTGTGTGCAGGTTCTGTGCTAGGTGCTAGAGACAGAGGTAGAGGGGACTTGACAGTTTACCAAGACTTTGTACTGTTCGTTTTCCCAGCAGACTTACAGAGGCCCTGCTCTGTGATGGACTGTGGGTTCTACGAGGAGTGAAGCATGGTCCACGCCCTCGAGAACTCACTAACCACCAGGAAGACGTCTGGGAGGCAGAGAAAATGTAATGCAGAGGACTGTGGGGGCTGCCTGGGGGGTTCTTGCCTCATTCTAGATTCCCAGCCTGGTCCTAACTCCTACACACCCACCTCCAGGGATCCTTGAGCCGGGATCCTTGTGCGTCCCCCACCCCGGGGAAAGGCATATTCTGAACTCCCAGAATATGCATGTGTGTATTCTCCTTCCCGTGGAAGATTCTCAGAGGACTCCGGTTAAGAAACACCAGCCCTGGTGCAAGCCTGAGTCTCGGTCTGACAGGGGAGCTCAGGGCTCAGTTGATCTGGGGAGAAGAATCCCAGGCACTGTACTTCAGAGTGAAGCGTGCAGAGAGTCTTCAGACCCTGCCTGACTCCTCATTCTGTGGGTCGTGCCCTCAGGCAGCGGAAACCCGCAGCTTAGCAACTTCTCTGCTCCACACTGAAGGCTGTCACCAGCCTCCCTCGTGTCTCTCTCCTGGGATGACTGGAGACTGAGTCTCCCTTCACATCTGGGAACCTTACAGCTTCTTGCAACCTCAAATCTCTCCTTTGGCATTGGCGGAGCAGCTGTGGTTTCCATTTTACAGATGAGGTCACTGAGGCCTGGAGAGGGCACCTGTGGTGCCCGAGGGTGGGCTCCCCCGAGGTTGGTGCCCTCCCCACGCCCAGGCCCTGCCCTGCAGCTTTCCTCACAGCCCCCACCCCTTCCAGCCACCCGGCGACTTCCTGCCGAAGGCGGGCCACGTGTCCCCGTGTGCTCTGCTCCTCCGCGACTGCAGTGGTTTCCAAAACCAACTGTGAAGTTTCCTGAAGGGCGCTGCAGGGCCGCCGGCTCCAAGGGCTGCGGGAGGGCCCTGCCTGGGAAGCACTGGGCCGGCGCTGCCCCAGCACTGTGCTCCCGCTGACCCTGGCCTCGGGGGCCTTCCTCTCCTTATCAGGGAAGGATGCTGGCGAGGACGGAGGAGGCTCTGGGGAGAGCCAAAGCCCTTCGGGGAGCCATCCTGAGGGAAGCGGACCCTCCTGCGTGGCCCTGCCCAGCCCTGGGCCGCGCCCACCCTTGGCCTCAGCAGGGCTTTGGCTGGAAAGAATGGGCCTTAGCTCCTGGGCCTTGCGTGAGGCAGAGGTCAGCACATTCCAGGGCTCCACCTTTCCGCCTCAGAAGACTCACAGGGGGCGGAAGGCCTGGGCCTCCTCCCGGGCCGTGCCGGGAGCCGGCGGTGACAGGGTGTGGGGACCAGCAGCCTCTTCTCTGCCGGGCAGAGCTCTCGTGTCTGCCTGGCATCTGCTGTTGGGAAGTGACCTGGGAGTCTCCTCACCCCAGATCACTGCCCGCTCGGCCCCAGCCACTGAGCCGGCTGAGGGAAGGGCCCGTTTCTCTGCTGGTGGACAAGCCACACCGATCCTTGTCCCGCCTCCCTCTCCGGTCATCCCACATCGCCCTGCCCCGTCTCCTCTAGAGGTGCACAGGCCTCTCTGTCCCTCACGGCTCTGCCCCTTCTCTCCTCTGCCTGACTGCTCTCCCCTCACACCTTCCCCTTGCCAACTCCTGCTCCTCCTCCAGCCCCAGCTCTCTCCTCACTTTCCCAGATGCCTTCCTGGGCCCCAGGATGGCTGGTCTCTCTGTCCCATTCTCCGGCCTTTTCCTCCAGAGCGCTCCTCACAGTCACAGGCAATGACCTGAGGTCAATCCGCTGACCTCCGCTCTCCAGCCACAGGAGGGCTAGGACAGTGCCTGCCATTTGTGGGCCAGGCCAGACACAGTGGGAGCTGCCCAACTGTGTGTATTGGGTAAATTGAATGTTCTAGCAGGATTGGGGTCTCCAGAAGGTACTGCCGTGAGGCTTTGCACACACCTAGGGTGGGAGGAGGCATGCATGGCCCAGAAAAGGTCCTTTAGGACAGGGCAGGGCAGGGGACAATATGGGGCTCACATGGAGAGGACAGGCGGGGATGGGATGCCAAGGGTAGTGCTGGGCAGGGAGATCGGGGTGGGGAGGCTAGTCCAAAGGGGACAAAATGTCTTATGATAGGTTTGCAGGGAGACGAGAGACCAGTGGAGGGAGCAGTGCCCAGCAGGGGACAGCCAAAGGCAGATTCCCTCAAGCCTTTGTGCAGTGTCACCAAGGGTCCCCCTTACAATTGAACTTCCTCCTTGTGGGGAGGTGGCAGTGAATTCCTAGGCAGTGGGTTCAAATCTGCTCTCCACCTTCTCTCTGGAGCCCCACTTTCCTCATCTGTAAAGTGGGGATGACAAGACCTAACTGATGGGGGTTATTGAGAGGTCAGCTGAAGGAATGTTCTTGAAAAGTACATCGAACGTCATTTTGCTTTTTCCTTCTCTCCGGGGAAAGGGAGTCATCACCGTCTGGGTAGTTGCCCTCCAGCTGATGGTAAAGGATGGCAACCCCGCTCCTGTGACTCATGGCTCTGGGAAGAAGGCGGAAATGGGTTCCTGCAAACTTCACAGAGGGAGGGAGAGTTTTTCTTGCCCTTCCCAGCCTCGTTGTTCAACAAACATTCACCCAGCTCTCACCAGGGACCAGGCGCTGTGCGGGCACCGGCAAGCACAGACAGAGTGACACAGCTCTGCCTTCAAACACTCACTGCCCTCAGAGGTCAGTGAGGCTTGACCCCTGAAGGAGGAGCAGACTTGGGAGGGAGCGTGCACTTTCCCCAGAGTCCGCCGTAACGACCTACCTCTTACTGTGGGAGAGCCGGGGCCGGTCGTCACCTACACGGCTCCCTGGAGATCTGGCTGGGCCCTGGCTTTCAATCCTCCTCTGCATGTGTCTCCAGCCCAGGATCCCTGGAACTCTAGCCTCTTATGGCCAATTGCCACCAATCCTTCCCCACAGGGGGACTACTTGACAGCTTGTGCACATGTCCGAAGCTGAACTCTGGAAGCTCTCCCCAGCTTTGCTCCACCCTTATCTCTAATGATGGCAGCTCCAGCCTTCCAGTCCTCGAGCCAAAATCCCGGAGTCACCCCTCTCTCTCTCTCACAGCCCACACCCAATCTGTTAACCAGTCCTATCAGCTCTATGTGAAAATAGATGCAAAAACTGATCGACAGTGACAGAAAGCAGATCTGTGGTGGCCTGGAGCGTGGGGTGAGGGGAAACTGACAAAGGCACACGAGGAAACTTCGGGAAGTGATGGAAATGTTAAGTATCTTGATTGCGAAGGTGGTTCAATGGGTGTGTACGTATGTCAAAACTTATCTAATTGTACAATTCATGTGCAGTTTAAGTATACCAATTATACCTTCATTTCTTGTTTATTTAAAAAACCCAAAAGATGTTTCTAGTGACCTCTGTGAGACCCTGGACCAGTCCCTTCCTCTCTCTTAGCCTCAGCTTCCACATCTGTGGAGTGGGGGGTCTCTAAGGGACATTCCAGCAGGACCATCTAGCTTCCTGCCCACCATGACCACACCCACATATCCCTTTGAGGCAGCACCCATCTTGAGGGGTGGGGGAGGCTGTGTGGCCCAGGTTTGTCCCAGCATTTTTCTAATCCTGGCTCAGTGCATCAGCCCTCCCCAAAGAAGTGGCTCAGACCAAGTTAAGAGACTAGCTGGGGAGAGGTAGATGCCAGGAAATAGGGCCA
This sequence comes from Tapirus indicus, assembly GCA_031878705.1. NCBI lineage: Eukaryota > Metazoa > Chordata > Mammalia > Perissodactyla > Tapiridae > Tapirus > Tapirus indicus. The sequence continues at coordinate 17,821,814 of CM062920.1, forward strand.
AGTCATGGAGGAAAATAAGAACGTGCGTAAATCCACGACTCCACAAGCTGCCTGGCCTCCTCTTCAGGCCCAGAAAATCTCCAGAAACCTGGAGAGCAGCACAGAGATTTTGCCAACACCTACATTTGATGGATAGAGAAACTGAGGCCCAGAGAGAAGTCATTTTTCAAGTACACTGAGGTGGAAACTGGCAGAGTTGATACAGAAATGCAAGTGGCTGTTGACTAGACTTATGGTGATGATCATTTCGCAATTTATACAAATATGGAATCATTTTGTTGTACACCTGAAACTAACATAATGTTATAGGCCAATTATACAGCAATAAAAATAAAAAAGAAATGCAGGTTGCTGGACTCATAATCCAGTGCTCATCCACAGCCTGCTTCCCTGAGGGTCAGAAGACGTGAAGCTTGTCCTTGGGTCCCTGGGCCTCTCTAAGCTGGTTCCCTCTGTGACCGTGGGCTCGGTCTTTGAGGCCTCACAGACAGCTGCATCCATTCCTGAGCCCCCTGCCCCCAGGGGTGAAACTGTGTAGCACCATGTGCCCCGAGGCACTTCCGTTCTGGGGAGGTCAGAGAATGATCTGTCCCTGCCTCCATCTGGGGAGACAAGGACTCAGAACACCCATCTGAGGCAGGTTTCAGGACCCGGAGGCCAGAGGGTCCTGGAGAGCCAGCCGGGACTGAGCAGCTGTTACTTGCTAAGCACTTCACATCCATCGTCATAGGTGATTCCCAAACAGCCCTGTGAGGTTGGCATCGTTAACCCCATTTTGCCCCATTTTCTAAATGAGAAAACTGATATTCTGAGAGTTGAAGCAGATTTCTCTGGCCTCAGAGCTGCTCGTTGGGAAGACCAGGACTGGAACGCAGTCAGCCCCATTCCACGGACTTTCCAAAAAGGAGGAGGAGGAGGAGGAGGAGAGGGGAAGGGGCAGATGGAGAAGGAGAAGGAGAAACAGCAGCGGCAGCAGCAGCAGAATCTGGCACTTTCACCACCAGGACCACCTTGTTCAAGCCACTGTCTGGATTATTTCAAACGCCTCTTAACTAGTGTCTCTGCTTCCTCTCTGTTGCCTTTGCGGTCAGTTCTCAACACAGCAGCTAGAGTGATGCTACTAGAATGTGAGTCATCCCGCCCCGCCCCGCCCCACCCCACCGCTGCTCAGAGCTCTCCAGTGGTCCCATTTCTGAGGGAAAAGCTCAAGTCCTGGCAGTGGTCTGCAAGGTCCCTATTCTGTCCAGATTTCATCTCCTGCACTCTCCTCCTCACCCCCCTGCCCAGCCACACAGCCTCCTTGCTGTCCCTACAATACACCAGGCACTCTCTTGCCCCAGAGCCTTTGCACATGCTGTTCCCTCAGCCTGGAACACTCTTCTCCAGACATCCACAAGGTTTAACTTCTTCCTTCCTTTGAATCTTTGTATAAATGACACCTTCTCCAAGAGGCCTTCCCTGACTGCTGTATTTAATGCTGCATCGTGCCCTCTCCCCAACCCCAGGATTCCTGATCGACCCTACCTTGCACCATTTTTTTTTTCCACAGCACTTATCACTTTCTACTGTATAACATAGTTTATTATTTATCTTTATTGTTTGTCTCCCTCAGGAAGACTGTAAGCTCCCTAAGGCCAGGGATTGGTGTCTGTTTTGTAAACTGATGAATCCCAAGCATCTGGAATGGCACCTTGAACAGTGCCTGGCAGAGAGCAGGCCCTTAATAAATACTTGTTCAATAAATGGATTTGCTGGAAGGAACATGGGCTTCTGAATTACCCTTATCTGCCTTCAGATCACTCCTCCAACAGTGACTGGCTGCTTAATTTTTATCTCCTTAAGCCTCCATTTTCTCATCTACAAAATATGATTTATATGAGATATAATACACATGAGGCACCTAGCAGAGTGCCTGGCCCACAGCAGCCATACGGGAGCCAACTGCAGGGAGAAGGGACTTTATTTAGCAAATAAATGTTATGAGGTGAAGCTCTGGCAGAAAATAGGGCAAGTAGAGTGAGTACCCACAAACTTGATTTGGGTGTGGAGCTCTTCTCAGAGGAAATACTTTCTTCACTCCTTGGAGGGAAATGTTCTGGTCCCAAACCCAGTGAGTTTGAAAGAAATTGCAGAGGAGTGAGGGGACCACGCGGTCTCAGCCCGGCTCGCTCACTTCCTGGCAGGGGGCTCAGGGCCACCCACTTCACCTCTCAGGACACCTGTGGTCTCATCTATGGAATGAGCCAAGAATGCCTTGTCTGCTGACTTCAGGAGGGTTAAAGGGGTTGAAGGAGAAAGCCCGCGGGAAAAGGCCCTGTGGGCAATGTGGGACGGCCTTTATGGGTGGGGTGCAAAGCTGCCCATCAGGGAGAAGATGCTCACTGCTTTGGGCAGGTGTTATAGGCTGGATTGTGTCTTCCCCAGCTCATATGTTAAAGTCCTGAACAGAACACTGCAGGATGTGACCACACTTGGAGACAGAGTCTTTAAAGAAGTAATTAAATTAACATGAGGTCATTAGGGTGGGCTTTAACCCTCTATGCCTGGTGCTTTGTAAGACAAGGAATTTTGGACATGGACACACATAGGGGAAGACGATGTGAAGACACAGGGAGGAGATGGCCATCAACAAGTCAAGGAGGCCTGGCCCTGCTGACACCTTGATCTTGGACTTCCAGCCTCCAGAACTGTGAGACAATAAATTTCTGTTGTTTGAGCCACCCAGCCTGTGGCACTTTGTTACAGCAGCCCCAGGAAACTCATAGAGTAGATGTGGATGCGATTCATCAAATGCCAGCAAGCCTGAGAACCAAGCTGCTTGCTCCTCTCCCACTCAGAACCACCCCACACACACACTGGTCCTGAACACCAGTCCCCAGTGCCCTGCAGTCCACCCCCTGCCTCCCTGGGTCCCAGAGATGTCCAACTGGGTCTCTCAGCCTGAGAGACCTGGTAGCTCAAGAGGAGTCCTGATGGTACCATGGGGGTCATCTCTGGTCAGAGACCCTCAGGAACACACCCTGTTGAGGTTCTACAAGGAGGGAGTTTCTAGAAGGGTCATGGTCACATTGATTGAGCCTCTTCTTGCCTTTTTTCTGTTGGCAGTCAGAGGAGAGAAGAAGTCTGTGTTCTCTGGAGAGGGCTGGGCTAACACGCAGGGCCCTGTGCCCAAACCCCCTTGTCCCTCCACGTGCTCTGAAGGTCCTGTCTGGGCACACTGGGCCGTTGGGGTTGGGAGGTCTGTTTGTGTCAAGTGACTGCCTCCGAGCTGTAGCATCTCAGATGATCCCCGTGAGAGCGCAGGGCTCTGGGAAGCAGCCGGAGACAGTCCTCACCTCTCCTCTCAGGGGTCACTTCCCCTGGGGCAGCTCATCTCCAGACCTCCGTCTCCTGCACTGGGTTTATTACTCATGAGACTCGGTGGGGTCCACTTGCCTCCTCCAGAATCACCCACATGACCCCTGTAAACTGCTTCGGTCAACAACTCAGGCTAAAGGTCAGGAGAATGAGACCCACATATCAACATTGTGAATGCTGACCCTCCTGGAAGAGTTTCCGAGTCAGGTGCTGGGGCAGAGATCCTGTGAAACCTTGGTAGAAAGTCTTTTATTTCTTCTGCAGAGTAAGGGGGAAAAATAAAAGAAGGTTATTCTCGGCAAAACAAGTCCACCCACATACACTCCTCTTAAAAATCTAGGTCTGCCTGGTGTGACCGTGAGTGTTGGTCTACCGTCGTGTAACTGCCCCACTGCAGCACGGGGTCGGAGGCAATCTCCTCATTTGACTCGCTCCTGACTTAGGAAAAGGGGAGCTACGGCCCAGGCCAACGTCCCCGCAGCCCCTCCCCACGCAGACATACCCTGGGGCCAATGGGAAGAGGGGTCTGAATTCCAGCCCTTCAGCCTTGTTCCCAATTGCCTCCTGAGTTGAAGGAGACTAAAGGTCAGCTACCCTTGGTCAGCTGGGGGACACGCCCCAGAGGAAGTGATTCTCCTGTGAAAGCACTGGCCCACGGTAGCTGCTGGCATGCGGTGTGGTCAGATCCATCACGAATGCTGTTGGACGCTGGATGGTGTTCAGAATTCAGACTGTAGCTTTGGGTGTGAAGACTCCGTCCTGATCAAGTACTTTCATGAAGCGTTTGGGACTTTAGCTCCTTCCTTTGTGCTTCTCCATAAATATGGATGTTTTCTAACAGAAGCTGACAACACGCAGCTGTCAAAGTCCATGGCCTCTATTTGTGCAAAGGATCAAATTAAAATGGCTTTTCCTGACAGTTCCTAGAGTGAATTAGCAGCCCGTGCTTGTGGGTGTTATGCGGCTGAGTGACCTGAGACCCCATTTTCTGTCCTTCTGCCAGCAGGGGAGGCTCCTGGGAAGGGAGATGACTGAGGAGCTGGCCCAGGTCCCCACATATCTGAGGGGTCCCCAGAGACCCCTCAGTGCAGACGGCCCTCAGCAGCCTGAGCTGGCAGTTCCCTGGGTGAAGGCAGCCGCATCTCCCCCAGGGCCTGCACTGCAGCTGATACCATGACGCCTGACTTCTCTGGAACCCACTGCCAGGGAATTTCCTTCTCGTCAATGCCTCACATTAAAGTGAAGGCAAATGACCATCAGGAATGTATTTTAAAAAAATGTTTAGGGAGTTTCCTGGTTGTCACCACACATGAGTCCTCCATACCTCCTACTTTTGCTGCCTGATCCAGTTGGAATTCAGAATAATGCCCCAGGAATCATAAAATCCTGAGTAATTTTTAAAAAAATTCAATGATGCTTACTAGATGAATCTTACAAAGTCAGGAAAATGAGAAATACATTCAGTGAAGATTTCCAATAACAGCATTTGAAACTACACAAGACAATTCGTGGTCAGTAGAGTGTCCCACCCACAGGGGCTCCCATACTGACACACTGTGTCCAGCCACCCTGATCTCAGCTGACTGTTCTGCTCCAAGGCAGCTGCTCGGTGGGAGAAAGAAAGGAGCCTAGTGCGTGGGTCCAGTCTGGCCAGTGCTTTACTTTCTCTGCTTTCAGAGTGGTTCCACACCGCTGGAATCTGACTGACCCTGAAGGTCCTCTCTCAGGGAGTTTGAACCGGGACACACAAAACAAGAAGCAGAGGAGGAGAGTGAGAAACAGAGGAAGAGAGAGGCAGAGATGGGGGGAAGTCATCTGGAGAAAATGGCAGATCCACCAGGGCGGGAGCCACAGCCGCCAGCTTCTGGGAGGAAGGGAATTGGGGGGTCACCTTGGCAGAGTGGTTCTCCTGGTCTACACTGATGGGCTCCTGACAGCTTGGGTTTGCTCCCCAGCCCTGCACTTACTAACTGTAGGACTTTGGGCAAGTCACAAATCTCTGTAAGCCTCAACATCCTCCTTCTAAAATGGACGATGATGGGACCCTATTCCTAAGGCTGTTGCGAGCATCACGTGGTAATGCACTCAGAGCATCTGAGGCCTGGCCTGGGACCCGGGTGGGGCAAGAGCTGTATTCGCTGTCATGGTTATTAAGGCTGCCTTTGTATTAAACCCAAACCTGAGTCCTGACTGCAGGACACTGCTGGGGTCCTGCCCACGTGTCTCTCCGTCTGTCCTTTCTTTTTTCCCTTCCAATAAACAGCCATCACTCCCACTAACTTGAGTGTGTCTGTGTTCCTTGCAGTTTGGAAGAGCCTCTCTAATGTGGAAATAAAAAGAACTGTATCGACTTGCCAGCGAGCCCAGGTACCGGATGCCCAGTTCCTCCAGCACTCTATGCTGAACACATGGGAGAAGCAGCTGGCAGGTGGTGGCTTCGCCTTTGAAGGGCTGCATCTCCAGTGCCCTTTGGGTCAGTGCAAACAGAGCGAAATGCAGATAAGGGGCACTTCCCAGCCAGTCGAGGGAGATGGTGGTGGAGGCCATTTCCAGACCGGATGGAGGGAGGGAGCTTGTGTCCCGGCCCACCTAGAGAAGGAACAGCAGCACCCCGTTAGGAGCAAGGCCTTGCACATGTGTGCGTGTCTGTGCAAACTAGGTGTGAGCACGGACAGGGATGGGTGGATACGAAGAGTGCAGGGTGTCCTATGTCCAGGGATGCGTGTGTGCTCATGCTGGGTGGATGTGTGTGAGGGCAGGGCTGGAGGGAGGAGTGGGTGTGTGCAGTGCTGGGTGGATGTGTGTGAGGGCAGGGCTGGAGGGAGGAGTGGGTGTGTGCAGTCTTGTACTGGGGAGAGCTGTGGTGGGATGTCCTGAGCATGTGGGCCTGAAGACTGGTAATATGCACAGATGTGAGTGTGGCCCTGTGTGCAGATGGTCATGCGTGCCCAAGCATGTGCATGATTCTGTGTGTGAGGAAATGACCCTTTGTCTTCAGGGGCTCAGGTGGCCCTAGTGCAGGATAGGGTGAGGCAGGCCACTTTGTCACCTGGCTGACAGGGCTGTAATAACAGCCCTTATGGGGCCTGCCGCGTCCCAGGAACCAGAGCAATTCAGGAGCTGCTGACGGAAGACAAGGAATGAGGAAGTCCCAAAGGTTTCTCCGGGTTTTCATTTCTTTTTTTTTTTAATGAAGGAATTTTTTTTTTTGAGGAAGGTTGGCCCTGAGCTAACATCTGTTGCCAATCTTCCTCCTTTTTTCTCCCCAAAGCCCCAGTAGATAGTTGTATGTCATAGTTGGACATCTTCTGGTTGCTCTATGTGGGACGCCGCCTCAGCATGGCTTGACAAGCTGTGAGTAGGTCCGCCCTGAGGATCCGAACCGGTGAACCCTGGGCCACCGAAGCGGAGCACGCAAACTTAATCGCTACGCCACCGGGCCAGCCCCTGGGTTTGCATTTCAAGGGACACAAAGTGACCGTGGCCTCTACCCCTTGGGCTTGTCCCCTCCCCCAGTTTCACTTTTCTTCCAGTTGTTTTCCCTTTCAGACTCCCCACGATAGCATGATGTGTGTCCGGCTCAGGTGCCTTCGTGAGGGCCCTGGCCAAGGCGGGCCAGCCTGCATGGAGACGGTGGGCTCAGGATCCAGCCTTGGGTCCACACCAGCGGCTGTGATGAGCCAGCCTGGCCGACCTGGGGACAGAGGCTGCGACCTTCCCGAGCACACGGAACTGTGGGTCTCTGGCCTCCTCACTCGTGCTGCTGAGGAAACAGCTCCCTAGAGGAGGTGTGGTTTGTCCAAAGTAACCCAGAGACGGGGGCCGGAGCTGGCAGCAGAACCAGCTGTCAGGCCTGGTATCAGCAGAGGACATCTGGCTGACTGACCAACAGCAGGTGAAGGCAGAACTCACCTCCTGACCCACATCCTAACAGTCTACCCCAGACAGCCTGGCTCCCAACTCTTCTGTCCCCCCCGGCCACCAGGGGTGCCCCCCTGGCCCTCCGCAGCCACTTTGCTACTGCCCTTCCTGTCCCATTCTGCCCCATTAGTTGGACAGTCATCATGAGCTCTGCACTCTCTGGAGTATCAACAACACACACACACACACAAACACACACGGCCACCAGACCACCAGGTGCCCCAACAGATACTGAGCATCCTCAGAAGCCATCCCCTGCTCCAGCACACTGCTCACCCATGGGCCGACTGCCCCCTCTCCCGGCCGCTGTGACTTGGTCCAGCTCCGCCTGAGGCTTGCTCTCTGGGCTCCCTTGTACTCACCCTCCAGGGCCTCCACCTGTGTTGCAAATGTGTGTTAACAAGCTCTGTGCTGATGGATGTTTGACATGCCTCAGTCTGGAGTAGGTATATTCTGCCTCTCAAATAAAGTAATGATAGTCTTTCCCCAAGTCACAGAAAAACTTAATAGTGAGAACTCTCTCTTTAAGTCCTCCCATGAAAACTTTTGACATCAGTGACCTCAAACAAAGAAACAATAACACATTTGATATAAAGCATCTAGATTCAGTGTCTCACCCTCAATCTTCACACTAAATTTGGCTGTTGGTTTTTATCCCACTGAAATGTTTCATGTGTCTGAGATGAAATGCTAGCACAAGGACCCTCGTTTGTGGAAAGGATTAAATGGACCAATTCTCTGGGATGTCACTCAAGAGTGGCTTTGCTGCCACCTGACAGGTGTGCAAGCCTCACCTGAGTGTCCAGAGAGGCCTGGGCTGGCTGGATGCTTGTCCCCAGCACCCAGGACTTGGTCCAGAACAGCCCTCAGCCACCTAGTATGGGGTTGCCAGATTTAGCAAGTGAAAACACAGGGCACCCCGTTTGATGTGAATTTCTGGTAAACAACAAATAATTTTTTTAGTGTATGTCCCATGCAATATTTGCAACATACTCAACACTAAAATATATTTGTTGTTTATCAGAAATTCAAATTGAACTGGGCATCTGGTGTTTCATCTGAAGGCTAACCTGGCACCTCCGTGCACCCGTCTGTGCCGCCTGGCGTCAGGGGCTCTGCGGGGAACTTGTAATTAGCTGTCAAGAACTGAGGTTTCTCAGTATGTACATGTGAGGGCAGACTCGAGCCTCTCCTGGCACAATGTCCCTCTCGGGTTCTAGAAAGTGCATACAGCCTCTGGCCAATCTTCCTGATGCCCGGACCCTCGGCGCTCAGAGGTCGCGTCAGTGCGTCAGCTTACGGGGCAGTTACCAGCTACACAGCGCTCTGGACTTCTGCCTCCACCATCTCTTCTGTTTTCCTTTGCTCGTTGCTATAAACTGAATATTTGTGTCCCCCCAAATTCATATGTTGAAACGCAGCCCCCAGGGTGATGGTGTTTGGAGGTGGGGCCTTTGGGAGGTGATTAGGTCACGAGGGTGGAGCCCTCATGAATGGGATTAGTGCCCTTATAAAAGGGACCCCAGAGAGCTCTCCTACCCCTTCCACAATGTGAGGCCACAGCGAGAAGACGCCGTCTATGAACCAAAAAGTGGGCTCTCACCAGACACCAAATCTGCCAGTGCCTTGATCTTGGACTTCCAGACTCTAGAACAGTGAGAAATACATTTCTATTGTTTATAAGCCACCCAGGTTAAGGTATTTTGTTATAGCAGTCTGAACGGACTAAGACAATCATGAACACATCTTCAGAAAGGAAGAATGCAAGCCTGATGGAGGCTGCACGACAAGAGCACCCCCTGGACATTGCACTCGGGCGAGGACGACACTGGGAGCATCTTTGTGAGTGATTCCCACGTAAGCTCAGAGCTAGACTTTGGAATGACGTTATCCAGGTTAACGACACCATTGTACGCATCTGTAAACTAAATAAGATTTCTTTACTCTTAGTCATCAATAACACTTCCAAGCCTTGTTACTAATACTTGTGGATCGGAGATACGTAAATAAAATCAATATTTATTGGAAAATATTCAATGTTTGAAAGCTTAGATTAATCTTGTTCATTCATCCTGTAAAGTGTCACATTTGGGGCTGATTTGTTTACTCATATGTGAAATGCTTTGGGATGATGCCTCTAAAATAGGATGTCTGCAGCACGCTCTGCTCTGCTTCCCTGCACAGTGTTTTGGGGATGTGTCGACACCTCGGTCGGCCCTGGGAGGGGGTCGTGGATTGGACTGCTGCCCGCTCCCCAGCTTTGAGCAGGTCAGCAGCCGTGTTTCCCTTGACGTCAGCCTTGGCTGAAATCACCAGCAGATTGACTCACAAACCTGCTAGAACCTCATGTTCCTTCTTGTCGTGGTTTCCCTGAAGATGCCAGGTCACGGGCTGGATCAGATGTTGAAAGACCTAGAGGGAAAGAGACGAGATGCCTGGCTTTTATTTGTGCAGGCAAAGGGCACAGATGGGAGGGCAGCAGGCAGACCCCGGCCTCGGAAGACTTGATGAACAGACTTCCCGCTCGATCTGCTCTCAGGAGCTCTGCTGCAAGAAGTCACTTTGGCATCTGAGCCCAGAGAGGGAAACCCGGGGCTGTGACTTTGGGCCACATGGCCCAGATGGGCAGCACTGCCCAACCCCATCTAGCGTGAGCTGGACTAGGGGGACACCAGTCACCTGCTGGAGCAACACATGGGGATTCTTCCATGTTCTTTCAACATTGCCCAAAGAAAGAAGCACATTCCATAGGAGGCACCTGACAAGATTTTAGATACATACATAAACTTTAGCATTTTTATAAATGGTTATGAATTTTTTTCAAATTCATTCAAAACTAGAAAAATGTGACACCAAACTCAACAGTGATTATTTATTATACATGGTACGCTGCAGAGTGATTCCTTTAACTTGTGCCACATTGTTTAACTGTTTTAAGTAAGGGGCTTTATCTGCCCAGTGAGACTGACTTTCTTGAGGGAAGGGCCTCTGCCTACGTCTGTGACAGCCAGATCAACAAGGCGTGCCAGGCATGAAAAGAGCAGAGCTGTGAGTGCATCTTTCCAACTCTCATCTCCACCAGGTGAGTTTATTTTATATATTGGTAACAAATCACTTCTTTTAAAAAAATCTTTCTTCTTCCTTTTATTGACCCCTGGCCCCCATCCCTAGCCCTCCTTTGTTCTTTAGTCCTCCTTGAAGGCCCCAGATTTCCTGAGGCCTGGGACCTGAGGCACCATTGACGAGGAATCTACAAGAGGGAGATGCCTCACAGTAATCAGAGGACACCCTGGCCTTGTGGATTCCTGGAGCTTTAAATCTCCGGGGAATGGGACGCAGCCCCTACATCAAGTTGGGGGCCCATCAGAAGGTAGTTGAGGGCTCCTTCTGGGGTGGGGCCAATGGAGGGGAGGGCTGGGCTGGCTGAGTGGACAGGGAGCCTGTGGCCGGGGGTTTTCATGTGTGTGTTGCTGAGTGACCGCTCCATTGTCCCCTGGCAGCCAGCTGCAGATGAAAGAGGGTTTGTTTTATGCCCCATCTGAGAACTTTAAAAAGGGAAGGATTAAAAGAAACAGGAAAAACTCAGTTTAGATGAGAGTAGCCAGGATCGTGTCAGATCTTCTGGAATGGACAGATTATCCTGAAATAAACGCATTCATTCATTCAGCAAATATTTATTGAGCATCTTTTGAGGGCCGGGCAATGATCCAGGCACTGCTCCACGGGCTTCATTAAAGTGTGGCTGTTTTGAATGATTGAATCAGATGTGGGTCTTGGTAAGGAAGTGAGTACCATTTTATTACAGTTTTTACCAAAGAAAATATCAAATATTTTTAGGCTTCATCCAAAGAAACTCAACCCTGGCCTCAGCAGCTTCATACGTCCGTGAGTGCATACGCCTCGGCCCTCTGGGAATGAGCCCCCTTCTTCCTGTGCAGATACGATCAGCCCTTGCCGGCTGTGGGAAACAGGGCAGACATTTGGCAGGGGCTCAAGGTAAAGCCCGTTTATTTAGTCCCTCGAGCAGACGGAGGGCAGAGAGGAAGGAGCGAGGCTGTGCCCCTGGGGAGTGATTGGCCTCAGTGTTGAGGCTGCCCTCACCTCCTCCATCAGCAAATGCTTCATTCCATTTCCTCTCCAGGGCTGACTTCTGCCCTGTGTGGGAAGTCCTTCTGACTCTCAGCCCAGAATGTGGGCGCTGGGGGAGGGGATGCTCAGGGGTGCTGGAGGAAACTGAGAAAGCATTCCAAATGTAATTATTAGATAACATTTTTAGGCCTTTGCAGAAGCATGGCTTTGTGTCCTTTTAAAACACACAAGGATGGGGCATAAAGAAAATGCACCAGTCAGAAAGGACTGTCTGGGTCTAACCAGGCAGGGCACCCTCTGATGGCCGTCACTGCCCTACCTACGTCTTGAGCACCATTAATCACCATTAATACCAATCTTCTGCTTTCCAGACACAGCAACGATGACCAAAAGTGAGTTGGAAAATGAGCCAAGAGTGAGTCCAGGCACAGAATCAAGCCAATGTCAAGGGACTCACCGTTGCCTGCTGAGCCAACGTGGAGGGTCAACACCACCACTCCAGCTTAGGTGGGAGTGGCCCATGTTGTGTGAGCCTGCTGCATTCATTGAGGGGTTCAGGATGAGGCTCTTTCCTCTAAAACAGTGATTCTCAGAGCGTGGTCTCTGGACCCGGGAGCCTGTTAGAAACACAGATGCTCAGCCCCTCCCCCACCAGACCCACCACATCAGAAGGCCCGGGGGCAGGGCCGTGACCTGTGTTTCAGATGCACACTCAAGTGTGAGGGCCACTGCTTGACCTGGGTCACTTCCTTTCATCTTCTCCACAGCAGCCCGCACCAGGCCAGACAAGTATTGTCACACGTGCTCTACAGGTGAGAACTGCAGAGCCCAAGCTTCAGGGAGCGGAGCGGCCGAGGCTCTGAACTCCCCCGTGCTCTGCTACTGCCAGGGGGCCTCTCTCTTCACCGGCTTTCACTAAAGCCCCTCGGTGGCGGGGAAGGGAGAGCAGCAGGGGAGCCTGGAGCCTGAGATGTGTCCCTGTAGAGACCACATGAACCAGCCTTCCATACGACCCGTGACACTGTCTCCCAGGGACAGGTGGAAGAAGGAGGCCTCCCCAAGGTAAACTGAGGTCAGAGGAGGGACAGACGCCTGTGTGCAGAGTGAGATCAGAGTTAGGCTAGCCAGGGGTCTGAGTCTCACGGAATTGGCTAAGGATTAACTTTGGCACGTGAGCGGCATAGAATATATTTGAGGTCTTCAGACACACCAAAGTGGAGAGCAGCACGTTGCAGCTGGAATGGAGGATGTTCTGACAGCTTTCCACCCTCTTCCACTCCTGGGAGTCCAATGCCTCCTCCACTCCACCCTAGTGAAGCTTTTGTATGAAGAGACTCAGGCCCCTGCAGAGTCTATGGAAGTGGACAAGGGCATGAAAATGAGGGCCTTGCTAACTTCGGGGGAAAGGGGGAGCCTTAGGGAGATGCAACGAGTTTTAAAAAGCCAGAACCGGGGAGGGAAGTGATTGAAGGTAGCATGAGGTACAGAGAGGGGCCCGCGTGGTCACACATTGCCCGCGGTGCGGACGTCTTCATCATCTACGAGGCAAGACCCCACATCTTGACACTTTAGCCTGGTTCCAGAGGATGAGTTATTCAGTTTGGGATGAACAGTGCCACAATGAGTATTATTGCTATTTGCTACTATTGCAACTGCTCAGCTGGGAGGAGTGGGAGAGAAGTTTAGCAAGACTCAATTTCTGCCTTGGAGTTGTTGGTAAGAAACAGGTGAGCAGGAGGATGAGGAGGTTTGGGGAAAAAGATGGACGCACTCAGCGGAGGTCCAGGTGAGAGGTCAGGAGGCCACTGGGTGTACGGTTTGGAGGTCAGAGAGGGTCTGGGTTAAAGAAACTTGGTGTGAGTCACTGGCAGCGGCAGGTGGTAGCTAAGGTGGCAGGGACGTTGAGTGAGAGGAGGAGCAGAACGCGGTGTTGAGGGGCATGTGTACCACAAGGGTGCTGTGAAGGAGGCTGAGAAGCAGCCAGAGTCAGGGCAAGAGAAGCAGGAGGGGGTGGCGTGTGGACGAAGCAGGGAGAAAGCTCCCATGGGAGAACGATCCAGGCTGTGGAGAGCCTGCCATGAGCAGAACCCAGGTGTCTGGGGGATATATGAATAAGGCCCCTGGTGAGCTTGTCAAGAGCAATTCCACTGTGATGGTGAAATCTCCACTCCAGTTTGCAGTGGGTTGAGCCATGAATGGTGAGAAAAATAGAGCCAATCTGAGGAAGCTTGACTGTAGAAGAGGACCAAAACCAGAACAGTGGCAAGAGGAAGATGAGGAGTGGAAGGCTGCTCTGTTACTCCTGTGGGGAAACGTGGAAACATAAGCAAACGTGCTGAAGGAAGAGGTATGGACTAGAGGGAAAGAGTTGAAGATGCAGGGGGGAGGCAGGAAATTTGAAGGAGCAAATTACTGCCCAAGAAAGCAGAAGAGGATGAAGTCAGAGTACAGCCCAAGGGGTTGGTTGCTGTCGTCAAGAAGAGGGACATCCTTTCCATTGAATTCTCTAGGTTCTAGGGTAGAAGGAAGTGGAAACAGGTGGGGACAGATAGATGAGAGAATTGACGGCATTAAGGCCCTATGTGTCTCCGGAAAGTGAAAGGCCAGCTACAGTTGGGATGTGGCCAGAGTAGAATGTGGGCCTTCCAGAGGTGGAGCAGCTCCTGGTGGAGGCGCCCCCCAGGGCACAGGTGACTGATCTGGCCAGGAGGTAAAGGCCTCCAAAGTGGAGGAGGTCAAGGACTGAGGGTGTGGGGACGGGAAGGTGGCCCATGTGGACATTGGCATTGCCCAGGGTGGCGGTGGTGTGAGTAGAGGCCGAGAGGAAGAGCTCTGGGTCAGAGTCAGAGCCTTGGAGAATGAGGAGAGAGACCAGGAGAGGGACAGATGACAGAAATGAGGAAGGGGCTGAGGGGGGTTAGACTGGACGTCTGAGCCTCACAGGAGGCAGGACTCAAGGAGCAGAGGCTTGGAAGTGGCCTCAGGAATCCAGGAGAGAGCCTCAAGCCACCCCCTTCTTCCCCACCCAATGGCCACTGTCTGGCTCTGGCTGTTGGAAAACAAACAGCCCTGCTCAGGAGTGTGCGAGGGAGTGTGCCCTTGAGGGCAGCCAGTTCCATCCAAGAGGCAGGTGGAGGGAGCGGGGGGACCACAGACCTGGGCTCAAGGTGGGCTGGAAGGGGCTGCAAGGGGCACAGCAGCGGGAGCAGTTGGGTCTGGGAGGAAACATGGAGGGGCCTGGGGATGGAGGAGGCAGAAGATCTGGAGGCAAACGCCTCGAGTTTGGGGCCACGTCCCAGGCAAGGTTGGGGGCCTGGCTGCTGGACCGGGTGGGCACAGGCTGGCACCACAGAAGCCCAGAGGTTTGGCAGGTCTAGCTGATGCTCTGCAGGCCCTAAGGCTGAGGGAGGAGACGGAGCAGAGGGTGGCAGCCCCATTCCCTGAGTTACACTGGCTGTGTCCTCGGATCAAGCCTTGGTTGGTGAGGATGTTCTCTTGTTGCCTTTGACACTTGGGTAAAGCCCATCCTAATGCAGCTTCCACCTTCTCTACAAGCCTTTCCTGATCATCCTGCTATAGTTTCATGTATACAGACTCATCAATAAAATTGGTGGCTCTTTTCTGATCAAACACCAATCAAAGACTATTCACTTACGTTTTATGTGGATGTTCCTCTATTAATATATCATGCATATTATAAATGCGTAAAAATAGAAATTTAAAATTATGGGACAAAATACCTATAAACAGAAGTTGTGATATATTCTGCCCACTGCCCAGGGGATGGTGTTGTGCCCCCACCGGAGTACACACGCTCCCCTTTGAAACTGCTGGGCTGTATTATGAGCTGCTGGGATATGCTGGTGTCTCATACTTCCTCCGTGTCTCCTTTGTGAATAAGAATTGTGTCACGTGCATAGCAGGAGCTCAGTAAATATTTGTGAAAGGGACAAATAAACAAGCCACCCAGGAATGTTTTGGAATAAAGTCAGCGTCACAGCATGGCCGGTGGCTTGGACTTTGGAATCAGACAGGTTGCAGTTCGAGTTCCAGCTCTGCCTTGCACTAGCCCTGTGACTAAGGGCAAGTTCTTAGGGCCCCAGAACCTCAGTTTTCTCCGCAGTGAAAAGGGCACAATGGCCAGAGCTGCCCGCAGACTGTTGTGAGGACGCAGCATGCAGCACAGGG
This sequence comes from Tapirus indicus, assembly GCA_031878705.1. Lineage (NCBI taxonomy): Eukaryota > Metazoa > Chordata > Mammalia > Perissodactyla > Tapiridae > Tapirus > Tapirus indicus. The sequence continues at coordinate 17,837,369 of CM062920.1, forward strand.
TCCCGGTGCGCGAGTGACGACCAGAGCCGCCACAGAGCAGCAGCACTTCCCGGCTCATACGAGTGGCCGAGCTCTCTCCCATTACGGGGACAGGATGAGTGTGGATTTTGGCAGAGGTCAGTGACTGGACGTTAGCACCGGGGGAGAGTGGCCTTCGAGGCTACCCACACACCCTCCCATTGTGCAGACGCAGAGAGGAGCAGTGACCCCGCCAAGTCCACAAAGTCAAGTCAGGGCTTGACCAGGAGCATCTTCCCTGACCCCATCCAGACAAGGGATTGATGGAGACTTGCTTTCAATTCTGAAGATGGCGCTGATGGAAAACCGCTGTGTGACCGAGTAATTCTTCCCCTCTTTTGCTTTTATAAAGCTTATTATATTTGCTTCATTATAAAGTAATATTTTCATAAAAATTAGAAATATGTAGAAAAAATGAGAATACAAAAAATCCCTCATGTTCCCACCGTGGAAAGATCATCTTTATTAACATTTTGCTATTTTTCTTTTAGTCCTAAAAAAAATTCTATGCACCAGTTTTTTTAAAAACATAATCGGAAGTACTTTAAATATATGTATGTGTGTGTAATCTATAAATTTGTCCAATTTTTTATTTGACCTAAGCGTTTTCCTCATTATTACAATTCTTTATGAGTGCACTTTTAGTTGCCATATACACTTTTTCTCCACACATTTTTTGGAGCCCTGTGCCGCTTGGCTGTCCCCAAGGTGATGGGCAGTCCTGCCTCTGCCCTTGTGTCCTCAGCCTGCAGGGCCTGACCCCAGAAGGGCATAAGTGGCTCCTTGGTACCTCTCGCAGGGATGGGCAAGCCCTTGACCTCTGAGCCTTTGCTCTTCCTCTTGAAACAGGGGTTATAACAACCAGACCCGCCTCGCGTGGCAGTGACAAGGTTCAGTGAGCTCCTGGCTCCAAGGTGGCTCTGTGAATTGCCCGGTCTTGTCCAAACCTTGGTTTATTGGATTTATCAGAATTCTTTAGATGCCAGCAGCAGGAAATCCAGCTCAACAAAACTGAAACCATAAAGAGAGTCTATTGGCTCACAGAATTGCAAAGTCCAGTTGCAGAGGCCTGGCAAGACCCAGGGCCTGAAGGACCTGGTCACAGGCCTCAGTGAACTCTGCCCAACATTCCCGCTCCTTTGGTGGCCACGTCCTGGGGCAGATTCTCCCCAGAATGCTCCAGACCCCAACAGTGAGGGAGGTGCCCCACTGCTGGCAGCTCCAGGAGGGAGCACACTGTCCTGACTGCTCCAGCAGAGGGCCCAAGTGGCCATGCCTGGGCCCCATGCCCGCCTGCCCCGGTGGGGGTCAGCCCACCTGGCCTCATAACCTGCGAGTAGGGTGGGTTGGCCCCCAAAGGAGGGTCAGGTGCTTTCACCAAAAGTGGGACAGATTCCAGGAGGGCCACCAGCAGACGTCCACTTCGTTGGCCATCGTTCCTACTACTGTGGCTGAAGGGAGGGTCTCAGAGCAGGTGAGGCCAGGAGCCCCCACGCGGTCTATTCCCCCACACACTGCCGAGAGAGCTGTGGCCTCCCCTTCCCAGGCCCCAGCCCTCCCTGGTCACCCTCCTCAGCCTCCTCACAGTGCAGGCTGCGCAGGGAAGCTGCGAACATTCTCTTCCTGACTCCCCAGCACTGGGGCCACACCCCCAGGCGCTCCCTCCCTGTGACCCATGAACAGGGAGGAGGCCTGACTCGCACTGACCTCATTAGGTGACTCAGCACACAGCGAACTCGGCCCAGGGTGTGTTAGGGACCCCAGACCCAGGTGAAAGGCCCCACAGAGCTTCATGGGCCCCAAAGCTTACAACTGAGAAAGCAGAGTTGGTGCTGCCCGGAGAGCGGGCTGGAGGGGGCCCGGGGGGACAGAGCAGCAGAAGAGGTAATTATCAGGCTAATCACTGGCTGCAGGTCCGGGAGCTGGGGAGTTCCCAACACCCTCGGCCCAAGCTTTGTTCAACTGGGAACTAAGGGAGGTGATGAGCGGTGCCCCCAGCCCCTCCCGCCTCAGGTGGGGAGAGGCGGGCTCGTGACAGCTGGGCCCCTGTTCTGTCTCCTGCGGTGGCATCCTGCTATCTGCCCTTGTGTTTGTACTTGGTCCCTGCCCCGAAGGCTCACAATCCACCTGATATGGGGTCAGTCCAAACAGCCCAGGGAGGGTGTGCACCGCCAGGCAGGACGCCGTTCCCTTTCCCCGAGTGAGACAGAAACAGGCCTCTGCATACCCTGGGGAGCCGTGGAGGGGTGCTGAGGGGGCAGAGGGCAGAAGACAGGGAGCTGGAGGCCTTTCCCCTACGCAAGGAGGCCACAGACCTGGACAAATAAAGGAGGCGGAAAGGGAGCCAAGAAGCAAGACTGAGGAAGGAGGAGATTCCTTCCAGAAGCGAGGGAGGGTCAGGTGGGAGCATGAGCCAGATGTAGATTCAGAACCAGGAGGCAGGGCACAGGGCACAGGGCAGGATACAGGTGCCCCAGAGTGATTAGCAAAGTAACACAGGCCATATGGGAACTCAGAAAGTGGAGAGATGCTCAGGGCACCTCCCTTGTTAGGGCTTCCGCGGGCTGACCCTGCGATGGACAAGGTGAGGGAGAGGTGAGGAAGGGAGAGGCTCCTCCGAGCAGGAAACGCCAAGAGGGCTTTAAGGAAGCCTGTCCGTGCCGGGAGTGTGTGTGTGTGTGTGTGTGTGTGTCCGTGCTGCAGCCACGACAGGGCCCAGGAGTGGGCTCCCAGGGAAGGGGGGTAGGATTCCAGGGCTGGGGCTGGGACCCCCAGCCTCTCCCACGAGCACTCAGAGGGGAAGGCTCAGGGAGGAGAGAGGAGAGCAGGGCCCGGGAGGAGACCTAATCCTCAGTTCTCCTCCTGGACCCCCAGCTCCACCCCCAGCACTAGGCGAGGAGGGGGTTTCCGCTAAGTTTACTCGGGGGGCTGGATTAAATGTCTCCCAGGCTCCGCTGAGCAGAAGTCTTTGGGGAGAAGTTCTTATGGAGAAAGCAGGGCCTTCTAAGGAGAAAAGTGGGGAAGAGCTGAGGAGGGAACAGTGACCCATGAGGGAGGCGCTGCTGAATTCAAGAGAAGTAACAATTGTGACCATTACTGAGGCTTGTGAGTCCAGTTCACTCCTCACACGGCTCCATGAAGCAAGTGCTGCACAGAGAGGTTAAGGGACTCCCCCTAGGTGGCACAGCAAGTAAGCTGACAGAGCAGGGAGAGAACAAGAGGATAACCCACTTTGGACCGTGACTCCAATGTCCTGATCACACGGGTGAGGACTTCAGCTCTCTCTAGGAAGGCCTCCAGGCAAGGCCTCTGACCTCTAGTCCTGGGCGCTGAGTTCCTTCTCCAGAACTAGCGGTGGAGGACAGGGGTTTGGATTAAGGCAGTCACACCCCACGGCGTTCTTGGGTCAGCCCTGAGTCGGCTCTCTGAGCTCCAGGGCCTCATCTGGGCTGTTGGGGACAAGGAAGACCTGGGGAGTCCCCAGGGCCCGGGTGGGCTTTACAGCTGGTAGAGTCTGGGGCGCTCGCCTTCTTCTCCAGCGGCCAGAAGGGGTGTCACTGGAGAGGAAGAAGGGACCTAAGTGCTGGAAATACAGATTTTGAATATCATAGAGAAAATTATCCAGAGGTGTTCAAATCACACTGCTGGCAATCGGTCCTGAGGCAAAGAACTTTTTGCAAAAGGTACTCTGTTGAGTGACTTATAGTGATGAAGGTTAGGGACCTCCCCGCGTTCAGCACCAGCGGAGGGTTTAAATAACTCCTGGTTGTCCACGCAGCCACGGGGATGGTGACGAGCCCCTCTCAACATGGAACAATGCTTGTTGTAAAACATAGGAGACAAACGCCATGACTTTTCTAAGTAAAAACATGCTTATGGGAAAGAATTAGAAAAAAATGGACAATTCAGCAAAGTTTAAATAGTGGAACAGAATGATGGGTGAATCAAACAAACATTTCCTCTTTCCCAGTAAAACAGTTAAATGATTGTTCCAAGAGTATAATATCAAGATTAGCAGTTTAAAAACAAGCATCGTGGCAAAGGGACAAAGCGCTGGTTTTCTGTTTACTCGGGAACATCTAGATGACAGGATCCACCGGTCTGGCCCACACAGGGCCCAGGAGGACACAGGTGCTCCCCAACGTGTGTGCGTGACCCCAGCAGGGTCAGTGCGGAGAGTGAAGTCCGAGCTCTCCAGGAGTGGCTGATGACCGCAGGGGCGATGACGGGCCAGCACAGGAGCACAGGCTGTGATAAGCGCTCTCGGTGGCCTGAACCAGTGGTGGAGTGCGGAGCTTGGGCCAGGCTGGGGCTCCTGACCCGCAGGGAGCGGATGTGGGAGGGGTGCAGGGCCAGGCCCGCTAGGGTTTCTCCTTTTCCTGCCGCTGCTTTGCCTCCTGCCAAAGCAGTGAGTGACCCCCACTGGGTGAGACCAGGAGCTGGAACAGGGCAGCCAGGCCTGGAGAAGTCTTTCCTGGAAGAAAATGCGTCACTGTGTGCCCGACCCTCTGCAGAGCACTGGGGTACCCCAGGGATATGCAGAGCAGCGGGGGTCCCAGGATGCAGGACACCCTGGTGCTGCAGCACCCCTCTCCCTCCTCACTGCCTTTTCGGGGTGGGGGTGGTGGGTGGGGGTGGGGCCGTGTCGCAGTTGAAGAGAGAATGGCCTGCAGTGGTGGCGCAGGAATGGCATGTGCACAGTAGAGAAGAGCAGAATGGAGGGGTCTTGGGGCTGGATCCAGGAGGGCCCCAGCCGCCCCAGACTGTGCTCAGACCCTCACTCAGGGAGAGCACTCCAGGCCGGTGCGGTGCTGGCAGCAGAGGTGCAAGGGGGCAGGGACTGGCGAGGCACCAAGGGGGACTCCTGAAGGATCATCCTGTGGTTGAGGGGACTTGGCTGCCCACTTGCAATGGCTTAGTCTCTGGGAACAAGAGCCCCAGGAGCTGAGACTCTGCACTGGGCTGCCCAGGGTTGAATCTGCCTCTACCACTTACTGTCTGTGTGGCCTTGTGCAAGTTATTTTAACCTCTCTGTGCCTCAGTTTCCCCAAATATAAAACAGCACTAATAAAAGTAACCACTGTCACTGGGTTGTTTTGAGGATCAATCGGATCAACATTGTACCAGTGCCAGGCATGGACTGTCAACACTGTGTGTGTTAAATAAAAATATAACCTAGCAGCCCGGGCGACCCACAAGGGGAGCAGGCTGCCCACCAGTGACAGTGACAAAGTGGTGGAGCACTTGGCTGCAGAGGTGCCCTCCACCTGGCCCCATACCCACTGGCCCACAAGGAGCCAGGAGGCCAGAGTTAATCCGTGATCATCTTCAAGGATCCGAATTGCCAACATCAGCATCAGCCGCTGCAGCAATGCATGCGGCCCTGTGGACTGATGAACCCAAGGGGCCCACGGCCAGCCAACAGTGAGGACAAGGCTGGTGACGAGAGGCCTCCCACGGCCAGAAGGGGTGGGTCCAGGAGTTCGGGCAGTGGGTCTGACAGAGTCAGCACCAGCTTGGAGGCCTCAGGACAATGAGGCCTGCTCCAGTCACTGGATCTTTTTGGGATTCATTTCAGCTCAGTTCCATTTAATAAATATTTTTAAACAGGGTATGCCGGACCAAATGAGGGACATGGAAAGAATGAACACAGAACCTTTGTCCCGAAGAGCTCACAGCTGAGTCGGATGAAGAGATACAAGTACGCTTACTACCATCAACACCGCCAGCCACCACAGCAGCAGCAGCTGCCAGCACCGAGACCTCACGACACACTTTGTAACAGCCCCAGGAGGTGGACACTGAGATCTTCATCTTAAAGAGAAGGCCCTGAGGATCTGAGAGGTTAAGCAAGCCATCTAAGATAACGCAGCTGATGTGAAGGGTGGTCAGCCTCTAAGTCTGACCCTTAGCCCTTAGCCACCATATGTATTGTCTCCACTGTGACCTGTGACCTATGATAATAAAGGCAGGACCACACCGTGTGCGCTAGGGAAGAGCCCTGAACCTCAGTTTATTCACCTGTAAAAGGGGGATAATGACCTCTAGTCTCCTGAGTGACAAGCAACAGGTCTGTACCACTGCAAGACATGTTCCTACCCTCATTCTGGGGACTCAGAACAGGTGGCAGCAGGAGCTGCTCTCGGAGGGTAGAAGCCAAACACGATGAGGCAGCAGTGCAGGCAGGGGAACAGCAGGAGCAAAAGCAGGGAGGTGTGAACATGTAACTGCTCCAGCCCGGGGCCTGAGACAGTTGGGGACAATCTGGCAGAGAGGAGAGCCCAAGCTGCTCAGCTCCTCCTCCCTCCTTCTCCTTCCCTCTGCAACCCCAGGAAAGTTGCTCTTGGCTTCTGTTTGCACTTTCTCCTTTCCAGTTCCTCCTCACACAATCTGGCCTCTGCATGCATCACCCGCTGGAAACAGTCTCGCCGAGGTCCTCAGTGCCAGCTTGCTGCCCTCCCAGTGGTCATCCTCAGGTCTTATCTTCCCTCCTCAGCCACCTAGACATGCTCCTGACCTCCTTCTCTTTGAAACACTGCCTCTTGGCTGGTTTACTTCCCTCTACGTTGGGCTCTCCCCTCTTCTCCTTTGCTGGCTCTATCCCTATGCCACCCCAGGATGTTGCTATGGCAGGTCCTGGACCTACTTCTCGTCAACACATTCTCACTGGGAGACTCAGACATTCCCAAGGCTTACCCACCACCTCCATGTGGGATGTCCAAGCCCCTGTCTCTAGCCCAATGTCCATGCTGAGCACTGGTCCCGTATACCATCTGCCTGCTGGACATCTTGACCTGCATGTACTCCAGGCAGTCTGAACTCAAAATGAGCCCAGGGGACTCACTGCGTCCCCCCAGTAGCTGCTGCTCCTTCTGGATTCCCTCTGCCAGGGGTTGGCATCACCAGCGCAGGCTGGCCAGGTCAGATCCTGGGAGTCATCCCTAACGTCTCCCTCACTAACACCTGGATGCCATCTCCTTTCAACACCTCCTGTGCCTTTCTCTCCTCCCCACCCCCACCCCCACTGATGCAGAACAGGCCTTCATCATAGCTCCCGGGATTCCTCCACAGACCGCCCCACTGCACTCTTCCACAGCTCGCAGAGAGGTCTCTCTGAAATGCAAAACCGCCCAGGTCACCCCCTGTTCAGAAGCCTTTAATGGCTCCCCATTGTGCTAGGGGTAAGGCCTACATTTCATAGCATACCACTCAGTGTTCTCGGCCTTTTCACCACACACATTCTCACTGTCCCCGGGTCTCAGGCTCCAACCAGACTGAAACCATGGAGCAGATTTACCTGCCTTCACCTGAATCCTCCCAATCCCTCTAGGCCTTAGGTCTCAGCTTGACAGTCAGTCACCTCCTCCAGGAAGCCTTCCTGCTGCCCCAAGAAGAGTTAGGGCCCCTCTTCTGTGCTCCCATAGCAGCTCTGCACAACAGCTCTCTTCCTTTATCACAATGATGCTCTCTCTTCTCGCTCCCCATCTGAGACCATGGAGTCTTTGAAGTCAGGGACTGTCCTTGGGCTTTGTTTTGCTACAGAGCTAAGAAATATTTACTGAAATCAAAGGATCTGGGAAGGGTCTTGGAAGTAGACCCTGGGAGTGCTTTTAGGAAATGGGTTACTCTATGTGCAGACACTGAAAGTTGAATATGCAATATCCTTTCTCCCCTTTTCCCTAAAGGAACCCCAATTTTGTTCAGGAGATAGCAATAGTGTTAACTACATTTCTTGGCCTCTCTCACAGAGGTAGCCATGCAACCCAGCTTGGGCCAACAAGATTTAAGGAAAAGTAGCTAAGTGTGCGCGGGAGAGATTTGCTTCCCTGATGTGAGCACAGCCCCTTCCCGTTTCCTGTCTTCCACCTCCTTCCTGGAATTAGGAGAGGAGGCTGGAGGCGGGCTAGCCATCTTGTGACAATGAGCCAGGCATGAGGATGAGAGCCACGCATTAAGGAACCCTGAAGGGGCCTAGGTCATGACCCCCGGACTACCTCTTATTCTGAGAGAGAAATAAATCTCATTGAAGCACTTTGGTTGGGTCTCCATTACAGTTAGCTGAACTCCACCTAGTGAGGGCAGATAACCATCTGCGAGCACTTCGGAATAGGCCTTGTTCCTTTGGAGGTGATGCTGGTCCTGACAGCGGGCAGAGGGCAAGGTTAGGGAGCAGGACAAGGTGCGGGTTGGAGAGGCTCACTTCTGTGGGATTCTGTCAGAGGGCCACCGCAAGGCCTCACTCAGGGTTTGAGGAAGAGGCTCCAGCCGTAGTGGACCCGATGTGCCTGTGACCTTGGCCTTCCCTTGGCTCCACTTGGTTTCACTTGTGAAATGAGGCTGCTGGAACAGACAACTTTTCAAAGGACGTCGTGCTTCAGGTCTGGGTTTTGGAGTCAGGCAAAGTTGGGTTCAGGTTCCAGTTCCATCACTTACTAGCTGTGTATCTTCCAGTCACTTTTTTTAGTGGACCTCTCTAGCATTGTCGTCTGTAAAATCCAGATTGTAATAGTACCTATAACTGTTGGGCTCACACTGGGGTTCTGTGGAATCACACAAGCGGGTGCCAGAAGGCTTGGCACAATCCACCATGGGTGTTACAGCCCAGTGCCCAGCATGCGTTGGGTGCTCCATGGTGGCAGCCATCCTGTGTTCCAAATTCTCTAAGAGGGCAGACAGGTGACCCGGAGTTTCATGCCTGCTCTGGGTCTGGGGCTCCTGCAGGGCTCTAGAAAGCCTCTCTGGATGCCCTTCACTCTATGGGTGAGTGAAGTGGCCAGAGGCCACCCACTGTCCAACTGTTTTTCCTCCAGCACTGTATGCTGTTGTGTCCAGGGTCCTTGGACCATGGTGGAGAGGAGAAGTCCCCGGACACAGGACAGCCCAGACCAGGCTCAGAAAGACCTTGGGTAGAAATAAGAAACCTATTTGGTCTGTCAAGTAGCCAAAGCTTCCTGGGTATTCAGGGTGGGCTCATGCTTTTCCTGGGAGTAGGATGGGCTTGCCGAGGTTGGCTCTGCACGGAACTACAGAAATGAAGGAGCTGGAAAAATACTTCCAGATCTGGATTCCTTATGGCGGCTGCTTTTGGCAGAAGTTTCTTATCCTTCTCTTGAAAAGCCTCACCTTCTTTTCTCTTCTCTGCACTTGGGACCATGGTGGAAAAAAATCTTGGGGGAAAAAAAAGCCGCTGTTCTATTCCAGCCCTGAGAAGGAGGTCAATGGGGTATGTCCCGTTTGTCCACAGGGGCCCCCCTCTCTCCCACAGTACTCCGGGCCAGACCCAGCCGTGCTGACACTTGACAGCGCCTGCAGTTTACCTTGGCTCCAGTCCAAGAGAGTTCGGGCCCAGCCCGGGGCGGCCCCCACTTCTCCACCTTGTTACCGGCCCCCTCTCCAGTGCAAAGAGCAGTTTAAATATAAATCAGTCCTCAACACAAACAGAGCCTCAGCAAGTCTCGAGCCATCACCGGAACAGAGAGCCCAGGTTTTCGGCGAGTGCAAACAAGCAGAGACCGGCTGCGTAAATCTCCGCGAGCGCGTCGGGAGGGGCGCGCGGGCTCCCCTCCACTCTTCCCCCGGCTCCCTCTGACCCCTCCGGTACCCCTCGGTCCTTCTTCTGCCTCCTCCTGCCCCCGTAGCCCTGCCGACCCCTTCCCCGGTCCCTTCCATGCTCCCACCCGCCTGTCCCCGCTGCACCCACCCTCGCCCGGCCAGTCTCCCAGGCGCCCCCACGCTCCTGCAGCCTCCTGCCCCCTCCAGCCTCTACCTCCCCTCCCCGGGCCTGCCACCTCCCCACCCCCCACTCTCCTGGCAGGCGTGACCTCCTCCAGGGGCTGTCGAGCCTCGCGGGTCCAAGTCGAGCTCCCGGAGCAGAGAGACACCCCCGGGCCGGGAACGAGGTCAAGCGCGACTGGCCGCCGCGTCACACCTGTCTGGGGGGGCGGCAGCGGCGGGGGCGGGGGCTCGCAGCGCCTTTGACACCCGAGGAAAAGAGGGAGGAGGGAGGGTGCGTTTCATCATCGGCGGCGGCGGCGGCGGCCACTTATAAAACTTCTGGGCGCGCACTCTCTCGCTCAGTCTCCGCTGCGCGCCTCCTCCGGCCACCGCCGCCGCGCTCGCCACCCACCCGCCCGGCCGCACCCGCCCCAGGCGCCCCGGCCCCGGCTCGCCCGGCCGCCGCCGCCCCGACCCGGCCGGAGGGGACGCGCCCCCGCGCCGCTGCCGCCGCCCGGCCCGCCGTCGCCCGCCACCATGGGGCTCTTGCCCGAGCCCGGCGCGCACCAGGGCAGCGACGCCTCCCCGGGCCGAGCCCGCCGCTGTCCCCGCTCTATTTTCAGCAACATTAAGGTGAGCGGAGAACGCGGGACCTTCCGCGGGGCCCGGCGTCGGTGCTGCGGGAGCTCAGGAGGCGCCGGGTGCGCCGGGGCTCCCTCCTCCGCCCCCGGGACGGCACTCCGGATGCATCCCCGGGCCTGGCACGGCGGGCGAGGGGACGCCTGCACAGGCGAGCGCGTGCGGGGCGTGTGTGTGTGTGTGTGTGTGTGTGTGTGTGTGTGTGTCGCGCGCATTCACACGCCCTCGTCAGGGGAAGAAACAGGACAATGAAAGTACCTGCTCACTGGGCCAGCTCTGCTCAGATAGTCGTGGATCTAGCTGAGGAAATTGTCCTGTTCTTTGATTGCAAAAGAACATCTCGCGGGGCAATTTTTCGGTCTCTTGCGGGCAGTTGCTTCGTTAAGGGGCTTGGAGGTGCCCGGGTCTGGCGCCTTGTCGCAGACAGGCTGCGGTCCCTTTGAGATGGAGATCAGAGCCCGCCGCATCCTGGGGAGGGTGGTAGAAGAGAATTCTCCTTCCCCAGGCTTTCGTCTTCCCCGAGAGCAGCAGCGGGGACTCTGCTACCTCGCTGCCGCCGCCTGCAATGTTCAGAATTCCCCCGAGGCTGGCAATCGACCCTGCAAGCTTGGACCAGTTTCCCGGTCTGGAAATGGCCCCGGGAAAGCAGGGGCCCTCACAGTCTGTTCAGTGACATCTAGGCAGGTGCCTCTCGCCTGGCAAGTTATGGGGAGTGGGTGAAGAGAAGATAGGGTGTAGGCAGCTGGATGGTGAGGTCTTTCTTCCCCAGGGTTCAGGAATGCCCCCCCACCCCCCCAGCTCCAGGAGGACCTGGAATGGTTGAATCCACATGCAGCCTCTTTTGCCTGTTCTGGCCAGGCAGAAGCAACTGACCAATGCACCTCCTGAGAGGGCAAAGCTGCTGGGGTGAGGATTGCAGAGCACACATCAGGGCTCCTTGGGGTCAGGGTGGGGATTGTGGTGCAGAGAGGTTGTTTCTGACAGGCATACCATCAAATGGAGCTAGGTAAAGCCTCCAACTGGTGCAATTAAAGGGAACCCAGATCACACAAAAGGAGGATGGGGGTCTCTGTGGGCTGGTTATGTGAGTGTCCAAAAGAAAGGGATCTGGAAGTCCTAGTGGATCCCACTATGTACTTACTCATATGGTTAGCAGTGGAGCTGGGATCCCCGCCCCTGTTCTACTCTCTCCCCACACCACAGTAAATAAAGGCTGAGTTGATTTCACGGTTGGATATAAATAAGACACAGAAATTTTTAGAGAGCTTAAGATAATCCTCAAATTTCCCCACCTGCGGCCGGACCTGGATGAGAACACCGTGTGCAGTTTTGGTCCCAACATTTAAGAGAGTCTTGGAGACGTTTCAGAAGAGAATTGTGGAAAATTTGGTGTTTATAACTGAGGAATGGGGAGGGAAGGGTGGGGGCAATGGTTGGGTGGTCTAGAAAGAGAGGCTCAGGAGAAGCTAGGGTGGGGTAGCTCCCCCTATTTTCACCAAGAAGGGCGGAGGGAGGCCTGTCCCAGAACCGAGTCCTGATGGCGAGGATGAGATTGATCCATTTAGACCTGCTCTAAGTCCCCAAAATAAATGAGTTTATGGCAGCAGTTTTTTTAAAGATCTATAAAAATAAGATAATTTATCACATGCTGATGATTTATCCACATGTGCCTGTGGCCTGGGCCCAAGCCAATTGGCTCCTAAAGGCTCACGCTAGTTAACAGTTTTCCTTAACTATAAAAACCAGATTCGCTTAATCATTGCCTCCGTTGACCCACAGTAATTCTAAGACCAGGGTTTGGAGAGATGTCCACTGAGTTTCGCTTATCAGCCTGAAACCAGGTACAAGGTTGGATATCTCAAGGCAAACTGGGGCCTGGGATTCTGTTAGCTAAACTCACTGGAGCCTTTTCTTCCAGGAGGCAGTACTGGCTGTCTGGGGGCTTTGCTATTTGATGGGAGATTTCTTCCTCCCAATGGGAGGCTGGGTGACTGCCCTGCACCCTCCCAGTAGGATACGGACTGCACATGTCCTGTGGCATATGTCACATGGGAGGGAACAGGGGACACCCAAACTAAGGACTCATCATTTTGCTAGGTTCCTTGTTGCTAGGACAGACTAACCAATTGGCTTTATGACATTCCTGCAAAACTCCCCATACCATATGGGTTAGGGGAAGGGGATGAAGGCAGAGGACTCAGATCCAAGTCCTATTCCAGCTTCTTACTAACTAGGTGACACGGGGAAGCATTCCTCACCTTCCCGGGGCCTTAGAGTCCTTTTGTGAAAAAACTGGGCAATATGAACAATTCCCACCTCCTGGGGCTCCATAAGGATTATGTGGGCTGAGGGAGAGGAAGAGGGCTTTGTAAACCATGCTGGGTCTCTGGGATTGGCATCCACATAAGGGCAGTGCTTGCCTCAACAAACAGGACTGCACATTCAAACATCGTTTAGGATCTATTGTTCCACCAGTTCTGCTTCATTCCACGAGACAGTTAATAGTTAAGAGAAACTACAATTAATAGTAATGTCCAAAATCATAGTAATAGTAGCTAACAGTAATGGAGCTGTCTGAATGTACCAAGAATCATGAAAATATTTTACCCATGTTTGATCGTCCTTACAACTCTACCAAGTGGGCATCACTATCCCCATTAATGATGCTGAAACAAGGCTTTGCGAGGCTGGTCCCTTGTGCATGGACACATAGCCAGAAAGGAGTGGAGGGTGGAGGAACCGGGTAGGTGAGGCTCCAGATTCAGAGACCCTAATCAGTGTGCAACCCAGCCCTCACCATCACAAGGTGCTGCTCAGCTCTGGTTTAGCAGTGGGGAGACCACGGGTGTGCTTGTTCCAAGTGGTCAGGGCTTTCTCCAGGCCCAGTGACACACATGTCCCAGCCGTGACGGGGGGCTGCAGTAGCTGCAGCATGGGTGCTCCGGATGGCTAACAGACTCACAGCCTATCACTCCTCATAACTCATCTAGAGAGCCTGGCAGCTCTCACTCTCGCACGGAGTTTCCTGTGTCTCCTCCGGCAGGAGTAAATGCAACCGTCTTTAGTCTAGAGACGGTCTCTCTGGCCTCTGGTTTACAGGACTCTTAAGAAGTGGAGGATCTGCTCACCCATCCTTGTCAGGGGGAGCAGTCTGTCATCCAGAACTCTAAGACTCTAAATTAAAACCAGGTTCCTTCAACGATTATGGGGGAGGGAGAGGGGGGAGGTAGGAGGGAGCCTTTGTGGCTAACTTTTCCCACCAGCGTCAAAGAGATCTGTTTTTCCTAAAATGAAACTTTTGGGGCCAAACTGAGGTTATCTTAAAGAAGGAAGGGTCGATGGGTAACTGCTGCCCAGATTTCAGGAACTCGCACACCCAGGGCCCCAGTGTAGTGAAATCATGTATATCCAGTCAGTGGGGGAACATTCCAGAGGGGGTGGAGGGCTGGGGAAGACCAGTGGGAAGATAGGGATAGAAAAACCTCACAGCTTGGCCTGAGTGACCCAGCGACCTTTGACCTGGGAGAGAGGCCCAAAAATGAGGGAGAGGTACTTTGTCCTGGCCTGTGTCCACAATTCCCTGAGGCCTCCCTCCCCGGCCATAGGGAGGCATCTTGAGCTAACATCTCAGTTTCCAGGGGAAAGGGCTAAATCCCAGCAACCTACAATTCCTGCTCTGGAAAACACTCGATCAACATCCCTGGGCCAAAGGATTCCTTACCTGACGCCGTGAATGAAGACATGCCACTCCTCCCCTGGGTGGTGTTTCTGACTTTGGGGACAGCAGTTATTCTGTTCTCAGGGCGTCGGTCCTGAGAGGCCTGGCTTGTCCTGCTTGTTGGGGGTGGGGAGGGACAATGGGAACAGGTGGGGTAGCGGGGGAGTCACAGGTCACTCAGACCCTCTCCTCATGTGATGATCCTAAAGCCCTTCTTGGCCTTCATTTTCTCCCCTAGTGATGAATTTGCGGCCTGTGCTGCCACAGAACCAACAGAAGAGCAATTTATGTCTCACAATATAGGTAGCCCATTTCATCTCTTTCTGATCATTCTCTTTTGTCTGTGACAGTGACTACTTTTTTTCCCCTTCTGGGAGACCCAGATGTGGTATTGGGATGTTGGGATGGGAGCGTGGCTTCCTCTCACCTTCTTTTGCTCTGCTTGTGGAATAGGTCACGGTCCATGCAGAGGAATGTGGGTGGCCCACCAGTCCAGACCTTGCCCCTCCTTGGTCTCCCTCTTCACACCCCTGCTTGGTTTTATCCTGTCCCGTGGTTTTAACCATCTCCAGCCATTACTTCACCCAGTTTCTGCCTGTGGAGGCACTGGCCTGCAGAGAGCCCCAATTGCGTGACAAAGCTGAAGAGCCAGTAATGGTGGAGCTGAGAAGCCAAGGGTGCTTGTGGGCAAATGAGCCATCAGAGGACCTTGTGTGCGGCCGGGCTGGTTTGGCCCCCATTCTACATCATAAGTTCACTGACACGTACTTGGGCATTGCACCCTCAGTCTCTCTTGAGGAGGGACATGAAGAAATAGCTGTGTGAATTTATGCTGTGTGCACCCCACAGGACCTGCACCGATGCGTTCTCACTACAGTACTTGGGGGCTCCCTTACTTGGGAGGGAGTGTGCGAGAAAGTCAGCTGAATTCCTAGTACCAGACAAACCTTGATTTATTTCGAGCTTTTAAAAAACTTTTTATTTTGAAACAATTATAGATTCATAAGAAAAATCGTGTTAAGAGGTCCTGTGTACCCTTCACCCTGTTTCTCCCAGTGGTTCCATCTTACGTAACTATAATAAGATACCGAAAGCAGGAAACTAACAATGCTATAATGTGCGTGTACAGTCCCAGGCCGTTGTATCACATGTATAGATCCATGGAACCACCACCCCGCCGCTTGAAGACACACAACTGTTCCATCCCCACAAAGATCTCTGTTGTGCTCCTTGAAGACACACCTACCCCCTTCCGACTACCATCCCTAACCCCTCCCAACCACTAATCTGTTCTCCATTGCTATTAATTTTGTCCTTTTGAGAATGTTGTATAAATGGAATCATGCAATATGTGACCCTTTGGGATTGGCTTTTTTCATTCGGCATAATGGCCTTGAGATCCATCCAGATTGTTGTATATATCAATAGTTTGTTCCTTTTTATTGCTGAGTAGTATTCCATGATATGGATGGACCATGATTTGTCTAACCATTCACCTAGTGAAGGGCATCTGGATTCTTTCTAGTTTGGGGCTATTACAAATAAAGCTGCTATGGACAATTTGTGCATAGGTTTTTGTGTGGACATAAATTTTCATTTCTCTGAATTAAATGCCCAGGAGTGCATTTGCTGGGTCATATGAGAGTTGCATGTTGATTTTTTTTTTAAGAAACTGCCAAACTATTTTCCAAAGTGGCTGTACCATTGTACACTTGCACCAGCAACGTATGAGACATCCAGTTTCTCTACATCTTTGCCAGTTGTCACTTGCCAGGTGTTGTCACTACTTTTTATTTTAGCTATTCTAATAGGTATGCAGCGACATCTCATCATGGCCTTAATTTGCATTTCCCTAATGGCCGGGAATGTTGAATCTCTTTTTTTTTTTTTTTTTTGTGAGGAAGACCAGCCCTGAGCTAACATCCGTTGCTAATCCTCCTCTTTTTGCCGAGGAAGACTGGCCCTGGGCTAACATCGTGCCCATCTTCCTCTACTTTATATGGGACGCCGCCACAGCGTGGCTGACACGCAGTGCGTCGGCGGGCGCCCGGGATCCGAACCAGCGAACCCCGGGCTGCCAAGCGCGGACGAAACCGCTACGCCACCGGGAGGCCCCCTGAATCTCTTTTCATGTGTTTATTTGCCATGTGTATCTCCTCTTCATTGAAAGGTCTGGTCATATATTTTGTCCATTTTCTAATTGGATTTTTTTAAACTATTGTTTTGAGAGCTCTTTATATATGCAAAGTACAAGTCCTTTTTTGGGCATGTGGTTTGCAGATATTTTCTCCCAGTCCATAGCTTTTCATCCTCTTAACATGGTCTTTCACTGAGAAAAATGTTTTGATTCTGATGAAGTCCAATTTATCAATTTTTTATTTTCTGGATCTTGCTTTTGGTGTCACGTCTAAGAACTCTTCACCGAACCCTAATTCTTGACGGTTTTCTCCTAAAAGTTTTATAATTTTGCACTTAAATCTATGAGCCATTTTGAGTTGATTTTTGTATAGGTGTGAAATTTAGGTTAAGTTTCATTTTTTTGCCTATGGTTATCCAATTTCTCCTGCACCATTTGTTGCAAAGACTATCCTTTCTCTGTTGAACTGCCTTTGCAACTTAATTGAAAATCAGTTGGCCTTACTTGCGTGTGTTATTCTGGGTTTTCTATTCTGTTTCGTTGATGTATGTATATATCTCTCTGCCAATAACACACTGTCTTGATTACTGTAGCTATGCAGCAAGACTTGAAATCAGGTAAAAGCTTGATTTTTATTCAGCACTGGTATGTGTTTATCTTCTGGATACCAAATGTTATAACCCATTCAGTTTCCCTTCTACTTTGCCTTTTAGGAAGATGGAAGGACAGATTTAAAGCTCACTTTTAGTAACTGGATGGGATCTTATGTATTTGTGTGCTCCACCTTGTTTCTTGGCTTTGGCTGTATGATATCTCTTTTCCCTTGAACTTGATTTCCCTTGAACTTGGTGACAGCCCTGCAAGAGAGCTGTCAGCGTCTCCATTTCACACTTGAGAACTCGAGGCTCATCCAAGACCACACATCCAGTAAATGGCAAAGCAAGAATTCCCATCCGGGTCACCTCACTCCCCAGCTGCCTTCTTCCTGTGGCCACAGAATGCCCTCAGTTCTGGAATCTCCAGTCTGTGAACCTTTGGGCCTGAGCTCAGTGATCTCCGAGGTCCCTTCAAGTTCTCAGATTCTCATCACCTGCTGATGGAGATGAGACTAGGAGTAGGGCCAGCTGGGTCTGAGCTTTGCTGAGAGACCTATTATGAAACCTGGCGAAAGTGGAGGGAGCAGGCTGGCCAGGTTTCTTTGGTCAATCCCCAGCTCTCTTGGTTTAGAGGACCTTGATTCTCCGGGTGTGTCCTCCTGTTTGGGATGGATTAAATTTGATCAGGGGTGGGGAGTGAAACCAAGGAGGGAGTCTCAGACTACACGGCGGGGTTGAAGGATGGGATGATATTACCCGGCGAGTGGCCCTCTTCCCGGCCTCTTGCCCTGTTGAATGGACATGCTAAGGAGGCTCAGGGAGAACCACTGGGGGCTGGGGGCACAGCTGGGGGTACCAACCAGGGCAGTAAACCGAGGACTTGGGACCTTTAGGACACTCAGTCTGGTCAGCATGGGCACTGAGCCCCCCAGGGCTGCTCTACTGTCTCCAGAAATGTGGGCAAACTCACCCTTTCTTAGAGCTTCAGTGTGCACCTAAGTCCTGTAGGGCCCTCGGAGTCTCGATGACAAGTTTCATTTTGTTTACCCAAACATCAGTAATACCTGTTTAGGTTCTGAAGAATGCTCCATCCAACACCCTTGGGAGATGCTGGCCTAGAGCACAGAAGGCCTCAGTTAAAATGCAGATGTCGTCAGGGAGGGCTCCAGTACACTAGTGTTTGTCACACTGCACACCAAGATGCCCTGAATTCTAGAAGGGAGTGAATGGGTTTCCACACAGGGGTAGGACAATGAAGGGGTGTGTCTGGAGATGTGGTTTAACTAACTCGAGTATTACATTTCTGTGATATTTTATGTTTTATCTTAGAATCAAGTGAATTTTATATTTTCCTCCACAATATCTATGCATTTCCAAATAATATGTTGTATTTTTCCCCAAATCTTGAAGTAACAATTATGCTCCAGGAAGCTATGCTGTGTTTAGCTCTGGTCTCCCAGATGTGACTCCAGGTGGAGCGTACCTGGGAAAGACAACGCAGGCAGGCAGACCTCAGGTCAGAACAAGTTTATCCAGTTAGTTCACCAGCCAGCTTGCTGGGTGCAGAGGGAACGGTACCTAGAAAGTTTAAGTGGGACAGGCGTGGGGTGTGGCTGTCACAATTCCTGGGCTGAGCCCTGTGGGACACCCCAGGAGAGGAGCCAGCTAGAGAACACAGTGAGGCCCCTGTGGGCCTGGGGAAAAAGACATGGCAGAAAGGAGGGGAGGGAGGACAGCAGGCTTCCAGGGTCACACTTGTCCTGCCCAAGTGGCTGCCAAAGAGACTGCAGGATGGGATTAAGCTGGCCGCTTTCTCAGTCTGTTTTATAAATCATTCAGCCTCGTGTCTCAGGTCCTTTGAAAACTGCCTGCCTTGCTTTTGCTTCATAGGGATTTGAGGGAAGTGGCTGGGAGCTAAGCGTCGGGGCAGGAGCGTGGACCTCGCTTGTTCATAAGCCTTGATTGAGCGACTCCTGGGCGCCTCTTTACCAGGTGTTGCTGTCTGCGCTCGGCTCCCACATTTCCAAGAAACAGTTGCCTGTAAGCTCCCTGCTTCCCTGCATGACCAACTTTTTCCATTTGCCCAGGGCTGAAGGGTTTCCTGGGACACAGGACTTTCCGTTTTAAAACCGGAAAAGTTCTGGGCAGATTGGGATGAGCTGGTCGCCCTACTACCTCCCCTGCTGTGACGTTTCACAGAATGGACTTCCACCCTTTGACTGTGGGGCAGGGGAGGCACCGATGGACGGTCGGGGATGGTGCCCGGGACTGGAAATAAACCTCAAGGATCCATGACAGGAAGAGACTGGAGACTTCCAGAGAGAAGATGAGCCAGAACCAGGACGCCCAGGGCTGGGTTCTCTCAGATCAGCAAGGCCCATCTCTCCCTCTTGTTTGGACAGGGATGTCCTCCCGCCCAGTCCTGCTTTCATCACTCATCATGATTTTTATGGCACTTCTAACTTCTCATTGTAAAGAATTTATACAAATGATGATAAAACTGAGCTTTAGAAAGATGGTCCTGCCTGGTCTATAGAATTATTGAATTTCATGATTGAAAGTGACAAGAAAGCTCACCTGCTCAAAGAGGCAGGAATCCTCTTGATGATGTCTTTGCCTCTGCTCGCACAGTCCCAGGGATGGGGAACTGACCACATCTCATGGCAGGCCCAGCAGCTGGGAGTACCACAGGCTTTTAGCAACTTTCTCCTGTGTTGAGCTGAAACCTGCCCCTGTCCTTCCAAGCATATCCCCCAGAGGGAAGCTGCAGAACCCTTCTCTTCGTGGTCACTCTCCTCACTTATTCTAGGATAAAGCAGTCTCTCCTCTCCCATAAGTCCCTCTAACTGGGGAACTTCTCGGCAGGGGTGCAACAGAAAGCCGGGTGGTCTGGGCTGCCCTCCTCCAAAAGCTGAACCAGGCTCTGACAGCGAGCGCTGCTGAGGGGCACGTGCAGCCCCTGACTCCTGTTGTCCCGGATCACAAAGGTTTCCTTGCTTGGTCATCACGCAAGGGGGCCTCAGGCTTTGTGGAGGTCTGGGGTTCCCTGGAACCAGCAGAGGTCTTCCCATGCCAACAGGCCCTGCAAGTTTCTTATGCCCTCATGAGCTCCAAGGCCTGTACCCACCCCTCTCTCCCACTCTTCCTTCTCACCCCGCTGTTCCTCTGTTCTCAACCCCCAGCTCCCACTTCTCCCCGACTGTGGGAGCTTTCATGAAGTGTCCATGCCAAGCCTGGAAGAGCCCTGGACAGGTCATTGAGTCCACCCTCCAGCCTCCAGCAGGATGACACCTCTTTAAAGAAGGGGCTCACTGGGGACCACTTTCCTTGGCCTTATTGCCAGAGGGCCCACTAGAGACCCTTGCAGAGGACATCCGGCCTAATGCTTCTGGGAACATACCTGTGGATCCCAGCCTGTACCCCAGGACTGCACCCCTCACATCCCACCCACCCCAGACTGGCAGGGCCAAATTAATGTAGAACCAGCCTTGTCTACTGGGCCGTCTCCACCCCTGGACCTTGTCACTGACTGGAAAGTGAGCCTACAGGGCCTTGTGGTTGTCCACTTCATTAGGGAAGGGCCCTTGCTGTCGGAGGCTGTCCTCCTGGGCTCACTGTGGCTTGAGACTCCTTCTTCCCACTCAGTGTCCCAGGAAAGCACGGGCCCACTGAAGCAACATGTAAACTTAATATATAAATGTGTAAAATTAACAAGGAGTGGGGACAGGCATTAGCGAAGCCTGTTTTGGTTGCCTTAAAGTCACAAATATTCAGAATTCTCACCCTCAGCCCCAACACATCTTTAGCAGCCATTATGACTTTCTGAGCTATCATCACAAAGATGGATACATTTTATTGGGACATGTGTGTATGGTAAAATACATGGAGCACGTGGATATTTAGTTGTGAATGCAAATGCATCGGGGGCACCCATGATGTGCCACATTTAGTGAAATAGTAAGTGGACAGAGTAGGTCCTTTCAGAAACGCTATCTGACTGACCCCTACCTCCCGCGCTATGAAGTGCATATTGTCCACATTTTATAATGGAGGAAACTGGGAGGCAGCTCATGGGAGTTGCCATTACAGAGTGACAGAGCTGGGATTTGGGGGCTCTGTCTTAAGGCTCTTTCCTCTACAGCTGCTCCCTGCATCCCACCACAGACCCCAACCAGCTGAGCCAGAGCTTTGCTACTTCAGTCCGTCGTACCGACAGACGCAAGCAAGGCTGCCTATTTATATGTATTGTTTTATTTTCCCAAGCCACATTTGACAGTAGTGGCCCCCAAAGTCTTTGTTCCTCAGCTTTCCTTTCTTGCTGCACATTCTCTCACCCGCGGTCATAAGGCTAGACCGATACTCCATCTGTACAGCACACGAGCATTTAGACCAGGGACCCGGCATGGGGTGGGGGCGGCAATCAAGTGGCTTAGAGACACTTCCTGAAAGAATAAATGGAAACCCGTCAGCTGAACAACGTTTTATCGTGTCACTCATCTGCTCAGAAACTAATAATGAGGAAACGACTTGTATATCTAGCAACTGGAGAGTCTGTAGATAAATCATGGGACATCCATCCATGGACTATTTACAAATCATTTTGTAAAGTTTTATTGAGAATAGTTTAAAACTGGGGGAAGGGTTCATTCTACAATGTCAAGTAGAGGCAGCAGGATGAACAACCGTACGTAGAGATGATCCAAATTTTCAAAAGTCACAAGAAGATTGAAGAGGGTGTACCTAAACAGACATAGTTCTCTGTGTGGGAAGCCTGTAAATGGTTTTGTTTTTCTTCCTTATGACTCTCTATGTTTTCCATTTTGCTACAATAAATATGCCCTGTATTTATAATTAGAAAAACTACCAATTAAAAAGCCCTAAAGTCTGTGGTGACACCCCCACCCTCCTTTGCCGGGTGCAGTGAGAAATCTCATTGTGGTATATGAAATGCCATGTAAGGTAGGAGGTGGCTGGTCTCCAAGTCCCTGAGGATGGACCAAGGATGTGGCCGGGATGGCAGCCGGGGCATGGGGTTGTCTGGAAGGACCATTTCTGCAGTGCCCCTCATTGTTCCCACTGCCTTTTTACGTCTGTTACCGCTCCCCACTGATGGAGGTGAAGTCAGAAAACAATATGGTAACTCTTAAAGAGAGAGAAAATTACGGAACATTTTCTTTTCTGGGATGACTGAGAGGCGTTTCTGTCCAGGAAGCCCTGTCGGTTCTTCTGGTGCCCACTCTCAGGGGCGGGCTCAGAGCTTGGGAATCCAGCCCTAAGGGTTGGCCAAACATCTTAGGGAAGTGAGTGTATCTGATGGGCCCTGTGCCATGTGGGAAGAGTGGGCCCGAGGGGGAGGCAGAGGACAGAGGCTGCAACAGGATCTGCTAGGTGCTGCCTCGGGTCTGGTCCTGAGCCTGGAGGTTTACACCTGGGAAGATGTGGAGGCATCCCTGGGTGGGCTTTCACCCAGTCGTTTGTTGAGCCTTGATTAACCACCCACTGTTTACAAGGCGGCATTCTGCTGGTGTTGTAAACAGCAGGGGTTTCAAACCCTGAGGCCAGGAATGGTGTCAGGATGGCTGCCTGAGACGCATTCATTTGTTCATTCATTCATGCAACATGTAATTACTGATCACCTATCATCAACCATTGGAAATCCAGTGGTGAACGAAAAAGTGGGCTATGCCCTCATGAGGAATATAAACAGTGGGCAGATGCACAAATAAATGCAAAATTACATGTGTCAAACAAGAGAAAAATGAACTGGGTTTTAGGAGGGAGAAGGAGGTAGAGACAGAACTGGATTTTGCTCAATACATATGGGGCCATGGACTCTGAATTCTAACAAGTCATCTTCATGCATCTGATGTGTAAACTCTGCATGGGGAACACAACCATGAATCAGACAAGGTCCCTATCTTCCAAAGGCTCTGGTTAGTTGGGACAAGATGGATCATAAAGAACTATAGTGAATTATAGTTTCTATCAACATGAAAGTTTCATATAACATGGGACCCTCCTACTGTAAATACCTAGAGATGCTGCATAAAATAGAACACCACCAAATATTTAAATACATAGCTAAGCTTGTAAGAAAGAAAGTGAAATCTTCAGGTGCAAGAAATGAAGAATGAGTTGAACACCCGAACAATGAGTGTACCAGCTGACTCTGCAACAAGGGTTGAGGGGGAAAATGTGTGTGGTGTGATTGGACTGGTAAAGAAACCCTAAAGAAACTCCTAATGGAGACTGGGTATTAGTAATCACATGGGTAGCAAAGAGGACATGGGGAGTTGGCACTCAGATTCATGCATAAAGCTGGGCCCCTTGGTGAGAGGGGAACCCACCACCCTAGGGACAGCAAAGAGGCTTATCTCTAATTGGACCTCTGGGTGAAATAATTCCTCTGAGAAGTCGAAACCCCAAGTCTGTGCCACATGGAACTGGAAACAGAATTTATACTATCCATGTAGTATGGGAATCTCAAAGCAAATAAATTAGCATAAAAAATTGGTTCTGGGCTGGTGATAAGTCTTTGCCATCTGGTAGACACAAGAGTAAATCCACTCTGGAGGGATACTTCACAATCCAGACCAACCAGAATCCCCAAGAGAAGACGATGTTTGTGTAAGAGTTATATAACAATAAAGTAATGATAAGTTACACAAGGAAACAATCCACCATAAGCAACAGGCAGCAGATATATCAATGAGGAAGATTAGCACTGCAAGATTTAGAGATAATGGAACATTCTGAAAGAGACTATAAAAATATATTGAAATGTTTAAAGAGGTGCAAGAAGAAATAGAAAACACCAGGAAAGAGTAAATGCTATGAAAAAGGAACACATGGGAATTCTAGAATTGAAAACTACAGATATAGAAAATAAAAATTTAGTGAATGGTTAAATAGCAGATTAGATGCAGTGAATGGTTCAGTAAGAGAGTAGATAATTTCCCAATTTAAAATCCTTAATTTAATCACATCTGCACTAAATGAAAATTAGTAAGTGGAAGATAGGGTTAACGAAGTCACCCTGAATGCAGCACAGAGGAATAAAGAAGTGGAAACTGAAAGACAGGTTGAGAGATATGGAGACAGGAAGGATGAAATCCAATGTAAGTGTGAAATGAGTACTAAAGAAGAGAATAGAATGAATAGATGATAGACAATATTTAAAAAATGACAGAGAATTTCCAGAATTAATAAAACATATGGTACCTCGATACAAAGAAAGCACAGTAAGTTCTGAGAGGAATTTACAAACAAGGACATTTATACACTGCATACTGAAACTGTAGAACAGTCAAGACAACAATTTTAAAGAACTACTAGAGTGAAATTACAGATTACTTGTGAGAATCAATAATTAGACCAACACCGGGCTTCTCAAAAATAAATAATAGATACTAGAAAATAATGGAATATTTTTCAAAATGCTAAGAGAAAATTACCACCAAATTCAAATTTTATAACTAAATGATAATTCAAGAGGACAAAATAGAGATCTTCAAGCAAAGGTAGAGAACTTACTAATCATGAGTCCTCACTAAAATAACCTACTAAAGGATGAAATTCATAAAGGGGGAATCAAACACAGAAGAAAAGGGTAGGATGCAAAAAGTGATAGTAATTATAGATTGTAGATAGATAAAAATAATAATGACTTAGGGAGGGCAGAAAGTAAAGGAAGTAAAATAATACACACCAATAATTGGAAGGGAAAATTGGAGTTAAAAATCTTAAGTCCTTGCCTTGTTTGGGAGGAGAGTGGAAGACTTAGTTAACTTTAGTCTTTGTTAGGTCAATTATGCATCTTAAAATGTATGGGTAATCATTAAGAGAAAGGATATTGAATGGATACCTTCCAGAGCAGAAGAGGGTAAAAGGTAGAAACCTAATCAAACAGATGGAAGACTAGAAAAGAGAAAATAATAATAACAAACAAAAAGAGTCATGGTAAATAGGAGCACAATAAAATGAGATAGATATACATCTAGATTTATCAGAAATTACATCACATGAAAATGGACTACTCTCACCATTTCAAAGCTAGAGAATCTCAGACCAGATAAAAGAAGAGAGAGAAAATCTAGTTACACTGTCTTTAAAAGAAAGGTTGAAAATCAAAGGACAAAAGATCTATCAGGAGAATGCCAACAAAAGAAAGAAGACTTATCTACGTTAATAACAGAGAAGAATGTTTAAGGCAAAAAGAACGACAGATTGTGATATGTTTGCAACGTCTAAAACTGACTAGGAACTAATATCTGGAATATACAAGGATCTCCTGATAATCAACAAGAAAAAGACAAAAAACACAATAGAAAAATATGTGAAGGATTTGGGCAGGTGGACTGGAGTGCCAGCGGGGCTCTGTCTGTCCTCTCTGCTTTTCTCTGAAAGTCACTGTCATTATCTTCCATTGTAAACCTCTGTCTTCTTCACGGCTGAGTCATGGTCAGCAACCAGCATACCTGCTGCCCTTCATTTAGTCCCAACTTGAAAAAATCCTGGGGCAGTACCGTTATTGGTTCAGCTGGGTCATGTGCCACTCCCTGAGGTAGGGCAGGGTCCTCTGACTGGGGGCTTCTCCTAGAACCATGTGGTTGAATAACGGCCCCTCTCTAAAACAAGGGGGAGCACTGTTCTCAGGGGGAGAGCTGAGCAAGCAAGACAACTGAGATTTCCTAGGAAGAGAACAGACCCGAGGAGACACGGAAAAGGGGGAAGTGTGGTCCTGCTGAGGGAAAAGAGGCAGCCTGAATGAGGGCATTATTGGTAGTGGGAAGAAGGGAAGGGTCGATATAAATCGGAGTTTGTATTAGTGTCCTGTTGCTGCTGTAACAAATCACCGTAAACTTAGTGGCTTAAAAGAACACAAATTTACCATTTTACAATTCTGAGAAGTAGAGAATCTGTTTCCTTGCCTTCCCTAGCTTCTAGAGGCAACCTACGTTCCTTGGCTTATGGCCCCTTCCTCCATCCTCAAAGTCAACAGCTTAGCATCTTGAAATCGCTCTCCTTCTCACCTTTTTTTCTGACTCTGACCCTCCTGCCTCCCTCTTATAAGGACCTTTGTGATTACATTGGGCCCACTCAGATAATCCAGAATAATCTCCCTATTCTGAGAACCTTAATTTAATCACATCTGCAAAGTTCTTTTTGCCATGTAAGACAACATATTCACAGGTTCTGAGTATTAAGACACAGACATTGGGGAGGCCATTATTTTGTCTACTTCAGGGTTTAATCAAACCAGAGCCAATAGAAAATACACACACACATATGTGCATGTACATGTATTAAGATTTATTTCAAGGAATTGGTTTATACAATTATGGGGGCTGGATAAGCAAATCCAAAATTCTCAGGGCAGGCACTCAGGAAAGGGTGATCACAGACATTAGGCTGAAGCTTCTATCCAAGGGAGGGATCTCTCTCTCTCTCCCTCTTGCTGTTAAGGCCTTCTGATTGATTGAATCTGGCCCACTCAGATTATCTAGGATAATTTTCCTTACTTAAAGTCAACTCGTTATGTATTTTAATTACATCTGCAAACCCCCTTCACAGCAACACCTAGATTAGTCTTTGAATAATTGGGAACCATAGCCTAGCCAAATTGACAGATCAAAACACTGTCACAGAGTCAAAGGGCAGTGACATTCAGGACATGTACAGGACAGAACATAGCAGCCACAGGCAGAGGGCTCCAGGAGAGGTGAGCACCACTGGGCAATAGGCAGCCCCAAAAGGAGGGGTTCCAGGACCAAAGGGGCTTTACTGAAGTCACTGGTGGGAGGAAGGTATGCTTAGAGGTGAGCTTCCACAAGGAGGCCTGGAATGGGACATTCCCTCCGCTCCTTCTCAGAGTTTGAAAATCCCATTATCAGGGTGCGGCTTCCTTCCACTACAAAGATCAGACGCCCAGCTATCACCAGTGTCTAGATGCCCCTGCCTGGTATTGCTTACCAGTATTTGTTCGGTGACTTGCTGCTGAGGTCACGGGCCCCTGGGCTGCAGACATGAATTGACAGCGGCGTTGGAAAGGTGGGTGAGCTCATGTCTGCTGCTCCTACGGCTGCAGTTGGTAGGCGTCAAATATTTGCTTAGCTCATCTTTCCTAATCTAAAGACGCTTATTGATGATTTCATCCAGGAGGCTTGAAACCTGCAGGAAGAAATCCCAGCCAAGACAAACCAGGTACGGTGATGAAACCGCATTCCCCTGCAGTGCCTTCGGGAGCTCTAGGTGAAGCAGCACGGAGGGCTCAGAGGAGTTGGGAGGTGAATAGAGTGCACAGCCAGGGCTAGTTGTGGGGTGCTCCTGGCCCACACTGACAGTGCGGCCGGACCCTCACCAGGTGAGGAGACCCTGTGCTCAGATGGGCTGATGGCCAAGGGGAGTGCAGAGAAATCAAGGGATTGCCTCATTTTACCCCATTCCTTTGTAATGGTTTTGCACACAGAGGTTGGGCCTTGTCTCCAAGAAAGAGATGTCTGGAAGGAAGCTTTTAGGTTAGAGCTCAGAAGAACCCACTTGAGTCTGAGGCCGTGTTTCCAGAAGTGTGGTCCCTGTACCAGCAGCATTGGCATCACATGGGAACTTGTTAGAAATGCAAATTCTTGGGCCCCACCCCACATCTACTGAATCCAAAACTGGAGGTGGGGTCCAGCAAGCTGTTTCAACAAGCCCTCTAGGGAATTCTGACGCACCGTGAAGGTTGAGAACCTCTGCTCTGAGGCGAGGCACATGTTGGACACTGATTCACATGCAGAGGTCACTGAGGTGGCTGTGATATCCTTGTCCCCGAGCTATTCACTAAAGTGACTGATGGAAGTAATCATAGTCAACTGAAATGGTTCCCAGGGAACACGAGTCTGTAATGTGGAGCCGTAATTGAAGGGAGGAACTTTGGGGCGCATCCTAGATTGGCCAATGAAGGCCTCCCAGAGCTTCCTGCAGCCTGTGGCCTGGGGCAAAGCCAAGGGCTGTGAACCTCGGGACCTGAGACCTGCCCCTGGGCCAGAAGGAAGGAGGGTAGGGAGGGTGGAGAGGGTGTGGAGGAGTGTGGCTGTGGCCAGCCACTTGGAATTCGGAGAATCTCCAGGGGTGCTCTGGGCACACAGGCTCGCTGTGCCAGGCTGAGTTCCATTTCAATCCTTCCTTTTTCTCAGGTGGTTTGGAGATGGTAAATGTTCTCAGAGGCTGAGGTCTGGTGTTCTAACTAATGATATCTATAGCTTAAAGCTCAAGACTGTGGGTAAACAGGGAATTTGAGAAATTGGCTTGGTTTCCCCTTTGCTCCCTCTCCTGCCCTCATTTCCTGTGTTTAGACTGGACATTTCACGGCTCAGAGAAGACCTTGATGCCCTGAATGTCCCTCCCCACAATGGTGGAGATCACTGGGGCGCACTCCTCTCGTCACTCCCTGGGGCCCCGGGCAGTGGGGGTGGGAGAGAGTGCCAGAGGGTGTGGGTACCAGGGAAGGATGTTCCGGTATATTTTCTAAACGCAGCTTTCTGATGGGAAAGAGGCTAGCATGCCTTGCTAGACCTCCTGCCTTGACCTCTCATGTTACAGTTTCCTTTCCTCTCTTGTGCCTGGGACTTGAGGAAACTTTTCCAGGATAGGCTTTGGGCATTTTCTGCAGTGCTGACTGAAGCCCTCTGTCTTCTGTCTACCTGAAGATGGGAACCCACTCAGTTTCTTCTACCTTTCGTAATCCAGGCCCTGCAAATGCTTCTCCTTCTGCCCCCTTCCTTGCTGATCTGAGAAGTGAAGAGGGGAGGAAGGCAGACAGAGGGGAGGGAAAGAGGAAACACCTGGAAGACAGTTAGGAAAGTAAAAGAGATGAGGCCAAAGAAGGAGCAGCCCTCTGTCCGGAAAAGTCCAGAAATAAGTTGAAGTGATGGAGAGAGTAGAGCTGGAATGGAGGCTCTTTGGGGCAAAGGTGCCCCAGGTCATGTGCTGGCCAGGGATGACCACAGAAGACCAAACAGATGGCCTGACCACCTGCGTCCTGATGCAGCCTTCAATGATAGGGCTGCCCACCACTGGAAAAGGGGCAGGGTGGAGACCAGATGAGCAGACCTACTCATCTAAAGACTAGACAAGACTCAACTTGGACCATCATATATGTTGTGGAAATCAAACAGCCTCTGTCAGTCTCCAGATCCTTCATCTTTCAAGTCAGAATTCAGATGTCCCAGAGAGCCTCGTCAAAGGCTTGTCTGTCCTCCTATTTCTTCTGCAAATTTAATAAGTGACATTCTATTAGGAGGTATCCCTGGGGCTGTATTTCAGGCAAACCTTCCATCTTACAGATAGCATCTTGCAGCTGTGTGCAGTCTAACAAGGCACAAGACTCTGGCCTCAGGAAGAAGGGGCAAAAGGTGACAGAGATAATGGGACAAGACATCTTCCCACAGCTACAGTATTGCTCAAGAAGCACCAACATTGCAGAAAGCCCAGGGGGGATTTATTTCAAGACCCCAAATGTAGCTACTGGGTCACGATTTTAATTTGGGGATTGGTCCTTGGATTCCATACGGTCCAGAAGGGACCTTGTCGTTTCTTCCTGGGCATGGGGTTGAAGAGTTGTCAGAAGTGAGGCTGCCTTTCCCTAGAGGCACCTGCTGGCTAGCCTGAAACCCAGGATGTCTCCCTGTATGTCCACTTGGGTCTTTCCCAGGCCCATACTCTAACTCTGCCTCCCACCACTCACCCTACTCCCCATGGTTTTTTAATTCCTCACTTCCCTGATGTCATCCTTCCCTTTCCTTGGTCTTCAGACACTCACTCACCATCCCCCATCTCTCCTTAGTCATCAAGTCATTGCCTTCCCCAGACGCTGATGCCCCCTGGCCCACTGCCACCCCAACTGGAGGCTTCTTCTACCTTGTTCCAAGACCTTGCAATGGCCTCCCTGCCTCTAGTCTGTCTTCTCTATCTTCTGTCCTTCACCTTGTTACAAATTAGCCTTTCTAAAATGTTTGACATGTGTCTTCCTTGCTCAAAAGTCTTCAGTGATGACCAAAGAGAGATAAAATTCTGTGGCCCCTCTTGGGCACCAATCATCTTTCTTGATTTGGTTTTCTCCTCTCACCTAGCCATTTCCAGATAATTTCCTGACCGCTAATCATGCTTGTGTTTTTCCATTCCTTATCTTGTCTCCTGGGCCTAGGATGACCCCCTTTTCCCCTCTGCACTTTCTGACATTCTCCTCATTCTCAAAAACCTAGCTCCAACCTCACTTTCTGCAGGGACCTCTCCCTCACCCTCTCGTATTCAGAGCGCCTCTAGCATCATTGCTTGTATCTCTTGTATTGTGTACATACACTTCATCTTCTTAACAAAGTGCCCCCAGGGTGGTCTAGCCCTGCTTGGCCCTTGGTCTCCCCTGGGAGGTGCTTGGCCTATAATGATATTCAATAAATATTTGCTTATCACATCATTTCAAATGTTCCTTCTGGGCAAAATTAGCAATAATGCACCCCCCCCCACACACACGCACACACAGTCCCCAATAAAATCTGTCAAAGCTGGCATGCCGAGGGAATTGCAAACTGTGTCTGCACATTTGCCAGAGGGAGGTCCCATTTCTGCCGTCATAGGGAGACATGGCATCCAGTGCAGTATTAAGTCTTGACTTTGTGTTTTGAACTAAGTGAGTCTTCGGGAGTGACCCTTATAATGATTGCCCTGGAATCACAAGTGTGATGGCATTAGAGAGAGAGGCCCGCAGTTTCCTATAGGAGCGTGTCAGCAGGGGAGTAGCCTAGATAAGGGACCAGGAAAGATTCCTGGGGAAGTGAAGTTCAAACAGAGTTTGACAGGGGTGTCAGAGTTAGGCCAGCAAGGACGCAAGGGAGGGGGCAGGAGAGTGTTCAAGGCAGAGGGCAGCATGCACAAGGAGTCGGAACCCAGATGAAGAGGGATGGGTTCAAGGAATAGACGCAAGTTCAGTGTGACAGGGCTACTGCTGCCTCCCTGAGCCAGCCGTGCAGATAAGGAGGCCTCTACAGGTATGCATGCTGGCAGGCACAGGTTTAGAATGAGTCTGGAAAAGGAAAAGTCTGAAAAAGCAAATCAATCTGGATCTCTGTCCTTTATAAGCTCTAGAAAAATCGGTGAGTTGACATTCTTTGGCCGGTGGAGAAATGCATGCAGACTGACTCTCTGTTGCTTGTGAGAATTTATCATCAGCCAAGAAAGCAGGGCATTCTACATGACAGCTTTGAAAGGAAGTGGGGAAACCGTTTCAGCTTGTGGAGAGAAGGAAAGCACCCTCCGTTTCACAGGGGCTTCCTGTAGCTATTTGGCTCCCACAGAAGAGAGGTCTGTGCATTTGGGGAAAATTCTCATGGAACGTAGGCCGTCAGGACCCTCCAGCTGTGGATGGAAGGCAGAAGAGCCTGGGAACGAGAAAGAGGACACCCAGAGTGGGAGTGGAGCCCAAAGACACAACAAATCAAGGATGGGAGCAGGGGTGAGGCAGGAAATGGGCAACCAGCACAGGAGGCCTTGGCTGTCATGGTGTTTGTCCACAGTGGACAATAAATGGGTAATAGAGGAATTAAGGAAATAGCTGGGTGAATTTAGAGGGAACTGAACAATTAAAAAATATAGTAACTTGCTTCCTCAGTCACCTGGAGAGCAGGTGAGAGCAGACCCTCCCTGGAGCTGGAGGAGGAAATATGGTGGGCCTGGGAAAGGTGGACAGGTTTCGGGTAGGGTCAGCTGAGGATTCTGTCACTGAACTGAGGGAGCGAGGACCAAGTGTGTCGCAGGGCATGTCTCCCGCACTTCTAGTGATTGCCAGAAATCCTTGGTGTTCCTTGGCTTCTAGATACATCACTCCATTCTCTGCCTCCATTGTCCTGTGTGTCTCTTATCCAAACTTCCTCTTCATATAAGGACAAAAGTCATTGGATTAGAGCCCACCCTGTTCAGTATGACTTCACCTTAACTTGATTACATCTGCAAAGACCCTATTTCCAAATAATGTCACAGTCACAGGTACCAGGGGTTAGGGCTTCGACATATCTTTTTGGAGGACACAATTCAACCCATAATACCCAGCAAGGAGGCTGGGGGCAGCGTAGGAGGGAGAGAATGCACTCAGCATTTTGCTGTGAGTCCAGAGGCAGAGGGATAGGATGGAGAGAGACATGAGATCAGTCATGAGGATTGTAACAGAGAGTGCGGGGGGACCGCTTGCAGGGCTGGAGGGGAGGGGGTTGCAGGGAGGTGAAGTGGAGGCCCATGGGCGTGGCCTAAGGGGACAGATATCTTGGCTTCTCTGCCCAGAGTTATCTGCAGCTGGGACAGTCCTTTGGGTCTGTATCTTTGGTATTTTGACTGTCATTCATCAGTGGGAAACAGCCTGCCAGGTTACACGCCCCTCCTATGATCTACAGGAGGTCAAGTAGTGAATCTGGAATTGTGCCCATAGTTTTATTCTTAGGGAGGACATTTCATTCTCCTGAGGCATCTGATAGGACAGAGAGACTTGAATGTTGGACAAACAGCCTCTCCTCCACCATCCTTCACCTGCCCCCAGAACAGCAGAGGGAGGGAATGACCACAGGATTGTGGCAATTTCCCTATGTGGGGCAATCTGCTCTGTTGCCGGTTGGATTTTCCTTCTTTTTCCCCTGAACATCTTATCCTGGTTGTCAAGGGCCTGCTCCACATGGGGGCGAGTTGTTAGGGGGCTGCCGTCACTTTGGGAGTGATGGGGTCTTGGAAGGAAGTGGGCACCCCTGAGAACAGCCTGTGGTTGTGAATCCCATGTTCCTCGGCAGGCAGGGGAATGCCAGGGTGATCAGGATGGGTGTGAAAATGTTCCCGTGCAGGAAAGCGTGTCTCTGCCAGTGACAGGCCTGTTGCACCTTTCCTGGGAGTCCTGCCTCTGCGTGTGTGTGGTGGGGCTGGGGGTGGCGGGCTGAGCACACCTGTCTGTTGCATGTGTGTGCAACTCTGGAATGCCGTAGCCTCAGGAGGAACTGTGACATCAGAGCAATGAGTGAGGACAGTGCTGACAGTGAGCAGAGCCCAGCATCACGACTGGGGTCAGGGCTGACAGGTGTCCACGCACATCCACGCCTTGGCCTCTCACGGTGGGCAGCCTGCTCACCCTCTCTCAAGCATCTGCTATTGTTAACTCCATTACGCGTTCTTGAAGTCTTGTTCTCAGACCTCCACTGTGGCTTTGATCGGGCTGGCATGCTGTTTATCACTAACTCAGCAGCCTCTGGTGGGGGTTGTGGGATGGTCTTCCAGAAGCTGCTGCTGCTGAGGCTGAGCCGGTAGTGGGTGGGCCCAGGCTGCCCAGGTCAGGGGTTTCCCTGGGTGAGGGCTCCTTCTTTGTCCTGCCTGGGCACCCACTTGTCCCAGTGAAACCTCCTCAGGCTCCTCGCAATACCCAGACACCCCTCCTCCCCGCTGTTCAGAGTCTCCAGTCCCTTCTCTGCTAAAACACCTGTCAGGGCCAAAGTTGAAAATGGGTCCAGGGTTTCATGTCTCCAAATGGAGATATCTGGGAGCTCTGATATAGAGCTGGCCCTGGCTGTAATTCTGATGACAGTGAAAGAATTTACAAGGGTTTGAGAAGTAACTTACTAGCCTCCAGAACTTTGGGGGGAGGTAAACTGGATACAACAGAAAGAAAACAATACCTATTTTTACAAGGAATTTACAGTCCGTTTTGATAATTTTACATCCGCTTTCTTGTGGCTTATGGGTGCCTAGGTAACTGGTGGTGTCATTCACTGAAATTTCTTTCCCATTGATTTGTTCATCATCAAATATTTGCCGAGCAGATCGCCTCTTCCTCATAACGTAGCAGGAACAATCTGTGGTCATTTCCCTCCCCCACCCTGCTGGCTGGCGACAGGTATGTGCTGGACGCCAGCATTACCGCAGGGCCCAAAACACTCAAGGTGGTTGTAATTGCAATCTGGGCTCAGTGCCCTGAAGGAACAATGGAGAATGTGTAACAGGAGTGACATTCTTTGCCACCAGAAAGATAGGTGAGTAGAAGTTAACGAAGGGAGGGGTTGGGAGTGAAGAGCCCCCAGGTGGAGAAGGCCCCCACCCCCAAAGGCTCAGAGGCAACATGTCATCTCACACGGGCCATGAACTTTCCACTCAGCTAAAATTTCAACTGCTTATTGCCACAAACTGACTGTAGGTAGCTCGGGCCCTGAGAAGAGGCCATTGTGGTGGGAAGCTCAGTGAGAGCAGGTGGATGGGGACTGCAGCAGAGAGGGCCCTGTAGCTGGGGTACTTTGCTGGACTTTAATCTGAGGTGGTGGGAGTCCATTGCTGGGTTTTTCACAGGGTCATGACAGGCTCTGCTCTCCATTTTCAGAAGATCACACTGACATACTCTATGATTGTATTTCTGGAAAGTATAATACAGGCAAAGTAACCTGCACTGCCAGAAGTCAGGAGAGTCATTACCGGAGGTGGGTGCTGACTGAGAAGGGCACCAGGGGGCTCCTGGGAAGCTGGAAATGTTCTGTTTCCTGATCTGGGGACTAGTCTCTCAAGTGTCCTCAGTTTATGAAATTTTATCAACTTGTACCCTTCTGACTTGTGCCTTTTTTGTGTGAATGTTATACTTAAAGTTTCTTAAAGAATTACTCTGGCTGTGGGTTAAAGAATAGATTGGAAGGAGGAAGGATTGGGCTTTGGAAAAGGGTAGAAACGTATGAGGGTGGCCAGGTGGGATCCGCCGAGGGCCTGGACCGGAGGGCGGCAGTGGAGATGGAGAGTGTGGGGTAGATTCGAGTCTTGGTTTGGATGTTGAAGCACCAGGGCAAGAACTGGAATTGAGAGGAGGGATAGTGCGGGCTAATGGTAATGGCTTAGGGCATGAATTTCAGATACTGATCCGGATCCAAAGTTGAAATGTGTGGGAGGCAGTTTACCGCAAGGCCTGGTGTTGAGGAGGGAGGTCAGCACTGTAACTGTGGACTGAAGGCTTCGGGATGCCTCGGAGGATGACCCTGAGGGTGGGTGACTCCGACGCCCAGGGCAAGCATGTGTGGAGAGACAGGCATAAGGGATTAGGACATTAGGACAGAAACCGATACCACCCACATCAGGTGGGGACCCAGAAAAGGGCTCCCACAAAGATTTCTAAGAAGGAACAGTCAGAGAGCAAGAGCACCGGGAGGGCAGGTACGATCATACGTGGTGAGGGGATCAAGGGTGTCAAGTGCTCAGAACTCAGGTACAGCCATCCCAGAGGGCCCACTGCATGTGGCAGTTAGGTAACTGGCAATCTTGGTAAAAACAACGTCTGCGATGCCTCCTTCCCCCTAACTCTTATAAGATTGGGCAGCTCGGTGGAGCAGAATGATGGCAGGATTTACCAACTGTGTGACATGAGACAAATTTGTAATCTTCCCTGAACCTTAGTTTCCTCATCCATAAACAAAAAGAATCATACTTCCATCTCAGGGTGGTATGAGGATTCACTTTATGCAGCAAATATTTATTGAACATTTTTCATGTGCCAGATAGTCAGCCAGGTGCAGAAGATATGGGATGACCAAGAATGACAAACAAGGAGACAGAAATTAATAAGTAAGCAGACAAACAAGGTGATGTGAAGAAAATAGCCCCTCAGTGCCTCCCTGTGGCACGAGCCAGCCTTCTTGGGCAGTGAGGTCCCTCCTTCCTGGCCAGCTTCCTGGGGATCAGATCCCAGGGTCCTGGGCTCCTCTGATACCACATCCCCACTCCCCACTTTCTCTCCCTCTGAAAAACTAGCTTCCTTGAGGGCAGGAAGGGAAGGGCTTAATCTTCAAACTCTTTAGGGAGGTGAGGGAAAAGATTAGCATCCCATCTTGTTACTGCAAAGAACAGGAAGAATATCAAATAGGTGAAGTTTCCATATTAATTCTGTCTGGATGTTCTTTTCCCGCCACAAATGGATTCAAAGCAGGTTTCCTAATGGGGCCTGATTTCAACGGAACAAATTACTTTTGTGCCAACTTCCAAAAAAGGACAAATGTCACTTGTTCTCCATAAAGGAAGGCTTTTCTGACTTAAGAAAAGAAATGACTTTGGGAATTTCTGAAGAGGAATTTAGACACATATTTATATAAATGTCAATGATAATTTTGTTTCAGAGTTTTATTTTTCTGGGAAACCTTGAGCACCGTGCTTCTGGCTAATCTGATAAATTCATCTAGTCTCATGTGCTCATGTTTCATCTCTTCCAGAATTTTTTTTTTAATCTATGATTTCTAAAGCCCAGACTACAGGTCCTGGTCACCTCAGGCGATCTCTTGCCCTTTGCTCTTTCATTTCATCTTCCCTCACAAATGCCACCAGATCAATCCAGCCATCTGCCTTCTCCATCCCTAGGGCTGAGCCGGCACCACTAGGAAAATCAAAACAACCCCAGCCAAAAATGTTTGAGGGTTACTGGCATTGGGAGCTAGAAAGCTCATCAACCTCCCTTTTATGTGCTGTGTCCCTGCAAACAAGACGCAGCAATGGAAATCCATGACGTTCTGATCTTTATACTTCCAAAGGCCCCCAGGACTCTTTTTTATCAAAGCCCCTTTCTGGCTTATAATAATACAAAATGCAACTACACAAAATAACAAAACCTACAGAATATTGCAGATTGGGACTTCCAGTGTCCATTTTAATTTAATCTTACCTAATCTTAATCTTACATAATCGTCAGGTGAGATTCTATCTAAGCTAAGTGGACTAAACTAAAAAATAGAGGGAAGTTCCTGGTCTAATCCACTTCATTTGGACCTGGCTCTGAGAGATGCCTCGGCCAGGACCCCCAGGTGGCGTGAAAGGTGGGAGAGTGTCTACTGCAGCTCGATGCTCCTCTCTGCCCTCCTGGCCTCCAGTGAAGCTCCAGTCCTCCCTGAAGCAGCTCTCACAGGCCTCAGAGAGTGGCCTTTCTCTGTCATATTAGAAGAAGGCTACCAGACAGTAAGGTCACTATCCGTACAGTAGACACTGATGAGGGGGCGCTAGAGAGAAAAATTATACTAGGCCGTGAGAGAACTGCCAGGGGCCTGGCTCAACTGGCCTCCCCACACGGGATCCCAGTTCCAACTCTCCAGCCTGGTTACTTCCCTCTTACGGAACAAGGAAGCTGTGATGGAAATTTATGTTTTTCTATTTAGACTGTTCTGATTCTTATACTTCCAAGGGCCCCCAGGACCCTGACTTATCAAAGGCATTTCTAGTTCATAATACTAATAATACTAAAGATAGCTTTTATTATTGCTACTATGAATACCACCAACTTTGACCCTAGGCTGGCTATTTTGAATCTCTGAACTTTATCTTGTTCAGGCATTCTTCCTGCATAGGAACATATTTGATTTCCTGAATCACTTCTTAAAAGAGACATTCTCCTTTGGGACCACCAGGCCATGGTTTGGATCCAAAGTCACACCCCGCAGAAGGTAGAGGAGGGATAAGCAGGCCGACTACTTGAAGGAGGCCTTTGTTCCAGGATACATCAGAGTCTTTGCTTTGCTTCCTTCTTCTTCCTTTGGCAGGACAGGGAAAAGGATCCCCCTCTCTCCTCCACCTCTGAGGGGCCTCTCAGAGGTGCCAACCCAGAGACCATCCTCCCCTTTCAGATGCCTGTGTCTCTGAGGCCACTGGGAAACAGCCAGGAGTCACCCTTTCGAGAGTTCCCTTCTTTGTCCCCATTGCAGTAGGGCCTCTGGAGCCTTGCCTTCCAGGTCTTACCCATTTCGTGAGCTGCCAACGAGGACTGAGAGTGGGCTAGGAGGGTAGAGACGCTGATAAATAGAAATAGAAGTAGAGATGGGCAGACACCCAGAGCCAGCACCACTCTCTGGCCCTGTGCATTCTATGGGAGACACACCAACCACTTTGGAAGATTCTAGTCAAGTAAATGAGGTATCAGGATGCTTGAGTGTAGTGGGGGGTGGGGTTATGGGGAAGGACCCGGGTACACTTTTTGGTTTGACTACTTAGTCCGCTGACAAGTGCATACTACTTTTTTTTCCCCATTAAAAATGTGGGGACAGAATTCTTAATTTATTTGCTAGACTAGTATCAGGAAATAGATTGGGTTTATAATTCAAGATGGCAGATTCAGCACGCTTGTGTCCCCTCATCTCCAACACCCTCATTGTAATGAAAGTAATGAATAAAAAAGTGGTGAAAACTAATAGAAAAAAAAAGGGGAGAGAGATTATGAGTGAATAAAAAATTTCAATAATTTCAGCAAGATGGAAGGCAGCTGGGAAGTGTCAATGGATTAGGTAGAGAGGAGGAAGGCAGTCTCTCAAGTGCATGCAAGGAGCCTACAGTGCGGAGAGCACTTGGACTTGGTACAGCCTGGAGAGCAACAGATTTAAAGTGGGTGGGTGTGACAGAGGGCAGAAATGAGAAGTGGACCTGAAGCCTGAGGGGTTAACAGAGCAGCCCTTTGCCCCAGGGAAGCCCAACCAACCTTCTCTCCATGAACGGAGGCCCCATTAGCTAGTGCGGGTGTGTGCAGCCAGGAGGGAAGCCCCACTCCTTCGGGCTCCCAGCTTGCTTGCCACAAAGTGAAGTGATCCAATAATGATACAGATACTGACAGAACTATTAGAAGTCGGGAGGAGGGAGGAGAGGGGTGGGAGACACAAGAAAAAGTGAGCTCAGTCGTCTTCCAGAATGGCATGCAACCTAAAGAATAAATCAAGAAATTGCAGAACAAGCATATTATTTTGAGATGCATGGACATAATCAACAGAAAAACTAAAGACAGAGGTGGTTGTCCCTGAACTGCAGTACTGGTGGTGGGCTTCAGCTCGTGCAGGGCTGGGCCTTTCATTGTAAGCCCTTCCCTATTACTTGACGTTTAAAACATGCATGTAATACATTCGTTCAAAATAAAGGAAAATAATGATAAAGTGAAAAGAAATGTAAATGAATTTATGATCACATAGGAGGGGTTCCAGTTGACTGTGAAAAAGAGTTTCTGAATGTCAAGTGTTGCTGAAACCCAATTGGGTTGTTGGTGTGGCTGCACAGTTCTGGTGCTTCCCAAGAGATGTGTGAGCTCAGAGGTGTTCCTGCCTGTCTGGGGTGCAGTCAGCTCCAGCCTAGAAAGAGGAGGAACAGAAGGGACTCTGGGGCCAGACTTTGACTCCCAGAGGTTGGAGGAACTACAGCAAGCGGCACCTCAGAGTCTCCTTCCTCGCTCCTAGAACCGCAGAGTGGCCCTCGGCACACCCGTGAACTTCCTGCATTGCTGGGGAGGGTGAGAATAAGGTTTCACTGTGCTCTTCTTTTCTCTTTCTTCTCTCTCCCTTCCTCCCTCCTTCCCTCCCTCCCTTCCTTCCTTCCTGCTGAAGAACAGTTCCATTTAGATTGCTGACAGCTGCCATTTATGGATAGAATCAGTTGTTCCAAACCAGGAGGTCACAGCCTGTGTGGCAGTCCAGCCCCATCTCCTGCTCCTGAATGGTTTTCTTCCTACTCCTGGGCCTCCTCAGAATGTTAAGTTATCTCAGAGACATCGTATCCTAGTGGACATAAGGCATTGGGTGAATTTTCTAGAGTTTTGCATTCCCCAGGATTCGTGTGGACAAAATCAGAGTTGGCTGGGAGCAGATTCAACTTTATTAAACAGGTAATAACCCAGTGGGGACCACATTTCAGAACTTCTGCCTATCTGTAACTGTGATTAGATGCCTCAGATAATAGTTCTAATGTTTTCTTAGTTTGGAAAAGAGGCTCATGAACATGAAGAACAAAGGAAACCAGGTCCGGGCTGCACTTTGAGCCTTTCTCATTCATCCCAAGCTGTGAGGGTTTCCCTCCTTGTCCTTATAGTTTACCCTTTATGGTCAGATTACTTACACCTCTGAAGTTTGCCTGGGCCTGGGGCCCCACCCTGAACCTTCGCTTGGCATCTCATTATTTGTTCATCCTTTCTTAGCTCTTTGGCACAAGTGGTAAAAAGATTCCTCTTTATTGGAAAAAAGATCTTCATGACCACTCAGATTTCCCTGCTTCCTTCCTCTCCGAACTTCCTTTTTGTGTTTGTTAGGATTGGAAAAAGAATGGAGCTGTGAGAAGGAGCGTTTAGAAATCTTAGAGCTTCCTGCCCACCACACCCTGAAAGAATGTTGTTCCCCTGCATTAGCTTTCTCTTCAAGCTTCCTTCTACAAGATGTGCCTAAAGACATGTGTGGGTTTAACACACACACGAAAACCTAGATGTTCACATTAGTGCACACACACAAACTTAGATATTTACATGGGTTTTGACCCTTTCAAAGTGGGCCCCTTGAATAAACAAATTTATTCCAATGACCTTGCCAATACTCGTAATATTTAAAACAAAAAAACTGTTTGTGGAATTCCCTTCAAAGCCTCAGAACATTATTTTGAATACCTTCACAGTTGCAAATCTTTTTAAAATTAATTTTTCCTTAAATCAACTTTGTTGAGGTAGAGTTTACATATAATAGAGTGCACAGATTTTAAATGATTGGTGAGTTTTGACAAATGCTGACATCTGTGTAAATACCACCACAATCAAAATAGAAAATATTTCTACACCCCAGAAAGTGTTTATTCACACATAAATGCAAATGCAAATCTTTAACTTTTTAGTGTTTAGGGTTTAGAAATATCCAAAAATGATTTAGAGTTGAGTCAAGTACATAAGTGGAACAGTTAAGCTGACAAATGCTGGTTTGTGCCTTGTAAATTCTGTGGCTTATAGACTGACTGAAGGCAGCACTGAAGGGGGATCTCATAAGTGATTGAGGACAGATCATTGGAACGAATCTGCAGCCTCCTGTATGGCGACTCTGATGGACGTATATTCTGGAGCAAAGTTCATCAGTTAGAGTATTTAAAGACACATTCGTTCACTTGACAATGACTGAGCCCCAATTCTGGACCAGCCATCGTTCTAGGCACAGGGAGGAGGTACTCTAAAAAACACACGTCATCCTTCCTCCATGAAGTCCACATTCTGGTCAGGGGAGATGTCCCTCAGTGAGGAGTCAAACGCGTGACGTAATTTTAGGAAGAAGTGCTATGAAAAAGAAAAAAAGAGTTAGGAGATAGAAAATGATGGTGTGCTATTTTAAAGAAGATAATACAGTCCATGTAATATATCTTTATTTTCTTTTCCTTTTGTGAAGAAATCACAAGACGCAGATTCTACCGTAAGCTGCTTTCTAAAAGGGACGTGGTATATTTCCCTAAAGTATATTTTGCAGAATGCTAGTATCTGTTATAGTAAATTTTTTTTTAAAGTATATGTGGAGTGAGGGGGGCGTCCCTTGGTTAAAGAAGCATTGAAAAAGCTGGGCAGGTCTTTACTGAAGGTTTTCTCAGATCCTTTAATATACTAATGTGAATTGTAAATATTCATGAGGGAGGATTAGAGTATGCAAAGTTTTGCAAACTTTTTTCTCCTGAGAATCCTTTCAACTTGGAGCATCTCAAGCAAGTGGTGTTCTGCATAACACATTGTGGGAAATTCTGTTCTGGGCTTCTCGTGCTGCGGCAGAATTGAAAGCAACAGAGAGGTTCAGTGACTTGGGCAAGAGGAGGGAGTGGAGGAAGCCTCAGCTTATTAACTATCCACTGGTATGTGGGGCATTCGCTGTGGGCCAGGCAGGGCGCCAGGTGCTTTAAATACATTCTCTTGTGCAAGCCTCACAATGGCAACGTGAACAGGTATTATCATAGCTCCCACTTACCTGTGGGGAAACTGCTGTCAGAGAGGTCAAATACATAAGTGAAGGCCACACATTCCTTACAGAGTCAGGATTTGAACCTAGGCTTGTTGGACTCCAAAACCCATAACTCTGTCTTGTCCAAATGATGGTGGAGGGTGGGTTGCACCCCAGCTAGCAAACCTTATCCTTCTCCCTCCAGTCCATCTACATGTACTCTTACACTCCACGTTCTCCTCGAGGGGTGGATTTCTGTTTCTCCTGCGTTGTGTCGAGTGTCTAGCCATGGAGCAGGTACTTGGTAAGTTCAAGCTGCTGGGTCACGGTCCCAGGGTCCCGTCCACATAAACTCAGTAGGTGGGGCCAGATGGCTGTGACCCTGAGTGCCCCTGGCCAGAAAGCTCTGCTGGAATCATCCATCCACTTTTCTCTTTTCCTGACATTTTCTCCCCAACCTTCCCTCCCCTGCAGCTACATATCTCATTCTTCTCCATCTGCTGAATCCCCTGAACCTGGGCGCCCAAATATTTGCCTGTTGCTTCCAATTTTTCTGTGGCATGAAACTCTAGAAGAGAATTTCCCACAATGTGTTATGCAGAACACCACTTGCTTGAGATGCTCCAAGTTGAAAGGATTCCCAGGAGAAAATGTTTGCAAAACTTTGCATACTGTAATCCTCCCTCATGAATATTTACAGTTCACATTAGCATATTAAAGGCTCTGAGAAAACCTTCAGTAAAGAACTGCTTAACTTTGTTTTACCCGACTTTCTCTTCTGCCAGGGCACCCGAAGGCACCAGACCTGACGGGGCTGCAGTGGCCAACAGCTGGCGGTGAGGTTGGCTCTGTGAGAGGATGTGGGATGTGGAAAGGTGCCAGCTGGCTGTAGGCAGAGTCTTCCACCTAGTATTTGGGGGAAGAAATTGGGGGATTTCTGTATTTACTGGAAAGAGCAAAGGCATATCTTTCAGGAAAAGTTCTGAGACCAATCTTCTCTTCCTCTGACCTCACCTTCCTCTCATGAGCCTGCTGGGGAACTTGGCAGAGATTAGTCACTCCTGTTAATTCATTACTGATTTGGTTAGAGGGAGACTGGTCTTTTCTGAGCTTTATGCTCAGAAACTGAGGTGTTCCACAACTGAACTCACTGTCCTCCTCTCCATGTACAGTCCTCCTCCTGGGCCCCCTGTCTCCACACAGGACCTTGCCCCCATCCTGGCCCTCAGGGTGGAAACACTGACCCTTTTCCTCTACCTCAAATCAGTGACAGCCTTGTCAACTCAACATCTGCAGGAGCCCCTGATCGGGTGCCTCCCCACATCCCCACTGCCCCGGCCTTTGGTCTAGCCCTCATTGTCTCTCCCCCAGGCTGTTATGACAGGCCTCCCTCCTCTGCGGGATGCTGCCCTTAACGCCAGTCTTGTGGCAAGCCATCAAGATGCCTCTGTGCAGAAGTCAGCAACAGGGTGCTGGGATCTTTAGAAAACCTTAAACTAAACACATAACTGAGCCCCATGCTGGGCAAGGGGGCCACTGAAGGGATAGGAAGAGTTACCCAGACAAAGAAGGGGAGGATGATCCTGTGCAGATTGTGAGCAAAGACACAGACAATGAATGTGTACTGTGGGGAACTTGAGTAGTATGACCTTGATGAAGTTGAAAGGGCAAGATGTTGCAGCTATCCAGTGCTGCACAACAAGCAACCCAGAACTTAGTGCTTAAAACAATGACAGCATTTTGTTTGCTCACAAACCTGCCATCTGTATAAGGTTTAGTGGGGATAGCTCATTTCTGCTCCACATGGCATTGAAGGCTGGAGCTAGAATCCTCTGAAGGCTCACTCAGTAACATGTCTGGCAGTTGATGCTGGCAGCAGGCTGAAGCTTTAGCCAGAGCTGTCGGCTAGAACACCAACATGTGGTCTCTCCATGAGTTGGGAAGACTGGGCTTCCTTACAACATGATGTCTGGGTTCTAAGGGTCCCAAAGGGGAAAGAGCCAGGTGGATTCTCTATCTACTCAGGACTTAGCCTCAGAGGTCACATAGCATCGCTTCTGCCTCATTCTCTTCATTAGAAGCAAGTAGCTAAGACTGACCCATATTGAAGAGGAGGGAGCACAGACACCACCTCTTGATGAAGGAGTGTCATTGTCACATTGTAAGAGGTGTATGTGGGATGGGAGATACTGGTGTCACCATCTTAGTAAAATACAATCAGCCACAGCAGGGTATGGAGCCAAAGAGGCAGGCAAGGTCTAGGACCGTGGCGTCTTGGACACCATGACAACAGCGTTGGTTTTTATCTTGTAGGAAGTGGGGAGCCAGTGAGAGGTATTAATTTGGGTATAACCTGCACACATTTGTGTTTGAGAAAGCTCTTTCTGCGGTGGTGAGATGGAATGTTTGAAGAGGGCAGACAGGAGACTTGTGAGAGGCTGTTGCAGTAATCTAGGGGAGAGAGGAAAGGGCCTGAGGCAAGGTGTAACCTGGAGATGAAGGGCAGGTCAAGTATGCGAGGCACCCAGAAGAAATCGCAGGGCTTAGCAATGGTGCGAGATGGCAGGGGTGAGGAACGGGGGCATTTCGGAGGATTCCCAGTTTCTGGGTTGTGGAACTGAGTGAAAGTGATAGGGATGAAGGAAACCCAGGAGAGGTTTGTGGGGGAGGACAATGAGCCCTGTTT
The DNA here is from genome assembly GCA_031878705.1 of Tapirus indicus. Classification (NCBI taxonomy): domain Eukaryota; kingdom Metazoa; phylum Chordata; class Mammalia; order Perissodactyla; family Tapiridae; genus Tapirus; species Tapirus indicus. The sequence continues at coordinate 17,881,593 of CM062920.1, forward strand.
GGGAAGTGATTAGACTGAGGGGTCTGAGACTGTCTAGGTGTACACGCCCAGCAGACAGTGGGATGGGCTTGAGTGTAAAGCTCTGGGGAAAGTCCTGGATGAGGGACTGAGATGTGGACCCCACAAATGGGATTGCCAATGAACGTGTGCAGAAAGGGTGCTGTGTCCAGAGAAGGGGACTACAGGCAGTAGTCTGGGGGCATTAGCCTTAGGGGGTGGTCAGAAGAGGATCTGGCAAGGCATCCAAGATCAAATTGCCTCCTTCCTGGCTCTGGCCTGGACCAAGGACTCAGGGCTTGAGCATGCACTGATGCCCTGGGTCCCTGGAAAATGATCCGACCTGGACAAATCCCCTCACTCTCCCCCTCACCATCACCATCGCCCTCACCATCTTGTGTTGCTTTCCTGTCAGCCTCTTCCATGGCTCCTATCTGCCTCTCTACCTTATAGTGGAAACTCCTATAGATTAGGGGATGTCTCATTTGGTTTGTTTTTCTTTTCCTAATCTTCACATCTTACCTCTGCACACAAATGGTCAGAGCAAAACATGTCCTCTAGTCTCGTAATGCCCACTGCCCATCAGATTCCCCTGGAGGAGCTTTTCCAAATAACGTACTTGGGGGCTGCACTTCTACAAGTTTTGATTGAGTAGGCCTGGGCTAGGGCCTGGCCTCTCTATTTCAAAGACACCCCACCACCGCCAGGTGATTATGAACCAAAGCTGAGTTAAGAACCACTGATTTAGCCCACTTACCTCACAGTTGGGGAAACCAAGGGCCCAAGAGAGTGGGTTGGCTGCAGTTGCTCCTTTGTGTGAGAGGCAGGACCAGACCTGGTCCACTCCAGGCATCTCAAGTGCCTGGCACCTAAGCCCAGAGTGCCTACAACCTATGTGAGGCCCTCAGGTTCCCCTTCGCTGGGCCTCAGTTTCCCCATTTGTAGAAGAGAATGGGAATAGATCATTTTCAAGAAACACTGTATTACTAACTATTAAGAATTCCAGTGAGTATGAAATGAAGCAGAGCAGATTCTCCCTGGGGAGGCAGGGATGGAGTGCTGCCTCTGTGTCCAAGTGGACAGCATCCTTCTGCCACTGGTGAGGAGTGAGGTGGCTGCGTGGGCTCCAGGCGGAAGGCAGTTTGGAAAGGTGTCCGATTTCATGGGCATGATGACCTCCTTGGATTTGGAGGCTGCCAGCAAGGATGCGTGGGCAGGCAGACATTGCTAGCCCTGTCAGAAGCCCCAGGCTGGCCTCGCAAAGGCTCTGCCCTGGCAGGTAGGAGAGGGGATGTCAGCTCTGATCCTACAGCCTGGAGCAGGGCCCCTGAGGTGCGGGGTAGGCTTGGCTCTGCAAGGAAACGGAAATGAAGGTGGAGCCCCAGTCGCTCTTTTAGATGCCAACCCTTTAATTAAGGGAAAAGCTTTGGCAGACTATGAAACGTAATGGCACCCCACCCTTCCCTGGAGGAAAAGTGTGATCTCCAGAAGGGGCATCTTCCAGGGGGGCTCGGGGATGTGGGACTCCTGGCTTTAAGCCTGCTCTGGCCCAGCCCAACAGCCGCAAGCCCAGGAGGCCTGGTGCTCAGCCTGGAGCCAACTTCAGATACCATAAACTCCTCTCCACCCTCCCTGCTATGTATCTGTCCCTGTCCACCACGGAACTCACATTTACTTGTACCCTCAGGACAAGGCATATGGGGCAGGATGGGATGCAGAGACAATGACCTGGGCCTTCTCTGGGCCCTTATCATCCTCCCAGAAAGGAGCAGGCACAGTCACAGACACCCTGATAAGAGGTGATAACAGGCCTGAGAAGAGCCATTCAAACCAAGGGCTTTGGGAACCCATCGCAGTGCCTCATTGGGGTATCAGATGTGGGCCTTGGAGGATGGATGTTGATGGGGGAGAGGGGAATGGAGGACATGTCAAGAGGAGTGAAGCAATGTGACCTAGGGCTTGTTCATACTTCTGAGAGTGACCTGAATTGGCTGGAGAGTGGCCTTCAGCCCTCACAGGACATAGGAGGGAGGGCAGAGCAGCAGCCCTCGGGCACAGTGGTGATGTCAGAGAACAATTCAAGGTGCCGAAAGCTCTGGGCATATGGCTGATAAGTCAGGCCTTTCCCTGGTGGTGGTGGGGTGGGTAGGGCAGATGCTTCCCCAACCCTGTGGTTTTACTGGGCCATTTATGATAACAGTGGAATGATGGGAATGGCTTACTGCATTGAGTGGGTCTGCGGGTGAAACACAGGTATAATCATTATGGCATTTCACCTCAGGACCACCCCGTGAAGTAGGTTCCCAAGTAAGAAGGGAGGAAACAGGCTAGGCTGCTGGGCCTCCATGCCCCAGAAGCCCCAGAATGGAAGGCCAAGGTGGGCGGCCAGGGCTTCCTGTCCAGAGGCCTCACGTGCCAAGGTCTCCTCTGCCAGGTGTTCGTGCTCTGCCATGGCCTCCTGCAGCTCTGCCAGCTGCTGTACAGCGCCTACTTCAAGAGCAGCCTCACCACCATTGAGAAGCGCTTTGGTCTCTCCAGTTCTTCCTCGGGTCTCATTTCCAGCTTGAATGAGGTAAGGAGGAGGTTCTGGACCATCACACCCCACCTTGTGCACCACCCTGATCATGGGGTCCGGGAGGAGGCTCCAGGAGGAGCAGTCGAACGGGGAGCTGGGATGTACACATGGGGAACGGAGACAGCCAGATGCAACGGGCATGGCAGAAGCAGCTACATTTCCTGATGCTGCCCTGTACCAGGTACTGAGCTGAGAGCCTCTGGTGGCGCCTGACCTTGGGGCCTCCTCACAGCAGCTCTGCAAGTAGGTGCTCCGTTCCTCCCTCCTGACAGATGAGGGCACTGGGGCTCAGCAAGTACAGCGGCTTGCCCCAGGTGTGCAGAGCTGTCTGCCTCCAAACTCTGTGCCTCTATTTGAGATCTGTGACCATCCGAGAGTTTATGTGGCCTCTGCTCATCCCCAGTCCAAGGGAAGACGAGTCCTAGGCATGCAGGCGGGGAAACAGCCCAGGCCTGGCAGCTTCGTCTTATGAGGGTCACAGGAGCCAGAGCTGCCCAATGGCCTTGACTCCCAGACAAGGTCAGATCTCTATGGCCTTCCAGCAACATGGATTTCATGCAGTCCATCAGTGACTGCACATCGAAGTTAGTGGAAGATAGGGTAGGCCGAGAGGTCAGGGGTGGGAGGTCAGAGGACAGGGTCAGCTAGGAGTCACTGGACGCCAGGGAGAAGGAGGCAGAGGAGGCAGCAGAGCCCCTCCCTCCGTCATGGCTGCAACATCAGCGGCTCCAGATGAGGAGATGGGGCTCCCAGGCCTGGCTTCTCTCTTGTCTTTCCATGAGGCCCGCTGTTCCGGGGTGGAGACCGTGGCCTCTCCCTCCTGGGAGCCCAGCTGCTCCTCTGGAGCATAATTAGGTCTTCTCTTGAGTTAGTGAAATTCAGGTCGATGTCGTAATTTAGAGACTGGTGCTCCCTGAGGGCAGCTTCTAAGATGGAACCCTAACAGAAGGTGGGGTGTCTCCTAACACCCCCAACAACCACCACCTTTCAGTCTCCCCATCCCCCAACCAGCTCCCAGCTGGAAACACTCCTTTGCCATCCTCCTCCACCCTGATGGCCCACACAGCAGTGCCCCCAGGATGCCCTCCCTGTCCCCGATCCAGTCCTGGGAAGAGGGCTGTCTTCATAGTCACGTTTTCCAGATAAGGAAACACGCATCAGAAAGCCCAAGTCCCCCATCCCAGGTTGGCCACACGCATATACACAGTGCAGCCAGAATCTGAGCCCAGGCCTGTCTGATGGCTGCCACGCTAAGGCCTCCCTCTAAATCCCCAACCACCTCTTCTACTGCCCCTCCCCAATCCCTTGTCCACAAGCCCTGCTCTGCCCAAAACCTTGTCCTCCCAACGTCGCTGCAACTTCTGTTGGTGTCCTCTCTGCACGCACTCCCCCTACGAGGGCTATTCCCTCACACCTGGACATGCACGTACTTGCACACATACAGCCTTGTGGCCCATCAGTAGTCCTTGCTGGCCCGATGGGCCTCAGACCCTCTCCTCTGAACTTCCAGGCATGTGCATGCCTTCACTGCGTTCTCTGTGTGCGTCTGTGTCTGCCTGTTTTAGTGTCTGTGTATCTGTGTGTGTGTGTACACATGTGTGTCTCTATCTGATTGTGCATCTGTATCTTGAGCTTCCTGATGATGCCCAGTGACTGTGTCCACCTCTCCACACAGGTTGTGCTCTCTGACAGAACAGGGACCTAGCACCCCTCATACAGAATGCACCCTCCTAAATGTTGGCCTGTGACATTGACAACGCCCTGGCACATGTTGTCCTCACTCATGAAGGACACAGAGAAAACAAATCTGTGACGTTCATGTCAACACAGTCCTATCCTGACCCTGTCAGGCATCACTAGCCGACCACGGTCCTCTTCCCTGCTGAGTCCAGACTCGGAATTCTTCTCAACACAGTGTTCTAGGCACCCCTACTTATCAGTATCAGAGCTGGCCTGGAAGGTAATCCTCTCTTCCACCACAGCCTAGATCACAGCCGAATCAATGATCTTCCTTGGTTAAATTCTCTTTCCTATTTTTCCTATGCTTCGAACAAAAATGTGACCCCAGGGGCAGGGAGCAGCCAGCTGGGACATGTGGCAGAGTCCATGACATGAGGTTGATTTTTTTATAGTTCAATAAAAAATGAAGATAATTCACCCATTAAATCTTTTCTTTCCCAAACTCAGATGATCTTTTCAACAATCTGGTTTTAGACCATCCCTGTGGGCATAGTTTGAGGCAAATACCATAAGAAAATTCATTCCTCAGACCTAACAATCCTGCGAGTGCCTGTCTGTGTGTGTATCTGTGTCTGTGTGCGTGGGTCTCTGCCTGTCTGTGTATGTATCTGTGCATATGCTTATGTGTACCTGTCTGTGTGTATCTGTGTGTGTCTATGTGTATCTGTGTGTATTTGTGTCTGTCTGTCTGTCTGTGTCAGGGGAAGGGTGAATGGGTGAGTATGTGGAGAAGATAGGACAGGAACTCAGCCAAAGGGCTTTTTCTACATTGATTCTGACCCAGGCATTTAGAAACAGACCGAGTAGTAAAGTAGGGGTTTTACCAGGAAAGCAGAGGGCAGCCAGATGAGAGGGGACCTTCATGGTCAAGCTTGAGGCTTCCAGCTTTTGTGGTAGGCAGTAAGGAACGGGCGTGGAGGACAGTGCATCCGGAAGTCAGCTGGCTGCCAGGCTGTGCCGCTAAGCCAGGCTTGAGAGGCTAGAGGAAAGGAGGACCCCAGGGATACTGAAAAAGAAGAAAAAGCTGCATTGCAGCTGCTTGAGGGCAGGACTGAAGGCACTGCAGACCAGGGGAGGCTGCCTGTCAGAAGCCTGAGGGGTGTGAGAAGAGAACCAGGCCCGGCGGAGGGGGAAGGTGAGACCGTCTGGACACGTGAGTGTGCGGCCCCCTCCTGGGGACAAGAGCCTTTGGGCTGCAGCCCACTGTCAAAGCCTTCTGGGGGCCCAGCAGGGAAGGTGAAGGGGAGACCAGGGCTGCCTGTAAAAGGCCAGAGGCAGGAGGAGGAGCTTGGCTGACAGGAGAAGACGCTGGGCATCTTCCCCGTGAAGCAGCAGCTTCTCTTGCCCACTACTAAAGGCCAGGGCCGAGCAGACAAAGTCCGTGGGAGCTCTAGAACCACCCCCCAACCTTAATGCCTCCCACCAATTTGCCCAGGGGCCCCTTTGGTTTGAGACATTGATGAGCAGGGGTGTGTTGTAACAATTTTCAGGTGTCTAACAGGAGGTCCACAGAGCTATTTTAGGGGCCACTCCAGGGTTGTGGCCTGGATGCAGAAGCTGTCTTCTTCTCAGCTAGAACAGCTTCTTTTTTATTTTTTTATATTAGGGAAAATTTGTCTTTTCAAAGGGACTCCACTGCTGAAGAAAAGTTTGGGAAGCAAGACCTTGGGCCAGCATCAGCCATAACAGCTGTGACGGCCCCCCTCCCTCTGGGAAACAAGCCCGGGCCCCGGGAGAGCGAGTACTGGACGGGCCTCTCCAGACGAGCGGGCCTGGGCACCCCAGTCCTTCCTCCCTGAGGCCCGGTTTGGGGCCCTCCCCGCCCCTCCCCCAGACATTTTAAAGTCAGCCTCCATTAGCTCAGCGGATACCGTCTGACATTTACAACCATTTCATGAAAAATGATGGGGAAATAAAATCAAAGAAGCATAAATAAAGCTTTGTTTCCAGGTGCGGGTTTCAAAATGTCCTAGCACCACGTCTGTCCAGGGGCTGGAGCGGCTCCCTGGATCAAGCGGGCTGCCTCCTCACACATCTTCACGTCCCCTTTCTCTGTGTGTCATAAACCATATTACTCTTGGCCACACGGGAGGGGTCTCCTGGGCAATTGTGTCCTCTTCTTGAAAAAGCTGACTATTTACTAGTTCATTCGTTCATTTATTCAACAAATATTTAATGAGTACCAACCATGTGTCAGACATCGTTCTAGGTGCTGGGGAGACAGGAATGAACAGACAGGCGAAATCTCTGCTCATATATCGTTCTAATGATAATATGACATTTATTTATAGAAATAAAACATGGTAGATCAGATTATGATAAGTAATATGAAGAAAAATGAAGTTGTGGAGGGGAGTGGTTATATTTTAAATAACTTTTTATTCTTTAAATTATATTTAAATTATGAATATATTTAAATATAATTTAAAGTCTAAAATATATTTAAATTTTAGATATATTTAAATATACTATAACATTATATTAATTATTGTAAATATAACATATTTCAATAACTCCTTTTTTTACTGAGATATAATTGACATTTAACGTTATATTCATTTCAGGTGTACAACGTAGGGATCCAATATTTGTATATATTGTGAAATGATCACCACAATAAGTCTAGTTAACATCCATCACCATACATACTTAAAAACTTTTTTCTTGTGATCAGAACTTTTAAGATCTACTCTCTTAGCAACTTTCAAAGACACAATACAGTATTATTAGCTATAGTCACCATGCTGTATATTACATCCTCAGAACCTATTTATCTTATAAGTGGAAGTTTGCGCTGTTTGACCCCCTTCACCCGTGTCACCCACCCCCACGCCCCTTCTTTTTCAGAGAAGGCCTTAATGAGAAGGTTCAATCTTAGCAGAGATCTAACATAGGTTCGATGAGAAGGGAGCACTGTGGACACAGAAGACAGAGGAGCAGCAAGCGTACAGGCCCTGAGGAGGGCGCGCACTTGCCGTGGTCAAAGAACAGCTGGAGGCAGAGTGACTGGAGTGGAGGAGGGAGCGGGGACAGGTGGGAGAGCAGACCAGAGCCGGAACAGAGAAGGGGGGCAGGCTCCATAAGGCTCTGGAGGCTCGGAGGCAGACTTTGCCTTTTACTAGTGCGGGTTTGAGCAGAGGGAACGTGGTCTGACACTCAACAGGACCCGTCTGGCTGCTGGATAGAGCACAGACTGCAGTGAGGCATGAGTGGAGGCAGGGAGCCAAGTAGGAGGCTACTGCAACAATTCAGAGAAGATATGATGGTGGCTAAGACCAGGTGGCTGCGATGGAGGTGATGAGAAGTGGTCAGCTTCTGGATGGCTATTGAAGGTCCAGCTGATGGGATTTGCTGATGGTTGGATGTGGATATGAGAGAGCAGTCAGGGATGATGCTCAGATGTTTTGCTTGAGCCACTGGTAGGATGGAAGTGCGACTTACTGAGATGAGGAGGACTGGGAAGGGGGAACCAGGTGTTCAGGGCGAAGAGGAGGAGTGAGATTTTGGGTGTGCTAAGCCTGTGAGAATTAGAAGCACATGCTGAATGTGTAAAGGCATGGGACTGGCTGTGCTCACCAAGGCAAGAGCAGAGGTGCAGGGACTGAGCTCTGAGAGTCGAGAGTTCAACCAGCCAAGGAGACTGAGAAAGAGCAGCCAGGGGAAGGAGCTAGGAGAAGGTAGTGTCATGGAAACTCAGTGAAGGAAGTGTTTCAGGAAGAAAGAAATGGTCAACTGAATCAATGGTGCTGAGAGATCAAGTAAGAGGAGAATGGAGAACTGACCAGTGGATTTGGCAATGAGGAGGTCATTGGTGACCTTGGCAAGAGCCACATACCAAGACTCTGGCCCCTATGTCCTGAGACAGGGGCACCTGCTTTTCCAGCCAGAAGGAGACTGGTGTGGACAGGGTGGGGGCTGTGGGTGCTGACATTCAGGGCTCCTCCAGTCCAAGTGAACTTAGTCCCTCTTCTGGGGCAGAAGATCATCTCTTTGGATGGAGTTGTGGTCAGAAGATCTGCCAGCATCCCCTTTTACCATTTAAGACCCTGCTCCCCAAGCTGGGGCCTCAGTTCCCTTCCCCGGCTCTGGGTGGGGCTCAGAGAGCACACCTTCCAAGGAGCCTCAAAAACATGGAGTTACTGATGTTTCCAGCCAGGAAGGGACTCAGGGTGCTTTAGTCCTCATCCCTCGTTGACAGAAGTGGAAGTTGGCCCAGGAGGGCCACGGGGAGGTTAGGGGCAGAGCTGCTAGGGCAGAAACCCACTTCTCCAAGAGGCAGTAGACCAGTCTAGTTAAGACTAGGCGCTTTGAACTCAGGCTGTTCATGCCACCTCCTAAGCCCATGGACATGGGCAAGTCACTTAATGTTCTGAACCCCAATTTTTTTGTCCATAAAATGAGAGCTGTTGCCTGATGAAATGAGACGGTTGCTTGGTGGTTACTCTGACTACCAAGCGCAATCCTTGGGGAGTTTAATTAGGGAACATATGCTGTGCCCAGGAGCCAACCAGAATTGGATGCTTCCTTGGATTTTGCCCCAAAAGGTTTGGTCCTAAGATGGTTGAAATTCAGGCTATCAGCTCTTCATGGTCTCCAGATACTTCCCTTGGTCTGGTCTAGAAGGCTGAGGCTGGGCAGGGGGAGCTGAAACTGTGCATGCTCAGCCCACTGCGAGGCTCTCTGGGCAGGGCTGAGATTGCAGCTCTGCTGGGCCCCAGCTGGTGCTGCGCAGCCTCTTGCCTCTCTGCTTTTCCTGGACAAGGTACGCTCGGGTCTTCTCTGTGGGTGGGTGAGGACAGAGTCTCTGGTCTCACTCGGCCCCTCTGCTCTCTCCACAGATCAGCAATGCCATCCTCATCATCTTTGTCAGCTACTTTGGCAGCCGGGTGCACCGTCCGCGGCTGATTGGCATTGGGGGTCTCCTCCTAGCTTCGGGCGCCTTTGTCCTCACCCTCCCACACTTCCTCTCAGAGCCCTACCAGTACACCTTGGCCAGTGTCGGTAAGTGGCCTCAACCCCCAGTCTGAGGGGAAAAGGCATGACTGGGCATTTTACAAAGTTGGTGGGTATGCTTCTGGGATAACGGATACCACTCTGGGCTATGCTGCCTTCTCCCACCAGAAAGTTCCCTTGGCTTTTGTTGTCTTGTTTCTCCCCAAAGCACATCTGGAAGTCAGAACCTACAGAATTATGTAGAACTATGGAGCAGCTATCCCAGCTCCAGCTTGCTGAGGACGGAGCGTGCAGCTGGTGGCCCACCTCCTGTGTGCTTCTCGGTGATTCCCTGTGCTTCATGCCAGGAACAATCCACTGCACTCAAGTGGGGACATTTGTGAGCAGTGCCTGTGATGGGCTTAGCAGGAGGAGGTCACAGCATTGACCATGACAAGCTCTTTAGACTTTCTCCACATTTAATCATGCTTTAATGCTTCCTGACATTTGTACATTCGTCCATCATTCTTCAGGTTACAATGCACTTACACTATGATCTCATTTGATTCCCTGGACACCTGTGAAAGGGAGAGGAACTGTCTAAGATGAGAACTTGGCACTCAAAGATGTCCAGTAACTTCCCCAAGGACACCAGTCAGTTAGGGAGAAACAGACTCAGGCCTCCCGATTCTTAGACAAGTGGCCCTTCTGTGACACGGAACCTCTGGTTCTTGGTGATGTGGTCTGTGTCAGGGAGAGATGCGTGAGGATTTTACATAATTCATAAACACGGAATTAAATAACACTGAATCGCCGGATGAGTTCCCTTTTCTCTAAAAATTATTTTATTTTTAATACGAAAAAATACAAAATATGGCAAAGAAAATAGTTTAACAGACACCTATATACTGATGATTAAGATTTATCAGTTTTCCTTCCAATATCTCTTTTTTCTTTTCTTTTTGTTTTTAACAGCTTTATTGAGAGATAATTCACATACCATACAGTTTACCCACTTAAAGTGTACAATTCAGTGGTTTTACCATATTATATTATTTTTTAATTGTGGTAAAATATATATAACACGAAATTTGCTATTTTAATCAATTTAAGTATACAATCAGTGGCATTAATTATATTCACAATGTTGTGCAACTATCGCCACTATTTCTACAATTTTTTCATCAACCCCATGCAGAAATTCTGTACCCATTAACTTTTCTTTTCTCCCTCCCCTAAGCCCCTGGTTACCTCTAATCTACTTTCTGTCTCTATGAATTTGCCCATTCTAGGTATTTCATACAAGTGGAACCATACAATATTTGTTCTTTTATGTCTGACTTATTTCACTTAGCATCATGTTTTCAAAGTTCATCCATGTTGTAGCTTGTATCAGAACTTGATTCCTTTGTGGCTGAATAATATGCCATTATATGGATATACCACATTCTATTTATCAGTTCACCCGTTGATGGACACTTGGGTTGCCAGACACCTCTTTTTAAAAAGAAAGGTTCTTTTTCCTCTTCTTATATATGGATGTTAAATTGTTTTAGCATCATTTGTCAAAAAGACTATCTTTTTTCCATTAAATTTTTTTGCACCATTATCAAAAATCAATTGGCCATATTTATGTTGGTCTATCTCTAGACTTTCTATTCTGTTCCATTAGTCTGTGTGTTTGTTCCTTTGCCATGATCATACTGTCTTGATCACTGCAGCTTTATAGTTAAGTCTTAAAATTGGGTAATGTGAATCTTCCAACTTTATTCTTCTTTTTCAGAATTGGTTGATCTTATTTGCCTTTCCATATAAATTTTATATTTAGCTTGTCTATATCTAAAAAAAAAATCCTCTGGAATTTTGATTAGAATTGCATTAAATTCATAGATCAATTTGGGGATAATTGACTTGTTTATAAGTTGAGTCTGCCAATCCATGAGCACAGTATACCTCAACACTACCCTTCCATTTTAACCTTGACCTGTGATTTAACAAACTCTGAAGCTAATGAATGTCTCTGTTCTCCAACAGAACAAAATAAGGATCCTAGTATGTTTTAGTGCCCACCATCCTCTCCTGGCTTCCATGTTCTTGTTGACCAGTGTTTCAGTTCTGCCTGTCTTTAATCTCCCCCCAGTGGTCATTATTATTATAGTTGTTGTTATTTATGAATAAGTCAGTGCTTATTTATATTGACCCACAGGTTCACTGGTTTCTTTGCTCACCATTGCTTCTTGTATTTCACCCACGGTTGCTGACTTAATTTCCTTGTTTTCCTGAAGTACATCCGTTAGTATTACTTTCAGGTGGGCCCATGAGTGAAAAAATCTCTATGTCTGAAAGTGTCTTAATTTTACCCTTGCTCTTGAATTACAGTTTAGCTACAAACAGGATTTTAAAGTCACGGTTATTTCCTCTCAGCACTTTCAAGGTACCATGCCTCTGTCTTCTGGCATCTCTTGATGGTATTGGGACTTCTCCATCAGTCTAATTGTCGTCCCTTTCGATGTCTTCTGTTTTTTCTCTCTAGTTGTCTTTAAGATTTTGTCTCTTCTTTGTTTTCCTTCACGTCCACCAAAAATTGTCTGAGTATGGGTTAATTTTTACTTGTCTGTTTGGCAATTCAATGTGGTATTTCTTTTGAAGATTAAGGTTTCTCTTGAATTCTGAAAAATCCTCAGGCAAAAGCATTCCCAAAGTTGCATACCCCTATTTTCTCCATTCTTCCCTTTAGAACTCTTCTCTTTTGTAGTTTCCAGTGCTTTATTTGTCTGTGCTGCATGCTGGATGATTTCCTCAGACATGTCTCTCTGTTCACGTAGTCTCTCTCCAGCTCTGTTAATCTGATGTCTAACCCACAATTTACGTTGCAAAATTTCAATGGCTATATATATTTTGCTAAATTCTGAAAGTTTGTGATACTTTTTCAAGTCTATCTGCCCTATTTTCATGGTTTCTTGGTACTTCCTTATGATTTCTGTTTTTCTTTGGGTCTCTTCAATTATTTTAAATATATTTATTTTATAGTCCTTTTCAGATTGTTCTATTAGCTCAAGTTTTGAGAATGCTAATCCTCCCATCTTTTGTGTCTGCTTGCTCTTGTTCATGGTGGATTATTTCCTTGTATGTTCTATAATGTTTGACTGTGGTGTCATTTGCACTGGGATTTGTGGGTGTGTGTGAGGAAGATTAGCCCTGAGCTAACATCTGTTGCCAGTCCTCCTCTTTTTTGCTGAGCAAGATTGGCCCTGGGCTAACATCTGTGCCCATCTTCCTCTACTTTATATGGGACACCCCCACTGCATGGCTTGATAAGCAGCACACAGGTCTGTGCCCAGGATCCGAACCTGCAAACCCCAGGTCACTGAAGTGGAGCGCATGAACTTAACCACTACGCCACCGGGCCGGCCCCTACAGTGGGATTTTTTTTCCACTGTAGACATTTTGAGTGATCTAGGTTGGGAAATAGCCTTACATAGTGGTTTTGCACTTGCAGTTACTCGGCACCCCAGGAACATCACTGCTTTGGAGCTAATATTATGATAACTTATTGGCTTGGGATAAATTTACACTTGTAAGGGATGTAGGAAGTTGAAGTGGTTTTGTGATGAGCAGCAGTGAGAGGCCCAATCCATAAATGCTCATCCTTAGTCTGCTGTATTGGAGTTGAAGATGTCTGAGAATAAATGAGCCACTCAGGGATGTGCTGAGCGAATAATTGATTCCTGTTTGCTTAAATACCAGACTTTTTTTTTAGTCATATGTGCAGATCAGTTTCAAGAGATGAATCACTTAGAATGATAGAAATGATTCCTTTATATGTTTTGAGACCTACAGCGGGGAGAGGTAGGTGGCTGGAATGGAAAAACAATGGAGCCGGAACAGCGATGTCTTCCATGAAACGTCTGTTGGGTTCTGGTCGTGGGAATCTTTTCCCACCTCTGTGGAAATCACCAGTGACTAATTATTTCTCATAAATGCATTGTGGCCTTGGATCTATTTGGACTACTTAAGGACCAAGTGCTGCTTCAAGTAGGCCCAGGAGGAAGGCAGATCCAAGCCTAGGGGTCCTGCCATGCTCTTTCTCCCCCTCAGTCTAGACAAGGGGTTTGAGGCCAGCTCTGAAGGAGAATCAGGAGTTGCTGCCACCCCCTCAGAGAGCCGTTGGCCAAGCCCACTCCAGACCCAAGGTCTCTGCCCTTCCCTGTCAGCATGAAGACCGGGCTAATGAAATCAGCAAGGGAGCCTGGGGCCCTGGGGCCAGGCTGAGGGAAGGGCATCCTGCCAGGTGCCACACACTGTGACCTGCTTAGCCTGGTGGGTTGGCTCCCCATGGCCTGGGCCACACACCAATGGCATTTGCTTCGCACACAGCAGCCACCACAGACGGTGGTTAGAGACAGGTGGGCCTCTGAAAGCAATCACTCTGCTTGTTAGGGATGGTCCGTCGGCTTGGGTTCAGCCCACCACAATCCTCCCTGCTCAGAGGGAAATTCTCTGCCGTTTGGCCTTGACCTGGGTGTTCTTAGCCAAACTCCACTGAGAGAGGACTGAAGGGGACTGTAAAGGACCACGGCTTGCCTCTCAGGCCTGCGGAGAGGATTCGCTGGCCAGGAGAGTGAACTTTTCTTTGTTGTTGCTCATTTTGTTTGTGTAAATTCTATTTGCAACAACAGGACACAGCAGTCTCTTGCTCTGGCTGCAATCTGAGCAACAGCTGGAAGTGCTCAGGGCCGAGCTACCTTCAGGCCATCTTTCTGGAGCCAGGGGGTGGGATGAGGAGGACTTTGGTCCAGGAGCCACATCTGTGGGATCCAGCTGGGGCTGTGCCCTGGATGCCAGTGCAGCATGGGCATGTACTATGCTAATATGTGCAAATAAAAATATTCATAAAGTCTCCCTTCATGGGAAAAGTTTGAAATGCGCCTCCTACTTCAAATGTATTCCTATGGGAACTTTAGTTTTGAATTATGCAAGGTCATTAGGAACAAATGAACTTCATTAAGTGCACCACCCTGACTGGTGTCCCGAATCTGAATTGTCTTCTGGAGTCAGGCAGTCCTTGGTCTGCATCCAGGCTTTGAGACTCCCTAACGGCACGACCTTGGGCCACTTCCTCCCCCTCACAGGGCTGCAAGGGCTAAGAGGATGCATGCTCAGAATTTAGCTCAGTGGCTGGCAAGTTCAGGAACCATAGAGTGGTGGCTCTTGTAACTGGCAATGGTGGAGACAATACATGTATTATGCTGAGTCCCAAATGAGGAAGCACTCTGCTTCCTGTGAGAGCCTAGTCTGACAGCTCATGGCCAACAGGCTGGACGTCCTGGGGCATCTGAAGGCAGCTTCTCCCTTGTCCTCACCATGGGTCCTCTGCTCTGGCCCGGAGCAGGGCCCCTCTCTCAACATGGTCCCTAGTGCATCTTCACATGTGAGTCCATAGGGTTTCTCTTGATTGAAGCTTGGGCTACTGTTCTGCTTTATTCCCAGATCCTCAAGCGGGAGCAGCCTGGTAGGATGGGTAGAGAATGGACTTTGACATTCAAATTGCAGCTCAGCCATTTACTTGCCAAGTCTCCTTAGGCAAGCCACTACTTCACCTTTCTGAACCTCAGTTTCCATATCTGTAAAATGGGAGCAATAATACCTTCACTTTCAGGGTGTTCTGAGAATAAAATTAGAATGAAACAGTACAGGTAAAGTGCCTGGCCCATGTTAGCTGTTCAGCACGTTTCTCTTTGCCTGCCCTGGTGGTAGTATTTGAAATCTGTCACTCGTAAACAATGAGCCCCAGACCTATTATTATGTGTTGATTGCTGATTTCTTCCCTTGGAGTAAAGCCGCTCCAGAAATGAACATGGGAAATGAAGAGTAACTATGCGTTTTAAGGGAAAAAAATAAAGAGCGACTGAACATTGTGGGAATCATGGAGACCTTTAACAGCTAATTGCTAATTTTAAAAAGGCCATGAAGACATTTACGAATGTTTAGATTTTCTAAATGTCAGTGGGGTCCGGAAATGTGCCCTGGCGCCTTTAGAGAAAAGACTAGCTACCCAGCCAAAGCCTCAGAGACCACTCCTGGAAGGGGCAGAAGGGTTTTGCTAGACAGGAAATAGGCTAACTTGAGACCAGTCCTCCCAGGAGATAAGAGCAGGGTCTTCGGAAGCCAGAGTCTGGTAGGATTAGGTGTAACGTGTGAGAGCTCCTCAGCCAAGTGCAGAGGGAAGTCTGCCCCCACGCAGACAATAGATGCTCACAGGCAGGGAGCTTCCTGCAGGATAAGGGGCGGGGGGGCAGGTTGTATTTTTGGAGCAATCAAGAAAAGAAACGGAAGAGTCACTTTCTAGTCCTTTCTTTGTGAAGTGTCCAACCCCTCATCCATGCTCATTCATCCCAAGGGTGTCCCTGGGAAGGAAGGTGGTAGGAAGGCATAGGAGGGGAAGCCTCAGGCTCCTGAGTGACTGCGTCCCTTCCTCAGTGGAGGACACTCAGGGCCGGGAATCAGCTCCCCAACCCCCAGAGCAGAACCCCCTCCACTGAACCATGGGAGCCATGCAGGGTCCTTCCACTGAGGGAACTGCTCACGGACAATGAGCTCAGGGCTGGTCAGTGGTGAGCACCCGGCCATGGTGTGAGATGGATATGCACAGAAGCTGTGGAGGAAGGGAACAGCACACCGTGTGCAGGGAATTATGAATGTGTTTGTGGGGTAATTGTGTATAGGTGTGTATGAGGTGTTTTTATGTGTAGGAAGTTGAGTGGTGAGGAGATGGACAGGTGTGTGGGGGGGTGAATGTGTGTGGAACTGGGGAGGGTGGGGGTGGGAAGGTATGTGAGGAAAGAAGTGGGGGGTGGGAGGGTGTGGGGGAGATGGGGGTGTATGTGAGAGGGAAAAGTGTGTGTGTGTTGAGGGGGTGAGTGGGTGGATGGTGGGGGTGGGAGTTGCACAGCCTGGCCAGTTGGATCTATTTAACCTGGAAAGGAAGAGAAAACAACAAGAGGGGGAAAAAAATCACAAAACACATGGGTGTTATTAAGTCAACTGAGAGAAAAATAGCCCTAAACAGATGAGCACAAAAAAACCTAATGAGCTTTGATGTGGAACATTTTTTTAATGCCCAGTGTAGGAAAGAATAGAAACCAACTATTGTGGTTGAAAGATAGAAATGTGGAGAAATGATAGAAAACTCTAGGCTGCTGTGTTGTGTTAGAGGAAGGCCAGGGAAGGGGCTGGGGCTCCAGGAGAGCTGGTCATCTCCATGGCAATGGCAGGAGACTTCGCTAAGGGTCCAGCAGTTGATGTGAGGGTAGTTGATTCTCTGTCAGGCTCTCTTAACATCTGTTTTGTGGGTAAGTCACAACCCACCCCCTTGGCGGGCCTGGAAACATGACCGCTTGTTCTCCTGGGTCTCCAGCTGAGGCCTGAGTGGAGACCTGAGCATGGCTCCCCCTCCCTATACGGGCCCTGGAGGCTTGTTTAGTCATTTCTCTTGCTCAGGAATGAGGCTGGGGAGGCAGGCCTGCTTCTGTCTGGGGAGGGGAGGTGCCTAGGCAGCAAGCTGCATCCTGCAAGCTGCCTCCTGCGTCCTGCTCCCCTGGGGAGAGTCGCTTCTCCAGGACCCCTGGCAGACCGTGTGTCTTGGGCCCACCTACTGCAGGGGGAGGGTCTCCTAGGGAGACTCAGACCCAGGGTGAAAAAGAGGGCTGATTACTATTCCAGTGGCTTTGGGCACCCCAAGAAAACTGTTAGGGAGTGGGGGACAGCCCCACAGAATCAGGGTGCTGGCCCCTGTCCTGCCGGGGAATGGGGTTTGAAGAAACCATTGAAACCTCTCACAAGAGACCTTGGGCTCCCCAAGGATCCCCAGAGGACATAAGGAGGAACTTTCTGCTCTTCCTGCCACACTAGGTAGAGCCGAGTCTGCTGGCTGTGCCCAGACACCTCCTGTGGCCCAAAGCCTGGAAGTGGGAACCCCCAGGCACATTAGGGCAGTGTGTTACCCCCCCAGGAGGCAGGAAACCAGCAGGGCCAGTTTCTTTCTCTCAGGAACAAAAGGACTTTTCAGGATTCAGAGCTTGGATTGGCTCACAGATCTAAAGGGGAGAAACAGCCAGAAGTCAGCACCAACGTGATGGTGTTTGGAGGTGGGGCCTTTGGGAGGTGATCAGGTCATGAGAGTGGAGCCCTCCTGAATGGGATTAGTGCCCTTAGAAGAACGGGTCAGAGAACTAGCTCACTGTCTTCGGCCATGTGAGGATACAAGTCGGCAGTCTGCCACCCAAAAGAGTCTCTCACCAGAACCCTACCATGCTGGCAACCTGGTCTGGGACCTCCAGCCTCCAGAACTGTGAGAAATATATTTCTGTTGTGTATAATCCATCCAGGCTATGATACTTTGGTGTAGCAGCCCAAACTGACTCCATTAGATTCATTCTCCTTGGCTGGAGCCCCTCCTTATAGCCTTGGGTCTAATTTTGAGTTTTCAGCTTTTGGACTGTCTTATTAACCATTCCTCCCAGCTTCATGTCGTTCACAAATCTGTCAGCTGTTCCCTGCTTTCACCCAAGCCCATGACAACAGTGTTGAGTGGTGCACACTTCGGGCCACCATCTTCCAGGTCATACTGACCCGTCAACGCCCGCACTGAGCACACTTTGAGCCGGGTCTTCCCAGAGGACTCTCCAGCTCCAGCCACGTGTCCACATCTTGTCTACCAGAATATCATGACAGGCTCTGTTGCAAGGCTTCCTCCAGTCAAGTAACACCAAGTTACAGCTTCCTGCTGCTCTGGGAGCCCCATTAACAAAGGAAATGAGGTTGGTTTGGCATGACTGGCTCTTGATGAACTCACGTTGGCTCAGCTAATTGCTTTTTTTTCTTCAAAGAGCTCCTCATCAGCCTATTGAATAAATCTGTGAACAATAAGTTCTGCTTCACTCCCAATGAGGAATGCAAAGTAAGCACACATCTCTAGAATATTAAAATTAAATGGCTCTGGGCCAGCCCTGGTGGCCCAGTGATTGAGTTCGGCATGCTCCGCTTTGGCGGCCCAGGTTCGGTTCCCAGGCGCAGACCTATACCACTCGTCTGTCAGTGGCCATGCTGTGGTGGCGGCTCACATACAAATAGAGGAAGATTGGCAGCAGGTGTTAGCTCAGGGCTAATCTTCCTCAGCAAAAAAAAAAAATTAAATGGCTCTGAGCCACCATCCTGCTCGCTCAGGTTTGTCTTCCTGCCCTCCTCTCAGGGTGCAGGTGTGTGTGCAGGAGCGAGGCTGGGGATGGGGAAGGCTCCCCGGCAGCAGTGTAAGGCCCAGCCTTGTTGCGCAGTACACAGTGGACTTGCCTCCTTCACCCGGCTCACCGGTCACATGGCCTCCCCAATACAAGTAGGCACTTTCCCCAGGGCCTCTCTAGGGCCAGGGTGCGGGTGTGGGAAGGGAGGTTCAGCCTCAGCTTCAGCACGAGTCTTGCAAACTCAGTCTTGAAAGCAGAGTAGAGCCATTCTCTCCTCCCACTCCCCCGAGCTCACTCTTTTACTGCGTGGATGCAGACCCTTCCAGGCAACCCACTAGCCCCGTGACCCCTTTATTACAACCCATCCATTGCTGGTGACCAGCACTGATCTTATTTGTCTCTGGTTTCTGGACCCAGTCCCCAGGTTCTTAAAACCCTGGACAATCCTGTCTCAGGGTTCTGCCATCTCCCTCATCCATTTAGATTTCTCAAAGTTTCTGGCCTCTTTGGATGAAAATTGATTTTATTATACGATCACTATGTCTCAGGTTATAATATACTCATTATTTTTAATCCTAATAAGAATATTGCAAGGTAGGCATTATTATATCTGTTTTGGAGATGAAGACACTGAGGTTCTGAGAGGCCCCTGACCGGTGAGCAGTAGAACCAAGATTTGAACCTGGTCTGTCTGGCTTCAAATGTGAATTCGTTCCATTGTCCCATGATGTGACCCAGGCTGTCAACCTCCACTCTGTTGGTTTCTGCTGGTGCAGAAGAATACGTTCTCCTAGTTTCCCAAAATGAAACTCAGAATGCATATGCCCATAGAAATCATTTTATAAGTGGAATTTTAGTCTAGTTGGAGTAAAATACATATTATTACAGGGGCATTATGGATTACCAAGGCTTTGTGAACTCCCCTTGGGACCCAATCACTTCTGATGTGCAAACAATCCACTTTACATATGACTTTGAGATCTGAAGTCATGAGTTCGGGACAGCCTGTTCCAGGCCTGCTGGTGGGTGTTACCAGAGTTTCGGGAAGAACTGTTGAGTAGCTGAATTTAGGAGGATGAGGAAATAGGTCCTTCAAAGTGGAACATTCTGAATGAGGTTTCAGGAGTTTGCTGATAGCCCAAGGGCTTGGCACCTTAGCCATGCTTCCAGAAAAGTCTCAGGAAGCACCCCTGCCTTTTCCTATTGTTCTCTTATGAATTGCTTCTGAGGTTGGGGTCTTGCTAACTTCCTCCTCATTTAACCCCACTCACCCACAAGCCACACCCCCTTCAGTTTGAGGAGGTAATGGGAGGCTCTCGAGAACCATGACCTGAAGGAGAACTCACTGCCGCCCTCCTGTCTCCTGGCAGAATTCTCTCTTTCCTCTCCTGGAATGACAAGGATGACTAGTGAAAGGAAAGCCCCACTTTCCATGGCCTTCCTATGTTGCTTGACCCTTGTAGGGTCCCCTCTCAGCCCCAGTTCTGGATCTTGGTACAGAGACCTCTCATTATACCCTTGACAGCCTTCTAGCCGGCCTCAGCCTGGCCACACCTGAAAGATGTGTCCTTCAAAAATGGAATGGCCAGGCCTTGGTCTGCCCAGATCTGCCTGATCTGCAGGGAACTCATTCTAGGGAAGTAGACCTTCCTGTCACAGAATCCCCTGCCTTTCCAAATCCTCTGAGGGGTCCAGAAATTAGAACTGAAATTCTGCACATTTAAATTGTGGGATGAGTCAGAGGGTTAACTCTCGTGCAGCTCGGGTGGTGCTGGGGTAGCTGGAGGAGGGGAGAGGTCCTGGCCTGTTTCTAGTTAGCATTTCACAGCCCTGTGAAAACTGGCACAGCTGGATCTCTGGTGTCTTGTGGGAAAAAGAATGTGCTCTGATGAACTTGAGCCTTCCAGAAGTCTGCCTCGGGGAAGATGAGAAACAGACTGACATCCAGCTAATGAATAGATTCCCCTCTCTCCCTTCCTCAGGCCCCTCCAAGATGGAGGCAGGCAGCCTCCAGAGTCTGTGGTGGCTGGAAGAGGCGGGCATTTCTCTGACCTTACCACAGGATTTCACTTGGTGGGAAGGTCGCAGCTAGCAACGCTGAGGAGGAGGGCAATATGCTTCCATAAGTCAGTGGAGAGTAACTGGGTATGGAGCCTTTGCTCGAATGCCTAAGAAATTGGGAGCGGTTGCTCTTTCTTCCTTCACATGGGCCTGAGCTCCTGAAGAAAGCTGGGGAATCCACTCCAGGGAGGAGAGGGGTGCAGTGGGGCCAAGAAAGCCGAGCCCCCCAATTCTGCCAAAGGATCCTGATGCAAGGTCCTTTACTCCCCCTTCTTCCAGCCCTTGGACTCACCTAGCCCTGTCCTCTTATTTTTAAGAGAAGAGCCTAATGGTCTAAATTCTGGAACATTCTGCTCTTACCAAAGTGAGCTGGCCACAGCCACCCACTGCAACGAGTCCCAGGCATGAGCTCTTGGGAAGACAACTATATCTGTCTCCGATATAAGCACCTATCCCAACATCAAGCCAGGGAGCAGTGGGTCCTACCCGCTGCCGGGACCCGCTCTTCCTCGCTCCAGGGCTCCCTGCGCCCAGGACAGCCAGCTGCTGCTTCCCTGAGGGCGGAGCTCCCAGGTGGAGGAAGCCTTGCCCTCTGTGGGTGGATTTAACTGCTCTTTCCCTTCCATGTGTGTCGGACCTGGTCCACGATGAATTTGGCTCCATTCAGGGCTGGCCTAAGAAAAAGAGAGTTCGTTGGGAGATCTTGAATCCTTTTGGAATGCAGAATAGCCAAAGAGCAACTGAGTAGACTTGGATTTAATTGGGGCCAATTGATTATTTTTTTAAATACGCATTTTTTAATCAATAGAGGCAGTTTCTGACATGTAATCTCACATTTTAAACGTTAATGATAGCTAACTGATCCCCAGAGAGTTTTGCCTCGTGGACACTTCATTAGGTGAAATTTCATGAGGATTTTTGTGCCACTGGTGTGCCATGCAATGTGCCATGTAAAGACTCATAAGCAGTCAACCTTTTTACAATCTTCGATAACCATTAAATGTCCCACAAAAAATAATTTTGCCAGCCAAGCCAGCAACAATGTTCTAATAACTGTGAATTTAGTGAAATAATGAGAATCAGAAAATCAAGCACTAGAACTCTTAAAAGAAACATTCTCTGGTCCTCTGTTTCTCAAGCGCCTGCTCCCCTACAACAAGCCTGGCCTTGTGTGTCTTACACACCCGCCCTCTGGGCTGTGCCTCACCACCTGCACAGCCGCGGAGCCAGCCAGCACTCTCTGCCCGTCGTGCAAGGCTCAGCCTCACCTGTTTTACCACCGAAATGTCTGAGTTAATTCCTCTCCTTACACACGGGCCTTGAAAACTTGTCTTAAGCCCTCCAGTGTGTTCATTGTACTACCCACCTCGTGATCTTCACCCTTCTGGGGTTTTCCTTAGGATACAATCCAGGCCCCTTCCCAGGATGCACAAGCCCTCCAGGAGTGGCCATGCCTCACCCTGGTTGTGTTTGCGTGCCAACTGCACTGAGCTTCATTTCCTGTTATGGGTGTGCCACCCACACCTCTGAGCCCCTCCACGTGCTGTTCCTCTCTCCTCCTCACCACTGATCTGTCTACTCCTATTGATTCTTCTCCGCTCAGAGGCCACTTTCTCCAGGAAGCTGGCCACTTTCTCCAGGAACCCTCTCTCCAACAACACTGTGTTTGGTGCCTTTCCCATGTGTTCCCTGGCACCCTGTCCTCTCCCAACTCAGCATGTACCAGGCTATATTTTTTTTATTGTGGTAAAATATACATAACATGAAAGTTACCATTTTAACCATTTTTAGGTGCACAGTTCAGTGGCATTAAGTGCATTCTTACTGTTGGACAACCATCGCCACCATTCATCTCCAAAACTTTTTCATCTTTCCCTACTGAAAACTGTACGCCTTAAACATTAACTCCCCATTCCTCCTTCTACCAGCCCCCAACCACCATTCTACTTTCTGTCTCGATGTCTGTTCTGGGTTCCTTATATAAGTGGAATCATGCAACGTTTTTGTGTCTGGCTTTTTCAGTTAGCATAATGTCTTCAAGGTTCATCCATTTTGTATGTAGCATGTGTCAGAATTTCCTTCCTTTTTTAAGGTTCAGTAATATTCTACTGTTTGTATATATATCACATTTTGTTTATCCGTTCATCCATGGATGGCCATTTGAATTATTTCCCCCTTTTCACTGTTGTGGATAATCCTATGTGGATAATCCTATGGGGTACAAATATCTATTTAAGTCCTTACTTTCAATTCTTTGGGGTATATGCCCAGAAGTGTAAATGCTGGATCATATGGTAATTCTATTTTTTAATTTTTGGAGGAACTGCCGTACTATTTTCCACAGTGGCTGCACCATTTTACCTTCCTACCAGCGATTCACAAGGGTTCTAATTTCTCCATATCTTACCCAAACCTGTTGTTTTCTGTTTTTTGATAATAACCACGCTGAAGGGTATGAAGTGATATCTCACTGTGGTTTTGATTTGGCCAGGCAATACTGTGGTTGTTTCTTCGATGATCTGTGAACCACAGCAGAAGGGTCTGAACGGGCAGCCCCTGTGCCTGTCTCAGTCACCTCCCAGCAGAGTGCCTGCCCACAGTCACTATTGGCCAAATGACTAAACAACCAGGAATGAATGAAATTGGTCCAGGTGTCGTTTCAGGATTCAGCATCCACGCTTTCCTGCTGTGAAGCAGGCATCATCCTCACTGCAGCTGACGGGCCTGAGCATGGTCCTTCAGTGGCCAGACTGGGAGCCGGGCCTATTCTTTACACCTCTTTTCCAGTATGGCCATTTGCTTTCAGGTAATCTTTAAACCACTCCTGCATACAACATAGACCTGGCCCTGCCACCCCATAGCCTACAAGACAACGTGTGATGGGGAGCTTTCTCATCTGTCACCTGGACAGATGAGACAGTAGCTTAACCAAGCACATTTGCAAGTGACAACAGCCCACGGTTTTAGAGAACTTCAAACTTTGTTCATTACCTTGTACAAAATATACTCGAAACTTGTTTGAATCTTCTGAAAAGAAGTGCCCATTTGAAAACTTGGCAGCAGCCCTTTTATTTATGGGCTTTTAAAAATGCATCACCTCAGTCCAAGTTGGCCCAGGGGGGTGAGCAGAGAAGGGTGCGTGGCAATGTGAGTGACTGCACAGCTGTGTTTGGTCAGTCAGCAGTGCAGGCCAGGAGGTTTTCCCAGGCCGGGCAGCCTGCTCCACCCTTGTTCCTAAGCATGCCCCTTTGGTCTTGAGAAGGGCGTAGGGCTCTCAGTACTCACGCATCACTTTTTCTAAAGACCAGCACAGCCCACGTGTGTCAACACTCATCCTGGGGTGTCCTGCGTGGCTGCCACACTGAGGGCAGGCAGTGAGCAGTGAGCCCGGCACTCTGCCCACCTGGCCCTCCACCAGCCTCCACCCTCTGCTGTGCTTGGCCTTTCCCTAGAATCCTCTGAGGTCTTTCAAAGTTGGGGTCACTGACATAGGGGGTCACGGATTCAGGACTAGAACCCTTGTCCCAGGCTCCCAGTCAAGCCCTTCCAACATCTGTTGGCCTTGCCTGCCCATGGTCACCTGGGCCTCCCTGTGGGGATCCACATGAGTCTGCCGGCACCATGGCCCTGTTTCTGGGTGTTGGACAAGACACAGTGTTGGTGGAAGGATTCCTTAGTGGGGTGGGGAGTGGGCTACATAGCGCCCGTGGTCTCTTTCTCAGCAGGAACATTTTAGATTCTGTGCTTCCAGACTACAGTGACTGTCCCGAGAACCAGACCCTGCAGCATTACTGAGCCCCACCAGCCTCCCTTCAAGAAGACAGGCACGGCCATCCGACCTGCCGGCTGACCGACGGGGTCCAGCTTTTCATACCTGCCTCCATAGCCTCCTAGCTCTTTAATGACCCATAGGAATCTCCCTATCTAGCCACCTGTGGTCTCTGCTTCAAAGGAAACTGAGGCTTAGAAAGGTTTAGAAACTTGCTGAAGTTCACACAGCTACCTGGTACCAAAACCAATTCTTTCTTTTCTTTACTGAGGTATGATTGACATGTAAACAGCTGTACATATTTAATACATACAGTTCAATTAGTTTGGGGATAAGTATACACCCTCAAAACCATCACCACCATCAAGGCCATAGACTTATCCATCACCTCCCAACGTTTCCTCCTGCCCCCTTTATTACTGTATGCATGTTTGTATGTGTGTGTGTGTGTGTGTTGATAACACTTAATACAAGATGTACCTTTTTAGCAAATTGTAAGTATACAATGCTGTATTGTTAGCTCTGGGCACTATGCTGTAGAGTAGGTCTCCAGAACTTATTTATCTTGCATACCTGAAACTGTGTACCATTTGACCATCACCTCCCCACTACCCTCTCCCCATAGCCCGTGGCTCAACCATCATTCCACTTTCTGCCTCTATGTGTTTGACTGTTTTAGATTCCACGTGTGAGATCATACTGTATTTGTCTTTCTGTGTCTGGCTTATTTCACTAAAACCAATTTCTTGACTCCCTATACTGTATATTTGTTTCATCTCTTTGTCTCAGATTTCAGCAAAACTCCCAGCAGCCAGCCCCTTGCCAGGACACCTCTACTGGGGAGGAAGTCGGTGTAAGGTCCCAGCCACACACAGAGGTCAGAGAGCTCGTGTGTTGTGGCTAGGGACAGAAGACCCTCCCCAGGCCTGGCTCTTCCATCCCTGCAGAATGTGTGTTGTGTCTTTTCAAAGCCACCATTTCAGACTTGACTTCAGTATGGACTTTGAGTCAGACACACACAGCTCTGTCCCAAACTAGCCACTTAGGTAGGCCAGTGACCTCTGTGAGCAGGAGACAATTTGCGTCACAGCCTCGGCAGTGTCTGCCTGTGCAATAAACGGGAGATTAAAAATTCTGGCACTGGAACTTGGGTCTCTACAGTAGAGCCTGTAAGTTGGAGAAAGTCTCAGCACCCCACAGGGGAGAGGAGGTGGGGGGTGTGGGCAGCGAAACACAGCCCTAGTGTCATGCAGACCTTTGCAGGCCAAGGGCCTAGGCCAGAAAGAAGGGCAATGGTTATGGAACAAAGACACAAGAAATGGGAGAGACATTGTTAAATTATGGCTATATTTATTTATGAAAAATTTTTTTAATTTAAAAGCTTTCGTTGTCACTTTATTGCAAGATAAAGGCAAACACATACACAAAGATCACCCAATCCCATCACCCAGAGACAGCCATAGTCTCCAGTTTTCCTCTGCATATTCAACTAGTCCACGTAAGTTTTATAAATTAGGGATCATACTCTTCTCCAAACTACTAGTTATTTTTTGAACCTACAGGATGTTACAGCTGTCTTTCCATGTTGTAAGGCCACATCCCCATCCTAATTCTAAGAGGCTGCCTCCTGTTCCACAGTGAGGTTGGACCACTCTCTATTTGAATTCTGTGTTGGGAGGTGGGATAATGAGTGTGAGATCGGAGGAGGAAGGGACAGAGGGAACTAACCAAAGTCCAGGGGCTGACTGCTTGCCTGGGTGCTCTGTACCCTACACAAAGCTGGTGTCAGGTCTGGATGACCCGGACCAGACAGACATCTTGGCCCCTTTGATTTATTGGAACAGGCCTCCCTGATCGGTGGGGGAGCCCCCTGGGCCAGCAGTTTTCAAACGTGTCCTATACAAACACCAGTGTAGAGGACAGGTGATGGGGGGCCCAGGCTGGAAGAAGCACGTGTATCTGGGAGAAGGGAGAGGATGATGAGGAGGGCAGATCCCTCCCCAGCCCCACCGTCCAGGGCAGCCCTGAGCTCCACAGCCCTGGGCAGAGTCCAGGGTGAGGGGCAGATCCAGTCCACAGCCCTCGCTTGTCCTCTCCATGGAACTTTGAGGCCTGCCTGGCTCAGGGCTGTTCTCTCTCAGGGAGCACCACAAATGAGAATTTAACTGAATCCCATTAGTGTAAAGTGAACAAACCCACAGAACAAGATCAGTGATGTCAGTGGTTTCCACTGGCCCGGGCAAGGCAGGAAAAGAAGAGATCTCATGGAGAGGAGCCCTCAAGAGCCCTCAGGCCTTGGAGAGCTGACAATGCTGATGCAGCGTGGGTCAAATTAGAAACAGCGGTGGAAGTAAGAGTCCAGCCTGGTCAGATTCCCATAGCCATAGGTAGCATGGTGCCCATGGGCCACACTGGGAGTCTCTGGGACCCTCACAGAACGGTCTCAAGGTGCAGCCTCAGCTCCCCATCTGCAATGGGAGGGGTTGATCTAGAGGATCTCAAAGTCATTTCCAGCTTCCCAAGTTCTCTGATCCTGGGGAGCTGCTCAGACTCGGTAAGGACACTAAATATCCTTGGCATCAGGCTCTCCAGTGTGATGCAAGGCCAGGCTCTTCCAGGAGCGAGGGCCTTGGGAGTGTTGACCCAGAAGGGACACATCCCAGGCTGGGGGTGACACTGTCTTCTGTGGGACAGAACAACCTCTGTCCCGCTAAAGAGAACCACACCGTGGGGGCCCGAGCCTGAGGCTGAGCACAGGGGCGCTGAAGGCCCACACGCCTGGGTTTTGATCCTGAATCCACTTTTCCAGCTGGGTGACCTTTCCCTCCAGGGGTGAAGGTATTGCTCCCTCCATGCTCAGCTCCCTCCGTGCTCAGCTCCTGTACCCATAGAGGAGAAAGAATGGAGACCCAGGAGAGAAAGATTCCTCTCCCACCGAGAAAGGCAGCCCCTGGAGCAGGGAGCCCACACTCTCACCTCTCCCTCACCTTTGTTTCTTGAGTCCCTCTCAAAAGGCCTGGGAGAAAGGCCAGGTTTGGAGGCTGGCTGGTGGACCCAGGAGACTGTGTGGTGTGAGTGGCATGTGCTCTCATTTCAGGGAACAGCAGCCACTTCCAAGCCGAGCTCTGTCAGAAGCACCGGCAGGACGTGCCCTCCAGTAAGTGCCACAGCAACAACCAGGACCCCCAGAAGGAGGCCAGCAGCATGTGGGGGCTCATGGTGGTCGCCCAGCTGCTGGCAGGCATCGGGACAGTGCCCATCCAGCCGTTCGGGATCTCCTATGTGGACGACTTCTCGGAACCCAACAACTCACCCCTGTACATCTGTGAGTCACAGCTTGAAGAGGGCTGCAGGGAGGGGGCAGGTCCTGACGTGGCACTTGCTCAGGCCCTGAGGGGCTGGATCGAGGTCCAACCCTCTCTGCCCCACAACACAGCAAATGAGTGCATAGGTTTGGAGGTCAGACACACCTGGTTGAAATGTCAGGTCTGTTACCTACCATCTCGGTGATCCTGGGCAAGCAGTTGAGGCCCAGGACCCCAGGATCACCTGCAGAACGGGGCTGATGGTATCTGTGCGCTGGGCGCTGTGGGATTACCTGAAGTAACTTAGGTTAGCCCCGAGCCGGGCACAGAGGAACTCCTTAACCAGCTACTGCTGCTGTCTAGTCCTCTAGGCACAGGCCAGGGCACACACGTCTTCACGAGCTACGCACTTAGGGACAGGTTGGCCTCAAAGAAGCACATGCAAAGCAGAAGCAGATGACCATCTGACTGCCCAAATCCTCCCCTTAGAACAAGCCACAGTGAGCAACCTCAGGGCCCAGGCCAGAGACCAGACAGACCATAGCCACTGGCTCTGCGGCCCCGAGGCTCCTGCTAGGGCCACCAGCATCGTGCCTGCAGGGAGCTCCCCCCAGCACACTCCTGGGCTGCCATCTTTAACTGCTGGGGAGACCATTTCTCTCTTGGCAAGCAGACCTCTCTGGCAGCTGGCTGGAGGAGAAACAGCTTTGGTTCTGCACGTCTCGGATCTTGAGTGATCCTGGCCTCGTCTGTGGGCAATGCCGTAGGTGTGGACTTGTCAGGGCCAGGGGGCAGATGGGGTGACATCTCAGGAATCCCTCAGCTGGGGAAAGAGTCCAGGGCTGCTGCACCCTCTGAATCCCTCTCAGCCTCCTTTCTCTGCTCCCCTTTCTAGCCATCTTATTTGCCATCTCTGTGTTTGGACCGGCTTTTGGGTACCTGCTGGGCTCTGTCATGCTGCGCATCTTTGTGGACTACGGCAGGGTGGACACAGGTGAGTGTGCCCGAGGACACCCATCCCATCACCAGTTCCATGAAGCAGCCTCCCCCAACCCCAGCCAATCAGGGCAGAGAATGAAGCTTCAACTGCTCACTGCCGGCTCACTCGCCCGCTCACTCACTCATTCCTGCCGTCCCTCAGACAGCCAGGAGCAGACAGCGCAGGCCTCCTCCTACCAGGGCCCATGCTGGGTGCTGTGGGGGATGTGCTGCTGAAGAAAACACACTTTCTGCCCTCAAAAAGTTTGCAGTGGGAAACCTTGAGACCTAGGGCAGGACCTCAGGTGTTGCCACCACAGCTGCCCATCTTGGTGGTGATATTAAAAATAGTTCTATGGTGGGGGCCGGCTCTGTGGCATAGTGGTTAAGTCCGGTGCACTCTGCCTTGGCAGCCTGGGTTCATGGGCTCGGATCTTGGGCGTGGACCTATACTACTCGCCAACCCATTCTGTGGCAGCGACCCATATGCAGAGGAGGAAGACTGGCACAGATGTTAGCTCAGGGTGACTCTTCCTCACCAAAAAAATAAAATAAAATAGGTGTATGGTTCTTTGATTCTAAGATGGTTTAGATTGTTTTAAAAAGAAAGATTTAATAAGAGCTCTTTTGAAGAAAAAAAGAAGCATTACATAAAATAGACACATGGATTTTGACTGACATCGGAGGGGTACAACATGGTGTTTAACTGTGTGGGCACTGGTGGTGGACAACCTGTGTCTAATCCTGATTCTGCCTCTTACTAGCTGAGTGATCTTGGGCAAGTGTCTTCACCTTTCTGTCCCTCAGTTTCCTTATCTATAAAATGGGCCTAATGATAGCAAAATAGAGTTGTTGCAAAGATTAGAACATGCCTGATGTATATTAAGAGGTTAACAGGTGTAGCTCTTGCTCTTCAAAGAATGGTATGGACTAAAATCACTGTGCATCTTAGAATGAGAAAATACAGTCCATTGGCAAGAGCACGGTACTGAGCTGACCATTCAAGGAGCCAGCCCCAGGATGAATCCTGCAAGGGCTATGGCCCTTGTAAGTTTGTCCTACACCACCCAGCCTCCCACCAGACGGGGAGGGCTGGCACTGTGGCAGAGGAACAGGCGAAGTGCTCCGGAAATTCCTACCTCATAGACTTGCTGGGAGAACCCAGCGGGATAATAGAGTAAATGCACAGTCTAGTGTCTGGCTCATGGTAAGCCTTGAGAGAGTCAGCAGCCTTCGTCATTATTCCTGCTAAAGGTGGGGAATAAAATAAGGTGAGGCAAAGGTTCTGATCCCTTCAGCCTGGGGATTCTCTGATGCTCTGCTTCATGTGCAGTGGCCTCCATTCTCTGGGAAGACTGGAATGGCCTGAAGAGGGAATGTTGTCTTGACCAAGGTTCTAGCTCATGGCTTACCTCTTCTCCATCGTGGGAAGAGAATCCCCTGATCAGAGGGTCTCTTCCCAGTAAGGTCAGATCACGCATTCATCCAACAAACCCTTGTGTCCTTTGCTTTCTCTTCACTACAGTTAACTTGAGCCCCGGAGACCCCCGATGGGTTGGAGCCTGGTGGCTGGGCCTGCTCATTTCCTCAGGCTTCTTGGTTCTCACGTCTTTCCCCTTTTTTTTCTTTCCTCGAACAATGCCCAGAGGAGTGGAGGTAAGGTTCTGAGAGCCCGTGACTGTACCCATAGAAGTCTAAGGGAGGTGGTGGGAGAAAATAAACAGAACTGAGAAGCTGCAGCAAGTTCAGCAAATTCTGGGTGAAATCTCAACACGTTTCATGATGCAGGACTTCTCAGAGGCTTTGAGAGGCAAGAGTGCTGGTGAATTTCCAAACGATGGTATCTCATCTGGGTTCCCTTACCATGTTAGCATCTCAGGGATCAGGAGGCTTCAGGGAATGTAGTTTAGGAAACACAGTTCATCTAAATTGGGATGAAGAGTTAAGAGCCAATGAAGGCTGAATATGTGACCTGGCGCCATCGACCTTTGCATTTAATAGGACCCATTGTGTCTGAACCTGAAGGACAGAGTAAGAGGGGGATTCCTAGGGCTGAAGAGTGTGAGGGCAGACTAAGTGTGGAGCATATTTTGAGCACTGACCTTCCATGCATCTTCCAGTCATATCTGCTGGGGAAAGACATCAGGGAAAGATGAAAATGGAAAACGGGGCCTGGAAGTCTGGGTGGGGGCTTTGATGTTAGGCTGAAGGCTCTAAAACTTGTTCTGGGGTGCTGCAGTGACTGGGTGACCACTCAGGGGGCAACGCGGCAGTGAGGCTGAGGTTGGGGAGTCAGGAAGGGATGAAGGCTGGAGTTCTGAAGAGGCCAGTGTAGAGATGGGGGTTGCAGCTGAGGCCAGGGCAATGGCTGCCAGGGATAGACACCCTCGGAGGGGTGCGGGAAGGACTCAGCAGCGAGCTGGGAGGAGGAGAGGGGCTGAAGTTCTCGTCAAGGTTTTAAGCCAGAGCCAGGGCTCGGGGTGCAGCAGTGAGGCGTGTGAGGCCCAGGCCCGGCCGTTGGAGGAGGGGCGGGGGAGGAGAGCCTCCTCCTGTCTCGCGGAAGAATTTCAGAAGTTGGCAGCACATCATGGTGGTTCTGAGTGTGAATCCAGCTCTGCTACTTATAAACTAGCTGAGTAATCTTGGGCCAGTTTCCACTTCTTCAAGATACTGGAGACAGAGTACCCCTCTCTGAAGGAGGTTGTGAGGAATGGGACAGTGTCTGTGGAACGCCAGGCACGGTGCCAGCACGGAGTAAGCACTCAGTGAAGGGGACTCCTGCGCCTGGGGAGGCGTCCCCCGGAGGGTCCTCATGGTGTCAGAGCTCAGGGGCCTGTGCACGTGTGGCGGTCCAGAGCTGCGGCTGATGGGTGCAGAGGAGGGAGGCGAGTTCCCTGAGGTGGGACGCACAGATGGTGCAGGCGAAGGGCCAGGAGAGCCTTGAACAGAACTCAGCTTTGGGTCCAGAAGGAAGAAGGGACCAACAGTGGAGATAGAAAGAGAGAGCTGGAAACAGAGGTCATTCTAGACTGGAGTGTTGCAGAAGCCAGCGGCCCCTGGCATCTGAGGACAGGGAAGAAATGTAGCTGTGACAGACAGACAAGGGGTGAGATCCAGTCGGACACCTTTTGGCAACAGTCATGGGCAAGTTAGATATGATATTGTCTGCCCGGAGGTATCCTGGGAGGCATTGTCGTGGTTGCTTTCTGGTCGGCAGCCCAAGCACCGGGCCCACTGACACGCAGGTGGTGTTTGCTTCAAAAGAGCATTCTCTGGATGCCCTTCCCCTACACACACCTGGGGTGGCTCACTGCTGCCTAGTCCTGAGCCATCAAGACCATAAGGGTCAAGGGCCCATGGAAGGGTGGCTGCAGGGAGCCTGGGTCATTAACACTCACCCCTTTTGATGCCTTCAGAGGTCTCCTGCCATAGTGGACGAGGCAAGGAAGATGGAGGAAGTCAAGCCAAGAGGCTCCCTGATGGATTTCATTAAACGTAACTGACTGACCCAGCAAAGCCCTGGGTGGGCTGGCTTGGGGGAGGGAGGCCAGGGGATACCCCAGCCCATGTGGTCTTGTGTGTGGCAATGCAGTAAGAGCAGGTGGTCTGTAATTGGCCCATCTCCCAGGAGGGGTTTTGTCGGGGGTGCTGGTGACCGCTTCTTTGTGATCCAGGAGACCCAAATTCAAGCAGAGTCAGCCCCCTCCCACAGTCTGCTCCCATGTCCTTCTCTCTCCTCCCTTCCTGGGGAGGTGGCTGTCATGTGAGGAGAAGTTCCCAGTGTTGGTCCTATTTCTAGCCACCCTCCACCTGATGTCTTCTAGGCACATCCTCATTTTATTTAGCCTGTGAGCACGTTGAGTGGAAGTCTGAGTGGCTATGTGCCCTGGACTGGCCCCTGAACATCTTGGTGCCTTGGAGTTTGCCCTGAGGAAGAGAGGAGAGCTGCCTTGAAGGAGGAGGAAGGGCAGCAGCCAGCCTCACTGTGCCCCTGTGATGACTGCAGGAAGGCCTGGCCCCTGACGGCCGTCTGTTTGCAGGGTTTCCCCGCATCTTCCTGAAGCTCCTGATGAATCCGCTCTTCATGCTGACGGTCCTGGCCCAGTGCACCTTCTCCTCTGTCATCGCTGGCCTCTCCACCTTCCTCAACAAGTTCCTGGAGAAGCAGTATGGTGCCTCCGCGGCCTATGCCAACTTCCTCATCGGTGAGTCCCAAGGGTGCTGCAGGAGCCGGGCGGCTCTGCCTGAGGGAGGGGCCGGGCTCTCCTGCTGCCCACCTGGGGATGGGCGAGGCCAGACCGGACACAGACAGGAGACAGGGGAGGACTTGCCCAGGGGAAAGAATTTTAAGGATATTTTTCCTGGTTGGCAATCTAGAATGTTCTTTGCAGATTTCTGGGGCTGCTCTCATTCCAGGCAGGAGTGGGTGGAGGCTGGGGGCTGCGCTCCTCCCCGTCAGAGGGGCTGGAAGCCTGACAGCCTCCCAAAGGCCTGGCATCATCAGGGCAACAGAGGAAAAAGAGAGGATTGAGTTTGGGGTTAGGTAAATGCCTTCTCGTTTTTTCCCTTCTTCCCCAAGGACTTGAATATACTTGTGTAGATAAGGAGTATATGACCTAGTGACTCTCAACCCTAGCTGTACTTTAGGGTCCCCTGGAGAGCTTTAAAAAATACAGATGGAGGAAGGGCAGCCCTCCATCAATGACAGCAGAATCTCTGAGTGGGGCCCGGCATCGGTGTTTTTTGCAGCAGAGGTTGAGAAGCACTGGTGTGATCCCACCAAGGACTCAAGTGAATTATTGGGCCCAATCCACAGGTGAGCATGACCACATGGATGTAGCAAGGTGGTCAGAGCATGGCCCCCAACCTCCTGTGTGGCCTTTGGCTGGGACCTCCCCCTCTAACGTTCAGCCTCTATAGCACATCAGACAGAGGGATGGCCAGCAGCTTGCTAACCCATGTGGTCACAGCAAGGATGCAATGAGGGGCAAGGTGATGAAAGGCACTTAATAAATGCACATTCAACCCGCATCCCTGTGGCTGCAAGGGCCCCACTTCTTTCTTTATTCTTTGCACAGGCAGCACAGTCCTCTGTGTCAAAATAACTCTGCAGATGTGCCTGGAAAACAGTAAATGCTCAATTAATGTCAGCTACTGCTATCACAATTGAACACATCAAATGTTCCCTCAGGAAGCCTTGGCCCCTTCTCCGTGGTCCAGCTCGGCATCTGGGCCCACACACACTCCCAGGCCTGTGCACCCACACCAGCTTCTCTCTCTCTCTAGGTGCTGTGAACCTCCCCGCCGCGGCCCTGGGGATGCTGTTTGGAGGAATTCTCATGAAGCGCTTTGTTTTCTCTCTGCAAATCATTCCCCGCGTGGCCGCCACCATCATGACCATTTCCATGATCCTCTGTGCCCCTCTCTTCTTCATGGGATGCTCTACCCCGGTCGTAGCAGAGGTCTACCCCCCCAGGTAATGGGAATGAGAGGTGAGAATATACCTTTTGCTAAGGTCAGAGCCTGGATCTGCCTGCCATACATCTTCTTTTCTGCTTCCTCAATTCTCTTCTTTCCTTTTCACTTTTTGATCTAGTTTGTTTTGTGGTAATTAGAAAATCAGGTCTTGAATAGTACGCTCAATTATGAGAAGAAATCAGAGGGTCCTAGACGGCCACCAGCAATCAGGCTTAGGGTTCTGTTTTTTAAGAAGCACAAAAAAAAAAAAAATGAATTAGTTTAGTTTCAGGATGAATCCGTAGGGCTGCGAGCCTCAGGAACCAAGAAATAAGTTATGTTTAGCATCAGCTCTGTGCCGGCTAGAATTACAGAGTCTTATTGAGCTGTTGAAGAAAGATGAGGAGGAGACTTGAGAAGATCTGGAAAAGAACAATGAAAGTGATGGCAGACTTGAAAAGGTAGGGCAGGTGAGGAAGAGGGCAGGTAAAGTATACTTGTCAGTTTGCATAAAGCAATGTGGTCCTAAGTTTTAAGTCTGGCTTCATGTGCAGGAAGAGCCTCAGAGGCCTGTGAGGGGAGGTACTGAGCGAGGGGCATTTAATTCTTTTCTAGGTGCCACTTTCAACCACCTCTTCTTTTTAGATTGTGCCTAATGAGGTGCAACATCTGGAGACGCTGTGCCTTTCAGCCGTGGTGTTTTCTCTTTGAAGTGAGCTCGTCTGTCTTTGGTGGGAGGAGGAGAGAAGGGAGGGCTGCTCAGGACAGGACCCCCCACCATTTGTATTGGTCTCTGCAGGCTGACTCTGGGCTGAGAGAAGCCGAGAAGGCTTCAGGGTTTTGGTGGTTTTCACTGGGAGGTTAGCACAGGGCTTTGTCATCGGGCTGGGTTCTAGTCCTGGCACTGCTCTTGACTAGCTGGGGTAAGTTACCTAACTTATCTAATCTTCAGTTTTCTCATCCACAAAAGGAGCATAATTAATTGTAGAGTTGTTGTGATGCCTGTGCGTGGAAAGCCCGCTGGCACAGTGCCTGGCATGTGAGAGATGGCCCATTAGCGTTAACTCTCATTAGTATAATGATTTTAGCAAAGCTCTGGACTGTGGTTTGTCAGACCTACCCCAACCCTCCCCAAAGAAGACCATGAATATCAGATATTGGGGGCAGGGGGAGGAATGGTAAGATCAGCTGGTGAAATCCCCTTGGTTGAAGATTGGGGGATGGAGTGACCGGGCAATGTCGATGCAGGCCCAGAGGCAGGAACCACGCTCCCCTGCCCTGTCCTCTCAGAGGAGGGTGGTAAGTGGGGGCTGGCCTCGCCCCTGCCCTCCACACAGGCTTCAGGGAATAAGGTGCATTCCTCTTCTTAGGGCGTCCTTAGGGGAACTGCACAGACTTCCCATTGCTCTTGGGAAAAAGAACACCCAACCCCTAAGCCTGGCCTGCCCGGCTCTGGCCCCTGCCTGCTCCCTGGCCCACCTGGGTGAGACACTTCTCCTCTCTCAGCGCCAACCCTGGTCTTCTCTCTTTCCTCCTACACCCAGCTCACTCATGCCCTGGGGCCTTGCACTTGCTGTTCCTTTACACGGAATGCTTCACTCCCACATCTTCATAGGGTTTTCTCCTTCTGGTCCTTCAGTTCTAATGACACCTCCTCAGGGAGGTGTCCTCAGCGTATCCCTCAGCCAGAGCCCAGGGGAGGAGAGAGAAGGGAAGTATTGCCTGTGACTTTACATAGCATCTGCCATCTCATCAGAGTCCAGCTGGTTGGTTGTCTTGACCCCTTCTGCAGTGGGGGGTTTGCCCACCAAACCTTTCCGACCAGCAGTGGTGGGTTTGAGTTCCTAGTGGCAGAAGAAATGGAGAGGTGCCATGAGCACCGGCCAGCAGCCAATCCCCCGTTGGCTCCAACAGCATCATTCTGATCCCAGAGTGGCTCTGGCCCAAGACAAACAGCGGCACAGGCACGCCGACCCGGCAGGAGCGCACGCCGCGCTGGAGCGCAGGGCTCTTTCTTTGGTCTTGCTTTGTCTGATCCCCCGTTTCCTGTTTTGCTGGCAGCACATCAAGTTCTATACGTCCGCAGCCCCTCGCCTGCCGCAGGGACTGCTCGTGTCCGGACTCCATCTTCCACCCGGTCTGTGGGGACGATGGAGTGGAGTACCTCTCCCCATGCCATGCCGGCTGCAGCGACATCAACATCAGCTCAGTAGCCTCCAAGCAACTGGTAAGGGCAGGGGGAGTCCTGCAAGGGGCTCTCTCGCAGACTGCTCAGAGGCTCTGGGCGGGCAGGGTGCCACCCACACCACACTCCTTCCCAGCATCCAGGCCTCTGGGCCACACCCACCCTCTCTCCGCCTCCCCTTCCCTAAGGTCATGACCAGATGCCTACAGCCCAAAGTCAATTAAAGATTGGCCAGTGTTCAACAGACTCGCATTCCTGAGGCCCAGCAATGCTCAGAGAGCACAAACAAGCCGAAGCACTCCTTCAGCTGAGGCCTTCGAGTCTCATCCTGACGGATCCAGGCTGCGTCCTGGCCATGTTGGAAAGCCACATGGACAGACCCAGATAAATCGAGGGCAGAGAGCCCTCTATGATGCGGACCTGGAAGGTTACTGCTGGAAGCAGTGATCTAGGGCATTTGGTTCAACTCCTCAGCTCCCAGGAGTGGCCACACAACTGGCTTAAAGTCATGCAGCTATTTAGGGGCAGATCTGGGACTAGAATCCAGGACCCTGCCTCAGTCTGGGGGCACATCTGTTCAAGGTCATGTATTTCCTGGCAGCCAGCCTGCCACTCGTGCAGCCCCCATTCACTACGCCCACTTGGTGAGCTCCGAACAGCCCTCTGAGCGCTATGGCTCCTGGCCTTCTAGGATCAGTCAGCAGTAAACCAACTCGAGTCATTTGGTCAGTTATTCAACAAATACTTAGTGGACACAGCCGTGGGTGCAGAGGAGTCAGCGGTGAACCCATCACACGAGGTCCCTGCTCTTGTGGGGTTTGCATTCTATCAAATAAATGCACAAGATAGTTTTAGAAAGTAACCCATGCCGTGAAGAGACTTAATGGACAGAGAGTGTGGGGGGCTTCCCTGAGGAGGTGTCATTAGAACTGAAGGACCAGAAGGAGAAAACCCTATGAAGACGTGGGAGTGAAGCATTCCATGTAAATGAACAGCAAATGCAAGGCCCCAGGGCATGAGTGAGCTGGGTGTAGGAGGAAAGAGAGAAGGCCAGGGTTGGTGCTGAGAGAGGAGAAGTGTTTCACCCATGTGGGCCAGGGAGCAGGCAGGGGCCAGAGCTGGGCAGGCCAGGCTTAGGGGTTGGGTGTTCTTTTTCCCAAGAGCAATGGGAAGTCTGTGCAGTTCCCCTAAGGACGCCCTAAGAAGAGGAATGCACCTTATTCCCTGAAGCCTGTGTGGAGGGCGGGGGCGAGGCCAGCCCCCACTTACCACCCTCCTCTGAGAGGACAGGGCGGGGGAGCGTGGTTCTCAGGTGGAGGGAGGGCAAGGAGCCTGGACAAGATGCCCTCTCGGTTGCCGTCTAGTCGGAGGAGTCTGTGGTGGCTTCTGTGGTTTTCTTATCTTTGTTTGCTTACCTCTGAGTCATCTACTTCCAGAAATAATCTTGACAAGTTTCCAGCAACAGCACAAATACGTCTATTAGTGTAATATCAAGAAAAAGTCAATTATAAGGAAAAAAATCTGCGTTTAAAAATCCAGACTGAAGGAAGTAGCAACCATATTGTATACGATTTATTTCTGAGCTTCCTAGCAGCCAAATAGAGAGCGTGCATAGTTCCCGCTATCTGGGAGAAGGACGCATACTAGCTCATTAGTTCCAATTCTGGCCTTATAACTGCTTTGACACTTCAATGGCCATAGGCTAGTCCATCAGACACTGAGAGAGGGAATGTGGAGACCATCTGACACAGGCAGTGGTCACCAAAGCGAGTCGTACATCAGCGTGGAGCCGCATGGACTTGCAGATTTGAGACAGGAGGAATTCCTCTCAGGCAGGAAGCTGGGGTGAAGGCCTGACAGATGAAGGGCTCAGTGGATTCCATTGTTCCTACTGCTGTCTCCTTCTATTTACACCTCCCTTACCCTCCCTGCAATAAACACATGATCAGCACAAACAAAACCCACAAAACCACTGCTGCTGGGCACAGGGTAGCCTGGCCCAGAGGAAAGCCCTCCCAGCCCCTGGTCCCAGCTAGGTGAGCCTCGCCTGGCAGTGGGATCTGCATATCCTGATGCGGGTGTGATGCTGGAGCCCAGCCCATGCTGGACAACTGGTTTTGGTGAAGACAGGTTCTGTTGCCCAAACAGTGGTCAGAGGCGGACTCCATGGGGCACCTTGAAACCCTCACCTGGTCTCCTCTGCAGCCTCCACATCCAGCCTCACCCAGGGGCCCCAGCGGGCAGAGGGGTTGAAACCTGAGGGACTCTCTGGCAAGAGCTGGGGCAGGTTTTTGAAGTGTGTAGAGGGGAAATAATAATGGCAGATTCCCCCCTTTCCCCTCCCTCTCCTTTTCCAGACCTATTTGAACTGCAACTGTGTGACCATGACCGGGAGATCCACTTCAGCAAAGACGGGATCGTGCCCCATCCCCTGTGCCCACTACCTGCTCCCGACCATCTTCCTCATCTCCTTCGTGGCCCTTATAGCCTGCATCTCCCACAACCCCCTCTACATGATGGTCCTGCGGTGAGGGCGCCGTCCTTCCCCGTTTCCCTCTGCTTTGGCCCAGCTGCCTGCTTCTCGTCTCTCCTCCCTTTGCTGGCCCTCAGAGTCCTTTGAACGTGAATGTGCAGCGTTCCTGGGGTGGTACGGGGAGATAATACCAATGCAGCAGTGCCCGCGCCAGACTCCGTGCATCGCTTCAGCATCTCCCAGCATCATCCCTGTGCTGCAGCCCCCTTCCATTCTGCATGTGGGAGACAACCAGCCCACGAGGGCAGAGCCAGACAATGGCTGAGCCACCTGACAGAGCCAGGCAGCCTGGCTCCACGTTGTGGAAATGCCTGTAGGTTCACTTATTTTTATATCCCAAAAGAACTCAGAGGAGGGGGCAGAATTCAGTTGGATGCACAAAATCGAGGAAGGAAAATGAGGAAAGTTCCAGAGACAGAATGAAGGGAAAGGATGAAAACGAGAAAAGCCCAGTGTGTTAGGAGCCAGGACTGCACTCTCAGGTCAGAGGGAGATGCTGGCCAAGGCGGGTGGGAGGGCAGCGGTGTCCCATTACAGTGGCACTGAAGGGCCTCTGAGGTCTTGACAGGGAATGGCCCTCCCTTCACCTCACCATCAGCAAAGGAGAAAACAGCGTTTCAGCCAAGTTCCCCCAACCCACCTGCTGCTCGCCTCTCTCCTGTCCTCACCTGCCTCATAAGCAGAGAGGGAAAAACACAGGCTTTGGGTGCCCAATGCCAGGGCCAAAGGCCCAGCCCTGCCATCCACTGGCTGAGTGTCCTTGGGTGTTGCCAACCTCACTGAGTCTCAATTTCCTCATTTATGAAAGGGGGTTA
Organism: Tapirus indicus; assembly: GCA_031878705.1. Taxonomy (NCBI): domain Eukaryota; kingdom Metazoa; phylum Chordata; class Mammalia; order Perissodactyla; family Tapiridae; genus Tapirus; species Tapirus indicus. Next base: position 17,921,179 of record CM062920.1, read on the forward strand.
ATGATATTGACCTCAAAGGATTGGTGTCAGGATTATACGGTAAATTGCTTTGTAAATACAAGGTGCTCCACATATTGGCTAATTATCACTATTAACCAAATTACAATAATTATCATTAACAGCTAGCTAGGTGCCAATGACCTATTTTCCCCAGAAGGCTTGGAGATAAGGAAGGAGTAGAAGCAGGGTCTGGGTTTTACCCTATTTACGGGTTAGCTTGCAAATTCCCAAGCTCCTGTTCCTGTTACTGTTTCAAGGACGCTGGCAGAAGACAGGAGTCTCCTGGGTCGAAACCAAAGAATTTTGTTACTCGCAGCACAGCAAGCAGCGTGAACCTCATGTTGTATCATTATCCTTGTCCCCCAAGTCCTATGGGGTGACGTGGAGGGACCCAGGGGTATGTTTCACACGCAGCAGGTTTATGTCACAGCTGAGGAACACTGAGCTTGGGAGAGCCACTGCTTATATAGACCAAACCTGCTCTCAGTCTAGGGGAAGATTTTACTTCATGCCTCAAGGTTGCTCATTGCAACCACAGCCCCGAGAAATGGCCCAGGAACAGAGCAGTCAGCACCTTGCATTCTTAGCATACTCCGCAAGAACGTGTGGGGATGCTGAGAGCCCATGGCATATTGCCCTCCCAACACCGTCACCCTCTTCTCTACCGCTCCCCGTCCTGTGCATTCCAAGGACCGATGCTTTCGCCCAAGGCCCCTGAGTGGGGTTCCCTTCTTGCACCCCACTTCAGATGGACCATGGTGGACCCTCTACTCTGAGAAAGATCTGTGGGCGGCTATGACAAGGAGAGGGAATAGAATAAGGACATTTCTCAGGGAACTCCCTGAGCAGTCCCTAGGCGGCAGGCAGTCCCTGTCAGATCACCTCCCAGAGGATTTCTGTCAGCCCCAGGGATGGGAAGTAGTGGAGGAGGAGCAGCATTTCAACCGCAGGATGGGCTTTTCTAGGAAATCGCTCCCTGACAAGTCTAGTCAGGGGGTGGAGTGAAACTGGAGAAGAGCCCCAGGATCCCCAAACGGTTTAAGGATAAATCCCACTGGGAAAGATGAGAGAATGGACGCTGTTTAGTGTGAAGAAGGAGTGGCTTAAAGATAACTTTGTAGGTGACCCAAGCATTATTTGCATGCGTCCTGGCCCTCCACTAGGCATGGGAATACAACCTGGGAGTGAAGCTTCACCGAAAACGTGAAGGGAGAGAGAGTGGTCAGAAAGCCAGCATTAATTCAGGGCCAAAGCGGGCAGAGACCAGCATGGGCTCAGGACCTCCATCAGAAGCCACACTGGGGTGCCCAAGTCCCATTTAGTTGAGAATCTAGGGGAGTCTGCCTGGAGATAAGGACCAAGACAAGGCGGCATCTATTAGGATCTGTAGGTATAAAGGGAGTGTCCATTAGATTGAGATTTGAGGCACTTTCCATTGGGGGGATCCTAGCGGGTGCCTCTTTCCCCTGCTACACCCCAGAGAGTATTGCTGTCATGGGGCCATCCCTCAGAGGAGCTGGAAGGAGGTCCCTTTCCAGTTTACTAGGAGAATTGTGGGGGTAAAACAAAACATGTACAGAGATCCAGGGATCACTTCTGAGTTCCCCTCCTTGCCGTCCCCTCAGCCAGAACGCTTTTCCCCAACAAGCAGCCGCCCAGGAGCACAGAGCAGCCTGGCCTTTGCTGGCCACCTCCTGGCTCCCCACCTTGTGTATGGGGTGTCCTCTCTGCTCCACGCCCAGAACGGCAGGGCCTAGCGATTCCACCTCCAGATAGCCTCCCTCCTCTCTCTCTGAATCTCCCTCCTCAACCAAACACATTTCCCATCTTGAGGGAAGAAGTGGAGGGGCAGGACCAGCTGCATAATTTGCAGGACTCAATGCAAAATGAAAATGCGAGGCTCCTGGTCCCAAAATTATTAAGAATTTCAATTAAGAATTAAACCAAACACGGCGCCTTTCTGTGGGTGGGGCCCTGTGAGGCTGCCCAGGTTGCACGCCCACAAAGCTGGCCCTAGGTGGAGGATTCTTTCAGCTGCACACAGGAGCCTACAGCCCAGGGGCCCTAATGACCCTTCACATCAGGGTTGCCTTTCATTGCTATAAAACCATCTACAGGAGTTGTTCAGACAACTGTAAACACGCTGCTGTAAACACGCCCTTCAGCATCCTTCTCTCCACTCCTGGCCTCTTCTGCTCTCTGCCTCCTGAAGGGGGCTCTGGGCAGCCTTGAAAATCATGGAGACCAGTGGTGGTCAAGTTTGAGTGTGCAACAGAATTCCCTGGAGGGCTTCTGAAAACGCAGATCGCTGGGCCCCATTCCCAGACTATCTGATTCTTAGGGCTGAGGCGGGGCCTGAGAATCTGCATTTCTAACAAATTCCTGGGAGATGCTGATGCTGCGGGTCCAGTGATCTTGCTTTGAGAACCACTGACATAAACAACAGGAGCACCTGGCGGAGGAGAATCCAGTCAGCCAGGTGGCTTGTCAGGCCACGTGAGGGCAGGTTCTGACGTGCTCTGAGGCTAGCTGCCCCTGCCTGAGGGAAGGCGCAGCCCTGAGTCCTCTGCTGCTGATTTCCCGTCTTCCTTTTCAGTGTGGTGAACCAGGATGAAAAGTCGTTTGCCATTGGGGTACAGTTCTTACTGATGCGCCTGCTGGGTAAGTGTCTGAGACGCCCCCTTCCTGAGGAGTGGCCCCGGGGCATCGAGGGCTATGGGGTGCAGGGCCCGGATGGGGAAAGCCCTCTCTCATCTCTGTTGTAAAGAGAAGTTGTGCATAGTTAACACAGCAGCAGATGCCAAAACCCTATCCGGGAGGTTTCCCCGCTACTTGAGGTTAGGAAAGATTCCATCTATGACATTAATTCCAAACTAAATTATGTAAGAAAAATGAAAAGTGGACACAGCTGAGAATACCTAAGAGAGAATTGAAGGCAGGTGTGTTTTAATCGCTCTCCAAGAACTCGCTGTAGAAACAAAACCTTGCATTCCTGTCCCGGCCAGAACAGCAGCTGAGCCCAGCCCTGGCGTCGCTCCCATTTTACAAAATGCACCCCTCCTGTCTCTATACGGCAAATGTTTCTCAATGCGGGGCCGGCAAACCCTGCCTGCCCTCGAGCAGCCCGGGCCCGGGAGGAATGGAGCTGTGCTCCAGTGATCAGCAGTACCCGCCCTGGGAGGGCAAGCTGCCTGTGGGGAGCAGGGGACCCCTAGCCTCCCTGGGTGGGCTGGCAGGGAGGGGCACACTGTGGGCCCTTTCCCAGACTGCGCATGCTGAACTGTCTCTTCTTGACACATCCAGGCACTAGATTAGACATGAGGCACTAAGATGGAGACCCTTGCAGTGACAAGTAAATGAAGTAAAAGGACTGAATTCGACTGAGCATGTATTATTAGGACCTAGTGGGCACGCACTGCACTGGGGAACATGGCAATTGCAGTGAAGGGACTTGACTTACTATTAAGGTGTTCGTTTTGACCTTCAACGCTGAAATCGCTGCAGAGCCCACTGTGCGTTATTACTATTGTTATTATATAAGTGCCAGGTCTGCACTTTGCCCTGCAGTGTCTTCCATTATTCTGGGGTGTGTTGGTGATGTCCTTCCTGGGGCCTGCTGAGCGGGAGTCTTTGCAGGGCCCTCTCCAACCGACATTGGGCGAAGTGTTCAGATGATGAGGAATGAACTTTTTCAGTGGGATTTCTTAGTCTCGAGCCACTTTCTCCTCTCATCCTGGTAGAGCTCCTTCGGACCCTGATCCTCAGGCCTGTATTTCAAGCACAGAGGACTCGGGGCAGCAGGATCTACCTTGTCCTGGTGGCAGAGGCACTGCCATCATCACAGCTCTTTGTTGTCATTTATAACTTGCTCTGGAACCTCCACTGGAAGGAAACCTTGCATTCTGCCTAGCCCAACCATCAGTTAGGATGGACTCTGAGGAGCCCTGTCTGCTTCCTCCAGCCTTCCAGGGAAAACGACTCTCCCACTGCTCAAAGCACCTGCTGGCTTTGTTTTTTCATTTGGGCTCAGATGACTCCATGTGGGACCACAGAAAACCCGGGCCTGGAGAGATTCTGTTCATCACCCAAGAACGCAGTTCCACTCTGGGATAGAAAAAAGGGCTTCATATCTATAAACCCCAGCAAGTTTCAAATTACCTGCTGGGACTCGGTTGAAATTTTTTCTGGACTTCGTTTCTATTTAGGGAAGAATCATTGGAGGTCAATCCTTGTGGCCAGTTTTCATCCCCCATCACCTGGAGACTTGGGAGTGAGCAGGGTCTGAGTAGAGGCTGGTTCTCAACGGTTCTCACTTACGGGTGGAGCCACAAGCAGAGGGATTGCTTCTTTCTTTCCTCTGGAAGCAGCTTCTCACAGGGCCCTAAACAGTCTGGGAGGCTGTTCTCAGCACAGTGGTTCTGAGAAGGGGATGGCCTGGCCTGGGTTTGGATCCCTGACAAGCCCCTCCCCAGTCCAGTGACTGCCTAGAACTGTAGCTAACAATACAAAGGCTGTTGCGAATATTTAACAGCAGTAAGGCATAGACCCTGCTGGACCAGGTCTCACCACTCAGCTCCTGGGGAGTTCAGGGGGCCTGGGGCAGAGCCTCTGAGCAGCCAGGGTGTTGGGGATCTTCTGAGGGTGTTGTCTAAGTCAGCAGGGCAGCTTGGCCTAGTGGAAGAACCTTGGGAAGAACCATGGGATTCAAACCTCCGTAGACTAGGGTTCAAAGTCCAGCCCTGACCCCTCTTGGCTATGCAGTGATGAGCTAGCCAAGCCCACCTCCCTCCTCGTTAAAATAGGGGCACCCACCCACCTCCGGGCTGCTGTGAGGACTTGAGGAGTCGATGCCCTCGACAGCCTCCTGCCACACGGAGGAGGTTAGCACATCTCCACTTGGGGCCAATCCCAGGTGTGGGAACTATGTTGTCTGTCTGAGCCAGCACCAAGGTGACCCCTGTGACTCACTCTGCCCTGAAAGAATGGTTCAGATCCCTTTTCTCTTCTAAGCCTCTAGTAATTCAGCCTTCATGGAAAGCTATTCTGCTTTCCCAAGTCACTGTGGTTCCGAGGGGCAGGGCAGAGCAGTTCTCATACATGTGAACCGTGCAGGGGCGCTGGGGGGGCTCGCTCCCCACCCTGCCGGGCGCCTCTGCCAGCAGCTCCGCGTGACGTGGGCTCTCTGAACTCTCTTCTCGCTGATGCCAGCCTGGCTGCCGTCTCCAGCCCTCTACGGCCTCGCCATCGACTCCTCCTGCATCCAGTGGAGCTCGCAGTGCTCAGGCAGGCGAGGGGCCTGTGCCTACTATGACAACGACGCTCTCCGAGACAGGTGAGGGCCCCACAGGGCCTGTATCAAGGAGGCCAGGCCGCCTGAGCAAAGGGCAGTCATCTGCTCCAGTGGCTATGGTAGGGGCTGTCAGGCTTCCAAGAGAGGACGGAGGGCACTGCCATGGACAGGGAGTCACCAGTGATGGCATTTCAGGGCTCACAGAGAGCTGTCCAAGTAACAAGACCCTGGGACTGCTCTGGGGTGGCCCCCATTCTGCAGTCCCCACAGGCCCACAGGAACGACAGCAGCAGAAAGAATTTAGTCAACGGGAAAGGGGATGGCTGGAGTTTGAGGGAGAGTCTGTGGCTGTGGAATGATGATGCCAGGCCAGCCCCCAACTGCTCAGAAAGAGGTGGCCGCATCACGGCTCCTGGCAGAGGTCAAGGGCAGGGGGACCCAACTTGCCTCAGCTGATCCGAGCCCAGCTTCAGCCCCACTGAGTTCTGCACCCCTTCCAGCCACCTCACCTGCTGCCGTCATCACACAGACCAGAAAGAGTGAGGAGAGTGGGCTTGAGGGGGCTGGACGGGGGCTGGAAATGGTGTGGGAATGGCATGGAAGGCTAGGAGATGGGCCGACCAAGAGGGCAACGAGAAGGTATTCCTCTCCTTCTGGCTGTGCTGGGAGGTCAGGACCCTCCAGGTGGGCTGGGGCTGCAGTGTTGCCTCTGGCCCTCTAGGGGGCGCCAGTGCAGGGATGAGGACCACTGGATTATGTGTCTGCGCCTACTCCCTGCCTACTCCCTGGAGGCTTGTACCCTTTTGGGTCCAAGGAATGAGGAAAGTGGTCCCCACCTGGGTGGTGACGGATCCTTACCTGAGTGGTGACAACACTTTCCCTGGGCTGCTCTGAGAATGATGCTGCTCTTCCTGGTGGCCCTGGCCCTGGGATGCAGGCCACAGAGCCTCCACACCCCTCACTGTCTTCTCCTGCCCCACAGGTACCTGGGCCTGCAGGTGGGCTACAAGGCACTGGGCACACTGCTGCTCTTCTTCATCAGCTGGCGGGTGAGGAAGAACAAGGAGTACAATGTGCAGGAGAAGGCTGCGGGCCTCATCTGACGCTTGACCCTCGGCCCGACCGTGGCCCTGCCCCAGAGAGTGGACCCTGTCCCTCCACTCCTGCCTGTATTTACTAATGTTAAAATATCATTTCCTTTTTGTTTTTTAAATAAGAAAGAAAACCCCAGACATCATTTGCCTTCCCTGCCTCCTCTTCCCAAAGGCCCCCCCAAGATCCTCAGGGCCACTGTGCACCTGGTCTGGATGCACCCAGAGCTGGAGGGCCAGGGCTTCCTTGGCTCCTTGAGAGGACCCCACATGCCCAGGCTCTCCTCAGTTCTGGGGGGGGTGGTTTCCTCAGTGCAGAGAGAAAAGGGGGCATCTGCCCAGAGGAAGAAGGGACTGAGCTGGGTTATTAATGGCCAGAGTCAGGCTAGGGGAAGGGGAGCCTGACTATAGCCCACTTTGCGTCTGGGTTCAGCATCAGCACAGAACCCAAGAGGGGCTGGCTCCCTCCCCCTCAGATCCTCGCTTCCTGCCTGGAGAGGCCGTTTTGGAAGCTGCCATGTTGGGAAGTATGACCAGCTGGTCCCCTGTCAGTTACCCACACTCAGGCACCAGAGCAAGGACTAAGACACCCCGAGGGTAGGTCATCCAAACGCTGTTCACATTAACTCTAGACCCTTCTGTACTTGGGTCTGCACGTGTTTATCTCTGTCTTTCTGGGGGTACGTTTCAAACTGAGAAACCCACAGCACGGTGAAGACCTGAGGAAGGCTGTGAAACGGTCATGATGCCCAACCTCCCACCCCCACAATGTGGGGACAAGACTCCTCATCTCGGAGTGATGGGAAGACCCTCCCAGAGTGCCCCTGGGAGCAGAGGAGGCTGCTTCACGTGGACTTCCCTGTCTGGACGTCAGCCTGTATGCCTCAGAGTAAAGAGAGGCAGTCCAGAATGTCAGTAAAACAAGTGATGAAGCAAAGGGAAGGTCAAATGCCACCACGCTGAATGGCAAGCTGCAGCCCACAAAACAGAGACCAGCAAGGTTGACTTTCCTGGTCTCAACCCACTTCATTCATCGACGTTTTCTCAGCCTCTACTCACTGCCTCCAGAGAGGTGGGTGCTCTCCGTGGGACTGGGTTGAGGGACACTGCTGCTGTGTGCCAACAAAGGAGGCCTTCATCGACAAATATTATATTTATTGGAGACCGACTTTGTACAAGGCAGTGCTAGTACTTGGTTCTCCACCAAGCTTCCCTGAGATCTCCCCTCCCCTCCTTCGACTGACACTAGGACCTCATCCCAGAGTGTCTCGGTGGGCAGTGGGGAGGAGGCACAGCAAGAAGATTGTCCACAGGATCCTGACCATCCATGCCCCACCAGACTGACCCCACACCTGGCCATTTGCCGGACAGAGAGTTAACTCACCAGGTCCTCTGGGGCAGCTGGGCATTGGTCATTGCCACATGTGGATCTCTTGAATGCCACTCCCTTGGAAGACCCCTCCAGAAGCATACCGGAAGCCACTTCCAGAAAGGCCTCATATGGTGGTAAACCAAAAAATTTATGTCAATGGCCAAACCACCATGAAACTGAAGTCTTTGTGAAAGCCACTGTTACAGACAGCCTTATTTCCAAAGCCACCAGCCTTCTTTCCAAAGACCTCACTCAGGAAGTGAGGCTCCATGCAACCTCAGGGGCCAGTTTCATCATTTAAAGTGGTCCCGCTTGGAAAATGATTCCCGCGACTAACGCTGGTCCTTCCTGCTGCAATTTAACCAAATTCTGAAGGCACTGCCTTCAGCTGAGCTCACGAACAGTGAATGCCAACCTTCAGACTCTGGAAGATTGGTTGCCCTCCGAAGCCTTTATTCTATTATGATATTGCTATTAATATATTATAATTTTGCTATTGATGTGACTTGGTCGTGAATTTGTACTGTCATGTATATCTGTCAGAGAGCAGACAGAACCTGCACCCTCTGGCCATGGGGATCAGAGGTCATGCCACTCTTAACCCGTCAGCCTGGTACAGAGCAGGCACAGGTGCTTCTTGTTCCTTCAGTGAAGCTCCACAGGTAACTGTCAAAGGCCCATAGCACTGGGTCCTCAGGAGGCCTGGGCCCCCCCTTGAGTTTATATCCAGAAGTGGGGTTGGACACAAACAGCTAAGTCCATGATACAAAACATAATTAATACCATAATCATCATTGATCACTTGGTCACAGCCAACACTACCGCTCCCACAGCAAATCTTTCCTCCCAACTGCCAGCAGGAAATATAATGGTGTCACCTTCATTCCACTTCTAGAACAAGCTTCTAGAGCTTAAAAAACTGCCTTGAGCGTTAGACTCCCATAGAGGATGGTGTTAAAATGCAGATTCCCAACCCCCTCCACCAGCCCCAGAGTCTATTTCTGTGGGTCTGAGGGGGGCCCAGGAGTGGCACTTTTAACTGGCCCCTCGTGGGAGGCTGATGTGGGTGGTTGTCCAACCCTGTGTGGTGGGTCATCCATGCAGCAGAGCCTCGGGGACGCCTACTTGTGCTTAGGCCACCGAGAAATGCACAGACTCAACAGGCCTTGGGTAAGCTCCAATGTGAGTGAAGAATGACAAGGGGAAGGGTGCCTACAAATCTGATTTCCTGGGTGGCTGCAGTCAGGAGCTGGTGGGCACAAAAAACCATCCAAGAGCTCACATTTGTACTAGGTTCTTACCAGTGCAGAGAGTGGAATTCTCACTCTACAAGCCTGAGAGTGCAAAACGTGTCACAGTTATTTCTTTAAATCAGTTATGTCTGACTTCAAGTCCTCATCCTGCTGGCTGGCTGGAAATTCAACTTCATCCATCCTTGGGATAGGTTCCCAGAGCCATCCACAGGTCCTTGAGTCCTACCACTGTGGGTCTTTGTCCCTTCCCATTCTGAGCCCCCCCAGTGTCCTGCTTCTCCCCTGAGCCTGCAAACCCTACAGAAGCCAGATCCCAGGGTTTGAGCCACCTCCCTGTGCACCCCCAACTATGCCCTCCCCCATCCAGTCCTAGGAAGCCCACCCTTCTGCTCCCCTCCCCCTCCTAGTCCCTCAAGAGCTGAATGAAAAAGCCAGGAAAGGAAGGGTCTGCAGGAACCTTTTTACTCCATCCTTCTCTGAACCTTTTTGGCATAGGAGAGGGAGAATGCAGTGAGAATCAAACACTATGTCTCCATAAGTTATCTTTTTGCCCAGAGCCCTCTGGGGTGATCCTCCCATTGGCCCCAGATGGAGGCCAGACTGGTCTTAAGTCCGCATTTGAAGATAAGGAATCTGAAATCAAGGAAGTAACCATTGTGGCCAACTTCATGCAAATAATAACTGGCCAGACTTGGACTCAAACTAAACTGTCCAGTCTCTCTGTCCGCCCCAGTTCCAGCTCCAGCTCCCCTCCTGAGTTATTCTAAAACTGGGGGGAGGCCCCTCTGTTCCCACTGAAGTTCACTGGCCCATGGGAGGGCGGTGGGGAAATCTACTGAGGCCAGTAAGGTGGGTAATGGAGGTGGGAAAACCAGGTGATATTCCGTTTACCCACCTTCTAGTCAAGCAGCAAGGTCACTATAACTGTTCATTAACCGTGGCCGATTTAGCCCTACAGCACCAGAAGCTAAAGAAGAGTCGCGGAGAAAAGGGACAAAGAGGAAAAGCTTTCAGGAGAAAAGACGGAGAGATCTGCACACAGACAACTTTCAAGGGAACACCCCCACCTGGTGACAGATTAGCAGATTCCTGCTTAGGAAACAAAGCCACACTGTGATTTTCTCCATCCACTCTCAAAGATGGAGAGATGCAGTTATGCTGGGGCTGACTCCAGTCAGTATCAAATTGATATTAAAATATATTACAGATTCCCAGAGAGACTGGCAGGAGCTGTGTGTGTGTCAGAGAGAGATAGAGACAGAGAGAAACTCTGCAAATCCAAGAGAGAAGTCCTAAATTTTACAACCACAGGAATAAAATCTCTGGGAGAAATGTCCATCTCCTGCCAATAGCACCCAATTCGTTATAACCTTTCATCAGAGATTAATATGTAAACAGGTCCTGGACAAGCCCTTGGCAAATCATAATGGAGAGAAAGTTTCTCTCCCATGACACGCCCTGCCCATTCACCCACCCTCCACCCCCCATCCCCACCCCTGCATTGTTGCCACACTACACAGGGGTCACACCAGCTTGCTGAAGTCCCTGCCCCCCACGCGCCTGCTACACTTTGATGACAATAACAGTAACTAAAATGTGCACAGAGTTTTAGAGTTTACAAAGCCCTCCATTCATTTAACAAACTCCTTTAATTGGTTACTCAGTCAGGATAGGCTTGGCTATGCTGTGGTAACAAACCTCACCAATCTGTCACCAATATGACAAAACAGGAGTTCATATCTTGCTCACCTATAGTCCACTGCAGGTCTGGGTCACTCTCCAGGACAGTGGCCTCCAAATGGTGGCCCAGTAATCCAGTCTGCTTGGACCCTGAGAGGCCTCCATTTCATAACATGCTGCCAGATTGATGAGGCAGGGGAAGAAAGTTCTTGAAGGGCTTGAACTGGTAAGTAAATGTTTTGGCCCAGAAGTGACACACTTCACCTCTGCTCCCAGCCCATTGGCCAGAACTAGTCTCAAGTCCCTGCCTAACTGCCATGGGGGTGGGGAAGGACAGTCCTCCTGCGAGCTCAGAAGAGACAAAAAGCAGATGTGGACAAGCACTAGAATCCTCTACCACTGGGGGTGACCGGGTGGACACAGGCACTCACTGGGACACTTCAGCCTGTTTTGTCAGGCTGTTGGGGGAGGGGGGGTACAGTCAGGAAAAGTTTTCCAAAGGAGGCAGCATCAGTGCTAGGTCCCAAGGTGAGGAGATGCTTTCCAGGCGAGGCTGAGCCCATAGGCAATTTGCAGAGGGATGGGGAGGTGGGGAAGGAGGTTGGTTCAGAGGATGCAGAGATGGGGTGGTGGCTGAGAGAGAGGCAGGGTCAGGGAGAGGTTCTCTTGAGAGGGGAGAGATTTGCTGGGGCAGGGGGCCAAAGGATCAGGGAGGCTGAGGACCCAAAGAGAAGGACAGCTGCCAAGTGAGCTCACTGAGGAAGAGGAGGGAATGAGCTGATCCACAGTGGAAGCCAGCCCCAGAAGGCCAGCACAACTAGTCCTACCCTACAAATGGAGAAAACGAGGCCCCTCCAGTCATCACTTATGGCTTCACTTATTCACTTAGTACCTGATGTAGATCAGGACAAAAGAAGAAACACACGGTCCCTGCCCTTCAAGGGCATATAATTAGGAGCGAGAATAAGACCTTATCAGAGGGCAAAGTACAAGTGCAATGAGCTCATTTGGTTGAGGGATCAGAGAAGGGGCTGGATCCTGGTCTTGCAGGATGGATTGGCTTTCAAGAGACTCCAAGGTGCAGAAGAATTTCCAGGGAAAAGTAAGGAAGCAGGAACACCTGTGCGAGTTCTGAGAGCTCACTGGACACAAGGCCAATGAAGGAGAGCAGACGGAAGGCCTGCAGAGCCAGTTAGGTCCAGGCTGAGGTTCCTGGCGCATCTGGAGGGGTGGCTTACACCAGGCCATGAGTGGTGGGGCTAGCCTGGGCCTGGCTCTGGGTCAATGCCCATGCCCACCTCTTCCCACTCAGCGCCTGGGAAAAGGGCCTCAGAGCCCCAGCCAAGCAGCCCCACGAAGGTACTCCTAGCTCAGGGTCCCTCCTGGAGCCTACACTGGGAAGGGGCTCCTGAGTGGGCCACGCCATACCCTCCAGGGCAGTCCTCTCGATACTCGGAGCACACACCAGCTCTGCCCAGCACACTCACAGGGAGTTCCCACCTTGCATGCTTGGAGGACCTCACATGTCCAGCCTCCCTCTTGGCCAGTGCTCCAGGGCAGCCCCAGCCCAGGGTGGGGTGGGAGCTGCCCTATCCCCTCTGGTCCCCTCCCACCTCCTCTCTCTCCCCATCTGGAGGCTGGGAGCTGGAGACTTAGAGCCGGGAATCAGAAAGACTCAGTCTCAGGGCAGAATGGGGCAGCTAATTTAAAGGGTGTCTATTGAGACCCCTGATGTGTTGCTAACCCCCTTCTCTTTGCTCTGGGGTCCATCATATACCGTGTATACCAGGCACCCCGTTTTATGGACACCAAATCCAAAAAAGTGATCGCAGAGATCCATGTGGGGACCAACATTTGTTTAAACCTTGGTCCTCACGACACCTCACCACCACCAGCTTACAGAAGAGGTTCAGATGAGGCAGAAGCTCTCTCTTGGGTCCACACTGGGAAAGGAGAGAGGCCGGTTTCACACTGTTGCTGTCTGGCTCTTTGACCTCAGCCGCCTCTCCAGACACAACGAGATCCCAGAAGGGCTCCTGAAGCCCAGGTTCAGTAGCTCGGATATACTGAGCGCTCAGACACTGTCCTGTGCTTTACATAAGTCTGCACCTTTGTCACCACAGCCCTATGAGATGCAACTATCACGCCATTTCACAGATGAGGAAGCTGAGGCAGAGCGGACTGTGGTCCTGGCCCCTTTCCTCTCATTTCCACCGAGAAGGCGCGCCGGGAAAGCCAGGCGCTGAGGTCCGCAGAGAGCGGCGAGTCGCCGGGCCGTGAGCCAGGCGGAGCGGCAGTGGGCCACCAGGGGGCGCCGCCCGCCTCCCCCGGGCCCGGCAGTGAGACCGTGGAGGCGCCACGCTCCGCGGCCAAAGGGACGCGGAAGGAAGAGTCCCTGCGCCCCGAGCGCACGCTCTGTTGCGGGCTCCCCGCCATCCGGCCCCGCTTGGCCCCGACAACCCGGCGCTCTCGGTCCTGCCGGGCTCCCACCACACTCCCGCATCCCCTACTCTGGCCGCCCCAGGCCGGCCCGAGGTCTGAGCCCACCGGACATTGCCTTGAGATTCCCCTCTCTCCTGCTCCCAGGACAAAGCACCGTTTAGAATGTTTATCAATATTTTCAGCACGAAAGTGTAATAAACACATTAAAGAACAAGGAAAGGAGCGAAAAGGATGCCAGGAAGCACCAAGAGGGCCTGCAGGCACATAGAGCTTCCCCCACGCTCTCCGACCTGTTGTGGGCAGGGCCGTCACCCAGCCCTCAGGGGGGAGTCAATCCCACCCTGACGCAGTCACAGCCTCCCCACAGCGTCGCCCTCTGCGGTCTGACAACCACCATTCTGGGCTGCAGGGGACTCAGGTAGCCTAGATCCCTCCTTCCTCCAGTTCCCAGAGCACCTCCTGAGGCCTGGCCCTGAGATAGGAGCAGGCCTCAGGGAGAAACCTATGTCTGTGTCCTGGGGAGTGTCCAATTACCCAACCTCTTGCGGCCTCTGGCATCAGGCAAGTGCTGGGCACCAAGCCTGTGGGAGTGAACAAGACAAATAAATCCCCTTCTGCCTTGGAATTTATAATTTGAGAAGGAAGACAGACGTAAGCAAGAAGCACACAAATCGTGTGGTTGCAATTGGCTAATTAATTACAGGTGCAATAGTGCCATGAAGGAGAAGTACAGACAGGCAGATAGATACCTCCATAGGAACACAGAAGGAGAGTATGTGGTGGTCTCGCAGAAATGATCGAGGCCAGTTCACTAGCAGATTGGGGATCAGGAGTAGAGGAGGCGAACCCCAGTTAAATCTGGAAGGGCAGGGCTAGTTTGTTGAACAGGGACCTTAGAATGAAGTGGTTCTGGCCAGAGGGGACTGCAGGAGTGAAGACTCCAAGGTGAGAAACCTTGAGGTAAGTCTGCCCGGAGGGCAGGGGGTAGGTAGCACACAGCCACAAGTTGCGGAGGCAGAGTGTAGTGGGAGGTAGGCTCAGGGTGGGGGGGAGGGGTGTACTGTGCACACCTCTTCAGTAACTGGATGCTGCTTGTGGATAATGGGAAGCCGCAGATCGATTTTTAACAGAGGCAAGATGCAACCAGATTTCTGGGTTTAAAAGGCCGCTGGGGCTGCATGTGTACTTGGGAAAGGGAGCCTGGTTGGCAAAGATAGGTTCTTAGGAAGGAGGCCTCTTTCTTGTCATTATGGCTGCTGGGTACACTGGCACTGGAGAAGATCAGAGCTGGGATGCTCCAGCGGATCCAGAGCCGAGAGCAAGACCAGTGACAACAGGAGCATCCCAGGTACCTACAAGCTCCTGGCTGCTAGGCTGAATGCTGCCCAGAGGGCAAGGGGTTAGCATGAGACCATGCTGGAGCTGCTCTCTGCACCAGAATGTGCCCAATTATAAAGCATTTGCTGGGAACTGGCTGTCTCTGGACCCAGCACATGTGTTCTAACTGGCCCACATGACATTTATGTTTTTAAATTAGCTGCAAACATTGGAGAGTTTGAATCTCAGGGTTTTTCTTGAAAAAACCCTAGGCCAGCACTCCAGCTCAATGACAAAGTACCGAAGCTGAGTAGAGAGCACCCCTTCACATGGTCCCTGTCCTCTTAGAGATGCTGCTGTCCCAACATCGCCTGCTTAGCCCCTGTGGGTATTTAAATTTTCACACATACACACACCGTTTAAGAGTCAAGCTAAGCCACCGGAAATCCAAGTGAATGTTGGAAAGGACCAGTCTGGGACTGGAGTCTGGAGAAGGAGAGAAAGGCTGTTTGAGAAATAACGACCTTGCAGATGACTCCCGGGTAGAAGATGTGAGGAATCAGCGGTGACCTCCCGGTGAATAACCTGGGCCTGCTGGAGAATAAAGTCCAAACTGAACCCCCATCTTTCTCCCCAGACCTCCTTTCACAGACTTCCCCATCTCAGTTGATGGCACTCCAGCCTTCTAGTTGATTAGACCCCAAACTTGGAGACAATAGAAAATAAGCTTTTTTAAAAATCAACTTTATTGACGTATAATTTGCAGACAACAGAAAGCACTAATTTTAAGCCTACTCAGCATTCAATGAGTTTTGACAAATGTATACAGCCACGCAACCACCATTGGTGGTCCAGATATAGAACATTTCCATGACTCCCAGAAAATTTCTTAATACCCGTTGCAGTCAATACTATCCCTACCTCCCTGCCTCATCCTCCCTCCCATGCAAACAATCACTGATACGCTTTATTTCACTACAGATAACTTTACTTGTTCTAGAATTTCATATAAATGAGATCCTACAATACACACTTTTATATGTCAGGCTTCTTTTGCTTAGCATAATGTTTTGGAGATTCACTCATGTGGTTGTGCGTATAAAGTAATAGGTCATTCCTTTTTATTGCTGGTTAGTATTCCACTGGATGAATATACCATAATTTGTTTATCCATTCACCTGGGCATTTAGGTTGTTAATTTTTTTTACTATTATGAATAAAACTGCTATGAACATTTGCGCACAAGTCTTTTTGTGGATCCATGTTTTCATTTCTCTTGGGGAAGTGGGAGACCCCAGTAATGATCTCTTATGAAGACTATACTAACCATAAATGAGATTCTTAAATTGAACTACATTAAAATTAAATACTTCTTTTCATCAAAAACACCATTAAAAGAGTGAAACAGCAAGTCACAAAGAAGAAACAGAGATTTCCAACTTATATAACAGGTAAAAGACTTGTATCTAGAATCTGTACATAAAACTTCTATACACATAAACAAGAAAAAGATACAACCGATAGAGAAATGGGCAAAAGACTTGAACAGATGCTTCACAAAAGAGGATATCCAAATGGCCAACAAATATATTAAAATGTACTTAATATCATTAGTCATCAAGGAAATGCAAGTTAAAACTACACCATCATTCTACTACACCTCCACCAGAATGGCAAAGTTAAAAAGACTGATGAGGGGGCCAGCCCAGTGGCATAGTGGTTAAGTTTGCACGCTCCACTTCAGCAGCCCCGGATTTGCTGGGGTTTCCAGGTTTGGATTCCAGGCATGCACCTACACACCGCTCATCAAGCCATGCTGTGGAGGCATCCCACATACAAAAATAGAGGAAGACTGGCACAGACATTAGCTCAGGGCCAATCTTCCTCACCAAAAAAAAAAAAGACTGATGACACTAAGTGTTAGCAAGAATATGGAGCAATAAGGAACTCTTCTACATTGCTGGTGGGAGTGTAAAGTGGTGTGATCATTCTGAAAACATTTTGGCATTTTCTACTAAAGCTGAACACATGCATATCATCTGACCCAGAAATTCCACGCCTAGACACATACCCAACAGAAATACATTGCACGTGTGAAGAGACATGAACAAGAGGTTTCATAATAGCCCCAACCTGGAAACACCAGCAAACACATGCACATATACAGTGCATACAGCAATGAATACAAATGAACTACAGTAACCACAGCATCATGGCTGAATCTCACAAACATTTCATTGAGTGAAAAACTGAAACACCAAAGAATACATACCCAGGGATTCCAAAACCAGGCAAACTAAGCTGCCCTGTTGTCAGAAAAGTGGTTACATTTGGGAAGGAAGGAAGGCTTAGTCACTGAGAAGGGCGTGAGTGGGGCTTCTGTGACTGTAGCAACGTTCTACTTCTCGAACTCCTGGTGGGTACATTGTTTGGTGATAACTCGTTGAGCTGTACAGTTGCGCTTTATGGACTTCTGTGTATTAAGTTCACAGTATAAAGTGGCAAGATGTCATGCAAGTATCTCGTTGGGCACTGTTATAACTGCACCATCACCCCAGGGATAAAACGCAGAATTGTCCTTAGAGTAAAACTCACACCTAAGATTTGATTTCCCAAAGGTTTATTTAATTAGGGGTTTTGAGTAAATTTTAGATTAAAATCAACATTCATGGTTTTATTATACAACATGTTGCTATATTTTTAAATAAATGGTCTTTGTATTGAAATACCCTCAAATGGAAAGCATTTCCAATTGTAATCCTTTTACCAATTTACCTTTATCTTTATGACTTTTTTAAGCGAGGGCCAATATTGCCATGTTGCAAGGCATCAGCTGCCTGTAGCAGACAGGCGTTGTTTGTGGGGAAGCCGTTTTAGACAGAGATGGCTTCAAGCCAAAAGTCTGATTTTTTTAACTTAAAATAAAGAAGTGACTCTTTTATTCCCCCTTTCTCAGTCTGCACTGTCTGATAGGGGAGAAAGCAAATTATGTAAGAAAAAAGAGGATTATCAATTTTAACATTCAGCATAAATTATGATAACATTTTAATCTTTATTGTTCGAAATTCATCTGGAACTTAAAATGTTATAATTAATAGCTTTTTATCCCCAAATATCTGCATATATCTGTTCTCTCTTGTCAGAGCACAATATTTACTTGTTAAGTGGAAGCTTAATTATTAATATATAGTTTGATTTTACACTCACAAGCTACCTATTTTGAGAACAAATTTCTGTTTTTTTATAAAGCCCAGTCCTCTATCCATGAATTTTTTAAACTAGTTTAATATGCTTACATACATCTTAGAGTTTAAAAATCACACTCTTTCACTCAGCTTTCTATGAGGTTGCAAAGATGGCTCCCTCAGGCTGTAGGGCACCTGAAGGGCAGGGGGAGGGGACACAATGCTCATGGAGCCTTCGGTTGTTAGGGCAGTGAGTCAGGAATCTACAAGTCACTGTACTATTTATCTGAATATCCCTGGAATATTATTCCACATGTTTGGATAGGCAACCTCACATGGCCGTGATTCATATCTGCTGAGTGAGAATCCCTGGGCCACACCCCCTTTCTCCTCCCACCTCACTGCACTTGGGCATTGTTCGTGGGAACATCGTTCACACTTACACAGTGGGACAGAGGTATTCACCCTGATGCAGCTGGAGAGCACCAGAGGCCCTCTCACCCCACACCGTGCGGCCAGGACTTAGTGGAGTCAACTATGGGGATTTTCTGGGGCGCAAAGCAGAAGGTGCACATCCAGAAAGGGGGCGATATATCGGGACACACACACAGCAAGCACCCCCTTTTTGTTCTGGCTTATAAATGGTGGGCCCCATTGTTTAAATATGCATGATGCTCCACACCAACGCCCAAGGCACAGTTAGGAAAAGGAAAGAGACACTTCTGCTCAGAACTGACTCCTATTAAAACAAGTAGGGCCGGGAAGTGTGAAAGCCCTGGACCAGCCATTTGTGGAGCAGTCCACCCCCTTCTGCCTTCCTGTCCTTGCCCAGGTCCAAAAGAGAAAACACTCAGACCAGCCAGTGTGGGCGTCTTGTCTGACTGAGGCTTTATCCTCTGGCTGCAGAGAGGCCCCAGGACGGGAGACCAGTGGGTGCCAGGGGAGCCCTGAGGAGAGCGGGGCCTGTGTATTGGTCTGGGGCAGTGATGGAAACCTCCCAGGTGGGGGCTTCACAGCTCAGACCACAGCAGATTCACACACTCACAGCTTTCAGATGGAAACCTTCATTTATACGGTGTAAGGAGAGAGAAACTTTTCTAGGCTAAATAATGACCCCCAGTGATATGTCCACGCCCTCATCCCCGGAACCTGTGAATGTTACTTTATGTGGCAAAGACTTTGCAAGTGTAATTAAGGATCTTAAAATGGGGAGATGGTCCCGGATTATCTGAGTGGACCCTAAATACAATCGCAAGTGTCCTTATAAGATGGAGGCAGAGGAAGACCACACACGGAAGAGGGAGGGCAATGGGACCACGGAGGCAGAGGCTGGACCGAAGTGGCCACAAGACAAGGAATGCCCACAGCTACCAGAAGCCTCCAGAGGGAGCAGGGCCCCACTGATGTCTTAATTTCAGCCCAGTGATCCTCGTTTTGCACTTCCGGCCTCTAGAACCGTAAGAATAAATTTCTGTTATTCTCTGTTGCTCAGAACAAATTCTGACCAAATTTGCGGTCATTTGTTACAGCAGCTGCAGGTAGCTAGTACACCACCTCTCAGCCAGAAGCCTAAATTCTTAAGGAAAACTTCCTCGAGACAGGGTTTCTAAAATTTTGGTTCTCAACCCAGTTGGCCAGTGGGCAGGCATTTCCTTTCCATATATAATTTAGTGATTATAAAGCAAAATCAGCCCCTCTTAGCTTTGGGTTGGCAGGGGAGTTTGCTGTGCTCCTGGCACCCCAAGAGATAAAGCTCCACAATGGGGAGGCCGGGCATCCTGTCCCTCCACTCCCCACGACTCCATAGTTGTCATAAAAGAGATTCGATGTTTTGTTTAAAAATGACTATGCTGCAAAATCTTGCATAAATATTTTTAAGGAAGAAAGCTTACCATTAAATTTCTCATTCCTCAGAGACTCTACTTAGTTTATATACTCCCAGATTAATTATAACCAGGTCAGAGGGGGCATAGTCAAGGATTACTTGTCAAGTGGTTGTGAGCAAATTCAATTTCCTACCACAAATATAGTTTGCAACTCTAGGTGAACATTCATAATTTTTATAACAAGCATCTTAATAACTATGCTTTTCTCTAACAAACATACAAAACAAGGATTGCAGTTTTTATGGCCTCAAGATTAAGGGTTACATTGCAAAGAGAATTAACAGTAAGCCTAGAGTTAAACCATAGAAGGTTCCAGAGCACTCCTGCAAATAAACGACTTAAGGTAATGATGCCAAGATTAGAACAAGCAGAGAATTAACTTTTAAATATTTTTCTCTTTTATATGAAGGAAAACCAGTATGAGTTTTGTAAAAAGAATGCATACTTAGTATAAATTATTCAAGCATTTCACAGAGGTTAAAAAATTCAAATGCCACTGCTCATAAATAATTAGCATTTACATTAGGAGGGTATCATTCTAGACATCTCTTCATGCATGTGTTCCAAAAAGGCTAAATAGATACATAGAAATATTTTGACAAATATGTGATTGTTTTATATATACTATTTGTAATGTTATTATATTTAATTTCATTTGTATTTCAAACTTGAAAAACAAATCAAAAGGAATCTGAAAGAATTACAAAATTTCAAATAAATGTTTATTCACCTCAAGAGAGTTTTTTTTAAAAGATCCTTCTATAATTATAAAAAGAGAGTTTGGAGGGAAAAATTACACTGAGATTAGAGTAATCGTTTTTACATTCCATACTTCAAGTTAGGCATTATCATTTGACTCCCTGATCTGAAAGATGAGGACATTAGATCCAGAACCTTCCTTTCCCCTCCCTCACATCTTCACATCTTGTGATAGTAGTAGTTTTACATAAATAGTATTTATATTTTAGTTTGTAACTATAATTTGTGAAATGTTTTGTATTCACATTATTTCATAGTTAAATGTTTCCAAATCTTGCCACAGCTTCTCCACTCCTGCAGTCTTGGTTTTGATTCACAGAAATTTAACCTCAGATAAGAACTTTACCCCTCTCTGCTAATGATATTTATTTCTTGAATGTTTTTATTCTCAAAAGAACTTATTTTCAACAATATTTCCCCTTCAATTTTTCACTCTAACTATGACTTATTTTTTCTTGAATATTTAGATTTTTCCCAAGGATTAGAGAAAAATTAAAAGATTTTACCCAATGTCACCCAGCTAGTGTGCAAAGTCAGGATGCAAATACAGGCCTAATTTCAAAGCTCACCCTGCTGTTATCTGTTATCCACTGCCCTCATTCATTTATATACTTGCTCATTATCCATCACTCCCCATCTATGTAGCTCTGTATCCATCCATCTTTTACACCCATCCATCCATTAAACATCCATGTACCTACTTCATCATTACTCCATTCACCCACATATAATGCAAACTTACATACATATATATGTAGCCATTCATCTATCTAGGCATTCCACCTATTCCAGCTATCAATCCACCCATCATCCTTATATTCACCCATCTATCCACTTATCTACATTCATTTACTCCAACATCCATCCATCTACCCATACATGGATACATACATAGATAACATCCACTCATCCAGACATTCATCTATCCATCTACTCACCCACAAAGCCACCCACTCACAAGTCAGTCCATTCCATCTCCCATGGATCCTTTTATCCTTTCTTTAATTCATCTGCTAACCCAACAAGTTCATCAATTTATTCTATCACTGATAACTTTGAAACCCAGACCTTCCATAGGAAAGAGAGTGGTCTCCTTCTAAGTTTCTCTTCTGATCTCATTGCTTTTCTCAGCCATCAAGAGAAGAAAGACCACAGCATTCCGTGAACACAGGAAGGAGGTCTGTGAGCTCACACCTTAATTGTCTCTCACCCATATGAAAATTCTCACAACAGAGACTGTGGGCCTTATGGTATACTATTAAACATGGAGCCCTCTGTTAAAAATCTCCTCAATAATTGAAACGTCTAATCTTCTTACAGTAACCAATTTCCTCTTTATTGAAGAGTCATCAGCAAAGATTACAACCTCAGATTATGAGGCAGAAATTTTGCCCATATTTGGACTTCTTTAGACCTCCTCCATCATTGGCCCAACATTTTATTTCCATCAAACCACCCACTGCTTAGCTCTGGCCACCCAGCCAGCACTGAATGTGGCTTGCCAATTTACACATAGTTTGACATCTACCTTCCCCAACCCCTTGTAGGTTAAGTAGCCTAGAACCACCACTTTAATGGACCTCACTAAGAACATGACATGAGAGAAGCTCAGTTTCTCACTCAGATGAGTGATTCACAGCTGGAATGATTGGATCAAGGTTATTCATGAAAAATACAAGTCAAAACAAATCAAGATGAAAGGGTATAGATATAAAAATAAATGTTAAAGACTCTCTTGCAGACTAATTTGCAAAGTAAAGATAAGGCAACTATAATCAAACCTAGAGATGAAAAAGAAAAGGAGAAGGAGGAAGAAGAAGAGGATATTAATAATAATGATAAGGAGGAGGGAAAAGAGAGTTACTAGTGCCTGACAAGATAGTGAACTAGCCCTGTCTTCTGGCTGCCTCCAAAAAAAATCAATGATAGGGAAATTACAGAAAAGAGTTGGAGGAACTAATATAAAAATTGTGACTAACCCCTGGGAGACTAAAGCTGGAGTGAGCCAGTGGGAACAGTTAGTGGCAGTCTGAGGTGGGGGTGGCAGGTACAGAGGCAGGAAGAAAGGGTGGAGGAGAGATTTTAAGTTCTGTTTTTTCCTCTCTCCCATATCCCCCGGGAAGATGGCTGGTGGCCTCCACCACTGGAAGGAAGAAGTCAGTGCAATAGCCTGGCTGCTCAGGGACGCCATGTGAGCCAAGATTCTGATAAAAACAAATGCAGGCTGACCAGATGCCCAGGCACTTCTCTTCCATCCCACTTCCTCCAAACATCACGGATGGCAGATGACCATCGCAAGGACAGTGGGTGACCTCCTCATGAATGGTGGCTGACCATTCTAAAGATTTTGTCTTCCTTTAGTGTGGCTTTTTTCAAAGACTTTAAAGAAGAATCCCCAATTAGGGAAATTTCTCTGTGAAACAACAGCAAAAGGGATGTTGAGTAGCAATTCTGGAGTCCCAGGTGGTCCCCCTCCTAGGGCTCACCCCCACTCCTCCCCTCATACTCACCAGAGGGACAGAAACAGACCTTCACCAGATCCCTGACCCATTACCAGATGGGGCAGCTGGTAACCACAAGGGAAACGTGAGCTCACAAGCCAAAATCAGTGGAGAGCTGAGGAGCACAACCACCGTGCAAGATATATAGCAGACTGAACAATGCACACCACAGACACGCCAACGGTGTGAGAGAAGTACAGTTACTGTAGCAACTACATTCAAAGATATAAGGGAGAAGGTTGCTAAAATGAAGAAGGAACAAGAATAATAAAAAAGACCCCTGTGCTCCTCTGACAGAAGAAAAGGTAACTCGTTGAGGACACCAAGAAAAACTAGGCATAGTTTTAAAAAATATACTTGAAGATGTTGAAGAGAGAACAAAATAGTAAAGAAGTAGTGGGCCTAGGTCTTGGAGAAAACGGGAATCCAGAAAGACGTGCCCAACATTTGGAGCACCTCTGCCCCAGGAGCACTCACTAATTCTGGACAAGTCAGCTGAGGGCCTGAGCGGTGTCTCAGTCAGTCTCAAAGGAACTGGGTAAAAAGGTAGAGTCTAAACTCACCGAAGAAGGCAGCCTCATGTTGGGGTGAGAACCCAAAGAACTGCAGCCCAGTTATAAATCTGAGCTGCAAATAGACCTGCTCTCACAGAGATTCCAGGCCAGTTTCAAATCATCTCAGACTCTGACATGGGATTGAGGAAATATCAGTTTGCTAGGGTTCCCTAGTGCCTGGCATAAACAAATGCAAATCCTCCTGAGAGAAAGCTCACATCTTCCTAGGCCTGGGAAAGATGACACCTTCCTGGGCATCAGGGAAATGCAAATTAAAACTACTGTGAGAAATCACTACAAATCCACCAGAATATCTCAAATTAAAAGACCAACAATACTAAGTGTGGGCAAGGATGTGAAGCAGTGGAACTTTCATATACCACTGGCGCTTGGTACAACTACTTTGGAAAGCTGAAAATATTTGCTAAATCTGAAAATATACATACTCTATGATTTAGCATTTCCACAGGTAGGTATATACCCAGCAAAAGTGTAAAAATGAATCAACCACTACCATGTGCAACATGTGGGTGACTCTCAAAAACCCAATATTTAATGAAAGAAGCTAGATGCAAAAGAGTGCATATTGTTTGACTCGACTTATATAAAGTTCAAAGACGGGCAAAACCAATCTATGCTGACACATCTGAACAGTTTTTCCCTTGTGGGAGCCATGTAATGACTGGGAGGGGGCATAGTGGAGACTTCTGGGGTACTGGCAACAGTCCTTTTCTTGATCTGAGTGGTGGTTGCACAGATATGTTCACTCTTCCAGAATTCATTAAGCTGTACACTTGTGATTTGTTGACTTTTATACAGGTATGTTATGTTTCCATAAAAGTTTATATTAAAATAGGTAGGTAGAAAGGTAGAGTGGACATACTTATCCCTGTTCCTCTTGCTAAATACTACTGAACATTCTAGATATTAGGTATGAAACAAACATAAGAAAACTTTGAAAGGTGGAGAGAAGAAAGTAGACCTGCTTTGGACGTTGGACCCCAAGGAATGACACAGTGATGCATTCCCCAGATTTTCTTTTTACCTCATGTATCCCGGACTTGGAGCTGAAGAAGCTGGCGACTCAGAAATGCCACTGAGCACTCAAAAAGAGCCCCAAATAAAGCTTGCTTTCTCTAGTCAAAGGACCAGGAAAGGGGCAGCCTAGCAAGACAGAAAACTTTTAGATAATAACTGCTCTACTCCAGCCGAACACCACAGAAAAAACTGTGAGGTACCCGCCCCCCCCCCACCTACCCCAGCAAAGTCCAAGCAGTGGGTATAGACTTCCACCATCACCAAGTTATATCAGGGTGCCCCAACCCTCCAGCTGGGCTGGGGGTGTGAGAAAAGGTCAAGATGGGAGCTGGGTCTTTCATCCCCACTGGGCAGTACTGAGGCCTCCCACCTGCAGTGTCATTGGGGACCATGTGGCGAGTCTAGACATCCACCCCCTCCCCCACAATGACAAGGCCCAACTGATTTTTGACAAAGGTGCAAAAGCAATTCAATAGAGAAAAGACAGGCTTTCCAAAAAATGGTGCTGAAGTAACTGGACATCCACAGGCAAAAAAAAAGAACCTCCAACCTAAGTTTCATACCTCCTGAAAATTCAACTCAAACTGGATCATGGACTGAAATGTAAAACATAAACTGATTTTTAAACTTTTAGAAAAAACATAGGAGAAAATCTTTGGGACTTAGGGCTTAGTGAAGACTTCTTAGACATGACACTAAAAGCACAATTCATAAAAGGAAAAATCAATGAGGTGGGCTTCATCAAAATCAAAAACTTTTACTCTGCAAAAACCCTGTTAAGAGGACAAAAAGACAAGCTGCAGAGTGGGAGAAAATATTTGCAAGCTGCATACCTGACAAAGGACTAGTATCTAGAAGATAGAGAGAACTCTCAAAACTCAACAGTAAAAAACAAACAATCCAATTAAAAAATGGGCAAAAGACATGAACAGATACTTCACCAAAGAGGACATACAGATGGCAAATAAGCACATGAAAAGATGTTCAGCATCATAGCCATTAGGGAAATGCAGATTAAAACCACCATGAAATATCACTACATACCTCTCAGAATAGCTTAAACAAAATAAATAGTGATAAAACCATGAGCTGGTGAGGCTGTGGAGAGATGGAATCCCTCATTCATTGCTGGTAGGAATGCATAGTGGTACGGCCACTCTGGAAAATATTTTGGCAGTTCCTTTAAAAAAACTAAACATGCAACTACCATGTGACCTAGCAATTGCCTTCCTGGGCATATATCCCAGAGAAACAAAACCTCACGTTCACAAAAACCTGCACATGATTGTCATAGATGCTCTGTTTGTAAACCCAGAAATAACCCAGATGCCCTTCAGTGGGCATGGTGAATGGTTAAACAATGGAATACCACTCAGCAGCAAAAGGGAGCCAACTACTGATACACTAAACCTGGCTGAATCTCCATAGAATTATGCTGAGTGGAAAAAGCCAATCCCAAAAGGTTACATAGTGTATACTTCCACTTATATAACATTCTTGAAATGACAAGCTTATTGAAACAAAGAACAGTTCAGCGGTTGCCTGAGGTTAGGAAGGGGTGGGACAGGAGGAAAGTGGGTGTGGCTATAAAAGGACTACAGGAGAAATCCCCGTGGTGATGGACATGTTCTGTACCTAGACTGCGTCAGTGACAATATCCTGCTTGTGATACTGCAGTACAGCTTTGCAAGATGTTACCATTGGGAAAATCTGGATAAATGATACACAGGGTCTATGTTATTTCTTACAACTGCTTGTGAATCTGCAATGATCTCAAAATAAAAAGTTTAATTTAAAGAAGTGTATATAATAGCAAAGGACTGAGACTAGCCAAGACTTTCTTGAAGAAAATAAAAAATATAGGTGAAGATAGAGAACTCTACGACTTGAGGACTATCTTTGGAAAAGAGTTTGGCATAAAATTAAACATTTATTTGGTTCTGCACCACGATTTATCTGCTCCATATATATCTCGGAAAAACTTCTTCAGGTGCATCAGAAGGCACATAAAGCATGTTTATAGCAGCATTGTTTATAATAGCAGAAAGAAAACTGGGTACGTTTTGCAATGTTGATTTCCTGGTTTTACTAACATACAATGCTATGTAAGATGTTATCATTGTGGATCTAAAATTATTTCAAATTAAATTTTTTAACTGGACACACAACTGAAAATGATTTAAAAAGTGGGGCACACAGTGGAAAACTAAACAGCAGTGAAAATGAAGAACTGCTGCTATATGCGCCAACAGACATATCTCAGGAACACGATGTCAAGAAAAATGCAAGTCAGACGAGAGAACATACAGCTTGATATCTTATGTAACGTTCAAAAGATGCAAACAAAACAAAGTATTGTTGAAGGACACATCCAAATGTGATAAAACTCAAAGAGAAGCCAGGGTTCTAGATTTCTGCGTTGGGGAGGGGGGAGGGGAAGGGCGTGCAGGGGAGGGAAACAACTGGAGGCCTCAAAAGCATTGTTACGTTTGATTCCTCCAGTTGAGTGGAGGGTAAATGGGCGTTCAAAACGATAGGTTTTCTGTACGACTTACATATACATCATACATACTCATTAGGAAGCTTTACACAATTTAAAAGAATGGGACACAAAGATACCATGTGGAAGAAACCCACTCCAGTGGGGTTGCCAAACTGAGTGTCACAGTGGCCACATTTCATATTTTTTGCCACCTGGAGAAAGCCTGTCTGTTACAGGGCAGGCTAAGGATAAGGCCCAAAATAAGGGGAGAAAAGCAATGACAAATGGTAGGGAAGGAGGGGGACATGGAGCGGAGTAGACTGATTTTCCACAGCACGATGACCACATTCTGTGAGCAACACAAGTATCTGCTCCAGCTACACGAACCAGCCCATGTCACTGTGCTTAAAGTAGGTGGCATTGGGTTTTTGTCATTTGAGCTGGAAGAATCCTGGCAGAGTCCCACAAGGCATCCTGGCCCATAATCAGCCCAGATGGATCTGCTAAGCACTGCAGCATGACTTACAGGTGCCCAGAGGGGCCAATGTCTCATCCCTCCCTCGCATACTGCCATATCACCTTACGTGTGGAGGACCAGATGATCAGAGAAGGTTCAAGACTTGCCCAGGCTTGCCTAAAAGATGGGACTCTTTCTGTCATGCCTCAACTGCTTTGTCTTGCCATCAGTGATGTCCTCAGGACAGGATGAGAGGGTGCAGGAAGACAGCCCCAGGTGCTGGAGAACGTGCAGGTTGGAGGAATGTCACCTGGTTGGGTGCCTTGACCATAACCCCCCTGGCCCTTCCTAGAAGGGACCACTCATAGAGGTGGGAAGGGTTGTAGCCTTGGGAGTCTCCTCACCTAGAGCTTCTTTCAGCCCCATGCTGAATGCGGTCTCCTGAGAGAGCAAGGACTCCAGAGCAGAAGCAGAGTGGGAGTTGAGGGTGACCCTGAGCCTGATGCCAGGCATGGTGGGGTAGACATTCCAGAGTGATAACCCACAGTCCCTGGGGCTCCAAACCAAAGGTGATTCTGAGAAACAGAACAGTGGTTCTGATTTGGGTTCTAGACACTCATGCAAACATTCAACAGCTATTTACTAGGCTCTCTGCTAGGTCCTTGGTATCCCGTAGTGGAGCCTCAACTGCTGCTTTCACGCAACTCACTCTCTGGTTTTTAACAAGCAATGACAGAAAGAGACTCTAGGTAAACAACCCGGGGAGACAGACAGGGAGACATTCCAAGCAAGCTCTGTAAGTTAGAAAGAGGGGAACAAATGTCCCCTGGAAAAACTGTGGTGGTGAAGCTTGCTTCTCACTCCTCTCTCTGTATAGACACACACACACAACTTGTTCCCAAACATTTGGGTATAATCCCAAATAAATGTTCATTGAACAGCCATAAAAGAATGAGACCATGTGGTGGTAGGACAGTAAGAGGCAGCTTTGTAAAACCTCCATTAACCAGAATGCCTGGTGCTCAGGCTGTCCTGGGAGTGCTTCTAACACTCGGAGTCTGCTCCTTGCTTTCACCCACTCACAACTTAGTCTGTGTGCGTCAATGGGTCAGGAGAATATGGCGGCAAAAGGGAGGTTGCCATCCTGTCCTCTGGGAGCTCATTGTCCAGATAGACCTAATTGTCAGGGCAAGCAGTGGCGTTGTCAGCCGGGCAGCCCCAGGGTCAAAGAACCCAGGGTACTGTCCAGGAGCTGGCCACACTGATATTCCGGGCATCATCGCTCTTTGCCTCCCATGGGGCAGCGGATTTAGGATAAAATGATCCGTAGGAGCGGTTGGCTTCAGGTAGGTGCGCCTTATACTTGTCCTCCTCTCTTGCTAGGCCAGGTCCGTGGGGACACCTACGACCCCACAGAGGTGCCCAGAGGAGGGATCTAGGCCTACAGAGGGAGGACGGGCTAGAGGCCACATGGGGTGACAGTTGAGCCCGTCTGTGCCCACATGGTCTACCACACCCTGGCTCTCCCCCACCTCCCTTCCTTTCCGTCTTCTCAGATGGCTACGCTGTGCATCAGTGTTGCGGGAGGTGGAGGAAGGGATGGCATCTGGGTTTTAAAAGACCAGAAACAAATGTCCCCTGACAATTTCACGTCATTTTTCTGGACTCAAAAGAGGGGTAGAGTGGAGAAGCCAGACGCAGAGGGGTAACGAGGGACCGCCCGATCCGGGGGCCTCTCGGAGGCATGGCGGGGCGGCTCTCTCCCGCCGGAGTGCGGGCTCCGGATGGGCGGGCAGACGCCCCCCAGGCCCGCAGCGCCGCGGGCCCCGCATGACATCAGAGGCTGGGGAGCGCGCAGAGCGCAGGCGCCGGCGGAGGGGGGAGGCGGGAGGGGGCCCAGTCGCTCGGCTCGGGAGAGCGCTCCTCCGCCCCGCGCGCCGTCCCTGCGCCCCGCTCCGCCTGCGCCTCGCTGTCCGCGCCGCGCCTCGGGCGTCCAGAGCGCGCCCCTCGCTCCGCAGCAAGCGCCGCCCGCAGCAGCCCAGCCCAGCCCAGCCTTCCTCCTCCTCCCACCTCCTCCTCCGCCGCCGCCGCCGTCGCCGGACACGCAGCCGCAGGCCGGGGCCGGGACGCAGCTGGGGAGTCAGGGACGCGCACAGCCAGCCCTTCCCCCTCCGGCTCCCGCACCGCCGGCCGCCTCCCCTCGCCCTCCTCCTCTCCCCTCCCTGCTCCTTCGCTTCTCCTCCTCCTCCTCTCCCGGCTGCCAGCACCATGTCCGCAGGGGGAGATTTTGGGAACCCACTGAGAAAATTCAAGTTGGTGTTCCTGGGGGAGCAGAGCGGTAAGTACCCCACTTATTCTCTTGGCTTGGCGCCGAGTCGACCTCCCCCCGCCAAATCATCCACCCCATTGGGACCCCCGGCCCCGGCTCGGAAAGGCCCGTCCCTGGCCGGGTGGAGAGGAGGGATGGGGATGGGCATGGGGATGTGGAGGTCGGGGCCGGCTCGGGCGGGGCCGGGCAGGGGAGGGGCCCAGGATAAGGACCGAGGAGGCGCCAGGGCCGGAGGTGGGGGTGAGGGTGGGATCTGGGGTGGGGGCCTAGGGGTGCGGGTACAGGTGCGGTGCGGCGCGGCGGGGAGGAGGGAGGGCGGCGGCTGGCTCGGCGGCGCTGGCCGAGGCGTGAAGGCTCCGGGCTCGCTAGCTGGCTCGCACTGCGGCACCGGCTGCGGGCGACCGCGCAGGTGGCGGGGCGCCGGCGGGGTCGGGGGGAGGACGGGCGCCCCTCTTCGGAGAACGAGGCGGGGCCGACGTCTGGCCGCCACCCACCCCGCTGCATCGGAGGGGTTCCCTGCGGACCCTGCCCCGAACTATGCCTAATTACGGGCACATCCAGGCCCTGAGGCAGACGGCCGCGAAGGGAAGACCTGCACCTGTCTTATCTCGAAAGAGCGGTGCAGGCCTGGGAGGGCAGGGCGCCTACCTCCCCTGGCTCCGCTGTGCTCAGGCCGACTGAGCGCAGAAGGTTCTAGACCCGCTGCCCTTCGCCGGCCTGTGTTAGCCTCTTTGGGGCCCAGGGGTCTGGGCGATGACAGCGAGGGTTCCCCAATGCGAATTAGATTTGGGGGATGGTACAGGGGCTCTTCGCACCAAGAGGCCGTGCGCTGGGCAAAGGACCAGGTGACACGCCCTGCCGGGCTTCCCAGCACCCCTCCCTAGAGCGTTGGCGGTGGATTCTTCCCACCCCCACACCCCAGCTCACCGCCCTTCTCCGAGGAGGGGAGGTCACCGTGGCAGCTGGCCAGGGGCGGGGGGAGGGGGAGACAAATGGCTTTCCTGCGGCCCAGCAGCCTAGCAATCTCTGAAACCCAGGTTGGTCCCAAGGTGGGAAGACCAGATTGAAGAGCATGGACCCCTCTGACACCTGTAGGAAGACGTGGTTCTCAGAGCATCCCTCCAGAGGCCTCTCACCTGGGGCTGCAGGGCAACAAACTAAACCCTGATCAGCTCGATCAGGGAGAAGGTGGTCCTTGGGGGCAGGAGCCCCAGCTCTATCTCTACAGACTGGTCCAGTTCACCTGGTTTGGTGCCTGTCTGTACAAGGGGCCAAGACAGGGGACAGCGCTCCTGTGGTGTGTGCACATGTGGAGTCACGTGGCAGTCTCCTGTCTGCTGCTGCGCATCGCCTGGGATGGATGGTTCAGAGAAGGGTGTCAGAAAGTGGTCAGGCCCTAATGTGGGGATGGGTCTTGGGACCAGGCTGGGCATTTCAGAACAAGATCAACTCAGCCAGCCCTATGTCCTGGACTCGGAATTTCTGATTGTAATAGATTCCAGCTTCAGATCTCACTCTTCCCCTGCCTGAGGGACTTCAGGGGTCTTCACATCCCATTGCTGACCTTACTGGGCCTGGAGCCCTGGGAGAGGACTCTACAGGGATCAGGCAGCCTGGGAGTTGAATTCCTAGCTGTGCTGCCTAGAGCAGATTTCAAGGTCTCTCTGAGCCTTGGTTTCTGTCTCTGTGAAATGTTTGCTGAGAGCAGTTCTCTTCCTCCTGCACGTTTCCCCAGTGCTTCTCAAAGGGCCTGGACCCTGGTAGGTTCTCAACAAATATTTGTTTATTCCAAGTCTGAACACGCTCCAGTGAAGGACCAGGGGTTTGATGAGGAGAATGTCTCTGGTGAATTTGAGTGGAAACTCTGGGGTCCCTCAGAATCCGTGATGGGCTGAGCCCTGCAACCCGCTTTGCTCCTGAAGTCACAGAAATGAGAGCTTAAGGCCTCAGAGATGGAGCACCCCCTCCGGCATGTTTAGATGAGAAGTCTGAACCCAGAGTCCCCTTGTGAGTTGTTAACACTTCTGGGGCTGAAACCCACATCTCCTGTTCCCAACTACTAACATGTCATTGGGAAATAAGATGACCTTGAATTGGGGATGCCAAGAATTGGGGAACCTTCCTGAGAGGAGGTGAGGGTTACCACTCTCTGGCCAGGCTTGTGGCTGGGTTGGGTGACCTGGGGGAAGGCTGGGCTAGTTAGTTGGGGGCAGGGTTTGTGGGCTCTTAGAACATGGTCATTAGGGACGAAAGGCTCTGCCATCAGTGAGATTGGCTGTTGGCCACTCTGGTCCCTTCTGGCAAGGAGCCCGAGGGCCCTCAAAAGCCTCCTCCCACCTGGGTGTGTCATTAGTTTTTTATCTTGGATTTTACAGAGTTTTTGGGGTCCCTGAGTTAGATAGGGGACATGTGCATCCCTGAACCTGGTGGGTTGGGGGAATCGCCATCACCACCGCTCTTTCTGTCTTGGCCACACACAGTTTTGCATGTGTTGGTCCCTTGTGCCACTGCAGCCTGTGCAGTGGAGGGAGCCCCTGAGGTCTGGCCTTCACCCACAGTGTGACCTTGCAGGTCCCTCACCTTCTGTACACGGGCGACTTGAAGCAGCTGAGCTTGACAGAACCTTCTAAAGCAGTGTGGGCTTGCCTGTGTGAGCTGAGTCCCCTGGAAAGGGACCTGGGGAAGAGGCTGGAGGGATGTGGCCTTGTCTTATTTCCCGTGTCTGGTATAGTGGTGGCATCTCCCTAGGCCAGTGGGTGAGGACAGCTGGATTCCAAAAAGGAGTACCCAGCCTGGAGCCCAGTGATGTGGGGATGCCCTGGGCCAGATGATCCCAGGGGGGCGTCAGGCTTTCAAAGATCCCAGGGACCTGGCATGAGTGGGAAGCCCTTGAGGAGCCACTCTGGAGAGGACACATCCAGCTCCTGAGAGAGCCCCCTCTTGGCAGCAGAATGACCGCTGTCCCTGGACCGTGGAATACAGGCTGGCTGACAGCGTCAGCCTGGCAGGGGGTGGGAGTGTGGAGAGGGTGCTGTGGACCCAGGATGGAGGGTTTCCTTACAGTAGGAAGGCTGTGCAATCCTGCTGGAGCTCCAATGGCTCTCTCTGGGCCTGTTGGCCATGGCATTGTGCTGATGGCAGTGGTGGGGGACACAGGGGAGTAATGCACATCAGTGCCAACTGGCGCACTTGGTGGGATCCAGAGAAGACAGGCGTGAGCAGGTATCTTAAGGAAGGAGAGTGGGCCTGCGGACACACGTCTTCCTCCTGATTTCTGATGGCATTCTGTGGGGGTTCAGACTTCCCTCAGCGCATCTCGGTGTGTGTGTTTTGGAGGCGGGGTGTGGGATGTGTGTGCTGCTCTCTGGCTTCTGCTGATCTCCTTTCCCTGAGACTCCTCCAGCTGAAGCAGAAAGATTGATGGACACAAGTTCAATCTGCTTTCTCAGGCTGAGGCCAGCTGGCCAGCTTCTCCCTCTGACTAGCCACCTCCCGTCCTGTCCCTGGTAGTTGTGCTGCTGGAGATGCCATCCACGTCGAGCACAATGTAAATGGCGTCCCTGGAGTTGTGTGACACGGTGACCCTGCACGCAGCTGCCCTTTGGTGGCTTAGTCATTTGTTCAGTCATCTCTCTCTCCCTCCCCCACATCCCTCTCTCCCTTCCTCCTTCCATCATCCGTTCATTTATTTAATCAGATCTTTGAGTGTATCTCTGCCTCATGGAACTTATGGTCCACTGGGGAGTACAGACATTTGTGGATAGAATTACAGCAAAGGTCTGTGCGAGCGTGGCGAGGGAGGAACAGCTGCTGTAGAAGCACACAGCAGGGCGTCACAGGTGCCACAGATGGCTTCTAAAGGCTTCAGAGGAGGAGCTGCTTCTATAGGCAACCAGGTGGTGCTCCTTTGGGCTGAGTGCAGGGAGGAGGTCTTGCAAGGGGCCCACCCTCTCCAGGAGCTTTGTCTGTTCTTCTCCAGGCTCTGGAGAAAAAGTGTGTGGGGTGGGGAGCAGGAGGACAGGGTGACTCGCAGGTGTCTGTCTTGCTCCTGCTGAGAAGGGGCTTTCCCCCCACTTTTGGCCCATTCCTCTGGGTTAAGGAGCATTCAGTGGCCCCCCACTGTCTGGAGGGCTCACCTTTCCCCACCCATGGCCTGGGCCAGCCTGATCCCTGCCCTCCCACCACCCACACTGCCCATAACCACACAGGTGCCCTTTGCTGGCCTGGTGGTTGTGCCTGAAGCCCATCCCAGAAGTTGCTCCTCCCCACCACCCCCAGACCCCTCGCTTTGCTGTGCCAGCCCACCTGGGCACTCACTGTGGCATAGCATTTTTCTCTGATCATTTTTTAAAACAATTAATCACATGCTGCCCAATGACCTCTCTGTTATCTTAGTTACTCAAGATTTTTAAATGTTTATTAACTTTTTTAGGTGCAAAAACCCCACATTCAGGGTGGATTTCAGCGCTTAACAGGACTGGACCTTAGTCATCTTTTCCTCTCCCCATTGGCAGGAGGTTTGTGCTCATTAGATATCTGGATTTGGAAGTGAGATTATCTCTGCTATGTGATATTTGCTGATGGCCCGTCAGTGGATTAAAAGTGGAGAGAGTCAAGGCGGCTTTGAAACAGGCTCCTTCATCCCAACACCTGCTGCTTTCTCAGGGCAGAGGATTTTTACCAGCAATCCTTAAGAATCTTCCACGGAGGACTGGGTCATTTAGCCTTGGTCGTGCCCAACCCACAGTTCATCTCAAAGAACCTGAATTTGTCAGGCCACCCCCATACCCACCAGCATCTCTGAAGAGATATGAGAAAGCAGCAAGGCCACCAGAGAGGGAAAGGAAGGGAGGCGTCCGGACCTGAGGCTGCCAGGGTCTCTCTCAGATCTGGGGAAATCACCAAGCAGTTCTGTGCCCAGGCTGCTCGATCTTGCTTCTCTCCTTCCAGTTTTTCTCCCTTCCTCAGTGACCAGAATGAGTGGGAGAACCTTTGATGTTGGGTCTGGACCCAGAACCTTTGCTTTATTTAAAGAGGTGTGCATGAGGTGTGAGAGAGAGCCAGACAGACGGACACCAATTTGAGAATTAACCTGTCCTTGGTATAAGAGAAGAGTGGCACCCTCAGTGCTGATGATAGATACACGAGCACCAACTGGGAGAGAAAAAAGTGTCAGACCATGTCCTGGTTGTGCAGATGTAATTGTAATGACCGTCTTTTGCATGATCTGATTATCATTATCATTTGCAGCCCCCAAATTATAATGAGTCCCATTAAAATATAACAAAACAACCTCATTGTCCTTTTGTTACTTGTGACATCCCTGAAGTCAGCCTATGAATATTTATCCTTATAGGTGTTGCTCTGACATTGCAGACTCGCCCAGGGCAGGCCTGAGGCTGGTACCATCTGTGTCCCATCCAGGCCCAGTGTCCTTGTCTCCCTGCCGCGTGTCTTCCGCTGTTGCTGAATGAATGAACCATTGAATGTGAGAGCTGTCTGGTCTCATTGTAAATAATTTAGAGAAATTGTTGGACAGAACCATTGAGGAAGGTGAGGAAAGGTTAAGTAGAACAGCAAAATTCATAACATCAGGGGTGGACTGCTGGAAAATCTGTGCTGGGCATGTTCTCAACTGACCATCTGTCTGTCATCCTCCTCCATTTCTCACCACAGAGAAGAGAAGATGGGGGAGGTTGCCAGGGAGAAGTACTGGACACAAGAGATGGGCAGCTGTTGTTAGAGCCAAAAAGGCTGCCGGGAAATGGGCTTCAGGTGGGGCCTGGGGACATAAGCCCTGAGGGGACTGAGATGGCAGGTCAGTCTCTGCTTCCTGGAACAGGGAAGGATGAAGATTCATAACGCCTAAGGACTCCTAAGAGAGGTTCTTTTCTGTATCTTGAGGCTTGACATTTCCAATTCCCTTTGTTCTTTCCGTAACTTTTGCCCTAAACTAAGTGGGATCTTTTTTAGTAAATGTTCACTGCTGTGACTACTTTATGGTTTTAGTAAAGTGATTTATTTTTAGTAGAAAAGCATATTTAGCCTGGTCTCTTGGTAACAAGGCCAGTGGGAGCCCAGTGACTCAACCACGTGTCCCAGGTGGTGACATACCCAAGGGGCAGGCTGGGGTCCAGGAGAAAGCAGATAATACCTCACCCCTGAGGGCAGAAGTGAGCCTTTAAAGCAAAGGTTACTTCCAGGAAATGCATGAAAAGACTGGCAGCCTAGAGCCCCAGCAGGTGCCGTGGGCGGGGGACAGAGGAAGGCTTCGGTTGTGTGCGTTCTCTGCTGCAGACCACAGCTTTCTCCCAGGGCCTGGACAGTCGGGGAAGGGGCATGTTCCCTTAGTGGGGTTTCCCCAGACAAAGAGGCGTCCAGTATTGGGGTAACCGGCTCACCCAGTTTCCCCTGTAGCTGGAGATGAGGTGAGGGCAAGTCACAGAGGCTGGCTTTGCCATGAGCTGGGACTTTATTCTGAGGGGAATGGGGAACTGTGGAGGACCCTCAGCTGGGGAGTGGCTCCGTCACATCCATGCCTAGGAAGGATCCGTCAATCTAGGGACTTGGAGACGAGGATGGATGGAGAGGGGTCCAGAACCAGTCTGCCCTTCTTGGTGAAATGGAGCTGACCCTCCTGGGTTCCTGTGTCCTTCCTCCAGGTAACCTCAGCTGGCATTCAGGAACACCCACTGGGCACTTCATGTCTTCCCGGCACCCTGAGATAGACGCTGGATTCTCCCTGTTTTGCGGGTCAGGAGGCAGAGGCTCAGCGAGAGCTGGTCATGCCCAAGGACTCGCTGCTAACGTGGCAGGGTGGAATTTGAACCCAGGTCACTATGAAAAACACAGTAATCTGTTGGGCCTCATGCCTCAAAGGCAGGCTCAAATCCGGGAGTGAGGAGGAGGAGCCAGAACACTGAAGCCTTCTAGACACGAGGTGTGCCATAAATGCCCCCTAGGGAATTAGGTGCCAAGCTCCTTGCTGAGGAGGAGTCAGCAGATCACAGCATGGGGGTGGGCAGGAAGAAGCCTTTGATGCCCCTAGGCTGGCAAGAGTGCTGGGGACCTGTGCAGGGGGTCCCCCTAGAGCTTAGGGGGGCTCCAGGCAGGAAGCGGGGTCTCCGTGTGGGAGTTTGATGGAGCTGAGAGTGCATAGCAGGCACTCCATTCTGACACAGAATGAACTGCTCATTTGGGGTGGTTTGAAGGGATTTGGTTGGTAGAGAGTATGGGGGCAGCTGAAGCCCTCCCAAGTCAGCCCTTGGCCCACTGCCACGGAGGAAAGATGCTACCCACAGAGGAAAGATGCTACCCAGGTTCTTGCTGAGAACTAATTACTAAGAAGGGAAGCATCAATCAAACTAAGTGGCTGGTTCCCACCTCCTCTGAGATAACCCTTCCCCTGGCCTCATCCTCCCTCCAGACCTGGAGAAATCGGGGCCCTGGAGACCGTGACTCTGTCCTGGGTCTGCTGCCAGCCGGCTGTGTGGTTGGATAAGCCCCAGCCCATCTCTGGCTTTCTCGAAGTGTCCCCGGAGGCTACTGGACTGGGTGACCGCTTGGGCCAATGGAACTCTGACTCTGGCTCTATAATTCAGTGCCAGCTCAGAGTGTGATGCCATGCCAGTAGCATTCCCAGCCTGGAGAAAGGGCTAGAGGGGTTTGAGGGGCTGCAGGGATGAGGGTCCTCTCCGGCCTGCTACCCCTTCTCCTGAGAGGCATTCTTGGCCCCCCTACCTGGGCCCATCCCTTCTGGATGTGCTCCCGGGTGCTCTGGCTCATCTCTTCTGATGATGTGTTTGGCTTAGGTTGCCAGGCAACAGGGATGGGGCTGTCCTGCCCTTCCTGCTGGCAGGTGTTTATTCCACACAGAGAGGACCTATGTTGAAGACAACAGAACAGGTGACAGCTCCCAGGTACTCCTACTCCAGGACACTTCCTTCTGTAGCCAGATGGGTGGGTGGTAAGTAAGGAGGGCTGAGAAGGGGCCAGTGATTAATGGGGTATGCAGTGTCCCCACTGGACCAAGGCAGCTTATTGACCTGGCCCCAGCTCCTTCTCCAACCCCATCACTTAGTGCTCCTGAGTCCTGGGCTTCTACCCCAGCCCTGCCCCTCACTGTCTGGATGCTGTTGGGTTGTAACAGGACCACCGTGTGCTCATTTTCCTTGCCAGACAGTAGGGTAATCATTACCTTGTTGGGTTTCACAAAGATCAAATACATCAATATGTGGCAGATGGTAAACACTCAAGTGCTAGGTAATGTTGTTCATGAAATCGTGACAGGAGCCCCCCCTTTGTGGATGAATGAGGGAAGGAGAAGGGGTGTGAGGTTTTGGGAATCACTGATGGATCATTTTATGTGGTGAGATGCAGAGTACGCATCCTTGTGATCTGACAGGTAGAGCTGCAGATCCCATTTTGTAGATAAAGAAAGAGAGCCTCTGAGAGGTGAAGGCTTCTCCACGGATTTCAGGGCCCAGAGGGTTCCTGCTGAGCTGGGAAGAGCACCCAGGTCTCTGACTCCCTGGTCCACCTTTTCCCCGCTGTCCATCCCAGCAGGAAGTGGGACAGACTCACCCTGCCCCCCTCTGCTCATGGGAAGAGCACCTCATCTTTCTGGGTGTTACATCCCCGAGGAGTGTAGCCGGGTGGACTGCAGGGGCAGAGGCTTTGCAGTGTTGGGGTTAGAACAGTACCTGGCTGGAGGTAAGCAGGTAATAAATCTCAGCTAGGATTAATATGAATATTAAACACACAACCAAGGCTGTGGGCATGGTCTTCCCAGGGAGTCAGGAAGGCTTCCCAGAGGAGGTTTTGCACAGTGAGCAGGAATTCATCAGCAGATGATAGGGAGCATCATGGGTTT
The DNA here is from genome assembly GCA_031878705.1 of Tapirus indicus. Taxonomy (NCBI): domain Eukaryota; kingdom Metazoa; phylum Chordata; class Mammalia; order Perissodactyla; family Tapiridae; genus Tapirus; species Tapirus indicus. The sequence goes on from CM062920.1 coordinate 17,959,687, forward strand.
CCAGAAACTGGGCGTGGTTCAGGGTGGCTGGACTCGGCAGGGGGGGGGGGCTTGCTTCCACATGCAGGAGTCTGGGTCTTCCCTGCAGGCAGTGGGGACCCACTGAGGGGTTTTGACAAAGGAGGGACATGCTCATGGATTAGAAGACAAAGGTGGGATAAGGCCCAGTTGGAGACAGGAGATCCAGGAGGCCTGAGCCAGGCCAGGCTGGGAACATTCTGAGGATGGAGTTTAGAGGAGGGCTCATGAGGGCTGTAGGCCTAAGCTTCCTCCCAGCTCTGACGTTCAGCCCAACTGGGGGTGCATATTTTCTTGATTCATTTGCTGTAGGGTGAGGACTTGGGAACAGTGCAGGGTTGTCTCCTCTACAAGGCCACACCAGACTCAGATGTACCAAAACTGGCCACCTTGAGCTCCTCTGTCCTTCCTGCCTCCACAGTACCCTGGGTCCCCTCCCTGCTTCTGTTCTGCCAAGAGAATGCTCCAGGACTGCTGGCAGACTTCCAGACTCTTCCTCTCTTCTTCCTGTTCAGGGCAAGACGTACCATCCAGCGAGAAGCTGGTTATGAGCTCCTTGTCTGAGCTCCCCAGCCCTCTGGCCATTGGGTATCTGAGCTCCCTAGGCTCTGTGGTCACTGGGTATATGAGCTCCTCAGCCCTCTGGCCAGTGGGTGTCTGAACTCCCTCTGCCTTCTGGCCATTGGGTATCTGAGCTCCCTAGGCCCTGTGGTCATTGGGTGTCTGAGCTCCCTAGGCCTTGTGATCGTAGTTGGGTATATGAGCTCCCTCTGCCCTGTGGTCATTGGGTGTGCACGCTTCCCCAGTCCGCTCTAGCCTTGGGTGTGTGAGTTCCCTCTGCCCTCCTCTGCAGCCTTCTATCACTCCCTCCCTTGCTGGGCTCCTCTTACAGTGGACACTTGACTCAATTCCTTTGCTTTCTCTCTTGGATTCCCTTGCTCTTCTCTGCTGGTTTCCAGCTCCCCAACAAGCTCAGGGGTCCCTGAAGACTTGAGGGAGGGCAGCGTCATGTAGCAGAGAGCCCCCTTCCCTGCCTTGGAGACAGAAGCCCAATCTTAAGCTGGCTGACAAAAAGTGAAGGGTGAGAGCCCGGGAGCTGGAGTGGAGGCAGGGGGCTGCCATGCTGTACCCAGCCCTGGCCCAGAGAGAGCAGCCTGTTCAGATCAGCTGGTGCGGTCCCCTGCCCATGGGCCACCTCTTGGTCTGTTCTCAAGGCCTGAAACCCTACCCTCCAAAGCTCTGGTGACCTCTGCTCCATGCCTCTCCTGTCTTCTGCCCAGACAGTGCCCAGGGATGTTACTGAGCACCACCTGGGTGTGCCTTTGCCAGTGTGGCTAGTGGGTGGAGAATATCCTAATTATCCATCATCAGTGATCACAGCATGTTTCAGTCACAGTCCCAGATTAATTGTCTGTGAGGTCAGGGTGGGTAAGGAGACCTGTTCCCTTTACTGGCCCAGAGAAAAAACTGGCCTGGAAGCTGGGCACCAGCAGCTCATTCAGCTTTAACATGTTTGAACCCCTTCTGGTCCCCCCACCCCTGGGGTAGAGGCAGGACCAAGAGATCCATCCCTGGTTCAGGACTGGAGAGCTGCGACTGTGGCCTCCGTACCAGGGACAGGTCCCTCTCGGGGTGGGGTGCTAATTCTGAGAGAGGTAGAGGAAATGTTCTGTTCTGACCCTGTTGATGAGCAGGGAGTAAACAGCACACAGACTAAAGAGAGTAAATTGAAGCATTTAGAACTAATGTTTCTAGTTCATTTCCCTGTCCAGTGAAGGGAGAGGGCTAGGAGAGAAGAACAGGGGGGACAAGAGGGACATGGAAGTACTGAGACGGAGGAGGGAGGCGCTCCCGCCAGACCCAGACAGACCCAGGTGTGTCGCAGATGCAGGGTTTGTCGGCCGTGCCCTGGGGCCTCAGAAAAGCCAGGGTGGGTTATAGCTCTAGGCAGTGGCACTGTCTATTCCAGGGTTCTGACCAAATAAGATTAAAGGCCAGAGGCTCCCATGGAGGCATTGATGCATACCGGGGCGCAGGAGTGATGGGACCGGTTCTGTGTTTGTGGGGAGGACGGGGTGAGGAGCGGGGCTGCGGTAAGTGAGGGCTGATGACCTGCAGCCAGCAGAGCAGGAGGAGTGGGGAGAAGGGCTCTTCCCTTGTCCTAGGGGTTGAGGGAGGACGTTCGTCAGCTCCCTGCCCCAGTGCTGCCAACGCCGGGCTTCGACCAGCAGCCTGGGCTTTGTACTTCCCTTCTCAAGGCCTGCTGGCTCTGCCCCTCCCGGAGCCTGCAGTTCCCAGCTGGGGGCTGCGAGTAGGGTCGAGCCTTGGGGCCAGGAGATCTTTGTTTAGTTTTGCTCTTCTCTGGGTAAAGAGCGCCTCCAAGAAGGATTTCTTTTTAGGGAGAAAAAAACCACTCCCAAATTAGCCACTTATTTTTAGGATATTAACAGATCCTACTTGTAGCACCAGGATGTGGAAATTCTCCCCTGATTCTAATTTGTTAAGTCCCTCCTTCCCTCCCCCACATCCAACCAAGACACTGCAGGCTGCTGCCCAGATTAGAATGTGAAATGCAGGCTGAGAAGGTGCCCAGCTAGCCCACCCACCTGGGTTCTCTCCCAGCTGCATCAGAAGAGGGCAGAACCCCAGATGTCGGGCCAGAAGAACTCAGCTCCTCGCCTTGCCATCGAATAGCAGAGGGCCACTCTAAGCCCGAGTTCTGGTGTGGGCAGCAGTGTTGGCTCGTCCATCCACCTCGGCTTGGGGGAGGGCTGGATGTGATGTGGGAGAACTGGGCAGGGCAGCTTGCAAATGCATGGTGGTAGCTTCAGTCTTAAGGCAGAGAGACCTGTGAGTTTCTATTGCAGGTGACCAGCCACTTCACCACCGTAGGAGGGAGGTGGAGGCGGAGTGAAGAGTAGAGGCAGCATCTTTTAGGAACATGTGGGTGTGAGATGGTGTGGGAGACATGACCTAAGGTGACCCTGAATGAGTCACACCCTTGCATGGTCCTCTTCCCTTGACTGCAGATGGAACCTGAGACTTGCTTCTAGCCAATAGAGTATAGCAACAGTGATGGGATGTCACTCCCGGATTGTTTCTTTAGAAGCCTCCTTTTGCTGGCCTGGAAAAAGTGAGCTGCCTTGTGGTGAGAGAGCCTGGGAGGCGGTCATGTGGCAAGGACCTGTGGGTGGCCTCTAGGAAATAAGAGCAGCCCCCTGGCCAGCAGCTCGCAAGAGAATGGGGACCTCAGTCCTCCAGCCACAAGGAACTGAGTTCTGTCAACAACCACAGGAGCTTGAAAGAGGACCTTGAGCTCCAGAAAGAATCATAGCCCAGCTGATACCATGATTGTAGCCTGTGAGACCCTGAGCAGAGGATTCACATACGCCATGCCCAGGCACCTGCCCCCTGGACACTGTGAGATAATCAGTGTGTGTTGTTTTAAGCCACTAAGTTTGTGGTGTTTGTTACACAGCAACAGATAACTAGTACAGATGGGGTGAAGATTTCCAAGGGAGGAGACACCTTAGAGGTGACTTCATTTTGCAAACAAGGAGTTGGAGCAGCCAGGAGGGGCTGTGACCGGTCCCAGGTTAAGCAGCTGGCACGAGGATGGCTCCTGAGAGCTGGCCCTTGATTCTTGCTCTGCTACTGCTCTCTCTTCGTGTGGCCTTCAGCAAACCTCTGCTTCTTGGGCCTCTGATTTTTCCGGTCACATGCAGAGCTGGATCAGACCATCTCTTGCTGCCTCCTTGCCATGACTTGGTATTTTGAGGCCTCTCTGATCTCTGATCCTTCTAGAACCCAGGCTTCTGCGCCTTAGTGCAGTTTACTTTCTGCTGCTCCTTGGTACCTCCCATGTTGTGTGTTTCCACTGGGGCTTCAAGAGGTGGGATCTTCCCGTCCTGGGAATACTTCGGGAAGCCTTCCAGGCTCAGAGAAACCTTTGAGGTGGAGCTCCCTTCTGTGCACCAGGAGAAATACTGTCTGGCCGTGACCCGGCTGCTGTGTGATCCTGGGCAAGTGGCCCCTCTTCTCTGACCTCACATTTCCTCAGCTCAGTGAGGGGCTTGGACAGGATCAACCCTAGAGTCCTTGATGGCTCACACCATCTGTGGTGCAGCTTTCAAGAGGGCTTCTTAGGGACCCAGGGATGGGGACAGGGTGAGCCCGGCTGCCATCTCCCTGTCCTAGATCCCAGGCTTCCAAGTCCAGGGGGCAGACCTGGGTATTGACCCAGTTCTCCTTGCTTCCTCTCCCCAGTCTGGCCCTCTAGCCACCCAGATGCCTGACCAGCAGTTGTCCCTGGTCCACAAGCACTGGAGACCCAGCACTCCTCCCTGCCTGCTAGGTGGTCCTGTGCCCACTCCCAGGATCCTGGAGATCTAGAGTGCCTTTTCCACCCCAGAAACAACTATCCTCATCTCTAAACTGTACCTGGAAGGCCATCCCTACTCCCCAAGTGAATCCTGAGCAGGAGACCTTGAGTCCGTCCTGAGGGTGCGGGGGTGGGGGGGGCGCTGCTTTCTGCTGACTGAATGGGGAGATCTGCATGCCCACTCTTCCTCGCCTGCTGGCTCTGGGGCTGCAGGAGCTGGGCTTGTGCACATTTCCTCCTTGTCAAAGCAGCAAGGTGAACAGTAGCGAGCAGGCTGTGTGAGGGTGTACACAAGCACGGGAAGAGAAGCTAGGGCCCACGAAGCGCTGAGAACAGCTCCCGATGCTCACAGAGACCTCCGAGTCAGCGCCCAGGGCTGTCCAGCCCAGGGCCTCCTCTGAGCGAGGTGGGCATCTGTGAAGATGCCCTGCCTACATTAGCCTGCGATCTGCCTGAGCGAGCTTGGTCTCGTGGCCAGCCCATAGCTGTGCCCCCATGGATGGGGGCTGTGGGTCCATTGTCACGAGGCCCGCTGCTGACAACCTGGGAAGCACAAGCCATGCCTCTAAACACTTTCTCTCCCCATGCTCACCGCCCCATTCTCCTCTCCCTGTTAGTGAGGCTTTTAACATCCACACCACCAGCAGTTCCCCTTGGGAAGAAAGGGTAAACATGAGCACGTATATTACTTTGCCAAACTCCATGCTGTAGATGGGCCCAGAGTTCCTATCAGTTAAATAAATCAGCAAATTGCGTTAACACCAGCCTTGTCAAAAGATCAGCTGCTGGTGGGAATTCAGCATGCGCTTCCTTCTTCTTCTAAACATACTTATCCTCACTATGAATGAATTCTGCACAGCACCCATGCAGATACTCAGACATGTGGACTGATTGGCCTGTGTAGGGTCTGGCTGGAGTTGGGCTGAGCCCCAAACCAGTTGAAATGGAGTGCATTCTGCCCGCTCTGGTCTGGCTATCCAGGGAAGCCGTGCCAGAGGGCAACTGTGGGTGCTGCGGCGGGGCGGCTCCTGTTCTGAGCTGAGGGTGGAGGGTAGTTAGTACTCAAAGCTAGTGGGTGCTGGTGCTGGTGCTGGTGCTGCTCTTGGGACCTGGAGGGGAGACCCTGCGCATTTTTGCAGCTGACAAGGGTGTTTGAGATGATTCAGTGGGGCAGAGGGTCCAGACAGTAGGTGGACTGGTTGTGCTTGGGAGCTCTGCAGCCCACACAGGCTGTGTGGTTAGATCGCAGGCAGTTGTCCTTGACAAGGTTCTCAGTTTCACAGCTAAGACACCAGGGGGACTAGAAAGTTCCCACACACATCAGGGCTTCTGGTGGCTGCTGGATTGAGAGAGAGAGAGAGAGAGAGAGAGAGAGAGTGTGTGTGTGTGTGTATGTGTGTGTGTGTGTGTTTGCAGGCATCTCAGTGCATGTGCACACGTGGTGGTTACACGTGGGCTCTGCCCACTGAGCTGATCTCTCCAGGCTTGTTCTGTCTCCTGGCCTGTGGTTAGAAGGGCTTGCCACAGTTCCCTAGTGCCCAGCTAGGTCCTGGTTTTCTGAGAAGACTAAGTTGATGCCAAGTACAGTTATATTCTAGTTGCTTAGGAAAATTTCACGTTGACCAGAATGTTTGATTCATCAGAACAAGCCATTTCCTAAATGTCCCAGGAATCTGAGAGACGTGGATATGTGCACATGTGTGCATAATTTAAAAAATTATTTTTTCTTGCAATTTTTATTTTAACATAATTTTGTGCCTTTAGAAAAGTTGTAGGAATAGTACAAAGACTTCCCATGTGCTTTTCTCCCAGAATGTTAACTTTTTACTGCTCTCAAAGAATTCATAACACTTCTGTGAGGCAGGCATTTCTGCCCCCATTGTACATATGAGGAAGCTCAGCCTCGGAGAGGATAGCAACTAACCCAAGATCACACAGCAAATAAGTGGCAGAGCCAGGATTAAAATCCAGGTCTGCCCCACTTCACAGTACCTGTATTGACTGTGTGTGATGTAGCGTGAGGAGCAGGTGTCCCGTACCTTCTGCCCAAAGAACTTCTTTTCTTGAGTTGTAGGTCTGCTAGCAATACATTGTCTCAGCATTTAATTGTTTTATTTCATCTTCATTTTTGAAAGATTTTTGCCAGCTATAGAATTCTGTGTTGACAATACTTTTCTTTTAGTACTTCAAAGATGTTGCTTCATTTTCTTCTGCTTTGCATAGTTTCTGACAAGATAACAAAGACTTCTTGTCTGTTTTCCTGGGTCTATGATCCAATATATTGTTATTTTTGTTTAAACAGTCAATTAATTTTTAAAGAGATTTAAATAATATGAAAGAAATCTTACATATTTACCCATGTAGTGACCATTCCCGGTGGTCATCCTTCCTTTGTGTAGACCCACATTTCCATCTGGTGTCATTTCACTTTTTCCTGGAGGATTTCCTTTAACATTTCTCATTGTGAGGGGCTACTGGTGAGGAATTCTGTCAGCTTTTGAATGTTTGAAAAAGTCTTTATTTCAACTTTGCTTTTGAAAGATGTTAGATTGTATATATCTGAAAGTTATAGAATTCTAGGTTAATAGGTTTTTTTCTGTCAGCGCTTTACAAATATTCTTCATTGTCTACTTGCTCGCATTGTTTCTGAAGAGAAATTGCTGTCTTTGTCTTTATTTCTCTGTACATAATGTGCCTTTTTTCCCTGACTACTATTATGATTTTCTTTTTATCGCTGATTCTCTGCAATTTGATTATGAGATGTCTTGGTGTGGTTTCTTTTATGTTTTCTTTGTTTGGGATTCACTGAACTTTCTGCATCTGTGGGTTTATAGTTTTCCTCATATTTGGAATATTTTCAGTAATTATTTCTTCAGATTTTTTTTCTGTCACTACTGCCTCCCCAACCCTTTGAGGATTCCAGTTACACATATGTTAGTCCACTTGATGTTATGCCACAGCTCACTGGTGTTCTAATCATTTATTTTTATTCCTTTTTTCTCTGTTTCGTTTTCGATATCACTACATCTTCAGCTTCATTGATATTTTATTCTGCAATTATCTGGGATTAATCTGGGAATCCAGTGTATTTTTCATCTCACACATTGTCGTTTTCACCTCTAGAAGTTTGATATCTTCCCCATCTCTATTTAATTTTTGAACTTTTGAAATGCAGTTGTAATAACTGTTTTTTAATGTCTTTGTCTGCTAATTGTAACATCTGTGTCAGTTTGGGGTTGGTTTTGATTGACTGGTTTTTTTCTCCTTGTTAGGGATCTATTTTATTGCTCCTTTGTGTGCCTGGTAATTTTTTACTGGATGCTAGACATTGTGAATTTTGCCATGTTGTGTATTGGATAGTTTTTGTGTTCCTATAAATATTCTTAAGATTTGTTAGCTGGGACTGGAGAGGTGCTCGGTCTGGGGCTAATTATTACCCACCGCTGAGGCACAGCCCCTCTGAGTTCTCTTCCAGTGTCTCATGAATGATGAGGCTTCCTATTCTGCCTTGCAGAAACAATCAATATCCCCAGGCCTATGTGGATGCCAGGCACTGTTTCCTTTAATCCATTTGGGTGGTTCTTTCCCCAGTCTCAAGGAGTTTCCTTACACATGTTTGCTGATCAGTCCTCAGCAGAAGACCTGAGGGAGCCCCTTTGCAGACCTCTAGGATTCTCTCTGCATCTCCCTCCTCTCTTGTACTCTGCCTTGTGAACTCTAGCTGCCTTCTCTTCTCTTGACTCTTGGCTCTTTCTCCTTAACTCAGAGTCCACCAGGTTCCGTCTGGCTCCCCCCTCCCTGTGCTCTGGCCTGAAATTTTCTCAAGGCAACAATTTGGGAGCAGTTGTGGGGTTCACTTCATTTGTTTCATGTCTCTCAGGGTTTACTGTCCTTCATTGCCTGATGCGCAATGTCTTGAAAATCACTGTTTTGTGTATTTTACCTGTCTTTTGGTTGTTTTGAGTGAGAAGATAAATCTGGTCCCTGTTACTCCATCTTAACCAGAAGCTGAACTTTTGGACCTTTGGTTTTTCATTTAATCATTTATTTGTAGGAGACCCTGGTCTGGGCCTGTGACATTGACTTGGGCAGGGAGTCTGGTCTGGTTAGCATCCTTGATCTTCATCAGTGATGTTCACCCAATTGATTATATAAACATGTAAATTTACCCTTTAACTGGCCACACAGTTTCTGCATTCCAGACTCTTTTCAAGAACTTCCTGCTATCCAACTCTTATAAAAAGTTCAATATTAGCAACTAGTTTGGTTTTATCTCATAAATACTGTGAATCTTATAGTTGGCCATGTTTCCTTTTTTTTTTTTTTTTGCTTTGACTGCCAGGGAGCTCAGGCAATTTCTTAGTCTGGCTTCAATGACTGGGTAAGATGTTATATGATCTATTTCTGTAAACAAACTTTTTGCTCCAGCTTTCTCTTTCTAGCTTACTTATCCTTTGCCTTATACATCTCTCAGAATTCTTAGTTGCAAACAAGAGAAATCTACTCTTGCTATCCAGCTGATCTGAGCAGACAGTGAATGCATTAGAGCAATGATTGGGGAGTTCAGAGTCTCTGGGAGGGTCAGAGAACCAGGCTTGGAGCAGCAACCTGAGTCACACCAAGACTGTGTGTGTGACACTCACTCCAGGGGGAGACATAGTTCCTGTGCTGGGTACTGGCAAGAGCTGATGCTGAAACCTACATCATGGCTGCCTCTCTATGCAGAACCCGGGGGGATCCCATACCTCGCTAGATCCGTGATGGTCATTTCTCATATGAACGTGGAGTCTCATGTGAGCATCTGATGGGAGAAGCCTGGGTCATGTGCCTACAAGATAGTTGCAAGAGAGGCTCCTATATTGGGGAGGATGGCTTTGGTCCTCCCCAAACATAGTAGGGATATTCAAAGGGATTGGGAGGCTATTCAATGTTGTCATTGATAGGAGGCTACTATATCCTGATATTATTTTAAATACTTATATTTTCAAAAGTCACCAATAATCCTTTTTGGAAAAAAAAAAGGAGAGGGCTAACCCAGGCTATCAAATAAGTGCAAGCACTCCTTGTACCCAGCAGTCACATGCCAGACAGCACAGCCTGTCCCTCCATGCCAGTGCACCCTCCCTGGCCTCAGTGCCCCTCGGCCCTCCCACCAGGGCAGATAGAGCACGACCCCTTCTTGAGCTGCCAGGCTGAGTTGGAGTGGGAATGGGGATGGGATGAATGTTTGAAGGTTAGTGAGTCCCAGGGGTCAGAGGGACTCCACCCACAGGAGGAAAATAGCGCCTCTCTTGGTACTTTCATCCAGACATATTTCAGGCTTGGTGAGCATTTGTCACTAGCCTCAAAGTGGAAGCAGGCCTTAAAGACCATCTAGCCTGACCTCATTGGAATAATGACCTCTTAGCCTAGTGAGTAGCAGAGCTGAGATATATGTTGGTGGGGGGCAAAGGAGTGGATGACACCCCACAGCCCCTGACTCAGGGCAGGCTTTCCTGGGGTCACTGGGCTTGGACAGAGGAGATGGGGCAGGTGGAGGACAATGAGGAAGCGGGAGGGTCAGGAATGGGTCAGGCTCCCAGCAGGAGCAGGAGAAAGGGCCTGGGCCAGACCAGCCCCCATCACTGTCCTGCTGACCCCTCCTCCCACTCCTTTCTCCCCTCTTCTCTCCTCTGTTCTGTCTTCCCTGGGTCCCTCAGTGAGGCCCAGGTGGCTGAGCATCCTTTGGCAGAGGGAATTAACACACTTAATTAAAGTGTCCAATGAAGAGCTTTGCATATTTCTTAATTACCGCCTGAGTCTTTGGGGGGATGGTTCGAAATGGGATTTTTCATGTGTTTCCTCATTTAGCCTACGTTGAGCTCCTGGCCCCGCAGGGCTCAGGTAGGAGCTATCACAGTCCTGGTCTGGAGCTGCCTTTCTGAGCACAGGGTGGCAGGGTGGGGTGTGGAGCGGGGAGCCCAGCCCCTAGCCCCCCAGGCTTGTCTGCTTTGCAGGAAGGATGGGGCTGGATTTTCTGTTTTGTGAAAACAGAACAAAATGAAACAAGGATCAGACAGAAATAGCTGGTGTCTCTACCTGTCCTCTCACCACCACAGGGCCCAGGGCTGTGCACCCCATGGTCAGGCCATAAGGGGGGAATTTGTGGGCAGGGGGGTGCAGGGGAGTGGTGGAGGCCTCTCCCCAGGCCTCTGCTGGACAGGGACACTGGACCAGGGTGACTTCACCTCTTTCCCAGCTGTAGGGCAAGGACTGAGCCCCCTCGGCGGGAGGCCCTTCCCACACACACACAGCATTTCCCATAGTGTTCTGAAGACTGAGCTGATGGGTATGTGAGTCAGCCAGGCCCATCCTGGGAGTGGGTTGCTGCCCTGAGCCTTGGGGAAGCAGGCTTGCCTTTTCGGCCCTGAGGGCCACCTTCTGATGGCTGCATTCTGACTTGGGCCTGGCTGATGGGGGTTCTACGGGCCAAGGATGCAGAGGCCCTTTCCCTGGCATGGGGACTGCTCTCCTAAACACACAGGCATCTAAGAGGTGGGCAGCCCGCCAGGGCGGCCCAGAAATGGAAGTGAGTTCCACTAGGTTTTTCCTGCCTCTTGCTCTGGGCCCGGCTCTATGTCTCCAAGGAGGACCAGGCGGGACCCCACTGTCTGTCCAGCAGTGCCCCAGAGCTGGTGTGGGTGGTAAATGTGAACGTGTGGCCGAGAGCAGATTGTGGGCCAAGGTTCTGGCTTGGCTCAGCAAAGGGGCTTCCCCATGGATGGTACACGTTCTGCCAGGTCTTGGCAGACCCTCCCTGAAGTCTCCAGCTAATTTCTTGTTCTGCCTCATGTTCTGCCCCATTTCTGGCCCTCAAGGCAATCTCCACCCACACCCATACCCGCCATGGCGATGACAGGGCGGAGAGGGGTCCTTCATGGAGGGAGACAGTGTCAGAGTGGGAGTCTAGGGGCTCACAGCCCCCTCACCTGTCAGCCTGTGGCCTGGGGACAAGCCAAGCCCAGGAGCCCTCATAGACACTGACCCCAAAGCTCTGAGAGGGCTTGGCTTCACGTGGCAGCTATGGAGAAATGTGGGTAGGTGATGGCTGTATGCAGAGGACACCTCAGCCTCACATCACTGGCTCCTTGTGGTCCCTGCCCTGGGAACGCCGTTCCCCAGGAGGCCCCGTCTCCACCAATTAAGACCCAGCCCAGACGTGACCTCCTTCAGAAGCCACTGCAGTTCCCCAGCAGAGAGTGGCCTTGCCTTCCTGTTGGCCTCTCCGCAGCCCCCTCCCAGGTGGCCTTGTATGTTAGGTATTTGTGCCTGCATCCAACTCCAACACCTGCCGAGCTGCTGGAGGGGAGAGGCGCGCCTGCTTCCTCGTGAGCTCTGTGCCCTGCACAGGCCTGCACAGAGTCAGCCCCCAGGGGGGAGTGTGCTGAGTGGGTAGAGAGGTCTCATGTCCTCTCAGCTACCTCCAACCCGCCCGAATGCACAAAAATCTCCCTGGGACCTGCACCGAGATGGGGCGTGGGGCCCATGGGAGGCTGGTGGAGTGAGTGGCTCCCATGGGTGAGATCCAGGTGGGTGCTGGTAGCTGATTCTGAAGTGCCAGCATTCAGTCTACCCTACACTATGGAATTTCCAGGGTGTGTGGGACTGAGCTCCTCTGGACAGCCCTTGGGTTTGCAAGACCCCTGGGCCAGCAGCTCACACTTGAGTAAGAAATAACTGTTTCATGGTGATGTCAGTAATGGAAAATAAGCTTAGGTCCTCAGCTCACAAGATTGAATGATTACTGTTCATTGTTATATAATGATTTTTTTCCCTGAATATAGTGCTGGTATTTGTGCTTTGGTCTGATAATTTTAAAGGAAGTTTTTATGGATGACCTGAATCCAGGGTGATTTCTTGGTGTTTGCTCCTCGTCCCATTTGCTTGGGCTCAAGGAATGGCCCCATGATCTGCTAGTCACAAAGGCAGGTGACAGGGAGGCATCCTGGGCTCTCCTCTGAATCTGACCCGGCACTAGGTCCTGTCTCCCTCCCCTGCTCTCCATTTCTCCCCGGCCCCCTGGCCTCAGCTTTAGCTGAGATCCGCCATCTCTCGCTGGACTCCTGCCCCCAGTCTGGCCCCCGTAGGCCATTCTCCCCATAGAAGTGTAAGTTTTCTTCCTAAAGCACAGATCTGTTGCTCTGGTTACCGAGTGCTGTGTAACAAACCACCCCAAAATGTAGTGGCTCAAGACAACAATATTTTCTTTGCTCAGAAAGCTATACTTTGGGCAGGTCCTGGCAGGCGAGGCATGTCTCTGTTCCACTTGGTATCAGCTGACGGCTCCCAGGCTGGGCGCTGGAGTCATCTGAAGGCTTGCTCACCACGGGTATGCTGGATGCTGGCTGGGCACCTCCGTTTCTTGCCACGTGGGTGTCTCTGTGTGGGCCTCCCTCGTGTAGGCTGCCTTGGGCTTCCTCTCAGCATGGTGGCTGGGCTGAATGAAGGGCCAGCTTCCCAAGTGTGAGGGACAGATGGAAGTTGTGCTGCCTTTTCTGACGTGGCCTTGGGAGTCACACTGCCATTTCTCCACAGTCACAGGCCCGCCCAGATCCACCCCTAGATGGAGTATCAGTGGTACATTGTGAAAAGAGCAGGTGGGGTGGGGAACATTTTGTGAGGGTCATGGAAATTCTGAACTACCACACCTCTTGCCACCACGTCTCTGCTGAAGACCCTTCTGAAGCTCCTGCCACTCTTGGGAGAGAATCCGTGCTCCTTAATGTGGCCCCTGCCCCCTCCCTCCCTCCACAACTGGCCCTAGAGATGGATTTTGGTTTAAATCAACCCATTGGCCACATGGAGCTTCCTTGAATGGTGTTTGTCGCTTACCCATCTCCTCACATCTGGTCTGGCTCCATTTTCCCTGAGACAAAGCTCAGATGTAGGGGCTCCAAGTGTGTCCCCCATGGCTCCTGGACATGCTCCTGCCCACCCCCCCAACCTGGCCTATTGCCTCCTTTCCCTTCTTATGAGCTTTTTATCTCTGCCTCTGTGCGTTTGCTCATTCACTCACACTGTTCCCTCTGCCTGGAATACCCATTCTCCCCCACCCTCCCCTCTCCCAGCTTGGCAACTGCCCTGCCTCCTCCCTGCAGCCCTTCTGACTGCTTAGCCACTGGGCCCCTGCCTTTTGTGATCTCCTGCTTTGCTGCTGGTCAAACCTTTCCATAAACCAGCACAACATCGTGTATGAGGCATGGACTTGTGCATCCGATCGGGTTTATACACCAGCCCCACCGCTTACCAGCTCTGTGACCTTGGGGATAATAACTCACTCACTGGATCGTGGCGGGGATTCAATGAGGGAACCTACATAAAGCCCCATTTCTTGTCTGGCCCTGAAGAGAAACCCAGTACGAGTTTCCTTCTTTCCAGAGGCTCCTGGTAAATGCTCAGGAATGAATTTTCTCACCTTCATTTGTTTGAAAGAGTAAAAATGCATCTCCCTGCTTAATCATGTGGGACTAAACTACCAGAAGATTATAAGAATATTGCTGAGCCATGAGCAGAGAGGAAAAAAGCTCAATAATGATTTGCCTGCTTATTTTTAATAAAATCTTACTGGTGGAGCTGACTCTTTGTCCTCAGAGGAAGCTCCGCTTTGCTGCAGTGTAAGAGCTGTTGTTAGAAGGGATGTGGGATGGTGTAACCTTGAGAACGGAGCTGTGGGGAGGACGGCTCTCTCAGAGGCTGCAGAGGCTGGTGGAGGGCAGGAGGGACGTCAAGGGGAGGGTCTCGGGCCCCTCCACCTGCCACCCCCTGTCCGAGCTGGTGGAATGCAGAATGCTGCTGCCCCTCTTGGGCCTCCCCTTGGCTCCAGCCCAGTGGTAGTGCTCAGTCAGGTGATGGCTCCAGCTGTCCTGCCCCCCTTCAGAGTGAGACTGAGAGAGTGGCCAGGTAGATGGGCTGTGCACCCTTTCCATTTCCAGATTCCAGCACCTTCCACCCAGGGCTGTTGTTGAGGGTAGGACAAGGGAGGGGCTGCTGCCCTTTGGAGGAGAGAGGAGCTTGCCACAGGGCAGCCCCTTCACCCGCTCAGCTCTTCTATGTGATGCCGGGGCAGAGTGGGGACAGTGGTGGATGAGGGGGCTCCTGTTAATAAGCTCTGCTCGGGGCCCTAGGAAGCCCCCCGGAAACAAAGTGTGGAGGACGCCTTTCCTGAAGTTCCTGTAGACACTCTGCAGCTGGTCAGTCCCCTGCAGACTGGCGAGCCCTGCCCTGGAGCCTCTGGGCCAAGGGTCAGGGCAGAGGTCCTGTGGTCAGACTTGCTCAAGTTGGGGGCTAAGACAGGACCCACCAGCCCTGTTACCTGCAGTGAAGAGGGCAGGTGTACACCACGGAGGGTTCTAAGCGGGGAGGCCAAGCTGACAAGTTCAGACAGGGACTGAGCCCTTATCCTGGCAGCCCTGGAAAGGGTATGGGTGGTCTTAGGAAGCTCTGAGGCAGGGAAGAGGAGGGCTTCTGCTCTGAGAAATAAGAGAAATGGGCCTAGAGGAAGAATAAGCAATCATTCACTTCTGCAGCAAATCAATAGTGAGCCTGTCATTCAGTCCAGGCCTCGGTTGGGGTGCTGGGCCCCAGGAGTCCAAGCCCGCCCACCCTTGACTTCTGAGCCCTCCTTGTGCCCCACAGGGTGCCTCAGTTCCCGGATCCTGATCTTCCAGGTTGGGCCAAGCACTGCCCCAGTGGAAAGAAGCCCCTACCTCCAGCTGGTCCCACGGAAAAGGAGCCCTGGCTTGGTGGGGCTATGCTGGGGCTCCATGACATCCACAGTGATGGCAATATGACCTGGTAGAATCCTGAAACCAGTGTGACCCAAAGATGCCGAGGAGGGTCGAGGATAGGAGCTCATTTCCTGGTCAGGCCACCTCATCCTGGCCCTGCTCAGCTCTGGCCCTGGGCAAGTAGCTGTTGACTCATTTCCCCTTGTAGAAAATGGGATGACGTGAGTACCCGCTGCAGAGTTGAGGACTAAACAGGCTGGTGCTCAGGGCTTAGTACAGTGTTGCTGGAAGCACAGGGTTCCTGCAAGCCTCCGGCGGGCAGGTGTCCCGTCTGTTCTGTTCAGGGCTGTCGTGTAAATCTGTGCCTGGAACATGCTCCCTAAATACAGCATTCGCGTGTTGCCTATTATGATTATTGCGGGAATGCTCAGAAATATTGGCACTGGCCAGGACTCTGTCCTTCGAAGTTTCTTCTGCACAGTCCCAAGAAGCAACTTGTTTTCTTGGGATTTTTTTCCTTCTGTCTAGCAGTCACCCCATGAGCCAGTACTAATCCACTGCCAGTGGCTGGCGTCTCGAGAAGGGGTGACTTGGCACTAGAATCCCTTGCAGGATTTCTAAGTTCTCAGCTACTTCATGAACCTCCTGTTCCTTTGGTGGCTTTTTGCAATTCTGCTGTCTCTCCTCTGCCGGCTCAGCCGCCCCAGGGAAGAACCAGTTGGGGAAGAGAAAGAGAACGGTGTCTTCCCGCCTTCTCCCCACCCTGCTCCCTAATGCTCACCCCTTCCCCCCAGGTGTGAGGTGCGGCGTGTCACTGCCTGGGGAAGTTGCCAGTGGGCCTGCGATCCCTCTCTTCCCCTGGAGGTGGTAACTTTCCGCTATCTCTAGGAAAAGGAGAAGGCTGTGTTCTCTTCGATTCTGTCTGCCTCTTGCTGGCTCCGGGTTGCTCCCCCTTTCACTCTGCGGTGCCCTTAGCAGTTTCTAGCCATGCCTTTCTGTGTGGGAAGCCCCCACTGCTCACCTGCATGTGAAATTTAAGGGGAGATTTAAAGCATTTGGAAAGTACTGTACAGACTAAATGCCTATCAGGAGCTCAAAGGGCAGTTTCCAGGTAAAATTAGAAGAGATCTTGGGTGCACTGCTGCTCACCCCAGAGATGTTCAGAATAGAAATGTGGCCATCCCGACGCCAGCTGCTGTACTGGAGTTCAGTCCTGGCCCTACCACCCAGAGTTGGCATCAGACTCCCCAGGTTTAAGGGCACAGTTGCCCCCCACTTCAGATGCCAGCCACAGGTGGGGTCCCCAAGGACCCTGTACTTCTGACCAACTGGCTGAAAATCCGAGGGGTTCTCATGACCTCCTCAGATTCCATAATCACCAGAACACCCACAGATCGCAGGAAGGCACTCTACTGAAACGATTGCGGTTTTATTATAAAGGACACAAGTGAGGAGCAGCCACAGGAAGAGCATGAGGGCCGTGTCAGTGCAGTAGTGGTGGTGGTATTTTTTTCATCTGATATCCTGGAAACTGTCTCAGCTCTCAGTTACCTGCTACCTCCTTCCACTTTTAAGCATTTCCTCTGTGCCTGGCACTTTTATTATCTTATTTAATTTTTGCTACTGCCCTTTGAAGTCTCTGATGTTATTATACCCATTTTAAAATGAGGAGCTGAGGTCCAGAGAGGCAGTGACCACCTCAGAGTGACACAGCTAAACAGTGCTCCAGCTAGGCCTTGAATCCAGCTGACCAGTTCTGGATCAAAGATGGGACCATCTTTGCCCCAGACACAGTCTGTCAGGTGTTCTCTGGCTAGAAGACGATCACCTTTCCCTTACAGATGTCGACTGTTGGGAGATGCTTGCACTTGTCTGTTATATGGTGCACTACTAAGGCTTCAAACCTGGAAAAGGACCTTTCCCAGAGGAGCCCAGATGCATTGCCTGCTCCATCCAGGAATGACCAGCCGCCTGCCAGGGCCAGCCTGTGGACATCCCGTCTGAGAATCGGGGAGAGGCAGGACGGAGAACTCTGGGGCACTGGCTCTTTTGCTTTCCCTGCCAGGGTTGTCTGTCTCTGGCAGCCTGGAGCAGAAGGGTGTCTGAGCCAAGCTCATCTGGGCTGGTCCTGCTCTGTGCCTCTCAGGGACATGGCAGAGACTTGGTGGGATGGTAGGGAAGCACCCCATGCTGGGCCTGACCTAACAGATGTTCCTTCATCACCCTCCCTCCCCTCCCAGATGGTCAGAAATGCTGCAGTAGGCATTTCTGCCACTGCCAGGCCCCAGGGGGCCTGCACAGGGTTAGGTCAGAAGCCAAACCTGCACTTGGGGAAATTAGCAGCATTTGTAGGAATCCCAAGAGACTCCCGGTTTCTCTTAGCCATGCCAGTGGTTCTCAGTTGGGGGTGTCACCGCCCCTTCGAGGGCATTTGCAAATGTGGGGGAGTCCTGGGTTGTCACAATGATTGGGGATCCTGCTGCATTTACCAGCGATGCTAAACATCCTGCAAGGAGCTGGACAGTCAGGCACACACTACTACTAAGAATGGTTCTGCCCATGAGAGACACTGGGGAATGACCCATTTACTTCCTCTGCCCCCTGCTTCCTTGGAAAGCCACCTTCCTCCACAATCCCCAGGCTGAATGAACCGGTGATAAAGAGCCTGCCTCCATCCCAGGCTGTGACCAATGGCAAGGGAGGATTTCCAGTGAACAGAGGCCCTGTGAAAGGAGGATTTGTCTGACACCCACTCGCTCTGATCCTTTACATGTGGCTCTTGCTTCACTTGGGCTCTTGTGGGCCAAGGAGTACCTGGATTTGGGTGGTGAGAATTCACGGGGCAGGGAAGGCCTCCTTGGTGCCTGGGAAGAACCGCCTGCAGCCCACCCAGTGTAGACTCGGCTGCCTGGCCTTGGGTCCCTCTCCGGGGGTCTGCCTCCCACTTCTGTTTCTGCAGCTCATCCTTTCTTCTGGACTTTTTATTTCGTTACCTGTTTTCTTCACATGAACTGTTTAGAGGAGCCAGCTTGGATGCCGTGGCTGAACCCCTCTCTCCTTGTTTTGCAGTCGGGAAGACGTCTCTGATCACACGGTTCATGTACGACAGCTTCGACAACACGTACCAGGTGAGGTCCTGGGGACCCGTGCCCCACACGCCCGTCTGCAGCCATGACGGCCGCCTGGAGACCACGCTGGCCTCTCTCCAGGCTTGCCAGTGCTGGGATGAGAGCAGGGTGGGCCCGCGTCCCAGGGCATCCGTCTTGCCTTGGAGAAGCTTCCCATCTGTGCACTGGCCCCGGCCCAGTAAAGGCCCCAAGCCCTTCTGAAAATGCAAACCTTGGTAAAGGAAACACTTCCCAGACACAGAAATTCTAAAAAAAAGAGAGATGATACATTTCAGTCTGTGTTCTCTTGCTCCCCATGGGCAGCTGTAAACCACTGCAGTGTTTGGTCATCACACGGAGGAGGAGGGGCAAGATGCGAAGTGAGGGAGGTGAAGTGAGAGCAGTAGAGGACTCACTCCTCAGGCGTGGGTACATCTGCTGGACCTTCACGTGCATGTACACACACGTGCAAACACCGGACCTACACACACACACACACACCCTGGACCTTCACACGCACACACATGAACACTGGGCCTTCACACGCATGTGACTTTCACACGTGGACACATACACATCCCAGACCTTCATGCACGTGCGTGCGCGTGCGTACACACATGGTTGCTGAGGCACTTCCTCCCTGGAGAGGCTGGTGCAATGGGCTGCCCTGCTCTACGTGGGCAGGAGGCTGCACGGAATGACCTGTGTGGCTCCTGGCCCTCGAGGGTGGTCTGGGGTCAACCAGTGGCCCAGAGGTGGCTCCAGGTAGCTGAAGGCTGAGCTTTTGGGGTCAGTAACATTACATTTTCCTAGCCCCACTGGTGAGTGGGGAGGTTTGTGCAAATGAAGTGAGTTTTCCCTACAACTGTAGCCTTTCACAAAAGGCACCACATTTTGTCATTTTAACTATTTTTAAGAAAAAAGATATTATTTTCTTCCTTATGATAGAGACAAAAAATCATGCATTCTTCTAAGCCAGTAGGTTCTGTGAGTTACTAGTTCCAAGTAATGTTAGTAAGTGTTATTTGAGGAAAAAAGGCTGGCGGGAAGGTTCAGTGCTTGCGTGGATTTAGGGAACAGTGGCAACAAAAGTAAATCGACCTCTCTGCTGCAGGACTTCTCAGGGCCTTTACTACAGCAGTGTGTGGTTTTGATTTGCTGAAAGAGGGATGTAGTGTACAGGACCTCCCAGATGCATTTGATCACAGAATCCTTTTGTCATCGAGTCCTCCAAGGACATATATCTATAGACCACACTGGGGACTGCTGTGCTGCGAGGTCCCTCCACTTTCCTGTACTCACAGAGGATGCAGAGCACAGCTCCCTGTGGAGTACAGCTCCGTGTCTGCTCTTTAGTCTGTCTGTCTCCCTCTGGACCAGGCATCAACTTTGCTGCAAATACAGCCCTCTCTCCAGGCCTGGGCCTGGTACCACCTGCCAGAGGCCACTCCCGAGGGGAGTTCTGCTGCATCCGTGTGCATTCGAGGTTACAGCTCATTGGTGTGGATCAAAGCCTCAGCTCCTCCCCATGTTGTCTGAGTCCCCCAAAATCTCAGCCCACCTCCATCTTTGGTGTCATCTCCATCGCCCCCTGCTTGTCCTGTGTCCTGTGGTGCGGCGGGCCTCCTTGTTTGCTGCTCCCCGCACAGTGACACCGTCACACCCCCACGCCTTGGCTCACGGTGTCACCTCTGCTGGAATGCCCTTCCCTGTCCTCTTCTCTGCTGTGAAAAATCCTTCTGACTCATCAAGAATCAGAGTACATGTTTGCTGTGCAGGTGGGGCCCTCCCCGTGCTCCCCGCCCCCCACAGTCCCCTCTCCCCTAGCACGTTGTCCTCAGGCTCTTCAGCCTCCCAGCTCTATAGGCACTCCCGTGTACTCTGGCTCCTGTGTGGGCTCTGGGCTTGGCTGAGGACAGGACCCCTCGGTCCACCACGGCATTCATGGGCCCAGCAGAGAGACTGGCCATAGCTGGTGTCAAGGCCTGTCGGTACCACAGTGGCTTGGACAGGCACTGTCTGCCCTGTGAGAGAGGCTGACCGTCCTGGAGAGAAGGGGAGAAAGCCCAGAGGGGAGCAAGTGCCCTCCCCACCACAGGCTTTTCTGACTTTTTCTTTTTATTGCAGGAGGTAGAATTTCTTTCCCAACACCCTTTAAAATGGTAATTAGCCTGGGAGGCCGGGACTCCAGTTCCGTGCATACACAGGCTCATTTTAATGAATTCTCTGGAGATGGAGAGGGGAAATGTTACTTTGTTTTTCTTAACATGGTGGCAGAGATATTTGGGAGCAGACAAGATCCCCAGGGGTTCTGGGGGATATTCCTAGTTATCCCCACTCCCTGCCACCCCCCACAAACGTCCTGTCCATCAGCCAGTACAGCCCAGTGGAGCCCCCGCCCCGATTAGCTGAGGGGTGCCCAGATAGTTCCCGGGATGGAACCACCCCTCCCTCCCTCCCATCATTTCTGGGTGCCTCTGGCTCTGTCCCAGCCCCCCTCCCTCATTCACTCATTCTGACAACAGATGTGTGTCAAGGGCTAACTCTGTGTTTGGGGAGACAGTAGGAGAGAATGACCTGGCCACAGAACCTTGCTCTGCCTTCAGCCGGGACATGGAGGGCGGAGGGGTTCAACCTCATCCTGGGTGGTGGTCAGTGAGTCCTCCCTTGGCCTGGGGCTGAACACGCCTGAGGCCCCAAGGGGCTGGCGTGAGGCCCTGTAAGGACCAGGGCGTGCAGAGCTGGGTTCCCCTGCTAGACCTCTCAAGGGATCCTGTCTGCCTGGCGGGGCCCAGGAAGATGCCACCTTGTTGGCCTGCAGGCCTTGGGAGAGAGGATCTTCTGTCGCCCCCTGTGCACATGCACCTTGTTCTCCCCTTGACGCATCTGTTCCCCAGCCTCTCACCACCCCGCCCATCACCCCATCTAAATCCACTCACTTGAAGAAGCAAAAAATCAAGACTCACCAACAGCCTGCTGAGAGCCATGTCTGCAGTGATTCTTTTGTATAAAATCCCGACTAAGAAATTACCTTCGACATTTATTATAGAAGACGCCTTCTGGTACCTGTGTTGTGATAAGACGGGACCCTCTGTGTGCGCCAGCCCCCTCTCCCCTCCCATAGGCCAAGTGAAACACACCTGCAGGCCTGGTCCTTGGGCACCTGTTGGAAACCTGCGCTAGAGCCGTAACGGGAGGTTTCAGGCCTTGGCAGGTGGCCGCAGGGTGAGGGAGGATTCGGAAGCAGCACTTTTCTGGGCTTTCTCGTGAGTCCCTCACGGGTTCTCTGTCCTGGCCGCACGTTAGCATTACCTACTGGGGCGATGGCTGGGAGATTCACAGGCTGGCTCAGGCTTGAGCGTATTTAAAATCTCAGAAGTGATTGAAATGAACTTGTAGCCAAGGCTGGAGCCACCAGCTGGCCCCTGGACCTCCCACCACAGCACGAGTCAGGAGACCAGCCTACTAGGCTGTCCTGGCCTGCTGGAGCTCACCCAGCCACTCCCAGGAGTGGAGGAGTGTTTCTGGAGGACTGTGAGGCTTTGCCTGTGCTGGCGCACGCCCTGGGTCCAGTGGAGCCTTGGGGAAAGGAACAGAATGGCCGTGTCCACCGCACCCTCACAGGCCCGGGGGTTGTTGGAGGAGCTCTCACCCCCTCAGTGATCTGCCTGCTCCACCTTGAGGCTTCCCTCTCTCACCTCCTGAGTCTGTGTTAGTTTCCTGGGGCTGCCATAACCAGTGACCACAAGCTGAGTGGCTTAAAACAACAGAAATTCATGCTTTCACAATTCTGGAGTCCGGAAGTCTGGAATTAAGATGCGGCAGAGCCACGCTCCCTCCGAGGGCTCTAGGAGAGAATCATTCCTTGCCACTTGCAGTTTCTGGTGGCTCCAGGCACTCCTTGGCCTGGGGCTGCGTAGCTCTAATCTCTGCCTCCATCTTCGCGTGACTTTCTGCTCTCTATCCCCCCTCCTCTTCCTGTAAGGACACCAGTCATTGGATTTATGGGCCCACCCTAAATCCAGGATGATTTTTCATCTTAAGATCCTTAATTAATTATATCCACAAAGACCCCTTTTCCAATTAAGGTCACATTCTGAGGTTCCAGGTGGACAGAATTTTGGGAGGACACTCTTCAACCCAAGGGGTCCTCACGCCTCCCAGTAGGTCCCACTGGGGACCAGACTTTCTGGCCTGGGTCTCAGCATGGTCTGCCCCACCTTGCCTCCCAGCACGGACCCCTTCAGGCTCCCAGACCTTTGGCCCTTCACATGCTGCTGGCCCAGCATCTCACCTGGGGAAGCCATTTCCCCCAGGAGCACATCTTGGCAGCAGGTCTCTCTGTTCTCACGAGGTTTTTCAAAATGATCACGTGTTGCTTTCTGTAACATTTGTTAGTTGACTTGATAAAGTGAATAGGTTAACTTCGGCCTGGGTGTTGACCCTTTGGGGCTGCCCATTGGGCTGCTCAACAGCCCCCAAACCAGCACCTGTCCCCACCCCGATGACCCAACCCTGCAGCACAGGGTTGGCCTCTCAGAAGCTGAGCTCTGGCTGGGCCACACAGCAGCACATCCCAGGGGCTCAAGGATGGGGCATTTATGAGGGAACCTGGTGTGTGGAGAGCTTTGCTTTGTCTGGTGTGGGGTTTGATGCTCTGAAGTCTCTCTTATTGGGGCAACAAGTTCTGCTAATGCTTCTCCAGCCAGACTCAGGCAGGTGGTCTGGGGGTTGCCAGAGTTGGGCAGCCAAGCCCCACACCAAAAATGCCCCCACACCGCCTTCACTGGTGGACCTGAGGTGCGGCTCAGTGAGGAAAAAGGACCTGGGGATGGATCAAGCCAGAATGTTCTCTTTGAACACACACCCATGTACTCATGGACACTGGTCTCTGGGTCTCCGGTCTCCTCCCCGACCAGGGCCAGGGGACAGGAAAGGGGTGGGGACGTTGGGGGTAAGGCGCTGAGGGTACTGAGCACCTAGTTGGTGGGTCACTGTAAGGAGACGCATGAGCCCTCACAGAGCTCACGGCAGCGCAGAGACAACCAGGAGATTGTCATTCCCTCTGACGGGCTGGGGGAGGTACCCGGTGCTTCACCTTGAAGATGTGCAGTCAGTCAGAAGAGAGGTGACAGTTCATTGCACATGGTCGGGGGGAGATGGCTCTTGTGGCCACAGCATGGAGCACTTGATTGGGAAGAGGCGGGAGACTCAGAGAAGCCAAATTGCCTCTATGTGGGCACCAGGTGAGGCAGCTCCATCCCGATGCCGCCAGTCTGCCAGCCAGGATGTGTATGTGCACATCTTGCTGTGCTGGGCACTCAACTCTGAGCAGGGTGGCCAGGCTGCAGATCTGCAAGGAGCCAGGTCCTGGGTGGGTGGACTGGTAAAGGCGAGAGGGTGGGGCCCCACACGGCAGCCTGGAGGTGGTCCAGCGGTGCACTGCTGTCATCCACGTACCTCCCTGCTCATCTTCCCATTCTGCAGTAACGCTTGACGCTCGTGTAGAGTGGGAGGAGAACCCTGTACTGGTGGCGTGGTCCCTTGGGTGTGTGGAGCCTCAGACAAGGCAGGGATGGGTGGCTGTTCTAGTGGGTGAGGAAGGCTTCCTGGAGGAGAGGGCAGGGAGCTGAGTGGGAAAGGATAGGGTTGTGGAGCAGCTGTGTTGGAGGGAGGAATGATTGCATGCTGAAGAAGAAGCGTTTGTGGAAGCCCAAGGTGTCATGACCCAGTGCTGTGCACGCGCGTGTGTGTGAGGTGGGGCTCTGCCTGTTGGAGTGGAGGTAATTGTGGGGCCTCTGGGTGGGCTACTGGCTGCATTTTGACTTTCATGGGCCTTAGGCACTTTTGCCTCATGGGCACGTTGCTCCTTCCTTCATTAAAAAATATATGTATATATAAAATTATATACTAAAAATCATATTTTATAACTGTGTTGTTATAAAGGTGAATATAATCCAGGCTGGATTCATTATTATGTATTCATTATTATATTCATTTTTCTTTTGATTTTAAAAGTTAAAAGTTAAAAAACATTTTCGTGGGCCCCTACCATGAGCCCCAGGCTCTGTGCCTCGCGGATAAATGGACCCAGATGGTTTAGACTGTAGAAGGCCCTGGAAGCTCAGGGGCTTGGGCTTGTGGGCAGGAAATGGAGAGCTATCGAGGGTTCCTCAGGTGGGCAGTGATGGGATCGGATTCACCAGAGTTTGTAGGAGACAGATGCGGAGGGTGGGCCAGGGCAGGGATGGCAGTTGCAGGTGGCGCATGCACAGACTTGAATACAGCTCTGAGTGTGGAAGGGCAGGGCAGGGGGAGGGAGGAGTATCACTGAGCGTTGTGCAGGGCTGCGTGGGAGCTGAGTGAGGGGCCTAGGCCAAGGGGACAGTGGGAGGGGCAAGAGAACAGAGTGGATCTGTGGGTGCGGAAGAGGGAGAGGCCTGAGTAGGCCCTGGGTTTCTGTCCAGACACCCCGGAAGAATATCAGTTCCATCAACACGAAGAATGAAAAGTGGAATGGGAAGTAATGATGGAGCAGCCAAGTGAAGATGTTTGAAAATGGCTATGTGGCGTGGGCCCAGGAGAGGTTGGACAGAATCTGGATTCCTGAAGCCCTAAGAGCGGAGGAATTTTCTCTTTTGGAGTATAGAGAGGAGGTGGAGGACCAGAAGGAGGGGATAGAATCCAAGATGCCACGTGTCCCCATGTGGTGTTCAGGTAACCACCCTGCAGCTGGGGGAGACAGGGACAAGATCTTCCACCCCTGGTAGAGGTTGTCAGAGTGAGGTCACCCACCAAGAAGAAGGATGCAGCATGTCCTCTTACACCTCAGCTCCTTTTTTCTCTTTCAAAACAATGCTGCATGCAGAGGCCTGGGTTCAAATCCCAGGTCTGTCACTTAGCTGAGAGACTCTGGGCCAGAGTCCAGTTTCTTAGTATTGCTTTTTTTTCTCTTTTTGGTGAGGAAGATTAGCCCTGAGCTAACATCTGTTGCCAATCCTCCTCTTTTTGCTGAGGAAGACTGGCCCTGGGCTAACATCTGTGCCCATCTTCCTCTACTTTATACATGGGACACCTGCCACAGCATGGCTTGATAAGCGGTGCGTAGGTCCGCGCCTGGGATCCGAACCCGCGAACCTTAGGCTGCTGAAGCAGAGCATGCAAACTTACCCACTATGCCACCGGGCTGGCCCCAGTATTGCCTTTTTTTTGTTTTAACCTAGAGATTATTTGGATGGGATTTAACCCCTATGTCACCTAGACCAGTGGCCTCAAACTTTGGCTGTAGGAACGTGGTTAGTTTGTATTTAAATCATAGCTCAAATAGGTCTTAAAGTCTAGATATTGGAAAATTAAAAGCCAAAAACACCGTTGATACAAATGTGCATTACTATACACTGTAGAGCAAAGCGAAGCAAAACAAAACAACTCTGTGACAAACTAAGTTGATGATGATGAAGTGAAGCTAACAGTGTCCTTGTGGGAAGTTGAGGGCCTCCCAGCCATCCCTGCATGTGCACTTGTACAGTTCTTTGCATTCTGCCCGGTGATGCTGGACCCCAGACTTCTGGCAGAACTCTGGACTCCAGTCCTTGGTTAACTTGGGCAACATGATGATTTTATTATGTTAATACAGTAGAGTTTCATCTTTTGCATACATTAGGTTCTGTGATCAAAACGTGAGGCGACAATTTTATATAGTGAAATTCCCCTGAATGCCAGTCAGCTTGGCAAGATGACCGTGCCCTCAGAGACCCCCAGAGCACCGCCAGTCACCCATGTGCTCCTTCTGGACATTTCCCTAGCTCTGGACTGAGGGCAGACTCACCTATGCTCTGACAGCTTTTCTTTCCCTCCCTCCTCTCCTCTCCCCTTTTCTCTCTCTCTCGTCAAGCATATACAAATTAGGAATGTGGTTGCCTTCTGGTACAGAAAGCTGACTAACGGTGGCTTAAACAAAGAAGGGCTTTGGTTTCCCAGGTGCAAGAAGTCGTGGTGGGACTTGAGGTGGCACAGCTGTGTGGTGTTGCCATTGGGCAGGCCCCAGGCTCTTGCTGTCATTCTGTTCTGCCTTCTTGCTGTGTGGCTTCTCATCGTCATGCAGGCTGGCCGTTGCTGCTGCAGACATCACCTCTGCATTCAAGGCAGAAAAAGAAAGCAGGAGCTCCCCTAGAATTCCCTCCTGCTCCAACAGACTGCAGCTTTTGTCTTATTGGCCAGAATTGGGTCACATGGTCACCTTTAGCCTCTAGGAAGGCTGGGACAGCAGAATTTCACTTTTACAGTCTCTAGAGAAGCAAGGGAGTAAAAGCTTGCCAGTGGGTATTGGGTGAGTCCACCAGTAGCACCTGCTATATTTTGTAAGTTAAATGGACCCAGGAATGCAGTTCTGTACCCCAGATTTTAGTAATCTTTCCTAATTCACTTTGTAGGTTATACTTAGATAGCTCTGAAACACTGTCAAAAGTCCACCACCTGGAGCATCTTTGGCCCTAATTGTTTAGGAGATGGCTTGCACACTTGGATCCATTTGTGACCCTTCAGGAGACCTCTCAGGGAGCTTCAGGCTACACGTCCATGGGCATCTATGTGGCTTTTGAAGGGGTTGACTGATTCTGATGAAACTAAACCCCTTATTTAAAGTTGGAAGGTGCATATTGTTTGGTTGGTATTTCAGACCACAGTCAGGAAATAAAAGAGCAATCAGTGAATATTTAAATTGGGTGGTGACTTGCACAAGCCACTCCCCACTGGGAGGAAAGTGCCCACCAGGGCTGTGCAGACTTTGAGGCTGTGAGGTGTCTGAAAGAATCCATGTACCTGCGCTGTGGCCTCCCGAGCCGGCGTCTCCTCCCCCAGAGCACACTGCTGAGCTGTTGGCAAGGACAGACCCTGCCCGGCATGTTTTCGAAAGGCTGCTGTCACCTTCCCCCCACAGCACCCACTTGCCAGTCTGAATTCTTAAGTTTTGCCAGCCTCATCTGCATGCTAATTTGCATGACTTTACCCAGATACTCTCATCTGATGGTTGGTGGCACAGAGCACAAACAGCAGCTTCGTTGTCAAGGGCTTGTCATGCCCAGCTGCTTTCTGCCACTTAGGATGCTTCTGCAGTCATGGGCCAAGGCCTGGCCAAGGCTAGAAGAAGACACACATGCACTCCCTTTCATGATTTCTATTCCTGGGAAGAGAGTCTTGAGTCAATTTATGCAAATTACCATGCAGAGTTCTACTGCAGACTTTATTACTGAGTCTTGTCAGAATGTGGATGCAAAATTATATTTCATAGTAAATGCACATAGTGAAGATTTCAACAAGTGCCTCAGGAAACATCTCTTTCCTCGGGGATCCACTGGGCCAATGGCGCTTTTGTGCAGAGGGAGGCGTGTAACGTACCGTCGTTCTGCACTCCGTGCCGAAGCCCCTGGTGCCACTGTTTAATACCACCTTCAGAAGAAAATGAGTGCGGATGCGGCTGTGAATTCTGTGCCTGTTACGTTTCCTATTTTGTAGAAAATGAAGTGCCTGCCATTTTTCATAAGAAGTACAGTTCGCAAGCACGACGATATTGAAGGAATAAATAAGCGTTGCCAGGCTGGGGGCAACCTAATCACAGCAGCGTGCAGCCCAGCCTCCTCGGAGGGGCATCGGGCAGACAGGAGGCTCCTGCAGCATTGTAGGGGTGGGAGGTGGGGATCATGCAGATTGTGGTCTAGAGAGTCCCCAAAGTCAAGCCTACCGCTCATGTTGTCTTCATATCCTCTTTACATCCCTGTGGAATAGTCACCAGCACGACTACCTCACGAGAGGAGATGAAGTCCAGAGAATGAATGCTTTGACCAGAACGCCATGGCAAGCTGGAAGAGGGATTTGGTCTCCTTTAGAACCCCCCTTTCTGAGGGTCAGCCTCTCCTGAAGCTCTGGGAACACTAGTTTATTGGGATGTTAAGAGGGATTCCAAGCACAAAGGTACCTAGGGGAGAGAAGCTTGGGAAACACTGGGTTCCATGAAGTTGTTCAGGTTTCTTCAGTGCTTTTCCTATGCCACTGTGCTCTATGGCTCTCCACTAGGGGCTGGAATATGCAGCCTTTCCCAGAAACCCTTGAGCACAGTTTACTTTTATCCTGTAGATCACTTCATGGGGCTGTTTCCCATAACCAGACTGAGAAACATGTCAGAGGGTCTGCTATGGGGTGGGTTTCTACAGCTTCTCTTGGAAATCCCTCGATCAGTTGGTCAGTCCTCATTTTTGCTTATAGAGTACCTTCACGGAGTCTAACTCACTTGATCCAACAGTCCTTGAAGGAAGCTTTGATTATCCCCTTTTTAGAGAGAAGCTGAGGGCCAGAGAGGCTCTCATTTTTCCAGGACACTCCCAATCCAGTGTTATTCCAAGCCCACCACAGAGTAGTTAGACCCTACCAAAGCACTGGCAGAGGTCACTGAAAAGAGCCAGGACCCTCTGGGCACATGACCCCACCCAGGTCCATTTTGTGGTGGTGGGGCACCCCGCTAGCTGCATGCCAGATCCTCTGAGGCTGGCTGTGGTCTGCCTTGGGAGGCATTGACAGGGAGCCTAGGTTTGCTGGCAGAAATCTGTCCCACTCCTGTCCCTTTCCCCCCAGGGCCTATGAAGGCTCCTGGTCACCTCAGCCTCTCAGTCTCCTAGCATGTGCATATCATGAATCTGGGCTTTACCTTCAAAGCAGAGGTGACTCCCTCCCCACCCCACACAAGCATAATACACCCATTCTGACCCGTGTACATGTACTTCTACGTGCAAGTAAATACATAGCTGCATGCACATGTGTGCATTTCCACTCATCCGTGAGTCTACTCACACACACTCATACGCATGTTCCCATCAATACACACTCACACGCCTGTGTGAGCTGTGCTGCCGTTTGAGAGGGTTGTGGGTCGTGGCAGGTAACAGGGAAGCACCAAGGTTTCTGGAGCCTTTTGTAGGAGGGTGTGGCCTACCCAGCTAGCTAATTGTTCTTTTTGTTTGGTGTTCCTATATTATCCTTTTGGATAATTCCTGTTGATCTGTTTTCAAGTTCACTGACTGTATCATTTGTCATCTCCTATCTGCTGTTAAGCCCATCAGTAATATAAAAATTTTAGATAGTGTATTTTTTCAGTTCTTAATTTGTATTTGGTTCTTATTTATAGTTTTTCTTTCTCTGCTGAGATTTTTAAATCTGTGCCTTCATTATGAGCATATTTTTCTTTATTTGAGCATAATTATATTAGCTGCTTTAAAATATGTGCTGCTGTCAATATCTGGGCACCTCAAGGGTGGTCTCCATTTATTCTTTTTCCTTGAATATGGCTTTTACTGCATATGTCTAGTAATTTTAAGGTGTATCCTACACATTGTGATGAAGACTGTGGATTCTGTTTGTTCCTTTGGGAGAGTATTGGTTGGATCCACATTCTCAAGTCTCTTCCCTGTGGTGGGCAGCAGCTGAAAGTTCTGTTCACATTTGTCTGTCTGTCTGTCTGTCTTGTTTTCAGTCTTTGGTAGGCTAGTTGGGTCAGAGATTTGGGCAGCATTTACATGCAGAAGTTGGGGTGCCCTCTCTGTGGCTTTCTCATTTCCAGGATTGTCCACGCTTTCTGGCTGCTGTGGTAGTTTTGCGATCTGTCCTCTCGTTTCTCAAACAGTAACACCGTGGTTTCTCACCAAGTTGTAGGCACCCCTCAGCTCCCACCAGGACTGCCCTCAAGTGAGCAAGCAGTCATAAAAACGGGAGCCTCACCCAGTGCTGTTCCCTTGACTCTCCTCCAGCTTCTGCCTGCTTTTGGTCACTTTTCAGTACCTTCGGAGAGTTGTTATATTTTGTTCAGAGTTTATGATGGTAATCTGCAAGAGGGTTGGTCTGATAGGAGCTCTGCCATTACAGAAATCAGACTCCCCATTCCCTCCATCTGGGATTTGTTTCCCATGCCTCCTATCCTCTACTGCTCCCCCATCTTCCCCTGTTGGAAAGTTAGTATTCACTCAAGGACTTGCATAGTTGCCCTTTCTTTCTTCAAGAAATCAAGCAGAAGCAAGGTCCCACGCCTCTGGACCCTTAGACCCCTCCAACTACTTTCCATCTGTCAGGGCGCACAGTTGTCTGTGCATATCTTAGCTCCTCCACAAGGTTGGAAGTTCAAGGCTGAATCTTGAACTCTGAATAGGTATTAACCATGTGGAAGAGCATTCCAGTGGAGGGAACAGCTCCTTCTGGGCAGGGACCAGGGCTTGTTCTGCTTTGTGTCTAACACATAGTAGGCACTCGAGAATGAATAAGGGAATGTGTATTAATCACTTACACTGTTTGCCAGAAAGGAGCTGCCCAGGGAAGACCATGACCACCTTCTCCCTGCAGATCTGCCCATCTGGGAGAGATGGGCTCCAGCTGGCAGTAGTGGGGGGCCAACTGCTTGTGCCTTGTGTCTGGAAAAATAGATGATGCCAAGGAGCTAGAAATTCTCTGGTAACCAAGGCCCAGCCAAGGCCATCTTAGAAGTTTTTGTTTCTCTTCTGTCCTTAGAGAGCCAACTTTTGTTGTTGCTAAAATGCAAATGAGCTTCCTCTTAAGTGTGTTCTGCTGAGCTATTATGGCTAATGACCAAAGATTCTGACAATAGGGAGCCAGACAGGATGTGACCCCCACGCAAACTCAGTGACAGCTTCAGGGCACAGTGACAGCTTCAGAAATGAATGGATTTCAGAAAGCAGAGGAAATACAGCTGAATAGTCAAAAGCAGGGACTTTGCAGTGAGGGAGACATGGGTTCAAATCCTGCCTCTGCCACCACCACCTGTGGGACCTTGGTTCTGAGCGAGCCTCGGTTTCTTCATCCGTGAATAACACCCTCTGCATGCGTGGGCATCTCTTACCCCGGGCAGGGCGTCTGCCCCTCCTCCTGGACACCACAGCCTTCTCAGACTGACTATGGCACAAGCTCGGAGTCCAGGCAGTTGTTTGCACACTTGACTGCACACCTGAGTCAGCTGTGCTTGTCTGGTCTGATTCCCAGACTAACGCCCCAGGGATTGTGATTCTCTCGGTCCAGGTAGTGCTCAGGACTCTGCATGTTTAACAAGCCCCTTCTGTGCTTCCAAAGCCGGTGGTCTACACGTGGGGAACCACCGAATCACTGGCCACTGGGAGAGACTGACCAGTATGAGATCTTTCCAGTTTAGTAGAGAAACTGGTAAATGAGGGACCTGAGGCCAACCTGAGGGCTCAGAAATTGACTTGCAGAGGAGCTGAATCTTGAACTCTGAATAGGTTTTACCCATTTGTAAGAACATTCCAGGGGAGGGAACAGCATTAGAAAAGGTACAGAAACAAAATGACTATGTTTGTGGAGTCCTGACCAGAGTATCATTACTAAAGTATAAAGTGCCAGCTGGACAAGGGGAAATGAGGTCATAGGAGGCAAAGGGCAGGCCTTGAACAGTTTGTAGGCCAAGCTGAAGGGTTTGGACCATGTACTAGGGCCAGTGAGGAGTGCTCAGGTCAGACTTCTGTTTTAGAAAGATGACCCTGGTGCTGTATTAAAGATTAATTATAAGAGGAGAGCCTGGGGGCAGAGAGGCCTGGCCTGGAAGCTGTTGAGGTTATTCAGATAATAGTTGGAAGTCTGAACTGGGGCAGTGGTGGTGGGGATGGAGAGAAGGGACAGGTGAGACACTCAGGAGGCAAAGTAGTCAGCTCAGGGATTCATTTGATGTGAGGGAGTGGGTGAGAGAACAAATGATGAAGAGGAGGGACTCAGGAGGGCTTCCAGGGTTTTGGCACCTAGGGCGGTAGAGGTACCACTCATCGAGGTAGGGAAAATAGAAGAAGCAAGCTTGGAGGGAGATGCTGGGCTCTGTGTGGGACACACTATGGTTAGTGAGATGTCTGGAGGACAAGTTGATGGAGATGTCTAGTAGGCAGTTGGATACCTGGATCTGGGGCTCCAGGTATCCAGGACAGAAGTGAGGCCTCGGATGTAGATTGGGAAGCCATCAGAACATCCTGTTTGGAGCTGTGAGATAAGTGAGGTCCCCTGACACAAAACAGTAGGGGACACCAACGTTTTAGGGACAGAGAAAGGAAGAGGATCCTGCAAGAAGCCAATAAGGAACAGCAGTTAGAGAGGCAGGAAAAGCCAGAAACAAGTAGTGTCATGAAAAGCAAAGGAAGGAAGAGTGTCAAGGAAGAGGATTGGTCAGCAGGGTCAAGTGCATCAAGTAGAGTCTGACTGTAGAGCATCCTTACAGTTTGGAGATGAAATGTCTACTGGCGACCATAGCAAGAGGAGCCTTAGTGGGCAGAGGGGCAGAAACCAGCCCACTCTAGTCAAGCGATGGGTGGGAGGCGAGGAAGTGGAGACAGTGGGTTTGGGGTCCTTCTCCAAGAAGCATACCAACCGAAGAGAGATGAGACAGTGGCAGACAGCTAGAGAGCCACTAAGTAATAGGGAGGAATTTTTTTTAAGGATGTGAGAATGTTGAGAATGTTTCTTGGACAAAAGGAAAGAATGCGTAGAGAATGAGAAGTTGAAGATATGGAAGAGAAAGGTGATGGCTAAGAGAGCATCATCTGGAAGGACCAGGGACAAGAGGACCCCCGAGGAGAGGCTTGCTTGGAACAGGTGAAGGAACAAATACTCAGAACTCTGAAGGATGTGGGGATAAGGCTGGACACATGGAGACAACTTTGCAAATACCTTTTGAGTCCTGGCTCTGCCACTTCCAGCTGTTGATGCTGGGCAAGTAGCTTAACATCTCTTTTGCTCAGTTTTCTTGGCAGTGATAGACAGATCTGAAGAACGTAACTCATCACATTGGTTACCAGGGTGAAATTAAGTGACGCATGTGAAGCAGTTGGTACAATAGCTGGCAAATGATAAGTACCCAGGTGTTTAGTCATTGTTACTGTGGTTATCATCGTTGGTGTATTAGAGCATAAAACCAAGGAATTGAAGTGGTTTGTATGCAATGTTGTCGAGTAAGATTTGAGGCCATCTTCTGAGAGTGAGCCATGCGGAGAATGGAGCACAGGCAAAACAGAGGGCCTGAGAATGTTCTGAACTATTGCTGATATCGGTGGAAGTAGGAGGTGACCAAGAGCAAGTCATGTGTTTTTATATCTACCTGTAGATTTACCATTTCTGGTGCTCTTATATTCCTTCTTTAAAGATCAAATTTCTGTCTGTAAAATTTCCCTTCATTTCTTGTACGGAGGGCCTAAGGATGACAAATTATCACAGCTTTCCCTTATCTGAAAATGTTTTTGTTTTGCCTTCATCGTTGAAGGAAATTTTCAGTGGCGATAGAATTCTAAGTTGACATGATGGTTATTTCTTTTGGAACTTTAAAGATGTTATTCCATTATCTTCTGTCCTCCATCGTTTCTGATGAGAAATCAACCATCCCTCTTATCATTGTTCCCTTGAATATAATGTGTCTTTCCATTTTCTAGCTGCTGTTAAGGTTTTCTCTGTATCATTGGTTTTTGGCAGTTTGACTGTGACATACCTAGGTGTGGTTTTCAGTGTGTTTATCCTGTTTTAGGTTCACTGAGCTTCTTTGTACTGTGGGTTGATGTTTCTTAGAAAAATAAAATTGGGAAAATTTGGGGCCGTTATTTTTTCAAAAAATTTTTTTGCTGATTCTGTCTGCTCTCTTTATGAGGTCCCAATTGCATGTATATCAGATCATTTGATATTGTCCTAGAAATTCTTGAGACTCTGTTCATTTTTATTGCATCTTTTTTCTCTCTGTGCTTCAGTTTGAACAGTTTCTTTAGGCCTCTCTTCAAGTTCACTGACCTGTCCTCTGCAGTATCCTGGCTGCTGTTATTCAAATCCAATGCATTTTTTTTTTTTAATGAGGAAGACCAGCCCTGAGCTAACATCTGTCGCCAATCCTTCTCTTTTTGCTGAGGAAGACGGGCCCTGGGCTAACATCCGTGCCCATCTTCCTCTACTTTATATGGAACGCCGCCACGGCATGGCTGACAAGCAGTGCGTCTGCAGGCGCCCAGGATCCGAACCCGCGAACCCCGGGCTGCCAAGCGTGGACTAAACTGCTGCGCCACCAGGCGGCCCCTCCAATGCATTTTTATTTCAGATATTGTATTTTTTAGTGTTAAGATTTCCAGTTTTTGTTTTAGAGCTTCCAGACATCTCTTGAAATTCACCCATCATATTCATCTTTTCCTTTGTATTTTTAGCATATTTATAATAGCTATTTTAAAGTCCTTCTCTGCTAATCCAACATCTGGGTCATTTGTGGGTCTGTTTCTCTGGATTATGGCTTGAATTTTCTGCTTCTTCACATATCTAAGCCTTTTTTTATTGTGTAGTGGACTTTGTAAATAGTAAGTTGTAGAGATTCTTAGATTCTGTTACCATCCTCTGAAGAGTGTTGAGTTTTATTTTAATAGGCAATTAAATTATGGGCAACTAATTTTCTTTTTTGGAAGGTGTTACTTAGTGTGTTTAAACTTTGTTAAGATAGGTCTTTTTTGGTTTTTCCCTTAGTCCTCTGGTGTAACCCTCAGTCCTGAGATGATGTCATTCTTCTCAAAGCTGGTCCTTCTGGAGTTCCACTGGAAAGACTGAGGTGTTTACCAAGTCCTTATAACTTGGTGGGACTAGGAAGTTACCTCAGGAGAAAAATTGGTTAAATGTAGGATCTCACTTAGTTCTCTTCCCTTCCTTCAGAGACTGTAACCCCTCTATTTTGTGCCTGCTTTTGGTCACTCTTCAGTGCTTGCAAATTGTTATTTCTTGTATTTGTCCAGAGTTTATAATAGTTATCTCTGGAAGGGTTGGTTTGATATAAGCTCCTCAGCCATTATTGGAAGCAAAACTTACAGATGTGTCTTTGAGCAGAGCTGATGGTTCCCCCGCACCCCAGGACTGTGCCTGTGTGTTGGCACAGTCTGTATAACTGTGGAAAGGTCTGCAGTGGCTCAGTGCCTAGTTGGGTGGGGAGTGTGGCCAGAACAGGTCTGAGAGAGTAGGCAGTTAAGGAACCGGCCATTTATCTGCTGTAGAAGAAGCAGGAAAGAGGGACTAAAGGTGGAAGAGAGCTGGAGAGAGAGGAAGTTGGCATCTTTCAGCCTTAGTTTTCTCATTACCGCCGATTTGGTCAGGGTGTTGTGATAGATAATAGAGAAAGTATGTGAGTGTCCAGTAAATGGCGTTTATGATTATGGAGGCCACTGGGTTGAGCTTTGCCAGGGCTTGATCCAGATGGCACAATTCTTGTCATGTCATCCAGTGACTTGTCTGTCCCCCATAGAAGCCGAAGTGCCTTGTGCACATGTGAGGTGAAATGAGGTTGTCATTGTTACACTATCATTAGTACCATCACCGTCACCATCCATGCTGCCTACTGTTGAGGGATGCATTTCTCCATGGTTCTTTGTTCTACTAGTTAGGATGTAGTTAGGCTGTGTTAACAGGAACCCAAAACAACAGTGGCTTAAGCAAAATAGCAGTTCAGTTCTCTCTCACACAAGAGTCTGGGTATAAGCAGTCCAAAGCTGCTGAGGCACTCCCCAGAGTCAGGGCCTCAGGCTTCCTCTGTCTTGTTGATCTGTCATCACTGCTCTGTCACCCTCATCTCTATGGGCCAATATGACTCACCACCACCTGTCTTCATTCCAAGCAGTGGGAAAGGGAAAGGGGGCAACTTTGGGCATCCTCCCCACCCAATGAAGGACCCATCCCAGAAGATGCATACATCACCTTCACATTCCCATTGACCAGAACTTAGCACTTAGCCACCCAGCTGCAAAGGAAGCTGGGAAATATAGTCTTTATTTGGGGCAGCCATGAGTCCATCTACACATTCGGAGTGCTATTACTGTAGAAAGGGAGACTATATGTTGGGGGACAGCCAGCAGTCCCTGCCACCAGTCCTGAGCTCATACACCTGGTTTTTAGCTCAAGAGTCACTTTACAGAAGGAGCTTGGCACTCCCTGGGGAGCCCACTGAGCACTGATGATTAAGAGATTTCCTCCTGTTCTGCACATTTCTCCTTAAGGGTGTCAGAAGATAAGGATTGTCACTCTAACATGTAGCAATGAATGGATGTTTTGTGACTATTAAGGAACAAGGCTGAGTCCACAAGCCCCTTGCCTGTTCCAGACTTGTTCCCAGTGGCTACACCCTGCAGGAAGGGTGTGCAGAGCTGGGGTAGGGATGCCCAGATTTTAGCACTGAGCCTTCCAGCTCTGCCACTGATTGGCAGAGTCACAGTAGGCGTGTCCATTAGCTTCCCTGGTCTGTTCTTTCATCTCCAAAGTAAGGGATTGGGTTGTGTCTAAGGTGTTTGTTGAGCACCCATGTTCTAGAATTTTATGATTCCTATATTATAAAGCAAGCTCCCAGGAGGATGCAGCCACCCTCACTCCTTTGTGGAATGAGTTGTGGTGTGAAGGTGCATGCACATGCTCGTAGTCGGCCTGGGGGGCCTGCCAACGTGGGCTTTTCTATTTCCTTGGGCTTTCTTTGGTTGTGTTTTCTGTAGTTAGAAGTCACTGCACAATTTTCTACACAATTAAGCTTATTATTATTATTATTTTATTTTTTTTGGTGAGGAAGATCAGCCCTGAGCTAACAGCTATGACCATCTTCCTCTATTTTGTATGTGGGTCACTGCCACAGCATGGCTGATGAGTGTGTAGGTCCACGCCCAGGATCTGAATCTGCTAATCTGGGCCACCAAAGCAGAGCATAACCACAGACTTAACCACTGTGTCATGGGGCCAGCCCCCTGAGCTTATTTTTTTTATTTTAATTTTCTTTCAAAGTACTTTTTTTCTGCTTCTGGAACTATTATATGTTCATTGTATAAAACGTAAAAAATAGAGAAGAGTATAACAAAGGCAGCAAAAAACCACCTGTAATGACACTGCTCAGACTGGCACTATTAAGGCTTTAGTGTATTCCCTTCAACATCTAAGAAAATATGAAAAATACTTGTATCTCTACTCCAGTTAATCAAATTGGGATCACACTATGCATGATGTTTTATAACCTGCTTTTTTTCATTTGATGACCATTTCCCCCAAATCCTTAAATAATTGTCAACAACGTGATTTTCTTTTTTTCTGAGGAAGATTCCCCTTGAGCTAACATCTACGCTAATCTTCCTCTACTTTGTATGTGGGTCATTGCCACAGCGTGGCTGATGAGTGGTGTAGGTACACACCCGGGATCCAAACCTGCGAACCTGGTCTGCTGAAGCAGAAGGTGCCGAACTTAACCAGTACGCCATGGGGCTGGCCCCTTCAAGAGCGTGATTTTTAATGGCTGCCAACGATTCTAACCACATGCGTGTACCATACTGTACTTAACCAGTGCCCTGGACATTCAGGCTGCATCTGAGTCTTTGTTATTATCAATTTTGTAGCAATGACTCCATTTCATACTGACAGCATCTTAGCTCCTGTACTGACACTGGGTGCAGGTGAGGCTCAGAGAGGATGGGTGGCCTGCCCAAGACCACACAGTGAGTGAGTGGCAGGTCCTAGCCGTGTGGCCATAAGGCCAACTGCACCCTCCCCAGCTGCCTCTCCCCAGTGTCAGGACAGAGGGAGCACAGGCATGGCATAAGGGTGCTAGGGACAGTTGGCTCCCAATGTGTTGGTTTGGGTAGAAAAGAGCCAGTAGGGTTTCCCAATGCGATGATGCTCTGGTTGGTCTGCAGTGCCTGTGAGGAGGCCGGCTGCTCTCTGGCCCCACACGCAGGCTGCCCTGCTCCCTTCCACCCCCGCCCACTCGAGGCAGTGGTGAGCTGGAGCCTAGCGCCTGAGTTCCAGGGCCGAGGGCAGAGGCTTGGGAGCCTAGGGGGGAGGCTGTGAGGAAGGGAGGCAGGCGGGGCCAAGCAGGCTCGGGCAGCAAGACCACCCCACTCCTGCTCCTGAGACCCCCCAACCTGAGGGAGGCAGGAGCTACGCACTCCAGTGGCCTTGTTCTGGGGAAGTGTCCTCCCCCGGCTCTCTCCCCTTCCCACAGCATTTTGCTCTTCCTCTCCAAGGAGTATCACTATCAAAAAAACCTATCCTCATCCTTGTTTAGTTCAAACTCACTTCCCCTGAGAGGGACGATGGGTTCACTGTTGAGTGGGGAAGGAGAGCAGAGCAGGACCCACCTTGATTTGGCATGGGTGTCCCCTCTGGCTGGCCGTGTCACACCCTGGATCATGGAGCTTTTGCCCCTTTCCCTGAGACCTTTCAGTTTTGACCTTTCTGTGCTTTTCTCTAACAGGCAACCATTGGGATTGACTTCTTGTCAAAAACCATGTACTTGGAGGATCGCACGGTGAGAACTGGGAGGACAGGGAGGGCTCCTTTGGACTTATCACTTGGGGCCCTTAGTGGGGCACCCGTGAGAGAGCCCGTGCCTATCCCAGGGCTGGCAGCGCCGGGACCTCCCCAGCCCCACTCCCACCACGAGGACCTCACTGCCCCCGCTGACCCCCTGCCCTGCCTACGACAGGTGCGGCTGCAGCTCTGGGACACAGCAGGCCAAGAGAGGTTCCGCAGCCTGATCCCCAGCTACATCCGGGACTCCACAGTGGCCGTGGTGGTGTATGACATCACAAGTGAGTGTGGGTCCTCTCTCTCATGTCCCGTGGGCGGCTCGCAGGGGCTCCAGGCTACAACCTCTGTGTGTGTGTGCGTGTGTGCACACATGTGTGCTTGTCCTCTGAATGCAGGAAGGCAGGTGCTCGGGGGCGGGGGTGAGATGCCTTTGCACACTGCTGTGTCCCACCTTCCCCGTCCTCCTGTGACAGGCAGGGCTGTGCAGGGCCTGGTTCGCCCTGCTCAGAGCAGGGGCCCGTGTGTGGTGAGCACATGCTCACAAGGCTGGCCCTTCTCCCAGCCCATCTGTGCCTTCCCTGGCCCCGGTTACTACAAAGACCTCTATGGAGCGACTTCTGGGTGCCTGTATCAGGATGGGAGAAGACGCTGGTCCCCAGGCCAACCTTGACCTGGCAGCCGTGGTTTTGTCAGCTAGCGTCCCAGCTCCTCACCGGGCTCCCTGGGGTGGGGAGGTCAGGCGGGTCTGGGAGAGCTGTGGGTGGGCTGCACTTCTCACACACTGTGGCTCTTCTGGCCAAAGCAGCTGTTCTTGAGAGTGACTGCAAGCCTTGAGGGAGGCTTGTAGAACACACCTGGTGAGCCCGTGGGCTGCAGTCACGCCTGAGGTGGGAGGAAACCCTGGGTGCTGCCCGCCCCCTCTTTCTGCCTCCTTCCCGGCCCACACTCCCTGCACACCTGAGTGCAGGTAGGAGCTGGACCCTGAGGGGTCTGGGCTGATGCTGCCTGATGCCTGGCAGAAGGGAGATCAGGCTGCAGGAAACAGGCTTCCAGGACAGGCTGCCTCCCTCCCTCGGGCGTGCGGGCTGCTGAGTGGTAGCCATTGCCCTGCGACTGCTCCTCTGCGGATCTGTCACATTTCTCACTGAGGAGAGGGCTGCCCTGAAGCGGCCTGGCCTCTGCTGCTTTCATCTTCTCCTGGGGCTGCCTCCCCCCTCCTTTTACTTGCAGGGCCTGAGGCTTCTCTTCGGAAACCCCTCTGGCCTTTCCCAAGCTCCCCTGAGCTTCTCTGGGTGGGAGGCTGCTCTGTAGGGCCCTCCTCCCCTAGGGACTGCTGTAGGCCCCCCACTGTTTCCAGGCTCAGCCACGTCCAGTGCACCTATTTCTCACTCTGCTCTGAGACTCCAAAGTCAGGCCTGCCCCTTGGGTGAGCCCCTAAACCACTAGTCCATGTAGCAAATCATGACACAGCAACCTTCCATACAGGGTGACTTCTGTCCCCAGAGGGTGGCTCAGCAATGTGAGGTTTCCCCAGGGCCCCAGGCAGCAGCTCCACAAACACACATGGGTCTCCTCGGGAAGGCCCAGACCCACTGGTCTGTGTGGCCTGTGCTCCTGCCCCTCACGGGTGTCTGAGGATGCATGCTCCCCTCCCTCCTGCTCCTGGTCTCACGCCCCTTCCCACCTTTCCCCTCTCCCACGCAGGCTGGCGCTCACTCCGTTTTATCCTTACTTTCCACCTGCAGATCTCAACTCCTTCCAGCAGACCTCTAAGTGGATCGATGATGTCAGGACGGAGAGGGGCAGTGACGTCATCATCATGCTGGTGGGCAACAAGACGGACCTGGCCGACAAGAGGTGGGTGCACGGCTGGGGAGGTGCAGGCTAGCAGGCCAGGCCCACCCTCCATGCCCCTACAACTCCTCCTGGACAAGGAGTTCCAGGATGCATGGGCACTGAGCACCCTGTCTGACCTGTCCCCCTGCATCTGGGAGAGACCCTCTAGGGACGCTGGAGGCTTTGAAAGCACTGGTAGACCCCTGTCTGCCCACAGGCGTCTCATCTCTGAAGCCCCACTTTCCACTGCTGGCAGGGGCCCTCCCCTGTGCGCTGTCTGCGTGGAGCCCTGTGCGCCTGGCCCGGCCCAGCAGTACGTGGTCTGGGACTCAGCCACAGCACAGCTGCAGACATATCAGTCCTTTGGGCTCCCATCAGCTTCTGCTTGTGCTTTGTGTCTCTGCCCCCGTGAAATGCCTGCACCCTGTCAGTGTGGATGTGAAGGTTCTGGACCCCAGAGTGAACATGCAGAATTTCCCAGTCCGTCGCTGTATGTGGGTATGATGCATTCTCTGAAGACGCTGCTCCATGGCTACCCTCCAGGCACAGGGCTGACTGAGGTGCCACTTACGTCCATTTCTCCACTCATCTCGCGGGACCCAGCTTGGTCAGATGAAACAGTAGGTCGTGGACTGCGGCTTCCTGAAATGTACTCTGACCATGTAAGGAATAATCTAAATTAGAGCCTGCTCTATTAGAATCCTGTTCTTGAAGTGAAGAAAATGGGGCTCAAAGCCCAGCTCCTTTGCTAACTAGGTGACCTTGGGGCAGTCACTTAACCTTAACCATTTTCTCATTTGGGAAATGGGACTGATGATACCACCCAGGGAGGCGGTACATGGCTCAAAGCACTGTAGAAGGGTCGGCTTGGTGGTGGTGACTGTTGGGAAAGGCAGGTATGGGACAGCCCCAGCCTGTCTGCCGCAGGCCTGCTCCTAAACTGGAAGATACTACAGAAGGAGTAGGGAAAGGAGCTGGTGTCCTGCTGTGCCCAGTACCCCCTTTGTCCTGGAGGGAGCCCTGGGATCAGAGCCTTGTCTTCAGGGCTGACTGGGGCACCCGGTCAGCTCCCCTGCCCTGCTGGGCCGGCCCTCCTCATCTCAGGGTGCTCCCTCCACCTCCACCAGGGGCTGACT
Organism: Tapirus indicus; assembly: GCA_031878705.1. NCBI lineage: Eukaryota > Metazoa > Chordata > Mammalia > Perissodactyla > Tapiridae > Tapirus > Tapirus indicus. The sequence continues at coordinate 18,001,265 of CM062920.1, forward strand.
CTCCCCTCTCCTGTCATCTGCAGGCAGATAACCATCGAGGAGGGGGAGCAGCGCGCCAAAGAACTGAGCGTCATGTTCATCGAGACCAGTGCGAAAACCGGCTACAACGTGAAGCAGGTAGGACTCATCTGGTGCTGATCCTCGGCCCAGCTTGGCCAAGAGGGCCCACAAGTGGCTTCCGGCGTGGTCAGCCATGGGCTCAGCCCTGCCTTGCCCTGAGGGGGTAGTGACTGAGTCGGGGCAGTCAACCAGAGCACCCATAAACCTACCTCCTGGAGAACAAGGTAACCTCCAGAGCTAGTAAAGCATGAGAGAGGGAGGGAGCACCCACCCTCAGGAGGTGGCTAGAGAATGTCATCATTAGCCACCACACAGCAACCAGTCATGTGGCCCGTGTTGTGTGCTGTAAGTATCCAGCCACCAACTTCCAGGTGGCTGAGAGCAGCGTTTCCCCAGCATCTTACCTCGCTTGGGATGGGGGTGCAGGAAATTCAATCTGATCAGTATTTTGGGGTTCGTGCCTTGTACTTGGCAAGTGCTCAGGGCTCTGGAGGGCCAGGTAGGCTTGAAGGAAAGAGTCCCCTGTGGTGCAACTGGAGCTGGCAGGAAGGAGAGGCCTGGTGAGCCAAAATCATCAGAGGAGCGGTGGAGGGGTGGGGTGAGTGCTGAGCCCAGAGCAGGGGGCTTCTCTTGGGTCCACAGATCCCCAAGGGGTCCATGGATGGAATTCAGCCAGTCAGAGGACTTGGGTTGGGAAAGTCTACACCTTTGTCTTCACTGACCTCTGACTGATCTGTAGCATTCCTTTCAGCGATGAATGGGGGCAACAAGCCTTCATGCTAGTCGCAGTGCCTGTGGCGTTATCACAATAGAAATCACAGCTGTTTTCTCACCACCTCGCAGTGCTGCGGGTTTCTTGAACTTGACATGCATCGCAGTGATGGTTCACCCCACGTGGGCAGTGCTGGTGGTAGTGGGGAAGGTGGCCTGGGAGCAGGAGGAGACAGTGGGAGGCCCCAAAGCTCTCAGGACTCAGTTCCCCCTGCCCCAATTGGAGTCCCCTCTACATGGCCCATTCACCCCCAGCCCCTTCTCTGCCTCCTTTAGTGTAAGGCTAGGGCTGCCATGGTGTCTCCTGGAGGAGGGAGCTCCCCATCCCTGGAGGCATGCAGGAAAGACTGGGCTGCTGCCCTGTGTGGCCCTGATGGAAAGTCATGGTGGGGCGGAGAAGCAGAGGAAGTCCCAGGATGTCCCCAGGAGGGCAGGTAGCCTCTGCCCCAGGAGTCAAGGTCAGGGAGATGCTGATGCTTCCCTTCCTGGAATGTTCTGGAAGCCAAGCAATGGTCTGAGGAGGAGTTAAATGTGGTCAGTTCACACCCACCCTGTGTGGTTCGGAGAAGGAGTCTCATGCAGTGCAGACTCCTGGACTCTGAAATGATCTTATCTGCACTCAGAGACCCACATGTGACCCCAAGAGCTTCCTTCTAACAGGCAATTTGGCCATCAGCAAAGGCTGTGACTGTTCTGACAGTCAGACAGGCAGAGTGGAGCTGCCTGGGGCAAAGCCATGAAGGAAAGCTCAAGAAGAGTGACTTGGGCCCTCTGCACCCTCGCCCACTTCTGCCTGCCCCACTCTGGAGCCCTCTTGGCAGCCACCCACAGAGGGCCCGCCAACAATATCCCCACTCAGGCCCTCACCACCACTGGCCCTGTCACCCAGCCTGGCTGCTCTGATAGGGCTGGGCTCTGGGTGAGACTGTGAATAAGACTTGCCCTGTCCCTTAGAGAGCCCACGCAGTGGAGAACTTATAAGCCCAGAGCCCACCGAGTTCCTGCAGTTGGTGTTTGTGGGGAGAGGGGGGAGTGTTTAGAATCTTCTGGTTCCTTGTACTTCTGCCTTGTACTTGTTGTCACCTCCTAGGTTCCATGTCTGCCAGCACCCCACCTGACACCCTGTCCACCCCTGCCCACCTCTGCCCCAGTACACACACACACCACACAGTTCTCCCCATACACAGTTACACAGACTTACATGCACAGAAACCCCACATGTGCACATACACACAGTACACATACCTTCCCCCACACATTTACACAAATTCACACACACACACCGACATCCACATCCACACACACCCCACACATAATCTACACACACACCTCTACACACAATATACACATCACACACACCCCTGCACCCAAACTCTCAACATCACGTTCACACTCCTGTGTCCTTATTCTCTCAGAAAAGTCTCTCCGCTGTGACTGTGTGACCCTGGCTCCCAGCACCCAGCTGTCTTGATGCCCATGGACTTGCAGGACTCCCTGAGGAGAGGGTCATTTGTCTCAAGGGCAGGTCAAAAGTCAGTTCCCCACACAGGCAGCTGGACAGAAGCCCACCTAAGGACTTGTCTCCCAAGGCCTAGGTCATTTTCTGCACGGGGGTAGGTCCCTTGCAGTCACCATAACATATGCTCAGCCCCTGGTGACCCCAGGCAGGGTGAGAGGCCTGCCAGGGCCCAACGCTGTGAGAGGAGCTGGGGGTGGGAGAGAGGTTAGGTGCAGCCCCTGCCCCCCAGGGCACAGTCAGCAGGACAGACAGGAGAGTAAAGTCCAAGTTCAGGATGAGAAGAGGTGAGAGGGTGGAGACACAGAGAGGAAGGATGGGGCAGGGGCTCATGCTGCATCTCCCCCTCTCTCCAGCTCTTCCGACGTGTGGCATCAGCTCTGCCTGGAATGGAGAATGTCCAGGAGAAAAGCAAAGAAGGGAGTATCCTTTGCTTTGATGAGTGAGTGAAACATGTGCTGGAGAAGCCATTTACCCATCGATTTATTCACTTAGTATTTTAGAACAGGGGATGAATACTCACCCGCTCTCCATTCCAGCCTTCCTGGCTGATGGGTCTGTTGGGGGGCCTCCTCTGTGCAGGGACGAGGCTGAACTCCACGGTCTTTGAGCCCCATCCAGCTTGAACCATGTAAGCTTCTTCTTCTAAAACATTGTGGGGATACCAGAGGGATGTGTATGGAGTGATGGTGCAGGGTGGGGAGTGAGGAATAGTAACTCTGCCCTTTACAGTGACCATCCTTGCATTTCATGGGTACAGGCAGACTCTCCATCACAGGGAAGGCTTCTAGACACTGAGATATGATTTCAGTGTGGTTCAACCTACTCTACACGAGACAACTCGCCCAACAGATGCCTCCTCCCCGGTCCTGCCTGCTTCCCTGGCCCAGCCCTGCATAGCCCTGGAGCTCCCCATGGCTCCCGGGGACAGGGTCTGCACAGACAGTCCACCCCAAAGCTCAGACAACACCCAGGAGCTGAAGTTGAGGTTCAGAGAGGTAGTCTGATTTACCCAATGGGAAGGAAGGCAGTTGTTTATTATCTATTCACTTGTTTATTTATACTCTGCCATGTTATTAAAAATATGTGTTTATGGATATATACACACAGGTACATACAGAACAAGGTAAAACTGTACACGTGTGTGTGTGTGTGTGTGTGTGTACACACACATAAGAAAATTAGGGTGTAGGGAACATAAAGGTAGGAAAACAAGGAAGTCAGAGATAAGTCATACTCAAAATATATGCCATGGCTGAGAGGCCAGAAAGTGGCGAGGAGGGACAATGTGATCTTTAGGAGAAGCATGGCTTTTTATAGTACTTAAAGCCGAAAGAATCTACCCCCTAGTCCTTAAACAGGGGCCATGGAAGCATCCCTGGGGTGCACACCAGCAACAGGTCCCATAGTGGTGCTGCTTATACCCCCACCCCTCCCCCCGCAGTGCAGCCCCACAGCAGGCCCCAGACCCACCCAGAAGGAGCCCTTCTTTTCATCCTCAGCTGTGATCAGGCCTGGCATGGCCGGGTTTTCAGCCTGGGGAGGTCAGAGGGAAGCGCCTGGCTGTGCAATTTGAACCCGCTCTGCTCCTCTGGTGCTTCTGATCTGTGCTTCTCCAGCCCACAGTTCCCGAGGAAAGGCTGGAGAGGGAGCTGTGCTGAGGCCCTTCCCCGGGAATGTGGCTTCTCACAGCAGCATCCTCAGGTCTAAGGGACATGCTCTGACTAGAGCTTGAGGGGTTGATGTTGGGCAAGACTCACGTAGCCCTGTGCTTTGAGATGTGGGATCCCTGCCTTGCCGGCGGGCTCTCCTCCTCCAGTGCACTTTGGGGTGGGGCTGACAGGTAACAAGGCCAAGCCCTCGGCGCCACCACCAGTCACCAGGAAGCTTCTGAGAAAGGGTCTGTCCGGCCTGTGTTTAGGTAGCCGCCCCACAGCCCAGGACAAGCTTTGCTTTGGGTGGAAGGGGTGAGGGTGTGAGGGGTCAGGGAAGGGGAGGAGTGGGAGCTGGTGACCCTGCATCCTTCCTCTGTGAGGCAAGCAAAGAGCCCCGTCCCTGGGTCTTTGCGGAGGGACAGAGGGGCCATGCACAGCAGCTGAGGGGTGCACAGGGGCATGAGCCGGGGTGTCAGCTTCTCCATCTAAGAGAGTCATCTTCCTTAGCCCAGCCCCCTGCAGTGATCGACATCAAGCTAGACAAACCCCAGGAGCCCCCGGCCAGCGAGGGCGGCTGCTCCTGCTAATGCAGCCTGACCTGCCGGCTTCCTTCGACACTACTCGCTTGTTGTGTTGCTTCCTATTGGTTAGCTTCCTAAAGGGGGGTGGGAGATGAGCTTATCAAGAGGGGAGGATTTTTCTTTTCTCTCTGTCTCTAGGAGTAGGGTGGGGTGGGGAGGGAGGCTGGGCATCAGGGATCACGTCACTCTTAACAGCTGTTACTTAAACAACTATTTTTTGGTTTGGTTGTAATATATTGTACTTTATTAAGATTGCCAAAAACTGTTAAAATTAAAAAAAAAATTTAAATCATGTGTATACAACTTTTTGCCAGATAAAAATGTAGTCATTTTTATTTGAAAGATGTGCTTTTTTGTTTTTGTATATTTGTAAACTTATAGAGAACCTTTCCCACACACCTCCTCCTTCCTGTCCTCTTTGAACTGTTCGTCACCTCAGCCCTCCTCCCATCCCTAGCCTCGTAAATTAAAACAATTAACTGGGCAGCTTGATTCGGCTCCAGTCCCGGGCTGTCTGGCCCAGACCAACCAGGCCCACCAAACAGGCCCTACCTGGTTAAATCAAATACTGAATGAACAACACAGCCTCTGAAGGGGCAGCTCTGACTCTGGCCTTCTTCCTTGGCCAGAGTGGGACAACAGCCATGGCCTTGAGCTGAAATGAAGGCCTTGTGGCCTGTAGGGAGCCCAGCAGCAGGCCCCATTGGAATTACTTCTGCCTCTCCTCTCCCCTCCCTGAAAAGCCTTGAAGGGGGCACTTATCACAGGCAACCTTGTGTTCTCTGTGGTCCGCCCAGTGATTGGCAGAGCAAGAAGTCGTTGGAAGGAAGGACGGGGTGCTGTTGGCAACTGTGGGCTGTGTCGATGTGTGGTTTATAGACTTGGGGCACCATGCGTAGTTCTGAATATGTTTTAACCAACCCGCCCAGTGATCAGGACACACGTCTTGGTTGAATCTAAGGGAAGGGCAAAAAGAAGCTCAGTGTGGGCTCCCCTGACGCCCTCCTCCTTGGATGTCAGGGGAGCTGGAGCCTGTCACATGGTATTAGTCCATCTGTGATTGGGGAAGGGAGGATTGTCTGCAGAAACACCACCTTGAAGATGCATGTTCTCAGATCCTCGGTTGCTGATACTGCTGAGTGCTGTTCTGGAAAAGCTGACTTCTTGATGTGTTTTCGCCCCACTGGTACAGTGCAGTTGCAATGTGTATGCACACACCTTTGTGGATGTTGTAGCAGCACTGGTTCTCTGAGGGTAGGGCTGAGGTAAGGTCTCCAGCAGGCTGCCCAGAGAGCCATCCTTGCCATTTTTGACTCATTTCTGAGACGGGCTTAGTCCTAAAGACCTGTAAAATCTCTGAAGAGAACTCTCTCTTCTCATTAAGTGATGTAACCTGATGGGCCAGCATTCCAAATAGACCCAGACACACCGACCCTGAGCCTGCACAAAGCCAGGCAGTGACTCTGGCCAAAAATGGGAAACCCCATCCTCCAAGCTGGCGTCGACGCTTCCTCCAGGCTGCTGTCGGGCATGTCATAGGTGAGCTAAACGACCACCTGGGTGTGCTAGAGGGTGAATTCCTCCACAAAACAGGGCTCCAACAAGTTATTGCAATGAATTTTGGAACTTCTCAGAAATGAATCCAAAATGGCGACCAGTAAGTACATCAGAACCTGGCAGGACTCACTGATACGTGTCCAGTGGGCCTGTCACACACTTGCAGGTAAGGAGATTGTATCTCAGAGCTGATCCTTAGAGAGGAATTTGTCTTCAGGTGAAGGAGAGAGGAAGCAAGATTCCCACTGAGCTCCTCTTCCAGAAGGCAAAGCCAATATATGAACGTAATTCCAATGTCATGTGTTTGGTTTTTATATGTGTGTACATAATTATATATAGCGATAGACTGTATACACCTTCCACACACATTCTCACAGAGATACATGTGCTCGATGTATATTCTTGTTTTTCCTGCTCTCAAGTTGGAACTTGCATCGTGGTAACAGTTTTGGAAATTCAAAAGTACTGCAACGTGTTGAAATAAGAAATACTTAATATTGTCCAAAAAACTTGTGATTGTCTTGCCATCAATAAAATAATACATAGATGTGTTAAACTACAAGCAAAAATAGCCCACGGGAATATGTGCACCATTTCTCTCTCTATGTACTTATATGCACGGGTGTGCACGCCCATGTGGGCCAGTACCCCCCACCATGGCACACCCCCAAGTGGTGCTTGTTGGAAGAGTGCTTTCTTACCTCGTGAGAACTTGTAGGAGTCCCTGTTCCAGCATCCAGTCTGGTTGGCATGAGGGCCATTGCTTATGGCCTCTGGGACAGCCCCATTTGCAGGGATCTGCACTGGGTCTCAGTCAATGAATGTATGGTGGATTTTTATTTTCTTGGTACTGAAAAGTAGCTTTTCTTAAAACATCCCTGTGAAAAAAAGTAGAAACTCAGTTCCCTTCTCATGCGTACACATATCTAAGGCACCGTGAACTTTTTTTTCCATCACAGCCTAGAGGAGCAGTAAGAGATGCAATAGATATTGTGTGGCTCGATGTAGCCTCGGTGAGCCCTGCCTTTCTTGGCAAGTACACAACATCTTCTCTCGAGTCCAAGATCTCCCCAGCCCCAGGGCCTCTGAAGGTGAGGGCAGTTGCCCCTTCTTGTCCTCCCAGCTCAGTGGTGCCCTGCCATTCCATGACCCTCCTTTCTCCAGGTCCGATTTCCACTCCTCATTTCCTGGGGTCTGTTAGGGCAGCCAGATGTCTTGCACAGAAGTGCGTTGGTTCCTTGGCTCTCGTTTTGGACAGGTGCCATCACTGTCCTCTTGCTTGTAGGTATGCTCTTGACTCAGAGTTAAGGTTCAATAATAAAATGATCAGGTTTCCTTGAAGAAGATGTCATGAAATTGCTTCAGCATCCCCAGTGAGAGTAGAACATCTTTGCTGAATCCAGATGGGCTAGCAAAAGGCCAAGTGGAGGGATTATTTTTAGGAAATGATCTCGATTTAGCCAGTAGTTGAGTCCCTCTCCCCAAAGACTAGCCCTGACCTGGGAGATGAGCAGGGTCATCTTTAGGCCCTCTTTTTCTCTTTGGGGATCCCAAAGAAAAGCTCCCGTTTTGCAAGCATCTGAAAAATTGAACATAAGATGGAAAAAGCAGACAGCTTACTTATAAATGCACACCAGTGCATTTATTTAGGCCACAGAAACCAAGACTGAAAGGTGGTAGCTAAGGGTGCAGACACATCTTGAGTGCAATGTCTCTGTCCTCCTAGTGGCCAGCCAGTGCTGGGAGCCCCTACCCTCAAGTACCAGGTGTGACAATAATGGCACCGCTGGCTTCGGTGTCCTGCAGACAGAGCAGCCTCTTTCCTGCACACAGCGGAAGGCAGGTGAGGCTGTCAGGATGTGAGAACAGGTAGCCAAGGACTGAGGCGTGTCTGAGCCACATGAGGGGCAGCCAAACAGAAGTATGTCTGTGTGCATCAACCAGGCAGGGTTGTGTGCTCACTGGTTTCCAAACTACCTCTCCCCCAAGAGTGTGAGGCATTGTCACCTGGCTCCAGCAGTGTGAGGCAGAGGTCTCATAACCCTTCCTGTTCTACAGGCAGGAAAACCAAGACAGAGAAGGGTGACTTGCTTACGATCACCCAGCAAGTCAGAAGCGGTCGGAACCAGTGTCCATTCTTCATCCATCACCGACCTGTGTATACAAATGGGACATAAAGGGCCGATGTGCACGGTGTGCTCCTCAAACCACCTCTGCTCTGGTTAGGATGTAAGATTCTGTCCAGCATATCTGAGTGAGCCAGGAAAGAATCCACGTACATTTCAGGCTCCTCCATTGCAAAGACGGGCCAGTCCCCAAGTCCACTCTGATTGTTGTGGGCACCCACAGACCAGGGCCCCCTTTAAGTTTTTGTTTGAAGTGAACTATTTAGGTGTTCCAAAGCCTTGGGCTCTCAGTGTGTAAACTCCCTGGCTGCCAGGCCCCTGTGTGGCTAACCGTCCCAGCAGGGCATGGTTTACCCTTGCAGTGGGGTTTGGGTAGTTCCTTCCAGTGGGAAGCCTCCACACAGCGAAAGCCAGCCTGTATCACGTGGTGTGTGTCAACGTCTCCCCTCACTTTCCCTCACCCATCCCATAAAAGTGATTGGCCATGAGAGCACAGAGGGTGGCGTTACCATCTCTTACTGGCTCAGCAGGCATAAATGGCCACATTGACTTTACATAAAACTGTGTAAAATGTGGAAGACTCAGCATGTTGATCAAACAATAAACTGTCCTAATTCTCAACATAAAGCCTCTTGTCTAATGTTTCTAAGTGGTGCAGTCATATATGGGGAGGAGGGTGTGCAAAAACAGATTTCTTCCAGTGCATGCTCCACGAAGACCCTCCTCTCTTGTCTGGATGATATGTCCACCACCCAAAGCCCTTTGCTTCTTCCTCCTACTCACCAGGGCTCTCCACCAACTCGGAAGGGGGAAAGGTAGGACACACTAACAAGATTAAATGCACACCCATTTCCATAATCTCCATTCTGCCTAAAGGCGGATGGAAAGGGAGACTCCAGGCAGAACTGAGACTGGGGAGTGTGATATCTTCTGTCATCCCTGCTCTCCACTTGCCATGGCTGGGGGTAATGAAGGGTGGGTGCAGGGACTGGATCTCTCTTCCTTCTGGTGATTTCCAGAAAGCCATTTAAAGGCAAGAATTTAAGGCAAACCATAATCACCTTTCATGTGACACCAAGCTGCCACATACCACCTCCAGCTTCACCCCACTCCAATTAGAGAACATCCCTGAGAGGCCCCTACAGGTCTCAGCATCCCCAGACTAAAAGATGCCCTGAGGGCCAGGAGAGTTGTGGGACCCATCCAAAGAGGACACAAAGGCCACGATCAGGCACAGAACTGCCCTGGCCTGAGACTGCTGGGATCCTGGGGCTGTGCAGTAAGCCAAGTTCACCAGGTCTCATTCTTCAACTTCACTAATTATCTTTCCCCTTTAAAGGTTCTAAAGTTTCTGGAACACCCTCCAATCTGCTACCCCAAGGAAGCCATCTCTGATTAGGAGGGACAGGAAATAGATGTCCCTGCCCACTAAGCCTAACTTTTCTGGCTGCCAGATGTAAAATACGAGGTAGAGGAGGTACGGGGGATGTCAAGGGGCAGAGGCCTGACAGCCAAAGTGCAGATGCTTGTATGGTCCAGAGTGAAGCTGGTTCAAGACAAGAGGTCATGCCCCAAGATTATGGTATTCAGGGCAAGAAGACTTCAGACAGCAAAGGGAGTGAATAATCTCACCGAGTGTGGTGTTCACACGCACGACTGTCCCGCAGCCCCTTCCCTTGCCAGATGACGGAGCACTGCTGGGACTGCCCAGATGTGAATGTAACATTATGTACCACCTAACGTGCCCCACGTGGCCTCACGGGGTGCTGCTCACGGTGGCTCTTGATCACTGTAGCTGTGTTCTGTCCGGTGACCAAGAGCAGAGCAAAGAGCTTTGAGAATCCACGCTAACCTCAAACTTTTTTTAAAGAAAGCATATTTCAGTTGAAACAAAACAATCTTAAGCCAACAGAACGCCAAGTGCCTCACACATAACAGAACCACAGGGGACACTGGAATCCCAGGAGGCGCTGAGACACAGGCCATGGGAAGCAGTGGCAGCCCTGTTGGGGCTGCAGGGCAGGGACAGCCGCACAAGAAGCAAGGACAGCAAGGGCAGAGGTGTGGGCTGCACCAAGGCAGCGGACCTGGGGGCCCCCAGTGCAGCCGTGAGGGCACTCCCACTAAGGAGAGCAGGGGAGAGGAGAGCCACGCTGAAGGGGCACATTTCTCCACCTCAGAATGGGACAATCTGCCTCTAGAAGGAATTGCGCTTTCTTTAGTATTCCCACAGCCTGGCACAGTGCTTGGGGTCTTCTGAATGAATGCCATACATGACTCTTGTGAGTAATCAACAATTTAGGGCTTGATAGCTGAAAAGGAAGTGGGGTTACTTTCCTGTGCACAAGCCCGGTGTAGTAATCGCCTTTCTTTAAATATGTGAAAGGCTGACACAGAGGAGGAGGTAAGCATCTTAATTGCTGCTAATATCCTTCAAGTGAGAAGGGGCATAAACCCATTGAAGCTTTGATAATTCTGTGCTAAATTTAAACCTTAAAAAAAAAAGCATAATATTCTGGCTGAAATGATCTCAAGTCAACAGAACACGGCCAAGTGCCTCACACGTGTCGGGACCACGGGAATCCCAGAGGCGCTGACAGAGGCCCTGAGAAAAGGGAAGTGGCAAACCCCAGGTACTCTGACCACCAGCAGCTGTTGTTGATCAGGAAGTAGGACCCCAAACTGGCAGGCGCTGGCAGTGGAGGGGCTACTAAGGTCCTGGAACCCGTGGAAAAGGGGCTTCAAAGAAGAGCTGGAATAAAGAACAGTGCGGCCAGTGCCTAGACCTCTGGGTCTGCGTGTGCTCCACATGCCCTGGAAGATTCCATTCCAGAAGCGTGCAGCATCTACCAGTGGAGTGCCCAGGGCTTACTCATCACAGCTGCCCCTCCACAATGGCATCTCACTGTGGCCCGCACCTCTCCCTTAGCAAGGAGCAGGGTCATTTGCATCAGGAGGCAGCTGCCCCGGGAGCAGGTCTCAGTGCCCACACACGCAGTGGCTCAGACACTGCCATGTTCCCAAGGAGTTGTTTCAAGCCACAGCTGTCTCGTGTATGCTGTCTCGTGTATGGCCTAGTCTGCCAGTACCCATGAGCTGACACTGCTCTTTCCACTCTGGCCACACTTGCCTCCCATCTCATGAAGAAATGGGCCTGCTTTGGCTGAATGTCTCCGAGGCCACAAGAGGACACCACCAGAGTAGAGAACATATTTGACCTCCCACCAAAACCCCTTCCCAGTTCCCAAGGACTAGTCACCTTGCCTTCATCCTGGCCCCAACCCACAAGAACTGGATGACTGCAGGACAGGAGTAGGAAGCAGGCTGAGAGCGCCCAGGAGGGACTCTGTAAGCTGCTTGCTTTACTTCACCCTGTTAGGAAAACTAAACAGGGCTTGTGGCCCAAAGCACGACAAAACAAAACATACTAAAGGCACATGTGACACACTTCTGAGGGTGCTCCTAGGAGCCCCGAGGGCCCGGTAAAGGACATGTTAAGTGTGCAGGTCCCTGAGACCACACCAGATCTGCTATTGAACTGAATGGGAGCAGGGTCCTCAGATCAGCTGTTTAACAAGCATCATAGACAATTCTGATGCACATAACATCTGAGAATCAGTGTTTGAGATATAACTTTCCTTCTTCAGAAGATCATTTTTAGGCCCTGAATAAAATTCAACCCTCAGGGCCACCAGATGGCGCAGCGGTTTGGTTCACGCTTGGCAGCCCGGGGTTCACGGGTTCGGATCCCTGGCGCCCGCCGACACACTGCTTGTCAGCCACGCCGTGGCGGCGTCCCATATAAAGTAGAGGAAGATGGGCACGGATGTTAGCCCAGGGCCAGTCTTCCTCAGCAAAAAGAGGAGGATTGGCGACGGACGTTAGCTCAGGGCTGGTCTTCCTCACACACACACACAAAATTCAACCTTGCTCCCCTTCTTCAGTCACTTTTTTGGTGTAGTGCTTCTTCCAATAAAGTAAAACACTTTATTAACCAGAAAAACAAACAAAAAGGCTTAGAGAACATATGCCTCTTACAGAAGCATCAAGCCGCTGATTTTTATTGACACGAGCGCCACCACGATTATGTGAACATGTCACTTCATCACATTCCTTTTTGATTCCTGGCTCATTGTTCTTACCTGCTTCCTTAAATTACTACCTGGCTGATAAGGAGAGGGCAAGAACACAGTAAGAACAAGAGCAGCAATGACGCTTTCGAATAAGAACTCCGCCAGGGTCAAGGTCTAACATCTTCTCCGTTTCAGCTTGCATTTATTTCATATACCAGCAGCAAGGAGTATGATCCAGTTTGGGGCAGGGGGAGGAAGGGAGCTGGAGTACTCTCACTCAGAGCCAGAGGGACCCACAGGAAGGGGTGACAGCAGGCAGAGGCTTGGGCTGTAGTGTACACGGGGACCATACTCACTGGGGCGTTATCAGCTCTGTGCTTGTATTCTCAGGCCCTCCCTGGTCCCTCAAGGCCAGGTTAGGGGCCCCTGCTGCACGCTCCCCGAGTACCCTGCACCTCTCCTCTCATGGCTCTTACCACTGTTCTGGGGTCAGGTTCTCCCTTATCCATAGCCACCCCGTGTCCTTTAAGCTTCAGTTGGGCTTGTCCCTGAGTGTGTGAAGCAGGGATAGAAGAGTGTTCCTGTGTGTGGTGCGATCTTTAGGCCCTGGAAACTTGGAGTCAGGCCTGAATCCTAACACATGCTCCCCATTTGTACTCACTATACCATTCTATTTAATAGCTTTGAGCCCAACAGGTTGTTTTATTTACCAAGAAATGTATTAATAATTTATAAAAGCCATATGTTTAAGACAGCAAAGAACATCACTTTGGAAAGGCAGACTTTTTTTTTAACCATCAGTGAATATGCACTTCAAAAATCTATAAAGAACATTTTTCATTTTGTATTTGTTCCACAGCATTCTAGCTAAGAGTACAATATAGGGGCTGACCAAACAGCAGAGGAAGACAGCCCAGGAGCCCTCAGCCATCCAGAAACACAGAACAGCTTCTAAACGCATATACTCCCCAGTTAGAGGAAACCACTAGAACACACTAGACCCTTGGCATTTGGGGATTTAGCACTTACGGTTCTATCATCTGAGAATGACTCCAAGGGTTCATGACATATTTTTGAAACCTAAGTGCTATGAGGCTAGAATTTGGACAGGTCATTGAGCTGATGAAGAGCAGACCCAGTGTCCACACAGCCTTGCTGTTTCCTACCTGTCTTCACATGTTAGGAGACCGTACTGTAATTGTACCTACAAACCTGAGAATTCACAAAGGACTAGATGACATACTGCCCATGAACGGCAGGGGCAAGTGGAAATCAACTGGTTCCATACACAGACTGGTTTGTTTCCAGGAAAAAGGGATCAAAGCACAGAAGCAGAAGATAAGAAAACTTTTCAGATGATAAGCATATTCTCATGATAATATCCTCTCTATGTGGAATCCGCTTGTTATGTCACAAAGACCTTGACCCTACATCAAGCATAAGCTAAAGGGATGTTACATACACTTTAACAAAGGGAAGACACACTAGTCGAATAAAAGTGACTAGTGAGAAAGCAATAACAGAGAACTGAACATAAAAAAAAAAAATTCAAGCTGGTTTCAACAATAATTTGTTTCCAAGACAAGGAAATATTTCTAACTACATTTTGTACCCTTCTTTATCAACTCCAGGCTACTATACCCTTTTCCAAAGCTGGCAGTCAGACACATACACATCCTCGTCTTGTGCCTGGACCAGCCCCTCAGGCGATTTTAGCCAGCCACTTCTCCAAGTCCTGGATGTCAGCAGAGCCGGTGTCCCCTCTTCCACCCTTGGCACTGCACTCCAGGAACTCCACTTTGAGGGGCAACTGTGAGAATTCAAATTCTTTGCCTTTCTTTCCCAGCTGAGCAGGGGCAGTGCTGGAACTGTCCAGTGTGCTGGGGGCAGCAGAACGGGTGACTCGTAAAGTGTTGCTGTGAGGCAAAAGGAAAATGAGTCAGGAAACAAAAAGAGTTTAATTTTTATATAGCAATTAAAAGTCTTTAGGAAATCATATTCGTTCCTAAATATTTCAGAACTCATTTAAATCAATCATAAAACTGTCAATTATGCTATTAAGATTGTTGAATAAGCCTTTGCCTTTATAGACTCGAACAGACAGGAAATAGGGGTCCATCCTTACGTGGCTAGATGAGAGCAGGTCAGTAATGGATCCCTGTCACACCAACCTTCTTTCAGCCCAGTGCCCCCCTTCCACTAGGATCTCCTGCATGATAGCATTTTTAAATATATTTTTTAAATACATACTGTGTTATAAAAACTTAAGTTTCAGGAAGCTAAGTGTGGGTAGATAGAGTATTTATATTTATCTTAAGTCTATTTGGATATAGAGCTTAGAAATCCACAAACTCCAGATTCTCATATCCAACTTGGGCACAATTACTATTCTTCAACCTCCTTAACCACTATAAAACCTTCCCAATTTAAGTCGCCTTACTGCCACCTGCCGGCCCTAATAAAGAGTGCATGAGCAATGCTCATTTGTCTACTTCTCCCACCCTGTCTGCTGACAAGAAGCAGAGGAATATATGCTGCCAATCTGCTTTCTTACAAAGTAAAGCATTTCTTGGTGCTGTAAGATTGCATGAAAATTACTGAAGAATCCACAGGGAAAACTAAACAATATCTTGTTTAGAACACACATATATGGAAAAAGTATTTTAAAAACAAATAATTAATACAAAATTCAAGATATTAATTACTTCTTGAGGGAAAAGCTTTTGGGGAGGAGCACATGGGCCTTGTAAGCAAGGTGGTGGGTCCAGGGGTGTTCATTTTAGTATTCTTTAAACTCAATATATGTGTCATATATATTCCTTTATATGTAAGATATTTTAGAATAAAAAAAAAAAGGAAAAAAAGCCAAACATTACATGTATTCAGCTCGTGCCATAAGGCCATGTAAATACAGTAAAACTTATTATTCAGAAAACTATGAAATGCTTCAAAGCTGATAGGACCTAATTCTCACAAACACAGGATTAAACTAAAATTAGACTCCTAATTTAACTGCCATTAACTTTTACAGTTTTTTAACATTTCACTTCACTGCCTTATAATACAGCATGTCCTTCTGTATTGTTTTTCTAGGACTCTAAAGACTAGAAAAAAAGAAGACTAGAAAAAAGCAAACGGACTAAGGAAAACGTGTATTTTAAACATGGGAAGATCTGGACTATACTGTTAAAAAAATGGGTACACAAATAATACAATGATAATTTTTCCCAAAAATAATTCCCAACAATTGCAACAGAATTTTTAGACAAACCAAATCATATAATTTTCCAATTTCCTTAGCCTAATGATAAGCAGTACATAGTCTCAAGGGAGCAAGCGTCAAGAGTATGGGAAGAGATGATGAACATGCAATTCCAGAAGGGATAGAAACCACTGACAGAGTGACATCAGCAAGACGGCAGAATAGGAGTTTCCAGCACAAGTCCTCTCACAGAAAAATCAATTTGAATAACCATCCATGCATGAAAATAACTTCATAAGAGCTAAGGAATCCAGGTCAGAGATTACAGCACCTGGGTGTAGCACAGAAATAAGAAAAGATGTACTGAAGAGGGTAGGAAGAACAGTTTCACATTACCCATGTTATTTCTCCCACCAGCTTGCACTGTGCAGCATGGAGAGAGATACGCTCCTAGCAGGGGAAAGAGAGTGAAGTGAGTACCCACTGTGCTGCGGAACCCAGCACCCCTGTGCCGACCTCAGCACCAGGCCTGCCCCAACAGATCCAGTCACCTTGCCACACACGACAGGTTCAGGCTCCAGGCCCACCCAGTGGACCCTGGTGCCAGGCCAGCTTCCATGGACCCAGGTACTAGGCCCACCCCCCCACGGACCCAGGAGCCAGGGCAGCCTATCCAAAGACTCCAGCAGCAAGCCTGACCAGAATCCTGGCTGGACTGACCAGAGAAGTGCTTTCTTTGACAAAGCTAGTCTGTAAAGACGAGAAGAGGTGCTTACTTTTTCAAATGCGCAGACACCAATGCAAGGACACAAGGATCATGAATAACCACCAAAGGAACAAAACAAAGCACTAATAACCAACCTAAAGAAATGGAGATCTAGAAACTGCCTGACAAAGAATTCAAGATAATCGCCTTAAAGTTCAGTGAGCTACAAAAGAACACAGATAGCCAACTCAACAAAATGAGGGAAGCAATATATGAACAAAATGAGAAGTTCAACAAATAGAAACCCTAAAAAAGAACCAAATAGAAATTCTAGAGGTGAAGAACACAATGATTGATGTGAAAAATTCAGAGAGCTTCAACAGCAGACTCAATTAAGCAGAAGAAAGAATCAGAGAGCTTTAAAATAGGTAATTTGAAATTACCCAGTAAAAGGAACAAAAAGAAAAAAGAAAAAGAATAAAGAAAGTCTATGTAACTTATAGGACATCATTAAAGGAACCAATATATGCATTACGGGAGACCCAGCAGGAGCAGAGAAAGACAAAGAAGCAGAAAGCTTATTTAAAGAAATAATAACAGAAAAACCCCAAATCTGGGGAGGGAAATGAACATCAAGATCCATTAAGCCCAAAGAACCCCAAACAGCTTAACCATAAAGAGAGCTTCACTGAGACACATTATAATCAAATTGACAAAAGTCAAAGACAGAGAATTTTGAAAGTAGCAAAGAAAAGCCAATTGTCACAAACAAGGGAAACCCCATAAGACTAAAAGCGGATTTCTTAGCAGAAACCTTGCAGGCCAGGAGAGAGTGGGATAGTGGGATGACATATTAAAAGTGCTGAAAGAAAAAAACTGCCAACCAAGAATACTATACCCAGCAAAGCTGTCCTTCAGATATGAAGGAGAGAGAAAAACCTTCCCAGACAAATGAAAGCTGAGGGAGTTCATCACCACTGGACCTGCCTTACCTGAAATGCTAAAGGGAGTTCTTCAAGGTGAAATGAAAGGATACTAATTAACAACATGAAAACATATGAAAGTATAAAACTCAGTGTAACAGTAAGAATATACTCAAATTCAGAATACTCTAATACTGTAATGCTGATACATAAATCACTTTTAATTCTACCAGAAAAACTAAAGTATTAAAAATAACTATCACTACAATGGATATGTAATATAAACTAATGGATGCACAATATAAGAAGATGTAAATTGAGACATCAACAACATAAAATGCGGGGGCAAGAAAAGTTAAAGTGTAGAATTTTTGTAAGCAGCTGAAGTTAAGTTGTTATCAGCTTAAAACAGACCGCCAGTACTATAAGATGTTTTATATAAGCCTCATTGTAATCACAAAGAAAAAATCTGTAATAGATAACAAAATAAAGAGAAAGCAATCAAAATATAACACCACAAAAAATCATCAAATTACAAAAGAAGAGAGGAACAAAGGAACTACAAATCAGTCAGAAAACAATCAAGAAAATAGCACAGGACGTCCTTACCTATCAATAGTTACTTTAAATGTAAGTGGTTAAAAATCTCCAATCAAAACACAGAGTGGATGAATAGATAAAAAACAAGATCGAACTATATGCTGTCTCCAAGAGATGCACTTTAGATTTAAGGACACACATAGGTTCAAAGTGAAGAGATAGAAAAAGATACTCCATGCAAACAATAACCAAAAGAGAGGAGGGCTGGCCATACTTATATCAACAAAATAGACTTTAATTCAAAAACTGTCATGACAAAGTCATTATATAATAATAAAGAGGTCAATTCATCAAGAGGATATAGTAATTGTAAATATATATGTATTCAAACCCAGAGCACCTAAATATATGAAGCAAATATTAACAGAACTAAAGGGAGAAATGGACAGCAATACAATAAGAGCAGGGGACTTCAATATCCCACTTTCAATAGGTAGATCATCCAGACAGAAAATCAATAGGGAAACAGCATATTTGAACTTACTAAAGACCAAATATACCTAAAAGACATTTACAAAACATTCCACCCAACAATTGTAGAATACATTCTTTTCAAGTGTACCCAGTATATTCTCCAGGATAGAGTATATGTTAGGCCACAAAACAAGTCTTAACAAATTTAAGAAGACTGAAATCATATCAAGTATCTTTCCCAACCATAATGGTATGAAATTAGAAATCAATAAAAGAAGGAAAATTGGAAAATTTTCAAATATGTGGAGATTAATAGGTAAAAGGAGAATCAAAAGGCAAATAAAAATATATCTTGACACAAACAAAAATGGAAACCCAACATACCAAAACTTGTAGGATGCAGCAAAGGCAGTTCTAAGAGGGAAGTTTATAGCAATAAACATCTACACTAAGAAAAAAGAAAGATCTCAGATAAACAACCTAACTTGACACCTCAAGGAACTAGAAAAAGAAAAACCCAGCCCAAAGTTAGCAGAAGGAAGGAAAAAATAAACATAAGAACAGAAATAAATAAAATACAGACTAGAAAAACAGCAGAAAATATCCATGAAACTAAGAGTTGGTTTTTTGAAAGGTAAGCAAAATTGACAAAACTTTAGCTAGAATAACAAAGAAAAAGAGATAAGACTAAAATAAAATCAGAAATGAAAAAGGAGACATTATAACTGATACCGAAGAAATACAAAGAGGATCATAAGAGACTACTATGAACAAATTGGATAACCTAGAAGAAACGGATAAATTCCCAGAAAAACACAACGTACCAAGACTGAATGAAGAAACAGAAAATCTCAACAGACCAATAATAAGGGTATTGAATCAGTAATCAAAAAATTCATAACAAAGAAAAGCCCAGGACCAGATGGTTTCACTGGTGAATTCTACCAAACACTTAAAGAAGAACTAACACCAATTCTTCTCAAACTATTCCTAACACTTAAAGAGGAGGTAACACTTCAACTCATTTTACAAGGCCAGCATTACCCTGATACCAAAGCCAGACAAGGACACTACAAGAAAAAAAATTACAGGCCAATATCCCTGATGAATATAGATGCAAAAATCCTCAGCAAAATACTAGCAAATCAAATTCAACAGTACATTAAAAGGATCATACACCATGATTGAGTGGGATTTGCCTGAGATGCAAAGACAGTTCAACATGTGTAATTGATAAATGTGATACACCACATTAACAGAATGAAGGATGAAAGTCATATGATCAGAAAAACACATTTGACAAAATTCAACATATTTTCATGATAAAAACCGGGCAAAACAGGTATAGAAGGAATTACCTCCAAATAATAAGGGCCATGTACAACAAGCCCATAGATAATATCATACGCAACAGTGAAAAACTGAAAGCTTTCCTTCTAACATCTGGAACAAGACAAAAATGCCCATTCTCACCACTTCTATTCAACACAGTGCTAGAAGTCCTAAACAGACCAATTAGGCAAGAAAAGAAATAAAAGACATCAAAATTGTAAAGGAAGAAGTAAAATTATCTCTGTTTGCAGATGACTTGATGTTACATAGAAAACCCTAAAGACTCTACCAAAAAACAGAATAAACAAACTCAATAAAGTAGCAGAATATAAAATCAACATACAAAATTCAGTCATGTTTCTATACACTAATAACAAACTATCAGAAAGAGAAATTAAGAAAACAATCCCATTTACAACAGCATCAGAAACAATAAAATACTAAGGCATAAATTTAAGGAAGTAGGTGAAAGATCTGTACACTGAAAACTTTATAAGGCACTGATGAAAGAAACTGAAGACAAAAATAAATGGAAAGATATCGCTTGTTCGTGGGTTGGAATAATTAATACTGTTAAAATGTCCATACTACCCAAAGCCATCTATAGATTCAATGCAATCTCTATCAATATTCTAATGGCATTTTTCACAGAAATAGAAAAAATAATCCTAAAATTCATATGAGACCACAAAATAGCCAAAATAATCTTGAGTAAAAACAAAAAAGCTGGAGGCATCACACTTCCAGATTTCAAATTATATTACAAAGGTATAGTAATCAAAACAGTATGTTACTGACAAAAACAGACATATAGACCAATGAAACAGAATAGAGACCAGAAATAAACCCTCACATATACAGTCAACAAACTTTAGCTAGAATAACAAAGAACAAGAGAGAAAACTAAAATAAAATCAGAAATGAAAAAGGAGACATTATAATCTTTGCCAAGGATGACAAGAATATAAAAGGGGGAAAGGAAAAAAATCTCTTCAATAAATAGTGCTGGGAAAACTGGATATCCACATGCAAAAGAATGAAATTGGACCCTTATCTTACACCACACACAAAAAATCAACTCAAAATGGATTATACTTAAATGTAAGACCTGAAACCATAAAAATCTGAAAACATAGGAGAAAAGCTCATTGACACTGGTTGTGGCAATGAGTTTTTGGATATGACACCAAAAGCACATGCAACAAAAGCAAACATAGACAAGTGTGATTGCATCAAACTAAAAAGCTTCTGCCCAGCAGAACAACCAACACAATGAAAAGGTATCTTATGGAATGGGAGAAAATACTTGCAAACCATGTATCTGATATATAAGGAACTCATACAACTCGGTAACGAACAAATAACCCAAATGAAAAATGGGCAAAGGACCTGAACAGACATTGCTCCAAAGAGGACATACAAACAGCCAAGAAGTACATGAAAAGGTGCTAAGCATCACTAGTCATCAGGGAAATGCAAATCAAAACCACTATGAGATTATCACCTCACACCTGATAGAATGACTAACATTAAAATTTTTTAAAAAGGTTAAGTATTGGCAATGATGTGGAGAAAAGGGAACCCTGGTACACTGTAGGTGGGAATGTAAATTGGTACAGCCATTATGAAAACAGTATGGAGATTCCTTAAAAAATTACAAATAAAACTACCACCATATGATTCAGCAATTCCACTTCTGGATATTTATCCAAAGGAATTGAAATCAGGATCTTGAAGAGGTACCTGCTCTCCCATGTTCACTGCAGCATTATTCACAATAGCCAATATATGGAAGCAACCTAAATGTCCATCAAAGGATGAATGGATAAAGAAAATGTAGAACATATATATATATATTCAGCCCCGAAAAAGGAAATTCTGCCATTTGCAACAACACGGATGGACCTAGAGGACACGACACTAAGTGAAATAACAGACACAGACACAGTAAGACAAATACTTTATGATCACACTTATATGTGGAATCTAAAACAAACACATAGAAGCAAAGAGTAGAATGGTGGTTACTGAGGGCAGGAGGGGGGAAATGGGGAGATGATGGTCAAAGGGTATACAGTTTCAGTTATGCAATAGATAAGTAACAGAGATCTATTATACAGCATAGTATCTATAGCTAACAATACTGTATTGTATACTTAAAATTTGCCAATAGGGTAGATCGTATGTTAAATGTTCTCAAGAAACACACACACACACACACACACACAAAATAATAAAAGGGGCAGAAGGAAACTGGGAAGTAATGTACATTTTTATGTCTTTGATGGTGGTGATGGTTTCACAGGTGTATACTTACCCCAAATGCATCGAGTTGTATATATTAAATATGTATAGCTTTTTACATATCAATTATACCTCAATAAAA
The DNA here is from genome assembly GCA_031878705.1 of Tapirus indicus. NCBI lineage: Eukaryota > Metazoa > Chordata > Mammalia > Perissodactyla > Tapiridae > Tapirus > Tapirus indicus. Next base: position 18,023,167 of record CM062920.1, read on the forward strand.
GGGTTAAAAATTTCTTTGAAACTCAATTTAAGACTTGAAGTCTGATAAATCTGATTGAATGGTTAACTTTTCTATTTCTGTATTAAAAAGTTTAAAGCATATGGAATTAAATATCATTCACACTTAAAAGAAAAAAAGAAACCATAGAAAATGACAGATCAGGGCTGGTAAAATTTTTCTGTAAAGAGCCATAAACTAAATACTTTGGGCTCGTAGGTGACATTTACTTTCTGTCACAGATTCTTCTACTTTTCTTCTTCCCATTTTTTTTTTACCTGCCCTTTAAAAATGTAAAACTGCTCTTCGCTTGCAGACCCTGAGCAGGAGTTTCCCACCCCCTGAAGCAAACCGTCCTCTACTAGACTGCAGCTCCTGAGAACAGGAACCAGATCACATTTCCTCCTATGGCCGCGTTCTGAGCGCGGGGCTTGGAGTATCCTAGATGAATCACAGGTACTTGTTAAATGAATAAAGGAGGAAGTAAATCATGGTAGGAAAAAATGTGCTAAAAGTTGAATTTATACAATTTGTCCTCATCAGGTCCTTTTCTTTAACAAAAAAAAAAAGCCCAGGGGCTGGCCCAGTGGTGTAGTGGTTAAGTTCGTGCGCTCTGCTTCAGCGGCCCAGGGTTCACAGGTTTGAGTCCCAGGCACAGACCTATGCATCACTCATCAAGCCATGTGTGGCAGCATCCCATATACAAAATAGAGGAAGCTGGGCACAGATGTTAGCTCAGAGCTAATCTTCCTCAGCAAAAAGAGGAGGACTGGCAACAGATGTTAGCTCAGAGCCAATCTTCCTCAGCAAAAAAAAAAGTCCATACATAACAGCAATAAGAAAACATAACTTGTTTTATTATAATGTTGATGGTCTCTCCTGTGTAAGCAAGCTGTTAGCTAACTCTTACAAACTGGCAGAACACAAAGACATACTAGATTCCTTAAAATTCAAAAGCTTATAGCTCAATTTACAAATTTTTAAACACTAAAATCAAGCTAAGTAATACTGCCACGCAGCTTGAAAAGAATAAAATAAGCTACAAAATAGTATCATAGATTTTCATATTCTCCTGAAGTGTTCCTTTCTTATTCTGTCAACAAAAATTTCCATGACTTTCAAATTTTTTAGTTTCTAAAATCTTTGATATCTACTATAAACGAGCTAGAAACAGTGGCAAAATAAATTGAGTTTATGGTTTCAATAAACCTGAGATTTTTTTTCCATGAAAATTTAAAATATCTATAAACATCCTGTTAATGCCTTTTATAATTCCATTAATTCTTTCGTCAATTATTTAACAGGTATATTTCACACTAATCTTTAGGCTAATTGTGATAACCATAAATAAGCAAACAAGACCTTAAGCAGCACAGTCACATTTCCTAAGTGTAAGATATACAATTAACCAATAGGACTTATTCGTACTTACAGCTCTTTCTCAAGCTGCTGCTGAATTAACTTTGCTGATTTTGCCATAGTAATGTCTGTAAAGAAATAAACACAAGGTTGTAGTTTAAACGAGAAAGGGTCTTTCCCCAAGACTTCTTGTACATATGGAAAATTCCTCTTTAAACCAGTAAGTTTCTTTTCCCTTTTTTTTTGGAAAAAGAGCTTTTTATCACTAGTAGCTTCATTATCAAAGTAAGCTTTATATTTGCATGTATGGGTTTTCCTAAGATAATACTTAGAAATATATTAAGCTGCTTACCCTAAAATTGACTAGCTCTTTCACGAAAGTTTTCCACAGCTTACAGACCTTTTTAATCTATACATATATATATATATATATATATATATCTCCATATATATAAGTCGAGCCAGTATAACAAAAAGAAAACCTACCAGCTTTGTGATTGTAACAAGAGCCTTCCCTCCAACAGCTCATACCCCACCCGTCATATAAAAGTAAACCAAGCCCATTTCCAGCTGATACTAAGATGATAATATTAAAGCATCAAGTGCACATGGTTAAGAAACGAGTGCTGGTTTGGCACACAGTAGAAGCCAAATTAGTGTTACCCTTCTCCTCGCACTGAACAGAAGAAACAAAGAGAAGGTCAGATAATGACCCTAAGACCACATTCCTGACTAGGTACCTGATCACTTCTGAGAAATGTGCTGGGCTTTTCACAGAATAAGAATTTTAGATCTGAAAGAGGCCTGTAGAGATCAACTAGTCTATCTTACTTTAGAGGTTATGAACCTGAAGCCTAGTTTTAGTGGGTGTGACTAAAAAAGTGACTTAAAAAGTTTTTAATGGTTATCAGGTTAAAGAAAAACAACTTCTGCAAACTCCCTTGATGAAATGTGCTGGATGAATGTGTCTGAAAGGAGAGAGTCCGCCCTGTCCCTCCACAACTGTGTAAGTGATAATACCTTGTCAATCTGATGAACTTAACTTGGTAAAGTAAAATGATTTATAATTTAAACGAAACACTGTATCAAAGAAAAATTTGATAAGAGTCACTCCTCTGTCATTCCTCAGAACAGCCTGGTAGGAAGACTAATGAAAATGCAAGAGTATAAATAAATTTTAAGATTTAAAATCCTTCAACTTATAGTTCATTAGCAATTATCTCTCATCCTCAATAATAACAATTGCAGATAATTGTATTAATTCTTAGTAGCAATCCCAGAAAAATCTCAATTACTATTGCCAGAAAACACACTGGCACCTTGCTTATTGCAGGCGATTAAGAAGGACGGTGTGTTCTTCAGACCCATACTGTCAATGAGGACTTGATACAGAAACTCAGCCACATCTTTCACCTCTCGCTGGAAGGCTGCACTATCCACAACAAACACGACGGCCCTGGAGGGGAAAAAAGAAAAACTGGCATTTAAGCATGCAACAGTGCAGCATTATATTGAAAAACTATATCCTTAATTTTGTCCAATTCAATCCTTATGAATAACACACAACAGAGCCATATGCAGATGTGTGCACATGTAATCACACAACACAAATACTTAACAAAGGACTACTGAGTGCTACTAGGTATCAGTGAATGTATCTAAAAAGAAAATAGGAAATAACGCTTGCCCTCAAAGACCACGAAATTGTCATATACAAAACTGTGTGATAAAATGCAAGGACAGAATTATGCTACCGCTGTTTTCAACAGAAACAAAGAAGAAGATCATTTACATGAGAACAGTCAAGAAAACTTAAAGGAGGATATAATAGTTGAGCTGAATTTTAGCCAGACAAAAAATTGAGGCACAGACTGTCTGGAAAGTAGTACGTGCAGGGCACAAAGGAGTGGAACAACACGCCCTGGAGAACTCCAGGTAAGCAGTACACAGGGAGGTGGGGAAATTGGGGAACCAGGTCAGGCAGCAAATGGGTGTGACGCACTGAACCATGTAGCTTGTGCTTTTCTGTCTTACAAAGAATATTTGTGGGGGCCGCCCGGTGGCGCAGCGGTTTAGTCCGCGCTTGGCAGCCCGGGGTTCGCGAGTTTGGATCCCGGGCGCCCGCCGACGCACTGCCTGTCAACCATGCCGTGACGGCATCCCATATAAAGTAGAGGAAGACGGGCACGGATGTTAGCCCAGGGCCAGTCTTCCTCAGCAAAAAGGGGAGGATTGGCAACAGATGTTAGCTCAGGGCTGGTCTTCCCCACAAAAAAAAAAAAAAGAATATTTGTGCCTACATGTGTGTGGTGATGGACTGCAATTAGTATTTGGATGGTGAACATGATGTAATCTATGCAGAAACAGAAGTATAATGTTGCACACCTGAAATTTATACAATGTTATAAACCAATGTCACCACAATAAAAAATTAATTAATTAATTTAAAAAAAACAATATTAAGGACTTGGAAACATAAAAAGAAAAAAGAAAATGATTGTGCTTTGCCAAGTCAGCAATCTAAGAATTCTGTTGGGGAAGCAACAGAAAGCTGTTTATATCAAGATAGTTTTTGATGTTTCCAATAAAACTAAAGATTAAAGAAAAAAAAAGAAAGAATATTGGTGCCTAAGTGGAAGAGAGATAAATCTAAGAGGGTAATCAAACTAGAAGCAGAGTGACCAGGTAGGGCCCAACCTAAGGCAGCAACAGTGAGAATCCTCACGTGCCAGAAATAAAGAGCTATCAAAGCTAAAGCACAGCAGTCCAGGAAAGGAGCAGATAACAAGCTGTAGGCCCTAACGAGGGTTTGAAAGCCCAGGTGGAGATGCAGCCCTGCAATGGCCAACATGCAGCTGGGGAGCTAGAAGTGAACACCCTGCGCAAAGCCTATAACTTAAAAGCAGTCCAGTGGAGGGCAGTGTGGGGAAATAATCCAAGAGGAGTTGAAACATCAGGCCTCCTGTACTGCACACAGATAAGGGGTATGAATTTACACTCTCTCATGGTGGAAGATCCCCAAGCAGAAAGATGTATATAAAAATTGGGCCAGACACAAGGAACCCCTACAGCCCCCAACAGAAGGAAATATGAACCCCTTTTGAAGAGAGGCTTTCATATCCTAAAGCAATAAAAATTAGCAACCACAAAAACATCAACAACAAAATCCAACCCCCTTGAACAGGGTTCTGGATCAAAAGTTACAAAACACAGAGAAAAAACCATTATGAGGGAGAATAACTGCAAAGACAGATTAATCAGCACCCCAAAACTAAAAATAATAAAGCAATTAGTAAAATACTTAATATTATTTAAGAGAATACTAGAAACCATAATAAAAGAATAAGATAATATAAAAAGAAATAGGCTGATTTGAAAAGATAGGTTTTCAGAAGTAAAGAATAAACGAAATTAATAATAACAATGGAAAAGTTAAGCAGAGAACATAGCTGAAAAAGATATAGTAAACTACCAAACAAATGTGAGAACATCACACTATATGCCAGGTAAAAAGACTTGGAAGATATGATAGAGAAAGGACAAGAAAAGCAGAACTAATAAGGTTCAGTGATGTCAATAAGAGTTCCAGGAGGTGAAAACTGAGAATTTGCAACAGAACTACCTGAAAAGATAACGTTGAGAATTTTCCAGAACTGAAAATGTTGACTCTTTCAACTGAAACAGCACAACTGAATTCCAAGCATGATAAAGCTAAATCACCCCTCAACAGAAGAAAATCAACCCCTGAACAGAGGGTAAAAAAAGAGAAATTCTATACAATGAAACAACAGAGTGACCACTGCATTCTCATCTACAACACATGTCTGAAGTAGTCCAAGTCAAAGTGATGATGGAAATAACTACCACCCAGGATTTTACACTCAGCTAAAATAGTTACTCAAAAATGAAGGCCAATGAGAAACAGTTTCAAATGAACAAAAGATGAGAAACTTTATCTCTTGTTCACCATTTTTAGAAACACGTCTAAAAGATTTATTCAGTTAGAGAAACTGAATCTAAAAGGAAGGAGTAAGGGGCAAGAAGCAATGGAGAGCAAAGAAATCTGTAAACATCCTGGTAATTCCAGGTACTCACTGAATGGAGGAGAAAAAAGTACTAATTGTTGGGGGTTAAAAAGGAAGAAAGAAAAACAAAATGAAAGGAAGATGTGAGGAAGATCAAATTTAAAGTGTTTTAAGATCCAGGAAAAGAAAACTGATATTGATTTTAAACTTTTGTTAAGTAATCAATGTTAAAAAAAAAAAAAAAAAAGAAGGTAGAGAGGTAACAATGAAAAGAGTAGAAATAGCATATTTTCAAACCAGTAGGGGGAAAAATGAGATTAAGGAAATTTGATTAACTCAGAAGGTAGGATTAAAAAAAAATGAAGTCACAGATCAATATAGTAAATGTCTTTTGAATCACATGTATCATGATTATGACTTATTTGAATTCATTTGTATCTTCATATTTTGAATGTTTTAGTTGCCCAAAACACTTGACTCAAAGAGTAATCATACTACAAATTGTAAAAAATTTGTAATTGTAAACAAAAAGAAGAAAATTTTTTAATTAGAAATTAAAACCCAATTATAGCAAAATTTACCAGTAATGGAGTTGTATCAATTGTTTGAAGAATAAAAAAAAAATCACACAATTTCCAGTTTCCAGTCCAACATGAAAGAAGCTGGAAGTCACCACTCCATTCTAACAAGTAAAAAGCTGACCCAACTGAAAAATCAACAGCCTTATATTCAGAGAAGTGAGGTTAGAGGGCAAATCACTGCCCCCCAGACTGGAGAGAACAACAGACATAGGGAGAGCTGAACTGACACTGATGAACTGCTGGAGGCTCAGCGTAGACAAGTCTGAGACATAAAAACTCCAGAGAACCCAGTCATGGGGGCCCCACACTTCTGTCAATGTTATCTCCAGAAGCTTGAGCAGGTTCTAATTGTATAGAGCAGAGAAAAATCTCCTTGTGCTCTGGCAAGGGGAAGGGAAAAGGAACCATTTTGAAATATGCCAGGGCTTTCAGTTCTTAACAAGGTCTACCCTCAGAGGGTAGACCAGAGTCAAATTTGCTGGGGTTTTATCAGAGCCTAACTGACTGCAGGAAGGGAAATATCCAATTCCAGCCAGCTCTAGAATTCCAAGTAGGAAGAAAAATACCCAACTCCAGCCCACTCTAACCATCCTATCCCACCTAAGGGGGTAGGTGGGAATCAATTGAGAAGCATGTGTGAGTCCACAGTCCAGAGATACAGGCTCACTAAAATGCTGAGACCTAATCATAGGCTGCTTCCCCGCCCCTCACACTTCACTGCCACATTACTAAAAGCCTTTTTACAGCAGTTCCTTTTACACAGTATATTATGTCTGGCTATCAAGAAAAAAATTAAAAGACATACTCAAGAGCAAAAACAGTTTGAGGAGAAGGGACAAGCAACAGAATAGACTCGGATATGGCGGAGATGTTGGAATTATCAGACCAGGAATTTAAAACAACTATGATTACAATGCTAAGGGATCTCATGGAAAAAGGAGACAGCACGTAAGAACAGATGGGCAATGGAAATTCTAAGAAAGAACCAAAAAGAAACGCTACAGACCAAAAACCCCATAATAGAAATGAAGAATGCCTTTGATGGGATTATTAGTAGACTGGATAAGACTGAGGAAAGAATCTCTGTGTTTGAGGATATCTCAATAGAAACCTCCATAAAAAGCAAAGAGAACAAAGACTGAAAAAACAAAACAGAATATCTAAGAACTGTGAGACAACCACAAAAGGTGTAACATATGTGTAACGGGAATTCCAGAAGGAGAAGAAAGAAAGAAAGGAACAGAAGAAATATTTGAAATGACAACTGAGAATTTCCCCAAATTAATGTCAGAAACCAAAACACAGATCCACAGAAACCACAGGAAGCTCAAACATGAAGCAGGATTAATGCCAAAAGAACTATAGCTAATCATATCATTTTCAAACTACAGAAAATCAAAAGACAAAGAAAAAAATACCAAAAGAAGTCAGAGGAAAAAAAATACTTTACTTATAAAGGAGCAATATAAGAATTACCTCCAACTTCTCAGAAACCATGCAAGCAAGAAGAGAGTGAAGTGAAATATTTAAAGCATTGAGAGAAAAATCCCAACAACCTAGAATTCTAGATCCTGTGAAATTTATAGCACTTAAAGTATATATTAGAAAAGAAGACCTAAAATCAATAATCTAAGCTTCCACCTTAAGAAGCCAGAAAAATTAAAGTAAGCAGAAGAAAATAAAAGAACAGAAATCAATGAAATTGAAAACAGGAAATCAATGGAGAAAGAATATCAACAAAACCAAAAGCTGGTTCTTTGAAAAGATCAATAAAATTGATAAACTTCTAGCCAGGCTAACTAAGAAAAAGAGAGAAGACACAAACTACTAATATCAGATAAGACGGGGAAATTGCTACAGATCCCACAGACATTAAAAGGATAATCAAGGGATACTATGAACAACTCTGTATCCATAAATTTGATAACCTATGTGAAATGGTCCAATTCCTTGAAAGACACAATCTGCCAAAACTCACACAAGAAATAGACAGTCTCCATTAAAGAAACTCAATCAATAATCAAAATCCTTCCAAAACAGAAAGCAGCAGGCACAGATGGGTTCACTGGTGAATTCTATCAAACATTTAATGAAGTTTACATAACGTTGTACATCAAATATATTCAATAATAAAAAAAAAAAAACCTTTGAGCCAGCCCTGATGGCCTAGTGGTTAAAGTTGGGCGCACTCCGCTTCAGCAGCACAGGTTCAGTTCCCGGGCGCAGAACCACATCACTCATCCGTCAGCTGCCATGCTGTGGTGGCAGCTCACACAGAAGAACCAGAAAGATTTACAACTAGAATATTCAACTATGTAGTGGGGCTTTGGGGAGGAAAAAAAAATTTTAAGGAAGAAAATATATGAATTCTCTACAATCACTTTCAAAAACAGAAGCAGAGAGAATATTTCCTAACTCATTCTCTGAAGCAGCATTACTCTAATACCAAAACCAGACAAAAACATTATAAGAAAACTACAGACAAGTATCTCTCATGAACAGAGATGCAAAAATCAATAAAATATTGGCAAATCAGATCCAACAATGTATAAAAAGAATTATACACCACAACAAAGAATTATACACCGCAATGAGTTCTGGACCCAATTCCAATGTGGGGAGTAGGGGTTTCCCCCATCACCAAACAATGCTCCTGACACCAGCCGGGTGTCCTACAATTCAACTCAATTCTAGAGCTATCTACCTGGAGATAGCTTCAGTTTCCACAGGTTAAGGCTCAGTCCTACAGACTGCCCTCAACTTCAGATGCCAATCACAAGCCCAGGTTGTTACCTGCACTTCTGACTGACTGACTATAAATCAGATGTTCCCATGACCCCCTCCTTGAATTCAATTAATTTGCTAGAGCAGCTCACAGAACTCAGGAAACCCATTTACTCACTAAATTACCAGTTTATTACATAGGATATGAAAGGATAAGTAAGAATCAACAGCCAGATAAAGAGATACATATGGCAAGGTTCTGAACAGAGGAATTTCTGTCCCCATGGAGTCTGGGACCTGCACAGTGGCATGTGGAAACATTCTGGTTCCCCAACCTGGAAGCTCTCCAAACCCTGTCTTTGGGTTTTTACAGAGGTGTAATTTCATAGGCATGGTTGATTACATCATTGGCCACCGGCAACTCATTCAACCTCTAGTCCCTCTCCCCTCCCTGGAGGTCAGGGGGATAGGACTGAAAAGTTCCAACCTTCTAATCGCATGGTTGGTTCTCCTGGCAAGTGGCCCCCATCCTTCAGTGTTTTCCAAAACTCATCTTATTAACATAGCAAAACACACCTTTATTGCTCTCATCACATAGGAAATTCCAAGGGTTTTAGGAGCTCTGTGCTAGAAATAGGGATGAAAATCCAATATATATTTCTTATTATAAATCACAATATCACAACGACCAAGTAGGATTTATCCCAGGTATGTAAGGCTGGCTCAACATTAGAATATCAACTAATGTAATCAATCACATCAATAAACTAAAAAAGAAAAATCACAATCATATCAATAAATGCAAAAAAGTATTTGACAAAATCCAACACCCATTCATGATAAAAACTCTCACTAAACTAGGAATAGAGGGGAACTTCCTCAACTTGATAACTACAAAAAAACATACAGCTAACATCCTGCTTAACAGAAACTCAAAGCTTTCCCACTAAGACCAGGAACAAGGCAAGGATGTTCCCTCTCACCACTGCTTTTGCAACATCATACTGGAATTCCTAGCTAATGCATTAAGACAAGAAGAGAAAATAAAATATAGATTAGGAAGGAAGAAATAAAAATGTCTTTGTTCACACATGAAATGATTATCTACATAGAAAATCTAAAAGAATCAACCAAAAAACTCAGGAACTAATAAGTAATTATGGCATGGAAGCAGGATACAGGTTAATATATACAAAGTCAATTGCTTTCCCAAATATCAGGAATGAACAAATGGAATTTGATATTAAAAACACAATACCATTTACATTAGCATCCAAAAAAATGAAACTTTGGAATAAATCTAATAAATATGTACAAGATCTACATGAAGAAAACTACAAAACTCTGATCAACAAAATCAAAGTAGACAGATAAATGGAGAGATATTCTATGTTCATGGATGGCAAGACTAAACAGTGTCAGAGTAGGTCCTTCTCAACTTAATCTTTAGATTCAATGCAATCCCAATCAAAATCTCAGCAACTTATTTTGTGGATATTGACAAACTGATTCTACAGTTTATATGAAGAGGCAAAAGACCCAGAATAGCTAACACAATACTGAAAAAGAACTAAGTCGGAAGACTGACACTACTCAACTTATTATGAAGATGTAGTAACCAAGACAGCATGGTATTGGTGAAAGAATAGATCAACAGAACAGAATGGAGTCCAGAAAGAGACCCCCATAAAGACAGTCAAGTGATCTTTGACAAAGGAGCAAAGGTAATACAATGAAGCAAAGATAGTTTTTTCAACAAATGGTGCTCGAAGAGCTAGACATTCACATGCAAAAAAATGAATCTAGATACACACCTTACACCTTTCAGAAAAATTAACTCAAAATGGATCATATACCTAAACCTAACCCTAACCCTATGGGTAAACCACAGGGTAAACCCTATGTGGTTTACCCTTTTGTAAACCACAAAACTATGCAACTCCTAGGAGATAACAAAGGAGAAAATCTAGATGATTTTGGGCGTGGCAATGACTTTTTAGATACAACACCAAAGGCACAATCCACGGAAAGAATCGATTTACTGGACTTCACTCAAGTTAAAAATTTCTGCTCTGCAACAGACACTGTCAAGAGAATGAGGAAACAAGCCACAGACTGGGAGAAAATATTTGCAGAAGATATATCTGATAAAGAACTGTTATCCAAAATATATACAGAACTCTTAAAACTCAACAATAAGAAAACAACCCAATTAAAAAATGGGACAAAGATCTTTACAGACACCTCACCAAACAAGATATATCGATAGCCAATAAGCATATGAAAAGATGCTCCACATCACGTCATTAATTTGCAATGCAAATTAAAACAACAATTAGATACCACTACATACCTATTAGAATGGCCAAAATACAGAACACTGACAACACTAAATGCTAGTGAGGATGCAGAACAACAGGAACTCTCACTCATTGCTGATGGGAATGCAAAATGATATGGCCACTTTGGAAGAGTTTGGGGATTTCTCACAAAACTAAACATACTCTTACCATATGATTCTGCAATTGTGCTCCTTGATATTTACCCCAAATCTTATGTCCACACACAAACCTGCACACAGATGTTTATAGCAGCTTTATTCAGAATAGCCAAAACTTGGAAGCAACCAAGATGTCCTTCATTAGATGAATGGATGCATAAACTGGTATATCCAGACAATGGAATATTATTCAGCACTAAAAAGAAATGAGCTATCAAGCAATGAAAAGACATGGAAGAAACCTGAATATGTATTAATAAATGAAAGAAGCCAATCTGAAAAGGCTACATACAGTATGATTCCAACTATATGACATTCTGGAAAAGGCAAAACTATGGAGATAGTAAAAAGGTGAGTGGTTGTCAGGGGTTAAGGGAGAGAGAGGGATGAATTGGCAGTGAACTACTCTGCATGCCACAATGGTGAATACATGGCATTATACATTTATTCAAATATGTACAATGTACGACACCAAGAGTGAATCCAAATGTAAAATATGGACTCTGAGTAATTATGATGTGTCAGTGTAGGTTCATCAAGTGTAACAAATGAACCACTGTTGGTGGAGGATGTCAATGACAGGCAAGGCTACACATGTGTGGGAGCAGGGGATATATGGGAAATCTCTGTACCTTCTGCTCAATTTTGCTGTGAACCTAAAACTACTCTAAAAAATAAAATCTACCTTTTTAAAAAAAAAAATCTCATCTGTGACAGATTGCTCACCACCACCATCTTGTGGGCAAGGAAGCAACAACAAAATATAAGTTAAGACATCTTCAAAAATAAGGAAAGAAACCACCACCTCATTCCATCAAACCTAAGATTCCACAATTAAAAGACACATTACTATTTCAGGTACAACTAAGAAAGAGAAAATATTGCCAATTAAACTATGACACCATCAACCATAAGTAGCATTCCAATTTCATAGATATTAACATTGTCTTAAAATCAATGAAATGTGGTTTATTAGTTTTCCTCTTAAGTTCTTATCAGTGTAAGAGACTAAATAGGAACAAAGCATCTTAAACTGCAGCACAAGAGTTTTAGGAAATAGGAATCAGTTAACACTAGGACAATATTAAAAGAAGTAAGAAAATATTGTTCTGTACTTTGGAGGCATCCATTTTAGATAATTTAAGAACAGAAATATATAATGTTAGATTTCAATAACTTCTAGAATTCCACCTAGCTTTAAAATTCTTTTTTTTCAGATTTTAATAGTTCTACACATTTTTACAGTTGTCCTTGGAGTAAATGAAAAATTTACTAACAATGGTAATAAGGGTTAACATTTTCTGAACACTATCAGAAACACTTTCAAACAGCGTCTCACAAAATCCTAGTGAAGGTGGGCTTGCAACATACAAACAGCTGACCGCAGGGTCCATGCTCTTTCCACTGCAGGAAACCAGGCTGCCTCCTGAATACCACCAGAGCAAACAACATGGGTGGCCTCGATATACAGATTTCAGACAAGCACATTTCACTTCCTACTTACCTGGCTGAAGCCTTAAACCGCTCTAAGAACTGAAGTCGCAAGCTCTCATGGCCAGGGAGGTCAATCAAGGTCAGGCTAGTGCCCTAAGGATGGCAGCAATAACATTGCATTTATGTTTCAGTCCTGATTCGTGTTCACAACATCAACTCTTCATATCAGATTTCAGGTACCAATATAGCACCCAATTAACTAATGAGCCAAACAAATGTTCACAGAGCATCTTCTATTTATAAATCATGTGTCCGAGGCTCTGGGGATATGACAGTGAGCAAAAGAGACATAGTCCCTGCACTAACAGGGTTTATAATATAATCAGAAAGATCAACACAATGTAAAATTACATATAAATGTAAAATTACAACTTTGATCAATGTTCTGAAGCTACATGAGAAGTCTGACCCTATCTGAGGGAGTCAGGGAAGTGTGGTCCATCTGAAGCTGAGGAAATATGCCAGGATGACTAAAAGCAAAAACATGTGAAAAACAGTAATAAATATTCACAAACTAAACAACATAATATAAGAACCTACACTTTATCACACAGCATTCTACCATTACAGGGATTCCTAATCTTTATAACAACAAAATATTCTTTTACATTTCCACTGTAATTTAATTTTTAAATATTTGTATACTAGACACATCATTTATTTGTTTCAACTCTGTCAATATTTTGTGCCAATTCTTGATCCAGATGACAATCACTGAAACATGGAGGGGTTGTGCCCCTAATGAGCAAACTCATTCAGCACCCACTTAAATGCTATTCGTTCTAGGATTTCATCCTTGAGCTCAGATTCGATGTAGATGTGGCTATGCTCAATGGTAAGACTCTTGGATGTAGCCCTGGTACATGTATCAGACCCACAGATCATTCCTCAAATGTTCTTTCCCACACCAGCCCTAACCACTGTTCAGCAGGAGGGAGTCAGCATCATGCACAGATCTGACAATTACAGCTGGATTCATTATGACCTGTCAGTCTGTGCAGTCTTTTATGGGTAAATTTATGTGTATTAGCCTTTTTTTTTTTAAATAATGCTAAGAGTCTAGGGACCTCACGTTGGGACCCACTACATTTCATAAACACCACTGCAACATACACTATAAACAATTCAGAAGATATATTACTATCTTTTTCTCCTCCTTTAATTATTTTTTTTTTTTTTTGCTGGGAAAGATTTGCCCTAAGCTAACATCTGTTGCCAATCTTCCACTCTTTTTTTTCCTCCCCAAAGCCCCAGTACATAGTTGTATATTGTAGTTATAAGTCTTTCTAGTTCTTCTATGTGAGCGATTGCCACTACATGGCTACTGACAGACGAGTGGTGTGGTTCCACACCCAGGAACTGAACCCGGGCCGCCGAAGTGGAGGGTGCTGAACTGTAATAACTGCTAGGCCCTCTGGGCTGGCCTGATAACATTACTATCTTGAGAGAGAGACTAGATCTAAAACATACGGAGGGTTGGGAGGAGTGAAAAAAGAAGGGAGGAATGTTCTACATATTCAATAGAAATACGCAAGTCTCATATGTATTGTTCAGTTTTCTGATAGCCATATTAAAAAAGTAAAAAGAAATAGGTCAAATTAATTCTAATGATATATATTATTTAATCCAATATATCTAAAATATCCTTTTAACATGTAATTTGAAAAATCAAGAAATTATTAATGCTATTTTACATTCTTTTTTTCATTCCAAGTCTTCAAGATCTGGTGTGTATTTTACACCTATACCGTCCCCCAATTTGGACTAGTCACATTGCAGGTGCTCAATAGTCACACATGGCCAGTGGCTACTCTTTTGGAAAGTACAGGTCTAAAGCATACCCTAGAATATCCCACTTAAAAAATCTGGTACAAGTGCCCCAAGAATTAAAGATCTCCCAAACCTGAAATTTCAAAATCTTCGGAGTTTAAAAAGGACTGAGCCAGAAAGAGTGCCATTATTGAAAAAAGCAAAAAAATCTCTTAAGACATTTAAAAGCACATTTCTCTATCTTTGCTTACAATGTTTAATTCTGGAGGCATCAGAAAAGAGAGGGAGTGGGAGACAAAATCCACAGAGAAGGGGAAAAGGTCTCTAAGATCACCATTCTAATTCATCCATCTACTCACCTCCCCCTCCAACCAGCCATCCAGCCTTCCCTCCACTCACTCACCAAATACTTATTAAGCATCATAATCAGCTTGGCAGTCACTGTCTACATTCTGGAGCTACATAGGTATAAAAAAGTCCTCATGACTCTTTACTGATATTTTTGAAATAGACTCATGTATACTCTTTAAGATATCCATTGTAACATTGCTGGTAAAAGCAAAAGATTGTAACAATAAAAACTAAGTGTCTATTACTAGGGTTTTGATTAAATAAGGACTTAATTGCATGCTAACGCCACATAATAGAATATTATGCAGCTCATAAATCAACCAGGTAGTACTATGTGGACAAATGAGGGAGAAAAAACAAAAAACAAACCCAGGCTGTATTAGTCATATTGTTAAACTTAAAAAAAAAAAAAAAAAAAGAGGGGGGCAGAACAGAGTGTTAAAAATTTTTTTAAAAATTAAAGGATATACAAATATGTTTGTATATGCATAGACCACTTGAAAGGATACAGAGGAAATGGTAACAGTTACTACCTCTAAGGAGAAGACGGTAGTAGGGACAGGAAAGGCAAAATTATTTTTCACCAAATCTCCTTTTTAACCTTTTGAATTTTTGTCATATACACATGTATTACCTATTCAAAACATAAATGAAAAGAAAAAGGCTTAATGCTCACCCTTGAGAATTCATGGTGAAGTTGGAACAAAGACATAGAAACAAAAACTAATGAAAGGTGATACACCATCAGCGGGCACAAGGTACAACAAAGCAGGGGAGGGCATGATTAAATCCCCTGCTCGGATGGTCAGAGCAGAATTTGTCACACAGACTATATTTATCCACTAAAAATAAGCTATGAATGGTACCTACACCCTCACACTAATTCATCTTAGAAATGTCCTTTCCTGACACACCACAGTAAAGTAAAATTGTCAGACTCCCAACATTCTAGGAACACCTTACCCTGGTATTGTTGACTCTGTACACAGCAGAGCTGTCAGTGATAGAAGTCTGAGTATCTCTGTAAAGGCCTGTTAACAACTGTAAAGAAACAATGTGGGGGAGATCAGAGTCAACACATAAAGAGCAAACCTAAAGATTAATTCTGTTCTAACTCTCCTAGGTGTCAGTCAAACAAATAAATGTTACTTGCAATAGCTGAAAAGGACCATGTTGATTTTTTTTCTCCTTTACTTGTAGAAAAATGTAATTAATTACAAACTTCATTTCCCTCTCCCCAATGGGAGTGGGGGGAACACCCTATTATTTTCAAATAATAGTTCAAACAGTTAGTGGCCAATTTACCAGTTTTCCATAAGCATTTTTAATTATCAAAAATGATGAGAGGGGCCGCCCGGTGGCGTAGCGGTTTCGTCCGCGCTTGGCAGCCCGGGGTTCGCCGGTTCGGATCCCGGGCGCCCGCCGACGCGCTGCCTGTCAGCCACGCTGTGGCGGCGTCCCATATAACGTAGAGGAAGATGGGCACGGATGTTAGCCTAGGGCCAGTCTTCCTCAGCAAAAAGAGGAGGATTGGCAACGGATGTTAGCTCAGGGCTGGTCTTCCTCACAAAAAAAAAAAAAAAAATGATGAGAGATTATATTTCTTTAGTGGAGGGGAAAAAATTCATATTCTCAAAAAGAATAAGGAGAATACTTCTGCTACTATCTATAGCAAAAACCAAACAGTTAAAAATACTAAATAGATTGAAAATAAATATTAGTGAAGAGAAGCCTAAGTAACCTAATACGTCAAAGAAGAATCATCCTTTTAAAAAATTCCTCTGACAAGCTCTCAGAGGAGTTTGTTACACAACAAATTATACATGGTATACAGATCCCTGTCTTCTATTTCTTTGGCTGTTCTGGCAGCCTTAACCAGGGCATGAAAGTAGTTACATAAAACCTTTAAAAGGGGTAAGGGCTAAATGTCAGCATCTGGCAAGTGCAAGAAAATAGAAATGGTCAAAATACTCCAGTTTATGAGTTTTTCAAGAGTTTCTTTGTCTTCCCACATAAGTCAAGAATTAACTCCCCAATTTGTCAGCATCAGCCTCTTTTCCAAAATAAACCATGACCTCACAGAAATAATGAGATGCCCTAAAATTTCCTATCAAGTTTAAGAGAGGTGTAAATCAAAGCATTTACTCTGACAAAGAGCAATGTTTTCCCGGAGTCACAAAGGCCAACAAGAAGAACAGCTCTCTGACTGCTCCTTCTGCTCCGGATGAACTTCCAGAACACTGTGGAATAGAGAAAAACAATCAAAATTATGCCTTGATTATCAATAGTATGCGTGTATGGTTGGGGTGGGGAAATTAACAGAAGTCTACTACAGAACACCTCATTCACATGGAACTTACTTTTATTGTTATTACCATTTTTAAGCCGTTATCGTTGTTGTTGGGGACCCCACCAAGTGCCAGCCACTATCAACTATCAACTTTTCCACGTCTGCACCCTCTACCCCGACTGTGGACTCTCCAAGTGCAATGCTGTCTTATTAACTTTGGATCCCCAAGGCCCAGCTCGCAAACACAGGACGCTCAAACTTGGAGTCAAGATCCTGTGAGTCTTGGTAATAAGAGCAGTGGAAGTGGGGGATAACAGGGGCCGATGAAGGAAGAGTAATTAGTGCCCCAAGGGTCAGGACGTCACTCCGGGAGTCGCGGGGGATGCCCTTTAACGCAGCGCTGCTTCAGGCAGGAGAGCAGGGAGATATAAGGAGTGAGTCTCGCTCTCTAGACGCCCCCCAGGTGCCTTCGCCCCGCATCCGCGGTCTGCACGAGCCCAGTCCAAGGCTGGACCCTTGCCCGCCCTGCACCCGCCATAACCACCGGCTGCATCCTTACCTAGCGTCAGCAGCACCGCGAGAACCGCCACCACGACTGACAGCAGCGTCGGGTCCCTCTGCTGCAGCTCTTGCCGCAAGGAGTCTAGGTAGGGCTGGAAGGTGCCCCCGACACCACCGCCATTCCCCACCCGCCGGGAGTCCACAGAAGCCATGGCTGAGGTGCGTGGTCTCCGGTGCCGCAAAAGCAACGTGGCCCTGGGCTCTGCGCAGGCGTCCGAAGCGGAGCATCACGGGAGTGGTAGTTCTTAAGCTGCGTTTCCTCCTTCGGGGGCCGGGATTCCGAAGGTCTTGATGGGAGTTGTAGTTCTCTGGGACACTGTGCTCCTACCGAACGAGTGGGAAGCCACAGGTATTTCATGAGTGACACGCTCGTCCTTTAAGATATGAGCCAAATGTTGCCGCCCTCTTCATGGTTGTTGACGGAATGATGAATGAATAAATGGCTCAAGAATTCTCCACTGAGGATTTCCAGTCGCTCCCTTCGTGAGGTGAGTCTTGTGAGGAACTCAAGCATTATACGAACATTTCATCCGAATATAATGTGGCGTGGATGTCACCCCGGATGTACGGTGCGATATGGGAATACAGAAAGGGACGCTTAGTCCAGCACGGGTTTGGAGAAGGGCCCCTGGAGGAAAGTCACAGGCACTGAGCCGCGAAGTGTGAGTTAGCCTTCGCAGGCGTAAGAGAAAGGGTGCTTTGTGCAGAAGAAAATGAGCAATGCAGTGTCCCTACACTGTAAATCCAGGGCTGCCACTGAGTATCTTCAGGAAGGGAAGCAGCCAGGAAAATCAATGCGCCGGGGGGCGGGGGGTACTGTTGAACACCGCAGCTGTCATTCGGGCAGCCATGACTCTGCGAGGCAGGTATGGGGGACCAAGGCGGCCAGTTCTGACAGTTTTTCAAGAGAAGCCCGAAAGATAGGTTTTATGGGAAATTTTTCACTTTTCAAATTTCAGCAAGTAACAGAAAACGTTCAAAAACTTGTGGCGCAAATAAAGCACCTCATCGGGCCAGAAATGCAGTCGCTGTTATTATGTAGATGTTATTTGGCAGAAGTGGCAGGAGATGAAGCAGGAAAGATTGGCAGGAAGCAGACCTGAAGGGCCTGTGTGCTATGCTGAGGAACGTAGACTTAATGCAGAATGCAATAAGAAGTTTCAGTTGGGGCTGACATAGGTGATTGGCAGATGAACGGAGAACTATGATTTGAGAGAGAACAAGACTGGAGGCAGGCAGACGAGCTGGGGGCTGTTGCAGTGTTTTGGCAAAAGATGCACAGGGTCTGAACCAGGGACGGAGGGAGGTGTGGAAGGAAGGTCACAGATTCGAGAGATGCTTAGAAGGAAAATATATAGGATGTGGTGATTCATTGGATATGCTGAGTTAAGGAGAAGGAGAGTTATCAAGACTGCATCTGAAGCTGTTGTTGTAGGTTACTGGGAAGATCAGAGTGCGTAAAGTAAATTAGAGAACTCAGTCAGAGGGACTTTGGGGCTGGGGACATAGCTAGAATGAAACTTGCCTCTCTTGCATATACTAAGTTTCAGGTGCCTCTGGGAAATCTAAAATCTTATATCCAGCAGGTGATACAGTAAACAAAAGTAAAGCTTCAGCAGTAGGTGCTAGATTTTCATTTGGGAGTCACACGTAAACAAGTGGTCATTAAAATCATGGAGATCATGAAGAGTGAGAAGGAGAAAGGAACCCACAAAAAGGCCTAAGAAGGAAGAGTCAGTGACACAGAAGTAAAACATGTCCTGGAAGTGGTCAGCAGAATCTCTTGTAACAGAGAAGCTCCTATGATGAGGGCTTGAGCGAAAAGTGAGCTCGGGGGAACAGCGGGGTGAGGGTGGGGGTGGGGCGTGGATATGGAAACAAGACTGTGGTAGGTGGAGAAGAGGGTGGGGAATGAGGGTAATTGCTAACATTAATGAGTGCTTGCTAGTGCCAGGTATTGTTCTAAATACTTTTGACTTATTAATTTAATCCTCACAATGACCCATTGTGTCAGTTTTACAGAGGGCAAACTGTGGCAGGGTTAAGTACCTTACCCATTGATCCCAGGCAGTTGGCCTCCTTTATGCTTAACTGTATGCTCTAACATAGTACGGTTCATTTTCCAGGAGTTTCGTTGATAAGGTAGGCAATAGGGACTGCAGATTAAGGAAGGATGTTTACTATGTGAGGTTAAAGTAAGTAAACCAGCTACTTATTTTAGATTAGTATTATCAGTTAAAACTGTCAGAACTGATGGTAATCTAACTGCATTCTATTTTTTTTTCTTTCTTATGGTCTTGACCCCTGCTCTGTATCCATCACCCAACACACACACAGCTCCTTATAGTAACCATTGGTTCCTCCGATAGGGACTAAAAATGCAGGGAAGGAGGAAGGGCCAGATATGGATAACACCTACCATAACTGTCCTAACTGTATGAGGATTTTAGTCAGAGCTATGTGAATGAAAAGTGCTGCCTTGGTGGTGAAATTTGGCAATGACAAAAGAAGGGTTTAACAAGACAGAGTCATTTCTTTTTCTATTTGTTTCCTGGGTATTACAAAAGCAGAAGAAACGTGCACGCCTTCCACACTCAAGTGAGAAGGTGGTGCCGCCATTCTCAGGAATGAGAGCCGGAGGCGATGGGAACAGCTGCTTCCTGTCCTCTCACATCTCCACTTCGCGGACACCACAGGCTCCAGGAGCTCTATGGGGATGAATGCAGATGAAGGACATGCAGATACTGACTGCCACTTGCTGGAAGGGTTCAGCTCCTTGATGCAAATAGCAGATGGAGAGTTACAACCAAATGAACATAGTGAGACAATTTTCCTTTCTCTTCCATTAATTAAAATGTCTCATTCACCAAACACATTTTCCCCTCCTCTCCAAAGCTCCAAAGCACAGTGGAGCCTATCTCAGACTCAGGGACACCAGTCACGTGCTTCCCCTACTCTCGCTTATCCCTTTAACTCTGTTTCTTTGAAAATATATTTAGAGGATTTTTTTTAAAAAAAGAATTAAAATGAGGCATGCTTATTATATTAAAAACTCAAGCAATAATGAAAGGTCAAAGAAGCCACAAATCACCTCAATGTTTATACCTATAGTATCTGGTGAACATTATTTCAGACATTTCTCTGTATATATACACACTGATAAGAAGGCAGTCTAGAAAGAGGAATAAAGAAAAATAAACAGAAATTATTTTAAGAGTCTATAGTATGCACCACTGTATTCACAGTCCCTAGGACAGTGCCTGGCTCCTGGTAGGTATTCAATACATTGTTGACAAAATTAGGTTTGTTGACTCATTGCAACAAGGCAGACCACACCTCAGAGGAACCATGGGGCATCTCACCAAACAAAGGAAAAGGAAGAACTATTATAGGATTTGAGGTAAGGGGGAGTTTAGGTGAATATTAAATAAGGCAGAGTGTTGATAGGTTCAAAGTGAAGTAGGGCTGTGTGTACAAAGGTCAACATTAGATCTTGACTGCAAAGTGCACCCAGAGCCCTGTTTCCTTGGATACTAGAAAGTTAAGAGAGATGTGGACTGTTGCATCCAGAAACCCCCTCTGCAGCTCCGCCCCCGAGGGTAAACTGTGGCTGTGGTGGGAGTTAGGAAATAAAGGGGCCAACTGGAGAGTTGTTTAGAAGGCGGAAACAAAACTTGCTGACATTGGACATGGAGTGAGGGAAAAGAGTAAACTGAAATTTGGCTCCTTGGCTTATGGCTCCTGTGAGTGGTTGGAAGACCACATCTTTAGCTGATGTGAAATATATGGAAACAACAGTTGGATTAGAGAAGCAGAAGAGGGAAGGGGCAGGATAATCCCCTCAGTTTTTTATTTGTTGGACCTCTGCTTGCTGTGAGCACTCTACAGTATAGATGCACAGGCAGGAGGATGTATGAGTGTGGGGACACTGAAGGCAGGGGTCAGAACTATAGATATGGGTGTCAATGCCCAGCAGCCGTCAGCATTGCTTAGGGAGGGCCTGGAGAGTGAGAAGAGCACTGGATCAAGAGAAGAACCCCGGGAAGATTTCCCTACAATTTCAGGGCTGGCAGGATAAGCCCACAATAAGACCACAAATGGACAGAGAGAAGTAGGAACCAAAGCAGAGAGCTAGCATGTCAGAGAAGCGGAGGAGAGTTCCGAGGAAGAGCGAGTGGTCAGCTGTATCAAGTGCAGTAAACAGACTCAGGAATGAAAGAACTAAAATTGGTTTTCACAGTTGGCAAGTGGACAGTGACCTTGGCCAGGGTAGCTGTAGGGAAGTGAGTGGAGCAGAAGACAGATTTCCATGTGTTCAGTCACTAATAAGAAGTGAGTCATCGAAAGCCTCCACTTTTCAGGAGCTCAGCTGAGAAGGGGTGGAGACAGGGCAGTGACTACCATGGAATCGGGGTCAAGGATGAGTTTTAGCAAGAAGATGTTCCAGTGATTCACTTTTCCAAGCAGTTAGAATCAGGAACTCAAGTATACCTGATAAAATTCATCAAAAATATTCTTAAAATATATAAATCTTCCATATTCTTTTTCTGTATTCCCTTGAACACTCCATCTCCGTGACTCACTCCACAACCTTCTTCCTGCCCCTTCTCTAGCAACACACACCCACACAAACACACACACAGTCATATACACTTGATTCAGTTATAATGACCACACAGACCCCTTTTAGAAAGAATTCCTATGTGGACTGTACTCAGATGTGGCTGTGGCACTGCAACCAAAGCTGTGGGAGAGATCAGATGAATCTGGAGCTCCGAAGGAAGGGCTCAGCTGCACATGTATTTAGTCAGAGAGTATAAAAGAAATCCTTCCAGGCCCACCATTTAGGAAAGAATGAAGTTTTTAAAAGATAGAACCAACAATAATTTTTATTTTATGTTCTGCAGAGGTGTCACCACCAAACTGTGAAGGCAGCCAAACCACTCAGGCCAGTGAGAGCAGAGGGAAGCTTATGAGTCACGTGTGGTCCCATTTCCATCTGGTGGTGACCCCATCTCTTGGATTTTAAACTCTGTGGAAAGTGCAGGCTTCCAGGAGTTCTGTAGGGCAGAGCAGACAGGTAGGACAGTCAGAATCTACTTATGTTTATTTTCTGTTGAGTGAATGAACAGTTAAGCCTGATACAAAAGCACTCAGACCCTGCTCTTCTGATGGGTGGAGCAGCCATCCTCCCAGTGGCCTTCTCCTCTTGCCTGCATAGCTCCTGTGCCTTTCCAGGCAGTGCCGTGCACCAAGGATGGTAACACAGTTTCCCTGCCTTTATGATCCCCATCCTGTGTCTTATAGGCAGGGCTCTCACACCTGAGTCCATGTGGCTGGAAGGAGCCTGGGAGGAGTGTCCTCTCTGACTTCTTTAGGCAGGTAAGGAACTAATGTAACAAGATGTACTAAGCACCTGGCACATGCCAGTTTCCATGCTAGGGGCTGGGAATGGAGCAGAGAACAGCAGACCCAGACTTTGTCAAGCCCTCATGGAGGGATATAGGTGAGGTAAATATAACCTGGGTGCTCACAACAGTGGCCATGGACAAGCACGTTCCTTACATGGGGATTATGTGGGGCAGCTGTTAAAATGTAGAAACTCTGACCCTGGCACAGACTTGCTGAATCAGTATCCCCAGGGCCTGGGAATCAGTATTTTAAGGACCATGGCTCACTTATATGTACACAAAAATTGAAGATAACCACCCTACATCCACATGTTATTCTCCCACATCTTCCAAATGATTTCAAGTGATTAAATGATATCCAACATAGTTATAGTGCAAAAGTATGTTTTATTGTTTTTTTTTTTTTGGTGAGGAAGACCAGCCCTGAGCTAACATCCGTTGCCAATCCTCCTCTTTTTGCTGAGGAAGACTGGCCCTGGGCTAACATCTGTGCCCACCTTCCTCTACTTTATATGGGACGCCCCCACAGCATGGCTGACAAGCAGTGCGTCGGCTGGCGACCGGGATCCGAACCGGCGAACTCTGGGCTGCCAAGCGCGAACTTAACCGCTGCGCCACCGGGATAGCCCCTGTCATGCTTAGGAAACTGGTGTTCTAGATGAGTAGTATGTATGGCAACTTTATAGTTACCAGAACTTATCATTGTTCAAGCTCTCAAGAGCAACGCTGTATAAAAGAACTTTCTGCGATGATGGAAACGTTCTTTTTTCTCACCTATATGGAGCCACACATAGCTTTTGAGCACTTCAATTGTGACTGGTATGACTGAGGAACTAAATTTTTTATTTTGTTTAATTTCAATTAATTTAAACTTAAATAGCCACATGTAGCTAGAGGCTACCATATTGGATAATGCAGCTCTGTATAAAAAGGATTTTAGTGCAGAGCAATGGGCATGTGCACATAAACCTCTTTCTTTTCTTAGTAATAAAATGGAATTCTGCATGTCCAGGTAGTTTACAACCTCAGTGCCCTGAGCTTGTGTCCGCCTTACCATCTGCCCATACAAGTAGCCTTTCATACAAGCTGAGATTACATTGTTCCCTCATCATTTCATTTTGTCCATTGGTCATCTCCTGGAGGCTACAGCCCACTCCTCCTCTTGTACCCACCACCCAGAACCCCAACCGTGTTTGCTTTGCAGCTTCCCCCATGCTGTTCCTCCTACTCACTCGAGGTTGAACATCGTCTCAGGTTAGCCACCGCCGTGACATACTCTGCTCCTAAGTAGGATTCATATGTCGTTGTGGCCTGAAGGTCAGCCAAACATTGTGTGTCATCCCTGAATAGAAGGTCCTTGGTTTCTGATTGAAACAAACAAAACCTGTCCGGGCAGAGACTTCCAGTTTTTCCATACAAATCCTGTCAAATGGACAGAAAGTGCATGAGGATCTGTGGCAGTGAACAGCTGGGAATACATAGATGGGATGGAGGAGGCTGAAAGCTGGGAATCAGCCCTGGGAAGAAAGGGAAGCTACAGAGGATGCCTCGGGTTCTTTCCACATCCCTCACCTGGTATTCACCCATTTTTGGCCCCAGCTCCATGCTTTCATGAGGCCTCAAAGTCCTCTGTAGGGTTCATCCTGGTCCCCACCTCTGGGACTCCCTCCCACCCCACCCCCCGACTTCTCTGATCTGTCTTCCCCATTTGTTGGCATATCTCTTAGGGGCTGCTTACAGTAAATGAGAGGACAGAAATGTGTCCCTTCCAAGCATTATTTCAAAGAAGATATTAAATGGGAGCCACCCAGTGAGGGGTGATACAGGTAGTTGTTAGACGTTCATGTTTGAAAATTGACAAGCCTTTAGCTAGACTCACCAAGAAAAAAAGAGAGAAGGCTCAAATAAATAAAATCAGAAATGAAAGAGGAGAAATTACAATGGACACCTCAGAAATAAAAAAGATTATAAGAGAATACTACAAAAAGCTATACACAAACAAATTAGATAATCTAGAAGAAATGGATAAATTCTTAGAATCATACAACCTTCCAAAACTGAATCAAGAAGAAATAGACAATTTGAATAGACCAATCACCACTAAGGACATCAAAACAGTAATCAAAAACCTCCCAAAAAATAAAAGTCCAGGACCAGATGGCATTCCTTGTGAATTCTACCAAACATTCAAAGAAGACTTAATACCTGTCCTTCTCAAACTCTTCCAAAAAACTGAAGAGGAGGGGAACCTTCCTAACTCATTATACAAAGCTAACACTACCCTGAGACCAAAACCAGACAAGGACAACACAAAAAAAGAAAATTACAGGCCAATATCATTGACGAACACCGATGCAAAAATCCTCAACAAAATACTAGCAAATCAGATACAACAATACATTAAAAAGATCATACACCATGATCAAGTGGGATTTATTCCAGGGACGCAGAGATGGTTCACCATCCGCAAATCAATCAATGTGATACACCACATTAACAAAATGAAGAATAAAAATGACATGATCATCTCAATAGATGCAGAGAAAGCATTTGACAAGATACAGCATCCATTTATGATAAAAACTCTGAATAAAATTGGTATAGAAGGAAAGTACCTCAACATAGTAAAGGCCATATATGACAAACCCACAGCTAATATCATTCTCAATGGAGAAAAACTGAAAGCTATCCCTCTAAGAACAGGAACCAGACAAGGATGCCCACTTTCATCACTCTTATTTAACATAGTATTGGAAGTCCTAGCCAGAGTAATCAGGCAAGAAAAAGAAATAAAAGGAATCAAAATTGGAAAGGAAGAAGTGAAACTGTCACTATTTGCAGATGACATGATTTTATATATAGAAAACCCTAAAGAATCCACTAAAAAACTTTTAGAAATAATAAATGAATACAGTAAAGTTGCAGGATACAAAATAAACTACAAAAATCAGTTGCATTTCTATACACTAACAATGAAGCAGCAGAAAGAGAAATTAAGAATATTTGTGATATTTGTGGGTAGAGGAGCCTTTAGGATTAGATAGTCAGGCAGCCCCTCTCCCCGACAAGGCCAGCCCTGGGTTCACTATTTTCCCCAGAGGACAAGCTCCCTGACGTAGGGGTCCTGGATTTTTCTGGATGTTGGAATGATTATCAGTCTGCCTAAGCAAAAGAAACACAAATCTGCATTTCATGACTTGTATCAAGGAGGTCTGGGACACAGGATCAGTCTCCTTTGTTTAAAGGCAGAAGTGGGGAAAATGAGGGTACCACAGAGCAAGGAAACGGGCAAGCAGGAAAGCAGATTTTCGGACCTGAGGACATGCAGATTGGATGGGGAGTAATCTCCAGTGACCAGGAGATATAGCAGAGCCAGGCCTGGGAGATCGAGTTCCACAATCCATGGCCTCCCAATTCCAGTTCCCAGGAAGAGAATGCTGGAGTATGGGCTGCACTTAGCACTGAGCTCCCCCAAATAATCCACACCACCCAGGAAGAAAGGGTGGGAGGCCCTGGCTGGTCCATACCTGCTGGTTGCGTAACACCTGGCGAACACAAGCTGCCTTTTCTTTCCGTGAGACTACAGCATGATTCGGGGCTTGGGCTAGGTGGCAGTTCTTAGCTTCCGTCACAGCCTTCCTACTGCCGTCAAGGCACAGCAGCTCAAAGTTTTCATTCTTCAGATTCTTAGCCCAATCGTCAGGGTTTTTTCCTGGGGGCAGAGAAGATGGGTCAGCCACAGCTGACGGCTTTGGTCAAGGTGCTCTCACTAGGGGAATGTCCTGACCCACTGTGTGTGGAGGGCCTGGATCCAGTGGCCAGCAGAAGTGCACACACTGGGGATACAGTTATGGGGAGAAGAAGAGACTTACCAGGAGTTCCAAATGACTGCCCCTTCCAATCTGCCCCACCCAGCCAGGGGAGAGTGAACTATATTCTGTGGACAATGTTCAAAAAGATCTTCATTTCTACTAGATTCCAGAGCATCTGGACTTCTTGCTCCAGTGGAGGAACAACATGACCCTCTAAGCTGGTTGACAATCTCTGTGCTATACCATCTGGCACCACCAAGCAAAAGAACTTTCCCTAGAGGTCCTTTTGGAAACTGCACGAGTGTTTTAAATCTGACTCACTCGCACTAGTTCTACATGAAAACTTGCGCATGCCCCTGTGCACACAGGTCTGTATCCTGTCTCAGCCCCTCGCTTCATCTTTTCTGTATTCTCTCTGAAAAAGAAATCTCATCCATTCTCAGGATTTCAGCTCCTTCATCCTGAGGCAATTCTCAAGTGTTTTCCCAGTTTTTAGTTCTCTCCGAAGATGTAGGATTGCAATCTTTTTTCTTAATTGTCATTTAATTTTCTTCACTTAATTGAACAACTAATACATGAATTCACTATCATAAGATTTTTATATTATTTGTATATAAAGTAAACTATACTCCCCAAATGTACACTTTTTAGTTTTAATAGAAAACTCCCAATTGCCTGTCTCTCTCCCACCAGTCACTGCAGACACTTTTGTTCACCTTCTAACATTTCTCCTTTCCTTTCTTACCACTCCCTCCAACTCAACACCTTCCAAATGAAATCCATCATCATTCCCTCCAAATCCATTCTGTTCTACTTAGTAATTTAAGCATTTATTTGATACTATGTTCTCAGCCCTCTGCAAGACACAATCTTTTGAAGGGGGAAATAGCACACATACCAAAAGCAAAAATTCAGGGCACAGATAATAATATTTCATATTTTGTGGAACACACTCTAAATGCCGTGTGAGCTCAGAACCAGCACAGTGAAAGCACATTAATTAGGGAAAGCTGGCAGGAGGAGGCAAGGTATTAGGTATGTCTTGTAACAAGTGCAGGATTGAGAGGGGGAGAAAGGAATGCCTCTCTGCAGGAGGATAGAGGGCACTGGCAAGACTCAGGAACAAGTGCATGCTTGGTGTTTCTAATGGGGGAGAGAACAGCCCCACTGGAACAGAGTCTCAGGCAGTGTGGCTGAACAGGTGAGGCCCGGAGTGTGGATGGAGTGTGGAGCTTAGGCGGGAGAAAAAGTGGGTCTATGAAGACTTATGAATGGAAATCAGTGTAAATGTGTGAGCCAGGGCCTGAAATAGGACAGTGAAGACAAATGAGAGGGGAGGTGATTCAGTCTGGCTCAGGAGGGTAGCAGTGGGCATCTAGAAGCATATGATAAAAATTTTTCTTTGCAATGAAAGTAATGCTTGTTTACTGTGGCTAATTTGTAAAATGCTACATAGTTTAAGGAAGAAAATTTTGCAAGCTTTTAATCTCACAGCATCCACTTTCAGTATTGGTGCATTTCTTCTAGTCTTTTTTCTACACACATACGATATGCAGACAAATATCCACATAATTAGATCATAGAGTCCACATGCTTTGGTATCCTGAGTCTTCTATATCACAACATACCACAGAATTTAAGGAAGGCATATTTTGAAGAAACAAAAACATATTGACTGAGAGACTAATCTAGGCTTGACTGGCAGGGCATATAATAAAGTCCTCAATAGGGACAGAGGCTGTGGAAGAGGACTGGATTTTGAGAGAAATCTGAGGAGTTTGGATTTATATAGGTTGAGTTTGCAATGCCAGTGTACTTTGTACATAAAAATGACCATGTGGCAAATTGAGATCCTGGGATGTTATTTAGATGGGAGGTCAGGCCTCTTCTCTAAATTCCCCTCAGGAGGTAAGACTTTTGGAGTCATGGCAAAGAGTGGAGAGTTGAGGCCTAGAGAGAGGAGCCCTACTCAGAAGAATACAAAAAGAAATCAAGAGGTGACAAGGAACAAATCTTAGAGTGACACTCAGGTAGCAGGAAAAAGGACCACCCTTAAAGGAAAAAGCAAAAGCAAAAGGAGGAAAGAAAGAAAAATTAACCAAACCAATATTCCTTCAAGTAAGTACTTAGCAACTTTTGTGTGCTACATACCATAGTTGGTGTTGGGCTATAAGAGGAGGGGAAAAAGAGCTCAAAGAGTTTCTGTGGCCACAGTTTATAATAGAATGTGATGAATTCAATAATAATAGCAATATGGACAGAGGATTCTGTTGTGGGAAGCAGGTGTGCCATCTGGGGAGGCTTCTTGGAGGAGCTGGTGCTGAGCTAGTTCATTCTAGATGAGTTGCTGGCAAGATTTGAGGTTGGGTGAAGGGACAATGAGGGAAGGAAGGGAGGTAATAACTGCCTGGACTGTAGCGGGTCCTATAAGCAGTTAGTGATGCAGAGCGGGCAGGTAGAGTGCTCAGTCTTACCAACGTTTTTTAAAATTTTTGTTTGGTTTTTCTAATGTCATAGCCACCCACTATTCACCCACTAGTTTTAGTACCCATTGATGATTCTTGCTTGAATCAATTATTACTATGTTGGTTGCCAAATGATAGTTTTTTAACGTTATAATTATTGCTACATTTATTAGCATTCTACAATAAGAAAGATCTTTCCCTTTATCTTCATTTGTTTAATCAGGATGGACTCCTGTATTCTTACTTAATTCAAGGGGTTATTATCTCTTATTACTATGATTAGTTCTTTTGATATTCAAAATGTCCCAGATTTGGCCCCATGTGTTTTGACATGTCCCATCACTCTGAGCACTTTGGCATGATGTTCCAGGCTCATTTTATATTTTTCCTGCTCCAGCCCTAGAATTAGCTATTTTTCCAAGGGGCGCTGGTTCCTTCTATTCAAGAATGGTTCTAGAAGCCAAGATCTTGGTGCTCATTCCTACTGGTGTGCCACTGTCTCTAGGCGTTCTCAGTGGAGAGTGCCAAGAAATACAGGAAATAGTTACAAAGAACCTTTTGGAATGATTGACAACATTTGAATATGGACTGTGGACATGATAAGTATTAAATCCATGTTAATATAAATTCCCTGATCTCAGTGACTGTAATGTAGGTACATGAGAGAGTGTCCTTGTTCTTAGGAAACGTGTACTGAAGTATTTAAGGGACAAGCAGCACAAGGCCTACACCCGTGGGAGGGTTCCTGGGAGAGAATTCAGGGCCACTGGAACCTCACGGTCCTTACCATTCTGCTTACCCCAGTGAAGACTTATCTCTTCACTGAACAAAAAGGTTGAGAATCAGAGCTCTGGGGCCTGACAGAGTCCACAAAGGCATCCTGAACACAAGCGAACCCAGCAAGCCCGATTCACGGGGACAGAGGAGCGTGTGCACGTACCGTCAGTGTTCTGGAGGACAGTCTGGTGTTTCACAAAGGCCACGTCTCCCTTCTCAACCAGACACCTGCAGAGCGCCAGACAGAGAGAGAGAAGAGAAGAGGTCAGAGACACGCATCTGTCGTTCAGGAGGGCTACCTTCTAGATCCAGGGCTGGCCATCTGCTACCAGCAGTTGTGACTCCCACACTATCACTAATCTACTATCATCACTAATCTTACATATTACTAATGTAAGTAATAAAGAAAAAGAAAACAAAATCTCTGATTTGCTTTGTGGTTATACAATCTTAGTCCCACACAATAAATCCTAAATTTGGCATGGTTTCTCCAACAGAGCTACATCACTGTCCCAGCATCAACACTGTTATTAGAAGGCAGTTTTTTCCAGCAAGGTGATTCCTTACTCACACTCTACTTTGTAAAATTGGAAACTTGTGGACTGTGAAATGTACTTACTCTAACTCACAAGGTGATTCTAACTGGAGAATTGGGATAACCTTTGTTTTCCCCTTCCCTACTGGAAAGTTCAATTACAGTACTACCATCATTGTGCAGTTGATGGATTCATGAACTACTAAGGAACACAGGCTTGAATTAGAAAGGATAGTTAAAAAGCCATAAGGTGCACAGATGTCTCTATAAAAATGATAAACACCCCATGAAATAGAATTGTAGCTGGGAATGTAGAAATTGTGTACTTTATTTTTGTATATGTCCAGGAGAGTATGGTTGTACGTTCCCCAGAAGTGCATGGAAGAGCATGAGCCAGACTCCTGACACTTGTATTCAACTATGGTGGGGTTTCTATGTTGGCACTGGTGACATTTTGAGCCAGATAATTCTTTGCTATAGGGTGCTGTCCTATGCATGCAGGATGTTTAGCAGCCTCCACCAATTAGATGTGAGTAGCACCCTCCCTCCTCAACCCCATTGGATAATCAAAAACATCTCCAGACACTGCCAAATGTCCCCCAGAGGGCAAATCACCCTCTGTTAAGAACTTCTAACTGCCAGTCTTTGCTGTCTATGACAGCCAGGTCTGGAAACAACATCCTGGAGGGGCCTGGATGCCCCTTTACACAGGGCTCTACATATGTTTACTGTAACACATGCAGGACTAACAGGCTAGGAACATAAGAATTTCACCTTAGTTCCTAAAAAAGGATTTTGTCAGGGCTGGGGTTATTGTTGCATTTGTATCGGGGTTGTAAGACTCACCTGAAAGCCCCTGTGTAACCATAGTATCTCTCATGGTTGTTGGGTTCGCACTCCCTTCCTGGAGCACTTGCCGAGCCGATACACAGAGAGCAGAGGCTGGAATTCCGCCTATACCCAGGGGCACAGCCTTCACTGAAAAATTTATCTGTGCGAAAGGACAAGAGCAAATCAGCTCTTCCTAACTGAGCCAATATGAGTGGCCCTAATCTAACACATAACAGGGGTGTATGGCCTAGGATCGGTGGAACAAACTTATTTATTCTGTGACCAGCCACCAACTCAGGACCTGCCAGGCTGTAGGCTTTAAAAGGAAATTTAATTGAGGCTGAGAATAGAAGTTAGTGACCATTACAATTCATGTGGAGGGGATTCCATGGGCACCCAGAGAGTGTCATCACTTATCTAAAGAGAGAGGAGATGGAAATGACATGAAAGTTGATATAAAAGGGATAAAATGGAAGGTCTCACTCCCTGAACTTGTGCCACCTGTTTCCTTCCCCTGCCATCTATTAGAAGAGCCCATACCAGAACTTAGAACTCCAAGCGCAAGAAAGGACTGAGGACTTTTACCCACAGCTCAGCTGCTCTGCCATGGCTGTGAGACTGCCAGGAGACTCTGGAGAGCAGAGGTGGTGCCCTTGCTGGTGAGGAGCCAGAACTTCTGAATGTCATCCCACCCACACTTTGCTTCCTGTCAAATTGGTGTCAGAGAACACCCCAGTGCAGGAACGTGACCTCATGTTCAAGTCTCCACACACATGGGACTTGTCTGGTTCATAAGTATCTTTAGAGGCCTCTCTTTTTAAAGCAGTTGCACATATTTGGAGGTGGCAGGGAGGAAGTACTCAGGA
Organism: Tapirus indicus; assembly: GCA_031878705.1. NCBI lineage: Eukaryota > Metazoa > Chordata > Mammalia > Perissodactyla > Tapiridae > Tapirus > Tapirus indicus. Next base: position 18,055,516 of record CM062920.1, read on the forward strand.
AGAGTAAATAAGAACTGTTAGAAAACATTTGTCCATGGTAAACCTACACATAGATTTTTAGGGGGTAGAACTAAGCTTATACCTGAAGATATTCAGAGGACATAGAGAAGAAACTGATTTGCACCCCTTCGAAGGGGCTGTGCGCTGGGCAGTCACTTGGTGAGACTGCCTAGACCTTAGAGAGACTTGAGGATCCTACTCACTTACGTTGCCTAGAAAGCCCTGCGGCAAGGATTGTAGCTGTCCACCCCATAGCCATTTTCCCTTGTTCTTTAGTAACAAAGATCTAGTTTTGTTTTTTTTTAATTTCTTCTCCATTAATGTTTTTATTGAGATATAATTGACATATAACTATATACTAGTTTCAAATGTACAACATAATGCATTGATATTGAGAATATATTGCAAAATGATCACCACAATAAGTCTAGTTAACATCCATCACCATACATAGTTACAGATTTTTTTCTTATAATGAGAAATTCTAAGATCTACTCTCTTAGTAACTTTCAAATATGCAATACACTGTTATTAACTGTAGTCACCATGCTATGCATTACATCCCCAGGGCTTATTTATAACTGGAAGTTTGTACCTTTTGACCTCTTTCACCCATTTCACCTACCTTCCACCCTCTACCTCTGGCAACCATCAATCTATTTTCTGTATCTATCAGCTTGGTTTTTTTTTTTTTAGATTCCACATATAGGTGGGATCATACGGTTATTTGCCTTTCTCTGTCTGACTGATTTCACTTAGCATAATGCCTTCAAGGTCCATCCACATTGTTGCAAATGGCAAGATTTCCTTCTATTTTATAGCTGAATAATATTCCATTGTACATATATACACTACATTTTCTTTATCATTCATCCATCAATGGACACTTAGGTTGTTTCCATATCTTGGCTATTGTAAATAATGCTGCAATGAACACGGAAGTGCATATATCTTTTGGAGTTAGTGTTTTTGTTTTCTTTGGATGAATACCCAGAAGTGGAATTGCTGGATCATATGGTAGTTCTACTTTTAATTTTTTGAACAAAGATGTGTTTTATTTGGGCAGAAACATGCCCAAATAAAAGACGACACTTCCCAGACTCTTTTACAGTGAAGTGTGAATGTGTACCTAAGTTCTGAGCAATGAGAAATTACTTGAAGTAATTTGCTTAGATTTCCTGCATGGTTCCTTTAATAAGGTGACAGCAGGTGGCATATACTTCAAGTTACCCTTACTCCTTGCTCCTTGAGGCTGTCTGGATCATGGATGTGATGGCAACCATGGGCAACCTTGAAGATGGAGGCCGCATGCTCAGAACGGAGCAGCAGAAAGAGAGAAGGAGCCTGGGTTTCTAGTGACAATACCAGCCAGGGACTGCTCACCTCTGGTCTTTCTCATAAAGAGAAACGTAAACATATATTCACTTAATCCATTATGTGCAATTGAAAAGAACCATTCTGATTCAGCTCCCTAGCCCTACCATCCCCTTTAGATATTTCCTCGAGGTTCACTTGAACCAAATTTTACTACTATAGAACCGGGGCCACAGCCATTTTTACCATACCACTCTCTTCCCAGTATACCTCTTTCCTCACTGGCACTGACCACAGCATCCTCGCAGGATTCACTCACCGAATTCACAGTGGTTGATCTTACTGTAGAGCAGGCCCATGGGGATGTTCCAGCCGGCGGTTCTATCTACTGCAGTGTGGCAGGACTTCTTGCCTTTCAGAGAGTTCCAGGTAAGGTCAGGACCTGATGATGACTTAACCACAGCCACAGCAAAATACCCTAAAAGAAAGATGCCAAAAAAGGAAACATTAATACCTCTGGGCCTTCCAGAATGTCTGTCTACAATCAAAGCCTGCCATCTCCCTATGGAAGCAAAATTATCCTGAATCATTCCTTCTCTCTTTGAAAGGGTCTTCCCAATAACTGACTGAGGTGAAGTATAAGTCACTCTGTCAGGTGGAGATTAATCTGAACTTAAAAAGCAAAATAGTAAGAATACATTACCATCAGAGCAATGGCTGGTGTGTAACCCTTCCCCAAATGCATAAAGCTACTAAAGTTATAAACCAGCAGTTCACCCTCCACTGTGGAATATCAGAGGAATGGATATTGAAGAGTACATGTAACTCCAACATTTTATACATAACAATTATTAGGAAAGAGTAGTAAATGACCAATAAACCACAGGGAATATTCTGGTCAGATAATTTGTGGTAAGGAAAATACAGGTTTGCATCAAAATAAATATGCAAAGTGGAAACTGTCAAAATCAAGTCAGCTGCCATCTTTAGCAGTGAATACATGCTGGTCTTTAAAACTGGGAATAGAACATCAACCCATGATTTCAGTTTTCCAATGTTATTAATTCAGGAAATGGTTCCCAACAGAAAATAGATATGTCTTATTGTCCATGGAATAAGAATGGGTCTATTTTCAGCTAAAGAGCTTGGCTCCTAGGGTGATGGGGAGAGGCTAGGAGGTTGTAACTGGGAGAAGTGACAAGGACAGACTTGCACACTGATGGCTGCAAAGTCTGAGCACAGGGGCTCTGGGGCCCAGTGCTCACCTTGGTAAGATTTCCTGTCTTGCTCCTGCCCCATCTTTCCAGATCCACCCCCAGCCAGAGCCCTGGGTGAGAGGCAAGTTGACCTAGGTTCCTGAACCCAGCCCTGGCTGGGTAATTTCCTGCTCCTAGACATCTGCCTGTGTGAGCCTCTCTCCTTAGCCCTGCCAGGCACATGTACACAAGGCTCCTTGACTGGACTAACCTTCACCTAAAACTGTGCAGGCCTCATGTAATGAGAGGCAGTCAGGAGTAGTGGGGAGGGTATGGATTTGCTTGCTGGATATAGGAGCCTAGGCAACCTGTAAACTCTATGAGCTATTGGTCCTCTTATACATCCTTAGAGGATGACAATATCTACCTTATAGGATTAAATGAGATACCCTGTATGCAAGTCATCAAGTATAATGGAATAACCATCATTATCCATTACTATCCTTCCATGATTCTTTGGCATTCAAAAATTGGTGTCTTCTATTGCCCTATCTACTAGTGATTTGAATTTTAAACTTACCTTACCCTTTCTCCCCCAAAATGGGAACTTACCTTTTAACTCTTGAGGTTACCAATCCCAACTCACCTTTCTCTGGTGTGCTCGTACATTCAGAGCCATGAGTAGTTTCTGGAGAAAAGAAAATGAAGAAGTCATTAAATGCTTATTTATAGATTGGAAATCATGCCTTTCCTATGTTGTCACTCAGAATTTAAAAAGCCAGGAAAACTATCTACATATCACCAATTCCCAAAAATGTCCAGGTTCTCTGGATTATGTAAGTTCACTTTAGCTCACTGGCCTCTGGAATTCATCCAAAAATTGGGAATTTCAGGTTTCCTGCCCTATCTGTCCTGTGGCCACAGTGGTCTCTGCCAACTATACTTGAATCCCTGCACCAGGGCAATAGGAGAAGTGTGAGTTTTGGAAGCAAGAAGACCTGCCAGGGATCCCAGCTGTCCTTTGCAGCAGAGTCACTTTTAGCTGGAACTTCCCAGGGCAAAGCCTCCAATTCCCCTGGTGGAAGGTTTTCCCATCCTTCCAGATAACTGTGGGGATTAGGGATGAGGGAGCTCAGAGCCTAGGAAGTAGGAGGTACTCAGTAAGCAAGAGTTTTATGGCTGATGTGGTATGAATCAGGCTGTAGTTTTCCCATCTCCTCTCTCCATGGCCCAGAGGAAATAAAATACTGAGAGGTGCCCCCTCCACCTACCATAGTTCTCTGCCAGGACAGGTGCCAGACCACACTTGCCCGCTATATAGATGAAGCCTCCATCCAAGCTCATGGCATCAGCTTCTCCTTTCTGCAAAGACACAGCATATCAAGCAGATGAAGAGAAGCCATCTTCTCTCCCACCTGCCCTTCCAGTTGTTTCCTTGAAGCAGCCTTCCCAGCACAGGTCATGAAGGCCCCGGGAGACAGCAGGTGCTAGTTCTGGACCCCCAAAGGATCAGTCAGGCACACCCAGCATAGAAAACAAAATGTACTCTCGTTTTCACCCAAACCATCATGAACTGATGATCAACTCTGGGTGCCTTGCTTAGTTTCATCAGGAATAAAGACCCACATTCAGTCCTCTTGTCCTCTCATAGGACACACTGACCCAGAGACACTCCCACAACACCTTTCTGATACCAAGAATTCTCATTTGTAAGACAGATGAGTGAAGTCAGGGACTCAAGGCTTTGTCTGAGATAGAGTGCCTCCCTATGGGGGCTCCAGCCCGGAGTCTTGGCCACGTTAGCTGAGTGCTATTTCAGTGCTTGGTGCAGATGAGGTGTTTAATGAATGAGTAAAATATACTCAAATGAACTCATTCACAGATTTAATAAGCCCTGAGTTACAGAGATGCTTAAAAAGATTGCCAAGTTTTCCATTGGGCCTGGCAATAAACTTTCCAGGATTACACCCTAAAGGAATAATCAGATATGTGGGACACTATTTGGGTAAAATGTAGAAGTGGGCAAAAACATGCAAGTATGATTCATAATAGCAAAAGGACAGAAACAGACTAAATGGTATTATGGATAATATCGATAAAAGGCTAAATAAATTGCATCACATCCACAACTATGAAATAGGTTACAACATTAAAAGATCATGTTTTCTAAAAATGATTTGTGACATGGGAAAAGCTCACTAGATATCAGGTGAAAAAAGGGGTAGTAAATTGTGTGTATGATATGATCCCAATTAACAGGATTTTCTCTGAGTTAGAAGATTACAAGTACATCTTATTTTCTTCTTTACATCATTCAGGATTTTCAAAATTCAGAAAGCAAACATGGAACGTTCTTGTGATCAACAAAGCTAAACTTCCACCTGCTCGCACAACCCACATGGCTCTATCACACTCGTCAGGGCACACTGTGGGTCTCAGGCCCACCCATACCATGGTCCCGCCTCCCCTAAGCAGACACTGCTCAGATTGCCCTCCACCACGTGGTAACATGAGGAGGAAACAGAGCCCTAAGGAGCCCTTCGGATCCACCAGCGCAAAGTACTGGGCTCCCACAGTGAGGGCAAGCTTCCCGGGAACCCAGGTTTTCGCATAATTCCCAGGAACGCTCACTCAGCCCTCAGGACAGGCACGCAGCATGGGCAGCGACACTGCCCTGCGGAGGCGGGAGCGACCTACCGCAATCTTAGCAATGCAGTCTTCGGTGGACGGTGCTGATTCACACTCTATCTTCCCCTCACTGTTTACACTCCACTCATCACACTTGGCCCTCTCATGGTGGCCTATTGCACACCACTTCACCTTCTTGCATTCATCCTTTGGGATGTCTGGGCCTAGGGCACAAGAAAAGGAACCAGAGATAAGAAGAGGCCCCAGAAGTTGCCTGCTGGTTATGAATGTTATTGTCTTCAGGCAAATGCTGGAATTTGTCAGCAACACACTGACAGGTCCCATTCAAGAAATTAATCTCTTAGAAAGCAAAGATAATAACAATCTCTTGCTTGACTTGTTATCATTTAGATTTAGCTTAAAATTATTTCTTCTGAGAAGCCAATCCTCCTCCCAACCCCTGGGTACTCTTTCACTACAGGTTAGTTTTTTTCTCTTCCTTTTGAAATAGCACTTAAGCACCTGAGCTGTTGTTATTTATTTGTTCGGGCCACACCTGTCTTGTTCTCCACGGCACCCTCATTATTCAGGGCAGTGCCTGGCTCGTGGTCAGCACAATAATGTCTGCTGAATAAATGGACTCAGCTCAAGAGTCCTTCCCCAGGGAAGCCTTCCCTCAACTCCAGGATCTGTTTTCCTCTGTTTTCATGGTTTCACAGGACCATGATATTTTGTTCTTTCTTTTTCCTTCTTCTGAGCACATCTCTCATTTTTAATTGATCTTTCAATAGAGTGACTATTCATTGAATATTTGTCTTTTCCACTGGTGAGAAAGTTCCATGAGAGCAGAATCTAATATATGTGTGTATGCCCAGCACCTAGCACAGTTTATGGCTTACATGGTCAATAAATGTCTGTTGAATGAATGAATGATCAGGCACACCCCCAATGAAATTCAGGAGCAGGATTGACGTGTCTAGAGCTCTAGCTTCACTATGGCACATGTTGACCATAGTACTGGCTGCAGAAGTGCAAGTTTGTAGCACTTTCATTCTATTTGACTTACTTCGTGCCGGGCTAATTGGCCTCACAAAGTGGGCAGGGCGGCCCTGATTTATACAAGGGAAATAATGCTGATATCAATCCAAGTCATTTTAAGCATGAATTTCCTTTAATGCCCTTTGGTGATGTCCAGGCCTGTCTCATGATGACTAATGCCATTTAGCATCCATCTAACACTGGGCGGCATAGGCAGGGCGGATAAAGGAACATCAGGGCAGGCGCTCAGTACCTGGAAAAGTCTATCGCTGGTCCCCACCCTCACCAGGTTTCCAAGCTCCTAGGGTCACATGCTCCTTCTCAAGTACTTACGTATATCTTCCCTTAGATTCCGAAGAGCAGTGACATACTCATATCCCAGGTACAACCAGGTGTCCATCTTAGAGGGAATCTTTAAAAACCCTTGGGCAGAGTCCTTAAACAGCAGGTCCTTCCCATGAGGGGAGCTGAAGAGCTGGAAGTCTTCAGATTTTTCTTTGCCATAATGTTCCTGTTTATAGTAAAACACAATAGTGAATGGCTACAGCAACAAGGGAGGTTGCGAAATGGGACTGAAGAAAAACAATATCCCCCGAAAACTAAATTAAGATCATGGAATTGTCAAGATGCTAGGAGAGAGGGCAGTCAGGCCTGCTCTTTCCATCCAGCACCTTCTCCACTCACAGCCCACTCCACACCACACTCTTCTTTCCCTGAACGTGTTTCTGTGCCTATCTCCCTGGCTGGGTTGACAGCTCACTGAGTGCAAGAAATGCATCTCCTTCAGAGGCTGACACTGTGCGGTTGCCACTTACTCTTGATGCACAGATGGGAGGGCTGGACAAGAGAAAGGTGGCTCAGTTCTGGCATCCCGCTGCTCTAAGAAGTAAAGCCAGTTATGCATGCAGCTCCCTTGCAGTCAGGGTGAGGGATATGAGGAGAGAGATCATTTCCTTCTGGGGAGGTCATGGAAGGCCTCATGGGGGAGGGTGTGTTTGCCCTTGGCCTAGATGGCCTGGTTTATATGGAAAGAAATGGAATAGAACAATAAGGAGCATCTTCATGTCACTGGTCCAGAATGTAGGGGTCTGGCAGATGATAATGCAGGACTAGGCTCTTTGCATCTATGAGAGGAATCCCTGCTGGGCGCTTTTAGACAAGTGGATGATGTGTGGCATGCTTCCCACTGTCTCCTGAAAACAGAAGGACTTCTACAGTGGCAAGAAGGGAATGAAGGAAAACGTCCCAATCCAAGCAGAAGGGAGGACAGTGTATTTGGTACCTGGGCCTGGTTGAGAAGCTCCCAGATCAAGTTCTCCTTGCCGTCTGCACTTCGGGCCACAACAGCATGGGAAGGGACGCTGGCCAGGTAGCAGTCCTTGTATTCATCCACTGACTTCCGGGTGTTGTCCCTGCAGAGCAGCTGATACTTCTCCCTGTCAGCCTTTTGTGGCAGGTTCTCTGGGGGAGGAAAGCCCAGATGAGCCGACTGCAGGCAGAGCCATGAGGTGTGGTGCCCCCTCCCCTTCCCTTGCAATCCCGTTGTATCATAAAATATGTGAGCTGAGAGGCTGGAGCAATCATCAAGAACATAAGGAAACTGACTTGCTCAAGATCACACAGCCAGTTACAGGCAGAGAAGCTTCTGATGCCCAGTGCAGTGGTGACTGCCCCACATCCCACAGTAGGTCTCATCTCAGCAGGCCGCCTTCAGGCCAGGGTTGGCCAGACTTGCCCCCAATCCTTTGCTGTGGCAACACTGACCAGGAGGAAGTGTCCCTATATCCAGGAGGTTGAATGATGGAAAGAGGCCCAGGAGTCCAGATGGGGACCCCACAGGCTCACACCTCTGCACAGGTAGAAACCCAAGCAATGATAAAGGAACAATGATAAAGTCATGTCTGACTACTAAGCATGAAAAAGGAGGCAGGAAAAAAGGAAGGCCCACTGCTTGGAGGGGATCTGCAAATTCTTCTGTCACTTACCCAATACAGTCGAGTGCTTGACAAAAGCCACCTCCCCAGCGTCCTCCATCAGACACCTGTGGGAAAGAAACACATTGGGAGGGTTCTTGCAGGGCAGGCCCTTCTTGGGCTTGAGGGTCTGATCACACACCCTGTCCAGCCTTGGGACCCACAGCTGAGGAAGCACCATGGGGCACTGATATCCAGGGTACCACTGAGATCAGGGAGATGAGCCCACAGGAGCTGGAGGTCCCTCACCATGTGCCCCAAAGCAGCAAAAAAGCATTGGAGACATTTTAATACAGAAAAGAGTTTTCAAACTTCTGAAATGGAGGATAAAGGAATAGTGTCTCCTGAGGGAGGAAAGGTGCCCTTGGCTGGCTATGAAGCTTGAGGCTAGAACCAAGGGAAAAGAGGGAGCAGAAAGTCAGCCACAAGAGCTGCCTGCACAGGGGCGGTGCAGGGAGGCAAGAGAGAGGCCAGTGCATTGAGCAGATGTCACTGCTGCAACAGAAAGCAGAGGGTCAGTCACTAAAGAATGGCCCAGACACTAGGGACATGCCTGTCCCCTCAGGCTCTGCTTAGTCCAGTGAGAGGACACACTGGCCAGGTTCGAGGGCTGTGGGGAGATAGAAGAGTCCCTAGGGAGGGGCTTCCTTGTTCATGTCACATGAAGGGAGCATGCACCAGCCTGGCCTGGGGAGTCACAGCCATATCACTGAGTCACTGTGAGGGGATTAAGCCTCCTGGATTCCCCTGTTGCAGGCTGGGCTCTGCTGTGGGCCAGGGAGGACATTGGGTATTGTGTCCACCACGGAGCAGCAGTCAGTCTCACTCACTTGAAGGCACCCGAGTAGCCAAAGTACGGTTCGTGGTTGGAGCAGGCACACTTGTCTGTCCCTTTCCCCACACACAGTTGACACAGGTTGGGGAAGGCTGTCCGATCCGCGCAGGGGACGCAGCTGCCCGCGAAGAAATTGGCCACTGCTGCTCAACACAGAGACATGGAGCACAGGGCGTGAGCAGCCTGGCCAGACGCAACGACAGCTCCAGCTCAGGTTCTCTCGGGAACAGAGACTGACCAAAACGAAACCAGCACACCCGGTCCCAGCTGGCCCATTTGTGTGTTCACTCCTCAAGATCAGGGTTTCCCAAAAAGGGAGCGTTAACCCTCGTCTTCCCACGTTCCTCCCCAAGAACTAGGCCTGTGCCTGCCACCAACCAAGGCCTGTCTCAGGTCTCTGTCAGCCCCCTTCCCTGCCTGCCAGACTGGAACAGCTCAGAGAGAGGTCTCTGGGAGCCATGCTCGGGAGATGGGAGACCTGCCTGGAGAGGTGCAGGTCAAGCTCATGGCCAGGAGATGTCCACCAGAGAAACCTCCAGGAGAATGAGACACACACAGCCACAGACAGGAAAGTACCCCAGGGAAGTGGACAATAGGGCCCAGCAACCTTGGCCCTGACTGAAGCCCTCTGTGAAGCCCCATGCCCTTCCCCCCACTGCTCAGGACAGCCTCTGATGGGGTGTTGGAAGCTCAGAGAAGAAAAGATTCAGCTGACACTCCCCATGGGCTGCTGATGCAGCAGACCTGCCTGTTTAAAGCTGGTTTACCTCCCACCTCCACCCCCAGAGTCATCATACGTGATCCCCTGATGGTGTCTGAGTGGCCCCAGTGTGGCCTGTGCGGGCATCTGAAGAGATGCCTGCCCGAGGGCACTCATCATCTTGCCTGCTTACCTTTCTGAAGAGATTCACGTGGCTCAGGCAATTGCCAATAAAGTAAGCCGATGGGGATGTTCCACCCCGCAGACCTGCCAAGCCCCGTGTGGCAGGACTTCTTGCCTTGGAGCTGGTTCAGCTGGAAGTCACTGCCCTTCTTCACCACGGCCACAGCATAATAGTGGGTTTGTTTATCTGCAGAGGGACAGCATGAATGAACGACCCTCAACCTGGGCTGCAGGGAAACATTGCTCATCATTGCTGACCTCCTGAGTAGGGAAGAGTAACTCACAGGCCACACTTATGTTAGGTTGGGTCATAAAGAGGGAAGTATCAGAAAAACCCTCCTAGGCTTGCAGGGGAAAGAAAGGACTGGAGAGGGACATTTGTAATAACCCTCCAGGCAAACACAGGGGCAAGAAGGCCACATGCACATGTGCCCCAAATCCTCTTGCCTATTCTGGCCCTGTAGGGTGTCTGCCTACATCTACCAACCCAAGCCCACCAGGAAGCTGGGGTTGTGGCATAGAGCCCACATTCCTGACTCCCTCTAACTATTTCCTGTCCCCTGACACAGGCCCAGGGACAGTCAAGTTGCTCTCGGAAGAGATGCAGGGCTGTCGGGGCTTTGAACGTGTGCTTCCGTGTGGTCTCTCCCTTGTGTGTGGCATCTGTCGTTTGGAGGACTCCTCTCTACAGCTCTAAAGCCCAATGGTTCGTGTCAGGGTGCACACAGCCTGCACTGTTTCTCCAGGGAGCACATTTCCTGGCTCAGGAGGTCAGTGCCTGGAGCACCAGTCCTCAACCAGCCCAAAGCCCCAGAGGCCTTGAGTTATACCTGTGGGGGCAGGGCCCCTCATTCCCCACTCCCCCCTCAATGGGGAATGCTCCTCAGTATCTAATCTCCATTACCTGCCTGAACAGACAAGACTCAGTATCTATCAGAAGAGAACAAAGGCCACAAACTCTCTTCTGGATCCCCAGGGAGAACTTACCATCTTTTGACCCATAGTACTCTGCCACTACCGGCTTCAGGTTGTAGGGGGCCAGGCCCGCCTCAAACACCAAACCTGCATCCAACGTCACAGCATCCGCTTCGTTATCCTGAAAGGGGACAGACCAGACCCAATGAAGCCCTCACGTCTGAGGAAGCCCCACCTAAACCAGGGCAAGTGGGGTGACCGGAAGAGCTTCTGGGATCTGGGGCCAGAGGAGCCCTCAACTTGGCCAAACCATGCACCACACCATGGGCTTCAATTGACTGCACCTCTCTGGTGAGGGAATTTGGCCACCATATTCCTCTTCCTCTCACACAGAGGAAGGAATGGATTATTTTTCTCTTTTCCCTGGTTAGGAATCTGGCTCTTGGCCCAGAAACCTATGTGTGACCTTTCAAGTTCAACCTGAATTACGGAGGCGTTACCCGGCAGGCCTCATGGGGGAAAGCTGCCCTCCCCACACCAGACAGGGTGCACAGCCCATGCACTACAGGCACTGAAGGGGGTTGCAGTCAAGGACTCAGGGCTGCCTGCCTGGCCATGCTCTTACACATATTTACATTGGGAGCCCAGTTGCTTTCATTTGGTGACCTCTTTATCTTGGGCCTTCTGCTGAGGTCTTCCTCACGTGCTCTGTGAAGCCCTCCTTATTGGGGGAGGGGAGCCTTGAAGACACTTGTCTCCACTCTGATTAAGTACTCAGTTCTTTTCCTTCCTGTCCTGGGTCCTGACAACTGCAGGAGTCTTTTGTTCAAGGATTCAGCACTTTCTCTGGGTTTAACTTCTTCTTTATACTATGAACTAAGGGTTGAATGCTGATTATTACTTCTATTATGGCTCATTGTCCATTTAATGGACTATTCAGACATGTCACAGGTCACCACTGCCCAAATCAGCTCCATTACACAGATTTAAAAACAGAGGCACAGAAAGTTTGTCACTTCCCCAGGCCACATAGCTAGTAAGTCACGGAGCTGGGATTTGAATCAAGGTAGTCTTGGTTTATTTCTTCCATTACACTGTTACTTGCTGCTTTTTTTTCTTTTTCTTTTTTTTAGATTTCTGCTTCTAGTAACTCTCATCTTTAAACCAATAGTTCCTTGAAATATTATAGGTGCCTTCCCACTAGGTCTAGAATTTATTTTCTCTTAAAGTGAGAAGCACTGTCTTTTGTACAGACACTTAATCACATATTTTATTGCCTTTTTTTCTTGCTTCAAATATCTTTAATCAAAATGATTTTTTCTAGAAACCCTTGCCAGTACTCTATGAATAGGTCTCACTGATTAAATTATAAGACAAGAAATATAGCTCCATGATCTGTGTCATGTTACAGGTAAGTAATAAGACAATAGTATTTCCTGATGTACACCTGAAATTTATATAATGTTATAAACCAATGTTACCTAATAAAAAAAAAATTTTTAAAGAAGAAAAAAAAGACAATAGTATTTATAAATGAAATAAAATATTAATGAAAGCCAAAGTATATGTTTGTCTAGCTTAAACTTGTCTTTTAAATGTTGGGGTTGTTTTTGTTGTTGTTTTATTGTAATAAAATACATGAGATAAACTTTATCGTTTAACTAGTTTTAAGTGTACATTTTAGTGCCGTTCAATACACTCACATTGGTGAAGGACACTTCTGTTCCACAACTACACGACAGATATGAAACAATCTTTGTGGCTTTCTTGGTATCACAAAAGGCAGGTGTAACGTCCAGAGACTCTCCCCGCCCACCCCACACACCACAGAACAAAAATAAATAAGCAAATGAACAAAAGCTTTTCTCAGAGCAGTGAGGTTGGGGCTTTCTTGGCCAAGATACCAGGATCCTGGACAGGAATCACTGGAATCTCAGAGGTTCAGGAACGAAGAAGCCAAGGCCTAACTGAGGAGATCCACTAGAGCAGCAGCAATTCTGAGAGAAACCTGAACCAGCAGGGAGGAGAACGAAGAAAGTCAAGCATGACCTCCCAGGTGCAGATAACCAAACTCAGCAGAAGGTGAGCCACAGTGTGTGGGCATCAACAGGAGCAACCGACGTGGGCCCTCAAGGGTGGTGGAGGTTGGAACTGTCAGATGAGATGGAGAAGAGCTACCTATGAGGTATTTAGTTTTATGTACAAAGTCAAGGCTACAATCACACAGATAAGCATAGAAAAGGAAATTATCAGGAGTAAAAAGAAAAATTGTTTAAACTGGTGCTTCTAGAAACAAAAAATATAACTTGAAATAAAAAAAATCAGTGAATGGGCAACAAGTTATTAGACATATTTAAAGTGAGAATTAGTGAACTGGAAGCTATATCTGAAGAATTTATCCTGGATGCTGCCAAAAAGAGGTGCAGATGATGAAAATTATGAAAGAAGGATTAAAAGATATGGAGGCTAGATTAAAGAAGGCCTAGCATGTGTCTTCTTGGAATCCTAGAATTAAAAAAAAAAATGTAGAGACTGAAGAAAAGGCAGTATTTAAAGAGATAGTGGCTGCAAATTTTCTAGAACTGATGAAAAACATGATTCTGCAGATCCAATGTACCCTGAGCAGGATAAGTACCAACATTTTCACAACTACCAATATTATAGTGAATCTGTGGAACATCATAGATCAAGGAAATGAAATTTCAAAATTGTCCAGAGAGAAGATGATTAAAGGAATGACAGGATAACACCAGACTTCTCAAAACCACAATGGAAGTCAGGAGACAATGGAATAATATTTTAAAACAGTGTGAAAATGTCATACTGGAATTCTACATTCAGCAAAATTACCGTTCAAGAATAAGGCGGCGATTAAAGCAGTTTCAGAGAAAACAAACAAGCAAGCAACCAAGAGAGTTTAACACCAAGAGACTGACGGTAAAGGATCACCAACAGAACATATTTCAAGAAGGAAACATCTCCCAGAAGGATGGTCTGAAATATGAGGAGGAATGGTGAACAGATTAAAGGGCAAAAATGTAGGTAAATCCAAATATTCTCCCTCTCTCCCTCTTTCTGAATTTCTGGGTGTGTGTACATACACACATATACATAGACATATACACAGACACACACATACAAACACACTCGCACACATATATATTTATATATAGTGTCTACAGATACATGAAGTATTTGCATTGTGGGGCTGAAAAATAGATAGACATAAAATATTAAATAGTAATATCTAAATAGGAAAGAGGGAAGTCTGAGCCACTATATTCCAGAGTCCTTTTATTGTTTGGGAAGCAGGGTCAGGATTATTTTACTGTAACACTTTAGTAAGCTAAAAGTACATAGTAATAACTTAAGGGAAATCATTAAAGAATATAAATAAAGTGTTTAAATTCACTACTAGTAGGGGGGAAAAGTGGAACAAAGAGAAAATAATGCAAATGAACACACACCTACAAATTCAATTTTTAAAAATCAGAAATGGAAAATTCAGAAATCAGAAAGAAAGCAGGACTAAGAGAAATCAAAAAGTAATATGGCAGAAATAAGTCCAAATTTATCAATAGTAACAGTAATTATTAATGCTCTAAATGTACCACATAAAATAAACAAGATTGTCAGACTGCATTAATAAATAAAATCCAGCAATATACAGTTTTCAAAAGACACACCTGAAGCCTAAGCACACCGAAAGTTGAAAATAAAGAAATGGAAAAAGATATAGGAGGAGGATACTAACCAAAAGAAAGTTGATGTAGTATGTTAATATCACAAAAGTAGAGTTCAGTCAAAAAGCACTGCCAGAGATAGAGATTATTTCATAATGATAAAATATCAAATTCACCAAGAATGATATGGTTATTCTCTCATACACTGCTGGTGGTAGTGGAAACTGAAATAGCCACACTGGACTTGCTTAAAAATCAAATACACTTGGCATTGTCTTAAAAGTCAAATACTCACATATCCATGGCACAGCAAGTGTGCTCCTACATATATATTCAGGAGAAACTATTAATACTGTGTCTCAGGAGATTTGTGTAAGAATATTCCTCAAGCCCTGATTAGAATAACAAAAAATTGGAAACAATCCAAATGCCTAATGACCAGAGAAGAAAAAACAAATTGTGGTATACTAACATAATGGGCTATTGTAGAGCTAAGAAAATGAAGGAACAATAGCTATATTCAACAGCGTGGGTGAATCTTAGCATAAAATCAAGGAGGAAAAAGCAAGTATGAGAAGACTACATATAGCAATGTCATGTTTATAAAATTTTTTAAGAAGCAAAACTGTGCAATCATTCACACATACCTATATGAGTCCTAAAACTAAAATAAAAGGCAAGAAAGTTTTAGGATTCTGTTTGCTCAGGGTGGGGAAACACATAGGTAGTTGTAAGTAGGGCCAGTGGGTTACAGCCCCCCAAGTGGTGCCATTCCCATCAAATCCAATGCTGCCGCATAGTAGGCCTGGAAGTAAGCTGTTGGCAGTGATAAGCTTTGAGAACCTGTGGTGGGTTCATGGATAGTATTATTTTATATTATTAACATATTCAAAAATAAAGAGGGGCATGCTGAATGTATGTCATGATTCAAGAGTTGTTGTTAAGCCATGATAGTAACTGAGGTCCAATTAAAACACACACACAGCAGACCAGTTGTTTATACCAAATCACTGATTTCTTGAGTTAATCATGCTCCATCTGGCTGAGTCTACCTCTCTCACCTCATTGCTCCTTCCAGTCTCCTGCTTGCTCTGCTCCTGTCACCCTGGCTTCCCTACAGCAACTCAAAAAAGCCCAGCTCTCCCCTGTCTCTGGCCCTTTGCGCATGCCATTGATCACTGCCTCGTGTTATTCTACCTGTGGCTCTTGGCAGGCTTACCCAAGCTCATCCCTGGGGTCTCAGTTTCATTGCTTCCCTCTGAGGAGATTGTCACACCCAGAACAAAGCAAGTTTCCTCTGAAAGTCTCCATCAGAGCATTCTACTCTTTCCCTTCATTGTACATCACACAATTTGAAATTACATGTTTACTTGTTTGCATGTTTTTCTTCTCTCCTTACTAGACTGTAAGCTCCTCAAGAGTAAGGCCGTGTGTGTTTAAATTCACCGCTGCAGCCCCATTGCCCAGCACAGAGTCTGACACATGTTCAGATGTGCAGGAACAATGTTGAAGGAGTGAAGAGTATTTTGGAAAACCTATAAAACAAAGGGATCAGCATCACCTGCAATCATGATACCATATTCCTCTTCCCTGGGAGCATCATTCATCTACCTCCCATGATGTATGAAGAACTTCCAAAACCATGTTACATAATAATTCTGATAGCAAACATTCTTGTTTTTTCCCCTGAGTTCAGAGAAGTTAGTACCTCAAAATAGTTCCCTTTCAGAGCATGTTGGATTTTGCTTTAAGACTCGTTAAAATGATGGTAGCGATTTCCATTTTCTGAAGGGGTTGTATTAGCATTGAGAGTTGACTGCCCCAACCATCAGCTTCCTACCTGTGAATAAAGAATTGTTCCAAAACAACAGAGGAAAGAGAAAGTGGGTTTTCTTCCACTCTCCTTCAGGCAGCAGTGACTTACCGCAATGGCCTTGATGCACTCAAGGTAGGAGGTTCTCTTCACACAGGCGACAAAAGGACCACCAGGAAGGACACTTTTCATACTGTCGCGGAAACTGGTGCACTTACTGACTTCATGATTTGAGACGGTGCACCATCTCACCGTTTGCTCAGCCAGACACAGCCCTATGGGAGAGAGGGAGAGGTCCCTGTGCCAGTGGGAGAGACAGCAGCACCCTCTGAAGAGTCTTGAAGGCTACATTCGCCCTGTCCTGTTTTCCTCCCACTCCTGTCCATGAATACCACAGGGCACAGGTTCCACTGTATTCTGAGACTGGGGACAAGAGAAGGGAACCCTAATGGCCTCCCAGTTTTCTGCTGACCACCCTGTGCTGGCCAGAGGGATGCCAGCTGGACCACCAGCTCTCAAATGGAGACCACAATCTGCTCCTCTGTGTTCTCTGTGCTTCCTTTGTTCATCATCATGGGACTGCCATGCAACATAAGCCTTGATCAGAGTGGCAGGGCATTTTCAACCACTTCAAGGCATTGGCTCAATACCACAACTCTGGGAAGCCAGTAGGGTAGGAATGACCATTTTTAAGAAATGAGGGTGCTCAGAGAGTGTTGCTTTACCCAAGGTCATCCAGCCTGTTAGTGGCCAAGACTGGCCTAGAAACCAGGTCTCCAGACTTTGGTGTCTTCCCAGGGAACAAAAGAAGATAACATTCTGAGTTATTTTCCCTCTGCTTGGCCAGTAGATAGGGAAAAGAGATTGATGAGATAATGAATTTGCCTGTGACACTCGTCTGTCATCCTCTGTTCCAGGAATAACTAGAAACTCCACATATTCAATAGTTCTTTCTGTTTCCAACAACCCCTTTCTCAATTTTCACCACTCTTCTTGGCTGCCATTAGAAGAAAGCTAAAGCCAGCCATGCCTGTAGCTATTAAAACCCATATGGTTGCAAACATGTTGTCCCCATCATGTGAGCATTGGTACTGTCCCCAAAGCCCTCCGTCCCCTCTGAGGACGAACAACACAGGGCTGACTGAGGAAAGCCGATGAATATCCAAAGCACAAAGCAGGAGAACAGAGGGCAACAGTTCTCCAGGCTGCATAACGAGGGGCCACAGGGAACTTACTGCCCCAACCACCCTTTGTCCCACCTCTTCCCATGGAAAATCACAGGAGGCATGAGGAGTCAGTGGCAGACTCTCCCCAGACCACCCCTCCTGAGGTCCCATGGGCCGGAATTTGTCCTCAGTCACACATTTACCTTGCACAGCCCTGGGAGGTGCTCTGAGGGGGCGGGGGACTCAGGCAAGTCACGTGGGGCCGACTCTTAGGGGTAAATTTTTTCAGGAGAAACAAATAACTAAACATGGAAGTCTCCAAAGGTGTGACAAATGCACCAGGAGTGGCAGGCAAAAGTTAGAGGAAAAAGGGGGTCCAGCAATCTCAGGAGGTGATGCGAGTGAGAGAGGCCATGCAGCGGCAGGCCCCACAGCAGGGATGTGTGCAGCCAACTCCACTGGTGCCTGGATCCATGGCTTCATTTGCCCTCACCCGACCCTCCCGGGCCGGGGCTGTACCACCCTTCTCACTGGTGAGGACCTAAGAAGTCTGGCTTCCAATCCCATGCTCCGAACCCCTGCAGACCCTGCCTCATTAGCAGGACATCATCAGACTGCCAAGGTAGGGTGGAGTCAGATCCGGGGAGGCCTTGAACGCTACGCTAAGCAATTTGGACTTGCCTAGGAGGCCGCAGCGAAGGGATTTGATAAACCGTGATAAAAGTGCTCTATTTTATTGTATTCCACTACTACAAGGTCTACTGGACAACGAGGAGGAGACAAGGAGAGCATGAAAAGGTGGCAGAGGCACAGGCAGGACCAGCAGGTGCGCGCAGGCGCAGAGCTGCCCCTGAGGCGGCACTGAAGCAGGTGCAGGGGGACTGCCCGGAGGAGCGAAGGCCCGGCACCCGGGCGTGCAGCCCAAGTGTGGAGCCTAGAGGCCGGCGTGGCGGGGTCCGGGGTGCAAGGGGCGCCCGGGCCGGCGACTCTGGGGGCCTTCCCCGCGCCGGCACTCACCCAGGACCGCGCAGGCCAGCAGGGCGCGGACGGCGAGCCTCATCCTCCTTGGTCTGCAGCGCGGAGCGGCGAGCACAGAGGGATCGGCTTCTGCACCGCCTCCCCACGCGCCGGGCCCTTTATCCCCAGCCCAGAGCACGACCTTTGACCTGTGTTTGTGCAGCCTGCTTGCCCAATCGCCCCTCATCCCTCCCGCTTCATTCCTCGCCCACGCTGATCACCTCATTTCCTGAGCTCTGGGACAGATCCGTGGATGGAATCCAGCACAAAAATGCTGATTGAAAGAGAATTAAAGAAAAATCAACCCCTTGTTAGTGCCGCTCACTCTGTGCCAGGCGCGAGGCTAGAGTGGATGGGGGCGGGGGTGGCTCTGTTCCTGAATCCGGGTGCCAGAGCTGGTCCTGCACCAGTCCCTATGTACTCACAGATGGAGGAGGGAAGGGAACTGCCCCAGATCCAGACTAGAACCAGAAAATGACAGGCAAAGACCTTCCTGGGAGAGGGTGTCAGAGAAGAATAGAGCTGGCCTCAAGTCAAAGACAACAGGCTCCCACCCTTCTCTTGTTCCCAGGTGTCCCTGGAACCCCTGCTCCTGGACTCTTAGAGGCCCACCCCACTAAGGAGCTGCTCTCCCTCCATGTGCCCGGCTGAGCTAAGATTCCTGGACTGGAAACCTCCCTCCCTTCATGCAGCCTGCCAGACACCTTGGCCTAGGGACAGAGTCGCAGAGAGAGACAAATTCTCTCCCATAAGAAGCTGCCCGGGAATGTGTTCAAGACTCTGTGAGACTCAGAACAAAGTGCAATGGTGAGCACAAAGAAGGGGGCGCAGGGGAGGGTGTGGCCTGGTCGCAGTGCCCTGGGCCATCCGGGGCTGCCTCCAGCTAAGTGGTCTCCAAACTGGTTTTTTTTTTTTTTGGTGAGGAAGACCAGCCCTGAGCTAACATCCGTTGCTAATCCTCCTCTTTTTGCTGAGGAAGACTGGCCCTGGGCTAACATCCGTGCCCATCTTCCTCCACTTTATATGGGACGCCGCCATGGCATGGCTGACAGGCAGTGCGTCGGCGCCCGGGATCCGAACCAGCGAACCCCGGGCTGCCAGGCGCGGACTAAACCGCTGCGCCAAACTGTTTTGATTGCACATCCTTATCAGGTAAAGGGGGAGGTGGTATGTTCCGTATATGTACTTTTTACACCAATATATTGTGTATATTTCAATCATGAGAGGAATAGAAATTTATAAGATTATCAAAGAAGAGATTGTCATTTTTAAATGTCCATCTATTTATGTTGCCTTATGTACGATGAATAATATCTCTAGGCAAAATACACACTTAGGGAAAGGTCAAGGTTTCTGATGGTAGATGTAAATCCATATTCCAGAGATTCATCATTTCTAAAAGTTATTTCTTATCCAATCTGATCAGATGATCATTATCTTGGGCTCTATTTACACTAATTGATACCAGGACTAGAAGATGAGTCAGTACTTCCATTTTATTTTTGTTCACTTGTGTTTGTGTTACCAGAATCATCTTCTAATTCAAGTTTCTGTGGCATCTTTTTAAGGCACTTGTGCATCTTGTGAGGTTTGGTGAGTTAAACCGCTTTACCTAATCTGTATGTCCAGTTGACTGGCACGTGCAAAACGCAGTGGGGAACCCCACAAGCCAAAAGCAAAGAACAGGTCGGAGAGTCACAACCTTCCAGCACCCCCTTCCCACCCCACCTTCACTCAGGACATGGCAAAGGCTCAACCTGACATCCCTCTGTCTGGCCTACAGACCAGTGCCAATCCTCATGTGAAGTAGGAGTGAATGTTACTTTGCTAATCTTTTGCATTAAGAATAAGTATAACTGGAAGTTAGGTTATATTCTCCCACACCCCAGTAGATTGTCTCACATACAAAGGATTACACTCACCCCACTGCAGAGAGCATTGCTCTAGCAGGGACTTCCTGTTTACAGTGGCGACATAAGACAAGCCCTGCCATCCAAACACCTGCCTCACCACTGGGGAAGAGTGGCCGCTGCTGCCCTTCTTCCAGTCACTGCCCCAGTCCTTGGAGGCAGGGGTGACCTGGCTGTGGGGTGTATATGTGTGCATGACCCTGGTTGTGTGGCTGTGCCCACGTCTGTCATGTGTATGGGGTGTGTAGAAGCGAGAGATCACCATGACAGTGTTTCATGTCCTTGGTTGCCTGTGACACATGTGCCTGTGCTCTCCCTTATGGCGTTTAATTCTACACCAGAGACGCTCTGGAGTCAGGAAACTCATTGTCCCTCTTTTACAACTTCATGATGGCTTGACACTTATTAGGAGCTTTACTGGGTGCTTACCACAGCCTCTGAGATCGGTGCATTAGAATACCCATTTTACAGATAAATTGAGAAAACGGAAGTCGTGAAAGATTAATAACTTTTCCCAGATCAGCTGGCAAGTCGATGCAAAATCAGGCCGTCTGGTTCCAGAGTGTACATAGCCATCCACTGGGGAAACTGCCTTCTCCCAGGAAACAGGGGCATGGAGGCCAAGAGCTTATCTGTGGTCCCACTGAGAAAGGGACAGACAGGGCACTCTGAGCTCTGCCATTTCTCCACAGACACGAAGCCCTGGGTTTTGGTGTGCGGAAGGACTTGTCCCTCTGGGAGCAGTCCCGGTGCCCCAACTGCAGAACCGCAGGCACACGCTGGCTTATTATGCTCAGATAGGAGGCAAGTATCACATTTTCAGAACTTCCATGTGCCAGGCACTGTTCTGGGGCAAGATCTTGTGATCTTGACCAACTACCTTAGGAAATCAGTCCCCCATTTTTCAGAGGTGGACACTATGGTAAAACAACAGGTCCTCATTCACAGAGCTCTGGGACCTGAACTCAGATCTCCTAAGTCCCAGCCTTCTGTAGACCACAGCTGCTTTCTGGATATTGATCTTCTCTTTATTTATCCAGAGGAGGAGGGGAGAAAGGGAAGAAGGGAGGGAGGGAGATGAGAGAGAGGAGAGGAGTTAAGAGACCTTCCAGTTACACACCAATCCAAGGCATGGCCCAAATCTTCCACCATAAACTGAACAAAACTCTTGAATTTCAGCAGGATTGGCCCTCTTGTAGAAAGAGCTGAGCTTGCGAGTACGTGCTGGGGGGTTGGGTAGCTGACCTAAAGCGGGTGGGCAGGAAGGCACTGGTCCTCTGAACCAATATTTGTTGTTTCCAAATGTTGCTTCGTTTACAAAGAAGCAGAGCAAACAAAGAGCCTCAGTCTGCTTGAAACAGTCCCTCCTCCCCCTCCCCCTCCTCCTCACTGCTCTCTGCCCAACACCAGGGCCTTCTCCTCTGAAAGGACCAGGGCCTTCCCTCTGGGTCGTCAGGACAGTGGGATCAGGCAGCCTGAGAACTGATGCTCACAGACCTGTTATCCCACAGACCTGCTGACTCAGGGAGAGTGTCGCAAGATAGGTGGGAACCAAGGGCAAGGTCCTTTTAGAAACTGTCAGGCAATTTGAAATGCTGTACACCACCACCTCTCTCTCTCCCTCTTTCTCTCTCTCTCTCTCTCTCCCCCAGGTCTACCCCTCAGAAGAACCCCTCAGGGTTTCCATTCTTTTCCCAGGGGAGTCCATAAAAATATCCTTGCTGTGAAGAATAGTACCAGATCAGATAGTTTCACCAATGAATTCTACCAAACTTTTAAGAAGAATTAGAACCATCTCATCCGGGGAACAGAAAAAGAAGGAGCACTCCCTGACTAATTTTTTGAAGTCAGTAAGTATAGT
Organism: Tapirus indicus; assembly: GCA_031878705.1. NCBI lineage: Eukaryota > Metazoa > Chordata > Mammalia > Perissodactyla > Tapiridae > Tapirus > Tapirus indicus. The sequence continues at coordinate 18,077,748 of CM062920.1, forward strand.
TTGAAAGCAAAAACCGTCAAGGACATCATGACAAAGATAAAAAATACCTTTTATGAACACAGAGGCAAAAATCCTAAGCAAAATATTAGCAAATTGAATCCAATTAGCAAATTGAATCTAAAAGGGACACTAAATCATTACCAAGTTGGGTTTATTCCAGGTATGCAAGTTATCTTTTGAAAAATCAATTAGTGTAATTGATCACATTAACAGAATAAAAGAGAAAAATTACATGACCATATCAATCAGTGCAGGAATAGCATTTGGTAAAATTCAACATCCATTCATTTTAAAACCTCTTAGCAAACTTATCCTAGGAATCTTGCTTAATCTGATAAAGAGTATGTATGCATGTGTGTTTTATATATATATATATATATGAAATATATATGTATAAATCTATACAAAAGAAATATATATAAATTCAGGGGTGGAATGGTGAATGAAAGCTTTTCCTTTGAGATCAAGAAAAGGATCAGAAGGGGCTGCCCGGTGGCGCAGCGGTTTAGTTCGCGCTTGGCAGCCCGGGGTTCGTGGGTTCAGATCCCGGGCGCCTGCCGACGCACTGCCTGTCAGCCATGCGGTGGCGGCGCCCCATATAAAGTAGAGGACGATGGGCACGATGTTAGCCCAGGGCCAGTCTTCCTCAGCAAAAAGAGGAGGATTAGCAACGGATGTTGGCTCAGGGCTGGTCTTCCTCACAAAAAAAAAGAAAAGAAAAGAAAAGGATCAGAAGGTCTACTATTATCATTTTATTCAACATTTTTACTTATAATCCTTGCCATTCCAGTCAGATAAGAAAAAGATATGATATGTAAAAGGATTAAAAAGGAAAAAGTAAAACTGTCATTTTTCACAGATGATACGATTATGTATAAAATTCTAAAGAAACTAGATTAAATATTAGAAAAATGAGTTAGGCAGTATTGCTGGATATGAGGTAAATATACAAAAATCAATTGTATTTCTAGACTCAAAGTGAAAAATTCATGAAAAATGCTATTTAAAGTAGTATAAGAATAACAAATGCCTAGGTATAAGTCTACCAAAAGATGTCTAAAATTTTTACACACCAAATTATAAAATATTATTTGAAAGCATTAAAGAAACTCTGTTAATGAAGGGCTATACACAGAACATGGATTGGAGACCCAATATTATAAAGATGTCAACTCTCCCCAAATTAATATGTAGATTCAATGTACTCCCACTATAACTCCCAATAAGTGTTTTATGGTCTTTTGGAGGGAATTGGCAATATAATTATAAAGTTTATTTGGAAATGCAAAAGACCTAAAATAGACATTTGGTGTAAGTTGTAGCACACCAAGATAAAAACAGGATGTATTTGATTTTTCTAATCTTTTCTGTGCAACTCTGAGCACTAAGATCTGTAATACAATTGTCAGGTGTTCATTATCAATTACCCAATTCAACTGTTCATTATCAATAAAATTACTTAAGTGCTTTCTATAACTTGACCAGACTAGTATATGGAATGAAAATTATATACTGTCCACTAAATACTTAAGGATTTATAGACATACATCCAACACAATTGGTATATCATCTAATTCTTATATTCATTCCACTTCTTCCATGTTAAGTAGTGAATTAAACTCTTGACTAGCTATGGTTCAAGGTCTTTTTAAGATTCTTCCCCTCTTCCTCTTCCTTCTTTTACATATACATATGAAAATGTTGAAACATACACAAAAGTTGAGAAAATAATGTAATAAACTCCCATACACACCTTATTCAGCTTCAACAAACGTCAGTTTTTTGCCACTCTTATTTCATCCATCCTCCCACTCTGCTTTTTTTCTGGAATAACAGACATCCTATTATTTCACCCACAAAAGTGTGTGCCTCTAACAGCTAAGGACCTTTTTTTTACATAACCATAATGCATTTATCACACCTGTCAAAATTAACAATTATTCCATATTACCATCTAATACCCAGTTAATATGCCAATGTCCCCAGTTGTCTAAAAAAGTTTTTAAGTTACCTTGTCCCAATTAGAACCTAAAACAAGATCCAGAAGTTGCATTGGTTATATCTCTCAAACCTTTTACTCTAGAACAGTCCTCCTACCTTTTATGCCATTTACGTGTTGAAGAAAGTGCATCATTTGTCTTTTAGAATTTCCAGCATTCTGGACTTGGCTGATTTGTATGTATCCCTGTGGTGTGATTTATCATGTTGTTTTGTATTTAACAGCATTTTGTAGCAAGTCCCTCAATTTGTGTTTGTCTAATGTTACCTCATGATTTGATTCAGATGTGCATTTTCGGCAGCAACATCACAAAAGTGATGCTGGGTTCTTCCCAGGGTGTTGCATTAGAAGGAGCTCAGTAATGATTTGTCTCATTATCGTTTCTGTTAACTTGGTTAGGGTGGTGTCTGACAGGTTTCTATACTATAAATTTCCCTTTGTAATTAATGAGTAGTTTGTGGGGAGATACTCTGAGATTATTTAATATTTTGTTCCTCATCACACTTTCACCCCCTAGTTTTAGCATCCATTGATGATTCTTGCCTGAATCAATAATTACTATATTGGTTGCCAAATAGTGATTTTCTGATATATCATTCCTTCTACAGTTATCAGTTGGCATTCTAAAGTGAACAACTGCTTCCTTTTCTCCATTTGGTTATTTATTTCCTTTTATTTGTTTTTAATCAGCATGGACACAGGGGTTCCTTTTTTCAGCAAGTTATGATCCTTTACTATCATTCCTTTCTTTTCATTTTTTTAACATAAAATTTACCATCTTAACCATTTTTAAGTGTACAGTTTAGTGATATTAAATACATTCATATTTTTGTGCAACCGTCACTACCATCCATCTCCAGAACTCTTTTCATCTTGCAAAACTGAAACTCTATACCCAATAAACAATATCTCCTCATTTTCCTCTACTCGCAACCCCTGGCAACCACCACTCTACTTTCTGTCTCTATGATTTGTACTACTCTAAGTACCTCATTTAAGTGGAATCATACAATATTTGTCTTTTCTTGACTGGTTTACTTCACTTACCATGATGTCTTCAAGGTGCATTTATGTTGTAGTATATGTCAATAATTTCCTTCCTTTTTAAGGCTGAATAATATCCCATTGTACGTATACACCATATTTTGCTTATCTATTCATCTATCAATGGGCACTTGGATTGCTTCCACATTTTAGCTATTGCAAATAATATGTCTATAAACATGGGTGCATAGATATCTCTTTGAGACTCTGCTTTCAATTCTTTTGGGTATATACTCAAAAGTGGAATTTCTGGATATGGTAATTCTGTGTTTAATTTTTTAAGGAATCTCCATATTGTTTTCCACAATGGTTGTACCATTTTACATTCCTATCACCAGTGCACAGAGTTCCAATTTCTCCACATCCTCATCATTTTCTGTTTTTTTGATAGTGGCCATCCTAATGGGTATGAGATGGTATCTCGTTGTAGATTTGATTTGCATTTCCCTACTGGTTAGTAATGTTGAGCATCTTTTCATGTGCTTATTGATCATTCATATAATTTCTTTGTAGAAATGTCTATTCAAGTCATTTGCCCATTTTTGAATTGGTTGTTTTTCTGTTGTTGGGCTTTTGGAGTTCTCTTTATATTCTGGATATTAATCCCTTATCAGATATCTGATTTGCAAATATTTTCTCCCATTCTGCGAGTTGCCTTTCCACTTTGTTCATAGTGTCTTTTGATGCACAAAACTTTTAATTTTCATAAAGTTCAATTTGTCTATCTTTGCTTTTGCTGCCTGTGGCTTGGTGTCACATCCAAGAAATCATTGCCAAATCCAGTGTCTTGAAGTTTCTGCCCTATGTTTTCTTCTGAGAGTTTTATACGTTTAGGCCTTATGTTTAGGTCTTTAAATCATTTTTAGTTAATTTTTGTATGTGGTATTAGGTAACGGTCCAACTTCATTCTTTTGCATGTTTATATCCAGTTTTCCCAGCACAATTTGTTGAAAAGATTGTCATTTCACTTGTTGAATGTTCTTAGCCCCCTTGTGGAAAATCGTTGACCATACAAGTGAGTTCTGAGCGATCTATTCTATTTCATTGGTCTATGTATCTGTCTTTATGCCAGTACCATACTCTTGATATCTGTAACATTATGGTGAGTTTTGAAATCAGGAAGTGTGAGTCCTGCAGCTTTGTTCTTTTTCAAGAGTGTTTTGGCTATTCAGGATCACTTGCGATTCCATATAAATTTTAAGGGTTTTTTTCTATTTCTGCAAAAACAAGTCATTGGGATTTTGATAGGGAATGCATTTAATCTGTGGATTGCTTTGGGTAGTATTGACATCATAATAATATTAAATCTTCTAATCCATAAACATGGGATGTCTTTACATTTATATATGTCTTTAATTTCTTTCAGCAATGTATAGAGTCTTTCACCTCTTTGGTTAAGATAATTCCTAAACATCTATTGTGAATGGACTTGTTTTCTTAAATTCCTTTTTGGAATTTCATTGTTAGTATGTAGAAAAGCAACTGATTTTTGTGTGTTGATTTTGTATCCTGCTACTTAAATGAATTTGTTAATTAGTTCTAACAAATTATTTTTGTGCAATCATTGGGATATTCTACATATAAGATCATATCATCTGGAAGGGGGAAGGGAGGAGGGCAAAAGGAATGATTAGGCACATGTGTGTGGTGATGGATTGTAATTAGTATTTGGTTGGTGAACATGATGTTATCTATGCAGAAATAGAAGTATAATGATGTAAACCTGAAATTTATACAATGTTATAAACCAATGTTACTGCAATAAAAAATAAAATTTAAAAAATCATATCATCTGCCAACAGAGATAATTTTACTTCTTCATTTCCAATTTGGATGCCTTTATTTTTATTTCTTGCGTAATTGCTCTGGAAGGAACTTCCAGGTATATGTTGAACAAAATTGGTAAAAGTGAGCATCCTTGCCTTGTTCCTGATCTTAGAGGAAAAGCTTTTAGTCTCTCACCATTGAGTATGCTGTCTGCTGTGGGTTTTTCATGTATGGCTTTTATTATGTTGAGATAGTTTCCTTCTATTCCTAGTTTGTTGAGTGTTTTTATATCATGAAAGAATGTTGGATTTTGTCAAATGCTTTTTCTGCATCAATTTAGATGATCATGTAGGGTTTTCTTTCATTCTGTTAATGTGGTGTATTGCATTGATCGATTTACATATTTTGAACCATCTTTGCATTCGGGGAATAAATCCCACTTGGTCATGGTGTATAATCCTTTTAATATGCTGCTGAATTCAGCTTGCTAGTATTTTATTGAGGACTTTTGAATCAATGTTCATGGGGATATTGGTCCGTAGTTTTCTTTTCCTGTAGTGTCCTTGTCTGGCTTTAGTATCAGGGTAATGCTCGCCTCAGAATAAGTTAAGAAGTGTTCCCTCCTCTTCAATTTTTTGGAAAAGTTTAAGAAAGATTGGTGTTAGTTCTTTAAATGTTTGGTAGAATTCTCCAGTGAAGCCATCGGGTCCAGGGCTTTTCTTTGTCAGGAGATGTTTGGTTATTGGTTCAATCTTCTTACTAGTTAAAGATCTATTCAGATTTTCTATTTCTTTGTGATTTAGTCTTGATAGGTTTTCTGTTTCTAGGAATTTGTCTATTTCATCTAGGTTGTCCAATTTGTTGACACACTATTGTTTATAGTACTCTCTTAGAATCCTTTTTATTTCTGTAGAATCAGTAGTAATGTCCCCAGTTTCATTTCTGATGTTAGTAATTTGAGTCTTCTGTCTGTTTTTCTTAGTCAAGAAAGCTAAAGGTTTGTCAATTTTGTTGATCTTTCTGAAGAACTAACTTTTGGGTTCATTGATTTTCTCTAGTTTTTCTATTCTATTCTTTATTTCATTTATCTCTACTTTAGTCTTTATTTTTCCTTCCTTTTGCTAGCTTTGTTATTCTTTTTCTAATTCCTTAAGTTGTGAAATTAGGCTGTTGATTTGAGGTTTTTCTTCTGTTTTAATGTAAGCATTTATAGCTATAAATTTCTTCTTTAGCACTGCTTTTGTTGTGTCACATAAGTTTTGGTGTGTTGTGTTTTCATTTTCATTCATCTCTAAGTATTTTTTAATTTTACATGTAATTTCTTCTTTGACCCATTGGTTGTTTAAGAGTATATTGTTTAACTTCTACAAATTTGTGAATTTTCCAGTTTTCCTTCTGTTGTTGGTTTCTAACTTCATCCTTTTGTAGTCAGAGATGATACATTGTATCATATCTATCTTTTAAAACCTATTGAGACTTAATGTGTGGCATAACATATGGTCTAACCTGGAAAATGTCCCATGAGTACTTGAGAAGAATGTGTATTCTGTTCCTGTTGGGTAGAGTGTTCTGTATATGTCTATTTAATCTATCTGGTTTAATGAGTTGTTCAAGTCCTCTATTTCTTTACTTTTCTTCTGTCTGGTTTTCTGTTCATTATTAAGAGTAGGGTATTGAAGTCTCCAACTATTATAGTAGAACTATCTATTTCTCCCTTCGATTCTGTCAATTTTTGCTTCATGTATTTTTGATGGTTTGTTATTAGGTATATAAATGTTTATAATTGTTATATCTTCTTGCTGTATTCAGCCTTTTATTAATACATAATGTCATTCTTTGCCTCTTGTAAGCTTTCTTGATTTAAAGTCTATTTTGTCTGATATTATTCTAGCCAACCCTGCTGTCTTTTGGTTACTGTTTACATGGAGTATCTTCTTCCATTTCAATCTATTTGTGTCTTTGGATCAAAATAAGTCTCTTATATACAGTGTCTAGTTGGATCATGTGTTTTTTTCCATTTTGCTAATTTCTGTCTTTTGATTGGAGACTTTAACGATTTACCTTTAAAGTAATTATTGATAAGGACCTGCTTACTTCTGTCATTGTACTATTTGTTTTCCATATGCCTTATAGCTTTTTTGTCCCTCATTTCCTGCCTTACTGTCTTCTTTTGTGTTTAGTTGATTTTTTTGGTAGTGAAATATTTTAATTTCCTTCTTATTTCCTTTTGTGTATATTCTATAGTTATTTTCCTTGTGGTTACCATGGAGATTACATTTAACATGCTAAAATTATAACACTCTAATTTGAATTTATAGCGTCTTCACTTCAATAAGATACAAAAACTCTGCTCCTTTATAGCTCCATTCCCCACCCTTTTCAGTTGTTGATGTCACAAAATTAAATCCTTATACACTGTGTGTCTAAAAACATCAACTAATAATTTTTAATGCATTGGTCTCTTATATATGTAGAAAACAAAATGTGGCGTTACAAACCATTGCTACAATAATACTAGCTTTTATAATTGCCCATGTATTTTCCTTGACTGTAAACTTTATTTCTGCATAAGGCTTTGAGTTATTGTCTAGTGTCCTTTGATTTCAACCCACAGGACCTTGCCTTAGTATTTCTTGCAAGGCAGGCCTAGTACTGACAAACTCCTTCAGCTTTTGTTTATCTTGGAATGTCTTAATTCCTCCCTCACTTTTGAAGAACAATTTTGTCAGATAGAGGATTCTTGGCTGACAGTTTTTTTCTTTTAGCACTTTAAATATATCAACCTATTGCCTCCTGGCCTCCAAAGTTTCTGAAAAGGAATCTGCTAATTATCTTATTGAAGATCCTTGTATGTGATGAGTTGCTTCTCTCTTGTTGCATTCAAGATTCTTTTTTTGTCTTTGGCTTTTGACAGTTTGGTTATAATATGTCTCAGTGTGGGTTTCTGAGTTCATCCTACTTGATGTTCATTGAGCTTCTTGGATATTCATATTCATATCTTTCATCAAATTTGGGAAGCTTTCGGGCATTATTTCTTCAAATATTCTCTCTGCTCCTTTCTCTTCTCTTTCTAGGACTCTCACAATGCATATGTTATTCCATGTTATGGTGTCCCATGAGTCCCTTAGGCTCTGTTCACATTTCTTCTATCTTTTTTCTTTCTGTTCCTCAGACTCAATAATTCCAGTTGTCCTATCTTTCAGTTCAGTGATTCTTTCTTCTGCCTGTTCATATATGCCTTTGAATCTCTCTAGTGAATTTTCATGTAAGTTATTGTACTTTTTAACTTCAGAATTTCTTTTTGTTTTCTTTTTAGGCTTTCTATCTCTTTATTGATATTTATTTCCATTTTGTTTGTACATCATTTTCTTGACTTTCTCCAAATCTTCTTATAGTTCTTTGAGCATTTTTAAGACAGTTGTTTTTAAAGTCTTTATCTAGTAGATCCATCATTAGGTTATTTTCAGAGACAGTTCCTTTTGTTTTTTTGTTTGTTTGTTTTTTCTTTGAATGGGCCATACTCCTGTTCCTTTGTATGCCTTGTGATTTTTCGTTGAAAATTGGACATTTAAATCTAATAATGTAGTAATTCTGGAAATCAGAGTTCTGTTTCTTCCCCAGGGTTTGCAGTTTTGTTTTGTTTTATTGCTGTAGGCTGTCTCTGTACCAAGGATCAGCCCAACGTGTAAACTTAAGGTCTTTTCAGGTCTCTTATGATCCTGCTCCTTTCCCTGGGTATGTGAGTGGCTTTCTAATTTCCCCTGAATATGCAGTTGCTTTTGAATGTCCTAGTGTTAATGTCTGGCTCTCAAAAGGGAGAAAGAGAGAAAAATTAAGGGGGGGAAAGTGTCAGCCCTTTAAACGCTCTGGGAGTCACTTCAGCTGGAGAAGGAGGGTCTTGCAACAATGAAGGGAGGTGTAACAATGGCTTCCCTTCTCTGTATCTGGACTTCCATGTTCATAAGCAGCAATCAGTGATCACAACACAGATCCCTGATATTTGCATGACAGGATCCTCATTGCCCACCCTGGCTCCCACAGGCTGTGCACAAGCTGCTTCTGTAATACATGCACAGCAGTCCGACAGCCCAGGACGGGAGGGTGGGGAATGTGTAGCCACTGCCAAGCTAAGAACTGAAACTGACTGAAATTAATGGCAATTTATCTTTCAAGCTGTTCCCAGAAGTAAGAAGCTTTCAATAGACTCCAGAATTCCAAAATAGTTACAACAGACAGATTCTACCAGTGCAGTTGCTGTCTGGGTGGGGAGACAGATTCCTGGTGCTTCCTACGCTGCCATCTTCTCAGGATTCTCCTCCTCATTTATTTTGATGCTCAGATTGTTGTGAATTTGGCCACTGGGTGGCTCTTCAATCTTGCTCCTATGTATTTTTTATAAACCCCATCATTTTTTAAGCACTTCACTTTCTGACAGAAGAAGACATTCAGGCCTATTTTGTACTTTCCCTGCACCAGCTCTGGAATCTCTCTTTCTGGAATCTCATTTCTCTAAGAAAACTTTATCCTTTTAGTATAGAATGGTATTTAGGAACCAAAATCTGGGTGTTAGGTATGGTAACTGCTTTGGAGAGAAATTGATACTAGGATCAGACAGAGCTATAAAATATATGTGTGAGTGTGTCTGTGTACACCCATAACACACATGTATCTCTCTCTCTCCCCACCCACCCCCAACTGTCACCGACTAGGTGCCTTGGAAAACTGACAGGTGGGTTCAGAAGCAATTAACTGTTTTTCCAAGTTGTTTCTTTTCCGTCTGTATGTTAAGGAGATGTAACCACCACCATCCTGAAACTGACCAAGCCTCATCACAAGAGCTGCACCTATGATCTTTGCCTTATTTTTAAGCAAAGATCTCTCCAGGAGGAGCTCAGGCCTCATTATGTGGACGCACGTTCTCCAACTGGGCCTGCACAGGCAAATACCCACCTCTCCCTTTTGAATATTCATTCCCATCCGAAATAAAGGTCCCTGCTTCCGTTTGTTCTGGGACGCCATGACTTTGGAAATGATTCCTCATGGCCTCCTATTTGCTACAAATACACTTTACTTTGTGAGACAACTTCCACTGGTGTAGAGTCTTATTTAACTCACCAGGAGGCGAGCCCCCTTGGTTTGGTAACACAACCATGAGTTCACACTGATTGCTCCAATTCCAGTTGAACACTACAGCAAATCTAGTTTTCTTCCTCCCTGTATTTGTAACTCCCTTCCGTGATAATGAGAAACCTGGATCCACATATTCTCAATATTTTTAGCTCTTTGCTCACTTCCCCCTGTACATAATCAATCTCCTGATCCTCCAGCTGCCTCTTTGGCCCCAGTCTCTCAGGCTCTGCTGCCCCTGGCCACCTCAAGGAAAGGAAAGGGAAGAAAAAGAATACATATGTTTTTTAACTGAAGAAAAGACCAAAAAAGGAAAGGAAAGGGAAGAGAAAGAATACGTATTTTTTTCACTGAAGAAAAGACCAAAAAAGGGACGGGAAGAGAGAAAGTTAGGGAAAAGGGAGAGAAAGGAAAGGAAGACTTGTTATCTGTCTCTGTAGTCACACAGTATTGTGAAGTCATACAGATAGCAGGATCATGTGCAGAATGAGGAATAACTGAACAGAGATGGTCAGCATCTTTCAATGTTACAAAGCTCTGGGCTCCTTTTTCTCAACTCAGTCATTCTTCTGTAATGTACTGGGAGAGACTAGGGGCTGTTTGTCCTCCTTCAAAAGTGAGAGATATTTATTTTGCAAACAAAAGAACCTCCTAAGAAAACCCTTTCCTCATCAGTATAATGTTCAACCTAACTCAGCCATACCAGACCCCTAGGCCAACATGTGCAAAGGCCACTGACCCTGGAGCTGAGTGGACTCTGGAAACGGTCACGTGTAAAGGAACAAAAGTCCCTGATCAAAGGCAGGCATACAGAAAAACCTAGTCTTCTCTGGCACGCTCTTTGCAGGACACTTGGATGGGCTTGGCAAAGATGGGAAGGGGGTTAGAGGTCAGGGCTGGGGGCACAGTTTAGAGCTCCATGGCAGGGCCAGTTTCAGGCAAAATTGTGAAACAGACAACATGTTACAGGAGCTGCTTCAGTCCCCACTCCAGAGGCCCCTCTGGCAATTGTCTCCCAGGCCACAAAGTAGGATGCTAGGGAGAGGAAAAGAAGGCTGGGGAATTCTGAGAGCCATATAAAGTGGGCCAGGACACCTGGGTGTCAAGAAGTCTGAATTTTAAAATAAAGGAAGGATCTCAGGTAGAGGAATCTGCTCCCAGAAGTGAAGTTTATTTCCAGATTTGTATTTGGAAGTCATCTGCCCGTGCAAAGCAGGAACGTAGTAGTGGTGGCAGTGGCATGAAGTCAACGTGGCAGGGGATCACAACCGCAAAGATTAGGACTAGGGGAGCACATGGCCCTGGTTCTCCTTGACGGGGCACCAATGAGGCTGGTGTGATTTGGTCATTCACTTCTATACAGTAAGACTTTCAGTTGTTCCATGAATTAGGCAAGTTACTTAACTCTCAGTGCCTCGGTTTCCCATCTAGAAAATGGGAATAATAATACCTACTTCATAGAGTTATTATGAGAATGAAATTAACAATTAAAGTAAATCACCTAGTACTGTACCCAGCGCATTAATTTCCTTCTTATTTTTATTTGTGTCATTAAAAATATAATCCCCCTTTAAGTCCCTGTGCACAGTACCGTGAGTCCAACCCATCAGGTCACACCACATTGGGGAGCCCTGCAAGCATGCCAGCCACTGGGTCCTAGACAATGCATCAAAGAGAATAGACAGATCCTGGAAGCATTTTTTCCTCTGTATGCTAGTTACATGTGCACTCCTTTTATTCACCAGTCCATTCTTAAAAACAGGTACTGGGTATTATGTGCAATCTGTGGAATAAAATGAGTATGAAACTGGAGTCAGAGACTCCTGGGTTTGAATCATAGGCCACATAGAAGCTGCATGATGCTGGCAAGTTACTTAGCTATTCCTAGCCTCCCTTTTCTCTTTAGTAATACGTGTATGAATACCTACCTTCTAGGGTCATTTTGAAGATTACTCACCGTGCTATTAAAATGCTGGCCCTGCCTGACATATAGCTGTCACCAATAGATGTCAGTGACTATCGTTATTACAGAACACCTAGCATGGACAAAGTACTGACAACATGTTCAGTGAATTAATGAAGTGACTCTATGTAATTTCTTATGGCTCCTTCCATTGCTGATGGGCCCTCCAGCAAAACATACCCTGTGAGGCCATCTGGTACAATGACCTCATTTTACAGAGAGAAAAACTGAGGCCCAGCCAGAAGACATAACTGGTAGGCTGCCCAGCAGGACAGACAAAGCTAAAACCTAGGACTTTGGACTCAATGTCCTGAGCTGACCCCACCATCCCATGACATGCTTCCCTGGAAGGTGTCATTCATATTTTCTTCCAGGGTTATTTAGAGATTTCACTTCCCATTGCTCTTTCACCAAGAGAAGCCAAGTCCCAAGATCTTCAGGGGGGCCCACGAGAAGTGGCTGGTTAAGCTCAGCAGAGTCTAGTGCTCCTGGGGCCAAAACAAACAGATCACTGATCCCTCTACTGCCCCACAGCAAATGCCATTGTTTAATGTCCCTGCTCTCTGTGGAAAGAGAAGACCAAAGTCCACCTGGTTTCTCAGCTGTTCCAAAGTAAACCTCTGACCTATACTGATTTGTAGATAATTGGTGTCAACTGTTGGTTTCTACAATTGAATTATCTTACCCTTTTAGTTATTCTAAATGTTCCCAAAGGTAGGCCTTTTACATAAATATATGCAACTTGTCTATATGTGTAATTTAACAACAGTTGTCAGCCCCGCAGGGTGCCATCTGCCTAACAACAGATTAACTAGCCTCTGTCCCTACTCCTTCACCCCCGGAAAGGTGGTGTGATGTCACAGAAGAAACACTGGACTGGAGCTATGAATGCACAAAAATTGTATGCCAAGTAGTGTATGTGTGTGTGTGTGTACATGTTACTAGGGTGAGAGTCCCAGGCTTGTATTAATCCTCAGAAGGATCCATTAGTACCTCAAATATGTTGAAATGGTAAATATTAATTATCTGTTCTGGTCTTCTTTCCAAGTTCTTAGAATTGGGAGGAAGTGGAGGTAGGGTACTTGACAGCCCTTCCCCAGTGCCAGTGAAGGGTCCCTGTTGGACCAGGGTGTTCAGTCTCCTGCCTCAGGTCTGTGCCTCTCAAGGCTGCAAGGTTGACTCTCCTGGTGGGGGAACCTGGTGGCAGAATGTCCACCCCATCAGAGCCAACAGTCTCCGAGGCTTTGGGCAACAGAGCCTGAGGACTTTGTAGCAGGTGGAACTCCAGGAAAGAGTCTTCCTAGAAGCCCCAGGATAAAGGATAAGCATGCCCATGGCTTTCCGGGGACAGCCTGCAGGGAGATGACCTAGGACCAGATGTGGTCCTTTCCCCAAAAGGACTAAAGATTTGGAGCAATCTGGAAAAGGAGACAGTACTAGAAGTGGAATCAAAACTGAGCAGGAAAGGGACAAAAAGGATGAAGTAAAAAGAAGGTCTAGGCCAAAGTGAAAAAGGGAATAAAACCAAGAAACCCTAGAAAGCAAGCCGCTATGTTTTTTTTGAATAATGCACAAAACTGTTTCTATTGGTTCATTTTTCTCCTGACTCTGGGTCACATTTTGTGCTTCTTTGCATATCTGGTAATTTTTGCATTTGATGCTGGATATTATGTATGCTACATTGTTGAATATTTAGATTTTGTTGTCTTCCTTGAATGAGTACTGAGGTTTATTTTAGAAGGCAGCTAAGTTACTTGCAGATCAGCTTGATTCTACCAAGCCTAGTTTCATTCTCAGTAAGGGTGGTTATAGAGCAGCCTTTAATCTACAGTTATTTTTTAGTCCCATATCCAAGGCATGACCTTCAGTGAAATCCTTAGGTGTTCAAGGACATCTCTTCACTCTGGTGGGTAGGAACATGAATGATTCCTGGCCTGTGTGTGCCCTGGGAATTGTTCAGCTTACAGGTCTCTCACAGTTACCCATTGCCTAGCCTGATGGATTTCAGTTTCATTCTACACACATGCAGATTACTGTTTTACCAAAGACTCAAGGAGATTCTTATACAGATCTCTTCTGTATACAGACTCCAGTCCCCTTGGCTTCCCCAAGCTCCTATCTCTGTTTCCTCAACTCAAAGTAATGGACTCTCTTAGGTTCCCCCTCCCTGTGCTGTGATCTGGAAATTTCCCCTGGCAAAAAGTAGGGTCATCATTCTGCTCGCCTCTTGTCTTTCCCTTCTTTCAAGGATCATAGTTCTACACTGTTATTGTCTAATGTTCGAAAACAGTTGTTTCATATATTTTGTCCAGTTTTTCAGTTGCTAATGGAAGGAGGTCAAGTCCTGTACTGGTTATTCTTTCACAGGCAAAAGCAGAAGTCCACGCTCATAAAACTGACATTTAACAATACATGTATAACTTAGGTTCCTATTCAACATTTATTGAGCACTACCATAGGCTGGCATTATGGTAATAATAGATATGGCAAAATCTCTGATAAGAAACTGACTTAAAAGAAATAAGTGTAAATCGCACTTTCAGGAAGTTGACTGTAAAAGTATAGTAGGATTGGATTTTTGCAGCAATGTTAATATTTTCCAATTAATCTGAATCAGGAGTTTAATTTCACTTGACATTATGAATTTTAAACATTAAAATACACAAACTCTTTCTTATCCTTTGTTTTTATTATATAAGTCCTTGATACTACACACACCAATGCTTTTTTTGCACACTTGTAATCACCATTCAGACTCCCTCCAGATAAGATTTATCGCTTAAATTCTATTTAAGTGACTTGACTCTTGGGTAAAATAATCAAAGAACAGGGAGGGAAGTTGAGCTAGCCTTGGAGAGTTCTAAAAAAAGGTACAGTTTAATAGATATTAAATTCAGAAGCACAATTCTAGTATAAAGAAATAGTTTTCTCTCCCCCAAAATCTGAGAACATTTAATGAAGCTTTCTGAGAAGAAACAATAATCTTTATTCAATTTTAATTTTTGCATCAGTTACAGCACATAATTATAAAAATAACTAATGTTAACACAGACCCACACACAGACAAGTGAGAATGTGGCCCCACCGTATTTGCAGGTTCTGAGCATCTCTGCAGTTGCCCACTTTCATCAGTTTTTAATTTCCATGGAATGTGCAGGCATCCAGAAGTTCTGTGAAGCATAACATAAGAGAAAGACCTTCAGGTACTGCCTGTGCTTACTCAACACAATTCTGTTCCTATTTTCTAAAAGTAAATGGTACATTTTCCTTTCCTCCTGTTCTCATCATCTCCAATGCACAATATAATGCAGCAAAAATGCAGGCACACTCCCAATAATTTGATTATCCTAGCTTTAATTTTATTTCTCCAACTTATTTCTTCTTAGGGTAGCTCTGCCATTCTAAAATTAGATAGATAGATGATAGAAAGGGCCTACCATAGGCTAACTACACTATTTATTTGTTTCTATTAATATTATTTACATATTTTACTTAAAATATTTGAAAATGGGTCCTCTATGAGTGGTACATATGTGTCATTTCCCAACCCTCTCCCTACACCGAAGTGCTCACACACATACATTTTCATTTCATTAGCAAAAAAATGGAATACACATGTAAACAAGTTCAATTTCCAAATGATCTCAAGTTCTTTCGCACTCTGTCTTCTTCAAACGATTTGGCCTTTTTTCAGGTAGTGTCTTATACTGTTATCTAACGGAGTCACCCAGTTAGAAGTCTGAATCCTCCTGCAGGGCCAGGAGCAAGCCCTACACGTCTTTGTGTTTCTATCAATAGTGGTCCAGGGCTTGGCACACAACGGTCCTTAATTCAAACATGTTTACCTTGACCCCCGTGTTATTGCTCCTAGGTGTTTTATTCTACTCACCAGAGGATAAGCATTGTCTCACATTAGCGAGAGCTGTGAGATACTCTGGCCCTAAGTATTTTTGATAAGTTGTTTTGTCCTGAAGGTTAGCCAGACATTCCGTGTCATCACTGAAGAGCAGGTCCTTGGTTGAGGATTTGAACAGCTGGAACATCCTGTATTCAAACCCATTTCTTCCAAAGAGCTCCTGGGTCAGACAGACAGACAGTGAGTGCGCAGCAGCACCAGGGAGCACAAGGTTGCGTATCCTGCCTCAGAAGACCTGAGTCTGCTGGGCTGCTCAGCTCCAGCCCCTGGGAAACCTGTGACACGGCAACAGTTTAGGAGGCACCAACCATAGTAAAATGGCAAAAAAGTATTGCTTCTGGGTTCAAATCCTTCCCTAGCTTGTCCTTGTCGTGTGACTTTAGGAAAATTCTTCACTGAGCTCAGTGAACCTCAGTTTACTCATTAGTAAGTGGAGATAATGACACTAAATAGTGAGATGATGTATGCAAAGCAAGTGTTAACAGAAAGAACTCCAAGTTTGCCAATGTATCACTATTCTGCCAGTCAGCGTCGGATGTTTTCAACTTTCTGGGTCATAGTTGCATGTCTTCCTGCTGCCTCGGGCCCTTGCTACCTTGCCCTCTTCTATTCTCTGCCCCAGGCACCCAACCATTTCCATCTCTTCCTTCCCGTCCCCTCTCTTCCTTTATCCACTTCCCCTGTGGCCAAGATGGCAGCTCGCCCTGTGTGAGGCCCATCCCTTCAAAAGTCCATGACCAAGAGTCTCCAGTTTTGCCAGCTCTCTCTGGGTCATCATCCTTTACCTGGGATGTATGGACAGCATACGCTAAGACATGGATTACTCATTTGGGGCTCCTCCAAGAATGGGGTGTGCTAGTGCAAAAGGGAGATGAGGCTTTGCGCTTTCCTTAGGACCATTTGATTTAGGCAGCCTGTAACTCCATAGGATCGCCCTTGTTGGCTGCCCGTGGAGGTCATAAGCTGTCTGAATGTTGGCTCTTTAACTCTCACAAAGCCTAAAACATTGCTCAGCCTGCTCAGGTTCAGGAAGTGCATTGGGATCTACCCAAGGTCAGGGAGAATAACCTCCATTCTGCTTTTCCCACATATAGCTCAGCCTAGTGTGAAGGGCACTGAGCCAGCTCCCTTATTTCTGTGACAAAAGAAGAGAGAAAGAGATAACTCTCATGGAGTAACTGAACAAGCCCAAGAGGTGCCACGACTCTGCTCGGAGAGTCAAGTGAGTCTCGGGGAAACACTTCAGATGCCCACGTGCCTGAGGCTTCTTCAGTCCACTTTGCTATCCTCGACAGCCGAAGAACAAGAAGTGAATACAGCCAGCAGCTTTCCGCTTTCATCGGAGCCAGGGCTGCAAGAATCAAGTTCCTCTGCCCAGTGAGACTGGGCTGGGGTGTGTCTGTGCAGCTCTGCAAGTGAACTGAGCACTCAGTTGGGGCGTGCAGACAGGACCCTGGGTGCCCATACCTGTTGGTTGAAGAGCATTCTGCGAACAAAATCTGCCTTATCTTTCCTTGAGACCACAGCATGAGTTGGGGCTGTGGCCAGGTGGCAGCTCTGAGCGTCAGTCACAGGCTTCCTGGTGCCATCGAGGCACAGCAGCTGAAAGTCTTCCTTCCTCAGATCTTTAGCCCATGCTTCAGGGTTCCTTCCTGGGGAGAAATGGTGGGTCAGCCACAGCTGACACCTTTGGTCAAGGTGCCCTCGCTGGGGGATGTGGCCAACCACCAGTATCTGGGAGAATCACAGAGACACTGAGAAATAAAACAATTAAGATTTTAAAATAAAAACAGAAGAGAAGCACTCATAAATTCATAACCTTTCTAGTGAGTGATTTTTCGGTCCTGTTAAAGGCAAAGATTTCTTAACCAGGCCTGAAAAAGCCCTAGCCAGAAAAGAAAAGACTGATAAATTGAGCTATATTAAAATTAAGAGTGTCTGTTCATCAAAAGACATCATTAAGAAAGTGAAAAGGCAAGCCTTTTCAGAGAGAGACAAGATATTCTCAATACACACAGCTGACAAAAACTTGTATCCAGAATACATAAAGAACACCAATGAATCAAGAGAGCCAGACATGCTCACGTGGACTGCAGCCTCCCTGTGTTTGTCAGTTGAGTTCAAGGCCAATGTGATAACCAACCCTGTCAAGTCTGACCAGACCTGAAGAATTTTCTCATTCCCTAAATAAAAGCTGTTAGAACCAAAGTCACTGGAATCTGGTAGGGTTAATACACCTCCCTAGTTGCCCGATGGAGAGTGATTTCCCATGAAGGACTCAGATTTTTCCGAGGGAGGAGAGGACAGAGCGGGCACGTACCGTCAGTGTTCTGCAGGACTGCAGGGTGCTTCACGAAGGCCACGTCTCCCTTCTCAACCAGACACCTGCACAGCAAGGGTCAGCTCAGCAGGGGGCGGGGGGATGTCAACAGGATTGGGAAGGAGAGACACTGAGAGGGAGTCACTGAGAGCTCACGCCTCCTGCACCGGGACACAGGGCACATCTAACACAGACCACTTCCGCACACACAACCGTAACGCCCAGCTGTCCCAGGAGTTACAGGGGAAATGAATAGAACAAGAAATCCGCTTCTTTAGTTTCTATTGTAGGTAACCATTGTTTGGGGTCCTCATTTTAAATACTGACCAGTTTCTCTAGAGGAGATGCTTGTGCTCGCCTATTAACAGGGATATTCGAGGATGATTCTCTCGTTGGATCAAAACTCACATCAGAGATTAAAATCAGCAGGGAAGACGTGATTTTGAAGGAGTCTTATCACACCCATACGTCTACTCAGCCTTAATAAAAGTTAATGTGAGTCACTAGATATTTGCTCACACTTACTTCCCTGAAAAACGTTTCTGTGTTTAAGGTGCATTCCTTATGAGAAATGTTGAACATATTAAAAATTGGTTTTATGACATTCAGTCAGTTGGAAATTGATATTAATTATTAATTATCAGGAGCACCTCTCAGTTTTCGCTCTCTCATAACTTCAGAGCCCTCTATACTTAGCTAGGATCAACTACTCCCATTCAAGCTTCCTAAGCTCCCTGGCCCTATTTCTTTCCTTTACCGCTCCCCTCCATACAATCCCCGTCCTGAATGAGCATGATCATGCCTCAGGTGCATCCACACCGCAGCAGTGAGCTAGACCCCAGACCTCTCGGTGACTAACTTCACCCGGGCATTCCAGCTTTCCTCGCTCTACTCTATACCTGTGGTTCTCAAAGCTGGGCTGGGACCAGCAGCAGCAGCAGCAGCCAGGAACTTGTTAGAAATGCATAGTCTCGGGCCCCACCCCACACCTACCGGATCAGGAACTGCTGGGGGTGGGCCCAGCGATCTGTGTTTTAACAAGCCCTGCAGGAGATTCTGATTTGTGCTCGAGTGTGAGAACCACTGCTTGAGACAGCCAGCTCCCCACTCATTCGAGCAGTGACTTCAAAACGTTTTCCCACTCCCTGCAAACCTCTGTCTCTCCACAAACCCTCTCCCCAACACTCACACGCTCTGACACGTGCTCCTGCTTCCCAGAAGAAACACAGAAATCGTTACACAGGCTTTCTTTCAGCATTCCTCTACCAAAACTGGCAGTCCCAGGCTCCAGTGCTCTTCTCCTGTCCCCCAGGTACAAAGAAGGAGGGAAGGTCTCCCTCCCAGCAAAAGTGTCCTCCCGGCCCTGCGTCCCATCCCTGCCCATACTCTCTGGCACTTTCCGCTATAGTTATCCTCTTTCTCTTATATAATTGGAGCCTTTCCCTGTTCACTGGGCTCTTTTCATCAGCACTCATACTTCTTTTCTTCTTTAAAAAACAATAAGTCCTGCCTTGATCCCACACTGCCCTCAGCAATGGGCCCCTCCCCCACTCATCCAAACACCTAAAAGGAATCGTCGTGCTTACCATCAGCACCCCTGCACACCACCCTCAGTGACCCTTGCCAGTCAGCTTATGAGACTGACTCCTATTGAATCTGCTCCCATCAGGGTCACCAGATCCAGGGGCCAGTCACTACTCATTTTATTTGATCTCTTAAGTTCATCCTTTCCCCAGTGATTTGAAATGTCAACTTTGTTACAGACCAAATATAAGGAGTCTGTGTATCTGTCTTGGAAGTCCATTCTCTTCCATTGATTTATTTGTCATTCTTGCACATAACCAGCCTGTATTGCTCACAGTATTACAGTATTATAATGTGGTTTGTATATCTAGGAAAACAAAATTCCTTCTGTATAATTTTATTTAAAAATTCTTGGCTCTTGTTTGGTCTACCAAGCTTTAACCCTTTTTTGAGAACTGACTCCTCCCTCCCATCCCCCTCAATCCACCTGGTCACGTGGAGGCAGGGAGAACTTTACAACAGAACTTCACTGCATGTGTCATGTGGGCAGGAAGGTTTCACCTGAACTGGGCTGACAATCTCATTTCCTGGGAAGTGGGACTGAGACATTATGGTCTGTGTTTGACTGCTTCTTTATAACTGAGGAGCTGTACCAACGCTGGGACTGCTGGTCACAAACATTTCCCTCCATGTAGACTGAGAAAGAGAGAAAACCACCCCACAGGGAAAGAGAAAATGAGGCAGATGTGCAGAAAGAGAGAGAAGAAGCAGAGTGTGTCCCCTTATACAGTCATGTGCTGCATAACGACATTTCAGTCAACAGACTGCACATACAATGGTGGTCCCATAAGATTAGTACAATATAGCCTAGGTGTGCAGTAGGCTATACCATTTAGGTTTGTGTAAGTACACTCCATGATGTTCGCACAACGACGAAATCACCTAACGACGCATTTCTCAGAATGTTTCCCCGTTGTTAAGCAACACATGACTGTACTAAAAATTCATTCACTGTTTACTGGAATTCTAATTTAACTGGACATCCGGAATTTTATCTGGCAACCCTCGCCTTAAAGTATCTTGGCTGGCTCCTGAGGCTCAGGTCTCAGCCCTTACAAGAAGGAAGCTCTCAGAGCACCTGTTAAGACTTCTCTCTTGGCTTAAGATGGTTCACGTGGGTTTTTTCATTTGCAACCAAGGGCATCCTTATTCGTTTTATTAAAGACATTAAAGAAGATAAGTAGATAAAATGTATAGTATTCTAGAGAGCAATAAGTGCTAAAGAAAACATAAAACAAGAAAGAGGGATATGAAATATTGGCAAGGATGTCTGTGTGTGTGTGTGTGTGTGTGTGTGTGTGTGAAATTATAGATGGAGTGGCTAGGAAAGACTTCCCTGAGAAGTCCTAAAGGAAATGAGGGAACTACCATGATGATATGAGGAGGAAGAGCACT
The DNA here is from genome assembly GCA_031878705.1 of Tapirus indicus. Classification (NCBI taxonomy): domain Eukaryota; kingdom Metazoa; phylum Chordata; class Mammalia; order Perissodactyla; family Tapiridae; genus Tapirus; species Tapirus indicus. The sequence goes on from CM062920.1 coordinate 18,098,863, forward strand.
CCAGATGGGGGTAAGAGCAAGTGCAAAGGCCCTGAGGCAGGAATGTGCCTGATGTCCTCAAGGAAGAGCTAGTATGCCAAGATGGCTGGAGCAGAGAGAGCAAGGGGGAAAGATGTAGGACATGACGTCACAAAGGGCCTTCCCAGATCACAAAGGGGCCTTATAGGTCAAAGAAGGATCCTGACTTTTACTCTGATATGGGAAATTACTGGAGGGCTTTAAGCAGAGAACTGTGACACTCTGATTTATGTTTTAACAGGCTCACTCTTGCTGATGTGTTGAGAATTGACTATGGTGGGAGAAAAGGATAGGCCAGATGCTTGGAGACCTGTTGGGGGGTGTTATAATGATCTGGAGAGAGACGATGGTGGTTTGGATCAAGGTGGGGTCAAGGGAAATGGGTAATGAGGTCAATTCTGGTTACCTTTTGCAGGTTGAGCCAGCATGATTTGACGATGGGCCAGTTATGGGATCTGAGAGAAAGAGTAGACGTAGATAACACACACCAAGGTTTTGACTTTTTTTCCAAAAGGAAAATGGAGTTGCCTTTAACTGAGATGAGGAAGGCTGCAAGAAGTACTGGTTTGGGCGAGAGTGTGTGAAATTTCAGAAGCTCAGTTTGGGACATTTAAATTTGAGATGGTGATTAGAAATCCAAGTGGAGATGCCTGGTAGGCAGTTGGATGTCCAATCTGGAGTTTTGTCTGGAATTTTGTCGAGACATCTGAACAGGAAGGTAAATTGGGGAATTGTCAGCATATAGATGGATTGAGACTAGATAAAACCATCAAGGGTATGGGCATGAACAGAGAAGTCCAAGGACAAAGTCCTGGGGCACACTAGCATGTGGAGGCTGGGGAAGTGAGGTAGAACCAGCAAAGAGACTGACATGCAGTAACAGGAGAGGGAGGAGGGAATCCAAGAGAGCGTGGTGTCCGGAAGTCAAGGATGAACATGTATCCAAGAGGAGGAAGCGATCAGTGGTGCCAATGATGCTGGAAGATCAAGTAATGCAAGGACTGAGAACTGGCCTTTGGATTTATTTAGCAAAGTAGAGTCATTGGTGACTTAAAAGCACAGTTTCAGCTGCGTGGTGGATAGCAGTGTACCAAGGGGGAGGTGTGGTGGGAGTAGTCTGCCCATGTGTCAACAATGAGGAGCAATGTTTTCTGTAGATAATTTAAAAACAATAATAAAGCAAACTCCACTTGTTGGGGGTGGGGGAGGTGAACAGATTCTTAAACTGGGTTCTGGGGTGATTGAAAGGAAAGAAATTGGAATGAGCAAGGATATTAAATTCCTGCAAGGAATTTTGTTGTCAAGGAGAGAGAAATGGGAAGTTGTTGGAGAGGAAAGTGAGATCAAGAGAGGTTCTATTTATTTATGCTTAAGCCGAAAAAAATAGCAGTATGTTTGTCTGCTGATAGAAACAATCTAGTAGAGAAGAAAATGTGATGATGCAGGAGACAGAGGGGAGAAGTGCTGGGGCAATGCCTTTGATCAGGCTGGAGGAGAGGCAATCAATGCAGGGGCAGCAGTGGGCTTAGCTAGGAGACAGCCAGGTGGTCCCAAGTAGGGGGAGGGAGGGCAGTGCCTATAGTCACAGATTCCAGCACATGGGTAGACGTGGCAGTGGGACATGGTGGAATTTCTCTTTTGATTGCTTCAATTTTCTCAGATGAAATAGGAAACAAAGGTATGATAGATGGAGGAAAAAATGTTGGGGGATTGAGGAAAGGAGAAAGTATGGAATCATCTTTTAGGAGAGTGGGGTGGTGAAGAGACTCGAGACATATGGCTCAATTGAGGTGGGTTCTCATTACTTTAAAGAGAGGCCAGTCAGGCACTGAGTAGTGGGATGTGGGACCTAACCAAGGTCATAGTTCAGCCAGGAGAGGGGAGGGCATTGAGGCTATGCACAGGGGAATAATGATCCTGGTTGGCTGTGGAATGTGCACTGAGTACAGAGGGAAAAAGGACATGAGGGGGAGTGAGAACAGGGAAGAGTTTGCAGGATCAGTGGATCACAGGTCAGTAGGAATGAAGGGCTGCTGGAGTCAGGAAGCTAGAGGGAGTGGGAAGGTAGCAGCAGGTGGAAGAATGAGATGTTTGAAGCTTGGATTGTTCTTTGTGTGTTCAGTTCATCTTCATTTTGGAAAGAGGGAAAGTCGAGGTTCGAGACAGAACTCTGACAATTCTGGATCCTCTGTGATACTACCGTAACAGTACCAACATGGGACCATTGATCCTAATACTTATGTACTTTCAGATGTAAAAAATATATATACTGTTTTAGCCTAGCTTTAATGTTCAGCATATATTTTTGTAGTGGGAACTGTGAAAATATGTAATTTATGCATGGCTTATGAAAGAGACAAAACTTTGGAGAGAGTAGAACAAAGTTGTCTGGCAGTGTGACGAAGAAAGCTTCTAGAAGCTCACATTCTCCATACAACAGCCACACAACCCTAATTCACATAGCATGCCCTACGGCTTCCAGTGTCCCGCACTGCCCAACACACTTAGAATTAAATCCTCCTCCTTGGCCAGGCCAATAGCGCCTGAGACAGCCCCTTGCTGTAGCTCCTGCCTCCTCACTCACCTGAGCCCCTCCCATGCTCTACCCTAGGGCCTTCTTCTCTGGCCTCAAACCCAGCATGATTTGTCCCAACTCCAGACCTTTGTCTTGCTATTCCTTCTTCCTGGATGACTCCTTCCAGATTTTCTCAGGCCTGATTCCCTCTCAATATTTAATCCTCAGTTCACACGGTTCCTCTGCTTGCTGAGGCCTTCCCTGACCACCGTATCCAAAATTGTCCGCTACCCGAGTCACGGCCACATCACCCCCCTTGGTTCCTCTGTAGCACTCACCGCAGCCAGGAAGCCATTGTCCTCTTTTAGATGTTTACCGTCCTCCTCTCCCCCTGAGACTCAGGCACAGGGGCTGTGTGTGTCTTGTCGCTGCTGTGACCCCTCTACCTAGAATAGTGCCTGCCACCGACTAGATGCTCAATAAGTCTTTCCTGAATGAATGGAGGAGCCCAGGTATCTGTTAAAATGTACTCATCAGCCAGGTATAAGAAGCACATGTCCTGTGCCCTCCTCTGATTTTAAACAGCCTCTGAAAGATTCCATGACTTGACCGCAATCACATGGAAGAAAAGAGCAAGAGTAGAGCCAGCATTGGGACCCTGCACTCATCATCCTTGCCTCTCCCCAGGTGCCCTAAGTCAGCAGGTCTGCAGGAGAATGCTCCAGAATAAGGGGCTAGACTTGAGTCCTCGGAGCCACTGGGAATTTGCAGTTCTGTTTTCTAATTCTGGCTTCTCCTAAATGCAGCACCCAGATGCTGGGACAATGAAAAAGGTGAAAGGACAAGAGGTTCGCTGGCCTGGTGCCAGAGAGAAAGGTGGGGCACAGACACTACTCGCCTGAGCGCCCCACTGGGGCCGTAGTATCTCTCGTGGCTGTTGGGGGCGCACATGTGGGCTGGATTGCTGCCACCGCTGCACAGAGCACAGAGACTGGTATCCGGATCAGACCCAGGGGCACAGCTTTGACTGAAGAATTCATCTGTGCAGAGGACACAGGAGGTCAGCTCTTCCTGCCTGTGTTGGCAACAAAGTCTCAGATTTTGTCCCTAGAATTGCCTGAATGATGTAAAAACACATTCAGGTATTTAGTCTCATATTATCAGAAACAAGAACCTTGAGGAATAAAAAAAAAGGCTGCAGCTGGAGCAAAGAAAAGGGGGGCCGGCTGAAGTTGGGACAAGGGTCTGGGAGCTCCAGATGTCCACCCTGTCCCGGACAGGGCAGTGGTGAGAAGGGCAGACACAGATTTAACCCTGAAACAGTGGACAAAAACAGAGGTCCTGGCTGGTTGAACCTGTCCCATGTTTCCCGATCTCTCCTGGCCCCGACCTTCTTTACAAGGTCAGCCATCGTGACTCCAAGTCCAGGAAGGGGCCTGAGAAGCCCAGCTGCCAAGCCCTGTGCTGGGATCCAGGCATGGCATCGAGGAAATCATACGGGCCCCCCCACTCCTGGAACCCAAGTCTATGGGGCAAAAATCACCAGTGAATTCGTGTTTCCCCCTGTGCCCTGAGGAAAAAAATATGGTTCCATGAGCTGCAGGTAAAGAAACCCGGTGCAGACCTGGGAGTCAGGAAGAAGCCTCAAAGTCAAGAGAGGAAGAAAGAATAGGAATTATCCAAGTGAACGGTGAAGGGACAAGAGTTTTCCAGACAGGGAGCAGCATCTGTGAAAGCCTAGGGCCAGGGTTGGGGGTAGGAGGTAAATGCACAGAGAGCTTAATGGGGCTGGACCACCCAGAGCTAGAGTGAGTGGGGAGGGGGCAGGGTCTAGACCACCTTTTACACCTTTGCGTAGATTTTGTTCTTTATTCTTAGAGAAATGGGGAGCTTCTAAAGGGCTGAAGACAATGCTGGACCAGGGGTAGTGGGCAGGATATAGTCAGATCTGCACTTTGCAAAGATTGGTCTGGCAATGTGGGGTGCAGGCAGCAGGCTACTGCAGTCGTCCAGGGGAGATGAGGGCAGCTTGGACTAGAGTAGCACAAAGGGAAGGGAGAGAGGTGGAGTGGGGAGAACCTGACATCACTGGTGATGAATGGGTGTGTGGAGAATGATGGCTCGGTTTCCCACTGGGGCAAGTGGATGGACTGTGGGGTCCTCCACCAAGCTAGGCAGCTCTGGAGCAGGACCAGGCTTGGCAGAGATGATGCATTCCATTTTGGACAGGTTGAACTTCATGTGCGTTTGAGATATCAAATAGGCAGTTCAATAGATACAGATCTGGAGGTCAAGGAGAGATCTATGCTAGGGATAAAAACTGGATAGTTATCAACATATAGATATAACATTAATAATAGTGACAGCAGCAAACATTCATCTAGTGCTTGCTACATGCCTAGCTTTGTACATATAATATTTGTTTAGATGGTAGTCGAGGCTGTAGGCATAGGTGTGAATGCTTGGGGATTGAGTTTAGAGTGGGTAAAAAAGTTGCTTTAAGTAACTCAAAAATTTATTAACCAGGTTGGGAAAGGGGGACTTGGTAGGAGTAGGAGAAAAACCAAGCCAGTGTGTTTTCACAAAAGCCAGGAGATAGTGTTTTAAGATGATTTGAAGAAAGAGAGGTCATGGAGGAACGGACTGGAGCACATTCTTCCAACTGAGCAACATGGAAGTCACTGGTAGCCTTGACCAGAGTTCTTTCTGTGGAATGATGCAGAGAAGCCAGAGGGCAGGGAGTGGAGAAGTGAGTGGGAGGTGAGTGGTTCAGACCACAGTTTTAAGAAATCTGGCAGTAAAGGGGAGGAGAAAGAAGGCAGGAGCTAGAGGAGAATGTTGGGAGAGGGAGGATTTTTGAAGACAAAAGACATTGAGTGTGTTTACACGTTGAAAGAAATTGTTGGATATACCAGAGGGAGAAGTAGTAACTGAGGGTATGAGGCTCTGCGGAGGGGAGCGAGGACGGGCCCACACCCAAGTGCAGATGGAGGGATTGGCTGGGTTGTGGAGGGAGGCTGAGCAGATGCAGCCATCAGGAGGCCCGTGGCTTTGGTAGTGGGATGTTGAGGTGGAACCTTTCTGACACTTTCAGTTGTCTCTTGAAGGTGCAGATGGGATCATCTGCTGAGAAAGAGTGATAGATGGGTGTGGGATGGAGGTGTGTGGATAGGACACTGGGATATTATTGGGACATGTGGAGGTGTGGAGCAGAGAAACAGTGAGGGTGCTCATAAGTTCCAGGGGCCCACTGAGGCCAGCAGCTGGAGCAATTCCAGTGGCCTGAACTTCTCTGCCTTGTGACATTCTCCAGCAGTGTTCAGCTGCTCAGGTGCAGAGGGTGAAGAGAACAGGTAATGGGGTTCATGCAGGGCTGGGATTTTTCAGATGGCTGGGAAAAGCAGGGGAGCAGGAGTCTTTTAGGTATTGGCAAGAGAGTTGCTAAAATGACGAATATGGGCATCTCAGAGAGATGAAGATGCAAGTGAAAGATAAAGTAGTCAAGGACTTGCTTATGTAAGGTTTTCAATTTTACAAAAGCAGCCAATTCCGTTTAAATGGGAAAACAATACACATATACACGTGCACACACATACACCCCACTCTTGCTTTGCAACCCCAGGCTTATTCTCTGAGCCAGTTGTAAGAAATAAAGAATAGGGTATTTCCCTGAGATCTGCCCTTTGGGCCAAGCCACTCCCCGCAGAAGCAAGGAGGTGAGGAGAAGGGAAGGACCTGCTCAGGGAGATGTGAAGCTCGCCCACAATTTCTGTCCAGCCCTTGACCCCACCACCCATTTATGCATCCTTGCTGTTCACTGAACTGAAATTCTCCCCTACACAGGCACCGGCCCAAGGAAGGAGCTGCCACACCACCCCCCCAGAACACACTTACCAAATTTACAGGACCCGGTTTGGTTGTATATTAAGCCCATGGGGATGTTCCAGCCTGCAGAAGTGCCAACGGCGGTGTGGCAAGACTTCTTGCCTCGCAGAGAGTTCCAGGTGAGGTCGGCATCTGATTTCTTCACCACTGCCACGACGTAGTAACCTTGCAGCAGGAATACCAAGATGCAATTTCAATAGCTCCAGGGCCTTCTGAAAATGTGTTCTAGAGCTGCTGCAGCTAGCCCCTGCCGGCCACTGTCCCAGGGGAGGGGGATAACTTGAACCCTCACCTCACTCTAGCAGAGGATCCGCCCGATAACTACCATTACTAGGTGCCAGGACAGACTGACACTACCGCCCTCCAGAGATGTCTGCATACATACATTCACAAGTATTTACACAGGGACTTCATACTTTTCAATGGAACCCTGCTCTACATTCTTTTCTGCGAGTTGCTTTATTCTTCTTCAGTGATATATTGTGGACACCTTTTTGATTCAGTGAAATAGATATAGCTATCTCATTCTATTTGTTGATTGAATCTAAATTATGTTCCACTGCATGGGTTATTTTATAATCCCCCTCCTGGTGGGCATTTACATTGTTACCCATTTCTCCCTATTACAAACCACTTATCTATACAAGTCTTCGCACATATGAGTGTGCACCTGTTTAAATATTTCTGTTGAATTGAAGTCCAAAAGAAAGAGCTTTAATGACTTCTTTTTTAAAATTAAGTCTCTGGTTTTATAGGTGTACAATAATATCATTTCCTAATAATGATAATTTAATCTTTCTTTCCCCAATAGTAAAAAAAAAAAAAAATCTCTTTTTCTTATCTTACTGCATTCAGTTTCAAAATGATGCCAAATATCTTTGGTGGAAGTGGGTCTTCTTGTCTAGTTCCTGATTCTAATGGGAACACCGTTGGTATTTCATGTATTTCTATCCCAATATTACATAACTGAATTGTGCTTATTGAGTAAGGCCTAAACTGCAAAGCTGAATTTATAATAAGATCAGAATCATAAATCTTCAGAATTAGAAGATAATGTGGTTCACCACCACCGTTCTCCCCCAAACCCCCCCATCCCCATGCTCCCTCTCTTGCTGTTGAGGTTCACGTCTCTATATATCCAAGCCTGGAAAATTGGGAGTCAACATGGCAGGTGGCAGACTTGCCTCACCAGTTACTTCCCAAATGACCTCAGACAAGTCACTTAGCATCTAGGATTGTAAATTTCTCTTCAGTAAAATGTGACAATGATACCCATCCCAGAGGGTTATTTAGGGGGATCAGACGTGCTAACACGAGCATATTGTACGTTAGGAATGGGAAGGGGGGGTTATATTGATAAGTTTCCAGCCACGTTGTTAGTGGCAGAAGCAACACTAGAGCCCCTCTCTGGTGAAACAGATTCTCCTGAGGCCACAGCAAGCCCTTGCCTCCCAGAATGTGCTCTATCACACCATCCCAGCAGCCAAGTACTGTTACAGTGCCTTTCTTGAGGTGTTACTATTTCTGCACAAGTGGATTACACAAGTGCATTGATTATTGTCATCCGTTGGGGGAGGGATTTAGGGTGAAAGCCTCTCCATCTCTACTCAGATCTACCCTCCTCCATCACAGTCAGCCACGCTGAACTGTCTTCTAGTCATCCTGTTGACCTACATTTGCATGTCACTGCAGTTGCTGGAAATTTCAACCACTCTTGCAGCAGTTAGAGTTCTTTCTGACTTCATGTAATCTACAATCAGAATAGACCACATGGCTGATGAAATACTGGCCCTTAGGGTTGGGATAATGATATGATTCAGAGAAGACTGTTAGCCATGAAAGTAGAGAAGGGAGAGGGACAGCATATCCCAGGGCTTGGGTCCTGTTGCACATGAAGAGGGGCTGCTGCAGGCTGAGTGGCTTTGTACTCCACAGGCCTTTTTGGAGGGCAGGCGGTGTGGGGCCCTCTGTGACCCTGAGCCGGGCAGGGAACAGAGATGCTGCTTGTGCTGTGGTGCTCCAAACTGGCCCACCTCTCCCAGCTCACCTGTCCTAAGAAACTCCAGACCCAAGTGAGCACCTGTTTTCATCTCAGGATCTTCTGTCACAGTGGTTTCCAAACCTTAATGTGCAGCAGAATCAGTTGGAGGGCTTGTTAAAGCACAGAATGCTGGGACACACCCCCGGAGTTCCTGACACAGCAGGTCTGAGGTGAGGCCCAAGAACTTTCATTTCTAACAAGTTCTCAGGTGATGCTGATGCAGCTGATCCAGGCACTACACTGGATGGAGAACCACTGTTCTGTCAAATGCCCAAGATTAGGTAGTTCGGGGAAAGATACAGACCCTCTTTGCCTATGTGGAGACACAGATGGGAGAACCTATCACCTGATCTCCTATTCTAAAAACGAGGTCGACTCCTCTGCTATTCAAATCCAGCTGCTACAAGCTAAAGGTTTCATTGTCCTCCTCCGTGATTCCATTGTCCTCCTCCTCTTCATCACCAGTATCTATGAATCTCCTCACGAGAGGCCTCCACTTGGCCCCAGAAATGTCAGGAATGGGCTCCTGCCCCAATGCTGACCGAGCAGAGATGGGCAGACAGCATACGACAAGGAGCAGTGTGGTGTCAGGAAGGGCATGGGGGTTTCCAGTCACATCACCTCTTCTCACGCAGCTACTTCCTGGCTGTGTGTCCTTGGGCAAGTCACACAGTCCCTGAGCCTCTCTTTCCCCATCTACATAGCATGGGACAGTGATGCCTACATACTAGAGATTGATGAGTAAATGGGAATAGTGCAAGCAGGAGCCCTGTATCTGCTATAATGCACCCTACAAGTAGTAATTATTATTACAGCTTCATGACAGATTTGTTCCTTAATGATTAACTGTGACATCTTCTTTTTGTTCTTTTTTTTACAACTCTAGTAACTTTTGTTTATTTCTAAGGCTTTCCTCACCCCTCCCCAACAACAGGCCTTTACCTTTGAGTCCCAGAGTTACTGATCTGACTCACCTTCCAGGGGTGTATTCACACACTTAGACCCAAGCTGCTCATTGCCATCTATAGGCACTAAAAAGAAAAATAAAAACAATAAGGTACATGGTGTTAAACTCACATTACTCAATCTAAAGTCATGAGCTTCTCAATCTCAAGAGTCAAGAATAAAATGAGGAGAAACACTAACTAAGCAGTTTGTCATTGGTCATCAACAAGCCAAGACTCTGCAGTCCCATTTTACCTCCTCTCCCCCTGATCTTTGCCATTTGAACATTAGGTTCCATTCCAGAATCTCCCCAACACTCAGCGAGCTGCAGAGAAAGAAAATGAGATGCTCCTTGAAAGAAGGAGCAGAGACCACTGAAGATCTTGACAAAGATCCTTCTGCATTCGCTGTGTGGGTCGAGTCGTCCTGACATGCTTCCTTCCCTCAGAGCTCTGGACTGTGGTAGGCAATCGTTATATTCTTGCCATGCTGGGGGGGAAAGAACCAGTCCATGCAATCAGAAAGACCTGGAAGCAGTCTTTATTCTACCTTGGACACGTCATTTCACTTCTCTAAGGCTTTGTTTTCACGTTTGTAAAATGGAGATAGCACTATTTACTTCAGAGATCTGTTTTGTTTCAAAGGATAATGTAGATGCCTAGCAAATGAGGTGTCTAACAAATGATGTTGGTAAAATCCACTTTCCTCCTGGCTTTATTTTTTCATGTGGATGGATACCCACTAAAGACCATGACCTGTGGCCCCCACCCCCTCAATCTTCCAGTGCAGCTGGAGTGAGTTAATTTTGGACTAGTAAATTTGGCAAAGGATCTAGGTATATATGGCTCAATCCCTTCTTTCTTTATTGAAGACAGTGGGAAGAGGGTGGTTTAGATCTTCTCACCTATGACAGAATGTGTTTTCCTCTGCCCTGAGCCATGGGGTAAGCCAACAGACCTGTTCTCCTGAATTAGTGGGCAACTCTAACTCACGGACGATTTGGCAAGCCCTGTGGCCTGCTCTATACCATGCCCTCCAATATCACTCTTTTGGTAATAAAGGTGTTATTTTGGTCTCTTTCTGCCTAACTCCTGCATCTGTATCTTAATTGATTCTCACTCTGGGGAAGGGGGATGTTATCTACTAGCTCCCTACACTCCAACAATAGTCACTATTATCTCAACAATGAACTAAATTGTTTCTTCATCTTTCTATGTCTGTGGCCCAGAGGGAATAAAACAGAGAGAGGCGCTTCCCTCTACTTACTGTAGTTCTCTGCCAGGACAGGCACCAGACCACACTTGCCCGCCGTGTAGATGAATCCTCCATCTAAGCTCATGGCATCAGCTTCTCCTTTCTGAAGTTAAGAAATAAATATCAGCAGCACAGCAGTGAGGCTGTTATCCTGTCTCACTGGCCCTCAGAGGTTTCTGTCTCATTGGCTTCATGTCAAGTGTCCTTGTGATTAACCCAATGAATCACCCAAAGCTTCTGCCACATAAACACGGAGTTTACAAAACTGGACATGCTTTTGGCCCCTTGACCCAGGAGCAAGCGACCAACCCAGCTCATGCTCTTTGGCTGTCTCTGTGTCCTCTCATGAGACCCATGCTGAGTACTGGACATGTCTCACCACACTTTCTTTGTGACCACTGTCACTCAACAATCGACATGGCCAGACTCGGAATGTATTTAATATGCTTCTATGGAACACGTTTTCTTCCATATGGTGGAGTTTAATTCTGTTCCCCTAACCCCATTAGCACTATACTCAGAGCCCTGGCACAGCAAAGATTTCCAGTAAATAATTAATTTCTCTAATTAAATAGTTCTTTAATAATTAACTTATTTTAATCAATGAAATTTTCCAACAACAGAGCAAAAAATGCATACTCATAGATAAGGTCATCAAAATAGAAACACACACACTCTTCACTTTTGACCTATTAATTGCCCTTCTAGAAATCTATCTTAAAACAGTAGTAACTATAGGGGCCGGCCCGAAGGCGTAGTGGTTAGGTTCGCACGCCCCTCTTCAGCGGCCCAGGGTTGACAGGTTTGAATCCCAGGCGTGGACCAACGCACTGCTCATCAAGCCATGCTGTGACCAAAAAGAGGAAGATTGGTAACACATGTTAGCTCAGGGCCAATCTTCCTCACCGAAAAAAAAAAAAAACCAACAGTAGTAACTATAGAAGCAAAAACTTACCAAGCCATTACAATGTGCCAGGCCCTTTCTAAGCACTTTACAGTGATTACCTCAGGCATTCCTCACAGAATCCAATAAGGTCGGTACTATAATTCTCCCCCTTTTATACATCAGTAAACCGAAGCAGAGAGAGGTTAAATAATTTGTCCAATAGATGGTCACTAAGACTTAAACTCAGGCAGTTTAATTCCTTAACTTCTGCTCGTAACCACTATACCACCCAGTCTCCAGGATCTGACGACTCCAAAGGACATATCCCTAAAAACTACTCTATGTACATTTTTTCAGCCATAAAATGGGTGAAAAATGTACCTCATAGGCTTATTTGAGGATTAAATGAGTTCATGCAAGTTACGAGCTCATAAACAAGCTTGGCACACAGTAACTCCAGAAATATTAGCCGTCATGACTGTTAAAGGTATACTCAGAAATATTGATGGTTATAGAACAAAAATCTTCAATCCCATATTATCTATAATAGCAAAGGATTTGGAAACAATCCAAATATAGACATTTAGAAATGGGTTAAATAAAGTGAGGCAGAAATACTTGGTGGAATATTAGGCAGCCATTAAAAAACATATTTTAAGTGAATTCATTACCTAAGAAAGTACACCAACTGTGCTGAAGATTTTAAATAATAATAACAGGGGCCGGCCCAGTGGCGCAGCGGTTTAGTTCACGCTTGGCAGCTCGGGGTTCGCCGGTTCGGATCCCCGGCGCTCGCCGACACACTGCTTGTCAGCCATGCTGTGGCAGTGTCCCTCATAAAGTAGAGGAAGATGGGCACGGATGTTAGCCCAGGGCCAGTCTTCCTCAGCAAAAAAGAGGAAGATTAGCAAAAGATGTTAGCTCAGGGCTGGTCTTCCTCACAAAAAAAATAATAATAATGATAAAAATAAAAATAAATAAAAAAATAATAATAACAGCTAACATTTATTGGCTGCTTACTATATGCCAGGCAATGTTATGAGCACTCAAATTCATTTAGTCCTTATAATTGACAAATTTAGGAGACTGTATAAATTGCAAGATCTTAATCTTATAGGTTGGTCCCAGGGAGGTTTACCAAAATTAGGATCTTCTTTCTTAAGAAAGACTGTGTGTCTCCTAAGTTTGTCAATTTTTCAGTCTTTTATTCATAAATATATTTTTTCTAATCACAAAAATATTGTCTGCTCATAGAGAAATGGAAAGTTAATAACAACACTTCATAACTCAGAAATTATGTGGTGATGATCTCTGAGTTATGAAGTTGTGAATGATTGTATTTATTTTTCATTTCTCTTCCAGCATGTAATATTTTTATCACCAGAAAACATACTAAACTTATGACTAAAGTATTGAGAAGGTTGAATCGCTTTCACGATCCACAGGGGCACTGACCACACTCTGGGATGTCACCCCACTTCCCGCAGCTCCTCAGCAGGATGCCTCTCAGAGCTCCCCGGACTCCAGAGCTGAGCACCAGAGGAGTCTAGGTCTTGGGTGGGCTCTGTGCTTCCCCCGAGCCTGAGCTGGAGGGGCCCATGGGGTGGGGTAGGGGGGGGCTTTGGAGGGTAGGGGGAAGCTGAGGTGCACCTCAGCTTCCAGGCTGACGGGAAGGCATCTGGGGAGGGGGCAGAGAGGCCGTGGGTCTGGGTGTCCAAGCTCAGCTGTGAAGTGGGGCCCTCCTTACCACAATGGCGGCAATGCAGTCCTCGGTGGTCTCCTCTGTGGTGCACTGTAAGGCGCCACCGCTCACGGCACTCCACTCGTCACACTTGGCCCTCTCATGGTGGCCCACTGAGCACCACAGCACCCTCCTGGGGTCTTCTGCACCTAGGACGGGGGGAGAAAAGCCAGGCATCCAAAGTAAGCCCCAAGATGCGTCTGGGGTGTTAGTGCCACTGGCTGCAGAGACTGCCCAACAGGGTCCTCACTGACAGCAGCAGCGTTCGCATGTTTCATGCCCACGTCATGCTCATTCCTGCCTATCACCCTCCAGGAGAAATGGCAAACTCAGTTCTCAGAAAGAGCAGGAAAGGCAGAGCAACTCTCCTCCCTCCTGAACTCACCTGCTTAGGCATCACTCCTCAGGGAGGCCTCTCTGAGCACCAGCCAGCTCAGGGCCTTCCAGGGTTTTCTCTTACAGCACTGGGTTCTCCCACCCAGGGAGCGTTCCCCAGGTGGTAGTCGTGGGGTCTGTTCTGGGGGAACCTGCTTGTTCTCCCCTCACGCAGTGTCTTAGCTCACCACTGTATGCCCACGCCTAACACAGTGGCTCTTGTAGACACTCAGTAGCTATTGGTTGGCTAAATGAATTTTAAAAAAAGGAAGAAGTGAACCATAGGGATCCAGAGGAAGGCAGGAGCTGGATTAAAGCATTCTGAAATTCCAGTTCCACTCGTGATGGTGGCAGAGGCCATGTTCCCACTTCAATTTAGGATGGGCTATATTCCCTTTCAAATAGACCTGCCTCTAGAAGAGTCGACCCTGGTTAATACAAGGGAGCCAAAACCATCATTACTTTAAGCGGCTGTAATCTGAAGGTCTTCAAAACCCTTTTGTGATCTCATAATTCAGGCCTTTTCCCCAGCTCAGGAGAAAATCCCCTCATTAACCCAGTGCAGTTGGCAGCTCCCTTGGGCTCGCAGGCCAGTGAAGACTGGGTGAGGGTTGCAGGCACCGGGAAAGCCTCTATGGCCCCACCCTCTGTGGGACCCTCCCAGGACCTTGCACACCTCTCCTTAGATACTGAATGGCAGCCAAAGACTCGTATCCCAAGTACAGCTTGGCGTCCAGCTTAGGTGGGACTCTTAAAAACCCCTGGGCAGCATCCGTAAACAGCAGATCCTTCCCATGAGGAGAGCCAAAGAGCTGGAATTCTGATGACCGGTCTTTTCCAAAACTTTCCTGTTCGAAGGATAAAAGAAGCCGTTAAGGAAGGAGACTGGCATAGAGAGATAAAGGGAAAACAAACCCCCAACCAGACAGGAAAACGGAAAGGGAGAAAAATATGGGCGCCTGGGAGCAAAGACAGCGGCCAAAGCCCTCCGCAGTCCCTGTGCTCACGGGGGTCCCCAGTCCCTCTCCAGGAATGTTTTACTCAAACCCCAGCATGTCCACCTTTCCGGCCTCAGGGAAACTGCCAGGGGCTGCCTCCCAGGTCTATACGATAGGGTACAGGTCGCCGTGTGCCAGGCAGCTGCCCCTCTCCGATGCCGTGTTCCCACGGGGCAGTTGCCGAAGGTGGCCTCGTTCCTGGTTCTCTGCCTGGAGTGGCTCTCGTGGTCTTCATCCTGGAGGGCTGGTGCTCCAACACCCTGCCATCAAGCCTGGAGGTCCTAGCCCTGGGCTCGTCTCCCCACCCAGGCCTGCACTGAAGGATTTCAAGCTTGTGCCTGTGACTCCCGCTGACCTTACCCAAAGCCGTTCCCGACTGGAGCTGGCAGTAGCACCTGCCCGCACACTCTTTCTAATGTCTGTCTGCTTTTTGCCTTTGCAGTGGCCATGCAGGAAATGTCACCTGCTGCCTTCTCTGGCAAACCCCCACACTTCTTTGGGGTGCACACAGCTTACTTCCTGAGCCCCAGATGCACCCTGCAAATCAGTCCCTCTGTCCTCTGCAAAGTACACAATCCATGTCCCCAAGGCTGTGCCATCTCATCTGGTGATCATTTGTATGTATAATGTACTCATTGTGTCTTCCACATTCCTCTGTGAGCGACTCAAGGCAGGTCTTTGTCTAGTTCATCTCTGAATCCCCAGTGCTGAGCAGAGAGCCCTGACAGAAACGGGAGGGGGTGATGAATGAGGGCTGGCTGGGAGAGACTGCCACCAACACAGGACAGAGGGAGAATGCTCATGGCCGGGTATCTGCACTGAGGGACCACAGGCCAATAGGATAACACGAGAACACTTCATGGAGGAGGGACATCTGCGCTGCATCCTGAGGATCCCTTTAGAACTGAAAATAATCAAATGGGGCAAGGAGGGGCTTCTGCAGAGAGTCTTTGGCCCACTGGGTCGATGATGCCAGGCGAGGGTTTCGTGGCCTCTGCTGTCTATAACATATAGAGACTGAGTGGCTTGTCAGTGAAGCAGATGATGTGTGGCGTGGGTCCTGCTGTGTCCTACACCCAGAAGGACTTCCAGAGTGGCTAGAAGGGTATGAAGGAAAATGCCCCAAATCCAAGCAGGGACCCCTAAGCAGGAGAGGAGTATGGTGGGTGGGGATACCTGAGCCCGGTTGAGAAGCTCCCAGATTAAGTCCTCCTTGCCGTCCACGCTTCGAGCCACGATGGCGTGAGAAGGGTCCCGGGCTAGGTGGCAGTCCTTGTATTCATCCACCGATTTCCGGGTGTTGTCCCTGCAGAGCAGCTGATACTGGTCCCTGTCAGCCTTGTGTGCCAGGTTTTCTGGGGGAGGAAAGCCCAGATGAGCCGACTGCAGGCAGAGCCCCGAGCTGTGGTCCCTGCTCCTCACTGAATCAAAACTGTCTGACATCGAAATAACTTTCAAGACCCAAGATGGAGCTGCTCCTGCCTGGGGTGCCATGTCAGCAGACCAAAACGTAAATAACTTTCACGTCCTCGTAAATGCTCCAGAAATGCGGGATAGCCAGTCAGCCAATCCCCAAACGCCAAGCCAACTCTGGGCTCTATGCTAATTTCCTTGTTCCTTCTCACCCCAGACAAGGTTGACTGTGTGGCCCCAAACCAATGAGACATTTTCTGTTTTTCTTTTCCTTGCTGTCTATTCTTTATCCTGTAAAAGCTTCTGCCTCCTGCCCCATTTTGTAGTTCTCTGAATGGAGACTGTCCGCTTTATGAAGTGTTACATAAAGTTCGTTTCTATCACCTAAGTTATCTTCTTTAATCATTTTTTAACAGCCTGAAGAGGACTGAAAGAGAATCTCTTCCAAATACATTTTATACAGATGAGAAACCTGAGGCCTCAGGAGATGACATGACTGGCTCTCATCACAGATGGACACCGGGCTGGGAGGCATGCTCAGCCCAGGGCCGCTCCGACTGTCCCACATCTCTGTGGCTCTGCTAATATGACTGGTGACAGCAGATGTTTTCTGAGCACTCACAGCACACCAAAGACTGTGCTGAAGGCTCTCCAAGCTCTGTTTCATTTAATCCTCGTAACTGCTGGGGGAGCCAGTAATATGATTATCCCATTCTAGAGATGAGGAAACTGAGACTCAGGGAGTTGAGGTAACTCATCAAAGTCTCAGCTAGTCTGAGGCTGACACATCGCCATGCTAGGACAATCCAGGTCCCCCACTAAAGTGGCAACACTCCCCTGGAGGCAGAGCCTGCTGTAGAAAGGTGGTGGAAGGGCTGAGGGATGGACAGAGGCCTAGGGGCCCAGTCAGGACACTCTATAGGTACAGGAAGGACCAGAAAATCTTATGAGGAAAACAGGCTCTTTGGTTCCCATTGTCTAGGTATTAGAAGGTGTTCTGGGTTGAATTGTGTCCCCCTCAAAATTCATATGTTGAAGTCCTAATTCCCAGTACCCCAGAATGTGACCTTATTTGGAAATAGAGTCATTGCAGATGTAAGTAGTGAAGATGAGGTCCTCACATCCTTCAGGAGGAACCAACCCTGCCAACATCTTGATCTTGGACTTCTAGCCTCTAGAGCCATGACACAATAAGTTTCTGTTGCTTCAGCCACCCAGTTTGTGGGACTTTGTTATGGCAGCCCTAGCAAACTAATATAGAAGATCTTTGGGGTTGATAAAGTCTCATATTGAAGGAGTACAATTAGAGTTTTTGTGAATGGTTACCATTTTAATTAGGTATGTCACAGAGAAAATACATTTTGAAGCTTTATATTAAAAGAAAAAATTCTAAGTGATTTAGTAATGTTAGAATTAAATTAAAAGAATCAATACGATCTAATAACTTCAGAAAGAAATAAATCTTTCACCTCAGTCACCCAAGGGCCCAGTGGTGGCAGCAGCTCCCCACCAACACTGATTTTCACCCCCAAAGCCCAGTGGATAGCCCCTCACAAACTTCTCCTTAAGACACAATGAGGGATCTTGTATAATAGCAGACAAGTCGTTTTCGGGAAAGGTCAGTCAGGATGGTCTGGGACAAACTGTTATTCTCAGAAAGTGAGGAGGTTCTCAAGTACTTCAGGGTGAGTGTGAGAAGAGGCTGCTTACAGAATAGCTGTGGTAACTTGAGCAACAGGAGGAAATAACAATTATCGGGGACAACTTGATTCCGGGAGATGAAACCCAGAGATGACCCCACTAATTAAAATGACTGATGATAAGACATGCGTCCATCGCCAAAATGCGAACAAACCAGGTCAGTGTGTAATAATGAGGGGACAGTGAACTGTGCATGGCCGAACATGGGAACAAAGGACACTAGACTTCTATTTCATGTTAGAAGAAGACACGAGGTTGTAAGGAACTAAGACCCACATAAAATGTGGGGACTCAAAATTCTCCCTGAGGTAGCGGACATTTGTTTAAAAATGAACCTAGCACGTGAATATACATTTGGTTTTAAACATCTTGAGCGATGTAAGTGGGGTCTGGATCTGGTAGAAATTTAATTGGTTATAAGACCCAGAATTTGTAACCTCAACTTGTCTGAATTATTACTCTGTTTGTTTCTGGTAAATTGCCTAAAACTCTGGAAAGGTTGTTTTTCTTTTTAATATAGAAACAAAGAAATACTTTTTTGTCCACGGTAAAAATGCTTTTGCAACAGATTTAATTATAGATGTGCTAATAAGTTTTGAAATCGTTACAATAATTTGTGTGTTTGATGAATTTAGGAGCCGTTTATAATGAAGCATTCAGAAGAATGTGATTAAATTTGAAATTAATATTTCAGTGACTCAGAGAATTTTATTATTAAAACTTGTTTTGTTTTATTAGTTGGTAAGTACTGTTTAAATGTTCAGAAAATTTATTTAGTAGATTTATAGACTGAACGATTTGAACCCTAACCAAAGTACAAATAACAGAAATGTTTTTTATACAAAAATTCTCCTATTTCTTTAAGGATCTTGTCATCACCTATCTCTAGATGTAAGGAAACTTTCGGGCAACAACCAGTCCCCATGGCCAGGGAGTGGCCCGCATGATTCTTCCTCCATCCAACACTTACCAAACACGGTCAAATGCCTCACGAAGGCCACATCCCCAACACCGTCCAGCAGGCACCTAAGGCAGAGGACAGCTGGTGTTGGCCGCTCCCCGTGACCCGGGCTTGCCCCTCCCCATGCAGCCCTCTGAGGCTCTGCCTGGCCACTGGCTCACAGGGCTTTGCCCACAGTTTCCTGGGATCCTGAGTGTCCCCACAGAGGCGGTGGCCCTGTCTGAGGGGCCTTTGAAGGCCCACAGCCAAGCCCAGGTCTGACGCGGGCAGGAGCCCCCCGAGGCACATCCCGGGCAACACTGGGGAGGGATGGTGCGAAAGAAGGACCTTCGCCTTCCTCTCCCAAGGCAGCCTATGGGACAGATTTTTTACTTTTTAATAAAAGTTTAAAGGCTTTTACATGGAGGATAAAAACTCTGGACAGTCTTGGATTCCCAGCCAGTTTCGTTCTGGGTTTGAGTGGAAGCCATTTCTCTCACAGGCGTGGAGTACGGAGAGGTGCCTGCAGGGGCTGACAGGGAGCTGGGGAGAGGCAGGCACACGTCCTTGGTACAGGGAGACGCTCAGGCGGAAAGAAGCAAGTTGGGAGGTCCTGGCCTCTGGCCTGGCCGGGAGCCCAAGCCTGTGTCTGTGGATCCCAGAGTCCCCAAAACAGGCCTGTCCCCTCAGCCCTCCCTGGTCCAGGAGGGTAACACAGGCAGACCCCAGACTCTGGGGAAACAAGAGGGGCTCCCACACAGAAGACTGCTCCTCAGGATGGTTAGGAGTGATGGGGGCCGTGGGAGGCACTCGGGACCTGGGTTTCACACTGACACTCTGGGTGGACCGGGGCAGGCCCCATCTACTCCCTGGGCCTTAGTTTCCCCACCCTCAGTGTGAGAGGGAGGAGCAGGGGTGTCCTACTCACTTGAAGGCTCCTGAATAGCCGAAGTACGGTTCGTGGTTGGAGCAAGCACACTTGTCTGTCCCTTTCCCCACACACAGTTGACACAGGTTGGGGAAGGCTGCCCGATCCGCACAGGGGACGCAGCTGCCCGCGAAGAAATTGGCTGCTGCTGTTCAACACAGACACACGACCTCAGGGCGTGAGCTGGCCAGGGCCTCGGGGTTGTGCATGTGTGTGAGTGAGTGGCCCTATGTGAGAGCCCACGAGCCTGGACACACTTCCCGGGACTGTCCTGAGGAAGTGAGTGTGCATGGGCTGGCCAGGCACAGCCTGCCAGAGGTGGCTGACAGTGCCCATGCCCAAAGGAGTGGGTGACCAGGGTCCCTGTGCATTCAGGCATCATATTCACCCGTGGCCCAAGGGCTCCAGCCCATGAGATGCTTCCCAGCTTGTCCACTGCAGGGCACGAGAGCTGCTGACCTACACTGAGCCCAGTTGCACTCCCAGCGCCCCTCACCTTGTTAACTCACCAACACGGAGACTCTGGGGGGCTGGACAGAACTCTAAACATGGCAGGAACCCCTGACAGCACTTCCTTACCTCAGGACATGGTCCCACCCACTCCTCACCCTTCTTATCCAGGGGCTGTGGTGGCTCATGGGGATCCCTCTTCCAGGAACCCATGGGAGGGGGTTGGGATAACTTGCCTGGTCGGGGTATGGGGACATGTGAACAGCCACCTCATAACTGCCCAGACAGACGTCCAGCAGCGTCTGACGCTGAGGTAAGTGGGAACCCCAAGAGAGGGCAAACACAGGCAGAGCTGTGGCCCAGGCTGCAGCTCTCCATCTGACCCCAGCAGCCCCTTGTCCCTATTACAGGAGAAGCATGCATGCTACAGAGCTGGCTGGACTCAGACAGATGTGCTTTTGGAGAGCGCAGAAAGATTTGGCCTTCATCTTTCAAGAGCTGAAAAGGCGCCTGAGGCTCTCCTTGGCTCATCATGACTGAACAGAAGCCTGGAGAACACCAAGACTCACAGCTCTGGTCCACTTACCCCTCGTGCCTTCGTGCCAAGCCCCCACCGAAGGCACGGACACCTGACAGTGATTGTATGGCCCCAGTACAACCCGTGTGGGCAACTGGAGTAGGAGCCCTGCCTGCGGGCACCCAGCCCCACCTGGCTTACCTTCTTCAACAAGGTCAGAGGGAAGAAGTATCGCGATGGGGATGTTCCACCCCGCAGACCACCCGAGGCCCGTGTGGCAGGACTTCTTGCCTCGGAGCTGGTTCAGCTGGAAGTCACCGCCCTTCTTCACCACGGCTACGACATAATGGTAGGTTTGTGGGTCTGCAAAGGAGCAGAGAGAAAGAAGGGTCAAAGGAAGATGCCACATCATTGCTGCTAATCTTCCAGAGTGTGCAAGGGGGACCTTGATGGGATCCTAGGACCTGCACCATCCCCTGGTGAGCAGGTAGAAAAGGAAAGGAAAAAAGCCTTTGCTTGACAGGAGAAAGAAAACTGCCCCTTTTCAAGGCAATACACACTAGTTCCTTTTCTGCCAGCTCCTCCAAGCCCTCGGAGATATGAGCCAGCAGCGGGTGGGGGCAGCAGCTGCCACAGGGCCCACAGGGTGCTCTCAGGGAGAGCTTCAGCTCTCAGTCCTTGTGATGTTACTGTTTCTCACAACGGCTTTTCTCCCTCTCTGCTTCTCTGTTTGCAGCCTGGACACAAAGGTGAAGGTGTGAGAGGAAGGACGCAGGGGCATCCCCAGGATTTTGCCAGGGCCCTGCAAGTTGGAGTCAAATTGAGGTGGGCTGTGCTCACACACACACCGATGACACTAATGGACAAGTATGGGGAAGAGGTAGAGCCCCATCCTCCGACTCCCCCAAAACCTCTCCTCACTACAGACACAGGCCCGTGTTCTGTAGCACTTGTAGGGGACTTAGCATAGGGACAAGCCTGTCGGGGCCTGTGTGTCTGCGGAGATGGGCCTCCTGCTGGTGCAACCGCAATGGATGGGTGATGGACTCTGGAGAGCACTTCCCCCCTCATCCAGTAGCACCAATGGCATTTCCATCAGGATGCACAAAGTTCACAGCTTCCCAGGGAGAGGCAGCATCCCAACCCTTGTGGGTCAGCGTAAGCAACAGCCTCCTTCAGTCCGAAGAGCTCCAGCAACTTTGTTCCCTGCAAGTGTAATGCTGACCAAGCCCCCGCCTCTCCACATGGCTGCTGTGTCAGACCAGAGACCTTGGACCCCAGGGAGAACATACCATCTTTTGACCCATAGAATTCTGCCACGATGGGCTTCAGGTTGTAGGGGGCCAGGCCCGCCTCAAACACCAAACCTCCCTCGGTGGTCATAGCATCTGCTTCCTTTGCCTGGAAGAGAAGAGATCAGCCCACGAATGGAGCCCCTCACCTCTGAGGGGGGCTCACCTAACCCTCTGCCAAAGACACCCGCCCACTGATACTTGCATGGCTCAGACCTCCTTCACCTCCCTCGGCTCAAATGTCACCTTCTCAGTGAGTGTCTCTCCAACCACACTCCTAAAACTACCACCTCATGAATGCTGGACTCCCCTTTCTTTTTCTCCTCAGCCCTTATCAACCATCTGACAAACCTTCTTTATTGTTCGCCCTCCCCTTTGCAATGTGAGCTCTACCAAGGTGGAGGCATTTTTGTTGTTTTTGTTTTTGTCCTCCTGAATCCCAGGACCTACTACTAATCAGTGTTCAATAAATGTTTGCTGGATAAGTGAGTGAATGAATTGTACGATATTTCCATCCATAAGAAGGCATGTTTTACACTCTCAGACCTGGATTCTCTCTTCAAGGATCTGTCAGCCAAAGATTCCTTCCTTCCTGCAAGAAGTAGCAACCTCACAGCCTCTTCTCAGAAATGAGGTTGGATCATTTCCCTACCCATCATGGAAAGTATTCCTTTTATTCACTTATTAATTGACATTTAACGTTATTTGGCTTTTGCTGAATTTGGTGTTGTGTTTCTATATACTTGCCTCCTTTTCCCCATCCCATTTTTTCTTATACATATTTTATAATATGTAGTCATATATATGTATGCATGTATATATACATATGTTAAAAACAAGACAACAGGTCTAAAATAGAGTCACTTATGCTAAGCCCCATGTCACCAAACTGAGACAATTTAGTTACAGTTCTGGCCTCTCCTAGAAATGGAATCTTAAACAAGTCAATCAGGAATTGCCTGATCAGCACTAGTGTGGTCATCTGCCTGATAGACCCCTGCCATCCCCTCAAGGAAAGTGACCTTGCAATAACCAATCCACTTTTTTGCCTACTATAACCTCTTTGTTCCTGCTCCCTTCTGTCTATAAAAGTCTCTCCTTCTGTACAGCTCCTCAGAGCTCCTTTCTATCTGCTAGACTGGATGCTGCCTGATTCATGAATCATTGAATAAAGCCAATAAGGTCTTTAAAATTTACTCAGTTGAATTTTGTTTTTCAACAAGTATATGTATGTGTGTATGTTAATGTCTATATATAAATATGAATATCTATAAAGTTAGTACTCCATTGGTTGCATGTATCAGAACCCAACTAAAATTAACGTGAGAAAATGAGAGATTTAGTATAAAGGTAAAAGATCAAGATGGCCACTGGGCCTTGTGAACACCATCAAGGTCAGAAGCAACAAGAATTGACACGGGTTCAGTCCATCCCCATGGGCTCCAGCTCATGACTATGGTTCCAGGTTGTTCTTGCTCTTCCCCACTTTATATACATCTTCCCTTCCTGACTGCCTCCTCCTCAGGCTCCAACATCAGATGCAAAGGCAATAGTCTCACAGAGACTGCTTAACCAGCTCCCACAATTGCATAAGGCCAAACTCCTGTAACAAATCAATCCCCCCTCTATATACACGAATTAGAGAAAAATAAATAAATAAAAGTTTGTGTGCATCTTTATGACGCTTACTGAATATTTCCAAATTGTTTTCCAGAAGTGATGTAGAAATTTATAATGCCAATAGCAATGCATACCAATTTCATGCAAACCTACCAGCAAGAAATGCTATCATATAAGAGATGTTATTACTTTACTAGGTATAAACTGTTACTTTAAGAATGGTTTTATTTGGGGCCGCCCGGTGGTGCAGCTGTTTAGTTCGCGCTTGGCAGCCCGGGATTCGCCAGTTCGGATCCCGGGCGCCGGCCGAGGCACTGCTTGTCAGCCATGCTCTGGCGGCATCCCATATAAAGTGGAGGAAGATGGGCACGGATGTTAGCCCAGAGCCAGTCTTCCTCAGCAAAAAGAGGAAGATTAGCAACGGATGTTAGCTCAGGGCTGGTCTTCCTCACACACACAAAAAAAGGTTTTATTTGCATTTCTTCAATTATTAAAAAGGATGAATGTTTTCCTTTATTGTTTATATCATCTCTTAGTTGTAATTTCTTTTCTGTGAGTGGTTTGTTTATAGCTTGTTCTTAAGCATTTCTTATAAATTGCAATGACATCTTGATATAGTTTTTACAGTATACTGTTTTGTCATAACTGACATGAATATATTTTTTGTATGCTAAGGGCTTTAAAAATTTTTTTCGTTGTCAGAGATTTAAAATTTTTGCATTTCTAAATTTGTCTACTTTTGTGATTTATCTTGTTATGTCTATCTATGTTAGTCAGATTGAGTCGAGCTGGGAGTTTATTTTGGTAAATGGATTAAAAATTTTCCTTGATTTTTTTCTAATTGGCTACTCGGTTATCCAGCTAAAGTATCCTTTCTCAGGCATTTGTTTGGAGAGTTTGCCTTATCATACATACCTATCTAAACCTACGTGTATCTTACCTAAATTTATTAAGCCTAGGGCCCTAGTGCCCTAATGTTGGACATTTATCATAGTTTGTATCTACATTATATCCATAGATAATTAGATGGATATATATACAGAAGCTGGGAATATATTAGAATTTTGTTCTCTTCCAGGTCTTCTAGATCTGCACCAGGACCCTGTTCTTTGTAACACTGCTATTTAAGTGTGTTATAGTTTCAGGTAGACCTCAGCCACTCCCGGCTAATTTTCTTTTTCATAATACTATTTATATTCTCATCCATGTGCTTTTTCTTAAGATTTTATAATTATTTTACTGATTCTTTTGAAAAAACTGTATTTTGATGAAAATTATATTAAATTTATTAACTTTGGGAGAACATACAAGTATATGATATTTAGTCTTCCCATTTAGGGACATGGCATATGTTTTAATTTCTTAATAAATGTTGTTCATTTGTCCCAGACTTTTGTATTATAAGAATCTTGTAGATCTCTCATACAAACTTTTTTTCCTGAAACATTTTTTTGCATAGTATTTTTTTTAAATTTTTTTTGGTGAGGAAGACCAGCCCTGAGCTAACATCCGTTGCGAATCCTCCTGTTTTTTGCTGAGGAAGACTGGCCTTGGGCTAACATCCGTGCCCATTTTCCTCTACTTTATATGGGACGCCACCACAGCATAGCTGACAATCAGTGCATCAGCAGGCGTCTGGGATCCGAACCCATGAACCCCGGGCTGCCAAAGTGCAAACTAAACCACTGTGCCACCAGGCCAGCCCGAGTATAGTATTTTAAATGTAAATGAGATCACAATTTTGGGCTATTCTTCCCCAACTAATAACTGTTAACATATGAAAATGACATTAATTGTGATATATTTTTTACCAAGCTAATTTATTCATTAATAAATCATTATAGTAACATTTCCCTTGATTCCACTATACTTTCTAAGCATGCAATCATCTGAAAATATTGACATTTTGTTTGTTTCCATTCATATGCTTTTTATATCTGATTGCATTACTGGGAAATTCCAAAAACAATGTTAAGTAATAATAGTGATACTAGAGCTTCTTGTTTATTTCTAAGTCTTTACAGATTTCTCTTCCATTGTAATTCTATCTTTGCTTTACTGTAGGCATTTTCTCTGAATCTTCTCTATTAGTTGTTTAATTATTATTATTACTATTGTTTTTACTATTAGTGAGCACCTATATTTTTCTCTACACACAGTCCCTGTACTTTCAGGTCTTCAGCTTATTTCTTTCTCCTTGAAAGCAAGGTCTAGTTCCCACGGGGAGAAACTTGTACTGAAGCAGTAAACGATAACAAATGTAGAAAAAGAAAGAGAAAGTATGGGTTTTCTTCCACTCTCCTTCAGGCAGCAGTAACTTACCGCAATGGCCTTGATGCACTCAAGGTAGGAGGTTCTCTTCACACAGGTGACATGAGGACCACCTGCTGGAAGGACTTTCTTCATACTGTCACGGAAACTGGAGCACTTACTGGCCTCATGATCTGACACAGTGCACCATCTCACACTTTTCCCGGGGACAGCCAGACACAGCCCTGGGGAGAGAGGCCAGAGGTGTGAGGGACCCAGAGCCTCACCTTTCTCTCCTGGCAGAAGAGGTTAAAGACAAGATCAAGGGTTGGCTGTGTAGACACAAACTGGATTGGCTGCATGGCTCGTAAATTCTCAGGTCCCATTTCTCTGATTTTGCCTTTCCTCTTGGACAAAAAAGCGAAAACTCATTCCCAAAAAGTTAAACATAGAATTACCATATGACCCAGAAATTCCACTCCTAAGTATACACCCCAAAGAATTGAAAACAAGTACTCGAATACATGTATTACACAAATAGACACAGCAGCACTATCCACAATGGTCCAAAAGGTGGGAACAACCCAAATGTACATAAAAAAATGAATGGAGAAACAGAACATGGTATATCCATATGATGGAATACTATCCTGCCATAAAAAGAATGAAGTACTGCTACATGCTACAATGTTGATGAACTTCGAAAATATTTTGTTAAATGAAAGAAGCCAGACACAAAAGGCCACACATTATATGATTTCATTTATGTGAAATATCTAGAATAGGTAAATCTATAGAGACAGAAAGCAAATTGGTGGTCTCCAGGGGCTGAGGGAGAAGGGCATGGTACTGACTGCTTAATGGGTACGAGATTTTCTTTTAGGGTGATGAAGCTATTTTGGAAGTAGGTAGAGGTGGTAGTTGCACAACATTGTGAATGTACTAAATATCACGGAATTGTACACTTTTAAATGATTAATTTTACATTAGTAAATTTCACCTTAAAAAGGAAAAAAAAAAAGTCCTATGGGAAGGAAGCTGTGGGCCAAGTGATTCATCTTTATCTTGACATCGGATGATCTAACCTCACGTGGTACTAATTGCTGGGCATTGAAATCAGTGCCTGTTTATTTCACTGGCGTTTTAAGCTGTAGTAATTAGTGTAGAGAATATTACAAAGGCAAAATGCTGTTTACAAATCCACAGTATTTGAGCAAAATGTCATTTTAAATTAAATCTCTAGAAGATGAAAGCTATAGCAGTAACAGCTCCCACTGTTTGACGAGGCCATGGATGTCAGGCAGTATGCCAGGCATGTTACCCTCTTCTAATGTCCACAACTGTCCTGCCATTTAAATATTAGTGTTCCCATTTTGTAGATGAGATCAAAAAAAAATCTCTATCAGGGACATTAAATAACTTGAGATGAAGCTAATATTTGAACCACTCAGGTCTGTTTGACTCCAAAACATGCACTGCCTTTTAACTGTCTGTAAGTAGGAAATGTCAAAAGAAATGGGACAGAAGACGCCAAATTTCCTTAGACAGAATCCTATACCAAAGACAGGGAGCGACAAATGGGGCCACTCGGCTCTATTTGAAAAAGCCTTTGATAGTAGCAGCCCAGGGTAAGAAGAGCAAGGTAGGGAATGGAACTGTCAGGCCATGTGCCCTCGTGCAGAATAGAAATGTCTGGAGTAATAGCTTACACGTGCATTTTGAGCCTTTTGAAGCATGTTTACTCTGCTGGCTAATACAGACTGTTAAAACATTTTATGCTTAGAAATGACTGGTAACAGTAGAGACAAGACAACTCTATAAATGAAAACAGCTTTGTAAGCAGGTTAAGTTATACAACGAGCTACAATTGCAGTTTTCTTTTTTTCTTTTTCAAAGGCATGCGTTTATTGGTAAAGCCTTTTTGAAAGTCTGTATTTTCAGTCACCCCTGTGCCTATGTTGAAATGATTAAAATTGTAGCTTTTGCACTTCTAATTTTCTTTTAAGTGTGAGTATAAAACATGGTGAATGAAGTTTGCATTGTTAGGGGAAAAGCTAAAGTCTTGACAGAAACATGGTTTTAAAACAGAGAACTAAACAAATGCAAAACATAAAAATAAAAACACAAAACGAAACAAAAAAACCAAAGGCAGTATGGACTTCTGCTTCCACCCATGAAAGCGTTAACTGATATGGGACTTGCCCTAGCACTTCAAACAATTGAAAAAAATGTATGAAAAAACTGTTTTAAAATATTGGACAAGAGGAAGTGCAGGACCGTGATCCCTAAGAGGAGGGAAACAAATAAGGTGAACCCTATAATCACCCCAGCTTTGTTCCTGACAAAATTTCCAGATGGCAGGGCAGAGAGGAGAAAACCAAATAGCCAGATGGTTTTACCAAGTTGAGGAGACAGAGATCACAGTTTGTTAAGGCTGAGGCAAGGAGAATTTGCAGCACAGAGTATCAAAGAGCAGGGAAGTGCAAAAAGAGAGAGGAAAGAGAGATTGAGATCCAGAAATCTGCATACCCTTGAGATTCTGGCTAAATACCAATTTGAGCATTATAGAGGCCAGGCAAAGACAACTGCCAGGGAAAGAAAATTTAATGGGAAGCTTAAGCCAAACATTTCCTAGAGCTCAAATGGGTTAGGAATCATTTGAGTTCCCACCATTCAGAGCAGAGAAAATCTCACTAAATAAACAGTGCATTCACTAATGAGTCCAGAAGTAGGCTAAACTCGTCCTAGAATAAAGGATATTCTAAACAGTCTAAAAATCTTGGAAACAAGTCTTGAAAGAATTAAGCTGATCTGCAGATAATATGACTGCCTGCCAGAACAAAGTTTAGCACTCTTTAAATAAAAACAACAAATCCATTATTCAACAAGGTAAACTTCACAATGTCTAGTAGCCAATAACATTACTATGCAAATAAAGAAGCAGGAAAATGTAACCCATAACCAGGAGGAAAAGCAGTCAATACAATTAGAACCAGAAATGAAAGAGATGATGGAGTTAATGGAAAATAACTTTAAAAAAGCTATTTGAAATATTGTAAGTATGCTCAGAGATTTAAAGGAAAACGTGAACATAATGAAGAAACAAATATAAGGTATAAAAAGTGCCAAAAGGAATTGCTAGAGATGAGGAACAGAGTATCTGAGATGAAAATTCCACTGGGTGAGATTAACCCTAGATTAGATACTGCAGAAGAAAAAAGATGATCTGGAAGACATTATTAGAAACTGTCCAAAATGCAGCACCGAGAGAAAAAAAAGACTTAAAAAGAAATGAACAAAGTTTCAGTAACTTTTCATATAATATCAAGTGATCCAACATATGTGTAACTGGAGTCCTAGGGAAAAGGTGGCTGGGGCAGAAAAAATAGGTGAAGAAAGATTTGGCTAGAATTCTTCCAAATGTTATGAAAACTATAAATGCACAATTCTAGAGCAACCAGAGAAAGGAGACAAATTAGGCACAGAGGAACAAAGACAATAAATATTACAGACTTTTTTGTCAGAAACCACACAGGTCATAGACAACAGAATGATATCATTAAAGTGCTAAAAGGAAAATAACCTGCTAACTTAGAAATCTATACTCACTGAAAATAACTTTCAAAACTGAAGGCAAAAGTAAGCTTTTTCAGACAAATAAATGTTGAGAGAATTTAGTAACAGCAAACTTGCACTATAATAAATGTTAAAGGAAGTGCCAGACAAGTGGTTATGCTGGTGAAGTCTATCAAACACTTAAGAAAGAAATAATACTAATGTTGCACAAACTATTTTACAAAGTAGAAGAGAAAGGAATACTCCTAACTCATTTTCTAAGGCCAGCATTAACCTGATACCAAATCCAAAGTTGTTACAAAAAAAGAAAACTACAGCCAAATATCCACCATGAACATAGATACAAAAATCCTTTATAAATATTAACAAATCAAAACCAGCAAAAAAAATCTAAATAGACACACACATACACGTATATACAGGTTTATCCCTTATCCCAGGAATCAGTGTAATTCATCATATTACAGAATAAATGAGAAAAATACATATGATTCTCACAGCAGATACAGAAAGAGCACTTGCCAATTCAAAACTCCAAGTAAACTAGGAATAGAAGCAAATGTCCTCAACCTGATAAAGAGCATCCACAAAAAACCTACAGGTGATATCACACTTAATGGCGAAAGACTGAGTGCTTTCCCCTTCAGATCAGAAACAAGGCAAAGATATACACTTTCATCACTTCTGTTTAACATCGTATTAGAAGTCTGAGCTGTGTTAATAAGGCTCAAAAGAGAAGAGGCATACAGATCAGAAAAGAAGACATAAAAATTGTCTTTATTCACAGATAACATGTTTGTCTATACAGAAAATCTTGAGGCATCTGCGAAAAAGCTACTAGAAATCTATTGAATCTCTATAATACTAAAAAGAAAAAACTATAAAATGAAAATTTAAAAATACTACTTACAATGGCATCCAAAAATATAAAATACCTAGGGATAAATTTAACAAATTATGAACAAGATCTGTACAATAAAAACCACAAACATTCCCAAGATAAATGATAGAAGATCTAAATAAATAGATATAGAATAGTCATGGGTTAAAAAACTCAATAACTTAACTCAATGGGTTAAGATGTCAATTCTCCTCAAAATGATCTATAAATTAAATGCAATCTCAATAATAATCTGACTAAATTTGTTTTTTCTAGAAATTGACAAGCTAATTCAAAAATATGTATGGATATGCAAAGGATCTAAACAGCCAAACCAACACTGAAGTGGTACAATAGAGTTGGTGGACATGTACTACCTGATTTCAAGACTTATGGTAAAGCTACAGTGATCAAGACAGTGTGATATTGGCACACGGAGAGACATACAGCATAATGGAACAGAACAGAATCTAGAAATTGACCCACATATATGGGTCAGTAGATTTTCAACAAAGCTGTCAAGGTAATTCAGTGGGGAAAGTATATTCTTTTCAAAAATAAGTCCTGGAATAACTGGATGTCCATATGAGAAAAATGAATCTCAACACCAAACACAAAAATTAACTGAATATGTATCATAGACCAAAACATAAAGGCTGAAGCTATAAAACTTCTAAAATAAAACAGAGAAGAAAATACTGCATCTTTGGGGGTAGCCAATTATATTTTTAGAGAGGACATAAAACACAGTAACAAAAAAATAAAAATTTGGTAAGTGAACCTGATCAAAATGTAAAACATCTGCTTTTTAGTAGATACCATTTAGAAAATGAAAAGCTAAGCCACAAACTTGGAGGAAATAATTACAATACATCTATCTGACCAAGGACTTGTATCTAGAAATATATAAAGGGATTTTAAACTCGATAATAAGTCAAATAATCCAATTGAAAAATGGGAAAAGATTTGAATAGATACTTTATAAAAGAAGATATACAAGTGGCCAATAAAAACATGAAAATATGCTTAGCATCATTACTCATCAGAGAAATGCAAATTAAAACTATAGTGAGATACTACAACACACCTGTTAGAATGGCTAAAT
This sequence comes from Tapirus indicus, assembly GCA_031878705.1. NCBI lineage: Eukaryota > Metazoa > Chordata > Mammalia > Perissodactyla > Tapiridae > Tapirus > Tapirus indicus. Next base: position 18,130,193 of record CM062920.1, read on the forward strand.
GTGAAAAGACTGACAACTCCTAGTGTTAGCAGGATGTGCAGCAACTGAAATTCTCATACATTACTGGTGGGAATGTAAAATGGTACAACTACTCAAAAAAGTTTGGCATTTTCTTAACAAGTTAAACATACACTTACGATTATGACCCAGCAATTCTATTCCTAGATATTACACCAAAAGAAATGAAAACATATGCCCGCCCAAAGGCTTGTACACTAATATTCATACCAACTTTTTCCATAATATCCCCAAACTGGAGACAACCTAAACGTCCATCAACAAGTGAATGGGTAAACAAACTGGGGTGAAGCCATACACTGGAATACTACTGAGCAATAAAAAGGAATGAACTTTGATACATGCAACAACATGGATGAATCTCGAAACAATTACACTGACACAAAAAAAGCCAGACACAAAAGACTGTGTACTGTATGATTCCATTTATGTGAAATCCTAGAAAAGGCAAAACCTATCTATAGTGGTAGAAAGTAGGAATGACTGGGAAGGGGTAGGGGACAGTTTGGGAGTGATGGAAATATCCTATACCTTGATTGTGGTGGTATTTACATGGTAGGCATTTTGTCAAAATTCACTGAACTGTATATATACTTAAAATGAGTGTACTTTTTTATAAGTAAATTATACTTCAATAAAAATGAGTTTAAAAAGAAAGAGAGGGGGCCGCCCGGTGGCGCAGCGGTTTAGTCCGCGCTTGGCAGCCCGGGGTTTGCGAGTTCGGATCCCAGGCGCCCGCCGACGCACTACCTGTCAGCCATGCCGTGGTGGCATCCCATATAAAATGGAGGAAGATGGGCACGGATGTTAGCGCAGGGCCAGTCTTCCTCAGCAAAAAGGGGAGGATTGGCAACAGATGTTAGTTCAGGGCTGGTCTTCCCCACAAAAAAAAAAAAAAAAAAGAAAGAGAGGGGCCGGCCTGGTGGCATAGTGGTTAAGTTTGTGCGATCCACTTCTGGTGGCCCAGGGTTCGCAGGTTCGGATCCCAGCCATGGAGCAATGCACCGCTTGTCAAGCCATGCTATGGCGGTGTCCCATATAAAGTAGAGGAAGATGGGCACGGGTGTTAGCCCAGGGCCAATCTTCCTCAGCGAAAAGAGGAGGATTGGCAACGGATGCTAACTCAGGGCTGATCTTCCTCACAAAAAAAGAAAAAAGAAAGAGAATGTGTGCAAGCAAGCTAAGGGTAAATGAAGTCGAGTAAGCTAGTCTAGGCGACTTATCAATAACACTCCCTCTAACCATCTGACAATTTCAAGAAGGGGCAACCAGAGCCCAGTGTGAACATTTCAAACTGATCCCGAAAGGGAAATGCTGCTGGTGGCCCCATGCTCACTGCATGGAGAAACCTCTTAAGTCCCAGAAGGGCAAGAGGCTGAGAAAGAAGCAGGAGGCCAAGGTCAAGGTACAGGCTGTTCTGAGCCCCTGGTTCTTGCCTCTTGCCAGGCCTGCTAGTAACCACTCCGTCTCCTTTGATTTCTTTAGTTTCAGCTGGTTTGGTTGCATTTTTCTCATTTGCCACCAGAAGAGTTTTTGTCGGAAAAGAACACTGGACTTTGAAGAATGCACATCACATACTCCAGCCTTGTCCACTGGCCAAGGGGAAGGAATGTAGTGGGTGGTGTGGGGGGCGGGCAGGCAGCTCTTGCCTCTGGTTTGTAAACACTAAGCTGATTGGGAAAATGAACTTTGGGTCAGCACCTGACATTGCCGGGAGAGGAGATGGAGGAGGAACAAACACCACCAGCCCTGTTCAGGAAGAATTTGGGAGAGGCGGGGGGCTGCACTCTGGATGTCCTTGTGGCCGTCGTTGGACCACAGCTGCACCCTAACTTTCCAGCCTTCCCCAGCCCCAGCAGAGCTCACTGTGTAGCCCCATGTGTCAGCACTGGGCCAGAGAGCGCCACCATGGCACTCCTTGCCCTTCCCTCCCTCCCTCCGCCCTGCCCAGGTTACCCCTCCCCTCCTATAAAACACCCTACAGGGGAAATTATTTAAGACAGTCTGAGATCGGACAGAACCACGGCTGGAGCGAACCTACAGTTGTTGAACCAGGGAGGGCTCTTCACATGCATGAGCTTGTTGACTTTACACCATTACCTTCCTTACAGTGACCCAGCCAAGAGCCCTGGGCACTGGCCCCCCCAACACATGAAAGGGCCCCCTACATTTATGTTCAGGATTTTTACCAGTGATAACTCACCTATGTCTAGAGCTCTGCTATTAGGTACATTACATCATTTCACTTTCACAGCAACTGTGTGTTGTGATAAAGAAACTCCTACTGAACTAATGAGGAAACCAGCTCAGAGAGGTCAAGGGACCACCTATAGTCACACAGTACTGAGTGGCAGGTGGATCCCATTCTAAGGTGATTGTTTTCCCCCTATACTCCTCTACCACCCTAAAGTGTGGAGGGATGGAAAAGATCCCTTTGGTTAGATACCTGCCCCTCCCCTACTTAATAATAACCCTGGGCCTGGGGAAAATCCCATCTCTCCTCTGATCCTGTTTCCTTCACTGTAAAGGGAATCAACAGCCTCCTGGTCAGGGATCACAAACTTTTTCTGTAATGGGCTAGCAAGTAAATATTTTAGGCTTTGTGGGCCACACAGTCTCTGTGTCAAGTACTCAATTCTGCCCGTGAAGCCTGAAAGCATCCATGGACAAGACTTACCTGAATGAGCATGATTGTGTTCCAAAAAAATTTTATTTACTGGCAGTGAAATTTGAATTTCATATAATTTCTACGTGTCAAAACTATTATTCCTTTGATTTTATTTCAAACATTTAGATGTAAAAACCATTCTTAGCTCATCCAGCTGTACATCAGGCAACAGGAGGGCTTTGGCCCACTGGTCTTAGTTTGCAAACCCCTGTCCTAGACTCCGGGGTTTCTGCAAGGACGAAAGTTTGTCAGGTGCGCGGGTGCACCGGATGCACCGACGGGCAGAAGGCACTTTGGGGCCAGCCAGGCGCCAAACTGCTCCAGCGCCCTTTAGACCCAGGCAGCGCAGCGCCCACTATGGCTGACCCTCGGCTGGCACCCGGTCCCCATCACCCTGGCTCCCTGTGCGCACTCACCCAGGGCCCCCGCGCACAGCAGGGCGCAGATGGCGAACCTCATTCTCCGCTGCGGGCGCGCGACACCGACTGGGCTCCCCGGGCCTCGGCCACCTTTACCTGCCCCCGTGGGGGGCGGGCCCGCCTCCTCCGGAGAGTTCGTCCTTCTGGGCTGGCTGCCCTCGCCACCCACAGGCCCACCCCTCCCCGGGGCAGCTCGCCAGCAGCCCTGGCCCTCCGCGGGACGGGAGGGGGGCAAGCTGACCACTCGCCCGCCGCCCCGCGCCTGCCCCCTCCGCCCAGCGCCGGGAGCCGGACCTCCGCTCGCGGGCTAGGGGTCCGCGTCCCGGGCGCACGAGCCGAAGCCCCCTCGGAGCCCTCTGGACCGACCGCCTGACTCCACAACGAGAGAAACTGAGGCCTAAGGCGAGTGGACCGCTTGGGTCCCAGGTTAGTTGCGAGAACGCAGGTTCCCTGACCCCCTTACCTTCATTTAGCCAAGCAGCTCTTAAATGTTCTGAAAACACAGACTCGTCGGGACCGGGGGCCGGGGCGGGGGGGGGGTCCTCAGGGTGAAAACTGTGGGCCCTCCCCCCAGGGAAGCATGTGAACACGTATACACAACGTTTTGAACAGAATTTTCAGGGATCCTCAGACTCTTCCTCCAAAAGCATCTCTGTTCCCCACTCCCGGTCCCTCCCAGAAGCCCCCCCACATGACACGGTCCCCTACAACCCCCTGCTGAAGGCTGAACCGGCGAGGGCAGCTTCTACTCGCCCCTGCAGCCCCGTCCTCCTGAAATCCGGGCACGCTCCCTGCGGGACGTCTTCCGGATTTAAACAAAGTTTTCAGACCTTTTTATCGAAGGATAATAAACGTACATAAAACTTCACATATCCTAAGGGTACAACTGGATGAGTTATCACCGAGTGAACAGCCGTGTAACCAGCACCGTTTCAAGAAACAGAACGTTAACAGAGCCGGGGCGGCCCCCTGCTGCCCTCTTCCGGTCACTCCCCAGCGCCCCCGGAAAGACGCCCTTTATCTTGACCTCTAATTACAGAAACTAATTCTGCTGATTTTTGAACTTTATAGAGATGGAATCATACAATAAGTACAATTTTGTGTCCGGCTTCTTTCACTCAAGGTTATATCTGTAAGATTCATCCATGCTATGTCTAGTTGTCCTATGCCTTCTCAGTGTTGCATATTATCCTACACTGTGGATGTAGCACACTTCATCCTTCCTGGTGAGAATCGCAGTTTCTACTTTGGGCTCTTAGGAACAGTAAGTGTTGCTATGAGCATCCTAATACACGTCTTTTAGGGCATAAAGGTATGCATTTCTGCAGGGGCTTTCCCAGGAAGAGTAATTGCTGGGTCATAAAGTAGACATACATTCAGCCTTCGTAGATATTGCCAAACAGTTTTCCAAAAGGTTGAATCAATTTACACTCCTACCTTAAGAATGTGAGAATTTGGTTGCTCCACATTTTTGCCGTTTTGGTGGGACTGTTGGTGGTTTTGCACTGTAATTTGCAGTTTCTCTGATGACTAAAGAGATTGAGCACCTTATATGCTCATTGGCCATCTAGACGCCCTCTTGTGTAAAGTATTGGTTTCAGTCTTTTGCCCTGAATACATTTTATTTTATTTATTTATTTTTTTTGTGGGAAGACCAGCCCTGAGCTAACATCTGTTGCCAATCCTCCCCTTTTTGCTGAGGAAGACTGGCCCTGGGCTAACATCCGTGCCCATCTTCCTCCACTTTATACGGGACGCCGCCACAGCATGGCTGACAGGCAGTGCATCGGCGGGCGCCAGGGATCTGAGCTCGGGAACCCCGGGCTGCCAAGCGCGGACTAAACTGCTGCGCCACTGGGCGCCCCCCCCCCCCGAATACATTTTAAATAGACTTCCTATTGAATTAAGTTTGGGGACTGGCAATGTAATAACTCAAACTACAAACCAAGATTCGTCTAGTAAAGCATCCTCAGAATTGGGCCTTAAAAATATAAGAATGTTTTATAATTGAATCTTAACAGTCTATCTTATTATTTTAACCCACCATAACTCTTTATTCTGCACCCTCTCCTGTTTGCAAAGGGTGAATCTTTGCTAAGCAAATGTTGTTATTTGTTTCAGCCCTTAACAAGACTGTGAAAAGTTCTTCTCTCTGGCAGAGACTAACCCTGCCCTCCACTATGGCCAGAGGTAGTCCCGAGGGAGTCAGAAGTGATTGTAAGTCACAGAAGTCACAAGGTCAAGGGCGTGAGACTATGTTACACAAATCTAGGCTCTCCTCCCTTTCTGCAAAATACACACACACATCCCTCAAAGGAAACAGTTTAACCTCTTCCTTCTGCATCTTACATACATCGCCATCCTTGGACAACCCACTGGGAGATTGTCACCATTCCTACCCACCTTCACACCACCTCTAGCCAACTGAATTAAGTTTTCAATTCAAAAAATGTGCATTGTCCCTCTCCATGTGCAAGATGACTAGGGGTAGGGTGGAGTGAGGAGGGGACCTCTCACATCTAGTCCACTTCTAAGGTGACCCTCTGGGCTTTGGAGGGAGACCAGCTGGAGCCCACTGAGAAAGGTATAGGAGCCTCAGTTACACAGGGTCTGTGCTATGCAGAGAGTTGGTCAGGGTCCCTGCTGACCACAGCCCATCTGCTCATGAGCTGGAAAGAACTAGCATATTTCTGGTCAGAGATTCAAGCAATCTCTGGACCAGCAATCCCTTCTAAATATCATCACAAAGGAAAGGATGAACAAGTCCTCTCCTTGGTGAGACACTCATCAGGTGGTCCTTGGCATGGGATTTGCCCCAGAGACTGCTAAGGGGTAAACCCCACAGTCTGGGCCCGCTGTGATGGTGACACACAAGTCCTGAAAGCCACCTGCTGCACCCACGCCATGCCGAAGACACTAGAGAGCAGAGATTCCAAGGCAGGTCTCCAAGCTACTTCTACTTCTCCTTCCACTAAAGGAATCCTTTGACCTCTCATTTTTGAAAATAAGAATAGCAGTCTCTTCCTCTTTTTAATCTAGAGGAAAAGAAATTTATATAGCTTTAATGCGAACTTTTTATTGAACTTACACATACATATAGAAAGTGTACAAATCATGAGTGTACAGCCTGTGGACTGGCATGACGTGAACACATCCACGTAACCAGTACTGAGAAAGAGAAGAATATTTCCAGGACCCCTACAAGCCCCCTCATCTGCCTTATAGTCACCAATGGTCAAAAGTAATCATTATTCTGATTTTGAACACCATAGATGAGTTTCACCTGTTTTTGTACTTGATAAAAATGGAATCATAAAGCAAGCACCATTTTCTATCTCGCTTCTTTGTCTAAACATAATATTTGTGAGAGTCAACCATGCTGTTTCATATATTGTAACTTGTTCGTTCTCATTGCTGTGTCATATTCCAATGGTGAAGAGATCAATGTCTATTGATGGACATTTGGGTTTTTTTTTTTTCAATTTAAGGCTATTATGAAGTAATACTGCTGTGGAAATTCTTGCACATGTCTGTTGGTGAACACGTATACGCATTTCCATTGATATATATACAAGGGTACATTTGCTGGATCACAGGCTATGCCTATGTCAGCTTTCATAACTGCTGCTAGTTTTTTAAGGCAGTTGTACAATTTCCACTCTCCTCCCACTTCCAACAGTGCATGAAAGTTCCAGTTGCCCTACATCCTTGCCAACACTGGGTTTGGGCTGACTTTTTAATTTTAGTTATTCTGTAGCATCTGATGAATTCATTGTAATTTTAATTTCCCTGATGACTAATAAAGTTGGACACTTTTTCATATGTTTGTTGGCGATTTAGATTCTTATTTTGTGATTGCCCATTATTCTATTGGATTGTTTGCTTATTTTTTATTGAGTTGTAGTTCTTTATATACTCTAGATATGAGAACTTCATTGGACATATGTATTTCAAATATCTTCTTCCCTTTTGTGGCTTTCTTTCTTTCTCTCTCTTTTTTTTTTGTGGGGAAGACCAGCCCTGAGCTAACACCTGTTGCCAATCCTCCCCTATTTTGCTGAGGAAGACTGGCTCTGGGCTAACATCTATGCCCATCTTCCTCCAGTTTATATGGGACGCCGCCACAGCATGGCTGACAGGCAGTGCGTCGGCGGGCGTCCGGGATCCGAACTCGCGAACCCCGGGCTGCCAAGCGCAAACCAAACCACTGCGCCACCGGGTGGCCCCTCTTTCTTTCTCTTAATGGTGTCTTTTGATAAAGAGAAATTTTGACTATTTCTGAGTCCAATTTCAACACTTTCCTTTATGTTTAGCACTTTTTGTATACTATTTAAGAAATCTTTGCCTGTCCCAAGTTCAATGTAATATTCTCATATTTCCTTCTAAAAGCTGTATAGTTTCACCCCGCACATTTATCTAGAATCCAGCTGGAACAGACTTTTTTTTTAGACATAGACAGATTTATTTTCCATTCATGTGAAAGAGAAATTAGGTTAAAAGAAGTGGATGACTTTCTTAACATTACGGTTTTTTGCCCCAAATATTCATTCATTAGGTCTTCTGGAATTTAACTAATGATATACCATCCTTTCCAAAGGACATTCACCCTTCTGCTACGAAGATAGAATGGGGACTGATCACTTTGATCCAATCGGATTGGACTGAATCAAGGCTAGGCTGCAGTTTTGGTAGGCTTCTACAGCTTACAACTGAAAGCCTGGTGTGATAGGCAGACTAATTGCCCCACCAAAGATGTCCATGTCCTAACCCACAAACTGCCAATATGTTATGTTATGTGGCAAAGGGGGGATTAAGATTGCAGATAGAATTAAAGTTGCTAATCAGGTGACTTTGGGATAAAGAGATTATCCTGGATGATCTGGGTGGGCCAGTGTCATCATAAGGGTCCTTTAATTGTGGAAGAGGGAAGCAGAAGAGTTAGTGTCAAGTGATGCAATGAAAGAAAGACCCTGCCATTGATGGCTTTGAAGATGGGAGATGTGGGACCATGAGCCAAGAATTGTGAGCAGCTCTAAAGCCGGAAAAGACAAGAAAATGGATTCTCCTGTCAAATCTTCAGTAAGGAGCACAGCCCTGCTGACACCTTCAATTTTGCCCAGCGAGACCCCTTTAACTTCTGACCTACAGAACTGTAGGATAAATTTATGTTGTTGTAAGCAACTAAGTTTGTGGTGATGGTTACAGCAGCAACAGGAAACTAATACACCTGGTCTATTCATTGGGATCTCTCTAAGCTGTGGAATTTCCCCTATTGCCTCCCATCTCATGGAGCTTCAAATTGTGCCAAATATCTTAAAAGGAAAACTGGTCCCCTGTCAGGCTTAGTTCCCTGCCCCTCCCTTCTCATTGGGACCTTGTCTCCGCTTCTGTTATTCCTGCCCTGGACTGCCATAAGCTCTGCGAGCAGTGCCCTCTGCTCAGGCAAAGCCAGATGCAAGGCATTGTGCCCAGAAGTGGCAGATTCCCCCAGGGAAATGTGATTGCAGAATGTCATCTCACCTCTCTGAATTAGCCCCTCTTTTTTCCAGAAAGTTGTCACCTCTAGTCTCTAATGCTCTTAAATAGCTATTTTCTCATGCTGTATTTACATCTTCTAGATGCACTCAACAAGAGTACAGTTCCTGCAAATCTGCTCCATCACAACACAAGCACAAGTGAGGACTACATTAGATACTAATTTTTAGCCTTCATTTATTAAGGCTCTAGTACATTATTTCTGAATGAATGAATTTCACACGTTATTGTGCTCATTTATAACTACCCTAGCTCTTCCTTCATTTATTCATACCTTTGAAAGGAAATAGGGTCTCTGAGGGCAGAGACCACATTTTTCCTGTTCGACATGCTAATCATAGGTCAGAAAAGTGCCTGGGATAATATAGGGTTCAAAAGTGATCAAATAGATGAATAAACGATTGTTTCAAAGGTAGGTTGAGCAATCTTCTCTGCAGACCTGTGGACAAAAACCAAATAGGGTCCAGAGATGCACATTCCTCCCAAGGTTAATGATCCACCTAAAACTAACACAGCCCAAATCCATCAGGGCCAAGGTGCCCTCTGACCTATAGGTGGAGCAAACTCTGAGAACTTCCTATGTACATGGACAAAGTCGTATTGCAAAAGAAGGAATCCAAAGTGCTCAAGCTGTCTCCGTTGCACTGGCACAAACTCTCACAATAGCAGAGCAGAAGGGTAGATCGTGTTGTAACAAACAATTTAAAGACTTCATGGCAAGAATGGCCTTTGGAAAATTAGGAATTTGTAAATTTATCATTAACTGTGTACCAGGCACTGAGCTAAGTGCTTTTCAAATATTAATTTATAGTAACCCCATAGGTAAATGATATTCTCATCCCCATGTCACACAGAAAGAAAGTGAAGCACAGAGAGGTTAAGTAACTTGCCCAAGGTCCGACAACTAGTACATGTCAGAGCCTTTATTCAAACTAGGCAGCCTGCTTCCACAGTCCATGCTCTACTCCAGGTGGCCTCTGCCATTTGTCTCTGGAGCAATTTCACTCTTTCCTTTTTCCAAGGGCTTTGTGGTAATAGAGACAATTTTTCTTTTTTTTTTTTTGGTGAGGAAGATTAGCCCTGAACTAACATCCATTGCCAATCCTCCTCTTTTTGCTGAGGAAGATTGGCCCTGGGTTAACACCTGTGCCCATCTTCCTCTATTTTATATGGGACGCTGCCAGAGCATGGCTGACAAGTGGTACGTTGGTCCGTGCCTGGAACTGAATCTGTGAACCCTGGGCCGCCGAAGCAGAGCGTGTGAACTTAACCGCTACACCACCAGGCCGACCCCGAGACAATTTTTGAATTGGCAAAACATTTGTCCTAACCTTTCCAAGTTCGGAATTGATTAGGTTAGTACTAGCTGCCATAACAGATGAAGCTCCAATGATAGAAGTTGACTTCTTGCTAATATAAAGCCCAATTGACAGCAGTGGTGGTGATTTGTTGGAGAGGGAAGGGTGGGGAGTTCACCTTCATAGCTCTGGTCAGTCGTTCAGTGATCCCTGCTGAGAGAGGCTCTGCCATTTTCAACATGTGGCTTCTAAGATTGCCCTGTGTGTTGACATCAAGAATAAGGAAGTGTGGAAGGTAGTACAAGAGTCCTTTTTATGGACCAGACCTGGAAGTAATAAACATCATTTCTACCTATATTCTACTGGCCATAACTCAGTCACATGACTCCACTTAGATGCAAAGAGGATGGGAATTGGAATCCCTATCTGGGCAACTTCTTCCCAGCAACAACACGCACTATGAAAGGGGAACACACATCTTGGATCTTTTGTCTTAATTTGAGTTCCCCCGGAAAACAGACTCTTAGACAGGACTTTTCAAATGTTTTATTTAGTAAGTAAAGAAACACAAGGAAGAGAATGGGGAAGTGAAACAAGGAAAAGAAGGCATCTAAAGGATATATTAATAAGTCAGTTACCACATGAAGACCGGGGCTTAAGTCCACTGGGGGAACTCTGGGAGCCAGGGTAGAATATCCCTCCAAGGGGCGTGCAAACAAGAGTCTTTGTACACCAACTCCTGTCAGCCATTGAGGGTTTTTTCCATGGGTCACAAGTCCTCTCGCCCTTTGGCCTACTGCATAGGTGGCAAAGCAGACTCCTGGTGTCACAGAATGCCTTCATGCAAAGAAACACAGAGGCTGGTAGCTGGAAGTTTCCTAATGTGTTTAAGAGTGGTAAGGTAGAGGGGATATGTGTGGGAAACTAAGGGTCTGCTACATGGTCTCTGCCAGAATCCACCTTATGGTCCAGTGACATATGGACTGAAAACACAGGTTGCTGCCCACCCCTACCCCTGCCCAATTGCACACCTGATATACAATGGTGGCACAAGGACAGAATAACTACAATAAAACTCCCTTTCAGAAAGAAGAGTGGAGACCCACCAGCCATTGCTCATCAGTACCAACTCTGAAGTCCTACTGGGCAGGCACCCGGAGGCACCTCTGCCTGATTAGATTCAGATTCTGCTCTCTAAAAGTAGCTCCTTCGCTCATTGCTCTCCAAGGTCCTGGAACCTCTCTCTGGGAGGGTCTTACTTTTCCATTATCCTCTCTCACCATGTCTGGACCGGGTATGGAGGAGTCTGTGCTCCTTGGGGGCTGTATGACATTTCACCCACTTCTGACTATGGAAGCTTGAAGATTGTATCAAAGTCTGAATACTCCAGACTTCTGGTTTCCTTCACAAAGCAATTATCTCAAAACTCTAGTAACCTTCAGATCTATTTTTTTCCAGTCAGTTTCATGAGGTAGTTGTCAACCTCTCACACACAAGACAGGGCAAGGGCAAGGCCTGACTGACTAGACTGGGGAAGATACATGAGACACTTAGATTTAGATCGTTTATTACTTCTATAGATAGCAAAAAAGAAGAATAAGCCAAAGGTGCCAGCTCCCCGGATCCTTGTCCCAGATACCAAAAAAGATGACACTGAAACAAAATGGGCTGTTGTGGGAAGCTCCATTGCTGGGGAGCCAAAACTAGATAGCAGCTAAGTGGTTTCATATTCTGCAGCTCTATTCTGAGGGGAGTGGTGCAGAAAGCCCAGTACCTCATCAGAATCTGGGAGGCAATGAGAAACTACCTGATGACAGCCTCCACGGGGAGGCAGGAAGACCAGTGGGAGGTGGCCTCCTAGCTAGCAGCTCGGTAGAGGCCCCCCATCCTCTGGTGTTCCAATAGGACCACAGGGTGTTTGGGTGAGGCTCAGACATGCTGCAATTCCAACCTCTGCCTACACGGATATGTGCAAGGCTGCCAGGAAGTGGTGGCAGAGCTGCTCCCCTAGAGTAGGAGCTACACCCACAGTTCTCTCCCAGACTAATTTTCAAGCCCGGTCGCTATCCTTGGGCCCATACCTCTGTCTCTCTCAGTTGATGGTGCCTACCCAGCTTGGGTGGGAGCACCATATTCTTAACTAGATCTTTTCTACATGGATGGGTTGTAATAGACATTTGTTGCTCAAAACCTCTCTCAGATTGATCTCTTGTTTTTAGGGCCTAGATCAGTCAGCTTTTCCAACTTGCAAAATGCCACATTTTTGGATTTTTAAGTGGCCTTTTATTTTTTGCTTGCAAACAAACCAATTCTTCCCTGAGCTTGTCTTTCTCATAATACCTAATTAAATGCAGCCAGTAGCAACCAGCATGTGCCTCCTCTTCCCTGCACCTCAGCAGACTCAGTATGCCTACGTTCTATCTTCCAGGTCACTGAAGACAACAGTTTAAACAAATGTTTTGCACTGCAAAGTCTATTTCTGCAACAATAAAGATCATTTACTAATTTCATTTTTAAACTATCCATCCCTTCATCTATACATATTTATTCATTTACAGCTCTGGAAACTTAAATATAAAACCCACAAAAATCTATTTTTAGTTTAATTTTCATAAATCTTCTCTATGTAGCAAAATATAACAGAAATAAATACTTATATTCCCACGACCCATATGTTAAAAGCAACTATTTTGTCATATTTGTTTCCTGTGTTTTTTCATTCTACAACCAGATAAATATAAAGTTCACTTTAATTCCTACTCCAAGGAGGGTCTAGAGTGTCTGGTTTTAGGTGACAGAAGAGCCCACGAAACAGGGAGTTGATTCTAAATGCCAGGGAGATGGAGGGGAAGTGAATCCCTGAACCCCATTTTCCGAAGCAGCTTCCTGAAAGCACATCACAGCTATTCCTCATGTTCACCAAAATTTTCATGGACCACAACCCATGTAACCACTTGCACCCTTTCCTGAAGGACTGCTATTCAAGCAAACCTTAATGTGCAGCAGAATCAGTTGGAGGGCTTGTTAAAGCACAGAATGCTGGGATACACCCCCAGAGTTCCTGACTCGGCAGGTCTGAGGTGAGGCCCAAGAACTTTCATTTCTAACAAGTTCTCGGGTGATGCTGATGCAGCTGGTCCAGGCACTACACTGGATGGAGAACCACTGTTCTAGCTAATGCCCAAGATTAGGTACTTCAGGGAGAGATAAATACCCTCTCTGCCTATGTGGAGACACAGATGGGAGAACCTGTCACCTGGTCTCCTATTCTAAAAATGAGGTCGACTCCTCTGCTATTCAAATCCAGCTCCTACAAGCTAAAGGGTTGATTTCACTGTCCTTCTCTTCATCACCAGTATCTATGAAACTCCTTCTCTTCAGAGGCCTCCACTTGCCCCCAGAAATGTCAGGAATGGGCTCCTGCCCCAATGCTGACCGAGCAGAGATGGGCAGGCAGCATATGACAAGGAACAGTGTGGTGTCAGGAAGGGCACGGGGTTCCAGTCACGCCACCTCCTCTCAAGCCCAAGTGCAGCCACTTCTTGGCTGTGTGGCCCTGGGCAAGTCACACAGTCCCTGAGCCTCTCTTTCCCCATCTACATAGCATGGGACAGTGATGCCCATATATTAGATATTGCTAAGTAAATGGGAATAGTGCAAGCAGGAGTCCTTTATCTACTATAATGCACCCTACAAACAGTAATTATTATTACAGCTTCATGACAGATTTGCTCCTTAATGATTATTGGGGCATCGTCTTTTTTTTACAACTCTAGTAACTTTTGTTTATTTCTAAGGCTTTCCTCACCCCCTCCCCAACAATGGGCTTTTACTTTGAGCCCCAGAGTTACAGATTCTGACTCACCTCCCACGGGCATATTCACACACTTAGACCCGAGCTGCTCATTGCCATCTGTAGGCACTAAAAAGAAAAATAAAAGCAATCGAGATAATGGCATTAAACTCTCACATCACTCAATCCAAAGTCATGAGCTTCTCAGTCTCAAGAGTCAAGAAAAAAATGAGGAGCAACACTAAACAGTTTCATTGGTCACCAACAAGCCAAGGCTCTGCAGTCCCATTTTACCCCCTCTCCCATGATCCTCGCCATTTTGAACATTAGGTTCCAACCAGAGAAAGAAAATGAGATGCTCATTGAAGGAGGGGGCGGTCTTGGCAAAAATCCCTTTGCAATAGGTGTGTAATTCAAGTCATCCTGACATCTTTCTTCCCTTCAGACCTCTTGGCTGTAGTGGACGGTGATTATATTCCTGCTATATTGGAGGGGAACGCACCCAGTAAGTGGAGTAAAAACACCGTGGATGCCATCTTAAGTGTACCACTTACTCTGTGACGTTGGACACATCATTTAACTTCCCAAAGCCTCAGCTTTTACATCTGTAAAATGGGGATACCACTATCTGCTCACGGAGTTGCTCTGGATGATAATACATGGTTTCTCGCGCACTGCCTGGCATTCGGCAGGTGTGATATATCGAGGAGGCCCTTTTCTCCCCTGGCTGTCTTTTTCTGTGTTGGGACCTCCTCTAAGGTACTCCCGCCCGCAGCCCCCTCCCCTCAGCCGTGGGCGCTGGGCCAATCCTCAGAGGAGCCCGGCCCGCCCTTCAACGTCCTGAGCCCCAGAGAACGCGGCTCAGGCCGTCCCGGAGCCCTCCGCCCGCAGGCACAGCACCCCAAGGCCGCCGCCCCCACCACGTTTGTCATCCCCGCCTCCCCCCGCGGCGGCGGTGGCGTCACTTCCGTCGGAAGAGGCGGGCGCGTCCTCGCGTTGGCGCGAAAGTCGGTTCCCGGCCTCGGCCATTTCCGGGTTCTGCGCTTGCCTCGGGCGGGGGGCGCCGTCGGGGGCGGGGGTGCGCCGCGGGGGGCGCCCGACCCCAGACCCGTCCTGCGGGCCGCACGCCCCCCACCCGCCGCCCGCAGACCCCCAGGCTCCGCCGAGGTGAGTGCGGCTCGGAGCGGGACCCAGCTCCTTCCCCATCCCCACTCGGGGTCGCGACGCCCCCTCTGGCCCTCGGGGCCCTCGTTTCCAGCCGTGGTAACCGGCCCTCGGCCCGGCGGGTGGACCCGGACGCCGGAGGGACGTGGCTGCGGTTGGACCGAGAGCCGGGCATTTCCTTGGAAGCTGGGGAGCAGGAGCGACCGGCCTTCTAGGGGGCATGACCTTGCTAACTGGCTTCCGTGTTTGTGTTCAAGTCCGTTTACCGAGGGTGGACAGACTTCGAGGGCCATGGAGATCCGCAGGGACAGATTGGTTGTGTGTATGCTTAAGCCAAGTGCAATTTAATGTCCTTTGGCTTAGGGGACTTAGAGCCCCATAGCAAAGGCCCTCAGTGTATTCAGTCAAGGGACATTACTTTCGTCCTCTGATTTGCAAGGATTGACGTTGTCATCTTTTTCCTTGACTTTGCCCACGTTCCAGCGTTTCTTACAAACGTGGACGGTTCATGGGCAAGGCCAGAATGTCCATTCTTAGGCATTCTAGTTAGCGCAAAAAAATAGGTGCTTTAAGCATTTAACTTCATACCTAATATGTTTTTGTTGTTGTTAATGTTTCCTTTATTTTGACAGTTCAAAAATGTCCAGAAATGACAAAGAACCGTTTTTTGTGAAGTTTTTAAAGTCTTCAGATAATTCTGAATATTTTTTTAAAGCTCTTGAGGTAAGACTACTTGAAAACGTCTTGTTTGATGCTGTGAATTTGTTTTGTTTTCAGTGTTTTTGACTTACTGGGTTTTTTATGTCTTAGTTTATTTTCATAATAGTTTTACTGTAGTCTACATCATTATAGATACGTCATTCTTAACATATTTTTGAATCGATGTAAGTATATCATTATGTATTTGGGGGGGCTAGAAATCTACTATGACATTTCTGTTGAAAGTGGTAGACCTGCTGTTCTTGAAAATTAAGTTGCTTCCTTTTTGTCTGCTACCCAGAGTAGACCTTTGTGTGTTCAGAGAATTTGTCAGTCATGTACTGGTTACACTTCATTTTCTCCTTGTTAAAAGTATGTTTCATTTTTTACAGTGTAACATGTAAAGGATGTAGGGTAGTGTAGAGCCTTGTTACTTACAGGCCCCAGCAGCATCCGCCTGGCCTGAGAGTTTGTTAGAAATGCAGAACCTAGGGCCCCACCTCAGACTTAGCAATTAGAATCTGCGTTTTAACAAGATCCTCAGTGTGATTCCAGTGTACGTTCAAGTTTAAGAAGCACTGTTGTAGCAGGTTTTTCTTTAAAGTTCATTCATTCAGCAAGTAATTATTGAATGTCTGTGATCTGATAGGCACTGTTCTAGCACGTGGGATACGTCAGTGATCAGAGCAGGCTAAGATCCATACTTTCTCAGAGCTTACCTTCTGTTCTAGCAGGAGGAAATAGACATTAATCGGACATGATAAATGAGTAAACTATATAGTATGTTACACGGTGCTAAGTGCTATGGGAAGAGAAAAAAGCAAAGCAGGTTAAGGGGTTTTGGAGGATGTTTGTAGGGACAGAAGGAAAAGAGAGGTAATAATTTTAAATAGAGTGTGATTTGAGTAGGCTTTATGGAAAAGGTGATATTTGAGTACACTTGAAGGAGGTGAGATAGTGAGCCATGTGGATATCGAGGGAAGGTTTCAGGCAGAGGGAACAACCATACGCAGGCCCCTGGGAAAGTGCTTGGAGAGTCTGTCCAACATAGTCTGGCTGTAGTGTACTGAGCAAGGGATAAGAGGAGAATATTAAAGGATGCTTCAGAGTGTAAGGGTAAAGAGGTCCTGTAGGGCCATGTGGGCCATTGTAAGGACTTTGGCTTTTTCTTTCAGTGAGATGGAGAGCCACTGGAGGGTTTTAATCAGAAGAGTTACATGATCTGACTTAATTATTTTAAAAGGATAATTTTAAGTATTTAACATAAGGACTTCAAAATTTGTTCAGAAAACGAGTGCTTACTGGTTGCCAGGATTTGGTGGCAAACAAGATAGACCATGAAACTGTCGTTCTTACAAGGGAGAGAGACAAAAACTATATATGTGTAATATCAGTGTTATTTTTCCTCATAAAATAGACTAGAGGGATAGGGAAAGGGTACTTTAGAAAACATGATCAGGAAAGGCACCTCTAAGGACATGACATTTGAACAGATCTGATGAAAGTAGATGATCAAGTCAGGTGAAGACCTGGGAGAAGAGAATTCCTGGCAGCAGGAGCAAGAGCAAAGCCTTTAAATGAGGTCATGCTTAGCTTGTTCCAGGCCGAGAAGAAAGCAGGAGTGGCTAGAGTAAGCAAGAGGGATGAAATTAGAAGGTCAGGATGGGGAGAAAGGCAGGGCCCAGACTCTGTGGTCTATAGGCCATTGTAGGAATATGGATTTTATTGAGTGTGGTAGGAAGCTATTGGAAGTTTTTGAGCAGAGAGTGACATGACTTGATTACTAGCTGCTGCGTGGAAAATAGATTTAGGGCAAGGGAGGGAGAAGGAACCACTTTGGAAACTTCTGCAGAGGTGTGGGTGAGAGATAATGGTAGCTTTCATAGGGAAGAGGCTGGATTTGAGATGAATTTTGAAGATAGAATTCATAGGACTTAAATACAGGTGAAAATTTTCAGGTACATTCCTATTTCATTTTTTCTTTCAGTCAATAAAAGAGTTCCAATCAGAAGACTATCTTCAGATTATTACAGAAGAAGAAGCATTGAAGATAAAGGAGAATGATCGATCACTTTATATCTGTGACCCTTTTAGTGGCATTGTCTTTGATCACCTCAAAAAGGTGTGCTACCTTTTAGTGTGTTCCTTCGGCAGTCTGTTTTTTGGTTTGTTTTTGCTTCAGTGGACATAAATTCTTTACTGATCATGAAGTATTATGCAAATTATGAATCCAGAGGAATGCTTTGGTTTTGGGAGATCAGAATGATATTTTTAAAGACTAATTATGTTATAGTAGGCTTTTGTTATATTTCTTTTTATATTTTTATGAATATATTTGACTTTTTAGATTATTTTTATATTTCATGGGATTTAACTTCACTTAGTAATGAAGCACTTCAGTGATAGAGTTCTCCTGTACTTGAACTCAGTTTGATTGGGAGATATTTCAGGGAGAAACAATAAAGACTGGGAAAAGCCCTCCACATAATGCCTGGTACTTACTGTTTCCTGTGTGCTCTTGCATGCAGAATTTTAGTGCCTCTACCTTGTATGGGGTCTGAAAAATTATATGCTAAAAGGAAGCATTTTGGGGGTGAATATTGCTAATATACCAATGAGCCATCTTATTTCTTTTTGTTGATTCTAGAGTCTACTGACTCATTACTTTTTTGGTGTCTGGACAAGAGAGAAGCATTGAAATAAAAGTAAACTGGCTGTAATTCCATCCAGATCACAAAGAAGTGATTCTTGTTTGAAGGAGAAGAAAACATAGAAGAGTAGGTAGATGCAGTATCTGTACAATTTATGGAAGGTCTGTGCCCACTTTTGGCAAAAGCATTGTTGGTCTTACCCTCCTTTTGGAAATAACACTGCTTGTCAGAATCAATAGCGTCAAAAACTCAGTTTTCTTATGGCTGACCAAAAAGGTAGCAATAATCATTTACCCTGTAGATATTTAAATAAGTCATGCCCTGGTGACTTTGGCAACTGTAGGCTTTTTAGTTTGGCTTGAATGTGCTGATGATGAGCAAGACTGTCATCTTTCTTAACTCAATGATCAATGAAAATGAAAGGTCATTTTTTGAGTAATATATTAGGAGAAGTCTTTGTGGGTCTTGCTTGGAAAGACATTGAGTTGCAGACAAAGTGTTTAAAACACAAATGTAGCAGCTGCCTAGCATTATACATTTTTTTTGTGACATAAGTATTTTAGAGGAGGGTTATTTAGTCTGTTACACTTTTAAACTGCTTCATTGGCTGGGTGCTTCATTTAAAAAGTATTATGGACATTTGCTACTATAGCATAAGACTATTACTCATATCCCCTATTTTTAAGAATGTGTATGTTTCACAGATTAAAGTTTTGATGGCAATTTTGAGTAAGTGTGGCTCTTGAAGTTTATTTCTTTTGATAGCCTGCATTGTTTGGTTAGCTTTTGTGTGTGTTTATGTAATGTGTAGTGTGTCTGAGAAATTATATAATGGCCTTTATTTTTTTCTTATAACAATTTGGTGATTTTTCTGCAGTGGTCATCAACTTGTGTAAAGAATTGGTAAATATTACAAAGCGTAATTTTATAAGACTGGAGGTCGTTTTCTACTTAGTGAACTTGTTCTTTTTTTGTAGCTTGGCTGCAGAATTGTTGGTCCTCAAGTCGTCATATTTTGTATGCACCACCAGCGATGTGTTCCGAGAGCTGAACATCCGGTGTATAATATGGTTCTGTCTGATGTCACCGTGTCGTGTACAAGCCTGGAAAAAGACAAAAGGGTGGGTATTGAGAGGAATATCATGATCTGTATGTATATATATTTCCACACTTAATTTTTCACTGTGTAGGAGATACTTTGAAAGACCTTGCACTTTTGCTGTTCGTGACTTATAACAAAGTCAATATACAACAGTGTATATCTTTTTTTATTTTTTAATAAATTGATACAGTGGAATCTGTTTTATTGAAAATGGGCTAATTAAGGTTTTTTTGTTTTGATTTAAAAGGAAACTCACTTTTTTCCCCTATAGTTGATGCATTTGTTTTTGAATCACTTACATTTTTCCACCATAGGTGGTTAATTTAAAAAAAAAAAGGATTCTGAGAGATATTTAAAAAATATATTTTTATATATTATATATTTACATATTTATATATGTTTATATTTTTGTTATATTTTAATGTTTTTATATATATTTTATATATAAATTTATATAATTTATATATTTAAAAATATATGTATAGTAAAATATATTGTTTATTATAGAAGCAACATAGTTTAATAAATTCGAGTTGAAAGATAAATATAGGAAATAATATATAAAATTTATTTATAATTCATATTTATCTTACTTCCAAAAAGTAATTTAATTATTTAACTTTATAGTGGTGAGAAACGTTTGTGCATTCAAGCTAATGACAACAAAAGATATTTATGGGACGTTGTATAAAAAAAGGAAGAGAATTGTTTCGGTATTAGTAATATATTTTCTTTTGGGGCTACAGGAAGAAGTTCATAAATATGTACAAATGATGGGCGGACGCGTATACAGAGACCTTAATATATCAGTAACTCACCTTATTGCAGGAGAAGTTGGTAGCAAAAAATATTTAGTTGCTGCAAACCTGAAGAAACCTATTTTGCTTCCTTCTTGGATAAAAACACTTTGGGAGAAGTCACAAGAGAAGTAAGACATACATAAAACATTTAGATATTTTCTAGATTTGGAAAAATGATACATTCAATCATTTGGGCATATTGTGGGTTTTCATAGGGGAGGTTTTATGGTGCCCTCTTTGGATTTCCTATTCAGGGACAAAAATGGAGTCATTACTCTTTTCTCCAGTGAAAACAAACAAGGTATAAGTTGATAGGTAGACTCGGCTGTGGGTTTAGTATTAGCTGCAAGGTAAGAAATGCTTTGATAATAAAATTGTGTTCAGCAGATGTTTGTAAAATAGTTGAGAAAATCATTGTGGCAACTGTAGCTCCTCTGTTGCATTATCCTTCAGTATGTGCCCATATGTAAAGATGGAGAGTAAATTAGCCATTTTGGCAGTCATATTCCCTCCCGAAGCGGGTATATGTAAGGCTGAATATAAACATATGTAAGCCATTAACTGAGATGTGATCATTTAGTAAATGTTAATAGAGCCTGTTTTATGACTTGGCCTGAGCTAGGCATGCTGTGTGCATAGTGAGCAAAATAGGGTAGCATCCCTGCCCTCATGGAGCTTGGAGCCTATTCCAAGGGACAAAACTGAGTTTCTCCTAAAGTCGGATTAACAACCCTAAGTCCAGGTGCCACTGTTTGAATTAAATAGGCATTTTTCTGGTCTTCCTTTCAATACTCTCCAGGACATTCTGAACATGTCTCCATGTTGGAACCCTCACCCCCAGTCTGACTGTTTCTTCAGCATGTCTGCCTAGCATGGCAACAGGATGATAATGATATTGTTGGTATTCTGCCCCAAATCATTGCTTATTATATAAGTTTAGTAAAAGGATAAACAATCCATTTTTTAAGTAGACAACCAAAGAACCTTTGAGTTTTTAGGTAGAGATTCAAACTTTCAATTTTGGAAAATATACCACTTTAATCAGCATGGACTTAGAGTTAATGAAATGTATATTTTCCCTTCAAACAGTTTTGAGAGACTATCTGAAACTATTTTTTACTAGAGACATGTTGTTGAGCTAGATGTTCAGTTAGTGTATTTCTGAGTGTGTCTGTCAGTTCCCCTTATCTTAAAAATGATTAAAATCCTAAAAAATGAGGAAAGCATTAGTGATATTTCTGTTGTTTGTCATTCTTCTAGTAAATTTTAAACTATCTGATATATTTAATATGTTAATTTTTTTCCTTTTTATCATTTGTTTTCCCCAGAAAAATATCTAGATACACCGATATAAACATGGAAGACTTCAAGTGTCCTATTTTTCTTGGTTGCATAATCTGTGTGACTGGCTTGTGTGGCTTAGAGAGGAAGACAGTTCAGCAGCTCACAGTTAAGCATGGAGGTCAATATATGGGACAATTGAAAATGAATGAATGTACACACCTCATTGTGCAAGAACCAAAAGGTAATAAAACTGTTTCCCAAAGGGACAGATGCAAAAGTTTTTCTAGTATTTAACATTTTAAAGTCTTTGCAGAATGGCTTTTGCTTCTGATGTGTCATAAATTTAGTATGATAGTTTTTCCCTGAAATCTTGCGAAGATAGTTTGGTTCACAATCTGTGAACCAAAAATTACATGACTCTCCTAGTGTTTATCCAGTTCATTGAATAAATATAAAGAAACAAAATTTTCCAGTGGTGTTTTATCTAAATTTACTTTCAGATCTTTTGATTTTTTTTAAAACAGTTCCCCTACACAGTTACCAAACACTTAAGAGGCAAGAAATTTGCATGAATAACAAGAAAGCTAATAAATATAGCTAAGTTACATTTCTTTCTAATGACAAATTTAAAAGGCTTGGCTTACTTTTTGACTGAATCAGCTTTACTGAATGAACTACAACTTTTAACTTGAGACACCTTGCAGAACATGAGGCAGTTAAAGGAAGAAAAATACATTACCAATAAGAATTCCTTAAAATAGCTATTAATTTTGGTGTTCTATAACCTTTATATGTATTCTGGAGAATATATTTTACCAGTACTCAAAATATGTACAAATAGATGAGAGAAGACTTTTATTATCTCTTTCTTTATCGATACTGTGTTTTTACTAAGCTACTTAGTTTTTACTAAGTTTTATTAGGTAAGAAATAAAACTAGAAAAAAAATTGTTAAAATTAATTGGTAATTGTCCTTAAGTCAAAACTTTGGGTATGGCCAATTATGATATTATGATTGTGAGAAGAGCCTCTAACTACTGTTGATTTTCTGAATCTGAAGGCAGTTCACCTCTTGGCTCTCAAAAGTGTCAAAAAAAAAAAAAAGGAACAACCTTTTATGTTATTGTTTACTACATTCTGACCTCAATTTCTCCATGATACTGTTTCAAAATGCATTGTGTTAAAAGTTTTTCAAGGCAATAAAAAGATACATATTTTTAATATAATTCATTTATCTATCTATTTGCCTATCTATCTGGGACTTCAAGTAGAATCCTATTGATATATGAGTAGTCTATTCAAAGCTGGTATTTTTTATATTGCAAATGTTTACAGTTTTCACAGTTGTTTTTTCAGTCTCATGAAAACCACATAATTCTGTGAGTTATCCCCATGTTACAGATGAAGAAACTGTTTTAAAGAAATTAAGTGATGGAGGCTATATGCAAACCAAATCTAATATTTCAGTTACCCTGCAGTTCACTCTGTCTTTATGCAATTTTGTAAAAGATAAATCCACATAGCATGTGTCTTTACACAACACATAGAAAATATAATCGGGTGATAACCTAAAATATTACTTTTTTTTTTTGTAACAAGCCCTGAGCTAACATCTGTTGCCAATCCTCCTCTTTTTTGCTGAGGAAGACTGGCCCTGGGCTAACATCTGTGCCCATCTACCTCCACTTTATATGGGACGCCGCCACAGAATGGCTGACAAGGAGTGCGTCGGCTGGCGCCTGGGATCCAAACCCGCAAACCCGGGGCTGCCACAGTGTGAACTAAACCACTGCACCACTGGGTCGGCCCCTAAAATATTACTTTTTAATACACTGTATAGCGTACTGTTTAAAAGTAAGAGTAATTACTGGTAACTAATTTTGTTTCTGGTGAGGTTTTTTTTGTACTCTATCATAATTTGAATATTTCTGCAAAGATAGATTTTAATGGTTTGCATTTCTGTCTCTCTCTCTCTTTCTTAATGAACATGATAGGTCAAAAATATGAATGTGCCAAGAGATGGAATGTACACTGTGTGACCACGAAATGGTTTTTTGACAGTGTTGAGAAAGGTTTTTGTCAGGATGAATCCATATACAGGACAGAGCCTAGACCAGAAACAAAGACGGTGCCCGATACTTCAACTCCTACTGGCCAGATCAGCACAGTTGATAGTAAGTCTCATTGGGATTAAAGCGAACAATCATTTTTAAGGCAATCAGTTTTTTATGTAAGAATTGATTTGTTACTAGGATCAGAGAGATATAGTAGGGAATGCCTCTAGGCATAATTATGTAATAAAATAACCAAATTGTATAAAGTATTAGTCCAGAACTTCTGATATTTCTTTTTATATTGAAAGCATACTTTCTTTCATACCCTGATGCAAAATGCAAAAGATCATTGAACAAATTAAGAATACTAATAGATAAAGACTTATAAGAATTAATTTTTAAAACCTGACTGATGTGCAAATATTAGTACATTTTATTTATTAGTTCCCTGCAGTTGTTACAGATCATCTGCATTCTTATAAGATTTAAAACCATTTCTATTCTGTAGGAGCCATGTTGGTAGTTTAGCAAGTGTTAAAAATTTTTTTCAAATGTAAGCTTCCTGGACCTTAAAGCCAGCAACTTCAGATTTTTATTGGAAGCAAGCCACTATTAAGGAAATATATTAAATATATTTTCATTTAAGTAAGATATGAACCTTAATTAGTTTCATTTCCACTTTGCCCCCAAGATTTCAGTAAAAACATTGGCATGTTCCTTTGGAAATTGTTCATAGTCCTTTGTGTTTAAGAAAAGTTAATCTGTAGGAAAATATGTAATCACAATTATTTTATCTCCATAAATTCATACATCTTTGTTTAATATATAGGTCGTACTCTTTCAGATGTCAGCCACATTTCCAACATCAATGCAAGTTGCATAAGTGAATCGATATGTAATTCAGTTCTTAATAGCAAAGTGGAGCCTACACTTGAAAATCTAGAAAATCTGGATGTCAGTGCATTTCAGGCACCTGAAGATTTATTAGATGGTTGTCGGGTATGTCTTTATTATATAATAAATGCAGTAAGTGATGATATACATCAGTACTTCCTAGCCTGACTTTGAAGACTCCTCAGAATTCGGCTTGCTCCTTGTCTGCATAAACCCTCCGCTCTAGCTAAGCAGATGCCCTGATTAGGCCATGTCCATCCTTCAGCTGTCAGGGTCCCTGCCTGGAATGTACCTTCATCTGTCATCCTTCAAAGTTCAAAGCAGTTTTTAACTCTTCTCTGAACCCTCCTAACTACATTAATCTTTCCATCTACTGTGTTTTGAGACACTTAGTTTCTGAACCACTTAATGGATTTTTATTTATAACTTATTTATTAAGTATTTACAATATGCTAGATACTGTGCTAATCATTTCATATATATTGTTAATGTGTTGTATAAAGTCTCACTTAATTCCCACAAATAACTCTAAAATGGATATTATCCTGAGGCTGAGACTTAGAGGATTAAAATTCATGTTCAGAATCACACAGACTTGAAGTAGCCAAGCCATCTACTCCAAAGTATATATTGCCAACCATTAGACATACTGCTTAGTTTAATATCCCTTGGGCTATTTAATTTTTTAGTACATGAATAACTATCTTATAAGTGGTATGCTATAGATCTCCTAGAGCCGAATACTTACTTAATATATTCCTACTTGTAGAATGAATAGGCTATGCATTAATTTTCAAAGAGTAGTGAAGATTTAACCCTGTTGTATTGCTAAGAAAGGAAATTGGGCAAATTACCTTACTAGCAGAACAGAAAGTGTCCTTTATAATCTTTTGTCCTAGACTGTACTAATCTGGATATGACTTTTAATTATTCTTTACTTACAGGAAGTGTATGATTCCCAATTTTTGTTAAAATATATTCTAGTAATGGAGGTTATTTAGTTTGGGATATAAATGCAGTTAGGAATAGATTTATCATTCTTAAGAAATTTTTTTAAAGACTTATTTAAAACAGATGAAAAAGATTTTTATTGGTTTAAATATATACATACTGATAGTTAAAAATAAATTATTGCATGCATGTTATCTTCAAAGCATTGTGCTCCGCTTTTCGACTTAAATTTTCTTGTTTAATCAACCCTGTGAAAAAAGATACCTCAATTTAAGGTAAGAAAATTGGTTTAAAGAACCAACTTGCTATGGTCATGTGGTTAATCATTGGCAGCTGAACCAAAATTTAAAGCTAGGTTTTCTGAATTTAGACATTTAACTCCACTTTTATTTCTATATTACTTTAAAATTTACAAGTAGTAAGGTCTTTACAATATAAGAAGCTACCTGCATTTTAGACATTTCTATGCACTGATATTCAGAAGATACTGTATTCTGGCTTCTATTTTATTTAAAGCCTCAAAGTATTTATCAGGTAGACAGCGAAGAATAATAATGCTATGAGATTGTGAAGTAGTGATAAAAATCAAAATTTCAAAATTGTTTTTAAAAAACGTGTTTCAGAATATACTCCACTTCTTAATATATCCAAAAATGTACACAAGAGTTGTCTTATTTACACACAATGGATTTAGATATGTATTTTTAATAAATGTGTTTTTATTGAAAGAACTAAACCATCCTAAATGCATTAATCTAAAGTGAATGTTTTCTTTCTTTGCAGATATATCTTTGTGGTTTTAGTGGCAGAAAGCTAGATAAACTGAGAAGGCTTATTAACAGTGGAGGTGGAGTTCGTTTTAATCAGCTCAATGAAGATGTAACTCATGTTATTGTGGGAGATTATGATGATGAATTGAAGCAGTTTTGGGATAAATCAGCCCACAGGTTTTGTCAATTTTTAATTCAAAGCAATTTCTACTCTGTAATTTTTCTTAAAATTGCATATCCATGCAATTATTGAAACTGCATGGAAAGTGCGATGATGGTCTTTATAGTTTAAACTAATATAGACTATGTACTATCTTTGTAGGCCTCATGTAGTGGGAGCAAAATGGTTGCTAGAGTGTTTTAATAAAGGTTATATTCTTCCTGAAGAGCCGTATATCCACGCTAACTACCAACCAGTGGAAATTCCAGTGTCAGATCAACCTGAAAGTAAAACAGCCCTTTTAAAAAAGAACAGCAGCTTCTCTAAGAAAGACTTTGCTCCTGTTGAAAAGCATGAACAAGCTGATGAAGATCTGTTCTCTCAATATGTAAATAATAACCCAACAATAGGTAAGAAATAGTTAATTAGTATTTATAGTCATTAAGAAATATTTTAGTAGCAGTATGCATACATATGTGATTTCTGCCAGGTTTTCTAGGTAAGTTAAACTGACCTTTTTATTCCCTTGAAGTTTTGTTTGTTACTTTTTCTAAGCAGGCAGGGCTGAGGGCTTCTGAACCCTCTGACACCCTCTTCTCTCTTCAACTCAACAGCTCCTCTTTGATCTGTTTTATATTCTGGCATCACTTGGTTTGTGTGAGTTTGTAACAGCAGGAGTTTTATTTTACCCTTGTAACAAATGCTTCTTACTTGGTTATGGTGATCTTTAATGTTACAGTGCTGCACTGTGGACTACCACCCTAGTATGTAGTCTTCTCTGTGGTGAGGGAAATTGCCGGTGAAGAGTTGTGAGCAGCACTGCTTCTTTTTTTAAAAAAAAACTTATCACAAAATATTTAATACATCCAAAAGATACAAAGAATAATGTGATGAGTAACCATATACTACTATCTAGCTATTAAAAAAATAGAATATTTCGCTATGCCAAAAGCTTCTTGTGAATCCCTCCTCATCTGCAAACAATATACTGTTTCATTTTTTGTATATTTTAGCTCACCTAAATGATATATGGTATGTTCTCGTTTGCTACCTTCACCCAAACATGAGAGAGATTCATCTAATCTAGTTACTGGTTGTGAATACACCACACTGCTGTATGAACATACCACCATTTATCCATTTTCCCACCTATGGACATTTTTATTGTGTCTTTCTTTTGCCAGTACAAACAGTACTACTGGGATTGTTCTTATGCATGTGTCTGTGCACGTGAGCAAGAATTTTTCTAGGGTGGACATGGTTGATTCTTGGGATATGTACATCTTCAACTTTCTTACATAATGCAAATTGCTTTCTGAAGTGTTTCTTTACCACTTTACACCATAACAGCAGCAAGTAAGAATTCCTATTGTTCCTTATCCTTTCAACATGTAGTATTTCTTGTAAGACTTGAAATTTTTGCCAATTTGATGAGTGTAAAATGGGATCTCATTGTGGTTTAATTTCGTAACTGATTACTAATAAGGTGGAGCATCTTTTTGAGTGTTATTTGGCTATAATATTTTAAGGTAGTTGTATTTTTCAATCTGTTCCTTTGTGGCTTGTACCTTTCTACTTTATATAAGAAGTTTTCCTACCTTAAGGTCACTAAGTTCGTATATTTTTTTTTTCTTATATATATATTCTTATATATATTTTTTAGAAATCTTGAACTTTTGCTTTTTCACATTTATGTCTTCAATCCGCGTGGAGTTGATTTTTGTATTTGATATGAAGTGTTCAAATTGTATTTTGTCCGTGTGGATAATCACTTATTTTTCAAAACTTTTTATTGAATAGTCCATCCTTTCTCCACTAATTTGCACTGCCACCTCTGTCATTTAGTAAGGGTCTGTTCTGTGGGACCTGTGTTTGGGCTTTCTATTCCATTGAGATACCACACTAATAAACTCTCTTACTATAACAGCCTTGTTATATGTTCTATTATCTGAAATAAAAAGACTTTCTAATTTTCTTTACAAAAATGTCTTAAGTCTTCTTGGACCTTTGCTTCCATACAAATTTTTTAATTTGCACAAAATCAGTGTGAGAATTTGGTTGGAATTGTATTGCATTTATAATTTGGGGGAGAATTGACATCATTACAATGAAAAGATCTTCCTATCCATGAATATAGTTGTCACCATATAGTTTTACCTTTATTCAAGTCTTTTATAATAGCTACATTCATAACATCCCAGACCTGCTGTTAGAATTATTGCTAATTTCTTGTTTTCTATCTGTATTATGCATATTTTTTCTTTGACATTTTAATTCATATCTCTTAAAATTACATTTTTGAACTGTTTGCTAGTATATAAGAATGAAACATTTTGAATATTGATGATAAGTCTCATATTAATTTAAACTTTTCTGTAGAATATTTTGGGTATTGAATTTTTTTTTAATTGTAGTAAAACATACATACGTAACATAAAAATTTGCCATTTTAACCATTTTCAGGTGTACAATTCAGTGGTATTAATTATATTCACATTGTTGTCCCACACAGCATTACTTTCATCCCAGAACTTTTTTATCTTCCCAAAATGAAACTCTATACCTGTTAAACAATAACTCCTCACTCCTCGCTCCACCCAGTCCCTGGCAACCGCTATTCTGTTTTCTGCCTTGATGAGTTTGACTCTTTAGGGACCTCGTATAAATGGAATCATACAATGTTTGTCCTTTTATGTCTGGCTTATTTCACTTAGCATCTGTGTTTTAGCTTGTGTTAGAATTTCATTCCTTTTTAAGTTGAATAATATTCCATTGTGTGTATATAACATTTTGTTTAACTATCCATCGATGGACACTTGAGTGGTTTCTACCCTCTGGCTATTGTGAATAATGGTGCTTATGAACGTTGGTGTACAGATATCTGTTCAAGTCCCTGCTTCCAGTTCTTTTGGATCTCTTCCCAGAAGTGGAATTGATAGGTCATATGGTAATTGTGTGTTTAATTTTTTGAGAAACCACCATGCTGTTTTCCACAGTGCTGTACCATTTTACATTCTCACCAGCAGTGCACAAGGGCTCCAACTTCTCCACATCCTCACTGACATTTTTTATTTTCTATTTTTTTAACAAAAGCCATCCTGATGGATGTGAAGTGGTATCTCATTGTGGTTTTGATTTGCATTTCCCTGATGATTAATGATGTTGAGCATCTTTTTATGTGTTTATTGGCCAACTGTATATCTTCTTTGGAGAAATGTCTATTTAAGTCCTTTATTTTTTAAGGTTCATTTTTTGTTCTTGAGTTCTAGGAGTTCGTATATTCTGAATGTTAATCCCCTATTAGATATATGATTTGCAAATATTATCCTCATTCTTTGGGTTGCCTTTTTATGCTGTGTCCTTTGATCTGCAAAAGTTTTTAATAAACTGCAGTTTATCTGTATTTTTCTTGTTGCCTGTGGTTTTGGTGTCCTATTCCAGAAATCATTCCAAATCCAATATCACAAAGCTTTTCTTCTCTGAGTTTTATAGTTTTTGTTCTTATTTAGTGCTTTGATCTGAGTGTTGATATTTATTAAGTAGCTGTCCTGCACTCATTGGAATGATCATATGGTTTTTCTCCTTTAATGTGGTAAATTATATTAGTAGATTTTATATTGTTAAGTCAAGTTTAAATTTTTCTGGGAATGATATATTCATCTTTTTTATACATTACTCTATTTAGTTTACTAATATTTTATTTAGGGTTTTATTCAGTGTGAGATTGGCCTATAATTTTCCTTTTCATGTGTTTTTTGGGTTTTGTTATTAATTGATAAAATGGATAGGTGAGTTATTCTCTTTTTTAAATCTCAGGGAGAGTTTGTGTAAGATTGGAGTTCTCTGATACTTGAATGTGTGGTGAAACTCGTCTGTCTAACTGGTCCTGGTGTTTCTTTGGAGGAAGATTTTGTAGTACAATACTGATTCATTTCATGGCTATAGGACTATTTAATTGTTCTATTTCTTCTTGAATCAATTTCAGGAAGCTGTGTTTTCTAAGAAACTTAAAGACCAGTTTTATTAGTCTTTTTAACAAACCAACTTTTAATTTTTTTGTTTCATTTATTTATTCTCTTACCTGTTTTTCTTCTCTTTTTTCCTCTAATTTCTTAAGTTGTATAATTAGTTTTTTGTAGTCTTTCTTTTTATCAAAGTATTTATGTCTATAGATTTCTCTGAAAGTACTAATTTATATTTGCATTTCACAGGATCTTTGATGTAGCATTTTTGTGATCAATTCTGAATATTTTCTGATTTTATTATATCTTTGGTCTATGAGGTATTTAGGAGATGGCTTTCATAAATGTTCTTCTGTGGCTCAGAAAAATGTTTTCTATGATTGTTTGAAGGTTTCTATCCATGTATATGATATCAAGATTTGTCCGCTCTATCTATGGATTAGTGAAATAAATGTGTTGAACTCCTTCACTGTAATGGTGGCTTTGTCAGTTTCTCCATGTGGTTTTGTCAAATTCAGTTTTTTATATATTTTGAAATTTTATTACATGGTGATCCTTGTTTTCCTAATGATTTTTTTTAACTTAAAATCTATTTTGTCTGATATTAACGCAGCTATCCTTGCCTCATGTGGGTCAGTATCTATCTAGTATGACTGACTTTTTCTTTTAACTGCAAATTTGGTCAATCACATTTATTGTTATTTGTGATATGTTTTGATTATTTTCTCCCATCTTATTTTGTGTTTTTTGTCCAATTTTTCTGTACTTCTTTGTTTTTTGACATATTTGCCTTCTTTTGAATGGATTGAGTTTGCCCCCTCCTACCCCAGACTCCCAACTCCATATTTTTCCCTTTATTGATTTGGAAGTTTTACATACTATTTATATTTTCAGTGATTACCCTTGGAACTTTAATGTGCATCATAACTTAAAATCTAAAGTTAATCAGAATTTTTGTCTTTCTTTTGAGTAATTCAGGAACCTTATAACCCTTTATCTTCAGTGTCACTGCTAACCACATCCCCTACACATGTACTCGCTAATACACTCAGCTTCTCTGATTTTGCCTGGTATTTTTATTGTCTTTTTAATCTCACAATTACTCATTATTAATTACTGTTTTGTATGGTCAGTATTTGTTTTGATTTACCAACATGTTTAGCTATTTCTTTGCTCCCCATTTCTTGTTGCATCTGAGACGTCTCTTCTAGAATCATTTTCTTTACTCCTGAAATATATCCTTTAGAAATTCCTTCAGTTTCTGTTAATGTCTTTATTTTGCCCTTGTCCTTAAAAGATAGTTCTACTAGGTATACAGTTCTAGACAGTTACTTTGTCTAAGCTCTTTGGAGAAATTATTTCATTGTTATCTGTTTCTATGGCTGCTGGAGAAGAAGTCAGATGTCAGTCTAATTGTCATCCTTTTGTAGGAAATCTGTCTTTTTTCTCTAGCTATTTTTAACATCTTCCTTTTATTTTTTGTGTCCTAGAGTTTTACCATTTATTTATCCTGCTTGGAATTAATTGTGCTTTCTGAATCCGAGAATTAGTGAGGTTTTTTGTTGTTGTTGTTCTAAAAAAAATTCATCTGTTATCTCTTTGAATATTGCTTCTCCCCCATTCTCTATATTCTCGAACTCGCATTAGCTCTCTGTATGGGTCACTTAAACTGTCCTTCTGATTTCACCTTTTTGTCTTTCTGTGATTTGTTATGTGTGATTTCTTCAGATTTTCTTTCCAAATCACTGTTTCTCTGTTCAGCTGTTGCCTAATGTGTTTAACCAATCCATTAAATTTTTAATTTCAGTAATTATTTTTTCAGTTCCTATAAGTTCTAGTTCTTTTTGTGTGTGTGTGTGAGGGAGATCAGCCCTTAGCTAATATCTGTTGCCAATCCTCCTCTTTTTTGCTGAGGAAGATCGGCCCTGGGTTAACATCCGTGCCCATCTTCCTCTACTTTATATGGGACGCCGCCACAGTGTGGCTTGATACGCAAAGTGTAGGTCCGCACCCAGGATCCGAACCCACGAACCCTGGGCCGCTGAAGCAGAGCACGCGAACTTCACCACTCCACCACTGGGCCGGGCCCAAAGTTCTAGTTCATTTAATAGTCTGTTATTCTGTATTCATATTTTTTGTTCTTTATTTCTTGAAACACATTAAACCTATTGCAACATCTGAATGGAGGGGAGGGGTAGTTCTCTTGATTGTTGTTCATGGTGCCTGGTTTCCTCATATGTTTTGTGATATTAAGATTCTAAGAAGCTTGGGGTGAGAGTTTGTTCCTCCAGAAAAGATTCGTGTTTAAATCTGCCAGAAGTCTAGGAGTTTCCCAACTCAGGACACCTCTAAGTTAGTTTATTGGCTGGACATTTCTTGGACCATCAGGCTAGTGTAAATTTGTACCCTAACCTACTTTGAGGACCAGCCTATGATGATAAATTCACAGGAGAGATGTATTTTCCCCCTTGACCCAAAGTCAAAGTCTAGTGTACTTGTCCTATCTTTTTGCAGGGTGGATTTTTGATGTTGGTTAATTGGTTTTGGTCTACATTTTTAGTAAAGGCGTTTCCCTTTAGGGTTTCTGGTCTGTTTCCTCAGTATACTCTCCCCCACCTCTAATGTGTGTGAGACCAAAGGCTTGGCTGTATACCTTCATGTGATAGCCTTAAATTCTAAGGGTCTAGGTTACTGCCAAAATAGATTCAGGGTAACTATTAGCTTTAGTAACCACTTAATGCTCCAGATTCATGCTACTACTTCATTTGTAGCCCTTGATGATTTCCCTTGCTGTCTTGCAAACTCAGCTATGCATTCACAGATGCCTTTAATAGTTTATCCTCTATTTTCAAATGTTTTATAGTGAGAGGGTTTAGATGTCTAGCCTACAGTACTTCTAGAGTGGAATTTTCAGTAATCCTTTTTTTATCCCCACTATTTCTATTCATGGTGTACTGAAAAACTGGTTTTTGTCAGACCATTTACTTATGATTTAGTAGTGCATCACATCAGGACATCATCCTAATTTTCTAAGAAAAGAAAGCCACAGATTAAAGAAGTCACAGATTGACTGGAAGCAGTTTTATACACTATCCTTCAGCAAGGGTACTGGGTGGGGGGAGGTGATTAGTTTCTCAAACCTTCTTTTTTTTTTTTCTGAGGAAGATTTACCCTGAGCTAACATCCGTCACCAATCCTCCTCTTTTTTGCTTGAGGAAGCATCTGTGCCAGTCTTCCTCTATTTTGCCTGTGAATCACCGCCACAGCATGGCTGATGAATGATGTAGGTCCACGCCTAGGATCAAACCCGCTAACCCAGGCCACTGAAGTGCAGTGCACCCAACTTAACCACTACGCCACCGGGCCAGCCCCTCTCAAACCTTCCTTTCTAAGGCAGCTAGTGGTCTACTGACTTTAAAAGGGTTTAGTGACAATAGATCTCAGTGAATCCCCAAGCACCTTAAAAAGAATGTAATCAAGTATTTTACAATTACTTATTATTTATTTTTGTGTGTGTGTGAGGAAGACTAGCCCTGAGCTAACATCCATTGCCAATCCTCCTCTTTTTTTCTGAGGAAGACTGGCCTTGGGCTAACATCAGTGCCCATCTTCCTCCACTTTATATGGGATGCCGCCACGGCATGATTGACAAGCAGTGCGTCGGTGGGTGCCCGGGATCCGAACCCATGAACCCCAGGCTGCCAAGCGTGAACTAAACCACTGTGCCACCGAGCTGGCCCTGCAATTGCTTCTTAAAGCAAAATTACTTTTGATTTGAGAGAGCTTTATCAATCATAGGTTTATCAAGTAGTGTCTATTGGGCTTCTGAATGGGATCTGTTTGAAAAAGGGGTTTTACTGCTAAAATAAATGGAAAGAACTGCTGTAGAACCTGTTAATTTATTCTGAATCTCTTAATAACTTTAGAGTTTTACTTGTAGTTTATAAGAACTTAGTATTTAGTTTGTTTTTGTAGTAGTAGTCTAAAATTCCACTGGGTTCATTTTTCCCATCTCACCAACAATATATAGACGTCAGAGTTGGTTTTTTTTCCTCTAGGTATGATTGTGAAATAATTATAATTGCAAAAAAATTATTTTTACATTTTATATTGAGAATAGCTATTTAAAAAACTTCTTTCCAGGGGCCAGCCTGGTGGTGTAGTGGTTAAGGTCATGTGCTCTGCTTTGGCAGCCCAGGGTTCGCTGGTTCAGATCCCAGTGGGGATCTACGAACCACTTATCAAGAAGCCATGCTGTGGCGGTGTCCCATGTAAAGTAGAGGAAGATGGGCATGGATGTTAGCCCAGGGCCAATCTTCCTCAGCAAAAAGAGGAGGAATGGCAACAGATGTTAGCTCAGGGCTAATATTCCTCACCCAGAAAAAAAAACTACTTTCCAAAATGTTTTATAGTGTGTCACCTTTATTTCCATCTAAGCTTACTCATCCTCATTTATCTCTATAAATTATAAATATATTATTATCCCTTATATCTTATAGTATGAAACTGAGGGTCAAAGAGCCTCCTGATCTACTCTAAATGCTCTAGACAAACTGTGCTTCTTCAGAGTATCAATAAGAGCAATTTAAATACTTGTATTAAGTAGAAATTATAAGATAGAGAGATAGATGGCAGTTATTAGTTTAAAAATGAAAATGTTACTGTCTATTGGAAGATGGCACTATAGCATAATGTTATAGACCCTGGAGTCAAACAGACTTTGGTTTATATCTCATTTCTGCCACTTAATAACTATGACCTTAGGCAAGTTATATAACCTCTTGAAGCCTGAGGTTCCTCTTGAAGAAAGGGTATAGATAGTGTCAACCTCATAGTATCATGAGTATTAATTACATGCATATAAAGCACTTAGGCACAGTGCCTGTGTAAAGGAATAAATGAAGAATCCTTGAATACCGTCCGGGCTCACTGGAATCCCATAAAGCAGGGCTAAGCAAACTTTTTTGTAAAAGGCCAGACAGTAATTGCCAGCCAGATTCTGTCTCTGTTACGTGTTCTATTTTGTTTTGTTCTGTTTTTACAACCATTTTAAAATGTAAAAACCACTCTTAACCCACAGGCTCTGGGCCCAGTTGGCCCTTAGGCTGTAGTTTGCCAATCTCTGCCATAGAATGTTACCTTCCAATGCAGCACCACTAGAGTTTTCAAAAACGTACTAAGTTTTTACCTCTTAAACTTTTAGCCTTGATTTGACAATGTTTATTGCATATTAGGGACTGTGTATTTTAGTTATTGACATTTATATTTTTATGTAGCTATGTTTTTTCTTCTACTACCCGTCTATCAGCCAACTTTATCCTAAAATGAAATAGTTGAGACCATTTGCTTGGATGCTTGATCAGTTGTTCTCTTAAGAAATCTATATAGAAGCTAAGTAGCTCCAATTTCAATATGAAACATTTTAGGAATTTTTGAAAGAGAAGTAACCATAATTCTCTTACTATTGCATTTATACCATTATTTCCATGTGAAAGGCTTGACCACTTAGGCTTGTTACTTTTTTTTCCTTAATGATATTTTCTCAATTCTGTTGTGAATTATCTAAACCAGTTTTGGAACTAAGGCAGGCCTGTGGAGTTATTGGAGTTTCATAATTTTCAACTGGGATTAGAGTTTCTAGTACACTAGGAATGCTTAGGAGGGTAACGTGATTGCTGTTGGCCTTCCTACTGGAAGATGGTGATACTGATACACTCTTGGTAACCCAGAAGATGGAGTAGGTTCAGATCCTTTCTTCATTGTGTACTTATAAAGCCTTAGTTTTATACGCGTGGTTACAATTCTCAGGCTCCATGTTACCTTAATATCCTTGCTAGGAAATAAACTTTAACTATAAAGATAAATTATCTGTTAGAAAGCATTTCTTTTTCTCTTCCAGTTGAAGCTGCGAAGTCTGAAATTCTGCCCTTTAATGGTTCTACTCATATTTCTCTTCAAGAAGAAAACCAGTCTTCTGTCAGTCATTGCCTCCCTGATGCTTCTACAATTATTGAAGAAGGTTTATTTAGCCAAAAGAGTTTCCTTGTTTTGGGTTTTAGTAATGAAAATGAATCTAATATTGCAAATATCATCAGAGAAAATGCTGGAAAAATCGTGTCCCTTCCGAGCAGAATTGTTGCTGATTACGCTGTGGTTCCGCTGCTGGGGTGTGAAGTGGAAGCAACTGTGGGAGAAGTTGTTACAAATACATGGCTGGTAAGAAAACACTGTAGCAGTTTGAAATACAGTTTTGAAGGACATCTGAATGCCAGGAGTGTTAATGTGTGTTTCTTAGGCAGTTCAGTTCACCTAACTTAATGTTTGATTTGGAGCATGTCTAGATTTTCTTTTAGCAAGGGAAACTCTAAAATATGAAAATGTGCCAGCTTCTTGGTTCTAATCCTGGTAGAATAGAAGTTATTGTTTCCCAGAGGCCACAGCGGCAATATTCCTTCTTAGGAAGTTACTCTAGATAATTTCATACTAATTTCATACTATTTCAGTCTTCCCTGTTTTCTCACAACAAAAGCATGACATGCAGTTTTGTATTATTCCATCTTGTTGGCTTATCACTGCTACTTTCACCATTGATTTTTTTTTTTAACTTTCTAAGAATTAAAAGGAAAAAGTTATAAAGTAATACATTGGAAGAAATTAAACTTAAAGCAATATTCAGTAACTTCAATGATAAATCTGACTGATTTTAATATCCTATATAATGAATTGATTATATGTATTTCTTTAATATTGTAATTTGAAATGTTTTGAGAATGAGCATACGCAAGTTTATATTAAATTAAAAAATTGCTTTTCATCTAAACTGAAATTACTGCTGCTATAACAGAACCGCTGTTAACCACTATTGTTTATTTCAGGTTGATGTTATTGTTTCTGTTTTTAAAAGGTAACTTGTATAGATTATCAGACTTTAATTGATCCAAAGTCAAATCCTCTCTTCACGCCAGTCCTGGTAATGGCAGGAGTGACTCCTTTAGAGGATTGTGTTATTTCATTCAGCCAGTGTGTGGGAGCAGAAAAAGATTCATTGACATTCTTAGCAAATCGCCTTGGAGCAAGGTATGTAGTATTTGTAGTGCACCTGCTGTCTTGGTGTACCTTTTATTTGTTTTGACATATTTGAGAGCATTCAAATTAGAATTCGGCTGGGTGTCTTTATAATATTTATGGGTAGTGTGTAGTGTATCTATGTGATGGCTCAAATTGGGAGAGGAGAGAGTGCTACTTCATGGATGCCTAGCAAATGTTAGGACCATAGGCATTAATGCTTACCTGCCATGAAAGAGAATATTTAAACCTGATACACGGGCCATTGTGGAATATTGCTTGGCTAAGCATTATTCCCTTCCATGTGCCATATGGATGATTTAGTCTTTTTCAGTATGCATTTATTGTTTCTCTGGTTTTCAGCCAGAAATGCAAATGTTAAGTGGGAGTAATGAATACTTTGGGAGAAACAAAATGTATTTAAAAGTCACTTCCAAAATCCAAATTAGCCCAACCCCTGTGATTAACATTAGATGGTGGCTGTTTAAAAGGAAGCAGAAAACTGTTACATCAGTAAATGTAAATGAAGTAAACTTTTACATTAGAAAAAAGTTCTTTTAGATTAGATCATGAAGCAATACTTAAAATGCTTTTAAACGAGAGACACACCTAAAACAAAGTAATTCAGAACATTTGGGGGAAAAAAACAGATGGGCAAAGATCTGTCAAGTAAATGCAAACGGAAAGAAAGGAGGGGTTGCGATTTTAGTGTCGCGTGAGTTTGGATTCAAATCAAAAGGCATTAAACAGGAAAAAGAAGAGCACTGTAAATAGAGTGCTGTTCACACTAAAGGTAAAATACATATACACCAAATAGAGCATGACTGTCATTCATAAAGCAGAAACGAGATATAAGGAGGAATCAACAGAAATACGTTACTTGTAGGAGAATTTAATTCTCATCTTTTACTTCATGACAAGTCAAATAGAAAACAAAGAAGGATATAGATTTAAATAGCACAGTTAGATGTCTACCCAGTGAACATGCCTTTTCAGATGCCTGTGGAACACTCATAAACATTGCCTATAAAGAAATTGGCCACAAAGAAAACGTCAGTAAATTACCTCAAGTAGGAAGAGTGCAGATCATATTCTCTAATTATAGTGCAAAAAAACCTAGAAATGAATAGTAGAAAGAAAAAATAAAAAGGCCCTATCTACTGGACATTTTGAAACTGTTTGTAGTAACTCTTGGTTCAAAGAGGAATTCAAAACCATGTATAAGTTTAGAAATCATTATCAACCCAATAGTAACAAGCAACACCAGTGCCCAGATTGTGATCTTAAAATACCATTTCCCACTGAAAGAAACTGAAGCTTAAAGAAATGATTAATTCTAGATCTAGGGTAGAAAAGGTACCAGTGAGTCTGGAATGTTTTGTCAGACCAGATAGCAAGTACATTAGCAAGGCTACTAGGGAGGGTTGTGCCAAAAGGACCTCCACTAGCCAGACAGGAAAATTTCCGTGTCATTAGAGATGATAATGGCAGTGGATCCAAATGCATCAATAATGTTTAAATCATGAGTTCGTAATGACACCAAACAAACTAAGCTAATTGGTCACATTTGAAAGATGGCAGGAAACCAGCCCATTATTTTGAAAACTGGTAAATAAAGAGAAAGATCAAGTATGTATCCTGCCTTGCCTATACAATCTGTATCAAAGTACCATAATACTGGCTATGGCAGAGTTTCCTTTTATAAAGGTATTCTAACAAACAAATGAAGAAGGAATGATAGGATTGTAACTCCTAATGTATGGAAGAATCTAGGCCTTGAAAATCAATAGTTAGTCGCATAATAAAGAGAAAACAAGACATTATATGCCTCCTGATGAAGAACACGCCACCACCTTGAGTTACCAAAATAATGAAACCTCAATCTGATGAAGCTTCTTGATTCAACTACTGATGTACAGGAAATGCAGACAGGAGAATATGTTAAACTACACCACAATAATACAATCAGCAAAATCCAGACTCTGAGATAACTCTACGTTATAAATGACTTCAACACTGTCTTTAACAAATATATGTTAAGGGGGTGAGGAAAGAAGAGGGAACCCATAAGCTAAAAGACATAAAAAACTAAACTAAGTATTGTGTTTAAGGGTGCACTGTGTGATAACTGAAGAAAGGTCAGGAAGTGATTACCATAAATATCCAAAGAGTGGCTACTATTAAGAAGGGGGGGGGAAGGGGTGTGTTGGAGAGGTTCTGGAGTGGCTGGCAAGATTCTGTCTTCTGACATGGTGGTGGATATAAGGGTTTTCACCTTATAATAATTCATTAAATTGTATATTTCCTTTTTTGCTATATTCAGTATTTGAATTATATTAAACAATAGAAAGCTTTTTGATAAAAACCTGAAATTGCGGAAAATCTAGAAAATAATAGTTATGACAGCAGACTCCATGGGCTACAACTAAAGCAATGCTCAGAGAAAAATTCAATAAAGTGGTTATGTAGATAATTAATATACAGGAATCATTGACCTTCATATATACAACCAGTTAGAAGAGCTAATGAATACAAAGCCCTCTTATTTTACTAAGTCTGCAATAAAAGAGAAGATACGTAGCAACAAGTTTAACATGAAACTTGAAAAAGCTACAGAAACTTGTAAAATGCTATTGAGGGAAAAAAGGTAAGACTCGAACAGTAGAGAAGATATACATGTTCTTGGGAAGGAATACAAATCATTATAAAGAAGTTTTTGGTATCCCTTATGTTAATGTTTAAATTTAACATGATCCCAATAAAAATGCCAACAAAATTTTTTAGGGAGAGCAGTAAGCAAACTAATTCTTAAATTCATAAGAAAAAATGAGTAAGCAGGAAAGTCATGAAAATTCTGAAATAGAATAGTTATTTAACTATGTTTTGTAAAACCTCACTAAGTAATAGTGTGGCTATAAGTAGCAAAAAGTTCAGTGAATGAACAAAGTCTGGAAATAGACCCAAATACAAAAAGGAATTAGTACATGATGAAAGTGGTATTTCAAGTTACTGAGGAAGAGGTGGTTTATTCAATAAATAGGGTTCAATAGAGTTGGAGCCACATCTCATACCAAAACAAGTACCAAATGGGTCAGTGGGTTAAATGTGAAAAATCAAACCATGAACACACTAGGAAAACGTGGGAGATGTTTTAAATCTTACGAGTGGGGAACTAGAACATAAACCCAAAAGTCAGAAAAGACTGAATTCTGTTGGGATCTCCAGTGGTGGACCTCTGTTTTGTCCTCACATTCTCTGATCTTGAGCAAGTCACTTAATTTCTCCTTATCTTTTCCCAGGTTGTATCTTTACAATATTTTGTAAAATACTGCTATTTCACAAATACTGTGAGGATCAAGTTAGATTGTACGTGAAGATGCTTTGAGAAGTTGTAGTGGGCTAGAAAGAGACAATGTGTTATTTATATACTTTCTTGGCTCTCCTGGTTGTTCCATGCCTCCTCTTGGGAGGAAAGGACAAGGTGGGTGGGTGATGACTAATTAAGGAGGTAATTTTTCTGCTTATTTCTTTAAAGTATATTTTAATTCGCTTATATTTTTATAAAAAGTTTAATTGTAGCAATACATTTTTATCCTAGAGTAAGCGTTTGTAAGGAGATTGATTAATTTAAGAAATAGAATCTACTTTTAATCAGTGAGTATTTTCTTATCCTTAGAACTTGAACAACACTGTTGTATTAGAAACTTTGTTCTTAGTTTTCTGGCTAATTGTGTACATGACGATTTGCTCTTCTTTAAATATAACTTTCAGTGTTCAAGAATTCTTTGTTCGCAAATCCAATGCAAAGAAAGGTATGCTTGCGAGTACACATCTTGTGTTGAAAGAACCAGGTGGTTCTAAATACGAAGCTGCCAAGAAGTGGAATTTACCGGCAGTCACCATAGCTTGGCTGTTGGAGACTGCTAGAATGGGAAAGAGAGCAAACGAAAGCCATTTTCTGATTGAAAATTCACCTAAAGAAGGTTAATACTTTCATTTTGTTCTTTTATATATATTTTTACAATTTGATGGTTTCTGGGATATGAATTTGCCAAAGCTTGTTTTTAGGTAAGGTCATTGATTTCTGCTTTTCCCGTTAGGTACAGTGAGCCACTGTTGGGGCATTCATTATTGAGTGGCAAAATAAATGTGTGTTCATAGCACAAATGTTTAATTTGTATCTGTCCTATCAACCCTAGGCACTATCTGAAAGCTAGAAGATACAAAACAATTTGGGGGCATTCTGGGGTCTCAGTGTTCAAGTCTAAAGATGTGAGCTTGGATCCAATTTACCGTAACTTCTGTGGCTCACACTGACGCACCATGTGATGAATGTGTTCTCTCTTCCTCTCATCTTTGAACTTGTGCATGTTTTCTGTAGCCCACCTCATACTTGCCTGTTCCTCCTCCTTATCTTTCAGTTCTTAACTTAGATGTCACTTGTCCTGGGAAGCCTTTCTTGACTCACCAAGTATGGCCTTTGTCTTGCCATAACACCCCCTGTTATCCCTTTTGTAGTTCTTACCCCAGTGTTAAAGTTCTAGTTTACTTTCCTGTCTCCTTGCTCAACTATAAGCTCTGAGAAGGCAAGAAATATGCATGTCTTGTGTGTTATATATTTCCATCGTCTAGCATTGGGCCTGGCATGGAGTAGCTATCTGAAAAATGGTTTTGTTAAATGTTGGAACAAGGTAGGTGGCAGGGATGGGAGGACACAGTAGCCCCTCTTCTGAGATGATAGCATCCCTGGGCAAACTTCAGGGACAAGTCAGCATCTTGGGAACAGCTCTCAGAGCCGTTACTTATTCACGCAGACAGACTGGAAATTTTATAGCTGAGGCAAAGTGATGTTTAGGTCATATTACAGTTTCATTAAGGACCTTCCAAAAACTTGACTGTAGTTGTTAACTCTGAGAACATATAATTGGAGTTTTCTTTTTACTCTGCTGTTTACTAAGATGACATTTATTTATATAATTTTTGGCAAATTGTGAGGTTTATTGAGAATATTTCAAGTTACAACATGATGAAACAGGAAATCTAATTTCATTAATCATCATTTCAGTTGATGTGCTTGTCTAACTCAACATAGATTTTAATACATCATCTGGTTTGTTTCTTAGAAAGTAGTTATATAACCATGTGGTTTAAAGTGTATCTGAGAATTCACATGAAAACTAACAATAAGGTATAAAAACATCACGTCTTGTGTGCCTCTTTAGAGACAAAAGACGACAGTAGTGGCTCACATTTGCTTCTTTTCATTTTAAATCTCTAGAACAAAGTTTGGAAACAGAAGTAACAAACGACGTGAATCTAAATCCAGATACTCCAGAGCAGCCTGCCGCACACCTGGAAACTCAGAGGAAAACAGCTGTCACACCCTTGGACATGAACCGCTTTCAGAGTAAAGCCTTCCATGCTGTGATCTCACAGCACGCTGGCCAGGTCTCAGTCTCCCCGGGAGAAGGACAGCCTCTTCAG
Organism: Tapirus indicus; assembly: GCA_031878705.1. NCBI lineage: Eukaryota > Metazoa > Chordata > Mammalia > Perissodactyla > Tapiridae > Tapirus > Tapirus indicus. The sequence continues at coordinate 18,172,964 of CM062920.1, forward strand.
AAGGAGCCCTCATTACATCTGGATACACCATCAAAATTTTTGTCCAAAGACAAACTCTTCAAGCCTTCCTTTGATGTGAAGGTAGGTTTATAGAAAATGGTCCCCGAGTTAACAATGTTATAGTTCATAAAGTTAAAGCACCAAATTCTGCATCACCTCTAAAGTTTGTAGTAGTAAATTTTCCAGAGATGTTGCCAAGTAAATTCATATTATTGAGTCTAGTATATAGCCAGGGTTGAGGTAACAGCTAAAGATATATATGGTGTGAAATCAGGATGTCTGGGTTCAAGTCCTGGGTCTGTCATGAACAGTATGACTCTAGACAGATTGTTTAGCATATCTGAGCATCAGTTTCTTCTAACTCACAGATTTATCATAGGGATCAAATGAAATGATGTAATGAAATAATTTTATAAACTATAAAATAATGTAAACATTGCTACTTATGTTTGATTCTAGGAGTACACCCAGTGCTTGCTTTCTGAAAATGTCTCTGTTATCACCTTACTTTTCAATCATTTCCCTTAAAAAGATGAGTTAAGTCTGCACCTTATTTGATCTCCTGAGCACTGGAGTATGACTCCCTTTCTGAAAACTTCATTCACAAGTCAAGGGCTGATTTAACCTTCTCAAATAGTTTCCTTTTATTCCCCAAAGATGATTTTCTTCACTATTCCTTTAGTAGCTTTTGGCCCTTCAAGTGGTGATTCAAACCATTGTCTATGATTTTTTTATCCATGAACTTTTGCAAAACTATTGTACCATTCATCTATTGAAGTTTTGCTCATAGGGTACTAAGAAGCAACATTTTAATAATTTTTACTAGTATGTTTTGGAGCACACTTATGAAGTTTATAGATTATTCACCTTCAGAAAATAAATATAAATTGATACCTGGGACTATTTTCTCCAAGCTAAATCTTTGATCAAATCTCTTCTGAAGTAACATTTTGTACTGTGATTAACACTGCTCCTTAAGCCTTAAGAAATAGAGAAAAACCACTGGTTTGGGAACTGTGAGGTCTAGAATCAGGCCTCTGCTTTGCCTCTTGCTCCGTTTAAGGCAAGTCAACCTCTCTGAGCTTCATTATTCCCGTCTGTACAATCATGGAGTGTATCTAGATGCTCTCTACAATCTCATCACTCACAGGTTCTTTGTATAGTCGGTAGAATAATATTAGTAGGCAAGAAAATAGTAGAAATATTTCCAGTCTTTCAGAGCATTCTTCAGATACCTTGCTGATGATTCTGAAATAGTCTCAGTGAAGGTACAGAACACATATTTAAAGGTTTCATTGTTTAGAGTCGTAGTTTATTTAGCAATGTTTTTCTCTCTTTTTTTGCTGATGCATAAAATAGTACTTCATCTTACAATCAGTGGTTCTTCAAATTAATATAATATGGTGTATTGAATTTTTTACTCTGAAAAACAGAGGAAGGGCCCATGGAATAATCTCAAAATTGAACATACATTAGGTCTCACATAAGAAACACTCTTCTTATTTAAATTTAATTTTTAATTGACACATATCAGAAAAGTACCATAAATGTGCTGCTAAATGAAATATCAGCGTTAGCAGTTAGGAAGCAACTATGCATGTTCAGAAAGAGATCATTGCCTATGCCATAGAACCTTCCTCTTGCCCCTTCCCCATCACTGCTTCCTCCTTCCTCTCCATATCACTCCTGACTTCTGACTTTTATAGTTTTTTTACGCTTGTTTTTGACTTTTAAATAGGTGGAGTTGTAGTATTTATTCTTTTGATTCTGCCTTTTTTTTGTTCAACTGTCATTTGGAAGATTTATCTCTGTTGCTACCTCGTTGATTTTATTACTGTGTAGTATTCCATTATATGGACATACCACAATTTACATATCTAGTCTACTGTTGATGGGCATTTACGTGGTTACAGGTTTTTTGCTCTTACAGATAATTCAACTGTGAACATTCTTGTGCATGTCTCTTGGAATATGTGGGCATGCATTTCTTTTTTGTTTATACCTAGAAGTGAGATTGCTGGATCATATTTCAATCTTAGTAGAGACTGACAAACTGTCAAAGTGGTTGTGCCAGTTTATATTCCCGCCAATAGTGTATTGAGCACCCAGTGTTTCCCATCCTTGCCAATAAGGTATTATATGTTTTTTTTTAACTTTTTACTTGGAATTAATTTCTAACTTACAAAAAGTTGCAAAATAAAAATAGTACAAGGAATACTCATATACGCTTTACTCAGGTATAGAGTTTTCATTAATTTCCAGACGGAAGGACTTTGTTTCATTTTTAATTTCTAAGTTTATTGCATTGTGATCAGAGTGTTATAATATTTCTACTTCACAGAACTTACTGATCTTTTCTTTGTACTCTGATGTATATATATGATCAGTTTTTCAAAACAATCCTTGATTTTTGAGAATATTTCTTGAGAAGAAGATATATTCCCTATCGGGCTGTAGTGTTTGAGATACACACACACACACACCAACACACACACCATCTAACTTATTTATTATGTTGTTTAGATCTTTTATACCCTTTCCTATTTTTTATTCATTTAACCTGTCTCATACTAAGCGGTATTTTCAAGTTTCCTAATATTGATGAGTTTCTGTTTCTCCTTGCATCTCATGTGGTTTTTGTTTTAAATAGATAATTGCTGTGTTCATTAGTGCATAGATATTCATAATAGTTATGTAAGTTGGAATGTGTCCATTGTCTCATTAAATGCTTTTTGACTTGAAGCCTACTTTGACATCAGGATTTTAATCCCTACTCTCCTGTTTTTATTTGCCTCATTAATCTGTGCATTCCTTCATTTTCAGCCTTTTTGGATTGCTATGTTTTAAGTATTTCTCCTGTACACAGCATACAATTGAGTTTTGCTTTGTGAGCCATTTTGAAAATTTTTCTTTCCATTAGGCAGGTTAAGCCCGTTCACATTTAATGAGACTTAAAATTTGATCTCAGTTCTGTCATATATTATGTTGTAATTACTTTGTGGTTATGTTGTATATGTGTTTCTTCATTTATTGTGTCTTTGTTTCTTTTTTTCCTTTTGGTATTTAGGAAGGGGTTTGTTGATTTGTTTTATTCTCATGGTTATCTTTATGTTAATATTTCTCATAGTGCCCTTAATACTCCTCCTTCTTACTTAACCTTTTGTTTGTCAGTTTTAAATTATGTGTTTTGACTCTACTTATTGCTTCTGTTACAGTCGATGATCTTACTGTTTCCCCTTTTTCTCTCTTCCACTATTTGTAATTAGGTTTTTCTACTTTATCAGAAAATAGAATGTTTATATATTCTTGAGCTATGGACCTCACCCTTGTTTTAGTCCTAATGTGACAATCAAATCTATGAAATGCACACCCTTTGTGAGGCTGCCCTGTCGTCTTTTGGAGGATGGCATTGGTGCGTACAGTGTACACATGGATTCCTCAGGAAGGGCCCATGTGTAGTGTCTCCTGAGTTCTGCACACCTGGGACTTTTACTAAGGCCTCAGCCTCAAGTCTTTGACATATTGTTTGGATGTACTGTTCTTGGTTTGCTTTTTTCTTGCGTTTCCTGAAAATGCTCTTCTGCTACCTCGCTCTTTGTGTATTGTTTTTGAAAATTCTGGTGCCAATATGTTGTTTTTATAAGTTAATTCATTTTTTTTTGCCTGAAGGCCTCGTGGATTTTTCTTTTATCTTTAAAGTCTAATACTTTTACAAGGATATGTCTAGATATTGATGATTCTCAATCAGTTTTCCTTAGTACATGGTGGGTTTTTAAATGTTTATATTTGGATCCTTCTCTAAATTTTTGGTCTGAGAGATTAGAAGAATGGACCTGCCAATCAGCTGAGTTGACTAGAACGGGTTGGGATTGGGGCTTAAAGATTAAGAGTTCGTGTTTTGGACCCACAAAGTTTGAGATGCCTATTCGATACTCAAGTACTGTTGTCACATAGGCAGTTGCACATAAAGCCTGAAGTTTGGGGAATGGTCTGGGCTAGAGAAGGAAATTTGGGGATCTGAATTTATAGGTAATATTTAAAGCCATATGAGAATAGATGCCAAGAGAGCAGGAGAAGAAAAGAAGAAATCCAAGGAACACCCTGAGGGGCTCACATTTAGAGGAGGAACCAGCAAAGGAGACTGAGAAGGAGCCACCAGTGAGGGCAGAGAAAGCCTAGAGATTATCTTAGAGGCCAAGTAACCTATTTGAGGAAGGAGTAGTTGACTGTGTCAGATGCTGGTGAAAGATCAAGAAAGGTGAGGACAGAAAATTGATCACTGGATTCAGCCTTATGGAGGTGACTGGATCTTCACAGTAAGGGTTTTGATGACATGGTGGAAGTAGAAGCCAGTGTGGGTTCACACAGGAGTGTGAGAATTGGAGACATTGAATATAAACAATGCACTTGAGAAGTCTTACTGTAAAGGGGAACCAAGGAATGGGATGGTAGCTGTAGGGCAAAGTAGGGTCAAAAAAAGATTGTTTTGTTTTTAAGATGGAAGAAATAACTGTATGGCAGTGTGACTGATCCAATAGAGATCCAATTGATGATACAGGCGAAGGGAGAATTGCGAAGCTACGTCTTGGAGTTGGTGAGAGGAGTTGAGATCTAGTGCTTAAGTAGAGGAAAGTACCAGAAGGGAAGCAGTGTTCATGGCACAGGTGCTGAAGGTGGGTAGATGTGGTATGGGAACTTCTGATTTCTTTTGTGTGTGAAGAATCTTTTTAAATGCTATGGAGAATAAGAAATAAAAAAAAAAAAACCTTTAGCAAATAGAATGCCTTACCATATTCTTGCAAAACAGATTAAACATCATAAAGATCTGTAAAGGTAACATCCTATTAAAAATGCAAACAGAAATAGTATAAAAAAATCTCAAAGGAGAGGCCAGCCCAGTGGCATAGTGGTTGGGTTTGTGCACTCTGCTGCAGTGGCCTGGGGTTCGCTGATTCAGATCCCGGGCGTGGACCTATGCACTGCTTATCAAGCCATGCTGTGGTGGTGCCCCATATATAAAGTAGAGGAAGATGGGCACAGATGTTAGCTCAGCACCAGTCTTCCTCAGCAAAAAGAGGAAGATTGGTAATGGATGTTAGCTCATGGCCAATCTCCCTCACCAAAAAAAAAAAAAATCTCAAAGGAATAATTGAGGGTATGCACTAGCCCTGCCAGTTATTAAGACATCTTATAAAGATGCAAAAATTGAAGCAGTGTGTTATTGTCACATGGATAATCAAATGAGTGTGCAAGATTATACCCCATAGATAGGAGAATGTATTATATGATAAAGGTGGCACTCAAATCAGACACCTGGATAGCCATCTGAGAAAACAGTTGGAAAGAAACCTCACACCTTATATCAGAATAAATTTCAGAGGATCAGATATTTAAATACAAGAAATGAAGGCATAAAAATTCTAGAACGGGCCAAGAAAGAGTTGTTTTTAAATAATCCCGCTGTGAGGAAGGCCTTTCTAACTATAACCTATACCCCAAAAGAAATAAAAGATTCATATGAATTTGACAGCATTAAAAATTCTCCACATTCAACTATGCAGGTTTTATAAATGTGCAATAAAAATATTTGTTAAAGAAAAATTCTCCGTGGCAAAAAATTTAATGACAAATTGGGAACAAATATGTGTATATCTCAGTGGACGTATATATATATATATATAAACTCATACATATATTCGTATAAATTCATACATAAATTCGTATATATATATATATAAATTCATACAAGTATATTCATACAAGTGAAGATACAGACCAATAACCCAATGGAACAATGGGCAAAAGATAAGAAGAGATAGCTGTCACAAAAAAGTAAATAGAAATATTATACTTGCATAAAGATGTTTAATCTCATTCAGTATAAGAGAGTGGAAAAATAAACCATACAGATAAATTTTTTTAGCTATCAGATTGGCAAAAAGGGAAAATCTGATTATTCACTGGGCTGTCAAGCATGTTGGGAAACACACACCCTAATGGTTTGCTCCTGAGAATGTCAGCATTGGTACATACCTTTTGCTTAAATGGTCCCTTTCCTCTTGCATGGGCAAAACGATGTGTGCACGAGATTATTCATTGCATAGTTATGCTGGCAAGAGATTGTTAATCTAAATATTCAGTTGAACACTGGTTAAATACATTCTGCTGTGTACGTGGAATAGTATGCAGATGGGGAAGAGAATGAGCAAGCCCCTGGATAACAGTGGCCTCTTGTGAGGGAATCATGGGTGGCTTGGGACCAGGAGTATATTTTGTACTTTTGAAGATTTTTCACAATTCTCAGCTCAATCTGACTTTTTAACCTTCCTTAGTTCCTGTCTTGCTTATATCCATCCTTGCTTACTTGTTTTCTTCTGTGGTTTTTGTTTGCTTCTTTTGTTTTTTTGGTGTCCTTTATTTTAACTGCAGCTTCAACTCTAAGATTCGGGCAGATGTGGTAAGCACTACTGAAAATGGAAGCTTGTGAGTCTCTTTGAACCAATTTGCTAGACAGTGTGAAATTTTTTTCTTTATTATGTATAGATACAGATAATGTTTCATTCTTTTTATTGTTTGGAGGAAAACCAAAGGAAGTTAAGGCTGTAATCCAATTAATTTTGAGGATTGTATCCCCCTTCTCTCTTCACCTCTCCTCATTTTTCTCTTTCCCTGTTCTATTTACCTCTCTCTTCCCGTCTCTCTCCTCTTCCTTTGTGTCTCCTCCTCTCGCTTTCTTCCTCTCTCCTTCTCTCTCTCCCTCTTTCCCTCTCCCCCTCCATACGTATAGGATGCACTTGCAGCCTTGGAAACGCCAGGAGGTCCCAGCCAGCAGAAAAGGAAACTGAGCACACCACTCTCAGAAGTCATTGTCAGAAACTTGAAACTTGCTTTGGCAAATAGCTCTCGAAATGCTGTTGCTCTTTCTGCCAGCCCTCAACTGAAGGAGGCCCAATCAGAGAAGGTAGAATTAGATCTCTTATTAAAAGGGAGTTTTAGATAAAACATTTCAAACAGTAATGATATCTGTTTCTTTTATTTTCCAGGGACAAGAAGCAGCTCCAAAGCCACTTCATAAGGTAGTGGTATGTGTTAGTAAAAAACTCAGTAAGAAGCAGAGTGAACTAAATGGGATCGCAGCCTCTCTAGGTGCAGATTACAGGTAGTTGGCACATCTTTCTGTTTGGTGGTAATATGGCCTAAATTTATAGGGGAACCTAAAGCTATTGTGAGCATCTATAAAGAAACGTTAATTTTGCCTTTTAGTGTGTCATCTACAAAATCTCTCCAATTGATTTTTAATTTACCACATCCTTTTAAAATACCCTCTGCCATATCAGTTCACTGTTACATATATATTTTTTAGGGTATATTCCACAAATATTTGTGAACCTATTTTGTGCCAGTCACTATTCTGGAGACTTGAGATCCATGAATAATGAGTACAACCTAGAAGAATCCTTGTCTTTAAGGAGTTTATAGTCTAGTGATATATCTAGGTCTGAGATTAAGCATATTTTTACCTTAGTGATTTTCAGGTTAGAGTCCTTCTGTGAGTAGTTTAAGTACTGTAGCACTCCTGAAAGAAAATGGTCTTTTTTGAGGATGTTTTAATTTCCATCATTTTTCCTGCTTTGGAGACATAGGTTATCAGCTCTGCCCTCAACCTGACAGCCAGGCTAGAGACAGGTCTCTAGCACAAATGGCATCAGTATCGGGGATTGAGACCCTTCCTACCCCAGCCACGCTGAGTTGACTGTCCTCCTTCCCTGTCTGTGGTGCTGGCTTTCTTGATCAGTGTATTCAGCCATTCACAGATAGCATAATGAGTGGTTTTACAAGTAACTAACAATTTGAGGAATATGATTAGCTTCATCTTCCCCTTTGGTAAGTCTTTTCTCAGTTAGCCTTCTATTTGATAAAGAAATGAGATCAAGAGAATATAAAAATAAGACGTATCTGTGATAGTTACAAGCATCTTAGTGTTCAATGCATCTTTTGTAGAAGAGTGAAGCTTTCTTACTTAGAACTATTATGTGTATTATCTATTCTGTATATATTATTATATAATATGATCTATTATATGACTGCCTATTATTGTATTTATATTTCCTGTTAGCAGTTGCTGAGCACCTTGTATGAGCCAAGCATCATCTCATTTCATTCTCACAGTAGACCTGTGAGGGTATATGTATTTGTCAAAATTGAATGCTTCCTGGGATATTCTGTTTGGATGTGGGCTTGATGTAAGACTTAAAAGGAACATATAGGACTTGTGTTTTTATAAGATTTAAAATGCCAGTTCTCTCAGTATGAAAAATAGAATATATTACTGAAATTCTTAAGTAGGATTTAACTGGTCGATTGCGTTAATTTAAAGTTTCCATTAAATCCATTCCTGAAATGGGTTTCTCAGACTTTGTAATGGTTGAAAGGGAAGAACCCTTTAGTGTGTAGAGATTACAGTATTTATGTGTTCATAGGGTAATCAGTTCTCAAATGAAGATGTCCCAGGTGTCCCCCTCCATAAGCTAGGACCAGAACATCCTGAAGAGGTCACCTGATACTGGCTCTCCTCTTCCAACAGTTAAACCTTCTCAACACATCAGATGCAGCATCCCCTTTTTATTATATATATTTATATAACATTCCCTGTACTAAAATGAATTTCAAAGAAGTCAATAGAAGGCACATAATAATAGGATATATTTTTAGTATGTAAATACCTGTGTCTGACAACACTAGAAAAAAATGGAGTATTTGTATGTTTGCATACATATGTAAAATCACTTCAAATGCTGCAGCCACAGGGCTGAAACAGATACGGAAACTCAGATTCCGTGAGCAGCATTTCTGTTGGTAATGTGACTTTATCGACAGTTGCAATTTGGCAGAGTTACAAATTAAGCAAAGTGCATCTTCCAACAATTACTCAATAGTTAGTTGCACATCTGGTATGTTAGTGTATATTGAAACTGCAAAAAATAACTTGTGTTTATATGTAAAACAGGTTCTAAACTCGTCTAATTATAGACTTTTTTTTACCTGTGTCTGTCGGGACATTAGAAAATCACGTAGGATATGAGATAATTGTATGTATGACTATTCTCCAGAATTCCTAGCATCCCTAGACCTTACTCACTAAATGCTAGTAGCACCCCCCACAACATACAAACACACATTATTGTAACAACCAAAATCCCCCCCAACAAATTTCCAAAATAGTTCCTAAAGTAAAGTAGCAGTTTTGCTGAAAGCATTGACCTAGACCAAGGGTTGAGCAGGTCACCATCTCTTTTTGTTAAGTCAAGTTTTATTGGAACACAGCCATGCCTATTTGTTTATCTATTATCCATGGCTGCTTTCATCCAACGAGGCAAGAGTTGAGCAGTTGTGAAAGAGATTATTTGCCTAAAATATTTATCTGGTCTTTTTAAGAAAAAATTTGCCAACCCCTCATCTGAACCATCTATAACCATTGATAGTCTGTCCTTGAAGGACCTCTGAGGACTAAAACTCACAGCTTTTGTATTATCATGGTGGAGTTGAATAGTAAAACAAGATGATTCAGGCAAAAATAATCCTCTCTTTTCCTGAATTATCTTGATAATTAATTAAGTTTGTATTCTTTTACCTCACAGGAGAAATAGAAACAATTATTAGAAAGACTAACAACTAAATTAGGCAAGGTGTTTTTGACTATTGTTTTTAAGGATACACAGCACTAGGAAATAGAGATGTTTATAATATAATTTAGGAGGAAATATTCCTTCTTAATTTAATTTGGCTATTTTAAAAGTTCAGAGATGTTTCTTATTTAGGAATTGGAAAGTATGTTGTGTCCATAAAGAGAAACCTCTATTTATTTTGGTGATTATATTTAGAAGTGTAATTTTTACTTTCTCTTTGGTTTTTACTTGATCTTTTGAAAGTTCGTATATTTTACATTTTTTAGCTGATTTTCCTAGGTCAGGAGAATATTAAATGGGAAGAATCAGGAGATCATAGCATAATATAGTAGCTAAGAGTGTGAGTTTTGAAGTGGCTCTACCACTTACTAAGTATCCTTGAACATGTTACTTAACCGTGTCCTTCAGTTTTCTTATCTGTAAAATGGGCATAGTAATGCCAGTGTTTTAGGATTGGTGTGGGGAATGGATGTGATCGTGATGTGTAAAGTATATAGTCTGCTATGAGGCATAGAGCAAATGTACAATGAAAGTGATTGCCAACAACTGGAAGACAGACTGGATGCTTTGCCATTTTATTAATTTGAAAATACCTTTTTATTATTATAAAGTGATATAGTATAAAAGAAAATTGAAACGATTCAGAAAAGTGTAAAACAGAAAGTGATATTTTAAAGAATACCCTTCCAAATATCTCTCTGCGTTTATTTACCTAGAGGTATATGTATAAAATTTGACAAAAAAAAGTGGAGTGGAGCCTGTCATTTAATGTTCTTGCTTATTCTAGTTCTTGAAAGTTTTGTGAAGGTCAGAGTATTCTATTCATGAGAATGATGATCATCTTAAACTAAAGTAGACATTTCTTATTTGTTTTTTTGTATTTGGTTGTTTTAGGTGGAATTTCGATGAAACAGTGACTCATTTCATCTATCAAGGGCGACCAAACGACACTAATCGAGAATATAAATCTGTAAAAGAAAGAGGAGTACACATTGTTTCAGAGCATTGGCTTTTAGCAGTAAGCAATACTTTTTCTCTTCCCCTCTCTCTTAAGTGAAAATGTATACAGACGTTATTTCAAGGCAGAAACCAGTTTCCGTGTATGTAAACAAGTTGATAAACTTAGTTAACTGTGCACATTTCATTTCTTTGGCATCAGAAACTTAAGATCTTTATTACTTAAATACTTAAGTAGTCTGTAATGGGTACTCTTCTGATTCTCTGATTCTTTTCACTAATTAAAAATGATAGGAAAAAATTTTATAATAATTTGAGGAGCATTAATTTATCACATCAATACAGTTTAGAACTATGTTTCTTTTCTTCTCTTTTCTTTCTGGATATTTCCTGGAGTGTGATGGATACTTGGCAAAAGCATAGAAATAGAATTAGATTTTATACTTCAGTGGACATGACATTAAAAAGTGAGGACAATTTAATTGTCATTTGTATGATGGAATTTTTAAGTGTCAACTACTTTTCAAAACTTTAGCAAACATAATGTATTGGTTGTCCTTATCCTACTCAACATCATTTATTCACTAAGATTTTTTTCATTCCTGTTTTAAAACACACCATTCGTTGTATTGCAGTGTGCCCAAGAGTATAAATGTCTTCCTGAATCTCTTTATCCACATACTTATAATCCCAAAATGAGCTTGGATATCAGTGCAGTGCAAGATGGTAGACTCTGTAATAATCGACTACTCTCAGCTGGTTCGACAACAAAGGATGATGAGGTAGATAATAAGGGATAATACATTTACCCCTTCCTTAAGCTGAATGTATGCTCATATATTGCTGTGAAACCTTATACAATGGCTTGGTTTGAGAAATTGTAATTTTTCTCCTTCAATAGCCAGATCATGTGCCTGGAGAAGAAAATGATTTAGACACTATGACCACCAGTAACAAAGAATCAGCAGCATCAAACGGAAATGGAAGGAATGACTCTAAAGGAGGTAAAATATTTTAATTACCAAAAAAAATTTATAAATATGTCTTTCATACAGAATGCTTCCTTTGCATCAGATGGAAAAATAAAGTTATTTTCTAGATTGCTAAATACAAGTAAAGCATGTATTTGAGGATTGAATTGAGGCTCCATGCCAATCATTAAGTAATAATTTGCAAAGCCTTAAGTGATTTAAGTGTGAAATTTGCAGAGTTTGTGGAACTAGGTATTTTACAGAGTTAGTGTGATACAGCTCTATTCTATTAAAGGTAGGTGGAGTTGGTGATTTTTTAAAAATATGTTCTTTGGTTCAGATCTTTTCAGTGGTTTTCAAGAAATTTTATTATATGTGCAGTATATTTTCACATAGTTTTAAAGGTACAAAAGGAGGTGTGAAGAGTTTCTCCCACCCTTCTAGTGTTATTAGTTTCTTATGTATCCTTCTAGAACTATTTTATGCATATATAATCAAATATATGTGTTCTCTCCTCCACTGCTTTTTAAAAAAACATAAGTGATGGACTACTGTATATACTGTTATATACTTTGATCTTGATCTTTTTGCTTAACATTTCATCTTGTGGAGTGTTTCATATTGGTACATAAGGAGCTGCTTCAGTCTTTTTTTTTGGCAACTGTATAGTATTTATTGTATGAATGGCCCACTTTATTTAGCCAATCCCTTGTTGATGGACATCTAGGTTATTTCTAATTTATTGTTATTATAACGAGTGCTGCGGGGCCACCCGGTGGCACAGCAGTTTAGTCCGCGCTTGGCAGCCTGGAGTTTGCAGGTTCGGATCCCAGCACCTGCCAGTGCACTGCTCATCAGCCACACTTTGGCGGTGTCCCATATACAGTAGAGGAAGATGGGCACAGATGTTAGCCCAGGGCCAGTCTTCCTCAGCAAAAAACAGGAGGATTTGCGACGGATGTTAGCTCAGGGCTGGTCTTCCTCACAAAAAAAAAAAAAAAGAGTGCTGCAATAAATAACTTTATAGGTGTCCTCTTTTTAAGGGATTAATATGTTCTATTTTCCTTACTCATCCTACCCTACAGAGCTTTTCCTATGACTTACCTATTTAGTTAGTCTCACTCTGTTCATTCCAAAAATGTTATTTAGTACCTACTTCAGTGTTAGTCTACAAGGAAACCGAAGATAAATATATCATGGTCTGTGTTTTCAAGGACTACAGGGGGAAATCACATACATAAATATGACTGATGCGCCTCAGAATGTATATGTAACTGAGAGAGAGTCAGAAGCAGGCAGGGAGCTCCACAAAAGGATAATCCCTGCAGGTCTTAGCAGAGTGTCTGAAGGGCTTCCTGATTATTTCACATACAGTCCTTGTGGAGAGGGCTGCCTTTATGCTCTGCAGTACTCATAGTCTTTGTACGTTACTGTAGCCTGTAGTAAGTGCTGAGTAAATGTCAAGTTAATGAATTTGTGTTCAACCAAATCTAGACAAAGTAGTTAATAAGTTGTGATAAAAAAGAGAAACTTAACCTTGATTGGTATTTTTGTGTTCATTTCAAGCTCTGACACAGACCTTGGAGATGAGAGAAAACTTCCAAAAGCAGCTACAGGAGATAATGTCTGCAACATCAATAGTGAAGCCGCAAGTGCAGAGGGCTTCCCTTTCCAGAAGTGGTTGTAACAGTGCTTCTTCAACTCCTGACAGCACTCGCTCTGCCCGCAGTGGACGAAGTAGAGTACTGGAGGCACTGAGGTACGTCCCCGTCACTTGATGGCAGGAGGGTGTGACTAGAGGACTGGAGAGAAGGGCAGCTCCTTGTTTAGCTTCCTGCTGACTCACTTCCACGACTGAGCCTAATTTTGCTTTTTTATTGATTGATTTATTTTTAAGTCAGTAAAGCAGAAGTTTAGAATATCAGGACCAATGAAAGGGTTACACCTTAGGACCTTATTTAGCCCAAACTGTATATTTTATGTTCAGATGTTACCTGTTGGTTGTGGCCCTTTGCTGACTAGCTTTTCATCCTTCACTCCCTTGTTCCAAGCAGTTCTAGAATTCTTATGTGGGGGCAGGAAGCAGACACAGAGGTTTGTTTCATACCAAGCAACTGCTTCACAGGAAGGCATGATTAGTACTTTTTATTACCTCCCCTAAGAAAGAAATGGTTTTCTGTGGTTTTTTTGTGAGGAAGAGTCACCCTGAGCTAACATCTGCTGCCAATCTTCCTCTTTTTTGCTTGAGGAATATTAGCCCTGAGCTAACATCTGTGCCAGTCTTCCTCTGTTTTGTATGTGGGTCACCACCACAGCACGGCTGACAAGTGGTGTAGGTCCGCGCCCAGGATCTGAACCCATGAACCCCCGGGCCACCAAAGCAGAGGGTGCCAAACTTAACCACTATGCCATGGGGCCAGCCCCAGGAAATGATTTTAAGATCCAGTTTGCCTCATTTGAAATGGATTCATGGGCAGTCCTCTCTGTTCTTTAGTATTAGTATTAAACAGTAAGTACATATATGTAAAAATTAAAACAGTTCTTATTGGAACTACATGCATTTTTTATTCTCTTTACAAATTTATCTCCTAGGAAAGGTGATTACAGATATTAGTGCGATGTGACTTAAGTTCAGTAGCATAACTTCATCTTTTTCCTGATAGAAAAATCTCTAATTGTATGATGAGTATTATGGGTCTTATATCTTGAAATGATTAACTGAACTATACATTTATCTTATGCTACCTGTATATTTCATGAGGCTAATTCTTTGAGTACTGAGTAAAAGTGGCTTTTTGTTAAATATACTTCAAATCATGTTTTATCAATATAGAGAGCCTAAATCTTTTGCCAAGTCAGACTATAAATAAATACACTCTGAGAATAAAAGGCTATCTTCCTTGTATTTGAGGCGAATGAACTCTTTGGGGGTACCATCAGCTTTGGTAAATTATTTTTACTAAGATTCCATATATATATATTTATGTATGCATTAAAGAATCAGTGTATTCATTGAAGGGAAATAGTTGGAACTCTCCAGTGGACTTGTTACAATTACACCACACAACATGCTTAACTCTAGTTCAGTATAAGGCTGGTCTACCTTAGACTCTCAGAGGTTTGGTTACCAAGGGCCAAAAGGACCTTCTTTTAAGGCAGCCTTTACAGTATGCTTCCTGTGTAATTATTCTTATTATTTCAAGTGATAAAAATATAACTACTGGTAAGCAAAGTAACCAGTTTGCTAAACATTATCATGTTTCCCTAAGCCTGTATAATTAAGAGAAATCTCATTTTTAAGTACAGCAATCATTTTAGAATTATTTTTTTCAATTTCTTGACAGTAAACTTTGCCCTTTGAAGTTTTAAATATATGGACATTCACTCAAAATATGTGTTTCATTTTCTAGCTAAGACAAATAAGTTTCTGGGATAAACATTTAAAAAGAAAAATATTCCCAAAGTTCATTTATTCAATAAATATTTTTGAGTACTTATTGTGTGCTAGGTGGTGGACATATAAAGGTGAGTCACAAATTTACAGTTTAACTTATGGGATTTATGAGTATGGATTTTGTTATGGCTATTTGTTTATTAAAATTGTCACTTTTATTCCTTAGGCAGTCTCGTCAGACAGTACCCGATATCAACACAGAGCCCTCCCAAAATGAACAGATCATTTGGGATGACCCTACAGCCAGGGAGGAGAGAGCAAGGCTTGCCAGCAATTTGCAGTGGCCTAGTTGTCCCACACAATACTCTGAGCCTCAGGTTGACTTTAAAAAATTGGAGGATTCTCCTTTCCGGGAGCCTTTACATGATTCAGAAATTGCTGCACAGGGTAATGAGAAAGAAATCTATTTACTTGTTTGTATTAAGTACATGTTTACCTCTTAAAAATAAACATAAGCACATTGTGGTTCTCTGAATTGTACATGCAAATGAAAAACTTCCTAGGTATTTCTGATTTGGGTTTAAACTTGAGTCAGAGAAATAATTATAAATTGAGGTAATTTATCAGTAAATTGAAAAATATTTTGATTCTTAAATTTGGAAATTTAGGATTAGTTTTTTGTTTTCCAGAAATGGTTTTCACCATTGTGCTTTCTTTCATTCTAGTTCTTTTTGCATTTGTGTAGTTAATGCTTGGTTTTTCTCCCAATCATCTTATTTTCATTTAAGTTTTCTTCTAAATTCCACCCAGCACATACCTGCATTTATTCTTTGGATTTGTATGAGTTCCTTTCTGAATCCACCTATTTTTTTCTTCCTTGGGCTTTACCTTGAAAGCAAAATGCTTCCTCTCTCTCATCTTAGGTCATCTTTTTCTCCCTTTCTCTTTCATGTCACATGATTATTTATCTGCACTAGCTATATAGATTTATCTCTGCTTCTGATTTTCTCCAAGTGTAGAATTGCTTTTGTTTTACAAATTTGGGTTACATTTTACTGAGGAAAGGTTGGTATTTAACGAAAGGGGTGGGAGAAACACACAGATAATACCATTTGCCCTTTTATTTATTTATTTTTTTTGTGAGGAAGACCAGCCCTGAGCTAACATCCATTGCCAATCCTCCTCTTTTTTGCTGAGGAAGACTGGCCCGGGGCTGACATCCGTGCCCATCTTCCTCTACTTTATATGGGACCCCACCATAGCATGGCTGACAAGCAGTGCGTTGGCAGGCGCCTGGGATCCGAACCCACGAACCCCAGGCTGCCAAAGTGTGGACTAAACCACTGTGCCACCGGGTGGCCCCTCATTTGCCCTTTTAAAGCTAATTAATTGCGTTTATCTATAAGCTCTAGAAATAGGCTACTTCTTTGCGTGTACTTCTTACATTCCAGATTTTGTGTTTAATTTCATCTTGGCTAAGACAGATGAGAATATTTCCCAGACTTTGTTCTTAGTCATATGTGGATAATATCACATTGCAGCATTTTATTTCCCTTAGCTGTCTGTGATCCTGAAAACATACGTGTAACCGAAGCCCCAAAACAGTTGATCTCTGAAGAACTGGAAGCTCCAACAAAAGACAGCCACCTGATCCCTACGCCCCAAGCCCCCAGTATTGCCTTCCCCCTAGCCAACCCCCCTGTGGCTCCACACCCTAGAGAAAAGGTATGTTTATTCTTAGTATGGTGATGTGGCCTTCAGATATTGCTGTTATGCTGTATTCAAAATTTGTTGATAGCAATATCAACATTTCATCAAATGTTGAAAACTGCATTTCTTGGCAGTTTATTGTATTATTATTTCTGTACTTGATAACTCAGAAAACTAAGTAAAATGTCACTATAAAAGAACCATATACCTGATAACTTTTTTAATGTTAATTTTTTCTAAATAAAACTCTTCCGTTCCAGACTATAACGATAGAGGAGACTCATGAAGACTTAAAAAAACAGTACATATTTCAGTTGTCATCTCTGAATCCTCAAGAACGTATTGATTATTGTCATCTTATTGAAAAACTAGGTACAAGTATTTTACTTAAGTCAAAAATGTCCTATATACTAATCTTATTTGTGAGTCAAATGTAGTTGATATTTATATCATTTGAAAGATATAGAAATTAAGATTAAAAAGGTAGGTAACTTGTCTAGGGCTGTACATTGAGTCAGCATTAGAACTTTGATTTTATAAAGCTCTGATCTGAACCTAAAGTCACTGGGTCATGGGGATTTAAGATTTAAATCGAAACCAACAATTAAGGTTTAAGAATCTCTTGTGCTGCTCTGAGCATTTGTTCATTGATGAAACCTTGGACAAAATCGATGAAATTATAGACTTACAATATAAATAAAGCTACATTTTTATGGAGTTGCAGGTATAGTAATATCCAGGGAGGTGCTCTTTCTTGTGTAACATTCTTATTCCACTAATTGTCAGGCTGTCCATGTGACATCATTCTGGAAGCTGCATACTAGAAAGGTAACTGGGTGCTCTATAGCAGCACTATCCAATAGACATCGAACATGAGCCACATATGTAATTTTAAGCTTTTAAGTAGCCACACTTTAAAAAAGAAACAGGTGAAATTAATTTTAAACATATATTTTGTTTAACCTAGTGTGTGCAACATATTATATTCAACATGTAATCAATATAAAATATCAGTCAGATATTTTACCTTTTTTTTTTCTTACTAAGTCTTTGAAATCTGGGATATATTTTACACTTACAGCACATCTCAGTTTGAACTGAGTGTGCATCAAGTGTTTGACAGCCATATGTGGTTAGTGGCAACTATATTGGACAAAGCAGCCCTATAGAGTTAGGAAAATTATAGGAAGAGAACTTAATCTGACTGCTTGACACAGAGAAAACATTAAGAAATAATGGTTGTTCTTAACAGTGGCTGTGAGTCATCAAGAAAAGATTAAATGTTATTTAGTGCTATCCTTTTAAGGATGTGGAGAACTACAATCCACATTTTTTTAAAGATTTCTGTCAAATACAGTTGTACACTTGAGAAGCTAAGTTTCTTGGAAATTTACTTATGTGGAACGCTTTGTTTCCCAGTCACCTTATAAATCAGGTGGAGTTATAAGTCGGAATTACCATACTTTACCGAGAGCTCACCAAAATGGAATGCTCTAAGTGTCTGTCTCCTATAGATTGTTCCATCTTTGCAAACTCTGGGCAACAGTAGTAGCAACTAGCAGAGAATTATCTAGAAGAGAACAGAGAGCAGAGGCAGATGAGTACAGATTGTGCTGGAATTGGGAGTCTGTGACTAGAGGGCTTTTGATACTAGAATGCAAAGAGACCCTTCATTTTATAAATGAAGCAACTGTGGCCAACTGATAAATAAATCAGTCTCTTATGTTGTCTGGGTCACAGAATAAATTTGTTGTATAGAACTAGGTTTGATATGTTAATAGGGAATTTTAACTTCATTGTTCCTTTGTCACTGTAATCCTGGGTGAGTTACTCTGTACCTGTGTCCTCATGTATAATTTGCAGATAATAGTAACCTACCTTCATAGAGTTGTGAGGATTAAATAAGTTAATAATCGGGAGCACTTTCAACAGTTCCTGGCATATAGTAAGTGCTCAAAAAGTATTGCCACTGTTATTAGCAGAGTTGTCTGTAAAACATGAGTAAAGTTCGAATGTTTTGTTGAAGTCTTACAAAGTCCATGATACAACTCTGCCTAACCAGTAGGTTAACCTCTAAAGTATAAATCAAAAGCCATGCTTTACATAAGCTTATATTTACATATCTCACCTTCTTTCCTCAAAGTCAGGCTTCATACATATCTGAGAAGAGAGTTCAGCTCCCACCACTGCTTCATCTCTACCTAGCACATATGTTTTCCTCCTAAGCTTCTGTGTTGCTTTGCTGACCTAATTTCCACTCACAAAAAAATTTCTGCTTTTAGTCTGTAGATGCCCCTTTTTGACTTCCATCTCCCTGGTTACCCATATTCAGTGCTTGGAAACTGCTAATGTAGTTGATAGACTTAAGAGAGATAACAACCAACTGCAGTATCTGGTCCTCATTTGTATTCTGTTTCTTTTTATATCTTAATTGTAACAAACTAGTGCAGATAAACAAGAAAACTTAAGTAAGGATTTAGTATTGAGATAAACAATTTTTGTTAATTATATCAGATCTGATGATGGCATTATGCTGTATAAGAGAATTTCCATATACTTTAGAGATGTATTCTGAATACATAGGGATAAGATAACATGATGTCTGGAATTTACTTTAAAATAGGTAAGCCAGAAAAGGTGGGTAGATGAAGTAGGGATGGCAAAATTTTGATAATTTTAGAACCTAGGTGGTCAGTGTATAGGGGTTCATTTTACTATTTTATCTACTTTTATATTTTAAATTTTCATAATAAACATTATTTTATAAAATATATGTGTAAAGTAAAATAACTATCAGCCAAGGTTTTGGGTTTATTTGGTGCATTTGTTTATAAATAATTTCTGTGCATAGTTGAGATAGTTTTTCCTAGGATAAAGCTGAGAATCAATAAAGTACCAATTTTTCTCTGCTTAAGGTGGATTAGTGATAGAGAAGCAGTGCTTTGACCCCAACTGTACACACATTGTTGTGGGACATCCACTTCGAAACGAGAAGTATTTAGCCTCAGTGGCAGCTGGGAAGTGGGTGCTTCATCGCTCCTACCTTGAAGCATGCAGGACTGCTGGGCGCTTCGTGCCGGTGTGTATTCAAATTAGTGGGAAAGGTCATTTTTCTTTAAAAGTAAATGTCTTAATAATTGATTACAGCACATACAATGACTGTTAATGTAATTGAAATAACCAAGAATGACCAATTAGATTATACCAATTTCATAAGGTCTGCATTACCAATTAAAGCAAAAAAAATTAGAGATCACAGACCTAGATCCTTAGTTATATCAGTTTTATTTAATTTGAATGTGGGGTGGTTTTTTTGAGATAACATCAGAAAATTTCAGGGTTATCTCATTGTAAACTTTTATCTTTACTGCCAGCCCATTAAATATTAAACAAATTATTTGAAATATTTTGGTTCCTATTGACCATGGCAATAATATCAGTCATCTAGTTTTTGAAGTTTTCAGTCAAGATCCCTTAGGGATCTCCTCTACGGACAGGTAATCAAACTGTTAATGCATACCTCCTCTGAGACCGTGTCCACCTGTGAAGTTTGTCTTACAGTAGTTGAAGCCCCAAAATTTAAATATTATCAGTTGCTGAGGTGTAGTTATCTGTGTTTCTTAGAAATGTATGCAATATTTTTCTGATTTCTAATTAAAAGCCAGATATACTTGACTCTCATGTGAAGCCAAATTAATCTACACTTCCTCCATGCTCATAAACTGATGCTTACTTAACACCGTCTGTATTTATAACAATTGAATGTATAGCTTTTAACTCATTAGACTGTGGACCCCTTGAGGACATCTTGTAGAAACTCAAAAGTGGGTTGGCCTAACACTCTAGGAGGAAGACTATGAATGGGGAAGTAGTTGCGTACTTGACGTGTTGACTGGAATCAGCGCACAGCAGCGAAGACTAGCACTTGCAGCAATGAGATGGAGGAAGAAGATCCAGCAAAGACAAGAGTCGGGCATTGTTGAGGTATCAACATGTATAGTTATTTAGGTAGTGTAAATGGCATTCAATGTCATGACTTTTCCAGATTTTGATTTTTTTTTGAGAGAATGTGCTTGACAAAATAAGAATAATTCTGTTTGTCTTTTATCCCTTGATTGATATACTTAGTTTGGACATTCTAAATTGAGCTTAATGTTAATTCCTAATTCTTCTAATTGTGATCAACAGTAAGATATATATAATGTTGATGGTTCTTTTAAAAATAATTTATATATGTAAAACATGACCCATACTATATTTCTTCCAAAGAATCTTTTCAGCATCTAGCTTCAGGCGTTCTTAACTTGGGGGGTCATAGACTCTCTCAAGGGAGTTTGTAGATCAGATTCAGGAAGACCATACACTTTGGATGGGGGAAAAAAAATCCTTATTTTACTAACCTGTAATTGAAAGTTAGCATTTCCTTTCATTATAAGTCTCGGCAACCAATCACAACACTATTAACAGTACCTGTGGCTTTGCCCCAACAGAAATCAGATAGTTTTGCTTTGCACTGTAATTGCAAGTGTAGGCATACCTGGGAGATACTGTGGGTGTTCAGTTCCAGACCACTGTAATAAAGCAAATATCACCATAAAACTAGTCACGCAAATTTTTTGGTTTCCCAGCACATATAAAAGTTATGTTTACACTATACATTAGTCTTTTCAGAGTGCAATAGCATTATGTCTAAAAAAAATGTACATACCTCAATTTAAAAATGTTGCTAAAAAATGCTAACCATCGTCTGAGCCTTCAGCAAATTGTAATATTTTTGCTGGTGGAGGGTCTTGCCTCAGTGTTATGGCTGCTGGCTGATCAGGGTGGTGGTTGCTGAATGTTGAGGTGGCCGTGGCAATTTCTTAGAATAAGACAACCATGAAGTTTGCCACATGGATTGAATCTTCCTTTCACGAACAGTTTTTCTGTAGTATGCGATGCTGTTTAGCGTTTTACCCACAGTAGAACTTTTTTCAAAATTGGAGTCAATTCTCTCAAACCCTGCTGCTGCTTTATCAACTAAGTTTATGTCATATTCTAAATCCTTTGTCATTTCAACAGTCTTCACCGAATCTTCACCAGGAGTAGATTCCACCTCAAAAACCACTTTCCTTGTTCATCCATAAGAAGCAACTCCTCATCCATTAAAGTTTGATCATGAGATTGCAGCAATTCACTCACATCTTCAGGCTCCACTTCTAATTCTAGTTCTCTTGCTGTTTCCACCACATCTGCAATTACTTCCTCCACTAAAGTCTTGAACCCCTCTTAGTCATCCATGAGGGTTGCAATCAACTTCTCCCAAACTCCTGTTAATGTTGCTATTTTGGCCTCTTCCCATGAATCACGAATGTTCTTAATGGCATCTAGAATGGTAAATCCTTTCCAGAAGGTTTTCACTTTGCCCAGATCCATCAGAGGAGTCACTACCTATGGCAGCTACAGCCTTCTGAAATGTATTTCTTAAATAATAAGACTTGAAAGTCGAAATTACTCCTTGATCTATGGGCTGCAGAATGGGTGTTGTGTTAGCAAGCATGAAAATGACATTAGTCTCATTGTACATCTCCACCAGAGCTCTTGGATGACCAGGTGCTCGTCAATGAGCAGTAATATTTTGCAAGGAATCTTTTCTTCTGAGCAGTAGGCCTCAACAGTGGGCTTAAAATATTCAGTAAACCATGTTGTAAACAGATGTGCTGTCATCCATGTTTTGTTCCATTTACAGAGCACAGGCAGAATAGATTTAGCATACTCCTTAAGGGCCCTAGGATATTCAGAATGGTAAATGAGTGTTGGCTTCAATTTAAAGTCACCAGCTGCATTAGCCCCTAACAAGTGAGTCAGCCCGTCCTTTGAAGCTTTGAAGCCAGGCATTGACTTCTCTCCAGCTATGCAAGTCCTAGATGGCATCTTCTTCCAATAGAAGGCCGTTTTGTCTGCATTGAAAATCTGTTGTTTAGTGTAGCCACCTTCATTAATGATCTTAGCTAGATCTTCTGGTTAACTTGGAGCAGCTTCTACATCAGCACTTGCTGCTTCACTCTGCACTTTTGTGTTATGGAGACAGCTTCTTTCCTTAAATCTCGTGAACCAACCTCTGCCAGCTTCAAACTTTTCTTCTGCAGCTTCCTCCCCTCTCTCAGCCTTCGCAGGATTGACGAGAGTCAGGGCCTTGCTCTGGAGTGGGCTTTGGCTTAAGGGACTGTTGTGGCTGGTTTGATCTTCTATCCAGACACTAAAACCTTCTCCATATCAGCAAGAAGGCTGTTTTGCTTTCTTGTCGTTTGTGTGTTCACTGGACCAGCACTTTTAATGTCCTTCAAGAACTTTTCCTTTGTATTCACAACTTGGCTAACTGTTTGGCACAAGAGGCCTAGCTTTTGGCCCACCTCTGCTCTCCTCACTAAGCTTAGTCATTTCTAGATTTTAATTTAAAGAGAGAGATGTGCGACCCTTCCTTTCACTTGAACACTTAGAGGCCATTATCAGATTATTAATTGGCCTAATTTCAATATTGTTGCTCAGGGAATAGGGAGACTAGAGGAGACAGGGAACAGCTGGTCAGTGGAGCAGTCAGAACGAACAACGTTTATGGATTAAGTTCGTCATCTTATATGAGTGCAGTCCATGGTGCTCCCCCAAAATTACAATGGTAACATCAAAGATCAGTGATCACAGATCACCATAGTAAATATAATAATAATGAAAAAGTTCGAAATATTGCAAGAATTACCAAATTGTGACACAGAGACAAGAAATGAGCAAATACCATTGGGAAAATGGTACCAATAGACTTGCTTGACGCAAGGTTACCACAGACCTTCATTTGTAAAAAAAAAAAAAAAAAAACCCACAATATTTGCGAAGTACAGTGAAGCAAGGTATGCCTATATCTTGAAATACTGTTTATTTTCATCACTACTTTAAAAATTATAGTAGTTATTCGACCACCATTAGGTCTTTCAATTTAATGCATTAATATAGAAGCACATCTATTATCATATCACAAATTTCTAAATATTTTGATAATTTTCAACAAAACGGTTTGCTTTGTAATTTTTTTTTTTCTGAGAAAGATTAGCCCCGAGCTAACACCCGTTGCCAATCCTCCTCTTTTTCTGCTGAGGAAGACTGGCCCTGGGCTAACATCGTGCCCATCTTCCTCCACTTTATATGGGACACCGCCACAGCATGGCTGGCGACGAGTGCATTGGCAGGCCCCCAGGATCCGAACCCGCGAATCCCGGGCAGCCCCTAAATATTTTATATTTCTAATTAGCAAACATTTTCAAGAGAAATATAATGGAGGCTTCATCTAATCTAAGAAGCTATGCTTTAGGCTCTACCTTTGATTAATTGTAAGAAAAAAATACTAGAAAAGACTAAACAAAAGTCAAGTTTTTTTTTAATGTTACCTAATCATTAAATCATTTTCCTTCATTCTTCAAGTATTTATTGACCTACTGTGTGCCAAACACCATGGCTGTGTGTTTCAAAGTATTGTCACCAGAGGCAATTACCACTGTAGCAAAAGGAAAGGTTATTAGATTATTTGTTGACATGAAACTAGGTCTACAGATAAATGACAAAATCATAGAGATAATACATCATTTTATTTTCCAAATAATTTCAACACTGATTATTTTTTTATTTGTAGGGGGCATTTAGCGGGTGGAAGGTAATCTTAAATGTTGATGCGTCCCGAGAAGCAGGATTCAAACGCCTTCTTCAGTCAGGAGGAGCAAAGGTTTGTATTGAATCAACTTACTGAATTTTTTACATGAATTATTTTCTAACCAAGGTTGCTGTGATCAGTTCTTGATTTTCTGTACTTTGTGAGATGGTAATCCTTAGGTACAGATTATACAGTTGAATGACTTTTGGACATTGATAGATTGTGATGCTTCTTGTTTTTTCATTAGGTGCTACCTGGTCATTCTGTACCTTTATTTAAAGAAGCCACCCATCTCTTTTCTGACTTAAATAAACTCAAACCAGATGACTCAGGAGTTAATATAGCAGAAGCTGCTGCCCATAATGTGTACTGCTTGAAAACGGAATACATTGCTGATTATCTTATGCAGGTTTGTGAGATTCTGTCCTTGCTCTCCTCATCACCAGAGATGGGCTTGTGTGCATAGAGGAATGACTGCACAACAAAACCCTCAGCTTGTTATTAATAGAATGTTAGTCCCTTTCAGTTTCATTCTATTTTTTATAATAATGAATACATATGTAAATATTTAGCTTGGAAATCAAATATGAGACCGGTATAAAAATCTAGCTACCTCTAAAAGTGCCCTTTAAAATGCTGGACTATAAAGAAAGCAAAAATTGATTCCAGGAGTCCAAGGAGAAACATTTACCCAAGGGTGCTGCTTTTATTTTCTTGACTTTTTGCATTGATATACAGTAAATACCTGTGTTAGA
The DNA here is from genome assembly GCA_031878705.1 of Tapirus indicus. Taxonomy (NCBI): domain Eukaryota; kingdom Metazoa; phylum Chordata; class Mammalia; order Perissodactyla; family Tapiridae; genus Tapirus; species Tapirus indicus. The sequence continues at coordinate 18,198,115 of CM062920.1, forward strand.
CACTGAGGTAAAGCAAGCATTTGCTATGTGGAGGGCTCACTGCGCTCCTGTTCTGAATTGGCCTGTGGTGTGTGATGTGACTGGGCAAAGAGAAATCTTCCTGATGCCAGAGTGCCTGAAATGCCATCAGGAGTCGGCAAGGTATGACGTGTGACTGTCTTAGTACAAAGGGATTTCAAACAGAATGGTTTAAAAAAAGGGAAAGCCAAAACTCAGTCTGCCTTGTGATTTTTGCTGCTTGTGTTTGGGAGTTGTTCAGGGTTAAATATAGAAAGAAGGCCTCTGTCATAAAGCAGTGGAATATACTTATTAGGAGTTAGTAAGCCAGTACTAACTCTCCTTGAACACCTAAATAACCTTTTAAAAAGCTCTATTTGTTGAGACATGTGAGGTTTTAAAAATTTACCCAGTGGGGAAAAGCGAAGGCTTAGGGGGAATGTAGAGAACCCTATGTATCTTATTCCCTCCGAAAATTCCTGATCATTTCAGGTGCACAGCTGCCATCTAAGTGAGAACCAGTATTTATTAATCATCTGTATTGTGCTGGGCTAAGTGTTTGTACATGCATTCTCATTTTGGTTTTTTTCCGTACATATACACAAGAGTGTATAGAATAGACGTACTGGTTAAAAAAGAGCAAAATGTCATCTAGGTACCCAGGTTAAGAAATAGAAGCTTGCTAGTCCCATAGGAGCTCCCTATTGCTTCTCCCCAGCTGCATCTCCCTACTTCCCCACGAGAGGTAATCCCTGTCTGACTTTTGGTTATTCGTGTCCCTGTCTTTTTCAGGGTTGTAATGTGTGTCAGGTACTAGCTGTCTGGAGGAACGTGTTGGGGGAGTGAGCTGCTTTATGTTCCTACGTCTAAGCTCATTGCCAGTCTCTGGCTCTCAGGAGTAGGTCAAAACAGCACATGTCTGTGGGGTGAAGCAGCAGGCTGAGAGGAGAGCAGCATCTTCATGGTCAAGTTCATGGTCAAGATAAGCCAAGCACAGATAAGACTCTGAGATAGGCTTATCCCAGTGTTCTGACATCAAGTTAGAAAACTAGCTGTGGTGCACACGGACAGAGAGAACTGATTGGTGGTTACCAAGGGGAAGGGGGGTGGGGGGTGGCACAAGGGGTGAAGGGTTACATCCACAAGGTGACGGACAAAAATGTACAACTAAAACCCCACAGTGTTATAAACTAAGACATCAATAAAAAAAAAAAAAAAAAAAAAAAAAAACTAGCTGTGGTGGCTGCAGGGATCTTGGTGATGAGGGCCTTTGGAATGTCCTTAGTCACATTGCTGCAATCTGGATGGTCACCCTCTACTCCTGTGCACTGCTGTCATCCCAGGATCTCCATTCCCCATCCTTTATCTCTCTTCTCTGTTTTATCTCCTGTTCCTGAATACCCTGATCTGCTCTCTCATTTTGATGGAGGTCATCTAGTAACTTCTTGAGAAAGAGCACATGGGAGATAAAGTATTTGAGACTTTGTGTGTGAAAATTCCTTTTTCTATGCTCACACTTAACTGTTGGTTTGGCTGGGCATCAAATTCTAGGTTGGCAACTATTTTCTCTTAGACTTGTTGATTGCTTATTTCCTTGCTTCGAGTATTGCTGTTGAGTGATCGAAAGCCCTTCTGATTCATAAACCTTTATATGTAACTATAAACTAATACGAAGTTCTTTTTATCCCCAGTTTTCTGAAATTTCAAAATGATATGCAATCATGAGCGTTCGTTTATATTATTCTGGGTACTTGGAGGGCCCTTTCTGGTCTGGTAACATATCTTTCAGTTCTGTGAAATTGAATTATTTGAGTGATGATTTTTTTTTCTCCACTTCCTATTCTTTCTGGTACTTCTATTTGTATACTGTATTTTCTTATTTCTCACCTATTTTTATCTTCACTTTTTGAGAGAGTCTCTCAGTTTGATCTTCCACTCCTATCAATTTCCTTTTGCTATTATGTCTTTTAATCAAGACCTCTTCAAAAATAAGTTTTCTTATTTCTGCATAGTTTCTGCTTCACTAACCTGCCTTTTCCTCTTTGTTTTGGGTCTTTATCTTCCATGTTAAAGGAATTTGTCAGATATCTGGTAATTCCTGGCTTTCTGTTCATGATTAAGCGTAGGGATAAAAAGGTGATTGGGAATACTGAGCACACAGTTGGGGCTTGTCATTTTTGAGCCAGGTGAGATAGTCCGGGACTAGTTATTGGGGACCCTCTCCTAGCTTCAGACCTTTATGTGCTGCTTGAATCATTTCAGTTTATCCAGAGAGGAGTCTTCCAATCTGCCTGAAGGATGAGTCTGGCTGCCCTTTTTTTTTTTAAATTGAGATATAATTGACATATAACATTATATTAGTGTCAGGTGTACAACATAATGATTCAGTATATGTATATACTGTAAAATGATGACCACAATGAGTCTAGTTAACATCCAGTACCACACATACTTACAAATTTTCTTTTTTCTTGTAATGAGAACTTCTAGGATTGACTCTCTTAGCAACTTTGAAATAATGCTGTATGGTACAACTGTAGTCACCATGCTGTACATGACATCCCTGTGACTTGTTCATTTTGTAACTGGAAGCTTGTATTTCCTGACCACTCTCATTCATTTTGCCCACCCCTCACCCTCCACCTCTAACAACCACCAGTCTGTTCTCTGTATCTATTGTGGTTTTGGGTTTTTTTTTTCCATTTTTATTGATCTGTTAATAGTTTATAACATTGTGGGGTTTTAGTTGTACATTAGTATTTGTCCGTCACCATGTGGATGCCTCCCTTCACCCCTTGTGCCCACCCCCCACCCCCCTTCCCCTTGGTAACCACCAACCAGTTCTCTCTGTCCGTGTGTTCATTTATATTCCACATATGAGTGAAATCATGCAGTGTTTGTCCTTCTCTCTCTGGTTAATTTCACTTAACATAATACCCTCTAGATTCATCCAGGTTGTTGCAAATGGGACAATTCCATCTTTTTTATGGCTTAGTAGTATTCCATTGTATATATATGCCACATCTTCTTTATCCAGTCATCAGTTGAGGGACACCTGGGTTGCTTCCACTTCTTGGCTATAGTGAATAATGCTGCAGTGAACATAGGGGTGCATAAGCCTCTTGTGATGGTTGATTTCATGTCCGTTGGGTAGATGCCCAAGAGTGGGATTGCTGGATCATACGGTATTTCTATTTTTAATTTTTTGAGGACTCTCCATACTGTTTTCCATAGAGGCTGCACCAGTTTGCATTCCCACCAGCAGTGAATTAGGGTTCCTGTTTCTCCACAACCTCTCCAACATTTGTTGTTTTTTTGTCTTGGTGATTATAGCCATTCTAACGGGTGTCAGGTGATATCTTAGTGTAGTTTTGATCTGCATTTCCCTGATGATTAGTGATGTTGAACATCTTTTCATTTGTCTGTTGGCCATCTATATATCTTCCTTGGAAAAATGTCTATTGTGTTTTGAGGTTTTTTTTTTTTTTCAGATTCCACTTATTAGTGAGATCATATGTTATTTGTCTTTCTGGATCTGACTTATTTCACTTAGCGTAATGCCCTCAAGGTCCATCCATGTTGCCACAATTGGCAGGATTTCCTTCTTTTCTATGGCTAAAAAATCTTCCATTGTGTGTATATACCAATTTTCTTTATTGATTCATCTTTCAGTGGACACTCAGGTTGTTTCCATATCTTGGCTATTCTAAATAATGCTGCAGTGAACATGGGGGTGCAGATATCTTTGAGTTAGTATTTTTGTTTCCTTTGGATCAATACCTAGAAGTGGAATTGTTGATTCATGTGGTAACTCTATTTTTCATTTTCTGAAGAACCTCCATACTGTTTTCCATAGTGGCTACACCAATTTACGTTCCCACCAACAGTGCACATGGGTTCCCTTTTCTCCACGTACCTGCCAACATTTGTTATTTCTTGTCTTTTTGATAATAGCCATCCTAACAGGTGTGAGGTGATATCTCATTGTGGTTTTGATTTGTATTTCCCTGATGTATAGTGATATTGATCACCAATTCATGTACCTGTTGGCCATCTGTACGTCGTCTTCAGAAAAATGTCTATTCAGATCCTCTGCCCATTTTTTAATTGGATTGGTGAGGTTTTTTTGGTTTTTTGCTATTGAGTTGTATGTGTTCTTTATATGTTTTGAATATTAACCACTTATCAGATATATGATTTACAAATATTTTCTTCCATTTGGTAGGTTGCCTTTTTATTGTGCTGATGGTTTCCTTTCCTGGGTAGAAGCTTTCCAGTTTGATGTTTAGTCCCACTTGTTTATTTTTGCTTTTGTTACCTTTGCTTTTGGTGTCAAATCCAAAATATCATCACAAAGACCAATGTCAAGGAGCACACTGCCTATGTTTCTTTCTAGTTTTATGGTTACAGATCTAACAGTCAAGTCTTTAATCCATTTTGAGTTTATTTTTGTATATGGTGTAAGATACGTGTCCAGTTTTCATTCCTTTGCATGTGGCTGTCCAATTTTCCCAACACCCTTTATTGAGGAAACTGTCCTTTCCCCATTGTATATTCTTGGCTCTTTTGTGATAAGTTAGTTGACCATGTATGCATGGGTTTATTTCTGGACTCTCTATTCTGTTTCATTGATCTATGTATCTGTTTTTGTGCCAACACCATACTGTTTTGATGACCATAGCTTTGTAACATAGTTTGAAATCAGGGAGCATGATGCCTCCAGCTTTGTTCTTCTTTCTCAAGATTGCTTTAGCAGTTCAGGGTCTGACGTCTTATAGTTTTCAGTATTCAGGTCTTTCACTTCCTTGGTTAAATTTATTGCCAGGTATTTTATTCTTTTTGATACAGCTGTAAATAGGATTGTTTTCTTAATTTCTTCATTTTTTTAATTTTTAACGTATCTGTCTTTATATTTAAAATGGCTTTCTTGTAAACAGCATATAGTTGGGTCTTGCTGTTTTTTTTTTTGGAATGTTTAGTCCATTGTGTAATTATTGATATGATTGGATTTAGATGTTTTTGGCATTTGTGTTTTGGTTTGTCTCCTCTGTTCTTGTTCCTCTGTTCCTCCTTCTTGCCTTTTTTTGGTATTAATATTTTTTAGAATTCCACTTCATCCATTGTCTTTTTAAAGCAAAGACCTCTCGGCCTCTTTTGGTGGTTAAGGGGGTGGTGTTTTGCTCTACAGATTACAGTATACTTTAACTTTTCTTAGTCTACTTAGAGTCAGTATTGTGCCACTTCACATGAAATGTAGAAATCTTGCAGTCGTATAGGTTCATTTGCTTCCCCTATACTTTATACCAGGGGTCAGTAAACTATAGCCCACAGGCCAAATCCAGCCCACTGCCTACTTTATAAATAAAGTTTTATTGGAACACAGCCACATTCATTCATTTACATATTCACTATGGCTGCTTTAGCACTACAACAGCAGAGCTGAGTAGTTGCAACAGAGATCATCTATCCCACACTTCCTAAAAATATTTAATGTCTGACCCTTTACAGAAAAAGTTTGCTGGCCTCTGCTTTGTGCTATAGTTGTCATATATCTTACGTCTCTCTCTTACAGCCTCACAATACAGTGTTTTACCTTAAGCAAGTTTTGCTTTAAACAATCCTATGTATTTTGAGGAAATTAAAAGGAAAAAAAATAGCCTTTTATATTTACCCTGATATATATACCATTCTGAGTTAGTTCTTCCCGAAGAACCAAGTTTCCATTTGGTATCATTTTTTAGTTTGTACTATAAGTCTGATAGGGACTACTTCTAGTTTTCTTTATTTGAAAATGTCTACTTTACCTTTATTCTGTGCATGAGACACACTGGGGTTTCTCCTCAGACTAAAAGCCATAGAAAATGAAAAGGAGAAATTCACCCCATACTTTTGCCTTCTTCCAAATGTCAGCCTTCCTCTAGTATTTGTCTGATTTTGTTTGTTCTCCAATGTCTTGTGGTAGTTGCTTTTAATATATTTTCGTCAAAAGTTATAGTTATCTGTGGAAGAGTTGAATTGAAAGGCACTTACCCAGTATTTTGTGGTGATTCATTTTCATGTTATCCAGTCTGCCACATTGTCAGAAAATTAAGTTTTATTACACTTATAATAAGGAGAGAAAGGTCCTTTTATGTTGGAATATGGTTGTGAGGAAGAAAAATGCAAGGGTTTGGGGAGTTAAGTAGTGAGGTGTATGAATTTTGGCTTTGCCACCTGCTAGTTATATAATATTGTGTTATATAACCTTTTGTATTTTATCGGTAAAAAGTGGGAATAAAAACACCTATCTCTCATGTTTATTGTAAAGATTAAGTAAAAAGATTTTCATAAATTTACGCTAAGCGTAATGTCTCACACTTAAATGATAGCTGGAAACCATATTTTTCCATATTCTGTATTTAATCCATATTTTACAGATGAAACCAGTATTAAGATCTGAGCTGTAAATTCATTTTTCTGATAAAAGGTGAGAGTTTGTCACATAGGGTCTGTTCACTAAATGTGACACGTGCTAAATAGCATACCTTGAAAGACAAATGTTTAACTTTTTCTAGTAAAAAAGCTGAGTAAAGGAACCTATTACCTGATCATTTAACAGTTTGAAATCTGAAAAAAATGAACAATGTTGGTTTTTTTCCCCTTTTATAGGAATCGCCTCCTCAAGTAGAAAATTACTGTCTACCAGAAGCTGTTTCATTTCTTCAGAATAATAATGAACCTGGGCCTGGATTATCACAAAAGAGGAAAGCTCCTACAGAGAAAAATAAAATTAAACGACCTAGGGTACATTAATCATATTTACACTTTAGTTACCAAACATTAAATGTTTTTTAAATTAGAAGTCTTAATGTTCCTGTGATGGATTTATGTAGTAATTTTAAAGACAAGTACTTGAAGAGTTCTGCTTCAGAGTGTAATGATGACCCTGCTTGAAGTTCATTTTTACACCTGAAATTTTAATCACTGAAATATTAACTGTTCCTGAATGGAGAGTTACCAAAAATAACAACAAAATGCAACTCTCAGCTAGCTTGTCCTTAAACCACATTGAAATGTAGAGGGGCTTTTTGTTTATTTATTTTCTTGTAAATATCTGAGGCTGTAACTTAGTAGAAGTTTTAGCCAGATGGATTTTGCCTTAAAGTGTCTGCTTTAATTTGTAACATCAAGGAGGCTGTCAACTGGGATTCATTCATGTTTTCCCTGATTTTATCTTCTCACCATTTTACCTCTTTTTAACAGGAGCCTGAGCACAAGGTATAATGAGGAACTGAAGCTTTAAACTTAAGTGTGTGTGTATATATGTATATGCATGTTTGTACAAATATCCATGATGTTTGCCAAGTTTGGGTGCCAAAACTTGGAAAATAAAAACAATAAAGAATAAAAGTAGTGACTCAAATTAGTTGTTCAGATAAGTTTTTAAAAAGAAAAGCATTCTGGTATCAATTCTCTTGCTGGAGCAATAAAAGATTTGTAAAACTTAGCTTAAAAAATGAGTTGCTAGTTGTTTCTGATGTTTATTTACTTAGAATATTGTTCTATTGGGTTTTAAAATTAAAAAAAAAAGAAAAACAAACCTTTGGGGCCAGCCCCAGTGGCCTAGTGGTTAGGTTAGGCACGTACCACTTCAGTGGCCTGGGTTTGGTTCCTGGCCGCAGACCTACCACTCATCAGTGGTCATACTGTGGTGGTAGCTCAACAAAAAAAGAGGAAGATTGGCAACAGATGTTAGCTGAGGCAAATCTTCCTCAGCAAAAAAAAAAAAAAAACTTTCATTGGAACTACAAAATTGAGTTGAGATTAGTAAAGGCCAGTGTAAACACCAACTACTACATGCACTACTACAATCCTCTAAATAGAAAGCTACCTCATTTTCTTCAAGGGACAAACCAGAATCAGGACCATTATGTTGATGTAAACTGTTCCATTCCTAATGATTCTCTGAGTTTGCCTTTCAGATGGTGAAGGGTCGAAGTCCTTAACCTGGACACAAAACCCCTGAAGTAAAGCAGATTTTCCTCTAAGTGGAGTATGGGTTTGTCCCTGCCCCTCAAGAGAATTGGCCCTTCAGAGTTTTCAGCTTTGAGCTAATTCATAGCTTACGACAGCACAAATTCCTACACGGACAAATAGGTTGCATTGTCATGTAAACTGTACTCCCCCCACTCCCCCAAACAAAAACCACATGGACCTGGTTTTATCAGAGGTGTTTTGTGTTAGCTGTGTCATTTCATTGGTAGTTTGCAATGAGTGTCCCTGAATTTCACCACTTAAAAATTCTTTGAGGGGCTGGCCTGGTGACGTAGTGGTTAAGTTCATACTCTCTGCTTTGGTGGCCTGGGTTCACAGGTTTGGATCCTTGGTGCAGAGCTACACACTGCTCATCAAGCCATGCTGTGGCAGCATCCCACATACAAAATAGAGGAAGACTGGCAACAGGTGTTAGCTCAAGGCCAATCTTCCTCACCAAAAAAAAAAAAATTTCTTTGAAATAGTTACTACTCTTCAAAACTTGGTGAGCACACTGTTGATAAATGTTTTGATTCTATTCCTCTCTGTCCCAGATAGAATCATCTAATGTACCATTTACTTTTCTGCCAAGATTATGAAGTGTTTTCGCATTTCAGGTCAATCTTAAGGCTCCAGATCTCAACTCCTGAGTCTCCAGAATCGGTCCACACCCTACATAAACCATTTCATCTCTGACTTTGACACGTAGACCGTAAACGTCCTAATGCCAGCAAGGTCTTACATGCAAATAATTCCAGCATAGGTAGGTCTCGCATTTACAAAAAAACTTTCCTTGATTATTCTAATTCTGATTTTCTCCTCAGAATTGCTACAATATTTTAATCTGTGATACTTAAATTAGCACCTTATTATATTCCTCCACGAATTTTCTTGTACGTTAGGTCTGATCTCACCAACATTCATGAATTCAACGAAGATGACCCTTTAACATGTAAGGTAGTACGTGGGTTTCAGGAGCAAACCACCTAGAACACATGTTCTCTCTCAGAGCTTACAGAGGCAGGACCCCCCAATGCAGACACAGCACTCAATTATACTCACATTTAGTATTTATATTATGGGCTGGATTGTGTCCCTGCTCAAAAAAAAAAAAAAATTTCATAGGTTGATCTAACCCCCCCCCCCAGTGTGACTACTTGGAGATAGGACCATTAAGGAGGTAATTAAGGTTAAATGAGGTAATATGGGTGGGGCCCTAATTCGGTAGGACTGGTGGCCTTCTAAAAAGAAGAGACCAGGAGGGGCCAGCCCCATGGCCAAGTGGTTCAAGTTCTCTGTGCTCCACTTTGGCAGTCCAGGTTTGCAGGTTTGGATCCTGGGTGCAGACCTGCTCCACTCATCAGCCATGCTGTGGAGGCATCCCACATGCAAAAAATAGAGGAAGACTAGCACAGATGTTAGCTCAGGGACAATCTTCCTCACCCAAAAAAAAAAAGAGGAAGATTGCCAATGGATGTTAGCTCAGGGCAAATCTTCCTCACCAAAAAAAAGAAGAGCCCGGGAGCACATGTGCACAGAAGAAAGAGAGGAAAGACCACATGAGTACACAGAAGGCAGCCATCTGCAAGTCAGGAAGAGATGCCTTCCCAGAAACCACCCCTGCCAGCACCTTGGTCTTAAGACTTCTAGCCTCCAGAATTGTGAGAAATTTGTTGTTTAAGCCAGCCAGTCAGTGGTCTTCTTTTTTGGCAGCCCAAGCAGGCTAACATGATACTACAGTGCAAGGGTTCTTAACCTGGGGGCCATGATGCCTGGGAATGGACACAGGCACAATTTTGCATATGCACATTTTTAGGGTAGAGTTTGTAGTCTTAGAGTTCAGATCTGTAATTTCCCACACAAAAAGGACACAAACCACTGCCTCAATCCAAACCTATTATTTCACAGATACATCTTTCATCCAGAAGTGCTTTAATATATATTGCTTTATATCAGAGGCTGGCAAACTTCTATAGAAGTCCAGATAGCAAACATTTTAAGCTTGGTGGTGGCGGGGGGCGGGGGGGGGGGCTTTGTGGCATTTCCCCCCCAACCCTTTAAGAATGTAAAAACCATTCTTACCTCGAAGCCATACAAACATAGGCAGTTGGCCATAGTGTGCTGACCCCACTCTATAGCCCTAAAAATACTTTTAAATCTAGATCTGTCAACAAGAAAGGCACCCAGCTCTTTGTTTTCCTACCCACCATGAGCAGTAAGGAGCCTTTTGGCAAAGCCATCTCATGCTTGTTTAGCATTTGGGAATCTGCAATTAAAATTATCAAGTGTTTTAAATTTGTGAGGTATTTATAGGAAGAAAAGTCACGGTACAGATATTTGTTTAGGCTTTTTCAAGCCATAAAAGAATATCAGAATTTTTTTTTTTTTTTGATGAGGAAGATTGGCCCTGAGCTAACATCTCTGCCAATCCTCCTCTATTTTGTATGTGGGATGCCTCCACAGCATGGTTTGATGAGCAGTGTGTAGGTTTGCACCCAAACCCACAAACCCCAGGCCACCAAAGCAGAGCACACAAACCCAACCACTATGCCACCAGGCCAGCCCCTGAAGAAAAATTTTAAAGCAATAGAAACTGATAAAGGAGGGAATCAAGCAATTGTCCTATCCTATTAGTATGACCTACATTTCAGGATAACATGACAGTTGAGGAAAACTCTTTAAGGAATAATTCCAGGTAATAAGTGCAGAAGAAATAATAGAAGCAAACCATTTTATAACTCCTAATGAAATTGTAGATCTAGGCAAATGGGGAATTTTATAATGATGGATCAAGCTGGTAATACCTGAACTCTGATCACTGAAGAGGACATGCCTCCTGATGTGATGCAACACTTCAGAAAGTTGAGAACATCTATGAAATACTCTTGCCCCCACCCTCATTAATGAACCTTGAATTTGATCAAGCTTCCAGATCTTACTACCTAGAATCAATCAGCATTGAGTCAGAAGAGTTCGGGTTCAAGATAGCGACGTTGGAGGATCCTGAACTCAACTCCTCCCATGGACACACCAAATCTACAGCTCCACACAGAACAAGTTCCTCTGAAAGAAACCCAAAAACTAGCTGAGTGACTCCTAAACATCAGGCAAATGAGGAAAAAAAAAACGCATCAAAACGGGCAGGAGAGGCTGAGAGACACAATCTCACCATAAGCCTCATCCCTGGCATGGAGGCCCACAGTCGGGAGGGAACTCGAGGTTCTCCCTGAGGAGCAAAGGGTTTGAACCCCACATCTGGCACCCCAAATTTTAAGACCTGCACCTGAAAGATGAGCCTCCAAAACATCTAACTTTGAAAGCCAATGGGGTTTGCATCCACAAGACCCACAAGGCTATAACAATCAGAGAAACTTCTTAAAGGGCTCACACAGATTCACCTGCCCCAGGGCCCAGGGCAGATGCAGCTGACTGAAGTGCCCAATTCTTCTGTGAAAGAGGCCTATTTGCTTATCTTAAAGCTGTGGCCTGAGGGGCAGGCATCCAGTTCAACACACAAGGGGCATACTGAAATACTCTCCAAAGATGGAGGCCAGTGGATGCCATCTTTGTGCTCTCCCTCTGCCTACTCCAGGTCACCAGTACCTCCTGGAAAGGAACTTGTGTACTTTGGTGCTCTGATTTTTGCAGCTGCCACCCAGGGGACACCCCTTGATCACCTGGCTCTGGTGGCCAGTGGGGCTTACACTTGTGGGTCCCACAGCACTATAACAAATGGAGAAATAGTTCTTAACCAGCTACCACCCTCAGGGCACAGCACAGACACAGACTGAAGTGCACCCCATCTTTCTGTGAAAGAGGCCTATTAGCTTATTTTTATAGCCATGGCCTGAGGGGCTGGCTTCTAATTAAACACACATCTAGGGGCTCACTACAATCCTCTGCAGAGACCAGGGAGAAGAGCCAGTGGGCACCATCTTCACATTCTCTCTCTGCGCCACCCCGACTCACCATTGTCTCCGAAAAAGGAGCTTGTGTACATGTCTATTGTCCCAGCTTTTATGGTTACCACTGTGAAGAAAACAATAACTGAACAGAAAAATACAATAAATGGGTGCAACAGCAGACTAGATAAAACGGAAGAAAGGATCACTGAACTTGAAGACAGGACAGTGGAACTCATCAAATCAGAAGAGCAAAAAGAAAAAAGAATGAGAGTGAAGAACATTTAAGGAACTTATGGGACATCAAATGGACCAACATTTGCATTATAGAGGTCCCAGAAGGAGAAGAGAGCAAGGGGCAGAAAACATATATGAAGAAATAATGACTGAAAACTTCCCTAACCTGGGGAAGGAAACAGACATCTAGATCCAGGAAGCCTGGAGAGTTTCAAACAAGATGAACCCAAAGAGACCCACACCAAGGCACATTGTAATTAAAGTGTCAAAAATTAAAGACAACAAGAAAATCTTAAAAGCAGCCAGAGAAAAAGAACTTTACGTATAAGGGAACCCCCACAAGATTATCAGCAGATTTTTCAGCAGAAACTTTGCAGGCCAGAAAGGAGTGGCATGATTCAAAGTGCAGAAAGAAAAAACTTCCAACCAACAATACTCTACCAGCCAAGTTGTCCTTCAGAATTAAAGGAGAGATAAAGAGTTTTCCAGACAAGTAAAAGCTAAAGGAGTTCCTTACCACTAGGCCAGCCTTACAAGATATGTTAAAGGGACTTCTTAAAGCTTAAAAAAAAAGGGGGGTGCTAATTAACAACAGGAAACTTATGAAAGTATAAAACTCACTGGTAATGATAAATATGTAGTAAAATTAAGAATAATGTTGTAAAGGTGGTGAGTTAATCACTTATAAAGCTAGTATGAAGGTTAAAAGACAAAAGTAGTAAAAACAACTATAACTATAATAATTTGATAAAAGATACATGAGATAAAAAGATATAAATTGTGACATCAAACAAAACATGGGGTAAGGGATTAAAAATCTAGAGCATTAGAATCCACAGGGTGACAGACAAAAAATAATGTACAGCTAAAACCCCACAATATTATAAACTATTAAGACATCAATAAAAATTAAAATAAAAAAAAAATCTAGAGCATTAGAATGCATTCAAACTTAAGTTGGTATCAACTTAAAATAGACTTATAAATAAGTTGTTTTATGTGAGCCTCATGGTAACCACAAAGCAAAAATCTACAGTCGATAAACAAAAGATAAAGAGAAAGGAATCTGAGCACACCACTACAGAAAATCATCCAATCACAAAGAAAGAGAGCAAAAGAAAAAGGAAGGAAGAGAGGATCTAGAAAATAGCCAGAAAACAATTTTTTTGTATAACAAAATGGCAATAAATGCATACCTATCATTAATTATTTTAAATGTAAATGGACTAAATTCTCCAATCAAAAGACATAGAGTGGCTGAATGGATTAAAAAAAAGGAGACCCATCGATATGCTGCCTACAAGAGACTCACTTCAGATGTAAGGACACACAAAGACTGAAAGTGAAGGGAGATAGAAAAAGATATTCTATGCAAATGGAACCCAAAGAAAGCTAGGGTAGCTATACTTAGACAAAATAGACTTTAAGACAGAGACAATAATAAGAGACAAAAGCAGTCATTATATAATAACAAAGAGGTCAACTCAACAAAAGGATATAACATTTGTAGATATTTATGCACCCAACAGAGAAGCACCTAAATATACAAAGCAAATATTAACACACCTAAAGAGAGAAATAGCAACACAATAATAGCAGGGGGACATTAATACTTCAATCAATGGATAGATCGTGCAGACAGAAAATCATTATGGAAACATTGGCCTTAAATGACACATTAGACCAGATGGACTTAACAGACATATACAGAACATTCCATCCAAAAGCAACAGAATACACATTCTTCTTAAGTGCACATGAAACATTCTCCAGGATAGATCATATGTTAGGCCACAAAACAAGTCTCAATAAACTTAAGAAGACTGAAATCATATTAAGCATCTTTTCCAACCACAATAGTATGAAACTAGAAATCAATTACAAGAAGAAAACTGGCAGGGGCTGGCCTGGTGGCATAGTGGTTAAGCTCGCATGCTCTGCTTTGGTGGCCCAGGGTTTGCAGGTTCAGATCATGGGTGAGGACCTACGCACTGCTCATCAAGCCATGCTGTGGAGACGTCCCACATACAAAATAGAGGAAGGATGGCACAGATGATAGCTCATGGCCAGTGTTCCTCACCAACAAAAAAGAAGAAAACTGGGACATTCATATATATGTGGAGATTAAACAACATGCTGCTGAACAACCTAATGGGTCAAAGAAGACATCAAAAGAGAAATCAAAAAATACTTCGAGATAAATGAAAATGGAAATACAACATACCAACACTTAAGTGATGCAGTAAAAGCAGTTGTAAGAGGTAAGTTCATAGAGATAAATGCCTTATTAAGAAACAAGAAAGATCTCAAATAAACAACCTAACTTTATACCTCAAGAAACTAGAAAAAAAAGAACAAACTAAACCCAAAATTAGCAGAAGGAAGGAAATAAAGATCAGAGCAGAAATGAAATAGAGACTAAAAAAACAATAGAAAAGATCAATGAAACGAAGAGCTAGTTTTTGAAAAAGAATATATAAAATATAAACAAAATAGACATAACTTTAGCTATATTTACCAAGAAAAAAAGAGGACTCAAATAAGACTAGAAATGAAAGCAGAGACCTTCAACTGCCACCACAGAGATACAAAGGATAAGAGACTACTAAGAACAATTATACACCAACAAACAGGACAACCCTAGATGAAATGGACAAACTCCTAAAAACATACAACCTATCAAGACTGAATCATGAAGAAATAAAATCTGAATAGACTGATTACTAGTAAGGAGATCAAATCAATAATCAAAAGCCTCGGGGCCGCCCGGTGGCGCAGCGGTTTAGTCTGCGCTCGGCAGCCCAGGGTTCGCGAGTTCGGATCCCGGGCGCCTGCCGACACACTGCCTGTCAGCCATGCCATGGTGGCGTCCCATATAAAGTGGAGGAAGATGGGCATGGATGTTAGCCCAGGGCCAGTCTTCCTCAGCAAAAAAAAGGGGAAGATTGGCAACAGATGTTAGCTCAGGGCTGGTCTTCCCCACAAAAAAAAATAATAATAATAATCAAAAGCCTCAAAACAAACAAAAGTCCTGGACCAGATAGCTTCACTGGTAAATTCTAGCAAACATTTAAAGAATACCAATCCTTCTCAAACTCTTCAAAAAAAATAGAAGAGGAAGGAACACTTCCAAACTCATTTTACAAGGCCAGCTTTACCCTGATACCAAAACCAGACAAGGACACTATAAGAAAAGAAAATTACAGGTCAATATCCCTGATGAACAGAGATGCAAAAATCCTCAACAAAATATTAGCAAACCAAACTCAACAATACATTAAAAGGATCATATACCATGACCAAGTGGGATTTATCCCAGGGATGCAAGGATGGTTCAACAACCACGAATCAGTCAATGTGATACACCACATTAAAAAAAGGATAAAAATCATATGATCATCTCAATAGATGCAGAGAAAGCATTTGACAAACTTCAACATCCATTTATGATAAAAACTCTCAAGAAAGTGGGTATAGAGGGAATGTACAATAAAGGCCATATATGACAAGCCCACAGCCAACATCACACTCAACAGTGAATAGCTGAAAGCTTTTCTTCTAAGATGAGGAACAAGACAAGGATGTCCATTCTCACCACTTTTATTCAACATAGTATTGAAAGTTCTAGCCAGAGTAATTAGGCAAGAAAAAAAAATAAAAGGCATCCAAGTTGGAAAGGAAGAGGTAAAACTGTCACTTTTTGCAGATGACATGATTTTATAGATAGAAAACCCTAAAGACTCCACCAAAAAACTGTTAGAACCAATAAACTAATTCAGTAAATTTGCAAGATACAAAGTCAATATACAAAAATCAGTTGTGTTTCTACACACTAAAAAGGAACTATCAGAAAGAGAAATTAAGAAACAATCCCATTTACAATTGCATCAAAAAGAATACAATACTGAGGAATAAATGTAATCAAGGACGTGAAAGACCTGTACACTGAAAACTATAAGACATCGAAGAAAAAAAGTTGAAGACACAAATGAAAAGATATTCCGTGCTCAAGGATTAGAATAATTAGTGTTGTTAAAATGTCCATACTACCCAAAGCAATCTACAGATTCAACACCATCCCTATCAAAATTTCAATGGCATTTTTCATAGAAATAGTTCAAATGATCCTAAAATATGTATGGAATCACAAAAGACTTGAATAGTCAAAGCAATCTTGAGAAAGAAGAACAAAGCTGGAAGCATCACGCTTCCTGATTTCAAACCATATTACAAAGCTATAATAAAACAGTATGTTATTGCCATAAAAAACAGACACATAGATCAGTGGAACAGAATAGAGAGCCCAGAAATAAACCCACACATATATAGTTAATTAATTTACAACAAAGGAGCCAAAAATATACAATGGTGAAAGGACCATCTCTTCAATAAATGGTGTTGGGAAAATAGGACAGCCACATGCAAAAGAATGAAACTGGACTGTTATCTTTCACCATACACAAAAATAAACTCAAAATGAATTAAAGACTTGAACATAAGACCTGAAACCACAAAACTCCTAAGAAAACTTAGGTGGTAAGCTCCTTGACATCAGTGACAACTTTTTGGATTTGACACCAAAAGCAAAAATAGACAAGTGGGAGTACATCAAACTAAAAAGTTTCTGCACAGTAAAGGAAACCATCATCAAAATGAAAAGACAACCTACCAAATGGGAGAAAATATTTGGATATCATATATCTGATAAGGGGTTAATATCCAAAATATATAAGAACTCATACAACTCAATAGCAAACAAACAATCCAATTAAAAAATGGGCAGAGGATCCAATTAAAAGATAGACATTTTTCCAAAGAAGATATACAGATGGTACATGAAAAGGTGCTCAACATCACTAATCATCAGAGAAATGCAAGTCAGAAATACAAAGCTCAGAGATAAAGAGAACAGATTGGCGGCTGCCAGAGGCAAGGCATGGGGGTGGGTGAAATGGGTGAAAGTGGTCAAAGGGTACAAACTTCCAGTTATAAAATAAATAAGTCATGGGGATGTAAGGTACAGCATGGCAACTACAGTTAACTATACTGTGTTGCATATTTGAAAGTTGCTAAGAGTAGATCTTAAAAGTTCTAATCACAAGAAAAAAATTTTTGTAACTATGGATGGTGACAGATGTTAACTAGACTTATTGTGGTGATTATTTTCCAATATATACAAATATTAAATCATTATCTTGTACACCTGAAACTACTATGTTATATGTCGATTATACTTGGATTAAAAAAAAAACACAGGCCAACAACTTTCAGTCATCCAACCAAGTAAGCTGTTAAAACCTTAGGAGCTAACACCCTAAATCCTGAATCCTGAGTAAGGGCACCCATATCAATGAATTCAGTTCCATCCAGTGTTATGTTCTGTTCTCCTTGCTCTAACACCTTTCAAATACACTCCCACTCATTTCCGCAGATTTCTGCCAATATGTGCTAGGGAAATCTTTCAATTTTTTCCTTTTTGGTCATTCTAGCTATGGGTGTAGTGGCAACAAACAAGTTCTTGAGAACGAGCATATCTTTGCAAGGCAATCTATCCCAAGTGAGGAATCTCAGGATTTTCAAGAAACCGTTAGCGAACTTGTCCACTGGCAAGGGAGGGTCAGAGAGACTTGAAGTTTTAAGACTCTCGGTTTAGTCTGAGACCAACCAGATGTTGCCATTCCAAGTTTGAGGGACTCATTTTTCCCAATCAATATCCTAAATTTCACATGAGAAACTTAAGGAGGTTGTGAATTCAACTGATGTAATTCTGCAACCTGCACAACTAAATTTTGTTTGATTTTCAGCAACATCAGCCCTGTGGCTACATGAAATGATTCTATTAGAGTTGTCATGGAGGCTCTCTAGTCCTCAGACTGTGAGCTGAGCTGAGCGTTTAAGGACCTGAGCTTGTCATTTCTTCTGGTAAGCACTCCAGTGCATGCAGAACCAACCCCACACTAGTTCTTGCGGACATGATTACTGCCATAAAAGTCAAGTGCAGCCCAAGTCCCAGGGGCTTCATGGGCACCTGCTTCAGCAGATACTTCATCACAAGCAGACATGGTGCTAAAGTGCAATGCCACTGCACGTCATGGATTATAAACATCCCATTTATTTCGCTTGACTCCAAAGTCACCATCAAACCAATCCCAAAATCCAATCTTTGAAGGTTTGTCTCCTGAGACAGTTCCTGGTACCATTTCATCAGCCAGCATTCATTCAGGAAACCAGTAATTTAAACAGGAAAAATACAATACCAAGAATTATTAACGTTAAAAAGTAAGAAGAGTTAAGAGTACGCTAAGGGTACAGTAGTAGCAGCCACCACCGCTAGAGCTGAGGAAGAGTGAACAAGGAAGAAACTTAGACACTTAAAGGCGGGGTCCCTCTCAAGGCTGAGGTTCAGAGCTGTGAGGGGAGAGCACGGCTGCCACTGTGACACCCAGTGGCAGAGAAACTTGCTGGAGTATATGGACTGCAGAAGGGTGTGAGCCACAGCTGACCCAGGAGCCTGCTGAGGTGAACACTCCAAGCCCCATTTGCCAATCGGCTAGCAGCCCTGCAGATGGAAAGAAAGGCCTATCCTCTTGCTGGCTTTCCAGTGTTCCTCCAGCGCCCTCTGTTGGCAAAGCCAGTTGGCCAAGGAGAGATGTGGGTCCAGAGTTCCTGAATCAGGACGCAGGGCAAAGGGCAGCTTTGGAAACTAAAGGCAATAAATTAATAAGTCGTACTACTCATTTATAGGAAACATAGAAAAACAACCTGCTAAATTCAGAATGTGGAAAATTCTACAACCAAATGACCAGATTTCTTCAATAACAACTAGATGGTAAGAATAAAGTGGGGACATTACAGGAGACTTAAAAGATGAAATGCCATGGGTCATCCTTGTCTGGATTCTGTTTTGAGCAAACCAGCTGTAAGACATCATGACAAATTAGAGAAATTGGGGTTTTTTCCAATTTATTTTTATTTTGTGAGGAAGATTAGCCCTGGGCTAACCTCTGCCAATCCACCTCTTTTTGCTGAGAAAGATTGGCCCCGAGCTAACATCCGTGCCCCATCTTCGTCTATTTTATGTGGGATGCCACCACAGCATGGCTTGATAAGCAGTGTGTAGGTCCACACCCGGGATCCAAACCCATGAACCCTGGGCTGCCGAAGCAGAGTGCGTGAACCTAACCACCACACTACCGGGCGGGCCCCCAGAAGTCAGAGAAATTCTAACACCAACATGATATTTGATAGTAAGAAAATGTTAGCTTTATAGGTGTGATAATGGTATTATGGTTAAGAGTCTTTATCCCTAGATGAAATATTTATGGATGAAATAGATCTGGGATTGGCTTTAAAATAATCCGGAAATGGGGAGGGTGTTCACAGGTGAAATAAGAGTGGCCACAAATCGATAACTGTTGACGCTAGATTACGGGTTCAAGAACATTTATTATACTATTCTCTGTACTAATGTATTTGAAATTTTTCATCATAAAACATCCTGAAAAACAATAAAATCTCACCCCCAGCAGTTAAAAAAAAGATGGTACAATCTCACGTCAATGTGCGGAACGCTGGATTCTGCTGTGAGAGGGAGGCAGTCAGGAAGCCAGGCTCTTGGGTGTCCACGCTGACCGTGGGAAGGGAATCCAGCAAGAGGCATTTTCAATTCGAAGAAGCATTTGTTTCCCCCTTTCCTTTGCTAGGTCAAATCTAGCAAGAAAAGTGGAAGCGAAGCCTTCTGCTTAAGAACGTGCTGCAGCCAAAACACCCAGCGTGGAGCCGTGCCTCCTTCATTACCAGCTACTTCACCTTTCAGAACCTACTTTCCCATCTTTAAGGACTGCCAGGGATTAAATGAGTAACATTTGTTACCTGTTTAGAAGAGTGCCTGGCCCAAGGTTAAATTCTACAGAAGTAATTTTTAAAAATTCCAATGAATGATTTGCTATTTAACACTCTTGCCATCCTGGAGCTAAGGCTAAAAGAAGAGAGAGAAGGAAGAAGGGATTGTCAGGCAAGAACAAAGGAATATGACGGAAGCTTGCAACGTGCTTTCACCCCACTTCCATGAGGTTGGGAATTTCTGACTTCCAAGTTTAGTTCAAGGCATAAATTTGATCTGTAAAATCCGAGAAACCCAGGATAAAAAACAGAATAGTCCCAGCAAGTTAAAGCCACAGACAAGCCTAAGAGGATTCTTCATGCCCACACGCCATTAAAAACAAAGCGCTTAAGTGCAACCCATGTGACCTGTAAAAGGGAGGAGCTGGTGAACGAGCCACAGGCTGAGCGCAGGCGGCACAAGCACCTGAGGCTCCCGTTACCAAGGAGGAGCTGTAGGATTCTGCAGATGCTGAAGCTTCTCTCTCAAGTTAATTATGGTTCATTCCACAGTTGCTAGGAGAACTGCAGAATTCTAAAGAAACCCTTAAAACCCAGAGGTGCTGTAACTGGGCAACATAACGGAAGGGCAAATTAAAAGTAGCAACGAGTAGTCTAAGGCAGATTAACATTTATAGTAAGTTCTGGAATGGCCAGACTTACTGTCAAGACACAAGTCAAACAGAACAATTACTGTATAGAGAAGGAAAACAAGTAGCTACAGTAATTATATTGATGGTGAGGTAGTTTTCTAAGAAATGACAAGAAATACTAAAAATAGCCTTTATACTGGTAATTACTTAACTATAAAAAAGTGTACATAAAAATCAAAATAATTTAGTATTTCAGCTTACAAGTTTTACCCCCAACTTCAGTATTCATTTCTCCCATTTCACAGTATCCAAAAATGCACTTAGAAATGTGATAATCCTTTCTGGGCTGAGCTACAATTGAAAGGATTTCCTACATACTCTAACTAGCCCTCTGTTTTCCAGCTCAGTCAGAGAGAAAGCACGTGTCTTATTTTGACATAACCCAGTGGTTCCCAAACTGGCTGCACATTAGAAATGACTGGGGAACTTAAAAACCAAAATCCCTGTGTGCAGGTCACACCATACCAACTAAATCAGAATGCCAGGGGGTGAGAGTCAGGCATCAGTGTTTTTAAAAGATCTCCAGGTTATTCCAAAATGCAGCAGTTTGAGAACCATGTACATAACCCGTAGAGTTGCCCCACTTATAAAGAAAACTGCTCATCCAGGATAAAGACTTGAGCAGCAGTCTGGTTCAGGGATGACATACTATCTAAACTTTGGAGGTGAAGAGGGACACAAGGTCTCTGTCCTGAAGGAAGGTTTTGAGTTTCCACACGCTAACATTCAAAACAGTTAACAGTTTATTTTGTACATCTTGCCTCCCTACACAAAAAGATTAAAAATCACAGTTTGAGTTTTCTGCAGGGAGGGGGGGCGGGGAAGGTAAAAATCATCCAACAGGAGTTGAGACGATATAGAAAACTATTGCCAGATTCTTTGTCACCAGGTAAGAAAAGGGAAAATACACTAGTTTAAGATTTAAATTCAGGGTCCGCCCGGTGGCGCAGCGGTTTAGTCTGCGCTTGGCAGCCGGGGTTCGCGGGTTCGGATCCCGGGCGCCCGCCGACGCACTGCCTGTCAGCCATGCCGTGGCAGCGTCCCATATAAAGTAGAGGAAGATGGGCACGGATGTTAGCCCAGGGCCAGTCTTCCTCAGCAAAAAGGGGAGGGTTGGCAACAGACGTTAGCTCAGGGCTGGTCTTCCCCACAAAAAAAAAAAAGATTTAAATTCAGAGCTTGGGGTCAAAAACTGTTCAGGTCTAAAGAAAAACAAACAGATCACATTTCCTAAAACATCACTGAAAATGCAGAACATCACACTAAATATTGCAATAAACTGTTTAAGTCATTCCCTCTGTTAATCTGTTACCTTTTTTAGTGAGACTGCCTCCTACTCAGTATTAACCTAGCTTCTCACCTGATACTGACAGCCTCTGCTCAGGCTGAGTGACAACTCAGACTATGGATGCTGTTGCCCACACACTCACACGCTAGTTTTCATCGTATTTGGGGACAAAAGCTCTTATCCTTACAGCAGTTTCCTGCTGCCTGCTGACTGGACCCCTGTGAAGTTCAGTTGGAGGGGTGTACAGTGGGGAGGGTAGTCACAGGTGAAATGAGTGTTGACAACTTAAGTTCTACCAGCTTCTGTGTTTCTACATCCAGTTATTGAGAATTCTAGTTCTCACTTGGGCTGCAATTTCAAAAGGCTTAAACTATCTTAATGATTATTTTTATATATATATAATAATCCTTGATGTGGACGTGATTCTTCTCATTTATTTTTAGATAAAAATGCTTATTTAAAGCAGTTATTTCTTAGATTAATACATCCTTCATATTCACTACCTTTATCATCAAGCTCGAGAAGCAATTCATAACTTACTTGCACTACAGGCCCCATTGATTCCTAGCGACAGTAGCTGGGTGATGAATTGCAAACCTGCAGTTTTAGGACACTAGTTATTAGAATATGTTTATATGATTCTCTACTTTGATTCTCCTGCCTAGCTCTGATTACCCACTCTGTAAATACAGATTCTGACCTCAATCCTTTCATCAGTCTACCACACTCAGCCTGACCTCTCTCCTCAGTTCCTATCCCACTCTCCCAAACTCCTGAAACCCTTCCCACATGCTTCTACTCCACACCAATTTCACATTCTAGGCGAGGGAGATAAGCAAAATGTTTAGTGTGTCAAAGAATGGAGACTTTTCAACAAATAGTGCTGGACGACTGGATATCCACATGTGAATGAGAAGTTAGACTACCCCCTCACCCCACATTCAAAAATTAACTCAAAATGGATCAAAGATCTAAATGAAGGAGCTAAAACTACAGAACTCTTAGAACAAGCATAAATCTTTGTGACCTTGGGTAGGTAATGATTTCTTAGATACACCCAAAGCACAAGTAACTAAAGAAAAAATAAACTGGGTTTCATCAAAATTAACTTTTGTTCTTCAAGACACTTTCAAGAAAGTGAAGACGGGAGAAAATATTTGCAAATCATGTATCTGATGAGGGACTAGTATCCAGAATATATAAAGAACTCTTACACTTCAATAATAAAAAGACAAAAAACTCAATTAAAAAATTAGCAAAGGATTTGAATACACATTTTCCCCAAGATACACAATTGTCCAATAAGCACACAGATATTCAACACATTAGTTATTACAGAAATGCAGATCAAAACCACAAGATACCACTTCACACCAACTAGGATGACCAGAATTAAAAAGTCAGGTAACAAGTAATTATGAGGATATGGAGAAATTGGAACCCTCAGACACCTCTCGTGGGAATGTAATGTGTGGTGCAGCCACTTTGGAAAAGAGTTTGGCAGTCACTCAAAGAGTTACCACATGGCCCAGTAATTTCACCCCTAGATATATACCCAAGAGAACTGAAAACATGTTGACACAAAAACTTGTATCTGCAAGTTCACAGCAGCATTATTCATAGCAAGGACAAACTGGAAACCCAAAAGTTCATCCACTGATGGATACGTGAAATATGGTTTATCCACACAACTGCCTACTATTTGGCAATAGAAAGGAATGAAGTATTGGTACTGATACATGCTACAAGGAGGAACCTCGGAAATATGCCAAGTTCAAGTCTGCCAAAAAAGAGTACATATTGGACGGCCCTGTTTATGTGAAATGTCCAGAATAGAGAAATTATACAGACAAAAAGAATAGCTGTTACCCAGGGCTGGGGGATCTGAGGGGAAGCAGGAAAGGACTGCTAATGGGTATGGGATTTCTTTTGGGGATAATGAACACATTCCAGAATTAAGAGTGGTGATAGTGGGGGGCCGCCTGGTGGCGCAGCGGTTTAGTCCGCGCTTGGCAGCCTGGGGTTCGCGAGTTCGGATCCCGGGCACCCGCAGACGCACTGCCTGTTAGCCATGCCGTGGTGGCGTCCCATATAAAGTGGAGGAAGATGGGCACGGATGTTAGCCCAGGGCCAGTCTTCCTCAGCAAAAAGGGGAGGATTGGCAACAGATGTTAGCTCAGGGCTGGTCTTCCCCACAAAAAAAAAAAAAAAGAGTGGTGATAGTTGCACAACTTTGAGAACATACTAAAAACCACTTAGTTGTACCCTTCAGAAGCGGAACTTTTGGGGCCAGCCCCATGGCCTAGTGGTTAAGTTCAGCGCGCTCTGCTTTGGCATTCTGGGTTCGATTCGGGGCACAGGCCTACACTACTGGTCAGCAGCCATGCTGTGGCGGCAACCCACATACAAAATAGAGGAAGACTGGCACAGATGTTAGCTCAGGGCAAATCTTCCTCAGCAAAAAAAGAAAAAAAAAGGGTATTTTTTACCTCAGGAAAAAAATGGTTAAAAAAAACTATGGAGCAACTTAAAGGACAGAAGAGTGACGGACTAAGCTTTTGTGAGTGTTCTATTTCAAATAGGGCTGTCGAGGAAGTCT
Organism: Tapirus indicus; assembly: GCA_031878705.1. Classification (NCBI taxonomy): domain Eukaryota; kingdom Metazoa; phylum Chordata; class Mammalia; order Perissodactyla; family Tapiridae; genus Tapirus; species Tapirus indicus. The sequence goes on from CM062920.1 coordinate 18,222,685, forward strand.
CCATCAAGTACTAAGAATGACCAAATTGTAATTTAACATTAAACACATAAACTCTATTACCAAAAATGACTTGAAATATACCTTCTCTAGTTTAGAAATTTAGGGACTATAATCCAGATTAAATCCTGAAATTTAAAATGTCTGTTCATTTGAGACATTTTTATAAGCTTCTCTAAGGACAAGCCCTCAAATCTTTAGTCTACATAGTAAAGATTGTAGATTGCATTGCCATGGTTTAAGACAACAAAATTGAATATAGTGAACAAAGACAAAAGTATATTTCAAAGCTTTATCTTTAAAAAAGAATATTCAGCACAGCTTTGTAGCCACTTTCATTCCAACATTCAGAGTACTCTGCCAACATTTCTCAAACAGAAAGTTCACTCCTGAGATGAGAATATTATCATCCTCCTATAGCAAAGGAGGCATGACATCAATTTACCATTTTCAAAGATAGATTAAGGGTTAAGAATAAAACTACCAGACTCCAAAGTCCATATATTTACTTTTTATTGAATTTGTTAATGTTACAGAGTTCTTGCACTGCCAAACCATGCCTGAGAATTCAAAGAAATAAATGGTACAATGGACAGCCTCATCCACCCATCATACAGTATATTAAAACTTGATTCATGTGCATTTTGATAATTTCACAATCTTTTAAAAAGTTTTAACAAGAGTTAGAATTTTAAATCTCCTGAAGGTCTTCAGATTTCTAGTACAGTAAACCGTTAAATAACAGTTCCACATACTCATCTCAGTTCATTCTTACAACCCCCAACAAAATTTTGCTAGAAAAAATGCATACTTTTCTGGAGAAATACGTGGTTCAAGGTCCAAGAGATTACTTGTTAAGATTTTTGGTTCCCAAATGAAGTCTTCAGTTTAACCAAGAATCCTTTGTATCTCGCTTAATCATCCAACCTCTCCTTGGCTGGCTCAGCTACTCACCCAAATACATCAGAAGGCAGCCATCCTCCTGCCACCTCAGAGAACGCCAGCATTAGTGCTCAGCTATGGTTGGCAGGGCCCGCCAGGAGACAGTGTGACCCTCCCCCTCCGAGGATCCGATTCCCACATGGACACTTGCATCAAGAATGAACTCCTACAGGAAAATGCTCCCACGTCAGGATAGTTCTACTCACCCATTCGCTTCACTCTCGTCAGTAGCAAGTCTGCAACTCTGGCATTTGGCAAAGGGATTTATTATAGAGAAACCCAGACTCTGCATCAAGTGGTCATACACCACTTTTGAAATATTTCTATTGAACCAAAGATACAAAACTAGGAAATGACCAGACTATCTCATTAGATGGAAAGACTTTTCAGTAATCCTGGGTAGCTTCCTACAGTCCCTTTTAAGGACTAAAATTTACTGGATAGTTTATGCTGTAATTATTAAAAACAGAAGTGCTACATCACCTGTCTTTTGCCCGACTCTCCAAATGAACAACGTAAAGACACACCAGGAGGTTAATAATAGAGCTAAGCTGGGACAATCACTGCATTTACAGAATGTCCAATACCTTAAAAATGTGGGTACAAGTGTATCTGGAATTCTTGTCAAAGATCAGGCAAGATCCATGACAGTTAAGTGGGTTTTAGGTCGAGGTTCTGCTCATGTTGCTTTCAATTTATAAGGACAGGTCAGTGACTCCCTTGGCCTGAGCAGAAACCACACTCGTTCCACTGCAGTTCCCTCTACGGTTCCGACCTGATTAGAGGAGGCTTTAGCAGCACCGGAAGTAGAGCCCTGCCTCCACTGCCCTTTATACCAAAGGCTATTTGGTTCCACTCCAGGGATTGGCAAATTCACAAGACATTTCACAATTCTAATGCGTATTTCAGGTTACTTAGTTAACCAAGCAGTACGCTCTGTCAAAGGACTTATTCCAAGTCAAAGCAAAAAAAGGCCTTAATGTGGAACACAGAAAAAGCACTACCCAAATAAAAAATTACTAATAAGAAAGAAGATTATTCCCTCCCCCACCCCCTTTCCCACTTGGTGGACCCAAGTTTGGTTGCATTTAATTTGTGGTTACCTCAGAATACAACTCAAAGTTTAAATTATAAATCACAGCCCTACACAGATTATCTGAACGTAATTGAGAGCGGCATGTTCTGGAAGTCTAATACAGCCACAGCCCACGACAGAATATTCCTGAAGGGTGGGGCACAGGACAGGTTAATTAAGGTCACTTAATCTTCCTCTTTTACAGCAGATCAGAACCCCGATGGCTGACTTTCTTCAGGATTTCTGACAGGAATCCAGCAGAGCTGGTTTCAAGTTTCACATCGACACTTAATAGCTGTAACCTTCTCATCCAGAAGTTGTGATCCACACGAAGTCCACAATGAGTGCAGCAAATCTGAGGTAGTCAACCCTTACGAAGGCTCAGTATCTGAACATAAAAAGATTTTGAAATGACCACTGGCTGCAGTTTCTGATTTGTATTTGCAGAGTAATCAGGAAAGAACACTGCTGAATCTAGTTCACGCTTGTATCTAACAGTGAAAATCTCCCTAAATCCAATGTACGTAAAAAGCAGTACATGTCCATCGTGCAACAGAGCTGGTCACTTATACCAAGTGGTCTGCATCAGGTGGAGGTCCCGCAGACATCAGCTGACCGATGGCTGTTCTCGGTGGCTGGCTGTGTCTAGTTATCTTAGAAGGGTTAGCAAAGACCATTCCTTAACTGCACTGTGTGTGGCTGTTTCTCTGACCTCCCAGCACAGCGCACTGGTTGTCTAGCTGCAGTTTAAGGGCCTGGCTTTTTGAAACCTCATCCCTACCTCTAGTTCTGTGTCTGACTACTTCAAAGCTCTTCTCCATTTCTTTATCCCTAAGGGAAAAGAAATGTAATCAGTAAATATTTCTTCTTCACTAGGTTGTTTTGAAAATATTCTTCCTTGAACTAAAAAAAAAAAAACCACCCCTTAGAAGAATCTTGAGAGGGACAGGAGGAGAAAATTGGCATATAAAATCCTTATCAGATCATTTTTAATGCTTCAACTGAACAGAAAACACAGCCTCCTGCACTGAAGCTCTATGGTCCTATTTTCTGTGGGAACAAATCTGAATACTATGAAGTGCAAACCTATTTTGGGACCAACTTGAAGACAAGTGGAAAGTTAGCAAGCCATCTAATGACATGGTGACTCCTTTTACTTTTTGCAAATAATAGGCAATATATCTCCTTCTTTATGCATAAGTAAGGGCAACCATTTCCTCATCCAAGTCAAGTTCTACCCATTACTCAATGATTTCTCCTCACTTCTACTTGATGGGAGTGGATCAGACAGAGAAGGACGAATGTGGTCACTGCCCCTCACTTTGTAGGACAGAGCAGAGGAGCAAGTCCAAGTGGAGCTTTAAATTCAAGCCAGCTGTGCTCTCAAAGAGGCAAAAAGGCTGGGATTTACTTTAAAAGCCACCCAAAAACCAGTATTTCCATCTGATGTCATTTACATTTCTTCCCATTTTATTTTTTAAAAATTCGTTTCCCTAAATAAGATGTAGATGTGCCATATGTGGTCATTTAACTCCAGGTAGCATTCATTTTAAGTACCTGCTGAAATAAGATTATTTTAATATTAGATTTATAAATGCCAACATCTTTCACCTATCCACAGTAACTGGGAATACAATGAAACATTGCTCTTATGTTTCTAGCTTCTGTATTATAAGGAACATAAACCAGCAGTAATACACTTAGAATTCTAACTAGATAAGACTTGTCATCACTGCAGAACATAACCCAGGGCTGAGAGACACTTTTGCGGATAAATCTGTCTTTCGAGATCTTTCCCTTCACCTCCTCCAGGGCCCTACCCCTTCTTCCCCTGTCCTGGGCACAGAAGTCCTACCCTAATTCTCAGCTGCCTGTCAGCGGCAGCCTGGGTTTTACCAGTAAGTAATCCCCAGGTGGCTTTTCTTATCCCCTACATCCCATTCCCTGGCCAAGGGATTGGGCTCCAAAACAAAATGCAGTAATTAGCGTACTTACTTCCGGCTCTCTACATGCTTGGCAGTGGACTGCAGGGATGGGAACTGTGTATCGCTGTATATTTCCGGTGGTCCTTGTGGTGTTTTCCTTGTTGTGGTTAACCTGGCCCCGGGAGGCCTATACACACCACTAGTCATTGCCGGTTCCGGGGTTTCTGTAACTAACATTTCATAACAGATTAGAGAAACTACTCAAATGCTTGGCATTTTAATAAGCTATTCCTGCATTCCTGATCATGTAACAGTCACAGAAAAAACCCCACACCTGCATAAGAAGGGTCTCTGGGCAACAGAAGAAAATTTATCTGAGGAAATGTCTGAAAGTGGAAATATCCTACTTTTCTAGGGTAGTCTTCCAACTTCTCTTCCATATGCAATTTTAATGATCTATGTAAATGAGTTCGATAACTCGACTTATTGGCAGTGAAAAAGAAATCTGCTGGCCTTGGAGACCGGCCTCCTCCTCAGGGACTGCCTTTCAGAATGTGACCGCTTCAGTCCTCAGTTTACACATCAGTGAAGGTGGACAATCGCTTCTTTACCTGGTTGTTGGGTTAATAAGTTGCCATGCATAAGGAACTTATTTAATAAAATGCCCATGTAGGTTTTTCTTTTTAAACTCTAAAGATGACTAATAAAGAAACAACAATAAACTACTAGATATCTTTAATGACTTCACTGTCTTCCACGTCATCAATGGATTTTCTTTCAAGGTTCTTCCTTTTTTATTTTCTTACAAAACATAAGTAAAACGGGGAAACAAGTTAAGCAGCTGAGCAGCCCAAAGTCTTTCATCGTGGCTCATGTTTTGGGGACAAACCCTTCCAGCTTTTTCCTGTATCATTTTTCCTCATCCTCAATAGGGATTTAGTGTTTTATATGTGTTTTCCACTTATCAAAAGCTTCATTTCAAATAAACATCTACATCATCATATATTAGCTGAAATATAATGCAGCCATTTGAGTACTATGAAGCCTCATTGTTCTATATAGTGTTTTTAATTATATGGAGGAAAGCTGTCATATAACATGAGGCCCTACTGTGTGTAGGTGCTGTTCTAAACCACACACTGGGGATACAAATGTGAACAAAACGAAAACCCCCATCTTCACGAACCATATATTCTGGCCACTAGCCCTGTGTGGCTATCTAAAAATGAAATAAAACTAAAAATTCAGTTCCTCAGTCACACGAGCCACATTTTAAGTAGTCAATAGCCACATGTGGCTAGTGGCTACTACACTGAACAGTGCTATTCCACCACTGCAAAAAGTACTACCGGACAGTGCTACTCTATAGAGACAGGAAACAGTATCTAAAAGATAAGTGCCATACCAAAAATTCAAGTGGGGAAGGGTTTGTACAGGGAGCACAAGATGGGGAGGGTGGTGGTGAAGGGGCTGTGATTTTAAACGAGGTGATCTGGGAGGGTCTCGGTGGTGAGGGGAAAACTGAGCAAAGGCCTGAAAGAAGTGAGGAGGCAAACATATGTGGAGTTGGCAAAGACCAAACCTGGTCCACAGCTGAGTCTGTAAAGAATGTTTTACTGGAACACAACTACACTCACTGGGTGTACATACTGTCGATGGCTGCTTTTGTCCTACAACAGCAGAGCCAAGTAATAAAAACAGTCTGTGTGTTCCTCAAAGCCCGAACTATTTACTATCTGGCTCTTTAGAGGAAAAGCTTAGACTCCCAATACAAGGAAAGAGAATTTCGGGCCAAAAACGTAAGCACAAAGGGCCTGCAGGAGCAGTGTGCCCGGGACAGTCAAGAAGCAGAGGGAGCCAGGATCAAATTAACAGAAAGACTAAGTCAGAGAGAGGGGATCACAAGGCAGGCGCGGAACGCCCGTGAGTCAGAGAACTTCTGCTTCTACTCTGACTAGAGGGGGCGCCACTGGATGTTTGTGAATAGCACAGGGACATGCTCTGCCACACTGGAAAAGATCACCACTCTGGGTGCTGGTTGTGTTGGGAACAGCGTGTATGGAGAGAAGCAGGCCAAGCAGATAAGAAGCTACCTCAGCAATCCATATAAAAAAGGACAGTTCAAACCAGGGTGGTAGCAGTGGAACTGGTGAGAACTAGTCATAAACGGTCTGAATTTATCTTGGCAGTAAAGCCAGAAAGAATTTACTGACAGATTAGATTTAGGTTTGGAGCCAGAGAAAAAGGTGTCAAAGACGTCTCCATGGTTTGTGGCCTCTGTGACTGAAAGAATAGCAGAGATGAGAAAGGCTGTGAGCAGAGCCAATACACGATGAGTCCAGTTTTGCACATGCTGAGACGGAGATGCTGGGTAGGCAGTGAAGATACACATGCCTGGAGTTCAGGAGAGATCTGCGCTGATGTCATCAATTTAAGAGTCCCTGGCTTTAGAGATTGCCAAGGAGTGAGGGCAGACAGAAAAGAGAAGTAAGGGCTGAGCGCTGGGGCCGACCAGCACTTAGAGGCAGGGGAGAAGAAGTACCAGTGAGAGAGACTGAGAAGCGACCAACAAGGTGGCAGGAGAAATGTGGTGTCCTGAGTGCCAAGAGAACAGTGTGTTTCACAGAGTGATCAACTGTGGCAAACGCTGCTGATGGGGCAAACTGAAGGAGGACTGAGACCTGGGCACTGCACTCAGCAATGCAGAGGTCACTAGGGATCACAGGCAGATGCAGAAAAAAAAAACGTTGAATGGAAAAACATATACACATAGCAAAAGACTGGAAAGGATGCAAAAATGTTGATATACGTAGTCATCTGTGATCTCTGGACAGTAAGACTTGGGGTGATTTGTTATTCTTTATATTATTCTGTATAAAATAATAGATATACATTAAAGCAATATTTCTCAAACTTTTTTCCTTATTGCCCTCCTAAGGAGCCTTTTTAGACATCTTTTCCTAATCACCACTGCCCCCCCTCCACCAAGAAGGTTAACACCACAGACACACTGGACACCGGGTTAGACTGCCCTCTGCTGGGCCACAAAGCACTGTTAAGAGCTAAGACTTCTTCACCCCTCAAAAACCACTTTTTATCCTCTTGGGAGTGACAAAATCCATCCTTCTAAGAACTCACATTTTAAGACCGAGTTAAATGGGGAATGGAAAAAAAAAAAAGACAAACACAGGTGAAACCCAGGTACCCAATATTCCTTAGTCAGTTGTCAAAAACAGAAATAAATGCTTAAATAGTTAAATTTGGCAAGTTATTTTACATATAAATCTAAGCAGCCTACAGAAAAGCAATGTGCCCTAACTTCCAAATTCCTTTAGTTAGGATGTGGAAAGTCTTTAAGCAGACATATACAAACCTCTCCCAGGAATGGAAGGGAGCCCCACCCACCCCCACCACAAGCATGCATTTAGCTGAAAGCTAACCGTATATAAAATTATACACAAACTTCTTTATGAAAATGAAATATGAAGATTACCAATTACTGGAGCAGGAGGTGCTTGCACTGGAGCTGTTTTATTCCAGGGACCTGAAGATTTTTCTACGCCACCACCTCCACCTCCACCTTCTTCCCAGTTATCACCTGGATCTTCTCTCTTTTCATTATCCTCTTCTTCCTTTTCACTATTGGAAAAGCAAACAAGCAAATTCAATTACAGAACCACCAGGAAAATTGTCAGTCCAAATCCCTAGTTCTACCAATGCTGATGTGTGTGACTTTGGAGTCACTTAACCTTTTCAAAGCCCAAACACCCCACTTGTTTAAGAGAGAGAAAGAGAAACGGGATTTCATACTCTGGGACTTCCACCTGACTTCATGTAAAAGGATTTCACCACTGAAACAGGTTTAGAAAACCGCTCGGTCTGACAGTCTACTTCTCTTTTTGCAAACCTCATCCACCCAAAGAACATTTAGAAATATTTAACATACTGACATGCCAGGCTTCTGACAATCTGCGTGATTATTTATAGCAGCCCCAAGGAGGAGCAGGACCCCAGCTGCCGGCTCAAGCAACTGAGGGAAGGAAGAGCGGCTGCTCTAACCTGAAATGCAGAGGAAAGGGTGACTTGAAGGATTAAAAGTGTAACTACTAGATTTTTCCAGGACCAGAGTGTACAAACAGGCATTTATGGTAAGCATACTTTTAGTGATCAAATGAATGGTTTTTGAAAGTTGTATAATTTCACATTTCCTAATCCTTAGTACATGTTACAAAATACTCTCAAAATCAGAATTAATTCACATTCCAACAGAGGAAAATAAGTCAGTGTTCAGTGTTTCTATCATGCTATAGATTTTAATAGAGACAGTCTCTACTAGTCTGACACAGGAATACACAGAACTGGTCCCTAACACCAGGTATGTGTCACTCATTTAAAAAAGAAGAGAATACAAGAACACCGCCTTTGGCTTACCAGTGATTATAAACGCAGACGACATCCTCAGTGGTAACACACCATCCTAAGACTGCCTGCAGTGTTTCTTATGCTAATTTTTAACTTCCTTATTCTTGAATTGACTAGAGTCAGAAAATTCTCCAAGGTATCTTTGATTATTTCCCCTTTTGCTGGATTACTTATTACTCTTTTATGTCAACCTGTCTTAAATTATCGAGTGTTTGTATCTTGTCTCTCTATCCGCTGGCCTGACGGCAGGGAGGTGTCTGCCAAATCAAACTTCCATTCTGCAGCTCTTCGCTTTTGCTGCTGATGCACCTGGCCGACTCCCAACCTTTCCCCTGAATTCCTCCATGACAATGGTGGTTCTTCCTAGGTCTTCAACTTGTCAATCTCCTTCACCATTCTAACTACCCTCTTCTCTCCTATTAAAAAAGACTATGGCCGTTGCCTACAACTCTGTCCCTGGCCTTCCAATCTTTCAGACATTTTCTCCTTTTGATATCTGACCCATGATCATGGCCACAATGATGAAGAGATGACTCCCACCCTGTGTGACCTTGGGAACATCCTGGCCTCTCCTGGCTTCTGCAAAAGGACATCTAAGGGTGCTTTCCCTTCATTTCTATTAAAACACGACAAGTCCTGACTACAAGACAAAGATCTTTAATACCTAATGGTCTCCTTTAAAGACACTTATAAAAAATTTCAAAGATAATAGTAGTATCATATGAACTACCCACCAACCAGAGATGATTCCAGAATTTAGAGGCCTAGGGGTGGCAATCAGGAAGGGGAGAGAGGAACAAACTTATCTTCAATTTGCATTTATAGCATGATTTTACTTAAGACTATTGTTTGAGAGGAAAAAGGGAAGGAAAATATGGCCAAGCCATCCTTCAGTTTTCCTCTTCTTTAACACATAATAGAATCCTATGCAGCCATTTAAAATGTTGTTAGAAAAATAAAAATAGGGGCCGCCCGGTGGCGCAGTGGTTTAGTCCGCGCTTAGCAGCCCCGGGTTCGCGAGTTCGGATCCCGGGAGCCCACTGACACACTGCCTGTCAGCCATGCCGTGGCGGTGTCCCATATAAAGTGGAGGAAGATGGGCACGGATGTTAGCCCAGGGCCAGTCTTCCTCAGCAAAAAGAGGAGGATTGGCAACGGATGTTAGCTCAGGGCCAGTCTTCCTCACAAAAAAAAATAAAATAAAAAATAAAAATAAAAAGTGTTAGGCCTATACTAATATGGAAGTAATATTCATGTAATATTAAGCCAACAACTTACTAAAACAAAATCTACATACCTAGTATAAGTAGAAAGACATCTGGAATTATTTTTTTTAATGTTAAAAGAAGCAATGAGTAGATTCTAAAGCCGTCTAGACTGCCTAGTTCAAATCATCCAGGCTCTGCCATTTACTAGCCAGGAGACTGTTGAGTACAACATTTCACTTCTGCATGCCTCAGTTTCCTCATCTCTAAAATGGGGATAACAGCCTCATGATGACGAGTGAGTGAGTTAACAGACACACAGCGCCAGCATATAGTATGTGCTGGAAGTGTTCGCGCTTAAGTGCTTTTTAATATTCACTTGAGTTTTCATACAAGCAGCACATATACCACCTTTGTAACAGAAAAAAAACACAAAACATGAAAACACGTTCTTTTCAAATGGATTTTAAAAAATGGGTACCAAACAGTATGATCCTGCTTTTTAAAGCTTGTAAGTGGAATGAATGACCAAATAAGGATGTGGAGGTCATAATCTATCCAGGAGTCTAACAGTGGTATCCAAACATCAGAACTGTCCCAAAAGAATTTTTTTTAAAGTAACCCACAGCTGAAGCTACGCCAGTGTAATTACACCATCATGTAATTTGCTTGGTTCATGAGTACAAGTGTGGGTGTTATTCACCCAGCTACAACTGACTAGTTAGTAATGTCCCACATCCCAATCCATGCAGATAGGGAGGTAAGGTCCCCACAAGGATCTCAGTGCCTTCGTGGCACTTTCATACTCTTATCCCCCTGAGCTGTGACAGCTTCCAGTCAGTCACTTACACTTTGAAACGATTAACTCAGCAACGCGCTGAACCACAATTGTTCAAATATATATACTGGACTCTAAAATAGTTTTTCCCTCAAATTACTTTAACATGTGGTGATTAATATATCTAAACTCCAGAATCATCAGCTTGTAATAAACTGAAAACTAAAAAATGTTAACTCTGATTATCCCTAAGCAGAAGGGATTATGGATAATTCTTATACATTTCTTTATGCTGTTATACTTCTCCATGTTCAAAAAAAACCAAACAGCATATTAGTTTTCTAATTCACAAAAATATTTTAAAGAAAAACTCCAATTTAGTCTCAGAATAGTTTCAAGTAAAAGACTCCTTTAGAGACTAGTGTGTACCACCTATTCACCCTCAGAGATAAGTGAAAAAATGAATAAAATAATCACAAATCTAAAAATATCTCTAGATTACAAACTGTTACTAAAAAATAAGAGTGATCTGTTTAATTAGAAGGATTGTATTATCTACAGTAGACACAAAAAGACAATTTATTATTTGCCTTCTTAAGATTCTGAAATATTAGCTAAACTAAACATTAGAAATTATGTAATCAAGACCCTTTATCCAACAGGGAATTAAGGCCCAGATATGCTAAGAGCCTTGCCAAAATGCCACAGTACTAATGGCAGGGTAGAAATGATTTAAATATCCTACTACTGTTTCATATTTACATATTTCAGAAAAAGTCGAAAGCCAGAACAAGAAACATGTTGCAAAGAATTATTTCCACAGAAGACAACTGGGCTAAAATTCGGTGTTTGACCCAAATATAATATATAGCTTCTCATCAGCTAATTTGATGTTTTTAAACACTACAATGCTACTGTAAATTCATTACCACAATTCAAATACACTGTCTTAAATATGCATAAACCTGTAAGGTGCTATTGGTGGGGGAGAGGGAATGACAACATTAGAAAAGGAGTATTCACTGGACATCTACTACGCCAGGCAGCGATCTACCCACTCTACAAAGTTCAACTTCACAGTAACACTGGGCAGGGAGAAGACCCACTGTACATATGAGGAACATTTAAGTACTCAAGACATTTAAGTACCTTCCCCTGGCTACAAAGTAGCAGAGCCAAGTCAGGGGGACTCCAGAGCCAGTGTCTTCCAGGTTGCCTCTTATTTCATTCCATCCTCTTTACAGCTCTAAGATACGACACAGAAATGTTCTCTGTTTTGAGATTTGAACAATTCACTTTCTTTAGTAAGGCTGATCAGCATTACACATCCTGCAAGCAGTATACTATTTATAAAGAACAGAACGTTCTTACCTTCTTATCCCAAGAGACATTACATGAGAAGTTATGCCTCCTAACCCCCCTGCCCCAACACTAGGGGGGAAGCAGCTAAAACAAAATCCAGACTTTCCCAGGCTTCTGCTGGAATGCTGGGCATCTCCACGGTTTGACTCTATTATTCAACCACTGTTACAACAGTAAAATGGGGAGACAGAAATGGCCTGGTGAGCTATGCCTGGCAGCTTAAAATGTCACTGCACCTCATTCAACGACTCTTTCTTGACCCCTTCCTGGTAGACTGTCTCTCTCCTGTGCCCACTGCACCCTGCACATCACTGAAATGATCACTGGTGCTTAGTAGAGCATGAGTTATTTTTACAACCCCAAGCCCAGCACGGTGCTTGGCACAAAGCAGTCACACAAATATCTGCTACAATGAATCCAGCCTGGAAGCAGGAGTAATTTCTTCTCTTCAAAGGGCAACTGAACCAGCCCTAAGTAATAGGTTTAAAGGTCTAGATTTCTTAAGAAGTTTCCTAGAAAATCACCAGGCTCCAAGAACTCAATTCTTTATTGAAAAACAATAAATGCTCAACATTTAGTAACCTCAAGTATTAAAGGAAATCTTTCTTTCTCCCCAAAATCTATTTTAAAGATGGGAGAGGTATACAGGTCCTACTATCAACAATAATCTAAGCTCAAGTGTTAGACCCCTCCTTCCATCACCATCTCAGTGGCTTCCCTCTCAAGGACTTGTCTATAATGACATGACCTGCAATAACATCTATTAATTTAGACACAAAATTTGACATGTGACCTTACAATACTCTTGGTACTTAAATCCTGAGCTAGTCGGTAAATGTGAGAGAGGACATTAATATGGCATGTTTGCTGCTACTGAAATTTTCCCCCTCTCAAACGTGTACTTATCTTGGATAAAGGTCCAGCATGTTAACACTCTGTAAGGATTAATGTCAAGAACTTTTAAGACTGCATGCAATATCTGCAGCTAACTGAAGATAAAGCAAATGTGGCAAAAACGATTGGGAGATCTAAGCCAAGTGTATACGGGTACTTATTTTACTATTCTTGCAACTTTTCTGAGGTTTGTAATTTTTCAAAGCAAAAAGTTGGGAGAAAACATTTAAGATTATAGGCTGAGAATTTTAAGATATTTTAAGTCATCTTCCAAAGTTTCATTTTCCCTTGTCCCACATTGAGATAGCAAGGCTGCCTCTTTCGTAGATAGAAAAGATAGATTAAAACCATTCAAGAACCCCCACCCCTAAGCCCAGAGAAAAGGGAAATCTCATTTCTTCTCCCTTCTAAGGGCTTCTGCCCAAAAGGTAAGACCAGGCCATAGAAGACCATCATTCAAGATCTCTAGCAACGTTTTACAAGCTAAGAGAGGAGTTTTTGTTTGTATGGTTGTACTAACGCCAACCTGAACATGTCGTTTTCTCCTACTGTGGCCACAGTGAACTGACTCACCAGAGTCTCACTTTAATCTTGATAACCACATGTGCCTCCACCACTCCTTCTCCTCAAACTTGGTATTATAAATCAGGTGCCTCACAGTTAAAGTGCAGAGAAACTCCCAAGAGTAAGTCATTCTAATTTATCCACTGAACTAAGATGATTAATATTAACCACGTGGGTACTTTACAAACATCCTGTTCAAAATCCTCACCATCCTGAGTAGTTGTCTCAATTTTACAGACACGAACCAACATTCAAAAGTTAAGTGACTTGCCCAAAGTCACACATAAGCAGCAAGGCTAAATGCAAACCCAAGTTTGTCTTTCCCCAAAGTTCATATTTTTGCCACATTCTCAACTCCCTCTCCTTTATGTAAGCAACCTACTTCCCACTCATATGAACAAATGTGTCTTTCCTAGCTGTCAAGAATACTTGACAAAGTACACAAAATTTATAAAGATATTTAGTATAAAGTGAAAATTTTAGTCATTACTATTAAACCTCAGATGGTTTCCCACTCTCAGGCCTTTCCTGAAGCTGTCCGATTCCCCTTTAATGAATGGTTTACGAAGGCAACGGAAATAGAGACCCCAGACTCCACAGTGACTGAGGATCCACAATAGCAGCTTCCAGAAGGTACGTTTTTCAACATTAGCAGGTTACAGAAGACCTCTGGATGGTCACTCAGGGGCAATGATTAGATGCTCATAATGAAAAAACAATATAAAAGCTCGTCTACTTCAGGTCAGGCAGAACTTAAAGGCTCATACTAGCTGAGATGATTTACTTATACCCCTGGCAAGGGCGAAGGATAAGTGATTTAAGAAATTTCTCACCATCTCAGGAATAGCCAAAAATAACCTTGAATACGGACTTGGGATATACTGTATATTCAATGACAGAAAAATAGGTACAGTTTAAATATCCTCCATAATGTAACAAAATCCATGTCTAGCATTCAGTGAACGTGAAACCTCCTCCCCTCCCCTCGGAAAGTGCTACTCTTGCTCAGTAAGTTCAACGTGATCACACATTATCCTTCCTTGTCACTCAAGTCTTCAAGAATCAGCAGTCTAGGCCTGCAGTCAGGAAAGGCAGACCAAGAGCCTTATTCTACAACACCAAGGAACCACACAGACAGGTCTATAACCCCAAATGGTTAAGAACTTCGCATCCTCTCCTCCCCATTTTTACAGTCAAACCCCACAAGAAAGAAAACAGGGATATTTTCTAAACTACATCTCTTCAAAAACATCTAACACACGAGGGAAGCCAAGTGGCTGGGAATAAAACTCGAGTCTAATCACTTCTACTTAACACGACTACAACTGAATCTCAAGGGTGGAAAAACCGCACTTCCTAAGTTTCTCACTATCAATCAGGTTTCAGCTTGGTTAAGCTCATGAAATGATGTGAAATAACCTAGGACATTAAGACCTAAATGTGACGGGTATTCAAAAAACGTCAAAATTGTTAGCCTCGGTTTTTGAATAAGTTATTTAAGGCCATAAACACTACCACCTAGAGAGGTCAAAAGACAGTATTCTGTTTAGGAGAATTCCTTTCTCCGCGGTGCCATATGGCCACTGGCATGTATAAATTGCAAGCGTCAAACTGGAGGAAGTTCATCAGGATCATTTATTTCTTTAAACTGGGAATACAGGGTTTTTAATCTTAAATCTGTTTTTTTAACTTACGAGCCCCTTAAAATATGACATTTACATGAATCTTTAGACTGACTACCATAGATTGGACTTGATAAAATATGTTCTTAATTTCAAATCCTCTAAATCGACCAATCCAATTTTTAATTAGTTTTCTTCAACTTTAAAAATAACAAGCTTATTTAGACTATGATTCCACTCTTATAAAATTCTAGGGAAAATTTACCTACAGTGTTTGGATAGTGGTTATCCCGGGGTGGGGGGGGGAGCAGTGATTACAAAGGATTAGGAGGGGGGCTTTCTTCTCTACCAGTAATTTTCAGTTTTTTGATATTGCTGCGGATTACACAGGTCAGTTTCACTCTGTGAATATGTAATATCCATACTTCTCTAAGTATGCTTCAATTACAAAAATATATATTAACTTTCTTATGGGAGAGGATCTGGAAACCATCCACGCCATTTTTGAAACAAAAAGAAAAACTAAGTCCAACCCACCAACATTAAAAGTGAAAATTTTGAAACCACAAAATCCATTTTAGCTGTCTCCAATAAAAAGGCCTAACCAGGACTCGAAGTAGGCAAGCTCTCACAGGATTTTGAAGCTGACAGCTAATTTTCTCAGCACATGGGACTGCCATCAGAGAGAGGAGGAAGACACACTTCCAGTAGAGCCCTAATAAGCATGTCTAAAGCATAATGCTGTTTTGGGGCTAACGAAAAACCAAACATACACCAACTATCCTAAGGGTTATCTTAAAACATTTGTAACCAGACCATACCTTATTTGCATCGCCTGAACTCTGAGGCCGCTGTAATCAACCTCTCTTTGCTCAAATTCTTTCCACTCATCTTCATCCTGTAAAACACATACCATTGGATCAATTAAAGCTATCTGTAAAAACACAACTAAGGCAAGTGTCAGACTATGGGAATCAAGTGGCCGGAACCTGAGTATGGACTCCTTTTCTGGCCAAAGCCCTTGCTTGATCCCGAGGCCAACTAGGCTGGACGACAAACGTGCCCAGCAGTCAAACACTGTTACCTTCAGCGGGTTCCTTCATAGGTGCTGTTACTTTAAAATCAACCAGGAAAAGCCGAATGAAGAGGTCAGTAGTAATCCCACAACTAAATGCCTACCTCAATGTTGCCATGAGACTCTTTAAGGGCTTAAAGGCCAAGTCATGCCAATCAGAACTGCCACAAATGCGATCCTTAGAAAATTCAGCTCAGACTACTGGGCTGAAGTCAGAAAACTAAATTTCTCAGCGACGTCACTCGACGGACGCGGCTCTGCGCTGGGCACTTCGGACCCAGACCCAGTGCCCCTTAGGGTGCCGCCGCCTCGGTCTCGGCTCAGCCACGCCACGCTGGGTGCAGGAGGCGGGTCGGGAGCGGGGTCCCGCGGGGCCGAGCCGGCCCGGCGTGGGAAGCCCACGTCACGTGGCCAGCCTCCGCGCCCGGCCGCCCGCGGCCCCCCGCCGCCCCTCCCGGCCGCTTCCCCGGCAGGCAGGCAGGCAGCGGCGGGGGCGGGCACACGGGCGCAAGCGCGCGGCCCGGGCCCTGAATCCCAGCCTCCCCGGCCCCTCACCTTCGTCACGGCCTTGGTGGCGGCCCCGGAGCCCGCGGACCCCGCGCCCGCGGTCCCGCCGTCGCCCGGCCGGGCCCCCGCGCCCGCCCCGCCGCCCGCCGCGCCCGCGGCTCCGCTGCTCCCCCCGGCGCCGCCCGCCGCGCCCGCGGCGCTCGTCGCCCGGCTACTCCGCTCCTTCTTCTTCTTCTTGTCCCTCTTAGCGAAGAAGTTGTCCAGGCTCCGCTCCTCCGTCTCGGCCATGGCCGCGGCCTCCTCGGCCCGGATGGGTGGGGCTGGCGGCGGGCGCGGCCCGCGGGGCTCGGCGCTCCGGGTCGAGGCCGGGGCTGCGCTCACGCTCCCGGGCGCGGCGACGCCTCAGCCCCGCGGGGTCGCCGAGGCGTGCGCGGCGGGGCGGGCGGCTCCCCCCGCGTGCCGGCTGGCGGTGGTGCGGTTCGCCCGGGGGATCGCGCGCCGCGGCCGCCGCCCGTCCCGCCGGAGCTGCCGCGGGTGCAGGATCCCGCCCGCTTCGCAGCCAGAGGGGAAAAGGAACGCGCAGGCCAGAGGCTCCCGCGACAGTGCTCGGCTAGCGGCGGCGCGTGCAGAAGGAAGACGCGCGCGCGCAGGTCCGGAGAGGAGGGAGAGGAGGGAGAGGAGGAGGGAGGGGAGGGAGGGGGAGGAGGGAGGGCGGGCCACCGAGAGAGCGGCAGCGCCCGCGCCTGCGTGCTTAGCTCCTCCCGTCGCTGTGGGAGCGCGGAAGGGTGGGCGGCGGGAGGAGGCGGAGGCGGAGCCGGCAAAGGAGCCAATCAGGTACCAGGACGAAGCGCTTAGGCGACAATCCCTGCCTCAGGTGGGGCGGAGCCGTGGTGTGGGGGCGGGGAGAGGAGGGTATATGCTAAGTAAGTGACGTGCCTGATGAATCCTGCCTTCCGATTGGCCGAGGGTTTAGTCTCGAGGGCGGGCATTTAGAGGACTGGTTGGTGACTTGGCTAAAGAGGTCCGGTCGAAGGGGTGGGTGGGTCGCGTCTGGGCGCATGCGTAGGGTACACGTGTGTCTGTTCGCCCAGAGCGAACTGTGGGCTTGTAATCGTTTGAACTTTAGCGAAATGGAAAGGTACGGTGTTAAGCCAGTCACGTTGAAGATGGTACCTCCCCCTCTGCTCGCCTCTGTACTTCCACTCTCTGGTCTGGCGACTATTAATTTTCATCTTACGGGATGATTATTATGAAAGTGAGAGGAGCAGTGGGCTTGAAGTTTAGGTCTCCTTTACTAAGAGAGATTTAATAAGACAGTAGGTAGATAAAAGGGGATTAATTTTGTCTGAACGCCACCCTCTACTAGAAGTCTACCAAGGTCAAGCTAAATAAATATGACCCTCAAGCTTCTGATCTGTAAAATGGGAATATTAGCAATTACAAGATACATGGGGAAAGTACCTGTTAGCTGCCCAGCGCAGTGCTTAACATGCCTTGCATGCTAGATAAGTGATTTTTAAATACGTTTATATTGTATTCCCCTGCCCTGGCTTGAGTCTGGATGATGACTGCAGTTTATCCTTAGCTTTTATCCCTGATAAAAGGAGGGGAATGGTGTATCATAGGGATGGGGGACAAAATGCCTGTGTTAAACCTGGCTTTACCATCTACGTACCCTCTGGGCCTCGAGAATGAAATGAATCCTTGCATATGAAAAACGTGGTCTAATGTAAGGTATTAAACTTTCCACTTCCTCCTTCTAAGGACGGAGGAGAAAACCGTCACAACCACTGAGGAAATGACTCAGACGTATGTTGGTAGCCTCATGGAGTAGATAGGGCACAGCCAGTAAATGGAGCCACTTCTTGTGTCTTTTCCTTTAAAATTTCCTCCATTAAAGGAGGTCTTCCCCACCTCCCCGGCCTCCACTACCGTGAAAGAATGAAGTCCAGAATATGTCAAGGAAGTAATCAAGGACCTAGCCTTGGTCAACAACAAGCTTCCATATTATTCCCCAACATAAACTGCCCCCAACCCCCCCGGATGGGCCCTGGGTGACTTCCTTCTGTGACACCCCTTTATCTTCCTGTGATGCAGGCCAGGTTCAGTACTGGCCCTACCCTCACTTTCCTCAACATCTGTGATCAAATTTCTTTTTCTTCCTGCCTTTCCCTTCCTCCCTCCCTTCTTTTGTTCTTCCTCGTCTGTGAAGCACCTATTTAGCTATCTTTAAGGCAATGTGCCTTCTTCTAGGTTGAGTAATTTGTCTTCCTGCATCCAACTGCCTTATGATGTAGAAGAGAAGATCTAAACGTGAACAACTGGAGCTCAGTCCTCCCTTCCTTAGGTCCCCATCAATATATCAGTGTCTTGAAGGAATTAATGATGGGAAAATGCAGAGAAGGAAGAGCAGTTGAGGACTGACCCAGCAAAATTCCCCACTGCATTTTTCAGTGTGATTGATGGCATGCTCCTAGGACTTGATTATACGTAAGAAATTCAGGTCAGCCCAGTAGAGAGACCAGTGTCTTTGTGGTTGTGTCATTGTATGTCGTTATTCTCTTCTTCATGAAGCCGGTCCCTTCCTCTTTGAATCCCTTGCCCTGAAACCCACAGCATATATTCTCACCTGTTGTTCCTCTTAAATCTCCCCTATCACCCTCCTCCAGATGGGTTACACGGAGCCCTGAATCCTGCCCTCACCACCTCCCTCATCTCGAAGCATCCTCCAGCTCTCTCTTGATGAAGGTGTCTTCTCTACCTTCCAATGTTGGACCTTCCCCAACAGAGCTTCACTTGTCCTTGCTAGATGGAATGTTGAATAGAGGCGAGGACTCAGACCATTCCCAGGTATTTCAGCATATCTTCTAAGGATCCCAATCCTGTCCAAACGTGGGAATTTCTCTCTGAGTCCTGTGAAGTGGTATAATCCAAAGGACATCATTTATCTCCTTTGACAAGGCCCAATGAGCTCTAATATTCCATGAACTCAAGAGCTGGCAAAGGGCAGCTGGGCCCAGCCCCATTGTCCCTGGGTTCTTTTTTGCTGAGCTATTTGTTCCAAGTTCCATTCTGCTACCTAGGCTGGAAATTCCACACATGCTCAGCTCAAAGGAATGCAGCTCATGCTAGCCAAAGCGCTTGCCAGGAAATGGGGAGCGACTTTTCATGTGTGGCTTCTTTTCTTTTGTGGCTTTCTCTCTCACATCTGTGAGGCAGACTATGCTACTGCCTGAGCTATTCCACCAACGTCTTCTAATTGGGGAGCAGCTGCTCTCAGGTCACCTCCTCTGGGGAGCCCCCGTTGAATTCTACAGGCAGCCTCGTTCCTGACCTTTATTTTGGTACAATAGTTTATGCCTAGTATTTCCATGATTTGTTTGTTGTTTAGCCACATTCATTCATTCACTCATTCATTTATGTAAAACATTTATTTAATGAGCACCCACTGTATGCCAGGCCCTATGATAGGAGTTAAGGATTACTAAATCAGATATAGGCCCTGCCCTCACAGAGTTTACTGTATGCTAAGCTGGTAGCCAGAAGCAGACACACAAATATTCATACAATTAATAGCACATTGAAAACCTATGAAGGTAGGAATGGTGTTGGGCGTACAGCCTATATCACACGGACATTTGACTGATGTTTGTAAAATGTAAAATGTCTCCATTAGTCCCCAATTTTCTGTGTTAACAGGGGAATGCACAAACCATGGACTATCTAAAAGTGTTCCTTAACATTTTTCCTTCTTTGCTTTAGAACACATACTCTGTCACTTGTAACAAAGAATTCGACCTTCTCCCCCAACCTCAAGCCCCTCCTTAGCTCATCCCTGACATTAAGGCCCTAGTTGGCAGATGAATGGACGGCAAGAGGAACGAGGCCCCAGACCAGTGGCTACCCAGAAAAGCCTGTTTCCAGAAAGAGGTGAAGGGCTTCCATGCATGAGCCCCACCCCGCACCTTGCACGCACGTGTGCGGGCGCGCGCACACACACACAGAGACACACACACCTACCACTAAGGCTTGCAAAAGGGAATGGGAATCATTAAGCTCACCCCTAATAGATCTGCCCTGCTGTTAGTTGGACCACATGAAGTTGCTTCTATTTGACTGTTTTTGACTTCCCAAAACAGCATATGCTTCAGCCTAATATATCTGAGAATAAACAAAAAAAATTTGTAAAGGAATGAAGAGCTTGGTAACAACCAGCCAACTCATCAAGGTGACCTCCCTGATGGAATCTCAGAGGGATAGGGCTAGAACGTGATGACAATGGGATGATCTGATCGGCAACCTAACCAATTATATTGTATGGAGAATGCAAGAAACAAAGATGAGGAATAGACAGAGGAAGGAAAGAGAAGTAGGGTAAAGCCAAGGGGCCAGAAGTGGGCACTTATTCCCCATCACTGTCCAGGAGAAAGCAGCTTGAAATTGGAGCTCACACAGATGTGCCCTGCTGTGAGGCAGAGATGACTCACTAAGCTCCACCCTGACTTGGATGAATTCTGCCTCCCTTAACTCTTGAGATATACTCAGCAACCAGCCAGCTGATGACTGATGTGGCTCCTTGGGAGTGCTGATATTGGGCAAAGGGTACCCCAGTTGAGGGAGGAACATTCCAGTTATTGAAGGACTAACATCAATTGTTAATGAATACATGCGTATCTGATTATATACTTCAGCCTCTTATGAGTTGGATTGATGGGAGTCAGTCTTCTCTAGGCAGATGAACCTCAGGACACTGACTTGGCTGTGAAACAGGCTCAGCTCTGTGGTAACTTCATCAAGGTAAAACTACGCTGGGTGGCCTCTTTGGGAGCCAGTCAGATCACTTGGGCACAAAGCAAAACCTTCTGACTCAATCACTTTGATCACAGAGTGCAAGGGATATAATTCTGTTGGCAAGGCACGATTATCCTGTCCCCGACCCTAACTCCATTCCTAATCCTACTTCATGACCCAACAAATAGATGTGAAATTACCTGGCATTTTCTGCTTTTGACTCAGAGCCACCCCAGTCCTGGTTAGCAGGTCAGTAGGTCAATGGTGTTGTCATCCTACTCTGGCTAAAAAAGCAGAGTGAGGTACAGGGAGCACAGAGAGATGTTCCCAGGCTGAGGAAAGTCCTTTCCTTTGTCTCGGGCACCCTGCTCGCTCCTTCATGGTCAAGTGCATGCTTTCTGGAGTCAGGCCTGGGTTCAAAGCACAGCTTTGCCTCTTCCTAGCCAGTCACTTAACGTCTCTGCACCTCAGGTGTTTTCCTCTGTAAAGTGGGGATGATAGACACACCTGCCTCGTGGAGTTGTGAGCACTAAATGAGGGGATGAACTGAAGACCACTCGGCTCACCGTCTGGCAAAGAACCCATTTAATGCTAGGTGTTATTATTATTGATAGTATTAATGTTATTACCGAGGCATGTATCATGAGTTGTAGGTACACGGGGGTTTTTGGTGACAGTTCCTTTCATCTGTCCTCTCGGACCCTGCTGCTCATTGGTTACTGGGTCTTCGGTGCCTGGTGAGTGAGTGCTTGCCCCAGAGTAGACAATCACTAAACATTTGTTGATAATTAAAGAAAACATTAAAGTTTCATGCTTTGTATTTGCAGTTACTAAATATGAAATCACTCGCTATTTTGGCATCTTCTCTCAGGTCTCTTGATTATGTATTTTTTACTCGTGTTAAATGGTCTGTGACGTCAAAATGGCCAGATCAAAAGAGCTACTACAAAGGACCCATCTCCCTGGTGACCTTGTGGCTCCTCCTGAGTGCCTCACCGCTACCTGCTGTCCACTCAGCCTTTTGAGCTGGGGACTCACTCTCCCTCTCAGCTCAATAGAACTGGACTTACTGGCCTACTCCCCAGTCCTGGGCTTGAGGGAGTGTCAGCAGTGGCGTCTGATAACCATTGCTTATCCTCCTGCCAAATGATTACACAGAGGAAGAAAGCATTTTGATGACTGTAGCCCAACCTCCGGCCTGGAGTTAATCCTAGATGACGTGATTCTGAGATCTGCCCGCCCCCAACCCCTCCCCGGCCTCAGGACCTCTCCATGCCCAGGGAATGCCAAAAGGATCGAAACTGGAGCATTTTGTGAGGCTGCCCAAGGCTTTCTCCCTTGTTGCTGGCAAATCTCCTTGCGGGCATCTGTGGATCTGTGGATCTTGGCCCTGGAGGAACAAAAAGCATGTCATGTATTTGTAAACAATTGTAAATTTATGTGAATCAATAAGATATATTCATATGTTATCTGTTGAACCTGCTGCCAAACAGCTCAATGAAGAGCAGCTCAAGTTGCAAGTTCTCAGTGAAATGGCAAAGTTAATTAAAGGTTGTTAGTGGGGCTGTGCCTCTTTCTCCTCTTCCCCCACGTTCATGGCAAAGAAGCTCCGATTCCAACCTACCCTGGCCCCACCCCACCCAACTGCAGCAGACTGCTTATCACCACATCCCAACCCAATTCCCGGGTCCCTAGGGCCCTCACATTTCCCAGGATGTCCTACACAAAAGGAAACCTCATTTCCTGGGTATGGAAAATGTGAAGCCTGAAAATCTCCTCTCTTGACCCTTGAAAATGACATTTGGATGAGAATGACCTGTGTGGGGGATCAGAATTGGCCATCTCAAGATGTGTCCCATTACCTTATTTTCACTGAAGGTGGCTTTGACCTTCCCTGCCCCCACTAACTGTCGAAAGGGATTTGGGATGGAAAGCCTGACCCCGGGAGGGACCAGTCACCAAGGATAACTCTGGGTGTCGATAGACTGGGAGGGTCTTTGCTGGGCTGGTTCTTATCAAAGTTCTGTTTACCATACATTTACATTTGTAAGGGAAATCTCCATTTGTAAACGTGTCTCCTTCTCTGTACTGGGAAGAGGGGCGGATGACCTCATCTTTAGAAACTTGTCAATGTGGGAGGTGAAGCCTTAAATCTGCATAATAACCTTACTGTGCTTTTCTGGTGATCTCCCATAACTGACCCACCCTCAACATCCTCCTTTGTCTATTTAAGAGGAGAACCTCCACCATTTTGTCAAGAGATACTCAGTTTCTGGGCCGGCCCGGTGGCGCAGCGGTTTAGTCCGCGCTTGGCAGCCCGGGGTTCGCTGGTTCGGATCCCGGGCGCCCGCCGACGCACTGCCTGTCAGCCATGCCGTGGCGGCGTCCCATATAAAGTGGAGGAAGATGGGCACGGATGTTAGCCCAGGGCCAGTCTTCCTCAGCAAAAAGAGGAGGATTAGCAACGGATGTTAGCTCAGGGCTGGTCTTCCTCACCAAAAAAAAAAAAAAAAAAAAAAAGAGATACTCAGTTTCCCCTGTCTCTCCCATGTATACATGTTATAAAGCTTTGTTTGATTTTCTCCTGCTATTTGGCCTCATGTCAATTTAATTTGTAGCCCAGTCAGAAAGGACCCAGAGTGGGCAGAGAATGCTCTTCCTCCCCTTCACCTGGCATCTGGTCTTGCCTGACCAGTCTTAGTTGAAGCCGACTTCAAGTGTGTAGGTAGACTTTAATAACCTTCCGAAATCCCCCAGGATTTCCTGTGCTTTCAGTTCCAATTCACTCCAAACACTGTCCCCAGAGTCCCCTGCCCAGGCTTGCTCCTTCCTGCACTTCATTTTGGGTCCTCTCCTAGACCCTGCGTACCTTGCCCCATGTAGCTCCACTCATGAGACTCATAGCACCACCAGCCTCTCTGAAAGTTTGGTGGACACTGGATTTGTTTTGAAAGATAATATGTTAGGTTTAGTGTTTTATAGGTTTTTTTATTTTTACATACCTTCTCTCTTCCTCTAAAGGCTTAAATAGAAATAAGACAAAAGGAAAAATATAGGTGACAAGATAGTCTTACATATTGAGGTATATGGGGTAACTATTTGGGTTCAAAACTGATTCGGCTTGAACTAAAAAGCCTGACTGATGGCCTATCAAACATACTTTGTACATCTGCTTAACCCTTAAAGTAAAGAATGCACTCTCTTAAGATAAGAATGCATACTTCCTCTCCTACACCCTATTGGTAATGCCCAGATTAGTCCCTTTCCTGACTTCATGGTCATGTTGACCTGCTAATTTGCAACTGAATACCTTTTGAAATTTTGATGAAAATGTATCCTGGGTGTGTTTAATGTATGTTCTTTGTTCTAAAAAGACATAAGACTGTACTGAAAACCATGCTTCTCCGTTTCTAAGGCCTTCCTGGGTTATAAGCCTCACTGTGGCTCAAGCAAACTCACCTTATTGGTTATTGGTTATTTTGCATCACCACAGGAAAGTAAGAGGCAAGGAGAGATGAGGCTAGTACAAAGAATGCGCATCCAAAGGCTCTGGAAAGTTGCTTTTGGGGGTGGGGACAGGGCAAGTTAGGGACTGAGCTTCCTAGCATTTTTCCCAGATGATGTCACAGGAAATTTCTATCTTAGCCATTCATGATGAAGATGTCTTTGGGGCCAAGTTTAGATTGTTGCCCCAATCCTCACAATCTTGTGAGTCTGAGCGGTACAAACAATTGTATGTCCTTGCATCTAGAAAGTCATGCCCCTGCAAAGCTCGCTCAGCTCCAGCATGTCCTGTATTTTCTCCTCTTTGGATCTTTGCACCAGTTGTTTCCTGTCCCGAGAATGTTCTGCCTCCTCCTATCCACCTGTGGAAGTCAACTTGTTTTTCAGGGCCCAGAGGAAAAGTCCTCACTTCTCCACCTTCCCAGATGCCCCAGTGGGATTAAACTTGCCTCCTCCACTGCCTGTCTTTGCACCTCTCCTGTAGTGCTGATCCGACCTGTGCTCGTCACCTGGGACTTGTCTCTAGCTGGCTGCAGATCTTTGGGAGGGTAGAGACCAGGGGATTTTTTCCCCAGGGCTACATCTGAGTTGGGGCTTTCCCCCAAGTATGAAATCAGTAAGAATCTTTGAATTGAAAAGCTCCAGGGACTTGATGACCTCCAGCTCAAACAGCCCCTTAAGGTTAGGTAGTCCTGACTCCCTTCCTAGGGAGGAAGAGATTAGCAGTCTCATGGGTTGCTAAGGCCTCAGGGACTGAGGGTCTTCCCCAGTGTCCCCAGTTCTCCTGCTGGTCCAGGATGGCTTTTCATAACCCTCCAATTCCACGGGCTGGCCTGGTCTGTGGGGCCCTCCCTCCCTCCTGGGCCTGGGTCCAAGTGACCACGTAGCCAGCCAGCAAGAGCCCTGGGGGATAAGCATCTGGAGGTCAGCCTGTTTGCCTGCGCCAAATCACAATCTGTCCCAGGCCCTGCCCTCAGGCACCCTTAGCTCACTTGGTCCAGAAAGGAACTACTCTCTTGTCTTTCCCATCTCTTCCTGCTTCTCTTCCTACCCACCTAGCTGTCCTGGACAGAATCCTAGGGTCACGCTGGAGTCCTCCCTGTTCCCCACCCTCCATCCCATTAATCACTAAAACCTACAACTGCCCTCCAAACCGGGGTGTTCTTTCTAAATCAAAAAATCAGAGCAGGTCATCACTCCGCTGTTTAAAGCCAGTCAATGGCTACCCGTTGCTCTCAGGATACGGGCTAAAATTCTTAACAGGATTTGAAAACACTTCACCTGGCCCTTTTGAAATAAGAGGATTTATAATCTTTTCAAAACCAACAAGAATCCTGACACAATCCTAATTTTTCCAGCTGTCAAAGGTATTTAAGATTGATGAGATCTGCACTAAATGATCAAAGGTGATTAACTCACCGGGACTGAATAGGTGTGGGTTTCAAGGGAATTGTTTTTCTTCCCCTTCTCTGCTCTGCCTGTGACACTCTCCTTAGGTGACTGTGTAACCAGGTTCATTAAGGCAGTCAGAGGGGAGAGGATGGGTGTGTGGGGAGAGGGCTGGAGAAGGAGTCGTGTAGAGGAGATTCCTGGTAATACCAAAGAAACCCCAAGAATGACCCATCCCTCCCTCTAAAATTCCTACTCTCTATGGGCAGGATGCCACTGTCAGAATTCCTTTTAATGGCAAAAAGATTTGGAAGGAATGTAAATACTCAACAATAGGGGAATCACTTGTAAACTATAGTTGGAACAATATGTGGCTATTTAAAGGAAGGTTTTGAAGACTTTGCAGCAACATGAAAAACCACACATGATGTCACATTAAGTGGAATGTAGACCACCATCTGAGCCAAGAGAGGTGGTGCAGGAATGTGAGATGGTGACAAAAACATGGATTTTCTAACTGGATAGACCAAACAGGGCATTCAATTCTCATTTCCCCCACTCATGAGCTGTGTGATCATCTGCAAGTTACATAACTTCTCTGGGCTTTGGTTTCTTCTTTTTTTAAATGTAGGTAATAGTACAAGCTGGATTGTCTTGAGTATTAGATAAGATAATGCATGTAAAAGTGCCAGGCAGAAATCAAATTAGGAGCTCAATAAATATTGGCTTCTCTTCTCTAAGTTGTGTGTGTATATATATTTTTAATTTCTTAAAAAGACTTGAAGAAAATAATTTACAAAATTAAAGACTTTTATTTTCCCAACTGTTCAGTTATCTATTGCTGTGTAACAAAGTGGCTTAAAACTTAGTGGCTCAAAACAACAACTCTTTTATTATATCTCACAATTGTCACAAAAGTCAGGAATTTGTGCAAGTCTCAGGCAATTCTTCTGCTCCATATGGCATTGACTCAGTGGTGTTTATCTGGTGAGGGGCTGGTCTGGAGGGTCAAGATAGCTTCCTCCTTCAGGCCTAGGGCCCCGTGAAGATGACTGGGAGGCTGGGCTCAGCTGGAACTGTGGACCAGGAGGGAAGTGAATCACGGGAAGAGAACTTATAATATGCAAATGTGTGAAGTTGTGAAAGTCAGAGCAAGGACTTCAGAATAACAAGGTGCTTTGGAGCATCAAATGAAAGAAAGCTTACATCCGTTTGGGAGATTCTGAGGGCCTTCCTATGGGCCCTAAAGGGTATGAAAGAGTTCCCAGGCTGAGTTGGGATGGAAGGCATCTTAGGAGAAATAAAGAAGCAGTAGCAAAAGCACCAATGTAGGAAAATAAGGGACCTGTTTGGGGATGTAGGAGTAAATAAATTTGGAATGAAGCATAGTCACAAGTGGGAAGTCTGAATAAGCCCTGCTGTGAAGGAGTTTTGATGAGGCAAGATCTATTTTAATTGATAGGCAAAGGGGAGGTCTCAGTTGGCCTGAGTGAAAAACTCAAATCCCTACAGGGGTCAGGCAGGGAAGAGAAATGAGTCAAGTGGACTGGGTATAAAAATAATCAATATGGAGGCAGCCACTACTCAACTTTGCCACAGTTACCGCTCAGGGGTATAGAGCCACTGGGCAGAACCTTGAATTTTCCAAAAGAAGCAAAAAATCCAGATTCTTAGGTGAAATGTCTCACTTTTAAAATGTTAACAACTACTTAAATACTGTATGCAGGCTAAAGAAAGCTTGTCCATGGGCCAGACGAGGGCTGCAGATGGCCATTTTCCCACATCCACTCTCCTTAGATATTTGTAGGGCTGAACCATGGTGTGGAAGAGAAACCGGGGCAGAAGTGGTGGAGGGAAGGGCAGGAAAGGCTCACCCAGAGTACTTGGCTGCTTCGGCTGTTTCTATCCTGACAGAGAAATCTGAGGGAATTCATCTCCAAGGTGTTCGTATGGTTTTTTGGTTATTTTTGCCATTTGGAATCTTCTCTACCCCAGCACTGGTTTACCAAGGATCGCTGGATTGGTCTTAGCAGCTGGTTCTCACCTTTCAGGCTTCTAACTGAAAAATCTTATATCACTCATTCCCGTTCAATGGTTAGTTGCTTTGTCCCAGGGGTGAGGCCTCTTATAAGGATTCTTTGTGCGTGTGTGACAGAGAGAGGGAGAGTGAGAGAGAGAGAGTTCTTCCTTCAAAGGACTTTCTCAAGAGTTAACACTAGATCTTCTGGACTAAGCTTTCTGAGCCAGGCAGGAGATGACTCTTAGAACCCTTTGCCTGCCATAGTCTCGGGTTGGCCACTGACTGAACTCATAATCTTGGCTGACTACCTTGGATCCAGAGATTCTTGGCAAACCATGGTTGAGGACAATGTTCTACTACAGTATGTCTGTGTGTTGGGACGACAGTAATGTAGTGGAAGAAATGTTAGAATCAGCAGAGCTAGATTAGAATGTTTTATTTGCTGGGTGATCTTGGTCAACTCACCTCATGTTTCTGTGTCTCCGTTCCCTCGTCCATAAAATATTGCCAGAAATATTCGCCTCCTGGGGTATTGTGAGGATTCAGTGAGATCACGGATGCAGAAGTGCCTGACACCTAGTTATGCTGGGTCAGAGAGGACAGAATGAAGGCATCAGAGCTAGAGAGACATGAATTTAAATCTTGACTCCACTACTCATCGTAACAGCTACCGTAAGTTCAGTAATCACTATGCGCCAGACTGCGCGTTATCTTCTAAAGTCCTTGCAACAACTCAGCATGGATGGAGGCATGATTATTACTACCCGCACTTTACAAATGAGGAAAGTGAGTCACAGAGAGGTTAAGTAACTTGTCCAAGGCCTCTCAGCTAAGCAGTGAAGCCAGGCTATCTGATTCCAGAGCCTATATTTTCTAGCTATGTGAGTTAGGATAAGCCTGCAATCTTTCTGATCCTGTTTCTACACCTATAAAACTGGGAAATCTTGGTGAGGATTCGGAATAGTGTATATAAAATGCCTATCATGGCAAGTGCCTGGCATTTCGTGGATGTGCACTGTTATTACCTAGTGCCCAGTCTCATGTGTTGAATTGTGTCCCTCCAAGAGACGTGGAAGACCTAACTCCCAGTGCCTGTGAATGTGTCCTTATATGGAAATGGAGTCTTTGCAGATGACCAAGTTAAGATGAAATCATTAGGGGGGGAAATTTGGACACAGAGACATGCACACAGAGAGAACAGCATGTGAACACGAAGGCAGAGGTTGGGCTGATGCGTCAACAAGCCAAGGGGCACCCAAGATTGCCAGCAAAGTGCCAGAAGCCAGGAGAGAGGTGTGAGGAATGGATCTTTCCCTCACAACCCACAGGAGGAACCAACACTGCTGACACCTTAATCTTGGACTTCTCACCTCCAGAACTGTGAGAGAATAAATTTCTGTCATTTTAAGCCACCCAGTTTGTGGTACTTTGTTCCAGCAGCCCAGGAAACTAATAGCTCAGTACGTATCACTTGTGTCTTCATCTGCTTTGCCACCGTCTCTGGGTCTCTGGGTGTCCACAGCAGCCTGTCCCGAGCGTGCTGGGTGCTTTGCCTGTGTGCAGCCCTGCAGCCTGACTAAACAGAGTCAGTCCAACACAACATCAGCAGGTGGAGCCAAGATCAGCTTTCTGGGGTCCCACCTGCCTCTTGTGCTCCCCGGATTAAGTTCCCACTGTCCTTATGCAACCCTGGGCGGGGAAGAATGTCTTCAATAAACTCATTCAGAGGAAGGTGCTGGTGAATAAATTGTCCCTCTCATGGGAATTAATCACACTTGAAAGGTGAAATCTCAAATACCTTGGGGCCTGGTTGGGAAAGATCGTAGGTCAAGATTCCCAGAGCCCCACAAACCGCCCCGTGTGCCCTCCCTGCAGGCCATGCATTCTGTGCATTGTTCCCTGCACACAGATATCCGTGCTGCCAGAGATCATGAGATACTTTCTAGCACAGAAGGCTGTTCAAGGAGCCCAGGTAAGCACCTGGGGCCTTCAGGGAAATCAGGACAGTCCCAGAGAGCATTTGGAAATGGAGAGATGGGAGGACCTTGTGAGCCCAAGAGGTTCATTGTTAAAGCTTGGAAAACAATTAGAGATGGAATGAGCTCACCCAGCAGCAACCAGGAGCCCTGCCCAGCAGCACTGCTCTTCAGGAACTCTAGAAGCAAAATTCCCTCAGGCTGATTTTCAGGAAAGGAAAAGAAATCGTCAAACAGAAAGGTCATCACAGCTGTTTATCACAGGGTAGACAGCATGATCCGTTAATGTTCCCTGTTTCTGTTACTAGAGTGTATAAGTTTTCTGTTGCTGTTTAACAAATTACCTGAAATTTAGCACCTTAAAATAACAAATATTTATTAATTCACAGTTTCCGGGGGTCAGAAATCTGGGACCTACTTACCTGAGTGGTTCTGGATCAAGGTCTTCTCGAGGTTGCGGTCAAGCTGTCAGCTGGGGCTGCAGTCATCCCAAGCTTGACTGGGGCTGGAGGATTTGCTCCCAAGATGGCTCCCTTGTGCCGCTGTTGGGTGGAGGCCTCGGTTTCTTGCTCACTGTTGCCCAGTGGCCTCAGTTCCTCAACACATGGACGTAGGGTGACTGCTCATCCTGGTTTGTCCTGGACTGAAGCATTCTCAGGATGAGACCCCCCCTTTCAGTCCCCTTTTCAGTCCCCTTTTCAGTCAACCAGGAAAGTCCTGAGCAACCCAGCAACAAGTTGGTCACCTTATATGGAATTTTTTCAATGGGGCTGCTCACAACATGAAGAGTGAGCTAAGAGAGTGACCGAGGCAGGAGCCACCAGGTCTTTTATAATCTAATCTTGGAAGTAACACCCCATGCATCACTTCTGCTGTATTCTATTAGTCACACAGACTGACTCTGGTACAATGTTGCAAAGAGTGTGACTATCAGGAGTTGGGGATCATTGAAGCCATCTTGGAGGCTGGCTATCATGTTACCCCAAAACTCAGTGGTTTAAAATAACCACCATTTTTGGCCCGGCCCAGTGGTGCAGCGGTTTAGTTCGTGCTTGGCAGCCTGGGGTTCGCGGGTTCGGATCCCAGGTGCCTGCCGACACACTGCTTGTCAGCCATGCTGTGGTGGCGTCCCATATAAAGTAGAGGAAGATGGGCACGGATGTTAGCCCAGGGCCAGTCTTCCTCAGCAAAAAAAGAGGAGGCTTGGCAACAGATGTTAGCTCAGGGCTGGTATTCTTCATACAAAAAAAATAAATAACCACCATTTTTGTACCTTTTGTGAGTCTGTGGGTTAACAGGGCTCAGCTGGGTGGTTCTTCTGCCCCAAAGGGTGTTGGAGCTGCAGTCATCTGGGGCTCAGTTGGGCTGGAATCCCAAATGACTCATACACATTGCTGGCAGTTGGCTAGGAGCTCAGCTGAGGCTGCCAACAGAGAGTCTTGGTTCTACTCCACATGGCTTAGGCCAGGTTCTTAGGGGGAACACCCCAAGAACAAGCATGTGAGAGGAAGGAAACAGAAGCTGCCAGTCTTCCTAAGGCTTGAGGTCAGAAATCCTCGAACATCTTATGCTGCATTCCATTGTCCAAAGCAGTCACAGCGACAGCCCAGATTTAAGGAAAGGGGAAATAAACTCTACTTTTTTTTTTTAAATTACCTTATTGAGGTCACATTGGTTTATAACATTGTGTAAATTTCAGGTGTACATTATTATATTTCAGCTTCTGTATAGAGTGCAGCATATTTACCACCAATAGTCTAGTTTTTATCCATCATCATACATATGTGCCCCTTTACCCCTTTTGCCCTCCCCTCACCCACTTCCCCTCTGAGAACCACAAATCTGTTCTCCTTATCTATGTGTTTGTTTATCTTCCGTATATGATAAACTCTGCTTTTGATGTGAGGAACAGCATATGTTTATAGGGAGGGGAGGAATTATTAGGGGCTACTGTACTCTCTAATGGGGCTACCACATTCCCTAAAGATTGTGCTTTGGGGTCTCTCACTGGGGAGTATACAAAATCCCCAGATGGGGAAAGATATTCCAGGCACTCTCAAATCTGGATCTATAACCCTGGCTTTATTTTTTAAAATATTTTTTAATTTTGAAAAACTACACAAGTAACTGTGTAATAATGTTCATTATTTATTTATTTATTTATTTTGTGAGTAAGATTAGTCCTGAGCTAACATCTGTCACCAATCCTCTTCTTTTTGCCGAGGAAGATTGGCCCTGAGCCAACATCCATGCCCATCTTCCTCTGTTTTATATGGGATGCTGCCACAGCACGGCCTGACAAGTGGTGTGTTGGTCCGTGCCCGGGATCTGACCCGGCGAACCCCGGGCAGCCAGAAGCAGAGTGTGTGAACTTAACTGCTACACCATCAGGCCAGCCCCTGTAATGTTCATTATTTAAAAAATTAGATAGGGGCCAGCTGGTAGTGTAGTGGTTAGATTCACGCTCTTCTTTGCTGGCCCAGGGTTTGCTGGTTTGAATCCTGGGTGCAGACCTATGCACCGCTCATCAAGCCATGCTGTGGTGTAGTCCCATATACAAAGTAGAGGAAGATTGGCATGGATGTTAGCTCAGGGACAATCTTCCTCAAGCAAAAAGAGGAAGATTGGCAATAGATGTTAGCTCAGGGCCAATCTTCCTCACTGAAAAAAAAAAAAGGTAAGCATAAGGAAAAAGCCCTGAAATTCCAATACCCAAACACAATACTGTATAATTTTGGTACATAGCATCCTAGAAATTATTCTATGCAAAAATAATTTTATTTTACAAAAATGGAACTATTCTGTACCTATTATTTTGGAACCTGCCATTTTCACTTAAAACTACATTGTGAACATCTTTCTGTGACAGTTAATGTAGAGCCACATCAGTTTAAGCATTTTGTAGTGTTTCACTGTATATCTACCAACCAAGACTCTTGATTGCAACAACAGAAACCAACTCTGGTTAACTTAATCAGCAAAAAAGGAGTTTTTTTGGAAGGATTGGGCAGCCCACAGAATCTATGATATGTTAGTTCAGTGTTCCATTAGCTACTGCAGTAGAACAATCCACAAAACTTAATGGATTAAAACAACTACCATTTTAATATGCTCATAAATTGTGTGGGTCAGGAATTTTAACAGGGCACAGCAAGGATGATGCCACAACATCTGGGACCTCAGCTGGGAAAGCTCAAACTAGGAGTGAGATCAAAGCCTGGGGTGGGGGTGGGGCAATAAAATCATCTGGAGGCTTCTTCTTCTTTTTTTTTTTAATGAGAAAGATTAGCCCTGAGCTAACATCCATTGCCAATCCTCCTCTCTTTGCTGAGGAAGACTGGCCCTGGGCTAACATCTGTGCCCACCTTCTCTACTTTATATGGGATGCCACCACAGCATGGCTTGACAAGCAGTGTGTTGGTCCACGCCCGGGATCCAAAACAGCAAACCCCAGGCTGCCAAAGTGGAGTGTGCAAACTTAACCACTACGCCACTGGGCTGGCCCCTGGAGGCTTCTTCATTCACATGTTTGGAGATTGGACTGGATGATGTGGACCCTGGACTGAGCTCGGACTCTTGACCAGAGTGCCTATATGGCCTCTCTCTCATATGGCCTGGGTTTCCTCACAGTGTGGTGGCCTCTGGGTAATCTGATTCTTGTAAGGTGGCTCAGTACTCCAGGAGCTAGGGTTCCAGCGAGTAGGGAGGAAGCTGCATGGCCTTCCATGACCTAGCCTTGCAAGTTACTTCCACAATAGTCCATTGATCTAAGTGGTCACAAGCCTGCCTGATTTGAGAAGGGGGGACATAGACTCCACTTCTTGATGGGAGGAGTGTCAAAGAATTTGTGGCCATGTTCTAAAGTCACCATAATTAGTATGGGCTAAGCTGCTGTAAAAAGCAAAGCCCAACTTAGAGTGGTTTAATGAATAAAAGTTTATTTCTCTTGCACACAACAGTTCCAAGGTGAGCAGTCTAGGTCAGTGAGGTCGCTCTGCACCACCAGACACTTACTTCCGTGCCACTGGAATCTACGCTCCACTGCCAACGTGGCAAGCTTGAAAATCACTAAATGTCTCTGTGCCTTTGTGGGCAAAGCCTTAGGCAGGAGCATCTCACTTGCCGCACTGAGCTCACATGTCTCTATCTTGCTTTCCGGGGAGCAGGGAGTGGGCATATCTGCCTTCTTGCCACTTCTGTAGTGGAAAGCAGGGGTGCTTCTTTCCTATCTTAGATTTTTTCCCCTAAGGGGAAGGACGATCAGATGCTAGATACCCTAAAATCAACTAAGATCCAGAAGAATATAGAGGTATCATATCCCATCCAGTATTGATAGACATTTAGGTTGATAACATGCTACTGATGACATATTATTCACACTGTTGCAAGGAATATTTTTCTATAAATATCTTTGAATATTTGTAATATTTTTTTCCCTTTAAGATAAATTCCAAGGAGTCATGTCATAGTTTCTGATTTCTGTATCTAGTCCTGCCTGATCCCATTATAGAGGGCAACCTCTCCCTTTTCTTCAAGTGAAGGGTGGCATTTGAGGAATTTGTATGAGCCTGGAAGAAAGAATGGAGAGCTCCACCATGTACTATCAAGGATGTCCCAGGATTAGGTGTCAGTGTGTCTGTGATCATAACCCACTCCTGTTTGTGGAGCATTGTGTGAAGGGCTTTACATATACTATCTCACTTAGTGTTCACATCAAGCTGATGAGGAAGGCATTATCTTCATTTGGTAGACAGAGAAGTTTAGGTTCTAAGAGATTAAGTAGTTTATCCAGGGCTTTAGGGCTAGGGTTTAATCCCACATCAGTGCCTTGAACCACTTCCTCTTGGAACACTTGCTCTTAGGATACTCCCTCTCCTAGCCCAGCTGCCATATTGTGGGAAGCCCAAGCCACGTAAAGAGCCCATGAGTAGACATTTCGGCCAACAGCCCCAGCTAAGCTCCCAGCTGACAGCCAGCATCTGCTCCCAGCCATGTGAGTGAGCCAGCTTGGACTCTTCAGCCCATTTGAGCCCCCAGATGGCTGCAGCCCCAAGTAACATCACACAGAGCGGAACTGCTGAACTGAGCTCGGTCAATCCACAGAGTGGATGGTTGTTGTGTTAAGTCACTAAGTTTTGGCAAGATTTGTTACATAGCAATGGATAACCAAAGCAGGTGGGGAGCTACTCATTCTTGGATGAATCCCGGCAGAGCCTGAAGAGGGGATTCCTGCTCTGGGGATGTAACAGGAGTAGGGGGCTTCTGACGATTCTTATGAGTTCAGTGCACTAGGCTGGGTCTGTATATGACAATTTTCCTTGTTCCCTGCCCCAGCGGGGGAAAACTTCATTAAGTCACAAGGCTGGGAGGGGAAACTGTGTGTGAATGAGTTAACAGAAATCTGGGCAAGACTCCCAAAGTAAATAATGTTGATTCTCAGCACAAAGAAGGCATTGCTTCATGCTGTTAAAACTCACATAAACAGTCATTGCTTTATGACTGATATGCTATATTTTCAAATTTCAAAATAGTAATCATAATAACCATCATTAAAAAAATAACAGCATTGGAAGTGCTTAAACACTGTGCACAGTTTCTGAGGGGCATTAGAGGGTCCTTATCCTTTGGAAATTCACAGTTCTGTGGGCAGGAGGTGGTGCCAATATGACCTTAGGGTAGCCCCAGTTGGCACTTGGATTCCAAAGCAAAATCCAACTCCTCTCTCCCACTCAAAGAGCAGAGGAGGAAGCTCACAACATTTCAGCAAGATGGTGGCTATTTGGCCTCATCAACCTTAGGCATTTACTCTCCTATCCCTCACCTCTCAGTCCCTTGCAGTTCAGTGGTTCTCAAATTTGGGGCATCAAAATCATCAGGAAGTATGTAAAAAAAGCAAATTCCAGAGTTCTTCCAAAAAAGATTCCCATTCTATAAGTCTGGGATGGGATCCTAGAATTTTCATTTCAATGAGAACCAGATGGTTCTTCCATGGATGGGCCCCATACCACATCTTGAAGAGCACTGTAACCTCAGGCCTTTGCTAAAAGCATAGAACGAAGATGGGGAGAGTCTTCTCCAAGCCAAACTTCCAGAGACCAGGGTGGACTTCAAGATGGGATCTTCAGATTCCAAGCGTGGAAGGAACTGACAAACCCATCTGGAGCAAGTGGTTTTCAAACTGTGCTTCTTGGAGCCCTGGGGAGTTCCTCTGAAGTGCCATCACCTTTACTCCAGGAGTTTCTCTTTAATCTGTTTTATTATAGTAGGTTTCCAAGAAAGATTTCATTATAAGGAAAGGTTTTATTACTGAACACCCTCTCTGCTTAAAAAAAAAATCCCCATGTTGGTGAGGATGGGGAGCAAATAGAACCCTCAAACATTGATGATGGGAATGGAAAATGGTGCAGCCACTGTGGAAAGTAGTTTGGTGGTTCCTCAATAAGTTAAACACAGAATTAACATAGGTCTTAGTCTGCTCAGGCTGCTATAACAGAATACCATAGACTGGGTGGCTTAAACAACAGACATTTTATTTCTCACAGTTCTGGAGACTGGAAGTCCAAGGCCTAACACCAAGTGTTAGGTTCTTGGTGTGGCCCCTCTTCCTGGTTTGCACATGGCTGCCTCTCACTGTGTCCTCACATGGGGGTGGGGTGGGGAGAGCCCTGATCTCTTCTTCTTCTTATAAGGACACTAATCCCATCATGGTAGCCTCACCCTCATGATCTCATCTAAACCTAATAACCTCCTACAGGCCCCACCTCCAAATACCATCACCCTATGCCTTCAACATATGAATTTTGGGAGGACACAAACATTTAGTCCATAACTTCATATAACCCAGCAATTCTACTCCTGGGTATATACCCTGAAGAATTGAAAACAGATATTCAAACAGATGTCTGTACACAAATGTTCATACGATGTTTGGCTAGTCACAATAGCCAAAGGTAGAAACAACCCAAATGTCCATCAACTGATGAATGGATAAAAGTGATATATCTGTATAATGGAATATTATTTAGCCATAAAAAGGAATGAAGTACTGATATATGCTAAAACATGAATGAAACTTGAAAACAGTATGCTAAGTGAAAGAAGCCAGTCACAAAAGGCTGTATATTGTTTGACTCCATTTATATGAAATATCCAGAACAGGCAAATCTATAGAAACAGAAAGCAGATTAGTGGTTGCCAGGGCCTAGGGGGAGGGGGTAATGGGGAGTGACTGCTTAGTGGGTACAGGGATTCTTTTTGGGGTGATGAAACTGTCCTGGAACTAGATAGTGGTAATGGTTACACAACTTTGTGAAAGTGCTAAATGTCAGTAATGACAAATTTTATGTTACGTGAATTTTACTACGATAAAAATAAACATCCCCAATCAACAGACCTAGAACAACCATCTCTTTTTTGTGTGTGTGAGGAAGACCAGCCCTGAGCTAACATCCATTGCTAATCCTCCTCTTTTTTTTGCTGAGGAAGACTGGCCCTGGGCTAACATCCGTGCCCATCTTCCTCTACTTTATGCGGGATGCCACCACAGCATGGCTGACAAGCAGTGTGTTGGCAGGCGCCTGGGATCCGAACCCACGAACCCCGGGCTGCCAAGCGTAAACCAAACTGCCATGCCACTGGGCTGGCCCCACAACCATCTCATTTTTTTACCGACAAGGAAACTGGGGTCAGAAAGGGAAAGTGACCTGGTGCGATCCCCCAGCCTGTCAGAGGTAAAGCCAAGGCCTCTGACCCCCAGCCCACCGCAGCAGGCTGCCTCTCTTCCTCAGCTTCCTTGGTCTCCCACCCGCAGGCCCTACCAAAGAAGCTAAGATTCAGGGGTGCGCAAAGGCCTGAACTGCGTGCCACTCCGCAGTTTCTGCAGCCAGGCCCCCTGCTTTCCAGGCACAGGTCCACCTTGCCCACCCACAGAGCTCTTGTCTAGACTTTCTTCTGCTATCTCCAGTGCCTGTTCCCTTCAAATGTGTTGAGAGACAAATCCATGTCTAGCTTCATATTTGAGTAAATCTTCCCAAGGGCCTCAAGCACAGCTGCAGCCTTCTGACGGGGTTGATAAGGGCTGGGTGGATCGGATTCTTTACATAGCAGACATTGATCAGTTTCCCAAACTCCAGCTGAGCAG
Organism: Tapirus indicus; assembly: GCA_031878705.1. Lineage (NCBI taxonomy): Eukaryota > Metazoa > Chordata > Mammalia > Perissodactyla > Tapiridae > Tapirus > Tapirus indicus. The sequence goes on from CM062920.1 coordinate 18,260,873, forward strand.
GCAGTCTGGAGGAGCTGGTGTGGTCTGAGGGCTGGCTGGGATTAGTCCCAGCCACATGCATTTGTGTGCAGCTGGCTCTTCTTTCTGGCCGTTGGACCACGTGCATCTGTCACATAGTAGGTGGTTAATGAAGATTCATTGATGACAGTGGTTCCTGTCTTGGGGTCATCCCGGGACTGTCTTCATTCTAGGTAAGAGTGCAGAAAAAGGCCTCAGCTTCCTCAGTGCCTCTGAGAATAAAAGACTCAGGGTGAGCTTGTATGTGAAATGAGAGTCATTTTATCTGGTCACCATCTGAGATGGAATTATTCATCATTCTGGGAGGTGGTAACAGAAGGGTATAACTCATTTGCATTTGCATTACAAGTGAACATTGGAGGTCAGGTCTTCTGGAACAATGCAATGCCTCCAGCCCCTTCCCCAGTGTCTCAGAAATTACTACGGCTTTTGGTCTGTCCCAGATGCTGACCTTTCCTTATGTCTTTTAGTTACAGCCTCCAAACTTATCATGGATTTTTAAAAAAGTGTATCAACATACAAAAGAGCAATTGCAGGACCCAAGTAAGTCAGCTCTCTGGAAATTTCCTGAACTCGCAGCTGAGAGACCTGGCTGAGCAGGGAAGCCTAGCTTTGCCCACTTGCACTCAGAACCTGCTTCAGGATGGGAATGGGGAGGGTGAGTTCCCTCAGTCCTGACAAGGTGACCCTCTTCTCTCAGCCTCTGAAGATTATCTAACACCCCGAACTTGAACTTGGAGATCCGCTCCACGCGGCAGGGCTGAATGGGGACACTAAGGAAGACTGCAGAGCTGCAGTGGTTGCAGTTTCTACGTTGCCATTTGGGGTAAAGCAGGGAAGGAGAGAATTTCTACAGCACAGTGGTTTGGGATGAGTGTCCAGAACTCGAGGCTGAGCTGACCTTGGTGGTTGTATATGGTTTCCCACTGTGTGGATAGATGCCTCGTTTCCGGATGCAGCCTTTCCTAGCTGGGAAAGGTCTCCCAGGATGGAGTGGTGTAGGAAATGCTGCAGACTCCATTCTTCATTGGAGATTTCAAAGCGCACAACTCTGATCAATGCTCTGAGAAGTCCCGCAGAGAGAAACCTGCTGTGGTCTTATTTAATCTAGTGTATCCCAAAGTTATTTGACCTCAGAACTGTTTTTCCCCCTTCATAAGACTCGTTTACACCCTGGGAAAGCCAAGTTTCCAAGAACACACTTGTGAAATGCTGCCTAATGCCCCATGGAGTTGCTTCTGGCAGCCAGGGCCCTACGGTGAGCAGTGATGAGGACATTTGTGCAGGACACACCACATGGAATCCTGCTGCAACAGTCCAGGAAATACGATCATTTATTGTCCCTGTCAGGCTCCCTCCCATACTGAGATTTTGTGATTCTCTCCACACCGACCAGGAAACCACCGACATTTACTTGGCACTGGGGGCTAGGAGCTTTTCACATATCATCTATGTAATCTTCCCTCAGCTCTACTATCCCCATTTTACCAAAAAGGAAACTGAGACCCAGAGAAGTTACATGAGGAGGTCACTCAGTTCAGCCTGCGACAGAGCTCAGATTTAGGCTGAGGACGGTGGGACTCCACACTAGTATTCTCTCCTCAAACGTTGATGGTGGGAACGGAAAATGGTGCAGCCACTGCGGAAAGTAGTTTGGTGGTTCCTCAATAAGTTAAACACAGAATTAACATATGTCTTAGGCTGCTCAGGCTGCTATAACAGAATACCGTAGATCGGGTGGCTTAAACAATAGACATGTTTCTCACAGTTCTGGAGGCCGGAAGTCCAAGATCAGGCTTGGGTCTTGATGAGGGCCTCTTCCTGGCTCATAGATGGCTGCCTCTTGCTGTGTCTCTCCTCTGTGCCACGCCACCTCACTAACAAGTTACATTTTTGTGGCACTTTTTCCGGACTGTCTGATTCCCATGAGAAACTGTTCTGGACATCGGAAAATTCAGTCTTCTTAGGGGATTGTTTTTCTCCTTCAGGGATTTTATTTCTCTTGGATTTGAAATACAGCTCTGAGATTTACTGGTTCTGTGACCTTGGGCTTCTGGGCCTCAGTTTCCTCATCTGTAAAATAGGATAATAATCTCATTTTCTTCCTTCTGACCCTTTCTTCTTCATTTTCTTCCTTCCCTCCTTTCCTCTTTCCTTCTCCCTTGATTTCTTTCTCCCTCATTTTATTTTTCCATTTTTTCATAAACCCAACCTCCTGTATTCATTTTGCCCTTAAAGATCTTTGAAACCCCACCATGGGTCTTCCCTAAAGTGGGTTGAGAGGCACTGACGGTTTTTCAGTTAACAAGAGACCAGTAGAGAAGGCGGCTGCTGATTAATTCCATGTCAGCTGGGGCGTTCTGTGCTCTGCATCTAGAATAGGGCAGTTTCCAAGGTGACGGAGACTAGTGTGTGAAGATAAGGTGAAGGCCTGGAGTTATGAGCTGCCAAATCCATAAACCACGCGGGCTTCCTCTGAGCCACTCATCACACGCTACTCGCCAAGCAGTTTAACAACTGACTTGTGGCAAAGTGTTCCAACAATATTTAATGATCAGTGCATCTATAAATAGGATCGTAGGAACAATCTGAATACGTGTTAATATATGGGTTCAGTCCCAGAATGACTAAACCTTGAGTTGTTTTGACCTCAGAGAGCCATCAAAAATCTGCTGCAAGGAACAATTCTGCAGTTGTCTGTGGCAGATGTTCTGTTCCTGCTCAACATGTCCTTGTGTGTATAATTTACTAACATGATAATAACGTGCTGCTTGGCACTTTGCAATTTACAAAGTGCCTTTACACACGTTCTCATTTGATCCTTGCAAGACAAGAGATGTTGCTGAGGTTCGGGGGAGCCAAGTAACTTGCCCCAGGACATCCAGATTGTGGGGCAAGTGGGGCTGGGGGGGATGGGGATGGTGGGGGTGGTAGTAGAGTCCAGATCCGAGATAAGGACTGTGTGGCTCCCAAATTGATCTTCCTTTCTTTTTTTTTTTTTTTTTTGGTGAGGGAGACTGGCCATGAGCTAACATCCATTGCCAATCTTCCTCTTTTTTTTTTTTTTTTTTTTGCTGAGGAAGATGGGCCCTGAGCTAACAGCTGTGCCCATCGTCCTCTATTTTGTATATGGGACACCGCCACAGCATGGTTTGATGAGTGATATGTAGGGCCACGCCCAGGATCCAAACCTGCGAACCCCAGGCCGCCGAAGTAGAGCATGTGAACTTAACCACTATGCCACTGGGCCGGCCCCTGATCTTCCTTTCTTATTCCACCAAAATCCTATTTTCTGGCTTAAAAGACTTGGAACAATCAATTCCTCTCCTGTCCTCAAAGGAGCCAGCACATTGGGGTCTAGCACCCTGATCTCTCCTTTGACTACTTCGGATTAAAAGTAGGCTTGTCAGATTTAGCAAATAAAAATGCAAGATGCCCACTTAAATTTAAATTTCAGATAAACAACAAGTCATTTTTTAGTGTAAGTATATCCCATGGTGTATTTTATCTGGCAACTCTAATTAAAATTACTTGTTATTAAAACTTTTTTTCCTTTAAAAAATAATGTGAATCACTTATAGGAAATTTTGAAAAGCCAGATAAATGAAAGGAAGAAATAAAAATTACTCTAAATTTTACCACCAAGAAATATTAATATTTTAATATTAACTGTTAATATTTTGGTATATCTACTGTGAACTTTTTCCCATGCATATGTTTATACGCATAAATTCCTTTATTAAAAATAAAAAATGAGATTTACTGAATATACTACTTCAGATTTGCTTTTTTCACTTAATATGTCATGAACATTCTTCCATGCCTTTATGTATTCTATAATATTTAGATGACTTCAAGGTAACTGGTTGGATAGCATACTGCATTTAGCTTGTCACCTATAGGCAAACCTGTCCATTGTTTCCAAAATTTTATTATTACATGAACAACCATGAACAATCTTGCCATGAACAACCTTTGCTAAGTCCCCCTGCACATCCCTAGGATAAATTTCTAGCAGTAGAATTTCTAGGTCAGAGGGTGCAAAAACTTTTAAGGTTTTTGTTACATATTGTCAAATCGTCCTCCAGAAAAGTTGTGCCAACTTAACATTCTCAAAAACAGTACCTGAAGGTGCCATTTTCTTGCATATTGTCAACACTGGGAATTATCATTAAAAACAAAAAAGGAAAATAATCACTTGGATTCTGAGGCTGTCCTGACTCCCTAATCACATTTAGCACTCTGTCTCTAAACCACACGTAATGATGTTATTTCTTTCTATTGAGCCTTCAATTCTAAAAGAGGGGAGTAAATTAGATTAGAGATAGAAATGACTACACTTGTCTCATCACATGCCAATGTCAGACATCAGTAACCAATCCTGCTATTCTTTCTACTGCGTTTGGAAAAGGCTTCAGAATTTTATTCATCCCAGTCTTTCAGGTGGCCATTACTAATCTAAAGAAATTGCTCCTCAGGGGAAATTTCCCTTGTACAGAAGAATTTAGTTAATAAATAGAGAAAGAATGATGGAATTAGAATGACATTGATCATCAATGACTGTTTACTTCAGGCGCCCCTGATGGAAGAACGCAACACCGTATTGCAGTATTCTTGCCAAAAATTTTAACCTGAATTTGATCAAGTTTCTAGACCCAATTACCAATTTATTGGAAATAGGACAGAGAAAATGTTAAACTGCACTGTGGATATGTAATTAGCAAAATCTGGACTGTGGGAAAATATAGATCAAATGACCTCTTTTCTTTAAAATAAAAAGAAGAGAGGGAAACCTATAGCTTAAAAGATGCCTAAAAAAAATAGGTTGATCAATCAACGTATGGACCTTATTAAAAAAACTATTGGAAAAATGTCCACTTACAACATTTATGAGACAATTAGAAATTTGAACACTGATTGGATATTTGATTGCATTAAGAAATAAAGATTAATTTTTTATATGTGATAATATCTTATGGCTATGTTATTTTTAATTTTTTTGCTCTTTTGCCTTTTTCTCCCCAAAGCCCCAATAGATAGTTGTATATCATAGTTGTGCATCCTTCTAGTTGCTCTATGTGGGATGCCACCTCAGAATGGCTTGATGAGTGGTGCGTAGGTCCGCGCCCAGGATCCAAACCTGCAAACCCTGGGCTGCCAAAGTGGAGGGTGCAACCGGGGTCGTGCTAGACAAGAAGGAATCTTGCCTACACCACTGGGCCAGCCCCCATAGCTATGTTTTTAAAAAGTCTTCATCTTTTAAAGCAGTGGTTCTGTTTTGAGATTTTGTCACCCAGGAGACATCTGGCAATGTCTGGGGACATTTTTGGTTTTCACAACTTGGGGAGAAGGGGTGTTACTGGCATCTAGTGGGTGGATGCCAAAGATGCTGCTAAACATTGTAGAATGCACTGGATGGCTCCTCAGGACAAAGAATTATCTGGCCCACAATGTTAGTAGTACTGAAGTTGAGAGACCCTGTTTTAGAGGTACATACTGAAATATTCGTGGATAAAATGATACTATGACTATGGGTAGGATTTGCTACAAAATAATATGTAGTGGAAGAAATGGATGGAGGTCTGGATGCATAGACTGGTTGATGGTTGTTGGTTGTGGCTGGGTCAGGGATATGGGGCTTCATTATATTCCATCTCCTTTTAGGTAAGTTTGAAATTCCCTCTAATAAAAAGTTGTGTTTTTTTTTTGTGAGGAAGATTGGCCCTGGGCTAACATCCGTGCCCATCTTCCTCTACTTTATATGGGGCGCCGCCACAGCATGGCTTGACAAGCAGTGTGTTGGTCTGCGTGCGCCCAAACTTAACCTCTATGCCACCAGGCTGAGCCCCTAATAAAAAAGTTTTTAAAAACCTTCCCATGAGGGCCGCCGGGTGGTGCAGCGGTTTAGTCCGCGCTTGGCAGCCCCGGGTTCGCGAGTTCGGATCCCTGGAGCCCGCGGACAAACTGCCTGTCAGCCATGCCGTGGCGGCGTCCCATATAAAGTGGAGGAAGATGGGCACGGATGTTAGCCCAGGGCCAGTCTTCCTCAGCAAAAAGGGGAGGATTGGCAACAGATGTTAGCTCAGAGCTGGTTTTCCCCACAAAAAAAAAAAAAAAAAAAACCTTCCCATGAGGTGAATTGCTATCTCTGGAGTCCCTCTCCGAGGACCCTCTTTAACATTCTCTGGTGACCTGAACTTTTTCTAACCTCATTTATGGGGAAATTGTGAAATAGTTTACTTTTGGTGTCCTCCTATCTCTTCCTTCACTACCGTCAGAGGAGAGGTGTGTAGGTTAAGCTTTCCCGACCTATTTCCTTGTCTGCAAAACAGGGACACAAATGAACCTTGCTTACTCCCTGGAGCTGCTGTGAGACTCAGGACTCCTTCTTGTCTAGCAGGACCAAAATCGAGATATTTTTCTCCCCTTCATAGTGCAGTCTTTGGTCTCAACTTGAACTAAAGTCTTTTAATTTCAGTGTAATTTTAGCCCCATAGAATCAGTTGGGAAGTTATCTCTCCTCTTCAATTTTCCAAAAAAATTCGTGCAGAATTGGCATTATTTCTTTCTCACATCTGGATCAGGAGTTTTCTTTGTGGAAAGGTGTTAAACTATAAATTCTATTTCTTTGATAGAAATTCAGGTTATCTATTTGTTCTTCAGTGAGCTTTGGTAGTTTGCGTCTTTCAAGGAATTCATCTATTTCATCTAAGTTGCCAAATTTGTAAGCATAAAATTGTTCATAAATTTCCCTTATCATCAATCTTTGTAGAACCTGTGGTGACATACCCTCTCTCATTTCTTAAATTGGTACTTTGTGTCTGAATTAAAGTCTTTTAGAAGACAAAAATTCAGCAGGAAGATAGGATTCCTTTGTTCACATGCGAAAAGGCTACTTAAATTTGAAGTCTTTGTTTTTACACATTTTTATAGAATTATTTTTTATGCTGAATTAATCAGCAGGAGGCTTACGGGAAGGGGACGGGGGAAAGTCAGATGAAAATCTGATTAGTAACCAGTCTCTGTCGTTATGAAAGGAGGAAGCAGAGGTGGTGGGTTGCTTTGGAGTTTTTTTGCACACTGAGTTAGCTTCAAACAATTGGGTAGTTTGGGTCGGGATCATTGACTCCTACATTCTGGATCCTTTCCAAACCATTCAGTTAACCATCCAATTATTTTAGTGTCATGTGATCCTAAATGATGTCACCATGCCTGTTTACTCCCAAACCTTGGAGATTCTGACAACATTTACCAGCTCAGATAATATTCTAGGTTTGCTTTTCCAGGAAGCATCTCGGGGAAGTTTGAAATAGTGGGCGAACTATGGGTTTTGGAGTGAGACAGACCTAAATTCAAAGTTTGGCTTTGCCATTCACTAGCTATGGACCCAGGGAAAGTTCTGAAAATTCTCTGACCCCTACTTTCCTCATGTGCAAAATGGGGATAATAAAACCTACTTCACAGTGCTCTTGGGATATTTAAATGAGATAATATATGTGTCTAGCACATATTATTAACTTTAAGTGGATCTCAAAGTGTGGTCCCTGGACTAGCAGCATCAGCATCACCTGGAAACTTGTTAGAAATGTAAATTTTGGAGCTCTACTCCAGACCTACTGAATCAGAAACTCTGGGGATGGGACTCAGCCATCTGTGTTTTAATAAGCCTTCCAGGAGACTCTGATGGCTGACCAAGTTTGAGAACCACTGGACTAGCACATTCTTTGGCACATGGTAGAAGCTCAAGAAGTGCTAGTTTTTTCCCCTTATTTACACTTTCTTGACAATTATTCTTTCAGCTTATTCTTGGCTCTAATGTTAATTAAACTCCTCATGAGTCAAGACAGTCTTTCTCTGTCTCATCTTCTTTGTTTCTTTGTCTTTCCAAAGTTCCTGATTAAGTGTTGGCATTCAGTAGGAACTCAGAGAAAGTTAACTCTATTTCCAAATAAGGACAGAACTGCCCTTGGCTTTCCAGTGCTTTACTTATTTATTTGACTTATATAGCACCTTGGCTCAATCGTGTGTGTGGAAGATGAAGTGTTCGGTGCGCACCTGGAATGAATACCAATCTAGGTCTGACACCAGAGATGTTGGGGGTGTAATGTCGTCCTCCCAGTGTCAGCCAGGCGCCACTTCAACCCCAATAAACATAAAAGCCCGAGCAATGTCATAAACCATTTGGTCCTGATTAAAGAAGAGATGTAATAAAACCTCATCGATTCACAGCAAGTGGAGTGAGTGAGAGAGGAGAAAGAAGGCCAATAAACAAATAAAAAACCTAAGTTGTATAGAAAATTCTTTTGTTTCAAAAAATGTAATTTTATTTGCACAGCACTTTATGGTTTAAGAAGTACCTAAAGCTGGGACCAGTTAAAAGCTACCTTATAGGACTGTTGTGAGAAATGAATGAGGTAATCCCAGTAACATTCTAAACACGGCGACCTTACCATTTATTAAGCACTCAATAAGTAGTATTACTAAATTATTACTGGTAGTGATAGTAGGTGATGGGTGAATGTTTATTGAATAAATGGGTAATTGAAGGAGTGATTTGGTTGAATAAATGAATGAACTATCAATTTGTTTTATCACAGATTTTTTTTCTTAGTGCAAAATCAAGCTTCAGGGAAAATGATTCATTAAGTAGCTAGTGAGTCCCATAACAGTTATCGAGGCCTGAATAAGTAAAACCGAAACTAAAAAAAGCTTTATTCATAATAGTCAAAAACTAGAAACTACCCAAATGTCCATCAAAAGGTGAATGAATGGGCTGGCCTGGTGGCATAGTGGTTAAGTTTGTGCACTCCACTTTGGCAGCCCAGGGTTTGCAGGTTTGGATCCTGGGCGCAGACCTACACACTGCTTATCAAGTCTTGCTGTGGTGGCATCCCACATAAAAAATAGAGGAAGATGGGCACAGATGTTAGCTCAGGGACAATTTTTCTCACCAAAAAAAAAAAAAAAGGTGAATGCATAAAGAAACTGTGGTTCATGCATATAATGGAATACTCATAAGTAATAAAAAGAGATGAACTATTGATACCCACAACAACTTGGATGAATCTCAAAAACATTACACCAAGCAAAATAAGCCAGACACAAAAGGGTACAGACTGTCTGATTTCATTTATATAACATTCTAGAAAAGGCAAACCTAATCTATAGTCAGGAAGCACATCAGTGTTTACCTGAGACTGGAATGGGGGTTGGGATTGACTGTAAAGGGACCTGTAGGAACCTTTCAGTGTGATGGAAAAGTTCTGTATCTTGATTGTTATGGTGGTTTAAGAGTGTATACATTTGTCAAAACTCATTGAGCCGTACATTTAAAACGGTGGATTTTATTGTCTCTAAATTGTACCTCAATAAAGATGATTAAAAAAAAAAAGAAAATAGCAACAGTCTGTCTTACGAAGGCCTAGAAACCACTTGTGGTGCCAGTGTGGGTTCTGAACCCAGAGTGAGATGGAATGAAGGCTGCAGGACTTGCACGGTTTATACTGCTCTGGCTGGAGAGGCCACGCCCGGTCCACACAGGTTCTGTCGGCCAGGGCTGATCACGTTGCGGAGGCCAATGCAATGGTGTGGGGCATGTGGCCTAAAATAGAGTAGTTGCTGCAAGCAGAGCTGATATTCCCAGCTTGTTCCTCAGGCTCCCTCTTGTTTTTGCTCTTAAACTAAATGTTAACCTCTAATTTCAGCACCGACCTGGCATGTGTCCAAAATGCATTTAAACATGATATTCCAAGCCCTAGAGGAACATTCAGAGGGCCCCAAAGAGTCTTAACAAGTTGTGTCACCTTGAAAGGCTATCTTACACATGACTTTCCAAATTCCTACAATCACAGACATTCTGTGGGGCCTCCAACCCCACTGCAGGGTGGGCTTGGTCACCACAAAAGAATCCAGACCAAGGTCTGGGATGTGAGAACAGGCACCAGGGAGGGGCTGGTGCTGTCTCCCCAGCTGCCATTCATCTATCCATCCATCCAGATTCTTCTCAAATAACATTTCACAATCTAAATACAGAGTCAAAATATGCTCATTTAGCTTATTTGAAGCATAGAAAAAAATGTACACAAAATAAAAATCATTACTGATCAGTGATGACCACTGATTAACATTTTGGTCTATATTTTTTCAGGAATAAACACACATTTATTTAAAATAATAATAGGATCTTACTGTACAAATGGTTTTTGCCACCACTTAATTTATTGGTAACATTTCCTCATGTCATTAAATAGTTTTAGTCAACCTTCTATTCATCAACTATTGCTGCATAACAAACATCCTCAAAGTCTCAGTACACACACAGTAAGTGTTAGTTCTCACATAGGTGTTTGTCGGTCAGTTTGAGTGACTCTGGTCCGTATGTCTCCATCCTACCCCTAGGATCAACAGGCTCATTCCAGTATGTTCTCATGATGATGAGAGAAACACAAGGGGACACACCCAACTGGCACACTTCAAATATCTACTGATTTCACATCTGCTAACATCCCATTGGCCAGAGCGAGTCACATGGGTGAGCCCGAAGTGAAGTGATAAAGAAGCAGACTCTGCCATTTGCGGAGGAATTGCAGAGTTACATGGAAAGGGCACGGACACAAGGAGAGAGGTAAAATTGGGGCCGATAATACCATCTACCACAAACCTCAGTTTCCAAAGCCAGACTCATGTGGATGTTCACAAATCTACTCATTTGCCACTCATATAGTGCTACGTGCCAGCTACTGTTCTAAGTGCGTTACAAATATTTAATTCTCAGAACAGGCCTATGAGATAAGTGCTATTATTAACCCCATTTTACAGAGGAAGAAACTGAGGTACAGAGTGGTTAAACAGCTTGTCCACAGTCATCCAGCTAGTAAGTGGGACAGCGAGGAAGTCTGCAGCCAGTCTTTGCACGTAAGCACCACGCTGGGCTGCCTCTCTTATGATTTTTCTATTAACCCTCTGCCCCTACTAGCCTGTGGACAGGAACTGAGCACCCAGCATAGTACCTGGCCCTGTGAGCACTCAGTATATATTTGTTGAGTGAGTTTAGTCATTCTCTTGTCATTCGATATCTTGGTTGGTTCCAATGTGTTTGGCTATTATATACTGTTATGGGTTGAACTGTGTCCCCTTAAAATTCATGTGTTGAAGCCCTAATCCCAGTGCTTCCGAATTTGACTGTATTTAGAGATGGGGCCTTTAGAGAGGTGATGAAGTTAAAATGAGGCCATTAGGTGGGCCCTAATCCAATCTGACTGGTGTTTTAAGAAGACATTTGGACACACAGAGACACCAGGGATGTTTGCACACAGAGGAAAGACCATGTGAGGACACAGCAAGAAGATGGCCATCTGTAAGCCAAGGAGAGAGGGTCCTAGAAGAAACCAAATCTGCCAACAGTTTGATCTTGAACTTCTAGCCTCCAGAACTGTGAAAAAATAAATTTCTGTCACTTAAGCCACCCAGTCTGTGGCATTTTGTTATGGCAGCCCTAGAAAACTAATACGTACACCATGTTGTTACAAGCGTCCTGGGTTTGTCTAAATTTGTTGAAATCTGTGCATATATCCATAACTACTTGAGAGATCTTTTTAAAATCTTATTTAGGCACATCTTTGGGTGAGGGGCATTGTACTTAATTCCATGGGAATTGAATATCTATTTTCTCTATAAAACTAAGTCATTTAATGGGAGGGCCTGTGGAATCTAAGTCTGTATTCCCAGTAACTCCTGAAAATGTGGGACACGCAGTGAACACTCAGTAAACATCTGTCATGGGAATTTTTAGATTCACACTTTCTTCTTTCTCTTGCCTCAGCCAGAGCCAGGGCAAAGAAGTTACCAGGGTCGCTGGGCAGAATGGATGGTGAGAGCTGAGGGAATGTCAGGGCCTAGACGCATCAGAAGGATGAAGTACAGGGTGAGGGAGAAAGAGAGAAGACCTCCTCAGCAGGAAAGGTGAGTTCCAGAGAAATGAAATCTCTCCTGATGAAGAGGAAGAGCAAACAGCAGACTTTCAGGAGGACCGTCTGCTTTGCTCGGGAATGCAGTCAAGAGGGGTGGGGTTGAGGCAAACCAGGGGTCTAGAATTCTGAGTGAGCACTTCATTTTCTTCTGTAGGTTTTCTTTAAAAAAGGAATGCAAATAATAGGGCAAGAATTATGGATAGCATTTAGAAAATTACCATCCATGGGCAAGGACTTACAGAAGGTTAAGATTTAGATTTTTTGCAGCCCAAACACTTGCGGCTTCTCTTTCCTTGCATATCTACTAACCGATTCATTCATTCAGCAAACATTTATGGAGTGTCTGCCACGTTGGGCACTGTACTGGGGGCTGGGGCCACACTGGTGACAGGACAAGAAGTACCTGCTCTTATGGTGCTTGCATTCTCACAAGCAGCTGAAAAAAATGTCAAACTTGCAAATTTGAATAAGAGTCTTTGAATAATATCAAGTGAATTTCCCACTCATTAATTCACTGTTGCACTGGTCATTCTTTTATAAAGGTCTATTTAGCACCTACTAGGTAATAGGTGCTGTTCTAAGCATAGGAGAAGGGGCTTGAATGGGGCATTGTCACTGTCATCTGAGGGCTCAAGTCTACTAGGTGAGAACACAAATAATGCTCATGGGTCATGGGTCCAAGGGCAGTGCAGGGAGTGCGACTGTGGTAGTAATAGGGGGACCGTGGGAGTACAGGGGGACTGTGCAATAAAGGGGGACTGTGTAGTACAGGGGACTGATGGAGTACAGGAGGACTCTGTAGTACAAGGGGACTGTGGGAGTACAGGAGGATTGTGGGAACTAGGGGGACTGTGGGAGTACAGGGGGATTATGGGAGTTACGGGGACTGAGGGAGCACAGGGGGATTGTGTAGTACAGGGGACTGTGGGAATACACAGGATTGTGTAGTACAGGGGACTGTGGGAGTACAGGAGGATTGTGGGAATTGGGGGACTGTGGGAGGTCAGGGGGACTGTGGGAGTACAAGGGGACTGTGGGAGCACAGGAGGATTATGGGAGTTAGGGGGACTGAGGGAATATAGGGGGATTAAGTAGTACAGGGGACTGTGGGAGCACAGGAGGTCTGTGGGAGATAGGGGGACTGAAAGAGTACAGGGGGATTGAGTAGTACAGGGGACTCAGAGAGTACAGGGGGACTGTGGGAGTACAGGAGACTGAGGGAGTACAGGGGGACTTTGGGAGTATGGGGGACTGCAGTACAGGGCGACTGTGTGAGTGCAGGGGACTATGGGAGCACAGGGGATTGTGGGAGTACAGGGGACTGAGGGAGTACAGGGGACTAGGGGAATACAGGGGACTGAGGGAGTTCAGGGGCCTGTGTAGTACAGGGGGACTGTGGGAGTACAGGGGATTGTGGGAGCAGAGGGGGACTGTGGGAGCATAGGGGGACTGTGGGAATACAGGGGACTGAGGGAGTACAGGGGACTGTGGGAGTACAGCGAGACTGAAGGGGTACAGGAGACTGAGGGAATATAGGGGACTGCATAGTACAGGGGGACTGTGGGAGTACAGGGGACTGTGTAGTACAGGGGGATTGTGGGAGTATAGAAATCCTGGCAAGAAATGGTCACTGCCTGAAAGGACAGGGAAGGCTTCTCAGAGCAGGGCACATTTGTGCCTGGTCTTGAATACCTGGTGGACCGAGAGATAATGTGAATTTTAGTCAACCTGGAGTAGTTTAAACAAGTTTTCTGGCATGGACAGCAGCTTTCCTGGAACCCACAGGAAAGAGGGTGTCGCAAGATTTGGTTTGGACTCAGGACAGACTCTGGGAACCAAGGTAGAGATTTCATCTGACTCTGCAAAGCTGCACATCTGCCTCCTGCGTTCCTCTCAGTAGAGCAGCGTTCTAGATTTCTCAGCCCACCCACACCTCCTGAGCTGGTCCATCCTTGAGTCAAGCAGCCAGCAGAAACTGACTCATTTGTTTTAAGCCCAATTCCACATTTTTGGGAGAAAAAATTTTGATCAGTTTCTTGTCCACCATTCGCCCAATCAGCTATGATCAGGGAGGGGCAGGGGCACTGATGACAACTGGCTGCCAGGTCCCATTCCTGAAGGCGGGTCACACAGTTCTCAGGAAGGGATGAGGTGAGCCATGCTGACACTACAGAATGTGTCTTCCACGATGTGCAATGCTGAGGAGTCAATTAAGGCTTTTAATTTAAAAATCATTCAAGAAAACTGGCAGCATATGATATGAAGAGTAGCAAATACCACAGATCCAAGTCAAATTCCCAAACCAACAAGAATAACTAAACACAAAGAACTGTATAATAAAGCTTAGTTAACAAATACCAGAGAATTAAGTACAGAATCTTGGGAGATTTCCATAGTCAGTTTAACCAAGAGGGAGAAGGAATAATCAAATTCAGGGGTCAGGAAGGGGCCCAGAAAGGAGTTTAAAAGCTGGGAAAAGAACAGAAAAAAGAGAAAATGAAATCTCTCCAGGTGGGGGACTTTGCATAGAGGAGTGGGAGAAGGTCTGGAATTCTCATCCGTGGGGCTCCTATTATCACTGTGAATCTTGTGACCTTGCTGCACGTGGCCATTATAATCGGATAGAAGTAATCAGGTAGCTTTCCCAGGGAAGGGAAATTTCTCTCCCTTTCAGGTCAAGAATTTTCCAGAAGCCTTTGGGACTGCTGGAATTTCTGTTATGAAATTCACAAATCCTGACAATTTGGAGGCAGCACTGTTATTACTAATACCAGGACATTTTAAAAAGACAGAGGAAAAGAAAAAAAGAGAAAACCTCATAAAATATGACTAAAATATACCAAGAATGCATCATTTTAAAGACCAGGTCATCAGAAACAGGGAAAGATAAATGGTTAGAATTCTAGCTTGTGTTTTCAGTCTTTCCTCTGAAGATATCAAAGAAAAGCAAATGTGTAATCCTTGAGTCCATTTCTTTCAGGGCCTGCCAATGGCTAAGCTGAGACAACTAATGAGAGAGAGAAAAAGGAAAATAAGAGTAGAGCTGAAGGCTGCCCAGCCTCTCCTGAGTGGTTCTCAAGGTATGGTCTAAACTCTGGGGGAGTGGGGTGCTTCTCCAACTGTGTAAGGGAATCCATGAGGTCAAAACACTTTTCATAATAATGTTAAGACTTT
This sequence comes from Tapirus indicus, assembly GCA_031878705.1. NCBI lineage: Eukaryota > Metazoa > Chordata > Mammalia > Perissodactyla > Tapiridae > Tapirus > Tapirus indicus. The sequence continues at coordinate 18,276,034 of CM062920.1, forward strand.
ATTTGCCTTTTTCACTGTGTTGATATTTGCACTGATGGTGCCAAAACAATGGTGGCACCTCAGGACGAATCAAGACAGTGTCACCAACTGTCCTGTGGTTTTGGTGGTCATTAGGGTCTTTATCATCATGCACTTGCAGTAAAAAGAAAGGCCAGCTTCACTTAAGAATGTCCTTGATGAGCAGTGAAAGTTATTAGTGTCATTAAACTGCTACCCTTGAACGTCCATCTTTTTAGTATTCTGTGTGACACATGGGAAGTGCTCATAAAGCACTGCTGTTGCACACTGAAGTCCACTAAGGGTGTCTGGGCGGAAAGCACTTATGCAATTGAGTTGTGAGCTGGATAAACTAGATGCGTTTCCCATGGAATATCAGTTCTACTAGAAAGAATGACTGACAGATAAACTATCATAATTTAGGCTTGGGTGTTGGGCAGACATTTTCTTCAATGAAGCAAGCCTGTTACTTTAAGGAAAACAAACAGCATTTGTTGTCAGTGATAATAGTCAAGATTTCAAGTGAAAATTAGAATTTTGGAAAACTAGTATCTGCCTTTATGAATTTGACACATTCCCAATACTTGAAGACTTTTCCGATAGTATTGGTGATGATATTAACAAATGTGAACAAATTTAAAAATATTGTGTAATAAAATGTGTCAACATTTGGAAGATCTGCATAGCTTGGTAAGTCACTATTTTCCAAATGACCAATGGATGATGTTACAAAATCATGCCTGGGTAAAATCCATTCAAAGTACAAGATAAACTAATGGATTTTAATTTAACAAACTGTGAAAAGTTCATTGATATGGTTTTAGATTTCACATTGCAACTAACTTTTAAGAAACTATCACTTGTAGAGTTTAGATGTAGTATAAAAGAAGAATATTGACAATTATCTGAAGCAAACTATTAAAATACTCATTTTTCAATTATGTATCTATATGAAGCTGGATTTTTTCGTGTACTTAAACAATTTATCTTAGAGATTAAATACAGAAGCAGACATGAGAATCTAGCCTGTCTTCTATTTTAAGCCAGACATTAAAGAGATTTTTTTTAATGTAAATTTAAAAAATATCATTACTTTTTGGGGCTGGCCTGGTGGTATAGAGGTTAAGTTCATGTGTTCTGCTTCTGTGGCCTGGGATTCACCAGTTCGGATCCTGGGCCCGGAACTACTCATTGCTCATCAAGCCATGCTGAGGCAGCGTCCCATATAGAAGAGCTACGACTCTACAACTATGATACACAACTATGTACTGGGGCTTTGGAGAGAAAAAAGAAAAAGAGGAAGATTGGAAACGTGTTAGTGCAGGGCCAATGTTTTTTTTCAAAAAAAAAAAACAACCCCAAAAATATGTCATTACTTTTTATAAAAATATGTTTTTTTATGTAACATGTTTATTCTTAAATGAATTAGTAAATATTCTAAATATTTTTAACTTTTAATTTCTAGTACAGTAAATGTCACTGGATACAGCCTACATAAACAAAACTTTTTGAGTCCTCAATACCTTTTAAGAGTGTGAAAGGGGAAGTGTATGGTTTGAACGAATAGAAGTTTCCTTCTTTTTCTTTTTTTGTGAGGAAGATTGGCTCTGAGCTAATATCTGTTGCCAATCTTCCTCTTTTTGCTTGAGAAAGATTGTTCCTGAGCTAACATCTGTGCCAATCTTCCTCTACTTTTTGTGTATGGGAGCTGCCACAGCATGGCTTGATGAGTGGTATGTAGGTTCACGCCTGGGATCTGAACCAATGACCCCTGGGCCACCGAAGTGGAGCATGCCAAACTTAACCACTATGCCACCGGGCCAGCCCCTGAACTAATAGAAGTTTATTTCTTACTTATGTAACAGTACAAGGGGGAAAGGTCAGGGGGCAGCTCTCCCCCACACTCTGATTAGGCACTCAAGCTTCTTGCATGTTGTAGTTCTACCAACCCTTAGACTCTGGCCATCATCTGTGTTCAGTTAATACAGGGAAAGAGCATGGAAGAAGGCATTTGGCAGGTTTTTATAGACCAGGCTTGCAAGTGGTACCCATTCATTCCTCACATTCTGCTGGCTAAATTCAGTCACACAGCCATTCTTAACTCCAAAGGAGACTGGGAAATACAGTCTAGCTGTGTGCCCAGGGAGAAGAGGAAATAGATTTGGGGTGAAGGGCTAGCAGTCCCCAACGTGCTATCCCAGGTTCCTGGTACATATTTCTTTCTTATCTTAAATTATTTCTGATCTCCCCTTAATCTTTTTATTTATCTAATTTAAAACCTTTTTATTTGAAATAGTATAGACTCACAGGAAGCTGCAGAAATAGTACACCGAGTCTCATGTACCCTTCCCCCAAAGGAGACATCTTATGTAGCTGTAGTATGACAAAACTGGAAATTGACATGGGTATATTACTCTTAAGTAGACTACAGACCTTATCCAGTTTTTATCATTTTTCAAACCTGCATTCATTTGTATGTGTGTATTCATATATCCTTTAATTTTTAAAAACTGTCCTATAGTATGTATTTTAATATTTCGAGCTGCCTTAGATCCATTTTTGGAAGTAAGTGTGCTATAAATTATAAAGAAATGAAAAGCGTCCAATGGGATATATCCTTAATCCTCTTGATATGCCTGTAAATGGGTGGGGTGGGAGGGGACTCATTTCTTGCGAACCTCGAGACTTGTGCAGCCTGGTGCTGTAGCAAGAACATTGAAATTGGAGGCAGATATACTTGGGTTCAAATCCAACCTTTACCACGTCCCAGCGGAATGATTTAGGGTGGATTGCTTAACCTCCCAGAGTCTTCTCTGCCCATCTGCACCATAATATAGTCCTCACTTCATAGGTTGCTCTGAGGACAAAATGAGATCATCCACATAAAGAATTTAGCACAATGCCTGGCACAGCTGTACTTATAATTAGGAACATAAAGAAGTGCAGGGTGTGCCGGGGCTTCTCCTCAGTTCTCTGGCAAATTAGTGAAGGAATTGGGATTCCTAAGCCCAGCCCCAGGGAAGCAGTGCCATCCAGTAAAGATGTGAGCATAGGTCCCAACCTCTTTGGGCATAAGGACCCCTTTCTAAAGTCAAAATTTCCAAGAGGCCCTCCTCCCTGCCCTCCACCCGCAGCTGTTGCATTCATGGCCTGATATAGCCTGGACCTTCGGTGTTCAGATCTGGGAATTCTGAAACTTGAGGGCTGAAAGGAACCTTTAATGTCATTGAGTGGAGACAGCTCAATTTACAGCTGAGGAAACTGAGGTTCAGAAAAGTGAAGGCTATTGCCAAAATCACACAGCCAGCTAGACATCGAGATAGAACCTACGCCCCCTACCTGCCAGTTCTGGGCCCTGCCCACTATGGTCTTTATGTCTTCAACTGTTCCTTGCTCTTCCTCCTCTTGCCCACCCCCCCACCCCCGCCCTTTTCTCCACACTGAGAGCTTGGGTTTTATAGCTTCTTGGTCTGATCTTCCCTAGTTTAGATCTGCTTGCCAACATTTATTCATTCCTTTATGCAGGCCTTTATTCATCCATCAGTGATCAGTTGCTATTGGGTGCCCAGCGCCAGCCTGGACACTGAGTGTACAGCTGGTTATCAGCGGGCCCTAGTGAACGAAGGCTTTTCATTATCAAGATTAGTCCACAAATATTGAAGGACGGAAAGCCAGCCCCTCAATGTCACTTGAGAATATCTAATTATGTATTAGCATTTTTGTTTAGGGATTCAGAAGTCCTACAGGCTTCAGAGTGGTTTTAAATCAGCCCCATGGCATGTTTACATGGCCTGATCTGCATTTTGGGTCTAGTTTAGTAACCATTATTTATCTTCCCAGCCAGCTTGAAATTCACATTTTCCCCAAGCGCACAGTTAAGGAAACCCAGTGAAAGGCTCACGTTTGATTATTTGAGGAGGAAACAGGTGTACACAGACCTAAGAGACCGAGCTGTCTCATGTTAGCCCCTGGGTTCATAAGTTTTCTGAAGCACATTTTCATGCCTTGTCTTAAGAACCCCTGAAGAAGGATGGAATGTTAAGACTTATTCAAGACAAAACCCTATAAAATCAAAGCTCTCACCACATTCTTTCTAGGAAGCAGATACTTTAAAATATTCAATCAACCACTGGCATCGTGTTTCTGAAATAACATGTTTCCTCTCGATGTTATTTCAGTTGTTACAGAGACAGATGAAACTGATGGTTATTTGGCTGAAAATATTTGTGTTGGGTGATGTTCCTATCCTGTCCCTACCCCCAAGACATTCATTTAACAAATGTTTATTAAATGGTATTAGAGTGGAGTGCAGTGTTTTTCAAGCTGTGGGTCACAATATATTGATGGACCATGAACTCTGTGGGCTGTAATCGGCATTTTAAAAAATGAAACAGAACCAAATAAAATAGAATAGGAAACATCTGCACAGATTATGTATCATAAGGGTAAATATTGTTACATGAAACTTTTGATTCAGTTATATACGTGCATGTGTGTGTGTGCCTATGAGTACTGCACTGTGCTATAAAATTTATTTCTTATTGTGGCTCGCCATCAAAAATGTTTGAAAACACTGGTATAGCAGTTAAGAGCACAGGCTCTGGAGTTAGACAGTGTGAATTCAAATCCTGGCACCATCGTTTTCTAGATGTATGATTATTGGGCAATTATTTAAACTCTCTGTAAGGTGGGGATTATGATAGATTATAACCCAGGGCCAATGCATCTGTTAGGCCTGGGAGGCATGTGGGCACAACGACTGGGGCATACGATATTTTTAGGAGCTACTAAAAATACTAAATTGTTTGATTTCTTTTAAAATCAGAAGAAAAAAAATGAACCTTTAGGGTTGAAGAAGATATTTTAACTTTTTTCTCGTATCATAAAAAATGAATCTTTTAGGGCCCATGAAAATCTACTATCATGGGTGGGTCCCCCACCGAAAGTCAAAATACAGTGTGAACTGACCTAATAGGTAGGGTGACCGATTCACCCCAGTTTTAAACTGAAAGTCCTGCATCCTGGGAACCCCCTCAGTCCAGAACAAACCAGGACAATCAGCCACCCTGCCGACAGGCTTGTTGTGGAGGTGAAATGAGATGATTGTTGACAAAGCTTGGCAGATGCCTACCTCATTGGTGTTCAATAAGTGCCTTATGTGTCAGGCACAGTGCTGGCCTTTGAGAATTTTAAGATGAAGAAGATACAGGCCAGCCCTTGAGAAGCAGTAGAACACAGCGGTTGAGTGTGTGAACTCAGGAGCCAGGCAACCTCAGTTCAAATCCCAGCTCTGCTACTTGTCAGCTTTGTGATTTGGGGTGAGTTGCTCAGCCTTTCTGTGCCTCTGATTCCTTAGCAGTATGATGGATATGATCATGATCGTAATCGTACCTACTTCACTGGAAAGTTGGGAGTATCAAATGAGTTGGTGCTTTTAAAATACTTCGAGCAGTATCTAGCGTGATAAGCATTCAGTAAGTCTTAGCTATTTAGTATGTATCAATTAGCAACTTGAGTTGCATAACAAAATACCATAGACTGGGTGGCTTAAACAACAGAAATGTATTTTCTCACAGTCCGGAAGGCTGGCGGTCCAAGATCAAGGTTCAGGGTTCAGTTTCTGGTGAGAGCTCTTTCCCGGCAGCAGATGGCCACCTTCTGGCTGTGTCCTCACATGGTGGAGAGAGAGAGGGAGAGCAAGCTTTCTGGTCTGTTCTATACATCTGAATGACCAGAACTGTCGCATACCCAACTTTATTTCACTCGCTGGCAGAGGACAATGGGATTGCCATGACTGGTTTAGTCTAATCACAATTCCTCTAAATACAATTGGTCTTCTGTTAGCAAGTAGGAAGAAGGGAACAGCTGTTGAGTAGGCTTCTGACAGTGTCTGCCACTGAGGAGCTCATAGGCTACCTGGGACACCAGACAAAACATTATCAGGTAAGACAGAGTGAAAAGGGTGGCAAGAATGTGCAAACAAAGATGAAGTGGGGGATGCTTCAGGGATGTGACAGGCATGTAGTTGGGTCTTGAGGCTTGAGGAAGATTTCTTCAGGCAAAAAGTGGAGCAGAGGAAAGGAAACAGCGTGAGGAAGGGTGTGGAAACGGCAAGAGCACAGGGTGGTCAGGAACCCACAAGGAATGTGCTGGAAGGCAGACTTCAGGAGGCAGGAGTGGGTGATGAGTGATAGGAAATGAGGCAGGAAAAGTGGAGTGAGTCTAGGTCGGGGAGGCCTGAATGCTGGCTTAGGGAGACTGGGCTTGCTCCTGAGAGCCATCGGGAGCCCTTGAACGTTTGAAGCAGGGGAGTGGCTAATTAGCTGAGCATCGAGGGAAAGTCCACGTTTCTCATCGTGGGTATGCACTTTCCAGAGGACATATGGTGGTGTGGTTGGGGCTTTTGAAGCCACAAGATAAATGGGTGCATCTTCTTGCATGCCACGGAATGAGAAAAAGTTAAGAAATGTATCCAGCAAGCAACTTAAAATTTACTTTGATACTAAAACAAGCACATGTATGTTGCAAAGTAAGACACAAGATTTGCAGGAATAATGAAGATAAAATGGAAGACTTCAAAGAAACGATGAATTTGTTGTGGGCTCCTTTAGGCTATGACCCCAGTCCTCTTGAGTCTACATTTACTGCCCTCTATAATTAGGGTTTGTTGGTGGAAAAGTTGCAAAGGCCTGGAGTAAGTAACGAGGGCAGCAGGAAACTATCTTATCTCCCTCCCAATATATGCCTTATCGGCCTGCCAGTGCCTGTGACCCCTTTGAATTAATAAGCTTCTTCACTGGAAAGTATCCTTCTGAGGGGAGTTCACAGAGATTATCAGGCATTTGTAACTCAGCGTGAATTGATCAAAACATACAATGCCGGATTATTCTATTGTCAACTTAGTTAAACTGGGAACTATGTTTCCAGAATCTCCTTTCCTGTATGGTTTCAGGTTAGAGCAGGCCAAAAGAGAAACTTGCATAAAATTTGGGAGATGGAAGAAAAGCAGCAGCCATTACTCTCAGAATGTCATCGTGGTTAGATGCAGTGACAGATGAAGAGGTGCCAGTGGGTTCCAGCTTGTCCTGGCCCTCCTGTACTCCGAGACCAGCTTTTCCATCCAAGTGCTGACCCTGATGACCAACAGTAGCCCCAGGCCCATCACCAGATACTTGACTGTGGACCCACAGACAACACATGCAACAGCTTCTTACAGATTACTCTTCACATCCCACTTCAACAGCAGACGTACTTCTCGGATTGACAGGTTGGTGACTCTCTGATCCCACTTTTCCTTTCTGATCTCTGCTTCCCAGCTTCTCTCATCATTGTGTAAAGTCTAATTTCAAATCCCTTATCCCAGAGCTCATTGTGGTTCTGCTTTTCTGGTTGAATGTGGATTGATATACAAAATTTCCTTTTGATGCTGCACTTAGCCCTGAGGAAAGAGAGGTTTTGATAGAAAATAAAAAGAGGAGATAATCTTAAAGCTGTGGCAATATTTGAGAAGATAAGCCTGGGTAGAATATGGCGGTGGGAAGTTGTAAGCCCAGAGAGCAGTGAGGACCCACAGCGGGTGGGGGATCTAAAGGCCATGGAGAGGTGAGAGAGCATCAAAGGAAAGATGGTTTCTGCTTCCTGCTTTCACCAGGACCTGCCTCTGACGACAGCTTCCTCCTTCTGTTCTGGCTGTCAAAATGCTTTGTTGAACAATGGCTTGTAACAGATGATGCTTTCATCCCCAAGAGAGAAACAGAATCAGAGAAAATGCACAAAGGCAGGGCCAGTGGAAAATAGAACACTGAGTAAGAAGAAAGTCCCACAATGGATTCATTAGTCTAGACAGGACTTTTAAGAATTTCTTTTGTGGCACTGACTTTATAGAACTCCATCTTGTTTTATTGTCTTCATATCTGGGATCATAGAAGAAATAGTTATAAGTAGATCTCTATTTATTTGTTAAAACTATTACTGAGAATGTTGTTTACTCCATTGTTCATGATCCTATTCATGAAGATCCATGTAAAAATTGTCCTTTCAGAGTTCAAAGATGGGAAGAAATCTTGAATCTTCCAATAGTCTGGAAAACGTTTGTTTATATGGCAAAAAGAAGTATGACACTTATTTTATTTTCCTTCTTGCTCTGGTGTCCAGGAAACTCAGAGATATGTTTTCTGCTTGGATATAGGAGTGTTCTTTAGTCTGAGTCCGTATATCATTCTATATTTGATTCCTTGGAAAGTCTGTAAAACTTTTAAAAGTTTCTTTGTGGATGTTTAAGGCAATTTTGTCTTTAATGAATTTGCTAAAGGTCCTGCCTCTTGCCCTCTTTGGTTTTGGAGACAACCTAGAGAGGAAATATTTTATTTCTGATACTTGACACCATTCCTTTCCATTCCCAAGAAACCATATGATTCTTGACTGAGAGGAAGATAAATGAGAAACTGGAGACCATATTTTCAGTCTGGACACAAATGAAATTTCACTGGCACATGAACATTAAAAAATACAGTTATTTTTGTCATGAAATACAACTAAGATATGGAACACCTTTGGGATCGCTCATTTGTGTGGAGCTGTTAGAAAAAGCTTAGTTGGTTGCTTCTTAACTGCAATAAAGAGTTTTCAGAGTCATATGATGAATGTTTTTATGGGTTACCATAGAGACCATGGGCTAGTTCTATTGGTTCCTCAGTTTTTTCATTTTTAGTCTAGTTACAAAAAAAACACAAACCCATAAAAATTGTTTTCCAATAGAATTATATATAGATGACTTATTTTTTCCAACTTTTTGAAAATGTAGCTATATATAATTTATAATTAAAAATTAAATTTATAAAGAAAAGTTTGTTATGACAACAAACTGGATTCCCATTTGTAAGGTTGAAATCCATAATTCAATCACAACAATTCTATCCTCAGGCTACAGAAAAATGGATTAAAATTAACAGGGATAATTTAATCTGAAACTCTGAAGGGAATTCAAACTGGTTCCAGATAAGGTGAAAACAATAAATGTCAAAGAAAATTCAATCTCAATTTATTAGAGAAATGAAAGATCTGGGTAGCACAGCTCAGTTTAATTATCATTAAAATGGCAAGAAATGATGTAGTAATTATATAAACATATCATAGCAAACCCAAATACACATGCGCACACTGTGTACACACACACGAGCACACACACACAATGTTAGCACCATGAAAGCAAGCGCTTTGTCTGTTTTGCCTTATCTCCAGAGACTAAAACATCATCTTGCAGTCGTAGGTACTCAAATATATGTTGAATAAATGATTAGAATACAAAAGGCACACAAAGATACCAGTATAGAAGAAAATACCACCCTCAAACAGGGGCGTATTCACCATAAGTGCTTTGCACTATAAAAACATGTAAAATGTTAATTTAAGAGAATAAGATCTATGAGATGATAAGTTAAGGCAACAAAATGGGTTGAAGAGGATATTGCAGAGCTAAAGAAAAGTTAATTCTGTTAGATACATAATAGACAAACTCGATATAGTTATGAATAGACATGGCCAGAAGTCAAACTTTGCTGGAGAGGCTTGAGATAATCACAATGGATGCAGAGAAAAAAAGAGAAAAAGATTTTAAAAACTAGAGAGGAGCTGATAAACATAGAAGAGAGCAAAGATGATCTTTTGGTGGCTTTGAAGTAGGGACTCTAACAAATGGAACAGAAAAATACTCAGAGGGGCCGGCCTGGTCATGTAGTGGGTAAGTTCACGTGCTCTGCTTTGGCGGCCCGGGGTTTGCAGGTTCAGATCCTGGTTGCAGACCTACGCACCACTTACCAACTCATGTTGTGGCAAGCATCCCACATATAAAGTAGAGGAAGATGGGCACAAATGTTAGCCCAGGGCTAATCTTCCTCTGCAAAAAGAGGAGGATTGGCAACAGATGTTGCCAATATTCCTCACCAAAAAAAAAAAAAGCAGATTAATGATAATAAATGTTTAAAACAAAAAATACTCAGAGATTTAATACAAAAAAGTTGCCTTGAAATGAAAAAGAATAAAATTTTCAATCAGAAAGGGCTTATCATATACTTGGATAAACTGATTAAGAATGATGGCAATCAAAGCATGTCTACATTCTGATTTATTTAAGAACTTGAAAAATGAAGAAAAGTCTTCGGGTATCTGGGAAGAAGAAGTAGGGGTAAAGAGTGAGGCTGGCCTCAGGCTTTTTCACAGCAGTCAAAGCCAAGAGACTATGAAGCAATGTCTGCCAAATACTGAGGGGAACAAAGGGTGACCCAGGAATGTTGCAGCGGTCAAGCTCTCATTCACATATAGCAGGAACAGTCAGGCGTGCTCAACCTGAGAGAAGTCAGGAGGTAAAGTACCCATCAACCATCAGCCCTTCTTGGAAAACTCCTTAAAGAGAAATCTATTTAAACAGGAAATGAATCAAAATAAAGAGTCCAGGAATGAAAAAGCTGGGGTAAAAGTGCCCATTTAAATATAAATTCATTTAAATATAAGTTCATTTAAATATAGATAGACTAAGGCTGAACAACAAAAGCAACTATGGTTGCAGAAAAGAATGTGAATATTATAAATCTTGATAAAGTAAAAATGATGTGAGAAAAAAGTATTAAGAAGGAAAGGGAAGGGGAAGGGGGAAAAGTGTAGCTGTGCTAAAAATTAGACGTTTTCTAGTATAGAGACAATTGATGCTGTGTTAAACTGAAACATGTATTTAAAAGTAATACATAATATTCCAACCTCTTAGCAGTTTTCGTTATTTTTTTTAAAATCCTAGGCCCAGAAGAATCCTACAGTAACTAATATTTCTAAGGTGAAAAAATATTTATCAAAAGTTCAGTATTTCTTTCAATTTCAGGTCATTGTTTTTTTTTTTTTTTTTGTGAGGAAGACCAGCCCTGAGCTAATATCCGTTGCCAATCCTCCTCTTTTTGCTGAGGAAGACTGGCCCTGGGCTAACATCCGTGCCCGTCTTCCTCTACTTTATATGGGACACCACCACAGCGTGGCTGACAACCAGTGCGTCGGCGGCGCCTGGGATCCGAACCCGAGAACCCCGGGCTTCCAGGCGTGAACTAAACTGCTGCGCCGCTGGGCGACCCCTGGGTCATTTTTTTCTTATATTAAATTCAAATGAAATTAAACTAAAACCTCAGTTTTTTCAAAAAGCAGAACGTATAGCATGGGCCTAATTGTATATAATGTGTTCTGGTTGCCTCTCTCTAATAGATCTCTTTTGATGAATACTTCTTACCCTCTGTGGGCATAGACAGAGGGCTGGAAAAATGATTTTAAATGATTTATTTTTTCCTATTTGAACTTTTCAGTATGGCTTAAGATTTCTATAATGAGCAGGCTTTTTAGATTTTTATTTTCAAATAATTTCAGATTTACAGAAAAGTTGCAAGAGTAGAACAAAGAATTTCCATATTTCCTTCATCTAGATTCCCCAAATATTAATATTTTACCACATTTGCTTGGTCATTACGTGTGTGCGTGTGTGTGTGTATGTGTGTGTGTGTGTATTTCTTTTTTTCCTCTGAGCCATTTGGAAGTAGCTGCAGACATGATGCTCTCTTTACCCCTAAATACCTTGGGTGTATTTCCTAAAAGCAAGACATCCTTCTACATAATATAGTACAATGATCAAAATCAGTAAATCAATATTGATACAATACTGTTACCTAACCTACAGACCTTATTCAAATTTTATCAATTGTCCCAAATGCATTCTTTATAGAAAAAGAAGAATTCTGGTCCAGTCCAGGTACGTGGGTCACATGAGGTTGTCATGTTTCTTTAGCTGTCTGTCATCTGGATGGTCCCTCTGTCTTTCCTTGTCTTTTATGAACTTGACATTTTTGGAGAGTACTGGCCAGTGATTTTGTAGACTGTCCATTTGAGTTTGGCTGATGTTTTCTCGTGATTAGATTTGAATTATGTATTTTTGGCATGAATAGCCCAGGAAAGGTGTTTGTCCCTCTCAGTGCATCATTAGGAAGCACGTGATCGCAAAATCGCTCATCCTTGGAGCATATATTGTTTAATAAAAACAATAAGGTCATTAATTAAAAACAAAAAATAAATTAAGGGCAACCTTAACATTGCCCAAGTGACGTTAGAAGAATGAACAGACATGTACGTTAGTTTTAACTAAAGCAGCCACCTGTTCAGCAGGAGACCTCCTGTGTAAGGAGACCTCCTCCCTTACGGAAGCTCCCATATGAGCACTCAAGGGCGGGGTGGGGGGGCTTGTGCAACGTCCCTACATGGTTGTAGGTACGATCAGAGTTCTGGGATGAAGCAGATGGTGCACTCAATTTGGCTACTTTGAGGAGAGTTTGATAAATGGATTATGTACCAAGGTGGAGGGTGTCAGGGAGATGACATGAGGTAGTGCAGTATCCCCAGGCTAGGAATAATAGAGCACTGTGACACCCCTAGGTTTGGGAGGGTGAGCAGAAGGAGCCATTCCCAGACTTGGAGAGACAGAGTTGTGTGCCTGACAGGGCCTGGGAGCTTTAGTTAGGTACCCAGCCAGCCTGCAGAGATGCTGCAGGGAGGGGCAGGGGCATAAATACGCTGACCTCACTCTTCCCTCCTCATTCTCCTGCTGGTGCTCCCTATTGCTGGAATACACTGGAGTTCACAGGGAAGAGAGCCATTCACATAGTCCACACAGATCCGGCTTCCAAGTACAGAGTAGGTGGCCCAAAGTCAAGTGTTCAGTTCACCAGGTCCAGGGGTAATCCAGGAGCTGCTTTTCAATGGAGAGTAGTTGTCAGCAGTGGTAGGCATAGCCTTTCTGAGAAACTCTAGGAGTCTGCACTGTGATTCTCCTATGGTGATTGGCCAGGGTTCTATATAGTGTCTTTGTCTGCAACAGACACTTCCAAAATTATTGGGCATGCTGGTCATAAGGCCCAGTGGCAGGGCGGCTTGAGACATTATTGAGACAACTGGTGAAATCTGAATAAAGTCTTCATATTGGATAATAGTATTGTTACCAATGTTAATTTCTTGATTTTCATAATTGTTTATTTAAGAGAATTTAAGAGAATATCCTTCTTTTTAAGACATACTCATTGAATTATTTAGGGGTAAATAAGTGTCATGTCTGCAACTAACTTTCAAATGGTTCAGAAATTCCATCAAATGATTTTGTGGATATAGACAAACTGATTCTAAAGTTTAAGGCAAAAGACCCAGAATAGGCAACACAATACTGAAGAAGCAGGACAAAGTTAGAGGATTGACACTATCTGACTTCAAGACTTACTGTAAAGCTATGGTAATCAAGAGAGTGTGGTTTGTGAAAGAATAGACAAACAGATCAATGAAACACAATAGAGAGCCCATAAATAGGTCTACACAAATATACAGACATGCACCGCATAGCAATGTTTTGGTCAATGATGTACCGCATAGACAACGGTGGTCCCATAAGACTAGTACCATACAGCCTAGGTGTGTAGTAGGCTATACCATCTAGGTTTGTGTAAATACACTCTATTATGGTCACACAATGATAAAATTGCCTAATGACACATTTCTCTGAATGTATCCCTATTATTAAGCGACACACGATTGATGTCAACTGATCTTTGGCAAAGGAGCAAAGGCAATACAATGGAGGGACAAATGGTGCTGGAACAACTGGACAGCTATATGCAAAAAATAACAAGAATGAACTCAAAATGAATCATAGACCTAAATGTAAAATGCAAAACTAAGAAATGCCTAGAAGATAACATAGGAGAAAATCTTGAGTTTGGTGATGAGTTTTTTAGATACAACACCAAAAGCATGATCAATAAAAGAAAAATTTGATAAGTTGGACCTTTTTAAAATTAAAAACTTCTGCTCTGCAAAAACCACTATTAGGAGAATGAAAAGATAAGTCATAGACTGGGAGAAAATATTGTAAAGCACATATATAATAAAGGACTTATCTAAAATATAAGAAGAACTCTTAAAACTCATTAATAAGAAAGCAACCCATTAAAAAATGGGCAAAAGATCTGAACAGACACCTCACCAATGAAGATATACAGGTGGCAAATAAGCATAGGAAAAGATGCTCAACATCATATGTCATTAGGGTGTTACAAGTTAAAACAATGATGTACCACTACATACCTATTAGAATGGCTAAAATCCCCCAAAGTGAAAATACCAAATGCTGACAAATATGTGGAGTAACAGGAACTCTTATTCACTGTTGGTGGGAATGCAAATGGTACTTTGCATTGGTACTTCCCCTTTGGAACACAGTTTAACAATTTCTTACAAAGCTAAACATAGTGTTATCATATGATCCAGCAGTCCCACTCCTCGGTATTTACCCAAATGAGTTGAAAACTTATGTCCACACAAAACCTGCACATGGATGTCTATAGCAGCTTTACTCATAATTGCCAAAAATTGAAAGCAGCCAAGATGTCCTTCAATAAGTGAACAGATAAACAAATTGGTGTGCCATATTTTATCGATATAATGGAATATTATTCAGCAGTAAAAAGAAATGAGCCATCAAGCTACAAAAAGACATCCAGGAACTTTAAATTCATATTGCTAAGTGAAAGAAGACAATCTGAAAAGGCTACATACTGTGTGATTCTAAATATATGACATTCTGGAAAAAGCAAAACTATAGGGACAGTAAAAAGATGAGTGGTTGCCAGGGATTCAGGAGAGGGGAAAACGATGAATAGGTAGAGCACAGAGAAATTTTAGGGCAGTGAATCTATTCTGTGTGACACTGTAACGGTGGATACATGACCTTATGCATTTATCAGGACCCATAGAATGTACAACACAAAGAGTGAACCATAATATGAATTACGGACTTTAGTTAATAATGTATCAATATTGGTTCACCAATTGTAACAAATGTGCCACACTAATGTAAGAAGTTAATAATACAGAAAGCTCTGTGCAGGAGAGGGAGTATATGGGAAATCTTTGTACAATCCGCTCAATTTTTCTGTAAACCTAAAACCATTCTAGACAAGAAAGTCTACTAATTAGAAATTATTACTTAATTTTGTGAATTTTAAATAATAAACTTTTAATTTTAAGTTTTTGTCTCAATGTTTGCCAGTCAAACTTTCTAGAGCTAAATAAGTATATAAGAAATTGAAATACTTTAAATTTAACATAATTTTTGTAAGTTTGTTGCATTTATATTTCTGGAGTTAATAAGGCTTAAAATTGCAATAAGAATTTTGGAGTGGTGTCTATCTATCTATCTAGAATGTTAATATTTGTGGAATCTGAGTGAAGGGTATATGGGAATTCTTTGTTCTTTCAACTCCTCTATGTCTGAAATTATGTCAAAATAAAAAGTTAAAAAAAACCCCAAACTCAAAACCTTACAGCCTCAAGGGTTAATGAGTTAATAATTCACAGCCAATTCTGGTTTGTATTGCTTCTGAAAATCAAGGCACAAAGCCTCTTTCCTCTTGTGGCTGGTATAAAGTACAACAATGTGTATCTCAGTCTAGAAGGTCAATCCCAACAACCCCAGACCACTGGACCCCTAGAAGCTTCACCCATGAGGCAGGCCCCTGACTGTTCTAGGGTTCATCTCCCACCCTCTGGCATGCAGGTGCCTTACTAAGGCACCTAGGTGCTGGCTCCTCTGGTCCCACCAGGTCCAATTAGCACGAAGAACACGTAATGGGTCAGCTTGGTGCTCTGGGGGTCCTTCTAGACCACATTATGACCAAGTGCAGGAGAACTGACATAGCCTGAGGCAAGACAGTAAAGGTATACTGTTGTCCCTGCCAGGAGGGACAGGAGAGAATGAGGAGAGAAGCATTTGCTAGGTCAATAGTGGCACACCAGGTGCCAGGGCTGTGGGGATTTGCTCCAGTAAAAATACCACCTCTGCAATCTTGCTGTGATTCACTTCACTGTTTGATTACTCTGTGACAATCTGCAGTCATTCTCCATGACCCACCTGACTTGTGCACTGACCAAACAGGTGAGTTAGTTGCAGATATCGTAGGAATCACTACCCTGCATCTTCAAGCCTTTGGTGGTGGCACTAAGCTCTTACAAGGGGCAGAGAAAAACATTTGTCAGAAGCTGGCAGACTCTAGGAGCTTGAGAAACGGCAGCTCTCATCAGTCTTGTTGTTGCTATTGTTTCAGCCAAACCAGGGCCAAAATTTACATTACCATTTTCCTTCTAAGTACCGTATTTCATGGATCCTAAGAAGCACATTGTTTCACACTTGAACATCTCTGAAATCAGGATATGATAACGGTTGGTGGTATGTTATTGCTGTCCAGTTGAATTAAAATTGGATTTGTTCATAGACGATTTCTGTTTGCTTCTGCCAGTTCCTTAGGGGCAGAGATGGGTTTACATGAAACCGATGAAACTAAAGCTTCAGGGCCCCTCACTTGTGTGGCTCTTCCAAGGCCCTGCAAGGGGCCCTAGTCACAGCCTCACATGATGACATGATTTTGTAAAATTTGCAAGAATAAGATATTTTGTATTCATTTTCTTAAAGATGGCCTCCAATTGTATACGCTTTGGGCTCTGCCCCTGCCAGGGAACTCAATAATGTGAGACATCTTTAAATGAAATGCTCTGCCTGAGACTTTCTGGGCTGCACAATAGTACCACAGCCTGCGTGAGAACCAACTTGGGGTTCAAATGATCAGGGCACCCAGTGGCAAAGTTGAAACATGCAACTTCCCTTGCTGTTTCACTCTGCATGTCTCTTTCTTGCTATCTCTTTTCTGTATATTTCTTTTTTTTTTTCAGCTTAGGAAGATTAGCCCTGAGCTAACATCTGTGCCATGCTTCCTCTATTTTGTATGTGGGTCGCTGCCACAGCATGGCTTGACCAGTGGAGTAGGTCTGCACCCTGGATCTGAACCTATGAACCTGGGCTGCCGAAGCAGAGTGCATGGCACTCAGCTACAGGGCTGGCTCCTCTATATTTCTCATTTACCCCTAAACTGAGGCTGTTGGTGTCTCAACTTTATCTGGGGTCTCCTAGTGGACTTCCATTTGGAGTGGTTTTATTTCTTAGTGTTACATCCAGTAATGGTGCATCTTACAATGATGCCTGAAGTTCCATGAACACAGTATACAATAGGGCACTCAGGTGGGGTCTGGCTGAGACCAGTAGGCTAGCCTGTGGAGTTGGACACCACCGATCCCTAGAGGTTCCTCTTGTACCTGGGGAGATTAGCTCCTTAACTACTCCTGATAGTTCAGGAGTTTCTTAAAACTCAGAAAATGTTTGGGGACATTGAAATGGACACCTAGTCACATGCCCTGATTTGCATGGGGCTGAGGAAGGAACATGAATTCAGCCCAGATATAGCATTCATATCTGACTGAGGAACTGAAATGGTTGGGGGCGAGTCTTAGTGAAGCTTGACTGAGGGGGCGGCTATGGGACCTTGGAGAGAAAATCACCATGGAGAGAAGAAACTGGCAGAATGGTTCAGCCGAGCAAGTGGGGGCTAGATGTGAGGTCATGCTAGACAATTGTGATTCAGATTATCCCTTCCAGGGCCTGTGTAGTTAGGAGGTCAAGGAAAAGAGAAGGATGTAGCGTAAAATGAAAGCTCTGTGTCACAGGAGGCTCAAGAGCTCTGCTAGGGGAACTCCTTCCAAAAGAGCTGGTTATGAGAAGCAGTGCAGTAGAGTAGGATTGTCTGAGGCCAGTAGGAGGCCTGTAGAACTGTTGGAATGGAAGCCGCTCTGTTTGTACCCGCCTACAACACTTTGGGATACCCGCCTGCCAGGCATTTTAAACATATCTGGGGAGGTGAAAGCAGGACTTCTCACAAATAAGCTTGCAAAGATGACCTTAATTGTTTTCACAAGCTGATTAAGCCCATTGTACATCCCTCCCACCTCTACTCAACTTTTATCTGCACTATCACATATGATAGCCACTAGCCACATGTGGCTATTGAGCTCTTGAAATATGGCTAGTGTGACTGAGGAACTGAATTTTAAATGTTATTTAATTTTAAAATTGAAGCAGTATAGAATATTCTGTAAAACTTATAAGAAAAATTTGAAAAGTGTTTGTTTTTACATTTATCAATTTAGAGTTGATTTTCAATGTGCACAATACCTGCTTAAATGTGATGTTAATAATACCAAGTAGATACAAGAGTTGGTGAATTTACTTAACTTGGACAGGTATGGTTTTGAAACTGATATGCTTTTGCTTCAAAGTCAAATGAACTCTCCAAAAAAAGATGAACCAGTTTTGTCAACATAGATGTAAATATCAAAGGAAAACAATTTTTTGGTCCTCAACTCAGTCACTGGAAAACTTTTAAGAGTGTTTGGAACAACTTGGGTTTGTGAATCTACTTTTTCAAATATAAATTTTATGAAATCTAAATACAGATCAAGTACTTCTGATAAAAATTTAGTATCCAAATTGAGATGATAAATGTAAAATACAAGCCAGATTAGATGACATAGTGCCAAAAAAAGACTGTAAAATATCTCATAATTTTAAAATGTCGATTACATGCTGAAATGATAGGATCTTGAATATATTGAGATAAGTAAAATATTAAAATTGGTTTCATCTGTTGCCCCCTCCCTTTTTAAAATGTGGGTATTAGAAATTTAAAAATTACATATATGGCTTGCATTTTATTTCTATTGGACGGTGCTGATGCGGATTATTTAAAGGCAGGTCCACATTTTGTACATCTCCATATCCTTGGCACTTAGCACTGTGTTGACGTGTCACGGGGGCTGCATAAATGTTTAGTGAAGATTTAATCTTGGAGAGAGTTTTCCATCTCTGAGCATGATGGTTGCTCAGGTGAACTGCTAAGACTGAATTCCCCTGATCATATATAAAACCACTAGTTCACTCTCCAGGACAGTTTATTACCCTGCATGTTTCTCTTACCTCTTTTCTCTTGGGCACCAATAGCTAGATGATGAGGTGCTGAACCTACCACTTGTCTGTTGATCCTGCCCCTGCCCTTTTGTTTCCCCCTCAAAGCACCCACAGCTCCACTGGTTATTATAAAGGGACTTGGCAACAATTTGTCTTAATTATCAGTCAGCTTTGCCAAGCAGTCTTTTTAGTTTAAAATTGTGAACCTCATTTATACATTTTTTCCTGTCCAGACTATCAATAAGAACTTTAGCTGCAGAAAAAAAAAAAAAAAAAAAAAACCCTACCCAAAAACAAAACAACAAAGTACCTATGATTTGTCCAAAGAAATTCATCAGTTTTTGCTCATCCACTTGGCAAAGCCCCTTCTCCCAAAATGCAACACGGCTTTTGTGTCCAATCTCAGAATTACGCTGAAAGCTTGACTCCCTGTGGTGTGAATTACCTTTTGCTCTCAGGAGGAGAGGGAGAAAATGGGATATTTCCTCTCAGGCATGACAGGGAAAATTGGGTTTTCTGTTGACTCTGCAGCATCGTACATCTGTGCTGGGATCTACTTGGGTTCCTGCTCAACCTATTGTTTGAAATAACCAGTCTATATGATCCAATTAAGTCAGCCGCTTCTGCTGAGAAAATAGTTTGCTTTATTTCTTCACTCAACTACAAGATTAATTTCTTGAACATGATTGGACCTGCTGTGCTGTTGTGTTAGGGGACTGAGTTTCCAGTCAAGACTGGGCAAGGACATGGCCTGTGTAATCCTTTCCCCTTCTTGTGTGTTGGGGTATCCAAGCTGTAAATGCTGGACAAACCTTCATGGGTCACTTGAGGTCAGATAACTATGTGGGGAATATGAAATATGGAGTGTTTCTATAGAGCTGCCAGATAAGTTTTTAGTAGAAGTATGTCTCGTGTAATATGTGGGACAGACTTTTACTGAAAAATTATTTGTTGTTTATCTGAAATTCAAATTTACCTGGGCATCCGCTATTTTTATTTGCTAATTCCAGCGACCCTAGATAAGATGCTAGAATTGCCTGAAAGAGGCACCATCCTCTTTTACCATTTCTCAAAACAAAAGAAGATGATGTAAGGGTTTATGCAAGAATATCTGTGGTACAATAGCATCAAAAACAATAAAATACAGGGGCCGCCTGGTGGCGCAGCAGTTTAGTTCGCGCTTGGCAGCCTGGGGTTCGCTGGTTCGGATCCCGGGCGCCCGCCGACGCACTGCCTGTCAGCCATGCCATGGCGGCGTCCCATATAAAGTGGAGGAAGATGGGCACGGATGTTAGCCCAGGGCCAGTCTTCCTCAGCAAAAAGAGGAGGATTAGCAACGGATGTTAGCTCAGGGCTGGTCTTCCTCACCAAAAAAAAAAAAAAAAAAGACAAGAGATAACAAATGTTGAAGGATGTAGAGAAAAGGAAACCCTTGTGTACTGCTGGTGGGATTGTAAACTGGTGCAGCCATGATGGAAAGCAGGATGAAAGTTCCTCAAAAAATTAAAAATAGAACTACCACATCATCCAGAAATTTCATTTCTGGGTATATATCTGAGGGAAATGAAACTCTAAGTTGAAGAGATATCTGCATCCCCATGTCCATTGCAGTGTTATTTACAATAGCCAAGACATGGAAACAACCTAAGTGTTCATCAGTGGATGAATGGATAAAGAGAATGTGGTATGTATATCCAATGGAATATTATTCAGCCCTAAAAAGGAGGAAATTCTGCCATTCATGACAACATGGATGATCCTGGAGGGTATTATGCTAAGTGAAATAAGTCAGACAAAGACATATACTGTATGATCTCACTTATATGTGGAATCTTAAAAAACAGAACAAAACAAACCCAAACTCATAGAAAAAGATATCAGATTTGTGGTTACGAGAGGCAGGGGATGGGGAGAAATAAAGGTGGTCAAAAGGTACAAACTTTCAGTTATAAGATAAAAAAGTACTAGGGATGTAATGTGCAATGTGATGAGTATAGCTAACACTGCTGTATGATACATATGAAAGTTGTTAAGAGAGTAGATCCTTAGAGTTCTCATCACAAGGGAAAACAATTTCTCTTCTCTCTTTTTTTTTTTATGAGAAAGATTAGCCCTGAGCTAACATCCACTACCAATCCTCCTCTTTTTGTTGAGGAAGATTGGCCCTGGGCTAACATCCATGCCCATCTTCCTCTATCTTATATAGGACACCACATGGCTTGATAAGTGGTATGTAGGTCCACGCCCAGGATCTGAACCTGTGAACCCCAGGCCTCCGAAGCAGAGCGTGTGAACTTAACCGCTACGCCACCAGGCCAGCCACTCTTTTTCTTTCTTTCTTTCTTTCTGTCTATTTGAGATGACGGATGTTAACTTACTGTGGTAATCGTTTCACGACATATGTAAGTCAAATCGTTATGCTATACACCTTAAACTTATGCAGTGCTGTATGTCAATTACGTCTCAATAAATCTGGGGGGAAAAAGAATATTTGTGGGGTATTTAGAGACAGAGACCAGCATGGTGCTTGATGATTCTTGCTGAATCATCTTACTGAAAACCAACAGGGATCAGATCTGGATGTCTGTTTCCATGCCTCCTCTGATAAACTGAATTATATGAAGGGGTCATGCAAACTGTAATGTGCTGCTCTGCGTGCTGTGCTTCATTCCCCCTTTTATGTGCACACCTAGACTCCCCAGTGAGATTGTAAACCCATCAGGGCAGAAACCGTGTCTTCTTTTTACTGGTATCCCCAAGTCCAACAAAATGTCTGGGTACGAGTATGTGCTCAGAAGCGTTATAATGAAGGTGAGATTTAAGGACTCTGGGCTTTCATGTTCTAGCAATCTCATTCGAAGTTTGCACTGTGCTCCAGGGGCTAGGCCAGGGGCCAGTGCAGTTACCTGGTTTGGAAATAGAGCTCATCTGTGCTTTTGGAGGAATCCATCGGAAGCCCTTCTCTGGTCTGCTCCAGAACAAATGCTCTGTCCTTGACACCAACACAAGCAGCAGCCTCCCCTGCCACCTGTCAGGGAACTGCTGCCAGAGTGTAATTGTACCGGATGTTGTGAGAGGAAGCCTGAGTTAAATAAGGCTCTAGCAGAGTCGGGGGGCCAGCAGTGCCTTTTCTTACCTGTTAATGAAGCCTCATTAGAAACAGCAAGAGACCGTGCTGAGACCTGGAAGCACCAGCCTGCTTTGGCTCTCCCTGCCAAAGGATGATTAACTTAATGATTTACGGCAGCTGCTCTTTGAGCTTACAGGGCGGAGGAGACTGAGTGCGTGCAGCCCGGCACAGCATGCTGTCTGGTGGCAACTCAGGGGGTGTGCAAATCCATTCTCCCCTCCTTCCAATGGCTGAAACAGCTTCCAGGTTCTGGAAAATGCACGGCCATCCAGATACAGAAGTACCTCCTTTTGATGGCTGATCTTTTGGGGCCCTCCAGTTGTGTTTAGGTTAGGGATTTAGATCTTGGCTGGGGGGGCAAACAATTAATCGTAACAAGTAAGAAAGAAAAGAAACAGACCTCAGTGTATGGTGTGTCAAACATAGCGAGGCCGGCCGCAAACTCTGACTCCTGGGGGAGGCCCTTCTACTCAGTGGTTCAATTATAGGCGCCCCCAGAGTGTGCAGCTCGGAGGGGGTTGGTGCTTTGCTGAAATGCAGCATTTTTGGTGGTGTCTTGACTTATTTCTGTGCCTCAAATGACAAACAGAATTACTGAACGGTGTCACGCAAACTGTAAATATCTGTCCTGCCCATGTGACTTACTAATACAATTCCTTTGATTCCGGAAGCCAAAAAGGAAAAGCAGTTGGAGCAATTTCAACCAGGAAACCCCAATTCTTGCCTTGCTTCTCTTTTGAACTTTCTTATGGGTGGATGAGGTTTCTTTTGTTTATGTTGGTTGGCCTTGGCTATTTGGAACCCAGGCATTAGGGGGGTGTCTTTGAATGCGCCCATCTTAGACACATCCTCCTCTCTGGACTAGCAGCTTATGAGGACAAAGACTCAGCTTGGATATTTTTGTCTGAAATTTTGTGTGACAGGTGGACTGACAGAAGCTTGGGGGAAGAATTAAGAAATTAAGGCTGGGCTTTTGTGTGTGTGTGGTTTTGGAGGCACTGAGAGCCTGTGGTCAGACACAGGTGGTAGTTTCAGTTTTAATCAGAAGGCAGGGGAATCTTGCCTGAGTAGGTGGCAGATGTATGAGCTATACTTCGTTGGCCCAGGCCCTGAGAGCGCTGGGGAAGGACCCTGGAGAAAATTCTGAGGCTGCGAGTGGGGTAGGCAACCACAACCTAATTAATCCCCCACCGACTTAAACTGAAGTTCCCTTTACACTGACTGAGAGGTGCTCTGCCAAGAGCAGTGAAATGTGTGTGTCTGCACATAAATACCCATGTAGAGTACATTAAAGAGGTCTGAATGCTCTGTGATGCCTGCAATTATACATGCAATAAAACACCACGCCAATCCCCTCTCTAGCAAGACTGTTGTTTTGGCCCCAAATTGTGGCAGTCTTCCATGCCCTGAGCACAACTCTTGCCCAAGCAGCACATTTACATAGATAAACCAAAGAGCAGCTGACTCTCGGATGATGAGGCCAATGGCGTCATGCACAAGGACCTTTCCACAAGCCTTTCAGAATGGCTCCATGAGCAGAGGCCAGACAGGTAAAGTGATATCCACCTCCATCTGATAGTGAGTTGAACAAGATGGGCAGACTGGAAGCAGCACACAAAGCATTTATTTGGAGAGGGACAAGGGAGATTGCTCAAGCTACAGACTACTTAAATTAAGGCAGAAGGACCCTCTCCACTTCCAGGAAGCTTTTCAGCTCAAGCTGAATCAACCAGGGAATCTAGCTTGGGGTGGGAGTAGGGGGCGTTTGGGGTGGGGGTGGATGGGGGTGGTGGGAGAACTCCTCGAGGAACTTCACTGGTCACTTGGTGAGGAAAGCAGCATTTTCTTCATGAAAAGAGGAAGTTTCTTCATTAGCTGAAACAAATGAACAAACAAAAACCACATAGGAGTGAGAGAAGCCATGGGTGATGAAAATTAGTAGATATCATAGTAGGATTGTAGGAAAGGCAGGCGTCTCATGGAAAGAATTTGGCTTTTGGAGCAAGCCAGTTTGGGTTTCAAATCCCTGCTCCATGGTTATTAGCTGTGTGGCCTTGGGCAAATGACTTAAGCTCTCTGAGGCTTTGTTTCCTGTCTGTAAAATGGGGGAAAATGATGAGGTCCTGGCAGCATTTTGGGGAGAAATGACGATAACAAAGAGCTTAAGACTGTGCTGTCACATAGCAGGCACTCACTAAATGGAGTTCTTGAAGTAAATTCAGCCCAACTCACTACTTTTTGTATTTGTTTAACCCCAGTTTTGTATATTTGTTCAGATGTCCATAGGCATCTGAAAACATTAGCTTTGTTAGGAACATCTAGCTTTTATAATCAACAGAAATCAATCAATAAAAAGGCAGTTGGAAAGGAGCTGGAGGAGATATTTTCCATTTGAAAGGAGGGAGGGTTAGGTTGCTTCCACGCGGCTCTGTTGCCTTCTGAAGAAAGAGATGTTACACAGCACATTGGAGACAGCCTGGAGACCTGGGCTCCGGTCCCCGCTCTGCCTCCACTGCCCCAGGGACATCACGGACAAATCCTTTTCAGCTCTGGGCCTCCGCCTTCTCTCTGGAATCATGAGGGGTTGGACTACATAATCGCTAAGGTGTCTCTCAGAGCTGATATTCTATTCCTTATTCAGTGGATGCCATAGAAGGGAGCTTGAAGGGAGATATGAAAATATAGAATTATGATAAAATAAAGGCTTGGTTTTCCTTAAAGAGCTGGCAAGGAAGCTAAGCCTCAAGACTCATGCATATGCTCCTGGAATCTTTATCCATTAAAAAAAGACCACATGGATGCATATATACATGTGCGTGTGTATACATATATATATACATGCGTATATACACACACCCACATATATGTAATAGACATACATATGCCATTCCTAAGCCCTTGCCTTTCTCTAGTATGGAGGCTGGAAAAGCTAAATAGTTGCTTCCCCCGCATCCCTTGGAGGTAGGTATAGTCATGTGAGCAGGTTCTGGTCAATGAGATAGAAGAGAAGGTCCACTGGAGGCCTTCTCAAAGTGTTTTTCCTTTGCTGATAGAAGAGAGCCATACAAGAAAAGCCTTATTTGCTGCCCCCTCTTCCCTCCCCTTCCTCGCCATGAGTGAGGATGTGATGTCTGGAGCTGTGGTAGGCGTTGGCAACCATGGGTGACAAAGATGAAGACAAAGAGCTAATATATCAGGGATGCTATATCAGAAAGATGAAAAGGGCTTGGGACCTTAATGCAGTCACTGAGCAGCCTAGACCACCTTATTTCTGGAACTCTTAAATAAACATGGTTTATGCCCTCGCTGCTCAAAGTGTGGTCTGTGGTCCAGCAGTACAGGCATCACCTGAGAGCTTTGTTAAAAATGAAGAATCTCAGGCCTGACCCCAGATCTGCTGAAGCAGAATCTATATTAAAAAAGATGCCCAGGTTTTGGGTGTTTTGAGTGCACATTAAAGTTTCAGGATCATTGGTTTATAGTCTCATTAACTAGGGTCTATTACATGCAGCTGAAAGCGTGCATAATAGATACTATGTATGTACTAGGCATGTACAAACACATACACAAATGTGTGTGTATGTGTGTATTCACATATACAGATATACACACATATGTATATACATGTATATGCATATCATGGATATTTGTCTATGTATTTGTGTATATATGAATAGAAAAATCCTGGAAGGACACAGCTAGGCTGTGGGAGTAGGTGTGTGTGTGTGTTGGGGAGTTTGGGGGCATAATTCTTCTAATTACTTTTATATGGTTTGAGAAAATTATTTCTAAACCCATGAGTATGTATTCCTTTTATAATTAAAGAAGAAAAGAGGCTGACCCGCTCTCCTCCCGGTCCAGCAGGGCGTGGTAGGACGCCACGTCCCTCTGCAGCTGGCACTTGTGCGCCAGCAGATGCTCGCGCGCCTGCTGCTGCTGCTCGGCCTCGGCGCGCATCTCCCGGAGCTCCGCCTCCAGCCGGCCCACCACGGCGCCCAGGTTCTGCAGCTCGATGTCGTGCCAATGCTTGGCATCGTGCAGGGTGTTCTCCAGGCCTCGTTTCTACAAAAGAACGAGCATGGTCCAAATCCAAGGCCGACAGTCAGGGCCCTTGAAGAGGGAGGTGTGCAGAGCCGTGGGAGGGGCTGGCATTGGTCTGCTCTGTCCATTTCTCCAAGGACAATGACCTTGCCAGGCTTACGTGGCTCACTGGGGAAATAATCAATCCTCCTCAGGAGGCCAGACTCTTGTTTAGTCTAATTCATTGGTCCTTCTGATGGGGGATGGGAGGAGGAAAGGAAGAAAGAGAAGGGAGGAGAGAGAGGGGGAGGGAGAGAGATGAGGTATAATAACGAGAAAATGAGGGATGAGTGAGAGAATGGGAGAGAGAGGCAGTTTGAAGGTGTTTCTTCAAAGAAATCTTGCTCTCTGAACTGCCTCTTGGCCTTTTTGCTCAAGATTTCTCACCCCCTGGGGGGCCCTTCCCCACCACCCATTGCTGACACCCCGCCCATCATTTAGCTGAAATGCCTGCTCATCCAGCGCTCCTTCCTAGATGACAGTAGTTAGAATGAATGTCTCTGGATTTTATATACGCAACACTTTTTTCCTCAGTGTTTTAGGAGCACAGCTCGGCTAATTCCTCTTCCTCTTGCTGCCCCTTCACTGTGGATTCTTCACCGCCTCATGCGGAGCCCACTTCTCTCTGAGCTGTGCTTCCTGGGCCTGTTGTGGTTGGTCTCCATCACATTCGTGATTTTAGTGGTCTCTGCCGGTGACTCCTGCACTGGTATTTCCAGCACAGACCTCCCTCCCAGGCTCAGACCTGCCACTGAACTTCTTACCGGAAACATGTATAGTCCAGGGCACCTCAAATCAAGGCATCCAAAATGGAGCAGTTGGCTTCCGTCTGAACCTGTTGGCCCCTCTTATTTTGTGCTTCAGCTGCTGAACTCGTGAACCAGAAACTAGGGAAAGACGTGTCCCTGATTTTCTTCCTTCCCAAATTCAGTCATCACAGTCCTGCCTCTTGTATATTCTGAAAAGCCTTCACATTTGTGCTCTCTCTTCTCCAGCCACCAATGCCCAGGATTGAGGCTTATCCCCTCTCACCTGGGGTAACCTCAGAGGCCTCTTAGCTCATCTCCCTGCCTCTAGTTCCTCCTCCTCCTGCATTCCCCACATGGCAGCCACAGTGCCCTCTCTAAGGTCCAAATCTGGGCTTGTATCTCCTCTGCCTCCTCACTTGGCTCACCCCTACTCATCCCCAAGTCCAAGCTCAGGGGTCACCTCCCCTGGAAGCCTTCCTTGACAGTCTCTTGCCCCTGCCACCACCAGGTTGGGTTAGGGACCCCTCTCTGGGTTTCCATGGCTGCCCAGGCACATGCATGCCCTTGAACTTATCACAGTGGGCTGAGCTTCTTAGGGGCATGTCTCTTCTACCAGATGGTGAGCTCTCTGAGGGCAGGAACAAAGTTTCTGTAACCCTAGTGACAAGACAGGGCCTGGCACAGAGTAGGTGTTTGTGTGCTGCCCAGGATGACAGCACTTGTATTATGGCTACACTTGTTGCCATTCCTGTCTTCCCATTAGACTGGAAACTTCTCATCTTCCCATATACCAAGCCCTGCCAACTGTAGGCTGGCCAATAAACACCTTTAAAAAACTGTGTCCATCTGTCTTTAACATTTTTAAATAGTTGTAATTATGGTGCACCAATAATTTAGCATCTGGCTTTTTATATAACACATAAGAAACAAATAAATATCTTTCTAAATTGGATTGAATTAAATCTTGAAGAAACAAATTTCTGTACCTTGCCCCCCAGGAGGAGATTTTTCACACCCTTTTGACCACTGTGGCTGAACTGGAAGATTCTTGGCCATGATGTCATCTTGAATCATGGCTGCTGTTAAGCAGGGGCCACCATATTATCTTATTTAAGTCTTCTTAATTCCATCGGATATGAGGATGTTGAATTCAGATTCCCATCCTAAGTACATTTACAGGTGGCAAAATGTGATCAGCAGAAAATAAATCTAGATCAGTATTTGGTCTAGGGTTATTATTTTGCTGGGAGACCTGGAAACCCCTCTGTGGCAGTGAGGGTACAGAAATGGCCACCTGGACTTCGAGAATCATTTGTTCCAAACTCCCTGGGTTGTCTCCCTTTGTTTATCAGGAAATTGCTGGTCTATGAGTGGTTGTTGTTGACACTGGACCTGTAACATCTGTGATTTGGAAAAACCTTTCGTGGAATCGTGGTTGGATCATCTGTCTACACTGTTTGCTCCATGTTCATAGGTGACTTCTCCATGTGACCTGGGGTCTTCTCTGATGACTTAGGACCCACTGCCCAAGGTAGGTTCATGGGAACCCCTCTCAGAGATCCTATGTCTCTTCCATCCCACCCTCAGAGTCCAAGCCCTGCTTCCCCATGAAGTCCCTGACATCCTGGTCCAGTTCTCACAGAGATGCTTGAGCTTGAGTGACTATGATCAGGCCACAGCTGCAGGTCTCCTGGCCTCGGCCCCCTCGGTGACAGAGCAACAGCAAACTGAGACCACAGAAGCATGCTTATTCCCCAGTCTCTGGAGATTTGAGACTTCCTTGTATTGCTAAGCCCCGCAGAAAGTAAAATAGTGACCTTCTGTGGTTTCTGGCCTTGAATTCAATTCCTCATTTGAATTGACTGAACACAGAGCTCAGTAGGCCTCAAACACCGTGGTTGGTGCCTGGCTGCCAATATAAACGGTGCCTTGTTGGCAAAGGGGGCCGAAAGTGTCACCACCTTGGCTGTCTGAGGCTTATAGAAGCCGTACGGGCCTTGTGTGTGCGCAGATTGCTCTGGCCGAGGATAACAGGGATGGCTGGTTGAACTCTGCTGTATTTGAAAGCTGCAGGAGGTGTGCCTGTTCTGGCTCAGTCTGTGCTCCTAACTTGGCTGCAAGGCCCAGTGACCAGAACTCTGATCTACTAGAGCCGGCAGGGGCCAAGGTAGCCTGTCCTGGGTCTGGAGCACAGCCAGCATGCCACTACTCCTGAGTCTTCTGGTTGGGGCTGTGAGTTCTTTTCCCATTTGTTCCAACAGTTAGGAGGGGTTTAAGTGAGGTGACCAGATGATGCCAACTTGGGGTTACTATACTAGTGGTTGTAATAATAATTTTACACTGATAATTAATAATAGACACCATTTCTTGACTGTTCACTCTGTGCCAGGCACTGTATTATGGGCTTGCCCTGCATTAGCTAATTAATGATCCCAATGACTTTTGAGGAAAATTCTATTATGGTCCAGTGGTAGATCACATTTCCAAAGGCAGCTGCAACAATTGTCTCCATCCCATAGGCTCTTTCTCTGTGTGACCTTGCTACGGCCTCATCAGGAGGTGGAGTTTACTTCCCTTCCTGTGAAATCTGGGCTGGTCTGTGACTGCTTTGACCAGTAGCATGCTCTATAGGCGGTGTTCAGGTGTTACGACGCCTGGTAGCTTCTGTGCTCACACACTGAGGGAAGCCAGATGCCAGGTCAGAAGTCCAAGTGTGTAAGACTGCCACAGTACGAGGAAGTCAAAGCTAGATGTGGAGAGGCCACACGGAGAAAGAGAAAGAGATGCACAGCTGAGGCAGCAGACATGTGAGTTGAAGAAGCCATTCTCGGATGTTCCAGCTGCAGCAGATGCCACGTGAAACAGAGAAGAGCTATCTCTACTCAACTCTGCTTAAATGCTGGACAAATGAACAAATGATTTACTGTCGTCTTAAGCCAGTAACACAGCAGATAGATATGCTAACCAAAACAGATCCTCACTTTACAAGTGAGAAAACGGAATCTTGGAGAGGTCATACAGCTAGGATTCGAGATTCCCGAGTCTGAGCGCCAATGCCCAGTTCCATAGGACTGCTGTGGTCTAGGAGAGTATTAGAGCCGAACGGTTTGGCTCCTCCACTTATTACTCATGTTAGTGGGCAGATCGCTGAACCACAGTTTTCTCTTCTGAAAAGTGGGGCTGGCAGTCACCGTCCCCCCCACTTCTCAATTCTATGAGGATCTGATGAGAGAATGCATGTGAGCATGCTCTTATTACTGTTAGCATCACTTTAGAGAAGGTATGTTTTGGGCATTGTATCAAATGTTTTGGGGACATAAAACTAATTAGACATGGTGTCTGCCCTCAAGGAGTTAATGTGACTTCAGTGGAAGAGCTGGTATAACCACATGAACCACAGCGCTCTGAGTGTGAGTGGTGGGGAGATCCCCCAGCTGTGGGAGTCAGGATCTAGGCTTCACGTGGTGTGGTGTAGCACCTCAGTGTCTTCCACCTCGCCTGTGCCAAGGGTATGGAGGAGAGGAGCAGGTAGGGAAGGGCAGAGTTGCGGGGAGGGGGGTCTCCTTCCAGCCCTGGAAACAGCACGTCCAAGGGCTCAAAGGTTGGAAAGCAAAAGGTGAGTTCTGGACATTAAAATAAAGCCCGAGCTGGGTGGTACCGGAAAGGTTGGCAAAGGCTTTCTGTTTTACCCCAGGCAATCCCAGAGTGTAGGGACATTGACAGTGGGGATAGTAGACAAAGAAATGTCCCAGATGGTGTGACAGGGGACAGATAAAGTCTATTGAAGGGAGGAGAGGGTGGATAAAGCTTTAGAAATATTTTGAGATGGGAAACGGAAGCCAGGGACCTCATGTTGGAGGACCTTAATCTTATCTGCAGAATGATGCAGGTGACAGTATCTGCTGAGGGACAGAGGTGAGGGCGGGCTGGGGGCTTGCTGACAATGGAGAATGGAGCAGCTCCTCTGCTGTGTTCAGTCATCTGTGCACAGGTTTTCTTTTACCAGTCAGGTTCTGAGCTTTTAGAGGACAAGAACCATTGGATTCATGTTTGCATTCCCGGGATGTGAGGGAGGGCTTAGAACTAGCAGGCGCCCAACACGTGTGTGTGGATGTGTGCTGAGGGATGGGCCACCACCACTTAGGCTGCAATTCATAAGGCTTTTTTCGGTGTTGTGGGCTTGAGGACACGTCCCCAACCTTTTCCCTAGAACTTTCCATCACTGGAAGAGTGGCAATTTTGGCAGCCACAAGGACATCTAGGAAAGAAATGGCAGCCCCTTAACTGTGCCTAAAGCAACTCAGGCAAAAGTCAGCACCTCTGATATTAAGATGTTTATCAAGGGTTATGGCAGGTGAATTAAATTGATTAGCACAAAATTCACATAACTGAATAAATAATGCAATCTCTTTCAGAAAATTTTTTAGTTAAACTGGCATTGCTTTAGGCTGTAGGTTCCTGGTTTTTCTCACATCAGATCCTTTACTCACATACCCTCGCACTGACCCAGATCCCAACACAGACTGAGCAGGACAGAAGTAGAGCAACGAGATGCGTGTCGTGTCGTGTTGTGTCATGGCAAGACTGAGCATCTTCCCTGAGCTGAATGGGCACCATATGACCTTGTTGGCTGGAGGACAATAGACCCAAGTGAATGAAGACACTTGAAGGAAGGGAACTGGGGTGATGGGATGATCTTGCAACAGGCGGAGAAAAACTTGTTTCTGAGGGGAACCAACTAGAATGAATACTTGAGCTAACTTCATGTAGCCTGTGGCTCTAGTGGGAGGTGGGGCTGGTGGTGTGGCGATGGAGCTGATTTGGGTGGCAAAATTGAGATAAGCTTTTATGGGGAGTGGTGGAAGGAAGGGACACTGGCAATGGTATGTGAACAGCCCCAGGACTTGAGGCTGTTGGGAGAGAGGGGCTTCTTGGGCCTCAATGGAGTCCAGACCACCTCAGCTGCACAAGGATTACCCAAACCAACTCCTTCATACACTTCAGTGTGTACAACACGCTGTGGTTCGAATTAGTAAACAGGGCCCCCTGGAGGGGTCATCTAGGAGGATCAGCAATCACACAGTGGATTTCTGTATTATTAATAATTATTTTAATTAATAATAATAACCAATAATGCAAGAGACCTGCCTGCAAACTCCCATGAGTGAAAGGAGCTTATGAGCTTACTAGTCTTAGGTTGGGTTCCTCAGAAGCAGAGCCTAGGACAGGGATCTTGGTACATGCAAATACGTAAGGGGTTGCTCTCAGGAAAATGGGAGCAAGGAAAGCAGGATAGGGCAGGAGAAGGTGCTAGGCCAGGAGGTGGTCTCAGCTGAAGTCTGGCTACTGCCAGATCCCACGGAGAGCTCCAGAGTGTGAATTATACCATAGAGCCAGTCGCACTTTGAAGCAAGTGGGCTGAGCTTTTAAATCCCTCTGTGAGCGATTCATTGGCTCAGAAGGTAGGCTGGCCTAACCTCCTAGGCCAGGTGTCTTCTGTTTGGCAGAGGGCAATTCTCTGGAGAAGTGGGGCAGCTGAGAAGGGGCATCTGTGGGTGTTAGCAGCCAACATTCACAGCAGCAGGGTGGTGAAGGGTATTTCCGCAGGGCACTAACCATGTCTACTACACTTGTGATTCAATATCAGATAAACCTTTCAGGCCTCAAAACTCATGCTGTGAGATGGGAATCCCTTGTAAACCATGACCCGTATGACACAATTTGACAGTTGAGAGCTAAAATTGACGGAAGAAATTCCAGGGCTCTTTCTGGCCCACTCACCAGGGCCCGCAAGGATTCCGTCTCAGCCTGGAGGCTCTGGACTTGACACGAAGTGTTGTGTAACTCCACCCTGAGGGCAGCAGCCAGCTTCTCTTCCTGGGTCCGGGCCATGCGGGCCACCTCTGCCTGTTGCTGTGGAGAGTCAGGTCTTGGGGTGAGCAGGGATGAGTCGAGAGCCTGAACCCGTCCTTCCCTCTCACCCTCTCTGATGCCCACTCCGCTGCCTCTAACTCAGAGGAAACAGCTGTCAGATTTTAAAATCTCTTTTTCTATAGGCGCCCTCACCAATGTGTATATAAACATTTATTTAGTTTGGTCATATAATGCATGCAAATAGAATAAAATTAAAAAGATTTTTCTACAGGATATATAGTAGAAAGTTTCCTTTTCTTTCTGTGCCCTAATTACTGAGTTCTCCTGTTTGTAGTTTCTTACATCTCCTTCCAGAAATATTTCATATGTTTATAAGTAAATATATATGATCATGCCCTCTGGCTTTGGTACTTAATATATCTTAGAAATTATTCTGTATTGGTATATATAGATCAATTACATTCTTTTTAATGGCTGCATAGTATTGCCTTGTTTGGAAGTACTGTAATTATTTAGAAGTCCCCCACTGATGGACACTTAGAGTATTTCCAGTTTTTGCCTGTTACAAACAATAGTGCAAAGAATAACCTTGTATCCCTCATTTTCCATACATGGGAGTATCTCTGAAAGGTAAATTCTTTCAGTGGAACTGTCAAGTCAAAAGGGTAGGTATTTGTAATTTTGATAAATGTTGCCAAATTGCCCTTCAGACAACTTGTTACCCCTTCCAGTGCTGTAAGACAGCACCAAGTTACCCACACCTTCCTCAAAGGAGGATTAGCCCTGTTTCCTTGTAAAAACCTGTCTGGCCACAGTTGGGAATACGAGGAGAAGGTCTGTGTTTTGAACCTTCTCCCCAGAGCACGATGGACGTATTCTGATTCCTACCCATATATTCAGGGGAGCAGGCCATTTACCCTTCTCGTTGCTGGGGAAAGGGAAAAAACAAGAGATTATCCCCATTTATCTTCAATGCAGTCTGATGGAATGTCTCCTAGCCAGTGATGTAGGAGAAAAAACTCCTTTCTCTCCTAGGTTACTGGCTTTCTGGATTTACCATTTTTTCCATGTATGAATACTTATTTATAGAATTATGCAAAAATAGTCCAACCTATCTGACCGGCTAAGAAACCCCAAGTCAGAAGGCTCATATCTCAGTAGTGGTTCTTCCAGTTCTTGCTGTTTGAGGCCTATAAAGAGCTCAGCAAAAATGTCCATTAAAGGCCTGAGAGCAGCTGAAGGAGAACAGAAGCCATGAGTCCAGCTCTGACTGGTCAGCCCAGGGCTGTGTGTCCCTGGGCCATTATTCAGCCTCTCTGAGTCCCTGTCCCTGCCTATGGAATGTAGATGACAATGAGTGGAGAATGATCATCACATGATGACTGTTTCCTGGGGTCACTATGAGGCTTCCACTGGGTTATACATGTGGAAGCTTTTAGAACCTTAAAAGCATGCAAATATTGGCTGTATAGATTTTTCTATAGGTAAAAAGTAATAGTAGGGGCTGCCCGGTGGCATAGCGGTTTCGTCCGCGCTTGGCAGCCCGGGATTCGCCGGTTCGGATCCCGGGCGCCCGCCGACACGCTGCCCGTCAGCCATGCTGTGGCGGCGTCCCATATAAAGTGGAGGAAGATGGGCACGATGTTAGCCCAGGGCCAGTCTTCCTCAGCAAAAAGAGGAGGATTAGCAACGGATGTTAGCTCAGGGCTGGTCTTCCTCGCAAAAAAAAAAGTAATAGTAGCCAATAAATGAGTTTGTAAAAGTCACTATGAGTTGAATACTACTGATAATAACTAATATGTGTTAAGCATTTACTCTGTGCCAAGCACTCTAACAGCTTTAAGTCCATAATCTCATTTAATCTTTACAATGCTATGAAGAAAGTATCATTGTTATTCCCATTTTACATGAGGAAACTGAGGCACAGAGAGATTGAGTTATTTACTCAGGATCATACGGCCTATAAGGGACAGAGCTGGGATTTAAGCCCATCAGCAGACCCCGGAGCTGTGCTCTTAATCTGTATTTAATGCTGCCACTTCCACCAGTCCATCAACTTAAGACCCCAGAATTGGAGTTGTCTTCCCCAAAGTGAAGGTGGATCACTCTAAAATATCCTCATTGTCTGCCAAGTCCTCCTGTGATCAGTAACCCCACTTTTCTTCGTCCCTTGGGAGTTGGGGCTTGGCCAGATGGTCTGTGTGGGTGGGTGGGAGGCAGGAGATAGGGTGACCCAGCAGACAAACG
Source organism: Tapirus indicus (assembly GCA_031878705.1). NCBI lineage: Eukaryota > Metazoa > Chordata > Mammalia > Perissodactyla > Tapiridae > Tapirus > Tapirus indicus. Next base: position 18,311,027 of record CM062920.1, read on the forward strand.
GAGTCAGGCAACGCAGCTACACAGAGTGGCCAGGGGCAGCTGTGAGCTGGAGCAGGTTAAATTTTCAGGAATTTTGTAAGCTTGTTGTTAAACACAGCCATCATGAAAAATTAAATTATGTCAGCTTATAATTAAATAAGTTATATTAAAAAATGGTAATAAATACTCAAAACACATCACTTCCTAGTTACTTACATTTTATCATATATCATATGCTATTGAGGTTATTTACATCGATGGTACCTGTGTGCTGGGAATAACACATCGTGGTGTGCTGCTGCACCTCTGCGCAGCTCCGGGCTCATTTACGTCAAGTTAGTAGTTTGAAATCAGCCATGGTGAGAGTATTTACACCATGGAAACTGGCAAACACTACAAATTAGGGATTGAATTATTGTTTTGTTGATTGTCTAGACTTGAGAAAGAGATGCAGAAAGTGTTAATAATGCAGATTAAACTTAAAATTGGGTCATATCTGTAGCTGTTGCATTGTGAATAGCACAAACATTAGAGGGAATATTCTTTCAGTATTTGAAAACTATGATCTTGTTTGCAAAGAAGTTATCACATCATTGATGAATGAACCCATTAAGATCAAGGAAAATATCAATCAAAATTCATATCAGAGCGATCCCCATTCATCATTGATGTGAGTGACCTTTTGCTTAATCAGATATTAATAGTCAAGCATTTTTCTGTAGTCTGATTTTGTGACACTATTGTGGATGATAGAATTATAAAAACGGTTGGCGGACTTTGCAAGACATGGCAAGCCATGCCGAAGTTATAGGTGCAAATGGAAAAGCAAAGTAAGTACTTTATCTTGAAATTTATGCTATTTCTAAAATTGTATAAAGAAAAGATCGACAGAAATTTCTATGCTGCCTTTAAGTGGTATTGTGAATTTGACTGGCACATAAATCATATGCTCCCATTTCCCCCCAGAGATGAGTGTGAACCATTACCAGCACACATGGGTAGGAGCCAGGTGTGAGTGGAAGCCAAGTCCCATGGAGGGTGAGTTTCAAAGCCTTGGTGGGCAGGTCTGGGGTAAAGCTGCTGGCTAAGGCTGTAGCCACAGTCCCCATACAATCTGTCCCTCCTCTCAGCCCAGACAACGAGTGGCTTGTATTCAGTGGTTCGGAGGTACGTACTGGTCCCTGGAGGATTGAATCCCCATGTCCTAGTTTCATTAGCAAAATGCTGTACCCAAGTGGCTCTCAACATTCTTGGATAACCAGCATGGTTTTTCACATATCTGAATACTAATTCATACTATTTTTATGTAACCCAATTCACTTTTTCTTTGTTAATAAATATGTTTAAAATGGAAACTGTAGATAAGTTCTCAAATTTTAATGTGCATCAACATCCTCTGGGGAATCTTGTGAAAATGCCAGTTCTGAATCAGGAGATCCTGAGTGAGGCCCAGGAATCCACATTTAAAACTCCCACGTGATGCCTGGTCCATGGAAGCAAAGTTCTAGATTGCTACAGAAACTGAAAAACTGTATCATTTGCCATAGATAGAAGATAACTGAAAAATTAATAAAATTAAAACAAACCAATATTATTACATTTGAACAAATGTTCTTGCCAAGTTGCTGAGTCCCAAATCCTGCTTTCTCTTCATTGAAAGGTGAGATTAATAAGTATAAGAGAAGAGTTAATGACCTACCAGCACCAAATGGAAGCTTTCTTATACAGTTTAATTAAAATTGAAAGAGAAAAAGAAATTAATTTGATCACTATGAGTTTCCATGTCATTTTACATCATGCCCATCCCTTCTCAAATCAGCTTACCACAAGTGAACCTTGCCCTTCATTTGGGGATGGTTAATTGCTTTAACTCACAGAAAAGTGTTACATGTTCTTCTCCAATGGCTTCTTAGATTTATGCTTTCTGGTTATTGTAATAACTCTACTTCTGTTTCCATTTCAGCTCAATGCCTTCAGATTTCTCCTCACAGGCCAAATAGTAGGTATGCGATTCTAGACCCCGAGGATGGGAAGGTAGGACTGTTTTGTTGCTCACTGAAGTTGCTAGTTTGTGTAAGGAGATTCAAATAGGTTGGTTTCCAGGCTTTCAAACCAGCTCGAAATCTTGGCTCCACTGTGCAGGAGCTGAGCTGCCCATGTTTGTACTCTGTATATTTCTGGGGCAGGAGAGCATGTTGACATTTTGAAATATGGTAAAAATTTTCAAGTTAAACAATTTTAAAATTAAATTTGCATGTGAAGGATGGATGTGAGAGAAGAAAAGCAGCAGGCTTTTGAGTAAGCCAGAATGAAGTATTTGAGAGCCTCCAAATGGAGGGGAAAAGAGCCTTCTCCAAACCCAACCCACTTTGCTGATTAGCATTGCCGTTCTCAAAAACACCCTTGGCCATGACCTGGATTTGGAAGAAATGCCCCCCCCTTTTTTTTTTGTGGGGAAGACCAGCCCTGAGCTAACATCTGTTGCCAATCCTCCCCTTTTTGCTGAGGAAGACTGGCCCTGGGCTAACATCCGTGCCCATCTTCCTCCACTTTATATGGGATGCCACCACGGCATGGCTGACAGGCAGTGCGTCGGCGGGCGCCCGGGATCCGAACTCGCAAACCCCGGGCTGCCAAGCGCGGACTAAACCGCTGCGCCACCGGGCGGCCCCCGAAATGCCCCTTTTTAGCGTGAGGGGAGAGTGAGCTTTGGAGGAGGCAGAGTATGGAGAGCAATGATGCAGGTGTGTTCAGAGCAGAACACGTATCCATGATGAGCGCTCAGGGGTTGAAATGTGTATTCTGCCTTTTCCCAAGTGGTTGCCCTGTGAGTTTCAGCAAGTTACTCGAGTTCTCTGGTTTTTGCAGCTGGTGAACAACAGCTTTATAAGAGCATTGCTCTGCCACAGAGTACAGCTAACCGCCTTGCTCTTAGCCTTCTTAGATCTCACGGGATCGTGCTAACCTCTTTATGTTCACTATTGTGAAGAAAGGGAAAGCAATGGACCCCTTGGGGATACAGGGGTTCCCGATCTTGTATCACAGAGGAATCTTATCCTACAGGGAGGGCACAGGATCGTGGTTTGGAAAGATCATGACAGAAGTCTGGCATAACCTTTTGGTCCCTCAGGACAAAGGCCTCCCAACCTCACATTCCACAAGCTGTCACTTGCTCATTCTTTTTTTTTTTTTAATTTTTTTTTTTGCTGAGGAAGATTGGCCCTGGGCCAACATCTGTGCCCATCTTCTTCTACTTTACATGTGGGACGCTGCCACAGCATGGCTTGATAAGTGGTGAGTAGGTCCACGCCTGGGATCTGAACCTGCAAACCCTGGGCCGCCGGAGTGGAGCGTGCAAACTTAACTACTAAGCCACTGTGCTGGCCCCGTCACTTGCTCATTCTTAAAGAAGAAAATGAATCAAGTTTCCCCCACTCCATGTAATCTGTCCAGGTCAGCCTAGCAGTTAAGATGGTTGCTTCTTGAGTCAGAACATGTGGTTTGAATCCCAGCTCTGCCACTTTCTAACTGGGTCATCTTGGGTAAGTTACCTAGCAAAGGCTCACGCCTCAGTTTCCTCCTCTGTATATGGATAAAATCACAATATCTATCTCATGTTGGGAAGATTAAGTGAGAACAGGCCTGTCAAGTACTTAGAACACCATCTGGCACTTGGTAAATGATCAATACGTGCTTTGCAGGCACTGCTTTCACAGCGCATCTCATTCTGCCTCACAGAAGAATGGTCTTTCCATCCATTGCCTCCCACCTGCAACCCCGCCAACCTCACACTAGATTATAGGTACCATGTGTGCAGGGACAACTTCTTACTTACCTTTTTCCCCCCTGGGGACCTAACATGGCTTTTTACACCTAAGACATGCCCAACAACATTTATTGAAGGTCTACAACATGTCCCAGGTATTTGCTAGGGACTACAGAAGGGGAGGCTCTACCAGGAATGGAATTAAATCAAATCTCCTTTTCATTATGAGTATTAGTTATCATTATTATAACGATTATAAGTCACTTTACAGTCACACGATGTCATACAAATGTTATTTAGCTAAGGATAGCTTTTGACAGGCTGCACACACACCCCGACCTACCCCAGCCAGATGTAGGATTTATTTGGGAGAAGCCTGGATGCCATTCATTCCCCTTAGTGGGAATTAAAAAGAAGTGCATGTCTCCTTGGTCAAACTTCAACATTGGCAGAAGAGCTGGCCTGGCTAGGCTGAGCCAAGTTCCTCCTTGACTTCACACAAGAACGCCTGGCTGTTGAAGCTGCTCTCTTTAGGGTGTAGGACCAATTCCCAGCCTTGGTCAAAGCTGCCAGAGGAAACACAGAGCACATGGCTCTGGGGACCTGCTGGCCCCTTGGTCATAAGTAAGCACACCCTGCTGATGAAGGCGGCAGAAGAGGCTTACCAATAAGTGTAATTCTGAAAAGATGAATGTATTTTCCTTCTTCAAGTAATTATTGGAGAATTCTAAATGATAGTATTTTTGTTCTGGTTCATGGAGATCATCCCATCGCTAAGAAGGAACTCTTCTGCTTTGTCCCTAGGAGACTAGTAAGTGTTGAACACGAACACACTACCTTAATTTCTCAGGGGTTTGGGTTGTTTCATCTTTGCAAACCTCTTATTTTAGAAGTAAGGTCTCCCTACACTTTTCTGGGAAACAGCTACTGTTATGAAATATCTAAGATAGATTTGAGATCAGCAAAATCAGGAGGCCAGGGGTGGGCATTCTTTGAAGCCAGGGACTTTGTGTCCACAGTGCCAAGTGCAGGGCCTGGCACCTGGTTTGTGCATGACAAATGGAGTCTGCACGGGTGGGTGAGTGAAGGTTTCCGGTAGAAGGTGTGCGGAGGAGGTCGGGATATTGGGTTATCCCCTATATAGATAGTCACTCAAATATTGGTTGTCAACCAGTTGTGGGATTGAAAACACAACATAGAAGATGAGGGCCTGGGAGTGCCCTCCACAATGTACGTGGTTGTAAAGAACAGGCAAAGGATTGGCAGTACCTACCTCAATGAGACAGTTTCTTTTTTTTCCCTTTTAACAGCTACTCTGCTTCCCCCACACTGCTCTCCAGCCGCACCAGCTGGGAAATACTACTGTAGCATTCAGCTACAGGAACCAAATCCCGGCCTCCTGGTCCCTATAATAACCCTTCCTTATTGCTAACAATATCTTTTGAAAGCTAGCTGGCACTACCATAAATTAAGTAAAAGGACAAGTGACAAGCTGGGAACATATTTGCAACTTCTATCACAGAGAGAGGACTACTTTCTCTAATGTATAAAGAGCCACTACAAACCAGTAATAGAAAGTACAAGACCTAATAAAAATGGGCAAAAGATATGATCTGATAGTACACACCAAGCGAATATGGGTGAAATTCAGCATGTAAAAAGATGTTCCTCCTTCCTCATAATATGAGAAATGCAAAAATAAAACTACACTGAAAAACCATTTTTTATCTATAGTATTGGCAAAAGTCACAAAGTGTGAGAACTCACAGTGTTGGTGAGGATGTGGGGTAATGGGCACCCTCAAACATTTCTGATGAGAATATGAATTGTTACAACCTTTATAGAGGGTAATTTGGCAATATTTATCAAAATTACTGGTGCATATAATTTTTGACCCAGCAATTCCATGTCTATGAATTTATCCAACAGATACATTTCTACATTGGGAAATGAGGGACATACAAAGTTGGTAACTAGTTTTATTTATAATAGCAAAAGATTGAAAGCCACTTAAATATTCATCAGCTTGGCACAGGTTAAATAAATCCTGGGAGATCCATTAGCTAGAACAAGGGTTGGCAACTTCTGTAAAGGGCCAGATAGTAAATTTCTTAGGCTTAGCAGGCCATGTGGTCTCTGTTGCAACTATTCAACCCTGCTGATGCAGTGCAAATGCAGCCATAGATAATATGTAAACGAATGAGCATGGCCATGTTTGAATAAAACTTTATTTGTGAAAAACAGGCAGTGGGTCAGATTTGGCTTGTGGGCCATAGTTTGCTGCCCCCTGTGGTACAATATCATGCAGCTAAAAAGCAGTATGTTCTGAATACTACTATTTGTGTAAAAAGAGAGAGAAAATATGTACATATTTCCTTGTACGTGCATAAAATGTCTCTGAAAGGACACATAGGAAAAGGATAACATTGGTTGGCCCCATAGAAAAGAACTGGGTGCCTGGGACATGGATTGGATGACACTTTTCACCGTATATCATTTTAAAAACTTTGAATTTTGAACCAAGTGAAAATATTATTTATTAAAAATACTTAAATAAAATAAAAATAAATAAAAAAGAAAGAAAAGCAAGCTGGGGCCTTTTGCAAAGCATGTTCTGTCACATACTATGAGGTGTAGAGATGCTAGGTGACTCCCTTCAGTGCCTGCTGTGAACACAGTGGAATAAATTATGGTTTATTTCACTGAAAAGGCAACGGGGATTATAGCCAACTCATTGTCACACAGGGTCCCCTAGATTACAGATGCTCTCAGGGGTTCTGCTTTTTCTATTCTCCCAGTTGGCTATCATGGCAATACCACAGCAGGCTGTCTTGCAGTCTAGAGCCAGTGACCTCAGTTGAGCAACAGAAATCCATTTTAACCCAATTTCATATATCCTAGAAAATATTGACTCTTTTTGGTAAAAGCAAGCAAAGAAAAGGCATAGACACAGCAGCCTATATAAAATATTTGCCCTTACAGGACAAATTATTGTTTGTGGGTATGGGTGACATGGAGACGTGTTACCCAAGGTTTCTAGTCTCTTCGTGGATAGATCTAGACCTACGCTGTCCAATATGGTAGCCACTAGCCACATGTAGCTATTTAAATAAAAACTAATAAAAATTAAATTAAATTAAAATTCAGTTTCTCAGCTGTATCAGGCACAATTGAAGTGCTCAATAGCCACATGTGTCCAGTAGCTACCATATTGAATTTCTGCACAGATTATAAAATAAACAATAAAGTAAGTGATTTAAGTATCAGAGTTCAAGTATGTCCTTTATGATTGTGAATAGATATCATAGAACACTTCCATCATTGCAGAAATTCCCATTAGAGGGCACTGCTGTAGTCAATCTCTAATGTCTCTTCCAGCTCTAAGACTATTAATAACCAGAAACTTCTCAATTCATCTCAATCTGTTCACCTGTCTTCATTCTTAACTGTCTCCACAATCTGTCATCCTGAGTGTTTAGGGCACGATACAGCTCAGATAAAGTTCTTGACCACAAATGCCTTAAACTGATCTGGGGCATGTGCAGACGTACTGTCAGAGTGGACAGCAGGGGAGCAATCTATTTGTTATGGAGTTCGTGGCCCCTAGGGACTCTTCAAAGGGGGCTGAGTTCTCTCTCATGGTTGCCTCCCCGCCCACCACTCCAGCTTGTGCTGGTAATTGAATAAGGCTTTGGTTATTGTACACACCATCGAGCTGCAGTGAAGGAGGGACAGAGATAAGAAGCTTCTGGTATTGAGGGTGTGGAGCTCTTCCCAGGGAAGGCAGGTCCTAGGGAGGAGGTTAAGAAGGCAAAACAGAGCCTGCTTTGCTGGGAGCAGACTGCAGGCCAGGCTTGGGGCCAGGGAGCAAAGATCTCTCAGCAAAGATCCTCTCAGGAAGAGAGGACCTGGACTCCCCCTGGAGGAGGCAGGCTGAAGGCAGCGCTGTCCACCTGGCAGAGGAGGCAAGATGGCAAGAGGCAGGGAGGAATGTGGTCTCAGTTCTCTGCTGCAATACTGGGTGCCCTGGTGGGGGGCAGAAATCTAGGATGGCCTCCATGATCTCTGACCCCGGATATTATGCCCATGGTTAGGTTACATTATATGACAAAGGTGAGGGGATTTTGCAGTTGTAATTAAGGTCCCAAATCAGTTAATTTTGAGTTGATCTAAAGGAAGAGTGTCCTGGGTGGGCCTGACTTAATCAGATGGATGCCTTAAAAGGGAGGTGCTCTTCTGCTGGCCTTGGAGGAGCAAACAGCTGTGTTATGACCTGCCTGTGGAGAGTGGCGGTCTCTAGGGGCTGAGGGCCTCAGTCCTGCAACTGCAAGGAGCTGAATTCTGCCCATGACCTGAAGGAGCTCAGAAGATGAGAATGCAGCTCCGGCTGACACCGTGATCTCAGCCTGGTGAGACGCTGAGAGCAGAGGACTCGGTTAAGCATGGACCCCTGACCGCAGAAACGGTGAGGTAATCAGTGTATGTTGTCTGAAGCCACTAAGTTTGCAGTCATTGGTTGCAAAGCAATAGAAAATGAATACACCTCACTACCGTGGGGAGGACCTCCAGCCCCATCGGTGGGCACACTGAAGTGGGAAAGATCAACCTTCTGAGCCCTGAGCAGCTTTCTTCTGACTCCTTGGAAGCCCTTAGCCTGCAGGGTGACCCAGTTTCCAGGAGGATGGCACATTGTAAGGAAAAGGTCAGTTGAAAGTAATATTTGATTATATTTATCATAATGGACTGACTGACATGAAAGACAATAACTGCATAATATTTTTAAAAGTGCCTTTTTGGCTACCCTAAACATCATTTTCCTGTTGGAGATAAAGGACCTTTGAAATGGTTGCATCAGTGAAAAAAAAAAACTTAGTGGAAATAGCCCGGCTGCAGGGAAACTAGAAGCTCTTGCCTCTGTTTCCCCTCCCTCCCTTCCTCCCCTCCTGCCTCCCTTCCTTTCTGGTAGCAGTAAACACATCTGTGAAATGGCACTAAGAGTAGTTCCTGCTGTTGAGGCTGTTGTGAGAATTGAAAGAGCAGAAAGGATGTCAAAGGTCTAGCCAGTACAAATGGCCTCATAGGGTTATCAATCTTAGTTTTGAATTTTAGGTCTTTTAACAACGACTGATGGAGTGATTTCAGGGCACCTACAGTTGCACAAAAGTGTTAGGGGAGAAGTGCACTGTGAGATCTTAATCCGGCCAAGGTCAGGGTGGAGCATACTTGCATTTGGGACTCTTTTTTCTGTTTGTCACTCTACAGAATGGAAATGTCTCAGCATGTGAATCCTAGGAAACAGGTGAATGATGGTGGCCCTTCTTGGGGATGGTGTTCCCCTAGGTGGCCTTTTTAAGGTCTGTTGGTTGCAGATGGGGGAATGTACTCCACAGCTGGCCAGGACGTCCGGAGGGTGATATGACATGTCATGGAGTTCCTGAAGCATCCCCAAATACCCTGAGTTGGGTAACCACAACAAACAAAAAGGAAGTGCCAGACTTTAGGACCCTCCAGAAATTCTCTGGACCAACCTGACCTCCCAAACACTTAAGCATACAACTTGAGAAGCTCCAAAAATTGGACCACCGAGGTCCCCAACATCCATGACAGCATGGCTGGACAGAACCTACCCAGAACCTCCTTTTTTTTTTTTTTTTGTAAGTCTATTTTCATAGATGTTTCCCTCTTTTTTTGAGGAAGATTGGCCCTGAGCTAACATCTGTTGCTCATCTTCCTCTTTTCTTCTCCCCAAAGCCCCCAGTACATAGTTGTATATCCTAGTTGTAGGTCCTTCCAGTTCTTCTATGTGGGATGCCACCTCAGCATGGCTTGATAAGCAGTGAGTAGGTCTGCACCCAGGATCCAAACCGGCAAACCCCAGGCTGCTGAAGCAGAATGCGCAAACCTAACCACTGCAACCCTGGGCTGGCCCCCTAGAACTGCTTTATAAGTTTTTAATGATTAAAAAATAAGATGCGTTGGCAGATAAGCTGTAGCAGATGCTGATGGCATCCCTCAAGCTTTAACCTGTTAGTTCTCCCAGCTTCCTTCCCACTGCCAGATTCTGTACCTCTTTGCTGAGAGAGCTTACTCTGAAGTCTTTGAAAAGTCACTCTGTTAGCAGCTGACAGAGGGCTGATGGGAGGTGGTACCACTACCCCAGCTTCCTCTCCCTCCCCTTCTCTTGTTTTCTGTTCTGTTCCCCAGAACCCCCAGAGTACACGCCAGTCTCCCACAGTGGTAGCTAGTTGGATAGTGCGTTCTTCGTTGGTTCCCTTCTCTGCTTCTCTTCTACCTGTATTTTGGGTTTTTCTTCCCCCCAACTTCCATATAAACCACCTCCACTTCAATATTTGTCTCAGGATCAGTTTCTGGGGGAACCTAAACAAAGACATAAATTAATCATGTCAATTAATTTTCAGCCTCCCCAGGCTGAAAGGTAATTAAATATATGTTTGTATTCTCTCTGCAAAAGGTCTCAAAAGAAGCGTGTGCTAAGCCATTTCACATTTGTGCTTTGCTGCCAAGAAACAGACAAGAGAAGCTCAGGACAGGCAAAAGTCAGCCCCCGCGGGCATGACTGCAACTGACAAAACTATTTATTGGAGGACTTCTGGCTGTCAGTTCTGATCTCTGTTGATGATCAGAGGAATTCCCTCATTCTGCAAATATTTTCTGAGCCCCACCTCTCTGCAAGAGGCCCAGGCAGCATTGGCCAAACTAAAACAAGTACTGTCTGTTTTCTCTGAGATGTAGCTTTCAGATTACTCTATGAAAAACACACTAATGAATCTGTTCAGAATTAATATTTGAATTACCGTTGGGCTGGTGATGATTCTCAAGAGGGTGAGGGGTGAATAATAATGACTAGGGTTTTCTCTTTTTCACACTAAGCTGGATTTTTTTCTGATAATTACAATGCCCCTCCCTGCTTGCCCAAAAGAATAATCACTATAGTGTGGTGTACACCCCAGGGGTGTTGGGACAGAAGCAAGTTTGCAGACTGAGATTTAGCTTTGGGAACCAAGCCAAAGAAATGGCAGCCCAATGTGGAGAATACGTCACTGGACCCAGAGCCAGGAGAGCTGGACCACAGCGCTGCCCACGAGCTGTGTGACCTCAACTACCCTCTCCGGGTCTCAGCTTCCTCACCTCTGAAAGGAGGGAATGGGATTAGATGGTCTCTAGAGTCATTAATTGTAAATATTCATGAGTCCCCTAAAAAAGAAACGATGGACTAAAATCAAGTCTGTGGTTTGGCTTCACTTGCCCTCTCTTGTTCCACCTCTCACCCAGTTGTAGGGGCTGCATTTCGTGGAGGTACTAGGCACTATTTGCCATAAAAAGTGTTTGTAGTGACTTGGCCCAAGGAATTGAAGGTTAGGAAGAAAAGAAGCTGTTGAAAAGGGGAAAGGATGGAGAAACGGGGGAGTAAAAGATGTTTTCTGGGCTGGAGAACACTGGGGGATACAGATGGTGAAGATCCCAACCAGGAAAGTTCTTGTTGATACTGGGGGGGCAGGGGATTGAGGGGGCCTGGGAGAAGAAAGAACAGGAAAGGTCGTCTAGGTTTTCTTTTAGTAGCTTTTATAAACTCTCGTGGTTCTCAACCCTGGCTGTGTATTAGAATCATCCAGAGAGCTTAAAAAACCATGAAGTCTCTCTCCTGATTTCACTGGTCTTGGTTGGGGCCTGAGCATTTTTGAAAATGCTATGAAATAATTTTGCTGTGCAGCCAGGATTGAGACCTACTAAACGGTCGCCAAGAGCGCAGGAGCAACCTGCTTGCCTTCTCTCAAATAGTGACTTTATTTTTCCCACTTGCTTCATGCGCTCCTTCTTCTTCTGCTCTTTTCATCCTCTGCCTCAAAATTCCAAAGTCATGCATGGGTAGGAGACAGAGAAGGGAAGAACAAACCCTATGCATTCCATTTTCTGGTTAATTCCTTCGTTATTTATGAGGTTTAATAAAGGATGTTTTACCTCCATGAATATAATTCATACTACTTAAGAAAAACTTGAGAAATACTCAAAAACAAGAAAAAAAAATCTCAATGTGTCAGAGGGGTCCCTCACTCAAAGACAACCACCGCTAACACTATTACATGTTAGCGTGTTCTTTCTAATCTTTTTTTGATGTCTAGTTTCTTTGTTTGAATGCTTTACCCCACTGTGTATACTGCAACCTGCAGGCCAAACCCAGCCCACCTCCTGTTTATGTAAATAAAGTTTTATTGGAACACAGCCACACTCATTTGTTACCTTTTGTCTACGGCTGCTTTCATACTACAGTGGCAGAGTTGAGTAGTTGCAACAGAGGTCATCTGGCCCAGGAAGACTTAATATTTATTATCTAGTCCTTTACAGAAAGTTGTTGGCCCACGGTATATACCATTCTGTGCTCTCTTTTTCCCTCTGTCTTACCTTATTGCATGAGCATTTCCCGTGTTGTTATAAATGCTTCATAAATATCATTTCTAATAACTGCCTGCTACTTCATTGCATGGTTAGGTTGTGGCTTAGTCTTTCTCCTATTATTAAACATTTACATGTTTCTCCCCCCAATTTTTTCACTCTTATAATGAATGCTTCAGTGAGTATATTTGGATGTAAACTTTATCCGTATTTTCAATCATTTCTTTAGGATAGTGTCTAGATTATTCAACTGGTGGGAAGGGGCATTTTAAGACTCTTAATACATATCATCATAGCCCTTGTTCAAAGATGTCATACTACTTTGTGCTCCCCAATAATTCAGGAGAGAACCCACTTCTTCACATACTTGCCAGCATTGAGTATTACCATTTTAAACACTCTCTGCATTTAGACAGGTAAACAAAAAGCTGTTATTTTAATTTGCATTTCTTTTATGTCTAAAAAGATTGAAACCATTGCATTTTTTTCTTTTGCATGTTGACTGCTTTTCATCGTTGCTCAGCCTCCTTCTGCACAGGGCAGAGTGGAGGATGCTGGTCCTGCCTCTCACCTTGGCTTGGAGCAAGGCTCCTGCCTCCACCCGGTTCTTTTCGACATCTCTCTCCCAGTGAATTCTGATCGTCTCAAGGATGTCGTCCAGACCGGTGCCAATGGGGACATTCATTTGTTCCAGCTCAGACCCTGCCAACTGTTTGTACAGCATTTTCACATCCTGAAAATGACAATATAAGTCTCAGGTGAGTTCCAGAGGGGAAAGAAAAGACATGGAATTCTAGCCAGCAGAAGCCCAGCTCTGTGGGCAATACTTTTGGTTCTCATTTTGCTACTGCCAAATATGGGGCTTCACAGAGACTGGCCCTGATCCTTTTCCCAGCATAGGTGCCATGTTCTCTTTTCCCAACGATGTATTTCTTAGGCTGGTCTTCACAAGCCTGGGCACACCCAACACAAAAATCAAAATAAATAAATAAGAAAATAACAACACAAACATAGTAAGCAACAACAGCCAGCTGAAATTTATGAATTGCATAAAGTCAGAGAAGGCTGAAAGAGATTTAAAGATAACTTTGGAGTCTCTAGAGGGTTACTGTGGGAGAGTGGTGACAGACTCCTGAGCTAAGAACAAGAGCAAGTGGGCTTCCTGGTTCCCAGTCAGCTTAGGGTTGGACAAATGAAGGAACTTCCCAATGTGAGCATGTTAAGTGGGTTTTGACTTTTTCAACTGCAAGCGTTTTAGATCTCAGATCAGACAGTGACCGGTGTGAGGTGGTTTAGAATCAGGGTGGTTCTGCAGGGAACTGGACCTCTCACCGTTGGAGGTCCCTGTTAGTCCTGTCACTCAATGATCTGACCCAATTTCATTAGTGAGTGTGTGTAAACCACAGCCTGAGTCTACCCTCAGAGTGATTTCATTTGTCCTGTAGTGTTGAAAAAAGATCTGAAATAGAATGCCTCGAGGAAGAAGATGCTCCCTGCAATTCAGCACAGGTTCTATCACTCGCTATTGCCTGCACCTGCTGCCTCCCCCATTTGTGTACCAACCTGGTCCTGGAGCCATTTGAGGTGGACACTCCCAGGGTAACCCAACCCTCTACAAGGACTGAAAGTATTTTACTGGCATTTTCCCTGCAGTGCTGGGTAAGCGACGTGGAGGGACAGAGATGAGCTACTATCACCTATGTTGTGAAGGTCGGCCAGACAGATGAGTGCCTCTCGTCCTGTAGCCAACCCAGCCCCCACCTACCTCTTCATAGCTCCTTGACAGAAAGCCAAGGTCTTCTTTCAGGTTTTCTATTTGACTCTCCAGATCCATTTTTGTCAAATTAGCTTCATCGATGACTTTATACAGAGAGTTAATTTCCTCTTCCGCTACCTTTCGAAATGGCTGCTCATTTTCGTATCTGCAGATAAAGGAATTTAATCAGCATAGCTGGACAACCCAAAAGAAAAAATAATCAGATTATAAGTGTTACCAACAGGGCAATTATGTGTAGTTAGACAACGAAGGTTAAAAGTCACTGCTCCAACAGCTTTGAGGGTACCGTGAATGCAATCGTTATGTGTTGATTTATTAAAATGAAAGCGATTCTAGGGAAAGCTTCTCCAGGAGTTCAGATCCAGGTATGGGATCCAGCATTGTCATTGTTATTCTGATTTGTCATCCTTTTCACCTGAGGATCCTTGACAAACATTACCGAGAATCTGCTAAGTACCAGGCAATGTGCTGGCAATCCCAAAATGAAGAACGTGGTTTCTATCCCCAAAGAGCCCATGGGAAGTTTCAGGAGTGTGGCCTCAAACCCAAATGCCTTCAGGGGCTGAGTGGGGAATGTAGATGAGGGATGACGGCCAGGTCTGGGCAACAGGGAGAAGTGGGGACTGAAGCACAGATGACAGCTCACACTTCACCTAATGGGGTGCTGCTGCTCCTCTCCTCCCCATTGCTGCTGTGTGGGAAGCGGTGTGCCAAGAGAAATGGGACACCTGGATTTATATGTGAAATATCCAGAGTTTTAAAAACTTTCAACTTATGCAATAACACACATGCACATGTGCGTGCACACACACTGACACAAGTCTGAAACTGCCCACTCTGAGTTCTTTCAATCTCTGGTTTGCACAGGGCCTTCTTTCTAAAAACTACCCAACAACTTTGCCAGTTTCTTCCATTGTTACTCTTTCCTTCCACAGCCTTCCACCCAGCTATGCCACTCAGCCAAATGTCACATCTTACCTTCATCCGTCCATAGAAGGGAGAAATCTCACACCTCTCATTCCGGAAAGCATCTTAGAGTCTTAGACTTTTAAGGGACTTTAGCATTCAACTATTCAAACTCCTACCCAGTGACAATTCCTTGATAGCATTCTTGATAGGTGATCATGGAGCCTCTGCTTGAATGCTTCCAGTGATGAGGAACTCATCACTTCTCAAGGCCATGATTCCGTTTTTGGACAGCTCTACCTATTGCAAATTTCTTCCTTTAAGAGCTTAAATCTCCATTCCTGTAAGAGTCTTGCGTTCTACCCTCTGGAACACCCAAAGTCAACCTAATCCTTCCTTCTGTCAGTCCTACGAATATTGAGACACTGTCTCTTACACCCCTCTCTCTTCCCCGCTCTGCATCCGCCCCGCCCCTCCACCCCTTTTGTCCCTCATGTTAAACTTTCCCAGTTCCTTCCTCCATTCTTCATATAAATTGGTTTTCGTATCCCTCATCTGAGTGCAGGGACTATGTCTGCTCCTTTGTTTAAGCCTTTTAATTCTATTGATCGTGGACCCCAAGATTCGCTTTGTGGGTTTTTGTTTGCTTGTATGCTTGTTCATTTGATTTTGACCAGCTGTATTTGCTGCTGACTAATATTGGGCCTCCTGTCAACTAGAACCCCCGAGCATTTTTCACAAGAGCTGCCTTATGCCCAATTTCCCTGTCCTCTCTGGGTGCACCTGGTATTTGAACCCAAAAGTAGGAGTTCATATTTATCCTCTTTCAGTTTCATTGGCCATTGTTCCAATGTGTTGGGATCATTTTGAATCCTGATTCTGTCATTTCTACTCCTCACCACCCCTTCTGGCTTTGTATGTTCTGCCATTTTGCCACACCTGCTTTCATGCACCTTGTAGTTAAAAATAGTAAATGAAGGAACCAAGGGTAGAGCCCTGTGGCATACCACCAGAGACTTTACTCAGAGTTGGACCTGCACCTTTGAATGAGCACTTGGGGGATGGTTTCTGAAGTGTTTTTCTGCACTCTATATATAGGATCAGATTTTCTACACAAATGTGTTCTTTATGGAGGACTGTATTTTTATTAACGTTTAGTCCTTTGGGAAACAAGTCCTGTCCTTCCAGCTGAAATGAAAACCCACCCATATCACCAGGATTGATCCCTGTGAACCCAAGCTGGAAGAGTCCCCCTTGTGCCTCTGGAGTCCTGTTTTGCTCACCTCTCCAGGAAGCCTGGTTCCTTCCAGGATATGCTTCATCTTAGGTGTACTACAGACTGTTTTTTGGAAGTCCTCTAAGGATTAGAAATATCTCTGTGATATTCCTCAAGGCCGTTGTTAAGCTTTCAGCTTTGTCTTGCTATACTTTTTCCCCTTCCCCTTCCATTTTGAAGTCTTTGATTAGCATCTCTGTGCTCATGACACCTGGAACTGTCTCATCTTGACCTGCAGGCCACTCTGACCCAACATCTTCCATGGCATCCCACAATTTCTGCTTGGTTGCTTCACCATCGGCTCAACTCAGCTTGCTCAAAACCAAACTCATTATCTACCCCTGAATTTTAGTCAAGCTCTCCCTCCCCAAATTTCTATTTCAGTAATAGAACCAGAAGTCTTCTAAATTACCCAAGTTCAAAACCTGGAAGTTACCATTGCCTTCTCTTTTCAGGCTGTATATGTAGACAGTTGTCAAATCCTGCCGATTATTTCTTTGACCCATCCCTCAAGTCTGCCATTGCTACCATCCCAGGCAGCCCTGAGCTATAGCGGCCTGCTGTTGTCTTCCCAGACCTATACTATTGCCCCCAGAGTGACTGTCCTTAACCACATTGAGTCACTCCTCTGCTCAGAAGACTTAAGTGTCATCCTCTGGTCCCTCCGTAATCTGATCTCACTTTACCTTCCAAACACTGCTCCCAGTACAGACCCTGCCCCTCTGTTTGTCCAGTCTCTTCACTCCCATTGTTTCTTGCTCATTTGCCCTGCCTCCCCTCTTCACCAATATGCAGCTTCCTTTAAGCTAAAATCTGGGCGTGATGAGCCCCTGCTCAAATCCTTTCTATGGGTCTCCTCTCAGATAATCTCTAAGCTCTTTGGTATGGCTCACATGGTCCTCCAGGATTTGGTCTCCCCCTGGTTTTCAAGCCACATTAGATGTCCCTTGTAGGGCAGCAGAATTTGCTACCCCAAAATGTATCTCTTTGGCTTGATTATTTTTAAGAACAAAAGACTCAGGAAGAAACTTTGACCCTCCCCCTAACTGCCTAAAAGAATTTAAGATAGAAGGCCTGTCCCAAGAAGGAGCTATCACCATAGATAACTATAGTATAATATAAACTAGGTGTGGTAGACAGGGAGGAAGCTAGCAAGGCCCATTTGATCAAAGTCTTCTCCATGTCTCATTGTCTCTGTAAGGCATGGCAAACATTTGTTTATCAAACATTTGCTTTTCCATCTCCATGTGAAGTGTCTTCCTCCTCTTTGGAGACCCAAACCACTAACCCCAACATCCTCCTTTGTCTTTAGCTGAAGATGGTATTTAAGGTGGTGGCTTCAGCCATTTTGGTGAGTTACTCAATTTTCCTGGGTTTCTCCCATGTATACATGTTACTAAATTTGTTTGATTTTCTCCTGTTATTCTGTCTCATATCAACTTAATTCTTAGACCAGCCAGAAGAACCTAGAGGTTTAGAGGAATATTTCTTTCTCTCCTACACCCTCCTTCATTCACTCCATATGTCCTAGTTATAATGAGGTACTTGGTATTCCACTAACACACCATGCTTTCTCATGTCCTCCTGCCTTTGCACATACTGTCCCATCTGCCTGGAAAGTTGTGTCTCTTTTATTTGTCTGGTCAACTCTGACACGAGTTTAGGACCCCAGTCAGGCATCACCTCTTGTGTCAGCCCTCCCTGGCCAGACTAAATGTCCCCACCTAACTTGCGTTATCTCAGTGATGGCACAATCACTCTGTAATGGTATTGTCTGTTCACTCCTCTGTCTTTGCTGCTAAACTGTGAGCCCTTTGAGGTCAGATTCACTTCATTCCCAGCACCTGGCAAAGGGCCTGGCAGATATTCAGACACTTGTTGAATTCATTCATTTATTCATTCATTCAACAGATATTTGTGGGGCACCTATTGTGTGCTGGCACTGTTATAGGTGCTGGTGGTACAATGGGGAACAAAATAGACCAAGCCCTTGCTTTCAGTGAGTTTATGTTCTATCTGTTGAATGGCTGGATGAAGGCATGTTTCAATGAATGAATGCATAAATGAATAAATGAGTGAGAGAAATTTCAGTCAGGTCCTATCTTAATTTCACACTTAATTAAATTCTGCCTTAAATTTAGTGCAATGGTTTCATGTCTATTAGCGTCTATCTTTTTTTTTTTTTTTTGCTTGAGAAAGATTAGCCTGGAGCTAATATCTGTGCCAATCTTCCTCTATTTTGTATGTGGGTCACTGCCACAGCATGGCTGATGAGTGGTGTAGGCCCATGCCCGGGAAACTGTGAGCCCAGGCTGCCGAAGTGGAGTGCACTGAACTTAACCACTAGGCC
Organism: Tapirus indicus; assembly: GCA_031878705.1. Lineage (NCBI taxonomy): Eukaryota > Metazoa > Chordata > Mammalia > Perissodactyla > Tapiridae > Tapirus > Tapirus indicus. The sequence goes on from CM062920.1 coordinate 18,329,493, forward strand.
ACGGGGCCAGCCCCCTAGTGTCTATCTTTAATTGTGCAGTAAGGTGTCAGTGGCTGGATGATGGCTTCACTTCCTTGTGCTCCTGTGACCTGGGGGAGCACAGGGCTGGGCAAGAGAGCAACCCTGGCTAGTTGAGAGTCTCCTTGACTCCAGAGTGGCCACTAATGGGGATCCTTTAGCAGATGGAGGAGCTTGGCTTAGAGAAAGGAAATGATCCAGGGTCTGAGAGAATGGTAGAGATTTTCCTTTTCATCACAATACCCTCTTTTCCTAAGATCAGAATGACAGTGGGATCCGTGGTCTGCCCCAAAGACTCCCAACTATCTGCCTTTCCTCTTTGTCTTTACCAGTTTAGGGAAATGTTCCCTTGAATAACAATCCCATCACCCATTCAATTGCTCAACATCCAGGGCACCTTCCCCGCAGAATATTCTCAAGATCACTGTGTTCATCCATAAAAGGGTCTTTTCTTTGCTTTGCTTTTCCATTAGAACAGTGTTTCCTAAACTTCACTCACCTTCATGCTTTTGTCCTAAATGCATATCTCCCGTATCATTATTTACTTTATAATGTTCCTTAAATTTATCTACTTAAAAAGTAAACCTTAAATCAATAAACTTTAGAAGCTCTTTATAGTAAATAAATTTTAAATTGCTACTATAAATGGTAGTACTATAGTGGAAAAACAGTTTCATGGGTTATAAATAGAAGGTAACTATAAAAATAAATATGTAACTATTAAAAATAAAATGTTTATCCTTATACCACTTAAAATGATCTCATCAGGGTTATACACAGCATATTTTAGGAAACACCATATTAGACCTCAGAGGTGGTTCTCAAGGCTGGAGAGCTTTAAAAATACTGAAGCCTGGGCCCCACCCCCAGGGGCTGGTTTCCTTAGTCTGTGGGGCTTGTGCACTGGCATTTTTAAGCACCCAGGGAATTCTAATACACAGCTGTGATTGAGAAGCATTGCTCTAAAGCAGTGGTTCTCAAAGTGTGGTCCCTGGACCAGCAGGATCAGCATCCTGGCGAACTTGTTAGAAATGTAAATTTTGGGCTCCACCCCAGACCTATTAAATCGTGTGGGGCACAGAGATCTGTGATTTCTATGAGCTCCCCGGGTGACTCTGAAGCACCCTAGATTTTGAGAACCCCTGCTGTAAACCCAGTGACCCCAGACAAAATCTCAGAGCCCTTGGGGCCTAGCGTGTGTCCACAAGGAGGGCTTGAACTGGACCATCTTGGCTCTGGATTATCTCGGGGCCTCTGTTATCCCACCCCCGCCTTCCATGAGGCGGAAGGTGAATACTGCAGACTCCAGGACAGCAGAACCCGAGTCACCCAGGAGTCTAGCGGTGGGGAGGGACTGTGCCCTCTGCTGCAGAGCATTACCTCTCTTTAAAGTCGTCTGCACCTGCCTGAATATTCTCCGTCTGCAGCATGAGCCGGGCATTTTCCAAGACTGCTTCTCCCACCTGGAAGGATCACACATGGCAAAAGAGACAAGGTCACTGCATGGTCTGCCCTCACTTCTCACCGCGACTCGTGCTGGGCACACAGGCTCTGGGGAACTAGAGCAACTTTCTTATAGCAAATATTTTTAGAATTCAAGTGTCCTTCTCTAAAAAGAGGGGCAGGAGATAAACAACAAAGCATAAAATCTGGATGTCTCTTAAGAGCTTTTAGAGTTGGATTTTGGAGAAGATTACTCAGAGGCAGATTTGTGCAGAGCCTCAGTCCCAGTGATGAGCTTTCGACTCCGCAGTGAAGTTTCTGGCTCCTTCGATGAAGTTTCACCAGCCTGACTTAGTGTCTCTTAACATTTTCTGGTCATGGATGCCTTTGAAAGGCTGATGAAATCTCTAGATCAGTGCTGTCCAGAAGAGCCTCCCGTGATGGTGGAACTGTTCTCTGCGCTGTCCAACACGGTAGCCATGGTGCCTACTGAGCACTCAAACTGTGACAAGGGTGACCAAGGAACTGAAAGTGTAATGTTATTTAAATCAATTAATTTAAATGCAAATAGCCACACGTGGCCGGTGAGCACTGTATTGGACAGCGTGGCTCTAGAATTTGTCCACCCTCAAAGCATCCAGGTGAACGTCCACATTGTGATACAGTTCATGGAGCCTTGAAGAGTGGTGTTTTAACCTTGGCTCCCAAACCACTCACAGGTGGGATTGGGGGAAGTGGTTCTCTCCTCAACCTGAGAAACTTCTTTTTATATATATATATGAAAAGTACAAATCACTGTTTTAAGCTATTATCAGTCCCTTTACACTTGAATGTGAATGAGTTGCAAGCTCTTTCTTGACCGGGAGGAGGACTTCCAGCACCAGAGGTCATAGAAGGAGTGAGGTGACAAAGAATGCAGAGGGAGAGACCCAGTTTGGCTGCTCCCCAGTGAGCCCCAGAGCCAGGCTGGAGCAGAGCGATTAGGTTGCTAGTGGGAAATTCAATGAAATGAAACAATAGAAGATGGCCCTATAGGCACAAGGGGGAGCACGATCACTCTCTTACTGTAGCTGGGACTGGCCCCCGCGTGCTCCCTCGGTTTCCCCAGCAGAGCCTATCCCACTGTGTTGACCCGGTCCTTCCCCAGGGTCAGCTCCTTGTTCATTGCTGCATCCCCAAGGCCTGGCTTGTGGCTGACATTCCATCATACTTGTCAAATGAATGCATGCATGAATGAATGGTGTGACCATGGATGAGCAGTTCCCAATCTTCCCCCATCCCAGGTCTGGAGGTCATTTTCTGGAAGCATCCAAGAAGGATATTTTAAATTGTATCCAGGATTATTTTTCTTCAGGTATGGTGAGGCCAACAGATCAGGAGATGACTGACACTGAAAAGATCATTTGTTACTCACAGTTCCCAAGAGTAGGGGGCAGCCACGCCAGGCAGGGCCATGTGGGGAAGCATGAGAGTTGGTCAGGATTCAGAAGGGTGAGGAGAAAGCATGGGCAAAAGGCTTTGTTGTGGTTTTCATGGGAAGGAATGGGCGAGGCAGGGTAAGCAGCTGGGATTGAATAGATTGAATAATTTCAGTGGTCTCTGGACTACAGGGGCGGTCCCTAGGTGTCTGGTACCAGCCATGAGATGATTAGGGCAGGGGAATATTGCCTCCTGCAGTATAAACCAGGGAGAGGAGGCAGGTGGGGGTATGGACCCCGGATTGGCTGGTTTGCATATGGAAGGTGCGCTCACGGGCAAATGGTTTACTGTCTCTAGGATTAGCTAGCTCTGCAAGGGGTAGTCTCTCCCTGTCAGTGAGGCCCCAGATGCCAGGGCATCAAGAGCATAGAAAATAAGAAAATGTAGCTAATGTCATTGACTATAGTTCATTCAAAGGGCCCTAGCTTTGGGAGGCCTTCTCGGGATCTTTGCTCCTCATTCTCTGTTGGGGTTGAGGACAGGAGCACTTTTTGGGATAACCTGTCCACGTGTCTGTCCTCGGAGGTTCATGCAGTGCCAGCCCCAGGGATGCTGGAGGCCTTCCTGCTTTCGCTGTTGTTTAGTCACAAGCAGGGGTTCATTCAAACCTCAGCGGAGGCTAATTATAGGCCCTGACTTGCCAAAGCGCAGTTTGCTGGCTGTGCTTCCCGGTCTCCTCCACAGTGGGATCCTAAAATAAACCTCCAGTCCACCACGCAGCCACAGAGAGCCCTGCGCTGCTCTGCAGAAGCCTCAGCCTCACAGAGGCAATGTCCCCTCTGCTGTTAGTGGTGGCTCAGCCTCCCCAGCTGTGGAAAGGGCCAGTCAGGCGGCATGACAGGACTGGGACCTCAGCTGAGGGATAGCGTGGGCTGAGGACTGGGCTGGTGGCCAAGGCCAAAAGCAAACCTTGGAGCCTGCAGTGCAACAGCGAACATCTCTATCTCAACCTGGGAAAAGTTCATGAAGTCCTCCCTGGGGCTGAGGAGAGGAAAGGAAGAGGGAAGGGAAGTTGGACTTACTGACCACCCACACATGTGCCCTGCCCCCATGCTGGAGCTGGCTTGCACTAGCTGCGAGAGCATTGCAGGAATTCTGTGAGCCAGTTGGTAAACACAACCACCACGAAAATCTTAATTATGTGAACTTACAGTTAAATAAGTTATATTAAAAACACACGTAATAAATACTCAAAATACAAAGATCATAAATACTCGTCACTTCCTGTGTTACTATATTTGACCGTCATCTCTTCTCGTGAGGTTACTTGCTTCTCTTGTATGTGCATGGTGGAAACGCTATAGAGTGTGTGCTACTGGGCATCTCCTCTGGACTCTTCATCCAGTGACAGCATGTTGGTAGCTTTCTATCAGCCCCTGTGTGAGCGAAATCGGCCAACACTATTTTCTTCATGGAGAGCCGATTGTTAAACAGATACCTGCTCACTGACCGGGCCCCACACTCTACTAATCTTAACGTTCATGATTTCACTAAATGCTGGCACCCCTCCGATGCTGATATCAACACACCCATTTTACAGATGAGGACGCTGAGGCTCAGAGAACTTAAGTAAATTGCCCAAAATCACACAGCTGGGAAGTGGCAGAGCCGGAATGCCAAACCAGGTCAATGTGACTCGAAAGTATGCGTATTTTTGTCATTAGCTTTGGAAACTAAAAGGCACATCAGAGTCAAGAGAGAGCCTCTGTCGCAAAGGATTGTTTTCTGTCTTTTTCCTGTAACAGAACAGTCAGGACTCGTGGCTCCTATCTGGGCCCCATCATGAAGATAAAGAGATATCTTTCCTACCGGGTACGAGGACGCCAACCAAACCAAACGAAACCAAACCTTCTCCCACTCCACACCCCTGAGCTTCCATTTCAGAGGCCCCCACACTGAGAAGAGCTGGGGGCAGGTCTGCAGGTCCAACTCTGAAGGCCTAGAGGGCTCGCGCCCCCGAGCACTCTGCTACAGGCCCTACAGAAGAAAGATCATTTGTATTTAAAACTGCGAGACAGGTACGCTAGCCACGTGGTCCTCTTGGATTTACGGCTGACGTGGATGCTAATTAACTTCGCCTCTCTGATCGCCTTTTCTTTCCAGGAGAGAAGGCAATAAAAACATCAGGTGTTAAGAGGTCCAGTCACTGGGCTGATGCTGTGACTACAAGTATACTTACTCATGACCCTGGGACCACTCCTGCCCTCTTTTCTAGCGGGAAAAAAGTATACACTAATGTGATAGTAACACTCAAGGGTAGACCTTAGGGGTGGGCAGGCTGGCAGTTTGCCCATGGCGCGCTGGGAAGGCCTGCAGAGGAAGTCCTCTTTCTCTCCCTCTGCCCAAACAGAGCCTACTGTCAAGGTGATGTGACTTAATGCCAGGTCTCCTGTTAAAAAGAGACACTGTTTGTCACAGCAGCATTAGTGGGAAGTGCTCTAGGAGATTTGGTGGTCTCAAGGGGATGAGACTTGGTCCCCTCCGCAGTACTTTTCAAAGGGTCATCAAAGTTTTGCTGGAGCGAGAAACAAGAGACGCCTTCAAAGCATACAGTGCGGTCATGGGGACAGCAGGTGAGTACCAGGAGGACGGGCAGTCAGAGGTCATGCTGGCACAGGGTTTGTTCTGAGAGGGATGGTGCAGGATGGGAAAGGGAGGGGCTGACCACTGGCCTGCGTCAGCTCAGGCTGCTCTTGGGTTGGCGTGCAGCTTCCATTTACTTCCTTTGAGCCACCTTCCTCTGCGCGTCCACGTGGCGGCTTCCTTAGCATACCTTGTACCTGTGGTTCTCAAGGTGTGGTCCCTGGACCGGCAGCATCAGCACCACCCGAAACTTGTGAGAAATGTGAATTCTTAGAGCCTACTTCAGATGTCTGAATCTCTGGAGGGGGGGCCCAACAATCTGTGTTTTAACAAGCTGTCTGGGGGCTTACGGTGCACACTCCACTGGGAGAAGCCCTGCTTTGCACCCACCTGCCTCCAGGCCTGCCCACGCTGCCTCCCAGCTGCTCGTGGAATCCCTCCACGTCCTTGCCCGTGTCGTTGTGTAGATCTAGAACACCTTGCCTTACCACCTCCCACCACTGGCCTTTGCCCCTGCGAAGCCCTGTCCCACTTTAATGATCATCTGGGACGCGGCTTCCTCTGTGAAGCTGCTTTCTCATCCACTCACTCACTCTTGCCTTCGTCTCTTCATCACATGACTGTTTCCTCTGTGCCACGCTCTGTGCTGGTTGCAGGGGAATCAGCAGCTCTGGTAGGAGCGGCGATTAGAAAGGCAGGCAGAGGCCGATCACGGAGGGAAGAGCTTGGGAACAAGGGAAGGAGGTGGGATTGACTGGGAAGTCATTGAAAGGTTTGAGCAGGACACAGGTGTGACCTGTGTGGTAAGCAGATGCCCTGACTCCAGCGGGGAGGGAGGACTGTGGGATGCAGGAGGCGATGCCGAGGGCCCAGCCAGGGGGCTCTTGCTGTAGTCCAGGGGAGATGATGGCAGCTTTGACTAGGGGGGTCATAGGGACGGTGGAGAGAAGCAGACAGGTTTGAGACCTATTTTGGGGATGGAACAGACGGTTTTGGTGATGGAGCAGTTGCAGGGAGAGTGAAAGGAATGGAGAACGACCCCTAGATTTTTCGCCTGAGCTCCTTCCTCCCTCCTTGGACCCTTCCTGCATCCAGGTCACACTCCCCCCCACCCCCCAGCGGCACACGTCCCGTCTTTTCACACTTAGCAGACAAAGTGTTGGCCTATCCTTGAACCTAGCTCTTCCACTTACTAGTTTGGACCAGTTACCTGGGTAACTCTAAGATTTGGTTTCCTCACCTGTCAGATAAGGATGGTACTTCTCCCCACCTCCTAGAGTGGTTGTGAGACGTAAATGAGCCACTGCATGTGAAGCTCTCGGCCGGCTGCCTGGTGCAGAGTAAGCGTTCCATGAATGGTAGCCATTATTATTATTGTTATTTGTCTTAGCACAGAGCGGTTGTTCAATGATTGTTGAATGAATCTGATGGGGGTGTGCAGTCTGGCACTGTTCCCACTCTGCTGCACGGGCGGTTGAATGAAGACTTCCATCTAGTGGCTTGATTTATTATTTTTCTTTTAGTTTTCCCTGTCCATAGTCATTTGAAAAGCCCTGGTCGCTAGTACCATGACGATGAGGGTTTTATCCCTTCCTATGGCTGTCCTCACTCTGGATGTAGTTATTAAAATAAATGGAGCTGGTGGTGGTGGGTGAGGGATTTGACCACCATTGTGTATTAAAAAGTTGAGGATAGGGGCCGGCCTGGTGGCCTAGTGGTTAAGTTCGTGCGCTCCGCTTCTGGCAGCCCGGGGTTCGCAGGTTCGGATCCCTGGTGCGGACTGACGTGCCGCTTGTCAGCCATGCTGTGGCAGCGTCCCATATAAAGTAGAGGAAGATGGGCACGGATGTTAGCCCAGGGCCAGTCTTCCTCAGCAAAAAGAGGAGGATTGGCAGAGGATGTTAGCTCAGGGCTAATCTTCTTCACAAAATAAAAACGTTGAGGACAAGCAGCATTTTTAAAAGGGTTATCATTTGGGCCCAAGGGTACAATTCGTGCTTCATTTGGAGTTAAAGATATGGGCATCCCAGCAGCTAGAGCTGCAGGTGTTGGGGAGGAGGTGGGCAAGACCAGGCCCTGGGAAATTAGACTCAGCTAGTGCAGTGGCATGAGGCAAGAGTCCCTGGAAACACTTCTCATGTTGACTTGACTTTCAAGTTTAGCATGAATGCTCAGAATGACTTGCTTTTAGCAATAAATGAATGAGAAGTCACTATCTGCCTCTAGTGTCCCACCGATGCTGCTCCTACCTGGACGGTGAAGACTGCCATGTCACCAAGCCAACAGATGCTTCTCTGCGCTCATCGTGACCTGCTAGCTGCATTTGTCACAGATGCACTTTTCTCTTGTGGCTTCCATGGCACCACTCTCTCCTGCTCTTCCTCCTGCTTCATTGACCATTCTTTCTCAGTCTCCTTCACTAGATCTTTCTCTCTTATCTGACCTCTACATGCTAGAGTTGCTCAGGATTGCGTCTTGGGGCTTGTTCTTTTTATCCCTACGCGACCCGACCTAGTCATATGGATTTAAATATATGTGCTGATTATTTCTGCATTTATATCTCCAGCTCAGAACTTCCTGTCAGCTACAGACTTGCATTCCACTCTCTCCTTGACATCTTCTCTGCTTGGCCGTTTGTCAGACATCTCAAACTTAACATGTCCCAAAATAGAATTTGAGATTTTTGCCCTCAAATCTTTCCTTCCCCATCTGCTTAGAGAAGATTCATTTTCTCCATGTTTGTAAACAGCACCAACGTCCACCCAGGAACCAGGGAGTCTTGACATCTTGCTTTCTCTCACCTCCCACATCTAATCCAACATCAAGTCTAGTCAATTCTGCCCCCACAGTGTATCTCAAGCTCATCTACTTCTCACCATCTCCACTGGTATCATGCTGGTGCATGTCGCCGTCATGCTCTCCCACAGCACTGCCGCATCCTTCTAACTCCCTGCTTTGTTCTTCCCTCCTCTAAACCCTTCTTCATCCTGCTTCCAGAACATCTTCTTAAACTCTTCACATCAGATTATGTCACTCTGATTAAATTAAATTAAAACTCTTCAGAAGTGTTTCTTAGAATAAACCCAAACTCTGACAGTGGCCTCCAAGGCCCTGCATGCTTGTGAACCTTCCCATCACTCACAAGGCTCCAGCCATGCTGGCCTCTGGTCTTTCTGGAACATTCCAGTCTCTCTCCTGCCTCAAGGCCTTAGCAAGTGCCAACTCCTCTGCCTGGACCACTCCTCCCCTCTTCTTTGTGTGGGTGGCTCCCTCATCCTGATCACTTTACCTAAGGTAGAATCTCCCTCTACTCTGCCCCTCTCTGCCTTGTTAGCTTTCTCTAAACACTTACCACAGCTTCTAATTATTATCAATTTTTGTTTATTGGTTTTAGTTATTACCTCTGTATTTGCCACTAGAATATAAACTCCTTGAGGTCAGGCACTGCCTTTCTGTCCTGCTTGTCGTTCCAACCCTAGCAGGGTGTCGGGTACACTGGGCATCAGTTGCATTAACGAGCCCAGCAACAGTGCTGCCTCTTCATGGAGAACCAAGACAGGGAAGAGCTGGTTTCCACCCAGTTCCCACCTGAGGTTACCTTTGGCACCTCCCTCTTCCTCATCTCCCAAGTCAGAAAACTATCAATTCCCCACATCAATGTCTCCACTCCATTCCTGCTCCCTCCTCCAGCTTTGAGCCCTAATCGTCTCTTTTCTGGTTTAACCTGATCATTGTTACCTGGGGATGGAAAGGACAAAGCTGAGGCAGTGAGTGAAGGTTGCATCTGCAAGTGGGGCTTGGGAATGTGTCATCAGCTAACGGAGAAAGTTGTGAGACTTGTCTCCAAGACAGTTCGCCCCCGAGCACAGTCACAGCTATTGGGTGTCCAGAGAGAATCAGGGACACCTGAGGGCTAAGGTTGGGTCTCACTGCAGAAGGCCAGGATGGTGGACACTTCTGAATCTGTACTGCAAACAAGCCTTGGCCTCATCATCAAACTGTGCTCTGGATGAAGAAAGAATGTCTTTGTAGAGCAGGTCAGATGAGCATGGAGTGAGGGGCCCGAACCGGTAGGTGGTGTTATCCATCATCACTGGGCAATCAGGAACAGCCTGGTCCCTAGAGGTTGCCCTCTGTCATGATGACGACAAAATCTCTCAGGCCTCACCTTCCCAGGAAGCCTCTCCTCCCCTCCCACTTCTGGTTCTAGACTCTCCCGTCATCCTGCCTCCACCTGCCTGGGAAGTAGGAGGGCTTGCGTTGGACAGGAGGAGCCAGTAGTGGACACTACAGAGGTTCACCCACCACTGTCTATTACTAGGTAGTCCTGGCGTCTGTGTCAGAAGCGTTTGTTTGCTGTGAGCCAGCCATTCAGGGCCTAATCTTCTCCAGATGCCCAAACAAAATCTGAATTTTGAGCACCAGGCACATCAAGATACAGTGACCCTGGGAGGGTCTGTTTGAGCAGCCAGCTGACCTCCCTCTGTGACATCTCTTTCTCTCTCCTTTCTAGACTTGGAGCAACCGCTTTCCAACCTTTCTACTGGAGTGAACCTACTAGGAAGCAATGTGAACTCACCTTTTATTCAGAGGTGTGCTCTTGAACAACCCCTCACAATCCGGGCCTTGCTCTTCTCTCTACCTTTATCTCTTCTTCACTCCCCTGCTATGAACTGAACTATTTTTCTGAACAGACTCGGGCCTTTCTAGCTTCAAGACCTTGACTCATGCTGCTGCCTCTGCATGTCATGACCTAATCACACCCCCGGCCTCCATGCTTTCCTTCTTTGCCAGATGAACTCCTATTCATCCTTCAAAACCCAGCTCAGGCTGCACTGGGCATCCTCTGTACACCCCATATCCCCTGTGGGTATATCACTATCACTGCAGTTGTTATGCTGGAATTTATTCTGATCTATTCCTGTCTTTCCCCACCATTGACCTGTGTATCCCTGGGACAGGAACAATCTTTCATCTGTGCCTCATCAGCACCCAGCTAAGTGCCTGGCACACAGGTGCTTAGTAAATGTTAACTGAGTAGATGAAGCAGGCTGGCTGAGGAGAGCAAACCAACACAAACATATAATGCAGAACAGAATTAGATGTGTAGAACCAAGGATAAGATGCCTGAGAAGCAGAACTCACAATTTAGAGCCAAACTTTCTTTATAAAACCCAAATAGAAGCAATCAAACAAATCAAACCCAAACATTTTTAAAGCACTTACCATGTTTTGTGCCACGATAAGCCCTTCACAGGCATGACCTCATTTGGTCCCTTCACCCAGTGTGAACCGTCACACAAAATGGGTGCATATTAGTTACTACCATTATACAGATGAGCAAACCAAGGCCCAGCCAGTTCACGTAACTTGCCTGCAGGGCTAAGTGGCCCAGCTAAAGTTAATCCGCATCTGTCTGACTCCACAGGCCATGCTCTTTCCCCCCCTTTTTAAAAACACTTTTTATTATGGGAAATTTCAGCCATATAAAACTACATATAAAGGTAGAGAGAGACTAGATGATGACTCCCCGTGTCCCCACTTCAACAATGAAAATCCCATGGCTCATTTTAAAAATCTCTTCTCCCATCGACCTCTTCTCCTCTCTCTGAAATTGTTATGTACATATCACTTCAGCTGTGAATATTTCAGTCGTCCACGCCCTCTTTTGTACTTCTTGTATTTTAATTTAAAAATGGTCAAAGCAATACATATATTTGATTTAAAAAGTTAAACAGTTCTGAAAAGAAATGCTTGTGAAGAGAAGAGTTTCTCTGCCCTCCTCCTTCATCCCCCACGTCCCGTTCCAGTAGCTTCAGCTTCTTTGTCAGAGCTTGCCCCGTATTTCTGCACATTTCTTGATTGCTTGAGTTACCAGCCCCGGACATCGTTTATTGACTTCCAAGCTGACAAATGAAGATTTTGCTCCCTCACTCTCCCCCTCCGTCTTCCTTTATTTATTGGCCATCTTGGTAACTTTAAATAATAGAGCTCTATTTCTTGCTCTACACGGACAGTGTCTTTCTCACACTCACTCTCTCTCCTAGAATCACAGATGTTTTATTTTCTAAGGCCAAAAGAGAAGACAAAAAACCAGTTTAATTACTAAACCACTGATGCTTGTGTGAAATATAGGTCCTTTCTGCTAAGAATTACGACATAGGTGCCCCTGACCGTCAGCTGCTATGGGCAGATAGCCAAATGGTTTTATTTCCCAATTGAGCATCCTCAGGCCTGCAGAATGATGTTAGCTATTTGATTATTTTTCACGGTGCTACCCTCTCCAGGGCATGACTGCAAAACCCACACGCAACCATCTTGTCTGACCGCCAAGCTGGAATCATGAGTCTAACATTAAACAACGCAGTTTCTTCTCTTGTAAGATGAGGCAGCTTTATCTCGATAATACCGGGCACACAGTAATCACTTAATAGATGTCTGTTAAACGATTGAATAAGTGATATACATTTGAAGAGCCTCTGCTTTTCACTAGACACCATATTTCTCATCTCTGAGTCTCAGTTTCCTCATCTGTAAAATGGGGGTTATAACACCTGTTCCGTTTACTCCACAGGCCGTGAGGCTCTAGGGAGACACCGCAGAGTACATGCCAGGTACTGTGAGCTGCTGTGCACTGGAGTCCCGTCCACGGTACCAAAGTGAGGGTGTCAGGGGAACGTTGCAATTGCATAGTCAAGATTATCCTTGGAAATCCCTCGGAAGGGCGCCATCCTGGAGACCCACAGTCAGTAAGTCCAGCATAGCTGGGGTTTTTCTCCAGATAAGATAGTTGAGTTAAACTAGGAGTCATGTTATCTGGAAAGTTCCTCTCTTGAAACACCAGCACTGTGCTCCGCATGGCATAATCCTCTCATCGTGAGAGGCACATGGGAAATGAGCCTGTCTGAAGAGGCAGCAAACTCGTGCCCTCCATCTCCTGCTCAGTACAGGGCGTCTCCTCACTGGGGGAGCGGAATGCCAGCACTGTGTAAAGGGTGTTTCTCTTCCCCCACACTTGCTTAAGGGACTTGCCCAGACAAGAGGGAGGGCATGAGAGCAGGAAGTGGGGAGCTAAGGGGCTGGCTGCCTCCCACACTGGGGGGTGAGACCTGCAGAATTCTCTGCCAGCTGCTTCCAGGAAACCTCAACTCAGAATTTCACTACATAGTTTTAGAATGCAAAGGGCTCTCGGGCATCAGGAAAGATGAAGGAGCAGGGCACGGAGAGGGGCGATGGCTTGTCTCAGACCCCCAAGCAGAACCTTCGCCCTTGAGTCCGGCGGCAAGTACTCAAGGGCAGACCGCAACTTTGACTGGAGGGACAGGGCTTCAAACCCTGTCTTTGTCACTTGGGGATGTGTGATGCTCCAAAAGTCTCTCTATTTTTAGAATGGGGAAAAGGACACTTTCTCCCCGGGGTTGCAAGATGACTGAAAGAGAGGTCTGCGTAACAGAGTGCGAAATTGCCTGAGCTGAGACTGGGGAGTTGCTGCACCCGTCCTGGGGAGCAGAGGGGAACCTGTGACAGGCGTGGCCATGGGGACTCGCTGGAGCGGGGTCTGCCCCTGAGGGCAGCCTGCGAGGGTGCGGGATGCCAGTGGACATCAGCTGAAGGAGGGGCTCCTCCTTGCAGTCGGTCCAGCAGGGAAGTCTCAGAAGAACCCAGAAAAGTGTCCCCAAGAGAAAGAATCTGGTTTAAACTCCAGCCAGATCCAGTCACAGTGAAGCCAGCTTACAATGCTCTGTCTCAAGGAAGAACTTTCTGCTCTCCTTTCCCCTCGTTTCCTCCTGCTTACACCTCGGCTGTGTTAGAAACAGCAGAGGGCTTGGGGGTGGGAGAGCAGCAAGAAAGAGCTGAAGCGGGCCCCCCCAGTCCCCCCATCCCCAGGTGCTGGACCCCACCTGGGGGCAGGGAGAAAACGAGGTCAATGTGTTGAATAATATATTGACTAGACATTCTATTTACTGAACTGAGACTGACTTGAAGCGAGCCCGGAATTTTGAGTTATCTACAAGTGAGTGGAAACTTCAGGAGACCATCCGTGTTCATCCAGGGCAGGAGACAGTGTTTACTTCCCACTGAACAGTTGAAAGGGACCTTGGAAGAGGTTCGTTTCAAACCAAAGCTGCTTTTATAACTGTACCTCATGAGTCCTTCCTCTTCAAAGTCCTTGACATCCACCACCCACCCAGCACCGTGCTTGGCAGGCACTCAGCAAGGTGTGGGTTTACTTACTCATCATCCCCCTTAGACCTCTAGGTCCTGGGGTCCACGAATTTTGACTCTTTAATATTTGAATTCCCATAGTGCCTGGTGCAGCATAGACCCACATTCAGTGCCTGATGAATGCACATCATAGAACCGAATTCTGTGCCAGCTCTGTAGCAGCTACCATGACAAATGTTATACAGTCGAGACTGCTGGTGAGGAAGGAGCCAGGGCCAACACATGCCACCATCACTAAAGCGTCTGTACTCACATGTGACACTAATTACACCCACGGACTGAGGGGCTGCAGCCTCATCTCTGACACCGACAAAGCCTTTTTCCACTCGTGTTATTCTCCTTACATTTCAAAAGGGTCAGGACCATGATGGCAGGTGTAATTATCTCTCTCCTTTTGCAGATAAGGAAACTGAACGTGGGAGAGATTAGGGACCTGGGCAAAGCCTTTGGTGAGCTGAGTCTGGGTGGGACTCAGGAATCTGACTCCAGACTCAATCTCTGACCTAAAACCCAAAGTCACAGAAGAGGCACCTGAAAGAGAAAGGGAGGAGGGTGGTTTCTTCCATCATGAATGGAAGCAGGAGAGAATAAGAACAGACTTGCTGGCTAATATATGCAAAGTCTCAGGGCAAAGTGAAATTTTATGGTTGATTTATAATCCTCAGGAAATTGGGAGCTGTTGTGGATTTTCTGACAAGAACAGAGCGACGCCAGGGTGGCATGAACTGCGTGGCTGGCCTCTTGGGATAAGGGTGGCTCCAGCAAGGAAGGGGTGATTATAGGCATCCAGAACTTGACAGGAATAGCGTTTTGCAGCTGGGTGACTAGGTGTGCAAGACAGTTCCTGGAGCAGCCAGAAGGTGGCGCCACTTGTCAAGAGACCAGGTCAGAGGCAGTAGCCTGGGACTCCCCAATCTCGGAGGGTCTCCCCCATCACTCTGATTTGGCCTGGAGGCCACTCTTGGATTTCTGCCACAAAGTGAGATGCTTCTGAGACACCAAGGGTCCATCCCTGATTGCCCCTGTGCAAATGCTTATTCCTTTGCCCTGGGGTACTACAGAGTTGGCTGGGCAGAGGGTAGAGGAGGGCCCTGCAGTCCAAGTAGTTATTTTAGTGACTACAAACAATGACATAAATTACTACCACAGTTTACTGAGTGTTGTGACACTTTGCTAAATGCTGTAAGTGAATTATTTGACTTAATTCCCATGACAGTCCTATGGAGTAAATATCATTATCCTTATTTTACAGATGAAAACACTGGAATTCAGAGAGGTTAAGAAATTTGTTTTAGGTCACAATGTTGGTCAATGGCAAAGTCAGAATTTGAATTCAGTTCTTCTGGACTCTGTGGCTGGTACCATTAATCACTGTGATGTGCGGTCTCCTGCTCTCTTCCCCCCTCCCTCCTTCCATGCTCTCTCTATGCCTGGCATTGTGCTGGGTGTTAGGTTCAGGAACGATCCCACCAAACCTCTGCTCTTGGGGATCCTCAATGTAACGTGTAGGCCCAGAACTACAGCAGTGGGTGACTGGAGCCGTGTTGGCGGTGTGTCCCAGAAGGGGAAAGAAGGGTCGCTTGTATCCAGCACCAGCTTTAGGTCAGGCGCGATCCAGGGGGCTATTCAAGTTGGAAACTCCAGCTGTTCGTTGGTTTAATTTAATCTGGGTTTTGTGATCTTGGATCGGGTGTGGGCTTTGCTCTCTCTCAGTAAAGCCCCTGTCTAGCCGGTTTCTCCCTTCACTGCCAGTTGGAAAGACCTGGGCTATATTCTGGCAGGTGTGGGAGTTAATAAAACTGCTGCCTCATCAGTGTGGGGGCGTGGGAAATGAGGGGGTGGCCAACCTGTGCCGAACACTCCCGGTCCCAGCCGGCCAACCAGCAGAGCCACAAAGGATTAGGGAAGTGGGCTCATCGGGAAGGAGCTGTTTCTTCTCTCTAGGCTTCATCCATTGCTCGGAGATAATGAGGAGCAGGGACAGGAAGGTCTATGGCCGGGGTGTGGGAGACCAGAGACCACCACCCTCTCATTTTATAGACGAGGGGCCTCAGCGCAAAAGGAGTGTGCCACAGGGCACACAGCCAGTTGGCAGCCAGCAGTGCAGACAGACATGGGAGTCAGCTGCACCTGGTCTCCTCATGTCCATGAAGAGGGTGGTGAGTGACCACCTACTCGCCAGAGTTACGAAAGGGAATCTGGCCATTCCCTGTGTGTCTGCAGAGAGATGTCAGTCTGATCCAATCTCTTCATTTATCAGTTGAGGAAACGGAGGTTCAGAGAGGTGGAATAACTTGTCCAAGACCACACAGCAACTTAGTGACATTTACTGTGCTTCTATTATAGGATAGTACTCTCTCAGGCTCTCTGTACCATGGCTTCCCTTTCTGAGCCCCAAGCTCTGTGTGGTTTGATAGGATTTGGGATCTGATTTCAAGTGCAAAAGGAAGTGAGGATAAAGTGGATTAGGTGCAGAAATATTGGTATTTCTGGAATTTTTAAAATCACATTTGAGGAAATAAGACAAAAAGTTGGAAATCAGGACTATAATGTGAAAAAATCAAGAGCTACTGGTAGGGGTTGAATTACCTACCACCCAAAGATGTGTTGATGTTCTAACCCCCAGTACCCGTGAATATGACCTGTTTGGAAATAAGGTCTTTGCAGATGTGATCAAGTTAAGATGAGGGTGGGCCCTCGGCCAATGTGACTGGTGTCCTTAAAAGATGGAAATGTGGACACAGACACATGAGAGGAAGAAGGCAGAGACTGCAGTGATGCATCCACCAGCCAAGGAAGGCCATGGATGGCCGGCCACCACTGGAAGGTAGAAGGAGGCACAGGCCAGCTTCGCCCTCAGAGCTCTCAGGAGAAGCCAACCCTGCCGACACCTAGGTTTCCAACCTCCAGCTCTGGAATGTGAGAGAATACATTTCTGTTATTTAAGCCACCCAGTTTGTGGCACTTTGTTATGGCAGCCACAGCAGACTAATATAGCTACCTCTTATTAGCTGATTGCTGGGCACTTCCATTTGTTGATTTAACCAGTATTTATTGTGCATGTCCTATGTGCCAGGCACTGCCCAGGGTGCCAAAGAAAGAGCAGGGAGAGAGGCTGAGTCCCTGCCTTCCCCAAGCTTGCTCTCTAGTTCACCTGCATTATGCCCCAGGGTCCTCACAACAATGCTCTGAGATAGTGCTCATTGTCCCTCCAGGTAGACATCAGGAAACTCCCTCTCGGGGGACAGTGACCCAGCCAGGGCCTCCCTGGTAAGGATAAAGCTGGGTAAAGGATAAAGGTGGGGTCTGTCTGAGGCTGCCACCCTGCTCCTTTCCCTCATTCTGTTTTACTTGGTTTACAGCTGAGGCGAATGACTGCCAAGAAGGATTCTCTGCGGGAGAGATGGGTGACACAGGCAGGAGTGTGGGCCCCAGAGATATGTCCTGCTCAGCAGTTCTGAGGCACGGAGGTGTCCCCGCCTCTTAAAGTCACAGCACAGCGCAAGAAACTATGCCCCACCCCCGGCCTCGAGGTCCTGCAGAGCTCTCTGTGAATCCGGAGACCCCCTCACACGCCAGCTCTGTGTCCAGTCCTCCCTCCCTCTGCCAGGATGAGGAGGCTCGGGAAGCCCAGTCTGGGCGTGAGGAAGTGAAACCACAGCCCTGACAGCGGCTGTCAGCTAGGTAGGCCACGGTACTCCACCTGCACGCGGATGTTCACAGAATTCCAGCGATCAGCGGACAGGATCGCTCGGCTCCTGGTGCAAAGACAGGGACAAGAGCAGGTCATCCTCGCACGTGAACAGAGAGGCGAGGACACTGCAGCCACAAAAACTCAACCCTCCTCGTCCAGCTAGCACGAGTGACCGCCGTGTTTTTCCTAACAACGGTTCCATGCCCGCTTCGTCCCCCCCCCCCCGCGTCTCCTGGATAAAACGCGTCGGGTACCCCATCATTACAGCGCCCCGATTCCTGCAGCATCAGATGCAGAACAAGCCCTTGCTCTCCAACTTTCCGTCGGATCACCAGCACGAGCCCCAACCTCAGAACAAGCCCCTCACAAGCCCCTCTCCCTGAAACGTCCCAGGTTCCCCCAGCGGGTCTCTCCCTCGCTGCAGCAAGCTAATAAACCTGATTTTGTCCACCTGTAAGCGTGTTCTCGGAGGGGCGTGCCTCACCCGCAGACCCAGGACCCACGGGGGTCGGCACTGGAGACCCCTCCCTCTCACCCCTATGATGAACGCTCAGCTCTTCAAGTAGCCCATGCAAGTAGGCAGTGGTGGGGGTGACCACCCGGCAGCGGACGGGGCCCCAGCCTGCAAGTCTGCGGAGAGCACTGACATAGGAGTGCATTTTAGGAGGGGCCCACTGCCCGTGGTGGAGGGACGCCCCACCAGCTCAGGGAGTTCATGAACTCTGCTCAGATAAAGACATTCTGCCTCCAGGGCTGACTGCTCAGCACATTTTTCTGAGCATTAAAATCACTGAACAAGAAAAATAGAAATCCCTGGGGGGGCTGCACCATTCTCCGGCAGCAAAGCTATTAAACTTGCAAGTCCCAGTCCTGAGCTGGCTGACAAGCTGGAGGCCGCCCAGCCCCCCGCGTCCTCACTAAAGTGGTTAGCTCCAGTGAGAGCTGTGCTCAGGGAAGGATCAGTCACCGTTTCTGACAGTTTCCTCCAGATTAGAAGAGGCAGAGAAGAGGAGAAAAGGGAGGCTCATCCCAGAGTTTAAACCCCTCACAGAGAGCGGCCCTCGCTGCCTCCTGCTCCATCTTACGGAACAGCCGCCACTCAGTAGCCTGCAGACCCGTTCACCCTTTAGGGCCTGGGGTCTGAGACAGGACTGACTCTGGTCTTACAAACAGGAGGCTTTTAATAATGTTTTGGGGTAAACACAACACTGCACTGATCCTGGCTGGGACACTAAGTCCGTGAGGAACATCATCTGTGTGGGCCTTAGTTTCTTTGTCTATGAAATGGATGTTACGGGCTGAATTGTGTCCCCTCAAATTCATATGTGGAAGCCCTAACCCCCAGGACCTCAGAACGTGACTGAATCTGGAGACAGGGCTTTTAAAGAGGTGATTAAGTTAAAATGATACCATTAGGGTGGGCCTACTCCAGTATGACTGGTGTCCTTATAAGAGAAGGAACTTTGGACACAGATGTACAGAGGGACGACGACGTGAAGACACGAGGAGAAGACGGCCCTCTATAAGCCAAGGAGAGAGGCCTCAGAAGAAACAATCCTGGTGACACCTTGATCTCGGACTTCTCGTCTCCAGGACTGTGAGGAAATAAATGTCTGTTGTGTAAGCCACCCAGTCTGTGGTACTTTGTTACAGCAGCCCGAGCAGACTAATACAAGGGGCACAACCCCATCGTCCTGGGTGACAGACATTGTTGAGAGGATCAGATGAGACAGAGAGTAAAAGTTCTTGTGAAAACTTGCTTGTTAGCGTCACGTGAACATGAGGGTCGTGTCTGAGTCCCGCATTTCCTAGTGACGTGTGGACAGTTCCACCTTCATGAGGAGGTGGCTTTGTTCGGAGACTTTGGAGGGGAACCTGTGCCTGCTCCAGGGGCTGGCTAGGATCTGGGCAAACAACCCAAGAATTCAGGGCCCTGCCCAGGGCTGCCCACTGGAGTTAGTGCCTGACAGGACTGGCTTTGGGGGTGCAGAATCCACACTGGGGGTCCCCAGGCACCTGGGGTCTGAGGTCTGAAATACCACCAGCAGCAATTTACTTTGCAGGTGGTGCTCTTGAGGGACAGGAGGGACATGCAGTGACCTCCAGATGCCCTGAGCTTCACTTCCTTGTCTCCTTTACTGCTCACAAGCCAGGAGAGAGCCATTTTCACCTTCACCATGCGGATAAACCAAAGCTCTAGTAAGTTAAGACACATGCCTGAGTCTCCTTGACAAGAAGTAGTAATAAGTTCATTTCTCGGATAACCTTCCTCCTCAGAGGTGGCTGGGAGCAGGCCTGAGGAATGGGCTCTTACCTGGGGGGTGGCAGTGACGTGATGAAGATGTGGCACAATTAAAGGCTGGGGATGATGCCTGGACATGCTCTGGGCAGCCAGGGCCAGAAGGGGGTGCTGGGGAGGTGGGAGGGGAGGGGGGAGAGGGGAGGGGAGGGGAGGGGACAAGGTGCTGGGGTGGGCTGGGCAGGTGTGGGCAGTGAGAATTCAGGCGGGGTGCTTTACCTCCTGTGTAACTCTGCCCACAGGGGGACCTTTCTACCCTCATTTCTCTCCCTCCATGCTCTAGTGTTTCCCCCAAGACTTGTCTAGATGGTTATTCATCAGTCCTTGAAATAAATAAATAAAATTACAAGTGGTCTTCCAAAACCAGGTGGGTTGTGTGGTGGAGTTTTCCACTCCCTGGCACTGCCTGTCATTACCCGCCAATCACAGCTGACACAACTTGCCATTTCTGCTGAGTGACGCATGTGTGCCAGTCAGCTCTGCTAGCTCGTTTACAACCAGATAAATGAGTCTTGACGTGCTTTTCCCCAGCCAGACCACAATAAACTAGGTTTTATTTTCCTCAACTGAGTCCTCAACTTTGATGGGTCAGCATCCGCCCCCTGGGGGAGCAGTGGGGACCCTGGACAACGTTCTGCCTGGAGCCATCCTTTCAAGAATTCCCTGTCAAGAGCCTCCACGTTTGTTCTTGTGCCAGCTGCCTGGATTAAGTTGTAATTTAGTTCTTCTGGAGAATTAGAAAGTCTTTCCTGTTGCTCTTACACACGGGTATTTAGTTTTTGTTCAGAGAGGATGCTGTTGAGATGGGTCTTTCCTTTCCCCCGGGGACACGTCAGAGAAAGTTTTGGTTGCTTCTGTGAGGCTGTGGGCTTCCCCTGCCCCGGACCTGGCTGGAACACCCCCGCTTCCCCCCAGTAACAAGTCACTGGCAGGAGTTTTATTTATTACTTTTTTTTCAGGTAAAACATTCTAACAGTGCAAAAAAGTATAGAGCCCAGAGTAAGCCTGCTCCCACCCCTGTGTCCAGTCCCCCAGCCCTCTAACTAGAAGCATCCACTGCTCCACCCCCTATGTGTGCTTCCCTCCCACCTTTCTTAAAAACACAAATAGCACAGCGTAGGCGGGGCTTGCAGCCTGTCTTTTTACTCGAAAATACACATTAGTGCTGGCTCCACGTCAGTCTGTAATAAGCACCCCCGTTCTCCTCCAGCTCCAGAGGACCCTGCTGCGTTGTTTAGCAACATCGGACGTTCAGGTTGTTTCCAGTATTTCACTCTGGTCTGGGACTTTAATGAGCTCTCCACCCCTGACTTCAGGGTTCTGATATGAAGCCTTGAGCCTGTCTGGTTCTGTATTCAGCCCTTGCTGCCCAACCCTTTGTTGGCTGCCTTCTGTGTGTCATGGCAAACTCCCTCCGTGCCAGGCTCTGGGAATAGACGGGTGAGGGGGACGGGCTGTGACCTGGGAAGAGCTTGGCGCTTGGTGGTGAGACTGCGACACTCTCGGCGTAAACAATGCCGTCCAGCCCACACACTAAGGAATCCGACCAAACTCCAGTGTGGCTTCTGTCAGCCGCAGACCGTGTCCCTAGGATACCCCCAGCCCCCTTAAATGCCTGCCTGAGAAAGCTCAAGCTGCCAAGAAATGTGTTGTTCATTTCAGCCAAAACCTGACAAGAGGTCCCTGACTGCCCTTTTCTTAGGCAATTACTTTAGGAAACTTGGAATTATAAATCCTTTCTCTGCCCCTTTGAGATACAAATCTCCTATAACCCGGAATGTTTCCTCAAGGACCTGGGCGACATCTCTGGGAAATGCAAACATCGATGGAGGCAGCTCCCCTCTCTCCCAGTTCCTGTGGGAGGGCGCGATGCTAACCTTGGGGCGCCTAGCTCCAATTTGCTCCTGTCCTAAAGATATGAGAACTGTTTCCCCTCTGGATAAGCACTTAGCAAACACAGGTGGCCTGATCACATAAACCACTGCCACCCTTAACCTCCTCAGGACTTCTCCTTTAGCACACCCAGCATCTAAAAAGCCTCCTGCCTTTTGGTTCTGTGGAGTTGAGCTCAGTTCTATCCTGAAGTCTCTCTCCTCTACTGCAGTAGTCTGAGTAAAATCTGTCTTGCCAATTTTAGCAAGAGTCCAGTGCAAAAATTTCTCTTTGACTGTTGGGAAGTCTGCCCCATGCACAGACTGCCTTGCAGACAGTCATGCCTGGTCCTGACTCCCATCCTTTGTCCACACTGGGCCCTGGGCTGAAGGGCCGTCTTCTGGCATGTTCTTTGGGTCCTACATTTAGTCTCCACTTCCTGGTTCTTACTCAGGACCAGTCAGTACCCCACTCCATCCCTAAACTCCTGCAGTGTGTGTGGGCTGAGCAACTCATGAATACATGTACATAAACACAGTTATGTTATTACTCACTTAATGTCTGTATCTTCAAGTTTATTCATCTTCACAAACTATAATTAGTGTTGATTATGCACCCAGAAATTTACATACATTATTTCATTGCATGATAAATAATGGACCAACCCTATGAGGTAGATATTCTATCTTCATTTTTTAATGAAGGTTTCAAACATATATAAGAAAGAGAGAATGGTATAATGGGCCCCCAAATACCCCTCACCCAGCTTCAATGATTATAAATGCATGGCTCATTTTGTTTCACCTGTACCCCTGCACATTTTTGCTCTGCCTTAGATTATTTTGAAATCCCATATATCATATTATTTCTTCAAATATTTCAGTATGTATTGCTAAATTATAAAGATGCTTTTAGAAAAACACATAACTTCACAACCATTGCCACATCTAAAACTAATAATTCCTTAATATCATCAAATACCCACTTCATCTTTCCTCAACTGTCTAATCTATTTTTTTGTTTGTTTGAAGAGTGGTTCAAGTAAAGTCCATTTCAATGGGTTGATATGTCAATTTAGTCTCTTTTAATTCATAGGTTTCCCCCTCCATCTCTCTTTTTTTCCACCTTGTAATTTTTGCTTGTGGAAAAAATTGGATCTTTAGTCTTGCAGTTTCCCACAGTCTGGATTTTGCTGATTTCATCCCTATGGTGTCCATTAATGTGTTCATCTGACCTTTGTAATCCCTGTAAATTACTAGTTTTATCTTGAGGTTTAATCACATTCAGTTTTTTTTTTTTTGGCAAGACTGCTTCATTGGTGGTGTCGTGCACTCCACAAGGAGGTGCATAATGTCTGCTGGGCTCTCCTTCTGTGATATTAGTAGCCACTTGATGATCGTTATTGCCTAGATCCATTATTTTATTATGGTTGCAAAGTAGTGATATTCTATTCTATTTTAATAATTAATATTAATTATACATATAAACAACATTAATAATAATTATATTACTATTCATTTTTTAGCTGGAATACCTCTATAAAAAAGACACTTCCTTTCTTCAATTCTTTCTTTTTTTTTTTATCCCTGATGTGCCTACAGGTCTTATAGGAAAAGCTGGAAAAATGCCTGATTCTTTCTCATTATTTACCAGTTCTCAAAATAATAAGTTGGTTCCCCAGTAGACTTCAAAGGTAACTAATTAGTGGGAATGTTTTTGTGGGCTGAACTCATAGATTTAAACATATTTGATGTGTTTCAATCTATTGCAGTTAACATTCTCATTGATACTCAATCATTTTTGGTTAGTGGGAGCTTATTAAAACTGGCTGCTTACTTTTTTGACATGACTCTAGTAGTTCTTTATAGCTTCCTTGGTTTTTGGTGTGATAAGATGTTTCAGACTCATCTTGTACAGTTCCTGCACCCAAACCTGGATTAAGCCATTTCTCTAAGGAGCCTCTGTTCTTTCAGTGAAAGATGGTAGTTAGAAACCAAAATCAAAGGCTAAAGATGCTCATTGCCACTGGGTTGGCCATTGTTTCTAGGTCTTGTCACTGGCCAGAGCCAGGAAATAGGTATATATTTACTTTTTGATCATATACATCATGAGTTTATACTGATAATTCCCATTTAAATTCAGGACTAAAAAATTGTCACTAAACTTTATCAGTCTTACAATTGTATCTCCTTTCACCCACACTAAAAGTCTCAGTTCTAATGACACAAATATAATTAGTCTTTTGCTTTATCCCACAGTACACATGCACACACACACACGCCAGTGTCAGAATGACAATACCAGCACTACCACCAACAATATGATTACTGAAAATAATTTAAGATTCTTTTTAAGACTCTTACTCTTTTGCATCCCACCAGGGATGTATAGTCAAGATACTGTAATTTAAAAAGTCACTTGGAACAGTTCTTCTCTGGGTGATTATATCATCAATATGGTATATAGTTGGATTCATTTGTTTCCTTTCCCTTTTGATTTTTAGGGTTTCCTTTTTAAGATTTAATTTTGTTTTATAATTCTGTAAAATATTTGCATGATTCCAAAGTCATCTCTACATAACAAGATAAATTAAAAGAATTCTAATGTTGATTCCTTTTCCTTCTACCTTACACCCTCCCTCCTATAAGTGATCATTTAAAAACATTTATGGTTTGTTTTTTTTCCATTTTTTTTTTCAATTATAGTCATGCATCACTTAATGATGGGGACATGTTCGAGAAATGTGTCGTCAGGCGATTTTGTCACCGTGTGAACATCATAGTGTGTACTTACACAAACCTAAATGGTGTAGCCTACTGCACACCTAGGCTATATGTACTAACCCTATGGGACCACCGTCGCATATGTGGTCCATCGTTGACCAAAACGTCTTTATGTGGCACATGACTGTATAAGCAAATATGTATGTATACATTCATCTCCCTTCCTCTTTCTTAGATAAATGGTGGAATGACATACACGCCCTCTCCACCTTGCTTTTAAACTTAACAATATATCCTGGAGATCACTCTGTAATAGTAATAGAGCTATTCCTCATTCCATTTGTGCATGTATCGTTGCTTATTTGACTAGTCTCTATTGATGGGTATTTGGGTTATTTCCAGTCTTTCGTTATTATAGATATGATTGAAATGAACAGCCTTGTGCATAATTCTTGTTCATGTTTTTGCCAATGTGTCATTTGAAGAGATTTGCAGAAGTGGGATTGCTGAATCAAATTACATGTACATAAATGCATGTATAATTTGTCTAGATATGCCAAATTCTTATCCATAGGGATTGTAACATTTTCTCTTCCCATCAGTGCTGTACAAACTTGCCTGTTTCCCTAGCGCTTCACCAACAAAATAGATTGACACACTTTTGGAGTTTTGCCAATCTGATAGGAGAAAATGGTATCTCAGGGAGGTTTTTGTTTTGTTTTGTTTCTATTTTTTATTATGAGTGAAGTCAAGCATCTTTTTATATAGTTAAGAGCCATTTTCATGTCAACAGTCTGTTTATATCCCTAGCCTATTTAAAAATAAGCATATTGTTGGCTTTTATTTTAAAACTCCAAATTTTAAATCCTGTTTATAAAATATAGTTACTAACCCTTTGTATTCTAAGTTGCAAATACTTTTTCCTAATTTGTCATTTATCTTTTAGTTTTGCTTATGATGTTATTTTGTGACGCAAAATTTAAAAATTTTTGGTAAATCAAATTTATCAATATTTTTCTTTATCACTTTTAGATTTTGAATTATATCAAGGAAAAATTTTCCCCACACTTAGGTTATAAAGGAATTCACCCATGCTTTATACTTGTATAGTTTCTTTTTTTACATTTAAATCTAGGGTACATTTGGAATTGATCCAAATGGTACAGAGAGGGATGGATCCCGTTTTATTATTTTCCTATGAGTATCCAGCTATCTGAATACCTTTATTAAAAAGTCCATCCTTTCCTTCATTGGTTTCACATGCTGCATTTACCAATACTAAATTTCCATGTGCAGTAGGGCCTACTTTTGAATTTTGAATTTTGTTCCATTCATCTTCCCATCTTTTACGTGCCAATATGAAACTGCTTTGACACCTGAGACTTTTAGTATGTTTTAATGTCTGGGAGAGCTGCCCCTTCCCTCCTTGCTCTTTTCTTTTTGGCTATTCTTGCTTTCTTGTTCTTACATATGAAATTCATAATAAAACCTTGTAGTCCTAAAAAAAACTATGGTATTTTAAAAATTAGGATTGCACCAAATGTATAAATTAACTTAGGGAGAACTGACATCTTTCTTGAGTCTTTATATTCAAGCACTCAATATTTCTTTCCATTTGTGCCTTTCAAGAGGGTTTTACTATCGTCTCATGGATTTTGGACATTTCTTATTAAATTCATTTAAAGGCATTGTTTTATTTTTTGCCATCATAAATGAGATTTTTATCTTTCTTTGTTGTTTATATATATGAAGGGTATGCATCTTTAGTGTCATTTTATAACCTGCTACTTTACTAAATTTAACTACTTCACTAAATTATCTTATTGTTGTACAGTTTCCACATGGATCCTTTTGGGCTTTCCAGAAAGACCAACATTTTCTTTCTTTCCAATTCTTACACCTCCAGTTGCTTTCACTTGTCTTATGGCATCAACTACTATCTCTGACCAATGTTCCATAGTAGTAGAGATAGTGGGCATCCTTCTCTTGTTCTTAGTTTCTGTGGGAAGGCCTCTACTATTTCCTTCTCAGAGATATTTTATCATGTCAAGAAAGTCTCCAAACATCATCATTATCCAGATGAGAAATCGAGATGTAGCGAGATCAATGAAGAACTTATCTCAAGGTCATGCAGGGCCTGAGTTTGACCTTGGGGCTCTCTGGCTTCAAAATCCTCAATCTTTGCAGCACACCCTCTACTCGTTCATCGTCTGGACTCCCCCATCCCCTACTCCTCAACATGGACCTCACATTTTAAGAGATCTTCTGAGATTTAAAAGTGGCTGAGGGCAGTGTCTGGGAAGGGCACAGAAAGAAGCCCCGAATGACAGCCCTCAGTCTCTCTCCTATTTCCTTTAGCAACTCTGCTTCCTCCCAGACACAGTCTACTTAGCAAAACAAGAGCCCCCAGGAAATTGGAAACCACCCTTCTTAGAAAGCAATTTGGTGACCAATATTACTCAATCAAACATTATATTACTCCACCAAGACCCTTGGGAGCAGCCTCATGCCTCTTTCCCTCCCCTGCTCCATCAAAATATTTCTTCCTGTCTAATACATCATCACTCCCCTGAGAGGAATTCTCCCGAACATGTTTTTCTCCGTGTAGTTACATTTCTAATGCTACTTTAGTGTCCTGTATAGCTTGGCTAACAGAGGAACTGCCTTACTGCTCTGCTCTGACCAAATTGCATTTATTAAGAAACAGGCTGAGTGGTTTGTCTTGGGTAAATGTATTCAGGCCTTGCAGACACTAAAATAGCTCAAGGTTCTATCTCCCTCCCCGTTTCAGGGACACCAGGTTGTGAATCACAAACAACGACCCTGTTGTCTTTCTTTCTATTCAGTGGAGAGGGATTACTTTTTCCCTTGTTTTAAAAAAACCTACTAGGACCTCAGGGTCTATGGGGAGAGAAACCTGGCTCTGATCTAGATTGACTAAGTTTCCAGCAATTTCCCCAACTAGGCAGATCCCAGAGCATGGGGGCTCTCTCTCTGCAAGGGACAGAAAGAGGGACTGTGAACAGCAGGAAAAATATTCAAATCAGGCCCATTTTAAATTCTAATCCTCTTGCCTTCCAGTAATTTTGATTTCCTCCAGCTGAGTCTTTGCTGTGGGAGATGTAAGATGCTGTTTTCTCCCATAGAGATCACTAATTTCGGTGGAAACTTAAGCCTCCACGTCCCCCTTTCTCCCAGGCAGCATCTGTGTGGCCCTGGCCTTGGCTCGCCCTGTTTGCTTTGAGGTTCTGTCTCTGTGGCTGCACGTCCTCTGTCTCCACTCTTCTTTCATCTGCAGCTCTGAGGCGGGGTGGCTGCCTAATTCCGAGCTTGCGTTTGGCCTATTTGAGGATGAAAGGGCTTGATGCTGCTGCCAGAGCTTATTATCAGCATCATTCACTTGGCAAGAAAAGTCAGGAGCACTCAGCAAGGCCGAAGAGAGAAAGGGCCACCTTCTGCCCGAGCAGTGGGCAGGTGCAGGTCCTCCTTGGCCTCTTTGGCCACCACCTGGGAGTTTTCCTGTCTGTTTTTACTGCTTAGCAGAAGTGGCTGAGAGATTCTAACATAGCTGAGCACTGGGGAGAGAGAGGTTTGAAGTTGAAAAGGAACGTCATATACATGTAGCCCTAACCAGGACCGGCTACATAATTTGTGGGTCCCAGTGCAAAATGAAAATGTGGAGCTCCTTGTTCAAAGAGCAGGAAAAAGAAGGCCTTTAAAGGTACTAAAATACAAAGCTTTATCCTTTCTTCCATGGTTTTTCTCTCAACCTGTCATGGTAATTTTTGCTATTTAATCTCGCACTCCTTCGGGCACAGGGACACTCAAGCGGCAAGTGCAAACCCTTGCAGGCCCTTGGGGACCCTGCCCCACCATTTGGCGCTCCGTGTGGCCCACCAACTGCAGGGTTACCCTTCCCGCCAGCCACTGGACTGGTGTGCCACATCCTGGCCAGGGGCAGGAAAGTCAAGTCAGGTATCTCCCTTTCCCACAGACCAGCCACCCCAACCCGTGGAGGACAGGTGACCCCCAAGAGTATGGAAACCTCAGTGCCACTCTGTATGCACCTGGATCAAGGGTGAGCAAGAGGCTGGCCCTCCATCCCCCAGATGCCTGCTGAATGCCTCATGCACTGCCAACCCTGACTCCAAGATGCCACCCTGACCCTCCCTGTATCTGTGACCAGGCCCTTGCTGGGGGCAGGGCAAGGAGGGGAAGTCAGGAGGGGCCTGGCCATGTGGCCTGTGCACAGACGTCATAGTTCCTGAAGCCCCCTTTTTGCATCTTATTTCATTTCATGCTCACGATGACCCTGAGGGGTGTTCATCCATTGGAAGATGAAGAAAGGGAAACACGGAGCAGAAGTAAGTCCAAGTGAGTGGTGGAACCAGGATGTGAAGGGAGATCCCGATCACTGCTGAGCATTGATCTGGACATGGCTTTAGGTATCTGCGACGCCACGAATGAAAGTCTTTCTAAGCTGTCAGCCACTGATTTTACCAGGTACGTTACATTCAGTTAACCCCCTTAACAGTTCTGCACAGTGGACACAGTGATCCCCAAATTGCAAATGGGGAAGGAAGTTCAGAGAAGTAACTGACCTAAAGTCACCCAGCTAGTAGGTAGCACAGCCAACAACCAAATGCAAGTTCACCTGACTCCCCGTTTATGCTCTTTCACTCTTCTCACTGTGCTGGGAAGACCTGGTCCTTGCCTAAGTGAGCCTAGGGTATGAGGGCGTGGACCTGCAAATGACCACAGGACAACATGGTAACTGCCACAGCCGATGCACTCCTGGGCTGTCACGGGATCTTGGAAGGAGCAGGGAAAGCCTCATAGAGGAGCAGCAAGGCCGAGGGCACGCCGTGTGTTCATGGGCTCCCAGGTGGGTGGTATGGCTGGGCAGAGAGCGGGCTTCGGAAGGGCCTTGTGGACCAAACCCAGGGTCATGGATTGTCTCCTGTCGGTGATGAGAAGCCCAGAAAGGTTTTGGGCAGGGCTGTAATGTGGTCAGATCCCACGTGTCCAAGAGATCATTCTGGTGACTGGGTGGAGAATACAGGAGGGAGAGCGGGTGTCAGCAAAGCCGTCTTTCAGCGTATGTTAAAGCCTGGGGCGGGTGGGCAGTGTGGGTCAGTTGTGCAACAGTAACAAAGGAAAAATCATGTGTACATCTCAAATATATAGAATTTTCTTTTGTTCTTTTTGATGGGACAGAGCTTAATGTGGCTGGAAGGCTGGGCTGTGCGGTACAGAAATAACTCCATTTTACAGGTTGGTCTGTCTCTTCAAGTCCATGTTTTAAAAAAAAAGAAGAAAAAGAGAACTCTGTATTCAACCTAGGATCTCACTGCTAGTCACTTAAAAGGCAAATGACCCCCATTTGAGATTCTGACACAGTGGCGGGGGCTGAACGTCTTGCCGTCTGGCCTTCACTCCCGCGGCACTGTGGCTGTACTGCCCTCTCTGTGCAGTTTCTAATCTGTACTTCACCTCTAGGCAGGACCCGTACAACTTATTCATCTATGGATTTGCTGGAATACCCACAGCATTACTATACCCATTTAAAGATAAGGAAACTGAGGGTCAAGAGAAGTTGGGTAAGTTGCCCAAGCCCCTGTAGCTAGCTGGAGCCAGACCAGGTCAGTATCTGTTGAGTACGGACTAAGTTTTGTGGCCATCCTTTTTGACCTAGAAATTGGGATGCCTGGTTTCTCATAAAAAGTCTGCGTGGCATCTGAGTACAAGAAGTTGTCTGGCAGATGCTGAAATACTGGAATATCTAGGAACATTCTGGCGGTTTACAGTACACAAATATTTGGAATCAGCACCGTTGGGGAGAATCCTGGAGGAATGGCTGCCTTAGATTGAGGCTTTAAGGCCCGGACTGCTCTAAGATGGCTCTCCCTTGCGGCCCAGAGGGATGCCAGCAGAACAGCAGCACCAGGGGAAGCCGAGAGGACGGTGTTGTATGTCATGCAGACTGTGCTATCAGCCGGGCACTGACTGACAGTGAGGAGAAGCATCCTGGGATGAAATGGGAGGCAGGAAGGGCAAATGGGGAGCCCCTGGAAGTGTCTGCTCAGCATCACCCAGCCACACACCAGTGAAGGTGTGTGACCTCCTCCTGGGGGGCTGCATGCAGGGCCCCAGGGTTCAGGGGGTCTGAGCTGGCAGTTCCTGGCTGGGTTTGAGGCTGGTTTAGCTCAGAGGGATCCCAAGACCAGCATTTGGTGGGGAGGGGCGGAGAGAAGCCAGCCACCCACAAAGAGACAGATGAGATGTGCAATGCTGGCTGGAGTCCCAGCGCTAGGACCACAGGCTGCAGGCCAGACATGATGGATGAGCTCAGTGCTCACCAGAAATAGCCCTAGAGAGCAGGTCCTGACCAAGCAAGGGAGGAAAATGAGATCTCTGTGTCCTGCCCTGTCCAGTAAGACAGCCACTAGCCACATGTGGGTATTTAAATTTAAATTAACGAAAAATAAAATAAAAATTTCAACTCCTCTGTCTTATTAGCCACATTTCAAGTGCTAAATAGTCATATGTGGTTCTATTTGAATGTAAATTATCTCATTAATATTTTTTTATATTGATCACATGTTGAAATAACACAAAAATATATTGAGTTAAATAAGATATATTAACTTCACCTGTTTCTTTTTACTTTTTTTTACTGTAGGTAATAGAAACTTGTCGATTACCTATGTGGCTCATATTTCTATCGGACAGTGCTGTTATAGATGGATACAGGAACTTACCTCCATTTTTCCATCATTTTTAATGCCACATCCTTTCAGTGGTATTCCATTTGATGATGGCTGTAAAATTTTTTTCTTAACACAAAGGTTACAGAGTCAGCCCAGGGTAATGGGACAAATGCAAGCTTTGAAGCCGGAAAAATTCAGGTTTAAATCTCAGTTCCATGTCCCTACTAGCTGCGTGATCTTGGGCAAATTAACTAATTTCTTTGTGCCTCAGTTTTCTCATCTGAAAAATGCAATCAACGAACGAGCCACCGCACAGCCTGGTTTGAACATCAGAGACAGTGCATGTGGAGGGACTATCACGGGGCTGGCCCCTAGGACACCTCAGGAAACGGTAGCCATTGTTACTGTAATCATTGTCATTAGTATTTTTAGCATGAAAGTGTCAGGGGTTATGGTCACTTTCTCTGGCCACAGACCGTTCACCGCGCCCCCCCCCCCCGCCCGCCCCAGCCTCAGCACTCTCGTTCTCTGATAATGACCCTCAGAGATGGTGCAAAGGCAGCCGTCAGCATCCTCTCCCGGCCCTATGCAGAGCCCTTGGGCACAGCCCGGGCACTCACCTGCTGGCAGCTGCTGGCCCAGGAGGCCCTGAGGGCACCCCAGTTTTCCGAGCGCCCAGCCTTGCTCTCCAGGTGCATCCGCAGTTGTGCCTCCAGCTCCTGGCTGACTTTCTCGAGGGCGTGCACCTTGGCCATGTATTCCATGAGGCAACCCCCCAGGTCCTCAACGGCACTAAAGTCCCTTTCCAGGCCTGGAGCAGGCGCCGTGGTTCCTGAGCTCCGCAGGCCCTGCAGGAAGACACTGCTAATGCCCAGGGCCCGGCGGGTCACACGGGCGGCCAGGCCACTTGTGTACCCACTGGGTGCCATCCCTACATAGACCCTGGGTGCTCGGACAAGACCACCTACAGCGTTGGTCCTGGAGGCTGGGGGGCTTTCCAGGGGAGATGATAACCGTGCTCCCCTGAAGGATGCCCGGTGCCTCTGGAGGGGCATGCTGGGGCTGGCCCCGGCAGGCACCTCCACCACCACTCGCCTTGTGCTCATCACCCCTTCTGCCTCTGCTGTGCCTAGTGGGTTTACAGAGTCCAGTGGCTTTTGGTTCCTAGACCCAGCGTCCCTGTGGCGCGGTCACGGGTCTCTCTGGAAGCTTCCCTATCCCCAGGGCTGCTTTGTCTGCTATTTTCCATGAGTTTCTATCATTCACCGAGCTGAAAGAGAAACAAGCCCTGCCCAGGGTTGTGTGCAAAGAGGCACTCGTGCATTCTCTGCAGGGTCATGTGCCTGACCTCCCAGATTTTTCTGCTGGCTGGGGGGAGGCTGGATCAGTGTGGGCTGTGGGGGTGGCTCATCTGGGTTTGTGTATTTCACTGCCTAAGAGAGGGCAAGGCAGGCAGCAAGCAGCCCCATTTCACAGATGAGTAAATTGAGGCTCAGACCTCAGACCAGAAGTGTAGTGAGCCAGGACCAAATCTGGGTGTTTCAGGACTGATTTCTGGGCTTTCTCCATTCTTAAATGTGCTGTGTGAATATGGATAGAAATGGATGTGAACCAGCCATGGCGGGAGGCTGCCCCAGGGACTCCAGAGAAACAAATCAAGCCTGCTGCTTCCTTCACCCTCCCTCAGTTCTGGCAGCAGCTTCAGGTCCCTCCCTAGCATCTTTCGGTCCTCGAACACTGCCCTTCATCAGCTGCTTGACCTTGGCCACATTGCTTCACCTCCCTGGACCTTACTTTCCATGCACTGGCCTGGGGAGAGTTCCTCGAACTCTCTAATGCATTAGACAAGGGACCTTAGACAAATTCAGGTCCCATACATGTTGGCACCTAGAATGCTCTAGCTGTTCCCTACATCTCTGTTTCCCCATCTGCCAGAAAACTAATAAATGAAAACAGAGGGTTTCCAGTAAGCTCTTTAAAGGTGCTCCAAGGTAGGATTTGATGACACCCTCTGGGTTTTGATTCCTGCCGTCAGCATCCACTAAGGCATGTTGTCACGGTCACACCTCAATCACTTCTCCAGGCCCAGAAAGGACCCCCCCAGCCCCCGGGACAGCAAAATGGACGTAAAACCCATTGCACTTAAGTTTTATCCTAGAGAAACCAAGTAACCAAAACCTGGAGCTGGATATTTATGCCAGATCCTGCCACGTGGGAACACAGCTCAAGTGAGAGAAGGGGAAGGGAGTAAACTTCTACTGAGTACTGAATCCATCCCAGTGCTGTGCGTGACTTCCATACTTGATTTCACCGAGTTCTCAGTTCAACCTTAGGAGCTGGTACAGAGTTGACACGTACTGCCATTTGGGCTCACACTGCACGACTCCGAAGGACCATCACATCCTATGACCGGCTGTCACCCCCATATGTGGTGAGGACCCTGAGAGCTTCAGTGACTTGCCCAAGGTCCCCTGTCCAGAAACTAGCAGAGCTGGGATGAGGCGGCTTCTTCTGACTCCTAGTCCAGTGACTTATCTAGAACCCTCTGTCTCTCTCCACCTAGAGAACAGGGTACCTACCCAAGGTCACAAAGGCAAGAGTTAAAAACCCTGGTCGCCTACTGGAACATTCTATGTGCTCTTCCTTGCTGATTAGGACATCACCACTTGTTTCTTCCTTCTATTTTGTCTATTCGAGATGATGAAGGTCCTTTATAAATATCAGTGTTGGTTATATGATTAACAGATTAAGGAACCAACTTGATCAAGTAAAGGCTGGCAGGGTCCCTTGTTTATTTAGCCATGGCATTCTTGCTGCAAACACCACCTCTGGTGCACCCAGAAGGGTCTGTGGTGCCCACGAGACTGTTATAACAACATCCTCCCAACACAGGTGATGCTGACTGGGCCCCGAAGAGCTGCAGGAATTCCAGGATGCATCATCCAAGGCTAAACGGAGGGTTCAAGCTACTGATGAAGTTGTTTACAAAGGTGTCATGTTTAGGCACAGTTATTCTCTACAGAATGGGGACACTCAGTGGCCAGGTTAACTTCAGATTTCTCTGACACAGAGATATTTACCATAAAGCCCTGAGTGCAGTTGGGGGATGTGCCCTAACTGACACCAATGTCTCCAAAGACCTGAAGAGAGATGCCTCTCTTTTGGAGAAATCACAAACATGTTCTAAAGGATTTGTTTTATCACATAATAAATTGCTAATCCTGTTAGCTCATCATGCTCATAAAACCCCTTACTGTTAAAAATGGATTAAAAAATACAGATGGACGTTAGGTGGTGCTGGTACTAAAGGAAGACTTAAAAGTTATTTTAAAATGAAAAGAATGCAAAACGTATTAGCAACTTAATCCTCTGGCTAATAAAATAAGTTTATTTATATATACATAGTAGCTGAATTCTGTGGATAAGGAAAAATAAGTCATACATCCACACATATATATATAACATATGTATCTTTGATTACATATGCTATATATAAATTTTACTTTACAGATTTCTTTCTATATATATACACACACACATTGATATATTAAATGCAATAGCTAACAGAAATATTATGATAAGGTTAAAAGGTCAGACAGCACACTGGAAAATGAATCTCAGAGCAACACTTAACCTGCTTCTTCGTGGGCTGAAGAGTCTTGAAGAGAGACAACTGAACTCATGGTAAGTAGAGTCATACAACATTGAGAACACACAGTTGTGAAGGCCATCTTTTTTTTTTTAAAGGAAAATGTAACAAGAAAGGAAAAAGTCATGATAAAAATACCACAAGCAACACGAACATACAGATCAACATTCAAGTTAAATTCCCAATCTGACTATAAGAACATTTATATTCAAAATATACTATCAAACTATTTTTCTTTTAGAGAAAGGAAGTGTCAAAGCAGTTATCTTCTCTCCCAGCTGCTATCCAGCAGGAGAAAAATGGAGAAGCAGCCATCTCTGGAAGCCCTCTTGGGACTTGGAGGGTCTGACTCCTGTTGGCTGAGTGTGGGTTGGGGGCTGGGGGTGGGGCTGGGAGCGGGGAGGGAGGCAGCGGCCAAGCCCTGATGGAGGGAGCAGTGCAGCGGAAATGGGACAATGACAGCTGGATGGCAGGTCCACCTGCTGACCCCCAAACAGGTCTGCAGTGCCGAGGAGGGAGAGAATGATGTCTTCTCCCAAATTATCCGCTTTGGCAATTTCGTTTTTTTAAGATCACAGGAGGAAGGTTTCAAAACTACAGCTCCACACCTCGAGGCTTCTACATAAACACGCTCCCCAGGGGCACATTGCGATGGACTGTTGGGAAAACGAAGCTGAACCCCAGTAAACATTTGCTCCTCGAGGAAGGGCGAGCACTCGCAAGCTCCAGGGCCGGATCCGCATCTAAACCCTCTCCAGAGGAAGGCACACTTAACGCAGATGTGGGTGTCGGAGAGGATGCAGGAATGTGCTTCCAGGGAGCCTCTTCTCACCGGGGAAAGGCAGTCCTATTAGCACAGTGGAAGCTCCCTGTTGTGTGAAGTCAGGGGGACGTGGCTCAGGATGCCTTGTGTCCTCCGTGGATTCCTGAGGGCTGCGTGCTGCTGCCCGCTGGCTGTAACTCAGATGGAATTACACTCGACAGCCGACAGTGCCCTTGAGGTGACTCATCCTCTGCGGTGATGAGATGTCCCCTTGTCCTGCTTCGTGCATGAGTCTGCCGTCTCCCCAGGGTGGCCCAGCTCCCCTCACTGGTGCGCACACGATGGGGGAGGAAATGGGTGACACCAAATCAAGAGGCGCCAGAGCTTTAAGCAGCACTCAAGGGCTGTGCACTTGACCATGTGAACATTCCACTTCTACAGGTCAGTCTCTCCCCTCACCTGCGCGGGGCTGCTGGGACCCCCAGGTGC
This sequence comes from Tapirus indicus, assembly GCA_031878705.1. Lineage (NCBI taxonomy): Eukaryota > Metazoa > Chordata > Mammalia > Perissodactyla > Tapiridae > Tapirus > Tapirus indicus. The sequence continues at coordinate 18,365,441 of CM062920.1, forward strand.
TCAAGGACAGTTATTAAGAGAAGCAATCAATGCAACTGCTTTGCTTAGAAATACTTTATTTTATAAAGCCACGGATCGTTCTGTAAAGTTTTTTTAAACCACACTTATAAAAAAGATGTTGACAATTCTTAGGAAAAAAAAAAAGCTGAAAATGTTTCTCATTAAGTCAGGGTTACACAAAGATTATATTTATAACATATATGTGTATATTTGTAATTTAGAGACGGAAGGTAGGGGCCGGCAAAGCGGGGCTGCTGCTGTCAGATCTCCGAGACTTGGTCGTTTCCCACAAACAGCGTTTCTTGGCAGAAGGGGTTCACAAGGACCATCCCAGTGTCTCTGTAGTCGCCATTGGCTGGGGAACGGGGCTCTGAGAGCTGGTCCTGGGGAGAGAGGGAGGAGACGGGGTGAGCTGGGGAGGGTCATGAGGTGGCATTTATTTCCTCGTGGGATTGCTTGGTAAACATTTTTCATCATCCTCGCTGCCAATGCTGAGGTGCAGAGCCCTGTCTGCTCTTCTTTCAGATTTCCACAGCAGCTTCTGAAAAAGATTTCCTGCCTCCTGAATCACCCCCACCTCAGGGTGCCAGAGATGGTATTGCTCTCCTTGTAAAAGTTTGAGAGGCCTCGCCATGCACGACACACACAGCACCTGCCTCACTGCCCTAGTGGGCAAAACCTGGTCCACTCGGGCCCCAAACTCTCCTTCCTGCCTCTTTCTCACAGACTTCTGGGAGACCTGGCTGATTTTCCTCCCTGGACACACCCTACACTGCCCACCTCTTTCCTGCCACCCACTGTCAGAGCCTTCAAGGGCTAATTCGTCCCCTCTCAAATCCTCCCAGAGCCTAAATTCTTACCCCATTTCTTATACACTAGATGTGCTGAGCTGAACAGATCTGAATCTGTGTGTGACTGTACAATAGGTGGGAAGTGAAGAATTCAGTCTGTCTACACAGCCCCAGGAGTGGAAAAGCCTAGAAATAGGCAATCCACTGCTCAGGTCATCTGAATGGCTTTGGCCTCAACTACCAAGGACTACAAGCATTTGTGGGCCACAAAGTCACAGCTTGTTCCAATTCTAAACAACTGAAGCCTCAGAATCTGCAGGGCATTTCAGGGCAAAGACGCAGCAACAGGCCCAGCTATACCCGCCTTAAGCCAGACTTGCTTAGAAACACCTTCATTTTAAGAAGCCACAATTAATTTTCTGAAGTTTATTTTTAAACAAAACATAGACAATTTTTGAGGAGTACATATTGCTTTATGGATAATGACGAGAGAAAGGAAGAAAGGCCATTTGTTGGTAAAATGTCTTTCCAGAAGACAAGAATTTCCTTCAGTGTCCGGATGAGCTGAGTGCCCATGGGAGGGTGACATGGGAGCAGCCCGCTGAGTAAGGAGATAGGGCCGTGTCAGCGAGGGAACAGGAACCCTCCTCCCTCCCCCTGGGCTCTAGGCTGGGCTGTGGAGGGGAATTTTGGAGGCTGAGACCTGGCTTGTTGTCTTACAGTTCTCACAAAGCGAGTGTTCCCCGAGTGTGAACCATGTGGGGATGTGTCACTGCATAAAATAGAGGAAGTTCTTTAGAAAATAAGGCAAGAAAGAGAGAAGAAACAAGGAGGAGGGGGAGGGGAAAGAAGAGAAACATGGAAAGTTTCCCAGCTCCTCCCGGATTTGTGTTCTGCCAGGAAGGGGAGCAGGACATCACAGAAACCTGCTCAGGCAAAGCACTTGGCAGCTAAGGGCAGGCTGTGAGGTCGGGCCGAGGACTCGGAATGCAGTGCAATACACCCTGTGGCCGGGGGTCCCTCTGTGGGGGGTGTGCAGTGCCTGCGTGAGCCCAGGGAGCTGGAACAAACTGGCAGCACTGTAAATAAAGCAGAAGGAGGGGAGCAGACCTGCTGGGAGGGAAAGAGGGAAGAAACCCACTCTGAAGCCAAACCGAGCTTTGTGCTGCTGGTTCACCACAACCTCCTGCTCCTGGGGTCACGACTGGCCGGGCCTCCTCTTCACCAGAGCCTCCAGCTGGTGTCTGACGGTGCCCCGGAGCTCTGGGCGGGAATGACCTTTCTACCGATGCTCACAAGCGTCCTTGGTTTTGGTTTTCATTTACCAATTTGTAAGGAGAAGAGGAGCAATTTAGAGTCAGAGTTCACAGCACACACTCAGAATGGGGCCAGTCCCTTTGCCAAGTGACCCATTTTCTCACTCACCGTAACAGGAGAACTTCTGCTATATGTGCACTGACCGTACTAAAGGTCAGTGCCTTCATGAAGCCTGTCCCTCTGTTTGTCCTTCAGTTACAATTTTTTGTTGAGCATCCACTGTGTGTTAGGCTTTGGCCTGGGTGACGGGGAAACTGTGAACCAAACTTATGTGATGAACATGACCGAGTGCTGCCCACGTGCTGGGCACTGTTCCAGGTGCTGGGACAGCAGGGGAGACGGACAACGAACCGGTCTCCAGAGAGAGCATATGCCCTGTCAGGTGGAGGGAAGTGCTCAGGAGGAAACTAAAGGAGGGAAGGGGTTAGAGACCGCGGCGGGGAAGGTGGGCTTCTAATCTGTAAGGAGCAGTCAGGGAAGGCTCCCTGAGGAGGTGGCATTGGAACAGAGACCTAAAGGCAGTGAGGGATGGAGGCAGCCAGGAGAAGAGCATTTTGGATAGGTGCACGAGCAAAGCTCTAAGGTGGGGACAAGCTCACTGTGTTGGAGGAACAGCAGAAAGGCCGGTGTAGCTCAAGTGAGCGTGTGACCCATGGGAAGTCTGGCAGGAGGGGGGCAGGGAGGTCGGAGGGGCTGACTCGTAAAGGGTCTGGTAAGAGGAATCTGGATTTTGCTCAAAGTGTAAAGAGGAGCCATTTGAGGGTTGGGGGCCATGGCTGACATGAGGTCCTGCCTTGAAAAGACCACCGGGCTACCGTGTGGAGGACAGACTGCGGGAGGCAAGATGGTCATGGGGAGTCCTGTTTTCAGACGCTACTACAGCAATCCATTACTTGAGAGATGACGGTACCTCGGGCAAGGCAGACAGTGCAGGTGGTGGGAAGTGCTTGTATGTAGGAAGAACCAACGGGATCTGCTGACAGACAGGATGTGGGTGTGCAAGAGGAAAAGGCGCTGGGCAGTGCTGTCTACATAATGAGAAACACCAGGTGAGCTTTGGGAGTTTGGGCGGGAAGTCACGAGTTCAGTCTTGGGCATGCTGACTTTGAGACGCCCCCTGGAGATGTGCAGCAGGAGCTGGGCATACGAGTCTGGAGTTCAGGGCAGACGTCAAGGCTAGAGTGGAAATTGGTAATCAACGGTGCAGAGATGGTATTTAAGGCCATGGAACTAAGGAGAAAGAGAAGAGAAGCAGTGGGAGGGTGGAGCCTGGGCACCCCAGTGATTACAGGTCGGAGAAAGGACAGGAGGCCAATGGTGGAGATCGAGGAGCTGCTGGAAGGTGGGAGAGAATCAGGACAGGACAGGGCCCCAGGTGCCAGTGGAGAAACATTTGAGGAGGAAATGATCAACTGTGCTGATGCTGCTTGAAGATCGAGTAAGAGGAGTGCTCAGAATTGACCCCTGGGTTTAGCAATGTGGAGGCAACTGGTTATTCTAGTGGGAGAGAGAGGGATGAAACTAAATCTAGACCAGTAGCTACTTAATTACAACTCTGGTAAGTGCCATGATGGAAAAGCATAAGGAGTTGAGACCATATGACAGAAGAGCCAATCCAGCCTGGCAGGCCATGGAAGCCCCTCTGAGGAAGTGACGGTTAGACTGGGCCTGAACGATGGGTAGGAGTCATTGAGGTGAACAAGGGAAGGGGGTGCTAAGGAGGGCCAGAAGACATTCCAGGAGAGGAAAGAGCTCGTGCACAGTCCTGGAGTGGCACAGAACTTGGTGCCATAAGGGACCAAAAAGAAATCCAATGTGACTGGAGCTTAGCAAGTGAGAGGGAGTGGGCATGATGTGAGGCTGGAAAGTTGGGCTCGGGCCAGGTCCCCCTCAAAGGCCCTGTAGAAGACTTCAAGCTTTAACTTGAGATCAACAGGAAGCTACTGAAGGGTTTGGGGCATGGGAGTGATGTGATCCTATTTACATTTATAAAAGCTCACCCTGACTGCTGTGGGGGGTGGGTCTGCAGGGGAAGAGGGGACCATACCTCCAGAAGAACTCTTCTCAGCTCTCACTGCCTTTACTCAGATGTCCACCATCTTTCTCCTGGGCCATCTCAATTGCATCCTAGTTGACCTACTTATTTCTAGTCTGTCTTTCTGTCCTCCCATCCATTAAACCATCCTTCCCTTCCTTCATATCCAATCATTGATCACGTATAGAGTGCATTCACCAGACCATCAGTGCAATCTTTCTAAAACTAGGTTACACAAAGCTCAAAACTTTCAATGACCCACCGCTGCCCAGGACTGAAGTACAAACTCCACTCAACCTCCTTTAAGGCCATGCCTAGTCCATCTACCTTTCCTGCTGCACCCTGGGCTCTGCTCCGTGCCGCCCCCCACCACCCTGTGAGAGTGCAAAGAGCATGGAGACTGGGTTCAAAGCCTAGCTCTCTCACTGGCCAGCTGGGTGTTTTGGGCAAACACTTCCTGACCTGATGTATTCTTTCCTTCCGAGATATGCCACAGCCAGCACACATCCCCATCTTTACTCGGGCTACTGCCTTTACTGGAATACCTGTCGAATCCATCTATCCTTCCTAGCACCTCCATGGGGAAGGCTTTCCTCAGCTCTCTGTAACTCTTCTTGTCTCTCTCCTAGTTTGTTTTGTTTTTGAAGGATGCTTGGGGTTCATACCTCAACCGCATCTTGGAACCCGTGGCCCCTGAGAGCAAGCTCTCATCTTCACAGTCCCCAGACAGTGCCTGCCACAAAAAGGGTCCTCCATGAATACCTGTTGACTTGTTCCCAGAACATGGAGTCCCAAGAACAGTGCTTCCCAAACTTTAACATGTGCATAAGGCACTGGGGATTCCTGCTAGAATGCAGATCCCGATTCTGTAGGGCTGCAGGGGGCCTGCAGCCTCCTGGTGCTGCTGCTGCTGGTCCACGGACCAGGCTTGGAGGAGCGATGTGCTCAGAACTGACCAGATGCTCCCAGGCTCTGTGGAGCCTGTGCCTGTCCCTGCAGTGGGGCCAGCACTTCCCGGGCACCCTTGGTTTGGGACTTGTTACCTCAGAGGTTTCAAGGGACTGGATCTCCCGTGGTAACTCCACGGCATGCTTGCTGAAGTAGTCCATGGTGATGGCGTTGTTCCAGTAGCTCAGGCTGTTCTCTGGGTTGGCCGCCTTCTTCTTCCTTCTCAGGCAGCACACTGTCAGCAGGACAGCTGTGAGGAGAGTCCAAGTTAGAGAGATGGGGAGGGAAGCAGCAAGCACGGAGCCCACACTGCTGAGTGACAGATGCTAGGCTCCAGGGGGCTGTGATGGTCACACATTCAGCCACTTACCCCTTTCATTAGTTCACTTGTATGTTTAACAAATATCTGTATATGCTGAGTGCCTACTTTGTGCCAGGTGCTGGGGAGACAGGGAGTGAAGAAAAAGCCAAGGCTGCCTGTTTTCGTAAGCTTCCCTTCTGGTGTGCATACAGAAGGGCGCAGAGGGGGTCTGATGATACATAAGTAATAAACAAAATGAATAAGTAAGGTAAATTCAGATAGTGATAACTGCTCAAAGAACATAAAACGGGGTAAAGGGAGAGAGACGGTGGAGGGGAGTTGGGGAGAGACTGCTTCAGAGTCGTCTTGAAAGGCTTCCCCGAGGTGACCTTAGAGCTGAGAATAGGATGTGGGGAAGGAGCTAGCCATGTGCAGAACAGGGGGGCAGTGTGTTCCAGGCAGAGAACAGCACATGCAAAGAGCCTGAGGTGGGGACAAACTTGATAGGTGTGAGAAAAGTAGCATGGCAGGAGTGTAGTGAGCGTGGGGGAGAGGGGAGAAGATGAGGCCAGAGTGGAGTTGAGAGGCTGCCTCCACAGGGCTTAGGGGCAAGAGGCCTGGAAGTGATTTCGGATATCTATGGATGCTGCAGTGCCCCTCTGTGAGTTTGATCCAAGAAAAGGCCCTGCTCATTCGTGGGAGAGTTCCCCACAGCTCGGTGCAGAGACTGGTATGTGTGCTCCGAGTTGCACTGCTGGACCGAGTGGAGTGTTCTCAGAACGGGCATATGGCAGAAAGTGGGCAGAGCCCAGGGAACTTTGTTTCCACAGAGGGCCTCAATGGCAGAGGCTCACAGAGCAAATCACTGGGCGGAGGCCTTGGGCCTGATAAAACAGCTGCTCCGGCATCATCACCATCATCCAGAAAAAAGGAAAGCTGCCAGCAGTCATACTGCTGTATGTGCGGCAAGGTTCCAGGCACTGTAGGAATATTAACTCATTTAATCCTCCAGTACAGACAGGAAAACAGACTGAGAGGTAAAGGGACTTGCCCAAGAGCAAACCCAGACATTTGGACTTCCAAGTCTGTGCCCTCACCCATCCACGACTCTGCCTCACAGAGACTGACGGGGAAGCCGCACTGCACAGACGGGCCTGGTCAGGGCTCTACGCAGCCTGACCTGTGACCTGTCTGTTCAATCTCTGAGCCCAGGGAATGAGGAGTACGTTTGGATGTTGCTGATGAACCAGGTGTGAACAGAGGGGCTTGGGCATGCCGACAGGAAAGGCTGCTGAGGTGGGAGAGGTGGGGAGGCCTGTCCAGGCTCACACAGTGGAGTGGGTGATGCAATGACAAGGGGGACAGGAGCCCTCCTGGGGAGAAGCCAGTATAGGAAGACGAGGCACCTCCTGCCCAGGCCCGCCAGAGCCTGTGGGGTGGCTGGAACTCTAGGCCAGGGGTGGGCAGGGCTGCACCCAACATCCTGGAGGTACCAACCATCTGTGCTGGGGAGAGGGGGCCCCAGGCTGAGCTGTGCTCAGAGGCCCGCACCATGATGGCAATGGCCACCAGGGGGCAGCCGAGGGCCAACTCTGTCCACAGCAGTGGGCGGGTTTGGCCAGCATCCGGGGGCCTGGGCATGCCAGGACCCACACTGAGACCTCAGGACCCACACTCCAGGCCCCCGTGGGCTGACAGAGGAATTCTGTAGCTCTCTTCCCAGCCGCTGGCCTTGCTGGCATCTCAACCTGAAAAGGCCTCCAGACAAGGTCAAGAGATCAGGCAAGTTTCCATTCCATCCAATCTGCTTTGATGAAGCCGACTTCTAATTTGCTCACTGTTCTTCCCAGGTCCCTTAAAAAGTTTAAAAAATATAAAGGAGACTTCTAAATGTTTGAGCTAAGAGGAATTTTAGACTGGCTGGTATAGACTTTTTCAAATTTTGTGGGTCACCATCCTTCTGCTCTCCCTTCCTTCCAAAGGGCCCTTTCTTCAGCTGATTGGAGGAGGAATGGGGGTGAAGGGAGGGCTGCAGAGCTTAGCCTGAAAATCTGCTAATTTAGGGCACCTCCTTATCCTACAGAAGACTATGGTCCAAAGAATCCAGCTGACTTGCCACAGGTCACAGATCAGTGAGTGGCAGGGCTGGGGCAAGACCCTAGGTCCTGTCTCCCTTTTTCTGGTGTCTTCATCCTTTTTAAATTTTTTTGGTGAGGAAGATTCACCCTAAGGTAACATCTGTTGGCAAACTTCCTCTTTTTTTTTTTCTGCTTGAGGAAGATTAGCCCTGAGTTAACATCTGTGCTAATCTTCCTCTATTTTTTTGTATGCGGGATGCCTCCACAGCACAGCTGATGAGGGGTAGGTCTGTGCCTGGGATCTGAACCTGCCAACCTGGGCCACCAAAGAGGAGTGCACTGAACTTTAACCACTCGGCCACGGAGCTGGCCCCTGGTGTCTTTATTCTTCACTGTCACTACCTTTCCACTCTGCTCCTGGAACTGGGACGGCGAAATAGCCTGGGGGAATTCAAGCTGGTGAAACAGAAGCCATAGAGGGCTAGGCTGCTGCTAACCCACACTGCTAACCTGGGCTGGCACAGGTCGCAGAATCCAGGTCCTCTGACCCCCAGTCCAGTGCTCCCTCTAAGCCCACACTGCCCCTGGCTCTGGAGCCTGGGCCTGTTTAGGACACAGGACCAGGATCCTGCCCTGTGGGAAGGGCTGGCATTGTGGCGGGATGGCTGGGGGTCGGGACAGGGAGCTCTGTTCCCAGTTTTCTCCTCCTCACACGTTGTCAGTGCTCCTGGCCTGATTATTTCCCCCAGGGGGTTCCAGTGCCTCTCAAGCACCATTTCATTCACATACTAGGAGCCAGCCTGGCTATAGGAAGAGCACGGGCGTGGAGTCCAGAAGACCTGGGTTAAGTCTGGCTCTGCCACGTGTTATACCAGGTAAGTCCCTTTACCACACTGATCACTACGGACTCCCCACGGCTGTAATGAGAGTTAAAGAGATCATGAATGCAAAATGCAAATGCACTGCCGGACACACAATTAATAGGAGTTTTCTTCTTGTCCTCCCAGCATCCTCCACGAGAGAGATCTAGGAAGAAACACTGGGCTGCATGACAGTTGGGTGGCTCAAGGCCAAGGCTCCACCTGTGGTTGAGAACTGTCATTACTTGGGTGGTCTGACCTTTCATCTCAGAAAGGAAGGTACAACTTAGATGTACCGAGTCTCTAATATATTCCCAGCGCTGACCCAGGCGCTTTACAGTCTGATTTAACCCACAAAGTAACCACTTGTCTGAGGAAGGTACTGTTGCCCTTCCCATCTACAGAAGCTCACAGAAGTTAACAAAACTGATCGTGATCACAGCCGATCCCTGGAACCTGAACCCCGCGTCTCTGTGAGCCTCAGGTGGATGCTCGCTGTCCTGGATCGTCCTGAACACTGGAGGGACTGTGCCACAGGCAAGAGGAAGCACTCTGTCAACCACACGCTCTATGCAAACACAAGGTGCACACACTCCCCTTTCTTATTTAATCAAAAGTTTCCACTGCTCTGTTTCTCCAAAGGCAACGGCCGTCGAGACTTAGAGGAGGTCACTGGGATCTCTATTTCCTTAAGTTTTAAAACTGGAGTGAGAATTAAGCAAGTGCTCTCAGCTTCCCAGGGATGTTGGTGGGGAATCATCTGTGGCTTGTCGGATGTGACAAGTGTGACAGGGAGGAGGAGGGTCACTGTGCTGACATTTCTGGGAGGGGCATGATTTCAGGGATGAGACTGCGGTGTGATGGGAAATGGAAATGAAATCCTACAGGCCCCCTGAGGACTTGACCTTTTAAACACCTGCTAAAAATGCTCTCTCCGTGGCCTGTTTGAGGATGCACAGCAAATCCTAACCACAGTAAGATGAATGACATCAGTGTGTGACCACTGCAATTTCCTGAGCACCGTCTCCATGGGAGACACTGTGACAGGACCTTACAGGCATCACCCCAATCTCCACAACAGGTCTTTGGGGTGGGTGCTGCAGCCCTGAAAATGCTCCACTCAGGCCTTCTGCTGCAGGGAGCACAGCTGAGGGACAGGCCCAGCTGCCGCCCCTCTGGACCCACCACCACGTATGTGCAGAGGCCACGTGTCCTGGGCTGCTCCCAGCCATGACTGACCACAGCAGGGTACTAGTGCAGGCCTGTTCCTGCGGGAAAGGAGGCTCCTCTACTGGCCTGAGGACTCCCATTGGCCTGTCAGAAACTCTTCAAACTGTACTGCAGTCCAAAACTCTTCCTTCCCAGTCGTCCACCCCTCCCCCTCTCCTTCCATAGGTGTCACACCTCCATTGCAGTCTGGGGCTCTCCCTGCCTACTCTAGTCCTGCTCTTTATCCTTCCCAGGTGTTTCACCAATAAATCTCTTACAGGCCTAATCCTGTTCTGGTATGTGCCTCCCAAAGGCTCTGAACTAACACAGTGGACATGAGTCCTATTTTCACAGGTAAGAAAACACTGGACCAAGGGTTAATTTGTCCAAGTCCCACAGGTGACAAGCAGGAAAGCTGGGATGACATCCAGGTGTGTTTGATTCCCAAGCCAAGTGTTCTGATCACACCAGGCTTCCTCTCTAGTGATTCACGCAGGTTGAAAGTTAGGAAAGTTAGACAGGAGGGGGCTCTGACAGTTCAGTTTGGCCCCCTCCTTTTGTAGATGAGAAACCTGAGACCCCTGAGGTCTCCCTGGTCCAGTGGTGCCAACTCGAGGGGAGAACCAGGCTGTGGACAATCATCTCCCTCCTAGGGAGGCTGGGGGAGGAGGCCGAAAGGGGGTCTCGGGGTATGGAAGGAGACCAGGATGGACACGAGGACACAGAACCAGGGGAACCAGGTTTGGGGGCTTACCGTCTGGCCCCCCATCCTGGCGGTGGGAGTAAGCCTGAAGAAGCCCAGTGAGGTTCCCAGCAGGGGGTGCTGGTTGGGAAGCATGGAGAAGAGCTGTGATGGTATGGGCACCACACGCTGGTCCAGCTGAGGTGAAATCCCCTGGACAACCCGCCTTGCCCTGCTTCTCCCTGTCCTCCTCCAATTGGTTCACAAGCCCCAAGGAGACAAAGCTCCTGGTCACACTTCCTTCTGGTCCCAATCTCTTCTACTCTTTTCACTGGAAACAGCAATTCTGACCCAGGTTTTCTCATGTGATAACTACAAACTCATTTCAAGACTGTGACTAAAAGGTACATATGTACCTTCAGACTCGACTAACATTCACAGAACATAGCCCAAACCGTGTGGCACAAGGATATGTCCTCTCTCTGAATGCTGCCCTGATACTCTAAGGGCATTTACTGTATGTCTGCAAGGAAGCCAGACTGCTCTGCGGCATGTGGACCCTCACGTGTCCAGGGTCAGTGAGAGGTGCTACTGCTTCGGCCAGGCTCAGCCTGGATTGCTGATGAACATCATCTGCAGCTGGCCTGGTCTCCTGCTCTCGTCCTCCATAAAGCCCCCAGCTTCTTTAGGGAGGCTGAGGGAAGACATTCTCAAGAATGGACGTGGTATGTGCAGGACTTGCCAGGGACCCTGGGAGAGCCACAAAACTGACCTCCTGATGAAAACTCAGCACTGACAGCGGTGAGCGAGGACCAATTCAGCGCCAGGCCCAGAGGCTTTTCACAGGAGGTGGTGGGCTCTCTGTGTCCTGATGGTGGCAGCAGAGACCAGCTCAGGAGCCACATGGTCCCCTGCTCCAGCTGAATGGGGCCTGGAGCCAATCAATTTTGGTTGTCAGCACAGCTGAGAATGTGTGTGCTGTCTCTGGCCTGGCTCAGGAGACGAGGCATTTCCAGTCCTGGCAACGTATCCTTCCAGCTGTCGGGTGTGGCTCACGATCTGGACGGGCGGGTAGAACTGATTGATACCCCTTCTTGAGCAGGCCTGAGACTTTCTGTGATCACCCCTGTTGGATTCACCCACCCGCCCAGCAGTCCTGGCCATCTGAAGTCTGGCTTCTGGTGGATGGAGAAAAGCAGGGCCAGCGCTAGTCTGAAAAGCCAGATATGAGAAAACGTACATGTGCACTCTACCAGCCCAGAATGCCTGAACTGTCCGGCAAACTGGCAGGGGAGGAGACCCTTCTTTATGGGCTGCAGAGTGAGCTCTAGGATAAACGTAGCCGTGGGGAAGGTCTGAACTGTGGGGCCCTTAGACCCGGAAGAGTCTGCTCGCCTGATGACTAGAGTGGGGTTGGGCTATGAAAACAGCCTGCACATTTACTCATCTGTGCTTTCAAAGAGCACAGTGTTCTGAAGTGTTCTTCTATCTTAATGTCCCTTTTATAGGGGACTTCTCAGGAGTTGGGGCCATGACTGAGGACAGGGAGATGGATGTTGAGGCAGCCAGGGCTGAGGCAGGACCCTGGGTGAGTGACGGCTTAGGGGAGCCTTCCGTGTGGATGGTGGAAATGCAAGACAGACGCCAAAGGAAGTGGGGTCCAGGTTCCAAGGGGCTAAAAGAGTCCACTTTGAACAAACGTTCATATCATCCTTTACAAAGTAATATGCTCTGTCCCAGCACCTGCAGGCTCCTGTGAGAGTGCCAGAAGCATTCCTGAGGTGCAGTTCCAGGCTGTGTCCTTGCTTCTGTCTTGGCTGACATTATTATGCATGGTTTAGGTAGCCCATGGGTTTTCCAGCTTTGCAGTAAGATCTGATCTGATTTCAAACTCATACATAGCAGAAGGGCCAGAGAAGTCTTTTTAGAATTGCAAACCCAGGCGGATGTGGCCCGTGGGGAGGCAGGCTAGATGCTCTCTGTGCTGTCTGGCCCAGGCAGAGGGAGGCCCAGGTTGGGAGAGGGCTCTAGGTGCTGGGGAGGGAGCCACATCACACATCCCTGATTCCTAGTGCTTGGCACAGTGCCTGGCACACAATGGGCACTTAGGAAAGAGTGTGTTGAATCAGACAAATGGATTCTATCACCAGATGTGGGCTGACTCATGTGTGATGGGGACCCTGGGCAAGTCACTTCACCTGGCTACTTACTCCCCACCTGTAAGGTGTGTCTCTTCCACAGTGTGTTTATTTTTTCTGTTTTTATTTTATTCCTCTGGCTAACGTGTTTTAATGATGGAATGAATGGGAATTCACGTTGTAAGCTAGAGCCTATAGACACACATAAAGAATGGAGAATTAGAAAGCTGTCTCTAATGTGGTTACTCCTCAAATATGACCATTATTAATAATTTATTGGCTAACAGCGCTACATTTTCTCATCATTCTGTTTCAGAAGTGGGCAAAGTTTTAAGAATACACGTGTATTTCCAGGAGACAATAAACCTGCTTAATGAAAGAATGAAATATGCAACCTGCAGACATTTTTCACTTTTCCTGAATTAAGTCCTTGAGCAGAAGTAGGCCGCCCACCCCTGACATGGAAAGTTTGCTTTGCTTATCAACTAGGAGACAGAAAGCTGGGAGAGGCAGCTCCTGGAAAGAATCCAGACTCCACGTTAAAAAAGATCTTGTTGGAGGACAATGCCAAGGAGAAATCATGTTCATGCTGGAGGCAGACACCTCCTGCACTCATGTTCAAATGACCCAATGCATGAGGAAAGGCTAGGAGACCTGGCTTAACAGCCTCCTCTGTGGGCAGTTTCTGGGGCTTCGTTCCTCTGGAGGTCAGGGTGAGCCCAGGGTGTGACGTGACAGTCAGTACAACCAACAGAGCTGATGCCACTGCAGGCTGCCTGGATGTGACCAAAGTGTCCAGAACAAAGGAACCGCCATCCACTCTCCTGTGCCACGGCTGGGTATGTGTACAACACGTGCTCCCTTCTGGGGGAGCAGGGGTAAACTGGAGGCCATGCAAAGGGGCAGATGGTGGAAGGGCTGGGGCAATGGGGCCCTATGAAGATACCTGAAGGAACAGGGATGAGAAGCTTGGAGAAAGAGAAGACTGCCCTTGAGAGCCACTCAGGGGTCAAATGTTTCAGGGGTTGGCAGATGGACTTGTTTTGCATGGTTTCAGAGAGCATGGCTTAGGATCACAGAATGGGAATTACAAGGAGGCAAATGTCAGGCCCCCAAGAGAGCTAGGTAACAAGCTGAGGGGTCACAGAATGGGCTATCTGATGAGCGAGGAGCAGAGGAGGTGTCTCACCCCTGGAAGGGTTCAGAGGGAGGCCAGATGATAACTGGGGTGGGGTGGGGCTGAGATCAGTGAGGATTCCGGTGAGGTTATCAGAGAAACTTGAAGAACCTAGGATCAAGTACACGGGGAAGACAATGGAAGCCCCGAGGTTCCGAATGATTACATCAGGTTCTTTATGGAGACGCCAGGGAGACAGCCTCCCGCCCCTCACTCAAGGAGTGACAGGCAGCAGCAAGGAGATACTGGTGGCTGGGGAGAGCCCTTCTCCACCAACACCTGTGGAGGCAGAGGACAAAGATGAGGTCCACGCTGTGGCCAGCCTACTCACCCAGGAACAAGGACAACCGGGGGAGGCAGGAGGGGACAGCTAAATTCACCGTAACTCTCAAGTCTCAATTTAGCTACAAGAACTGTTTTTGCCAAGGCTAACAGAACTTCCTGCAAGATCAAAGCTTCATCTCTTCTTTCTTCAGGAAAGAAAGAGGAGAAGAAGAGATGAAGGAGGGGAGGAAAGATAGGAAGGAAGATAGGAGTGAGGTGGGAGAGGAAGGTGAGGGCTCTGTCCCTTGGAGGCTGTACACTGGGAAGTGCCAACCTTCACCCATGGTGTCTCGGTGCCGTGTCCTTACAGGCGACCCCTGAGGGTGACTGTGGCAGGGTGGTGTTGTGACAAGAGCACTGGGCTGGGAGACAGGTATTTGAGCTCTCATCCCAGCCCTGCCTCTCCCTAACTCTGGGGTCCTGGCTGAGCCATGTCACCTCTCCAGCTTGGCGTTTCTTTCTGCAAAGCACAGGGTTGAACTGGACTACGTGGAAGGTTCTCCCAGCTCCCGGGAGTTGTGCCTTCACGATCAGTGGGCATCTGAGCCACGGCGGCAGAGCCGAGGACCAGGGGTAGGGATAAGCCATGATTCTTGTCCTGCCACCTTGTTTCCTGGGATTCTGGGAAGTTTTGCAGCCCACTTGGTGGGGACTGCCCAACTCTGGGACAAAGGAATTCTGGGGATGGGCCAGTTGTTGTGGCATAGGGAGCGGAAGGAGGGGAGGGTGGAGTGGGGACAGGGCGAGGCACTTACAGCAGGAGGAGATGGGCACGCTGATGGCCAGGATCACCCAGGCGATGTCCATCTTGCTCAGGCAGATAGTGGCTCTGTGCTGGGGTTTGTCCCCTTCGGCCACATGGGAGATGTTCGCTGCTGTTGCAGGCTTCCAGGTTCCAGCAGGGACCAGGCGGTTGAGGAAGTTTCCTGTGGCCGTAGACACCACTGTGGAGAGAGGACTGGGCACCCTGTTGGTCATGGTGGGGGTAGCCACAGCCTTCTCCTCTGTTTGGGAAACAGTGCTTTCTGAGACCCCGGGGGGGCGGGCTGGGGCCTGTGGGGTTGAGGATGTTCCCTGAGGAATCCCCTTGGAAGGGGCTGAAACACTGGCATCGAAGGCAGCCTGAGTGGGCACCATGGCGGCTGTGAAGACCCCAGAGCTGGCAGACAGAGGTCTGTTGGTGCCAGGGGTGACAGTAAGCCAGGAGTCACTGTGGCTGGAGCCGTCCTGCGGGTCACCACGGGGATGCTGAGAAGGCACTGGGGCAGGTTGTGGACTGGCAGGGGCACCTGAGGCTGCCGTGGCGTTCAGCTCCCCTCCTTGGCTGGTGAAGGTGGAACCGCCCCCCTGGTCTGCTCTGCTAAGGCCTGGCTTGTCCTCTGTAGGCACTGGGGGGGCAGAGGGTGGTACCCACGAGGTCCTGCTGGGCACTGCCATTGTGGCCACTGTCTGGGGCTGTGGTGAGGAGAAGTAATCCCAGAGTGGGTTCCTGGGGGTGAAGGTGGAGAGGTCAGGCTCCACAGACCCGGTGAAGTTGCCTTTGTAGATCTGAAAGATTTTCCCCAGGGGCCGCTTCGGCCCTAGATGTGTGGAGCTCTGATTTCTTGCCCGCTGGCCTTCCTTCCTCCCAGAGTGGCCACCAGGTCCAGGAGGGACAGGGCGTGATGAACTAGCGGCCCCCTTTCGGGAAGAGCCTGGGGGCCTGGGGGGCCTGCGTGTGGTAGCCCGGGTGGGTGCTGTGGTGGGGTGGCTGGTGGCTCCTGTTGGCTTTGTCAGCAGGATGGAGGGTGCAGCCTCTTCCGGAGGACGGCCCTCTGAGTGGGAGGATGTGGTTGCCATGGCAGCAGGAAGGGGCTGTGTGGGCAGAGGGCCTTCAGAATGGGGGGTGGCTGCTGTTGCCATGATGGTGGAGATGGTGTTTGTAGGAGGGTGTCCATCTGGATGGGGTGTCGTCGTTACCATGGGAACTTCGGCCTGTGAGGAAGGCCCACTGGGATGGGGGGTCAGTGTCACCACAGAGGTGTGGGCAGCCACCACAGATGAGCGTCTGGTAGAGCGGAGTGGTGCTGTCACCATGGTGCTTGGGGTGGTGCCTGAGGGGAGGACCTGAAGAGATTCCCTGGGAGATGGTTCCTGGGTGGCAAATACCAGCGCTTCAGTCAGTGCCAAGATCAGGAGGAAGCCTTGAGAGGGAGACAGAGAGAAAAGGTGAAATACCCGAGGAACAGCTTAGAGCCTGGCCTTCCTGATTCACCAACTGTAAAGCTCTGGGAACTCAAGGGAAACATCAGGAGCATTCCTGAGGTCACGGCTGCCCCAACCCATATCAGACACAGAATCATGTGGAGGTGGGGCAGGTCTATTAGGTAGGTGCCACCCAGCACTGATGGAAGAGAACCCAGCCCCAGGGGAACCAGCCAGCTAAACCGGCCAGGCCCATCCTTTCCAAAGTGCCTCTGAAATGCCATCAGCCCTCTGCCCAAGGGCAGCTTCGAGAACAGGCTGGGGCTGGGAGTGGGAAAGTGGCTTGCGGCCTCTGAGAGCCTGCTGCCCTTCTGCAGCTAGGGAGTGGTCAAGGCCAGCCTGATCGCAGGGAAGCCAGCAGCTCTGTGTGAGCCACCCTGAGTCGAACGAGGAAGTCTTAGGTAGGCAGAGCTGACCAACTCCCACGCCTTTCCTGAATCTTCCATTTATGAACTAGACAAAGGTACAAACAGACCTCTGTTCATTCAGGTCCTCTCACCACACGGTTAAGGAGGGTCTACCTCTCCTCAACCCTGGAGCACACAAAAACGAACAGGGCGTTCTCTGGCCCTGGATGAGCTCACACAAATCCACAAACATGGCAGAGACGTCTCAGTACCATTGGAGAGTGACAGGCTGAAAGGGGACAGGGGTCCAGAGGAGGTGATCAGACCTGGTGCCCGTGAAGCACTTAGCACAGAGCCTGGAAGAGAAGACGCGTTCCACAAATGCCAGTGGGTTTACGGTTGTCGTCAGTGCTGACTGCTTTTCCTACATGCTCCTGAGGCTGAACTCTCTGGGGAGAATCGTGGGTGCTGCCCAGCCTTTCTGAGCAGGAGGAGCCCTTCTGAGCACTAAAAGAAAATCCTGGATTTTTCATGATGGTCAAATTCCTTGAGAAAATACACAAGGACAAAAACCTATACATTTAAAAACACTTCTAAATATGTGTGGATTTTATTAATCACAACGGCATGTACCTACCTTTAGAAATAATACCTCACGTACATGTGAGACAAATGATCTATTCAGATTATAGACTAGAAGACTGGCCACCCCTGTATAACACATGGGCCGGGAAAAGTCGGGCCTGACAGACCTCCAAGGCCCAATTCTGACCTGTGAACTCCTCCTTGTTGACACAACCCTCTCTGGGTCACCCTCATATCCTTCCTTCAGCGCTGCTGGCCGCCGAGGCAACAGCAGAGACCTGTCAATCTGGGAACTCGCGGAGCCTCCCTCCCCCCATTCCAGCAGGATGAATGGCCAAAGCAGGGGCCCTTGAGGGGATTCCTGGGAGTCTGGGATGGTCAGCAAAGCTGCCGATAGGGGAGGGCAGGGGCTCTGGTGAGCTTCCAGGAACAGGGAGGGGGAGATCATTTCCTGTTGATCTCCAGGATCACCACTGGGGCCACCTCCAACTTAGGTGTGGGGTGGAGCCTCGGAGTGGACTGGTGTCCCCCTCACCCTGCACTTCTAAATTAATGGGTGGGGGGAGGCTGCGGGACTGTAGATCAAACAGAGACTGTAGCCCCTACCATCTCTAGGACCAAGAATTTGCCCTATGCAACCTATTTTTTCTTAACTTTCACTGGTGATCTAAACCATACATCAACAGTGTGCTCTGCTCATTCAAGTCTGTCCTACAGACTTTACTGAGCACCTGCTCCGGCCCAGTCTTGCACACTCGATTTAATCCTCATAGCCATTTGCGGGGGCAGGAAATTGAGGCTCTGGGAGTACCACGTTCAAAGTCCCACAGTAGCAGACGTATATGAAACCAGGGTTATATCCAAAATGCATGCTTCTCCTGGTCAAGTGCCACCAACGATGCGGAGGAGGAAGGAGAGGACGGTAAGTTGCACCCACAGAAGAAACAACGTGCCACACGCTCCGACCAGTTCAGGGTTATTCAGACCCTCCCTTGAGGCTTAACACCACAGGGACAATCTATTCTCAGAAGTGGCAGTTGTGACCTCTGATGTTTGCAGGGACATTCTCTTACAAGCCTCTGTTTGGCTCATGAGTGCCCTGGTTCAATGTAAGTGTTGTTATGAACTGAACTGTTACCCCAAAATGCGTATGTTGAAGCCCTAACATCCAGTACCTCAGAAGGTGATGGTATTTGTGACAGGGCCTTAAAGAGGCAATTAAGGTAAAATGAAGCCATTAGGGTGGCCCTAATCCAATCTGACTGGTGTCCTTATAAGAAGAGGAGATTAGGACACACAGAGAGACACCAGGAACGCTCTGCAGACAAATGGCCATGAGAGGACCGGGTGAGAGGGCAGCTGTCCACAAGGGGGGGAGGGAGGGCTTGTTGGAAACCAATCCCATTAGCATCTGGAGCTTGACTCTAGTCTCCTGACCTGTGAGAAAGCAAATGTCTGTTGTTTAAGCCCCTCAGTCTGTGGTCCTCTGTTACGGCAGCCCGAGCAGACTGACACAGTGTCTCCCTCAGAGAGCCCCCGAAGAAGGAGAGGGGGAGACAGGGGCTTGTGCGTGGGTAGTTGATCTTGGGAAGTGATTTGAGGGGACGGCCATGGGGGAGAGGAGTCAAACAGGGAAAATCAATCCGAGGGCAGGTTATAAGCTGATCAGAACAGGCTACTCAGGTTCACTGGGGACCTCCGAGGAGCGGAGTAGACCGCACCTCAGATTGTCTGTGTGAGAGGAGCACTGACCAGCAGCTCCCACCCCACTGGCCCAGAGCTGCTCCACGGGGCTCACTCCACTGCACCTCCTCGCTCCTGCATGGGGCCCGTGTGGCCGAGTCAGAACAGCCCCGGGCAGAGGGCCTGTCAGGTTATGCGGGCGCCCAGCTGGTGGCAGCCACAACAGCTGGGGTGAACATGAAGGGCCCAGGGTGGAGCACCAGGTGTGTTCTGTACAATCAGAGATCAGAGACCAAGGACACAGCAGTCCTGTGGCAGCAGCATCAAGGGCAGTGAAAACTCTCAGACAGACCCCGAGTGACCCCAGTGACAGGCCCTGGGGCAGGAGAGGAGCCTCCTGGCCTCCAGGAGAACTTCTGCAGCACTCCAGAGGCAGAGGGGCTAACACATCCTGGTCTTTAAAATACTCAGGGAAAGAAATTCCCCTGACTTTCCCACCAGGAGCATTCCAGGGGCTAAAATCCTCCCAGCTGGGAAGCGGGTGACTAGACTTCTTGCTGTAAGACTCACGGTGTCAGTAAATATGTTTGCCTTTGCTGCTGCTGCGTTTTTTTGGTTTTGCTTTTTTTAGTTGCCAGCATCCCCTGAAGTTATTTTTCTCTCTAGTAGGACTGTTAAATGACCTCTCAGCCATTTCTTCTTCAGACTTTAGAGTAAACCTTTGGTACAATGAAAGGATCCTGCCACACTGGGTGCAAAGTGTTTCACCTGGAGGAAGACATTTAGCTGTCACAGTGAGAGGGGCCCTAGAGGGAACTGAATCTAGTCCCCTCATTTCACAGATGGGGCAATGGAAGGAGTGAAGTGACATGTCCAAGAACACACAGCTGGCTGGGGACACAGCCTGGATCACAGCTACTATTTCACAGCAACTTTCTGTTTGTATCATAAACAATGCCACAGTGTTGCACTGCCCCAACATCTCCTTCAATCCCTACTGTCGCCTTCAATATGGAAACTAGACAAGAGTTTATCTCGCCTCCTTGGCAGAAAAGGTTAACAACTGAACCCTGTCACAATAACTGTGCAAGGCCTTCAACCCCAGCTCCCGTAACAGATGCAAATTTTCCTTCAAGGCCCTCTGTGCTGATCTGCTCACTCCCCTCCCCACAATCTGGGGCGACCGCCTCTTTGCATATCTTTTTGCATAGATTTGCATAATGGACTCTGGAGGCTCTAACTCCAAAAATGTAAGAGAGACTAAAACTAAAATCTAGCTTGACGTGCTTTAAATGTGGAATCATTTTTAAAGCATGTCCGAATAAGCATGTCCGCCACAAGTGTGGCGGGATAGAAACTCACAGATTGACGGGTGCTCACATGTCACAGGAAGGTCTCCTTCTACCTAGAATTCCAATGCATACATGATCCCAGGACCCAAGGGAAGGAAAGGCCTTCCTCCTCTTTATTTGGTGGGCTGCCCACAGTCCATACTGGGCGCGATATTTGCATCTGGCAAAGGCAAGGAGGGAACTGGTGAAGAGAGAAATAGCTAATTCGTACTGAGTGCTTCCTGCGCACACAGGCTGCTTGAAGGCAAGGCCTGTACTGACACATTTATCCTCCCAACAACGTGATGAGGCAGGTACTATTATTAACTCCCTGTTGCAACCGAGGAAAAGAGGCACAGAGAGGTACAGGAACCTGCCTCCTTTCACTCAGTTGGGGACTGGTGAGCTGCAACTTGAACCTGGCAGCTTAGCTACACTCTCACCCACTTTTGCTCACTGTCTGCTCTCACCCGACCCCACCCTGCTCTGCACATTCAAAGGCAATGATCCACAATCTTTTGGGGATTGATTTTCTGTTATTGGTCTTTTGACTCTTCTTTCCTCTTACCTGTTTTCTATCTCCATTTCAGGGCCCTGTATGACACATTTGGTGTTCTTTTAACAAACCAGTCAATTATTTGCAAGGACCCGGGGGTCGGGGGACTTGTAGTAGTTCAATAAAAGGACTGGAAACCCTGCCGTACTCTCTTCTTCCCCAGTCCTAGCATCTCATGCACACCATTGTTTAATTAATTAAATTCATTGCATAATTTCCTCTTAAAATTACTTACACACACAGAACATATTTGTTACGTGGATAAATTTTCACTTTACATATAAACAGAATTCTATTTCACTTTCCTTGTAATTTTAAATATCTTCTTTTAAGTAGAGCTTCCCTCCCCATTAAACTAGGTTTCTACTGCCAGATATTTTCTCCATTCCCTCTAAACCCTTGTGACAGAATCACAGGAGTCTGAGAAGTCTTCTAAGCCATCCCCCGTCACTAAGCAAGATGGCAGCTCGGCCATCCTGGATGCTTGGCGTGGTGATTTAAAATCACATCTGCAAGATCTCTAACACTCTTCCCACCAAAAGGTAGAGTCTGTTTCCCCTCCCCTTGAACCTGGGTGGGCCTTTGTGACCTCCTCAATGCACAGAATGAGGCAAGTAACACCATATAACATCCCAGGACAGGGCAGAAAAGGTCACGCAGCTTCCGCAGTTTCTCTTGGGGGCCTTCAGCCCCATGTAAGAAGTCCAGCTCCCTCGAGGCTACCATATGGAAAGAGAGAGTGTGCAGAGCCCATGTGGAGAGGGAGAGGAAGGCCTGAGGAGCCCAGCTGGTCCAGCGCAGGCCAGGCGTCAGACCTGAGAGTGAAGAAGCCTAGGAGATGACCCTGGCCCAGTCACTATTGGACTGCGACCACATGAGGGACCCCAGGTGAGAGCCGCCCAGCTGAGCCCAGTCAACCTTAACATTCATGAACAAAATAAATGACTGTTGCTGCTTTAAGCCTCTGTTTTGGAGAGGTTTGTTTTTGAGCAATAGGTGACTGCAAACTTTGGGAATTTAGCTTCTGCATCTGATGTTTCAACAACAAAGGGAAAGAGCATCCACAGCATACCGAGTCTGACCATCAGAGAGTGTGTTTTTGACACGGACAATAACATACAATCTAGCCAGGAAACAGCTTTCCTAATTTTGAGATTATCGTCTTTTAATCGGAAGGGATATTGGGACTCTCTGGTATCTAACTCCTTCACTTGATGATGAGAAGGCTGAGGCCCAACAAAGGGAAGTACTTGCCCTGGGCCACACAGCGACACAAGGTCAGGGCCAGGAGGGACCCAGCCAAGTCACTGCCCCTCCAGTCCCACTAACGCCCCAAACCCACGGTGCTCTCTTTACGTCACTGTGCTCCTGGTATTCTAGCGTGCTCCACCCTCTGAACTTCGATGTTCCCTTTTGTTTTAAAGAGCAAACATAAACTCCACATTCCTTGGAGCACGGCTTGCCTCACTCAGAAATAAATATGCATTATTGACTTCAGGGTGAGCTGGGCGACTGCTCTGAAGGGGTACTCATGCCCGTAACCTTGGCTTCTTTATGAAACCAAATAGTTTTAGGAGCAAATCTTTGCTGCTGCCCTTTCTCCAGGCAGCCACATTCCAAATGTTCCCTTTGATCAAGTCCTGCCGGGTCATGGCGCCAATCACAGGGCTAAAGGACAGAAGGTTCTGCTTGGTGCTTAGAGCTAACTGAGGCCATCACCTGGTGGGTTCCAAAAATGTCAGAGATCACTGATTCAAAAGTGGGACTCATGAGGTCCATGACTCCACGGGGAATTATTTCCCAGAGTACAATCTCCAGAACACTGCAAGCAAGAACACACCATGTGACATGGGGCCCTGGTGCCCCAGACACAGCCGTGGCCTCCAGTCAGCATGAATTCACCTTGTGCTGCAGCACAGGAAGCTGACAGCTCACAGCCTCCTCACAACAACACGTGCATGCAGCATGTGCATATGTGCACTGCCCAGGTCCTCTCCTGGGAGCAGGAAACAGGCAAGAATGACGGATTTGCAGCCGGAGTCCTCCCATCATCTGCATGCTAACATATGGGTAAGGCATTTGTCTAAGTTCAAAACAGCCCCCATGGAGCAGTACCAGGACTTAACGCCGGGTTCTCTGACCCTGGCTGCTTGAGGCTCTAGGGACTGAGAGATTTTTGATCCAGGAGAATGTCCTACATGAGCAGAGGAATGCTTTATGAAGACAGGCAATGACATAACAATAGTAACAGCTGTCGTGACCACAATTAAAAAACAAAACTTTCCCTAAAGGCAGCGACACTCGGGGCAACTACGCTGCCTTTTCTCTCAGCTTTAGCTTTTTTGCCTTAGTCATTCGGTTCCATCTGGGACTAGCATTTTCCACCCAGAACTCCTGGGTCTTGAAGACTTTCTTAGGAGTCCCTCCTTGTGTGCCCGTCACCTCTAAGCCTACCCCTCTTGCAGCCCCCACCTCTCTGAATGAAATGCCAGGTCTTATCTGTTTCCCTGTCTGAACTCTTAAGTGGCCGGAGGGCAGACATTGTCTCTGGTTCAATGTTATATCCCCACATCTAGTCCAGCACCATGGCTACTACAAATACTTGCTGACGAATAAGAAACCCTTGTAAATCACTCACTAGCCAGCTGTGGCAATTTCTGTTTTCCAGAAATAACCACCCCAGTACATTCCCAACCCACTGGCTCTTCCTAAATGTGACCTGGTGCTCCTTTTGAGAGGTGGGGTCTATGTTCTGTCCCCTTGAATCTGGGTGAGTTTGTGACTATGGCTGAAGTGATGCCACATGACTTCTGAGCCGAGGTCATAAGAGGTGGTACGGCTTCTTCCTAGTTCTTACTCTTGGGTTCTCTACTCTCAGAAGCCAGCCACCCTGCTGTGAGGGAGCCTGAGTAGCCCATGTGGGAAGGAACTGAGGTCCCTGGCCTTCAGTCCCAGCTGAACTTCCAGATGACAGCCAGCACCAACTTGCTAGCCTTGGGAGTGAGCCATCTTGAATATGGATCTTCCAGCCCCAGTCATGTTTACCCCAGGTGAGCCTCGGTGGAGCAGAGACAAGTGATCCTTGCCCGAACTACAGACTTATGAGCAAAACGAATGATTATTTTTGTTTTAAGCCACTGAGTTTGGGGGTGGTTTGTCAGGCAGCAACAGTAACTGGAATACCATCTACGTAGAAGTGAAGTTAAAGCTCTTTCAGTGACCATCCTGGATTTAAACATCAGGCTTTTTTAGTGCTGGAGCTTAATAGGCTGGTTTTGGGTTCCCTTAACTCCTCCTCTCCTGCCCAGACTCAGGAAAGGGAACATCTCAATTCCGGGATCTTTCTACAGCATCATGATTTCTCTGCTATACAGCCACAAGTTCCCCCAAAAGAAGAAAGGAACAAATGCATCCAGGAGTGCCAGGAAGCTTCCTGGCACCCATGCGCTTTGTGGGCTTGAGGGACAGCTGGAATCAAGCTGGAGGCTAGTACAGGGGGCCCACATATTGAAGACGTGACCATTTCCTTCAAGGAGCTGCTATTCTAGAAGGGAAGAAAATCAGCTATGACAGGGGCACAAACCTACACGCCAAAGATGTTCTCCCAAAGACTTTCTCCAAACAAAAATGAGAGTCAGAATTAGATGGATGAAAAGGTCAGCTCAGCTTCTAATAAAATAACAGGGTCATTAATATTCAGGGAACATCTCGCTGACATCATGGGAAAGAATACAAAGGTACCAGTCCAGACTGCCTTGTACTCTCCTAAACTAAAAAGGAAAGGCTCATAAAAAAATGTTCCCTGCTTTACAAGCAGAGAACCCGACAAACACTCCCTCAGCCAGGTGATCAAGGTCAACATCAACAGTGATCAAGTCATGGTGAGAATATGTAGCCTTGGTATAAAGATTACATTTCTTCTCTGTAGTTTACCTTCCCCAAACCTACAACCCTAACCTATTAGACCCCAGTCTAATCATAAGAAAAAATCTGAAAAATCCCAACTGAGGGACATTCTACAAAATATCTGATTCTACAAAAAACTGTCAAGGTCATCAAAAACAAATCTGAGAAACTATCACATCCAAAAGGTGACTAAGGAGGCATGACAACTAAATGTACTGTGGGATCCTGGATGGGAGCTTGGAACAGAAAAAGGACACTGGGAAAAGTGAAGGAACTCTGAACACAGTATGGACTTCAATTAATACTAATGAAACAACACTGTTTCATTAATGGTGACAAATGCACTAGAGTAATGTAACATGTCAATAACAGAGGAAACTGAGTGCAAGGCACACAGGGACTCTGTTCTTCTCTTGTAACTTTCTTGTAAGTTTAAAACTATTCTAAAATTAAAAAAAAATTAAAAAACTGTTCCATGGAGGTCAGATAGCACAGACAGTGTGAGGGCCATCCCACGGGGTGGGTCCTGGGAGGGGACTTAGCTGGTGGGAGGTTTGCAGGCAACTTTCCCAGCAACCTGGTATAAGATCACGCGTCCCCAGATGGGGGCACGTAGATGGGGTGGGGGTGGGGGAGAGACTGAGCCCCTCCCCGCCCTAATGCTGGCTTCTGGCTCCTCAGATCTTAACTTAGAAGGTAGATTCTGATCTAATCTATTTACTGGTACGTTTTGGAGCCTACTTAGAGAAGAAAGGGAAAAAAAAAAATCCCATGACCATTGCCACATCTATCCATATTCCCTCTGATTCTCACCTTTTAAAATATTTGCATTCAGAGTCAAAGTGTGAAGTCTGGAGATGAAATAGTCAGAAAGACTAACAGCCTGAACACATAGTTTTGAAACCTGTTCAAATTTCAACTGAGGCGTCAGGGTAAAGGCCACCCACGTAATACAAACAGTCACAACTTTCTTGACCAAGGCAGCAGGCTGCATAACATCAGAGCTTATTTATCATTACCATGGGGCTAGATTACCCTGCTGTTTAAACATGGAAGCCGTATAAGGTGTTGGGTATGGGTATCTCCATCCTCATTCAAAATTTCTGCCCACACCCCTTTCCTGCTAAGTGATGATGTTCCATCTCCAAAAACCCAACTTGGCTGCCACCTTGTCTTGACAAGATCAAGGTCCCTCAATTCTTCTGCACAGAAACAGTGGCTTCCTGCCCAGTGCTCCTAGGACACTCTGTTCCCATTCATATTGTGGCCCATCTCCCCACAGAGCCCTTCAGACAAGGGCATCAGGGGAAGGCATGGGGCTGGGGTCAGTGGGATTTAGGTTCAACCCTATCTCTGTAACTGACTAGTTGTGAGACCTCAGGAAAACTAGTTAAGCTTTGTTTTCCCCAGCAGTACAATGAGGACGATAACGCCTAACTTCAGGGAACTTTCAGACGAGGGATATGAGACTGAGAGACACAGAGGCCACACACAGTGCCTGGCATTCCTCAGGTGGTAGCTGTGGTTTTAGTTTCTACTACATTTAGGTCACTCCTCTGGGGTCGTGATCTTCTTGAGCACCTGGAGCCCCAAAGCTTAGTTCACTCTGACTTGTACAAGGAGCACAATAATGTTTTCTGAAAAAATCTCAGAATGAAAGAATACTGAAATAATTCCATACATTTGAGTTATTTGCAGCTGAATGCTCACCACAAAATTATGGATGTTTATTTCTTTGAAGACAATGTCAAAAAAGAAAGCAGTAAATAACGTGAGTCCCGTGACGTGACAGTAGGGGGTGCGTGTCTGTGCGCGTGTGTATTTATCTCGGTTTTACTTCGCTTGTTTCAGTGATTAACATTAACTGGTTCGAACGAACACATACCCCATAGGACAGAGTGAGGCAAGAGAAGGCTGAAATGGAACCCACTTCCTGCAAACCCCTCCCAGACCCTCGCGCACCACTGCATCCACCACTCCAAGTTCCATCCCTAACTCCGCGAGCAAATCGGCCCTTGTTTCTTCCGCAGTTCTAAAGGGTTGTGTGAGTGTCTGCCAGGACTTGGGTTTTACGGAGAGAAGTCCCAGCTTTGGCTTCCTGGTTTAAGGCATGTGCTCTCAGAAGGTTCTGATGAGAGCAGTAAGGAAGTAGGACAAACAGGAGGACTTACTGTTGGGGGGCAGCCCCGTGAAGGGCCTCAGCATGCCCTATAGAAGCCCATGGAGGCTCCAAATGCCCGGCTCCTACAAACCCAATAAACACAACTGCCTCACAGCCTGAAGTCCCACAGCGTGGAGTCTGGTCCAGTGGGCCCCTCAGCGAGCATAGTAGGGTCTTTAGGACTCCTGAGGAACCCCTTGGATAGTGCTGGGACCTGCCCAGAGAGGCTGCGGGACCTGACCTGAGCACACCAGCATCTGTCTACCCTCAGCTCCAAATTCTCAAAAGCCAGGAGAAGAAGAAAAAGACACAAAGTCCTGGCCTGATCATGCCCGAGAATCACTTACCTAAAAAGAGCATTGGGGCTTTTGACCTGACATCCTCTTGGGCTCTCGGACAGCCTGAAGCGTCATCTCTCAGCCTCCTCCTCACAAAAGAGCTTGCCGAGGAGAGAGGAGAAGAGGAGGAGGCTAGCAGGGATGGTGACAAAGTATCTGGGAGGAGGGGGTGGGCAGGGCGGAGGCCGACGGGGAGGCTGACGTCAGAGAAGGCTGTCTGCTCTCTCTGGCATACTGGCTCGCCTGCTCCCGGGCCCCCACAGCGTCTCCAGAGCGTCACGCAAGGCTGCTTGGTATTCCCGCCCGGTTCCCCGTCGGGCTGGCTGCAGGCTGTCTGGCACCGCTCTCCTCCGTTGCCAAAGGTTCACCGCCTGTTCCAGTTTGCCCGGAACAAAACGGCCCAGGCAACACAGCTGTGCATCCTTGTGAAATTGCCTAATTTCCCATTTCAAGGCAGGATGCCCATACTCCAAGGTATAATTTAGGTTTTGGGCATGAGTTAGATTTTACAGTGGAATTCTAACACTCAGCCCTCCAGGCTGTGTGCTTGGGGGGGGATTTAAGCTTTCCTGCCTGCTGGTCCCTCTTCTCCCCAATACCGAGACTATCACTAGTTCCAAATTCCCACTTATTGAGCACCCACTCTATGCTGGGCACTCTGTTAAGTGATTTTTATATGTCATCTTATTCAATCATCACAAAACCCCATGAGGTAGAAAAGAACAAATCTTAACCCGTATCCTATAAGATTATAAAGGTACCTAATCTCCACCTCTTTATTATTCCCTTTTGGGGTATAAATCTATGGATTCAGGTACCTGAATAATTCAAATGTGAACGTGGAGGTAGCTTTCTGGAGGAAATACTAATAAAATCATCTTGTCCATGTCAAGCTGAGGAGAGAAGAACAACACACACAGAACAAGGAGAGAACAATGGAATATGGTCTGTAATTCAGGACTATGTTGGATGGAGCAGATTTTATGCGCAGCAGATTGCCAGGGAAACTATGAAAGCCAAAGGAACCCAGGAAGGCTTCCTGGAAGAGGAGAAACCTGAGTCTTCTTGCTACCATTCCACCATTTGTTCATTTCTTCATTCACATGTTCAACAAATATTTCCTGAGGGCTAAGCTGAGTGTGGCTTTGTGTTTTCCAGATAAACTGGCATCCCGATCGTGGCCTTGGAGATGGCCGCTGTTACCTTATCCCCCATCATGGGTACTAAAATGCTATTGGCAGAGAAAATTCTAGCAAATTCTGAAAAGGGTTTTTTTCAGAATTTACCCACAAGCGGAAAACACTTTAGCACACTTTACACTTTATAGTGTGCTAATGTTCAGAATAAGAACACACATTTATTAAGCATCTATTAAGTCTGCAAGTATTTTACTCCTGCAAACTGATTAAATACTCATAAAAACTTGTGAGCTGGGTCTCACTCCCTAAAACTGAGGTTCAGAGTGGTTTAAAGGTTTATTCAAGGTCATACATTCAAGGTGGAGCCAAGATGCACAGGTTTATTCCTGTTTTTCTCTACTCCCCTTCTCTCTCTTTCTATTTCCAGCTGTGGACACTGCCAGCTGCAAAAGCCCTTTAGTGGTAAAGCTTGATTACTTCTGCTCCCAGGGAGCTCACCACCTGACCAAAGGACTCCTAGCTTCAGCAGGCCTTGGAGAGGACAAGAGGAGGACCACGCAGTGTCGGGCTCTCAAAGGCTATTCCACTCTGGTGTGGCTCCGCTTCAGGCCTGCTGTTCAAACCCCGCCTCTGATCTGAACCCAAGAAGATCAGATCAGAATCAAAACTGGAGCACATCTTGAAAGGCACCAGTGCCCGGGCCAAGCCTGGGGGTGGTGTGGGGACCACGCCCACAGCCCAACTTGGGAATGCTGTCTTTTGTAGACATACACCCTCCTGAGTAGTAGAGAGGGAGCTGCTCCTGCCTCCCAGGCAAGGGGAGAAGGGGAGGTGGTTCCTCACCACTGACATTTGCTCAGCTGTTCTCTCCTCCCTCCAACCACACCACCCAACTCAGGAACCCAAGGCACCTGATGTGCCCCCAAAGTGGTCCCGATTTCTCTGAGAACTTAGAACGCGGTGTTTGAATACTACAGATCTGGGAATAGGACACTTTGTAACAAAGGCTGTTTGAGTTCTATTCCTCACCTCTTTCTTCTCTTTCCTAGAGAGGTATGGAGAGAAAACAGACACTGGAAGTTCACTCACTAGTCGCATGACCTTGCATCAATTTCCCAGACGAGCTGGCTGCGTTGGGATTCCGTCTGGTGCTTTCCATTCACCATAACATTCTCTTATTGCTTCTTCAGATTTTGCACTGAGTTGGTGTAGTGGATACTACAGTCCACCACTCAGATTCCTTCCACCTCCCAACAAGGAGGCTCATTCCACAGCTGCTAGCAATGTTGGCAGCTGATGGCACACGACTCAGTTTCTCTTCAGGAACTGCTCTCAGCTGAAGACAGCTGCCTTGCTCAAGGTTACACCCTCTTCCTGAGAAACCTGCATCCAATGACTGGCTCACGTGAGGTTGAAAGGACTGGTCCCCTTGCCTCAGTTTGGGAAGACTGTGAAGAGCCATCCCAGCTTGGGAGTTCCACATAGGATTGGCTGAGGCCTTTAGGGTGACTGCATCACAGCCCAACTTCTCCCCCTACCCAATCCAGCTTCTCTTACTCTCCTAAAGGTGTTGATTCTGGGAACACTTCCAGAAATCCTTCTGCACGCAAGTTTACAGCTCACAGTCTGCTTCCTGGGAACCAGGTCTACGACATATGGTATTCAATCAATGTTGATGATGAGGGGGATGATGACCATTCTTCCTTCTTGTCATTCCTTTCCCATGTCTTATTCCACCATGTCCCTTCCATCATCCCTTTAAAGATTCACCACTTCTGGGTAACCTCTCAGTGTACCCCTTCCTGGTTCCAGTCACCCTAATTATAAACACCACCCTAAATGATAGTATGTAAGACTCTTATTCTTGTCATTGTGTATTTTCTCACATCTTCCCATTAGCCTGGAAGTTCCTTGAGAATAGGCAATTTCAAACTTAATTTTCAAATATTCCCTCTCAGGGGCTGGCCCCATGGCCTAGTGGTTAAGTTCAGCGCCCTCTATTTTGGTGGCCCAGGTTCGCAGGTTCAGATCCCGGGTGCGGACCTACACCACTCATCAGCCATGCTGTGGCTGTGACCCACATATAAAATAAAGGGAGATTGGCATAGATGTTAGCTCATTAGGGCTAATCTCCCTCAGCAAAATAAATAAATAAATAAAATAAACATAAAATAAAATATTCCCTCTCACCCAGTCACATATAGTGATGGTTGGAGGCACCAAATCCTATTGGTTGAATGTTTGACAAATTCCTCATCACCAACTCACCTTCCTCTGTCATTTAGTTCATTCAGCACACATTTACTGGGTGTCCTATCTGAGCTAAGCACGGTCTATGCTATGGGGACACACAAAGAAATGTTTCTTTCCTACGCTCCAGGGAGTTGTGGTTGAGCAGGAGGGCTGATGGTAATGTGGCTGATCCTGAAGCCAGACTACCAGTGTTCAAACCCACTTCCCCCACTTTCTAGCTCAGTGAACTTGGGCAAATTATTTAAGCTCTCTATGCCTTAGTTTCCTAACCTGTAAAATGAGATGAATAACACTATCTACCTCATAGGATTATTGGGAGGATTAAATGAGTTAATATATAAGGGGTTCACAACACTGTCTAGTACACAGTAAGCATTATCTAAGTCTGCACTGCCCAATACGGTAGCCACTAGACACATGTGGCTACTGAGCACTCCAAATGTGGTTAGTTTAAACTGAAATGTGCTGGAAGTGTAAAATACATACCTGATTTGGAGGACTTAGTAAAAAAAAATGTAGCTCTCAATAATTTTTGTATTAATTACATGTTAAAATGATAATACTCTGGATATATTTGATTAAATATATCAGTAAAATTAATTTCATCTTTTTTATTAATGTGGCTACTGTACAATTTAAAATTATATATGTGGCTCATATTATTTTCTATTGGACACCACTGATCTAAGTCGTTGCTATAAAAAAAAACAATGAAAAGAATATAACAAACACCATAATAGAGGCAGATGTACTGCCAGAAGAGTTACTTTAAGTGTGGACCACCAGCAGCATCAGCAGCACCTGGGAACTTGGTAGAAAAACAGACTCTCAGGTCCCCATTCCAGACTTACTGAATCAGAAACTCAGGGAACAGGCTGTGTGCAATCTGTGTTGTTTGTGGCTTTTTTTTTTTTTTTTTAAAAACCCTCCAGGTGATTCCGATCTCACCAAAGTCTGAAAGCTACCGCCCTAACGAAGTGCAGAGGAGTCAGTAAATGCTTCTGCTAAAGGAGAAGACCATGTCATCCACATGACAGTAACAGAGAAAAGGTAGGGGGAGGCCACACAGAAAATGGTCTAGGCATTTAGTGAGTTTGATATAAAAATAGTTGGCCTACAGCAATGCTCCATCCTACTCTGCTTGGCTCCTTCAGATGCTGCTTTTTCCGGAAACAATGCCCTCTGGCCTTGCTGGGGCCCTTGTCCTCTGCACCTTTTTAATCAAGAGTGAGCCAAGAACCAGTGGAATCTAAACTGTCTGCCTGGTGAAATTAATCTGCATTTGTAAAGCACAACCTCAGAAGGTGAGCTTGTTATTCCCGGTGGTGTGCTCACCACCAGGTGGGTGTGGAGCCAACAGGGCAGCCCCAGTTCAGAGAGGGGGAGAGAAGCAGCAATAGCTCAGGAGCGGCCCGTGACAGGTGGTTTCTAAACGAAGCTGCTTCCTGAGAGCACTGTAAGCCAGCGGACGATTAGAGGTGGCTGCAGAGACCCTGTTCCATTAGGAAAAGATTCTACACTAACTCCATGATTTTGCACTTTGGATTTATGGTCTTTATTTTCTCTTGGGCTCTTACCAAACAGAAGCCTTTCAATTAATGAAGTCCAAATTCTGCCCTGGGTCTTCAGTGGGGTCACAGTGACACTAGTCCAGTGAAGTCCATGCACTGCGGTGTGGGTGTGACCCACTGTGAATTAAAGGATTTAGTAAGCTCATGCTATATTTCTTTCCCTGGGGGAGTGGGATGGGAGAGCTGGGAAGAAGGGGCTCCACGGGACATCACCACTGTGGAGGAGGCTGCAGGTGCGTAACACTTGCATCTTTCTATGGAAGCCCGTCTTTGCTCTCTGCTCCTCAGGTTTCATTTTATTTCCATCTTGTGCATTCAGTCATCTCTGCTCACAATGACAATATCACCTTCACTCACTGTAAATTATGCTGCAGAAGTTTGGGGCCAGCAGCAAGGTTTCCATTAAACAATTTCCTGGAAATAGCTTTGGGTCTGTGGTTCTCAGTCACCATGGGAAGGACAAGCATCAGGACATCAGCAGTGACACTTGCATCAAGTTTACTGGCAATAACACCTATAATATAAATAATAGAAACAATAGCAGTAACGATGGTGGTGGCAGTAGTAATGGTCAAATAAGTGTCATTTATTTGGTCCTACTATGTTCCAGGTACTATGTTACGTACTTTAACACTATGGCAGTTTATATTTTCCAAACATGACTACACCAAAATATCTCATCCCACAGGTTATTCCTACAATGTGTGATATTAACATTCATTGTGAGGCAAGGTCTATGTTCCCTCCCCTTGCACCTGGGCAGACCTGTGACTATGGCAGAAGTGACAAGAGTTCCAAGTTCCACTATGAGGTCATAAGAGACAACCTGTTACAAATCTGGCTACTCTGAAGCCACCGTGCTGGATAGATCACACAGAGATGGAGGAGATGGAGGGAGGTGCCCAAGGAGTCCCAGGCTCTTTAAGCTCCCAGCTGTAGGAGTCTCCTCTACATCAGCATCAACTGCCAGACATGTGAGTGAACAAACCTTCAGGTGATTTCAGCCCAGCTGATGCAGAGTGAAGCAGAGATGAGTTGTCCCCACTAAGTCCTATCCAGAATGCAGGTTTGTGAACAAAATAAGTGGTGTCATTGTTTTAAGCTGCTAAGTTTTGGGGTAGTTTGTTACGCAGCAATACTAAATGGAAC
Source organism: Tapirus indicus (assembly GCA_031878705.1). Lineage (NCBI taxonomy): Eukaryota > Metazoa > Chordata > Mammalia > Perissodactyla > Tapiridae > Tapirus > Tapirus indicus. The sequence goes on from CM062920.1 coordinate 18,398,564, forward strand.
TCCGACATTATCTCATTAAACCCACATAGTAACCTTTCAAACTAGGTATTACTATCACAGCTACCTTACAGATGAGGAAACATGCAAAGAGGTTAAGCAATTTGCCTGAGATCTCACAGCTGGTATGTGGCAGAGCTGCTGCAAGCCCAGGTCCATCTTGCTGTGTGTGCAGGCTCTGAGTCACATCCTCCCCAGTCTTGGCTACACATCTCACTCGTGCTATAGTCCCCAGTGGGTCTCTAGTCCTGCCTAGACATGTCTGCTAGATTACACTTGGACATCTATAAGCAAAGATGACCACTGGCTCTTTTACTATGTCACAGGAAAGGAGACTTATCGTCAAAGGTCTGCAGATAAGGCTGATTCCTACACTCAGTATGAAAAGACACTTGGCCTTGAAGTGGGAATGGGAACAAAGAACGTGGCTGCTCCAAGGTTAGACTAAGGCTGCAAAGTCTTAGTCCACTCTGGTGGACTTTTAGAGCCTGGCTTGTTTTATTTATTTATTTTTTACCATCCATAACATTATTTCAATCAGGAAATGTGTTCTAAGAGTCAGATGACTTTTTATTTATTTTTAGAATTTCTTATTAAAATTTTTTTTTATTGAGGTCACATTGGTTTATAACATTATATAAATTTCAGGTGCATACCATTATATTTCAACTTCTGTATAGACTGCATCATGTTTACCACCAAAAGTCTAGTTGCTGTCTGTCACCATGCACATGTGCCCCTTTATCCTTTCATCCTTCCCCCCCTTCCCTCTGGTAACCACTAATCTGTTCTCTGTATCTATGTGTTTGTTTATCTTCCACATATGAGTTAAGTCATACTGTAATTGTCTTTCTCTGTCTGACTTATTTCGCTTAGCATAATACCCTCAAGGTTCATCCATGTTGTCACAAATGGCAAGATTTTGTCTTTTTTACAGCTGAATAGTATTCCATTGTACATATATACCACATCGTCTTCATCCATTCATCTGTTGATGGTCACTTAGGTTGCTTCCAAGTCTCCATTATTGTGAATAAAGCTGCAATCAACATAGGGGTGCACGTATCTTTTCAAATTAGTGTTTTCGTGTTCTTTGGATAAATACCCAGAAGTGGAATTGCTAGATCATATGATATCTCTATTTTTAATTTTTTGAGGAATCTCCATACTGTTTTCTATAGTGGCTGCACCAATTTACATTCCCACCAGCAGTGTACGAGGGTTCCCTTTTCTCCAGATCCTCTCCAACACTCATTTCTTAACTTGTTAATAACAATCATTCTGACGAGCATGAGGTGATATCTAACTGTAGTTTTGATTTGCATTTCCCTAATAATTAGTGATGCTGAACATCTTTTCATGTGCTTGTTGGCCATCCGTACACCTTCTTTGGAAAAATGTCAGTTCATATCCTCTGCCCATTTTTTGATCAAGTGTTTTTTTTTTTTAATTGTTGAGTTTCAAATAGCTTCTTTACTGTCTTACTTTGGAGTCCAATTCATTTGTAAGCTGGAGACAGGCGATTTGGGATCACCTTTTAGGGCTGTAGTGAAGTCAGATGTGTTGCTTACATTTTTACCAGCTGTTACACCCAAAATGACACTGGAGACACCCCTGGAATTGGCAAGGTCCCAGAAACAGAAGGAATGTCATCAGGGACAGCATAAAGCATGGTCTGACCCAGTGCATAGCAAATGGGAGGAAGGGTCACCAGCCTCACTCATGGTAAGCAGGGACCTTCAACCAGGTGGAGCAGCTTTGCTCCTGCAGAGCTGATTTCTAGACCAGAACCCCAGCTGGCAAACAAGGAACCAGTGCAGGCAGAGACTGCTCATTTCTCTCTATTTCTCTAGGGTTCCCGCACTATAGGGCAGAAGCTTATCCAGGAGGGCTAACCAGGCTCCATCTTCTCATTACCGAATACTTCTTCCTCTTTCATTGCTCCCTTTGGAGTGATTCAGGGAGACATTTGTTTCTTTTTAAAATTAACTTTACTGAAGTATGACTTAAATATAATAAAATCCACACATTTTAAGTGTACAGATTGATGGGTTTTGACAAATGTATACATCTGTTTAGCCACCACCATAATCAAGATATAGAACATTCCCATTTTCTTAGAAAGTTCTCTCACGTCCCTTTGTAGTCAAATCTCCTCCCCTACACCCACTCCAGGCAACCGATGATCTGATTCCCATCACTATAGGTTTGTTTTATCTATTCTAGATTTTCACATAAGTGGATTTAAATAGAATCTTTTGCGTCTGGCTTTCACTCAGCATAACATCTGTGAAATTTATCCAGACATATGTGAAATGTATCCATTTGCTGCATGTATCAGTGGTTTGTTCCTTCTTTATTGCTGAGTAGTATTCCATTTCATGGATATGACCCAATTTGTATATTCATTCATCTGATAATAAACATTTGGGTTGTTTCCAGTTTAGGACTATTATCAATAAAGCTGCTATGAACATTTGTTTACCAGTCTTTGGACGTATGTTTTCATTTCTCTTGGGTAAATACCTAGGAGTGAAACTGCTGGGACATATGGTAAGTGTATATTTAATGTTGTTAAAAATTGCTTTCCAAACTGTTTTCCAAAGTGGTTTACCATTTTGCATTTTGTTTTAAAATTTAATTATGTTGATTGACAGATTGACTAATTGCTTGTTTAGGTAATAAAGTATATTGGCATGATCCAAGTCAAAATGCAGAAAATAAATACAGCGAAAAGTCTCCCTCCCAGCTTCAACAAACCTGAAGGCGAATGGTGTTACCAGTTCGTTATGGACCTTTTAAGAGATAATTGAAATATTTACAAGCAAACACTTAACCACATTTTCCCCTCCCACTTTTTATACAGATGAGGTTGTACAGGACACATCTTGCTTTTCTCATTTAATAATATATCTTGGATATTGTTAAAGGGCCATTTTCCAGGGGCCGCCTGGTGGCGCAGCGGTTTAGTTCGCACTTGGCAGCCCGGGGTTCGCGGGTTCGGATCCCGGGTGCCTGCTGACGCACTGCCTGTCAGCCATGCCATGGCGGCGTCCCATATAAAGTAGAGGAAGATGGGCACGGATGTTAGCCCAGGCCAGTCTTCCTCAGCAAAAAGAGGAGGACTGGTGATGGATGTTGGCTCAGGGCTGGTCTTCCTCACAAAAAAAAAAAAAAAAAAAAAAAAAAAAAAGAGCCATTTTCCAAAGTGTGTTCTGAAGAACTCTATTCCCATCAGGTGCTCTGTATAAGAAAGGGGTTCCCAAATAAACTTGGGAAAATGCTGCCTACGTGGGCTACCTCTCAGTAAGCATTCACAATGCTTACTAAAGACTAAGAAGTCCTGTGATTAAAAGGCAGAGTTTCCGGGGCCAGCCTGGTGGCATAGCGTTAAGTTCATGCGCTCCACTTTGGCAGCCCGGGGTTCGCAGGTTCGGATCCTGGGCGTGGACTGACACACCGATTGTCAAGCCATGCTGTGGTGGCATCCCATATAAAGTAGAGGAAGATGGGCATGGATGTTAGCCCAGGGCCAGTCTTGCTCAGCAAAAAGAGGATTGGCAACAGATAAGATAGCTCAGGGCTAATCTTCCTCACAAAAAAACAAACAAAACAAAAACCAAAAACCAAAAAGCAGAGTTTCCAAAATTATTTGACCTGAGAATCTTTTTCTTTCCAGCAACACTTACTTAACATTTTGCAGAACTAGAATTCTGCAGAATACTTTTGGGGAGGCACTTATCTAGACCAGACTAGCAAACGTCTTAGGCTTTGTGGATATGGTCTCTGTTGCAATTGCTCAATCCTGCCATTGTAGTGTGAAAGCAGATGTAGACAAGATGTAAATGAATGGGTGCGGCTGTGATTCAATACAACTTTATTTACAAAAAGAGGCAGAAGGCTGTCGTTTGCCAACTCCTGATCTAGAGTATGACAGGATTTGAGATGGGGAAGGTTCCAATTAAGTTTTTAAAGTGTTTTTTCAAGGCCTACTGTTTGTGTTGCTTTCTCCCTACATACCCCATTCTCTTCCCCACCCCAACTAGTCTGCCGCCTCAAGGTTTAGAAGAAGGACGGGAAGGGAGGAAAGGGGTGGACAAAAGCAAAGGAAGAAGACGGGTGTGGGGGTAGAAGAGAAAGTGAGAGGGAATTGTAGAGAAGGTGTCCTGGAGCAGAGGCCAAAGGAAATAAACACTGCTGAGGGCTGGATGAACACCTGCCCAACCTGAAACCTCCTCCCTCCTCGCTTCTCCTCTTCTCCCTTCTCCAGGCCCAACCTGTCCATCGGAGCACTGGGAAAAGGGCATCCATGATTCACACTTTCATGGTCCATTTGATTAAATAAAGGTCCAGTGACTGAATGAAGGCTTCGGCATCTCCATCTGTAAGATGGAATCCCCAAGACTCCTTTACAGCTTCCTCATTCTAGGATGCCATGAAATCTTTGTTGTTCACGTCAAAACCATCTGAGGAGGCGTCAGCTTCTGGCCAGACTTGTGATTCTGGGAGTGAATTTTATAAGTTTTCTCATGCTAACAACTGGGCAATAGATACAACAGTTATCTAAGGAAATTCTACGTCTTCTGTTTTAAGTACCATATTTCATCAGATATAAGAAGCAACATACTGTTTCATGTACTAGTAAGAAAAAATACTGCCAATTAAACTATGACACAATGCTTTCTTACATTTACAACTTTTATTCTATACTTATTGGAAGAGTTTCTTTAGACTTATCTAGACACTTTTATCATATACTCCCCTTCACTTATGTCACGTGGTGTGTAATTGCCAATCCTTTTGCAAGCATCTCAGCAACAAAACACAATCCAGTTTCAACTGCTTTGTGAGTGTCTTTCTTCCTTTAGTTCCATTTAGAACGTGGCTGGTGCTTTGGAATATGGAATGGAGACCATTCTTACAATGATGAACATTTGTTCCACAAATATCAAACTTCTCCCCTGCTGCTCTGCTCCGATGCCCTCTGCATACACAACAACTTTTTGCTGCAATGCTGAGTCACAGTGAATCTCTGTGAAGACTTCCTAAACAGCAGTTAAATATGCATAGTACCAATGATGCACTAGCCTCAAATGGAGAGACGAACAACCACACCCGACATTCGCCTCTGTGAGGGCAACAATAACCATGTCACAAGTGCTGTCTGGCTGACAGCGACCGTAAGATGCATCCTTGTCTCAGAGATGTCAAAACAAACAGAAGTTTTTCTAACAACATAAACCCAGATGAAGATGTGTGCTTAAACAAAGCCCCAATTTCAAACTTTAGGAGGTAAAGAAAAAACCAACCGCCTTGAAGCAGGAAATTGTAGCATTTTTCTTCTTTGCAAGCATCCAAATGCTGTGTAGTGACATTCAGCTACTTCCAGCTGAATACTTGTACACTGGAATGAAAATAGGTCTAACTATGAAATTCTTGCAGGTGCTAACTTGGTATGACCCACAAATCTGTATCTTCATACTCGCCCGCCCTCCTGTGAGCTCAAAAAGGATCTTACGGTTTACATAATGAATTATGCATAAGAATGTGAAGTGCTGATCATTTTAAAATAAGAAAATCAGAATTGAACTATAGCTAGTTTTTTTTAACATGTGCTTAGCACATATGCCAAAGGAATGTGTAAAGGAAAAAGCAAAATTAGAAATTTATATCTGTGTAAAAAAATGGTTATATGACATTTAAAGTAAGATCTGACAAGCTACTGCTACAGTTAAGGCGGCTGCTTGGCTCCTTAAACCCCTCTCTGAGCGGGGCTTGCCAGCTTCTGTTCGGCGTGTGGGGGTGCAGGGATCAGGTGAAGCGTGGTGCATGTTGGTCTGGCAGGGAAAGCACCACACTACACTTTGTGCCACACCTCGTGGTCAAGGATCTTGTGTCTCTCCTGCCGAAGGTTCAGACCCACGTCTGTCTAACCCCAAACCTCTGTTCTTTCTGTCGTCCACTGTTTCACAAATGTGCTGCTAGAATCCAATATCAAAACCCTAATATTTCTGTTGTGTACAACTCACTGTAGTAAACAAGCTTCTTGGCAAAGCTCCCCTGGTGACGGGGCTGAGTGACGCGATGTTCTGGAGGCCAGCTCATCCTTCTGTGTCCCTCTAGCATGGCAGGAGTCTGTCAGACGCCTGACCATATTTCTTGGGTGGCTCAACAAGAGTCTGAATCTCCAGATGTGTCCTCAGCTCACAGCCTCACTGGCACACACACGATGTGTGCACACCATGCTCCCACCACAGACATGGAGGTCCGAAACGACATAATGTGTTTCTGATGTATGCCTTTCATGCTTTCGACTTCAAGGTGGTTTACAACAGGATGGGCACAAACATAAGTTTTGTAACATAAAAATCAAGACCAAAACTTTACAGAGGAATAAGAAGACTAAATGAGCTGAAACAGAGGGTGGAAACAAACACAACAGGGAGAAAGAAGCAAGAGCCACATGGGAAATTCCATGCTGCTCGCCCTTGCCTCCTGTGGTCTCATTGCTAAGCAACCTTAAAGGACACGAGCAAATCAACGCTTCTCCAGAATGCCAAGGAACAAAATCTGGGAGAAATCACGTGCCCGCCTGGTGCTTGTGAAGGAAAGTTTGGGAGGTGGGCTGAACAATTAAACTGGATAGAAGGCAAGACACAACACTGTTCTTTTTCTGAAAGGGAGAGCCTGAACATAGCGACTGGGGAAGACAATGAGGGTCCTGGCTGGCTCCTAAGCTGCCTCCATGTGTATAAGAAGTGATGATTTCTTCCTACTGTACCATCTTTCTCCCAATTCAAATCTTACACCTAGTAGTTCTCTGTCAATCTAGAAGCATGAGGGCGATGAGTTGGGACAGACCCCACACACCCACTTCAAGTTAGATTAAGGTCCTAATTTATTGAGTTAGAGAGGAGAAGACTGTTCAGGGCAGAAGCAGATACAGCAATCCTTGGCATGGGACCCCTGGCTTCCAGTTCCCTAATGGATAGGATCTTTACAATATCTGAGGTCACCCCAGATTCTTGCTATGTCACTGCTCTGGTAGGCTTGGATCTTACACCTTCATTTTGGAAGAACTAAGACTAACTATATATGCTTCTGTCTAAGGAATCCTTACAAAGAACAGGCTCTCCTTTTAAGCCCAAATCAGCATCAGATTGCTCTCCATATCTTCAACTTCATGGGGGTTGCGGTGGGTGTGTGAAGGTAGCATTATCAATACCCTGGTATTCCTTGAACAATATCGTTGTCTCCAGCTTTCCAGTATTCTGGAAAGAGGTTACCCCTCACGCCCAGCATGTCTTTCTGCTGCTCAAAAATCTAGTTGGCTTCCTTCAGTTTAAGGGGAAATTTTAAGATTAAGACCACACAAGTGGTAAGTGGCAGAGCTGAAACTTGAACCTAGATTTTCTAACTCTGTTCAGAACTATGACTCCCCACCACACATGAGGATTCGTGGCAGCACCTAAAATTTTTAAGCCAACTGAAGCTGCTATGTTCTGTGTTTTTGTTTAGTTACCATTTCTGTTAGGGTTGTAAATAAAGTTGTAAATAAAATGCATGTAGTCACAGGATCACCCAATGATGCAATCTCAAAGCTCAGGGAGGAGGTAACGTTAGTTTTTAAGATCACACCAACTTTGTATTCTAGGATATTTTTTGTGTGCATCTAATTAGTAGTTTTCAACCTTGCCTTCTCACTGGAACCAATGGAGTTTTTAAAAACTCCCCAAATGAATCTCATGTGAAACCAAGACTGAGAATCACTAATCTAATAATAGCTGCACATGAAGTCTTCCACCTGTGGTCTCCATAGCTGATCTCTTTCATGGAGGCTGAGAGGAAACTGGAGGTGGTAGAAAGAATGAGGTCTTTGAATCAGACAAATCTTAATTCACATCAAGGTGGCTCAGGAGAGTGCTTCCAGCTGTGTGGTATTAGGCAACTTGATCACTTTAAGTCTCACTTCCTTCACCTGTAAAATGGAGACTTGTGAAAATTTGGTGAGATGATACATGCAAGTGCTTCTCACAGTGTCTGGTACAGTCATTGTGGCTGCTGTTATCACAATTATTATTAACCCTGAGGGTGTCTTCTTTCTTCCTAGAGCATCATAGTCTCTAAGCACCCATCGGCCTTTCCAAGGGTTCAGAACAAGGTAACAAGTGAGAACATGGAACACTGAGAGAGCATGTCTGGAAAAAGCCTACCATGCTGGATGTTCAGCAGCTCCTACAGCCTTAACTTTCTAAAACAGGCACACAAAGGTGTGTAGGGATGTGCAATTGCAAGGAGAGATAAGAGCCGGTGGGGGAATATTCCCTGAAGACCATGCTTTCTTCCAAGCACGTTGAGTTTGAAACGTTGAGTTTCCTTCCTCAGCACTGGAAGGAAAAGCCAGTCCTCCAGATGACCGGCCTTCTGGGCATGGGAGGTCACACTTGGATGCCAGTGATGCTGGTGGCTTTTCCTACTGCTTTCTCTTCCCACCTACACTCCCCACCTTGATAAAACCAATTGTCACAATAGCTGTTTTACAACTCTTTTAATCTGATTTGGAAAATATCACACAAAAAGAAAGTCCTTCTCAATCCCATTTTTGGGAATATTTATCAATATTTTCCTCTATTTGTTTTATAATTCATCCTTTGCATGTAACGATGCAGTGGATGTTGTGTGCCACTCAGATCCCCTCTTCAACATTGAGGCCATCCTCCCCTCAACTGACAGTGTTGGCTACTGATGGCTCACAGCTGAATCCCTCTCCCAGAATGTCCCTTGGCCAAAGGGAGCTGCCACACCCAAGATGACGCCCCTCACAAGGTGAACCCCAACACCAAGTTGATGGTGTCCTGGTCTCAATTTGGGACAACTCTGAAGGGCCATCTAAGCTCCACAGCTTCCCCAGGAGAGGGCTGCACTCTCAGTGTTAACTGCATGGCAGCCTGACTGCTGCTCTGCTCTGCCGGGTTACCCTCACTGCCTCAGCACCTCACAGAGCAAACACACACTCCTGAGGCCCTTTTCCTGGGGAACCTAAGACAAACAGTTGAAATCCATTTGTAATTTACCTGCATATAATATGTGTGGTGAAGCTCTAACTTATTATTTCTAAATAATTAATTCTCTCAATACCATTTATTGAATTATTCTCTCCCCAGTTTTTGGACTGCTACCTTTACTATATATACATATATTTGTGTGTGTGTGTGTGAGGAAGATTAGCCCTGAGCTAACATTTTTTGCCAATCCTCTTCTTTTTGCTGAGGAAGACTGGCCCTGGGCTAACATCTGTGCCCATCTTCCTCTATTTTATGTGGGACGCCTGCCACAGCATGGCTTGATAAGTGGTACATTGGTCTGTGCCCGGGATCCGAACCTGCAAACCCCGGCTGCTGAAGTGGAGCCCGTGAACTTAACCACTATGCCACTGGGCCAACCCCTACCTTTACTATATTTTAAATTCTTAAATATACTGTAGACTATTTCTGAGCTACCTAGTCTGTTTCCCTAATTTATTCACTTTTTGTACTGATAACACAGCATTTTAATTAGTATTATTTTATGATGTGTTTTGGGTTTTGGCAGAGAAAATCCCTCTTCATTACTCTTATTTTTCAAAAATGTCTTCACTACTCTTGCTTGTTTATACTTCCAGATGAACTTTAGACTATTTTCTACAGGTTAATAAAAAATTCCATTATTAGAATTTTGATTTGGATGTCATTAAGGATAGAAACTAATTTGGGAAATCTTTGCATTACTAAATCTTCCCTTGAGACAGAATCTGATGTCTCTCTTCATTCATCCAAATCTTCTTTTATGCCCCTTAGTGAAGTTTTATAGTTTTCTTTATGTCTTAGCCATTTGATTAAATTTAGCTTTTTCTGTGTTGCAAACAGGAAACAGTTTTTCTTATATGTTCTAGATGTTCACTGCTAGTATACGGGAGAGCTATTAGTTTATTAACTTACTTTATTGAGGTATAATTTACATATAGATTGGGAACCAGGCAAAGATATGTTCCCTCTCACCACTCCTATTCAATACTGTACAGGAAGGCCTAGCTAATGCAATAAGGCAAGAAAAGAAATAAAAGGTCTACAGGTTAGGAAGGAAGGAACAAAACTGTCTGTTTGCAGATGACATGATTGTCAACATAGAAAATCCCAAGGAACTGACGAACCCCCCCCCCCAACAGCAAAAATGACAACAAAAAATCCTGGAACTAATAATCAGCAAGGTCAATACATAAAAATCAATTGCTTTCCCTACATACAAGCAACGAACAATTGGAATTTGAAATTAAACACACAACACCATTTATATTAGCACTCCCTCCCAAAAGAAATACTTAGGTATAAGTCTAACAAAATATGTACAAGATCTCTATACAAGGAAAAGTACAAAACTCTGATGAAAGAAATCCAAGATCTAAATAAACAGATATTCCATGTTCATGGATAAAGACTCAATATTGTTAAGATGTCAGTTCTTCCCAACTTGATCTACAGATTCAACACAATATCAATGAAAATCCCAGAGCAAGTTATTTTGTGGATATTGACAAACTGATTCTAAAGTTTATATGGAAAGATAAAAGACTAATAGCCAACACAATATTGAAGAAGAACTAAGTCAAAGGACTGACAATGCCCGACTTAAACACTTACCACAAAGCTATAATAATCAAGATAGTGTGGTATTGGTGAAAGGATAGATAAACTGATCAATGGGACAGAAGAGAGTCCAGAAATTGACTCCTACAAATATAGTCAACTGATCTTTGACAAAAGAACAAAGGCAATTCAATGGAGAAAGGATTGTTTTTTCTTCAACAAATGGTGCTGGAACAACCGAATATCCATATGAAAAAAAAACCTAGACACAGATCTTAAATATTCCACAAAAATTAACTCAAAATGGGTCATAGACCTAAATGTAAAACACAAACCTATAAAACTTCTAAAAGATAACATAGGAGAAAATCTAGGTGACCTTGGGTTTGGTGATGAGTTTTTAAATATAACACAAAAAGCACAATTCATGAAAGAAAAAAGTTGGACTTCATTAAAATTAAAAACTTCTACTTTGAGAAAAACACTGTTAAGAGAATGGAAAGTTACAGACTGGGAGAAAATATTTACACATATCCGATAAAGGATGTACATCCAAAATGTACAAATAACTCTTAAAACTCAATAATAAAAAAAACTCAATTAAAAAATGGGCAAAAGATCTGAACAGACATCTCACCAATGCAGATATACAGATGGCAAATAAGCATACAAAAAGATGTTCAACATTATGTCACCAGGGAACTGCAAATTAAAGCAACGAGATACCACCACACACCTATTAGAATGGCTAAAGTCCAAAAGTTGACAATACCAAATGGTGAGGATGTGAAGGAACAGGAACTCTCATTCACTGCTGGCAGGAATGCAAAATGGTACAGCCACTTTGGAAGACAGTTGGGCAGTTTCTTAAAAAGCTCAACAGGGCTGGCCCGGTGGCATGGTGGTTAAGTTTGCGCACACCGCTTCGGCAGCCCAGGGTTAGCAGGTTCGGGTCCTGGGCATGAACCTACTCACCACTCATCAAGCATTGCTGAGGCAGTGTCCCACATAGAGCAACTAGAAGAATGTACAACTATGACATACAACTATCTACTGGGGCTTTGGAGAGAAAAAAGAAAAAGAGGAAGATTGGCAACAGATGTTAGCACAGGCCAATCTTCCTCAAAAAAAAAAAAAAAGCTAACCATAGTCTTACCATATAATCTAACAATTGTGCACCTAGGTATTTATCCAAATAAGTTGAAAATTTATGTCCACATAAAAACTTGCACATGAAAGCTTAAGGCAGCTTTATTCATAATTGCCAAAAACTAGAAGTATCTAAGACATCTTTCAATAGGTGAATGAATACAGAAACTGTGGTACCTCTATACAATAGAATATTATATTCAGCGATAAAAACAAATGAATTATCAAGCCACAAAAAGACATGGAGGGGCCTTTAAAAGCATGTTGCTAAGTGAAAGAAGCCAGTCTGAAAAGGCTACACACTCTATGATTCCAATTTACATACAGTAAAATTTGCATATCTTAAATGTGCAGTATACATCCATTAATCAGCACGCCAATCAAGATACAAAACATCTCCATACCCCCAGAAACTTTATATTCTTTTTTACATAATACTCCCCCTCAGAGCAACCATTGTTCTGCTTTCTATCATCAGAGATTAGTTTTGTCTGTTTTTGAACCTCATATAAATAGAATCATTAGCTATTAGTTTTTTTGTATGTTGACTTTGTAATTGTATACTAACATCTCCTATTTGTTGTAACGGTGCAGGATTTTTCAGGAAAACAATGATATTCCTACAAACAATAATTTTCTATTACTCTTTCATAAGTTTGCTATTCTTACTTTTATTTTTACATCTTATTGCCTATGATTTGAACGTTCAGAATAAGGTTATCCAGCAACGATGGTGGAGGGCATCCTTGTTTTGATTCTGGTTTTAATGGGAATGACTATACATAATAACAGCTATTGGTGTTAGGTTAAGGACATATCCTTCTATATCTAATTAAGGTTTTTTTTTTTTAAGGAGTGGATATTAAATACTATCAAATAATTTTTCTGTAATCTATTGAGATGATCATTCAACTACTCTCCTCAGACCCCATGGTCTATATTATATAACTACTAACAGCAATCCATCTGTGGATTCTTTGAACAATCCTCATTTGATCCTGATAGAACTTTGTTTCAGACTGTTACATCTGTGTTGATTATTAAGACTGATCTGTGAATTTGGGGTGTATGTGTGTGGTTTAAGGCACAAGGTTAGGTTTTGGTAACTGGGTTATATGAGCTGTGTAATACAAATTGAGAAGCTCTAAGTGTTTTCTGTGATCTGGGCCACTTTACATAGCATGTGAAATATTTTTTCATTAAACTTTTTTTGTAGCCTCTTTGTAAAACAGTAAAAACACCTTTTTGGAGAGAATTCTCTGACAACTTAAAAACTTAAAAATTTGACAGCTTAAAAATACTTTCCATACTAATAATCCTATCTGGTATTCTATATAATTTTGGTTATTTGTATTTTTCTAGAAAATTGTGAATTTTGTTAAAATTTTCACCTAAACACATAGTACAAAGCATAGCCTTGTTTAAAAATTTCCTCATCCTTTATATACTTTTCTCATACTGAATTTTATTTTGTTTCCCCCTTTTTAATAGACTCATCAAAGGCACATTTTATTATTTTTTCAAACAAACAACTCGTGAATAATTAGTGTGACTGTTTTTCTCATTTCCAGTTATACTCTTTTATTTTTTATTTTCCTCTTCATTCTTTCTTTAAGTATCTTTTGTTGTTCTTTCGATTTTTTTTGAGCTGAATTCACAGGAAATTTATCTTCATTCTTTATTAAATGATAAAAACTTTCAAGATTATGGATTTGTCTGAATTGAGCCTTACAGATTTCTTTTTTTTGCTTTCTCATTCAGAATTTACCAATCCACCTTCCTTCAACCTTTACATTTGCCTTGATTATTTCTATAAATATTTTATATATTCATTCATATATATTTTATATATATTTAATATATTCATCTTTAAGCCACAAGCTTTGACTTGTAGTTTTTGCACTATTTTCTATATATTTGTAATATGTATTTGAATATGAACTTTTTCAAATATGCAATCTGTATTTGAACTTTTCACTTTCTCTACTACTAAATATTATTTATTTAGGATATTCGTTTGGTTTTTCTTGTTTTGTTTTTTTGGTGAAGAAGATTGGCCCTGAGCTAACATGCGTGCCCATCCTCCTCTATTTTGTATGTGGGATGTCACCACAGCATAGCTTGATGAGTGTTGTGAAGGTCCATGCCTGGGATTTGAACCGGCAAACCCTGGGCCACCGAAGTGGAGGATGAACTTAACCACCATGCCACTGAGCCAGCCCCCTGGATATTTGTTTTAATAGCTCTGAGATTTTGGTTTAAATTTTTATTTTTTTTATTTCTAATCCTAGTTTTTATTTCACTAAGGAGAAAATTCATCCTTTTGAATTTATTGAGGTTTTTAAAATTTATACATTTGAAAAGAAGATTATATCATCTATAGGGTACAAAGTTTGATATATAAGCTATCAAATTAACCTTATCAAGCATATTTAAATCCTATTTATTTTTGACTCCACGATTTACTGAAGACTAAATATGGTATGTTAATTTTTCTACAATAGTATTTTCTAGCTTTTCTTCATCTTCTAACAGCTTTTGCTCCCTATATTTTTGTGCTATGTTATAGTACATTATACATCTATTGTGGATCACACCTTTTATAAAACAATCCTTTTTAGCCCAAACTTTTTTCCCTTAAGTTTTACTTTAACTGATATTAATATTGCCACATCTGTGTTGTTTTGCCTCTTTTATTTGCTTTTTTGATTTAAAAATATATGTCTGCTTTACTTTTGTGCAATTTTTCTCTGACTATCCTTGTATTTGTAAATCTTTTGTGTCACTACGTTTTAGAGGTGAGTAGCGCATATAGCTATATTTTGGTTTAGGTGAAAGTCTTTGTCATCTAATAGGCGACTTTAATCTGTTTACGTTTATTGACATAAATGTTGTTCGGTTTTATTTCTCTCATCTTGTTTTATGACTTCTATTTTATCGTTTGTTGTTTTGACATTTCCTTACTTGTTTCTTTGTTTTTAAAGCACATGTACTGCTACTGTCCTGCCATATTACATTTCTCTAATTATCCATGCCAAACACAAAACTCTGAATCTCTCCCACCTTTCCACCAAACCCACTTAAAACAGGAGATTTATCAACTTGAGTGGGCCTCATCCATTTCTGTTTCTAAACAATTGAACTTAATTAAACAATCAGTTCCAAAAAACTACCAGCAAAAAAATGTCAATTGTTCATTATTTTACTAATTGAATTTTCTAAATAGCCCTGGTGCCAGGGACACTGTGTATCAGTTATGCTTAAAATGTCATTTAAAAATAAAACTGCTTGAGGACAAATCAGAAATTAGCAGATTTAACTCTTTATTTAATTACCACAAGAGATCTTGGTCATAGTTTCCGCATTCTACTTCCCTCTGTTACAGACTGAAATAATAAGTCAGATCTCCTCAGTATACATAGCTTCAGATCAGCCCACAAAATGGGGAGACACCAGAAATTTCTTCTCTCCCAGGACCAAACTCACCAACCCCATCTCACCCATCTACTCCTGCTGGACAGATCAAGTCAGTGTCCTCCTGGCTGATCCCATGTCCATGACTTGCTCTGGCTACTTTCCTACATCCATAACTATCTCTTCCAACCACAATTTTTTCAAAGCCCAGCTCAAATTCCACTATTTTTCCTGACAACCTGCTTCTCTGAATGGTCAAAGAAGTGGAGGTTGTTCTGCTTATTGGACTTCATTTGTTGTCTTATAATAACTATTTATGAGTGTCAAGTGCCTCCTCAATTTGATTATGGGATCCTTCAGGGAAGAAATGTCTTGTACTTTGATCATGGAATTACTGAGTTCGTGGTCGGGAAGAATTTAAAAACTCATCCATAAACTGAGGACCAGGAAGACCAGGGTGACAGTGCCAGATCTGACTCTAACTCCATGACTTTCAGAAACTCACTTCATTGCTTTGGACCTGCTAAATGAGGAGGAGCTCCAAAGCCACTTCAAAAGTTAACGATCTATGACTCAATGATAAGACTAACAGTCACTTTACAGAGAAGGAACTGACCCACAGCAGAGAGAGACAATGACTTGCTCAAGTTCACAGAGTCAATTAATGGCCAAAATATAATTAGAAGTTCAATCTCCCGATCCTGAAGCCTACTGGGAGCTATCTCAGAATGCCCTTTGACTCTCCCAAAGCAGCAGCATGGAACCTCGTTAGGACAGATGTTCAATGAAAATACACAGACTGACTTACCAAGAAACTAAACTCTCCAGAAAGATGCAGCTGACCCAAAACTTTGATGCATAAATGATGGTGGGATTATCAGTGAAACTCAAAGAATATCAGTGATGCTGTATGAAAGTGCACATACAGCACAACCCTAAACTCTGTAAACTCTCTTATATGTTTTTGATTCTCCACTTGCTCTTATCTTTTCCACAGAAGGACAAGTTATAGCAGAGGCATATTAATCCCTTCGGACCTCTGTTTCCTTATCTGTAACCAAAAGGTGTGAAAATGAATGTTCTCTAAAGGTCTTTCTGACTCTAAGATGATTTTTTTTTTTGAATGAAGAGGCAGGAGTAGAGTAAGAAAGGTGAAAGGAGAGGGGGTGTTTTAACCCTGGTTTCCCCCAAAAGAAGTCTGAGACCTGGCTTAAACGCAGGTAGTTTACGATGCAGTGACTTCAGGGAACAGGTGTAGGGGACTGGAAAGAGTGAAAATGTGAAGGAGGGAATGAACATCCAAGGGTGTGTTACTGACCTGATTGCCACTGTGGGGAATTGGGGCTCCTTGGAGAAGCTGTGTAGAATGTCCCTCATTGTCCATGCAAGGCACAGAAGGGGGAGAATCTATCCACTGGCTCTATCCCTCATTAGTTAAAGGTATCTGCCTCTTGGGATGTTAACCTGCTCACGTGTCGGGAGTGTGCATGCAAAAGAAGGGCTGAATGGTCCTCACAGTCATCCCACCTGGCTGTGGCAGAGAAGTTGGGGCAGAATGACAAAGATGTGGAGGTAGCTGAGGCAGGTGCTGTCCAGTTACTTCTCCATGTGGCTGATTCCTGCAGCAACAGCTAGAGTACAAGGTGGAGTGAGAGGAGGTGAGGGTGGTGGGCCCAAGGGAAATGGATTTGGGATCGAGGTCCTCAGATCAACTCAATGCCTGGGTGACCCAGATAAAAGGAGTATTAGATCAGAGTTTGGGGTGGACTGAGAATGATATTTCCCAGAAGGCTTACAAATAGGGGGCAAAAATATATCAGAGAAAGATAATATTAAACATCTGATAACATGTTACTTCTCTGCTCAGAACCCTCTAGAACTTCCAAGCTCACCTAGAGCAAAACTCAGGTCTTAACAATGGCCGTCGACTTTTCCTCCGACTTGATTTCTTCCCCTCTCCCCTCCCTCGTTCTGCTCTAGCCACACTGACTTCCACGTTGCTCCTCCAACACACGAAGCAGACTCTGCCTCAGGATCTTTAACTTGTTGCCTTTGCCTCAAAGGCTCCTCCCACATGTGCTGTTGGTCTCTGCTGCCATGTCATCTGAGAGGCCTTCTGTGACCATCCCACATATGAAAGTACACTCCCATCACCCTTCATCCCCTGATCCTACTTCATTTTTTCCCATAAGACTTAACACTACCTACCTCAGTTAATATTACATGTCTATTTTTTAAATTAATTTATTTTCAGTATCCTCCAGTAGAATGTAAATACCAGCAAGGTAACACCTTTCTTTGTTTTGTTCACTGGCATATCTCCAACATTTAGAACAGCTCCTGGAAATAGCAGATACTTGATAAATCAAAAAAAAAAAAAAAAGAATGAATGACAGATTGAATAAACGAAGATGTTCATGCCTTGCTGATGCTGCGTTTGTTTAAGAAAAAACCCAGGAGGGTCTAATATAAGAAGCACAAAGATTGTTAGATTATGTTCTTTCTGGATGGTGATGGAAGTTGTTAGTGTAAAAGGCTGCGATGTAGCAAGAATTGAGCTTTTTGGATCTGGAAAAACCAGTGTATAGATAGTGTCACCTGCAGCTGTGTGTTACTGTTAGGGACTCTGGGGACTAGAGGGAACCATCGTGAGATACGTTGCATCAACTATCATCTTCTGCCCCTGGTGCGCCCCCACACCCCATGGCGTCAGATGATATTTTGTCCTCTTGGCTAATTAAATCAGGTACTTAAGCTAAACTTCGAGAATGTCTAGGTAAGTGTGTGTGTGTGTGTGTGTGAACATGCACACATGCACGAACAAATTCTCTTCCAACCAACGTGTAACTCAACAAAAACTGCAAGGATGTGCTGTAGAATCTTAAGGTGGCAGCCCCCTAAGTGTGACTATGGCAGCAGGAAGTGCACATATTTGAGAATGGACAGGACAGCCAGAGGAAGGAGAAGGCTAAATTCAGGTGTTTTAGTGGTAAAGATCTCAAGAATCAAAAAAGATGGGAAATATTTAGGATTTTGACAACTTTCTATAAATAATAGAGAGTTTAGGTAGTGAGCCTAACAAAAGTCATTGAATCCAGACTCTGAGAGGAAGAGTTAAAATTAGGAAAGACGTTTATATTAAGTAGAGGCAATGGCCTGATTCCTAAATGATGGTGAGCTTGTCAGTGAAACTCAAAGAATATCAGGGATGCTGTGTGAAAGTGCACATACAGCACAACCCTAAACTCTGTAGTGGTCTTCATTTTTTAAGATGTTTTTAATCTTTTGAAATCATAGAAATCTAGCATTTCAGTAGTATGAAATTGGGGTCTGAAGATTCTAGAAAAATGGAGCTAGCAAAGAAGTTTGTAACATGAGCTCGGTTTACAAAGATGGAAGTAAAGGGGTTCACTTCTCTTCTAAAATTGTGTATAATATTTTATAGGTAGTCATGTACATTTTTCTGGGAAAAGAGTATAGAGCAGGGTTGGCAAACATTTTCTGCAAAAGTCTAGATAGTAAATATTTTGGACTTTGTGGGCCAGATGGTCTCTGCTGCAAACTATTCAACCCTGCCCATGTAGTGTGAAAGTAGCCATAGATAATAGATAAAAGAATGGGTACAGCTGTCTTCCAATAAAACTATATCTACAGTCCCGGGAAATGGGCTGAACTTGGCCCACAAGCCATAGTTTGCTGACCTGTGGTACAGAGTAGTGCTATCCACAAGAACTCTCTGCAATAATGGAAATGTTCTGTGTCTGTGCTGTCCAGTATGGTTACCACTAGCCACATATGCCTATTTTGCACTTGAAATACAGCTAGTATTACTGGGGAGGTGAGTTTTCAATTAAAATTTAAATTTAGTAGCCACATGTGGCTATTGGCTACCATACCGGACAGTACAGGTCTAGCACTTTCATCAAAGAATTGGAAGCATGAAAAAAAAGCCACAGGCTCCCTGAGAAGAGAACCTCACCCTTCAAGGAGTGTTGCACCTACAGAGAGCTCCCCAGGGCCCTGCAATCACGGCATATGCAGTCATTCAAACCTTGCCTCAGTTGGCGTCTTGATGGACTAGTGTCAGGGATGGAGGAGGTAGTCTGATTCTATGGCAAACACTCAGGATCCGATACTTGGAGCACCACAGGGGATAGACTCCCCCCTCGCCCCTCAATTTATCTGCCAGAAATAGTTTGCAAAAGTGACACTAATGGTCACCTACTTTCCTAATGGTTCCTTGGTTACGGAACATGCTGTGCAGTGTGACTAATCAGCTTAAAGGATGGAAAGAAGACTGAATCTAGGTGATTGATAATGGCTAAAATAGAAGGGCTTTAAGGTATACAGGTTTCTTCCCCCCATTTTCATCAAGTCTTAAAATATGCCAGAACCTGGCTCTACATTTAAGCTTGGGGCTATAAGCATTTCCCAACAAGGCTGATTACCATAGCAGCAGGAGGATCCTTTTCTACCACTATCTCATCTACCCACCTCTAGACAGTGTCCAAGTTGAGATGGAGATCTCTGGTCTCTGTGCTTCACTGTTGGTTTCTCCTGTCATGTATTCCAACTCTTCCAGCTTTCCCTGTTTGGTGAGCACGTTAACCATCTTCTAGAGCTGGTGGGAATGGATGTGTCAATTCACATTTGGTGCCTGGATTCCAAGAAGTTCTCTCTTGTCAATTTTTCTTATGACTACACCAAGAGTCATACAGAGACTTTTCCAGATATTTGGCATCCCCCTTCAACAGAATTACTCCCAGTGGGATCTCTAGCTTAGGTTGAATCTGCAGCTTCCTCAAATCTCCAAGAGATGAGACGATTCAATGGAGAAACGATTTTCCTCTCCCATACATTGCCCTTCCCATTACAAGGAATGGCTGTTCCAGGGGCAAACTGGATACCTTGGCCGCCTCTAAGGATCCTGACTCATCCAGGCAGATCATGATTCAAAGCCCCCAGCCAGGAAATTGAATTCGAAGTTTCAGTATGTATTTTTGACATAAATTGACTTCTGGTCTGTTCTCTTGGTTCTTGAGACTTCCTCATCCTTCACCACTAGAATTCCCCTGACAAATATTAATAAGATTGCTTCCTCTGATTCTTGAGATTTAATTAGATTTGTCCCCAGGGAAGTATGTGCATCATGGAACACAGGGGGTCATGCTTCTGGGGGAAACCAGAAGAGAAAGAAATGATAATCAATATGGGTCCTTGGGGGCTCCGTGGATATGCAACTTGCAGTCTATAAATGACACTGACAGAGCAACTGAGGGCAGATTCCACATGCCTTCTGCTCCCCAGAGGATTCTGACAGACAAAGAAAGGCAATATTTTTGGCTGTTCAATCCACACTGTAATCTGCACTGGATGTTTTGTTGTTGGTTTTAGGAAACAGAGTTATCTGTCTAGTTTCTCCGCTTCTATTAGAATGTTCCATCAGAGGAATGTTTCATTAGGATGGTAAATTGCTCCATAAAATAATCAGCAATGGAAGAGACCTATTAAGTCTGGATCAAATCCATAACCAGGAGTTTCTTTATTCCAGCATTTTTCTCATTACCAATGAGACATCTGACAACAGTGAGCATCCCCAAATAAAGCAACCACCCACACTAAATGTCAGCATCTTCCTTTTAGTAAAATGTCTTAGTAGCCTGCTGCCTGATTTCTTTTGAGATATACTGTGATTTCTTCCGTATCTCAGGGATGAGGGACAGGTGTACAACTGTTTCTCTTACCTTTTTAATACAGACAAATGTAAACCCATATAAAAGTAGGCAGAAAAGTATTATGAACTTCCACGTGTCAACAATTATCAACTCCTAGCCAGTCCTGTCTCCTCTAAACCCCACCATTTCTCCCCTTCGCTCTCATTGCTTTGAGGTAAATTCCAGACATCATACAATTATAACTATTTTTAGGGATCCTTCTTATTCCCCTTGCCTGACATGTTGTCTTCTTCCCACCTCTAATGTTTTATTTTGAAGGGAATCCCAAATATACTTTTTAGGAATCCTTTTCTTCCCTCAGCCTGATATGCTCTGTTATAAAGTTACTGGTTCATTACTTTTAATAGAACTGAACACATTAAAAAAAACAGGTATGATCTGGTCAGCATAGAGAGCATGAGTGAGAATCTAGTAAGGCCAACAAAGCAAGCTCCATTCTCTACAAAGGGCTGAATATGGTTGGAAGACACAGTCTTTTGTTTTAGCACAAGCCACAAAACAAAACAAATATATCACCACCAGCAATAACAACAACAAAATAAAAGAAAAAGAAAACCACAAGATATACTCCATCTGATCAGACACTTTCCTAAAACCAGATGGTTTTACTGATGTTCTCCTATGTCATTCTGGAAAAGGATTTTTCCAAGAAAACTAATTATAACCCACATATCAAATAAAACATATTCAGATTCTCTTTGTTTCTCTGACAGCCCCCCCCCCCCCCCCCCAGTTTCCTTAACCTTTCCTGACGAAGACTTCAGATCTAGAAGAGAGCTTCCTCCCACCTCTCTGATTCCCCCACGGAATCTCCTGGCCGAAGCCCCTCTCCGTAGCAGTACCAAAGTCTCACATACACAGCACAGCCTATAGCCACTGCACCGCAGGCTTCCGCAGGGGAAACGGAGCTGGTGAAATATTGAACAATATTTATCTTTCTCAGCAGAGAGCCCCAACCTCACTTCCAGACTCCTTCCCTGATTTTCGTGACAGACCCAGAAAATGTTCCAAGGCATTAAGCAATAGTGGAGGAGTTACTGTTTTTTAAAGCAGATTTCCCCCCTCACACCCAGCACACATACAATGGGGCTGAACTGAACACAGGAATGGGGGTTTTCGCAAAATACTAGTGTTGTCACATATGCTCCAAGACTCATTCACTTAATAATTTCTCAAATACTTTTTTACCACCTACTATATTCTAGACACCATCCTAGATTATGAAAATGGTTAAAACAGTCCTGAAACTCTTAGGCAGCTCATGGGGGGGGGGAGGCGATGCTGGGGGCATACAGATAAATAAATAAACACCACCACAATGTGATAAGGATTAAAACAGAATTATGGGTTTAACATAGTGAGACTAAAACGGGAGGAGTGAATAATTACCTCTAACCGTCTTCCTCCTTTATTCCTTTTTCCCACTCCCAATTATTTGGGGAACCTGTGGCACAGAAGGTTCAGAAGGTGTTGTTCAGGGTTCAGTCCTACATTACATCTGCCCTGCTACAAACCTGGACATTAAAAGTAAAAAACACACTGGTTGTCTCTACTGCTCTCCGAGGGTGGACTGACAGTGTGCAGCCGTATGACAGTCTGACAGCAGGAGGTGAGAGAGGGTAGGACAAGGTGAGGAAAAATCCACCTCTGCTATCTGCCTGGAAATGGCTGATACCACTGTTCTCACCCTGCTTGGTAGAAACAACCAAAGAGTTCCTCTGCTTCTCTCAGGGTGACAGAGCGGGAAGACACCCAGCTGGCTTAGGCTGGGGACTCCAGACAGCGAGGTCATTGACATCTCCCACGGCTATGTTAGCTATAGAAAAAAGGAAAAACTGATCAAATTATAGGGACTTTCACTGATCTCTATCAGACTTTTAATTACTGTTGATGGGCTTAGTTTTTTCCAACATTCCCTTACTTCCTTGGGGTCAGGAGGTTAAGGCGTGACCTTACGCTCAGGCACAAATTATAATCCCCTATTAGGCGCATAGCACTGCCTGAAGCAGCTCCTCCTGATCTCACAATATTAGATCTGAGATGCAAACGGATAAACAGAAGGGTCCCTGTTTGGGAAAGCACACATCTGCTTCAGCTCTGAATTCCCCGTGGACCACCAGCACTGCTAGACACCACTTGGGACACCGGCAAGAGACCAGAGACAGACTAACCGAACTAAACAGAAAACCCCCAGAAAATGAAAAATTAGTCTACAATACAGGTGGTATTGGGAAAGAAGAAAAAAGGAGTTTTCAACATACAATTTTGGGACAACCAGTTAAGCACTTGGAAAAAATTAATTTATAAACGTATTTCACTCTATCCACTTATGCCTGCCTCCCTCTCGCCTTCCCTTCTTCCTTCACTGAACCTCGCTGTTCTTCTTTTCAAAACTTTCTTGGCTCTTCTCTTGCCTTTGCTACTCCCGACAGACTGTGGAGTCATTTGACCTCCACCCCAAACACATCCACAGAAGCGGGCCTTGCCTCTGCTCTTCCCTTTCAGGAGGGTGGCTCCCTGCCCCGGGCCTTTGTGCCATGAACTTCTGAGCTGGATGAAGTGGCAGGACTGCGATGGGGCAGAGAGGATGTAAACGCTGACCCCGTCCACACTGACCCTGACCCCACTCTGATGAGGTGGCACCTCTTCAAGCACTTCAAAGGAGGACACAGCCTCCAGGCCTTTCTGCCGATGGACGTCTGCCAGGAGGACTCGGTCACTGTTGAAGACTCTCGGGCATCAGGAAGCAGCTGGGCGTGCAGAGCTGACTGTGACCCAAGGGTCGCCTGGGGCGTCAGTCCTCACATGCAGCCAGGCCTGGAGTTGGGGGGCACTCTGTTCAGACGGCCCATCTGGAAACTGGCATTCTTACACTTGTGTCTTCACAGCAGCCTTGGCACCGTGACGCCCAGGGTAGGGACCTGAACCAGCCCAGAAATGTTAACAGGGTCTAAAAGTGCGGTTTACTTCACAGAAGGCCCGGGCTCTGACAACATTAACTGGAGTTATTTTCCTCTACACTCTTGGCACTAGTCTGAGTCATTCGTTATAACAACAAAGTTCCTTCTTTGGGTGACTGGCATTTTTGTTCTGAGCAGGGACACTGATAGCCATTCAGCACCTTTATACAAAGTAGACAAATGCACCCTTCTTTGGGAAAACAGTCCCATACTCAGGTACACAGCCTGAGGAGTCCACCCAGGTGCCCTTGTGCAGTGAAAAACCTGTGTAACTGCACCTGGTGACCCTGCTTCTGAGGTACCTACATTTCAGAGAAACATCTAATTATACTCATTCATTTACCAAGCATCAAGAGAGCACCTGAGGGTGGTGGGAAACGAACACCTCCTGAGCCCCAACTATGAGCTGGGCATTTGAATGTCTTCTCTTATTAAATCCTCTCAGTGGACATTTACTCTTGCTATTTCAAAGATAAGAAGGTTAAAAACATGTGCCAAAGCCTCCATGGGAGGTAAGCGATAGACACGGGATTTGAACCCAGGACTCTCTCACCCCAAGGCCGTGTTCTTTCCACCTCACTATGCTGGGAACACAAACAAGCGCAAGGTATTGTTCCTTCTCTCAGGGGGCGCAGGCCAGTGGGGGAGACAGAGATGACCTAGAAAAACGCCCTCTGTAGAGACCACTTCTTCCCCTGATCTACTGCTGGGTCTCAGCTGACTTGCATTTGAGGGCCCTGGTTCTTGGGAGGGATCTTCTGGGTTTCTGCTATTCCGATATGTTTATGCTACTACTCTATTCGATTACCACAGCTCCTCAAGGCTCAGCAAGGTGAAGGGCTTTGCTCAAGATTATGCAGCTACTAAAAGGTAAAGCCAGACTTCCAATGAAGGGGATCCGATTCCAAAGACCACCTTCTTTTCATTATATCACATCGCCTCCTGGGTTCCCTGGGTGAGGCGGTCCGTGGGGCTGGCTGCACTAAAGCTGCAGACCCAGGACAGAAGAGTCTACCATGGGCAGGAAGTCCAACAACTAGGCCACCTCTGTCAACCAAGGCAGCAGCAGGCAGTGACATATGAGCTTTGGCTATTACACTTGGACCTTACTTCCAGTCTAACAGAGGAGACAGGGCAGCTAAGAAAGTGGCAGGTGGTCAGTGCAACCAATTCCATGTTCATCATCGCAGGGATGTTTGGTTTTACTCTTTTTTTAAAAAAATTTATTTATATTTTTGATTCAATGTTATAGAACTTTTTTTTTTTTTTTTGCTGAGGAAGAGTTGCCCTGAGCTAACATCTGTTGTCAATCTTCCTCTTTTTGCTTGAGGAAGATTCACCCTGAACTAACATCTGTGCCAATCTTCCTCTAATTTGTATGTGGGTCGCCACCACAGCATGGCCGACGAATGGTGTAGGTCCACGCTCGGGAAATGAACCCAAACTGCCAAAGAGGAGCACACTGAACTTAACCACTATGCCATGTGGCCAGCCCCTGGTTTTACTTTTTATTGTGGAAAATTTTAAGCATATGCAAAACTGGAGAGAATAGTTTAACAAGCCCCATGAGCCTGCTACAATGATGATCGACACATGGCCAATCTTATTTATTTATACTCCCTCCAATGCATTATTCTAAAGTTAATCCCAGACGTCATATCATTTCCTCGGGCAACATGTGAGTGTGTACCTCTAAAATGACTCTTTTTAAAAACATAGCCACAATATTATCACACGTAAAAAATAAAAATAAGTCTTTAATATTTTTATACCCTGTTTGTGTTCAAATTCCTGAACGTAATCCATATATTCATTTTAAATAGTTTGTGTGAATCAGGACTCAAATAACGTCCAAACATTGAAATTGGTTGTCTCAAGTCACTTTTAATCTATAGGCTATTTCTTGCTCTCTTTTTCTTGGAATTTATTTGCTGAAGAAACCAGGTAATTTGTCCTGTATAGTGTCCCACATTCTGGATTTTGTTGAGTGCATTTACATCTGGGAAAGATTTTTAGGGTAAAGAATGAGGCACTTATAAGAATGTGGTCAGGTGTAGCAGAAAGGTTATAGATTCTGCTATCAGAGATCTGGGTTTAAATCCTCGAACTACAACTATATGAATTGAATCTGAGCAAGTTATTTAATCTTTATTTTTCAATTTCCTAATCTAAAAAATGGGCCTGAAAAATGACAGGGCCTAGCAGGCAGTGAATTCTCCCTTGTTTTGGAGGAAGATTGGCTGTGAGCTAACATCTGTTGCCAATCTTCCTCTTTTTCTCTTTTCTCCCCAAAGCCCCAGTACATAGTTGTATATCCTAGTTGTAGGTCCTTCTAGTTCTTCTATGTGGGATGCCACCTCAGCGTGGCTTGATGAGTGGTGAGTAGGTCCGTGCCCAGGATCCGAAGAAGCGAACCCCAGGCCGCTGCAGCAGAAGGCACAAACTTAACCTCTACGCCACTGGGCCGGCCCCAGGTGGTGAATTCTAAGGAAACATGTTAAAGAGGCAATTATAAAAGTCTGTACTATCCTCAAGATGTAAACCAGTTATCCCGCCTTTTCCTCCCATATTCTATCTATCACAGAAGCAGAAAGCACCATAGTGACTTCCGGGAGCATTCACCCCAAAGCAGTGGCCTCCTTCCGGGCAATCTGTGGCTTTGTTTTACTGGCACAAAAGAACATTACTTGGTGAATCATTTTCTAAGTTTGAAATCCAATCTGTTTCTTAATTTCCCTTGTGTCATATATCAAAGCACCACCATGGACCAGAGCTGTAAGAGTTTGTTCGTGACAAAAATCACACAGTCTAACCGCTTCACTTGATAGACAGGGCAATGGAGATCAAGAGAATGAAATGACTTGCTGGACCCTCCTGGCTCCCACAATGGAAACCATTTCTATTCTGAAATTAGGGCCACTGGCTGCATTTCTCTGCATTCCAAGCTGAAGCACCATCCTTCAATACATCTATCCTCCTTTCTGGCTTCAGATTTCTTCATTGTACGTATCTCCATCTGATATACCGTATATCTGTATTTATTTATCGCCGATTTATCCCTGTTGACTAGTCTTGCCCCGCTAGAACGTCAGCCCCACGAGGGCAGGGACGTGGTCTGTTTCGTTTGCTGCTGTTTTCCCACCTCCTAGAACGGCACCTGGCACATAGAAGGCAGCACTCAAGTCATATCTGCTGGACTGAACTATGTTGAAAAAAGCCTTTTCAGTTGATCCTGGGGGCCTCCACACCAAATATCTCCAGCCATGGCGACATTAAAGGTTACAAGCAGTTACTATTTGTTAGTGCTCTTCAGATTTCTATTCGGCTTATTTTCAAAATTTGGTTTGGTGTTTATGTTCCTGCCTATAATTTATGTTCTGTTTCCAATTTGTTATTGACTAAGCCATCTGAGCAATCTGTAAATCCATTACCCATTTGGTGAATCTTATTTCTCAAAAAATCATATTATTGGCATCTGCCAAGATCTTCAAGATTTGGCAAAAGTCTTCTGCTTCTTCCCTTTCAGATAATGTTGACTGCTTCCTTAGCAAAAGTGGTGGAAGCTCAGCATTTCTACTGACAGCCTATCAAGCATCTTGTGTCAAGGGAATGGTATATATTTTTTAAAAAGTCTTCACAGTAGTACGGTCACAGCAATGCATGTGTTCCTTGGGGACACGAATCCCTTTCAATTCCCCTATTGTCAGATTTAGATGGGCAATAAAGGGCTGTGGAAATAGAGAATGTTTGTCAGTCCAGGGACATGGAATGCTTTTCAGTCACTCACAATAACAGCTGTAGTTCACTTCGGAATAAATCTTCACTGACAAGCTCAAAGCGGTTACAAGCCGTCCCATCTGGGCCAGCCTAACATTTTAGTGTGGCCAAAGAGGCTGCTGCACATCCCGCCTTCCCACAGGGAGCTTTCTCCCACCCACAGCCTAATCTCCGAGGGCCTTAGCTCACTGGGCTCTGTCTTAAGGCTCAGTATCCAGCTTTTCCTGCTGTCTATGCTAACTCACTTGGACAGTCTTCTGCCTTTAGATTTGGCATCCTCCCAAGACCCTGTTTTTCGGCTCGCCCCTTGGTCTTTCATACTATAAACTGAGGGCAGAGTATGCCTACCTCAGGTCTGATTCAGGTCCCTAGGGACCTTGCCAGCTGGGCCCTGTTTGGGCAAAAGGAGGAGTCAACATTTTGGCTTATTCTCAAAACATTCTAGAGGCACTGGTAAGTACAGGGTTTGACTACATCTCTTTATTCACATTTTTATAACCCCCTCACCCTTGTAATGGTAAGGTCCTCAGATTCTGAGGTTCAGATCTCGTCAGTTAAGAACCAGACATAGTGATTTGTCATTGACAGCCCAGCACTCTCTCACCAGGATGGAAACAAACCTAGTGATCACACAGCTCCCAAAGTGATGATGCTAGAGATGCGGGCCCTTTGTGACTGGTGCCCAATGGGTGCCCATTTTGAAAATGTGCTTTCCTTAATTTCTATTGTAAAATACATTCTATAAGTATTCTCCACATTTATAAGAAAGAAGAAGAATCAAACTGAACACCCATAATCTCACCACCCAAAAGGAATCACTCAACCCTGTGGTACATTTCTTCTAATCTTATTTTTTAAAGGAGTGTGAGGAGCATATGTCTTTCTTATTTTTTAAGTCCCTTTCTCCCCCTCCATCATGTGTGTCTCCTTTTACTCTTCCTATTTTGTGTGATTAATGAAACACCTAATGAAACAGGGACTCCAGAACAATTGATTATTGGAAGCAATGTTTGTCTTTTTTTAGCCTCTCTTTTCTTTTTGTCATTTATGTGGGTTTCAGGAAAGGCTGCAGAGTTTTAAGCTGTCCCTAGATCTCACTAGTAGGAGGTCTGCTCTCAGAACATGTGCTAGCTGAAGCTGGAGAGTACGTATGTAAGCTTTTTCTCTCTCTTCATAATTGGATGATGCCAGAGTTCACTCAGTGATGTATTCTGCTTTTTCTCTTTTAATGTTAATGGGTAATATAAAAATGAAAGTGATTTTGCAAGTAAGTGCTTCTGTCAAAGTTGGGTCAAATTTAATTTTCATTCCCTAAAGATGTGAAGTTACAAAATTCATCTCTCAGATACTTCCTTGGTTTTTAATGGAGGGAGACCTAACTCTCTACATTTGCTGTTGCCACTGTGGCTGTTGGGCTTGGTGGAATCAGCACCTCAGTGAGATTTCCTGCTGGAGTCACTGGGAGCCTGGGAGGGGGGCAGGGGCAGTGGGGGTTGTACTATTCCTGCCCTCATTTTGACTGGCTCCTCATTGAATCTGTGTCTGGCATCTACCACAAGTCCAAGTTCTGGTGGGCTTGGGGGCCTGGACAAGGGGCCGAGCATTTCTGTGGGGACACAGTCTTATCCAGCCTTGTTCCATATATCCAGGTGGAGCCCTCAAGGCTTTCTACGCTTCAAAACCATTTAATGTGATGAAATGCTCAAAGCACTGGAGGGAGAAGGGACTCTCTTAAGACCTAAAGCAGGACTCAAAAGCTCAGAATGGCTTCCTTCTGTCAGGTCTCCCATCAATTACTGTGTGATCTTAGGCAAATCAATGAACTGCTGGATTCTACTTCTTCATCCATCAAAACAGGATATTAATTCATGCCTTTATCTTCCTCAGTAGGATATTAGAATGATGACGAAACTTTACTCGCATTAAGCACTTTCTGTGTGACAGGCATTGTCCTAGCACTTGATCAATATTATCTTATTTAGTTCCCAAAACAACCTCTGAGCAGGGAACCATTATTATCTCCATATCACAGATGGGGAAACTGAGACACAGTAAGGTTCAACAACTTTAGGATTACAAAGTCAGGAGACGTTAATGCCAAGATTTAAACAAGGCATTTTGGCTATATTGCCTCAAAGGAGATATTTCCAAGAGTGCTTTGAAAGGGCAAAGGGTAGGCAAATCCAGATTGTCACTGTCATTATTTCACTCAGAGACACGTATCAATAGTAATGAACTTTGGGGGTTGGGCTACGCCATTTCTCAGGACTGGGCCATTCCAAATCCTAAACTGATGCTAGCTGTCCTTGCCCCAGAGACTTTCAGGCAAAATCTATTCCACCCACAAATCACCAGGATAGATTCCATGCTACAATGCCCAGGTAGATGCCCACCAGCCCTAGACCTCTGTGGGACTAGTGGAGAAAAGGCTTTAGTGTCCAGGTTACAGCTCTCAGGTGGCCTTGGCTGTTATATATAATGGGGAAACACATCTTCAGATGCCAAAGTTCCTTTGAGAATGAGGGGTCTCCATGAAGCCCAGCTATACAACCATTCCTTCCCAAAGCATGCGTGTTCCTAGGAGAAGTATCAGTCTGAGAACTGGAATGGGTCTAGAAACTCCGTTCCATCACTGACATCACAGCTACTAATCTGAAAGTGCTTCTGAAGGCAAGTGGTCCTCCTATTCAGCTGTGCCTTCAATTAGCATCTACATAACTTAATAACAAAGCTGTCATCCACTTCTATTAACTGGATGCCAAGATACTGATGAGGGGTGGCACACACTTTGGATTTGTCATCATCCTTTTTATTTTCCCAAGCTGTTAAAAATATTTTTTTCTCCAAGTATTACTCTTTCCAATAAAGTCAGCCATTATTTTTCTTTTGAGTTGTTCGTTTATCTTGATTTCATGGAATAAGAAAAAAAAAAAACCCTTAAAAATTTCTACAGGAACACCACTCTATCCATTTATTCATGAACAAGCATGACAGGGATCAAATCAGGGAAGTCTTTGACTGGAGATATTAATAGTAAGAGTGGAAAGAAGTTGATCTTGTGTTAGATTACAGTGGATAAGAAAACTGTCACCCAATTGGTAGCAGCTTTCTCTAATTCTAATCATCCATGCATTAAGAAAAGCCTTAAATACACATTAAAAAGGTCTTCAGGCTTTAATGCCATTATCAATGCTCTCTTCACAGTGGGTAGCAATTACTTGTAATGTTGCAAGTAGAGGAGCAGTTCCTCTCCCTGCCAGTGATACTGAGAAAAATCTAAAATGTGGTCCAAAAAAAGGCAGAGGACTTACTAAATGTAAGGGGAAAATGGTAGTTACACAGTGGAGAAACCAGATACTACCTTGACTGGGTGATGAAAATTAACATCAACGAGGGGCAGACAGACATTGGACATCGTGTGCTTCCAGAAGTGCTGCCCTGAGAAGGACATGCCATCACCTAAATGGCATTCCACTTGGAAAGCACAACATGAATGGAATCAGGAGGAAACATCAGACAAAGAAAAAGCAAAGAATATTTATCTTAAAATGTATTTTAAAATAATTTTTAAATTATTTTCAAAACTGTCAATGTTATCAAAGCAAAAGAAAGGCTGAGAAAGTGTTTCAGATTAAAGAGACATGACAATTAAACGAATGATGTGACTCTGGATTGGATCCTGTTCAGGAGGAAAATATACTATGAAGCTCATTCCAATTGGTGAAACTGGAATATGGATAAATGATGATCAGATGAAAGCACTGTAACAATACTAAATCTAGTGAAGTGGGTAACTCTACTGTGGTTAGGTGAAAGTGAGGTGCTACAAATGGGCACAAGGAAATCTTCTGGGTTTATAGAAATGTTCTGTAACTGTACCAGGTTATGGCTGTACAATTCCATACATTTATGAAAATCACTGAACTATAGACCTACAATGGGTGAATTTTATGGTATGTAATTTAGACTTCAATAAAGCTGTTAAAAAAATCAGTATAGCCAAGTTCAGAAGGAAAATGTAATATATGAGGCTTCCACTCTGTCAGACCATCGTTGTATGATCACGACCAAATCAGGATGTCATCCTCTGTTTTGGAATGAGATGCCCTTTTACAGCGCATGTAGGAAAGGTAAAGAATTGAGCTAGGCACTATGTACCAGGCAATATAGTGGTCCCTTCTCTTATTCTATTTAATCATCATAACAGCCAATGAAGTTCATAATTATTCCTGTTTTGCAGGTTTGGACTCAGAAGTTGTTAGGGTGGCAGAGCCACATTAGCATGGCTCGATGAAGCTGGATCTCACATCGTGAGACTTACGGAGGTAACAGCTACCACATGGCTACGTTGCTTATGTAGCAAGGGAAAAGTAAAGCCCCGAGCCAGGAATAGTTATAAAGTCAGAAACTACATTAATGGAAAGAGACTCCAATTCCCTGCTTAGGCAGAAAGGAAACAGCAACCACATTACTATACAACCATTTGCCTTTCCAATAGGTTAAAAAAAAAAAAGTACAACAAAGTAATCAATTAAAATTGGATTTCCTTGATATTTCATTATGATAGCAGTCAAGTTTTTCAAAGTGAACTGACACCTAATTACATGTGATTTGATCTTCATAAATCACCCTTGGGTTAGTAAATTAACAGTATTCATTTTAAGGGTGTATGTGGCTTTTTGATGAGTAAGGCAGGTTTCATGTTTAATTAAGATTGCATAACGAATGAATAAATAATGAAGAAACAATGACCAGATTCCTTCAGTGTTTAAGTTTCTTGATTTTAGGAAAGGGACATTAGGAAGTTATTTTTGGAAGTATACTGACTCAGGAACTTATTAAATTACACTAATTTTCTACACACAGTGAAATGTTTAGGAAAGCACCAAAGAGCGAGCTGTTTTAGGCAAATCTTGATAAAGTTCATTGTTCATGAGATTTGTCACTATTATGAAACATTTCCTTTGAAAGGTCTAAAACTTGCCCACAACCCCCTGTGAGTGCCATCCGTTCCCTTTGGGGACCCTGACTGACACGGCTGATGTAAGACAGGCAGAGTATATAGCAGGTATGTCCCCCCAAAATGGTGGTTACCATTAAAATGTATATAAAAGTGTTTTCAAAATGACAACTTTAAATAATGTATAAATATATACAGTGATTATTCTTTTTTTTTTGAATGAGATGCCCTGAGCTAACATCCGTTGCCAATCCTCCCCTTTTTGCTGAGGAAGACTGGCCCTGGGCTAACATCCGTGCCCATCTTCCTCCACTTTATATGGGACGCCACCACAGCATGGCTGACAAGCTGTGCGTCCGCGGGTGCCCGGGATCCGAACTCGCGAACCCGGGGCTGCCAAGCGCGAACTAAACTGCTGCGCCACCGGGTGGCCCCGGTGATTATTCTTGAGATATTTTCCAACACTGATGGCTCTAAAGAACAGCTATTTCTACAATTAGAGTTATATCGTAAAATTAAAGATGAGTATCATGGAAAAATTTCCCATAGAAGAACTTTATTATCAAATAGGCCTCTGGTTCTGATCATATTTCTTGGACCATTTCAGCCTCTTCTAGCAGAATTCATCAAGACACAGTTAAAAAACATGGCAGGGGGTATGAGGTCCACTGTTCCATCTACAACCTCACTTCAGACTTGAGGGTCCATGAAGGAGCAAAGTAAGAGGAGCACGAGGCTTAACACTATTCTTCCCACACTCAAGGGCAGGTACAACACACATGTTGGGGTGCTCCAGGGATACCCAAATGTCACAGGATAATGCTGACCCATAGGGTCAATATTACTTGAAGATTAGAGTAAAAACAGTGTAATATTAAATGTAGATTAGAAAATTCAGAAGATTTATGAAATTTTACATTCTTAATGGGTGACTTTGGAATACGTCTCCAGTCCACCATGGTATAAATTCTCTGATATATATGTTGTGTGTATGTGCCTGTGTGTGTGTGTTGTACACGCATGCAGGCTCTTGTGGTCCCACTGATGTGTCATTTTGAATTTCAGTGAGATCACAAGCAGTGAGATTCCTGAAATCACACATTTGAGCTTCAGACAATGAAAGCGGCCAGATCATGGATTCACTGGATGTAAGAGAACCCGTTTCCTCTGCACCTCCCTTCCTCAGCCATTTTGCAGCTGAGAACACTGAGGCCTAGAGAGGCAGTGAGGTTCTCCAGGTCGTCCGTCATGTGAGAGGTAGAGGCAGGGCGAGGAGCCAGGTCCCCTGCCCCACGGTGGGTGGGTGGGCATGCGCATTCACCAAGCGCTTCTGGAGTTGTGCTCTGTTACGTGCAAATCAAGACACCAAAGGGCAATGAGGGAGAGTAGATAACGTAAAGGTTAAAACATGGTTATACCCAATGTGTGTGTATTTGTGCCGGGCTCTGAATATTAGAATGTGGAACCAAATGCAACGAAAATGATGGTTAGTCAGTACAGGCTTGCAGAGACTATGGGACTGAAAATGACTGTGCTAAATGCTCTTCTATTACTTGTCTTTTCCCCTAATCCCACCCGATTCATCACTTTTATCTCCTAATTATGCATTGTTAAGAATCCCCCAAAGTAATTATTAACAAGTGAGCCAGCCAGTGCTTGTAAACCATTTTACAAACACAAAAGGCTCCGCAAATGTTTATTCTCAT
This sequence comes from Tapirus indicus, assembly GCA_031878705.1. Lineage (NCBI taxonomy): Eukaryota > Metazoa > Chordata > Mammalia > Perissodactyla > Tapiridae > Tapirus > Tapirus indicus. The sequence continues at coordinate 18,432,884 of CM062920.1, forward strand.
TACTGAACCTAATTCAACAACGACATAATACAGTATTCCCAGGTTATGCTTTTTAGCAATGCTCACTGTGCGTGATAGGAAATGACACAGTTCATGCCTGAACTCTGGTTAAACCTGTCCTGTGAGCTGAGGAAAATGCATGTTCCACTTCTCTGTGTTGAGACAATCAAGATGACCAGATATGAGTCCTGCACTACTTAGAGTTATGCTTTCAAGCCTGTGTCTCTTGGACTACACGCTGCTACTGCATAAAACGCTTCAATGTTCTTTAGATGCTAAGAGCAACTCTTGAAAGAAGAATAGCTTTTCTTGAGGCACCTTGCTTGCCATTAGAACTGAATGTGGCCTTGCTCACTTAATGCACTTGGGCATCAAAGGGACAGGGAACGGGGCATCTTTTAAGGTTGCTCTTTAAGGTTCCTTACACGCTCTGGGAAAACCAGCCCCTAAAACACAAATGCCTCTTACATCACAGAACAGACAGTAGACCCTCTGCTTGTGTGATTCGGGGTCTGAACTAACTATATTTTCTGTATTCTTACACTCCAGCATCTGAGGCCTTGCAGACCTGAGGAAGGACTGCCCCTCCCAGGGTGAGCTGATTCTTGGAGATAGTAAACAGGCCTGTGAACCTGCCTTTGATATGCAGACCAACCAGGCCTCAGAGTCCCTTACCCAACTGTATCCACAGCGGGCAAACAGGGGTAGGGGTGGTAAATTTGCTCTTCTGAACACATCCCCAATTTCCCTCCTTGCCTGGGATTTTGTTGCTCCAGGACTGGCTGTGTTGCCAGGCAACACTATCAGGTATGCTGCATACAGCCCCTGGACATTAATCACTCTCTTTCAGGTCTTACTTAGGTGTTTATGTTCTTAAAATGTCGTCAGAACCAACTTCTTCCCCCTCGCCCCCCCCCCCAACATTCTTTATGTTTTGAACAAACACTTTGAGGCTTTCAATGGCTTGATAAATAATACAGTGAGCTATGGAGTAAGGGAGGGCATGGACCTGTGAGACAGACTATTGATATAACTATGCCATTAACACACTTCACCAGGCCTCATTGGCTTGCTGCAATTTCCCAGAAACTTGGGGCAAAAAATCAGCTATTCCTATTTTCTTCTCACCCTGACATTCCACCTTTCTCATCTCTGGTTTTCAGATTTATCACTTCTATGTGATAGGAAGACTGTTTTAATAAAATGTGCTAATGGGATATGATAATTACATTTATCATTGGGGCGAATGGGGAACAGATGTATGTGGAACCAAATGCGTGTTAACATTGGGATGGTCCAGGAGAAAAGTGTGTGTCAGGTTGAAAATGTACACTGGCCTGGGGAAATGGGAACGATTTTCAGTTTTTTCAATTTATGGTATCACCCTAGGCAAAGAAGAATAGTAGGCCTACGTCATAAATGAGAAAAAGCAAAGAAATGCCCTATGATCCACTAAGATCTCTGATGGTTTTGGTCCAATGTCATCCAAAACCCTTAATCATGACTTGACTGACCCAGTGGTGGGCCAAGGGGTACAGGGGACATAATTTCCATGAGCTCCTCCACTCCAAGCCATCCCCTCAACAAATGTACCACAGAAGGAAAAATCCATGCTTGCTATGCAAATATAGCTTCAAGACAAGTCCCCTTAGCACTCCATCCCAAAAAGATCACCAATCCCATCTCCATCTATGCAGAAATTTTAGAGAATTGGGCTTGACCTCCAAATAACTTCTGTCGAGAGGATGTCAAAACATCCTGATTAAAGGAGAAAGACTAAACTCACCAAGCGGTTAGTTAATCTATTTGCCACTGAAGATTTATTCTATTTTTACTTCCTCCACTGAAATAAATAAAGACAAGTTGTTTCTCTTGTTTAAAGAGTGGCTTTATGGCTAGTAGGTCAACCAGGAGCCACTGAACAACAGCGGGCAGCCAAGCATCACCCAACATCTGCAGCCTTCACCTTCACTGAGCTGCACGCTTTCTCATTTGCCCATCTTATTCCTAAGTCACACTGGCCATGAATCAAGCACTAACAACATCACAAGAAAGTGTCTTTTCTCCCCACAGTTCAGATTTCCCCAATGGGAATTTGTGTGGGACTGCCATTTCTGTCTGCCAGCTCCAAACAGGGAGTGCAGCAGGCAGCTCTCCTGGAAACCTAGCTTAAACAAATAATCCCAAAGAATGAAAAAGCCATGAGCAATAGGATGTTCTTTGCAGTTATTTATAATTCTAAAAAACTATAAGCAGCCTAAATGTTACACAGTAGAAAGGTAGTTAAAATGTCAGCATTGCATGATGGTTATGAGCACAGTCAAGCATACGCCTGTCTCTGCCGCTCACTCACTGTGCGACCTTAGGCAGGTTATGTAACCTCTCTGAGCCTCAATTTCCACATCTATAACATGAGCATAATAGAGTTGTGAGGAGTGTGAAATGAGTTTATAAGTACTATGAGTATGAAATGAGTTTATAGTTATTATAATATTATGTATCTGGTACATGGGAAGCACTATGTAAGTATTTAATTAACAGAGTGGTACTTCTTCCAGATGGAGAATTTTCCAGCTTTTACAAATATCACTATCAAGGCTACACAGCAATAAGGAAAATGCTTATAATAGAAAAGGCCCCACGAAAATCATAAGTACTCTATGTAAAATATGAATATGAAAATCCATCAAGGGACTACATAAAATGACAACAGTTGCATTGGGACTGAGAGGATCTTCTGTTTTCAGACATTTTGTATAGCTTTTGTAAGTTTCAAGGAAGTTTTGATAGGGTTTGGTGAGGGGTGGTGGAAGGGAACATTCTTCTTGGGTTGGAAGGAATCATCTATGTGGTCCTTCTGGCAGAGCTGGGAGAGTTGTCTGCTCTCCCCAGTTAACTGAAAGAATATCCTCAAAGAGGGAGAGAAATGAGGAAAGAGAGGCTTCGCAGCCAGGAGCGGGAAGAGGGACCAAAGTCAGTGTGCTGGCATTTCCTTTCTACCTACGCATTGATTCACTAGTGATGTGGCCATCAGGGAGGACGGGAGCTCAGAGCATCTTGGTAGGTTAGATGGACAAAGACATCAGAGAGATCAAAGCATTTGAGACTCACAAGGTAAGGATAAAATACCCACATTTGTCAGAGACTTGTCCACAGATACTGAAATAAACAACTCTGAGAAAAGAAATCAACACCAACACCAAGCATGCCTCCCTCTTTTCCTCTGATCTTGATACCTCATCAGCCTTTACCAGGAGGGCAGCTTCTTCCCCAGGATACAGGAACATGGATACAGCAGTCTTGCCCTCTGTGTTCACTCCCACTACCCCTTTTTCCTCTCTTCTTATAAATAAAGATTCCCAAGGTCAGAAGGAAAGCTTAGAGATCACCTCAGCAAGTGGCTCTCAAGGCTGGCCCGTCGCCTACTCTCGGGGAACCTAAAAATATATAGATCCCCAGGCCTTAAGAAGTAATAGCTCTGGGGGTGAGGCCTAGATGCTACATTTTTAATCTATCCCCACCCCCAAGGTGAATCCCGGTCATGTGTGGGAATCATAAATCACCTAGATCATTTTAGTAATAGGAAATGACTGACCCAAAGCTTTCCCTTTTTCTTCTACTTCTTGGTCACTTTCTATTTTCTTCTCCACCTTCACTCTTATTCTGTCTTCCTCTGCCTCACCTCTCTCAAAATCTTTCTTTTCCTGAGCTGGGACTGGCATTTTAACTACAAAAATGAAAATCTCTGTTGGGGGAAGGGATACTGACAATCTACTGTCACTAATAAACATTCTGGCACTGTTTCAGTGTGGCCCAATATCCTGACATCTGTCTCAGGAAGAGAGAAGTATGCCTGAGCCATGCCCACATCTGTCCTGGCAACTACGCAGGGACATAAATGAAACATCTAAATTAAATTCGAGTGAGCTATACACCTAATGAGCATTATTAGTGTATCTGCATGCATTTAAGAAAAAGCTACTGTTAACCTGCTATTGTTCTGACCTCCTTCAGAGACCAAGAGGATCTGAGAATTTCAGCTCAAACCTGGGCCTTGCTAGATTGTCTTGATTGGATAAACGAGGACCAGGCTGCCCCTAAGAAAGTGGGGATAGCTGACATCACCAGGGGGCCATCGTTCTCACTGGTTCGTACTCTCTATTCTTCCTCCCACCTAATGAGAAAGCTGTTTGCTTAGATTCCATACCTTTGAATCAGTTAGACACACTTTCATTCAAATCTTGTTCCTGGCAGTCATCCTGCCACTGCTCCCATGTCTGCTCCTGACCTTTCTGTGCTGGCCCTGATCCCACTGTCCACCAATGGTCCCAAACAACCCTCTCTTCTGCACCACTGGCCCTTGCCACAACCGTGGCCTTGGCTGAAGCAGGTCGTTCCTCCAAACTGTCCATCTCCCCACAAGGAGTGGGACAGAGATCTGGACAAACAGAAGGCTCAATGAAAATGTCAGATTATTGCTTTTCATTCGTGTGTTTTTGGCAGCCTAGCAACCTGGTATTAACAGCTTAATACTTACATGATACTTCTTGGTTAGCCTGGCTAGGGGTTATTTTGAGTTCCAGAAACACATGCAGAAACATGATTTCTTTGTGCATCAGATTTTTCATGCACTTTGTGTGTAAATATAAATCCCCATGAGAGTTCTAAGCACCTTGCCTCCTGCGTAATTCCTGTTTTAATGATGTAATGGTTATTTTACGTTTAATGGACTCAAAAAAGTAAGGGCTTTGGGAGCAGATGCTCTAAGATTTAAATCTTGACTTCACAGCTTTGATAGCTTTAATGTTTCTTTTATTACTTTGGCTTAGTTTGTTTTTTGCCTGCCTTTAATATTTAATAAAATTCTTTTGAAAACTTAAACATGGCTAAGAGAAAACCAAGAGGGACTTTTATTAATGTTTGAACGAGAGTGTTAAGGGTGGACACACTTGGACATCAGACATCCTAGAAGCAGCAGGAATGAAAATAAGATGGGAGAATTTCGGAGAAATGGTCAGTTTGGACAAGAGCCCTTCTAAGTCTTAAAACACTCTGTCTTGTTATTTCCTTTTAGTAAGAGGTTGTTCCCCTTTGCACAGCCCCATGACCCTTTGTTGGCTGTAAAATGTCTTCATGCAGGGAGTCTTGGTGAACTGTGTACCCCACACCATGTGGTTTTCTCTTCTTCAGTGGGCCCAGCTGCAATGCTGGTGTTGCTTATCCAACAAGCATCACCCCTGGCCTGTAATTATTTATCCCTCTGTAGTGGGTGAGGCGAAGTAACGTAACCAAGTTGCCCAGTAGCCAGCGGTGGCCCTAGCATGACACTCATAGCTGCCTCCTGGCTCTCTCAGCATCCCCCCGAGATAGGAAAAACCCAGACCAGATGTTGGGGCATGCTGGATTTCAGGCCTGGTTTTGCCAAAGAATGCTCTTGGGCAAGTCACTGCACACTTCTGCTCTTTATTGCAAAAGTAAGAAGGTTTTCTAGATGAAAGCAATAATAACTAACCCTGACATTAGGCGTCATAGTTCACATAACACTTTCAGGAGATTGCATTTCATGCTCACAACTTGCCAGGTGGGCATACGTGTTATCACCATTTCCATTTCAGATAAGGATATTGGGGGCCCAGGGTTTACCTAACCAGCTAGACAATCCTGAGGAGGTATGGAGCCAGAGTTCCTGGGGACCACTTCTCCATCCCTCCCCCTAGAGGAGTTGCTCTTAAAGTCTCCTTCCAGATCTCCAGTGCTATGATTCTCAGGGTTTGGGGCAAATTCTGTCTAGACTCTACATCAAATATTTTGGATAACATATACCAATCTTTAAACTTGTCCTTTTTATGAAACAAATATGAGAAAAGTGCTTATGACCTATATGCTAATAATATGTGAACTTACCATCCCAAGTTTTATCTAAATTCATCATTTTCCCATAATTTGTTGTTACAAAGTACATAGTGGGGAGTAGCTGAAAACACAGCCTTTAATTAACTTGATAGATAAACCCCAAATGCTTTTGCCCAGAGTAACACTCCTCAAGTTGATGAAATTTGATTTCAGGTAAGGAGTGGACATTATTCAGTTGGTGGTTCTGCTCTCATTAAATTGAAAGGGCACAAATATTCATTTCTTTACAAAATTCATCAGGAAATAGTAAGGACATTTGGATGCTTGAAATCTCATAAATCTGAAATTACCCCAATTGTGAATCAGCCAACATCATTAAAGGGAAGGGGCTGGTCTACCATTTCCTGAACTTCACCATTGCAGTAGCAGCCATTTAATAAAAGCTGATGTGCAGTTAGTTTTAACTAGTTTCCATCAGTAGTGATAGAAGCTTAAAAAATAATCAAGCAAACCAATAAAAATACATCTCAATATTGCTACTTGAGAATTAAATTGATTCTATCCTTCTGCAGATAAGAGAATTATCACAGGAGGCAAATCCCCCATCTCCAGAAATAATCCTTATACCAGTATTTAAATTCAATTGTCTGGAAATAATCATATTTGAAGGAAGTAGAGAAAACAGCCTGAGATGAGTCATCACGGGGTGATGGCTCTGTGATATAACGCTATGCATTTTTGCAGTTTTATAGTTTCCTTTGGCTTCTCAACTCTTAACTGGAGTTTTTTCCCTAAAAAAAACCCAATAACACAAAAATGGTGGTTTCACTTTTTATTACCACATTCTTCTGAGAAATTCAAAGCATTTTAGAGCCATGTTGCTATCAGCTCAAAACAGCTCTAGGGCTGGAAGATTTTTACTGGACAATAAAACTTTCTTCCTTACATTTAACACTACCACTTTCCTTCTGCCTGAAGATGCACTGTATTTTTATAAAGAGGAGAAATACAAATGCTCATCATCCAAAAAGGCACTTCTAGTAAATTAAATTAACTCAAATCACATCAGATAAGGCACAGAGGACTAAACACTTCAGAGAGTAGAAAATTAATATTCAGACATAACAAATCCCAGATCTCTGCATACTAGCCTGGTCTATCTTTGGCAAAAGGATGGCAGTGTTCCAACCTGCAGCATCTCCCCTGGTGTACAGAAGCTGATTTCCATGTTGCCAGCTGCCGTTGGAAGTAGTTCTAAAATTCAAGCTGACAATTTCTTAGCTCTTCTGTTGTACTCTAATTGAGATGATGGTCCCTGCTTCCAACCTGAACTAGATCAGACTCTGTGATATAGGAAGAGTCTTCAGTTATATAAAGAAGCTCAAATACACAAACTGTGGGCATGTTCTATTTCCATTTCATTTAAGTGGAGAAAGGGGAAATGGACTTTAGCTGCACAAAGGATGCTCATGCTTGATGGGTTAGCCAGCAAAGCCACTCAATGTCCTCCTCAGGAAGGAACTAAAAATAAAGGGTCCTAATTTGTTAGGGGCTTGAAAGTTGGCTCTGGCTAAAGGCAGGAAGTTGGCAAGATGAATCCGTAAGATCCATTCTAATTCGGGAATGTGTATTGTGCTAATCTTTGGCCTGAAGTGCATCTAATCCAATGCTGGACAGCGTCCAAACTCATTCACTTAATAGCCAATATTTGTTAAGGGTTTACTATGTGCCAGGCCCTGTGTTAGGCTTGGGGACAGATATGAAGGAGGTTTCTGCTGATGAGGAGTGTGTAAAGGTTTTCACGGAGGGAAGTGCTAAATTCAATAGGAATCCAAAGGAAGCATGACTGACTTCATCTGTGGGTTCAGTGTTGAAGAAAACTGGGGACAAGATCCTTTGATGAATGGCAGACAATCTAGATGTAAACTCTATCAATGAGAGTTAACATTTCCTGAAAGGTACCTACTGATAAATTGATTCTTCCTTGTGTTTCAGAAAAAGCAACTTGTCTGACAAGGTTGGACTATACAAGGTTCTGTTCCCTATTGTTCTTAAGAAATAGTACCATGGTTGTAGCATACATCCCTTTTCTCAAAGCTCCATTCACATAAGATCTCATCGTTATTCCTAATTGCAGAAAGTAAAGCATGCTATTATACCAATTTTATAGAAAGGAAGACTGAGATGTAGAGAATGTCTCATTTGACCAGGTTATTTGGCTTAAGTTAAACAAGTAAGTAGCATATGAAATAGCCAAGTGTCACCTAACTCAAGCCCAGAGCTCTACACGAAGTTTTGTTTGATCAAATTGATAATAAATTCAGAATTCTACAATAGGGGAACTGTGGCTAAGGCATGTCTGTCTGAGCAAAGGAGGAGAAGATCTTGGTGCTTGAGAGTATGGGATAGGTGTTTGAGAACAACTTGATGAAGAAAACCATCTGCACGGTTCCCATAGTGAGCAGGCTAAAAACCACGCAACTCACTGTCAATCGCCCAACACTTTGGGCTGGGTTGCTCCTGCCTGATGCCTTTTATAAGCAGCTGAGTTCCAAGTTCCAGCCATGTTGTTTATTTCTCTTAAGATGACAATCAGTGCCAAAGCAAAGAACAAGCAAGAGGCAGCCATGGTAGGGTCAAAGGAAAGCTTGAGACCAATCCAGACCCTGGTGCCAGGCCTCAGGAGGCCTGGGCAAGAAACCTAGCACACAGTAAGGTTGAAACAGCAGAACTGGAGGGGAGCTTAGCAGTGAAACCTTTATTAGAAGAAATCTTATTAAGAACCCTGATATTTAGGGGCCAGCCTGGTGGCGCAGCGGTTTAGTTTGCGCTTGGCAGCCCGGGGTTCGCGGGTTCGGATCCCGGGCGCCTGCCGACGCACTGCCTGTCAGCCATGCCGTGGTGGCGTCCCATATAAAGTAGAGGAAGATGGGCACGGAGGTTAGCCCAGGGCCAGTCTTCCTCAGCAAAAAGAGGAGGATTAGCAACGGATGTTAGCTCAGGGCTGGTCTTCCTCACACACACACACAAAAGAACCCTGATATTTATAAAGCCGCATCCTCTCTACCCGAGCACTTTTTTGGAGCACAGTTTGAAAACCTGCACTTCCTTGAACTTGCCACACACACTCCCTTGTCCATACTTTGTACACGTGGCATTTTATGTCCACGTGTAGAATTCTTTTCTTCCCTTTGCCAATCTGGGAAACTTCTCCTCACCCTTCACGATTCCCAGGAAGCGTTTTCTAACAAAATCATCTGAGGCACTTGTTAAACATACAAATTCATGGGCCTCATCCCAAATGTACTCAGTCCAGACTTTTGTTGTTATCGAGCTCTTGGGGGCATTCAGATGTGCAGTCTGGGTTGGGAAGCACTGCAGATCCTGCTCTGCAACATGGCTTTGACGAGAGATGGTTTGCAGTGGGATTAACTCCAAACTTTCTGGGAGGGAGGAGGTGGCCGAGAGAGAATCTGGGTCTGCACTTCGCCAAGACTCAGAGCTGAGAAGGGCCAAGACGGGAAGGAAAGGGGCTGAAATGGCTCCAGACCTCCTCAGGAGCCCCGCCCTCTGCGTTTGATGGCTTCATTAAGGACAAAAAAGCAAGACGACAAGCAAGCTGAGGAGCACAGAATGTCCAGGGGGTTTATACTCTACGAATCTGCAGTTTTCTCTTGGGTGAGGCTCAGGGAAATGCCACAGCTCCGTGAAGGTGGCAGCTGTCCCATAAAAAAATTCAGTGGTGGTAATATAAACATTTTTTTCTCCTGATATTTCCATTTACAAGGTTTTTAAAGAGTGCCAGAGGGAAAACAACCCACTGCTTGCTCTGACTGATAGTTCTAACTGCTACTAACATTTTCAGCACTGACTTCTGTGTGTTACTCGTGGTTCAACAACAACAAAAAGTCCCATCGCGGCCCTCCACTCCCTCTTCATAAAATAGCTCCATACGAAAGCAAAATACTAAGTTGCTACTATATGAGCAGCTGGTGTTAGTATACAGTAGATCCCATTTACAGCATCTAAGCATTTTAGCTAGTGTCATTTAGCATCTCCAACCATGATAAGTGACTTTTCATTTGCATAAGATCTCCGGGTCCTTCTTCACTTCCCATCGTAACTGAGGTACAGTACTGAGCTGGTATGATTACTTATTAATTTTGTCCCCTCACCCTCCAAGTCCGGGTTCCACTGAAAACAGTGAAGTGAGGTAATCCACAGAAAAGTTACACATCTTTGTTTTGTTTTTTCATTAATTACTCTAGCTGACATAGGCCAGTTCTCATCAATTTTCTATTTCTTGTACAACTTAACTTCAGGGCTCTGTTCTTGGTTTATTTTTTTTCTTAAGAGATAACTAAGCGGCTGATAGTTCTCTTACCTCTTTCAGATTTTTACTAAATTGTCATCTTACCGAGGCCTTCCCTGGACACCTTGTCTAAAATTTCACCTTGTCCCTGCCCTACCACATTGCCTACCCTCCAGGCCCCATGCTTCTGTTCCTTCTTGGCACTTATCGCAATCTAATATCATGCATGTTTATTGTTCTGATTACTGTCTGTTTCCCCCATCAGCATATCAGCCCCACTGGGGCAGGCATTCTCGCCTGTCTTGTTCACTGCTGCAACCCGTGTCCAGCATAAAACCGGCACATAGTAGGTGTTTAATAAGTATTGGTTGAATGGATAAGTGAATCAACCTGTCCTGTTTTCAATGAGGAAGCTGAGCTAGCTTAGGGGGCAGATATTCAGATGTTCCATGTTTTAGCTTCTATTAGTATAGTGTAGGGATTCCCCAAATTTTGGTTCATAGTGCACTTAGTTAGCTCCAAAAAACTTAAGTATTTATGTCCTAACAACTTAGTAGCCATTAGAAAGAAATATACATAATTGAAAGAAAAATATTTTAATTTTATTCTTTAATACCATAGCTACTAATGGGAAGTGTGCACCTATTAGGCACTGCAGAACTTTTCAAATCTCAGAATCAGATTGGACACCATTACCCTCAGTTCTTGTTCCACATTGGTTTTTCATGTGGTACTTGCTTTTTATCACAACAGGTGCTGAAAAGCCAGCTTCACAAAGATATGATGTCATCATAGGGGTGTAGTGCAATCTAAGGTGGAAGGTGTGGACTTGAGCTAGTAGTTCAGATGGTATCTGACAGGCTGATTATCGCTGCGCTTCCACCCACAATTTAAATATGTTGCAGCACCCCAGTTAGTGCACTGTTGTACCCCAAGGCGCTTTGGACCAGTTTCAGAACCATGGGTGGAATGGTGAGATGCATACCCTTTGGAGTTATGTGGACTTGGGCAAGCTTTCCCATCTATAAGCAAGAGAAAATAACAGTATCTACACCTCATAGTTTTTGTTTTGCTTTTTATTATGGAGAAATTTCAAACCTACATGAAAGTACAAAGAATAAAACAATGAATCTCATATCTCATCACCAAGCCCCAAGAACCATTCCGTCATGGCCAACCCTGCTCCAGCCATACCCCGTATACTCCACTCCCCATGACTGCGATGTAAATTCCAGATTTCATGTGTAAATATTTCAGCACCTCAGTTGTTTCTTCTTTGTGCGTGTGAGAATTAAACTAGTTAATATATGTAAAGTATTTAGTGGAGTGCCGAGCATCCTGAAGTGTTGGGCATTGTTACTGCTGTCATCTCAACACCAGCAGCTCTACTATATGTGAGCACTCAATGCCTCCCCTCTAGGGATTTCTCATCATACAGGTAGAAAGTGGTATTTCCTGTGATTTCCCCCAATTTAAAGGAATACCCATGATCACAGGGAATAGGACTACTGCAAATGCACTCACCACCAGTGGATTTTAGCAAACGTTTTCTCCACAAGGAACTTCTATGTTCCCACCTTGGAGAATGCATGGCATTTGAATGGCATCAGAAGCTTTTTATAAACAACCAAGCCATATCAAGTTTAGCCTGACTTCTTGGTTCTGGGTAGAAATGTTCTTTGGTAGAGGAGAAGCTTAAGGGCATAACCTTTTTTCTTACTTCCTGGCACTTTGGATGCAGTGGTTTTGCTAAATTAACTGTATCAGAATGCTGCTTATCTATTAGAGCACAAATTTGGAAGAACTAGGAAAAGTTAGTTCAGGGAGAGAGGTCCAACCTTGGTGCAACCAACCCACATCCATGTTTGATTGTGAGGGGCACAGCTGCTAACTTATTGAGTTGTTGAGGCATGAGGTGTACAAATGATTAGGAGGGCAAGAAACAATTGCTTTTTTCTATTAACGATTTCATATAATTCTCCATTCCCTCCTGGGGCTTGATTAAAATGTAACTTAAACTGTTCCCATCTTGGGGTCTCTGGGTCCATTATTCTGACCCAGCCTGAGGCTCCCAAGTGAGTGAGGGATGATGATGGGAACACGAAGCACTCCTCTGACTTTATGCCATAGTAGCAAAATTTTCCATTCAGCTTTCCCAACTATGTTTGCTGTGGAACCTAAGTGATTGTGTTCAACAAAGTTGAACAAATTATTGATCTGTACTTTTTGATTTACATTCTGTTTGGTTTACTGATATGAGAGAAGTCCAAATTAAAATTCTTTGTGTGTCATTTAGCCCATGGGCAAAACTTACAATTAAACCATCTACAGCTAGCATCCCTTTCTTTTAGGCAGTGAGTTTATCTTAGTCTGGGAAGTTGTTTTGAAATCTTATCAACATACCTCCTCCAGAAGCATTCATTTTATCATAATCTGCTATCAACGTTACATCACAATTTCAATTTTGCTCCTCCCAAAGATGATCAGCAATCTCATACAAAGAAGCAAATAAAAACATTCTGGCAAACAGTCAGTTGGCCAGAAGTAACTCTATTAACTTCCATGCAACTTAGGAGGTTAGGGACTCAATCAAATCACATTTGTTGGTAGCTTATTTAGGGAGTAAAAACATGTAGGATATTGTATTATATACTTGAATTCTCCATGCTGCTTTGTTTAAACAGTTTTTCTGGGTTAATGGAATCACTCACTGAGGTCACTCATATCCATAGATATACTCAGCCTTGATCTATTACTAAAAAAGGCTTTATAAATAAGGTTTTGAGGGAATTTTAATCCATATTCTTTATCAGTGATCTGCTCATTAACTCCTGAACCTCACTATATAAAACTCTCTGGAGCAGGTAATTACTAAAGACACCAAGAATCTTCTTGCCAGCCAGGCTCTTGCAGGACTTTGAGGGATCTGAGCCTCTTACTTGTCCAGCCTTCCTCCCTACTTTTAAAGCAAAGAGGAATGCAGGATTCAATGTTGGAACTGGAAAAATAGAGAATACTCAAATGTGGGTATTAACTAGATGAAAATCTAAGAAAAACCCAGGATCAGAGAAGCAGATAACAGAGTCTATATGAAGAAAATCCAGTTCATCTCATATTTGGTCTGTTTCCTGCTTTCCTCATAGGAGAAGCTTTTTTGGTTACTAAGGCAGTGGGGATCTAGTGACAAGATCTACCTGCGTGTTCACTGGATACACAGGCATACAGGACTGTTTAGCGGCCAAGGGCCAGAGGTGTCACTGCCGCTTTGTTCCCCTTGCTGCTATCCTACTGTAGCTCGAGGTTGATACAGGGAGGGATCACATTTGGAAGTCCCTTTCAGGATCATTAAAAAGCTGGGTGTGGTAAGCTGAGGATAACCACAATTTCTGTTATTCCTCCCATTGAGGAGTAGAGTCTGATTTCCTTCCCACTTAAATCTGGGTCTGCCATTGTGACTTGCTTGATCAATAGAATGCAATTTAAGTGACTCCTGGGACTTCCAAGCCTAGGTCATAAGAAGTATGGCAGCTTCTGCCTGGCTGTCTTGGTACAGTCTTTCTGGGAGCCCTGAGATGCCATGTAAGAAAACTGACTGCTCTGAGATGACTATGTAGGAGAGGCCAGACACAGGTGTGCCAGTTGATAGTCAATTCCAGCTGAGCTCAGCTTTCTAGACATCTCTAAGATATGTGAGTGAAGTCGTCTTACAACCTCCAGACCAACCTACTTGCCAGCCAAATACCACCAAGTGTTCTCAGTCAATGTCACAGGGAGCAGAGTCACCCAGCTGAGACTGTCCTCCACTTTCTGACCTGTTAAACCAAGAGATACAGTCAAGTGCTGCATAATGATGTTTTGGTCAGTAACGGACCGCATATACAACAGTGATCCCATAAGATTAGTACCATATAGCCTAGGTGTGTAGTAGACCATATCATCTAGGTTTGCTTAAGTACACCCTATGATGTTCACACAACGACGAAATTGCCTAAAGATGCATTTCTAAGAACATATCCCTGTTGTTAAGCGATGCATGATTGTATAATAAAATGGTTGTTGTTTGAAGCTGCCAAGTTTTAGGGTAGTTTGTTACGAAATAGTAGGTAAGCAGAACATCAGATATACTACTTAGCAGCACCACAGTGTAACTGCCACTTCTAGAATTAGAGCCAGCTCGTCTTGGGGGAGAATGACCGGCATGCTGTTAAATGACTAGCGAACTGGGTCGACTAAGGGCTCTCAGGAGCACAGCTGGTCTGGAAGAGAGCACTGAGAGTGAAGATGGCTTTGCTGAAGGGAGACCAAGACCCACGGCAGGATATTAGCGAGGGTGTTCAAGAGGGATCTGGGTGTGAGGGGTTTTGTTTGATTGTTGTGTGGAATGGATTACTTGAGTGATTTTGAGGAGATATTAGGAAAGGGAGAGACCAAGAAAAATGACCTTAGTTCCTTATTTTGGACACTGATTTTTTTTTTTACAAGATTGACTGTCTTTTTGGAGAAGAAGAGAAGGATGAGGCCAGAGAAAGAAGGTATAAAATCATTGCTGTGGTTCCTCACCTGGAATATCGACAGAGAAGTGAGCAAAAAGATGACACTTGGCTACATGTGAGAATCTCATGAAACTAAACACCACCAAGTTGGTCATAGGATAAGGTGACCATTCATTCTGGTTGGCTTGGGATAGTCCCAATTTAAGCCTGCTATTCTGGGGTAATTATTAAGAACATTCTTCACTCTCAGAAGTGTCTGGTTTTGGATGATAAATTACATGCTTGCCCTATTTCTAGGGGCCTGTGTGGCTCAGTGGAAGAGAGTTTTGAACACACTTTATATCATCCCATTAAGATAACACAGAAGGAATTTATTGAAAATTTGTGGAGTTCCACTCTGGAGGTAATGTTTGTAGATTTGATACTTCATATATTCATTCAACAAATATTTAACGAGAGCCTACTCTACTGTGTTCTTTCATACTTATGACCAAAAGCTTAGGGAATGACAAATGTAGGAGTGAAAAAGTCTTTACTTACGTGTTAAGATTAGCAGTATTAATTGGAGGGGACACTACGGGTCAATACAGCTTTGTAAGTTCATGTTTTGATGTACCCCCCTTACCTCCTGCCTTAACCACAGACAATGTCAGTTATAATATAAAAATAGAAACTAAAAAGACACAGCTGGACCCCAAAACAAGATAAACATGTCCCTGGGCCAGAAATGGAAGAGAAAGGTACAGCAGTGAGGAGGGCTCACCACAGGCCAGCAGGGTATCCAGGCTGGGGGCAGGCAGGCAGTTCTAGATGAAATATATTTTACGGGACGGTCCAAAGATTTGTAAATAAGTATGTTGATGATGCTCAAAAGATCAAGTTGTATCTTCCACTTGAAAAACAGAGAAAGAAATCATAAAACAAAGAATGCAATAATGAGACAAAGAATAAGAAAACTTATTAATTAAAATGTTGATAATTAGATATATACTCATTGAAATAAACAAACTCAATACATGGAATAAATCGTAGACAGTGATTCAGTAATTAGCAAATTAGAAGACAGAACTGAGGAATTAACCCAGGATGGAGCATAAAAAGACAAAGTGAAATGTTTTTACAAAAACTAGTAGAAAAGGAGGGTTGTAGATCATTCTTGGTTTGAGTAAGTCAGGGTTTTGGCATTAATCTGGGATGGTCTGAATAGAAATTAAGAAAAATAATACCGGAAGAAGAGACGAAAGCCATTTTTTGAAAGAGGTAACCTCAAAAAATCTGGCCAGTCACTAGGTAGCCATTGGTCTCAAAGCCACTGGAGCTGGGTCTCGGTATTTCTGGTTCTCTGTGGACTGCGACCTTCCTGGCTGCTGGAGCTGAAGGCGGCAATGCCTACTCCATAAGAGGGTGAAGTAGGAATGTCAGCCATCACCGTCCTTCCTTCCATCCAAAGGAAGACTGAAGGAACAAGGAGAATCTGTTGCTAGTGCTTAGAAACCAGTTTATCTGAGAGAGGTAGGACATGGGGGCAGAAGGCTTAAGCCACAAACAGCCCCTTGAACAAATGGTCTTTTCTGTGCATGCACTAATATGACTCTGGGAAGTGCTGGGAACCAGGAGAGCCACAGGGGGTGGGAGGGTGAAGGACAGGGCTAACACTGCCGAGTCCAGCATGATTCCAACCTGCTGACAGAGACTGGAGGTGTTACCAGAAGAACTGGGCAATAGACCTGGGAAGGACATGGTGTGCTCTGCAGGGGACTAGATGCTGCCTCTTCTGGCTGTCTGGGAGGACTTAACAGAGGAAACCAAATGGGAGGACGAGAAAGACGTGGCTGGCTAAAGGGTAAGCTAGCCCCCCCCTAACCCTTGAGCATCACGCAATCCCTAACAGCTCCCTAGCCAGGAAGACTCCCTGTCAGAATGCTCTAGAATCGTGCTGTCCAGTATGGTAGCCACTAGGCAAATGTGGCTAGTCTACATTTGATATCTGGAAACACTCTGCACAGGTCTTTCCTCCCACATCTCTCGATTCAGAGATGCTACTGCTGAGTTTTTTGGTACCTGAGAAGCACCAAATACATGGCATATGGATTATAATTTTCAAAAACACAGAAAGCAACCCCAGGGGCCAGCCTGGTGGCATAGTGGTTAAGTTAGCATGCTCCGCTTCGGCAGCCTGGGGTTCGCAGGTTCGGATCCCGGGCGCAGACCTACACACCACTTGTCAAGTCATGCTGTGGTGGTGTCCCAGATACAAAACAGAGGAAGATTTGCACAGATGTTAGCTCAGGGACAATCTTCCTCACCATAAAAAAAAAAAAAAAAAAAAAGCAAGCAACACCAGGCACCATCCATAATTTTATATAGTTTTTGAAATTTCCAAAGCTGCATTAGAAACTTGCAGTATCCCACCGCCATGGTTATAAACACCAGTTATCAGCATATGGTACTATAATTGCTGAAGGTGTAAGAAATTAAGCGTCACCTGGAATGACCCTATGACAGAACCTGAAAGGTGTTTTTGGAAGAGTTCCCTGATTTCAGCCTCTTGTCTTATTTTCAAAAAGCTGAGTAGAGAGGAAAGCTGCTGATTATGTGAGCTTTCTGGTGCCCAGATTCTGAAAAAATTGTATGCTCCTGTAATTAAATCCTAAGGAATTAATTGTAATTAAATTGCACGGTATTTGAGAAAATCTGTCACTTTTTGGAATTAGCTCTGAGAAAAAAACTGAAATGACAGAGTAATTAAAACCTGAAATGCAGGAATTTTCAGATGGTTTTTGTCCAGGTGGGAATATATGGTTTTTTAATTTCCTGAAACCTTTGTTATTTTCCTTCACACTGGTGGGTCAGGAAGATTATACCACCTTCACTCACAGGGTGCTGGGTTGTTACTCTGAGAAAGAGCAAGCAATTTTTGCTACTTTCTGTTTATTTGCTTACATCCAGAGGTGGATATAAATCACCATTACCTAACACTTTACAGAAGTCCTGTTTTTTAAAAAATAATTTAATTGCACAAATAAATATGATTATATTCTTAATGTTAAAAATCTGAGTAATGCAGATAAGGCAAAAATTCTCATTACTCTCCCTTCCCCATCTACTCTGCTAGCCCTGAGAAAACCACTGTTACCTGTTTGAGTCCTTTCTGCGAGATCTCAGCTTGTTTACACACATCTACAGCTACCTTGAAATATACGGCTTGGCTTAACCTTTCCATAAATACCATCTTATATACGTTGTTCTGGTTTTTCAATTTATCCATATCTTTTAGAAAATGTTCTATGCTCATACCAATGAACCTTGCTCCTTTAAACTGCTGCATAGTATTCCCTCGAATAGCTATGCCCTATTTTATTAAAACATTCCTTCTCTCTATGGGGATTTAGGATTGTCCCACTTTTCACAATTACAAATAATGCTGCAATGAACTTCACCCTTTATAAAAAGGCTGAATGGAGATGGAGACAGTAAACACATTCTTAACTTCACAACCAGTAGAGAAGAGAAATTAAATTACGATAGGCAAATGGAAATGTACAACGGTGAAACAAGGGTAAGCTGTTTAATCAATGCCAGGCACAGGAGATCCTTCTTTGGTATCATCTGAAGCCTTCTTGGTGATCCAATTCATCAGTGAATTAAAGCGCCAAGTTGAAGAAAGTTTTCTAAGCACGTCAAGAAGAGTTTACTCAACGATATTAGCGACAAGGTGACTGTGTTAAGAAACGTGGGTGAGCTGTGGGGGTCGGGGGAGAACATATATGGGACTGTGATCCTGAATCTCTGGACTCCAACAGGGAGCCCTGTGTTGGCTAAAATGCCAATGGGAAAACGGGGGAAAGAAAGAGCCTTCTAAATTTCTGTAGAGCCCCTTCTGATTCTTATTTGTGTAATTACTGCTTTATCGCAAAGAAAAGGGGAAAAACTAGGTTTGGCAGAGAGGCCCTTGGCCAGGAAAACTCAGTTAGAGCCCAGGATTAAAATGGTCTAAAAATGCTCTTTTCCCCTTGTATGGCTTTTTGGGATAAGCCATTATGTGTTGAGGTATTCAGCCCAACAATCCCAGTCCTACTATTGGAAGAAACCTCAGGGATGATCAAACCCACTCTCCTATTTGGTAGAGAAGGTAACCAAAGCCCAGAGAGGGGAGGTGATTTGGGCAATGTCACAGAGCTAGTTAGTGGCAGAGCCAGGAGCAGAGTTACCCTGAACCAGCCCTCTGCTCGCCATAGTGTCCTTCTCTATCACCATCCAGTGTGCCAACTGTTCTTGTGTTTCTGTCTGGAAATGCCACCTCTGCTTGCCACTTTCTTAGCCACGTGACATAACATTTTCTTTTAAACTAAACCTCTCTCCTTGGTTACAGTGCACAGAGAAAGATGCTCAGTCGGCCATGGTGGTTCCCAGCTTCTGTGGTGTCTACTGCAAAGTTAATTTTTATCTGATGCTATGCCTCTGCATACCTTTAAAGCATGGCTGTCTGGCAAAAATCACACCCACACCCACCTTCCCTAAAGTTGTCATTCATTTCCCCACCAAAACCAATTTTGCATACTCTAGTGGAATGACCAGGCTCTGGCTCTCATTTTTTCCCCCTTTGGTCTGACTATATTTAAATGTGTGAAATTTGACTGCTATTTTCTCTTCTTATGCCCTGTTTAAGCCTTATTTACTGATTTCACTCAGGGCTATATTTCTTTTATTGTGACTTTGGTAGATGGCAACAATGGCTGCAGTTCTTCCCTTCACAGTATTTATGCTCCTTGCATGTTTTTTCTAAGATCTTTCCATCAAGAGATGAAGTTTATTTCCCCACCCCTTTAATCTGGGGTGACTCTGTGACTTGCTTTGGCCAACAGAATGTGGTGGAAATGACAGTGTGCCAGCTCTAAGGTTGGACTTCAGGAGGTCCTGTATATTTCTGTTTGTTCTCTTGGACACCTGCTCAGCCTCCATGTGAACCAGCCTGAGCTAGCTTGCTGGAGCATACGAGACCACATGGAGCAGAGATGAGCAGTCCCAAGTGAGGCCAATTTGCTTGGCAGCTGAGCATAAGGGCAGGGGTGAATCCAGCCAAAACTAGAAGAACCACCCAGCTGAGTTCAGCCCACAGGCTGATCTGTAGAACTGTGAGCTAAATAAATGATGGTTGTTTTAAGCCACTAAGTTTTGGGGAGGCTTATTATGGAAAAGCGAACCGATATAGATCCCTTTATTCCTGTCAGCAGGAATGTTTATTAAATTGGGCCTCTCAGAGCAATGGGACATTTCTCACTTGGTTTTGTATATTACCTAGATGAGTAACTTAATGGAAATTTAGAATAAAAGTTATTTTCTTGGGCCAGCCCTGGTGGCCTAGTGGTTAAGTTTGGCGCGCTCCGCTTTGGTGGCCCGGGGTTCAGTTCCTGGGCACAGACCTACAGCACTTGTCTATCAGTGGCCATGCTGTGTTCACATAAAAATAGAGGAAGACTGGCAACAGATGACAGCTCAGGGAGAATCTTCCTCACCAAAAAAAAAATTTTTTTCTTGAGGGGAATAGGGAAATGGGAAAGAATGATGAAAATTTGTTTCCCACTTTCGCCCTACACTCAGCCCACCCCACCCTCTACAGCCTGTGATTAAGGAAATAAATAGAAATCCACAGGATGCAGGGCATGCCATTAATCAATACTAGGAGTAAGACATGCAGCGGAAAACTCTCCTCACAAAAGACTGTACAAAAATACCAGGAAAATTATCTAGAGACAGGGTGAAAACCCTGTAATTTTTCAAATATCCTGACTTCCCTGAGTTTTGCTGTGCTATTTCTTTGCTATTGTCTTCAGGTCTTACCTCTGCACCAGCCCCAGTTCCTTCAGAAGGCAGAACCTCATCCCCCGTGGCTCCAGACTCTCCAGCAGGGGAGTGTGGGGGCCTAACCGCCTGACTGCCACGACCAGGGCTGTTAAGTCCTTCTTAGGCTCTAGACACTCACTTTTGGAGGCTCCACCCATGCCTCATTTAACATGTTAAAATATGCCCACATCCCAAAATTTAATATAGTTTATACAGAATGCTAAGGGTCAAGCTGCACTTGACTAGCTGACATACTATATATTACAGCCAGCTAATTACACATTTTAATGTTTACTTTGCAGTTTTCTTTTTGTATTTTGGAGTCATTAATTTTGTTGTTGATCTTCAGGTCTGAAACATTTTCACAGGCCCTTGAACAGCTCACAGGTTCTGGGGTCCGTGCCCATAGGTGCCTACAGGAAAGTCACTCTAGCCTAGTTAATCAACCAACAGCCATTTATTGAGCATCTAATATTTATGAAGCATTGTACTAAAGTCTTCATCAAAGTCATCCATTGGGCAGCCATTTACCATGCCCAGGTGCTGAGAACTAGGATAAAGGCCCCATAGTTTCTGCCCTTGAGGTCTATGAGTTGGCCAACCATGGCCCAAAGAAAAGCAGATGAAGAGAATTGTGGAGTTCGGATCTGCCTGGGGGGCGGGGTGGAGGGGCTTTCCTTTTAATTCACCATAAGGGTGAGCAGAGGTCAACTGGGATCATCACCACCTTCCACCTCTGGCAGCAAAGGGAGACTGGTCAGACGGTCCTAATTCCTACGTGCAGCTGACCTTTGGTTAAGTCTTTACATTCCTTCCCCAGCAAAGCCAGGATGGTCTCAAGATGGACATGGTGGTCTACACCAAAGGCAGGACTCGGAAGTAACAGGTGTCCCGAAACTCAGAGCTGACTTACGGGGGTGATTGTGCACAGGACTGACTCCATGAGCTCAGACCTGTGCTGAGGCGAAAGCTGTGCCGCAGTGCTCAGCGTGTTTCTAACGTTCATTCCAGTCTATGCCGTTTGCCAGACGCTTGCAAGACATACTCTTGTAGCCTGAGGAGGCAAAAAGCCAACCAACTAAGTGGCTCCTGTGGTTCCAGCAACCTGCAGGCCATTCGGAAGGTCTAGTTTGAGGTAAGCCCCCTCTTTAAAGGTACTACCTTTAGAAGCAACTCAAGGGAGGTGTTCTACCTCAGCTTCTCAAACTTTCCTGTGCATAGGAATGCCCTGGGAATGTTAAAATGTGAATTCTGATTCAGTAGGTCTGGGGTGGAGCCTGTGAGTCTGCATTTCTAACTGTCTCCCCACGATATCCTTGCTCAACTATACCTTGAGGAAGGCTTTATATTATACAGCCCTTTACAGTTTTACAAGAGCCCCCATATACTTTATCTCATTAGATTAACTCACCAACTATACGAAGCATTAGCACCCCCATCTCAAATAAAGCAACAGGCTCTGAGTGGCCTGATTTAAACCACAGCTGGTGAATGGCAGAGCCAGCATTCTAACCCCAGTCTGATTTCTAGTTCAGCGTCACTGCCAGTCACTCACAACCCCAGACATTTTTCTTTTTACTTTTACCTCCCATGTCTTCTGAGGTCATTTGTCTCAAGGTTAAAGTCCAGAGTTAATTTCATCTTTTTCAAACCTTTGAGCTGATAACCTGATCTTGCTTCTCATGCTGTGTGGCAGCTGGGGAAGAAAAGATTTTCAAAAGTGTTCTAGAAAGGGCTTGCAGTGGTTTCGTCCGAAGAGATGATGCCTGCTAGGAAACCAATCATGCTTGGAAACACTGCTCAGAGCAGTTAAGTGAATAGGCTTTCCACTGGGGTCTGCAATTAGAGGGTTTCAAGTGGGGCAGTGACTAAGTCTCAGGTCCACAAACTCGGTGACAGACTGCTGCTCTCTGTTTCTGACAAAAATAAAAGACTGTGGAGCTAGCAAACCATGGTCTTTCTATGGAAACAAAGATATATCTAATATTGGGGGAGTGCCAATTACACACCAGACACTCAGCCAGGTGCTTTGCAAATATTACCTCCAATCCTAACAGCAAGGCTGACAGGGAAGTCACAGTACCCCCACTTTACAGATTAGGTAATTTGCTGAGGCTCAGCAAAGTTAAAACAGCTGGGACACTGCAGCACCCAGCCAAACACCAGGGCTGAGTGTGTGATATGTGGGCTCTTACCACTATACCACACTGCCCCTGCATGGACAGTTAGTAAAGGTAAAGGGCAAAGGGACCTAAAGCTCCTCCAATTCAGGCAGCTCCTGATCCAGAGAGGCAGGGACCCTCATCCTTTCCTATGGTTATCCCCTTGGAACATCTGTTTTTGGATTGTGTAAGGCTGTCATTCTTTTTTATTAAAAAAATAATTCTCACTGAGGAGTTACAAGAACAGTACAATCAACTTCTGTACCCTTCATATAGATTTATTAATAGTTAACTTTCGGAACACTTCTGTGCACATGTGTGAGAGAGTACTGTTTTTTTTCTGAACCATCTGAAACCATAAAAATAACATTTAACTCTTAAAAACTAGCAACAAAGGCATTCTCTTACATACCCACAGTACAATTATGAAAAGGAATTTTAACAATGACAAAATTATTGTCTAATAAACGACTTATATACATATTTTACCAGTTGTCTCAATAATTCCTTTTATAGCAACTTTTTATCTGATCCAGGGTTCAATCAAGATCATGGATTGCATCTGCCTGTCATGTTCCTTTAGCCTCCTTTAACCTGGAACATTCCTCAGTTAGGCTGCCGCTGCTGATCCAACACTTTCACATGTCATTGGAGATGACGTCAAGGAGATTCCAAGTGCACTCTGCCAAATGAGTGGATACCATGCCGTCCTCTCTTTAGTCTGTCAAATTTGCCACCTGCTTCTGCTGACTCTCCGAGACATAAAGCCCCCAAATTGGAGGGAGCGCTGGGAACGATGCTGTTTACAGGAGGTAAAGCCCACTTTTGATGCAGGCTCCCCATCCCTGCACCTGGGCAAGCCAGATGGCTCTTAAAACAGCACTTCCTCTTGGCACCTCTTAATTTCTGAGGCATTTAGAAGGGAGTTAAGCTCTCAACAAACGCCCAACACTCCCCACCCCTCAATTAAAAAAACAGATATTGTTCCTAATTCACTGTCCTTGGTTTTCTTTCTGGAATCCTTGGTGGAGATTAAGGAGCCCCCATATCAGGGGCTGCATGATTAGTTTGTGGCTTAAGACCTGACAAGGTTCTTAAGGGCTTTAAGACGTCAATTAAGAAAGTGTCAGATTAGCCTTTGGCTCATCAAAGTCCCCCTGCAATGACCCAGGCCACGAGCATTGTAAACACCACACTTGTCAATGAATTCTTGTCAATGAATTCTTGTCATTCTTAATTTTTTGGATTCTGGAATTAAAACACTCAGATTTCTAGTCTCTAACCATTCGGGCTGCTTTGTATGTTTTGTCTGAGCAAATGTGATGCAAAATAATGAGATAATAATGTGATGAGAAATCAAGTCTTCCCTGGAACTGCCTTAGCTGCCTGCAAGCAGCAGTGGTCTACTGGCTGAAGCAGCTTTTCACCTGCCAGAGTCAGCACATAAAAATATAGGATGCCGAGGTAAGTGTGAATTTCAGACCAACTTTATCTGAAGTTCAAATAATGTGTGTGACATATTTCTAGTAAAAAATTATTTGATGTTTACCTGGAATTGAAATGTAACTGAGTGTCTTGTATTCTTTTTTTTTCTTTTTGTGAGGAAGACCAGCCCTGAGCTAACATCCATTGCCAATCCTCCTCTTTCTTTCTTTCTTTTTTTTTTTTTGCTGAGGAAGATTGGCCCTGGGCTAACATCCGTGCCCATCTTCCTCTACTTTATATGAGATGCTGCTACAGCATGGCTTGATAAGCAGTGCATTGGTCCGTGCCCAGGATCTGAACCTGTGAATCCCAGGCCGCCGAAGTGGAGCGTGCAAACTGAACAGCTACACCACTGGGCCGGCCCCAGGAGTGTCCTGTATTCTATCCGGCAATCCTAAATCTTGGCCCCATGGATCACCTTTCAAACTTGCTGGAGACGGTTGTCACTACTGAGACTCAAAATAAGGGGGAAGACTCAACCTTCGTGCCATGTCTCTGGCTGGCAAATGGGCAATCGCATTGCCATATTAATGCTGGATTGATTTTTGACAAATAAAACTAGGTAAACACTGAACCCAAAGTCACACAGTTTCAGGGTATAGATCCACAATCCTTTATCTGTAATTTCAAAAGGTAAAACCCCCTGAAAACCGAAAAGTTTTTTATTTAACTTACTTGGCAGCAACATTCAACCTACATGATACTGTTGTCTTTATTTATCTCACGTAGTGTAAACTGTCATACTTTTTGCTACAGAAGTATTTATTGTTTTGATCATGGAGTGCTGCTCCAGACTCCCTAGGGGTATTACATAATATATAAGTATTGTATTACCTATTAAAATATGAAAAATTCTGAATTCTGCATCTGAACTCAAGAGTTTCAAATAAGAATTGTGGCAAATTAAAAAAATTAATAGCCAGAAAAGACTTTAGAATGGCCTTGCCCAATACAGCAGACGTTAGCCACATGTGGCCACACTGAACACTTGAAATGCGGCTGGTCTGAACTGAGATGCACTGTTAGTGTAAAATACACACTGGATATCAAAAACTCAGTATGGAAAAAGTATGAAATATCTCATTACATGCTGAAATATTATTTTAGATATATTAGGTTAAATAAAATATAAACATTAATTTCACCTGTTTTTCCTAATACAGCTATTAGAAAATTTAAAATTACTTATGTGGCTCCTATTATATTTCTAGTGAACAACACTGCTTTAGAGAATAAGTATAAAATTCCTCTTTTACAGCTGGGGAAACTGGATGAGAAAGTGACTTGGGTCATGCGGGCAGTTAGTTGTTGAGTCTGAGCATCCCTTGGTCTTCTGACTCTTGGCCTAGTGCTCTTTCCATTTCTCCTTTAAAAAACCAAATTCCAGCATGAAAATTCTCAAATGATGAGTCTCTCAACAGTCTTTGGGCTCTGTACTTGGCACTGGAATTCTAAGACCATTTTTGGAATCTGAGTATTTGTGGTTCTTGCTGATGGAAGTAGGAAAATCAAGCACCAACTTGGAACCAGTGGTTTCAGGCAAAACACGATGAAACTTCGAGAAGCAAAGGAAGAAGGTTTTTAGCCACTAGTTCCATTTGATGAGACATTTCTCAACAAGTTCAGAAGAGGAGAGTCTGTGAGCATCCTGCCTGAGAGGCAGTGGAGTTTCACTCAGAGACTTGGATCAGAGGTAAGCTCCTTCACCAACTCTGTTGGAAATGGGTCAGGGGTGGAAAGTCATGCCTAGCAGGGAGGGTAGGGGATGTGTCTTACTCTCTGGTTGACCAATGGTACAAACAAAGGTCCACCACTTTTAGAAAGAGCACCTTCTAGACACACAAGGTATTCAGTAATAAGATCCTAGTCGCCTGAAGGAATGGTAAGTATTATTACAGTGGGAAGGGAGTCGTTTGTTCAGCAATAATTACAACTCCCCAGTAGGAGGCAGTGAGCAAGGACTTCCTGCCCATCAGCACACAATGTATTTAGCTGAACTTAGGGAGAAACAAATCTCCAAGGGGAGCAGAACAAAGAACTCTGGGGGACAAAACAAAGCCACCAGCTAAGTGGAAGTTGCCCTGTGAAAGTAGATGCAGACTCCAAGCCAGGTCTAGGAAGATCTCAGGGGCTGCCATTCCCAGGCACTGTGCATTCAGGAGCCACCTGGGTCTTTCCTATCAGTCTACGAGGAAAGGTTCAAAGTCAAGAGAAAGAGGGAAGGAAGCCCATGAGATATCAAAAGCTCATGGGCCCATCAAAAAAGCTAAATGAAGGTCAGCAGGCTTGTTCTCAGCATCCTGGAATGACCAGAGCAATGTGAGAAGGGTCCTGTAGCTGGGGAGGCTGCTATAATTTGAGGCTATGGAGGCGCCTGCTGCACAGATAATTTTGGTTCTTGAAAGCATCAGTAACTGCATTCACTCATTCACACAAACTAGCTGGGTGTCTGGGAAGCACCGAGGTGGGGAGAACTTGGCCAAGGAGTCACACAGGGCTGAGTTTGAATTTTGTCTTGACTGTGAAAAAGTTACTTAATCTCTGAGCCACAGTTTCTTCACTAGTAAAACAGACAAGAAAATAGGCCCCAGAGGGCTCTGTCAGGTGTAAATGAGACAGAGTAAAGCTCTTGATGAGTAACTATTCGAGATGTCTGTCTGCCCTAAGTTTTTTCTCACAGAGTGGTAGCGAGCTGCCCATCTTTCCCCCCTGGCCCTCATCCCTCCCCTACTCCCTGGGCCTCCTCTCCTAAACAGCATCACAAAGGCTTGACAATCCACTACCTGTTGCAAATGGAAGAAATAGAACATCCCGAAATGGAGCATTTTGCCATTTAACTGATTTAATGAGTCAAAAATTGCACACAAAAAAATTTTAAAATGCAGCATATGATTTACAGCTTGACTAGTAATTAAAACCTGCAGTCCTTCTAACACTCAGCCAGGACATGCACTATTACAGAAGAGGCCCTCCAGCGCTCAGCGAGAGGATCCTTGGCAGAAGGGACCACTCACCTCCATCCTGCTCCTGGTACTTCTTAATGTGGGGGCAAGAAAGGGAAGGAAGGTGCTGGAAGCAGATTCAGTGTTCAGTTGGCTCTCATTAGGAAACATTAGCTATAATTTTCAAGTGATGGACAAAATCCAGGGCTTCTAATGAATGAACAAAAGACAGACAGTCTAATAGTCTGGATAGCACTGTGCCCACTTGATGGGGAAAAAAAGACACATTTATTATTCATTCCATTAGGCAGACACTCTTATCCATGACAAAATATATATATATTTAATTTCTTCTACCTTTATGCCTCTTTCTAGACAAGAGTTATTAAGCTGGGGTTCATGGATGGGCTTAAAGGGGCTCAGAAACCCATTAAAATTAAGTGCAAAGTTCCTATGTATGTGATGGCTTCCATGAAGAGGTTTCTAATCAAAGTCACATTAACCCCGTGGTTCTCAATGTGCTGCTGACATCTGGGGCTGGGTGAGTCCTCATTGGGTAGGACTGTTCCATTAATTCCAATATGTTTATCAACCCTGGCACTTGCCCATTAAACGCTAGTATCACTCACTAATCATTGTGACAAACAAAAACGAGCACACACATTTCCAAATCCCCCTTAGAGGGCAGTACCTTCCCTGATCGAGAAGATTCAGTTCAGCTTCCCAGCTTCTCTTGCTTCATCAGGAAAATGAGGGAGGTAGGCCAGATGACCTTTAGGGTCCCTTCAGCAACATGATTCAGTCACATCTCACACACATCACCCCCTCTTTGAGAGTCACACTTGTTCCTATTCACCCCACTATGCTGACAGATGTGTGTTCCTTGGAGGGATCTGCAAGGTACCACAGAAAGTGCGAAACCATGGCCTGGTCCTAGACTTGGCTCTGCCTGCATTTGGCTGCATGACTTTGGGCCGTCCTTTAGCTTGTCTAGGCTTCAATGTCCACCTGTAATGTCCATCCTGTCAACAGGATGAGTTGATTTGGATGGTCAGGTCAGGTCAGCTCTAAAGTTGGATGATAGTATGCAGTAATGAGAGTAGGTCTATAGGATTTCCTGCACTTCAAGGAAGTTCCCAGAAGTTTCCTTTCAGATATTATAATACAACCCTCTTTGGAAAAAACGGGCGTATGGTGTTCCTACAAGGTTGTTAGAGGCAGAGGACCCGGCATGCTCCTTCAGTGTCCTGAGTGTTAGATCACACAAATCATATGTCTAATAAAGAAAAAAGACAGAAAAAGTCCTAGGAGAGGGAACACCCCAGTTGGCCTTATTAATGAGAATCTGGGACTCTGATGGCCTGAAAGGAAACTGTGAGGCCCCACACTCAGATAGTAACTCCTCTCAGAGGTTCGCATTAGCTTCTGAACCAGAGTTAAGGTCTCACAACCTAATGTCAATGTATTTTTATTATGAGGCATTAATTTTGTAATAGCTGTTGATTATTTGCTTACCTACTTACAAACTTAACCGAGCATCTGAGGCCTCTGAAGACAGAGGTCACTAAGGGCCTATCTTTGCCTTGTTGGTGTGGACCTAGCATGGAGCCTGACAAACAGTAGGGATTCAGATGAGTGAATGCAAGAAGGCAGGAATAAGGTCAGCCAATGGGCTAGAGAAGGATGAAATGATGAAAACAAGCTTGGCTTGCTTCTAGGTGGCGCTGGCTCATGACCATCTGTAAATCAGCCTATGAGCTTTGTCTCCTCTAACTCCCAGGAAAGTCAGAAGAGCCCCTGGTGTGTTAATCACCCTCTCCGTGCAAGTGAGACATTTCCTGAACTCACACACTAGCTGGGCGGTCCTGTGAAGCCAACTGAACCATCCTCTTAGTTCTCTCTCTCTCTCTCATGAACAGAATCTAATGGGCAGAAAGACCTACATTTTTCTCTAGAGATTTAACACTATGTAAGAAATTATTTCCAAGCAATCACTTCTGAACCACTGAATTTAAGTATTCCTATTGAAAAATGACAGCTCTGTAACAGGGAAGTTTGTGGGCCTTGTGAGAGATGTTTTAAACATAGTATTCAGCGAGTAAAGAGAACATTTGTCTAATGACAATATAATGTAGTTGATTCAACTCCAGACGATTTGCCTCTGCAGGGCTGTGGGCCCTGCCTATTTCCTGGTCCTCTTCCTGTTTCCTAGCTCTCCCCATTCTACAGCAGAACTCTTGACCCTCTCCCTCAATCAGTGAGCTCAGTCTTGCTTGGTTTCTATAATTCTTTTTGGCCTTGGGGATGGTGAGGGGCATACAGAGTTGGGGAAAGGGCAAGGCAAGACTAGCCAGATGTTGGGGTGCAGTTTTGGGATCCAGAGCTGGGTTGTGTGATCATCTGAAGTAACCAGGAGTGGTAAGAACCAAAGTGTCATCCCAGGAAGTAGTATCCTGGGATGGTTCAAAGGTCAAAATAGTGGTTGTAAAAAGCAGATGGCTTGGAGCTGGCCCGGTGGTACAGCGGTTAAGTGTGCATGCCCTGCTTCTGGTGGCCCAGGGTTTGCAAGTTCAGATCCTGGGTGCGGACCGATGCACCACTTGTTAAGCCATGCTGTGGCGGTATCCCATATAAAGTAGGGGAAGGTGAGCATGGATGTTAGCCCAGGGCCAATCTTCCTCAGCAAAAAGAGGGGAATTGGCAACAGATGTTAGCTCAGAGCTAATCTTCCTCTCTCACACACACAAAAAGCAGATGGCTTGGAAGGGGGCTTCAGCACCTCAATAATTCCATCAGCAATCCCCCTACCCAAGGTGTACCAAAGAGGGTTGGGGCGGAGGTTATGATGCTTTTCCTGACAGAGCTGTGTGCTGATTCAGGGAGGCTGCAGAATTGTGTGTGCGTGCGTGAGAGGGGGAACATTCTTCCAGTAGGGAGAAAATCCTGGCAGCAGAAAATGGCTAATAAGACCAAGACACAAAAGGCTTCAGCCACATTTGACCACCAAGGTCTTCTCAAGAGCAAAAAATGTTCATGATACCTGCCTACTTCTGGGTAGGACTCAGGAAGTCCCTTCTCAAGGATTAGGGCCAGTAGCCTCCAGTCTCCAACCCAGCTCCACCAGCCAAAAGCAGCAGGGGGTGGTGGAAAGGGCACAGGCTTGAGAGGAAGAGCTGGGTTTTAGGTCCACATCTGCCTCTGCAAACTAGCTGTGTGACCTTGGGCAAGTCACAGGCTCCTAGGGTTTTAATCTCATCTCTAAACAGGTATTGGGTCCTATAGGATCTTAAATTTATTCAAATAACATTTGTTGAGCACCTAGTATGTGCTAAGTACTTTCTAGGTGCTAGAGATAAGCAGTAAACATGAAAGACTAAAAGCAGGTTACATTCTAGTGGAAAGAGCGTGATAACAAAGATAAGTAAATTACACTGTAGTTTAGAAGGTGATCAGTACTGTGGGACAAAATAGAGCAGAGTAGGGTAAGGAGGACCAGTAAAGCTGAAGTTGGGGGTGGGAGAGAGGGTAAGTTGCAAATTCTCTGATATCTGAATGCCTTCCAAAGTGTATCTTCTGAGGAACAGGGATATGATGCCTGTGAAGTTGACAGAGTCAAAAGGAGGAAAAGGAGGTTTCTCTTTCACAAAATTTGGGAACAATCTTAATTAGCATCTCTTACTCCCACTATAGGTCATTTGCATGAGGAGAAGTTGGGATCTTATTTTCAACACTCACTAAGGGTGTGAGTTGGGAGTACTGTCATGGAAGTCCCTGAAGCTCAGGAGGGGTGCAGCACTATTGAGAACTTCTCTCCTTACAACTAGGGATCCTGGGAAATCCCACAGAAGGAGTTTATAGGTGACAGGAATTTATAGGTTACTTAGAGATCTACTACCTAAGTCTTCATAATTACCAGTAGCCTCAGATTTAGTGGTCAGGGACCTGCCTAATCACTCTAAATGGTAATGAATAACTTCATATCATCGTGAGAAGCCAACAAAAGATGTCTCAATAAATGATCAATAACTCATTGGAAACCAGACTATCACAGGATGGAACATGGGAGGGAGTCAGGCAGAAGAGCCAAGCAGAAAGCACCAGTTTCCCTTTGGTTCTTCCTCTATCTGGTCACATCCTGATGAGGCCATTTAATCTCTAGCAGCTCCTGGGGTCAGTAACCTCAACGCTCTTTGAAAAGTTTACTTAAAGTACTTCCTTGTTATTAGCAGGGACAGCAGTTCAGGCTAAATCATTAGCCACCAAAGCAGTTGAACACGTTGCAAAAGGAAACTCTCCCTCCTCCATGAATAAAGTACTCTCATTGTACCAATGCTCGTTTATAAGTTTTTTGGATGTTTCATTCATTCATCCACCCATCCACCCACCCATCCATCCCTTCCCTCCCTCTCTTTCTTTGTAGAACTAGCTAACATATTTATTTGAGTTCTGAGATCCAGAACAAATTCATTTACATAGTTCTAATTGTAAAGATCTGGGTAGATAGAGGAAGGGAGGAAAAAGCAAAGATTAACACATGGCACATGATGACAGTTGGTGCTTGCCGCCAGCAGACATCACACAATGCACTTGTAATAACAAGTGCAAAAACCACTGGGTGGTGGCTCTTGTTGACCATAATGCAAGTAATGGATTTCCTGTGTGAGGCCCAGTAGTTAATTGGCTCCCAAATCTGATCCCAGAAAAGACAATGCTTGGAAAGGTCATCTGGAAATCAGGACATTTTCCAGAATGTGCATTATCTCGTAGCTTGCCAAATCCCTGTTTATCATATTATTCCATTCCTCATGGCCTCTTTTCTGAAAATTTAGATATCTGTTCTTCAGATTCTGAAACAAATAAGCTGGTTGGAAAATAATGGGAAGCTTTACAACAGGGAAGTATTTAGTAGGTTTCCTTTGCTGGCACCATTTACATGATTACAATATATAATAAGAGAAAGTCTTCTTGTTATTAGATGGTATCACATCATTAGTGACACTGTCAATATCCAGAGGTCTCTGGATTTATTCTGTAGATTTAGGTAAAAATATTTCTAATATGCTTTACAATAAGTGGAGCAAATATGACTTAGAAATCAATCTTCTCCTTTTTCCCTCAACACTCACGTTCCTAATTATTTCTACTGCATCCTCTACAATAGTACTTCTCAAACTTTTAGGACCATACGACTCAGATTCTATTCTGTATGTCTAGGGCAAAGCCTGGGATCCTGCACTTCTACAAGCTGTCAGGTGATACCAGTGCTACTTGTCCATGGACCACATTTTGAGAGCAAAAGTCTACATTTCCATACTACAACTGCCCTGATCTGGATCCACATCATATCGCTGGACTTTTATGACACCTCACTGGCCCTTCTGTTTCAAAATTCTTTTTTCATATTGTTCAAGAGGCCTTTCTAAAACATAAATCTGACACCATCAGTTTTCTTCTTACTGCTCCTTCAGTGGCTCCGTGTTGCCTACAGATGAAGTCTCAGCTCCTTTATGATGGCCTTTGGGCTCCTTCATGATTGAGCCCTGCACCTCGCCAGCTTCTTCTTCTACTCCCTATCTTAAGCTTGACGTCCTTGTGTAGTAGCCAGCTACCAAGATCTCCTCAATGATCCCTGTCTCTCTCATGTTGTAGAGTCCTCTCCCACGCTACATACAGCTGATCTGGGTAATCACTAGAATTTTGTGTGACTTTCAAGATTAGGTCTTTTATGATATTTTGGCTTTTGCCTTGCCTCTCTTGAATCTCCAGGAGAAGCCAGCTGTCATGTCATGAGCACACATGGGGAGGCCTTAAGGAACTGAGGCCTCTTGCCAACAGCCATGTGAGTGAAACATTTCAGAAGCAGATTCTCCAGCCCCAGTCAAGCCTTCAGATGACTGCAGCCCCAGCTGATTTCTTGACTGCAACCAAATGAGAGCCCTTGAGCTAGAACCCTTCAACTAAGCCACTCCCAAATTTCTGACCCATAGAAACCATGAGATAATAAGTGTTTGTTGTTTTAAGCCACTAAAGTTTGGGGTAATTTGTTGTGCAGCAATAGATGACCTCTCCTGTACAGAGTATGCAGTTTCCCACAGAGTGCTGGCCCCTCTTCTGGGAAAACCTTTCATCTGGTTAATTCCTATTCATCCTTTGAGACCCAGATCTCTAGATGCTTCCTCCAGGAAGCCTTCATTGACCTCTTCCCTCAAGATTTGGCCAGATGCCTCTCCTTTGGGCTGCCATGATGCCCCGAGTATGTCTCTATCCCTGTATTTACTACAATGTCTAGTCATTATCTGTCTGTCTGACAGTCTCACTAAACTGTGGGTTCCTTAAAGGCAGGGACTGTGCCATTTTAGTATCCTTAGTGCCAGTCACAATAGCTGGCACACAGCAGACACAAATATACATAGGACTGAACAAATGAATGAAGTCAACTGCCCTGGCATCATGACTTTACAGCAACTATATGTCTTTACCTCGGAAGTCCTTTAAGCACTTGCCACTACTTGTTTGACCTGCCATCTCACATGGGCCAGCTATGACTCAATCCACTGACTGCTTAATTTCCAGTTTTTTTTTTTATCACACCACTCATTCACTGACTTACTTCAGTGGCTCTTAATCAGGAGAACACATCAGAATCACCTGTGGAGATTTAAAAGCATATGTATACACATTCCAGTACTGCCCCCAGAGATTCTGATTCACTAGTTGTGAGGGGAGCTCCAGACATGTATATTTTAAAAGTCTTCATAGGTGACTTTTCATATCCAAGTTGATATTCATTGTTTTATTGATGTTTAATCTATGTCCAAAAAGAATAGGAGGTTTACAAGAACAATTACTAAAACAAAATAACAATAACAAAAACTCAACCTTTTAAATATAGGGAAGTATAGTAATAAGAACAAGTGATGATAAGGCTGGGTGGGGGATGAATATTAGACCACAAAACCTAAGCAAGGGGAAAACAGCACGTGAACAAAAAATTTTTTTGAGCTTCCTTGGAGCCAAGGCAAAAAGAGATTTGAATAGATCACATCGCTCTCAACATTTGAAAGAGGTAGCATATAAGTGTCAGTAAGGACAACTTTTTCCTTGGTATTGAATTATAAGAGCAATTTATCTCACAAGTCTTTATAGAAGAGGCATTAAACACAATGAATGGTGTCTTTACTGCTTTTTTTAAAACAAGTGCAGGAAACTTTTACATACAGCCACTTTCAAGAAAAGCCAAATGTTTAATGTCAAATTCTAGGGTGGTAAAGGTATTTCTATGCACAGCCAAATAATTATGTAGCTTCCTTGTCATCTGCCTTGATGTAAGAGAATTATAGAACCTGGAAGACAAAACGACATGAATATTTCATTCATTTTCGATGGTTTCACTCAGGCTTTCTGCAGTAGCTCAACAGTAGGCATCTCTCCACTCCACATGTCCAAACTTGGGAGATTCTTCCAATGCAGCTGTGTTTGCCAAGGACAGAAGGTGACACGGAAAGCTGGTAGGTGTGGAATGAATGCTAGGAACACTGGTTCACAGAGGGTCCCACACACAGGGCTCAGAATCACTGCACTGTAGCCTCTGGAAATGATACAAGGACAGGTGTATTTCATCCACAATGCTAGTGCTGTGAGGGCTGCACTGTGCTGCAGGCTACAGTCAGCACATCCAACTCAAAGCATGTGTTCCATCTACCAATAGGTTGAAAGTGCAAGGACAAATTTTTAAATGAATTATTTCAAAGCTTCAGCATAGAATATCAAGCCTCAAAGACATATAGAATGTTAGAGGCAGGAAGAAGCAGCTGTCTGGAAGGAGGAAGTTAAGAAAAAGAGCACATAATCAAAGGATCCTGCCTTGCCTACATCTGGCTATGATGATTCCTAGTGGATTCATACCAAACTGGTCCATGCAGGAATAGCCAACCTTTGATTAATAGTCAACTGGTCAGTGAGTTATTAAACAGTCACCATTATACTCCTGGCTTTCCTTGAACACAAAGGGCGGCTTTAGAGGTCAAGGAAAAGCCCTTAGGACTATAGGTACAGGCTGGGAAAGGACTGGGTACCCTAGAATGATACTCTATTGCCATTAATACTTCAGAAAACTTGCAAAAGTTGTACAGAGTTTAGAAATATGCCTGCAAGTTCTGATGCACATGCGAAGGGATGTGCTAGCAGTGCTGTCCAACAGAACTTGCTGCAATGATGGAAATATTCTATATCTGCACTGTTCAATATGGTGGCCCCTAGTGACATGTGGCTATTGAGAATTTAAAATTTTATTTAATTAATTTAGATTTAAATCGCCACATGTGTTTAAGTGGCTATTATGCTGGACAGCACAATTCTATAGGGTATGGACCAAACTGCTTCTCCTCTGGAACTGCCAATTGAGGCTCGTGATGACACCTGCTGGTGACGAGTATCCCCAAGTAAAGCTGTAAGTTCCATGGGCAACCTTGGCCACGACTTGTGCCCTGAGAGTTTGGCAGCAGTCTTGGCCAAATCAACAGGGCCTCCCAAGCCAGTAGTGCTGACTTTAATCCCTGGGGGAGAGCAAACCCTCAGTCATTCTGGGTCTCCGGGAGCCATTAAAAATCAACTTGTCAAAATTGCTCTAGGAAATGAGGGCTGAGACGCCAGGTGAAAAGTAGTACCTTCCATCTGAATATCAAAGCAGCAGTAATATAACTCGACTTCAGCAGACACTGTTAAGTACTTTCCTGCTGTGGTAAATAATGGGACTTGATTTTCCCAATCTCATTTCCACCCTTCCTCTAGCTGGAGAGGTTGAAAAGCTTAAAATCGGGTTTCCCAGACTCCTGTGTGGAGCAGCGTTCTGGATGTGTACTCCATGCTTGAGGGAGACCTGGAAGGCAGAAGCAAGTGAGAGGCCATGGTCCTGCTGCTACAGCCACTGGCAGGTCAGCTCCTGCTCGGAGTGAGAGGCAGTGAGGCAGCTGTATTCAGCATTTCAGCGTCCTGGTCATTGCTTTGCTGGCGCTTAAAGAGGGCTGTGGTGCTTCCTGGAGTCAGGCAGGAGCAGTTCCTGACCTCTGGATCCCTGCTTTAGTGGTGTGTCCCTGGACCTGACAGTTCCTGACTTCTACTGTCCAATGCTTTTGTACGCACTTAATTCCTTATATACAATCCCTTTCTGCTTGAACTACCTAGAGTGATTTCTGCTTCCTGCACCGTTTTCCTGGTCAACACATCTGTAGTACCTCATTTAGTCCCCTCAGCAATCCTCCAAGATCAGTCATTTCACCATTGCCTGTTTTACAGATAACCACCAAGTCCAGCTCTGTTTGTGGTAAGAACTGATAAATAAAATGGCAAGCAATAGGATATATTGCAGTATATGAGGAAGCCATTTGGTGTAAAACTAATTCGGCCCGACCTTGTTTTTCCAAAAGGGCCTAACTGGCCTTTGAACATGCATTGTATATCTGCTTTGAGCATTTACCATGTCCCAGAGACAAAAACAAATGTCCTTAAGATAAGGATGCAACTTCCCCCATATTAGCATTTCCTTAAGGATAAGCATTTCTCCCTAGGCTAGGATTTGATTGCTGTGCTCATCCTGTGACCACCCAACTCGAGACAACAGACCTGGTCCCAGCAGTGTCCATCAAAGGCTGTGCTGACAGGGCAATCTTGTGACTATTGTAAAAAGGACATTGCATTCATATGTGATACATGCTCTTTGATGGTATATAACCACTCTGTACACCCCAATTCTTTGGTGCCCTTCCTTCCTTGGGGAAGGAAGGCCCTGGGCTATATGGTCCTCAAATCTGGCTCATAATAAACTCACCCCAATTTTGATTTATAGATTGGCTATGGATTATTTGCATCGACAGAACTTTGCACATTCATGGTCTCATCTTTTTCTCCAAACAAATCTGGACCTATATTATGGGCTGTTTCAAAAGCCAGGGCGTGAGCTTGGAACATCACTACTTCTTTTTGTGATGAATTTGTACCCCAAACAAAGAGGAACAGAATGAAACAGCAACTTGCAGAGGAAATAATGTTATCTTGGCTAGAAAATGGTGGTGTCACTGGTGGACAAAAGTTCAGTCCCAAGCTAGCTGGCTTCCCACTATGAAACCTGCAGTTGCAAGTTCATAGAAGGAATCTCTAACCACAGACAAGCAGCTACAAATGAGCAGTCTGGACAGGAGAAGGTGGATGGCTGAAGCAACCTATCACCAACTGGGAAAACAGCCTAACGGATAGCCTTCTTTGGGTGAATCAATACTGTTGTTGACTTCTCTCAAGTCAAGCATCTAAACTCTAAGAATTTTCTCCTCCAGATCCCTGATACTCCATAACTCACTGATTGTCCCTTATGTAGGATGAGATACTGACCACTCCATGGCCATACCAAGTAATTGCTTTGATATTGTTTGTCTCAGGCTTGAGAGGAAGAAAGCAGTCATTTCTAAACTGGCTGGGACTTTGGCAGCAGATGTCCCATCCTTGCCCCCCAGCAGTGGTTGCATGGTCTCAAGAAGGACAGCACAATAGCCTGACTTCTCTACTCTGCCCAAATGCTGCCTGAAAGCTTTGATGACACGGTTTGGGACTATATGTGTCCTTTTCCCTCTTCCATTGCTAACTCTGGGCCACCTGATTGCTTACAAGTCCATCCTTCCAGAGGCTGGCATGAATTCAAACTCAAACCAGTGAATTTGACTTTTTAGTATCAGTCGAGTCTCTAAGTATTATCACTCTGAGAGCTTCTTTTCACCCTTCCAAAGATTCAAACAGCAAAGATGTAGTGTTCAGGGATTTGGGGAACATCAAAGTTTAAGAATCTCTGACTTTCTATTTTTATTTGATTTTTTCTTATTCACCACAAAAATACTATACGGAATCGAGTCATTTTTTAATTTAAGTGAAAGAAACTATTCCACAGAAATCCTTTGAGGGAGGTAAACACAAGATTATAAGCTACTCATTTAAACCAATAAATCAGCTATCTGTTGTTATTATCAGCAAATACTCTTTAATGTTTACCTTTTAATAACTCAGAATAATCGTGATTTCATCTATGAACCAAGACGCTTTCAGATCCATGAAGAAACTTCACTGTTATACTTGTAAGTCAGATTCTCCAAGCACTGAAATGATTTGCTTTACTCTAACTGTAATTAGGATAGAATAGTAATGTGGTGAAGAATACCACATATGGCATACCAGAAGAACTGATATGGCTTTCAAAGGTAGCAAACATTCAAGCAATAACTTAGCTTCAGATGACATAAATTTTCTTTGCTACTTACTTGCTTATGCAGAAAACAGAATTCAGTTAATTTCTCACTTGTCACTCCAATTCATTCCCTCTAATTTACCACCATAGTATTTTGATTATTTTTCTCCAAGAAACTAGAAGCATTTCCAGTTCACCAGTGTCTGGAGTTCTGGTAACATCTGTGCTCTCCACCTCACCTAGGGTATCTTCAACAGGTCAGGATCTTTGCAAGGGAACAAAGCAACTGGCTTACAAAGTTTTATAAACTTTATAAAAGTTTTATGATCTATAGCAGCAGAGAACTTCCAACAACAGAGAAGGCTTGTTTAAGTATTTCAAATGGAGGTTCTCATTTTCACCCCCTTAGCAGGGTATTCAGGACAAACATTTGTTTTATAACCATAAACAAAGAAACTATTCTCAAGAGATTGGAAAAAAGGTTCCTGGCAGAGAGGAGATTCTATTTCGAACTTTTGTCAAGGTTTTTGCAAAACAACACTTTTGTGAGAAAGAGATACAATTACTAGACTGCAAGTTCTGTGGCGGCAGCAACCCTGTCTTCTCGTGTCTGCATCCCCAGTGGCCAGTGGGGCTTGACACACATGGGTGCTCACTAAATATGTGATAAACTGAATTCTCAGAATCCACCAACATTACAACACTCTCATCTCTAATGATAGTCAACACCCTGGGGACAAGGCTCCCTGCTTTCTCCAAACCCTCTATCCTGGTTGGTGGGTTCATAGAAACCTAAACAGTGAATATGAAAACTCAGTGCTGTCTCTCTTTCTCTCATTTTTGTTTGAACAATCTTTCTGTGTTACCATGGTAACACCTGGTACCAGGATGCTCTGTAAATTAAAGTGGGAAGGAGGAGGAGATCATGAGTGACGTAGTTCATAGAAAAATCTGCCCAGAGGGCAACC
The DNA here is from genome assembly GCA_031878705.1 of Tapirus indicus. Classification (NCBI taxonomy): domain Eukaryota; kingdom Metazoa; phylum Chordata; class Mammalia; order Perissodactyla; family Tapiridae; genus Tapirus; species Tapirus indicus. Next base: position 18,472,170 of record CM062920.1, read on the forward strand.
TCTTTGGAAATTTGCAAAGCTTGTGCATGTCCCATTTTACAATAAATGTATTTAAATAATACATGACACTATATAGAACAGATACAATATGTTGAAACAGAGATCCACTGAGCCCAGAAAAACTGCATTAAGTATGAGATTATTAAGTAAGTGAATATTTTAAGACATTTGAAAAAATACCAGAGGGAATTCAGTCCATAGATAAGACACTTTCTCATTTCAACACATAAAGGTAATACCTGCAGAGTTCCACAGATGAGTACGTGCGGCTATGCTGAGTGGGCTGGATATTAACCTGGGACCTGATCTGAATGGTGAGAACATGGGTTACTGCCGTTACAATGGGCAGGAATAAACTAATGAAACTAAGACATCTGTTAGCGACACTTGCTCTCTAACACGTGCAACTTGAAGGCTGGGTGTGACCAAAGCCAGATTCTGACAACAGGAGGAGAAAAGGGCATGCAGTGACTGACACTTGAACCACACAGTCAAGTTTCTCCACACCACTTTTGCACCGTGCTGACTGTAGCTTATTAAAACCCAAGCTGGGAATGCTTCTGCTTGCCCGAAGCAGGCGCTACAGCACAGTAGGAAACCTTCCATCCTGTAGATAATTTTGTGTGAGGACATTTGAAGAAAGCTGCTATGGCTCCTTGATTTATGACTTCATTAAATGTTTGGGCTTCAAACCTCCATCAACATTTACTGGAATTAACAGCTTCTTAAAATGGAAATATTCAATGATAAATTAATGCAGCTTAGCTCTCATGAGAGGGAAAAATAGAGCACTCTAGGCACGCTTTATATTCCTCCAGGAAAAGAGTAATACTTTCTCTCATTGTAAACCAGTATGTCTCAGGATGAGTAGGTGAGAAGAGGTAAGTGAGACATGAAGAGGACAATCACCAATTCTTAGCTAGGAAGAGTGGAGAAGCCAAAATTCTTTGCAGAAATGCATTAAGGAAAAGGTCTGAATTGTTCCTGTTGTAAAAAGACCACAACCAGCTCAGAAATCAAAGGGCTGCCGTGCCTATTAGAGACATTAGCCGACTTGGCATCCATAGAGATCTCAATCCAAAGATGTAACTTTGAGGCGGGCTGTTGGTGAAGATTCCCACAAGGACACAAGAGCGTGAGCTCTAACTCATCCTTCTATATTCACAGCACTTAGCCACATCTAGTAGATATTAAATATCTGATGAATGAATGATTGAAACAGCCACCACTTCCAAAGAGAGCCTAAACTCCCTCCTTGTGGTTTCTCGCTGCCTGTCCATTTGTTTACACTCTCCAGGATCCAGAGATGACGTGGTTATTGCCATCAGCCCCAAACTCAGCAAAGGCTCACTTATCCCTTTCTTTATAAACTCAAGTGTGGACAAGTAGCTTGAACAATTAACGGGGAAATCTAGACCTAAAACCTACCTGGTTAGGACATCTTTCACCCTGTTGCCTGCCAGAATTGATTCACGTGACCCCCTCAACTCTGTATCATCCAATCCACGAGCACGTCTTGCTGACCTACTTGCAAGATGTTTCCTGACTCTCTATACTTCTCCATCTCCATGACTACCACCCTTGTCCAAGCCACCACCATCTCTTGTCTGACTACTGTAATCACCTCCTAATTGGTCACCCTGCATCCACTCCGGAACCCCTACAATCAATTCTCCACAAAGCAGCTAGTTATCTTTTCAAAACATGAGGCACATCATGTTATTTCTCTGTTTAGAATTCTCCAGTGGCTCCTCAATCACACTCAAAATAAAACTCACACTTCCTGCTCTTGGTCACCCCTGTTACTCATCTCATTCCACTGGTCCTCTCTCTTACTACACTCCAGTCACAACTGGCCCTCTTGCTGTTACTCAAAAATCCTGAGTATGTCCCCACCTCAGGACTTTTGCCCCTTTTGTCCTTCTCTTGGAATCTTCTTTTTTTGTTCACCTTGGCAGGGCAGGCTTCTTGTCATTCAGATTCCAGCCTAAGGTCACCTACTCTGAGATGCCTTTCTTGACCACTCAGTCAAACTAGCTACCCCATCACACACTATCACATCAACCTCGTCAGATCTCTGCATAGTAGGGTTCTCTTTCTGACATTGTATTTTTTTTTTAATTTCCTTATTGTCTGGGTTCCCCAACTAGCCCGTCAACTCCAGGGGAGCAGGGATCTTATTTATCTCAACTATCAAGAATGCTGCCCGGCACATAGTAGATGCCTAATATTCTTAGTAAAAAATAAAAAGTCAGTCTAAAACTGTCACAGATAAGTAGTTTTGGAAGCAAGAAAACACTTCACTGAACCTAGGTTCCTGAACCAAGCTAGGTTCCAACCCCTGGCTCCAGTCATGCATGAGCTGGTGAGTTGGCGCAGTCACTTCCACAGCTGGTGAGAGTCTCACTCACCGCTTGTATCCACAAAACCAATTCTCAGTCTCCTTGGCTCTGGGCTCTGTCTCCACAAGGCATCAGCCTTTCTGGACCCTGGGGAGTCTGCCGTAGGCATCCACCTGTTCTGTGCCAACTCAGGAATTGCCTCCTTGACTGACTGGGCCACTCAAAGGACTGATCTGCCAGACCCATTTTTCTGAGGCCTGTCCTATTCCTAAGAATCACATCCACTAGCTAGGTATTGGGAGACTTTCTTTGTCCCCCATGCTAATTTGTCCTCAAATAGCCGCCACTGGGTACTGTATCAGGACTCAAAGATATTCTTTCTCCTCCTGTTGCAAAATTCCTATTTCCTTTCTAGTAACCTGTTATTTCCCCTAACTGCTAATGTGGAATAGCTGAAGGAACACTGGGCTCGAAGTCAGAATCCAGGGATTAACATCCTAATTCTATTATTTACTTGTAGCCAATTCAACCCTGGGTACATGATTTAACCTCACCGAGCCTCAGTTTTCTCCTCTGCATAATGGGGATAATACTACCTACCTCTTAAATAAATATGTGAAAGCATTGGGGCTTGCAGTCTGTAGGCAATACACATCTAATACACATCCAAATTCCATCAGGAAAGTTTCAGAACATCAAAAACACTTCTTTGATCATCCAAACACAATTATCATAAAGGAAAGGTTACAGGTTCTATAACCACAAGTTTCAGAAGCATTAGAAGCAAAGAGAACACATTAGATCAGATTTATGAAAGTACAAAGTGAGACAGATGACAACACTGAATTACATAAGACTCTGATCAAGTGTCAGTAATGTGTTAAAGGCCAAGAAGGTCTCCTTGGCGAATGGGAGGAATGTTAGTGGATCTACTATCCGAAATTAAAAGGGGACCCAACAGGACAGCCTGAGACTGACAACTAAACTTCGGGAAAATGCAAGGATTACTGCACATGAGCCTGTAAAGACTAAAATAACAACGTCACTATCCTCAAATCATGAGCAAAAGCCTGCTCAATATTATTTATGTGAGTGCAAATTTTTCTTCTCTCAATCTTACATTTAAACTTTTCTAGGTTTTGTCAGTGAACTGTAAGCCCCTAGAAGCTGAGATCAGCCCCCAGTTTCCTGTGAACAACTCTAAGAGTAAACCCTTTCTCTTGGAAAACTTCCTTCAGGCTATGAAGTGGGTTCACCTGGCCCTCTGTAAGGCATGTCTGTGATAGGTAAAGCTCTCTGCTCCAGGGGTGCTCAACAGACATGTCCTGGCGCCACAAAGGAGCTACTCCAAATTGATAGATGATCTGTTAGAAAACACCAGATTTTTCAACACAAAAGGGGAGCCAGAGGTGAATGTGGGAGATGGGGTGGGTGAGAATAAGGAATGTGGGCACCAGGCACTGTGTATGTTGCTGTGCTGCCATTTTCACACACACTACCTCACTGGACCGCGGAGGAAGAGTTATAGTTTTTCCCGTTTAATAAGCGAGGAGGCAAACCGAAGTCCCCTAGTAAACTGCAGAGCCAGGATTAGAAAGTTCGTGATCTTCTCCTATATCCGATGGCCTCAAAAAGTACACAGTATTGACATTTCCTATCCAATTTATTAGATTTTTCTTCCTAAGAAAGAAAAAAACGGGAAGGGAATTTAATTCTCAGATAGTTCTCATTGGCAGCTCCAGACCTTGCAGGCCTCTGGCTGGGCATGGGCCTCACCAGGCTACCACCTGGACTTCTGTCTGAACGAGAATTATGCTGTTTTTCCTCAAAGCTTCTCATCCAACCTTAAACCACAGTCATCAAGCTCAGATCCCTTACTAAAGAGCTACGTGAATAATTAATTTCTACTACTTATTTGGCATCTATTAGGTACCTATTAAGCATCTATTAAGTACTGTGCATGGAACTTGAGATAAGTAATCTCATTTAATCCTCACAATCCCCCGCAACTCTTGTCATTATTTTATACAGCTCACAATCAGCTCATATTAAACCAAAATAAAACTGACATCTTGGATATGTGAAAAGAAACCCCATAAACAGCAATAGTAATTCAGCATAATAGTAATTGGTTTTGCTCCTCACCTCTTCCAGTCATGCTCAACACAGGTAACAGGTAGATGTACAGAATAATGACATTGCTAGAGAAACTTCAACACAACTCCTTTGTAAAATGTGATCGCTGCTTCTAACCATCAGCATCTGTGGCATTTACAATCTAAAACTTAGGCAGAAGAATTCTGAAAACACAGCGAATGAGTAATTGAGTGTTTCACATTTACTTGTAATTTGAAAGACAACAGAAAAGGTAAAATCTCCAACTATTTCCAGGCACGTCCACAGGTCTGTGGGTGCAGAAGGGATCTGTTTTAATGCTTTCTCAGCTGCACTAGCAATCGGCTAAATCCCAAAACTGCTCTTCATACTCCAAATTTAGTCCATGAGGCTTAAATGACAATCTTTTTTTTTTTTTTTAAATAGAGATGTCATTCCAAGACAAAAAAAGAAACCCTATCCCTCCTCAGAAAAAAAAAAAAGTTTCCCTTTTTTTTGCTTTGCCTCTAGTTCATAGCATGGGAAGATGGTCTGCAATCCCTTGCTCTCTCCATCTCTTGCTCCCTCGCCCCTGCCCCCTTCCCCTCCCACTCTGGATGAGCAGCTCATTTTGTTTTCCCCAAAGTCCTGAGGATGGCTCCCAGCTGAGGGGGAGGGTCAGAAGAGCAGTAGGTAAGTGGCAGTGGCGACGCCAGAGAGTGCTGAGTGCTGATAGGGATGCTGGGGCTGCACCTCTGACCCCTGAGCTGCAGGGAATGGGAGGTGAGACTGCAGCAGCTGTTTCAGAGACAAGGATGTGATACGTGAATACCTGAGGGGCTCGGGACTTCTCCACTTTGGCTCATTCACTTCTACTGAGAGGCAGCGGGGCTCAGCAGCCAGCTCCTCTTGGCCTGTACCCTCATGGCCTTCCAAACCAGGTTCTGGAGAACCACCTACTATGCTTTCCTGCCTTCCCAAAATGCCCTTCTCATAGCTTGATGGAAACGATGGTGGAGTATGAATGTGATTTTCACCACAGGACTCAGGGCATCTGAACCCTGTCCTACCCTTCCCACAAGGTCCCTGAGGAAAACACATGAAGCAACTCCTCCCAGACCCCTCATACTGGGGAGATCCTTTCCTCTAGTAAAAACTCTCTGGGCTTCTGACTTCTTCCCAACAGGCACAACTCAATGCTATGCACTAAGCAGATCACCGCCTGGAAGAAAAGTCCCTGCACTTGTCTTCCCCATCACTGGGAATTGCCTGGTTTACAACTAGACAGCATCTACTCTGCCCAGCTCAGATACACAGCTCAACCCTATGAGGGATTTTCATCCCATTTCATTTGCCCTTTACTCAGTAACAGCTCTCAAAGAGAGAGGGAGGAGAGGCTAAGCTTTTAACTTTAACCTAATTTGTCAACTCAAGCTTTAAGATGCCACCAAATAGATGACAGGGTCTGGATTCAAAGGGAGAAAAATAATGTTGCTTTAGGTTTTGTTGGGGGGGGGGTCAAGTCTTAGACAGTGATATTAAGAGGTCAGGCTCACTGCTACAAATTTCTAGACATGAGCAATGTTTAAATCACGCAACAATGTATTGCTTTTGTAAGGATTATTAATAATACATTTGTAACTACTCAGAGACTGGCCATAAACTTCCAGAGACAGAATGAGATTGTAATCTGTCCACAGCAACAGAGACGAATCACTTTGATAAATTCTTCATGATGGTGCCTCATCTCCTGCAACTCTTGGATTGGTTGAGAGTCTACAGTTAATCCTTCAATAACTCTCACAAGCACCTCATTACTCACCAGACTGTGACATCTTCAGTCATAAAAGAGGTGCTATTATATAATACAGGCACTGTGTAGCAGCCTCAGGTCATGAATATTAACAGAGAGCCTCAAACGAGTTGATATTAATAAAGACCTCCTGCCAATTGCTACCCAAGAAATAAACTAGAAGGAGGCACATTCTGAAACCAGGGGTGATGGGTACAGGCACTGTGTCCCTTGCAGCTTTCATGACTGCCATCCCTCCCATCAAGCCATGACTTTATAATTATGTTCATTGGTAAGATTAACCCAGTTATTTCCTTTCTCACATTACCCTTTTCCAGCTTTTGCACTAAGTGCATAGCAATCTCTTAAATTGAGTTGTGAAGTACCTAACTGATTAGTCTGGTCCATCGATGTTTATTGTGCTTACTGATATTTGTATTTATTTCTACCTTGTCCTCTTTATCCAACTTTCTCTATGCCCATTTTCCCCTCTTTATTGCCTTCCTTTGGACTGTATTTCTTTTTTTTATTCCAATAGTTTTTTTACTCTATTTGTTCGAAAGTTACTTCTGTTCTTTCAGTGGTTCCCTTAAAATTTTGCCATGCCTACTTAACTTGACAATGTCTAAGTTAATTGATGTATTTTCCTTCCTCTCAAACACTATAAGGAAATTAAAAGACTTTGATTCTGTTCAACCTCTCCCAATTTAAATTCTACTATTGTCCTGTATAGTTCTTTAGTTTTGTTTTTGTTTAACCCTACAAATTAGAATCATATTGTTTAATAGAGAAAATTATTTGCCAATTTATTTGATGACGATTTCTTCTTATATCTAAGACCTTCCTTCTGAGAAAAATTTTCTTCCTCAAGCACATCTTTTAGAAGTGCTGTAAATGAGGGTCCATCTCTGAAATGCTCTATTTAAAAGAATATCTGAAAATGTCTTTATTTTCCTCTCATGCTTTAAAGAAAGTTTCATTGGATCCATAATTCTAAATTGATAGTTATCAACTATCAGCATTTTAAAGATATTATTTCACCATCTCCTGGATGCCATAGTGGCTATTATGAAGTCCACTGTTGGTTTAAATGTTATTCCTTTATAGGAAGCCTTTTCCTCTGGCTGTTTTTAAGACCATCTCTTTATCTGCAATTTCCTTGTTTGTATATTCAGGGGTGGAGCTCCTTTCATTTTTCTCGAGACTCACAATACTCCCAGAATCTGAGTATTCATATCTTTCATACATCCTAGAAAATATTCTGATCTACATCTTCAAATATCTATTTTCCTCATTGCCTCTAATCTCTCCTTCTTGAACCCTCAATTACACCTATATTAGGCCTTCTAATACTATCTTCCATGCCTCAATCACTTTTTAAAATCGTTTACCTTCTTATTTCTCCATAATATATTCCACGTAGTTTAAGCTCTGTGTTTCAGTACATTAATTCTTTAAAAAAGATATTTAATCTGCTATTTAATCCACTCACTGAGTTTCAAATTCTAATGATTACATTTTTTTAATTCTCTAAGTTTTAGCCAGTTCTTTTTTCAAATCTAACTGGTCAATTTCAATAGTCTATTATATCATGATCCCCCTGCCTCATTTCCATCTTTTACATGTTCAAATATTTTTACATATTGTGACAAATTATCTTTTTCTAAAATTGCTGCAACAATATCTCTAGTTCCAAATTCCCTATCAGAAATTTTCCAACCCTCTTCAAGAGGTGAAGTCTATATTCCTTTTCCTCAAACCTGGCAAGGCCTTCGTGATCTCCTTGATGAACAGAATGTTGTGGAAGTCATGCTGCATGACTCTGAGGCTAGGTTAGAAAAAGTGATACAGCTTCTGCCTGGCTCTCTTTGCAGATGCCCTGGGAACCAGAAACCAAGCTGTGAGGAAGCCCAGGCCACATGGAGAGGCCACATTTGGATATTCTGGCTGATAATTCCAGTTAAGCTTTCAATCACAGCCAGCATGAACCACCAGAAATACAAGCAAATGAGCCATCAGAATATTACAGCAGTCAACTACTGTCACCCCAGCCTTACAGCCATCTAGCTGAGGACCCAGACAACATGGAATAGACAAAAACCATTTCCTCTGTACCTTGAATTCTTGACCCACAGATTCCATAAGCATAATAAATAGTCGTTTTACACCACATGAATAGATTATGAGAAGACCAGTTAGTTCATATTCAGTATTTGACAATTCCAGTATCTAAAGTTCTTGGCAGTCTAACTTGATATCCCTCCCTCCCTCTCTCTCTCCCCTCTTCTCTTTCCTTTCTCTCCTCTCTATTGCTGAATCCCACTGCCAGAGCTTGTTTCCTTATGCACTTGGTAACTTTTCCTTGAGATCTCATATTTGGCTGAAGTTAATCTGTAGGTATCCTGAAGCCCCTTGATTGAGGATGCTTTCATTTTTGGCTGGACCCAGAAGGTGCTACCCACCAGAATTATTTTTATTTATAGCTCCTCTTGGAGATACCCATACTGCATATGTAATGTGGATTCAAAATCCAAACCACAGAGAGCAGGCCTATGGTTAGAAATTCTTGAGGGAGGCTATTGTTATCTCTATTTTTCTCCACTAATAGCCGTAACAGTGATCAATAGCTTTGTTGATTGGCTGCCTTTGTGGCAGGTGGATATTTCCTAGGGACATTCATTTGATTTACAAATATTTACTGAATCTCTTTTATATGTTTCTTTATAGGAATAGGACTCACGTTCCTTTACATGACATGGTTAGGACCCCCAGCAGTGCTGCAGCCAGGTTCACAATTTAGTCATTAAATTACCTTTCCAATTTGCTACTTCCCACACCCACTGGAATTAACCAGCAGCTCTGTGAGATCAGGCCTAGTATGTTTTTCCTTTTATTTTAATACTCATAATGACTACAACAGGAGATGCTCAGGAGATGCACAGGAGATGCTCAGAACACATCTTTGGTTTTGTTGTTTTTTTCTCCCAGCTTTCCTGAGGTATAATTGACAAACAAAAATTGTATATATTTAAGGTATACGTCATGATGTTTGATATACGCATGTACTGTGAAATGATTACAATTAAGCTAATTAAAATATCCATCACCTAATATAGTTATTTTTTTTGTGGCGAGAACATTTAAGATCTATTCTCTTAGCAAATTTCAAGCATACAAAACACATTTTTGAAGATGACTCTCAGCCAACCAAGGGAAGCTTGATAAATAATGAAAACAGGTGAAATTTAAAAAAGGAATCTTCCTACAGAAAGATTTAGAATTCAACAAGCCTATCAGAAGGGAGGCATATGTTTCAGTTTTCTGTATAAATTTGATCATATCTAAAGCGTTATAGTTTAATACACGTTTAATAAGCAGTAACACCCGGGATGGACTAACTGAAAAGACCACACACTGCCCTTACTTATGCTTCTTCTTCACTGAGTTTTCCCAGGCTCGCTGACTCCAAAATGCAGATCTGACGACACTCAGAATCTTTTTCTTTGTTTTAGGTCAAAAACATCCACCCAGTTTTAAATTCTAGAATCAGAGGATATTAAGAGTAGGAACAAACTCGCAGAACACTTGTTCTTTTTGTAGGTAAATAAACTGTGACCCCTTACAAATGGGTAAACTGAGGCTCAGGAAGGCGAAGTAATCAACAGCAAGAGCAGAAGTAGTAGCGGAGCCATGAGAATCCAGATTTTCTGACTCTCACACAAACACTTCTGCCACAGAACTACTCTTCTTGTTTTATGTGATATTTCGTAGGTAAAACAGCAGCTCCTGCAATAGGCTGCTCTACAGTCCGTGTTTCCATGTACACGGGAATGGGTGTCAGAGACCTAGTCTAAGCCTCCCCTTCACAGACGAGTGATCAGAGGCTCAGAGGCCCCCACAGCTTCTCACTTAGTTCTCAAAACGTCATAGCTCCTTGACCCTTCCATCTTCTGTTTCTCTACCTTTCATTATACTCAACTCTCCATCTTGATTTTACTTTCCATTTCCCCATAGAAACACGAAATATCTGCTCATGAAACAAGACTTCCTTACATATTGTTTCAAGAAAAACTTGATCAGAACTTGTATCAGATAAATCTAATAGGAAAGTTATCTGCTGGGTCTTACTGTGAACTCACAGTTATAGTATCATAAACTGTGTTTAAAATACTTGTTTTCCTAACTATCCATTGCTACAAATTTTCGTTCAGGTCCTCTACAGAAGAGCCACATAACTCTAGGAGGACACCATTAACACAGTCTACAATGCGAATGGTGCCCCTACAGTTGTACAGTTTACAACCCGAATAACCTTAGATGATGGCCCTGTTTCTGTTCATCTCACATACCCAGAAACTTTTAGCTCTTCTAATACCACCATAGCAGAGAGTTGAAATGAATCATGTTTTACTTTCCTTCCATGCATCTCCATCTGTGAATAGCAACATTTACCCCCTAAGTCTATCAAAACTTGAAATTAATGTGGTTCTGGTCATTGACTCATTTATTTCAAGGGCAGACACATCAACAGATGTGGTGATAACGGCAGTGCTGATAATAGAACTCCACAATAGAAAACTGTTAGTGAAACAATGCTGTAGGAGTTCCACAGCAACAGTGGTTAGAACTAGTTATTTCTAAGAAGCATGCCTATTGCCTTTATTGACTACATACTGTCAGAAGAATCAAATGCTTGACAGCCTGTCTTGTTTCATTAGCTATCTTTCTACCTAGAGTTTCAAGCTCAGATCAAGAACACAGAGATCACTAGTTAACTATTTAAGATTCATGTTCTCCTCCCATAGGGTATATTTGTTCCTGGGAAGTGGCTGCACAGCCACAGACAACATTTCCCAGTCCCCTTGCATCTAGATGGGGCCTTATGACTAGATCTAGCTAATGGGATGGGAGCAGAAACTCATGTGTGTTACTTCCAGGCAGAGGAGGAGAAGTATCCAACACTTCTCCCCCTTTTGTGATGATCTTGGAGGCCAGCACTGAAGATAGTAGGACCATAAGATGGAAGAAGCCTGGGTTCCTAATCACATCGTGGAGGAAAGGCACTAACTGAGCAACATCTACTTGGGAACTTTGGGTAAATGAGAAACAAACCTTTGTTATGTTAAACCATTGTGATCTTGGGGTTGTCTATTATAGCAGATGACCTATACCGACTAAAACAATGAATATCGGTTGGTTGTATGAAATTCTTCTTAAGAGAAGAGACCCCATCTTTATACATAGTATCCTTTGCAGTACCTTCACAGTAAGTGCTTAATGAATGTCCATGAAAATTTGCTTTGGAAAAAGATAATTTTTAGCTATCTTTCTTCGGAAGTTTAAGATTTTTAAGATCTTGTTTATTTTTTAAGGGATACATCCAGGATCTAGCACAGTGCCTGGCACATAGTAGACACTCAAATATTTGTTGAATGGATGAAATTAGTGCATATTTTCATCTACTAACCTCATTCAGTGCCCATTTAGGTTCAGAATGGCTGGCTTTGGACTGAGATCCTAGGGAAGCTCACCAAGTCACCAGATACACCAGCAGGACTATACAAATCAAAGACTAGACCTCAAACAAAGTAAAACAAAATCCAAGGGACTCTTGTTTCAGTGACACACTATATCATTTTAGGCAAGTGGCTCAATGCCAAAAAATTCTACTTTGAGAGATGAGAGAGAAAGAGGAAAAAACCAGAAGACAAATTAGAGTTGAAAGAATTGAGATTTTTTTTTAAAGACACCCTCACCCCCATAGTTATAGATCATAATGATATTTTAAATCATTATATTTGCTAGTCAGTACAATTTCCATAATAGAGTAAAAGTCCCCAAAAGCATTGGGTCCGAAAATCCCAATTGTTTGGCATTTGATGATTTGCAAATATCCTGCAAAATCTTGTTAACTATTGAGGCTGCCTCTGCTAACTGCACAAGTAGACTTGTTAATATTGAGAATATAATGCATTAGAAGTCTGTAATTTAGCAAAGTTCTATCTAAAACGAAGTCAGAGTACTACATTTTTTTAGATTATTGGATGTTACTCTACTGACACTCCAAGAAAGCATAATTTTTTTACAGGGTTTATTTATTTTAATTTTTTTTTTTTTTTTGGTGAGGAAGATTGGTGCTGAGCTAACATCCATTGCCAATATTCCTCTTTTTGCTTGAGGAAGATTGTCCCTGAGCTAGCATCTGTGCCAATCTTCCTCTATTTTGTACGTGGGATGCCACCACAGCATGGCTTGATGAGGGGTGTGTAGGCCCAGGAACCCTGGGCCGCCAAAGTAGAGCACATGAACTTAACCACTACATCACTGGGCTGGCCCCAGAAGCATAATTTTTGAAGCTTAAAAACACATATTTTAAAAAATACATGTAACCCCTATATTACACCATACACAAAAATAAACTCAAAATGAATTAAAGCCTTGAACATAAGACCTGAAATCATAAAACTTCTAGAAGAAAACATAGGAAAAATGCTTCTTGACAACGGTCTTGGCAACAATATTTTTGGATTTGACACCAAAAGCAAAGGCAACAAAAGCAAAAATGAGCAACTGGGACTACATCAAATTAAAAAGCTCCTGCACAGCAAAGGAAACTATCAACAAAATGAAAATGCAACCTATGGAATGGGAGAAAATATTTACAAATCATATATCTGATAGGGGGTTATTATCCAAAATACATTAAGACCCAATAACCCAATAGAAAAACAAACAATCTGATTAAAAAATGGTCAACGAAAGTGAACATTTTTCCAAAGAAGACATACAAATGGCCAACAGGTACATGAAAAGGTGCTCAACATCACTAATCATTAGGGAAATGCAAATTAAAACCACAATGAGATGTCACCTCACACCGTTAGAATGGCTATCATCAAAAAGACAAGAAATAATAGGTGTTGGCAAGGATGTGGAGAAAAGGGAACCCTTATGCACTGCTGGTAGGAATGTAAATTGGTGCAGCCACTATGGAAAACAGTATGGAAGTTCCTCAAAAAATTCAAAATAGAACTACCATATGATCCAGCATTCCACTGCTGGGTATATATCCAGAAAAAAAAAAAAAAAATGAAAACACTAACTCGAAAAGATATCTCCACCTCCATGTTCATTGGAGCATTATTTACAATAGCCAAGATATAGAAACAACTTAATGTCCATTGACATATGATTGGATTAAAAAATGTGGTATACCTATACAACTGAATACTAGTCAGCCATAAAAAAGAAGGAAATCCTGCCATTTGAGATAACATGGATGAAGCTTGAGGGCACTATGCTAAGTGAAATAAGTTAGAGAAAGACCAATACTGTGTAATCTCACTTATACGTGGAATCTAAAAAAGCCGACCTCATAGAAACAAAGACTAGAATGGTGGTTACCAGGGGCTGCGTGAGGGGTAGTGGGGAAAAGGAGAGATGTAGGTCGAAGAGTACAAACTTCCAGTTATAAGATACATAAGTTCTAGGAACCTAATGTATAGCATGGTGACTATAGTTAATAATACTGTATCATATACTTGAAAGTTCTTACTAACAAAAAAGAAATTGTAATTATGTGACATGACGTAGGTGTTAGCTAATGCTACGGTGGCAATCATTTTGTATCTATATAAGTATCAAATCAATATGTTGTACACCTTAAACTTATACACTGTTATACATCAGTTATATCTCAAAGCTGGAAAAAAATACATGTAACTACTGTATTTCTCATAAACTAAATATTTCCTTTTCTTATTAAAAAGTTTTCTACTGTATGCATGAGAATCACTTAAATTATCATATTGTTCAAAGAATTTAAAAGCTCTTTATTCCTTAATGTGGAGAAAATCTACTCATTACAAAAGTTAATTTAAAATGACGGTGCTTCCTATAGCTGGGTTCCTAATCAGATGAACCCACCTCTGAAATGTCATTAAAGGGACAAAGATGATCCAGGTTATCCTAGAGGCATCTAAGTAGTCATGGTAACAACTAAGACTCAATAGTTGATGTCACTATTGGGGGAGTCTCTGATGAACTCGAAAACTCATCACTAAGGTCTGGCTGCTTCCTGGATCCTGCTTTTTTCTAGTATAAATAATTCAGTACAATGGGCAGATCCATTGTACTGTAGTGTTTTGATTTTCAGACTCAGCAAATTTAACAAACTTTATTATTCAACCAGTGGTCTGGTGCCCATCTGATTCACTTTAGGCCTTTCATCTTTTTCCTCTTCCATTTTTTAGGACATCTTCGGCTTTTGACAAACTCACTACCCAACCCTCTGCCAAAATTCACTCTGACAGTCCACTTAATGCAGTTATCAGACAGCCTCAGTGGTTAAACAACATGATTTTGCAAGATATTTGCAAATTATCAAATGCCAAACCACTGGGATTTTCAGACTACCATATACTGAGCTTTTATTCTGTTTTGGAAGTTGTATTGAATAGCAAATAAAATATAATGACTTAAAACCACCCACACCATTATGATCTCTAACTATAGGATTAAGAGTGGCTTAAAAAATTCTCCATCGTCTCAACTAAATTTTCTGTCTCTCATTTTTCTTCCTCTTTCTCATCTCTTTACCTGGCCTTCCACCACCCTGATCTCATTTCCTCATAATATCTTCATAATAACTCTAGACTCAACAATGACCACTTTTCTAATTCTTTGTACTTCATCTGTATTTCTTAATTCCGTGCTACTCTGGAACCCTAATCTTCAAAATATTTTTATCAACCTCCCTTCTCCTCACTGGACCATATCATCCTTCTCCTGGGAAAACAAAATAAGAAGCAAAACAGATTTTTCACTGGTACCATGACCATATCTTGTCTTTTTTTTCTCTTGAAATACTGTTAACACTGAAGGAAAATGAGCAGTAAGGCATGGGGGCCCCTCAGCAATGAACCAGTGATGATGTGAAAGAAGAGCCAAGAACTGGGCAAGAGGAGGAGCTAGAGAAAAATAACCAGCTACCGACAATGGTGCTGTTGACAATTCGGGGAGCCCAATGGGATGTGTAACATCTGGCCTCAATCTGGACAGGTAATCAGAGCTCAGTTGTGGAGCTGACGCAATACCCAAAGACTTGAGGCCAAGTTGGCTTCCTTGTCACAGCTCTGGGTGACCAGTCTGTTGAGGACAGGCCCTCAGTGCTCAGGACTTATGGAAAACAGAATCCAGTTCCCTAGGGGAAGACACTGACAGGAGCTCAGTGGGCAACCCTAACATGGATTTATGGCAGGGTTCTAATGTCCACAGGGAGCTGGAGTGCCGGGTGGAAAAACAAAAACAGACGTTGGAGGCAGGGGTGAGGGAGAGACAACAGGTGATGCCCTCTGAGACAGCAGCGGGGCATGTGGGGGAGGGATGGCTGCTGTAGGACCTAGTGGGTGGCAGTAAAACATCAGTTTACATCCTTCATGCTCAGAGTATTCCCTACTCTACTTTTTCATCTACAACTCCTTCAAAGCTTTTATAATCAACCATAGTACAAGAGACACAGTTTAAGGGCTAACATTCCCTGCCCTTCGTTGTTCTAATGTAGCCCAGTAGGCTGCCATATTTATTTACTTCCTTAATTCCTTGTCACTCTCCAATGTGCATTACCGTCTTTTCCTCTTGTCACTTCAGCTTGAATGAGGCTTAAGTGCCGTGACTAGAATATCAGACTCAACACAAATTGTTAATGTTTCACTTGACACTGTGAAGGAGACGTCATGGTTATCCACGCTTCATTATCTGGCCTTTCCTACCTCTACCCTCCCACACCCACCTGGTACCCAGAATAAGCAACTAGATAAAGAGAATTGCCAGCACCTTGAAACATCTCTCATCATCTGGTAGGCCTGTCAGCAACCGCTCAGGGGTAGCAGCTTTCAGTCAGCAGCAGGGGAGGGTACAGCATCCTCCGAGGGCTACATGAAGACAAATTTAATTCAAGAAACAATTAAGCAGGATGTATACTGGGAGCCAGATTTCTTTTCCCATCCTTTTTCACAGTTGCTATAATAATCTAAGACTTCTAAAAATATAGCCATAAGGATGGCACAACCAGAGCTTGCTAACTAAAAAATAATGAGGCTAAATGAACTACAGATTCATCAGCTTATAAAGGGAATCGCCCATCGTCTCAAAGGGTTGCAACATTTCTTTTCCCAAATATTACCCACCCAATATCTGACTTGGGAGCCAATACCTCTATCTTGCTACTGTTTGTTTTATTTCTTTAAACAGACCCAAGGGGAGAACAAAAAGACCAACCCCAAAGCTGCTTAGAACAAGATGAGGCATACTGCAAGTGAAAGGCTGGAGGAAGTCAGTGACTGAAGTTGAAAAATTCCAAGAAGAAACACAATCAGATGGCACAAATGTCCTCAGTGGGTCGCATAGTTTTCCCAGTACAAGGACTATGACTTAGGTAAAATATGGGAGGCTGGGGGATTCTGGAAAAGATACTGGACTTCAAGTAAAAAGACCTGGGTCCAAGTTCCTTGTAGGATATTGGGCACAACACCTGGCTTCTCTTGAGTTTCAATTTCCTTAATGTAATATGATGATAAAAATGATGCCTGTCAACAGGGTTGTCAGGATGACTAAATGGTATATTAGATGGGAAAACACTTTATGAAGTATAAAAGGCTTGTTTTCATCAGTCTCCTTTGGTTGTAGTGCTGGTTATGGGCACTAAACATTGCCTCTCTCCAAGTTTGGAACGAATTAAATCATACAAAGAGGAATCAGAAGCTGGATCAAAAGTCATCTTTATTACTAGTTAAGTTGAATTTAAGAACATGGCTTGACCTACGGCTATATCCTATAACTATATCCTATAACATACTATCTTCTTTTCATATCCTGTACCTGTCTTCTTGACTATACTATAAGCTTCTGGGGAGCAGAGATTATGCCGTATATCTCTTTGTATCCCCGGAATTTTCCACAGAGCCATACATCTAGCAGGCGCTCTGATAAGACATCACGATTAACCATGTTTGTACTCTAGTTCTCGGTGTGAAGCCTCTCGCTCTACTTGCCTGGGAGCTCTTGGAGGGAAGGACTCATGTCTTTTCATTCCCAGTGCCTACATCATGCCTGGCACATAGCAGGATCTTTATAAAAGTGAGTTGAAAGATAATGAAAACAGAAGCATACCAAATGGTCTACCCAGGGCTTGTAGAGAGGAATTTAAAGTAGGGATGTCTCCTAAGGATTCCATTCTTGATAGCTTGTTCATCTGGGAAGAGCTCTACCTGCACGGTGTTTGTGAGTTACGGGTTTATTGGAGACAGTTTTCTTTCACTTCTGTCTACTCGTCAGGCACCTTGGCTATCTGGGTATGTGCGCCCTGGATATCTCAATTAGACTTACCCTGCTAATGCTCTTTGCAGAGACCTGTCACTTGGTAATTAACTTAAAGCCATGACAGAAGCCTGTGACATTCAATGTTTCAGAGTATAACACCGACCCTTGTTCTTCTCCCAAGGGACGCACAAGCCATGAAACAGTTTCTTTTGGAGTTGCTGGTGGAATCAGCTCACAGCACGACAACCAGGCCTCTTGGACAAGTACAGGAAAACTGAGAAATAACATGTCTGCCCCTGCATCATTAAGCTCCCTGGTAACTGAGGGAGATGCAGGGCTGCTAGGCCAGGAGTGAAACAGAGGTCAGGATGAGATGGAACACAGAAGCGGTGGGGATCTCAAAACTCTCTTCTGAGGAGTGATGCTCCTTAGTCCAGGGCCTTGCAGACGATCTGAGGAAAAAAGCTTCCTGTACAGACCAACTCTCGGTGCCTCCACAGGGAGTGTTTGTGAGCCAGGGTGGCTCTGGAGTCAGGCCCTCTGCTCTATGCAATTCTCTTTGTGTTTTCTAAGCCCTGAGGGGCTCCAGGAGCCCGATGCCACCTGCTTCGAGAGAGGCCCGCATCTATGCACCGAGTTGTGCGTTCAACGCTGGACTATACATTCTCTGTGGACACTATGAGAATCCCCTGACTTTGGCCTTCTTCTAGCACAAATCAGAATAAATTAACTTTACTCTCAAGGTCTTAGAAGGATCCACCAACTTCTGTCTCTTAACATGATGGCCAAGAAATCAATGGGCCAGAGGCACAAGTCATTTATCTTGGCACAAGGCCCTGGTGCTCTGCCTCTGTGGGCCCCACATACCTGGCTCTGTAGCACAGGGCTCATGTAGGGCAGGAAGGGCAAAGGAATTTCAAAACCAATAGTCTGATGCAACTGATACAGACCTGTGCAGCCACTAGCCATGTGTGGCACTGAGCACTTGAAATGTTGCTAGTGTGACTGAGGAACTGAATTTTAAAATTTTATTTAATTTTAACGAATTCAACTTTTAAAACTGATAAGTAATTCAATCATTAGAAAAATTTTAAGTATGTGAATCTAATTTTTCAACTGTAAATTTATGAAATCTAAATGGTAATCAAGTATTTTTTTTTTTTTTTTTTGGTGAGGAAGACCAGCCCTGAGCTAACATCCACTGCCGATCCTCCTCTTTTTGCTGAGGAAGACTGGCCCTGGGCTAACATCCGTGCCCATCTTCCTCTACTTTATATGGGACGCCGCCACGGCGTGGCTGACAGGCAGTGCGTCGGCGGGCGCCTGGGATCCGAACCGGCGAACCCCGGGCTGCCAAGCGCGGACGAAACCGCTGCGCCACCGGGTTGCCCCGGTAATCAAGTATTTTTGATGAAAATTCAGTGTCCAATGTGAGATGTGCTATAAGTGCAAATTAAACACAGGATTTCAAAGACTTGGTAGGAAAAAAGGAAAGCAAAATACCTTACTAATAACTTTTTATACTGATTACATGTTGAAACGATCATGTTTTGGACATACTGGGTTAGATAAAATTTTTAAATTGATTTCACCTATTTCTTCTCACTTTTTCTAATGTGGCTACTGGAAAATCTAATATTGTGGCTTGCATTCTATGTCTACTGGACAGTGCTGATCTAGACCATAATCCAGTCCTCTCTATGTGGAGTCTCACCTGACAATATGGAACACCCAAGAAACCTGCCCATTGTTCCTCTGTCAACTTCATTCCATTGTAATGCTATGTTTGTTGAGGATCTACCATATGCTGGGCACTGTTCTAGGCTGGGAATACAGCACGTTGGCTCTTAGCTGACATTCCAAAGGCAGATGCAGGCAATAAAAAATAAAGAGCAAAGAAAAACATCAGATAACTCCGTGTGCTGTACAGAACTTACACTAGGGTAATGTGATGGAGAGACACTAGGTGGTGAGGCAGCAGCTGGGAGGACGTTCTGAGCAGCAGGGAGCCAGTCATGCCAGGTCAGGAGGAATGAGTCAAAGGCCCCAAGCATGGAATAAGTTGGAATACTTGAGGAAGGAAAATAAAATTGGTATGACTGGAGTACAAGGCAAGGTGGAGGGTGGTAGGAAAGGAGACCCCAGAGTGAGCACTGCGCCAGGAATCCATGGACCCATGTGTAAGTCTCTGTCCTCATGTCAACCAGGCTTGGATCTTGGGCAAGTCACTTATCCTCGTAGCATGGCACCAGTTTCTTCATCTGTTAAATGAGGTGGCAATTACTAAAGGATCTTCCTTTCAGCTCTGAAAGTATATGATTTTATGACTTTTCTGTATATACTAAGGAATAAAAATCCTGTCCTGGAAAAGGAAAGAAAGAGGAAGTGAATGGAAACATCCTGACCTCTAATCTGTCTCAAGATTTAATCTTAAACTGCTCATCTGATGTCTCCCTTCTTTTTTCAAGAAAATGAAAATTATTTGACACCTGGCCAACTCATTCTCATACAGCATCAGAGGGCAAACTTCTAAATTCCCTGGTGCACACACACGAGTGTTGTGCTCTAAAACCTGGACCAGCTTCCTCACAAGAACAATTAGATGTCCTGCACAGAGACTGCCCTCCCTCCTTTATAATTATACTACAACTCCCTCAGAAGTCTAGAAAAAACTTCCTAGTTTTCAGAACTTTATATTTTTGAAGTATCCATTGACTGGGAAAATCTGGATTCTCAGATAGGCAATGACTCTGCCAAAGTTTCACCTCTGGGAAAACATTTCCAAGGAGACCATGTTTATAAGAGTCACATCTCCAAGGAAAGAACAGAATGCCTGGTCACACCCATTTATCATCACAATTTAATAATGTACAACAGAAGCCCATGGGACTTGGCCATATCCAGAGAAAATTTCAATTACATCTCTAACCAAGAGACCTCATGACAGACAGCTTCATAATCAGCCCTTCACTAGTCACCCCCAGTCCTCAGATGGAACTCCAGACTTGTTCCCAAAGAATGAGACTTAGGAGCGGGAATCGAAGGGGAAAGGAGGGAGATGTGATGGTTTGTATTTGTAATACGATGCATAAGAATGAGAACAAGGTCCTAGGAAAGGAAGTGAGATAAGGTTTTACTCGAACTCCAGAGAAACGGGCAGAGTAGGTTAAGGGATGATGACGGTGGTGAGAATAGTAACCCAACACTTATGGCACTGTTCCGAATGCTTTGCAAGTGTTAAATGTATTAAACATGATAATGTGCACGTCACTAACTTAAACACACTAGCTTAACACAGTGCCTGGCACATCCAATGATCCACAGATACAGGAATACAACACTCCAGCTCTGTCACTTGTAATGGGGACAAGTCTAAGGTATGACCTGTACTCTAACCGGAGCTCACAAGAGAGACCACGTCCAAGTCAGCCTCTGTGGGGCGTGCTTGATCGCACATCCTGCTGGGCCTCCTTCCCTTTCCAGATCCGCTCCCTGTGCCCTGGTCGGTTTCCTGGGAACGCTTCCTGACAAGTCGTTTACTCAGGACCCTTGTCCTAACATGCTTGTCTCAGGCCTCAAAGTCTGCTTCCAGGGAGCCTGGTTGAAGACACTTGCCAATAGAGAAATTCAATGTCCTCACAGTAGCAGACCAAGTTTTTGGGTGAAATACGGGACTTTTTCCCCCTACGGAATTTCTATAGCTAAGCTATTTAAATAAGTATTATGTTTTACTTTTTAGCTCAATTATTTTGCACGTATCATGGGTCAAAATAACAATAATACATCAATAAAATAATGTGACTGCATTTGTCTGAGCCTCTTTTTCCACCTCAGGGCTTCTCCTACACCGTGGTGAGAGCTGCCTAGATGGGACCCCATGCAATCAGACAAGAAAGCTGCCCAGCTGACCAGGCTTCCTTTCAAGCTGGCACTCCCCAACCTTGGGGGGCTGTCTATGCCTCACAATGACCTTCAGGCTAGAGCTGGAATCTTAATAATTACCACCCCTGTTCAAGCGTCCCATCCAGAGCTTCCAACCCTCCCCTCTCATCCACCTCTCATTGCAACCAGGGATGCCAGGCATGACCTCACAGCACACAGGGCATGATACTGGTCCCCCATCTAGGCGACATCTGGACTCTTGCTTCTCTGCCTTTTGGGGAAAGTGAGTACACTCTCATTTCTTCATCTAACCAAGGAATTTCAAAGGAAAGCGTAGCATCTTTTCATCTCAGAGGGCCCCAGGCTCTCTCCTGAGCCACCTTATAATTAGCAGACCCTGCAGCTGCAAGCACAGGGCCTGGGTTCTGGCCCTGTGGGAGACAGCTGTCTGACTTTGAGAGAACATCTCAAGGAAATCATTAAAGAGCTCATGTTCAGTGTTATCCAGACTCACTGATCACAGGACAGGGGACTCTCATTCTTGCCTCTTCTCATCAAACAGGACACAATTACATACTCAGCACAGACATTCACTGGCAAGGTCAGGAAACACACCCTGTGCACCAGCTACAAATGGGCAGGGGAATCACATCTGGAGCTGCTCCTGCCCTGGGGGCTCACCATCAACGTGCATCTCACGTCCTCTGAAGCTCACAGCCCTACGGCACTTGGTCCCTGCAAACCTTCCTGGGAGGTTTCATCCCAGCTCAAATCACTGGTTTGGTTTTTTGTTTTTTGTTTTTTTTTAAAAAAAACACTCTGCCCTCTATCCACCACCAGCTACAGCCCTCTTCTGCCTCCACTTTATGGTAAAACTTCTCCGATAAACTGTATAAACTCATTGCTTTCATTTCCTCATAACCCACTCACTCCTTGACCCATACCCACCACTTACTATGCACCTATTTTGAACTGGGCATTGTGCTATGTGCTCGATATACTTATATTAACAACTCTATGAAGTGTAGCAATATCACGCTGTAGTCAGTTGAATGGTGGTCCCTCAAAAGTTATGTCTATGTCCTAACCCCGAAACTTGTGAATGTGACCTTATTTGGAAAAAGTGTCTTTGCAGAGGTAATTAAGTTAAGGATCTTGAGATAAGATCATGCTGGATTATCCATGTGGGCCCTAAATCCAATGGCAAGTGTCCTTATAAGAGACACAAAGAGGGGAGACACAGGGAAAAGAGGGCAAGGCCATGTGAAAACAGAGGCAGACTTTGGAGTGATGCAGCCACAAACCAAAGAACATCTTGGAGCCACCAGAATCGAAGAGTCAAGGAAGGATTCTCCCTTGGAGTTTTTGGAAGGTGTGTGGCCCTGCTGACACCTTGATTTCAGACTCCAGCCTCCAGAACTGTGAGAAAAAAAATTCTGTTGTTTTAAGCCACCAAATTTGTGGTAATTTGTTACGGCAGCCAGAGGAAGCTAATCTATTTTACAGATGGGGAAACTGATGAAGATGCTGCAGAGGAAATGATAATGAGACTGGCCACAGCTCACAGGGTACCCTGGGTGACATTCTGCTGCAGCCAGAGCAAAGGCAAGGGCTTCACTTGTGAGAAGCTGTCGGGACACTGCAGCAGATACAGGATTTACGCCCTGCAAGAGAAAGGCTCAAAAACCTCTGACGGGACAGTAAAGAGAGCCTGGTGGTGGAAAAGACCCAAAGACAAGGAAGGGGAATGGGAGAACAGGAGAGGGAGATGTTAAAGACGACACTGCAAAGACAACGTGTCTTAGGTTTGGGCAGCTTCTTGGGTTCCAGACTGAAGAATCTCCAGTCTCCATCACATTTGTAAAGGCAATGATTCAATGTTTCAGAAAACTTTCAGAGAAGATTTATTGTAAAACCAATGTGAATTTACTGAAAAAAAATCCCTTTTCTTCATTTTAAAAATTCTGCTTAAACTTCTCTTATTCAGAAAAATCTTTCAGAATCTTACCAGATCCTAATAAGCCAGACAACCCCCCGGTAGAACATTCCCCATTGATGAGGCTTATGTGCACTAGTGAGGGTTCTACTGAATTGGAATCTGGGTGAGGACATGCTAGACTTTCCTCTAGCCTGTGATGGAGTCTTTCACATTTCTTTTTAAAATTTTTAAATAGGATTTGGTAAATAGTACAATATAACAAAAGTAATAATTAAGTTATTTAAGGACAGTAGTAGAACAACCACCCATGTTTGGAAGGCATTTTACAATTTATGAAATGTTTTTATACCCTTCTCATTTAACTCTCAACAATCCTCAAGGTAGACATTGTACCCATCATCTGTGTAACATAGTTTAGGAAAATGAGGCTGCTCCAGGAGGTTAAGTACTCTGTGCACAGCCAATAACCACTTAGAGAAGAAATGAGAACTCAAAGTACATCATTTAATCCAAATTCTATGCTCTCTCCACCCTATGTCTTAGTAAAAGTACTTTCATGTAGGAAATTGAACTTATTCATTAATAGTTAACATTTAAATTTGCAAAGTCAACAGCCCTCTTAAGTGTGAGCATGACTTCCCTCACCTACATTCCTGCCAACTGTGTAATGGAATGTACTCAAAAGTCATAAAATTGAATTTCTTTAAAATATTTTATTCCTCAGTCTTTAACTGGCATTGCTTACGAGGAGAATGTCTTATTAAGGTTTTGTTTAATCTGCAGAAGAGAGTTGTTGGCTTATGCAAATTTAAAATCACAACTTAAAATGTAAAAGACATTAAATCAACATGACACCTTGAAGGACCCAGTATGCCTAAACTTCCTGGGTTAATGTCACATTTGAAAGTGTAACATCCTCAAATTTTCTGTGTGAATGACTTTTCCTTCAGAACCAAAGAGACTTGTTTTTCTCAGAGAACATTTGCAAATCTTTTCATAACGAAAAAAAAAATCCAATCTCGAATTCTAGATTTGCAACAGAATTGTCCAGCATGAAGTGAGGAAGAAAGAGTCTTAAAAAATCAAGCCCTAAAAGGGGCCCACTTCAGTGAACCGTCAGAGCCAAGGGCCACTCTTAGGCTTTCCCTTTGCTTTATAACCCTAGCTGGCCCATTCCTTGTACTCTTCTAACTTCCAATGTATCCTGGAGAGTAATATGAAAAGAAGTTCTAACCCTTCCTAACCTTACAATATTTTGATTCTGCTGGTTCTCTCCCTGACACCTTCTCCCCTCTTGCTTCCTAATTCACCCTGGTTTTGTTCTAGGATCTGCTTTACCACCAGGCAGCTCAAGTGATGCAGGAGAGCTGAGTGCACCTCCTGTCTAAGATAGCCCTTTCATAAGTCTAAGACAGTGATTCTCAAAGTGTGGTCCCTGAACTAAAGCTTCAGCATCAATGGAAATCACAAATGCAAATTATTGTCCCATTCCAGATCTACTAAATCAGAAATTCTGAGGGCAGGGCCCAGCAATTTGTGTTTAAACAAGCCCTACAGGGGATTCTGTTGCACGATTAAGTTTAAAACCACTGCTCTAAGCCAGTGATTCTCAACCCCGGTTGCACATTAGAATCAACAGATGCCCAGGTTCAACACTCTCCACTCTTCCCCCAAAGATCCTGATTTAATTGATCTGGGGTGGAGTCTGGACAAGGGCATTTTTAAATTCCCCGGGTGATTCTAATGTACAACCAGGTTTGAGAAACACTAATCAAAGCCAATCAGAGTAATCCAGTGTCTGAATTGCAGTGTCGATGAAACGGATGCCTCCATTTCTATAATACTGACTGAAAACCAAATGTGTCATTAACGTTATTATAGCCACTGGTGGTAGCAGGAGATGAACTGGTCTTTGCTACTAAATGGAGCAGGCGCTTTTATTTCCTCAAGAGCAGAGTTGTTAATAGCTGCAGGAGTGATAGATTTGGAAGGGGTGGTGGACAGACAGTTCAACAGCTGTTTGGCAGTGGAAGCATGCTCAAATTGGTGTGTTTTGTATGGGAAGTGGTGAAAATCACTTGGAAAAGAATTTATGGTGAGCCAGGATTTGAACCCAAACAGTGTTAATCTAGAATCTGAGTCCCTAACCATGGCTGCCACATTGTCACTCTCCATGGAGGTTATGACCAGGAAGCTTAAAAGATGGAGGAGGAGAAGGAGGAAATGAAGACCCCTCATTCATACGTATACACAATGCAATATCTTTATGATTGCCTGTAACATCTAAAAGAGCCTACATTCTGGAGTCAACACTTGTTCGGATCTAAATACCATGTCAGTTACGATTTACATCAACTCTCTCTCTTTAACCTCAGAGAAAATTTCCTCTCACTTATCAGGAGAAACAAACAGAATGAAGAACAGAATACACGAGCCAGCTTCAGTTAGTGACAGCCCAGCCACTCTGGTCTCTCTCCAGCTTGCAAAGGGAAGGTCCCTTGTAACACAGGGCCTACTGGGGTGGGAGCTGGGAATACAGCTGGGTTTGCTGAGACTTGGTCCCAGAGCAGAATTTAGTGGCAGAAACCCAGGGACAATGTACATTACCCAGTTAGCTATAATCTACCCTAATAATTCTGTATTTTGTCCATACATGTTTCCATATTGTAAGATGTAATTGATGGCGAGTGATAGGTTTATAGTTTAAGCAGCAGTTTTTCTTTCTCAGTGATTTATAAAATAACAGTGTATCTTACAATTAATGACATCTTAGACTTGATGGAATATGGTAATTACAGTAAACATATATTGACTCCCACGATGAGTCAAGCTCTAGACTAGACTGGAGATAGGAGAATGAAAGAAATGGAGTCCCCATGACCAAGGAGCTAGAAAACAAGTACATGCATACCCAGAGCTAAATATTTTGTGGGGGATGGAATGTAAGTTATGGTGGTTGGAGCACACTGTGGGCATCTACTGGGTCGAGTGGTGTGTGTGTGTGTGTGTGGGTGTGTGTGTGTGTGTGGGTGTGTGTGGGTGTGTGTGTGTGTGGGTGTGTGTGTGGGTGTGGGTGTGGGTGTGGGTGTGTGTGTGTGTAAATGTGGCGACATGAAGGAGAGAAGTGGTGAGAGATGAGGTTGAAGAGATAGTCCAGGACCAGACTATTAACCAGTCTTAAATGCTAACCTAAAAAATTTAGGCTTTATCTTTTAGGTCAGTGGTTCTCAAACATTTTGGTCTCATGACCCCAGTATATACTTAAAAATTATTGAGGACCACAAAGAACCTTTGTTTATATAGGTTATATCTACTAATATTCACTGTATTTAAAATTAAAGCTGATAAAAATATTAATCCATTGAAAATAGCAATAAACTCATTACATGTTAACAAATAACATTTTTAATGAAAAAATAACCATATTTTCTAAAACAAAAAAATTAGTGAAAAGGGTGCCATTGTTTTAAATTTTTGTAAATATCTGGCCTATGAAAGTCAGCCAGCTGGTTCTCATATCAGCTTCTGTAATCTGTTGCAATATGGTTGAAGTATACGAAGAAAAGAAAATCTGGCTTCGCGAAGATATGTAGTTGGAAAAGGGAGAACCTCACAGACTTCCTGAAACAGTCTTGGGGATGCCCAGGGGTTCTTGGACCACACTATGAGAACTGCTGCTCTTGGATAGCAAAGCCATTGAAAGATTATCAGCAGAGGACAGGCAGCTAATTCTGCAGGATGAATTAGAAGGAGGTGGCCTGAGAATAGGGCAGCAAGCAGGGAGACTATTAAAAGGCCAAGGGTGTATGGTGTTGGATGATAATTAGCCTTTGGGTGGTGAACATGATATAATCTACACAGAAATTGAAATATAATGACATATACCTGAAATTTATATGTTATAAACCAATGTTACCACTACAAAAAAACCAAAAAACCTAAAGGAAAAGGGGGGGTCCAGGCAAGACCACAGGAAGCCCCTCAGTAAGGAGAGACAATGGGATGGAGAGATCAGAATGGCTTCACAGTTAGAGTCCATGGGAGGTGGCATCCAAATGCATCCAGGGTAGGGCAGAAAATAAGGCAAGGATGACTTGAGGTATTCAGGGTTGGAAGTCTGGGTGGATGATGATCTGGTACAGATAAGGCATAAGAAGATTATTTCTGATTTAGCTGGCCAAACAGGAAAGGAATATGCCAGAAAGAGAAATGATCTGAAGATTCCAGACTAATGACTCAGGGAGAACCAGACAGGTGGACAGACCCGGGGAAGCTTACCTGTTTAAACTGCTATACTCAACATTACCAAAATAGCATTTGCCTTAAGAAGGTAAATTTTATTTCCTTAAAAATGCAAATATCCCTGAAAGTTATGGAGAAGCTCCTTAACTCTCCTTAGCCAATGAAGCACACCTAGTCATTAATTAATTTAGTCAGGTTGCTTTCCCTCTTAAAGGAACACATGAGAACTTCAGATCACAGACCACAGTAGGACAACTGGCTTGGGCAGGTACCATGGTGGGGACTTTGGGTCTAGTAAGGGATAAGGACAAGCATGGAGGAAAAAGAGAGGGAAAATGTTAATCCCTTGTGGAAGATATTACTATATGGAATTTCAAGTTTAAGAAGTGACTGGAGGGAAGAATAAAGTCACAGGGTAGCTGGGTGGCCAGAAGGGCTAGTTAGAGCTGAAAAGGCACAAAAATAGTTTGCTCATGTTAAAGTCTTTTCAGAGTCTTCTGCTCAGTTTCAGAGATAGAGGAGAGGCAGATCGTTCTGTCAGAATGAACTCCACAACCAACCAGTTTCTCATTATGCCTGGAAGAGTTGGGAGTAGTGGGTAATGTGGATTTGGAGGGTGAATATAAATAATTCAAGTCTGAGACCAAACGCAATCCCCATGCCCCACGTAAAGAGGGCAGAAAAGACAGTATCTTTTTCCTTCTAAATCCTACAGGTTAGGGGCCCAATCTACACCAGGAGTTCTCTTTCTCTCCCTCCTCCTGAGTAAAATAGGGGCCTGTGGACAGTTCTCTGGGTTGAGCAAAGGGTTACTCTGTGCCATCAACACAGTCCAGTAAATGCAGAGGATGCAGGCGTGAGCAAGCAGGGTGTACCAGTAAAAATACAGAGCACAATTTAAGAAATACAAATGCCTGGATGTAGAGCAAACACTTAAGCTACTAAACATAATCACTCCTTAACTCTGAGTATCCAAACAACTTTGATTTGAATAGATATTGGTATACAAAAACTTCTACTTTCATAAGACCATAATAATTGTCTTAGTCTTGTTAACAATGAAGTAACACAATGAATTTCTAGTACATAGCACCCAGGCAAAGACCAAATCTGCTAACTCATGACTCAGTGCCTCCCCAGCAGTTTCATGTTCTTAAAGGTTTGTGATGATGCTCCTTACTTTCCATTATTACTTAAAAAAAAAAAAAAATTGTGACAGGGCCTGGGAAAGGCAGGCTTGATCATGTCAACTCCTTCCTCTGAAGAATGGGATCAATGATAATTAATGTCCCCCTTACCTTGTAAGGTATAACGAGGATCAAATTGTGTGAAAAAGTTTTATGACCAGAAAGTCCCATGCAAATGTTAGTTACAACTGAGCTCCCAGTTAGGTAGTACTCTTCTCTTCCAGACAGGAAGGCCCAATAAGGGAGCTGGCATTTATTGTAGGCCTTCTATATGCCATGTTATCTCAATGTCTTGTGTGGTGGGTGGTCAGTTCTCCTTATACATATGAGGTTCATGGAGGTTATTAATTTACCTAAAAGGCACCTACTAAGTGGTAGGGCCAGGATTTGAACACTGGTCTTCGGCTCAAAAACCCAGGTATTCTTAGCACTACCCTCATACCTACTTTATTACTTAATAAAGAAGAATGAACACAGAATTCAGTTTTTACGTAACCATGAAGGTTGTCATCACCACCTTCATCCTTGAGCTTTCAGTTGTTCCAAGGTATCATATACGAATGTCGGAAACCTTCCAAAAGGGCTAAAGCTAGAGGATGAAACACTCACTGTGGAATGGAGCCCAAGAAATAAGACAAAGGCAGAGACAGTCAGTTGTAAGAAAAGTAAAATATTAAAACCTCAGTTGTACTTCCTGACAGAGACTGCATCCCTCAGCCCCCATCTGGTTCACGCAAGCCCCAGTGACTGTTGACTGTGATGCAGTGATCCTGAGAGAGTCTGGATTTTTTTTAGCCCCACCTGACATCACTAATAGGAAGCAAACTTTACCGATTACAGGTTAGAACCCGCCACTCCCCCCCGCCCCCCACCCCGGCCATCTAGCCATAGGGACAGCAGAGGGGCCACTCTCCCAATTTTTCCTGTGTGTGGTGGAGGCATCAGGCAGGGCAAAAAAACAAGCATGAACAAAGAGGTCAGAGAGACCTGGGTGTGAATTCCAAATCCATCACTCACTACCTGGTCACTCTAGGCCAGTCCTTCACTTACTCATCGGTAACACTTCTTCATCCTGAAGCACTCACCTCTGGAATGAATGAGACGATGCAGGCAACTGATCAGCAGATGTCTGTGAACACAGTAGGCACTCAAGAGGGAGCAGCTTCTCTGAGGATAATGACGACTCATGAACTGGCTCACGTCCACTAGTAAGTTAACTGTCTGTTAACTGTTTGTTCTTTAACAATACTCTCTCTGGTAGACTAAAGATGACTACAAATTCTTACTACTCTTCCCTTTGAGAGGAGTGTCCAATCCCTCTCCCCTTGACTCTGGGTTGGTTTTAGTGACTTCCTTGGCCAAGACAATGTGGCTGAAGGACTGTTCTGGGACTTCCAAGCCTAATTCATAAGAAGTCTTGTAGGTTTTGCTGGCCTCACAGCTGTGGGCTGCCAAGTAAGAAGTCTGACTACCCTGCGGCCACTGAGCTTCGAGGAAGCCCCACTTTGTCATGTGAAAAGGCCTCAGGGGACAAAAAGATGTTGGGCCAGGCCCAGCCATTCCAGCCTCCAGCTGTTGAAATTATTCCAGCCCAGATCCTAGACACTGTTGAGCAGACAGTCTCTGCCAATCCCTGCCCCAATTGCACATTCATAAACAAAATAAATGACTGCTGTTGCTTTAAGCTACAAAGTTTTGGGGTGGTTTGTTATGCAACAAAAGACAACCAGAACACTCTATCAGGTGTTTTTTCCCAAGTTCATAACATCAGTTTGCAGTTACATAAAGTAACATATTAAGTTTATGTTGACTCTGTAGTTCTCAAGTCTATTTAAGACACTGAAAAAAAACATTTTGTTTGTGGACAATGTTAATCCAGGCATAACTTAATAACAGGCTGACCAATGACATGTATGAGCTATTGAGTGTGTATGTGTGGGTATGCATGCCAGAGTTTAAGTTATCTAGGATTTTACTAAATATCCAATTCCTCTCATGAAAAAAAAAATGCTATAAATAACAGCTCTTCATCTCAGTCAACTTGTGAAAACCATTCTCTGGAGTCAGACTCATTGAACCTAGTGCCCAAGTGCTCCACCCTCCCAGCTCTGTACAAAGCTGGGTTCCCATCTACAATCAGCTCTCTAGTAATCAGGGTGGTTTATTGAGGGTCATTACCTACCTTCTAACCAGCAGGAAACCCACTCTGGACTGCTTGCATTTCTAGGCAAGCTTGCAAACAATGAAAGTGTTAAGACTAAGTTGATTTCAGCAGCTATCCAGATAATGTTTGAGGAAATCCCCTTGAGCTTTCACATATGCTCCACTTGGGAGGATGGGCCTTGTTATAGCATAAAACTTGACTCTGAACTATAGAATACATATTTGATGCCTTTCAAATAATATATAACCTTATAATATTATGCAACCTATGTGGCATACAACCAGCATAGGTGAACTCGACAAACATTTTGCTGCCTCCCAAATCTACTCTGTTTTTTCATTTCCTGTTTCTTCTGCCTGCAAAGCCTGCCTCCCCTTCTTGAGGGGGTGTCTGTGTGTGCAATCCTATTTATCTTCCAAATGTCCTCTCTCCCATCAAGGCAGGGCTAATCATTCCTTGATGACATTGCTTCTTCAATCTGTAAAGCCTTTTCTCTAACAAGCAAGCTTATCATTAAAAAAAAAAAAAAAGCAACAAACCTACAGTCCAATAGAATACATGGAGAAAGAACATGAGAGTCCCTCTAACTCTTGGCGACATTCCACCAGGCTGAAAACAGATCTGTGTTTCAGGGATTAGAGTTCAGTAGCAGAATTGAGTCAATTAAAATCCAACCAGAATGCTGTCTGTAGATAAAGTGCTTTGCACTGGAGGTGCAACATAACCCGAATTGCTAAATTCTAAGGGCTGACTGGTGATTTGCATGTCAATCTCTTTTCATGTTATTTTGTTGGCAAAAGTTAACAAGGAGCCACTCAGCCTAGGAAAGACAGGCCCTCTATTTCAGCAAGAACCAGACAAGCACAAGGTACTCCAAGTTTTCCCAACTCAGTGGCTTTGGTTTGACCTGGAGTGGGCAATGCCTGTTGTCCAAGTGGGTCAATCTGAACATCAAACCCACCAACTGGTATTGGTTTTCACCTTTGTTCAGTAACAATTCCAATCCCAAAGGCTACACAGTCACTCAGCGGCGACTGGCACTTTGTGGCACAATCCCCCCAAAACATGAGTAAGATGTAGAAAGTCATAATCAAACAACTCTTCATTCTACCACCAAACCTAAAGAAATCACATTTTTACCACTCATTATTTAAGAACATGCATAATTATGCAAAACATTCAAGTCAAAGGTTGTACAGTCACTGAATGATAACAGGTTCTATGTGGCAAAATCCATAAAACACAGCCTACCACTCCCTCTCCATGAAGAACCTACAGAGGGCTGTATTGGAACACCCTTTATTCTGCCACAAAACCAAGAGCAATAATGTTTTTAACACTCATTCTCAAATTAACTATGCCTAATTTAGAATTATTGCCAATTTAGAATTATTATAACAGAGTCTACATTACAACTGACATCCAAGGCAATAGAAGACAATGCAGAAAGAAAATTTACTGTTCTCCCTCATTGACCAAACCCTGGTCTTCCTCCAGAAAGTGTGTAAGTTTCTGGCACTGGCCAGACAACAACACGGGTATGTTGCACGAGAGAAGAAATGCAGTATCAACTTACTTAACAGTTGGCAATAGAGGGCCTGTAAACTTCTCTTCATGGTATCATCTGGTCCTGCTTGTCCTCCAGTTTATTCATGATTCTGTCTAGGAAATTGGGAGAAGAAAATTGTTACATCTGAGGAACATAATTACAGTCAATAATCAGAACTCCACTCAACATGATCCTGGTTCTAAAGCCTAAAATACCTGACTTTGAAGAGAAAAGTTAGTGGAAAGGATACACCACAGTTTAATTGACAATAGTCTGTGTTATAAAACTACCAAATAATCAATCGGTCAGATAGTGAAACTATACACACCACTGAAGGAAACTCAAGATGTGCAACTAGAAAGTGAGAATCTGGCTTTGGAACTTTTGAGGACTTCCAATTTATCTCCCCCGTATCTCTAGTCTTGAAACAAGAGAGACAAGGAATTTCTACACTCATTTCTGCTACGGTGCTCACCAAAGAAACAACCCAAAAAGCCTCACCACACTTGAAATTGTATTATATTAAATAACTTTTCTATTATTTTCTGATGACAAAAGATACCTCCAGTATAGAATATTTGAAAAATACAGCTAAAGAGAAAATATAAATAGGAATATACAAAAAAATACAAATTACCTATCTCTCCAGCCTTTCGAGTGTGCACTTCTATTGGTCTGTCTCATTTAATGTATTACACATTCTAATTTTTCTCCCTAACAGCAGAAATATCTTCCTGTATTGTCACCATTACGTTACTACTGCATTTGAATTGGCACACACTATTGAAGATAAATTCCTAGAAATGAAATAACAAGGACGTAATTTAAGGCTTTTGAAATATATTGCCAAATTGCCCTTCATCAATATCAATATATGAGGATATCCATTAGACTACAATCTACCCAAAGATGGAAATCTATAATTTCTTTCCAACTTTGCCAAGTAAGTAGGCAAATATTCCATGTCATTGCTTTAATTTGCAGTTCATATGTTTATCAGTCACTTGTATTTTTAAAATTTTTAATTCACATTTGACAAAGATTCTTTAGTAAGGTTCCTGAACCTTCTCCTAGGCCCATCCATGCGCTTCCTTGTAAAACCTAGTTTTAGCAGAAAGTCTGCTAAGTCCGTTTAACCAGAACCTCCCACTCTTAATATCGAATCATACCCTCATTATCGGATCAGGCCCCTCATCCTCCACCAACCCCTGGGTGACGATTACCCTGGCCTGTCTTCAGCAAGAATCCTGTTAGGTCAGTTTAGCCAGAACCTGCTGATGTTTCATCGTAGCAATTTTCCATCCACTGACTTACCTCGTTGGCTATAAATTCTCACTTGCCCATGCTGTATTAGAATTTGAGGCCAATCTCTTTCCCTCACAGTAAAATCCTGTTGCAGTAGGCCCTATACCTATACTGATGGTCCTGAATAAAGTTTGCCTTATTGTCTTTAACAGGTATCATTGAATATCTTTTCTTTAACACCTTCTTTAACCATTCTCTACCGGCATGTTGGGTTTTTTTTCTCATGATACCCCAAGTGAAACTGACTTATCTTAAAGAATTCTTTTATTGAGATATAATTCATGTATCAAAAAATTCAGTCTCTAAAGTACACAATTCAATGGTTGTCAGTATATTTAAAAGTTGTGCAACCATCACCAGTACCTGATTCCAGAATATTTTCATCACTCTAAAAAGAAACTCCCACGTTCATTAGCAGCCATTTCCCATCCTCCCCTCCCCCAGCCCCTGGCAACCACTAACCTATGAATTTGCTTATTCTGTACATTTCACATGAATGGAATCATACAACAAATGGACTTTTGTGTCTGGCTCTTTCACTTAGCATACGGTTTTTAAGGTTCATCCATGCTGTAAAGCATGCTGCTTTTTTCCAGGAATGTACACGTACACACACACACTACCATGATGAGAAAGGCCTTCCTTAGTCCAGAATAACATAGTTGCCTGTACTTTCTTCTCGTGTGGTTGATTTCCTTTTGATATGTTTCTGGATTTTGTATTATGTTTTACTTCTCTGTTCACTCATTCTTCCACTGTAACAGTAAGTGTTGTTTAAATTAACCTCTTGGTAGAATTAGTCCTCCATTATTACTCTTTTTTAAGATTTGTCTTATTGTTCTTCAGGCTTGTTTTTCTCCCTAAATTAACTTTAAAATCACTTTATTAAATTCCAGAAAAAATATCATTGGGATTATAGTTAGAATTATCTTCTACTTGCTTTATTAATTTGGGAGAGAGTTGATCTCTTTAAAATTCAAGTGTGGTGACGAAAAAAATAAATGATATTTTAAATATTGTAGCTCTGGAGATAAGAATTCCTTTCAGAGGGTAAGAAATGGTCTTTTTTGGGAGGGGGGCACACAACAGCCCAGTGACCTCTTTGGTTAGGTAAATTAAAGCCCCTCCCTAAGTACAATCCGGATGAGTAAGAATGAGAGAAAGAGAGAGTTAAATTTCTCTCCATTATAAAATAACAGGAGGTTTGAGTCCCCAAAGGCTAAGAAAGTGAGGTTAAGTGGCTCAGAAATCAGAGAGGCTGAGGACATGAAAACAAGAGATGTTGAGAGACAGGCAGAGGCAATTCCAAAAGACAGCAGCAGGTAGGAACTAAGAATAAAGGATAAAGTGAGAAACTCCCCACAGAGGATGACCCATGACCTTTAAGAAGTATAGTATTTAATTTTTCATTGCTTCTTGTTTTATGCTATTTGTACTTACACACTACATCTGTCTTCCTCCTCCCCCACCACGCTTATCCACCACTAGTATCCTCAAAACCTCAGCAAAAGTCTTGTACAAAATATCCTTATATTGGTGGTGCTCAGCTGAGCAATGAAAAAGAAGAGACTATGTCCCAAGACAAGGTGACCAGAAACAGAGGTAGGAGC
This sequence comes from Tapirus indicus, assembly GCA_031878705.1. Taxonomy (NCBI): domain Eukaryota; kingdom Metazoa; phylum Chordata; class Mammalia; order Perissodactyla; family Tapiridae; genus Tapirus; species Tapirus indicus. Next base: position 18,507,595 of record CM062920.1, read on the forward strand.
CACAGGAGCCATAAGCAATGGTTAGTGGGCATCTATGGGGTGCTTAGGACATGGTAAGTACTTATCAGCATAAATAATCCATAACCAATCTATAAATCAAAATTGGGGTGAGCTTATTATGAGGCAAACCTGAGGACCATATAGCCCAGGGGAGTCCTTTCACAAAGGAATGGAGCACTCCAAAGGAATGGGGGTGTACAGAGTAGTTATATACTGTCAAATAGCAAGCATCACATATGATTGGAATGTTCCTTTTACAATAGTCACAAGATTGCTTTGCTGGCACAGCAATTCAGTGAACACAGCAGGTTGGTGGTCGCAAGGTGGGTGGTTACAAGGTGAGAGCAGCAGGTCAGCAATCAATCCTTAGTTTAGGGAGAGATGCTTATCCTTAAGGAAATACCGATGTGGGGGAAATTACACCCGTATCTTTAAGGGCATTGTTCTTGTCTTTGGAACACAGTAGATACTTAAAGCAGATATACAATGCATGCTCAATGGCCACATCAGGCCATTTTGGAAAAACAAGTTCAGGCCAAATTAGTTTTACACCAAATGGCTTCCTCATATATTCCAATATATCCTATTGCTTGTCATTTACTTATCATATTCAATAAATGTAGAGTGAATAAACAAATGAATGATCATGTAACAGGAGAGCAGAGAAACAGCTGTAGTTTATATTGACCTAGGGGAATGTATGCCCCTCAATCATTTCTGGAAATGCTTAGAGATTTTCGAGAAACTGTTAGACTTTCTACAATGCATGGAATAGAGCCATTTTACTCTTATACCAAGAAACAACTGAGCCCATAAATCTGGGACACTTAGGATCATCTGGGTTACACAGGGCTACCCCAACAATAAGCACCATATGGCCTAGTATTTATTCAAAATTAATCTTTATTTAGGTCTGTGGAGTTTTTAGTGTTTTTCCTTCATTTAAGTATTACAGTCTTCTCGAGTTAATTCCTGGCATTTTGTATTTATATTTTTGCCACTGTGATGGAATTTGTGTTTCCACTATATTTTTTATGCCTTCATATGAAAATGACTGAGTATATTTTGTATATTCATTTTGTGAACTAACTGAACTCACTCACTGGTCAAATGATGATTTCTTGTTGAGTCTCTTGGGTCAACTGTGTTGCTTTGGATAGATGGAGAGCCACAGTGAGACTCCATCAAAAGCCTCCTTTGACTGTACAGTAGGCAACATTAACTGCATCCGGTCTCTCAGGAAATAATTTAGGAGCTCCAAGGATGACAACTAATTTCTGGGATGAAATCCTAAGAGAGTACAGAGTCTTACAGCCAAAAGTCTGAATATAAGAAAAATGAGAGAAGAGGATGATGAAAATATTTGACCAAACATGCAGAGACAGTGGCACAGGGGGGACCTCACTGAATATTAGCACAGGGGAAGCAAGCGGGTGCAAGTAGCCTGAATCACTCCTTAACGACAGTGAGCCTAATAGAGTCCTTCCTCTCCCTTTGGCTTAAATGGGACAGTTACATCCATTCCATTGACTCAGGAGGGAAATTTCTCTTTCACAGATCACTTAAGATGTTCCAATTAGAAATGTCCATGTAGCAGAGAAAAAGTAATAAACAGCCAAATGAAAACCTCTGATAGTTGATATGCAAATTGACAAGTTCATAGAGAACAAATAAGGAAGAATAGCCAGGAAAATCCTGGAAAACTAAAATAAAAAACCCAACAAGGTGGACTTAGGGGAGGAAGTGACTGCTGGCCCTACCAGACATTAAAACATACTCCAAAGCCTCTATAATTAAAACAATTTGATATTGACACATGAATAGGCTGAATTATATATGGAAATTTAGGATATGATAAAGGCAGCCTATCAGATCAGTGGGCAAAAAGATGAACTTTTAAATAATTGTTGAGAGAATGGCAGAGTAATATGGAAAAAGATAAAACTATACTCATTCCAAACACCACACACCAACATAAGTTCCAAATGGATCAGACATTTGAGTTTAAAAAAGTAAAGTATACAGAGGGAGTGACGTCAGCATCATGGCGGAGTGAGATTCCCTCTTTGAATCTCTGCCCCCTACGACACAACGAAAACATCATTCACATTCCAACAGAGCTCAATCAAACACTACGAAGGACTTCTGAGAAACCCCTGCTGCCATACATCGGACGGTGGAGGCGCGGGAAGCTCAGGAGAACGGGAGGAGAGGTAGGAGGTTGTACTCCCCCTCCCCAATCCATCGGCAAAAACAGCGCGGTTTGCGGTCAGAGGGGGGAGGGGCGGCCCACAGCAGCGAAAACTAGCGCCATCCAGGTGCTCTCAAAGACTGTCGCGAGATCGCCACGGGGAAGCGACGACGGACTGTTTAGGGGGTGTAGCAAACACCCTAAGAGAGCCAGAAAGGAAACCCCCGGGTCAAGCAGGAGAAAGAGAGGACCCCTCCCCCCACACACCCGGCGTTTCAGCATAATCCCTCCGGGGGCTGTAGCCGCCTCAGAGCAAACCGCTCGCGATCTCCATCTAGTGGCAGCAGGGGGAAACTGCAGGACTAACTTTAATCATGAGTGGTAAAAATAAAGCCGTCCCCGTCAGATCCTTGCGAAAATATGTCAGGGCTACAGACCAAAAGGAAAATGACAAACACCCAGAAACCAACCCTGAAGGCACAGAATTTGATAACCTGAACGAGAGAGAATTCAAAATAGCTATCATAAACAAGCTCAACGAAATACAAGAGAACACACAGAAACAAATCAACGAATTCAGGGATTATGTCACAAAAGAGATTGAAACCCTAAAGAAAAAACAATCAGAATTATTAGAGATGAAAAACAAAATCAACGAGATAGTGGAAAAAATGGAGTCTTTAAAGAGCAGAACTGACAATATGGAGGAACGAATTAGCACTATTGAGGATAGCCACGCAGAAATGCTCCTGATAGAGGAGGAGAGAGAGCTAAGACTAAAAAGAAATGAAGAAATTCTTCGAGAAATATCAGACTCAATGAGGAAAAGCAACATAAGGATAATAGGTATTCCAGAAGGAGAAGAAAGAGAAAAAGGAGCAGAGAGTTTGTTCAAAGAAATAATAGCTGAGAACTTCCCCAACCTAGGGAACGAGAGGGAAATAACAGTGAATGAAATCAACAGATCACCTAAATATATAAACAGGAATAAAAAATCATCTCGCCACATAGTAGCAAACTTGAAGAATACCCGTGACAAGGAAATAATATTGAAGGCAGCTAAACAAAAAAACAAAATAACATACAAAGGAAACCCCATCAGGCTCTCAGCTGATTTCTCGACAGAAACTCTACAGGCTAGGAGAGACTGGAATGATATATTCAAAATCATGAAAGACAAAAACCTTCAGCCGAGAATACTTTATCCAGCAAAAATATCCTTCAAGTACGATGGAGAAATAATAACTCTCCCTGATAAACAAAAGCTAAGAGAGTTCGTCACCACAAGACCCCCACTACAAGAAATGTTCAAGAAGGCCCTTAGGCCTGAAAAAAAACAAATGAGAAAGGGGATACAAAGATTTCAGCAAGGAGAAAAGCAAGGAGACTAAACCAGAACAAAATACAGTTGGAAAACATCAAAAATTAATTCAAGCTCATCACTTGTCACATTCATGACACAAACTGGAATAAAGAGATAACAAATAAGGAGGGGAAGAGGTAAGGGATTGAACTGACCCAGCCTCAGGAAAAAGGAGGCATCTGAAAATGTACTTTCTTATCCAGGAGATCGCTTATATAAACCGCACGGTAACCACTAAACAAACAACCAGAAGAGAACCACACATGACAAATAAAGAGAAAACCAAGAGAATGAGCATGCAGAAATACCAAATTGAATTTGCAGTCCGAAACACAAGGGACAAGAAACAAAGGAAATGCAAAAGAACCAGAAGATGAACAATAAAATAGCAACATTAAACCCTCATATATCAATAATCACTCTAAATGTGAATGGATTGAATTCTCCAATCAAAAGACACAGAGTGGCAGGATGGATTAAAAACCAAGATCCAACAATCTGCTGCCTCCAGGAAACACATCTCAGCTCTAAAGACAAACACAGACTCAAAATAAAAGGATGGAAAACAATACTCCAAGCTAATGGCAAACAAAAGAAAGCAGGAGTAGCCATACTTATATCAGACAAAGTAGACTTCAAGATAAAAAAGGTAATGAGAGACAAAGAAGGGCAATATATAATGATAAAAGGGATACTTCACCAAGAAGACATAACACTTATAAATATCTATGCACCCAACACAGGAGCACCAAAGTACATAAAACAACTGCTAAAAAACCTTAAAGGAGATATTAACAATAACACAATAATAGTAGGGGATCTTAATACCCCCCTTACATCAATAGATAGATCATCCAGACAAAAAGTCAATAAGGAAATAATGGACTTAAATGAAAAACTAGACGCAATGGATTTAATAGATATATACAGAGCACTCCACCCAAAAAAAGCAGAGTACACATTCTTCTCAAGTGCACATGGAACATTCTCAAGGATAGACCATATATTAGGAAACAAGGCAAACCTCTATAAATTTAAGAAGATTGAAATCATTACAAGCATCTTTTCTGATCATAATGCTGTGAAACTAGAAATCAACTGCAAGGAAAAAACTAGGAAAGGGACAAAGATGTGGAGACTAAACAACATGCTACTGAACAACCAATGGGTCATTGATGAAATTAAAGGAGAAATCAAAAGCTACCTGGAGACAAATGAAAAGGAAAATACACCATACCAACTCATATGGGATGCAGCAAAAGCAGTCCTGAGAGGGAAATTCATAGCAATACAAGCTCACCTTAACAAACAAGAAAAATCCCAAATAAATAACCTTAAATTGCACCTAACAGAGTTGGAAAAAGAAGAACAGACAAAGCCCCGAATCAGCAGAAGGAGGGAAATAAAAAAAATCAGAGCAGAAATAAATGAAATTGAAACCAAAAAAACAGTAGAAAGGATCAATGAAACAAAGAGCTGGTTCTTTGAGAAGATAAATAAAATTGACAAACCCTTAGCCAGACTCACTAAGAAAAAAAGGGAGAAGACTCAAATAAATAAAATTAGAAATGAAAGAGGAGAAATTACAACAGACACCACAGAAATACAAGGGATTATTAGGGAATACTATGAAAAACTTTACGCCAACAAATTGGACAACCTAGAGGAAATGGACAAATTCTTGGACGCGTACAACCTCCCAAAACTGAATCAAGAAGAAATAGAGAATCTGAACAGACCAATCACAAGTAAAGAGATTGAAACAGTCATCAAAAACCTCCCAAAAAATAAAAGCCCAGGACCAGATGGCTTCCCTGGAGAATTTTATCAAACGTTCAAAGAAGATTTAGCACCTATCCTTCTCAAACTATTCCAAAAAATAGAGGAAGATGGAATACTTCCCAACACATTCTATGAGGCCGACATCATGCTGATACCAAAGCCAGACAAGGACAATACAAAGAAGGAAAACTACAGGCCAATATCGCTGATGAACATAGATGCAAAAATCCTCAACAAAATATTGGCAAACCGAATACAGCAATACATCAAAAAGATCATACACCACGATCAAGTGGGATTTATACCAGGGACACAGGGATGGTTCAACATCCGCAAATCAATCAACGTGATACACCACATTAACAAAATGAAGAATAAAAACCACATGATCATCTCAATCGATGCAGAGAAGGCATTCGACAAGATCCAGCATCCATTTATGATAAAAACTCTCAACAAAATGGGTATAGAAGGAAAGTACCTCAACATAATAAGGGCCATATATGACAAACCTACAGCAAACATCCTACTCAACGGGGAAAAACTGAAAGCCATTCCTTTGAGGACAGGAACAAGACAAGGGTGCCCACTCTCACCGCTCTTATTCAACATAGTACTGGAAGTTCTGGCCAGAGCAATTAGGCAAGAAAAAGGAATAAAAGGACTCCAAATAGGCAATGAAGAAGTGAAACTCTCACTATTTGCAGACGACATGATCCTATACATAGAAAACCCCAAAAATTCCATCGGAAAGCTACTAGAAACAATCAACAACTACAGTAAAGTGGCAGGGTATAAAATCAACTTACAAAAAATCAATTGCATTTCTATACACTAACGATGAAAAAACAGAAAGAGAACTCAAAAAGACAATCCCATTTACAATTGCAACAAAGAGAATAAAATATCTGGGAATAAATTTAACCAAGGAGGTCAAAGACCTATACAATGAAAACTATAAGACACTATTGAAAGAAATCGAGGAGGACATAAAGAAATGGAAAAATATTCCATGCACATGGATTGGAAGAATAAATATAGTTAAAATGTCCATTCTACCTAAAGCAATCTACAGATTCAATGCAATCCCAATCAGAATCCCAATGTCATTCTCCACGGTAATAGAACAAAAACTACTGAAATTCGTATGGGGCAACAAAAGAGCCCGAATAGCTAAAGCAATTCTGAAAAAAAAAGAACAAAGCTGGAGGCATCACAATCCCTGATTTCAAAATATACTATAAAGCTACAGTAATCAAAACAGCATGGTACTGGTACAAGAATAGACACACAGATCAATGGAACAGAATTGAAAGCCCAGAAATAAAACCACACACCTATGGACAGCTAATCTTCGACAAAGGAGCAAAGAACATACAATGGAGAGAGGGAAGTCTCTTCAATAAATGGTGCTGGGAAAATTGGACAGCAACATGCAAAAGAATGAAAGTAGACCATCTCCTATCGCCATATACAAAAATCAATTCAAAATGGATCAAAGACCTGAAAGTGAGACCTGAAACTATAAAACTCCTGGAAGAAAATATAGGCAGTACACTAATTGCGATTGGACATAAAGGGATCCTTTCAGATTCCATGTCTACCCAGACAAGGGAAACAAAAGAAAAAATAAACAAGTGGGACCTCATCAGACTAAAGAGCTTCTACAAGGCAAATGAAACCAGGATCAAAATGAATAAACAACCCACCAGCTGGGAGAAAATATTCGCAAATCGTTTGTCTGACAAGGGATTAATCTCAGTAATATACAAAGATCTCATACAACTGAGCAACAAAAAAACAAACAACCCGATCAAAAAATGGGCAGAGGATATGAACAGACATTTTTCCAAGGAAGAGATACAGATGGCCAATAGACACATGAAAAGATGTTCAACATCACTAATCATCAGGGAAATGCAAATCAAAACTACACTGAGATATCACCTTACACCGGTTAGAATGGCTATAATCACAAAGACAAATAACAAATGCTGGAGAGGTTGTGGAGAAACGGGGACCCTCATTCACTGCTGGTGGGAATGCAAACTGGTGCAGCCTCTATGGAAAACAGTATGGAGAGTCCTCAAAAAATTAAAAATAGAAATACCGTATGATCCAGCAATACCACTCTTGGGCATCTACCCAATGGACGTGAAATCAACCATCACAAGAGGCGTATGCACCCCTATGTTCATTGCAGCATTATTCACTATAGCCAAGAAGTGGAAGCAACCCAAGTGGCCCTCAACTGAAGATTGGTTAAAGAAGATGTGGTATATACATACAATGGAATACTACTCAGCCATAAGAAAAGACACAATTGTCCCATTTGCAACAACATGGAAGGACCTAGAGGGTATTATGTTAAGTGAAATAAGCCAGAGAGAGAAGGACAGACACTGCATGAACTCACTCATATATGGAATATAAGTGATCACACGGACAGAGAGAACTGATTGGTGGTTACCAAGGGGAAGGGGGGTGGGGGGGGCACAAGGGGTGAAGGGTTACATCCACAAGGTGACGGACAAAAATGTACAACTAAAACCCCACAGTGTTATAAACTAAGACATCAATAAAAAAAAAAAAAAAAAGTAAAGTATACAACTACTAGAAGAAAATACGAGTAACTTCTATGAAATAGGAGTAGAGAAGCTTTGCTAACTCTGAATCAAGTTTGAAGCAATAAGGAAAAAGGTAGATAGACTTTATTACATAAAAACTTACACGGTAAAAATACCACAATTAAATAAAAATACAGATGGAAAATTAGAAAAAATGTTCAACTTATAACAAGCAAAGAGTTAATATCCCTAAAATTTATCTATAACCCCAAAATCAATACCCATGGTGCGTTGGCAGTCATTTGGAGACATGCACAGAGTGGCGAAAAATTTCAGTTGCCCAACATGCATGAGGTCAAGGAAGGCAGCTGAGGTCAAGGAAGGCAGCTCTGTCTTCTTGTTTCAGCTTGCATTCTGTAAACAAGTGTCCTTTCCACAGGCTATTTGCTGCCATGTTTTTAAAATTTTTGTGCGTTTTATTGATATCTCTGTTTGAAATGGCCCCCAAGCATAGTGCTGAAGTGTTGTTTAGTGATCCTTAGTGCAGGAAGGCTGTGATGGGCCTTACAGACAAAATACGTGTCTTAGATAAGCTATGTCCAGGCACAAGTTACAATGCTGTTGGCCCTGAGTTCAAAGTTAACAAACCAACAATACATATTAAATAAGGTGTCTTTAAACAGAAACATATAGGGGCCAGCCCAGTGGTGTAGTGGTTAAGTTCGCACGCTCTGCATAGACGGCCCGGGGTTCGCAGCTTCGGATCCCAGGTGTGGACAGACATACTGCTTGTCAGGCCATGCTGTGGCAGCATCTCATATAAAGTGGAGGAAGATGGGCACAGATGTTAGCCCAGGGCCAGTCTTCCTCAGCAGAAAAGAGGATTGGCAATGGATGTTAGTTCAATGTTCTAGTCTTCCTCAAAAATAAATAAATAAATAAACAGAAACATATAAAACAAGGTTACGTATTGATCAGTTGACAAAAATGTGACCAGAGACTCATGGGAACCTAACCGTATATTTCCCCTAGGAGCAATGGTTCAGTATTCACTAATTCAGTATTCACAACAACTTTATAGAACATAACTACCACAAACAGTGAGAATCAACTGTATTTGAGTTGAGCTTTAAAATATTTTGTGAGGCCATAAAGATGGCCAACAATCCAGGCCAACAGTAGAGCTTGAACAAAACATAACAATGGCTCCCCATCTCTCTAGGACAAGGTAAAATCTGACTAAGCTGATGGCCCACATACCTTAGAGAACCCTCTGGGAAAATAACAAGGATGGAGAGGAATAGGAGAGTTGACATATCAACTAACATTACAGGCCTGTGAAGAAGTTGGGAAAGGAGCATACTCCTCCATTTTACAGGTGAGGACACAGACACCAAGAAGTCAAGGTCTTTGCTCAAGATCAAACCCACCAGCTGTGAAACAGAGAGCTAGTTTCTTGACTTCTCTGACCCCTGGATTCCTTGTTTGTAAAAGGGTAAGAATGGTACTTGATATGCTTGCTGCAAAGACTGAGACAGTGCATGCAAAGCACTTGCCTCAGTGTCTGGCACACAATAAATGCTCAGTGCGCGTTACGCAACTATTACCCAAGAGCAGAAGGCAAGATACAACACATCAGGCCAGAGCTCACCAACCATGTCTTAATTTTGCTGCCCCTAAGCTAGAAATAAATCAAAGGCTTTTTGGGCTACTCCCCAAATATCCTCTTTTGTTAAATTCAGTGTCTTATTTAAATTGGATTTAGAAACTACCTTTAGGGGTATGAATTGAACTTTAAGATACTTACTTATAATTTATACCTTTTTCTTCCTTAAAAGGGATCTGAGGAAGCTTACTACTAGATACAATTTGTACAAAAGAATTAATAACATATCAAAGCACATTAATGACATCAGACAGAGAGACCCAGAACTATGTGCAGAAAGGGGGGATTAATTTTACTATAAGATGCAATAATACTTTTCCCTTGGAGTTTCCTGAAAATAAAAGCAAAAAGGATAGCTAGCATCATTTTTTTCTGGTTGCATAAATAGAAGTACATTTTAAATTTTGCTCAGAAATACAAACCTAACCTTAGCATCCTCAATAGTTTTACAAAATGTGAACAGAATATTCGCATATTCTGCGGCTGCTCCTTATTAACCCACAATAAAAGCCAAGGTCATTGTGTTAAGTAATAATTCAGGGAAAGCATTCAATGAACAGCACAAGCACCCTGGTGTAGAGGCAAGAATCAGGTAGGACTGCCACTGAGTAGCTTTGCTATGTGACCTCAGGCAAGTTACTTAACTTCTCTGAGCCTCAGCTTTCTCATCTGTAAATGGGGCTGACACTGAAATTAGAGTACTGCTGAGAGAATCAAATGAAGTAAAGTACGTGCTGTGTGCCTGCCACATTGTATGTGTCTCTCCTTTCTCCTGAGCTAATGGTGTATAGACAAGCTGCTTTAGGGCATTTGAGGATAGAGAGAACCACGAAAACAGAAGGAACTGATATTCAGCAAGTCACCCCAGGGCCTGAGCCTCATGAGCCCTGGTTTCCTTCAGGAAGGCAAATACCAAGGTTTCTGAGGATCACTTACGCCATAAATCATCAATGGATGTGTGTGTCCACATGGCTGGGTTTGGGTTATAGTGATGTTTTTAGTCAAATTCTTTTGATGTAGATGCTTTGCATATTAAATACAGGAATATCCTTTACTTCCATAAAGAAATAAATGTTCTCTCTCATTTTTCTTGAAACTTATGGCCCTCCTAGTCTATCTTCCAAATTTTCTCAGTTTGTGTGAGAAACATTTCACTTTCTTCTGAACCAATGATCAACAGCGTGAGCACGATTATAGCGTCTATCTGTTTGTCTCAGGTCTAGGAATTTACAGGGAGTAGCAGGGATGATGGTGAACTGGAAAGCATGAGGGAATAGTGTTCTCTGGCTCCAGCTAATCGTTGACAGGAAAACAAGTCTTTTTTCCTTTTTTTTAAAGAAACTGAAAATCCTTTCAAAAATTTCTTCTCTAAATTTTCAAGAGAAGCCAGACATTTAGGCGGAATCTCCCCATTTTAAAATACTAGCTATTAATTCATGTGGGCCAACACTACAAGCCAAAAGAAATAGGGCTTTGTGACTTTTGATTGATAAAGGCTTCCCTGATGCAGAACTGCATGGGTACTTTCCCGGCAAACTGAGGAACCGAGTATCCATCCATCCATCCTTGGGGACTGCCCAAGGAAGCAGTGCAGATCAACTCTCCACCTTCGCTTCATTCCCTGAGTCCTCCAGCAGCCCTGGGGGCAGGCTCTCAGTCAGTCAACTTTAAAGGACAAAGACACCTTTGATAGAGCTCCTTTCCTCCCTCCCCTTCATATTTCCTTCTCTGAAAAGTTAAAGAAAATATTGGAGGTTGTCACATCCACTGAGATACTGAATTCCAAACAAAAGGGCAAAAATTGTTCATCTCCTGCTAAGGAAAAGCCTACAAAAGGGACTCAATTCATGTGAATTCCGCTTGGAGGACTGAGAAGTAATTGCCTGAGTGTTCCTCAAGACCGGCTGGAGCTGATTTGCATTTGTTGGGGGAGGGTGTTCTGTCCACAGCCACTGAAGTCAGCAACGGGGTAAAAATAGGAACAGAAGCTTGAGGCTTATGAGAATGACATAGACTCCCTTCTTCGGGCAGGAAGGTGTATTAAGACCATTTATCTCATTTGAGGAGACAGAAAGGTGCTCGTGCGAGGTGAAGAGTAGGCACCACACTTCCCCTTGATGGTTTTGATATTAAAGACTCAGCATTGAGGTCAGGAATTAAATGATACTGTAGCAATGCCAAATACTAAAGGAGCATGTTCTATCATTTTTGACTGCATTACTTATGAAAAAGACTATTTCTTGTCCACAGCAAACTCATTCATATTTTTTTCTTTTGCAAGGCCTGAAAAACATCTTCAGAAATTGAATTTGGGGATCTAAAAAATATGTGTATTTCCGTTGGGTAGCAGGCATGTGTCCTGAAAGATGTGCCAAGTTTTACAATAGAAGGGGAGGCTAGGCCATATGAAAGAGGCAAAACTCTTATCAGAATGTTTTACAGTGGAAAGAACATTTAAACCCACGATGCATGCTCTGAATAGGCAATACATTTCGGTATGTGAAATTATTCACAATATCATAATCATTCCTAAATTTTAATTTTGACCTTTAACCTCAAACACTCTTTTTTCCCCATTCCCCCTTCTTAGCTCCTCCTATCCTGCTTCAAGTCATGTAAAGGCTTCTTTAATCCTTGAGCTAGTATGAAGAGAGTTTTAATTTGTGGTTCTGGTTTAATCTTTCAAAATATGTAATTTATGCCAAGTGATTCCACAGGATAGGCAGAGTTTGTTGAATGTGCAGCTGGAATAAAAATTATAATGAAATGAAAAGTTATGTGGGCAAGAGTGGGGTGGGCCAATACAAAACAGCTGCAGCCATCACCAGAAGAGTATAGATTAAGGTCACAGGTAAGACCAGCACAAGCAAATTCAGTCCCACAGTGAAGGCATGGTATTCCCAGCATTTCTTTTTTATTTTAGCTAGAAGAAGATTAGCCCTGAGCTAACATCTGTGCCAATCTTCCTCTATTTTGTATGTGGGTCACTGCCATAGCATGGCTGATGAGTGGTGTAGGTCCACGTCCGGGATCCGGACACCGAAGTGGAGCATGCTGAACTTAACCACCGGGCCATGGGGCCGGCCCAACAGTCCCAACATTTCTGATGATTCTCAGCTTTACGCCTTGCTTCAGGAAGCATGAATAAAGTAATACATTTGACCTCACCTGTGAGGGCCTTAAGTAGCTCATTTAACTATGCTGATAAATTCTATCTTGCTTTGATGACTGAAAGGGCTAGAAGAAATATCCAGAAGAACCAATATGGTGTTCCCCAAATCAGATGATGGTCAGAATCTATTTTTAAAATAGATTCCTAAGTTTTTCCTTCAGGAATTCTAATTCCCAGGTTCTTCGATGGGGCAATTTTAAAAGGCTCCCAAGATGACTCTCATAATAAGCCAGGGTGGGAAGCCAAAAACCTAAGCGATTCTTAACCCTGATTGCACATGAGAACCCTGGAAGAACATACCAGATCAATTAAATCAGACTCCCCAGGGATTCTACGTGCAGTCGGTCGAGAACCAGAGATCCAGACCCCTGCCTAAGAGAGTGCTAGAGCTACAGTGAGGCCAGGCCCATTTGTTCTCATTCCTAAAACTGGCAGTTTTATGAGAGACTGAGGGAGTGGGATGATAAATGAAACCACATTTGCAAGTTATAGCCCAAACAGAAAATGAGTGATTCAGTGTTTCTTAAATATTTAGATCCACAGCCTCTCATGCAATTCTCAAGTTTTAAGCAACATGAGCTCTTTGTGATCTGTTACCCAGTCTCTCTTTGATAAACCTTTCACTTGTCTCTGCTACTTGTGTCATAGGAACGTCTGGAAAATTAAGGAGATAATGACTGAAAGGGAGAGACACTGAGGTTCAGTGAAGGGAAGAGGGTGTGGAAGCCACATGCAGACTGAGAGTCTGGCATAAATCTGAAACCAGCCTTATCTTCAAATCCCTTGTTTCCACGGTGGAGTGATTGATGTTCCTTCTCCTGAAGACTGTATTCACAGTGAGACAGAGGGAGGAGCGGAGCCTGCAAATTCTCAGTGGGAGCAGTGCAGAGAGGCCATACTGAAGGGGCCCCCTTCCCTGTGGGGACCACAGCCAACTGCACAGAGAGAAGCAGGGCAGGAAGATACAGTACAAGCAGCAGGGAGCCTGGAGACCCATTTCTCTGGAAACTACTGAGTGCCATAACGTCATAAGCACTGTTAGTAGCAGGGGCTGGGGCTAAAAGCAAATGAGACATGCTCCCTGCCCTCAAGGAGTTTGTGGTTTAGAAGGGGAAGAGAATATGCCAAAAATCACTCTACAGCCAGCTTTATCCCTATCAGCTATATCAGACAAATTACTACAGTATAGTCTAGCAAATTATAACAAATTAGAAAATGTGTTAACCCTTCTTGAGTCTGAGTGTCCCTCTCTGTAAAACAGGCATTACACCCACACTAAGGGTGTTTGACAATGAAATGACATAACACATCCACACAATCTGGAGCATAGAAGTAGAAGAGATACATCCTAACCCTTCAGAATATCACCTGACTAGTGCCCTGAGGAACTTAAGGGTGGGTTTGGAAGCATTTAACTGTTTCTCCAAGTTGTTTTTTATGTTAAGGAGACACACCCAGCAACCACCCTAAAGCCTCCCCACAAGAGCCACAAGAGCCACCCCCAGCACCTTGCCTTATTTTTAATGTGAAGATCTCTTCAAGAGGAGATTAAGCCTTATTACCATAATCTGCAGTGTACCCACCTCTCTCTTTTGAATATTCATTCCCCAACAGAAATAAAAGTTCCTGCTTCCCTTTGTTCGGGGACACCATGACTTTGGAAATGATTCCTCATGGCCTCCTATTTGGGGCAAATACACTTTACTTTGTGAGACAACTTCCACTGGCGTAGAGTCTTATTAACTCACCAGGAGGCTAGCCCACTTGGTTCGGTATCAAGAGGACTAAAAAAGGACATCTTGTGGAGAGTAGCAGGACAAGGCTTTGAAGGAGATGGAATCTGAGCTAAACTTTCAAGGTTAAGAAGGATTTTGATGGGAAAAGGTAGAAAAGGGCAAAGGTGCTGAGTAAGGACAGTGAGACAGAAGTTTGAGGATGGGCACACTGAACAACAGAAAATCTACACTGCCTGCTTTACAATTCCTAAACAATGCAATTTTGGATGTTATGTGACTGGCTCTCCAGCTTCTCAAACAGGGTTGGGCCAATGTCCTCTTCTTCCGGGGGAAGAAAGGGTATATGGAGGAGAGGACAAGACTGAGAGGGAAGCAGCAGGCAGTGGTTGGGAAGCAGAAATGGAGGCTGAGTCCCCAAGGCTCAATCTTCCCAGATCAGAACAACAAAATAAATGCCTACTAACCATGAGATAGCTGGAATGTCACTGTCTTGGAAGTCCCAGACAGCTGCAGGACCAAGAATTGTCCCCATTGATGTCTACACAGCCTTAGATGACCACCACTAGGTTGTGCCGAACCCAAGTTTACACCTGGATAGATGTGTATCATGCAGCTGGACCCTCAGATCTCTAGGCTGCCTACCTATGTAGGCTCGCTCTCATCATTTCATTAACTTCACAATAATGTAGGCACATGGTTTACACCAGTGGTTCTCAGAATGTGGTCTCAGACTACCAGCAGCACTCAGGAAGTTTAGAAATGCAAATTAGCTTCCAACCTAGACCCACGGAATCAGAGACTCTGGGGATGGGGCCCAGCAATCTGTGTTTCAAAAGCCCCCCCAGGATGCACTCGAGACTTTGAGAACCCTTCTTTGCACAAGTGAATTTCTGGACCCCTTTATTATGCTATGGCAGGGTTTTACCCTTCAGCTATTACCTTGGACAAATTATTTACATTTTCAAAGGACCAATAAATGAGCAAAGAGGGAGTTGGAGCAGAAAGACCCATTTTCAAGGTCTCTTTCAATTGTCACATACTATAACTCATCAGTTCACCAGTGGGGAAAATGTTTACAGTTCATTAGTTCAAACAGATTGTTGGTGTTGGCATTTGCAGCTCTCGTTGAGAGCATTAGTGTGGTGTGCCTGAATTCTAATGGCTAATTTAGAAATACCACCCATTTCCATTATTCGACTTTTTAGGCTAGTATTATTAATGCTGTGTGAGTAATCTTCGTACAGGGGGGTGTATTAAAACATGGGCTTTGTGGTAGGAAAACCAACAAAATGATTGCAATGTATTTTTCTCTGTTGTGGTTATACAGAGCCAGTAAGAATTAGACCTTTTACTGAATTAAAATTCTAAACACAGGCAGCCAGAATTGATTTAAACAATTAAATCCTAGAACAACTACTTTCAAATAAAGCTCTTGCCCAGAACCTAAAAGACTTCACAATGACAGCCAATACTTAAAGGTAAATCAAACGTGTAAGCCATATATGCCTTGCAAATTAGCCCGAATCAGAAGTCTAAAATTCAAAGGTCTACAGGGTGAAGAAAAATAAGCTATACCTCAGAGAAATCAGACTGAGGATGAGCCAGGATTTTAAGAAACAATTAGCCATCTGCTTTCCAGGGCTGTCCTTCCTCAAGCAATGGATACATACTGACATTTGGATGCAGGCTTTGGACATTAAAATGTAAGTTCTGGGAAGGCAGAAATTTGGTGTGTCTTGTCTACTGCTGTTATCTTCAGTGCTTAGAATAGGGTCAAGCACACAGTATGTGTTCAGTAGATTAATTAAACACATGAATGATCCTACAAATTGATGTAGGTGGCACTGTCAAACAAAATTTTCTGTGATGACAGAAATGTTCTGCAAGTTGCATTGCCCAATACAGTAGCCACTAGCTACAGATGGCTACCGAGCACTTAAAATGTGGCTAGTATAACTGGGGAACTGAATTTTAAATTTAAATTTAAATAGCTACACGTAGCTGGTGAAGTGGTTCCGACCCTGTGAAGTGGTTCCAGTAAGAGCAGACTGAGTGGCCTATGCTTCCTGAGTTCCAGTCTTCCTACTTTCCCTTCAGCCCACTTAAAGGCTGTGGCAGCAGCTGCTGAGGCAGGGAGGACTGGGTTTCAGATTTAAGGAGAGTGCACTCCTCTCCCATCAGGGACAAGGTGGTGTTAAACCCACGGACACAACAGCTGGTAGAAGAGTGAATGCTGGATGGCCAGAGGCAGCAAGAGTGTGCTGAAGCAAACACAGTGAAGAGCTCGGGACTTCTCTCTTGGCTCAGCTTGCTTTCTGGTTCACGTGTTCCTTCATTCAATTATTTTCCAACGCTCACTAAGTGCTAGGCCCTGTTTTCTTGTTTTCCTTTCTTAGGGGACACTATACCAAGGACTGATCCTTGGGATTAAGTTGGGCCTTGAGGTTCTTGGGAGTGCCACAAAATAGAGGAAATCCTGGGGAGAAAGGGCTACCTTGCAAAATGAGATAATCAAATGAGAGCCATTTAATCTTAATTTTTTAAAAAAGATATGCCCTTTTTTCTCTACCTAAACTAGTGAAGACTGCTTGTTCTTTATGTGGTATAAGACCTAAAATTAAGGCTTACCATTATATGCTGCCTTGACATCTCATAAAATCTGGAAGGCCTCAAATTGCCTAACTGCAAGTTCCCCTTCCCACTCCGCTTGCATGGAAAAGGTCCCCTAGCCAAGCAACTCTCCTTCTCAGAGGGATGAGGCATAGTTCCTGCTTATCCACAAGTAGTGGGTTTCAGTTCTCTGCCAGCAAGTGGAATTATTCAAATAAGCCAATCACATCCTCCCACAGGAACCGGGGCACCCCATACTCCTGATACTACAAAACTGGCCTCCCAGAGCCCTTGGCTGTTCACGCTGTTTCTGAGTGCAGCTCCTGTATGGCGTTGGATGGCATGCAGTGTCCTCATCCCCCAGCTGTGAGTATATGTGACCAATCAATGCTGTTGATCTCATCTGTCCAGTGTCGGGTGTTTCGCATTTGGCCACCTCCAAACTCTAGAGCGGGATCCCTCCCTCACCGATGGAATGAATAGGAAGGGATTAAAAGAAGTTTCTAGGGGCTGGCCCCATGGCCTAGTGGTTGGGTTTGGCGTGTTCTGCTTTGGCAGCCCAGGTTCAGGTCCCAGGTGCAGACCTACACTGCTTGTCAGCAGCCATACTGTGGCGGTGACCCACAAACAAAATAGAGGAAGACTGGCACAGACGTTAGCTCAGGGCAAATCTTCCTCAAGCAAAAAGAGGAAGACTGGCAACAGATGTCAGTTCAGGGCAAATCTTCCTCAGCAAGAAAAAAAAGTTTTTAAATACTACATGTTTTCATAAACTCTTCATCAGTAATTCACCAGTTGCTGCTGGGCCAGATAGCATTCATAGACAATCAGAACAACCTCCACTCTTTTGAGCTGCCCCTTGTACCTCAGGGGCATAAAGCCTGGAAACTACATTCTCAGAGGCCCTTGCCATCAGGATTCCCAATAGATTCCCACCAATTGGAGGCACCTGCTTGACATCTGAAACGTGAAAGAGAAGCCATTATTCTCCAGCAGCAGTTGTGCGACAGTGGTAGACAAGAGATGGAAGGTTTTGGCAGAGGCTTCTGAGCGTCCAACAGTGAACCATCTATTTGGGTGCTGCAGGCAGCTAAGGCCTTTAGTAGCTACTCCCCTGTGACTCCTTCATGTCCAATTTCCTGCTATTTGCTGTAGCAGATGCCTCTGCACCCTGGCTCATATCCTCTTGGTTTTACCTCTGTTTTCGGCCATGGTTACACAGTACCATATAGGCTTCAATTCACTTCATGTGGCAGCATCTCACCTCAAAAGTGACAAGAGATTCTCACATATTGAGGTATGTGGTATGGGGTAACTATTCGGGTTCAAAACTGATTCGGCTTGAACTAAAAAGCCTGACTTATGGCCTATCAAACATACATTGCACATCTGCTTAACCATTCAAGTAAAGAACACACTCTTAAAAGAAGAATGCATACTTTCCCTCCTACGCCCTATTGGTAAGGCCCGAAATAGTCCAACATCACGGTCACATTGACCTGCTAATTTGCAACTGAATACCTCTTTGAGGTTTTGATAAAAATGCATCCTGGGTGTGTTTAATGTACGTTCTTTGTTCTAAAAAACTATAAGACTGTACTGAAAACCATGCTTCTCTGGAACGCTTTCTAAGGTCTTCCCAGGTTATAATTGTCACTCTGGCTCAAGTAAACTCACCTTATTTCTCTTATCTATAGAATGGTTACTGGTTATTTTGTGTTGACAAGTGCAGGATACACATTTCCATTCTCTGTTCCAGGGTTCCTCCAACACTGCAGATGCCATGGGAGTTAGTTGGGCCCACCCTATATGTGTGCAGCTCAGAAAAACTGGGAGTTAATGTTCTTGGGGACAATTGTTGAGAACCAATAGATAAATCCTCCTACCTTTCATCCTTTGGGCAGACAATTCTGGAAGGTACTCTCTCCTTTTTCTCAGTCGGTTCTGACAGGATCAAGCCTCTACTTCCCAAATGCAACCTCTACAACACAGCCCTATGTTGATCATTCCTCTTTCCCTTATCTCCCACTGCCAATCCCTGAGATCGCCTCCCAAGTAAACCACCTGCTCATAAATCCTTGCCTCAGGCTCTGCTTTGGGAAGAGTCCGAGCTAAGTTAATGGCCTTCCCGACCTTTACTCCTCCAGTCTTCCAAGGGTTGTATAAGCTTCTAATTCCCTGTATTAAAATGTTTCCTATTCCTCACACTTAGAGATCACTTTATCTATTACTCTGCAAATGGACATTAAGCATGCCTCCATTATTTTACTTTTGTTATCTTCAATACATTGATTACTATGGAAGACACTACTAGTTGTTTTACCATTCTCCCAATTTTCCTTACTAACAAAACCCAATTTGGGTTAATCTGACAATAAACCCAACACAAACCTTAATTTCCCAGTCTCCCTTGCAGCTAAGGGAGACACAGTCTGGCTAATGAGAAATAAACAGAAATCCACCTGAGATTTCTAGGAAAGATTTACCTGTCCTCCTTGTCCTTTTTCCTTCTCACCTAGAACAATGACATGAGGTAAACCTGCCATCTTACCACCACCAGGGGACAGCGAGGACAAAAGCCACTGAAAAAGCCTGGGATGCGGATGGTATCATGGAGTTGCCTCAGCAGCCCTGAATGTCAGTCTTGTCATTTCTTATGTGAGAAAGGTAAGTGTCTATTTTGTTAAGCTGCTGTAATGGTTTCTCTGACACTGCTGAATGCAATCCCCTATCTGACACATTGCATTCATATTTTTAACTTTAGGATTATTTCCTTTCACTAGTCTCCCAGAAGGAAACTGCCAGGTCAAAAGAGGTATATAAACATACATAAATTTATGATACATGCTGCTAAATTATTTTACAAAAGGAATACATCAATCTACATGGCCACCATCATAGTTTGAAACTACACATCTTGGAAAAGGACACCAGTTTTGTAATTTTCTTGCTAATTCATTTCCATTTTGATTAGCAGTCTAATATACCACTAGTAGGTTCCAAGTTTACAGGCTACATGGTGAGAAAAAGCTCTGTGGGACCCCTCAAAACAACTCTCAGTATTTTGTCTGCTCACAAAAGCAGCACATACAATGATATCCCTACAGTGACTTCATCACAGGCTGACCCTTAAGACAGCCAGTGTGTCCTCCTTCAAGAATTCCCTTGCTGCTCCAAATGGATTACTGTCAAGGATGACACAGAGATGAGAAGACACAAAACAATGAGAAGATGACAAGGAGGCCAGTGTGGCCAGTGGCTTACCAACAGCTAAAGATCTGCCTATATCTGCAAAAGGTGGGGGGAAAAGTGGAAAGGTCCCTGCATCACTCCAAACTGAAAGAGAACTGTCAGATAACAAGAGATGAAGGTGGGGCATTTCTATCTGATAGCTCCAGAGCTATTGTGGCCCCAAAGGAGCAGTAGCCTGAAATCAAATCAAAGAAACCATGGTAGAGAAGACTGCAGCCAAACAGGTGTGCCCACCATGGCTTGCCATGCACTATGCCTCTGTGTTGAAAGCCCAGCCTCATCTTACAATCTGAGCTCATTTGCCCCCTTTATTGTCAACTCCTTGGCTAAGTGAGTCATCACAACACTGCTCCATGGCAGAGACTCTTGGAATGTCACTCATTCATTTATTCATACTCATTCATTCACTCAGTCAGTCACACTTTTCCTGCATGCCTCCTGCCAGTAAGTGGTAACAATACACCTCCGGGACTCAAGGAGCTTACCATCTGGGGGCAGTAATGACCCATAAAGTAATGATGACAACACAAAGGCACTGTAGGTTAAAAACCATAACAGAAATATGTGGTTCTGTAGGAGTTGAGAATAGGAACAATTGTCTCCAGGTGAACCTCAAAGGGAAGGCAGGATGTCAAGAGGAATGTCTCGACGAAAAAGCAATAAATGTGATGGAAAAATAGAGTGTCAAGTTAGGAAATCCTGGATCTTGTCCCAGTTTTGTTTCTTAGGACTCTTAGATCTTACACATGTTACTTAAATTTTGTTAGCCTCAGTTTGCTTACCTGTAAGAAGAGGAAACAGTACCACCCTTCGGGGGTTGCTCAGTGCATGTATTAAGTTAGGTAATACATGTGGAGGTATTATGAATTATAAAGAGCTATAAATAGAACTAATTATCTACTCTTATTATGATTGTTTTTATTATTCTTCCATGTATAGCCAACAGGATTAAAAAGTTCAAATATGGGAAGGTTCAGGGTATGATGGCGGTAAGTTTTTCTTTCCAGATTTAAGATCACACATGATTTATATAATAGATTGTTAAATCATTGCCTGTCATCTGTGCTTTGACACACAGACTCACATAGACACACACACACCCCCCAAGCATCAGTTCCCTGAGGTCAGACACTGGATGTTACTATGTGAGTGTTGCACGGTAACTGTTATACCACACTTAAACAGGTCTTCGTCATTAAAAATTTTACATTCTTATGATTTAGGTTATGTAGGATTAAAGACGTTACAATTCCATGAAATTGAATTTATAACCAGAAAGGAAACCTAGAGCCTTTAATGTAAGAAAGCAGCTCCACATCAGAAAGGAAGTTGGTACCCAACCCACGTTTCGTTCCTCACCACACCTGGGAAGTCTTTCTGGCCAGTAAGAACAGGGAGAAAAAGAATTTCGAGAAAAAGAATTAGCTTCCTTGCTGATTAGAAAGGAAAATGATAGGATTTCATACCAGCAAAAATATCACGGGGCTTTTACTTCCTTTTTGATGCTGGTAAGTTTGAAGATTCGGGAAGTTGGTTGAAAAAAATATAGCAGAAAAGACAACTTATTTCTTTCTCTTTGTCTAGTTTGGAATGAGTCTAGTCACTAGAGAAGTAATTTGAAAAATTATTATTAATAAATGCAGAAAATTGCCCACAGCAAAACTGGCATAAACATGCTCTAGGAAAATTAGGATTTCAAGAAAGTATCCAGTGAAATTACTTATATTACTAATTCATGGCAGAAGAGGTGAGGTTAAATTAAGTAGAGGTTGATACAGTTTAAAAATTAATGTTCCTACTATTCCTAAACATTGGTATTTAATTGAATCTTATAAATATTTAATAAATATGATAAATTTATAATGTTTATATTTAACCAGCTTAATAGTAAACTTCATTTTTATACAAAAAGCTTAATTATGTGAAAAAACATGCCCATCTCTTTAATCCAGTTGATCAGTAATCTGAGAAATAGACCTAAGGGTTTATCTAAGGCCCCACCATTCATCTGGGCACTGTAGGTAAAAGCAGAGGAAAATTAACATTTATTGTGCAATGACTGTGTGCCCAGCAAAATGCTAGATAGGCCTGTTTCACTGGTGGCTTCACATGATTAAGTAGGCATTAGCGGCCTTGTGTTTCTGGAGCTCTCAGGAAGCTTAGGTCACTCAAGGTCATAAAGCTAGCTGGTAACAGAGCCAGGATTCTAACTCAGAACTGCTAAGCCCACTGTCTTTCCATTAAACCATGCTGTTCTTGTCTAGATAAAAACATATACTGAATTCTTAAAAGCTACCCTTGAAAACCCAAATCTACCAAATGCCCACACCATCAACCATCACTCAGGTTCCTAACAAATGCTTCTCATTCACTAAATTATCTCTGAAGATTCATTTCTTTTGGTCCTCCACAAAGTGGTCAAAAGGAACACCTTTTCTCTTTGATTTTTATTTTTTTAAATTGAGGGGCAAGAGCAACTGTTTAAAAACCTTTTTTTTTTTTAGTTTTATAAAGCTTTACATTTTTTTTTAAATTAACTTTGATTGATGTCTTAATAGTTTATAACATAGTGGGGTTTTAGTGGTACACTATTATTTGTCTGTCACCATGTGGATGCAACCCTTCACCCCCTGTGCCCACCCCCCACCCCCCTTCCCCCTGGTAACTACCAACCAGTTCTCTCTGTCCTTGTGTTTGTTTATATTCCACATGAGTGAAATCATGCAGTGTTTGTCCTTTTATCTCTGGCTTATTTCACTTAACATAATACCCTCTAGGTCCATCCATGTTATTGCAAATGGGACAATTCTGTCTTTTTTATGGTTGAGTAGTATTCCATGTGTGTGTATATACATATATACACACACACACACACACCACATCTTCTTTATCCAATCATCAGTCGAGGGATACTTGGGTTGCTTCCACTTCTTGGCTATAGTGAATAATGCTGCAATGAACATAGGGGTGCATAAGCCTCGTGTGATGGTTGATTTCATGTCCGTTGGGATGCCCAAGAGTGGGATTGCTGGATCATAAGGTATTTCTATTTTTAATCTTTTGAGGAATCTCCATACTGTTTTCCATAGAGGCTGCACCAGTTTGCATTCCCATCAGCAGTGAATGAGGGTTCCTGTTTCTCCACAACCTCTCCAACAATGATTGTTTTTTGTCTTGGTGATTATAGCCATTCTAATGGGTCTAAGGTGATATCTTAGCGTAGTTTTGATTTGCATTTCCCTGATGAATAGTGACGTTGAAAATCTTTTCATGTGTCTGTTGGCCATCTGTGTATCTTCCTTGGAAAAATGTCTGTTCATATCCTCTGCCCAGTTTTTGATCAGGTTGTTTTTTTGTTGTTCAGTTGTGTGAGTTCATTATATACTATGGAGATTAATCCCTTGTTGGATATACAATTTGCAAATATTTTCTCCCAGCTGGTGGGTTGTCTATGCATTTTGATCCTGGTTTTATTTGCCTTGTAGAAGCTCTGTAGTCTGATGAAGTCCCACTGTTTATTGTTTCTTTTGTTTCCCTTGTCTGAGTAGACACAGAATCCAAAAGGATCCCTTTATGATTGATGTCAATTAGTATACTATCTATATTTTCTTCCAGGAGTTTTACAGTTTTAGGTCTCACTTTCAGGTCCTTAATCCATTTTGAGTTGATTTTTGTGTATGGTGATAGAAGATGGTCTACTTTCATTCTTTTGCATGTGGCTGTCCAATTTTCCCAGCACCATTTACTGAAGAGACTTCCCTTTCTCTACTGTATGTTCTCTGCTCCTTTGTTGAAGATTAGCTATCCATAGGTGTGTGGTTTTATTTCTGGGCTTTCAATTCTGCTTCATTGATCTATGTGTCTGTTTTTGTACCAGTACCATGCTGTTTTGATTACTATAGCTCTACAGTATATATTGAAATCAGGGAGTGTAATGCGTCCAGCTTTGTTATTTTTTTTCAGGATTGCTTTAGCCATTCAGGGTCTTTTGTTGCCCCATACGAATTTCAGTATTTTTTGTTCTATTTCCATGAAGAATGTCATTGGGATTCTGATTGGGATTGCATTGAATCTGTAGATTGCTTTAGGTAGTATGGACATTTTAACTATGTTTATTCTTCCAGTCCATGTGCATGGAATATTTTTCTTTTTTTTTTTTTGTGAGGAAGACCAACCCTAAGCTAACATCCATTCCCAGTCCTTCTTTTTTTGCTGAGGAAGACTGGCCCTGGGCTAACATCAGTGCCTATCTTCCTCTACTTTATATGAGACTCCACCACAGCATGGCTGACAAGCAGTGCGTCGGTGGGCGCCTGGGATCCGAACTCAGGAACCCCGGGCTGCCAGAGCATGAACTAAACTGCTGTGCCACCAGGCCGGCCCCCACATGGAATATTTTTCCATTTCTTTACGTCTTCATCAATTTCTTTTAATAGCGTCTTATAGTTTTCATTGTATAGGTCTTTCACCTCCTTGGTTAAATTTATTCCCAGATATTTTATTCTTTTTGTTGCAATTGTAAATAGGATTGTCTTTTTGAGTTCTCTTTCTGTTAGTTCATCATTAGCATAAAGAAATGAAACTGATTTTTGTAAGTTGATTTTATACCCTGCCACTTTGCTGTAGTTGTTGATTATTTCCAGTAGTTCTCCAACGGATTTTTTTCGGGTTTTCTATGTGTAAGATCATGTCATCTGCAAATAGTGAGAGTTTCACTTCTTCATTGCCTATTTGGATTCCTTTTTCTTGCCTAATTGCTCTGGCCAAAACCTCCAGTACTATGTTGAATAAGAATGGGCACCCTTGTCTTTTCCTGTCCTCAAAGGAATGGCTTTCAGTTTTTCCCCATTGAGTAACATGTTAGCTGTAGGTTTGTCATATATGGCCCTTATTGAGGTACTTTCCTTCTACACCCATTTTGTTGAGAGATTTTACCATAAATGGATGTTGGATCTTGTCAAATGCGTTCTCTGCATCAATTGATATGATCATGTGGTTTTTACTCCTCATTTTGTTAATGTGGTGTATCATGATTGATTTGCAGATGTTGAGCCATCCCTGTGTCCCTGGTATAAATCCCACTTGATCATGGCGTATGATCTTTTTGATGTATTGCTGTATTCAGTTTGCCAATATTTTGTTGAGGAATTTTGCATCTATGTTCATCAGTGATATTGGCCTGTAGTTTTCCTTCTTTGTATTGTCCTTGTCTGGCTTTGGTATCAGGATGATGTTGGCCTCATAGAATGTGTTAGGAAGTATTCCATCTTCCTCTATTTTTTGGAATAGTTTGAGAAGAATAGGTGTTAAATCTTCTTTGTTTGGTAAAATTCTCCAGGGAAGCCATCTGGTCCTGGGCTTTTATTTTTTGGGAGGTTTTTGATTACTGTTTCAATCTCTTTACTTGTGATTGGTCTATGCAGATTCTCTATTTCTTCTTGATTCAGTTTTGGGAGGTTGTATGTGTCCAAGAATTTATCCATTTCCTCTAGGTTGTCCAATTTGTTGGCGTAGAGTTTTTCATAGTATTCTCTAATAATCCTTTGTATTTCTGTGGTATCTGTTGTAATTTCTCCTCTTTTGTTCCTAATTTTATTTACTTGAGTCTTCTCCCTTTTTTTCTTAGTGAGTCTGGGCAAGGGTTTGTCAATTTTGTTTATCTTCTCAAAGAACCAGCTCTTTGTTTCCGACCCTTTCTACTGTTTTTTTGTTTTTGTTTTTATTTCATTTATTTCTGCTTTGATTTTTATTATTTCCCCCCTTCTGCAGATTCGGGGCTTTGTTCTTCTTTTTCTAATTCTGTTAGGTGTAGTTTAAGGTTACTTATTTGGGATTTTTCTTGTTTGTTAAGGTGGGCTTGTATTGCTATGAATTTCCCTCTCAGGACTGCTTTTGCGGCGTCCCATATGAGTTGGTATGGTGTATTTTCCTTTTCATTTGTCTCCAGGTAGCTTTTGATTTCTCCTTTAATTTCATCAATGATCCATTGGTTGTTCAGTAGCATATTGTTTAGTCTCCACATCTTTGTCCCTTTCCCAGTTTTTTTCTTGCAGTTGATTTCTAGTTTCATAGCATTATGATCAGAAAAGATGCTTGTTATGATTTCAATCTTCTTAAATTTATAGAGGTTTGCCTTGTTTCCTAATATATGGTCCATCCTTGAGAATGTCCCATGTGTGCTTGAGAAGACTGTGTAATCTGTTGTTTTTGGTGGAGTACTCTGTACATATCTATTAAGTCCATCTTGTCTAGCTTTTTCTTTAAGTCCATTATTTCCTTATTGACTTTTTGTCTGGATGATCTATCCATTGATGTAAGTGGGGTGTTGAGATCCCTACTATTATTGTGTTGTTGTTAATATCTCCTTTTAGGTTTTTTAGCAGTTGTTTTATGTACTTTGGTGCTCCTGTTTTGGGTGCATAGATATTTAAGTGATATGTGTTCTTGGTGAAGTGTCCCTTTTATCATTATATATTGCCCCTCTTTGTCTCTCATTACCTTTTTTATCTTGAAGTCTACTTTGTCTGATATAAGTATGGCAACTCCTGCTTTCTTTTGTTTGCCATTAGCATGTAGTATTGTCTTCCATCCTTTTACTTTGAGTCTATGTTTGTCTTTAGAGCTGAGATGTGTTTCCTGGAAGCAGCAAATTGTTGGATGTTGGTTTTTAATCCATCCTGCCACTCTGTGTCTTTTGATTGGAGAATTCAATCTGTTTATATTTAGAGTGATTATTGATATATGAGGGTTTAATGTTGCTATTTTATCGTTCATTTTCTGGTTCTTTTGCATTTCCTTCATTTCTTGTCCCATGTGTTTCAGACTGCCAATTCAGTTTGGTAGTTCTGCATCATGATTCTCTTAGTTTTCTCTTTATTTGTCATATGTGGTTCTCTTCTGGTTGTTTAGTGGTTATCATGAGGTTTATATAAAAAAATCTCATGGATGAGATAGTCCATTTTCTGATGCCTTTTGTTTCCTTAGACTAAGTCGATTCGATCCCTTTTCTCTTTGCCTTCTAATTTGTTGTTGTCACTACTTATTCCATCTTGTGTTGTGATTGTGTGTTTGAAGTGATGAGTTTATATTCATTTTTGGTGTTTTCCAACTTTTAAATTTTTCTGGTTTAGTCTCCTTGCTAAAAACTTTGTATCCCCTTTCTCTTTTTTTTTTTTCAGCCATAAGGGCCTTCTTGAGCATTTCTTGTAGTGGGGGTCTTGTGGTGATGAACTCCCTTAGCTTTTGTTTATCAGGGAGAGTTATTATTTCTCTATCATATTTGAAGGATATTTTTGCTGGATAAAGTATTCTTGTCTGAAGGTTTTGTCTTTCAGGATTTTGAATATATCATTCCAGTCTCTCCTAGCCTGTAGAATTTCTGTTGAGAAATCAGCTGAGAGCCTGATGGGGTTTCCTTTGCATGTTATTTTGTTTTTTTGTTTAGCTGCCCTTAATAGTTTTTCTTTGTCACTGACTTTTGTCAGATTTGCTACTATGTGCCATGGAGTTGGTCTTTTCCTGTTTATATATTTGGGTGATCTATTGAGTTCATTCACTGTTATTTCCAACTCTCTCCCCAGGTTTGGGAAGTTCTCAGCTATTATTTCTTTGAACAAACCCTCTGCTCCTTTTTCCCTTTCTTCTCCTTCTGGAATACCTATTATCCTTATGTTACTTTTCCTAATTGAGTCTGATATTTCTCGAAGAATGTCTTCATTTCATTTTAGTCTTAGTTCTCTCTCCTCTATCTGGAGTGTTTCTGCATGGCTATCCTCGATAATGCTAATTCTTTCCTCCATATTGTCAGTTCTGCTCTTTAAAGATTCCAGGTTTTCCTTTATCTTGTCCATTGTGTTTTTCATCGCCAATATTTCTGACTGGTTTTTCTTTATGGTTTCAATCTCTTTTTTGAAGAAATTCCTGAATTCATTGAATTGTCTGAGTTCTCTTGTAATTCATTGAGTTTTTTTATGATAGCTATTTTGAATTCCCTGTCGTTTACATTATAGATTTCTGTGCCTTCAGGGTTGGTTTCTGGGTCTTGTCATTTTCTGGAGACTTAAGATACTTTTGCATAGAGTTAGCTGATTTACCTTTGCTGTTTTTCATCTTGAGAATTTCTGGCCCTGCAGTTTCCACCTGCCACCACTGGGTGGAGGTCGTGAGCTTTGTGTTCTGAGCCCGCTGCAATCCCCAGAGTGATTGTGCTGAAGTGAAGGGCGTGTCAAGGGAGGCGCTCTCTCTTTCACCTGTGCATCCTGGGGGCTTCCTTCTTCCCTCACTATCTGCTCTCTTGGTGCGCTTGGACTTTGACCACACCCCTGCAACAGTTTGTCATCACTTACCTGTGGGAATCTCTCAACTGTCTGTGAGAGCACCTGGAGGGTGATAGCTTTCCCGCAGAGGGCTGCCCCTCCCCCCTGTCTGTGAGCCATGCTGTCTGGCTTTGCTCATCGAACTGGGAGGGGGAGTAAATCTCCTTACTTCTCCTCAAGTCCTTTGGGGATTCCTGTGCCTCCATCATCAGATGTATTGCAGCGTGGGTCTTTAAGTCCTTTGTAGTGTTTGATTTCCTCCGTTGGTACGTGAATGATGTTTTTGTTGTGTCTTATGGGGCAGAGCTTCAAGGGGGAAATCTCACTCAGCCATCATGCTGATGTCCTCCGCCATTTCTAAGTTTCCTGGGTCCCCCAGCATCCTTCCCAAGATTCGGTACAGGTCACAGTGCAACAGAGTCAGTGGCAGAACAACATGGGGCCTTTAAGGGCAGGTAGCCCATCTCAAAAACCTTTTTATCTTTCATTTAAGGATGAAATCCCACCTCTTCTTTAGCCTCTCACACTGGAGATTAGATCCACATAGTTTTGCTTCCTTTGTCATAAGAAATGAAATACTACTTTGTACAGCAACACTTAAACCCCTTCTAGAGCCCTGTCTCCTAGTTCAGGAATGCACTGTCCCAGACCAAGTAACACCTCAGGTACGGACTCTTGAAAAAGCCTTCTCACTGATTTTTCTGTGTCAGCTGAAGCCACTACTTTCTCTGAAATCACACACACAGGTACACTGTGAACTTCCTTTTCAAAAGTCAGACAGGCTTCCTTTGGCCTGATATATCAAATTTCCTCAGCATGTTCCCATCCCATCTTTTGTTGCTTTCCAACGTATTCTTCCTCCTCCTCAAGCTGGCATCCTTACCTACTTGCTACCATACACACTTACACATAAGCCTCATGCTGCCCATTTTCACTTCATTATTAATCCCCTACAGGGAATGTCTTCTTTCCTTCACTCTGACAATTCAAACATATTTGCTTCAAGACTTACTTTCTCCAAAACCCTTTTCTGCTGTAATTCCTCCTTGGCCTATGTCCCTCAATAATCAGACATATATTCTTCACAGACTTAAAAAAATCCCAGAGTTATAAGGGGCCTTAGAAGGCAACTATTTAAATCTCATCACAATATAGCAGTCCTCTTTACAACACTGAAAACTGGCAAAAAATATTTTTTTTAAGTGTGTGTGGGGGGTTTCCATAGTGAAACTAAAAAGAAATTCATGCTAGGAAACAGGGAAGGTTAAACATATATTATTACAAAGTGTATAATGTTCTTATTTTAATCCCAAACTTTCCTGAGACTCCAAAGAGAATATAATTTGACTCAGAGAAGAGCAAAATGAGTTACCATTACCAACTGGCTTAAACTCAGGTCAACTAAGCAATCATTGAGGATATGTGAAGATTCATAAAACTTGTGTCATTTCCTTAAGTCTTGCTTTAAATTTGGGATGCTATATAAATGCACAGTATCAGTACTAATAAATGTTACATTTCGTTTTTAATCAAGATTCTATTGTGGAAGGAGCATGAGAAGAAGCATTAACCTTGCCATGAGCTTTCTATCACCTGTTGCCCATATTAACTATGTAGCTAAGTCTGTCTGGTTGGACCATGAAACCAGAGCCTGCCATCTGGTGGCAACTAACTCAAATTACAAGTAAAAAATTTTTTTGAAGGAAACATCTTCTAGAAGGAAATAGAGATGAACTCTCAATATTGAAACCAAGACTAAAGTTCTATGAATGACACATAACCGTACAGAGAAGTATTTCTCAATTTTTTCATTACTGCCCCCCTTAGGAGCCTTTTTGGACTTTTTTCCCCAAATGTTCTCCCCATGAAATTTTAATGCCACAGATACACTGTATACTTGTTTACGTAGTGTATGTGTGTTTTATACAAAAATATAGTAAACACAAAGCTTACTATTTTTATTT
Organism: Tapirus indicus; assembly: GCA_031878705.1. NCBI lineage: Eukaryota > Metazoa > Chordata > Mammalia > Perissodactyla > Tapiridae > Tapirus > Tapirus indicus. The sequence continues at coordinate 18,538,213 of CM062920.1, forward strand.
AATGCAGCCTTAGGATGACTAAATAAATATTTTAAGTCAAAAGTTAAGGGGCTGGCCTGGTTGTGTAGTGGTTAAGTTCACATGTTCTGCTTTGGTGGCCCGAATTTGCAGGTTCAGATCCCGGGTGTGGACCTACACACCACTCATCAAGCCATGCTGTGGCAGCATCCCATAAACAAAATAGAGGAAGATGGGCACAGATGTTAGCTCAGGGCCAATCTTCCTCATCAAGAAAAAAGAAAAGTCAAAAAGTTAACACTTAACTATAAATATACCATAGTTTTGTAGCACTGCACATATTTTGTGTATCATCCATGAACTTAATGTCAATGCTGCTTGTATAATACTCAAGAAAATCGAGTGAGAAAAATTAAACACTAAGGAATAAGATTCTGTTGAATAGGATTGAGTTTTGAAGGGCCACAAACTATTGCAATATCTAAGACTCGAGCTGCCCTACCTTCCCCGCCTCTCCCCAAGAACCAATTTCCATCTCCTTGGGACAAAAGTTTCCCTGTTAGGAATGCACAGCACAAAGATACAGCAAAAATCATTTCAATACCTTGCCATATGACACAGAATAGAAGTTAATCTATGGAGAATCTCTGATTTTTTCTTTTTTTTGTGAGGAAGACCAGCCCTGAGCTAACATCCGTTGCCAATCCTCCTCTTTTTGCTAAGGAAGACTGGCCCTGGGCTAACATCTGTGCCCATCTTCCTCCACTTTATATGGGACACTGCCACAGCATGGCTTGACAAGTGGTGTGTCTGTCCGCGCCTGGGATACGAACTTGTGAACCCCAGGCCGCAGAAGTGGAGTGCGTGAACTTAACTGCTATGCCACCAGGCTGGCCCCAAATCTATGGAGATGTTTAAAAGCCTATGTGAACTTTGTCACAATGGGCAGTGTCATTGTGCACTGAAAGCTCAATTCTATCTGTAGATATAAAAACAAACTCCAGGTTCTGTGCCATTCCCCTTTTCTGGTTCATTTTCCCTTCCCCATATTCCTCCTCTTAGTTCATTATTCTGTCTCCTCTTCCTTTGCTGCCTCTCAAGTGTGGGCATTCCTGCCTATCCTGGCCTCTCCATCTTCTTTTCTTGCTCTAAACTTTCTCCCTACACAATCCCTTCAAACTCTCCCATTTCAGTTACCTCTGCATTAGTGATGCCTCTAGCTGTGGACACTTTCCTGAGCTTCCCACCTGCCTGCCTGACAACTCCCTGGAGAAGTCTTACTCAAACCTCAAACTCAATGTGTCCAAAATAAGATTGATAAACTATTAAAACTAGTAATACATATTTCAACCACCTCCCAAAGTTCTCTGTCTTGGTGATGAACTTCTTCCCCAATAACCCAGGCTGAAACTCTCACCCTTACATCTTATCAGGTAACAAAACTCAACGTCTCCTTCCTCCTATTGTAATGGCTTCCTAACTCTTCTTCCTATGTCCAAGCATTGGTTCTTCAACCTATCAGAGCCCGGGCATCCTTGGCTGTGGTACAAACATGACTCTCAGCAAGAGAGCCAGCTGGAAAGAGGAAGAAGCTGGGGCAGGGTGGGATAGGGGTGGGGGTGGGGAAACTAATCTGATTGGAAAAGCTGGACTTGAGAAGTTGTGCCACTCTGGCATGTCAGCACCACACAGACAGATTCAAGCAGTCTGGGGACATCAACAGTAATGTCTGAAATAACAAGGGGTTTCACCCTGTTGGTTCATTCACAGCAGGGCCCAAATCCTGGTAGACAATAATAGTCTCCTACTGATCTCCTGCCACCTATCTCAGTTTCTAAAACTCAAATCTGATCCCATACTACTGCACTCAAAATTTTTCAGGGGCACCCTCCTCACTGGACAATGACAAAGGGTATGAATCTTGACCAGCTGGAAGCAGGAAGACGGGGAGGACCACTGGCTCCAGAAGCTCCTGCTTCATATCAAAGGTGATTGTGATACCGGCTCAACACAAGGTTGACGTAAGGGAAGACATATTGTAGAAAAGAAACCCTACTGTAACTTTGAATGACCTCTGATCAACTAACCCAGACATGCTCTGTAGGTTTTAGGGCCCCTCCCAGCTGCTAGAAGTTGATAACCTTGTTCTGAGTTCCTTAGGGATGTGATGACCCCTGGGCAGAGAGTCTATGCTGATAGCCATTATCAATGACAATTGAAAGATCAGGGTGTAGGGCGTTGCTCCGGTCTCTGATGCATATCCAGGAAAACAAAAGACTATCAGGAACTAAGAACAGATGGGTGCCCCCATCCTGAGACTAGATGCCTCCCCAACCTGGGGACTAGTCCCCTACGTAACTGGCCTGTAGTCTTTGTTCTGTAAGATGGTTCTTTCAGACATTAGTCAGCCATCTTCCCCCTTGCTAGCAAGCTGTAACAAACTGCTCTTTCTCTGCCACCACCTTGCCTCTTGATGACTGGCTTTTGTCTCACAGCAAGCAGATCGTGCCTTTTGTGCAGTAACAGAAATGTGGCAACCACAAAGGGATATTAAGTTATGCTTGTAGCCAGTTGACCTCAGATGGGCGACCTGTCAAGTAAGTCCCCAGTGGCTGCCAAGGCTCTGTTTGTCTCAGGGATCTGCCCTTCCTGCTCTGCCATTCTGATGCTGGCTGCCTCTTAAGGCTCCCTATGGTGGAAAGAGAAATGGCTACCTCTGGTGGGTCGATGGGCTCACATCTGGAGCAGGGTAAGTTGTCTCAGTGGTGCACCACTGAGAACTTTCCTTCTCCTCCATCTGGGGTCCCCTCTTTGTGGGGGGCATCTGGTTAACAGGGTACCCTGCCAGAGTGGGAGGAAGTATAGGACTTCACCCAGAATCTAGGAACTGGTTCAATGGTGTCTGGTTTGTCTGTGTCTGTAAAGAGCTCCTGGATCAGACGTCTTTTGGGTTTGGGTGAATGACCTCGTTGAAATGTGCCTGTGCCTAAAATTGTCTAATATCTCATCAGGATAGTGGGTTAGAGGCCCCACTGGTGAGATCTGGTTGCTGCGTTAAAGTCCCACGGCTAGGATTGTGGGAGACAATATAAAAAGGTTACAGCTGCTGGGGCACTCAAAAGGATCAGGTTAGAGTCCCAAACTCTGGGTTAGAGTCCCAGAGTACCCTGCGTTAGAGTCCCAGAGTATTGGATTTTGGTATATGTTCATGTTTGTCTATGTCTGACTGTTTTATTTCTCAAAATTGGCTGTTTGAAAACTGAGTTTCTTGGTGATCGTAACAAACTCTCTTTAGAAATTACCTTTTTCTTGCAGCCACCTTGGGAAAAGCCCCCTAAAATGGAGATAACTGTAAACAGCTGGCAAGATAAATTGGAATAATTTAAAGTTACAGTGGCCATTTTGAGCTTCTTTTGAGCTTTCAAATCAAGAAACTCATCTTTAAAGAGTCAAAGGCTCCACCCCTGGGAGCTCTCCTCTGGTTTCTGGGCCTGATCACCCCGGTGACCCTAAGTGAGGTGCCCTCTCTTGGCGGTCCTGGTTTCTGATTTCTGTTAATCTGTTTGGGCACCTGGAGTGATTCCACACTGGCCCCTGAGTCAGTCATTTGATTGACAATCTGGAACCCTGTTTTGTCTCCTGTCAAGAACTTGCTGAGCGTTTTAAGTGCCTACTGAGTCAGTTATGGGGACAGGAGACCTGTAGTTTATACTGTAATCTGTCCTGCCAGGGTTGTGTGCCCCAGCACGGGAACTGTTGTTTGTGTGACCCTTATCTTGATAACCCTTGGGAAGAGGCCATGAGGGTGAGACCTGATCCCCTTTCCCTTCTTTGTCTGTCTCGTTCATCAGCTCTTCTGTTGTCACCAAGTCAGGGTTAAGTTCAGGCTGGATCTGAGCAGAACCTGGACCTTCTGTAAAATCAAAAACTTGAAAACCTTTTGCCAGGGACTTAACTCTCAACCCCAGCACTGGGAGCCCCAGTCTCTAGCCCGCTCCAGGCCTTTGCCTCTTGCCTCCCTGGCTTGCCTTGTGCTGGCTCAGGGACAAAGTGCCCAGGCTGAGTGGGACTTGAGTAAATCTCATAACTATATTGATGCCCGCAGTTGGGCTCTGCACCCTTCTCTGGGCCCGCCCATGGAGTATGCACATGAAGTGGAAGCTATTGCCAAGGGCATCTTGGAAACCAAAAGAGCTGCAATGTTGGTGGGCACAGGTTGAGCGGTTAAGAGCCATTAGGGAGCTCACCACCTCAAGAAGTCTCCTGTGAAAGGATAAGTTGGTCATGGAACAGGGTAGATGACGACAGGTCCCCCTGCCAACCTCAAGAAAATGCCCGTGCAACAGTGAGGTACTCTGTGAAGCATACACAATCCCCAACCCTGCGGCACCTCCGCTCTAGGTATTAGTCTGGCTCCGAGAGACCCAAAGCATGGCTAAAGCTGCTAACGTGAATATAAGATGAAGTTTTTTCTTTTGTCTAGTGCTAGGTCTTGAGAAGCTTGGCTTTGTGACCTCTTTGGTCATGAGGGGTCCCAGTGCTCGATTAACAGGAGGGAATTCTCTTTTCCCTCTACCACAAAGTTGGCAGTGCTCCAGACAGAGACTACATCATCAGCCTAGGTCTCAGAGTAAGATGAGAAAAGCAGAGCTGCAGCCCATCCCTTTTGGCATGTAGCAGGAGGGAGAAATAAACTTCTGTGATTGTCATCTACTGCCATTTTATGTTTGTTTACTGTCACAGCATACATCAGCCCACCCTGACAGATATGACTTTTAAAAACATTTCTCACAACTTCAGTGGAGAAAGGGCCTATGTCATGATAACAGAGGTGAAAGTTTGCTCACTAAACAAAGATAGTGAGTAGTGGGAGAGAAAACTTTGGTGAATTTAAAATCTAGTTAATAAGGTTCTATAGAGGACTGTGCTTTGTTAAAACTGATTCCCTTTGCTGACTTTGTCTCCCCATCCCCCAACATTTTTCTTAAAAGAACAATCTTTGCATAGCTGTCTTGCTTATGGTACCCCCACATCCCGATACTCAAATTCTATTCACAATGGTATTACCCAAAAATATGTTCTGTCACTTCCTTCAATTAATTCTAAATGAAAAGCGATTTAATATTTTTGATCACTAAGAATAAAAATGAGTGAGATTGGCACATTTACGCTGTTTTGCTTTGCAATGAACCACTATTTAACTGAAATATCAGCTCCACCAACAACTCGGATAGAATCATAACATATTTGGCACCAATGACTACAGAATGCTGTGCTGAACCCTTAGGTCCTCATCTCAGGCAGCAGATGTGACTGCCTTCCATGACCCCAGCATGAGCCAATGATCTTCTTTGTTCACCAGAGCAAGGAAGCCGGTGCACACCATGGTCTTGGGTACTTCAAGCAGCCAGCACAGTCCCCGGGACAGAGTATGTGATCAATAAATGTCAGGTTTCCTCTCCTACCCAGACTCCTCCTTGCCACTTTATTGAAGAGATCTGGCTGACCAGACTTACTGTCATTATAAGCTTTTAAATAGAGATGGCAGGTGATTTCTCCACAGCACAGATTCTAGAGAAGCTCAGTTTTCTAGACCAGGGTGATCCGATGTCCCTCACAGGACTGGCTCCACTGTCTGAATAGGTTTAATGACAGCAGAAAGAGTACTTAGCAGGAAAAGAAGGTAGTAACATCCAACAGAGATTAATTTAATTAGCTCCTCCTTCCCCCCATTTTTGGGGGTCTGGCAATATTCAGGGAAGTTCAACAAATGAAATTTCCTATTCTTCTACCCTTGTGATACCTCTGAATGAAAAAAAGGTCATTGTTCCTGGGTAGAAAAATGTTATCTTACATGGTTTAAGTATTGCTTCTTGCTCTGATGTAAATAAAATCAGGGTTGACATATTAAAATCCTAAAGGCCTTCACCCTGAACATTAGCCCTTTGGCCCAGATGCTCTAACAAAACCGTGTTGCCAAAGGTCATTCCCACATTCACAAAATTGCAATCTTTAAGACTAGAGAAAAGTAATTTCTTTTTCATGTGATATCAAGTTAAAAGTTGAGATCTTTGTTGCCATGGAGATGGGATTTTTTGTGCAGTGCCGGCCTTTCGCTGGCAGATGAAGCCAGTACTATAATCAATAAGAAAACAGTACTTCATTTTCCACACCCCTGCTGGGAATAGGATTTCTGAGCAAAAGCACATAGAATCATATTTAACGGGCCCTAAATGCCCATGGGTAGAAATTTCCCCTGTGAGATACTAGCATGCCCAATAAAATGCCAATCTAGCCTTCATCATGCTCTGAAGGATTCATTAAAAATTGGATTATACAGGCCAATCCTGACTTCTATCAGTTCCTTGTCAATGTTTTCCTACTTCTTCTGGCTCCATCTAATAAGTCCTTCATATGTCTGAATTAATTCTTAATCAAGAACCAACTTGAACTGAGAATTCCTTAGACCCTGAATTTTGGAATAAGGTTAAGGGGCATAAATGTCTCTAGAACACTGTGTCACAAATTTGTGTCAAGTAATCTTCTGTTACTAGACACCTCAGTGCCACTTTATTCTATTATCATTTAAGCTGAAATCTCTCTGGCTCTGTCTTTCTTTTGATCATTTGGTCATCTTGAAGCTCTATAATTTTCTCTTCTTCCTCACAGAGGAACAGCTTGGTAGAGAGGAACCATCATTTAAAGCTTTCCCCAATATAACAGATGAATGGATAATATCTCCTCTTAGTTCCCAATATATTGTATACATTGAATAGTCAGCATCTACTCCCTGTAGAATTTCACTTTAAAAATATGGTGATTTAAGCAGGGTCTGTATTTACACACGTTTACCCCTGACAGTAGAAAAGTCCTCCTCTATGTGTAAAGGTCATCTCCTTCCAGAGAAAAGCAAATGGAATAAAACCGGATCAAATGGATATATGCCTAACCACCAGAGCAGTCAAATTAAATGCCCTGGTGTCATCACAGGTAGTCTACTCTAGGATTAGGACTGTGTGCACAGGTGTGGGTAGCAAGAGGAAAGGGAGCCAAGGCAGAGTCAAAACTATCTGTTCACCAAACTCGTTTCTTCCTTCTGCAGGTCACAGAGCTAAACAACATTTCCAAAGCTCCCATGCGGTTAGGTGGGACCATGTGACTGAGTTCCAGTCAATGGGCTGGATGCAGACACACCTATCTCTATCTGTGTGATCCTCCCCTCTCTCACTTCCCTGCCAGGTAGATACAGAGAATCTAGTGTAGGGACGCTGAATCTGAGAAAATGGCAGACTTAGGTTATAGAGAAATTCTAGGTTCCCTAAATGGCTATACGGAACAGGACCCTTCTCCACCTCACCCCCTGCCAACCTACATTGGATCAGGATGTGAAAGAAAAATAAATTTGTATCATGTCAAACCACTGAGATTTTGACTTTTTGTTAAAGTAACCAGCACTATCTACGCTGACTAAAACAGGAAGCTAAATGGATCCTGAAATATGGTTCCTTCTGTATGTTCAGACCACCTTAAGGAGCCAAACAGTATCTTGAACTCATCTTCAATAATTCACATTAGGATTTTGAGACAACTCTTGGTAGATGGACACTGTTTACTGATCCTCTGAGCTTAAAGGCCAAGAAGCAATATTCTTAATAGTGCAAACCTGGAATTGATGGCCAAAAATGTAAACAAAAATTCTCTTCCTTCACTTCCCCAAACCCTCCATGTCTGTGAAAAAAATGAATAAATAGGATCACCTCTAAATGCTGAAACTCAAAAATGTCACTTCAAGGTAGGGTGAGGGAGGACAAAGGAAGAAGAAAAGACCATCTATTACATCCAATCTCTTTCAAATTATTCACTCATCATTTATATGAGGAGATTATCCTCCTACAACACCACTTTCCATCTTGCAAATGTGTAACGTGCAGACTTTCCTGGTTCGATGGGAAAGGCTTCCAAGAAAATTAAATGTCAAGGCTGCTTGGCTTATTGGTTTTGTTCTGTATAAACTCCCTTTTTAATTCAGCTTTGAATAATAACATTCCTCAGTGTCAATGTGACAAATTAGCTTCAATCTTAATGGGGTGTGAGAGTCGAGAAAGGAGGCGAGGACTAGCTATGGTTCTCATCTTAGCAGGTTACAAATAGAGAATTAAGTCTAAAAGACAGCCTTTAATGGCTCTGAGGAAGAAGTGGCACATGAGGTACCAGATTTTTTTTAAAGCTACTGATTATTTGTTCCTGTCTTTTTCCTTTCCAGAGATTGGTGTCCTGATATACGTAAAGCTTAAAGTAAGCAAAGACACTCCCCTGAATGTGGACAGAAAATTACTGGGAAAGTCATGTTGTCCTGTTAGATCACACTCAAGACTACTATTCACGCCAATGAGTTAGTGAGCACCTTGGGAGACTCAGGCCCAGAATTCCTCCCCCACCTCTCAACCCTGCAGCAGCTCCACGTATCATTCTATTATATAACTTGCAACACTGGAGTTGGTGTGGTGGGGTAATGGTGAAGATTGGGTTTAGGTGTGGATCCAATATTTAGTCAAAAAAGATTTTAATCTTTTTTTAACCCCCCCTCAGTTTACATATATTAAAATATAAAACAATAGCTAAGAGACTAGTCCTTGTACATATGTGAATCATATTAGTTATTTGCACGTGCAGGGCACACATAAGCATGCGATCTCAAAATTCTTTCCCATTAGAATAAAAGAATGTTATAACTGTGAAATGCTTAAAATAAAATATTTTGCAGTTCCTTCACATTACAATGTGAGAAGACAGCCTAGAGAGGTTAACTGACTTGTCCAAGGTCTGGTTCTCTGATATGACTGACTGATTTGATATGACAGCGCGCACACACACACACACACACACCACTGAGGGAGAGGAGGATAAATGATATACTAATCTGTATGTTAAACCCTCAGATGTCTGGAAGCAATTGGATGATATTTAAAACATCACATCCTCAAAGCGTGCACCATCCAGCAAAATTATTCTGGAAGACTTGAAACCTGGGATTAGAAAAGCTGTTGCCAACCTTGTTGCCAAGGTTTTATCAAAAGGAAATGTGGATTGGAAAGACTTATTTCCTTATATGCTCTTTCCAGGGACAACTGCACAAATCAATGGAGGACCATTTCCCACAGATTTGTCACAATATGCTCTCGACTGACATTTCTGTTTCTACTTATAAATAGAAAGAAGTTCTGGTTTCTTTAAGACCAAGTTTTAAACTGGGTTTTGATTCCTAAGCCTATTCAGAGTATTAAAAATTGACCCCAGCACAGTGGTTGATGCTATGCCTTTTAAACTCATTTTACATGACATGGCTTTGCAGGCATGGTTCAGACCCAGGAGGATAAGGAATAAATTACAAGCTGTGTTTACAGTAGGAACAGAACAGTAGTATCAATTCAAACAGTTTGAGGGAAGTTCACCAACTCCTGCCTCCAATGTTTTGAAAGTAAGACTTTCAGGAACATCACAAATAGTTATCAACACTGTGAAGCAACCTTTAACAATTCCTAATAAAGTGAACAGTGTTGGCTCTAGAGAAAACAATACCAAAATGAAACAAACAAAAAAACGTGTTATTACCCTTGATCCTCCAACCTGAGAAGGATGTCAACACCGTTCTAGAGACTACACCCTCTGACAGATTGGAAAGGCCCTAAATTCATTTGCCAAAGGCAGTGGAGGCACCTGTTCACTATTAGGTGAGAGTTTTCCTATAGCTGGAGAAATCAATGAGAACTCACTGAAGTTCTGCCCCCTGCTCCACTGCCAGGAGTTAGCCTGCAGGATCTTTAGCTCTGCAAACAGGGGGAACACACACATGGGCAGAATGTCAAGGAAGAGGTTACCAACTCTCCCTCGAACCGGCTCCCCTGCAGGCTCAGGTGGCCACAGGGAGTTGGGATTAGGCTACTGCAGAGGTAAACAGTGCCTGGGCATGGAACAAAAGAAGCCTGCATGGCACTGGACATGAAATGGCTAAACAGGAACACCTTTGGAGATAGGTAGAAATGCAGGTAGGGTAAGTAGTAGAGAGAAATTTAAGAGTTAAACAGAAAGCACCCATATGTCCATTCAATGGGGGAAACAACTGTTTCCAGCTGGGACCCCCAATCAGGAAGTTACTTATCCAACCAAAAGAGGCTTAAAACATCCCCTCCTATTTAGTCTATAGTCAGAGCAAATAGATAATTGCATTGAGAGAGGACACAGATTAGAGAAATATAGACTGAGCCAGAGCAACAAGGCCAAGCCAAAGCTGGGTTAAGTGGTAGAGCAGGCGGGTGTAATTCTGGAGAATTTGTGGCAGGATGCAAACTTCCTTACAAATGCAGCAATGAAAATCATATTGTAAGAGACCATTGAGGAGGTGTATAAGCAGAAATTAGGATAAACTTTATAGACAAGAAAGAAAACCTTATTGATTTACCATTGCACAATCAAGAATATCATGGAAAAGGATCAGCAGGAAAAAATCAGTGTTCCACTGAACATCCTTTTACAAATTAGCTATACACATTTATGGTTAATTTATTACAGAATGTATGTAGTGGGCTTTCAAAGTTTAACCAACAGTGCATGCAACTTGAAGTTCAGGGGAAAATGTAATTTTTAAAATGTCATCTATAGGGGCCAGCCCGGTGGCATAGCAGTTAAGTTCACGCACTCCGCTTCAGCAGCCTGAGGGTTCACAGGTTCGGATCCCACGTGCAGACGTACATACCACTCGGCAAGCCGTGCTATGGCAGCATCCCATATACAAAATAGAGGAAGACTGGCATGGATGTTGGCTCAGGGCTAATCTTCCTCAAGCAAAATAAGAAAAAATTAAAAAAGGAAAATTGGCAGCAGTTGTTAGCTCAGGGCCAATCTTCCTCAACACACACACACACACACACCCACCCACCCACACACACACACCTACCCACCTACCACTAAACTGGCCTCATCTGCTGTTAGAGAGAAAATGTTATACTATTCACACTGTCAACCAATCTTCATTTAATTGACTTGATGAATTAACCAGCACCTTCCGTTCCTTCTCTACATCATACTGACTGATCCCCTTGGTACATTGAGAACTCACAGGTAAGAGGTTTCTCTCTGGGTGTCTCCACATTGTCTGCTTTCGAGAATCAGTTGTGTCTCCAAATCTGTTTAACTCCATTTTATGTGTTATTTTAGTTACATGACATAATTAAATATACTGGGAAATGAGAAAAAAAAGACTGTGAAGAGAAAGAGTTGTCTGTATGAAAACTAAATCGAATGCTTTGAATAGACTTAATTAAGGCAAGTTTTCTTTAACAATGCTTTCAAATAGGTGTCAAGGCAACTGTAAAATATTTTAATTGTAAAAAATCTAAGATTCTGTGCTCAAATTTCTTTTTAAGTGTCTTAAAGAGGTATTGCCCAGTAAAGAAAATACAATTGGAAATTGTAGACAGAGCATTATGGGGGTGATTTATGCCAGAAACAAGAAGCAGAACTCTAATCAGAAGACCAACACGCAAAGAAAAGGTCTTGGCCCCGCATTAAAAGATTGCTGTATGAATGTACATTTACGTTAAATTAAAATAAAGCGTTTAAGATAAATACATAGTTATTTATCATTCCCTATTTTAACCACTTTTTAAAAAATTAGTTCTGATCCTCATCTGATGTAATGCCTTTTACTGTAACTAAATGTCCCATCCAGCTTAAAATTTACTCCACTGCAATAATTTAAACAGTTCCTTTAGAGAACTCAGATTCCCCAATAGCTTCCCCTCTTCCTATAATGGGACCCCAGGGCTCCCAGTGTCTGGTGGTGGGGGGGACAGTCTCAGGCATTGTGCCAGTCCTTTTGTATGCACTGCCTGGCACCCCCTGGTCTGCAGTAATGCCCCTTGTTTCCCTGTCACTACATGCCCTTCTGGCCTCTGATGGTAAAATACCAGGCTGGCTCCTTCCACCCCAGCAATGCTCCCAGGTGGGTCTGGCCAACTCCCCTTTGCTGTTCAGCTTCCCCTCATCTCTGGCTGGCTGCAGACCCCAGAGTGTGCCCACACCATTCAGCCCCCAGTCCAATGGTCTGCCACAGCATATCTTGTGATGCTTCTGCTTCTCACCCTCAGCATCCTTGCTGTATGGTAACTGAGCTGCTCCATATTGGTTTGGAGGGCCTCTGCACAGTGCTCCTTCCCACTCCCTAGTCCCAACAAGAGTACAGGGATAGAATCCTGTGCCTGCAATGCTTCCCTGAATTCCTCAGTCTCCCAACACCAAACTCAGACAGAACTCTGGAGATGCCCCTCTTGTGCCCACTTCTGTCTACCTCCCTCTTTCCATTTTCCTTCCTCCCATCTTTACCCTGGCCAGGACAGAGGCAGACCTTTCTTTAATTTCTCTTATATCATCTTTTCATTCTTTCTGACTCGTCTCCATGCTGTAGGAGAGCCCGTTGAGCTGGGCCCCCAGGCTTGTCTTCTCTCTACCTAAGGAGCAGATGAAGGAATTTAACGGACTTTCTCCCTCTTCAACGCCTGCTTTCAAGCCCACTGTCTTGCCAGTCTTCTATGCTGGAGCCATAAGCCCACTGTGCCTTAGGAATGATGTGCTGCAATGAGACAAGACTAAGGAGAGGAAGGGAAGATGTATTGGTTTAATATCTGTGAAAGCATACATTTATTTATTTGCTTTTTGTGTGTGTGTGAGGAAGACTAGCCCTGAGCTAACATCCATTGCCAATCCTCCTCTTTTTTGTTGAGGAAGACTGGCCCTGGGCTAACATCTGTGCCCAACTTCCTCTACTTTATATGGGACACTGCCACAGCATGGCTTGACAAGCAGTGCGTCTGTCCACGCCTAGGATCCGAACCTGAGAACCCCGCTGAAGCAGAGCACGCGAACTTAACCACTACGCCACCAGGCCGGCCCCTTTATTTGCTTTTATTTATATATTTACTTATCATTTCAGAGTGAGGGTTCAAACATTCCCAACTAATACTTCTGTTATTATTATAAAGTCTCCTCTGTCTCCAGCTAAAGATTAATATCCGCTACTGCTATAGATAGGTGTCTGGACTGGACAGTACAGTGAGGATGCTGGTGCCAGAAAGGACAAAACCGAGTCAGGAGCACCTCCTACAGAAACACCACCTCATCAAGACATACTTGGTCTGGGTACTATGACACAAGAGGTACCTTCCAGGACTCCAGAAGCCTTCACTGAAGGGACAGCTGTATTCAGCACACCTCCAGCTGGGCCGTATGCTCTAGAGACAAGGGAAGAATGAGGTTTGCTGGCCAAAGCAGTTTCTCCAGTAACACATAGGCAAATAAAGGCATAAGGCAGTGTGCTTAAGGCTACAAGACTATTAAAACATGGAAGGAAAATGCTTTATCATGAACTTTCAAACCAGCTGATGTAAACCCCGCAATATGACAACGGTATACCACTACCTAATGACCTTGAGATTCCTAGGATTCCCTTCTCGGGGTCTGCCAAAGCGCCCTGTACCCAGTGAGAAAGCTACACTGGAATCGAAAGCTGTTCTCTGCAAAGGGCGATCCCCAGCAGGCCTTTTTAAAGAGCCCGCTCACAGTTAAGCTCAGAGAAGCTCTCCGGGGAGACTTAAACCCATGCATTTTCCTAGATAAAAGCAAATTTTAATCTTTTATAGTCTGCCTAGGACGATCAGTACTGAAGGGAAAAGTTAACCTTCCCTGCCCTCAATGCAGTCTGGTTAATCTAATCAATCTACCACCAGGAAGAAAGAACTCTGCTTCCATTAAAATTGGAATGAAAAGCCAGTAGTCAAGTGCATGCAGAAACTATTAGACCTTGACACATGTGACAGATAAATGGCAGCTTGGTGGCAGATCAAGCCAGGTGGGGTTACCTAGACAGCGTGAGATCTACTAGGTGGAGGAGATTCAGGGTTCAGAGGCAAAGGCTATTGCCATGGCTTCATTGTGGCTTAAAATATCTTTGACTCAATGCTTTGGGGAAAAAGACTTCTGAATATTTAGATTCTGTTTCAACATCAACTATCTTCAAATTTTCAGGACCCAAAGCATAAAATCTGAAATTTAATTTTGATCACTGTGAAGCTACTTGACAACAAAACTTTCCAAGAGTGGACTCAGAACTGCTGAGTTAATCTCTATTCCAATTATCCAAGTCCAAGATTAATATGGTGACAATGAATAATCTCTCCTCCTCTATTTAACTGAAATTCATGCTTCTAGATTCAGTCTGCTGAAAGCTTAATTTTCTTAGAACAAAATCACTCCTTGAAATCCTTTATATGTTCCACTTAAATGTGCCTCAAAATGGTTCTCTCTTTGCAATGGGGTCTTTTCATAAGAGGATAATCTATGCCTGAGTTCAAGCTGTGGAAGGGAAACTTTAGTGATGAAGAAGTGACCCTAAGCATTCAGTATTTAGAAAGAATGCAGATTTTGCCCTCAAAAGGCATAGAACTAAGGAAGGAAGCTGTCAACTAGAATGAAATTAAACACACACACACACGCGCACTTTCCAAGTTCAGAGTAGTCATGAGGCGCAAGGTAGCCCCTGAGTGGTTGCTAGGAGAAGAAGAGTTCTCTCTTTTCTTAAGATAAAGAAAAATAAAGAAACCTGGAGTGATGGGGCATAAGTAAGGCCACTCAGGCTCTTCTTTTCCAGAATGAGACAACTGATCACAGATGAGACTCCTCTACACCTTTACTTGGCACTGTAAACTTCCTATGGTTGCCTAGCTCCAGTGTCAATAATTAGACTGAAGATAACTTTCAAGAATACACTTTAATACAGATTGTATCTGAAAACAACTGGGAAAAGGTCACTAATTCTCTGACTAAAGAATAAGTTGAGTGCTTTTTGGAGTGTTGTTTTTGGACAGAACCGCCCAATAGTACCATACAACATTCTTTATGTCACACAGGATGTTCACAGCACAATCGTAAGGAAAATGATTTAAAAAAATCTCAGGGTTTCATTTTATTTCCTTTGTTAGCCAAATAATTCTCTCTGGAAGCACCCATGGTGTCATGATTATCTAATTCTACCAGATCCTCATTTGTTAATGCTGTTCATGTGACTCGAGCAGTTTTCCAACATCACTTTCAACAACTTTATGAATTCTAGCCTTGTAAACAATAAATGTTTAATAATTTCTATGATGAGAAGCAGGAAAAGGTAATGTTAAAAGCAGGACTCTGGAGCCAGACTGCCCAGGTCCAATCTTGGTTCTGCCATTTCTAAGCCACATGCTCTTGGGAAAATTACGGAACTCTCTGTGACTCAGTTTCCTTACCTGTAAAATGTAAAAATGAGGATAATTATATCTCATAGGATTGTTGTAAAGGTTAAATGCAAAGCACTTAGAGCAGTGCCTGGCACACAGGAAACACTACATAGGTGTTGACTATCATCATCATCATCATTATCTTCAAAGTCAGTAGAGAATCTTTAGCAGCAGGATTCCAGGTAAGCATAAGTCAGGGGAACTCCTGACATCCAAAGTGGTAAATGAGACAGTAAAGTAGACAAATGAGGAAACTAATGGTTCTCCACCAGATAATTGGAAGAATCTGGCCATTTGTATTTCTTTAAACAATTCTTTAAATATTGAGTCCTCATAAACAGTGTCAGGAGATTTTCACGTATTGAGGTACATGGGGTAACTATTCAGGTTCAAACTGATTCAGCTTGAACTAAAGAAGCCTGACTATGTCCTATCAAACATACTTTGTGCATCTGCTTTAACCATTAAAGTAAAGAACGCACTCTGTTAAGATAAGAATGTGTACTTCTCCTCCTACACCCTATTGGTAACCCCCATATTAGTCCCTATCCCCATATCAGGGTCATGTTGACCTGCTACTTTGCAAATAAATACTTCTTTGAAACTCTGAAAATGTATCCTGGGTGTGTTTAATGCATGTTCTTTGTTCTAAAAAGATATAAGACTGTACTGAAAACCATGCTTCTCCAAAATGCTTTCTAAGGCCTTCTGGGGTTATAATCCTCACTCCGGCTCAAGTTACCTTATTTCTCTTATCTATAGAATGGTTATTGGTTATTGTGCATTGCCAACAGGATAACTAGTGATTTATGCTGGGCTCATTTAAGAGTTAAGCCTTTTCAAAAAAAGTGTGACAGAATGGAGTCTCTTCATAACTGTAACTAAATGGACCTTTAACCAAACTTTATGCTATTTTGCTTGATGCCCCATGCAGTGCTTCTCAATCGTTTTGAAGCTGAGTACCTGAGAGTTACTGTAAAAAAGATCACCTTTCGAGTTTGTTATGAAAAGAAGTTAATCTCGTCAATTTGTTGTTTTCTTGTTTAACCTGAGGGGTGACTCAAGGGTCATAAAGATTTATGAGCTGGTTTTACAGAATAAAGAGAATGCCTTCAAGGATCACCAGATAACCAGCCCCCAGCTACCACTGACACCCAGAAGTCAGATTGCCCAGGGGTTTATTAGGAGTGAAAGAAACACAGATTACCCTTCTGTTTCTCTGAAACTCCTCCTGCCAAACCCCTTAGCTCTATAACCCCCCTGCTTTCTCCTCTTGTTAAGGCAGATTTGACAGAACCTATCCTCCTACCTTCTCATTTTGACCAATTCAAATAAACCTTTCTCCATCTTCAAGCACCAATGTCTCAGTAACTGGTTTACTGCACGTGGGGCATACGAATTTGAGATGAAGACGTTTTGCTATCATTTTCACAGAAGAACATCCAATAGAAGATGAGAGTGAACTAACAAATACCATCCCTCCCCCACCCTAACCCCACATTCTGGAGTGTTGAGGTATGGTGGAAAGTGGCCTAAGCAAGAAGTTTCCTTGAAGTCTCCTGTTTCATCTTTAAAAACCATGCACATTTTGTTTTATATTCTGTAGTATGTACATATCACTTTAATATATAATTTTTAAATTATTTACCATCAATAAAACTTGTTTACATTATTTTGCCCCCACTGTCCTCAAGTAAAACTGTTATTCTCTGAAAGCACATCACATTCATCTGTTTATCCTACAGCTTTGCTATCTTCTTTCATGTACCTGTAAGTGTGTACAAACTACAGTGGAGAAGCACAGATTAATGGAAAACCAGCCATCACCATCACCATCTATATGGTGGTGAATTATCTAGATGTCAGAGAGAGGAGAAAGCCATAACCAATGACCTCAGGCTCACAAATGAGTAAAATAATGAAAAAATATCATCTGATGACCAACTCACCTCACAGAGCTGCATCTTGCTAATAACACCCACTGCTTTTAGTTGCCTGATCTCCCTCACTTACCTAAATGTTAGGAACATGGGCCAGGGTGATATGAGGTTTAACTCTTGATTATCTGGGGGTGGACAGATCAGTTTGAAGATAAATCATGCCCAAAAGGAAGCACAGATAACCCTTTTGTCAAAAAAATAAAATCATCACAACTCACCAAGAGTATCTATATCTTTGAATGTGTCTATTACTGGAAATATGTATTAAGGAATAGATATGATCTCTTATCATATCTTAGGGACATCTCTCTTCATGCAAACAAAAACCAAGCAGTATATTTTAACAGACTGTGATCTTCTTAAACACCGGTTTTAATATTTTGACCATTTCTTTATTGAGGAAGTAAAATGATGTTTAGTTGTGTGCACACCATCAATACCTAAATTATTTATGCTGTTTTTGGATGATGTTTTAGAATGTTAATGTGTTTCAAATATCGGATACATTTTGAACTGAATATGTTTATAATTAAAGTTTTGGTACCACATTTTGACTAGTTTTGGTTTAATCAAGCTTTAAACTACCTGTGATTTCTCCTCTCTCCACTTATACCTTAGTTAATTGAGAGCTTGGAGATCCTAGAGTCTAGGGCAGGGTTTTGAAAACAGCATCTTAGAAACTTTCAGTTTGTTTGTTTAACTAAGCAGAAATGGAATGGTGGCCTAAAATAGTTGAGTGGCCTCGACTGTCTTTTTTTATACAACATAGTCCTGTATATGCATCAGTGGACAGTGTGAATATTAGTTTTTCTACAGCAGTCATAAACAGAGATAAAAATGCTTAGTTTGGAATTCTTAAAAAAAAAAAAAAACTCCCAGGAAGCACATATTACCATACTTCACAAGCTGATGGAAAATAACTGTCACCTCTTACCATGAAATTTTAAGGAAAACATTATTTTAATAAAAAGGAGAATGCTGTGGTAAAAGTTAGCCCTTTCTCCACGTCTCCCCACTGTTAACATCAAGCAGTACTGAAATAACGAATGCATTGTTGATGAACCCAAGAAAATAAACAACATTAGCATCCGATCCGCCCTGGTTTTCAATACATCTGCCTGAGCTGGCCTGCTGTTATTCAACCAGCTAATCATGTCCTTTGTTCACATCACTGTGTTTTCACTCCTGGGGCTAATCTACACAGCCATCTGGTATCTGATAGATAACTGCCTTTTCCAAGTCCCAGGAGCCCGGGATGCATCTCAGGGGAAACTGGATACATCCTTCCCAGGTAGAGCAACTGCTGGAGCCAAGATGGAGGGAAGTTTAGAGTGATAATTAGGGACGTTTAGAGTGATAATTTTCAACCGGAGTCCAGATTTTGCCCCATGTTACAATAAACCTGGAGTTTATATGGGAAATAATGGTTCTGATAACTCTTCAGTGTGATGTAGTCTAGAATCTGCTTCCACTTTCTTTGGCAGCCTCATCTCCCAACAGTCTAACAGAGTCAGCATCTCCAGGGGTGAGGCTCACAAGCTTCCTCAGGTGGTTCCAATGTTGAGTCTAGACACTGGGGATAAAATAGTGAACAGTGCACAGTCCTTTCCCTGAAGATAATATTTTAGGTTTTGTTTATAATCATTATTTTCCTGAGTATAAAAGAAATACAAGCTTACTGCAGAAAGCATGGAAAATACAGAAGTCTAAAGATAAGCCCAGAACCATATCATCCAATGAGAACCACAGTTAATATTCTATATACACCTGCAAATACTTCTTTTTCCAAAAAGTAAGATTAGTAAGACAGTCTGGAGTCTTTTTTTCTCACTTACCAATATGTCATGAAGAGTTTTTAAAGGGACATGTCTCTTTATTGACTTGTAAACTCTCTTTATAGTTAACGATTTTAAAATGCTCTTCTCGGCTACTTTGAGTCATCCAACGTCTACTCCATCTAAGCCTGCCCAGGCCTTATCTCCCTTTAGTATCTATTGCCTCAGGAAGATCCAAGGGCTGTCTTTTGGGCTCCAAATGATCCAAGTAGCCCTCACAAAGCCTCTTCATCTCCATGAAAGGGTGATCTGAAGATTGCCCTCAATCCACCCCTTCACTCTGCTCTGCTGCTTTGGACCCTTTCAGGAGTGATATGAAGTGATATGGAAATATGCTGTTGTGGGAGATCAGAGTAGGCCACCTCAAGATGTGTCTCTTTGCGCCTTGACTGTTTTTCTCTGAAGGAGGCTTTGATCTCCCCCGCCCCCCAGAAACTGTCTAAAGGATTTGGGATGGAAGGCCTGTCCCTGGGACAGGCCATCACCTTGGATAACTCTGGGTATAGACTGGGAGGGTCTTTGCTACGCCCATTCTCATCAAAGTTCTGTTTACCAAACATTTACATTTGTAAAGGTATCTCCTTCTCTGTACTGGGAAGAGGGGTGGATGACCTCATTTCTAGAAACTTGTCAGTGTGGAAGGCAAGGCCTTAAATCTGCATAATAACCTTACTGTGCTTTTCTGGTAATCTCCCATAACTGACCCACTCTCAACATCTTCCTTTGTCTATTTAAGAGGAGAACCTCTGCCATTTTATCGAAAGATACTCAGTTTCCCCGGTCTCTCCCATGTATACATGTTATAAAGCTTTGTTTGATTTTCTCCTGCTATTCGGCCTCACGTCAATTTAATCTGTAGCCCAGCCAGAAAGGACCCAGAGTGGGCAGAGAATGCTCTTCCTCCCCTTCACTATGCAAACAGAGGTTGTTCTGTACAAGCCTGTAGTCTTCCCAGGTGTTCAATGAGAATACAGAAAAATAGCTTTGAAGAGAATCAAGTAGAGTTTCATAAAATTTATTTTTAATAAACACCTCATATCCCTCATATCAATGGAAACAGTATTTTTCCATTTTGCTACTGTATGGGTACAAATGCATAAAACATCTTTTCCCACAGGATAATGAGCATTCCCCATGTACACTGCTATGTACTTTTTCCAGTATGGTACATATTGGTGCCCTGGTTGGATACATTAACCCTTTCCCACGTGGGCTCTATATTTCTTACTAATGTTACTTTCGGTAGAAATAATACTTGTATTGTGAACAGGTCAAGTTAACAAAAGAAGTGCCTCTCACAACCCTAACAGAGCCAGAGTTGTCACACCCAGCTATATAACCTTGTCATTCACAACTGAATCAGCAAGGCCAAGCACGGTGCCTGGGACACAGCAGTCATTAACACCTGAACAGTATCAGGTTAAAGGTCTTGACCACATCATGTGGCCAGTAAAGTTGGCAGAGAGGATGCTCCCAAACCCAGGAATCTCACTACAAGTTCAGTGTTCCTTCTACTATATCACACTGCCTCCTGCTGGTCTCTTAAGTTCCAGTACAAAGCTTTTTATTCATTCTCACCAATGACAGGCTACTGGGTCTTCACTGTTCAGCTCAGGGACTGCCCACTTGTTCAAGGTGTCAGGCTTTCCATACATGGTTCATGAGATTGGCTGGGTTAAAAACCGTACTAAATCATTTGTGTGTTTCATTACCAGAAGAACTAGCCTTTAGAGGAGCCAAGAAATTCTCCATGGTGTTAGGTCAAGTCAAGGAGAAATGCTGACTCCCATCACCCTTGCCGTGACTTGGCACTAGGTTTGTCTGCTGAGATTAATAAAATTATTCTTGCCACATAGTAGAAAAAGGCACTAAATAGAGTTCATGCAAAGGCAGGCACATAAAGATGGTTGTGATGGCTGCTCTATAAATTAATCTGACTTAAGAGACCTACGCTAATGCAAGAAAAAGGAAAGGAGCATTATGAAAAGATAGTTAATCAATCTGTGCATCTCTGATGGGAAGTTACAAGATAAAACCTAGGTAAGGGTAACAAGAAATAGGCAAAATCCTAGTTTGGAATAGTGAGAAAACTGAAAATCAGGAACTTGAGACTGAAACACGTAGCTGTCAGAGAACAAATCCCTGGTGTGGGACAAACTGGGGCCTCCGTCAGCAGCCTGAGCTTGGGAAACTCAGTGGCCAGTGCTGATTTGACTCAGAGGAAGGAGAAAGGTAAGAGTAGAGGAGGGCGCTCCACCTGGTGGCAAAATTCTTCAAAGACTCATAGATCCAGAACACTGAGCATCACCCCTCAGAGAGGCAGAGGGTTGATACATTCTCCCTCTCACAGCCTTCAAGGCTGCAGCTGTTTTTCCTTTTAATCTGATTTTTCTGGTCCAGAAAGGTTTGGGGGATCAGAGGAAGCAGCAGTGTGAGTTCCTGAACGACTGTCCCCAGAGCAGAGTCTCCGATGGCCTGGCTCGGGCAAACAGGAACAGCCTCTCCTTCCCCCACCCCTCCACTGTTGACCATGAAAGCCATTACCACTTGTAATTCTCCGCTCTCCTTATCCCACCCTCCTTGATTCCTGGAGTGTATGAGGAATACCGGGGCAATTTACTCCTCATTGGTGCTAGCTGGGCTGGGAAACACTGTGCCATCCCAGGGGATCATGTGTGGTTCCCACACCTCTCCTGGCTGTTGCCTTCCTTCCACATTGTCCTGACTCTTCCCCACTGGAGCTAGAAGACAATGGCCACTTTACACGTCAATTTACTCTAAAAGGATGGGCAGGAGGAAAAGGAAAGCAAGGCAAGAAGCCAGTAGCCCTTCTCAGAAAAAGGGTTCTCCAACCTCTGCCTTCTGAGTCTCTCTTTCCCTCATGAATATTTATGTCTAACTCCTTCCCTTGGCACTCTCTGGGGGATGGCAGCTGAGAGGCTCAAGACTATGGCAGGTAGAAACAGGGGAGAACTGACAGGCACACAATTGGAAAGCAGGAAACAGCTATCAAACCCAGGTTCGTTGGATGCAGACCTCTGACCAAAATCTAGACGGAGCAGGAGAAAACCTCAGCCACAGACGTTACTCCAATGCCCACATTACCTGTGGAAACCACACTCCCAGCACACTGTTTCATAAGCTGCCAAATATAGACAGAATGCAGCTGGGAGCTCTGAGCTGTGCTACCCTGCAAATCATTTAACTGCATACAAATGATAGCTATTATACAGCGGGGATCCCCCAGGGAAATAATTTCTATTCCGAACTCCTCTTATAACCTGATGAGTCAGCTGAGGTCATCTGGTTGGAGCAGTGTGCTAACGAAGCCAAGGACTCAGGAAAGCTGTTCCCCTAGACCACATCCTGTAACCTTAAGGGTCTGTCTTGCAAATGTTTGTTAAACATGCAAGAGCCTAACAGACAGCACCGATGGCTCTAGAAACCAGAACCCAGTACTGGAGAAAAGAGTCAGGGATAAAATGTGACCTGACCCCCACTTTAGAAATCAGAGTCACTATTATGACTGTGTAGTGAGATCACTCTCCATCTTGGTCTGCTTAAGTCAGGTTGACTGGTACCACGTTCTTTTCTCTGCCTCTGCCAGTTCCCCTTCCCTTTTAGGTTTGGTTTCTAATCCACAGTACTTAAAAACAAAATAATAAAGCAAGTTAATAACTATATCTCATCAGAGGCAATAAGTTACTAAGTGAGGAGGAGCTTTGTGATAGCAGACCTCTCCTCCTACCATGGGTCCACAGCTTTGTAGCCGGATACCAAGAACAAAGAGATTTACCTTCTGTGTATTTGGTTCCTAATAAAAAGTTCGTAGGATTCAGTGCTCCTCAAGTAGAGTTATTTAGTATATTCTTTCTTAAATATCATTCAGTTTAGAATTCACTAAAATTTTTACTCAGTTTCCCTTTTTTGCTGTATGTGTAGCAGGTACAAAACTGTTAACTTATGAGTATCCCCAGTGCCACCTCCACCACCACCACCCCAGGTTCCAAGTGTGGCTGCTTGTCTCCTGACTTTTTGTTATACAAATTCAGAAAATGGGTCCAACATCAGGAGGTGCTCGGCCATGCTACAGGTTTTTGAGGAGAGTTCTTTCATTGGGAGTTGGCAGGGAGACAGGAAGATAAAATTGGTGGAGTGGCTGTCATGAATGTTGGGTATTGTGAATGACAGAGATGGTGAGACGGGATTTTAACAAGTTATGTTATAGTTGAAAAATATACTCTCCCACATAGGGCATTTTCTTGAGGGACTGGGTCAAGATTTTAGTTGTCTTCAGTCATATTCTTCTGCTAGACAGCTGTTTCTCTGAACATGTCACTGCATAGAATCAGCACCAGATGGAACCCCAGTTACATGAAGACTTCACATTTTGTTTTTCTCTAATATAATTAATACTAATAGCTAACATTTACTAAGCACTTCCTATGTGTCATTCATTCATTCAATAAAGATTAACTGAACACCTAATATGTTCTAGGCACTGGGGAAACAACAAAGAACAGGACATGAAAGGTCCCTCTCTTCATAAAGCTTATTTTATGATGGGAGTAGAGAGATAATGAACAAATAAATAAACAAGAGACATAAAAAGAGATGGGTGGCTACTTCAGACTAGGCAATTAAAGAATGCCTCTTTGATCTGAATAGACATTTTTCTAAAGAAGATATACAGATGGCCAACAGGTACATGAAAAGATGCTCAACATCACGAATGATCAGGGAAATGCAAATCAAAACCACAATGAAATATCACCTCACACCTGTTAGAACGGCTATTAACAAAAAGATAAGAAATAACAAGTGTTGGAGAGGATGTGGAGAAAAGGGAACCCTTGTGCACTGTTGGCAGGAATGTAAATTGGTGCAGCAACTATGGAAAACAGCATGGAGGTTCCTCAAAATATTAATAATAGAACTACCATATGATTCCATTTCTGAGTATTTATCCAAAGGAAACAAAAACACTAACTCAAAAAGATACATGCACCCTCATGTTCATTGCAGCATTATTTACAATAGCCAAGATATGGAAACAACCTAAGTGTCCACTGATGGATGCATGGATAAAGAAAATACAGTGTATATATATACAATGGAATATTATTCGGCCATAAAAAAGAATGAAATCTTGCCATTTTCAACAACATGGATGGACCTTGGGGGCATCATGCTAAGTGAAATAAGTCAGAAAGACAAATACCATATGATCTCTCTTACGTGTGGAATCTAAAACAAAAAGTGAAAAACAAGCTCATAGATACAGAGAACAGATTGGTAGTTGCCAGAGGTGGGGGGTGTGAGGTGTGCAAAAAGGGTGAAGGGGGTCAAAAGGTACAAACTTCCAGTTATAAAATAAGTCATGGGGATGTAATGGACAGCATGGTAACTATACTTAACAATACTGTATTGCATATTTGAAAGTTGCTAAGAAAGTAAATCTTAAAAGTTCTTATCACAAGAAAAAAAATTCTGTAACTATGTATGGCGATGGATGTTAACTAGTCTTATTGTAGTGATCATTTCACAATATATACAAATATCGAATCATTATGTTGTATATCTGAAACTAATATAATGTTGTATGTCAATCACACCTCAATAAAGAAAAAAAGAATGCCTTTCTGAGGACGTTAAGCTGGGATCTGATGGTGTGAAGAAGCTAGTCATGTTAAGATCAGTGGACGAGCATTCCAGGAAGCAGAAACAGCTTGTACACAAGTGCCAATGTCGGCAGGTACTTGGAGTGTTAAAAAAGGAAGAAGGTCAGTGTGGTTGAATCAAAAGGACAAGACTGTACAAAATGACATCCAACATGGAGGCAGGGACCAGATCACACAGGGCTATGCAAGCTTGAGTGAGGGGCTTGGGTTTTATTCAATGCACCAAAATTGAGAAGTCAAGGAAGGAAGCGACAAGATATAATTTTCATCTTTAAAAGATCATATTAACTTTTATAGAGAAAATAGCTTTGGGGGAGACTGGGTGAAAGCAGGAAGGTCAGTTAGGGGATCAGGTGACAGTGCTGCCTTAATATCGGATGCCATGCTTAACATGCACATAGTTCATTAAATCCTCAAATAGTCCCTCTAAAAGGTGCATGCAATTACACAAGGACTGGGGCTTGGCAGAAGGACAATGCTGAACCCACCCAGATACATAAGAAGTGAGGCCAGATGGCGGGGCTGTGTGACTTGCAAAGAGTAGACCAACATGTCCTCAAAGTCAACAGAGGTTTGAAGGCATGGCCAGGTTAGCAGTGACAGCAAGGTGTGGTCAACTGATTAGATCCACCTCAGGAGAAATCCATCAGTGTTTCTATAAATGGAAAGCATTCAATGGTGGCACCCAAGGCGGTCAGCCCAACCATGTTCTAATTAAAGGAACCTGGCCCCAGGGTCCAGGGCTAAAATATTTTAATCCATGCCTGAAAGAGCAGTGTTCAAACTCTTTGGAATGAGTGCTAAGGCTCAGGGACTTCTAGGAACTCATTATGGAAACACAGCCTTGTTTGGTACTTGATGGCAGAATGGAGTACCCAATGGAAGCCCTTTTCCACTACCTTCCTGAAACTTCTCTTCCCATGACAAAGACCTAAAATCCACGGTTAACGCCATGGTGTAGCTTTTAGGTACTTTCCCCTTTCATTACTTCAGTTTTCACAAAAACAGCTTCCTGCTGAGGCTGGTGTTTAGATGTTAAATGAGTGACACCAACTAAATGTGAACAAAAGTTAATTACTGAGGTAGTCCAACTCTAGTATGTTAATTAGATGTTGAGGAAAGTTACTATGTTTCCCAAGTCACAAAGTTGGAAGTATCTATTAGTGTGCTTATTTCTTTTCTTTCTCTCTTTTTCTCCCTCCCTCCTTTCTGTACCCCGCTCCATCTCTTTATCTCTCTCTCCTTCCATCCCTCCCTCTTTTCTCTCCAGATCCTTCCTCTTACCCATCCCCTTCCTTAAGCCAACAGTAAGCAAATGTCAATCATGCTAAAAAAAGGTTTCTTTCAATCTAGAATTCCAGATATTATGCCTGTTTAAATGGATATAGAGAAATGAAGGGAGAGAAGAGGGGTTGGGTAAATTCAGAGGCCGACCTGGAAATCTAATGTTCACAGCTAACCAAGTTAAGCTAAACCATAATATAGGTTTAAAAAAAATTCTAACAAATGATATCTGTCAACGTTCAAGCACTTCAACTAACATTTGTTCCCTCCTGCAACAAGCAGAAGTTGGCAACGACGGAGAAAAGAACACAGGGCTGAGCTAGCCAAAGATCAGGGTTGTAGCTGTGACAATTACTTGCGAGAGCTTGAACAAATCTCTTAAGCCCTCCGGACCTTTGTTTCCTGGTTTATTTAACAAGGGAACCAAGCCAGGGTGCTCCCTAAATTTAATTCTAGCCTTAAAAAGGATCTGAGTATTCTTTCAAAGTATTTATTTCAAATTAAAGAACATCTGAATGGAGATGATTTCATGTGTTATATATGGAACAGTATCTGTTTAAGCTTTAGGTTTCTAACAGAAGTCCTTTGCACAATATCATAAAGCTGGGTGAGGGGAGGGGAGACATGGAATACTCATTACTACCTAACTTAAAACTGCTCATTCTTTCTTTTGTCCCAGGTCCACATGCACTGCAAGATGGTCAGTAACTCCACCCTTTCGCCCTCTAAGTGCCAAGAAGTTGGATAATGAAAGTGAAAAGATAGTAAACCACGAAGCAAAATGGTTTCTTGTTTGCTAAGACTACAGAAACAATCTAGCATGAAAGTGGAGCATTGTTTTAGACCCAAGTCCAACTCTTCAGGTGTGGCTAAGATTTGAGAACTGGAACCACACAATCTCATGTCCAAACTCACTAACCAAGCAAACACAGTTGTTGTTTCCTCATGATTCCACTGAATGGTGTCAGCTTCTCTACTCCCACCAGCTTCACTTTCCAGAACAGCTTCTCCTTCATGAGGGAGTGGTGGGAACTCCTGAGCACAGGCAGCAAACACTGTGATTTCCCTGCATGTTAGACATTTATGAGGCTGAGGACTTTAACTGGAAGCTGAGTGACCCACCTGAGGTGAAGTGGGCCCCAAGATGAGCCCACCTGCCCTGGAGGGTGCCTTCTGCCTCAGGCTGGCTGGAAAGCAGCAGCCCTCCTCATCAACACACCACAGGACCTCATGTAGTTCTTGACAGCTATCAACAAGGAAGGTGACTGTGCATCAGGAACTGTCTGATTCCTGGTTCTGCCCAGGCTTCTCAACATACATTCTTACTCGTAGTGACATCAGGAGCAAAACCACTACATTCTCTCTGAACAAAACAGAGACTTCACCAAGACTGAGGAAGAATTCAGCAAAAAAAAAAAAAAAGGAAAGTGGAAGCAGAATGAAAGGGTACAGAGTAGCAGTAAAGGAAGGAGGCCTCCGAGTCACACTGCCTGGGTCTGAATCCCAGCTCTGTCACTGTCAGCTGCATGACCTTGGGTAAGTTATTTAACCTCTCTGTGACTTAGTTTCCTCATCGTAAAATGGAGATGACATGGGGTTGCTGGGAGAATTAAGTAAGTTAACAAGAACGTGTGGGATGGTGCCTGAGCTATGTAATGCTAATTATCACCATTGTCATCACCATCATTGTGGGTTTCTTAAAACTGAATGTAAACTTATGGTTCTACTCTTGAAAAAGAACTATACCAGATATATGCCAAGTAAGGGACAAGAACCCTCAAATAGTAAGTAGTCAAAGGGGTGGATCCCCTTGAGCAGATGGAGGGAAATAAAATCACAATTTAGAGCATAGATAAATGCAGCCAAGGAGAACTGAGAGAACTGCACAGGTGGATAAATGCTTTAAAATGTCTAAATTCCAGGAAAATGGGCTGTGAGGATTTGCCTAACTTAATTAAGAAAACTAGAATATAAACTAATTTACACGTGGGAAACCACAAAAGATGTCATAGTGATAAGTTCCCACTCATCACTGTCAACTGGTACTATCAGTGACATGTGGAGCACCTCACCATCTAGTTTAAATAGGAGAAAATCATAGAGGACAATCTATCAGAAACAGTGGGATGTCACAAGTGAAGATCTGGGAAGAAAATTAATGCAATCCAGGGAAAAATGAATGTTCTCCCTGTGTTTATGGCAAGGCTGCATTTTTGCTGTCCTTTTCCAAGTGATCCATTGCATGCTCTGACAGATACAGCATGACCGTAATGCTCTCCGTGTATGGGAAAGGCTGGCGGTGTTTCCAGGCTGGTAAACACACCTACAGGCTGAGCTCTACTCAGCTGTGTTAGCCAACTTTTCACAAGCCTTGATTAGGTGGTTGACATCAGCCAGCTGTGGGAAAGGTCAATAGGAGACAGTAACAAGGGACACTAGCCCGGTGATAGCATCTCTCATGACTGCCTATTTACTGAATTAATTCTCCTGCCCCTCATTCTCGAGATACTCAGTTCTCCAAGTACTGCTGGAGGAGAGACAGTGCCCTCGTACATTTCCTTCCATGCACGCTGTACACACTTGGGCTTAGGAGGGAGGTGGCTTGCCAAAGTATCAACAACAGTTCACCAAGATTGGCTGAATTATGGGCAATTTCTCTCCTATTAATTCTTCAGCATCTTTAAGTTATCTACGAAAAATGTGTCACTTTTCTGATGTTAAAATAAACTAAAAAGTTTGCTTCCTTAGGCCAACCTATCTCACATGTTACTAATCTCTAGGATATGAGGTACAACAGAGATAAATGTGGAGGGCAGAACTCACCTCCGTTTTTGTGTTTGTTTCAATCTATAAAAGAGTTGACAAGACTCACAGGATTGTTAAAAGGATTAAAGGAGATAACTCATTTGAAAGTGACTACTCCAGTACCTGGCATGTGGCATGTAGGATTTGCTCCCAAAAGATGGATTAATCTGTTCAGTCTGAAGAGACTAAACACTCAAAAGGCCCATGTCACTGCCTCCAGTGTTGGCACCAACTAGCCTTCCAACAGATTCATAATTCCCAAGGATGGGCTAATCATTCACCCAAGAAAAAGAGGGGACCTCATACCCAACTCACATACACCTAGAGAAAGCTTTATTCCATGGGCCACATTTGAATCCTCATTCTAATAGATGGCTCAGACCCTCAGGGTTAGTGATTACTATACTGGATGCTTACTATATTCTTTAATGCAGAAGAAAGTTCAACATAAAGTAGGTCTGTCTTAAGCACCATTCAAGAGGATTTGTCATCCTGAAGTTTTTAAAAGTACTCTTATTCAAAATGCCATTCCTTGAATGGCTCTCAAGCACAGGCCCATGGTCATATGGTCTAAAATGGGTCCAATTTTCTCTAAGTGAGACAAGTATGTCAAGTAGAGTAAGAACTTGAAACCTGAGTAAGAATTTACTTTGCCTAAAATAAGACCCAGGTGTTATTTTGTTGTAATAACTACAGACTACTTGTTTTTTAAAGAAATATACACAATAAAGGTAACTCGTCATTTTTCAACCACTCTTCCAGATATTGTTATGACCAAATAGAAATTTTGTCCTGACCAATAACTTTTCCCTTCAATTAAGCTGATTTTGAAAAATAGAAATAGACAGAAAAGCCTAGTTCTATTCTTAGTTTGTAGATACCTTAAATACCTGACAGGAAGGATGAAAAAAAAAAAAGACATGACTCGTCTGAGACCAACATCTTTTTCGAAAAAGTGGAGTTAGCAAAAGATATAAACAACCCCAATATGCAGCAGACAGTACCAAATAACATACCTAGAACCTGAATATATGGTACTCAAGTAATATTAAGAATGAATGATACACATTCTAGTCAGAGTGTGCTAGGAGTTCATGCTGCAGTAACAAACAACCTCAAATCTTATTACTTTAACATGAGAGAAATTTATTTCTTGCTCATGCTCTATGCTCAACATTGGTCAGCTGGGAGCTTTGCTTATCATGGCCACTCAAAGGACTGCAAGTTGATTAAGGCCCATAATCACAGTGGCAGAGCAAGAAGTGGAAAGTAGTGAATCACATACAGGCTGTTACAGCTTCCAACTGGAAGTGACAAATGTCCACTGGGCTCACATTTCATTGGCCGGAGTAAGTTACATGGCCATACCTATCTTCAAAGAGGGTTAGGCAGTACAAGTCTACCACATGTCTGGAAGGCACTGAGCTGGACATTTCTGGTCAATATCATTAATTGCTCTCTCAAATGACAACATTATCTAAGAACTTTGCAAAGTTCCTTCAGGCTCATTATCTTATTTGATTCCTATTCCACCCTTACAGTTTGGGTTCAATCAGCATCCTATTTTACAGATGAAATAACCAAAGCTCAGAGAGATTCAGTGACGTGCATAAATCACATAAATAGTCAAACAGTTTTTGGAACTACAAATCCTAATCTTTTAATTAAAAAGCTATTGAGGGCCGGCCTGGTGGCGCAGCGGTTTAGTCCGCGCTTGGCGGCCCGGGGTTCGCCGGTTCGGATCCCGGGCGCCCGCCAATGCACTGCCTGTCAGCCACGCCGTGGCAGTGTCCCATATAAAGTAGAGGAAGATGGGCACGGATGTTGGCCCAGGGCCAGTCTTCCTCAGCAAAAAGGGGAGGATTAGCAACAGATGTTAGCTCAGGGCTGGTCTTCCTCACAAAAAAAATAAATAAATAAATAAAAAATAAAAAGCTATGAGGTACAATCTTTGCACCCATAATTTACAGTACCTTCCAATTTGCTGTTTATTTGTGCTACTCATTAAACACATTATCTGACATTACTCATCTCTTCATGTATATTATACATGTACTGTATCTCTAACCAAATTATGGGTTTCCTGAGGACACAGTCATATAGTTCTTTGTGTTCTCCACAGCATCGCAGCCACTTGAGAATCATAAAAGACAATATATTTGTAAGTGTGTCTTGGTTGACTTGTGAAACACCGACAGAATCACTATTTTCTGAACACCAACGTGGTGCTTTGAACAGCTCAGGAGAAAGATGCCAATTAGATAAATTAAGTCAACTATGTACTTTCTTGTTAGGGAGAACTCACGGCTGCTCCATTTGGAGATGTCCTCCAGATGCCACCTGCCTTTACAGTACAAAGTTTCACAGGTGTGAGACTTGACATGCACGTGCTTCCCTTCTTCATCACATCAAATCACACCACACACTACTGACACTGCATCATTCTTATAACAACCTTCACAGATTTGCAAAGACTTCCATTTGCCTTTGTTTTGACACTGAAAGTTCCTCTCTTTGAATTCACTAAAAGTAATTTTGCCATCATAATGTCATTTCCCTAGATCTCCACAGGCAGAATTCCTTCCAAAAACACTGGAATGGATGCAGTGCTCTTGCATATAGGGCAAAATTGGAAGACTCAAAAACCAAGTGCTTGATTAGCACCGAGTCTGAATAAAAAAGCAGAGGAGATATGGTGAAAGCAGTTCTCCAATAACTTGTCTAATTTTCCTTAATACAACCACATACTGAACTCACCCAGGACATGCTACTTAACTTTCCTCATTTGTAAAAGTGGGATAATAATGGTACTTATTTCATAGAGTTGTTGTGGGGATTAAATGAGATAATGCAAAAAACACTTAGAATATGTTTACTACATAGTAGGCAGTCACTAAATGTTAGTTATTACCGTCCTCTGAATTTTGCCAAATGCTTCCACTTGAGCTAGATGAGCTCAGATATTAACACATAATTAAATTTTAAGGCTGAAAGGGACTTTGAAATCCACCCGATCCAGAGAAATTCAAGAGATTTGCCTGGGATCATATAGTTTAAGACGGAACCAAGATGGGATCTGGGTCTCCTGACTGTAATTTTATGTCTAGTAGGAACATCTTGTGTAGAACGGTATTTAACACAATAAAGAAGCTGTCTACTTGATTTCGCACAAATCAAAGTTGATTTACTTTGGTTAGCTTTCATTTCTTCTGAAAATCCATCCATTTATGTACGTACACAGAACACAACCAACCCCCATCACTGTTAAATTCTGTCCTGGGTACAAAAGGAAACAAGCCCAAACATTATATCAAAACTCTCTGCAGGGGCCGCCCGGTGGTGCAGCGGTTAAGTTCGCACTTGGCAGCCGGGGTTTGCGGGTTCGGATCCCGGGCGCCTGCCGACGCACTGCGTGTCAGCCCTGCCGTGGCGATGTCCCATATAAAGTAGAGGAAGATGGGCACAGATGTTAGCCCAGGGCCGGTCTTCCTCAGCAAAAAGAGGAGGATCGGCAGTGGATGTTAGCTCAGGGCTGGTCTTCCTCACACACACACGCACACACACACAAACAAAACTCTTTGCAGGCTAGCGGTAGGACTCCAGTCTGAAATTAGTTCTATTTTGCTCAACAGCTTAATGATATTGTCAGTTGTTTTTTAATTAAATTGCCCTTAACTGCTACACCTCACGAATTTTAAGAGCTAACAGAAATGCTTGCTGTGTTCCAATGTACTTTATAGTGAAATAATTTCAATTGGTTTTCTTTTAAAAGCTTTAGATAAGGGCATTTCAGAAAACAGCTTAAAAGTTTTGCCAGGTAAAGAGAGTCTGGAAATTCCTGCAAGTTTTCAGGCTCTGACAGTTAAATTCTCATTCCTCCAAAGTAAGCCACTGCATTTCTTTGTGAAATAGAAATCATGACCCTTGTAACCCAGGGGGGATATAGAGGAGCCATGTGACAAGGGCATTACCCAAATAGATGGTGGCAATTTCCAAAACAACTGCAAAGGTATATGTCCTCTTTTTATTCTTTCTTTCCAGAATCAAATCAGCATTTAAAGAAAAGCAGGTATGCCATCCTAGCTTCTCTTCTGCCCCTATAAAGGTTCACCTGAGATACCTCTTAACCAAAATAGATGAAGTGAACAGTCAGCATGTTGCCATTACACTGGGAAACAAAAGAGATATTGCCTTCTTCTGGGGAGAGAGCCTGACTGAAACAGTAATGTGAATTCCCAGCAGACCAATTGTTTGCACAGTAATATGCTATTGCTTGTTCTTTAGCAACCAATGCTGTTCTTGAAAGGCACTGTGAATGGAGAGCCAAGTCCCTTCTTCTGTCTCTTGTATCTGAAGTGTGACTTGAGACTGATTAAAATGAATGCTCTACTGACATCTTGGAAGTACTCATGCAACTGACAAAGCTTGCCCATGGAGTTCAGAAGTCAGATGCTGTTTTGAGCAATGGAAGTCTCCAACAACCAAGCAAGTATATTATCACTCTATTTGTGCAGGTCAACTGTAGATGCATACAATAGCATCTGGTCTACTCTGGCCGGCATCTACCATGATAACTGAACTCCCCACTTTCTTACCCAGCCCCTTGTTCTACTCTGCCACCAGCACTAAAAGAGACAACTGATGTGTGAGGCACCCAAGATACCCAGATGCTATGGAATGGTTAAACAAATAAACCTCTACTTTAAGTGAGAAGATACCACAAAATTTAATGACAATCTGCAATTTAAAAAATGTAGGTACTGCTATATAATTGCTCTATTGCTATTCGAACACAAACACAAAAGAAAGTAAGATCTGTCACTTAATTACTTCATTAAATTACCTCAAACTATAAAGACTAGTTTGGTTGCAGTGCAACAGGCTCTTTGTTACTGTTATTTATTTTCACTGCTTAAAATCCTGGGTTTAATGCCAATGATCCCCCAAGTTTCTATTCGACTCTTCTTAAAAAATAAGTGATAAAATGACCCTACAAAAAACATTTATGTTTCAAAGGTGAATTGTAATTTGATTTCTGTGGTCGTTTTCCCACTGAATATCTCTGGAGTGGACTTTGGTAAGTCTCCTCAGTAACCTAGTTCAGCTTTAATATTGCTCATTTGTTCATTCGTTTGTTCATTCATTCATGCAAGTATTTACTGACCATCTTGGTGCCAGAAACTGTTAGGTGCTAGACATTCAGACAAGATAAACATGTCCCCTGCACTCAGGCTTAGAGTGTCAAGAGGGCAGCAGAAAATTAGCAGCCACAGACAATGCAGTAGGCCAGGTGCTAATGACAGAGGAGGGTGGAGGCTAAAGGAGCACCTAGCAAGGTACTCTTACTCAGACCCAGAGCGGGTTCAGGAAAGATGTCCTGAAAGAGGTGAAGAAGCAGTAGAAAGATTTCTAGGAAGAAGGAGTATCAGGTACACAGGCCAGGAAGAGGGAGGACATGGCGAGAGAAAGAAATGGAGAGAAACTCACTACAGATACAGTTGGGCTGGGATAATTAGGTTAAGAGAGGTAGTAAACCAGGGCCAGATTATGAAAGGTTGCGTAAGCCAAGTGAAGGTGTTGAACTTTATTCTAAAAGTGTGGAGGAGGCATTAAAGGGTGTTAGAGAGGAAGGTGGGAGTGTTCTTGAACTATGGCCTCCTGCCATCTTGGTACCTGCTGGAAGATGACAGTCTGTGTCGTCAGACCACCTTTCCTCACAGACGATGACCCCACTCCACTTTGGAAACTACTACAGACATTTCATAACCACTGAATGATGGTATATTTTGGTATAAAATAACATCTTTGTTAAAATTTAAAAGGTAAGCTATCAGTCAGCCATGTTCTTGATCTAGAAGGGACTTTAAGGATCATACATTCTAACCCCTCATTTTTCAGGTAACGAAACAAAGGTTAAGAAAGATGAACTGTCTCATTGGAGGGGCTGCGGGTGCTGAAGGCTGAGCAAGTCCTAAAATCCAAGTTCCTGTTGGTTATTCTTCTCTGTAGTAATATCAGATAGTGAAGTCTATCTAACTTGACTAATTCAGACATTTTTCTTCTCTTATTATATAAACTGGATTAAATGAATTTTTAAAATTTACTAGTATATTTGAAAGCTGAGAAGCTCTCTTGAATGATCTTTATCAGGAATGTAATATAAGAAATACTACGATGGAGCCCTGTTAATAATGTGGATTTATATTTTGAATGCATAGAAGACCTTAAATGAAATCTCAGGACTTTTTCCAGTGTTAGCATCAAATCATATGACACAAACAGTATCCGCATGGAAGATAATTTTTTTAAAAAATTAAAGCCTCTAGAAACAAAAAGACAATACTGCCACCGCAACAAAACCAGCCTCACTGGCTCCAAAGTCATCCTATGCACTACTCAATTGCCCCAAGGAAAACAGCTATTATACAGACTTTAATTATTGCTTTTAAAGATTCCCTGAAAACTAAAGTAGTCATAAACTTTTCAGATAATGTACATCCACCAGCACAGTTTAATTACAGCATATGAGATGGACCTTTACAACCTGGCTAGGTTATAAACATTTGGCTAAGAATTCAAACAGGCGATGTTAACGGCTTCTGCTAACCTTAACTCTAAAGACCCTGAATATTTTTAAAATTAAGAAAACACAGGCACATATTAGATTCTATTCTTATCTGTAGTGAAATAATACATATAAACCATGGCCTCCATCTTTCTAAGACCCAGTCCTTGAGGACACTGTTCTACAGTCTTCTATATGAGCAAAGCTGAGACAATGGTGCCCTATTTGCTTTAAAATCTCCTACCAAAGAGCCTAGCTCACCCTCAAAGGAAAGCGTGGTTGAGAAATACTGCAAAAGAAAAAAAAAAAAGACAACCAACAAATCTACATGCACTGGATACTTGGTATAATTCACTAATTTTCCAGTTTTCTCAATCAGTTTCTCTTCATTTGTTCATCCATTCATTAAAGACAAATATATTTTATGGGAATTATATTTGGAACCAAGAAGGTTACAAAAAAGTTAATTTTTTTGGTATTGCTTATATAATAACTAGGGCAACATACATCTTGAAAGAGCATAATTTCTAATTAAGATAAAAGTAAGTAGATTGTGGCTCTCTGGAGTCTGTAAATGCAAGTGCTGAAGAAACTCAAAGCAAGAAAAATGGAGAAAATTTTTTAAACTTTTTATTTTGAAATAATTTTAGATGTACAAAAGAGTTGCAAAGATAGTACTGAGTTCCTATATACCATCCACCCAGCTTCCTCCAATGCTAACATCTTACATAACCATGATATAATTATAAACTAAGAAATTAACATTGGGACAGTATTAACTAAACTACAACTTCATTTGAATTTCCAGTTTTTTTCACTAATGTCCTTGAAGGAGTTCAGGACATCCCACCCCAAAATATGTTGCTTGGGAATATTGATTATTTGAACTGAAAGCACTTGAGAAACAGCAGATGTTGGAAGGGCTCTCTGACCTCCCCCTTTCTACCTAAAAACAAACCATAAAATCTCCCATGAGAAACATACCCTCCCTGTACCAGGAAGAGAAGAACATCCTTATCATCAGAGACTGGGAATCGATACTGAAATGGGTCTGTACAAACAAACTTGCTACAATAACTCTCACCTTCCACTAGTTTCCCTCTCACCCCATATATCTCCTCATTACTTCCCCACAATTTACTGCCCCAGCCCAAACCCCTTTGTCTTGTCATTTCTTCACAAATCTATCATTTCTTTGTCTAAAGGGTATAAAAGCTTTCTGCTCTGGTCACATCTTCAGGTCTTCATTCTCTTGTGAAGGCCCCCATGTAAATGCAAACATTTAATGAAACTTGTATGCTTTTCTCCTGTTAATAGTCTCATGTCAGTGTAATTCTTAAGCCCAGCCAGAGATCCTAAGAGGGTAAATAAGAATCCCCCCGACCCCCACATCCTTTTCTTCCTGGCTTCAATCAAGGATCCCACATTGCATTTAGTTGTCATGTCTCCTTAGTCTCCTTCAATCCATTACAGTTTCTCAGTCTTTCCTTGTCTTCACTCTTTCATGACCATGATACTTTTGAAAAGTACTGGTCAGGCATTTTGTAGAATGCTCTTTGATTTCAGGTTGTGGATTTGGGGCAAGAATACCACAGAGGTGAAGTCATCTTCTCACTGCATCATATCAGGCCATACATGATGTCAATAAGACTTATTAGTGGTGGTGGTCATCTTGATAACCTGGCTAAGCTGGTGTTTGCCAGGTTTTGCCACTGCAAAGTTACTAATGTTCCCTTCCTATTCTCTATTCATTACAAGTGAGTCAATAAGTCCAACCCACACTCATGGGGAGAGGAATTAAGCTTCAATTACTCAAGGAAGAAGTCTCAAAGAATTTGTCAACATATGTTAAAACTATCACAGTAATAGCTATTTTGGGAAAGATACTTTGACTCTATGCAAATACACCATTTCTCAAAGTTTTGCCCTAATTTTAGCATTCATTGATGGATCTTGCCTACAGCAACTTACTGCAGTATTCTAATGATTTTCTATTTCCCCATCTCTTCTATATTTAATAATTGGAATTCTTCTACAAGGAATATTTATTCCTTCTCCCCATTTATTTATATTAACATGGTGTCATTTATATTTATTTTATTTTGGGGGTTGTAATACAATACTTTGTTGATTTTGTTGCTAAAACTTCTCCAGCTTTGGCCATTGGAGGTTCTTTCAGATTAGCTTCTGTGTCCTTTTTAACATGTCCTCATTTTTATCCTAAGCATTTCCTCACTTTCTGGTGCTACAAGATGCTCTAGGTTCATCTTGTAATTTCCTCTCTTCACCCTAGAATCAGCCATTTCTCCAAGGGACAATGAATGGAAAATGGTATTTAGAGACTGAGATCCGGGCACTAGGTATGCTCCCTGCTCCAGGGGTGTTACTGTTTCTAGGCCCTCTCAGGGGACAGAGCTAGAAAATAAATATATGCATATTAACCTATGTTGACAC
Source organism: Tapirus indicus (assembly GCA_031878705.1). Lineage (NCBI taxonomy): Eukaryota > Metazoa > Chordata > Mammalia > Perissodactyla > Tapiridae > Tapirus > Tapirus indicus. Next base: position 18,576,058 of record CM062920.1, read on the forward strand.
AGATATCTGTATTTCCATATGTACATTAAAGTAGACATGACTTCATATTGATATCTCCAACTTTCACTCAGCACCAAAGGATTCATTCACACATTCACAGTAGGGGAGTTTCTAATCAGAGAAAGGTTTTAATTAAAGAAAGATGACCCAAAACAGGCAAGTCTTAGGCTAGACTGACAGGGGAAATTACTGAAATGGTTATTAATTGAGTTTCTTTGAAGAAAACCTTCTCAGCAGGTGGTAGCAGGTCATACTGACTACCTTCTATACGTGAGAAAAGTGAGGCTCCAAAGAGGCCAAGGATCTTGGCCAGTACCTAACACACTCCTCTCCCTTGTAGGATGTTCAAAACTTGGAGCATCGGAGCAGAGGGAGCACTGCAGGCCAGGGAAACACGAGGAGCGAAGGCAGAGAAGGCATGCACTGGGCTGGGCAGGGCACCAGCCTGGTGGAGGCAGAGTATGGGGTCTCCGGGTAGGGAGGCTGTTTGGCCTCCCTCCCCAGTACAGCGCAGCACATTTAGGATCTACCCAGGGGCATTCCACACCTAAACCCTGCTTCCCTCTCCTTGGGTAATTGGTTTCCTCTCTCTGTACCCATTTCTTCATCCGGAAAATTACTACTACATTTTGTTACCACACAAGCCAATAATAACAGGTAAAGGAATGAAAAGATGGACACACCACTGCCTCACAGCAGTGTTGCTTCCAGAGCTGTTATAAGGATAAAAATAATAGCAATAAATAATGCAATTGAAAATGCACTATATAAACTTTTAACAGCTCTAGACAAATATAATGTACTTTAATATCATGGGAAGTATGAATTTAGTCTATAAAATCTAAAAATGAGACAAATTCAAAAGATCCAATTGAAAAAGATTCAGACTAAAGCACGACATGTTTCTAGTACTTTTAACATATCCAAGTAGTTTGTGATACTAATTCCAAAGGTTGAGCTTCTTTTTAACTCAGCCCTGGAACATAAACTCCCAGAAGACAAGACAACAAGCCCATGCCTCAGGAACATTTTGGATTTCCGAGAGGCCAGAGGCTCAGGGTATAAACTAGTAACTCTTTCAGTGCCACAAGCTTGTTTCTTTTTTCTGTGTAGCTTTCTGCAATCTCTGTCAGCATGGGTAGAGAGGGAGTACGGGATGGATTAAAAGCACAGACTCTGGAGCCAGATTATCCGGATCCAAATCCTGTTTATGCCACTTATTAGCTGTATAATCTTAGGCATATTCAACGGATAACTTCTCTATGCCTCAGTTTCCTTATATGTAAAATTGAGAAAATGACAATATGCTACAACTAGGGCTGTTGTCAAAATAAATGGACATTTGTAAAGCACTTAGAACGGCACCTGGAACACAGTGAAAACAGTAAGTGTTAGCTATAATTATACTTCATTAATAATCTTATCAGGTACAACTCCTAATAAGGGGGCAAGGGCTGTTAGTTCAAGGTATCAGCAGATAGTAGCATATTTAATCACATGGGGAGGGGGGAGAATAAAATCACATTGAATACATGCAGAGCCCGCTTTCTAGAACTAACTTCATGCCCAGGATGTGATTTTTAGGGAGCAGGGAAATATGGACTAGGAGACTCCGCTTCGGTGCAGCAGCTTCCTGGCCCAGCCTCCCTCCCTCTACTTCCTGGCACCTGCCTCCACTCTGAGCAATGTTCTCACAGTCCCCTGACAGACAGACTCAGGATTGCCCCGTCAGCTGAACTCTCCTCCCTACCACCTCTACCCACGTTTGAGGCTGTTCATCCTTAAATGCTAATTCCATTGCTGGCTCCTCTTCAGCACCTTTCCTCACATCAGCCAACCCAACCTCTGTTTCTAACTCTTCACATACATGCTGAGAAGTACACCATTCCAAACATAACTTTTACCACATTACCCATGTATATTTGGTGTGTCCCTCCACCTGGACTGTGAATTCCTTGAGAACAAGAGCCATGTTTTACACAGGCTGCTTTTGTATCCTTTCAGCAGTGACTCTCAACTGGGGACGATTCTGCCCCCAGGAGACATTTTTGGTTGTCACTGGGGAGGTGGGGTACTACTGACAACTAGAGGGTGGAGAATGGAGATGCTATTAAACATCCTACAATGCACAGGACAGCCTGCCCTCTCTCCCCTCCCATAACAAAAAATTATCTAGTCCAAAATAATCCTTTACCAACCTGTACCAAGGGTGACAAACCATGCCCAACAGTGTCCGGAGAAGTGGAAAAATAAGATTCATTCCAATTTTGTGATTTTTTTTTTCTAATCTCAATGAACCAAGCACTAAGTCTTAACTTACCTTCCAAGGTTATATCCACTAACCTGGGGATCCTTTCTTTTTATTACCAGCAATAATAATCATGAAAATAAGAGAGGATATTTTGTCTTTATACTATTTGGGCCTTGTGGTATTAATGTCACCCTTAGTAGCACCAGCAGCACTAATTGTTCAACTCTCACTATGAATGAAGACAATGACATCTCCTTAGCATTGAGAAGATGACCATATAGGTCAGCCCCTGCCTCCCACCTCAGCCCTGCCATAGGCTCTGAAGGCCTTTTACCAGCAGGCTCAGCCCAGGTTACTTATCTGGATATTAGAAGCCTGTCCCACGGGCAGGTAGGGTCTGAGGTTGATTTTGTTGCTCTTGCCTAGGTGTATCTAAGGTGACCAGGGTGGACTCCAGAGCACCCACCTGCCTACCTCGTTGCAGTTCTCTCTCACCAACCCTGCCAGGCTTGTTCAGTTCTCATGAATAGGGTTTAGCATTAGATTCCTAAGTGGGTTCCAGTTTAACCATAATTCAGGTCCTCCTCTACCTCTGAGTCACAACAGGCTCAGCTGTCCAGGGGATGGACTCTGTTCCCAGTATCCCAGTCACTGGCTATGGGCCTGTTTCAACCACAATGGCCCTGATGGCATCACAGCACTGGAGCCAGGATGACCATTAGAGAGGTCTGTGCCTGCTTCCCTCGACAGCTTAGACTACCTGGCCTCAAGGGTCTCCAGGGTATCAATGTTTCCCCTTAGAGGGTATGATTTTAATCTTTATTTTAAATAATTTATATTCACAAAAGATTTGAAGAGCACCACTGTGACTGAGTAACCTGGATCCTTGAGGAGTGAACCCCTACAGTCAGTGCCTCTAGTCTAGACTACTGTGGCATATACAGCCCATTTTACTACTGAGTTGGAGCCCAACGTGGCCCATGGGAAATCTGTATTTGACATATGCAAATATTTTTAAAAATTTTAATAGTACAATATATAATGATTGTAGAAAATAAAATAAATGAATTATAACAAGTTGCTATCCCATTCTCAGAGCCAGATTTCCCTTTATCACTCAGATGTGATTAAGGCTCAAGACTTCCTATGTAGTCCAGAAAATGGAAGGGGACAAATGAAAGGAATAGACTGAGATCACAGCAATCAACTTTGTATTTAATTTCTATTTTGTGACAGTGTTTTTAAAGGACTCTTTACCACTCCTTAACTGTATCCTGCTCAGACATTTCTGTCAAAAACAAAAACCTTGTAAACATATCAGTTATTAAAGTAAAAAATTGCCCAGTAAATAATATTCTTTCTAATCAACCTAGCCTCTGAATTATGAAATTCACAGATAGTCTACCATTCACAAGATAATACCTATTGATATGATCTTTCAAGTTACCAATAGATCATGAGGGAATATACGTAGCTGATTGCTTGCCGTAAATCAGTATGGTTTAGGGCCAAGTCACGATAAGCTGCCCCTGCAAGGCTCACAGGAGACAACTGAAGGGACACAGATGTTTACAACTATAATATCCATACACTAACCTGAAGTCACAGAACTGTAAAATAAGTTTTGAAGAAAATTTTACAAATACATGAAGAAGAGATGGGATTTCTGGAATGGCTGAGTGAGGAGCTCAGGAAATGTTTTCCCCAAAAAGCAATGATAAACCTGGACAAATTTGCTAAAAAAAAACCATTTAAAGATTCTGGATATTGACCAAAGACATACAATAAATTGAGAAGGATTTATTCAAGAAAACCTACTGAATCTCAGCAACAACAGTGGGAGTCTATGGCATTTTAGCCAGGGACCATGCCTATCCCTCACTCCCTCCCATCTCAGCTCCATTCTCCCTCACTCCCTCCCATCTCAGCTCCATTCTACCGCAGCCCCAGCAGATGGGGAAGGCTGTGGGAACTGGCAGTTCTGCTGCCCTGCAGGGGGCTGACTTTATTTGGAGCAGAGCATGAAAAAAATTCTTGCCGGGGGCACCATCAGAAACAATAGTGATCTCACTGGCAAACCATCAGGTAAGGCTACCATCATGGGTAGCCTGAGGTCTTGATACTAGTTGGGACAAGCACAAAATGGCAGACCAGCCAGAAATTTAATAAGGAGATCCAGGGAAGGAAATAACCAGAGAGCCTGGTTAAGATCTCCCTTATCTCTGGTGGCCTGGAAGCTGTGCATGCATAGGAGAGACCAGACAGGGCTCTAATAGCTACTTGCTACTTGTCCTTGGATTGATTTCCCTTAGTGATTGTGAGTCCAGCACATCAAACAATAACATTTATCCCTACCCACTATGGTCACAAATCACACATTACAAACCACCTATATTATCTCCTTTATTACACAGATGGGAAAACCAAAGTCTCTGAGCAGTTTAAGAACGTGGATTTCTAAAGGGCTTTGCCAAAATTCACTTACCTGCAAAAAGGTGACAAAAAACAAAAACTGGTTAAGTTTGGACTACCTGTACCAGACATACATAAAGATCTTTCTCAATCCATCTTTGTCCTGCATTTAGCCTTCCTTCTCTTTGTTTTACTCCTAAGAATTCTTTTGAGGGAAGAGAGCATAACATGGGCTTTTCAGGAAGTCACTCCTTGTGGGTGCTCGTAAAGGTGATAAACTCTACACTGGGAAGTGGATCACACCTGTCCCATGAATGACCATCTATGGTCATTGCTCTGAACTGATCCTCTTACTTTCTGTTCCACTTTTTCATAACTCTGAACTTCTGGTTCTAGCTTTTCATTTCATGTGCTTTGTGGGAGACAACCTATGCTAAAAATACTCTACTTTTTTGGTTGAGTACCTATAATTCCCAGGGAAAATGACCACGACACAGATATAAGCTTCAGTTCCAAGTGACATCCAAAACTATTAAGTATTAACATTTTCGTTTTTATAACACAGCTTCTTTCCATAATAAAAGGCTATCCGTGCATATCCTCAAGCCCTCTTATTATAAAAACTGCTTGTCAAGCAAGTGATTATAAGGTCTCTTGGAGACAACAGAACACTCCATATGAATTAAAGACTGTTTTCCCTAAGCTTGGTGGAGTGCAAGAAGCTACTTCAGGCTGGTGCCAAGGAAACCTGCTCCCAAGACAACCTTTATCTGTTTCTGTCTTTCGTGTTGGCACGATATTTGGCTCATCCTTGGCATTCAGTCAATGTTAAATCACTAGGAAAAATAAAGAACAAATCTCTGTATTTAATACAGCTGACATCTTGCTTCTCAGAACCTTGTGTAATCTGTCCTTGTGATAAGGACAGCCAGAAATTTTAATATTTTAGCAACAGGTATTCAACAAAGAGTACAAAGCAAAGAATGCAGTAGGGCTGGCTTGTTGCACTGTGGTGTGAGCTCCTTTTTTTTTTTTAACTTGAAGACAACATCTGGGGATAGAAGGCTGGAACCTGGGGCAGGCTTAGAAGGATGATGTCTCTATCAAGGGAAAACACCTGGGTGAGACTAATTCATCACAGGAAACACATCTCTTCTCTCAAATGAGAGAAAATGAATACCGAAACATCCCTGAAGGCAGTGTGGTATGAATTTTCCTACCAATTATACCTGGGTTTGAACTGTGGCCACCATGTCCCTGTTCAGTGATCTTGGACAGTTTCCTTAGTCTCTGAGCTTCTCTGAGTTTCCTTAACTGCACTATCGATTAAATGAGATAACAGGTAAAAAGCCCAGCACTGTTTATATGTGCTCACATATGTCACCAACTGCCCCTCACTGTCTGCCTTACCGATGCCGTCTGGAGGCAGGTGCTAATAATAACAAACCTGTCTCTATGCAGATAAAGGATATATCTTCTTGTTGTAATTATAATTTCTGACAACAACAAATATTACAGGACTTATTCTGCAATTTAACAACTCAAATTCTATTTTTTTGGCCAGCATGAAATAATTAACTTTTTCTTCACACTTTTCCCCCTGAGACACTTCTAAAAGCTCAGAAATCTTAACGGTAGCATGATTCCCACAGCAGGATTCCATGGGCCGGTCACCAACAGCAACATAAAAAGGCTAGGAATTATTTCAGATCGTGATGCTGCCAGATAGGAGAACAGTTCCCCAAAGAGAACACTTTAGAGTACATGATTTTTTTCCCCCAAAACTACCTGGCCCGCTCCCTCCTCCGTTAAGAAAGGCCTGGATGTGATGGGATCCTCTGCATGCCTGAGTCCAGGGCACTCCATGGGCACCAGGTAGAAGGCTAGGAGCTGCTCAGATTTCAGGCTGACAAACCAGACCAGCCGTCAAAGCTACTTCACACCCTGGCAGGGAGAAGCTCCTCTCAACTCCCAGCAGTGCTCACTGCAATTATTACATGTGAGTGAAGAACAGTCACTGAATCATTGTGATGACTCACGCATGGAAAAGAAAGCCCTCATCTGGGCTCACAGGCCAGGCGGCAATCTCCAGCGGAGAATCTGATCTTGCTAGCTGAAAACAGCAGGTAGGAAGCATAAGCCCTGCAAATACTTTTTTAATTAAATGGAGGATTTTTTTTCCTCCCCTCTTGCCTTGTGCTGCATGTGTCTTCCTTTTCTCTCCTGTCTTACCTGATGCTCTTAGACACTCTAGGTCACATCCGCCAGCCTGTGAACAGTGCTAAGACAAAAGACCCAAAAATAAGGGGTCCCACCAGCCAACAGAAATCACTACTCAGTAGCAATAATTTTGCAAAGAACAGCAAAAGCAGTTCTACATTTCAAATCTCTGATCTAAAATTTAATTGAAATCCAACTATTACTTACATTTTATTTATTGCTGAAAACAGACCCTTTGCATCCTGAAGCAGAGATATATATTCTACCTCAGAAAACAAAAGAAGGAAAACAGTAATGATCAGAACAACCAGATAGAATCAGAAAATGCTGCTGAGTTCTCAGCACAGAGATATTCCTAACACCTTAAATATTGATTCTTCTAAAACTAACTTACCATTTGTTCTGAAAACACGGCAAATGGTTTATGTTACAAACTAAACTCATTCTCTCTCCCCAGTGGCATCTTCACCCCACTCCCCAAACATGCACACCCCCTCCAGGGCTCTTAATCTTGCCAATATTCTAAATTAGAGTCCTTGGAGTACATCCTCCAATCCTCTCTGCTTTAAATCTGCTATTAAGATTTTACCTGGTCAATGTCTTTTAAAATTGCATCTCCTCTTTCATTACCTTTGCTTTGCCTTGGTTTCCTCAGCCACCTCCTGGGTGACTATTGTGGTCCTCCATGCAGTCACACATTTTACTCCTAAATAATGCACCTAATCATGTCACTCCCTGCTAAAAACCTCCCCCAACTCTGTTGCCTTCAGTTTGGCATTTAAGGCTCTTCACAACCCACTAGCTAGCTAGCTAACCTCTCCAGCTCCATCTGGCATCAGCCTGTGCCTAAGCTCCAGCCCACTGAGCTGATGAATGTTCCATGAACACACTCACAGCCTCCACGGCATCACATCTCATACAGGTTCAGTCTTTCCTGAGATGCCCCTCCACATCCCCTACACTAAGTCTCCCCTCTGTGCTCTCAACACTTTGTCCTGATCTATAATCTTGTACTGGGTTTACAATGCAATCATATGGTTTATGGAAGTCTATCATTCATCTCTGTATCACTGATATGTAGTAATGGAGTTTGCTACTAAAAAGAGACTCACTACAAGAAATTCAAAAGAACATACTGCAGAAAGAAGAAAAATGATTGCAACGGAAACCGTAAAATAGAAGAAAGTAACAATGCAGGAAAATGTTGATAACTAGATGGGTAAAACGTGTCAAACATTATTTAAAACTATAAGAAAAATATGTAATTTGTGGAGGAAAAATAGGGAAGTTGAGGAGAGGTGAGTCTTTGAATTTTGGAGCATGAGTGGTAACATACTCATTAAATAGAAAATTTTCAAAGTATGCCCTAAAGTAGCAAGAATGGCTGCTAAAGGAATAGACATAAAGCATATAACCTCCAAAGAAATAGGGGAAAAAATTGGAATGAGAAAAAAGAATTATCAACTCGAAAGATGGCAAGAAGAGAGGGGGAAAAGGAAATAGAAAACATTTTTTAAAAAGCTACAAAGCTTGCTATTTATAGATAATGTTTATGTTGAAATCCCAAAAGAATCTAAAGATAAATTGTAATTAGTAAGATTTAACAAATTTGATTTTTACCAAATCAATATGTAGAAATCAAATGCATGTTTATATTCAGCAATAGTAAGTTAGAATGACATCATTAACAACAGCAACAAAAATATAAAATACCTAGGAATAAATCTAACAAAACATGTGCAAGCCCTTTATATGAAATGTTTTTAATTGAAGTGAAAAGCATTGTATGAAGATCCAAACAAAGGAAGGATTTTACTATTAGGTGGTAGGTAATACTATAAGGGAAGAAAGGGACGTTACCACAAAAGTCAAGATGGTTTGACCTCCACAGGGTGGGGAAAGTGATGGTTTACTTAACTTGGATGGTATGTACATGAGTATTCACGTTTTTAATTCTTTACATTGTACCTATAAATTTTATTCTTTTATATGGATGAAATATTTTATAGTTTTAAAAAAGATCTAGAACAAATTTAGCTCAATTAATGCAAAAACTAAAGTCTGTTGTGTGCCATGACACAGGATTCCCACATTTTACAAGCAGAGCTTGAGAGAAGATACTAATTTGGTAAACTTTGAGAAATGTGTCTTGAATAATCATTTCATCTTCAAAAGAGGAGGCAGCAGCTGCTATAAAATGCTAGAACAAACCGCTTCAGGAAACATTCAATTTTAAGTGCAAAACTGTCTTCACTTTTCAGTTTTAAATGGAAAGGTTTCTATGCAAAGCTGATCACATAAATATTCGGCTGTTTACCTCTGCACACAAGGTAGAAAAGCAGCAATATGATGACAATTCAGGAACATTACACATGCATCGGCTCAAAAATGATGGAAAATTTAGGGAGAGTCTCAACTATCCACCTCATTAGCCTGATCCACTAGTGTTTTACAAGTAATTTGTTTCTAATGGTAGAGTGCCAAAAATTTGCAGATGATTTACTTTTTTGAGAAGTGTAAAGTATGATGGGTTAAATCATAGGGGAATAAATTATAGTTCACTTGCATGCCAATATGCTCCCTTGGGTGGGAGACAGATGCCCAGAGATAAATCTGGCTTGGGCACCAGCATATAACCTGTAGCCTAGCTCATCTGTGTAACAGACTGTATTTTCCAAAAATGGCCATTGCAGTATTTCCAGGCCCACATGCTCTTCCAGAAACTTTCCATTTCCCTTTCAAGAGATGGAATCTATTTCCACTCCCATTGAGCCTGAGTGGCCTTTGTAACGGCTTCAATGAACAGAATGCAGTGCAGGGATGCTGTGTGATTTCTGTGGGTGGGTCATAAAAGATAAGGTTTCCGCCTGACTTTCTCTCTCTTGGGTCATGTGCTTTGCGAGCAATGAGCTGGCAAAGAAGTCTGGCTATCCAAAAGCTGTCATGCTGGAGAGGCCACAAAGAAACAGAGATGCTGGAGAAGCCCAGCTATTCTACTCCTCCCAGCCCAGGCTCCAGATACGTGAGAGCGCTTCATATGGTTACAGCCCCCAGCCTCCAAGCCAACCCTGCTGATGCTGAATAAAGCCAAGATGAACCGTCCCCATTGAGACCTGCCTAGATTGCAGATTTGTGAGCAAATAAATATGGTTGTTGCTTTAAGACTCTAAGTTTGTTGTGCAGTATTAGTTAACTGGAACAGTTGTCATATCTATGGGAAGAACATTGAATGCAAATGCCATCCCCTCAGGTGCCCAAAGAACAAAAGACTGAGAATCACCAGCCCAAACAACATAGTTTCATCAAAACCCAAAATGATGGCCCCGTAATTCACCCCACAAGCAGCATGCACCATCCCCGAAAGCTAAAGTTGGTTTAGGATTCATTATATCTTTTGCCATTGATCAATGATGCCGATTAGTGAGGATGTTTATAAACATATTTGCAAAAAAAAAAAAATCCTTTAATATTTTAGCTTTTAATATATTCAAAGGATCTCTGAGATGCAGGCTAAAAACCTTTGCTTATAAATGAAATTTACGCCATACAGTATCTACCTTTCTTTTTGGTCTATTTATGTTGGTAACCATAGTGTGGTATCAGGTGTCCTTCTCACATTCAGTGGAACCAAAATAAATCACTGAGGTCTACATATTGTCATCTGCTCTTGGATGTTATGGAATTAGTAGAAAGTCATCAGATTTTAGAGCCAAATAAAATCCCTATTCACTTACTATGTGACCCTAGGCAAGCTACATAACTTTGCTGAGCACTTTCATTTCACTGTAAAATGGAAATAATATCTACCTATCTTGCAGGGCAGTTATAGAATTAAATGAGCCAATATATAAAAAATACTTAGCAAATCTAGTACATAATAGGCAACCAATAAGTTTCCCTTCCTTGGCACACCTGGCTTTTTAACTGAATGACAGGCTAAAAGAGTGTGAAGGCCTCTGGGTTTGCCCAGCTAAAAGCAGCCCTCTGCAGAAAGTAAGGCTCAGCCTCCTACCTGTGATGCTGCTCCAACACCTGAAAGTGGGCCTCCAACCTACACTGGGAACTCCAACAATAGCAGCTCATTGGTGCCCTCTGTTCTGCTTTGCTTTGCTTGTTGTAGTTGTTGCTTAAATGGTAAATATTTGAGCAAATTTAACTCTGCTTTCCAGCTATTGCTTTTTCTTTTGTTATCATGCATCTGCAGCAGCAAAGAATTGATACATTTTTTTTTTCCATTTCGAGGTCATTGGGGGACTTTATGTCATAAAGATATCTGAGCTGAATTACCGATCAGTTATACGAAGGAGACAAAAAAACAGGTGATGCAGGGGTTTTAGAGGTTCTGGTCAGTAACCTCAAAATATGAGCAGACAAAATGAATGATGTTATGGGGACAACAGAGAACCAGCCATCCGCCTGTATATCTTCATTTGGTTCAAGCTCAGCCTCTAAGTGCATGATGAAGCTCCTTGGGCGGACAAAGCACACAATGTGAGAACCAGAGAGGTGCCTTCCACTTGCTGTGTCATCTCAGGGAATGACTTTGCAGGCTTTTGACTCTTCATCCAAGAAGCTGTGGGATTAGACTAGCTGACCAAAACATGCGATGACTGAGTTTGGCCTCAAGACCACCAAGTCTAATGCTCTCACTTGGCAGGTAAGAAGTGAGGTCCAGAACAATTCAATGGTTTTCCTGATGTTGCATCTGCAGGGGAGGAAGAAATATTCCTCGACCCTTCTAGGTTCTTCTGGCTGGTTTAAGAATTAAATTGACGTGAGACAGAATAACAGGAGAAAATCAAACAAGTTTAATAACATGTATAAATGGGAAAAACCCAGGAAAACTGAGTGACTTCGCCCAAATGGCTGAAGCCACCACCTTAAATACCATCTTCAGCTAAGTACAAAAAAGGATGTTGGGGCAGTGGTTGGAGACTTCAAAGGGGAGGAAGGCAATTCATATGGAGATGGAAAAGCAAATGTTTGGTAAACAAATGTGTGCCATGCCCTGCAGAGACAATGAGACATGGAGAGGACTTGGACGAAATGGGCCTTGCTCCGTTCCTCCCTGTCTACCTCATGTAGTTCATATCATGCTATAGTTATCTATGGATTAGCTCCTTCCTGGAATAGGCCTTCTATCTTCAATTCTTTTAGGCAGTTAGAGGGAAGGTCAGAGTTTCTTCCTAAGTCTTTTGTTCTAAAAAATAATCAAAGAGACACATTTTGGGGTAGCAAATTCTTCTCCCCTACACATCCCTCACAGCTGATAGACTGGGATTGGCATCCAAGGTTTCCCAGCTGTCACTGACACTCATTCCACAAAGCCCTAGAGGGTTTTAAAATGGCTTTATTCTGACAGTGATGAGGAAGGGGCACAACATGCATTCCTATTCAGATTAGTTTAAAATGACTCAGCAGGTCGAATATTGCCTAATTTCCAAACTAGCTTTCTTGCCAAGGGAGGACCTGTTACTGTCTTGGACAAGAGAGCACCCCTAGGGATAACACACCATTCTCTAGACCTGGAAAGCCTCTGTAAGCGCTTTTCACCTTATATATTCTGGAACATGGATGGTGAATTTCAACACTGTCATTGGTGATGTCCCTAGAAAGTGGCAAGTACCCAACAGGAACAGATGAATTTCTGTGCGCTATAACCTCCGGGTGATGGGGTCACTATTATACTATGTGCCAAACAAGTTTCAGACCCAAGCAAGGCACGGGGAAAAAAATTCTGGCAAAGCTAAGGCGAGTCTTTACCTTCCAACTTATTACTTACCTACCTACTTACTTAAGTATTTCTTAATTCCTCCTGTCTGGGGAAAAGAGAGGTTCTTTAAGGGTAACAGGTCTGACCACAGGTGATCACATTGAAAAATCCTGCTTTACCCAAAGAAAGATACTTCCATAGGTAAAGAGGAGATTGAGGTTTCACTCTAGAAATCTGGAGCAAGGGGCAAAGGAGGAAAATTTTCTTATTCAAATTAACATAAATCAACCACTTGAACCTTGATGTAGATGGCTTTATTAAGAATTAAACTGGAATTTGAAATTTGAATCCTTCACAGAGGTAAAACAGAAATTAGAGACAAATGTGGAAATTGAAACAATGAGAAAGATAAAGGGGGCCTATAACCAGGAAATGCATTGATGTAATGGAAATGAGCCGGCATGGAGTACGGGACCAGAGGAGCCTGAGGGAGCAACTGTCAATGTTGGCACTTTTTTTATCTGTTGGAAAGACAATGAGGGTTGTGTTTGGGAGCAAGGGTGGAGATAGTACCGTCAAACAGATAGATAACTACTTGCCAGACAGGTCTAATATGGCTTGAATGGAAATTTCCTTTTAAAAACATAAACTCTCTGTCTGAGGTTCCATGCCTATAAAGTGAGATTCTCTCTCCATTAGATTTCTCAGACAGGTCTCTCAATCTGAGAGGTATGTGGGAATGAAGAAAAGAAGCTAGGGAAAAGCAGCCCTCTGTATGCTGTCCAATATGGTACTGTGGGGAATCAAAATTTGCCACCCCAAATGTGTCTCTTTGGCTTATTTTTAAGAACAAAAGACTCTGAAAGAAACTTTGACCTTCCCCCTGACTGCCTAAAAGAATTTCAGAAAGAAGGCATGTTCCAGGAAGGAGCTAATGCCATAAGATAACTGTAATATAATGTAAATAGGTGTGGTAGAAAGGCACCAGCAAGTCCATTTTTATCAAAGTTCTGTCTCGTGTCACATTGTCTATAGATGGCCCAGCAAAAACTTGTTTAACAAACATTTGCATTTCCTTCTCCATGTAAATTGTCTTCCTCCCCTCTGAAGTCCCAAACCACTACCCCCAACATTCTTCTTCATTTTTAGCTGAAGATGGTATTTTAAAGTGGCCGCTTCAGCCATTCTGGTGAGTTACTCAGTTTTCCTGGGTTTCTCCCATGTATACATGTTATTAAACTTTGTTTGATTTTCTCCTGTTATTCTGTCTCACATTAATTTAATTCTTAGACCAGCCAGCAGGACCTTGAGGGCAGAGGAATTGTTCTCCCTACAGTTGCCACGACTAGCTATATGTGGTTACTGAGTGCTTGACATGTGGCTAATCTGACTGAGATACTGAATTGTAGTTAATTTTAAATTTTATTTAATTTTAAAGTAAAAGTTAAATTTATAAACAGACACTGATTCAGTTATTGGAAAACTGATATGCCTGTTTGGAACACCTTGAGCATGCGAATCCACTTTTTCAACTACAAATTTTAATCTAAACACAGGTATGTTTTCTGTGAAAATTTGTGTGTCCAAATTGAGATGTGCTGTAAGCATAAAATGTACACTGGATTTCAAGACTTAATATGAAAAAAAGAATGCAAAACATTTCATTAATAGTTAATTACTGTTAAAATGGTAATTTATGGACATGTCAGATTAAATAAAATATATTAAAATTAATTTCACCTGTTGCCTTTTACTTTTTAAGTGGCTACTAGAAAATTTAAAATTACATATAAGGTTCATATTTGAGGTTCACATTATATTTTTATTGGACCATGCTGCTCTAGATTCTAGAGGGTCTGAATAAGAATATTGCTTTTTTTTTTTTTAAATAAAATTATAGCCAGTTCATATTTTGGCTTCTTTGTCCAAATCATACTAGGGAAAGGTTATACCATCTGAAGAGCCCAAAGATAGTCTCTCTTATTACACTCTCGCAGTAAATTAAATTCTGGCATTTGGTTTACAAATTTGCCTCAGATTAGTTAATTTGTGTAAGTCAACCAGCATCTGATCAATTCTAAAGTAAAATGACATTGAAGTTTCAGACCAAAGAAACTGACCAAGGGAATGAGCCCTGAAACAGAACACAGAGACCCCTGAGTCTCGTGGCATCTTTTGTATTTATGCATCACTAGAATTCAAATATTTGAGAATAATATCATGTTCTGTTAGTCTTCTTTTACATGACCCAAAAAAGACACTACATAAAAAGAAACAATTACGTATAATCCCAATATATATACATATACATTCTAAAGAAGAAACTATTTTAAATACTCTCTGAACTGATTCAAATTTATGGCAAATGATAATAAATTTATATCTACTTCACATACAAGTAAAACTTTATCAGTTAAAGAAAGTTCCTCTTAAGATTGTAACCTAAAAAAAACAGAAAACCTTTGACCTAAATCACTACTGACAGACAAGCTAAGCCTGGCACTTCATCACAGGCACCTTGGGATCTCAGCCCCAGAAACTGTATTCAGTGACAGCAGCACCCATGCCTACACCATTCCAGAGAGGCAAGGATTAGCTATCACCTCTGTTTTAAGAGCTGGGTAATAAATTAATCATAGAGAAGTTAAATAGCACATTCAAGGTTCAACAGTTGTTAAAAGCTGCTTATTTCTTCTTGGGTCCTGAGCTATCATTCTGGAAGCTGCCACCAGATGCCTAAGGTGATTATTAATGGGGCAGTGAGCCCATGTCAGAGAGTCTCTTTAAGGTTTGATACCGGTTGCACACAATTTGGTCAACTGTGTTTTTCTATAAAACAGAACTCGATAAATACAGCAGCATAATTCATTAATAATTCTTTAATCACTATCTTTGTTTTATGAATTGACATAATCTAGCATAATATTTACATAAATAAAATACCTACCTTCAAATTAAGTATCTTTTTCCACTAAATTTCAGTATTTTAAATCTCAATCTAATTTAAACCTGGGTTTATTGCAGAGTCTAATTGGAATTCTCCCTGACTTAATTCTGGAGTGTGATTTCTCCAACAAGTCTCAGGCCTTCAGAATAGCTTAAGAGTTCATTGTGTAATTTTCCTGAGTTAATCTATCCTTTCTTCTCCCCGTTTTTAGCTTCAGAAACTTACTTTCACGGGGCATCTAGGGTCTCATCTGCTGGGGCCCTTCCTCACTTCAGAGGATGCACTGTCCTTATACTTTCTGCACACTCTTACCCCCAGAGAACCTGGGGTTTCGCTCCTTCCTCCCCACGGCTTACCTCCGCTCCACTGCCCACTCTGGGCTCCTATTCCCAAGCAGAAAGAACCATAGATGCGTCCGTCTTGCTTTCTCTACCCTGTGGTCTTGTTCCAATCAGGGAAACATTCCTATGGCAACCAACATGCACCACCATCTCGCTCCCCTTCCCTGAAAGTTCCCTGTTTGCATGGCAGATGTTTGGCAAGGACACTGAATTACTTTAACTTGCCTAGCAACTACTAGCCTGTTCCAGCCCCTCCAAAGGGGCTTAGCTTTTTTCTCTTTATCTTTTAAAACACACTCAGGGGCTGGCTCACTGGCTGCGGAAAGGGCAGCCGCCAAGTCAGCCTCCCTGGGCACTGGCCTGGAGCACACAAGGCTACTAGGCAAACTGGAGCCTCCTTTTGCTCCAAGGTAAAAAAGTGTCCACAGGCTCAAGGCAATGGCACCAGAATAGACAGCTCTAAGGATTCGCTCTGGGCTAACTCCAGGGAAATTTCAATTCTTAGAGAACCTCAGGCAGACCTCTCTCATCCTCAGCTATAAAAAGAGTCAATTTATCAGTATATTTACCTCCACTCAGAAAACCGGGTTTATCCATCCATTATGTCGTATACTTATGACACTCCCATTGATTTACTCATTTATTTAACAGGCTAGCAACCAAATATTTTAACTTACAGATTGTTGTTTACCCGTTTAGCTAATTTTGGTATCAGGAACCAACACGGTCGGTCCCAAATGACTGATGCTGCTATCCGCATTTCCCCCACCTCAGTGAATTCTAAAGAAATACTTGAATTGTGTATAATATAATATGTGTGCCCTAAAGTGAAATACTTTCTCTGAAAACCCATAGAGGTGGAGAAGTTTAAACAATAATAAACCTAGTTTCTCCAGCCCTTGGGCTGTTCTGCTGATAGGATTCCATGCTTGCCAGGTGCCCTTTCAGAACAGAGGCCAACGGTGGATGCTAGCCTAAACAGGTGAAATAATCAAGCCAGGTCCTGGAGAAAAACAAAAGCTATTGTCTTCCACAAGGAAAGCAAGGCCACTCATGCAGACAGGGAGAGCTGACAATTTAGGCCAGGAATAGAACTGAAAGTGGACAGTGGTGGACAATGTCCATCCTTTATGAGACAATCTCCTGCTGGCAGAGAGCAAAAAACTCACTTTTCTATGCTTGCACCTTTGGATTTCTTCTAAAAAGAGGCTCCTCATTCACTTCCATGACCTGAAAAGGATAATTTTTTTTTTTTTTGCCAATGAAGATTAGCTCTGAGCTAACATCTGTTGCCAATCTTCCTTGTTTTTTGCTTGAGGAAGATTACCCCTGAGCTAAAGCTGTGCCAATCTTCCTCTACTTTATATGTGGGTCACTGCCGCAGTGTGGCTGACAAGTGGTGTAGGCCCACCCCCCGGATCTGAACCTGAGAACCGGGGCTGCCGAAGTGGAATGCGCCAAACTTAACCACTATGCCACAGAGCCAGAAGCAGACAAGGACAATTTTTGATCCCAGCTCCTTTTTCAGTGATGACACATAGTAAGTGCTAGGCAAGCATTTACTGAAATGAACCACAGACACAGGAGTAACTGAAAATGTAAATTAAAGTAAGATACTATTTTCACCTCTCATATGTGCAAACGAAAACTTTTGTTATATTCAATGCTGACAAAGGTGTGAAGAAAGAGGACATTCTTATACACTGTTGGTCAAAGTATAAAGTGGTGCAGTAATTTTGGAAGAAAATTTGGTGCTATTTAATGACACTTTAAAAGCATACTTTTACTAGTAATTCCCCTGCTTTGAATGTTTCCTACAAATATATTTACAAAAATCCAAGGATGTTCATTACAACATTGTTCACAAGAAGATAAATCTAGAAACAACACAACTGTTGATAAATAGAAGCTAAATTATGGCATGCCAACACAGTGGAATACTACATATCCATTAAAATGAGGTAGATCTATATGTACTGATATGGGGAAAGATCCAAGTATACTGCTAAGAAAAATATATTGCACAACAGAATCCATGTATGTTCCAATATACACATATAAGTACAGCTGTGTGTTATGTGTATTTATGCATGTATATGTACATATGTATGTATATGCTTACGTGTGTTTGTAGATAACTAGAACATTAGATCGTCTCTGGAAGGATCTGCAGAAACTTAGTGTTTACCTTTAAAGAATGATATTTAGGAATCAGAATAGGGAGGAAGACTTATTTTCACTTTATAGCTTTTTAAAATGTTGATTAATTTTAAAACTAAGTCATACTCATACTTTAAAAACATGTTAATAATTCACAATTGCTTTCATATTATTAGTTTTTCAATAAAAATAAAGCCAGCAGGTTATTTTTAGTATCCAGGTATACCGTGTAACTAATACAGGAGTATCTAAAACCATCCACAGCTCTTGTGTTAGTGAGAAACTGCAGAAGTGGAAGCAGCAGCCCCCATAAATTGTTTACAAAGCTTATACTTTTAATGTGTTGACGTGGTAAATACATCAAAACTTTATTTGAAATTAAGAAATCATATTAAAGCCATGTAAATTTAAAAAAGAAATTGTGAAAACACACATCGTAATACACAAAAAATAAGCCCAAATAAACATCTCTTCCTAATGCTTGAGTCTTTTTTTTTTGGAGGTGAAAGAAGCAGAGAAATAACTCCTGCAGCTAAAGTAGAAATCAGAAGCCCTGTACCTACATAAAAATTAAGAACCAATAAACAATCCAAGAATTCTAAATGATGTTCAATCAAAAAGACAGAAAGCTGCAAATGTCTTTTGGGGGGATTACTTAAAATGCAGAGAGGGACAGCTGAAAAGAAGTTTCCCTTAGTCATTGTCAACTCAGTAAGAAGAAACTGGGAACCATGGTATAAAATTAATATTTTACTTCCAAAGGTTAGAAAGAACACTCCATTTTTAAAAATAGAGCATTAAAGTTCATTTCTACATTATTCCCAACCTCCCAAATATTCCTACTTTATTCTTACAAACTCAAGAGAAAAAATTTCCCTTGGTACTCTATAAAACCCAGAATGCTCTCGACATTGCCATTTTAACTATTGTTCTCCTAACTCCAGGAAATCTCTGAGAGCCAGACATAATGACTGTTGTGACAGTTTTTAGTAACAAGAAGTGAAGTTTCCTGTCAAAAGAAGTGCTCTCTCCGTTTTCATCAGATGTAAAACAAGATGCTTCTCTGAGCACCTTCACAGACAGAGGAGCTTCTCCGAGACCCTGAAAACGTACCATAAAGGATGAAAGAATGAATCAAAATGACAGATAAATTTGTGGGAGTTTTTCCCTTTTGGCTATAGCAAACTATGTGATTTATTTCCCAATTAGTACTGATTCTTTGGTCAGAGAACTGACTTTTTACTCTAGAGCTGTTAAGGGTAGATTCCAGATATTAATCCAACGAAGGAGCAGGAAAAAAAGCTGGCAGTTGGTACTTATTTGGAATACTCTAGATCCTAGACTAAATGGAGTGGAAATAAAACATGTTACATTATATTGCTCTCCCAATAACTGCTTAAAGTCACCAAGATTCCAAATCTCCCATTATTACTGAGAAACCCTAGATTTCAGCAGAAATCTCCTGGTCAGATGAGCAGAAAGGAGGTAGTATGTTTCTGGAGGAAGAGTCTTGAACCAGGATTCAGAAGCCCTGGATTCAAGTACTATACAACCCTTCACCTGTGGAGCTATCGAAAGCAGAGACTCATCCCTCCTTTGCCTCACTTCTCCCACGTAAACAAAAGGGGACAGACGTGTCAGATCAAGTGAGATAACACATGGGAACAGTCTGAAAAAATGGGATGCCAAAATGGCCTTACTATTAAAAAGAACAAGAGTTTGCCTTTGTGAAATTGTCTTGTACAAATATATTCCTGTGTGACTCAGTTTCTTTATCTGTAAAATGCGAATAATAATAGCACTGACTACATGGATACTGTGAAGATTCAATAAGAAAACATATAAAATGTTCTTAGAAGAGTGTCTGGCATAAACAAAGCAAATGCTCAAAAATATTAGCTATTACCTTTGGTACAGAGCTATTTTATTTACTTAGAACTGTGGATCCCTAGTACTGGAGAGTCCCTAGATGTTACACAATCGTAGCAGAAAGTAAAAAATAAGAGACATGAACATAAAGCAGGGATCACTTATGCCCACAGTCCCTGTCTTGTTCTAACTAGTGGTCCAATCAGGCACAAAGAAATAACCATTGGTGGCTAGCTGGGACAGGATTAGCACCAAGCTCATAGCAACTCTATGTATAGCAAGAGGCTAAAGACTTGTCAATCTCTCTAGTAAAGGTGAAGTGGCCTGTACACTAAATATGACATGCATGGGGGCAAGGACTTTGTCTCTTATCTATGCCTGGCTGTTCCATAGTAAGGCCCCCCCACATATTTGAAAGATGGGTAGGTGGATGGATGGGACAGACACAGGTAGTGCTTTCAATACAATCCTCTTGCAGAATTCCTATCATAATACAGACTACTGGATATTAAAAGACAGTCTAGGGGCTGGCCTGGTGGCGTAGTGGTTAAGTTCGCACACTCTGCTTCGGCGGCCAGGGGTTCACAGGTTCGAATCCCGGGCATGGAGCAATGCACCACACATCAAGCCACACTGTGGCTGCATCCCACATACAAAATAGAGGAAGATGGGCACAGATGTTAGCCCAGGGCCAATCTTCCTCAGCAAAACAAAAAAAAAAGTCCATACAAAAGACAGGAAAACCCTGAAGATGTATGTACTCATATCTTCATTCATTAAGCATTTGCTCACTATAGGTCACTATAGGTCAATCACAGTGCAGAAGTTATTTTATAAATAAAGGCCCGCTTATACAATTATAGAAATCTAACCAAGTTTTGGGGGGAAGAAGTTGGCCTCTATTTTGGACTAGAATCTAGTCATAGTGGAAATAACTAATTACTTATCTTCCTAGTTGGCTTCTTATAGGCAACTCTTCTCTGCATCCAAACCTTAGCAATATCATTTAAGTGTCCAGACATTTTTATCTTGGGAAAACTGAAAGTTTTGTTTAAAGGATGTAACTGTACTAGATGGTATCCAAGGAATTTAGGGGTATGTAATTAATTACAGTAATACCTTACCACAAATTCATACTGATGGAAGGAAGATGTGTGTGACAATATTGAATTATGGACAAGTTTTAAAGAAGAGGAGTTTTATTAGAGTAATTCAAATTAAATGCTAATAAAATATTATCAAGTAGAAATCCTCATAGGATGACTTTAATGACTAGAATCACTCATAATCAGTACATAGTTTGGATGCAAATAGATCCAAGTCAAGCATTTGGAAACAGCCCACTCTCGCCAGCAGGTTAATATGTTTCCCAGCAAACTTATTTACACTATTCATTTGCTCTGTGGGTCCTTTCTTCATAGATAAAACAAAGTAAACTTCAGACTTACCTTGAAGAAATGATTAAGGACCATGAATTAATGGGGCACAAATGGATGGCACTACTAGGGAGATCCAGGACTCTGTCAGACGGCTGTAGCCAACTACATCTGAATTTATTTTTAAATGAGTGTTTATACTTCACTGTTCATGTGCATTATCACGAGAAGCTCTGTTTTCGCACACAAAGCAGAAAAGAACTGCTGAATGAAATCAGAGTGCTGAATGGAGCAGGAGAGAGGGTGGAAGGGAGTGCCTACCCTTTTCTCCCTTTCTTTTCTATGTTATTTTTTCTTTCCCCTCTTATCCAGTACTCTGGGATACACTCACTACGACAGTTGTTCAAACTGAGGAGCCTGAGAAAGATACACCTGACAACCTAGACTCAGGAAAAGCACACGTGCAAATGTTTCCTGCAGCCTGTGTGGGATCATCAGACCTTGGTGAATGGAGCAGATTTCCAAAGCACTCCAGAAGCTGCACAGAATGATCACCATTATTCACTTGATAGGACCACCTGTGAGACAAGGAAGGCAGATGTCTTCATTTTACAAGAGAGGTTACTGATGTGATCAAGGCCACGCTGTTGGAAAATGAGAGAGCCCAGCATTGAGTCCAATCCTCCCACTCTTGGTTTGCAGTGATGTCCCAACACCACACTGCCTCAGTACACAACAAGGCTTTTTTACACACCCCTACAGTAAACTGACAACCTCAACATCCCATCTGTTATATCTGTGGGAAGCAGAACCCTGGGTGGAGAAGAACTGGTGGTTCACAGCCTTCAGCCTCATGGTGATTTCACAAGGGACTTCTCAGGTTCTGCGATAGCTACTTTTCAGATGTCAAGTACAGTTTTATCTGCATCTGCTCCTCTACTAGTGAAAAATATGGTTTGTGGGCAATGTCCAAAGCAAACTACCTGTTATTCTGAATTTTTATTTCTTAGTAAATTTGAGATGTACACTAGGGGCAGGAATGGCTAGTCTTGTAAGGATAAATGAGAGGCAACTGAAAAGTATTTTGCAACACAAAACCTAATATAAATGCTTAAATTATCTCCAAAACTTTGAACATTCTCTTTCCCTCCTTTTTGGAAAGAATGATTCCATTTAAAGGCTCATGGTACCCTACAACCATAAGTAATATATTAACATAGAGATTATTTTTTTCATTGCTGACATAGCAAAAATCTGATAAAATTTTATCAGTTTAGGTTTGGGGAAATCTCAGGATTGGCACATCTTAAGACAGTCTTAAGATTATACTATCGAGCGGTTCCCACATCTGGACTGGCATCAGAATTCCAAAGTAGGGCTTATACTCAGCTGGGTGTAAGAACCACTGATCAACCAACCCCCAGAGATTAGACAACCTGGTGAGTAGCCAGTAGCCTGTTAAATCCATGCTGCTCCCTCCCCCAGAAAAGCTTAATAATAAACCCTAAAGAAGGGCAGTTTTAAAATAGCTACCCCCTCCTGGCCACCTGGGGGGCTTTTGTAGGTTGGAGAGTTGCAAATCTCACATACTTGCTGATGACTCTAAGGAGCATCTGGAACTGTTCAAGAGACAAAGTAGCCAGCAACACGGGTTTCAAGGACTACATTTTGAGAACTGCAGAGATTTGTGAAACTCCTCATACCTTTGATTTTTGCCAAACCCAGTACACCCAATCCAACCCACAAATCTTCATTTAGCATTTATTACATGCAAGGCATTGGTTCCTCCTGCCTTCTGACTGTGGATTCAGAGTAAAACATGACAACTTAGCCACGAGCAAACAAAGAGATCTAGATAAACACAAACACCCCACACACCTTCGCAAATGCAGTACAAGTGAACCTGTTGAGAATTTCATCAGGAAGGACCTGCGAGGTCAGCAATGATTACCATGGCAACAACAGCCAATGGCACTCGGTCCTTTTCAGCTCCTAATGCAATGATTTGAGATCTGAGTCTCCATTGGGATGTTTCTGTTGGCTTTTGTCCCTAGATACACTTGCCATCCTCCAATGGGCAGTTCTGCTTTTGTCTCTGGCAGAAAGGAATGTACTCTTTATGAAAGGTTGTTAACAATCCAGAAACAAAACAGAATAAAGGTTCAGAACTTTATTCACTAATTTACTTGTTTTCGAACAGTCATCAGAAACTGTTCAGTTCCAGCCTACTAAAAGTCATTCGGTCACTTACATGGGATGGTTCCCTGGTATATTAGAGCAAGTTTCAACCTCACTTGTTCCATTTGGGACCAACACTCATTTGATGCTGTCATCTAAGAGTAAATGATCAGCCTGTGAATGGTCTGAACACATTTAAATGATCTCCAGCATATCCAGCCAAATGAGTACTATTTGAATTAAATGCAAATAAATCAAAATAGATATATTTTCCTTTGAATGCACTAGTGTCTCATAGTTGACACTAAGAGTATTTAAGAAAATATGTTTTGGGTTATGCTGAACACAAGTCAGTTTAAAATCTGACTGAATTTGATGATATGATAACTCATCCTGAAGGGAGAGTGTCTTAGAATTGGAAGGCATCTTAGAGATAACTTAGTACATCTTCATTGCCACCATACAAAAAAAGAGTACATATAGAATGACCCCACTTCATTTATTTATGTAAATAAATGTTTATGTGCATATATATAATACACATACACACATGCATACAAAATAATAGAAAAATGCACACCGAAGTTTTAACATATATTTGTAAACAATATAATTATGATAATTTTATTTTCTTGTCTTGTTCTAACTTATATTTTCTAATTTTTTTCTCTTTTCAGGGAATTGAGTTAATCATTATCCTCAGTTTATGGCACATTATTATCATCGTTCTTGCAAGATTCCTTGCAAGAATCTTTTCCTTTATTTACTTATTGTTCCCCTTTTTTATCCCCGCTTCTCCCCCTCATCCCTCTTACAATACTCAGATAACGATTCTGATGAGTTTAACAGGTGTACTTATGTGCTCTTACAAAATGAGAATCATGTGGGCATGTATTTTAACTTGGGGAAATGGTTCTGTGTTGTATCTCATTTTTCTTTTTTCACTTGGCACTATGCCCTTAAGATCCATCCACGTTCATAAACATTTATCTAATCAATTGTTTCTAACAGTTGCAGTACTCCTTTATGTCCATTCACTAAATGTGAACTAACCATTTTCCTAGTGAAGGACACCCTGGTTACCTCCAACTCCCTCTTACCACAATAACCCTGTGTGAATAGCCTCTTAGGTCCTATTGCGGTGTGTTATATATACATATACGCACACACACACATATGTATATATATGTGTACATATATATGTACGCATATGTGTATGTATACAAATGTATATAAAACAAAGATATTTTCATACATCTCCAAGAGTGTAACTGCTAGGTCATGGAATATGAGTGGCCCTAATTTGAACAAGTGGTGCCAAATGGCTCTCCAAAATAGCAGTGTCAGTCTATGCTCCTATTAGCAATGCATGAAAGTCACCACAGCCCCAGAAACACTTGGCATAATTGAGCTCTCTAAAATGCTATACATAATATATCATTATTGATTTAATTTGCGTTTCTCTCATTACTAATGACTTGGAGTATCTTTTCCAATGCTTGATGGCCTTTTGAAAAGTTTCCTCTTCTTAAACTGCCTTTTCAAATCCTTCGCCCAAATTTTCTACAAATGACATGTATTGCTTTAAAAATAACTTCCCATCCCCAGTGAAATCAGTTGAATGAGAGAGGCCACAAGAAAAACCCACACACGAGAACAGATGGCAGTTAATCTATCTTCTGAAAATGGCTGTGACTCAGGAGGCAACAATGAATTTGAGAATTGCACAGTGACAACAGGAGGGACAGCAACAATTAATGATGCTATGAGAAATACACCTGCTATGGTCCCTGGCTCAGAGTACATGTTCATTAAACACCACTTCCCACCCCGATCTTCTTAGAGTATCACAACAAATCTATGAGAAAGAAAACTTGTGTATTATTTTTATTTCCCTTTAATAGATGACAAAACCGCTTGGAGGGACTCTCTGACTTGCCTGATAAGTGAGAGAGGCGTGACTAAGGCAGGTGCTTCTGGCTCCTCCCTTCATTTCTACTAGGAGTGTAAAGTTAGAAGCAGACAGCCTCGATTTGCATTCCAGCTCTTCAATTTATTAGCCGTGTAGTGTTAGTCAAGTAAAGCCACTCTTTTGAACCTCAGTTTTCCCCCATCAAATGGAGTAACCCTGATGGCATTTTCCTCACAGGGCTGTACTGAGGATTAAATGCATGACTCCCTGTAAGCCACGCAGAACAGTGCCTGGTACCTGGTAGGCGCTCAGTGAGAGTCAGCTGCTGCTGTTATTATTATTCAGCTTGTCCTTCGGGGTATGCAGATGGTACTAAACTGACAGTGTAAATAGTCTTTCAGGAATGCCCTCTAATTACATAGTTTTTAGAATTCATTTTGAAGGGTTAAAGGCTACACAACAGCCCTTTATAAACACTTTATATCTTAAATATTGTATTTCACTCTAAACATTTTTCATAACACATTTTTTTTCCAATTTGGCTTATAAAAATATCTTGAGGAGTTAAACATACTTTTCCTGAAATTTTCTGGGGTGTTTGTCCCCACATCCTCACATCTCCAGTAATACATCTCTGGACTTCACTGACTAGATAAGACTGTTGGAAAATGGGCCTCCACACAAGTAGGCTAGCACTTCTGTTACTGCACTGTGGGTCCAGGTTGCTCGACGTCACACCGTAAAAGAATTTACAGAACAGCAAGGACAGGTACAAAGAGTAAGGAGTTTATCAGACAGATACACTCCATAGACAGAGCGGGCACACTCCAAGGGAGGAGCTGCAACAGCAAGGATGAGGACAAAGAGTAAGGAGTTTATCAGACAGATACACTCCATAGACAGAGCGGGCACACTCCAAGGGAGGAGCTGCAACAGCAAGGATGAGGACAAAGAGTAAGGAGTTTATCAGACAGATACACTCCATAGACAGAGCGGGCATACTCCAAGGGAGGAGCTGCGCCGAGCGGTTTTGCCATCGCATCTTTTATATTCCTGTTTTGGGTAGGGGGTCCTTCTGCATAGGGCAGAAGTAAAAGTGAAGGCAACCGTGAGTCAGCGCAGCAGCAGCCAGGGGAAGAGCGGCGGGGCCGCAGCTTCCATAAATCAAGCAGTTCGGTCCCCCTACAGACAGTCAAAAGAGGTTCAGGAAACTTGGGGTACCTAAGCTATCTTAAGCTATAATGCAGAACTATGTCTTAGCAAAGTCCTAGCAATGTTTCCCCCTACACAACCCTCCTGTTCCCTCGCGGTGCCAGATCCCTACGCTAACCTGCCTGTCTCACTTCTAGCTTCCTTATACCAGGATTATTCTTATTCATATTTCTATCCATGGAGGTAAGAAAGGTCAACTAAAGATATAAAGTAACTAGTGATAACCATGGTCTGTATACAAGCAACCCTCATTTTTCTCAGCTTAAAAAAACAAAACATAAGTGGCAGGCAGGGGAATCAAATCAAAGCAGGTGTGACAAATGCCAGGGTTAAGGGGAGCAGTGGCAACAAAATGAGGGCTGCCTGGAACCTTAAGTAAGTGGTCAGAACTTACTGAATTAAAATCAACACTATGGCATGAAGAGAACAGGTAGGAAACCTAGTGTTTAAGTCCTGGTTCCATTATAACGAGCCAGGATCTCCTGGCTAGTCGTGCTGCTTCTGTAGGCCTGATTCCTTACTGTAAGATGAAACATGGAACAAAATATCCCCTCTCTCCACCTTTCCTTTTGTATTTTCTCTTCTTTTTCCCCAAGATGGACCTGAAAAGGGTAAAACATCCGGAGAACCACAGAATTAACCATCACAAATATTCTGCATGCAGGATTTGCTCAGAAGTGTCCAGTATACACAGTGGTGTCCTGAAACCAACAAATGAGACCCTGGGAGGTGCGCTGAGATCTGGAACAAATGAGTATGTCTACTTCACCAAGCAATACAGAGCCACTTCAACAGGTATCTCCCAGGGCTATCAGTCAAGGAAATGATCAGGGAGAAAATGAACAACATCCAGTCATCAGTGACTCAGCCACTTGGGGTGGGATGGGGTGAGAACCTGTCATTTTGACAAGGTCATTTGATACTTGGGAAATTTTTATGTGGACTGAAAAAAAATTAACATATGTTCTGTGAGTTTGGGAGGAAGATTTTATTCATTACTTTACGTTTTTTAATATTATATAAAAGTTTATAAAAAATAGGAAATAAGTATGCCTAAAAGTCATCTTCATGTTCCCTCAAGTATTCTAAAAACAGGGAATTCTGAGAATTGACTTGTAAAGTCGGTTCTGCTATAATGCTTGCCTTGAAAACACAAATTTGTTTTAATGCAATTGACAGATTAAGGAACAATTTGAGCATAATGCAAATTTTGTGTTTGCTTATGAGCAATTTCATCCATGAGAAACACTAGGTGACTGCAGAAAACCACACACAGCTGAACCAAAGTGTGTGCACACACGCGCACAAACCTCCCACACCTACCAGTGACCTAGTTCACCGAGTGTTGAGCCACCCATCCACATCTGCTGTTACAATTCTCTTCCAGATTTCAAATAACCCATCACTTCACAATAACTCACAAGCTGCAACCTTTCTGATGCCCACTGCCACAAGCAAACAAAAACAAGTGATTTTATACTTTCCCAGAGTCATTTTGTTTCTGGGGGTACCTCTGACCACCACTTCTTTTCTTCTTCTCACCATTCCTCCTGCAACCCAGCTCCTTATTTCACCACCGCCTTCAACAGCAGATGCCAGAGTTGTTGTTTTTCATTTTTTCCCCCTCAGTGGAAAAAGAGCTGTTTTCTTTCCGAAAGGAAAAAAAAAAGAAAGCTACACTGCTATTAATGTGAACAAAGTATATAAACTCTCACTGCAGACACACTCCCCAGGCCCTCAGGGCTTGTTCTTGTTTTCTAACAGAGGGAATATGTCAGTACCGACTGCCAACTGTCTCCCACCAGAACTCGACGACGCCCTAATCTCCTCCTTCATGGAGAACTGGAGAGAGCGGGAGGAGGGCAGGGCAGCCAAGGCAGTTTCAACTCCATTTACTGAAGGCAGTCAAGGACACAGCTGAAACCCAGTGTAAGTCTACAGCTACCAGACAGACACATTTTCTTAGACTTAATGTGAGGTATGAAGGAAAAGCCAGCTTGTGTGTGGATGACTCGTGTGTGTGCACGTGGTCACTATACTTGGGGGTGTATATGTATTCCTTGCCCCGTTCCTAAACTGCTTTAGAGCAACTTACAAAGATGCATATTATATAGCATGATAAAAATACATGCAAAATAATAAAAATGAAGCAAAGGAGCATGTGTGTGCATATATATTCATATGTATATGTAAGTCATAATTCAACCTCTAATTAAAGAAAGTCTTAATAATCTTGGCTACATAAAAATGAGGGTGGTGAAAACTCTCAGTTCAAAATGGAACCCAGGAGAGAAACAGACTTGGGTGAAGGAAAATCAGGCACTGAAGCCAGAGTCCTGGGTTCAAATACCAGTTCTGCCATTTATTTCCTGGGCAAGTAATTTAAACTTATTGAGTTTCAATTCCTCATAGACAAAAGTGAGAATACTCCCCACCTAAGGGTGTTATTATCAAGGTTAAATGGCAATGTTCCTAAGGTCATTGTTGTTGTTAGCGCTATCAAATCAATTCCGACCCCCAGCAATCCTGTGGATACCAGAGTGGAACTCTGCCTGGTTTTTTGCACCATCCTCTTACCTTCTAGCACTCTATCAGACAATGCTCCACTGCTATTCACAGGGTTTTCATGGCCAAGTGTTTCGGAAGTGGGTGGCCAGGTCCTTCTTCCTAGCTGTCTAGTCTGGAAGCTCCACTAAAACCTGTCCAGCATGGGTGACCCTGCTGGTATTTGAAATACTCGTGGCATAGCTTTCAGCATCACAGCAACACACAGCTGCCACAGTATGGCAACCAACAGACGGGTGGTGTGGTTCCCTGACCAAGAAACTAACCTAGGCCACATGGTGAGAGCGCCATATCTTAACCACTAGACCACCAGGGCTGGCTTCCTAAGGTCATAGGAGACCACAAATTCTGCCCTAAATCTCTGGTTTTATATTGTGTTTAGAAACTCAGATTGGTTGGGCATCTCAAAGTTCAGACACAGTCTTGGTTGTCTGGGACACTATGGAATGGAAGGACAGGATATGAACACACATCCATGACTGCCAGACCCAAGGGGAAAGGGGTCAGAGCCAAGCTGGCTCAAAGCAGTGATAGAGCTGAGGAGGACTACAGTCTGATTTCAAATCGCTCCAGGCTGACAGAACCTTAGAACAGTGGTTCTCAAAGTGCTGCCCCTGGACCAGCAGCATCTGCATCATCTGGGAACTTGTTAGAAATGCCAATTATTGGGCCTTACTTCATACTTGTTGAATCAGAAACCCTGGAGGTGGGGCACAACAATTGGATCTTAACAAACCCTCCAGAAGATTCTGACGCACATCCAAGTTTAAGAACCACAGTCTTATGAGACAGAGTTGTGCTTAGTAAGTTCAGGAGTTTGTATTTGTTTCAACTTAGAGTTTTCCAAAGGTCTGATTTAGTCAAAGAATCCCAGCATCCCTCTGGCCCCGTTCTATAACTTGGCAATGAATTCACACCATCCTCTGGCTATGTGAGAGCAGGATGCTGATCACCCAACAACACTTGCCACTTCCTCAGATCATTAGAGGTATGGTCAAATCCTGATCCAGCCAGAAATGTCACAGACATGCCGATCAAATTGCATTGGAGGATTTGTGGACAGAAAGCAATGGAGCATGTAATCCTCTTAGAATGAAGAGAGTGTGGAAAAAGAAAAAAATAATCTATTGGAGTGTGTAAGTAGGGTCCACAGTAGAAGGACTGATGTAGAAATACTTCCTTTCACATACCCAGCACCGACTACTTATTTCTACTTGTCATCCTGTCTGTTCAGTGTCTGACATTGTGGTTGCATGCTCAAACAGGGCAAGCTGCTGTACCTGGTAACCACCTTCCCTCCCTCTCTCCCCCACACTCACATCAGCTCCAGAATCACCAGTTTCATTTTACTTAGCTCTCACAGTATCTTGGCCCCTTGATTATCTTCATTTCTCTGCTTGCTCATCTACTTGTATTTTCACCAGTCTTTGGAGGGATGGATGGATGGGGGAAAAAGGAGACAGAAAAACAAGTAGGCAATATAGGCTTGGTGAAGAAGAGTTGCCGTGATAGTGGAAGCTAAAATACAAGACTTGTGATTAATTAGATGAATTATTAATTACTGGATTTCAGTTATCCTCTAGGGTTCTGTAAGGGTCCCTGTCTCCACTTACCAATCCTGAAAAGAAAATCTATAATAGCTACAAATTGCAATCCCAAGCATTCTATCATATACTAATGTTGCATGAAAACTAAGATCAGTCTGATCAGTAGGCAAGAGGCTGCACCTCCTGCAAGGTGTTAAGAAGATGCTGTAAATCATAATAACTGACTGAAATTGCAATTATTAAACAATACGAAACACACTGAACAATATCCATGGCACAGACTCGCTTGCTTACTTATGCATTATTAATGCATGCAATAGCAGGCAGCCTTTCTAATTTTTCCCACCATAACCTTTATGAGTTTTAGAAATTATATAATTCTTACAATTACAAAGGAATACTCATGTTACACAGAAAACTGGATATACATCGTGTCTAATAACAGTGTATTAAGTTTCCAAGGAACATTTTTGGTTATAATATCTGTCCTATTTCCTTGAGAAACAGAGTCAGCTTATTATTCTAAACTCTCCCCAGAGATACATGGTATCTCAATTTTGATGGAGATATTCCATAAAAGGAATCACAAGTCAAGGAATATTGTAATCAGAATGAACCTTGGGAACCATTTAATCCAACTCTCCCTCATTTTAAGGGCAAGGAAATTGACACCCAGGGGGTTCAATATTTGCCCAAGCACACAGCTAGTCAGTGGCATAGTGAGAACCAGCACTTTAATCTCCGGACTCTCTGGTCTACTATTCTTTCCACAGGATCATTCTGCCTCTGAGCTTCAAGTAGAGCCAACCAGGGATAAAGTCTCTGAGGTCACCTGCATGACCAAGTGCACCCATGACATAGAAAGGTCATCTTCGGAGACAAAGTCTCCATAGGATATCTATTAGCCTTTAAAATGTTTAAGCAAAATCCAAAGGTGTGGGGCCACTTCAAACCACATCTTCTAAACCTGGATTTCACTTCAGTTACTAGGAAAGCATTCACTCCACCCACATCACTCTCCTGAGCAGGTTGTAGCTTAGAGGCCATGGTGCTCACTGACAAGGTTTAGGTGGAAGAATTCCAAGCCCTAAAAGTCTCAAAGGCACAGGGTGTGTCATCTGATTCCTCCTAGGTATCTTGGCGAATCATGAGTACTTTTTCCCAGTTGCTATGAGTTGAAGTCAAGGTTTTGCTGGCAACTAAATCCCTTTCATAATTTGACTCCACCAGAAGGCCAGAGAACAGAGGTTCCAGACCTGAGTTCTCACACTACACACTTTTCCCTATGCGTGTGTTTGGCTGAAAATCTAATCATCATGTACTTACACACCACACATACTTTCTCCTGGTGGTAACCCACAGATGTGCCTCCAGCACACTCTTAGGACAGCTCTTTTGTCTTTCAGGGGCTCATGCCAGCCTGACAAAAACGCTGGAAGTAGGAAGCTCTCCACTGATTAGGAAAATAAAAATATGATTCCTAGGATTGCAAAAAGAGTCAGATACAGATTTTAAGATTTTCAGGCTCAAAAAAAGATGAGGCAGAAATTTTCGCAGGATATTTAATCCCGTAGTGACTGCTTTCTGGCCCAAATGGCATGGAATTCTGTTAATTTGTAGATCCTCCATACGCAAGAGACTCTCCAATAGTCTATTTTTCCAAGCACTCTGCTGTTTAAAACCCTTCAGTGTCTCCCTCACACTTAAGAATAAAAAATAAGGTTCTTAGACTGCGGGCAAGTTTTTTTACAATCTGTTCAAGACCATTTAAATAAGATTAATTACTCACTCTTTTAAAACCCATGCTGTATTAGTTACCTATTACTGTGAAACAAGTTAGCCTAAAACTTAGAGGCTTTAAACAACAATAAATACCAAGTCTGTGACTGTGCATTATAACTGCCAAAGATAGATAACATTTGCAGAGCAGCTATTATCTTCCAGGAGCCATACTTTACATGCATCCTATAATATCCATAATAACCCTCTGAGTCTTGCATTGTCATTATCTCCATTTTACAGGTAGAGAAATCAAGGCTAAGAGATGGTAAGAAAGTAGCCCAGAATATTACAGCCAGTAAATGGTAGATTCCAGACTCAGATATCTACCTACCTAGCACTTCCTCTTTGAATTCCTTGCAATGAGTGTGCAGGAGGGATGATACTATTTATAAAAGCATTTTATGAATCCTTCTGTGATTATACTATTTATAGAGTCACTTTTATGAATTCTTTGGTATCACAATAATAGCAACAGCAGCTGCAAACATATATTGAAGGCATATTGTGTGGTAAGCAGCTCTAAGTGGTTTTTATGGATCATTTAAAAGTTATGACTTTCTCCATTTTACAGATGAAAAAAGTGAGGACTGGACTTGTCCAAGGGCACAGAGTAAGAGACAGGGCCGAGATTTGAACCCAGGCACTCTGACTCCAGTCTTCATGTTCTTACCTACGGAGATACACAACCTCCTTACCCTGAGCCACCCTTACAACTTAGAAGTCAAAAGGAAATGCTGCACTGGTTACTCAGGCCCAGAACAGAGATCCGGACAGCAGCACAGAGGGTGTTTATAAGAGAATATTGTTATACTCAATAACTACGCTCATTAAGGTTTAGCTGTTCCTGAAGTGATCTAACCTTTCTTAACCCACTCTCATTCCTGTGATTTTTAAAATATACCATCAATTCAGTAACACCTATTGAGAAAACAAACACTTATTTTAAGGCCTATTCAAATTTCAGAAACATGAAATGTGTCTTAAGATGAGGATGTGTGGTATTTATATTTTCAGGTTGTACCATTTACTGAAAAAACAAATTCAAGTTTATTTATCCAATACTTTCTAAAAGCCAAGACTGTGTCAGATGCTAGGGAATCAGAGACAAACGATGTGGTCCCTGGGCTCACTGGGCTCACAGTCTAATACAGGGACATTTTAAATCAACTAAAGTACAACATGCATTTTAATAGGGAAAAGCATGTGGTGCTAAGTGAGCATACAGGAGGAGCAACTAGCTGGAAGGGGAGGGGCTGTGAAAGAGAAAACTTCCTGGAAGAAGGCATGATACCACAGTTCAGTTTGGAAGGATCTGAAAGCGAGCAGCAGGCCGAGGATATAGAAAGGAGGGACCATGCCTCATTTAAGAAACTGTAAACACAGTAAAACTCCTTTCACTGACCTGTACTGAACTAACTCCTGAATTAACAAATACTCACCATTCCCTCTGAAACTTGTGCCAACTCGAATACTCTCAACCTGATGGCTTCTCGCCAGTAGGCTGGGCACTTACTGCTTCCCTCAGTTGAGAGATATACTTGCCAAGAGTCACTTAAGTTAGTTCACAACCTGTGTATGCCAGTTGTGCTTCGTATTATAATCATATATAATTAACTATTATATAAGCCAATGAAATATGAGTGTGAGTCAAAAGAGTTACTGTTTCTATGAAAACTAGGTAGAATCCTTTGGAAAGACTAAAGAAAAAAAAACTAGCTGCCAAAAAAAGTACTATCAAGTTAGGTGTAAGAGAAGCTACATTTTTCAGTCTTTAATGGCTAACAACCTAGAAGATTCTGCTCTTGTATTCACTCTACTTGAAAGAAACCCAAACTGGAACTCGTAAGTGACATGTGGGTGTGGTGACACAAGAAAAATGATGATGGACTCTGACGAGTGGAACTACATTTAAGGAAAGGCCTTGGCTCTACATTGAAAGGTTGGTGATATGTTATATGTTTTAAGTTAAAATAAAAATTTTAAGATGTCTCATTTTTATGTCTCCCTATTTTAACCAATATTTTTTATTAAAAATCATGCCTCAAATCAGAAGGCTTCTACCATAGTTTAATAGGACTGAAGCCAAGACTGTAAGTGGGCAAGTGTCTACAGAAGAGGTTGAAACTGCAAATCCCCACAAGCTCTGCATACATGCTGGAATATGTACATTCAAATAAAGACTACAGAGGAGCCATTGATGTGACAAGATTCCTGTTTACCAAAGATCATGTTGGAAAGGTGAGGCACACTTTGGAGAGAGCCAAGACTAGAGGCTGCTGAAGAAATGATGAAGCTTTAACTAAGGCTGGGATAGTGAGAGAAACATAATTTGTAGTCAGTGCCTAAAGTAAACAGCACTTGGTAAGCTGGCGAGACAATGGTGAGGCAGCATGACAACGGGAGCTCTCACTGCACTCTTCTGGAGGACAATCTGGCAGTATGGTTTGTTTTTTTGTTTTGTTTTGTTTTTGCCATGGAAGACTGACCCTTGGCTAAAATCCGTGCCCATCTTCCTCCACTTTATATGGGATGCTGCCACAGCATGGCTTGACAAGCGGTGCACTGGTCCGCGCCTGGGATCTGAACCTGCAAACCCTGGGGCCATGCAAACTTAACAGCTAAGTCACTGGGCCGGCCCCTGGCAGTATGTTTAAAAAACCCTTAAAACTATAGGTAACTTTGACACAGCTATTCCATTTTTAGGCATTGTCCATAATAAAATAATCTGGAAATTTCATCCAAATTTTTACATACAAGGCTCTTTTCATTGTCTCATTACATATAAAAGCAAAAACAGGGAGACAACTCAAAATATCCAAAAACAGGGCACAGGTAAATTATGATTAATTTAAATAATGGATATTTCACATATGTGCATGTAACAATGAGGAAATGTTCTTAGTTTAGGTAACAAAAACAATATAATTTCAATTTTGAAAATCAAAGGTTATACACACAACTAGGTATAGATACGCAATATAGATATAAACACACACAAAACAAAGCTTGAAAGGCTATTCACAATGATTATGGTGATCTCCAAGATTTTTAATTTTCTTTACTGTGCTCGACTGTGCTTTCTAGATTTTCTACAATTAACATATTACTTCTATAATCAGAAAAGTATTAGAAGAAAATTACTTCCAGGTTTCAGATTTGCTGGAATGGATAGTGGAATCTAAGTCCTAATGCTTATTTAAAGTTTTAGAGAGTACTCTTTTGAGAGTACTGAACAAATAGTAACTCTTCATCATTTTATTGATTTAGATCATATATCCTATTGGTAAGTATCTATCCAGGCTGGAGAATTCTCATTTTTTCAATGCACCCTCACAAAGCAGCCCTTCTCTATCCTTGATTTACTTGGTCTTTCTCAGATTGAATCAAACTAAAACCAGAAGGCTGAGGTAAGAAACCTAAAGCAAATATTCCCACATTTGGCATTCCAATGCTAGTTCTTTATAAAGTCAGGGATGAGTTAATTGCAGCGTTTGTATATAGTAATTGATATGACAAGGTTTATCTCCCTTTACTAATAGATCTAGTGCTAAAAAGTAAAAGTAAACCACATTTCTCTCTCTCTGGATAATGACTAAATGACGCCAAATTGCAAATGAATTCTACACAGAAATCTAACATTCAGATAGTGGTAAAACAATAAAATAGGTAACAGCAAATAGACATTAATAAAACAACAGACAATTTTAAAGCAACCTTCTCTGTGCCATCTATATGCATATGTCATTATTAGATACATAGAAAGGAAAAGTGACAAAAACTGGAGATGAAAGACTATTTGCATTTTATAATAAGAATAAATTTATACGGCAGTTTATAATTTACAAAGTAGCTTCACATACATTAGCTCATTTAGTTCTTATAATGAAGATATTATCATGCCATTTTAAATGTGAAAAAACAGACTCTATTAAGTATAGAGTGTTTTCTAATTTTATCCTTTTAAATCCCACCAGGGTTATTTTTCTAATTCCTTCAAAAATGATAGGTTGAGGGGTCAGGGGTTATGAACATGCAGAGAGTCTGCAAACGAAAATCAACTTCAAGGCTTGGTAAAAGCATCCAGAGCAGGTTATTATCAACAACTCCTTTGTACCTGTACTTACAGCACAGAATTCACAATACATGCATTCTGGAATTGCCAAAATGGAAGAACATTAAGACATTAAAAAGTGGTTATGTTTTCACCATCAGAAGTCTAAACCCCCCCAGACTAGAGAACCCCCAAAAGACTATCAGCAGATTTTTTAGCACAAACTTTGCAGGCCAGAATGGAGCAGCACAACACATTCAAAATGCTGAAAGAAAAAAAATTCCAACCAAGAAAACTCTACCTGGCAAAGTTATCATTCAGAATTGAAGGACAGATAAAGAGTTTTTCAGATAAGCAAAAACTAAAGGAGTTCGTCACCACTAAATTGGCCTTACAAGAAATGTTAAAGGGACTTCTTTAAGCTGGAAAGAAAGGGCACTAGTTAGTAATAAGAACACATATGAAAGAAGAAATCTCACTGGAAATATAAATATCCAATAAAGGTAGTGGGTTATTTACAAAGCTAGTATGAAGGTTAAAAGACAAAAGCAGTAAAAATAACTATGATTACAACAATTAGTTAAAGGATACACAAGATAAAAAGATGTAAAATGTGACATCAAAAACATAAAATGTTGAGGGGGAGAGTAGAAGTGTTCACTTTTAGAACAGGATCAAACTTAAGTTGTTATCAACTTAAAATAGACTGTTGTAAGTTGTTATATGTAAGCCTCATGGTAACCACAAAGCAAAAACCTATAGTAAATACACAAAAGAGGAAGGAATATAACCATACCACTAGAGAAAGTGATCAAACCACAAAAGAAGAGAGCAAGTGAAGAAGTAACAGAGAGGAACTACAAAAACAGCTAGAAAACAATTAACAAAATAGCAGTAAGTAGATACCTATCAATAATTACTTTAAATGTATATGAACTAAATTCTCTAATCAAAAGGCAGAGTTGGCTCTATAAAAAAAGACCCATCTATATGCTGCCTACAAGAGACACAATTTAGATGTAAGGATACACACAGACTGAAAGTGGAGGGATGGAAAAAGATATTGCATGAAAATGGAAACTGAAAAAAAACTGGAGTAGCTATATCTATATCAGACAAAACAGACTTTAAAACAAAGACTGTCATAAAAGACAAAGAAGAGCATTACATAATGTTAAAGGTATCAATCCAACAAGAGAATATAACATTATTTATAAATATTTATGCACCCAACATAGGAACACATAAATATACAAAGTAAAATATTAACAGACCTAAAAGAATAAAGAGACAGCAATACAATAATAGTAGGGGATTTTAATACTCCACTTACAGCAATGGATAGATCATCCTTACAGAAAAATCAATAAGGAAACATTGGCCTCAAATGATAGGTGAGACCAGATGGATTTAACAGATATTTACAGAATATTCCATCCAAAAGCAACAGAATATACATTCTTTTCAAGTGTACATGGAATATTCTTGAGGACTGATCATATGTTAGGCCCCCAAAAAGTCTTAAAAATAAATTTAAGAGGATTGAAGTCATATCAAGAATCTTTTCCAACCACAATGGTGTCAAACTGGAAATTAATTATGGATTAAAACTGGAAAATTCACAAATATGTGGATATTAAACAACATGCCACTGAACAACCAATGAGTCAAAGAAGAAATCAAAAGAGAAGAAAAAATACCTTGAGACAAATGAAAATGGAAATGTAACATACCAACATTTATGTGATGCAGCAAAAGTAGTTCTAACAGGGAAGTTCATAGTGATAAAGGCTTACCTCAAGAAATAAGGAAAATCTCAAATAAACAACCTAACTTTACATCTCAAGAAATTAGAAAAAGAAGAACAAATGAAGCCCAAAGTTAGTAGACAGAAGGAAATAACAAAGATCAGAGCAGAAAGAAATGAAATAGAGACTAAAAAGACAACAGAAAAGATCAATGAAATTAAGAGCTCATTCTAAGAAAAGATAACAAAATTGCCATTCTTCCTCAAGCCAAAAAAAAAAAAAAAAAGAGGAGGATTGGCAACAGACGCTGGCTCAGGGCGAATCGTCCTCAGCAAACAAACAAACAAACAAAAAACCTCCCAACAAACATAAGTCCAAGACCAGAAGGCCTCACTGGTGAATTCTATCAAACATTCAAAGAAGAATTAACACCAAACCTTCTCAAACTCTTCCAAAAAATAGAAGTAGAGGGAACTCTTCCAAACGCATTTTAAAAGGCCAGCATCACCCTGATTCCAAAACCAGATAAGGACACCAAAAAAAAAAGAAAGTTACAGGCCAATATCCCTGATAACATAGATGCAAAAGTCCTCAACAAAATATTAGCAAACTGAATTCAATGATACATTAAAAGGATCATACACCATGATCAAGTGGGATTTATTCCAGGGATGCCAGGATGGTTCAACATCTGCAAATCACTCAGTGTGACATACCACATTAACAAAATGAAGGATAAAAATCATATGACAGGGCTGGCCCGGGCACATAGTGGTTAAGTTTGGGTGCTCTGCTTCAGCGGCCTGAGGTTCCCAGGTTCAAATCCCGGGCGCAGGTATACACACTGCTCATCAAGCAATGTGTGGCGGCATCCCACATATAAAAAATAGAGGAAGATGGGCACAGATGTTAGCTCAGAGCTAATCTCCCTCAGCAAAAAGAGGAGGATTGGCAACAGATGTTAGAGCCAATCTTCCTAACAACAACAACAAAAAAATCATATGATCATCTCAATAGATGCAGAAAAAGCATTTGACAAAATTCAACATCATTTGTGATAAAAACTCTGAATGAAGAGGGCAGAGAAGGAATGTACCTCAAAATAATAAAAGCCATATATGACAAGCCCACAGCTAACATCATACTCAATGGTGAAAAGCTGAAAGCTTTTCTAAGATCAGGAACAAGACAAGAATGTCTTGGGATGTCCACTCTTGCCACTTTTATTCAATATACTACTTGAAGTCCTAGCCAGAGCAATTAGGCAAGAAAAATAAAAGGCATCCAAATTGGAAAGGAAGAAGTAAAACTGTCCCTATTTGCAGGTAAAATTATATATAGAAAACCCTAAATACTCCATCAAAAAACTGTTAGAACTAAGCAAATTCAGTAAAGTTGCAGGATACAAAATCAATATGCAAAATTCTGTTGCATTTCTTTACACTAATAATGAACTGTCAGAAAGAGAAATTGAGAAAATAATCCCATTTACAACTGCATCCAAAAGAAAAAAATACCTAGGAATAAATTTAACCAAAGAGGTGAAAGACCTGTATATTGAAAACTACAAGATATCAATGAAAGAAATTGAAGACACAAGTAAATGGAAAGATATTCTGTGCTCATGGATTGGAAGAATATTGTTAAAATGTCCATACTACCCAAAACAAACAAAAGTTTGCTTATACAGATACAGGAGCACATAAATATATAAAGCAAATATTAACAGACCTAAAGGAATAGATAGATAGTAATACAATAATAGTAGGGGATTTTAATACCCCACTTACATCAATGGATAGATCATCCTTACAGAAAATCAATATGGAAACATTGGCCTTAAAGGACATGTTAGACCAGATGGACTTAAAGAGATATTTACAGAACATTCCATCCAAGCAATATACAGATTCAATGCAATCCCTACCAAAAGTCCAATGGTATTTTTCATAGAAATAGAACATTCCTAAAATTTGTATGGAACCACAAAAGACTCCAAACAGCCAAACCAATCTTGAGGAAGAAAACTGCAGTCATCACATTCCTGTTTTCAAACTATATTACAAAGCTACAGTAATTAAAACAGATGTTAATGGCAAAAAAAAAAAAAGACACAAAGATCAATGGAACAGAATAGAGAGCCCAGAAATAAACCCATGCATATATGGCCAATTAATTTACGACAAAGGAGCCAAGAATGTACAATGGGGAAAGGATAGTCTCCTCAATAAATGGTGCTGGGAAAACTGGATAGCCACGTGCAAAAGAATGAAACTGGACTGGTATCTTAACATCATACACAAAAATTAACTTAAAATGAATTAAAGACTTGAACATAAGACATGAAACCATAAAACTCCTAGAAGAAAACATAGGCAGTAAGCTCCTTGACACAGGTATTGGCAATGATTTTT
Organism: Tapirus indicus; assembly: GCA_031878705.1. Classification (NCBI taxonomy): domain Eukaryota; kingdom Metazoa; phylum Chordata; class Mammalia; order Perissodactyla; family Tapiridae; genus Tapirus; species Tapirus indicus. The sequence continues at coordinate 18,616,756 of CM062920.1, forward strand.
TAATCTGACAACAAAAGCTAAAGCAACAAAAGCAAAAATGAACAAGTGGGACCACATCAAACTAAAAGGCTTCTGCATAGCAAAGGAAACCATCAACAAAATGAAAAGGCAACCTAATGAATGGGAGAAAATATTTGCAAATCATCTATCTGATAAGGGGTTAATATCTAAAATATATAAAGAACTCATACAACTCAACAGCAAAAAAAAACAAACAATCTGATTCAAAAATGGGAAGATCTGGGGCTGGCCTGGAGGCCTTAGTGGTTAAGTTCGTGTGCTCTGCTTCTGGCGGCCTGGGGTTTGTGCATTCGGATCCCAGGCATGGACCGACACACTGCTTGTCAAGCCGTGCTGTGGCAGCGTCCCATATAAAGTAGAGGAAGATGGGCACGGATGTTAGCCCAAGGCCGATCTTCCTCAGCAAAAAAAAGAGGACGAGTGGCAATGGATGTTAGCTCAAGGCTAATCTTCCTCACACACACAAATAAAGGGAAGATCTAAATAGACATTTTTCCAGACAAGACATACAGATGGCCAACAGGTACATGAAAAGATACTCAACATCATTAATCATCAGGGAACTGCAAACCAAAATCACAATGAGATATCCCTTCACACCTGATAGAACAGCTATTACCAAAAAGACAAGAAATAAGTTTCGGTGAGGATGTGGAGAAAAGGGAACCCTTGCGCACTGCTGGTGAAAATGTAAATTGGTGCAGCCACTATGGAAAACAGTATGGAGGTTCCTCTAAGAATTAAAAATAGAACTACCATATAATCCAGCAATTCCAATTCTGGGTATGTATTCGAAGAAAATCAAAACACTAATTCAAAAAGATAAATGCACCCCTAAATTCACTGCAGCATTATTTACAATAGCCAAGATATGGGAACAACCTAAGTGCCCGTTGATGGATAAATGGATAAAGAAATTGTGGTATATATACATACAATAAAATATTTAGCCATAAAAAATGTAATTTTGCCATTTAGGACAACATAGAAGGACCTCGAGGTATTATGCTAAGTCAGATAGAGAAAGACAAATATCATATGATCTCTCTTATATGTGGAATCTAAAACAACATCAACAAAAACACACACAAAAACCCCCCAAGCTCATAGATACAGACAACAGATTATTGGTTACAAGAGTCGGAGGGTGTGGGGTAGGGGAAATGGGTGAATTTCTTTTAGTTTAAATAAATTGAATAAAAATTTTTAAAAATTAGATTTAAAAAAGTGGTTACATTTTGACCGTCATAAGTCTAAACCATGAGAAATGCACTTATTTTACTTTTTGTCTACTCCTTAAATCTCAAGTGTACTTGGAATACATTAACCACCACAGAACATTGTTAAGGTTTTTCCTTAAATAAAAGACATTTAAAATGATTCTTTGAATACCAAGCACCACACATGCACAGCTATCAACCTGGAGTGATTGCTTTTCCATACACACTGCATTTTGGAGACAGATCAAAGGCTGTATCTTGCTTCCACAATGACCTCTACATAACTTCAACAACATTGTTTGGAATGGCCAATTTAACCAAGTTTTAGGGGTTTTTTCCTCCCAGGTATACATAATATTTCTAAAATGCAAGGGGGCTAATGGAGGAGAAAAGAAGAGGGAAGATGCCTGTGGTACAAAACATGGACAACTGGCGTCTCCTTCACCGAGACACTGACTGTTTCCTCTTGGGGCCAACTGCTCAAGTGAAGTCGAATTTTGCCCTAGTTTCTTGGCTGTCACATTTACAAACTTCCATTCTCTCATCACTAGTCATTTATTCAGTCACTCACGTACTCTGTTGGGCATTACACCAAATTATTTAGGTACACTTGGTCTTCTCAATTCTGAGAAATACAATCCACAGAAAAGTGCACAGTGACTCAACCAAATACAAGAACAGTCATAAAACAAACAGGCCTTCAGAACTTGCTTTGCTCTTTACCATCTATCGTCTGTTTTGACATACGTTACAGGAGAGGCAGGTGGATGGTGGGTGGGTGAGGCAGAGCCATCAGAATTGTGTGTTTGGATGAGGTGAGGCCATTCGGTTATAATCCAGAGAGATAAGACTGAGCTGTTCACTAGTAGAGACATTCTAAGAGTCTCCATCATCCCCCAGTCCCACTGAGAAACGCCACCCACTGCATCCTCAAGAGTGAATATAAGTGAGCACTGCTTCACGTGCCCCCAGAAGACACTGTGGAAGAGGTTAAGACCACCAGAGCGTCATTCTTTGGGATAACCATAGTCTTTCTTCTTCAGTGCAGCTTACAGATTCATCGTCAAGATGACGAAAGTGAAAACACTGCAGCTGAATGGAAAGAATATTCGCAAGGGAACAAAATAGCAGCTGGCTGTGGGCTTTGCCACAATTATTAAGTGTTCTACGGAGAATTTTTGTTTTGCATAACAAATTAAAAGTTAATACATGTAAATCAGATCAGCTTTCCACAGAGGCTGTGAGGCAGGCACTTGCATGGTAGACAGGAGCACCTCCTGTCCCTGACTACACACACACACACACACACACACACACACACACACACACACACACTCTCTCTCTCTCTCTCTAACTTCTCTAGTCCATGATCTGAAATGTACACCGTTAACGAGTCACATCTTTCAATCTGCTATTAAAACACAAATTCCTTTCTGAATGGCAACATATCAGGCTATCAGCTATTAATAACCTCTTCATTAATTAATCAAAATTAAGAAGCTAGTTATCTAGAAGGGCCCTGAGGGAATGATAGGAAAAGTAGAATTGTTCATTTATCAACATTAATTGAGGGTCTACTACTGAATACCATAGGACCAAGTGAGGATACAGTGATGAATTCATTCACTCACTAACGCTCTCCCTCATTCATTCATTCATTTAACAGATATACCAGGAATTAGGATATAAATTCTGCCCTCAGAGGTACTATAATCCAGTAGAAGAAATATTATTTATATCTACAAAGCAGGAATAAATACCATGAATTTTAAAAATGAGGTAAGTGCTATGATAGTAGATAGGAGAGATTAATACTACATGAAGGGATCAAAGATGGCTTCACAGTGAAGCCATTTACCTGAATGTTGAAGGATGGGAAGCATACGAATATGGCCAAGTGGGAGAGATGGCTGAAATGGCATAAAACTGCTAACCTACTGCTGAAAGGGGCCAGGCAGCAGGAGGCAGCAGAAGTCTACTGGGTGCCAGATGCTGGGGAGAGTGGAGGGAGGGAAAGTAAATGATGGGGTGTGTAGAAAGAGAAGAGAAAATTCCAGAGGCAAACAGCATGTATTGCTTTACTAATGTGCTTGGGCCAGGCCTGCATTTATTTATGTCTCATGTCTTATTCTCCTGAAAGTATAATTTGTGGATCTTGGAGATTCTCTAGCCAAAGCCCTCATTTTACAGAAGAGAAAATAGAGGAGTTTGATAGATTATCCAAGGCCACAGAGCTACTAAGTGGCTGATCTGAGACTATAACTGAGTTGCCCTGAAATGAATAAATGTAGTATTCTTTCCACTAGTACCAAAGGTTATCAACTTGGCTAGTAGCATCTCACGTGTGTGTACGTGTACACACAAGAGTTGAGGGAGAAAGAAAGATTGACTCTAAAGTTAATCAGGAGGGACATGGGTTATGAGAGAGTTAGCAAACTCAAAGCCGGATATTTTCACATCATGAGAGAAGTTTCCTTAGGAAACAAGGACCAAACTGGAAACTTGGGGCACAATACTTGCCATCTATACAATAGCTCGTCTATGAACTATAACAACTCAAGCTTCTAAGACATTCTTAGCTACCAAGGTCCCTACTTCACTCATCAACTCCCCTCACTGTCATCACAATTGTTACAAACGCAAATGACAGGTTCATGGATGACCAAGGATTGACCTCTCAGCAGGATAAAATGGAACCAGCATCCACCACTTGAGTTTTCAATGAACTGAAAGCATCTCTACTCATAGCCAGATTTCCAATTCAATAAGATATGCTGTCTTAACAGTAAACATGAAATGCCAGGAAAGACATAAAAATGTTTTCAAGCAAGTTGCATTGGGCCTTCAATTCACCTGTTTTGGGAAATTTCTGCCTCCATCAGAGTTAAGTTTTCTCCACTTGGTAAATCATATTAATTTCGCTTAATTCCATACCACTCAGAGCAGAATTGAGCAGATAGGATGTTTACAAGTCACAGAATTATAGAATGTTGGCAAGTATCTTAGACATTATCTGATCAGACTCTATTTTTAAATAAGATGGAACTAGCCCAGAGAAATAAAGTGACTTGGCTAAGATCACACACATAATAAAGATGAAGAACCAGTCCCAAAAGCAGATCTGCCTCCAGACTTTGCCCCCCCTAGGGCATGAGGAACAAGCTTTCTTGCGTTCTCCTGGCCAGGTGGGAGGATTCTACTCCCCCCACCAAGAATGCAGTGTGCTCAGGGTTCAGGCTTTAATCAGGGACAGTTCCAGCTCTCCACTTCAAGTGGGACTTCATTCTAACTTTTCAAATCCTTACTACAAATGTAAAATATTAAAAGTGAGATTATATTTTTCCTTCCAAGCTGATATGACAGAGTAACTTTTTCAGATGTCTAAGTGACCTTTTTTAGATACTTACACAGCTCTGTGACATTTCCTTCTAGGTAATTCCCCTTTTCACTTTCAAATATTTGCTGCTTCTATGAATGAATGTATTATAATATAACTTCAATGAGTACTATAGAATTAGAAACTATGGATACGTCCTACAATAGAGGATGGTTAAGAGTATGATCACTTGATGGAAACTGATTTTGCTGCTAACATTATCTTGATAGTTAACATTATCAAGACTACACTATGAATTAAAAAGCTTTTTAGGATTTAATGTTAAGTGAAAAAAATCCAATTTATAATACTGAATATAATCCATGATTATACTTTGTACAACCATGCCTTTTTTTAAAAAGGTAAAAATTAACTAAAATAATAATGGCCAATATGAGCAAATGCTATTAAATAAACTAAGATTCTAAAAAAACTATTATATTTTGATAATTTTAAATTTCACTACTAAAGATAATTATAAACTTAAAATTTGTTAGAAAACTTTTAAATGTCATTGGGTGAAAGAGGCAGAGGATACTATTATCTGTAGTTCTAGACCCTGGAGTTCAGGAAACAATGGAGACGTTTCACAGCACTCTGGGTATGCCAACTAATCAACATGGAAGAATGTTCTAGAAATCTGCTGCTTTTTTCATAGCTGGTTCTTTGTCAGTTTAGATCTGAAATGAAATTGATTTACTTGCATCACTTAATTGTTTATAAATTCAAGGCTGAAATGATGGACGATTTCTTCCTGGCTACCCTCCCTACCATTTCAACACTTAGAGAAGAATGCCTAAGTTGGTATCAGAGGAAAAAGCTGCAAGTTTCCTCCCAAAGCACGCCTTGCACTTTTGAAGCTCTAAGTACTGCTGAAGTCAGGGACAGAGCACTTGAAACTTAGCAAGAAAAGATACCAAATAATGCGTACTCTCAGAGAGGTTCAAAACAAGCACGATTCATTTGTGTTCTTATGCTACCATGATGGTTTTTTAGATGTCTCTCAAATCAGAGAAGTATCTTCTTATCAGAGTTTTTAGAAAGAGAAGATTAGTGTGTATAGAGAAAATTAGAGAGCACGCTCTTTCAGGTATGAGCCATGCTTTGTAATAAGACTTTGGGGCCTGTAAACCAGAAGGCCACATACAAAATAGTCAATGTCAATCAATTTGTATCCAGTTCATGAATTTGAATTCCTTAATGAAATAAAAAAGGATAAATTCTACAATACCTTACATTCTATACTTTATAAAAGTTTACCAAGTATTTTATGTTATATTTATTATACGTATCCTTTATTTTTTAATGAACACATTTTACGGTGAGTAAAGCTGGATTATCCCCATTGTACAGATGGAGAATCTAAGGCTCAGGGAGATGTGGCTTGGTCCAATCTTCAAAGGGCCAGGATTCAAAACCACGCCTTCAGACTTAACATAGTGCTCTCTCTACAGCCTCTTCCAGCCTAGTCTGATTAGGCTTTGCCTAAGAGCAGAAAAATAAACTTGATGACCTCTCACAGTCCTCCTCAGGCCAAGGAACTTGAACACGTTGGTGGTGAGTAAGTTGAGAGCAGAATTTAACAAAATATGCAAAGTTTTAAAAGTATGACACTAATGAATTCGCAAATTCATAACAAGAAAAACTATTCCATCAGATAGTTTTCTTAATGATTTACTAAGCCATATTATGCACCATAATCAATAAATGTCAGGGCAAGAATTAATAAGGAACAGAAAGTTGTGCATTAAGTAGACATAAAAGCTACTGATCTAATCAGCAAATCCATAAGAATGGCGGTCCTCCGTCTGGGTTTGTAGTCAGTTATGAACTATGATTTCTCATCACTCACGCTCACTGTGGAAGCCTCTCTGCAAAGAGGGTCATTTTCTAGAGTGCAGAATAAGCCAAAGCATAATAAATACAAATACATAAATATGTGAAAAATTCAATTTCTCAGGTAATCAAAGAAATACAAATTAAGATACCATCTTTTATCTATGAATCCATAAAATAATCTTTTAACAGTAATACATAGTGTTGGTAGAGCACATTGAAACAGACAATCTCTCATAGTCCTCAAGGAAATATAAAATGGAGTCAGCTTTTTGGAAGCATTCTGATGATGTTTATTAAAAATGTATGTATTTAACAAATAACTTTACTTACGTTAATTTAACTTAAAAAATTCACAAACACTAGTCTAATGTGCAAGGACAACCATCATTGTTTTATACAAGTAAAAAAACAGCAGATAACTATCATTTAATAAAAAGGAGACATTAATTAACAAATTCTGGGGCATCCATATAACAGAATACTATTCAGTCCTTTAAAATTCACATTCTCAAGGAATACTTAATGACACGGTAAATTATATGATGTGTGAAAATGCAGGGCATATATTCTTATAAACAGCATGATCCCAGTTTCATAAAATAAAAAATATATACCTGTATGCATGTAAATTATATTGGAAAAAAAACTTCAAACTGTTTTAAAATGAAACTAGAATTTCTTACAGAATCAATATGAGAATAGTAATGCATTGACTTTCAAGCATTATTTGGCAATATATGAGCATATAATATCTTTATAATGGTAGGCAACGACTTATTTGTGCATACTGATGGCTTCGTCCGAAAGTCATCCTGCCCACAGCTGATGGGAAAGAGTCTTAATGATACGTGGATCTCAAGAGCCTTTATACTGGTCCCCAATAAAACAGCAGCTATGTGATATTTCCTTTTAAAATTAAGTCAAGGGAAAAGACTCGACTGAAGCATTGTTATATTTATCAAGCAATGAGAAGTACATCACTGCCTTGAGATGCCCGAGAATTCAGAAACGCTAACAACCTCTGCCTGGCTCTAGGTGTTTTATATGAAGAACTTCAGCAAAGTCGTGTATTTGTTCTTAAACGGGAAGGACTACAGATCCCAGGGTGGGAATCTATATGTTCTAAAAGCAATGATTTCCCTCTCAGGTAATGAATGTTTCATTCTGTAACTAGGCACTTGTCACAAGTTCTCCAGGGTTTCAGTAACATGACTGTAAGACCCACTGGTCACCTTCTTCCAACCCTACCACATTCATATTTGCTGATCTGTTCTTTTTTTCTTTGTGAGGAAGATTAGCTCTGAGCTAACATCTGTTGCCAATCCTCCTCCTTTTGCTGAGGAAGATTGGCCCTGGGCTAATATCTATGCCCATCTTCCTCTACTTTATATGTGGGATGCCTGCCACAGCATGGCTTGATAAGCAGTACATTGGTCCACACCTGGGATCTGAACCCACGAACCCCAGGCCAACAAAGTGGAGCATGTGACCTTACCCACTACACCACAGGGCTGGCCCCTGCTGGTCTCATTTTAATCTGCTGCTTATGCTCAACCTACAAAGCTGGCAGAGTATGAACTTGTCTTTAAATCCATTAGTTGAGCCTTTCATTTTTGTGTAGTTTGGTTCAGGAATTCTACATACTGAACATATGCTAAACAGACATTTTATTGAACTTGGAATGTTGACCAAATGCTGATATGCAGCCAGCCAACAATCCATTTTCAGTCTATTCAAGATAGACCTACCTCGAGCAGGTCAGCTTATAAATGAACAAGATTTCCAACCAAACCATTAGCATTTTTTCACTGAGAGTCAGGAAATTAGAGCCAGCTTGCACCTCTGAACCATGTGGTCTGGTACAAATCTGGGATTAAGGAAGGTAGACATTCATTAAGCCAGCCTCTCTGTGGTTCCTGAACCTCTTTTCTCTTCTTCTTCCCTGTCAGGTTCACTGCCTACTCAGTCACCATCCATATGAAGTGACAATCTATACTAGTGTCACCAAACTTACCTGACCATAGAGCACTATAAGAGTCCACGAGGCACATTCAGATTAAAGTGGACAAAAAAAGCTATCAAAAATGAGCTAAGCACAGCAAAAAAATATAAGATTCACATGCATTTTCTTTAAAAGAACAAAAAACTAAGATCTATTCAATAAAAAATTCAAAACATATGTTAAAATTATAGAAAAGGTACAGAATATAAACTGGCAAAATGACTAGACAACGGATATGCTGATGGTGACCTTCCCACGTATCAATGTGCACAGTGACCAGGGCTGCACACACTGGGTGGTTGCTCATAGCACCTGTGACCACGGCATAGACAATCTTAAACGACACAGTAAGCTTCCCTCATTGGTCCCACACAGCTACGTCAAGGGTTGTCATGCCTCAGCTTCATAACTCTTGGAGTCAATCTAGCAAGCAGCTATTGAAATGTCTTTATCAATCAGAAATGTTCTTAAACAGAGTTATTCATGGGTGCTGGCCCAGTGGCGTAGTGGTTAAGTTCGCACACTCTGCTTCAGTAGCCTGGGGTTCGCAGGTTTGGATCCTGGGCATGGACCTACACACCACTTGTGAAAGCCACGCTGTGGTGGCATCCCACATACAAAATAGAGGAAGATTGGCACAGATGTTAGCTCAGGACTAATCTTCCTCAAGCAAAAAGAGGAAGATTGGCAACAGATGTTAGCTCAGGGCCAGTCTTCCTCACACACACACAAAAAAATTTATTATTGTCAATATTTATTTCAAGTCAAACACTCAAATACAGTGTGAATGTACTACCTGGCACCATGATTCATGCAAAAATTCTTCTTTGTATGATGAACTACTATGCTAGCACAGATCTATAAGCATGGATTGGAAATAGTTTAAGAGGGGAACACAGCAGCCTAAGCTTTGCTACTCAAAAAGGCACCCCAGCAGCAATCTATCCCCACAATTACCCGATTCTCAGCATCACCCCATTCCTACTGCCTTGCAGGCCCTTCCAAGGCTAATCTGAGAACATCACCTTCACTAGAACACTTTCTCACTCCCTAACCCTTTAGGTAAGCATTTATTGCGACCTATGATCTATAACAAACCCTTCTCAATTTACCCACCATCACTTTGTCTTATCCTCTTTCTACTCGAGCCTAATTTTCCTACTCAGTTCCTGCAGAAACATCCTGCACACCAGTTTGTTCACTCCTTGGTGTCCTCCTCCAAAGCCCTCCTCTCTGCCCTTAAGAATCCTCCCATTCATCAAGGTCCAACTTAAGGCCTTCATGTTCTACCACCTCTGTGAGGCCTTTCCTGCCCTCTGACGATCCTGCAGCACATGCTGGCCGTCCCAGAGCACCCTTCTCAGATGCCCTTGCGCTGCTGGCTAACTTGGTCCGAGCCTTGTCTCTCCAACAAGACTACAGATATCTTGAGAGCAAGGACCATGACCCTCCTTCTTTGTACCGCCCCAAATGCCTACCTTGGGAAAATATTTGGGCCCCAACTAAGAAAGAAAACCTAAAGTCAATTTCAACACTCTAGTAACAACCTTTTTCTCTTCATCAAATAGGTATGATACCAAGATTATGATATTTATTGGTAGCTCTCTGAAAGTTCTCTAATGAGAGTGGACCCTCTCTCTAACAAAGGCATTATTTCTCAAAGGCACCAGCTAGTTGGACCTAATGACACAATAGGCAATGACCTGACCTGCTAGATGATGGCGAGGCAAAACAAAATGGCAAACTCAAGGCTCTTCCGTGGCTGCCGCTACACACAGTAGATGGATGACAACACTAAGTGCTCAAGTGTCAAGGAAGAAAGGTGGGCATGGTCTTTGCTGTCAAGGTATCTGTAGCCTTGTTAGAGAGACAAGGCCCAGAGCAGGCTAACCAGCACGGCCAGGGAGTGCATGAAGGGTGCTCTGGGGAAGACAGTGTGGGCCTGTCCCAACCATCTTAATGTGAGAAGTAGGCCTCACTCACCTGGTTCCAAAAAGCAATGCCAAGAGCTACTTGTCATAATGCCACAGCTTCACGACATTTTTTAAGGGCAAGCATAAAAAAAAAAAAAAAAAGCCCCAAAACAAGGAAACAAGAATAGAAAGGGAAAAAAAAGACATTCTCTTGATTATCCTCAAGCCAGTGGAAGCCAGTGTCTGATCTCCCAGGCCAGGGCTGGATAACAGAGCAAGGTACCACCACCTGTGGTTATAAGGCATGCATCCTGGGAGACAGTTTCCAGGAGATTTATCCTGCAGGGTTACCAGATCCAAACCAGGCAGAACTAGAAAAATGAGTCAGTGTGGAATGGTAAGGTACGAGGGAACTCCTGGAGGCAGTGTTCAGAACTCATCCAGGCTTTCTATCCAGCCCAGAGACCTAGAGAGCAGGGAGCAGGTCAAGGAGATACAAACCAGAGTCACAGCCAAAGAGTGTAAGAAGGGAGGAGCTAGAGAAGAGGGCAACTAGTGTGAGTGACGTATATCTGTATCATGACTGCAGCCAACTGCTGGTGGCCGCCCTGAGTCAAAGTCGAGCAGAGCCAAGATCCTAAGGTTAAATGTTCCTCCTCAGGGATTCCTGACATTCTGAACTTCCTTTTACAAGTGGGAGCTTAAGATTTCTGGGACGAGTACAAGGATTTCTAAATATCTGCATTTTTCCTACTTATTTTGTGATTTAAAAACTACAAAATGTCTTTCCATAGCCACACAAGTGGGATGTGGAATTGTGTGGCTAATCCACAGCAATGCCCAAACCACACTGTCCTGGACAAAGAACTCTCCCTTCTGGTAACACGGTCTTTGCTGGATTTGGGCCAATTTAATGTAGCTAAATGAAATGTCATCTCTCTTTCCCATACCTGACCTCTGGCGGTACAAGGTGCTACAGAATCATCCGCTCTGTGAAATCAAAACTGTGTCCTGTTCACCACAGAGTGTACCTCGTCCAACGGAGGAAGATGAGACCTGTTTCACATGTGATGTTTAAAAGAATGCTCATCTTATAATAGTTCATTAAGCTGTAATTATTTTATGCAGTTTTTGTCATTGTCTTATATTTAACAATAAAAAAATTTAGAGAAATGAGGCAGATATATACCTTGCATGTATAAATAAATGTCATTCAAGGTAGAAGGAATTCAACAACTACTGAACCCTTGCTGCACCTCAGGTCCTGTGGGTAAATCGTGCAGAACTGGTCATTTAATCCTCACCTCCAACTTACAAGGGTGGTTTTGCTTCACTTTACAAACAGGGGCAAAAAAAAAAAAAAAAAAAAAACCCTTCAAATGCTCCAGAGATTAAGTAAGAAGAGAACTAAAATGTGACTGCAGGCATATCTGGCTCTGAAGTGAACAAACTGCTTTTACCTCTAGCCAACACTGGACACGCCGGGGGGCTCAGGGGTGGAGGGAGAGCTTCAAACACGTGGAGCAGAGAAGACCATGAAGGACAGCGAACATTTGGGTATGCCAAATGGTGACTCTCTCTGCAGGATCAGTATCTGAGAATTCTTTTTATTCCTTTCATGTGAAATTTCTTTAGTAAGCAATCATCATGTGTTCTTTCTCTTCTTTCTTTTTAAAATGTGACTCAGTAGTCAAAGAGAGAAATGAGTGGAAGAGTTACAATAAAAAAGATGAAATTAGTAAAAAATAGAAATGCTTGATTTAGAAAATTTATAAATTCCATTTCCAAAATAAGGCTCCACTCTAAAAATATTGCTCTTGAAGGCTGAAATAACTTTTAAAAATCACAAATAGTACACTGATCCAACTAATGGCTTTCAAATTTTTTCAAGGAGTTCTAAAATCCATCTAAACTACTCCTTCTATTCCTCCACAAAAGAAAAAAATTAAAATTATTACCAAAAAAGAAAAAATCTACCAAGAACATACAACATGACATCTCAATGGGATATCTTGTTGCCACAGAAAGCAAGAAAGGACTCAAAGACTAATGGGGTTATGTCAAAAGGACACAAGAACCAGATTAAAGAGGCTTTCTGTGGCTAAATTTGGTCAAAAACTAACGACTATAATTGATTGCAACATAGTGAACAGATAAAAATCCATGTGTGTCCACAGTAACAAGCACTAAAAAGTAAGAAGGGAAAAGGGAACCCCAATAACTCAAACATATTCCCATCCCTTGTTGCAGCCTCTGATTTGAGAATCAGAGATGAGTTTCAGTGTTCCTTTCACATTGAATTTTTTGCTTTGTATAGCACTCTTCCATTATAAAAGTAAAATAAAGTGAGTAAGCACTACAGCGGGCAATGTGTTTGGTGGCAGAGAAAGAAATTGTTCTTCAGACATCAATCACTTTTTGGAGGTTGTAGGTAGAGGAAATGGAAAAAGGAATGAAAGTAATTCATTCCATATTTAGAGTTTCAGAGAAGGAGGCAGGAGACTTCTCCCAACTTTACATGGACTTTGCACCATGTTTTGAACAAACTGTATTCTCTAAATGTTTACAAAGTTCAACAATTTTCAGAGTTAAGATTAAAAAAATAAAGCAAGAACTGTTCCTGGAAGGAAGCGATAGTAAGAGAAGAGTCAATCCTAACAGAAGCTGAAAGGTAAAGAACTGATATCACGAGGTCTCCTGAGGTGCTTCTGGCAGTGGAGACGGCCATGTGGTACAAATGAAACACAGCAGGCCCAAGTCAGGTCCTGGATAAGAGTCTCGACTTTGACACCCTCTAGCTGTGTGTCCTGGAGAAGCCACTTTACCCCTTGCACCAACCCCTTAATAAAGGAGTTGGTCTCCATGACCTTCACTCCCACTCTATGATCCCATGAATGTCTGAACTTCTCACTATCTCCCTGTGCTGTGTGACCTTGGGTGAATTAACTCCCCTGTGCCTCAGGTTCCTCGTCTGTAAAATGGGGAGGTTAAGAGTTCCAGCACCTCTTTTGGTTGCTGTGAGACTTAATGAGATGATATATGTAAAGTCTTGGAACAGTGCCTGTCATGTAGTAAGCATGCCAAAAATGTTAGCTATTGTGTCATTATAATGAAAGTTGTAATAATCTCAATTTTTCATCACCCACCGAAAAGGTTTTCCAAAATCTAATAATCCTTCAAAGACCAGCTGTGATGTCTTCATCATTCCAGCAGGAACTGCCTCTATTTGCCTCCCTTGTTCTATGACATTGTGTCTTTTGATGGCTCCTGGATGCCCACACCATTTTCAGGATGAGATAACTGCACAGCATCCTGCTCCAAACCCTGATGTAAGGCCATTTCTCCTCTGGAGTGGGGAGAGAAGGGAAGAGTGGCTGCAATAGGTCTAACAGATTGATTTTTTTCAGTGAGAGTAAAAGAAGTCTAACCAAAGGGAGATCAAGCATTGGAAGAAAAACCAGTTGACCAGAGCCCAGCATTCACGACTCAGGCAGGCAAGTCTGGTTGTAAGGTTGACAGAATGCAGATAAATGTCAAAGCTGGGACATGTGGTTCATGATACTGTTCTCTTTGGTTTTTATCAGATGAAAATTCCTAATAATTTTTTAATCTATGGAATTTTTAAAATCTAGTGGTTGAAAATAAAATCTTATCCTCCAAGATACTGGGGTATGCGTTATGCAGACGACTGGAAGCTTCCTGGTTGAAGAGTAACCTCTTGGATACCTTTTCTCTGCTTCCTATAACCATGTCAAGAGCTTCATCCTCAATACCTTAAGAAACTTTATTTATTTAAGAAGGTCTTAGCTATGAACACAAAGGGAGAGTGAATTTTTTAGAATAATTATATGCCCCTTTTTACATTACCTCAGGACTAGCCCCTATGGAAGGAGAGAAGGGAAAGCAATAGAGTCAAGGTGAAAAACACACCTTCACCTCCCTGTCCTATCCCTTTGAAAGTCCCTTAGCAAAATGCAAAATGTTTTTAAAAGTTATATATTCCTTTATAACAAACCAGAAATACCATTGTCTTTGGAATGCTGCCTGGGTTAGAACTACCTAAAAATAAAACATTACTTCAGGGACATGAAAAGAAATATAAATTGCCCAATGAATGTGACACCACAAGGAGAATTAAATGAAACAGAGAAAACAAAGAACTATGGAACATGCTTCTTTCCAAGATATCCCTTTTTGTCCACAGTCCTCATAATTGGATAGGTCTGGGGCTGTCCCCAGCCTGGGGGAGAAGGTAAATAACCTCTGAAGGTCGGATAAAGGGAAAAACATCTAAAAAGGAGCAAAATAACTCACCCAAGGCCCTGTTCCGGCTTAATAGTCCATGTGGCACACATCAACAACTCTCATCTGTCTCGATCCAGTCATTCCACAGATTTCCTGAACTCTCGGTACATGTGAGCTGCTGGGGGTAGAGGGGGCTGAGGAGTGAGAGACAGTCTCCAGTGCCCCCACAATGTGCTGTAACAGAGGCATGTACAGGATACGAAGGGATCCCACAGGAAACAGTCATGCCAGGCTTAGGGGTGGAGCAGGGCCTCAGAGGAGGGCTTCCCAAGTAAAGCCCTGTGAGAGGCAAAATAGCCTGGTGGTTGAGAGCACAAGCGAAGGGCCAGATTGCCTGGGTTCAAATCCCAGCATCACTGGCTCTGTGACCTTGATAGAATTATTAAACCTCTGTCTCACTTTTCATACTGTAAAATGGTAAAGAAATAAAATAGTTACTGTTCAAAGATATAGTGAGCATTAAATGAGTATTTTGTATAAAATGTCTAGCATAATACAAGTTCTTGGCAAATAAATGACCATGTAATATATTATTCAAATTGGGACATTCTGAGCAAGAGAGAGGGTGATGCAAATAATTACACTAGAATAGAAGGAATCAACTAGAACTGTCTGAGGTAAATGGGACATTTGGTCACCTACGTATGTGTTCATGGATGTTAGTACTGAAGGATGTCATGGCACACGGACAACACACACAAAGACAGAAAGAGACTGATGAATTCAAGGAATTCAGGTTCCTTTGTCACCTGCTCCCACAGATGATCTTCCTTTCCTTCAGAGCACTCAGTGCAGTTGGAAGTTATGGCCTGATCAGTGTGAATATCCGTCTAGCATTTATTTCCCCCATTAGACCACAGGCTCCAGAGAAGCCTGGTTTTGCTCAGCAAGCTTGGTTACGGGCACAAAGTGGGCACTCCTTTATGTTGACTGGCTGCTGAAGGAACCTGGCATGGCAGAGGAGAGAATACAAAACAGACTGCAGCCGTCATGAAGTATGGTCCTCAGATTCACCTTCAAGAGAGAATGTGCTGCAAGGAGCACCGTTAGCTGACACCTCCTAGCTGTGGGTGTCTATAGGACCTGCCTCAACTTTCAAGCTGAGGCTATGCTCTCCTCAGGCAGCTCCAGCCAATGACTGAGCAAGGCTTGCCATCCCTCACCAGCAGGGACTCCTCCTTAGGTAATTTTTACACCAAAACTCCTTGTTGGGCTGGACAAGGCTTTCTCAGAGCTGAGAAAGAGTCTGAGGCTCTTCCTCCCCAATCATCCTTCCATCCCCCTTTTCCTGTTCAGAGGAGTCAGACAAGCATCACAATCCAAAGCTTTTCCTGCCTATTCCCGCTCCCTCTCTCCAGTGTCTTTCACAGACACCTCCTCCCCCCCATAAATCTCTTGTGTTTCTAATCCGGTGTCTGTTTCTGCTTCCTGGAGGAATTAACCAACATGAAAGTAGAAAGATACAGTACTGAAGCATGAATCAGGAGTCAGAGCCTCCAGTACTAAGCTAAGAAATGTGACTTTTATTCTGGAGGTGATAAAGAAGTCCTGAACTACAGGAAAGTGGTGACAAGATCTGTGCTCCATAAACACCAGTGTGTTTGAAAATGGTTTGAAAGAACAGTCCAAGCATCTTCCAGATGAGAAATGATGAGGGTATGGATGAAGGCATAGGTGACAAAGCCTAACAACATGTGCTAATCTTGTGTCTTAGAATCGCACAAGGGAACTGTAATCATCCCCATACAGCCGAGGAAATGGGTGCAGGGAGAGGTCAGTAGCTTACCCAAGTCACCCTTCTGGTCAGCTTTAAAGCCCATGCTCCTTTCATCAGATGACTCTGCCTCCCAGATAAAGGAATCCAGAGGAGAACCTTTAAGGATCTAAAGAGGAAGATGGTGAGCTCTATTTCATATATGATGAAATCTCATTTAAAGTCTGCCTGGATATAAAACATTCCCATAAGCATTAGGTCCTAGTATACTAAAATCTGAGAAAATATCAAAACATTATGTGCAGGAATGACAGCACTTCACAATGACAATACTGAACTGTATGGCTTTCCTCTATACAGACCTTTTTC
This sequence comes from Tapirus indicus, assembly GCA_031878705.1. Lineage (NCBI taxonomy): Eukaryota > Metazoa > Chordata > Mammalia > Perissodactyla > Tapiridae > Tapirus > Tapirus indicus. The sequence continues at coordinate 18,633,515 of CM062920.1, forward strand.
TATCAGCACACAGTACTGAGTGCCTACTACTAGCTTCTGAGTATAAAAAGTCAATACACAGAATCCGTCCTTAAGGATCTTAAAATTCAATGGAGGAAACAGACACACATGAATAACCAAATAGGTGGTCATGAGAGATATGAACAAAGGGCTATGGGAAGATATATAACACCATTAATTTTGACTGAAGAGCTCAGGGAAGGATTACAGGGCAGAAAGTGTTTGAGTTGGGCCTTGAGGAAAGAGCAAGGATTAGACGAAACCTTCCTTCCCTGAACTAACGGTCAAGTACCGAAGGTGACTGGCAAACGCTGTTGGAGGTATTTTCCTGGAGAAAGTAAGGCAAAGATGCAAATGAGTTGCTTAGTTTCAGTATTACAATTCACATAAATCAGTTCTTTAGAAGCCCCTGGAAATTAATTACAAACAAAGAACCTGAAATTCACCATCCCCCTGCCTTCAGATTCTTATTCCTACTTACTCAAGCCACAACAACGAATAAATGTGAATGGGGATAGCAGCAGACAGTGGACACGATGGCCACCATTTTCTGTAGGTGCTTATCACAGCTCTCAGGAACACAGCTGAACAGTCTCCAATTTGGGCTTTTCTCTGGGTCTTTTTCTTTATGTAAAGAGAATCTTGGGAAGCTCACTTTAGCACATAGAGCTCCATTTTATCAACCAACTCCTTCAGGCCAGATGACAACAAGTAGAGTATATGGAAAGAGTCCACTTCCCCTGGTTATTCATGGCCTTGGCACGCAGCAAGAAAACACCTGCGCGTAACCCAGGTCTAATAGCCTGTGCACTGGGGTAAGGCCTCTTGCAGAGAAGCACCTCAGCCCACACTCAGAGGCTCCTCTACGCCTCTGGCGAGGTCCTGCCTTAGAGAGAAGAAACACTCAGCACCTCTGCCCTGGAAGGCGAGCAAGATGCCAGCTGTGGACAAGTCCTCTTCTCTACTTTCAAGCTTTGTGCCTGTCCCATCTGCCATTTACTTCAGAAAGATACCTCGCTGGGGCCCTTCTCAGAGGGACGCTCAGCCTTCAGACCTGCCATTTTTACTTGCAAAGTAAAGATAATGGTGAGCACCTCCAGCAACCCCCAAAGAATCACTGGAGGCATCTGGACAACTCTGCTTTTGGGAAGTCCATTCTCTGGACAACGTCCCAGATAAATGCAGTATGCAGTATATATTTCATCTCACCTGGCCAAGCTTTTTTACACAAAGGGAACAAATCCAGGGGGAAAATAAATGATGTGGTAAAATGCAGCTACCAGGGATCTCTTTCCCTTTTTACATCACAGCTCTGTCTGTGCCATCCTCCCTAGGATCTGGTTACCACTGCTACTGCTTGTTGTCTCCGACCGTTAGAGAACTATCATATCTTCATACTATTTTTCAAGTTTGTCTTCTCTTCCTGAAAGGTTCTAAAAGGCAAGAACCATGTCTTAAGCACCTTATTGAAAGGTTCTGAAAGGCAAGAACCATGTCTTAAGTATCCCACCCCTCTCATAGTTTTGAGCAGAAAGCTACAAACAAAATAAGATTTCAATATCTGCTTATTGGATAAATGTATACCTTTGGGTCTTTGAAAACTTATCAGTTTTTTTACACAAGACCCAAGTGTGATAAAATATAACTGTGGCGGGGGGGAGGACATTTCTTACTTGGTAAATGAATAATTTAGTGCAATTATTCTGACTGAATAAATTCCAGTCTTAAATCTCCTCCAGTTGAACATATCTCAAATTTCTAATTACTTCCTGCTAAGTTGCACTTATGTTTCACTTGACTATTCACTTAAATTATTGAGTCACTATCAATAATTAAAAATTGAAAAGATCACTAGTAATTCCATGGCTCTTCAGAAGGTAACAGTCTCATAACTATGGCTTTAATTTTTCTTGGGCTTCTCCAACCCTGGCTTAACCTAACCCTCGATGCTCAGCAATGTGGAGAAGCTTTGCAGAGCATCATTCAGTTGCCACGAGGGGTTCAGACATTGGCCTATTTGGGGGTAACCTGTCTTTTTTTATACTTAAGAACTGGTGGAAGGCTGGAGCTGTCCCTTGGGTGATGTTAAGTAAGTGGATGTCCCAAAGGGTTGAGAAGGTGAGGGTACGTGCCCTGCCATCCACAAGAAATGAATCAGGGGCACATCTGTGGGTGGCTGAAAACAAAGACCTGAGATATATACACACGTGAGCTCCACAAACTCCACCCCTTTCAGTCAAGGTACCAGGTGAGACTGCTCTGCCCCACTCCCTGTACCCACTTCTGCTTTTTGTTTCAGTTTAGGGAGCTCTTTCTCCTCAAGGCTGACTTTAGCTTGTCTTAGATTAGAAGACCCACAAAGAAAGCTGGCAGCATCCAGTGTGATTCCTCTGAATACCCCTTGGGCTGCCCCAGGAGCACACACACCACTTGCATCCTCGGAGCGGAGGCAACACTGAGTCAGTCTGGGAGCCAGAGCTCAGGAAATCCTGGCCAGATTACTGATCAATCATTCCTCACATACAAGACAAGGATTAGAGACCTTCCCTGAGTGGGCCATCTTTCCGGTTTCTCTCAACAGCAGGCAGGGGAAGCTAGCCTCAGTAAACAGAAATCTGCCTGGTCACAGGACGACTGAAGGTGCAGGGTTATTTGGGGGGATAGAAAAGAAAAGTTGAACTGTTTTTATTTCTGTCTTACCATTTTGAGAACTTTAGAGGCTGCCCCCAGAGACGAAATGTGACCAAAACATCCCTCTCGAAGACAGGGCTTACTTTCATTTCTCATCAGCATTTCACAAACCCCATCCATCACCCCAAGGAAGAACTCAGGAGAACAGAGCGCCCAACTTCCCAGGCCAGAGGACTCATTGGAATCAGCTTCCTGAGGCCTGTACCCTCCTGTACTGTGCCCTCGGTACACGTGGGTGGCCTGGACACCATGCCTTGCCGCCTGCTACCTGGCACCTCCTCTGGGCAACAGCCCTCCCTCTCAAGGCTGGCTCCTCACTAAACACCACTGCAATCACTACTCAACCATAAAGAAAGACAGAATTGTCCCATTTGCAACAACATGGATGGACCTAGAGGGTATTATGTTAAGTGAAATAAACCAGAGCGAGAAGGACAAACACCGCATAATTTCACTCATATGTGGAATATAAACTAACACACAGATAGAGAGAACTGGTTGGTGGTTACCAGGGGGAAGGGGAGTGGGGGGTGGGCACAAGGGGTGAAAGGATGCATTCAGATGGTGACGGACAAATAATAATGTACAACTAAAACCCCACCATGTTATAAACTATTAAGACATCAATAAAAATTAAAAAGAAAAAAAGAGTAGGAGAAATACAAAGCACACTTAAATAGGCCCTTTTTCTCTCTGCAAAATTAAAGTCTAAAGCCTTAGATTTCTTCTTTTAAATTTTCAGTTTACAAAATACCAGCTGCCAACCATGCTCACCCCAGCTCAGTCCCAAGCAACTGGGCACCCACTTGCTCACTTCTGTTGCCTCTGACCCAAGTCTGTGGCCCAGCCACACAAAGAATGAGGAACCACAGAAGCTTGGCCCCCAAGTCCCAGTCTCTGTGCCGCAGATCTACCTGCCTCCTGGGCTCTAGCATGACCATCTGATTTGCAGAACAGAGGCACTACCCCCAGCCCTCCCAGCTTTGAACGCTGTCATTCTCTGCTTTGGTTTGGCAACCTGATTCTGATTTCTTGGCCCTGGCCTTGATTTCTCTTCCTTCCATTGGCTTCTCCCTAAATCTGGATCTCTGTTTCTGACCTGAGCCCAATTCCAGTTAGGCTTGGGAAGGTGGTGCAGCAGAAAGAGGCTATGCCGCTCCCTGTTTGCAGGGATTAGGCAATTTGGGCTCCACACACTGCCTAGGCCCTCCTATATCTCAATCTGGAAAACTGTCTTTGGCCTTCAGCCAAATGACGATGGAGTAGAATATCAAAAAGATAATCAGCTCTAACATTCTGATTCCAGATTCTGGAAAAATCTGACGGAAGAATTTTAAGTGGAAGATTACAGGGCATAAACTTTAAGGGCAGAGTAGCTTACGTTTTATTACACACTCTGCTACTGCAGTTTTTCTGTTCCTTTGACCCTTCACTTTGTGTTCTCCTGTTATGGTCACCTGCTTTCCCCAAGCACTCCTACCCCAATCTCCAGCATTTTGTCACCGAAATAAGCAATAAGCCACTCAAAATCCTAGGTCCAGTCTCAGCTTCCAGGAGACCTCGAGAAAGTCTCTCTCCCCAACTGGATCTCAGCCTCCTCGTGTACACAGTAAGGATGGCACTCATATCCTTGACTTCTCAAAGTGTGAAAAGAACGCTAAACTGTGAAATGACTGACACATGAAGGGATTATTACTACTACTAACAGCACCATTACCTGTGTTTATGGCAAAGTTCTGCTTCCTTCTAGGCTTCACAACTCCATCAATGCCTCGACTAATCCTTCCCTCTGCCTCCTATCCATAGGAATTACTTTCAGCCCTTCACTGATCTTTAATCTGTTCTCCATCTTAACCTTTCACTCTGGCCTCTCAGTTTAGCTCTTAAGTGACTAGTTGAGTTCTCTAGACTCAAAACTTGGACCCCCCCACCCCGGGGGAGAAGGTGCAAAACAGGGGAAATTCAGGGATGCTAGCAAAGACCAGCACTGACAGCCTAAAATAGCTGTCTGATAGAGAACAATACGCTAAGGGCCTTATGACCTGCTCCTCAACTCCTTGTTGAGTCACTGGATCCCCCTAGCCATCCCCATGGTGTTTCCTTCTCCCCTAGCCCATTAATTCAATTAACTCTCAGCAATTGCCATTGCTGATCTCAAAAACCAAGAGGGAGCAATTCAGAAAGCAGCTGTTTTCAGAAGACCCTGAGTGAAGGATAAAGTGAACAGGTATCATTAAAATCTGTGTATTGTGGGGAGGGCAAAAAAGTGTAGTTGAGGCATTGACATGGCAATGGGGCCTCTGAAATGGCAAAGTGGACAGCTGTTGCTCTGGGCTGTGTCTCTCTTTGACTGGTTTCTTCTATTCCATCATCTTTGACCTCTCTGTCGCTTCTATTGGAGATGTGATCTGAGGATCACATCTTTTGCTCAACCTTTTGCTCCTCCTCCATCCCTTCCCCCACCACTCTGAGAACTTGTCCAACCATCAATAGTCACTATTACTGACCAGAGTGTATCAGAATCCCCTGCTGGGTGAGTGGGACAGAAGTTGCAAACCAGTGAATTAGAGTATACACACAACTTTAGGACACGTTGTAAAAGTGTCTATTAATATCTTCCTTACTCACATTTTCTAAAGAAATTAAAAGCTTGGCTACTAGACTGTAAGTCCTTCAGGGGCTGATACTATGACTTTTGGCTTAATTTTATAGAGTACGTTTTATTCACCAGAAGGTCTAGTATATGTATTAAGAAATTTATACATTAAGAAAAGCTTCTGCACAGCAAAGGAAACCATCAACAAAATGAAAAGGCAACCCAGTGAATGGGAGAAAATATTTGCAAATCAGATTTGATAACGGGTTAATAGCCAAAATATATAAAGAACTCATACAACCCAATAGCAAAAAAACCAAACAATTCCATTAAAAAATGGGCAGAAGATCTGAATAGACATTTTTCCAAATAAGACATACAGATGGCCAACAGGTACATGAAAAAAAATGCTCAATATCATTAAGTATCAGGGAAATCCAGATCAAAATCACAATGAGATATCATCTCACACCTGTCAGAATGGCTATTATCAAAAAGACAAGAAATAAGTGTTGGCAAGGATGTGGAGAAAAGGGAACCCTTGTGCACTGTTGGAATATAAATTGGTGCAACCACTATGGAAAACAGTATGGAGGTTTCTCAAAAAATTAAAAATAGAACTACCAGCATGTGGAGTATGATCCCACAATTCCACTTCTGAGTATTTACCTGAAGAAAGCCAAAACATTAACTCGAAAAGATATATGCATCTCCATGTTCACTGCAGCATTATTTAAAATAGCCAAGATATGGAAACAACCTAAGTGTCCACTGATGGATAAATGGATAAAGAGATTATGGTATATATACAATAGATTATTATTAAGCCATAAAAAAGAACAAAATCTTGTCATTTGCAACAACAGAGATAGACCTCAAGGGCATTATACTAAGTGAAATAAAGTCAGACAGAGAAAGACAAATACCATATGATCTTATATATGGAATCTGAAAAAACAAAAACCAAACCAAGTTCACAGATACAGAGAACAGATTTTTGGTTGCCAGAGGTGGTGGCGGGGGAGGGGGGGAAGAAATGGGTGAAGGGAGTCAAAAAGAAAGGAAAGGAAAAATAAAGAAAAAAGAAAAGAACCATCTTCCTGGCTATTCCGAAATTTTACCATTTCAGAAACATTGGCAAAGTTTCTCAAAGCAGTCAATTTCATTTAAAAATTCCTCAAGCCAGTTGCTTGGCATTTATTTGACCAAAATATCTGCTGGCAATTGAGTTTTTCAGTAACCATAAGTATTTGATTTACATTGTGCACTCAATTTTTTTAAATGTATTTTATTCCACATATTGTATTAAAAATGTGGACCCTTAAATCCTCTTTCTGCTTTCCTCCCTCCCCAATGAGTCTTCCTCTTTCTTCAGTCCCACATGACCCAGAGCTATATTCCTTTTTGGATCATCTCCTCCTTCCTTTGGACCTTGGGGTCTCCAGATACCACCCGACCCCTTTCTTAGTAACTTGTCTCATGCTTCGTCACTCTTTCAGCCTCCTTTACTTGCTTCCCCTTGAATGCTGGTTTCTAAAGGAAAATTACTCCCATGTGGCTTTGTGCCTTTGTTCTCACCCTTCAAACCATCTGTTACTTCCTCTGTGACTCACTGCTGGTACAAAGCAGGAGAAATCTTGTTTCCCACACAAACAGAACACAGAGTGGACAAAATAATGTCCTATCTTTCCCACCACCTCACAAAGAATAAGGTACAGGGGAGGTAGAATTACAACCAGAGGAGAAGTTACAACCACAGAGATGTGGTAGATATGAGGAGGGAGGAAGGGAAGGATACAGCAGAAAAATTGTGATGAGGTGAACTCCTTGAGCACTAAGATTACTATTCAGTAAGGGTGCTTTATCCTGCTAGAAATCACAGCAAAATACCAAGAGATGTGCAAATCACTGGTGATCAAACAAATGCAAAAAACAATGAGATTTCACTTCATACATACTAGCCTGGCAAAAATTAGAAAGTTGGATAATGCCTAGCATCCATGGGGGCTCAGGGAAACTGGAACCCTCCACGATGTGCTGGTGGAGGGAAAGTCTGATACAGCCATTCTGGAGAGCAATCAAATACTACTTAGTAAAATTAAATATGACCCAGCAATTCTACTCCTGTGTATACATATCCCAGAGGAATGCTGCCACACAGTCAAAAAAGGCTGTGATGGGAGTACTGTTTGTGGGGAGGAGAAGCTGGAGGGAATCTGGGCAAGCACCAGTGGCAGGATAGATGGATAAAATATGGTAGATGTGCCATGGAGAAGCACAGCAAAGAGAAGCAACACAATAGATCCTAAAAATGCAATGCTTAGTGGGGTGGGAGGGGAGACATGAAATAAGTTTTGTTATAATACATGAATACAAAACAACATGAATTTTACAATATACTCAAATTAAAAAGATGTGCATTAAAATGATTGCTTGTGGGGAAGGGGAATCAAAATGAGGTATGGAGATAAAAGGAAATAAACAAGCATGTATACAAATATCAAGATGGGGCCTTGTACAAGCAATGTTGATAACGTGCCATGAACCAAGGAGTAGGATTAACTCAACTCTCTGTACTTGTGACTTTAAAACCAAAAACTTCCACAACTTTGGAAAACAGGCACACAGGATTTAACCCATTCTGCCACTTTCTAATTACATAACTTGGGACAAATTAAGCTCTATTAACTTCAGCATGTTCACTGATAATATTGAGGACTTGACTCTTATTATGAGGGATTTTGAGATGATTAAGAAAGAACAAACTTAAGCCTGAAACACAGTACATGCTAAGGAAAGTTTGTTTTCCTGTAGAGCAATACAAATACTGATCTCTGGAACTGGCCAAAAGAACTTTCCGCAAAGACAAAAATGTTCTATAATATTTCCAGTAATGTAGCCACTAGCCACATGTGGCTGCTGAGTACTTGAAATGTGACTAAAGCAACTGAGGAACTAAATTTATTTGATTTAAATAGATACCTGTGGCTAGTGGCTATCATGTTGGGCAGCAAAGCTCTAGATCCTTCCACACGATCTAGAGAGGTAATAGCTAATCAGCTGATGCCTGGCACCTTGACTGTGAATTAGAAAATAAGAAACAGGAGAGAGCCAGCCCTGATGGCCTAGTAGTTAAAGTTTGGTGCACTCCGTTGCGGCAGTCCAGGTTCGGTTCCTGGGCGCGGAATCACTGGTCAGTAGCCATGCTGTGGTGGTGGCTCATATAGAAGAACTAGAAGGACTTACAACTAGAATATACAATTATGTACTGGGGCTTTGGGGAGGGGAAAAAAAGAGAGGAAGATTGGCAACAGGTGTTAGCTCAGGACAACTCTTTCCCAGCAAAAAAAAAAAGAAACAGGAGATATGAGACAGAAAAAGGCAGGAGCAGCCACATACATTCTGTCCTGACTCATACATGTGCCACGTTATAAGGGTGACTTGATCTAGGCTGTTGATATATGAGCTCCCAGAGGATGGGCCTGAGTTTGATTTATTTATAAACTCTCAAACTATAATCAAAAATTCAGATAATAACTATTAGCAAGGATGTGGAGAAACTGGAATCCTCATACTCTGCTGGTGGGAATATAAAATAGTACAGCTGCCATGGAAAACAGTCTGGCAGTTCCTCAAACAATTAACCACACAGTTACCATGTCACTCAGCAATTCCACTCCTAGGCATACACTCAAGAGAAATGAAAACATATATCCACAAAAGAACTTGTACACAAATGTTCATAGCAACATTCATAATTTCTAAAAAAGTGGCAACAATCCAAATGTCTATCCACTGATGAAATGATAAACAAAATATGGTATAGCCAAACAATGAAATATTATATGGCCATAAAAAGGAATGAAGTACTGATACATGCTACAACATGAATGAACCTTTAAAACATTATGCCAAGTAAATAAAGCCAGGCACAAAAGGCCACATATTTAATGAATTCATTTATATGAAATGTCCAGAAAAGGCAAATCCAGAGAGATTAAAGCAATGTAATGGTTGGCAGGGGCTAGGGGAAGAGTGTGACTGCTCATTCTGGAGGTGATGAAAATATTCTGAATTTATATTCTGGTGATGTTGTACAATTCTGTGCATATACTAAAAACTAGTGAATTGCATATTCTAAAAGTGAATTGTACAGTATGTGAACTATATCTTAATAAAACTCTATTTAAACAAAGGAGGCCTACTGAAAAAGGAATAAAACATATCAGGTATTTGGTAAAACTTAAGAGTAAACAACTGTGATGGGGTATCCTCTGCCAGTGTATATTTTGTCTTCTTTTTCTATATTTGACACAATCACGATGCCATGGTCTTGTGATAGCATTAATCATTTTAGATTAATTTTGATTAAGGTTTGAAACTAAAGCAGTTTTCATCTTAATCTTGAGGTAACCAGATTTCCATTAACCAAAATAAATATATATATATATATATATATATAATAAATATGTCTTAATGTTAATGATTTGGTCTCATTCTTTTACATTATTGGCCTCATTTTTGTGTATCTTTACATGCCATTTGCTGGGATCTGTTTTCTAAATGTCATCAGGATTCACCTAATGATCTGATAGCTTAGAAAGTATGTGTTTGGCAATACAAGTATTAAAAAAAGGCAATATTAGTGATTTAGTATTTTGCTGACCAGTTTTTAAATACTGCCTTATTTCCTCCTTTGAAAACCCTTAAACAGAGCTTCTGGTTTCTGGTCAGCATGTGAGGAGCTTGGAAGTCATCACTCCCATCCTCTCAAGAAGAAAGCTGAACAAACTGAAAATCAACTCTTCTTAGATCTGTCAAGAGAACTGAGAATCACAGCTTACTGGACTCACAAGCAGAAACTCCAAGGGAAACCAGTGCAGGGCAGGAAAAGTGAAACTGTAATTAACAAACTGCTGGAGGCTCAGTCTGGACAAGTCTGAAAGTTAAAAACTTCAGGAGGGCCCAGTCTTAGGGAGTGTGCCCATACTTTTGTGAGTTTTACCTACCAGCGCTTCTCATGGTGAAGATCAGAGAAAAATCCCCCCTGCTAAATGTAGGAGAAGGGGGAAAGTAGCCATTTTAAAGTACACCAGAGAATTCTGTTCTTAACAAGGCCTGCTCTGAAGAGAAACAATTTACCAGAACCTAACTGACCAAGGAAAATACATAATTCTAGCCCATTCTAGCCTTCAACATAGGGGAAGGAAAATACCCACCTTCAGCCCCCTCCAACCTGCCTGTTGCACCTAAGGGAAGGAAGAGAGGGTCTGACAAGTCCTTGTGAAGGTCAGAGCCCAGGGGCACTGGCTCACTGAAAGACAGACCTAATCATAGGACTAGAGAAGGCTTCTTCTCGCCCCCACCATATCTTACCACATCAACTGGGCTTCTGTTTAATAACAGGGGAATACAACAGAAAGAACTGCATGTCTCAGACCTTATTTAACAAGCAGTCTTTAAGGAAACCCGAACAGGAGAGACAAAAACAGAACAAAAGAACAGAATATTCAGGAACTGTGGACATTAAAACAGGTGTGACATATGTGTAATAGAAACAGCTGAAGAGAGAAAGAGAAAGGAAGAAGAAAGAGAAAGGAATAGAAGAACTATTTGAAGCCATAATGAGTGAGAATTTCCCTAAATTAATCCAGACACCAAACCACAGATGCAGAAAGCTCAGAGAACACCGAGCAGGACAAATGCCCGAAAACTACACCTACGCATGTCATACTCAAACTGCAGAACATCAAAGACAAAGAGAAAATCTTGAAAGAAGCCAGAGAAAACCTCTAAATATTTTCATGGCTATCTGGCAGCACTAGACACATGTGATGCATTCCTGCAAGGAAGTAACCAGATCCTTCAAGGTAAAAGAGCAGATGCCGAATTAGCAGCTTTTTATGGTTACGAAACTTACTCTTAAACTTTGAAAATGATGTATATGTTAGAAAAATATTCCAGCAATAGTCACTGCCTGTTTATTAAACTACTACAACAGTATTTACCTAAAATAAATAAGTAAATGTTACTGTATTTACCTAATGAAAATTTGACATTTGGATAGTTTTTAATTAAATTTCACATTGCTTCTCGGAAAGAAAAAAAAAGGAGGAAGCAACACATAAGCATTTGTCACCTTCTCCAACTCACCACTCCACTGATGAGTCACTGAATTTGTCTGCTCCTGAAGGTAGGGTGAGGAGGACCAAGGTCTTCATAAAGACAGTGTCTCCAGAGCGAACTTCTTTAACGATTTACATTAGAAAGGATAGAAATTAACTCTTGAGAAGAAAGAGGAGCTCAGAGCAAGAAGGGCAGAGAGAAAGGACAAGCATAAAGTTTGAGAGGGAATATATGGGAGCAGTCAGTTAGACATGATATGTGAGGCAGATGAAGAAAGAAAAGGAAGATTTGATAAGTGGTACTGTGTGTCATGGTTGGAATTCTCCTTTGGTTCTTCTTTTAAGAGACTTCAGGAAAGATTTAAAACATTTTTCACTACATGTTTTGGATGTCAGACTGTTTCCACTGGATACAAAACTGACTCACCAAGAGGCTACCCAGCTTTATGTAGCTTATATACACATTCAACTCAGGTAATGTCCAGCTGGCCAAATCTGATAATTTGACCACCAAAATAATTAAGGATAGTAATGAATAAACCATTGAAAAAATGGTAATCTTTGAGTCTACATCAATAATAAACAGATGGAGAAATACATAAATGGAGGAGAAGGGAGGGCTCTTGCCAAAAGCAGAATGTCTAGTGCTGATGGATCAGTGTGCAATGTAGCAGTGTGCAATGTGCAGGGGGTGGAGAGATCTGGAAAAATCATTTTGCAACCAACCCAGTAAAGACTGATTTAGGCAAGAATCGTCAATGGATGCTAGATCTACGGGGAAATATTTTACAAGAAGATATTTGCAATAATAACTACACAGTAGAGAAACTGGACATCTTGACCAGATGATCAAAATTATCACCACCAATGAGGGACAGGTGACTATCAAGTGCTTCTGAGTGTAATAATCTGAGAAGATCAAATATTACGTATGTAGTATCCTCGTCAGGCATGCATAACCTGAATTGAATCATGGGGAAAAAAAATCACAATGTTCCTCATTTTGCTATTTAAAAAAAATGGTGTGGAGGAAGACTTTTCTTCAAAAGAATGAATGTCTATTGAGAATATAGAAATAAACTCTTATATTTAAGATCAACCGATTTTTGTCAAAGGTTTTAAGGCAGTTCAATGGGGAAAGAATAGTGTTCTCAACTAATGGTGCTGGGACAATCGGATAACCACATGCAGAATGATTAATTTAGACTCTTGCCTCATATCTTGCACAAAAATTAACTCAAGGTGGATCATAGATCTAAACGTAAGTTGTGTAAGAAAACATAAGAAAATATCTTCATGACTCTGGGTTATGCAAAGATTTCTTCAATACAACATCAAAAGCATGATCCATGAAAAAAATGATAAACTGGACTGCATCCAACTTTAAAACTTTTGCACTTCAAAAGAAAGCACTAAGATAATGAAAAGCCACAGACAGGGAGAAAATAGCTGCAAATCATCTATCAGAGGACAAAGGACTCATATCTAGAATATAAAAATGACTCTTACAACTCAAAAAGACAATGGACCCAATTGAAAAGAGCAAAAGATTTGAATACACATTTCACCAAAGAAGATATACAGATGGCCAATAAACACATAAAAAATGTTCAACATCATTAGTCATTAGGGAAATCCAAATTAAAACAGTGAAATGCTACTTCACCACTAGGACGGCTATTATTAAAAAGACAAATGTTAGGATGTGGAGGAATTGGAACCCTCATTGCACATTGGAATGTAAGGTATAAAATGGTACACGTACTTTGGAAAACTGTGTGGTAGTTTCTTAAAAACTAAAACATAAACTTATCATGATTCCATTCCTAGATATCCATCTAAGAGAAATTAAAAAGTACACGCACACAAGACTTGTGCATGAATGTACAACAGCATAGTTCATAAAAACCAAAAAGTGGAAATGACTCAATGTGCAAGAACTGATGAATGGATAAAGAAAATGTGATATATCCACACAATGAGACCCTACTCAGCAATAAAAAGGAACAAAATACTGATACATGCTACCACATGGATGAACCTCAAAAACATTACACGAAGTGAAAAAAGTCAGATGCAAAAACTCCATAATGTATGACTCCATTTATATGAAATGTCCAGAAAAGGCAAATCTATAATGACAGAAAGCAGATTAGTGGTTTCCTGGGGCTGGGAGCAGGGACTGAATGCAAACAGGCACAATGGATCTCTTGGGGTAACTGAAATGTTATATAACTGAATTGTAATCATGTTTGCACAATTCTGTAAATTTACTGAAAATCATTGAATTGTGTGCTTATCACATGTAAATTATGTATCAATAAAACTATTTTTTTAAAAAATGAAATGTCATAAAAGACACAGAAAGACTGTGGGACCGTTTGAGAGTAAAAGAAACTTAGGAGACATGACAACTAAATGCAGTAAGTGATCCTAGACTGGATCCTGTCCTGGAGGAAAAAAATATGCTGTAAAAGACATTATTGGGTCAACTGACAAAAATGGGATAAGGACAGTAGATTAGAAAGTATTATATCAATGTTAAACTTACCAAGGTTGGTAACAGGACTGTGGTCATCTAAGAGAATATCCTTAGTCACAGGAAATAGACACTGCAGTGTTTAGAGATAGAGAACCATGAGGCATGCGATTTATTCTCAAATGGTTTCAAATACACACACACACACAGAGGGAGAGAGGGAGCAAGGGAGAGGTGGAGGGAGAAAGCACATATACAAGCATGCAAACGGGACAAAATTTTAAGCCAATCTGAGTACAGGTTATATAGGTGTTTTCTATACTGTAATTCAACTTTTCAAAAGTTTGAAATTATTTCCAAACAACAAAAAAAGTGAATTCCTACCAAGCACCTTTTGTGTATCAGGCACTGTACAAGGTACTGGTAACACAGAGAGAGGACAAATTCCTGACCTTCTGCCTTCAAGGAGTTCAGACCCGCATTAGTTGGCTGTGTAGTATCCCCATCTTCTCAATGCGAGTTCCCTGAGGGCAATAAATGCTGGATTTTTTTAAAAAAAGAGCAAGAGAACTTTCAGAGTTGCCGCAGTAGCCTAGCTCCCATATACCCATCTCCAACTCAGAACGCAACTTATGTCTAATGACAAATGGCTGCAACTTATGTCTAATGACAAATGGCTGTTAAGTGAACAAGAATCAGAGAAAGCATTCACTGCTAAGTTCACTGTACTCAGATCAACAAAAAGCTTTTTCTGTGGGTCACCAGCCAGGACATGGACGTTGCTTTGTTATAGAGAATGAGTCCTGATAGTGAAATGTTATAATGAGATTTAAATCATGCTCTCTTCTTAATAAACATTCTTCAGAGTTTGTTTATCCTTTATATCTGTATTCATAGCAGTTTCTCATAAGCTGCAGCTGAGTCCTTTTCCAGAGGCGAACACACTTTAAATTTCCTCAGCCTCTGCAGCTCACTGCCCTCAAGCTGCGGGAAGAGGTGGGCAGTAGTAGCAGGTGTGCCACAGCCCTGCAACTGCCCAGACTGGGCTGCTTAACAGAAGTGACTGACATCTTGATGAAGCCAGTCTGGTGCTATCTGTCCACTCCTCACTTGTGTAAGCCTCTTCTCCCAGGAACACAGGCCTCCCAGAGGACAAGCACAACGTCACACACACTGGGCACTTAGAGGTCCCTCTGAATCTGTGACTGTGGCAGGCTATCAAAAAGGCTCAAGTCACCTGAAAAGAGGTGTAAGAAGATTGGCAACAACCTATGACATTGTTATACTGGTGGTGTCACTCAGTGACCCCAGAGAGGAGCACTTAATGAGGTATGATGAGTGGTACTGAGCCAAAAGCAAAGAATGGGCAAAAATGCAGCAGTGGGCTTTCATAGGAAAATAAATTTTAAAGGACATGTTAAAGGCGGAGGGTGCTAAGTAGCATCAATCAAAGAGAAATCTATTATCCTAGAGGAGGGAAATCTATCAGGTTTTGTGGGTAATAACAGGAGATACTAGACTGACGAATTCAAGACAATATATACAGATGTATGAGGCACTGGAAAAGCAAATAAGGAGACTGAAGAATGTACACATTCTTGAGAGCATAAGCGGTGTGGCAATCATGCAGCTGGACTTTGACCAAAGACTGGACAGACCATGCACCACTCCTGGCTACAGGCATGATGTGGTAAAGGGAAAGTCATAAATGAAGGAAGCCAGCATCCAGGAGGGAATGCCACGTCGTCTCACTATTTCCACATTAAGGACAGGC
Organism: Tapirus indicus; assembly: GCA_031878705.1. Classification (NCBI taxonomy): domain Eukaryota; kingdom Metazoa; phylum Chordata; class Mammalia; order Perissodactyla; family Tapiridae; genus Tapirus; species Tapirus indicus. Next base: position 18,649,180 of record CM062920.1, read on the forward strand.
CTATAGGGGAGTTTGGACATTAAATAAAAGATGAGATATGGAAGGGAAGGGCTTGGTTGTAAATAGAAGGATTTGTACTGAACTGGACCTTAATTTCTTGCAGAACAACAGACTTGACTTGATCCTAGTCGATCTAAATAAATAAATCCTGCCGCAACCATTTCCTCACACTATTGCTGAAATGAAGGGAAGTCTTGAGGGAGTAAGTGCCCTTATTTTACTAGCTAGGTATGTATTTGTCTAATTACTTCCTAGGTTATTTAGAAAGGAATTGGTTCTTCTATGTAAGACCCAATGTCAAACTAAAAGCAACCATGTGACTTAGTAAAGTCTCACAAGAAAGTAACCCAGGACCAACAAAATCAGCCTGCAATCAAAAACGCAATGGGGCCCTTTACTCCTGACGAAGTCTTCTAAACTAGAGCCGTCAGCTACACCCTCACAAAGACCTGAAGAACATCAGTTCACTACTCCACTAGTGGTGTCATCTTTAGGGAAGAGAGGTCATTCAAGGTGTTTCACAATCGGGTAATGGCTTTCCCTCCCTCTAAATTCACCTCCTAGCCCTCCTCTGTTCTACCCAAACAGAGGCTTACACCACTTCGTCCTGCTCGGAATGCCATCCCTATTCCCTGCTATTTAACTTCTACCCATCGTTCCAGGTCCATGTCAAGTCTGAGAGCTGCCCCAAGAAGCCCTTCCTGATCACTCCTGTCCACAGTGGTCTCTCCCTTTTCTGAACCTCTGAGGCCTGCCTTCTTGGCACAGTGAACACATAAGAAAATTGTGGTTCACCACCGCAAACAATGATCAAAGACTTCTGGAGGGTGAGGACCACACCTTGTATTCTCACAGATGACAGGTACCCCAAGTGTTGTTAATTTTGTGATTCTCTGAACACATTTCCTGCCCCTCAATCCATTCTTCACATATCAGCAAGAGTTATCTTAAAACTTCAAGTAGATCACGTCACCCTCTCCCTCTTCCCCCTCATTTTAAACCCTTCACCAGCTTTCCATTGCACTTAAGCCTGAATCCACACTCCTTACCCTGCCTAGAAGGTTATACATGATCTGGCTGTTTCTTAACCTCCAACCTCATCTCTTGCCACAATACTCCAAACCAGCATCTGCCTTCCAGCCATACCTGCCTTCTTACCATTCCTAAACATGCTGAGTTTTATCCTGCCCCAAGTTCCTTGTACATTGTTCCCTCTTGGCCTGAAATGCTTTCTCTGCCCACTTCTCCTCCCTCCAACCTGCCCCACACATAGTCACACGGCACAGCTAACCCTTTGCTTTTCATCATGCCTCAGCTGAATTCACCTGCCTGAGAGGCTGTCCCTGACCACACCACCTGAAGTATAATTCCCACATTACTCTTCATCTCAGCACTATTTCCTCATAGCACTAATTTATAATTTATTTGTTTACAGCCCTATTGGCCCTCACCCTAACAAGACATATAGGGGCTCTGAGTGCAGAGCACATGCCTTGGCACAGACTAGGTGCAGTGCCAAGTAATTACTGATTGATATGTTGAGTTGAGAAAATTAACTCATTTGACATTTGAAAACATGTTCTAAATTTTTTCCCTACTCTAAGTTTTTTTTATTGAAGCAATATCGGTTTATAACATTATATAAATTTCAAGTGTAGATCATTATATTTCAACTTCTGCATAGACGGCATTGCATTCACCATCAGAAGTCTAGTTGCCATCCGTCACCATACATATGTGCCCCTTTACCCCTTACACCCTCCCCCTGCCCCCATCCCCTTTGGTAACCATGAATCTGTTCTCTGTATCTATGTGTTTTATCTTCAACATATAAGTGAAGTCATACAGTAATTGTCTTTCTCCATCTGATTTATTTTGCTTAGCATCATACCCTCAAGAACCATCCATGTTGTCGCAAATGGCAAGATTTCATCTTTTTATGGCTGAGTAATATTCCATTGTACATACATGCAACATCTTCTTTATCCATTCATCTGTTGATGGGCAGTTAGGTTGCTTCCAAGTCTTGGCTACAGTGACTAATGCTGCAATGAACATAGGAGTGTGCCTGTATCTTTTCTAATTAGTGTTTTCATGTTCTTTGGGTAAATACCCAGAAGTGGAATAGCTAGATCATACAGTATTTCTATTTTTAACTTCTCAAGGAATCTCCATAGTGTTTTCCATAATGGCTGCACCAATTTACATTTCCATTAGCAGTGTATGAAGGTTCCCTCTTCTCCACATCCTCTCCAACACTTATTTCTTGTCTTTTTCATAATAGCCATTCTGACGGGTGTGAGGTAATATCGCATCGTAGATTTTATTTACATTTCCCTAATAATTAGTGACAGTGAACATCTTTTCATGTGCCTGTTGGCCATCTGCATATCTTCTTTAGAAAAATTTCTTTTCAGATTCTCTGCCCATTTTTTGATCCAATTGATTTTTTGTTGAGTTGTATGAGTTCTGTATATATTTTGGATATTAACCCCTTATCAGATATATGATTTGCAAATATCTTCTCCCACGTGGTAGGCTTTTTGTTTTGTTTCCTTTGCCATGCAGAAATTTTTTAGTATGATGTAGTCCCACTTGTTTATTTTTTCTTCTGTTTCCCCTGCCTGAGGAGACATATTCAAAAAGATACCGCTATGACCAATGTCAAAGAGTACTGCCTGTAATCTAATCAGGCGGTAGCATATGAACATTAGTAATTCAGCTGAAGTACTTGAGATGCAGTGAAGTTTTGGTGGACAACACAAAGGAAAACTTCAGGGACTAAAGAGAAGTTGTCAAAAAAGGCTAGTGGACCAGATCAGCAGGAAATTCACCTCTAAGCCTGGTAATATCCTTATAAAGAACGCATCACTCACCCACTAGAGCAAATGTTAAAATGGGAGAGTAATATGGTATAACCACCTTGGAAATCAATTTGGCATTATCTAGTTAAGCTGAATATTCACAATCCCTATGACACAACATTTGATAATTATACAGCCTAGAGAAAGTCTCACAAGTGTGTATCTATGTACTACACGCACAAGGGAGACATGAACCAAGAGATGTAAACAGGAACGTCGACAGCACTGTTGTTCCTAAGGGAATGGATCAATAGCACACATCCACCTGAGTGAAAATGAATGAACCACGGTACAAACTTCAACATGGAGGAACGTCAATGCTGAGCACAAGCAGCAAAGGTCACAGAAAAACACGCACATGGTTTCATTTTTTGTTTAAGAATACATAAACAGATGTTAAAACAAACAGTAAGGCATAACTGCAAAGTTTAAGATACTAGTTACATCTAGTAAGGAGGGAATGGAGGGGAAGGCAATTGGAGAAGGGTACATGGGGGCTTCAAAGGAAGTGGCAATGTTCTATTTTTAAGCTAGGCAGAGGGTACACAGGAGGCACACATTTTATTCTTCATATCTTACATATACATTAAAGCTACTCTTCCATGTATGATAAATTAATTATTTTTAAAGAATTAACAAACACTGATCAAACTATAGAAGGGAAAAAGGTAAAAGATTTACTCTTATACTAAGGATACTGTGTAATGGAGCAGAGATCCCTTCAAAATGGCTGCTATAATGCCCAAAGCCATATATGTGCCCTCTTGGAAGGAAGACTATCAGTCCCTACAACCTGCAACTTTCTTAGCTTCATTCAAGGTTCTATTTTTATTCCCCTGCCTTTTTTTCCTCTTTCACTCTTAAAATTCAACTTGTTATATTTTGCGCATCTTTGTAAACCACTCTAAATCCTTTCTAGAACAAGGTGTGGTAAAAAGTAAATGAGATATACACCAGAAATAATATGGTAATACAGTACAGATTGGAGGGATCATCCCATAACCAGGCACACAAAACACTAAAGGGGCTCCTACTAGATGGAAATGGGAATGAAGTTGGTGGTTAACCCAGTATAATACCAATTAAGTTTTAAGCTCCAGGAAAGTCCTTACCTCACAGAAAAGATGTGTAAGTAAATCAATGAAAATCTAGTGAGGAACATCATGCTTGGGCCGCCATATAAGGTAACTGGAGTGTAAGTACATGTGAAGAATTATGATCACAGTAAAAACTCACAGAAACCACACTAATGAAGCAAAGATGAGTAGCTTTTCATAGCGATTATAGTTGTTTTGAATCCTTACACTTGACTTAGAGAATATATTTACCCATTACAGAAGAACCTCTAGAACAGTCTATTTCCTTGTTTACAGAACCAAAATTGCCAAGCATTAATAACCCTACAATTATATCAAAAAATTCAGATGTGTGATCCTACCCACTTCAAGCCTTGAAAGCAGCTGAACTAAGTAGAAATAGGCACATGCTGGTATTGCAATTTTCATTTTAAAATTATATTTTTATTCCTAGAATGCTACGTACAAATACTCATAACCACATAAATGCCATATGGACAAAAAAAAAAAACACCTCTCATTTTAAAAATTGGCCCAGCTATGAATAAAACAACTTGTTAGAATAAGATCGAGAAGCTATCAATTAAAGCATCATAGAAGTCTTAATTAAGGAATATGTACCCTATGTTGAGATCCTTTCATTTTTTCAGAAAGAACAAACTTGTTTCTGGAGGATGAAACAAAGTGAGTTTCTTCTGTACTAACTAGAGCTTAAAAATGTCAAAACTAGGTCAGAGGTAGAGAGATTGGGCTTAAACCACCAGGAGAAGACAAGATGCCACACTGCCCTTCCCAAGCTGATTTTAATTTCCTAAGACATGGTTTTCCCAAACATGGTTGTTTCCTCTATGAGGCAAAAGATTAGAAAACTGGCAAAATACAACTACATTTACAGTAAACTTGCTGTACCTATCATAGCTGGGAAATGCAACATTCTGGCTAATTGAAAATTGTGTTAGCTGAAAGTCCAGGGGTCTCTCTGTATATCCAATTATATCCTGTGTCAGTGCATGTCTGTGTACGTGACTACCTGTATACATGTGTATGTGTACGTATCCTTATACAGGCCCAAGCATTTGGATTGCCAGCACTTACAGAATTAGAGAAGAATACATAGTCCTAAAAATACACTGACCACAATTTAATTCATTCAACAAATAAACACTGACTACATTTATATTTAAGGATCACATCATTGTGGCTTTGGCATCTAGGACATCCCAAAGGGTGAGATCATTTCCCCAAAGTCACCACGTAAGACATAAAAGGCCTGGTCCTGCCTTCCCGAAGTTTCCAGCCTGGCAGGGATCTGATTTAACTTTGCTATCGCAGGACTGCCAGGGTCTTGCAGGGCCTGCACTATGATCATGAGTACACTGCAGATGCAAGGAAGCGTCAATGCAAAGTTGAAAATAAAATGCCAGTAAGTCAACTCTGGCTGTGTTTATTATTTACAGACTGTGTAAGTGATCTCTAGGATAGGTTTCTTTGTAAGGAAGAAAACCGTGATCTCCTCAGTGCCATCTTTCCCTGCTTCAGTCCATCTCTAAAACCTCTAGCACATGGTGTAATGGGTTTCCTTCTCTCAGCAAACTTTATATTCACATTTGTTCCCCTGCTTTGTTTTGAAAAGTATGATTCATATCTGAGAAGTCCCCTTACACACAAAGTAGACTTTTAGAAGTGAAACGTTAAAACAACTCAAATGTTTCATGAAATGTCATTTCTGTGTGATACCCTTGTAAAGGTAGCAGGATTCCAGAAAGAGGAATTCAAGTTAAAATTAGGTCCTTTTGGCAAATCTTTCTTGGATCTCTTTATATGAGTGTGTTTAGAGCTCAACAGACTGTGACAGAGAGAATGGAGGCACTAGCATCTGTCCACAGGGAGACAATAAGGACTTATCAAGGAGTTCATCTTGAATTTTAAATCTAGTGCTCACAAAGAATTAAACACAAATTAATTTCCCCAAAATAGATCATTTAAAGGTCAGTTCATATGTTTAGTTTCTCTTGGCTTGTACTATGGAATCCCTTTTGGATGGTCGAGAAGATAGACGTGAGTGCCTTTTAGGCTGATAGAAGTGATCCCTGGTTTTAGACCAAATGCCTTCCTGCAGACAGCATCTTAATTCAGCTGAGCCCTATAGGGCACATCACAGATGCTGTCCTCAGACTGGCATACAATGCAGCTTTTGTCTGTCCAGACACAAGCAATACAGATGGGTAAGTGGGAAGGAAAGAAGAAATGGAGGGCTCTTCATTAGGCACAAAGTAATCAGCAGAAATATGGAACAAAGGGGGTGCTGTCTATGTGGTGAAATACGTGAAGTGATTCAAAGTTGAATAAAGCAGGAGATCCTTCCGTAACCCTCGGCAGTGTAAAGGGACCCACCCTTTACACTTCCTCAGGCAGGAGTAAGGATGAACTCTGAGTGCTTGGAATTAAGACAGCCCCTCCTCTGGCTGGGGTTAAGCGGGAGCCCCATGCACTCGGTGTTAAGACTACCCCTCAAGCAGAACCTTGGGTGCTCCAATATCCACACTGCCTGCCTCCCATCACACTCCCCACACTCACAGTCTTGGGAGTATCAGGACTCATTCCATTACACCTCTAATCCCTGTTAACACCATGCACAATGAAAAGCCCAGGTGTTTCTCATTCCTCCAACTTTTATGGCCATATGGCCTCTTTCATTCCTTTTCTTGACCCTATCTCCCACCCACTCCCAGTGCCTGAGCCCTTTTCTTATGCTCTCTGGAACTCACAGGCAGGCATTAGCAAGATCCCCCATATCCTTGGCCTCCTCTCTGAAAGCTCCCTCGATCTTCCTTCTCTAACTGGCTGTTCCCTGAAGACACTACTCCTCCAACCCCCAGGCCTCTCAAGTGATTGAACCACAGAGCTTAGAGTGGGGTGGGTGTCCTTGTTGCTTCTCTTTACCACATCTAGACCACTGTCCCTCTTTTCCTCTTCTGTAAAAACTCTAAGCTTTGAATCACACAAAATCAGACTGTGCCGCCCACTCCCCTCCATTCTGGGAATATCTGGGTTCCTGGCTCCCACAGGTGAATGATGGCTCATTCTCCATCACTACTGTGGCCATGATTCTAGGTGAAGTCAGTATCCACAGTGATGCTTCCAATACACTGGCTTCTCAGTCCTTGTCCTCCACCCTAACTCCAAGGTCAAGCGCCAGTTCTTAAGCACAAATCCTCATAAAACTAAAAGCGGAGATTGTATGGCAGAGTACATTGAAGACTTAAGCTCACAAACCAACTTCCTTTAAACCTACCCTGAGATTCTACAGACCACAGGCTCCTATCCCTCTGGCCCAAAAGAATGTCCATTAGCTGCAGACAGATGCTTTCATTCCCTAAGCTGACAGAAAATTAAGATAATTCTAAATAATGAGAGGTTAATAGAGAATTAAAATTATCAAAAACTCTAAAAAGGTTTCATGACTATTTTTTGTGCACTGGGTCAACAGGTTATGATTTTCCAATGCCAAAAAATAATATAATGATGCTAGAGGAAAACATCCACGTCAGAAAAAGAAAAACTGGATTAAGGAATGACTAAGCACTAATTTTATTTGCAAAGCTAATAAATGACCTTTTATCCTAGAAAATGCATTCTCTGGCTTTCCAACACTGCCAAGGAGAAGACTCAGTGTCCAGGCTACCAGGTTTAAATTGCAGGTGTTTAGGATACCTAATGAATTGCCAATGAAATAAATTGCTAGTCCCTTTTAAAAATAAGTGCCAAAACTGGCAGTAACACTCAGTTAAACAGTTCTGAAGGTTCATAAAATTGTGCCAAAATACGTCCTTCAATGTGAAACACTCACTGATTTTTCCTTTCATATTTGGGTAAACACTCAAAATAAAATGATACATTTGAATACACATGCCATCATAAAAGCTCCCCTGAGCAGGTACTCAAATATTCCACGCCACAAAACTGCACACCTACTTGATACCGTATTGCCTTGGAATTATTCTAGACTTTAACCTTCTAGGGAACAAAGACATTCCTCTATATTCCTATCACCTAGTGTCATAGTGTATACACAGTTGAGCTTAATAGACGTTCTATCAAGACAGCGTCCAGTCCTTTCCACCATTGAACGTGTTGCCTTCTTTAGATGATGCCACAAACACTTGATCAGTAGGGCCAAGCATGTTTTAAGTCTTGTTATGATTTTTAAGAGTAAGACATGTTCATGGTAAAAACATTCAAACTATACAGCAAAATACCAAAACAAAAATAAAAGTAACTTGGAAAAAAAACACTGCTAGGATTTTATTGAACATTCCTTATGTGTTCATATACATACATACATTTACAAACAATTTTACACAAATGGGTTCATATTATGTTGTTCTGTGATCAGAATTGTTTTAACTTACTAATATATACGGATATTTTTCCATAAAAACAAACAACTACCGTACCTTTCTGTGATCAGAAACCCCTTTGAGAGTCTGATGAAACCAGAACCACCCAGAAAAAGGTCCTTAAACGTAAAAATTTTGCAATTTCACACAGTTCAAGACTTCATTAACCAGATGTGTGAACTTGCACAAATCATATTTTCTGTATTTATGTTTCTCTGAAAACTAAGGTAGAATGATAAACTATTCCTCTATCATAGGACTATCTGTACAAGGACAATACAGAATACCCACTATAGCGACAGGTTAAGTGTGCTCCCTTCTATTATCTTCCTTCTCAAGGACTCCATCCCCACTGCCTTGCTCCTATTCCCATGCATGTTCCACGAACAATATGTGAGTAAAGTGTAAAGAGGACTTTTCTTTAGTTTTTGCCAGTTGGCACCTCTGGCCTAGTTCACACATGTAAAGAGCTTTGAAGAGTTAGGATACAATGACAAGATGATCCCTTTCCATTCTCTACCCTCACGGCTCATCTCAGAGAGTCTCTTAAATTTATTCTGAAATTTTAAAATTTTTTATTGAAGTTCTTACCTGCTCATCACTTATCTTTCGGCCACTCTCAATTTCTATAAATCCTGAGTCTTTAATTTTTACCAGTCTTTAGGACAAAGTTTAAAATAAAACTCTAATGAGTTAGGGGAAAATGGAAAAAAAAAACTTATGAAGGACATTAACTATCAACAGGGTTGAGAGAAGCTAATAGGGAGCCAATAACTACTCTAGAAGGAAGATACTAAAACATTGTATACTGCTTCATTAGCAGCAAGGAAGGAAAGAATATGCAAAGTTTTCTCACTATCAAAATAAAAGCAGTTAAGTATATTATCAAAATGTGAGCTATTCTTATAATAGCTAAGCAGTGTAACACACTCAAATTCAAGATCAAGGAACTTTAATGATGTATCTCCATAGCATTCTCATCAAATTCAGAGGAATAAACCCAAGGCAGGGTAGAAATCTGGGTTACAGGCCAAGCTCTGCTACGCATGAGCTACTGACCAGCCTTGGGCAAGTCACTTCCTTCTCTGGGTTGATAATCCTCAGCTTAAATATGGCATCCTCACAAAAGCCTCCTTGGACCCTAAGGCAGCTCCCCATCATGGGCTCCTGTAGCTCTCGACACTTACAGCTCTCGTCAGACTTTTAATTATTTGTTCAATGTCTATCCTCTCCATTTGATGGTAGGCTCCATGTCTACTCACTTCAGATCCCCTGCTCCTTACAAAGTGCCTAGCACAAAAGGGAGGGGAGGAAAAGATGAAAAATTAACTGAATAAATTGATGATCAAAAAATGAGGTGGTAAACCAGATGACCTCTAGGGTGTGCTGAGATGCTAATGTATTAAGGGCATTTATTCCTCTTCAATTTTATAAATGCTGGGATTTAATTAGCTTAAAACATTTAGGGATCACATAATTTGAATGGAGTCTTATGCTTGGTCTACAGGGAGGAAAAGGGTAGCCAAGGATACATGAGAATTAGGTCTTGTCCCTGCCCTTCAAAGAAATGGGTCTGGCTAGGGGAAAAAAAAAAACTGCATTAAACAACTAGGACAAAGGAATAGAACAACTTTAATGAAAACAATGACTTCACCAGTGCGATGGAGAATTCAAGTGATTGAGTATGTGATCTGAATAAGAGGCATTGGGATGACTCTCAATTATGAGAGTACACTACACAGAGAGGTGAACTGACTCCTCTGCAGCCAGACAGTCAATTTAACTGAGACCCAATGGAAAGAACCTAGACCCTTCCATCTCCTTGCAGTAAAGGAGAAAGGAAGCCCCTTAAGTCAAAAGTGGGGCTCATGTTCCTGAGACTATAGGCTCTTCACAGGGTTACAAGAGAGGAAATAATAAGATTCAGCTCAACAGACAAAGTCAGATATGGCCAAATCAATCCTACTGCAGACTGCTTTGGAGGCATGCAGAATTTGGACCTGTCCAAAGTAAGTGCTACTCCAGGGAGAACCAAGCAAGTGGTTACCGAATAAAAATCTAAGAATGGCAAGTGAAGGTGAAGGGAATGAGTAAATAGACTACAAAGAAATTATCAATGCAATAAAACCCCTATATTCTGATCTCTGCCATGTGCCTCCCACAGTGCAAGCAATATAGAGAATGCAAGAGAAGTACATGGCATGATCCACGCCTGTAGAGGCTTCATTGTCTAACTGTGGAGATAAGTAATTGAAGGGAAAAATTCCAATAGGTAACAAAATCTCCCAATCTCAAAATGTGGCCTCAAATTATAATACCCAAAGAAGCAAAGCTAGGTTAACAGTGAGGCCTGTAACAGAACTGTGAAATGAGGCTTTGCCCTTGGCACCTCTTAGTCTCTCCTTTTGGGCCTCTCACCCCTCAGGAGCACTCCTCCCCTATCTCTTCCACCCTGGGGAAGAGGGCTAGTGGGCACAGGAGAGCAGCCACAACACTTACAGGCCTGCCCTGCAGCCAAACAACAGCCAGGAAGGGAACCCCAGACAGACAAGATGTGGCAGAGAGAGCACATGTGATTGCAGCAGCCATCCTGAGGGCCGCACAGGGTGTGACGCGAAGAAAAGCAAGATGCAAGTCTTCCTCCTTTCCTCAGGAGCAAACCCTCGGAGAGGCTGTAAGTCCTTCCTAGGCAGGGCCCAGTCCCATCAGCTCTTCCTCCTAAATCCTGAGGGAGCAGGGGAGAGCTGACAGGAGAAAAGTTGTGATTAGCCCACAGGGCAGGAAATTGAGAAGTTTATTTAAAAAGGAAGGTGAAGTAGGACATCCGACCTAACAGAAGTCAACAAAGCAGCCACATATTTGGGCTGCTGTACATCTCTTCTTCTATTTGCTTTTCTAATCCTGGTGCCCGTAATTTGAAAAAAAGAAAATTCAAAACCAATAGTTTAAAAAAATCCAACTTGCTCAGAGGCTGTACTTCTTGCTTCCTCCCACTATACATATTTCTGTGAGGAAGGACACATGGCTGAGGCCCTGGTGTCTCCCCTTCAGAAAGATTAACAAGTAACTTAGTGCAACCCAGTCTCACAGTTGCTTGTTTCCACCCTCCCTTTCTTCTCCCCTAAACACACTCAGATGCGGGCACTCTGTCCATCAGTGCTCATGGAGAGAAAAGGTCAGGGGCTCCTGTTGCCTGCCTATAAAACCTCTCCATTCAAAAAAGTTACACTAGATCATCTGATTGTGAGAAAAAACATCTCTCTTAACTCTTCTCCAAAAGAGGGATCTGGGAAGAACAATATATTGTGATGGATCCTTTCATACCACAAATGTTCTCATGGCTTTTTATATATTTCCCTCAAAAGCTTGAGGTAAAAAGAGACAAAAATCACAAAATTTAGACAACTGGTAAGGGTCTAATTAGCAATATACATGAATAACCGAAGAACGCAGAAGAATTCAAGCAACTGTACTTATGTCTCTCACCAATAAACTCATGAGCAAAAAAGGAGAAAATTAATTCAATGAGAACCACATATATATGTATACGAAATCACAGCCCATGTTAATAACTAAAAAAACAAACTAGAAAAGCAATACAAGCATTTAAGTTATCTTACCTTGAGCAGAAAAAATTGTACAAGCCTTCATCTGTGCACGAGACAAGAAGGAAAATGGAGAAAAGGGAGGAATAAAGAGTGAGAAGGGGCAGAAATAGTTAGGTTTTAAGAAACCAAAATTTATAGACCTAACATATGGCTTAAATCATTTGAGCACGAGGTAGAAAATCATAATTTAAACAGAATGAACAAAAGAAATAATGATATGCTTTCAGCTCCACAGTCAGAGAAGGGCAGAGCTGCCAGGAGAGCATCACCATTGTTTGAGAACACAGGCAGGTTTATTCATGCTAAACAGGTTATAATTGAGAATCAATATGGGGCAGAGTCTGCTTAAATGAACTCCAAGGGTTTATGCAAGCAATCCTGTTAATGTCATGTTCCATTTTATTAAATGGTGTTTGGAATAAAAAGCCCATTGGCTGGGCCTTGGAAAACTTTGTTTCAAAGAGGAATACCTTATGACAGCTGTAATTATAGCATTTGATCTCCATGATGAATCTTACTTTACATAAAAGGAAACAAATGCTGAGAAAATAAATCTCAACGTTGTATAGAGTGGCCTTGAAATTGCTGTCAATTTCTGATGTGGGCAGATATACTAGGACACCGTGAGTGTCCATGAACATAATTTGCACAATCACAGGTGGAGGGAGGAGAATGTATCTTTAGGTGCTTACTGATAGGATTAGGGGTACTGGGGTCTTATCAAAGAAGGACATGGTTGGAGAAGGTATAAAAGTGGCAGGTAGAGGATGGCTAATCAAGTACTGTGATGTAGACCAGCTCTGCAATTCTGATGGTCAATAACTTCATCAGCAAGTACGAATGATGAGCCAACATGTAGAGCTCTGTGCTGGAAAAGAGGGCATGGGCGTGAAAGTATCCCAAACACCATGCTCACAATCCTACAAGTAAGAAAACTGAGGCTAAGAGAAATTATTTTCCCCAAAATCACATTTCTAAAAACTGATAGAGACAGGGTGGAAGTGCAGATCTGCCTACTAGGCCAAAGGTCTATCAATGATACCAAACCAAACGGTCACTGAAAAACTTAGGGCATTCTCCGCAGGGAGGAGAGAGTGAGACCAAGGACAAGTCTGAGTAAGAAGTTTGTGTGTAGAAAGGAAGCTGGAGTCAGACTGTGGACAGCCTTCATGCCTAGTTAAGAAGCACCATGTCCTGCAGCCAGCTGGGAACCACAGAACTCTGGAAATAAGAGAAAGATGTAAGAAAGGGGGCAAAGAGACTAAAGGATCTAAACAAAGTAACAGGGTTAATGGAAGGAGGGAAAGAATGGAAGGGCATTTGGAAAAACACCAGAAGAAACAAAAAGTTAAAATCAAGTAGTGAACTAACATGGGATTTTGGTCTCTCAAAGTAAAAATGTTCTTTTTTAAGTTGGGGGGTGCTCTCTCTCTCTCTCTCTCTCTCTCTTTTTTTTTTTTTTTTTGGTGAGGAAGATTGGCCCTGAGCTAACATTTGTTGCCAATCTTCCTCTTTTTGCTTGAGGAAGATTGTTGCTAACACCTGTGCCAATCTTCCTCTATTTTGTATGTGGGACACCATCACAGCGTGGCTTTCATAAGTGGTGGGTAGGTCCACGCCCAGGATCCAAACCTGCAAACCCTGGGCCGTCAAAGTGGAACACGCAAACTTAACCACTACACCACTGGGCCAGCCCCAAGTTGTGGGTCTCTGAATAGTGTTCTATTGTTTAATGCTTGGCAAATATTTTACTAATGCCAATAATTAAAAATTTCAGAAGTGATCCAGTAAATATTCTTTCCCAGGAAAAAGGGATAGTTTTTGATAGCTAAGGGAAGCATGTGCCTGTCTGCCTTCTTCCTTGTCTACGAAACCTCCTTTAAGGGGGTGCGCTAATAAGAAATGGGTCACATTTGAGGATATTACATCAGCCACAGCTTCACTTCCTTGAAAGGTGAAGGTCAAGATTCAACGACGGGCTTGGGAGGGAAAGAACTGAGAAGTTACAATCACCCTTTCCTGTGGATCACGGGAAGGACAGAGCAGCTCACCAGGGCTAGGGGTTTCAGCCCTGCCCTCAAGCATCTGCTCCAACAGTCCTTGCCCCTCATGCACATTTGTCCCCCAGGAACCTCACAGGGTGTGGCCTGTGGCAGGACAAAATCCCAGGATTCAGGATCCGGGGCTCTTGGCCATCTTTCAGCATCTCTCAGAATCTCTTTACACCCCAGAGAGAGCAGATGTCTTTACTGTTGCTACAGAAGCTTCATGGAGGGGCTGCAAATTAATTAATTCCTGATTCTAAGAGAACAAAAATAATTTTGATTTATTTTTGTAAAATAAAAATTGCATATACACAAATTTGAGTTACTTTACCTTTAGTTTATACTGTAAGATTAGTACCTCTTTAAAATTAAAATTGAACATTTTAATCTGGCAACATGTGGTTCTCTATATACAAATCGTCCTGCTCAGAAGAAACAGATATATGTTACAACTAATTGGATACAATTCTATATTTTTCCATTCTCCTTCCATTTAAAAAAAAATTCAATAGAGGAGATAGGGATCCTCACTGACTCAGAAGAGGAGAAACTGGAGCCAATGATTCATCTCTACTCTTTTCACCTCAGTAGTCAGCAGCTGAGTGAGGAAGCTGATCCTGATCACCCTTCAATACCACCACGGCCTTTCCTCAACCAGCCCTTGTAGAAGCCCTGCTGAACTCTTCTGCCTCTTTCAACAAAAGCTGCATCTCTCTCAGGAAATACTGATTCTCTGTAGGTGGCACCACCATGCTCCAGCTACTTGAGAAGTCTGAGAGCCTGAACTGAATTCAGTGAACCAATGGGCTGTTTGTGCTGCCACAGATCACCCCACTCACAGCTATGTGGGTCCAAGGAGCCAGGACTATCGTTCTTAGCCAGCAGAGAAGAATAAATAACGTCAGAGTCTCCTGCAGTGTGAGAATGCACCCTCTTGTAAAGTCACACTCAATCACCGGTTCAAATGAAGCTAATTCTCCAAAATCAGGGGTAAGTGCACAGAACACACTATACCACAAAACATTTTTAAGTCTACTTGGTAAGGCAGTAATCCCCCAAATGACAACATCTATATGGAATCTATTTTCAGAGTAACAGGCCAAGTTATTTTCCTTTGTCAGAACTGGAATCTCACACACCCAGTTGTTGAACAACACTTGTCAGAGATGTCAAAACGTCTTTCAACATTTAGCCAGTCACCTAGCCATTATTCCTGTAGGATACATGGATGGCTGAGCGAATCACATTTGACAGATGCAAAGAATAAGATATCCATGTGGAAAATATAACTCATTTCTCAATCACCCAGCCCAGCAATTTCCCTACCGTTCAGCACTGGGATGCAGCAAGTCTTCTCAAAAGAATGGATTCAGGCTTTCTCACAATTGCTACTGAACATGTAGGCTTTGCAAATAATCTTCCAATTCTTTATTATACACATAAACCACAAATACTGTTTATATTGATTCCAGAAGTTAAGAATTCAGGGTCCTTATACTAAAGAGGTCTCATGGTCTATCAGTCTACCCCACCAGTGCTCCTGTCTAGAGAAACTGCCAGGATCACAGACCTTGCTGAAGCAAACAGCCTTAGGCCACAGCTGTTCGGACCATGAGAGGGCACCTAAGATTTTAGGGTACCCCTAAGATTTCCTGGTAGAAGAACTTTGACAGTAGGGATGACAGTTACTACAGAACTATCATGTTCCTTTTTTTCTTGGTTCATACACAGATCATCAGTTAGGTTGGAGGACAATTAGGGGAAGCAGGAACAGAAGGACATAAGGAGAGGAAGCCAAAATGGAAATGCTGAGCCATGTTAATGGTAGAGAAGTAGAACATGGATTGACCAACCACTGTTAGTGCAGACATATCCTGGAGTTGCAACAGATGGGAACAATCTTTCTGGTCCTGAGTTACGTCCTGTCCCCACAGGGTCTGGCCAGACTATGTCTCTTTCTCATTCTGAAAGGACTCTGGGATTCTTCCCACACTTGGCCATGGGTCTGACATTGTCTTATTTTCTCATGCATCCTTACTTAAGCCTTCCATTTCTTAAGGTAACTTGAATGAGTTTCTGCTCTTATGATCAAAGACATGTATGGGCCCCACGGCAAGATGCCTGAAAGTGCTACACTTCTCCCATCTACATATAACCCCACAAATTTAGACGCTACTTTACCAATATTTGTAATCACAGAAAGAAAAGAAATGACTGGCAAAGCCTATCTCCCTTAGATTGTCTTTAAATTGCTCTTTTTGTATTTTTTTCTCCCAGATGATTGCCACATGTAGATCACAATCTACTTTCAAGTAGATGTAGAAAGTTTAGCCACAGTGAGTCAGGAATGAAGACCCAGCACCCTATGGGAGCCTGAGTCATCTCTCCACCCTTGGTGGCACTAACAGATTCCCCCCCATGACTTCTGGGTTGATTTCAAGGCTCAGGGGCCAAGTTTTGCATCAGCAAAACCTGATTCTTCTGGTCCCTATAGAATAAAATTGGCTCCCAAGGTAGTTCTAGCACTAGGAAAAGGTCAGGTCTTATCAGAAATTAATGAGCCAGCCCCTCAGCGCACCTGCACCTTCCCCAACTCTAATTACTCCTTCCTCCTGAAAAAAGAGGCCACCTATCCCTTTGGTAGCCGATTGTTCCCAATCGCAGGTTATTTGGAAATGTGGGGGGACATACTGGTTACTCAATCACTTGGTCAGAGTAACACAGGCATTTAGTGACCAGGGATGCTAAATGTCCTAAAATAGACAGGAAACTTCCACACAATGATGAATCATTCTATCAAAATGCTAACAGCATCCCCCTTGAGAAACACAGGGCCCCCTCAAACATTCAAGGCAGATGACAGCAGGAAAAGGCAAATTAAAGAGAAGAGGGCAGTACAAGAACAAGCAATGCACCCCACAGAAGTGAAGCAGTTGAGTAAAGGCTGTCCAAGGATCAGTCTCAGCCCCCCACCTCCTTCCCCTCGCCTTCAGCAATAATACTCATGGCACACACTCCTTATTCTCATCCCTCTACCACGCAAAACAATCCTGGGCTCAGTTAGATTTAAATTCCATTTTTTTTAAATTCTATCTTTATTTCCACATCTTTTCATTTGTTCTAATTATGATAATTTCTGAGCAACTAAGATTGGCAATAGTAATAGATAATATCAACTGAAAATTCTTCCATGTTGCTAAAGGGCTTAATTACTAAATTTGTGCTATAATATGTCTGTTGGAAAATTTGCTTTAGAGACTAATTCTTCAGGGGATAACTCCTCAGAGGTTAAGCCTGTGAATTAATACCCTCTTATGAAACACTTTTTTGAGCCATGCTGGGGCTTGGAAGAAGGGGTGGCGAAAATTCTCTTGCCAGCTCTCCAGACTCTTTGTTAAGCCCCAAGCAATATCAAGGGAGACACCCTGCACACACAAGTTCACCACGAAGGGTCAGGGCGCGGAGACACCAAATGGAAAGAGACAGCTCAGCAGCCTTGGATTAAAGGACAACTATTTTAGAGGCAGTGCACTCAATTATGTCAGAGAGACAGGCCCATCGCACTTTCTGGAACAGACAGATGCCGCAGCAAGGTAAAAAGTTCAGCAAGATACACTCACAGACTGAAAAGCTCCCCAGGATGGAGGAGTCCAAAATGCAATTCTGTTTTAAATGAGGTGGGGTCTTGTTATAACAACAGTACACTATCACTACAAATGTGGATTTCCGACAAACAAGGTCCTTCCAGACTAAAGCAGTGCTGTCCAATAGAACCTCCCCTTGATGGACATGCTCTGTGTCTGTGCTGTCCAAGACAGTAGCCACTAACCACATGTGGCCACAGGCACTTGATATGTGGCCAGTGCAAACATGGAACTGAATTTCCAATTTTATTTAGAGTTTAATTAATTTAAATAAAAATAGACAAATATGCCTTGTGACCACTGAACTGGATAATGCAGGATAAGGCTTAGACCATGGTTTGGGAAAATGATCTAAGAGATTATCACAAGAAAACCTTACATATCTTTTGACCATCTGGAAAAATACCTTCTCAGTGCCCTCCCCACCACATACACAAAAATAAAATTCATAAGATGTTACATCAGAAACCACGAGAGTAGTCCTTCTCAAATTTTAGCATCCATCAACATCACCTGGAGGTCTTGTTAGACCACAGGCCCTCTCCCAGAGATGTTGAGTCAGCAGGTCTGAACACTTCAAACAAGTACCCAGGTGATTCGGATGCTGATGGTCCAGGCCACACTTTGAGTAGCACTAGAATAAAACCTTCAAGATTCAAACACCAGCACCTCCATCAAAGAGGGGCTTCTTTCTCTTGTCACCTTTCTGCTACACTGAAGTGTCTCTTTCTTCAAGGTACATATAATCCTTCTCAAACATTCTTACAAGTTTTGCTTAAAACCTATGATTATAAGTGTATGACAGAATATAAATAAACAAGGCTAACTGTCTAAGATGGCTTCTCCACATATTAGATCCAAGATAGAGCACATTTCTTGTAAATTTTGTGAGTGTATTTAATAATTACAGGGACCAGAAACACAGCAAGGCTGGACTCAAACCTGCCAGTCCAGTTCATGTCTAATCCCTGCACCAGCCCTCTTTTAAGAGTCAGCTGAGGCTTTCTACAAAAATAACGTGATTACTTCAGGTCCAGGTCAGAGTCACAGTCTCTTCCACCATTCCAACACAGAGTTCTAGAGGAGTTAACAAAACCACATGTGTCATATTAAAACATTTTATTTACCACTCAAAGGGCACATGTAGAAGATAACCTCTTTCCACATTCCCAAAGAGAAGAAAGAGAAACATAAAGGTTCTAGAATAAAAATGGATTTCTTCAAACATTCTCTGGTCTCTATTGTATTATCTGCAAAATCTGTTCTAGGATCACCAGTCATTTGGGAGAATATTCTTCTTTTGAGGGTTACTTCTTTCTGTCCTTTGGTCTAATTATACAGCCACTTTAACATTAACAGAAGATCCCATCAAAGCGATTTCCTTGACTGCTCTCCTGAACAGCCTTCTTTCTGCCCCTCCAAGCTCCCCTCTCTTAACTTTCCAAAAACAAGCCTTCATCCAGAATACATTGTTGCAATGAACTAGACCATGAAGACTTCAAATAAAATCAGGATCCAGGACTGCCCACCATTCCCATACCACTAATGCTTCGCTCATCTTCAAACTCTCACGTTCCTCAGTTGCTGCCTTCACAAGGATTAAGAGTGATCCTTGGGTCCTGGAAATCTGGGGACACAGGTGTTGTTAGCATTTATAGAGCCCCCAAGTAGTCACACAGTACCATGTAGATCACTTCCTTAGGCTATTGAGTTATTAATGCTGTATCTATTTCACAGATAGGGAAACTGTAGCAAAATGGGGCTAAATGATTAAAACAGTCCCAGAGAAACTCAGAGCAAGATTAAATCACTGTAATCCTTTAGCAGTGGTTCTCAACCAGGGGCAATTTTCCCCCAGAGGACACCAGCATTGTCTGGACACATTTTTGATTGTCACAATTCTGGGGGTAGCGCTACTGGAATCTAGTGGGTAGAGGCCCAGGGACGCTGCTAAACAGGCTACAATGCACAGGACAGCCCCCATCACAAAGACCTGCCTGGCTCAAAATGTCAGCAATGCCAAGGATGAGAACATGCCTGCTTCTCTGGCATCTCTAGCATGACTTTCTGTGGCCCCCTAATCAATAGTTCAAGAATGGCTCCCTCTACAATTTGATCCTTGTACAGTATGTACACAGAAACATGCCAGTCGAGTGCTATTTCTGGCATGCTATGCTCTTTAGTTACTTTTAAAACAGAAGATATATGGGAGCCACAGAGGAAAATGAGGAAAGCTAGCAAAGACCAGTTCCCCTCCTTGAAGGAGAAACCTAGCAAAGACCAGGTCCTTTCTTTAGCAACCTCCAGGCCCTGAGCTATGGTCTGGGTCTGGCTGCTCACCTGGACTCTTCAGTTGCTGATGTGCCCTGCAGCTGCCTTTTCTCTGCTTTGCTTATCTCTAAGCACATACATCACTCCAGAGCAGTAATGATATATGCTCATGGGAATCTCCAGAGATCTACAGCCCCTAATTGTCTATTTTGTTCAGTAAATTATACTCATTACTGAGCCACCGGTGAGGCACTGAAGGACATCAGCCTTTCTGGGTGCCCTCTGTCTGAGCCCAGGTAATGGGACATTATCTGGCAAGTACTGAACTGAGCTGCTTAAAACAACTCTCCAATCCAGTTTTTCAGCGGAGTACTCTTTAATCTCCTGTCCCTCTTTCCTATCTTTAGCTCTGCTTAGATTTGTATTAATTTTCTCTTCAAGGAGTCCAGTTTTAGTTTAAGCTCTAGAAGCTGGAGAGCTCAGAAAGGATACGCTGTCCTTTCCACCCCTCCTTCCTGAACCTCCACCTGTACTCTGAGAAGGACATACCAAACCAAGGGAATTTCTCCTTCTGGTCTCAAAAATCTTCAGCACAAATGAAAATCTAAAGCCTGCTTTGATTATAATGCTCCCAATGCCCACACCCATTGCACTAAGGACTGCAAATAGACAAGGAGTGAAAGGACATGTGACTTCCAGTGACACTGGATAGGATAAAATGGAACGGGCAGAGCCACGTGTTTGCTGGTGCCATTAGCCACCAAAGTGGGAATCATCAACTCTCTGGCAAGCTGTTTCCTTCCTGGAAAAAAAGTGATTAATGAAGGAAAAGTTAAGCAAAGTGATCCATGGAGGAGGAGGACGCTGGGAGAGGGGAACAGGAGCCAGCAGAGATAACAATATGATATGGCTACAAGAAAAAGGCAATCAACGCCCGGTCCCCTTCTCTACAGTATATCTCAGGAAGGCCCAACACCTCCTCCCACGTAAATCACATCCCATACAAACGCACTAAAAATTCCTGTGATGAGCTATTTCCATGCACAGATTCCATCCCATCACCCTCATCACAGTTTTCTCTTCATAAGTGTTGATTTGCATGGTGTCTACAAGTTGAATAAACAAAGGCTTTGGGAACCTTTCACAGACAGGGCACCCCATTGCACTGACTACAAGAGGCTGGTGAGACAAGAGCCTCTACGACTTAGCAAAACCAGAAAAACAAAGACAGAGAATGCCTTTGACTTACCCTGGAGTAGAGGGTGTGAGAGCCTTCGAACGCACTTACATCCTCACAGCCCATCAGCTCTGCTGCTTTTCACCACTCACTCACTTCTGCATGTTAGACTACGACCAATCGATCACCAACTGCCAAAGAAGAGAAATGAATGCGTTAGGCCAAAGGATCCACAACTTCAAGTCCCAAGCCACTGCTCAAGTGAATTCATTAGAGTAGGCTAAGTGCTTAACACGTAGACCCAAACACACATAATAGCTCAAGCTCAATAAAAGTTAAACTTTCTGGGGGCCGGCCTGGTGGCATAGCAGTTAAGTTTGCGTGTTCAGCCTGGGGTTTGCCGGTTCAGATCCTGGAAGTGGACTCTGCAACTACGATACACAACTATGTACTGGGGCTTTAGGGAGAAAAAGGAAGAAAGAGGAAAACTGGCAACAGATGTTAGCACAGGGCCAATCTTCCTCAAAAAAAAAAAGCATAAAAAAAAGTTTATCTCTGGGTCCTGTATACATACTGGACAGGTGGACAGGTCAGTCAGTGGAGTGGCCCGCCCTGATGCACTGATCTGGGCACCCAAGCTGACAAAAGTCCTGGTATCTATAAAACAATTTTTAACCTTGCCCTAGGCGTCCTCCCCATTCCAGCCAGCTAGGAGTGGAAAACAGCATGGAAGAACTCACATGGGACTCTCTCTCTTTTCTTGTTCTTTTCCTAGAAGTGGATCACAACACTTTTCCACTTCCACTCACGTTCGGTTGGCTGGAACTCAGTCACACAGCCACACCTAAGCCAGTGTGCTGCTGGGCAGCTGTAGTCAGTCTCTATCACATGAGGCTGGCTCCAGCCCAACCAAGACAGCATTAAGTTTAGAGTTCTGGATGAGACACTAGCACAGTAAACTTGACTTAGTTACTTAACTCTGAGTCCTGGCTTCCTGGTTTCCTTATCTGCAAAACACTCTGCTTCCCTCATAGGGTCAGTGTTAGATTCAAAATGAGACATAGCAGCACTTCTCAGACTTCAGTGCGCATGCATAATTCCCAGGCATCTTGACAAAATGCAGGTTTCGATTCAGCAAGTTCTGAGTGAGGCTTGAGATTCTGCATTTCTAGCAAGCTCCCAAATGATACCAGTGCTGCTGTTCTCTGACTACATTTTAAGTAAAAAAGAGATAAAGAATTAAAGAATATTTTTGTAAACCACAAAGTGATTTGCAGATATAAAGAATTACCCTGGCATCGACTTTAATTGATTATAAATGAATTCCCAACTAGCCAGCATTTTTAGGATATGTTTAATCTACGTACCAGATAGAATTTCATAGGGTCACAGGATTCTGAAAATGGAAAGAATTTAGGTGGTCACTATTCTCTCCTCTCATTTTCCAGACAAAATAAACTCAGAAAAGTCAATGAAGCCCCCACCCCCAAATATCACAATAACTCACTAGTGTGCTGGGATTAGAATGCAGAGATTTGATTTTGTTATTACATAAACTCAATTGATAACCTTCTGAAGAAGGGTAATTTTTATTCTGCTAAAGCAAGAACAAATACTATTCTGGCACACACTCCAAGAGGTACCAGAAGGTGGCATTCACCAGCTTGGGTCACCATGGTTCCAAATGTAGGCAAGGTGTCACAGGACAGCCATCAAGAGACTTTCAAGCACATGTTCTTGAACATTGTGAGGTGAACACAAATTAACTTCTGTATACCTTCTGGTAAAAACAGGAATTTTTATTTTCAATATGTACAAACTCTGAATCACTCCTATTTGGAGATAATTAGAAAAAGAATTTGAGGTTGCAAATAGAAAAGGGAAATAAAATAACTAGCCAAGAAGGAGCAGCAGTTTCTGTGGCAAACCCTGGGGACAAATCATCTTGAAGAGACTTAAGATTTTTTATCCCTGATACAAAACTTATTTTGCATCTCTGAGATCATGGTGAGTTGTAGGAGTTTATAGTAAAACGTGAAATGTAGGACCTCTGAAGTGAAAGATAGGAGTCAGAAACTCGAAGTCGTTAAGTCAGAAAGGTACCATCTGGAAATCGAATCAGATTGGCGGAGAAGGAAGTCTCTTAGTATGCATGTCATCTCCAATAAAGCAACGTGAATTTGAAAGTGTTTTGGTGAAACTAGGGAATACTTATTGAGTGAGGAATGATAAATGGACATCAATATTGCATATCCATTATTAATCTAAGATGGGTAAAATGCTATTATTAGCATCTTTATTTAGTGAGCAATTTTAAACATTTTAATAAAGGTAAAATGTTCTAAGAACTTCTACAGGTTTACTTCTGTACTCCACCCCACAACTCTTTTCCACCATAGTATCTTTAGCTCCTCAAAAATTCTCCCATCCTGGCACAACCTGCTCTAGAATTTTTACCCTATTTTTGCACCATGGACCCCTTTGTTAAAGCCTGAAGACCTCCTTCTCAGAATGTTTTAAATGTATAAGATAAAACATACAAGATTACAAAGGAAGCCAATTATATGGAAATACCCTTCTATCTACCCAGACCTCAGAGTTCCATGGACCCAATTTAAGAACATTTGATTGGGGAATGACTCTTCTAGGACGACGAAAGCTTTTTCTTATAGGAAACAGTATGCAGAAAAGTTTTAAAAACCCAAAGATGCACAGTAAAGAATCTTGCTCATGGTCAGTCAGTGAAGAAGGAGCTGCAAAGAAAAGCCCGACCTTGAATTTCTGTCCAAACTCAATGCTATTCATACTGTGGCTTTAAAATCCTCCATTAAGGAATTACTAAGAATTTTCTTGGCTCCAGCCCTGTAGACACAGCACATTCTGAGAACTGATGGCAGATGAAGAGAGGCAGCATTGCAGAAGGGAAGACTGAGATGAGTCCGAGCTTGGGTCCTAGTTTTCCAACTAGTTCTCTGACACTAACTAGCTGTGTTAGCTTGGTCAACTCACTCAGCTCTGAGTTGAAACTCCCTGTCTATAAAATAAGATTGAGTTAAACCATCTCTAGGGTTTCTTCCAATTCTGAATCATTAGGATTCTAAGACAACGCACAATCATTTCTCTGGGAAGAAATATTAGTGAGATTTCTTTTTGCCCTAAGCTCACAGTATGAAAATACCTTCTAGACGAGAATTTTTCAGAGGCTTCAGAAATACCTTATAAGAGTCACCCGGCCATAGAATTTTAGACTTGGAAGGGATTTTAAGAGACATGTGCCACTTCAGCAATCCCAGTGACCAGGTGAGAAAATTCAGGTTCAGAAAGGCAAAGAGATTTACTTGAGGTCACATAAGGAGGCAGTGTTAATGGACTGTTGTGACTACTGCCATATAGTACCAGCAGGATTTTAGGATTCGGCATCGGTAGTAAAAACCAGCTCATCAGTTCACTTGAAGAGAGACAGAAATAAACCTCAAATAAGCTGAGCCATAGGATGGGAAGAGCACAAGGAAGCAGGTGACTGGGGTAATGATGCCCAGAGGCAGCGTCCCATACCTCAGGCAGGGTCAAAACTGTGGCCCTTGTATACACTGTAACCTTACTGGCAACAGCACCCACTTCCCTCAAATATCACGGCTACAAAATCCATCTAAGAACAATCAATAACAAAGAACAAAGAATAGCTATTTCAAAAGAGGGGAAGGGATGAATGAACCCTGGCTAATAAGGTCAATAAAACCAAAGTTCAAGATTTGGATTGTCAATACTATCTTGAAAGGACAGCATCAGCTAGGAAAATCTTAAAATACTTGTTACGAATTTTAAAGTTTTAGAAGAAACTAATTCAGAATAACTTTGATCTACCTTCTGTGGACAGCCCTGAAGCACAGTAACTACTTAACCAGCAACTATCTTCACAGCACGTAATTGTTGGATATTGATCAGGTTTAAAAGTCACATGTATATTTCCAAAATCCTACCTACATGTGTAGACCAGTTTTACCAGCAAAGAATGAAAAACTATGAAGTTGTGGGAATTTTGATCCAACCATGATTTCAGCCTCATGTTCAATTAACATGTATGCCAAGTGCTTTCAAAACCTGGGCTATGATGCGTAATTGTCAGTTTACCCTCTGCCTTCCTCCCTACACACAACCAACAAGGTAACCACATCCATTCCTCAACCCCCACAGCACACATTTTTCCCACCTTATATGAACAGTTCCAGTTTTCAGAACTTTTTTTTTTCTTTTTTTTGAGATTCTCTTTCAAAATCTTCTAGACTAGAGGCTACACACTGCTGGTTTGCCAGCTCCATATTTCATCTCCTCTAGGAATTCCCAGAGACAGCAGTGCCATCTACTGGTAGGGAGGGCACAACTTGTTTTCTGGAAGCCTGTGGGCGACTTGAGCCAAGGACCTGAAAGAATGGCAGCCTAGATTTGTCTCTTTGTGAGCCTTTCTTTTCTAGAGCACATTACAAGCATAACGGATGCTTACAACCTGAGACCCAGAACCGCCACAGGAGCCTCCATGGAGAAGGGCAGGTCCTCTGGAAGCCATGTAAAGCCCAGCCAGGCTAGCCAATAATGAGGCAGCTCTGCCTGGAAATGCCTCCTCAAGGCTCCCAAGGCAAGCAGCAGAGCCTCATGGAATTAAACATTTCCTGGCTCTCTCTTTCCCTTAGTGCTTCTGTATCAGATGATCTCACCCATGCCCCCACCTGTGGCAATGTTATCCAGCTCTGTCTTACAGCATGTCCTAGGGAAGGTGCTCAGACCCCTCTCAATGTGAAGGCTCTTATATTTACACGATGTGACACAGATCCTGCTCAAAGGACACTACTGCTTAGGCATGCAGGTCAGACTCTAATCTCTCTCATTCGCACTCCATCCTCCCCATCCCTGACCCAGGGGACAGAAACGATGGAAAGGAAATGATTTTGTTGTTGCTTTGAAAGCAACACTAGTGGGCTTTTACTGAATCAGAGAATAAAACCTTGTCCTGTAGGTCACTGAGGTACACTGCTTCCCTCAAGATGCACTAAGCCTGCCAATCTTTCTGTTTTCCCTGTGCAGCCTTGTTAAACGTCTCAACCTTTTCAAAACCCCAGCCTCCCTTCCAAAGGCTAAACATAAACACTGTCCGCCCTTTGTGCAGTTTATATAACAAAAATGACATTTTCTCTCTAAACATGAAAGCACATACCTTTTCAAACTATACCATCTACTCTACCCTCAGAATTCCTTCCTCCCATCACGTGTCAGCTAAAAAACTACTGACAAATTTTTAAATTTTTCCCACTAATGTGCTTTATGTTCCAATCTATCAGGTGACAATCTGTATTTCACTTTACTAGGGTCACTTGTTATAGTCCCAACAAGCTTTGCAGCAACTTCTTTTACTCTCATTCACCTCGGAAAGCCACCAAAAGTTGATTTGCTGCAGGTGATAAATGTTAGCTTGGATTCCTCCTAACAAAGTGTTTCCCCTTCAATTTAACTTGCCAAGTAGATGAATCTCTTAGCAAGTGCGGACATTTTACAGGCATGAGGAGCATCTTAGATGTTTGAAAATTCACATTGTTTTCTAAAGAAACAAAACTTTGTACGGGTAAGGTAAGAGGAAGAAAGGGCTTTGAAGCGGTATCAGGGATGTCTCTGAGGAATCAGGTCGAGAGATCCTTGTCCATTTCATAACAGAATAAGTTCTAAATAGATGACAATAAAACTCCAGAATACAGTAAAATCTTCCTAACGACAGTTAGTAGAACCATTTCTCACCAAGTAGACTACCAGATACATCCAACAAATTAGTTAACAAGTGGAAAACTGAAGGGCCTGTCTATATTTCATTATTAGATAGACAGTATGCCCTTGCTATTGCAGGTCTGGGGAAATGAAGAAGGTGAGAGGGGACCAGACGCCTCGCATACACCCTCCCTTTTTTTAAGTACGACTTAAAGTAGACATAATCCCCCCTCAACACACACACACATCGCTTTTGGCATCCAAACGGTCTTCTTGAAACAAACACTTTTCAAAGAATTAAAGAGGTCTGAATACGTATAATTTAGACCTTCCCTTCCCTTCTTCCTACAGTCCATTACCATGCTGGTAATAAGTAATGACTTGCTTGGGCAGCCCCAGAAAAACCTCAGTTTACAGAGATTACCACCACTCCCCACCTCCCCCCGCAAAAAAAAAAACCCCCACATCTTCTTGAAGAACCACCTCCATGTGATGGTCTGGTCTGCAGTTCACTGCAGGCATTTCCCACCTCACAATTTACCAGTCATCAGTTTCGCTATATCTGTTCATTCCTTTTTGTAGCCTCTCACTCAGACCTGCTCCACCAGTGCCCAACTGCTTAAAAAAAATTTTTTTTTCGCCTCTTAACGAATTTCTGGATTTCTTCGGCAGGCTGAAAGCGTTCAATTTCGGTGCAACTCCGGGGTGAGAGCTCGCGGGCGGGCTCGGAGCAGCCAGCCCCGGGCAGCACCTGGGCTCGGTCCACCGGGCAGGCCCCCACCCCGCCCGCACAGCTGCACTAGGAATTCTGCTGCGCTCGCCGCCGCCGGATTAGTTCGAGTCCCGCGGCTTGGCCAAAGTGACACTACATTTTTTCCTTCGTTCTCACGTGTGACGGGTCCCACAGCATTAAAGCCATCTTCTCTCCGGCCCCAGCCCAGTCCCGCGGCCGCGACGCCCCCGTCCCCCCGACCAGTCACCTGGGGAGGGGGCCGATACCAGCATCCCTCCCGGCGGGAAACAAAGGCGGAGGCGAGGCTGCCAGGTGGGCAACTCCCCTCGGGCGGACCCGTCACGGCGGAGAGGAAAACGGGGAGGTACAGTAGAGGGTAGGAAAAGGGAAACCGAGGCACCGAGGAGGGTGGCTGAGCCTGGGTCTGCAACCCCCGCCCCCCGAAACGGGGCTCCTCGGGCGGGCGGACCCCAGAGCTTCCCCGCGCTGCCCACCCCGCTCGCCCGCACCCGGCCGTGGAGCGGCAGGGGGCCGCCCCGCGGCGGCGCTCACCTCGGGAGAAGCGCTCCGGCTCCCTCCGACGGCTCCGGAGAAAGCCCCGCCACTCGCGCACGCGCACCCGCGCTCTCGTGCCTTCGCGCCCCCGCGCGCGCCCCTCCGACCGGGCTTTGGCCCTCCCCTGCCCTGTCCGTCAGCGTCCGCGAGAGCCAATCCGGTAGCACGGGAGGCCCAGCGCCGGTCACGTGGTCGGGCCAGCCAATCACCAAATCGCCCTCGGCAGCGCCCGCTCCGATGGCCCTGGGGGTTCGGTTGCTACCGAGTGGAGCGGGTGCGAGGTTTGTACAAAGAGCTGAGTCTATGTTTTCGGGGACTCAGTGGCGTTCAATTGATCAATTACTAGATCAATTGATATCTCAAATTCTAAATACTAATAGAAATCACTTGGATATCTTGTTAAAAGGAGGATTCTGATCCAGTAAGTCTGAGATGGGGACGTGCGAGTCTGCCTTTTTAACAAGCTCCAGGTGGTTGATGCTCCTGGACTGAGGACCACGCTTTGAGTAGCAAGATTTTAAGGGCATTTGTCAGAAAATGATGGTTAGAGCTCCTGCTCCATGTTATCTGAAAGCTTCTAGACCTTTTCTTTTTCTTCCTCCAGTGATGAAAGCATTCTAGTGACTGACTAAACATGAGGTGACACTCATAGTTTGGTCGCTGGCTGAGGGAAGGCGTGTTTAATTCCCACATCACGCACCTTTCGTCTATGGGGCAGCAACCTGTGCCAATTTGGTGATTGGAGTGTGGAAACTAGAAGTGGGGACTGAATGCTCCTCAGGGAGAACACTAGGTCATCCTAAATTATTGGGCGTGTGTGTCGGAGTGGCACCGTGCTATATTCTTGGCTAGAGAAGCAACATAAGTGGTTTTTGCTTTCTGGAAACTTATAACCTCATAGAACTACACAGGCAAACTCAGGAAGAAGCATATAGGAAAAACATGCAGGGAGCTAATGGTCGCAGCATCTTTGGCAATTCAGGCATAAGCGAGAGAGGTTGCCAAATAACCTATCTTAGGGATCTTAAAAATTGTCCAGATAGCCTTCTGTCAGTAATTCCAGAGTCCTGAAGTCACGAAGCCCAGTGCCACTGCCATCTCTCAAACTTGACCTGCACCTAAGTATTTTTAAACTGGCCAGCTAGAACCTGTTATTCAGTATAGTCAAGCTTTTATTACTCAAGTGTACCAAAGTGATTCAAAGGTCTAAGTGCTCAATTCTCCAAAACCTTCTTCCCCCAGCTTTTCAGATCAGGTGGCATGACACTGCTTCAAGCAGTTTTCTCTCACCATTCATCAGGGTGATCCAACTGTCACTTAGAGAAAACTTCACTCTTGTTAATGTGTTTTGGGCCTCTCTGGTTATCAGCCCAAGAAGTGAAGTGCAGTTAGCAATCTCAGACATTGTTCACCACAGTGTCTCTGTCAGGGATGGTGCAGCACAAGATTCAGAGTTTCAGGGAACACACTGAATCTAGCACAACAATGGTTCTGGCTAAAGCAGGAGTCAAGAAATGTCTAATCAAGAAAAATGTTTGAAAAACTCAAAGAACGTTTCTTTTGCTATCATTAAACCAGTGGTTCTCAAGTCTTGCTGCACAGTAAATCTTTTAAGGATATAGATTTTGGGGCCCTGTGCCTAGAGATTCTGATTGGGGTGAGGAATGGAACCTGGACAACCATAGGTTTAAAAAGTTCCACAGGTGATTTTTATCCAGCCATGCTTGAGAACACCCGTATAAGCTGCTAGATCGAACTCATTCTTTAACAAAGAAAAATCGACTCTGTGACACAAATCACTAATGACATAGACTCTGAAAACAGAAGAAAGTTTCCACATAATTTGTGGGAATAGATTTTTTAAAAAAAGAAACTCCAAAAATAATTCACAGGTAATAAGTACTTCAAAGACCCCTTCAATGGAACAAACTGAAAAGTCAGGTCCACAACTAGGTCTAATTCCAGTTGATCAAGTAAATATTTTAAAAAGAAGCTATTACATTTGTTAACCATGCCAAATTGATCAACTCTCTGGTGATGTCGTCACTTGTTTTATGCCTTTCTTAACTAAAAGCAAATTTCTATTTGAGCATTATTAAGAGTTAGTCTCTGAGGCTTTTCCCAAAGTGTTCAACAGAATCACCTGGAGTACTTGTTAAAATGCAGATTGCCCCCAGCCCCACCACCACCACACCCAACCTCCTCTAGCCTCTCTCCTGTAACAATTTTGAAGCCAATACTGGTTAAATCTGAGTCCAAGTTGTACCTCCTGATACAGAACATCTGCATACAGGCAAACACTTAAGTAAAATGCTGTGCTATTAGTTTAGTTTACCATGCCAGCTAAATAAAGGTGAGTCTATATTAAAGAATTCCAAGAGAGTGTCAATTCTCTTTACTGGGATTTTATCAAATTCTGTTATTTTGCGAAATAAAGTGATTAGTGCCTAGATCTTAGAAAGCCATTGTGCAGAGTTTTTCTATGGAGTGATCTTTGCTGTAGTGGAGTATGACCTAGTTTTTAACTGAATTAGTGAGGTCCCCAGAACACTCTGCCAACAGCAGCCATCTTGCTCCAAAGTGACTTTATTTGCCACATCAGAAATATGGAAGCTCAAAGTGTGAGCCTGCAAACTAGCTTCCCTCCTGCTCTGACACTTTTAAAAATATATTTCACAGCATTCAAATGGGAGAGAAATTTTTCTCACCACGTAAACTTGTAGCTTTATCTACTGGGTAAAATAAGGACAGTTTTCACTGACATTTAACTAGCATGAGTAATTTAAATTTTTAAGTAGAAAAAAGGCATTTATTTTTCTCTTCGTGTCATCATTACAAAAAGAGGCAACAGGAAACAAAGAGATTCTTGCTTGAGGACAAGAATTTGAAAAAAAGAACATCCAGGCTGCCCTTCATCCTCTGTTTCTCAGTCTGCTTGCCTAACACATGTGACCTAGCTATCCTATCTCAGGAATGGATGTGTTAGTATCTGATGTAAATCAAAAGTTAGCTTAAGCAAGTCTCCCCTCCCCCATTACACCCCAGAAATTGCTTAGCAAGAGATTCAGGTATATTTGAAAAGAAAAGAAAGACATAAGATATAAACCGCCAAGTCTCCAGAAATCCACCCATTGCTCCATTACAATCAGAACCCCCATAGACTGCTTTATAATTGCTAATTATGTTTTTATCTCCCTAGTAATAAATAGCTTCTCTAAATTTCATTGATTTCATTCATGAAGACCCACAGATTACCCAAGATTCTAGTCTCCATCTGTCATATAAATCCAGCCAGGATAACATTTTATATCTATGTATCTGTTTTAATAATGGGTATCTTTTTTCCATTTAGTGTAACTGTGTACAGATTTAACCTAACACATTGGACATTTTTAGATAAGCATGTTCTTTATATTATATATAATGAATACAAATATGCTTTTTTATATATTTTATAAAATATTTCATATTTAAAACATGGGTATATAACAGTATGATATGCCCCAGTATACCTCCCCCAACTTAAGAAATAAAACATTGTTAATACAGTCAAAGCCCCCATATACCCCTTCTAACAAGTTGACTTTTTTAGATGGAGATATCACACTTAGCAAGCTTAGCCACAAAGGAGAGAGAATGGTTTATGGAAGGAAACACCACATTGTATGCATATAATAGAAAACATAAATGTAAATGGGCAAAATTCTTACTGAATAAAATGTTTGGAAGTTCAAAACTGATGGAAGAAAAAGATAACAGCTGGAAATTCCATGTGGTCCAACTCATGGATGGGTCACTTTTAGAAGACAATACAAGTAGTTTGGAACAGAGATCAGGTGAGGAATCAGTTCTTATTCATTCAATAATAACACTACACAAGCCCTGTCTTTTAGTTCATTTTAAGTAAGCCGTTGCAATTCAAAATAAAAAGTATTATGTTACAAGTGAGGCACATAACGCTATCAGAAAGCACAGGAAGGAGTACCAGGTCTGATTGATGAAATCAGGGAATGCTTTCTGCAAGAAGTGATGCCCAAACTGAATTCCAAAGAACTAGTTAAGAGTCAGCCAGCAAAGGGATAGAGGAAGGGTGTTCCAGGCCTAGCAACAGCCCATACAAAAGCACAAGAGCTAGGAACATTGGGGAAGAAAAAGTAGTTTAATTTTACTGGCTGTGAAAGGAGAAGGAGGATGATTGAAAGGTAAGGAAAGACCAGAATTCGAGGATGTTAAATGCATGATATGCCATTCCTCCCTCTTCTAATCAATCATGGCGTTCAATTCTCTTCTAGTGATTATGAGTAGAATCTGGGACCAAATGCCAGCTCCTCGATTTACCAGTTGTGTAAACCTGGACAGTCTGGCCTTGGAAAATCTTGGATAAATGATTGCACAGTTTTCTCATCTGTAAAACGGAAATAATGGCAATGCAAGTACTTGTCTCTTACAGTTGTTAATGAGCTAATTAAATAATATAAAGTGCTTAAGCAGTGTTTTGCATGTAGGAGGTGCTAAATGAATGTTAGCTATTATAAACAGTATTCTTCTGAAGCTGGATGTGGCCTCAGACTCCTTCTCAACACAGTGTTACCAGCCTCCCATTTCACCCCATCAGAACTGGCACCCAGAGAGAAACGTCCCGGCCATCCCTGGTACCTGACACAAGTCTGATTTAGAGCTCTATATCCTAATGCCACTCCCCTATACTAATTCTTATCTACATTTAAGCAAGTTCTCTATGATAAAATGTCCCTCTCAGTCCAACACCAAGTCACAAAAAACTAGCTGCTGACACACCCAAATATTTTCTTGAAAATTTACAGATTATTTTCACTGATTTTTCTTTGTAATTTGTAATAAAACACATCATACTCTAAGTAGTTTGGCCTTTTTGTATCTTAGATGCATTACTTCTCACTTGCTCACACGCAAGTTTATATGCCATTTTATGACTATACTTGCCAGATTTGGGAACTATATTCCTACCAGCTTGCCATTCCTATGAGAAGAGCTCTGCTTCCTCTATGAAGATGTAATATTGGGGCATATGGCTTTTACCAAATGATTCCTAAAAATTCTCAAGACTACTCCCTGGGCCTGGGATGGCATTCATGCATGCATTCATTCCCACTCAGAAACACCTCTGGGATTGTCCACAGTGAGTAAGAAATTGATGAGATGATGAGGACACAGAGCCAAGAAAACAGGCATGGTTTCCACCTAGGGCAAGCTTACTATCCTCTGCCTGTCCTTCAGGCCTTACCCTCTAGGCTGAGAAGCATTGTTAGATCTGAGGTGGAGACTGTGGTGCCCCATCAAGATCCCTTGGATCCCTTTCGCCAGCTCTGTGCTCTCATCCTCTAGCCTCTAATCTCTCTTCTATAATCTTCAGAGAATTATCTTTGACACTGGAGCCACCTCACCTATCTGGAACCAAAAATGCCTTAGAGTGACACCACCCTGTTGGGTAGCCCATATCCAATGACTAGCAGGTGTACATGTACAAAAACTCAGCTTCTTTGCTTCAAAGTGTGAGAAACACTGCAGTGTAATTTCACACTACAGAGCTCCCCATAGATCAGGCTGAGTCTGTTGCTTGAAATCCCACCCTTACTTGGCTCTTATGAGTTCCTTTGGGAGCACTTCCTGTATAAATCACTAGCACCTGAGTGCTTGGTTCAGGTCTGCCTTTGGAAGAACTCAACCTACGGCCACCTATTTGCTTGTTATTAAGGTGTAGCAGTTATCACACTATATTTACTTAGTCTAAGTCAAGTGATATACTCTATATTGTAAGTTGCATGAGGACAGAGACCATGATTCATTCATCTTTGAAACCCCCAGGTCATGACACATAGTTGGAGTTCAGTAAATCTCCACTGAATTGTCTTGAGCTGAAATGTCTCCAGCATGTCTCACCACACCATCTCCACCCGTCATCAGCCACTTCTCTGATCTTATCCCCACCTCTCTGTCTCTCAATAACTCAGCTCTAGCCACCCTGACCTTAACTGTTCCTCAAATACACCAAGCCCACTCTTGTCTCTGGCTGGAATACACTGTGGCTTCCTCCCACCCACCACACCCACCTTGCATCTGCAGGACCTCCCTCCCTCACTGAATTCAGATCTGCTCAAAGGACTTGTCAGAGAGGCCTTCCCTGGTCAAATGATCCAAAGTGGCACTTCCTCCCATAACTGTTACTCTCTAATCCAGACTCTCTCAACCCGGGTTCCATGAGAATATTAAGCCCTACAGAAAATTATCTCAGTGACTGTTTTCTCCCATCTCCCAAGGATGGTACACAGCTGAAATCATTCTAACTGCACAGGAGAGAAGTTGATTCATTGCATGTGAAGGATGCCTTAGGGCATTAGAGTTTAATTCTTTGGTAGAACTGGTAGAGAAGGGCTGCTCTAAACTATCATCCTACATTTTCTTCTTCTTATCAACATCTGACAAATTATTTCTTTGTTGTTTCCCTTCTCCACCTCTCCCTAGACTATAAGCACGTGAATTTTGATTCCAGTCCCTGCTTATCCCCAGTGTCTAGAACTGGTACATCACAGGCACTCAAAAAATATTTGTTGAATAAACTTCACAGGATAGATTTGTGTTATAACTTTTTATATAAAAACTTTTCAAGTATAGAAAAAATTCATGTTAAAACTTCTCCATACAGAAAAATGTGTATTATGGATTATCCAAGTGAAATGATGTGACAGAAAATGTTAAATGGAATTGGTAAAGCTGAAAAAAATTTGTCCAGATAATAATAATGGAAGGCTTTAATTATCCAAACACAAAGTAACCAACTGCTCAATCAGGATGAGAGATGAGGGGAGGGGAGGTGGGCTGGATGTTAATAAATTGAGGACTGCTTTCTAAATACCACAAGGAAGGGAAATAGAAGGAACTTTCATCCTAAACAGGATCAGAAATGGACCCAAGAGGTTGCTGTGGGTGTGCCACTAAGCAAAAATTAATAACATAATTAAATTCTCCATCCTCGTGGGACAGGAAAACCAAGAAATCCATCCCATACACTCTAGATTTTTAAAAAGGGAAATATGATAAATATAGGCCCCATTTAGGAGACAATTGAAAGGAAGTCAATAACCCACAATAAAAGCCTGTATACTTTTTCATTGTTGTTTGCTTTCCATGAAAAGCATATACCAAGGAATGAAAATAAGAAGCAGTAGAGGTAAGTGTCAAAAAGAGAACTGCTAGAGCCAAATAAATTATCAGAGAAAAAAGAGGGCATTTCTCCCAAACTATTAAGGAGGTTCATGTGAAGAAAATAAAGAAACCCAATCAATTATAAATGAGGAGATTCATAACTACAACAAAAACACTTTGAAGAGCACCTTGCAAGTGTCTCTGAAACCAATAAAAGGAGACTATTTTAACATGTCAAAGGGAGGAAGTCACTCAAAGAATAAGTGGAATCCTTTGATCTTAGTGGGATAGAGAATTTGCTCAAGAATGGAAAGGGGCATATTTCACAGGCTGAATTATTTGTTGCAAATTAAGATAATGAAAGAATAATATAGCGACTAACTTTCCTATGATATCCACAAAGATGGACTAGTTAGAATTACTTGATAGTAATAGTGACCATGTACTCAGGACAGTTTGCCACGTTGAACCAAATCAGTGTGGACAAACCATCAGGACTGGGAGATGGAGAATTTGCTGACTCAAATGGGTGATTTGTATCTATATACAAATGTGTAGCTGTGGCTCATTCATGTGAAGGGGTTCAGAAGAGACCTGAAAAAAGATAATCCCAAAGATTATTTTTGTTTAAACATTTAACTATTTTTAACCTCAATTATAGGCTCCATGACTCTGCCTGACTTAAAATAACTTAATGAAATGGCTATTTGACTAGATCTGATAGGAATTGTGTGTGACCATGTTCCTTCCACTGTTTCTTCTCTCTCTTGACGTTAGCTACCACTTGGGAGTTTATTGGCCAATTACACTTAAAGTTACAGATTTAAAACAAACTGAAAGCCTGGCACCTAGTAAGCATTCAATAAAATGTTACCTGCTTTAAAACTGATTTTTTTCAGTAAATAAATACAAGTATAAAAACCAAAAAATTGAAATAAAATAAATTCCAGGCTGTCTGCCCCTCCCCTTATTTTCTTTGTTTTTTGCACTGGAGTCCCCCTGGAATTCCATCAGCCATCTCCTGCTGTATTAGCAACAGTCCCCTGACAAAGTTTCTAACAAGGGGCCCCCAAACGTGGCCCTTATGCATTCTTATAGCAATTTATGCTTAAGAGCTCTTATGGCTGTAATTCCTTCCGAGGGGATCCCTGTGTAGCTAAAGCTGTATTCTCCCATTAGGGAGAATATTCAGGTCTTCTGTTTTCAAAGATTAAAAAAAAATCATTTTCCCTTGGCTAGAGCCCTCTCCCCAGTATTACAACTGCCTATGCTTCCTAAGGTTAGAAATGGGTTTCAAAGAGGGCCCTGGACCCAGTTCTGTGCTTCTGCCAAGGATTTTGATTTCCGTAGTCCAAGATCTCTTCCCTTTGTCACATGTCCTGATAACAAACACATTTTCTATTAAAATCCCAAACTGAAACTAATGCTTCTCACCTCAGAGAGATAATTAGAAATGAGCTTCAGAGAAGAACTTTACTAATTTCCTTCAGTTTGCTCCTATAATATGTCTCTGCTGTAAACCTCATAATGGCTATTACCAAGACTCTCATCTCCCAAGTCTGGGATCAGTGCCTCTCCTGAGCTCCCACAGCCACCTTGCATGTCCCCTAACATGGCTTCCATCACACTGTATTACAATTGGCTTTTCAGTGGTTCATGACCTCTACTAGACTAAGTTTTGTGAAGGCAGAGACCATGTCTATCTTGTCATTCACTGGACAAGAACAATGACCCCTAGAACAATGTCTGGTGTAGAGTAGGTACTCAATAGTCATTTGTTAAGTGACTGGAAGCTCTTATTCCCAGAATCCTCCCTCTACTTCTGTGAGCAACTCTACCAATTCCACTCTGAACTGGAGAATTACCATTACCTATTAGTAGGGCCTATCGTTAATATTCCTTTATGTTTCTTTTCCTTTCTGAGCTCTGTGTTCTCTCTGCTAATATGTGCATACATAAATATTTACATTCCTCTCAGGTTAAATTCTTTTCTCCATTCTCATGGTTCTTCCTTTCCCTTTCCAATTTTAGTAAGATCATCAAACCTAGATAGTACTACTTCAAATATGAACAACTGACATCTCGTACACAATGCCAGTGATTGCACCAGTAGCTGTAAATCCTAACAAGCAATAAAGCAAAACAAGATACTCTTGATATTCCATTCCTTTACATTCCAATTTTCCTAATTCTAAGTAGAAATTTCCTTTCCTATGAACTTTTCTATCACTGTATCTCATTCACTTACAAAACACTATGTCAGTGGGTCTCAAACTTGAGTGTGCATCAGAATCAGCTGGAGGGCTTGTAAAAACAAAACTGTTGGGCCCTACCCCTGGAGGGTCTGATTCAGCAGGCCGGGGGTGAGGGCTGAGAATGTACATTTTTAACAAGTTCTTAGGCAATGCTGATGCTTTTGCCTAGGGACCGCATTTTAGAATCACCGTATTGTGTCATTAAATAACAAACTCAAAAACAATATATGAAAAATTAATCAATAAATAATCCAAAATCTATGTATAAAAGGAATTGCCCTCTATGATTGGCTATGACCAAAGGAGTGACATTATTCCAGGATGTCAATCCAATATGGCACTATAGCTGAAATAATCAGCCAGATGTTGAATATCACTCAAAAGAAATACTTTTTCTTTCCAATAAAACTTTGTGCACCTCTGGTTACTGAAATTCAAGAAAGCTACCACAAGTGTAAAAAAAAAAGTGCCAGGAAGGGCAGCTAGCCTGATGGAAAGCAAGAATACCACTACCTTATAAGGCCAAAGGAAAGAATGTGGGAGATTTTTTCATTTCAGAATGGTAAAAACTAACAAGTGGGACAATCAAAACCTCTAACATCAGGAGCAGTACAAATAGGTTGATCACCTAACTCTGAAATCCTGGACTGCACAAGGTACTTTGAAACTTGAATTTAGGGAGATTTATGAAGAAAGTTCTACTTCATTCAAGGGGCATAATTTGTGATACTCATAACCCCTGAGAATGATGTAAGGAAATTAAAGATAAAATATATTTTGTCAAGTAGATGAATGATAAAACCATAAATTTTAGCTTTTCATGATTCGCAGAAGGAAAGACCATTTACCTCCCTATCACAAGTCCCCTAGTGCTATCTTTGGTAAAAGAATATGGTAAATACTCCTTGAGTTTTGCCTTGGAACGCAGTTCTGATCCCTAAGATCAGATAAGCAATCTAAGACCTTTAGACTTCATGTGGGCCCCTTCACCTTGAAATATGGCTGTGATCCAAGTTCAAGACAAGGAACAAAAAAATGCTAAAGTGAGTGCATAATAACCCCGTCATTCACTGAAACATGCTCCAGCTTTGAGAAAGCTCTCCCTGAATGTGGTAATTTAGGCAGTCCTGATAACTGTGTGAGTTTTGGGACACATCTGTCACCCAGGACTAAGGCACAGACAGATAAAACATGGCATAAGACACAGAAAGGGGAAAAAGAGTGAAAGACACACAGACTATGGTGTCAGGCAAGGTTTACAATACAAACGCCTACAGGGTGAGGCAGGTGAAGAAAGGAGTGGAGCAGATAATAAGATGATAGGAAGAAGTGAGGACTGTACTGTTGCTGAGTTGCAGCCTATTACTGCAACACGGGAGCGCAAGACCAAGCACATCTCATGATTTTGTAAGAATCTAGAAATCTGAGTTTTTATACGAATTTATCTAGTTTTTTAAAAGAAATCTCTGTGAGCCGAACAAAACACATCTGCAAATCAGATACGGGTCACAGATATTCCCCTTGATTAAAAAGGTCAATTCCCCTTCCTAAAATCTCCCAGACTCCTTCTCAGAACTGTGTCATGTGATCACTACTAGGTACAAGGGAAGCTGGAAAATGTAGTTTTTTAGCAGCATACATTATCCGTGAATAAAACCTGGATTCTACCACTAAGCAAGAAAGGAGGCCATACATTCTAAGAAGGAAAGATGTCCCAAGCT
Source organism: Tapirus indicus (assembly GCA_031878705.1). NCBI lineage: Eukaryota > Metazoa > Chordata > Mammalia > Perissodactyla > Tapiridae > Tapirus > Tapirus indicus. The sequence continues at coordinate 18,688,462 of CM062920.1, forward strand.
TTGGAATGCCAGGTCTAAGAGAATTCCACCAACATTCACTTTCTCAGCAACCTCCTTTCTCACTGCTGTTGAATGATCTTTGGAGGTCTCTAGATCAATCCATTAGCCTGAGTATAATATGACTTGTACTATTTTATTATAGAACCACATTAAATTAAAGGACTACAATCAATTTTCAAATGTAGCCATTTTCAGTATAGTACAGGTCTGTGTAAAGCAGACAAATGGGAAAGGAAATATATGCTAAAAATTCCAGGTGCACAAATTAAAACTTGAATCCCTGCTTTTGCTAGAGCTTTCACAATATGACAGATGTACTTCTCCTGTCATTGCCCCAGTCTCAAGACAAGCAAATGTCTGAGAAGTCATTAGATTTAAATTACTTTGGGAAATACTTTGCAGTCAAAAGCTGTATGGACCAAGTACACATTTCTCATTTTCATGTCAATGACTGTCTTATTTGAAGAGTCAATTGTACTAATTTTAAAACCCAGAAAGAGAAGGCAATAATCTACTAGTGACAATGCAATGGCCATGGGTGAGGACTGATTAAGCCCTCAGGACTGCCTTATCATTTTTCTAGTTTTAAATTTTCTGGCTTCACCTTAAACAACATAGGGGTAATGCATCTAACTGAGACACTAGGAAGAATACCAATTTCAGGTTTTCTGTATTCTCATGAGATCTGAATTCACTATTGATTACACCTAGAATTTATTTTATTCAAATTTTATAATGAAAGGATATACTTAACCTCATATTCCATTCACTGGAAAGAAAGGGAAATCATTTGCTTCCATTTTTACTTTTTATTCATTTCTGGGTATTTTTTGTTTGCTTTTTAATTTTGTGGGTTTTTTGTACCTATGATGGAGTCTTCTTGATTTAACATCTCTTGTTATCAAGATTTTCTAGAGCTAATGGTGTCTGAGGAGTTTGTCAATAGCAACACAAATCCACGTTTGAACATTAAACCCTCAGAGCTGGAACTGTTTACTCTGGGCCATGCTGACCAACTCTTCCTGTTCCTTCATCCATTTTTGTCAAAAAGGCCTGCCAGCTTTCGGAGAGCCAATATTTGTGTTTCAATCTAGCCCAGTCTCTTTGGAGTTCATCCTTCATTACTCTTCCAGGGAGAAATATCAAGGCCCTGCCTTTTCCTGCAGCTTTAGGGAATGGCTTTTCTTCATTCCCTATTCCCTATTCATCCTCCTATTCCAAGGCAGGAATCAGATGGGAATTATTTTTCCTCGTCAGTCCGGAAGTTTCACTTATGTTACATTTGCCTTCAGCGTCCCAAGCTAAGTCTTGTGAATCAATCCTTCCTTCAGACTTTTAAGCTCACAGTTCAAGATATAAAATACCCCTCCATTTTGGACAGGCATGACTTTGGACTGGATATATGAGAAATACGGCTGCTGTGGCTTATTCTCCTCATGTAACAAGAAGTTCAGAGGTAGACTGGCAGGGTAGCTGTGCAAGATCATTGTTGCAGGTCAGGTTCTCCAGGAAAGCAAACTCTGCGATGGAGACTGCATGCAGGAAGTTGAAAGAAGAGAGCTCTTGGGATAACACCTGTGGGGTAAGGAAAGGCAGCAGGATTAGGTAAGAGGAAGAACTTGGGCTGTGGTGCAGTCACAAGAAGGCCTTGGCCAATCATGTGGGAAGCTCTGAAGCTGAGTTTTTCTCTGTTGGGGCAAGGGAGCAGGCCTTTATACCCTCTCATCAACCAGTCATTGGATGCAGGCTGCCTGCCAGGAAAGGGCCAGCTTTCAGAGAGCCAATATTTGTGTTTCAATCTAGCCAAGTCTCTTTGGAGTACATCCTTTATTACTCTTCCAGTGAGAAATGTCAAGGCCCTGGGGGGCGGGTTGTCTGTGTTTAGTTGAGGGAAATCCGCAGTGAGGGCTGACAGCTGAGGGACATCAGCTGTCAACAGTCTCAGCAGTGGGGGGCAAAGACTTCAGTCATGAAGTGGTTTTAGCAGTTATAGCACAATGCCCACCATAGTTGTCACTGTCCCAGACTCCTTTTTCCTTTCTGATCTGCCATTCTAAGCATGTGGCTTTCATGCTCATGATTGCTTCATGATCTCAAGATGACTATTCTACCTCCAGCCTTATTTCTGCTCTCTAGGCAGGGACAAGAAGGAAGCAACAAGAAGGAAAAGGTAGCACCTATATCAGGAAAGCAACTATTTCCCAGAAATGTCCAACAATCCTCCATTATGTCCCATTTGCCAGAATTTGTCACATGGCTACTCTAGCTGCAAAAGATGCTGGAAAATGTGTTTTAGCCAGACACACTGCTGCCTTGACCAAAATCAGAGATCAGCGTTTTTCAAGAAAAAGAAGAGAATGGATATTGGCATTAGCAACTAGAAGTTCTCCCAAACCATCTGATTTTCAAGAAGAGTTAACTCTCATTGGCCAGGAGTTGGTGACTCTCTATAAACCTCAAGGATTTTTTCCTATTTTGTTATAAGAAGTCTCTTCTCTATCTTATTGTTTACTAGTTGTACTTCCACCTCCTTCTGCAGTCACTGGAGGTTGGACTTCATTTTCTAATAGTCGTGTTTATCTCAAAATTGTAATTCTTAAACTTCTTTCTGAATGATTCATCATTTCTCTCTTTTTCCCTCTCTCTCTCACACATGCACATACACAGACACACAGTTTCACTATTCCTATGCTGTTGAGAGAGAGCGATGATAACAAATAGTCATCATTAGGTTCTCCTCAGTGCTGGATCGAACTAAGGTACATGTAGAGATGAGAGAAAAAAGACCATTGTCAAAAGGAACACGCAGAGAACAAAGGTATAACAGGTTCAAGATGAGGAAACCTGCCAAAGTAGAATTGACCAGGAGTAGAGTTGCCAGATATAGCAAGTAAAAATAGAGGACACCCAATTAAATTTGAATTTCAAATGAACAATGAATAATTTTTAGTATATCAGCAGTGGACTGAATATTTGTGTCCCCCTGAAATGTATATGTGAAACCTTAATGATCAGTGTGATGGCGTTTGGAGGTGGGGCCTTTGGAGGTGATTAGGTCATGAGGGTGGAGCCCTCATGAATGGGATTGGTCTTCCTATAAAAGGGACCCCAGAGAGCTCCCTTGCCCTTCTGCTATGTGAGGTTACAGTGAGAAGATGTCCATCTGTGAACCAGGAAGTGGGCCCTCCTCAGACACTGAATCTGCTGGTGTCTTGATCTTGGACTTTGCAACTTCCAGAACTGTGAGAAATAAGTTTCTGTTGTTTAAGCCTCCCAGTCTATGGTATTCTGTTCTAGCAGCCTGAATAGACTAATATGCCAAATATTGCATGGGACATACTGATCCTAAAAATCTGTTTGTTGTTTACTTGAAGTTCAAATTTAACCGGGAATCCTGTATTTTATCTGGCCACCCTAACTGGGAGGAATAGTGTCACTGTCACAGAGCTGGATACTGCCACTGTACCATTTCTATAGCTACCGAGTTCCCTCCTCCCTTGGAACTTTTCCACAAACCTCTAGCCTGAGAACCACTGTCCAATATTTCTGGAGACTCATCAATCAATTCAGCTAAAGCTGAACTCTTTTTTGCAACAAATTACATTTTTAATATTTTCTGTAGCACAAACCCCCTAGGGTACATGGATAGGTTTCAAGTCGGTCTCTGAATCCACTGAAATTGTGTGGAAAATTTTGTGTATATGAGCCTATGTGCATTTTTCTGGGGAGGAGGCCCATAGCTTTCATCCCATTCTAAAAAGGAGTTACAGACTCAAAATAGTTCATTCCCAGGCAAAGGGCACTGAGAAAACACCAGGCAGCCTGTCAACCTTTCTTGGTTATTTTATATGGGGACAGAGGTAGAAATATCAGTCATGGAACAAATGCTTTAGAATTCTTCTTTTAGGGAAATTTGGAGCAAATATGAGGAGAAACTTCCTATTCTTTACCAGTCCAAAATCAATTATAGAGTTAGACATTAGTCAGAAAGATTTTTCAGCAAAGCTCTCAACCTCAGAAATCACTCATACTGTGTTCTCAGCCCCTACGGGTGAGGTTTCTCTCCTTAACTGTTGAGCTGTTTCAACGGGTAGAGTAGATATTAGAGGCCACCACACTCCCCCTTTGACCCCCGTCTTTAGAGGAGCAGATTAAGAGGTCTGTCTGTGGTCAAGTCTTGTAGACATGACCTTGTCATTACTTCTTTCTCTTAAGTGTCTTGTCCACTCATGGTGCTTGACAGTGAAGGCTTCCTATTAAAATTCTTTGCTTGTCATTTGGGCTTCTGTTCTCTTATAGGAAATGCTACAAAGTAGCAAGCATAGAAGCAGTCTTAGGATGCAATGTAAGAAAGCAGAATATCCCATGTTCATGCTCTCTTCAGTTCCCAAGACAATGGTGGTCTAACCCTTGAAGCATGATGCTCTCCTAATAACAGTTTTCTTGATTCGTGTGCTCATAAATGACATACTCACTGTATCATGGCGTTCTTGTCAGGAAAGCCCCCAGACACATCTGCAGGATTCTCCAAGGGTCCCTGGCACAACACCATTAACTATATCCTTGAGTGGGTTATGACCAATATACTATGAGCATCTTGAAGGGACCATACCTTATTTGACTTTTTCCTCCCTGAATCTAGTTTAGCGCCACGAATACAGCAGGGAGCCATAAATGTTTGTTGAATTATTAAATGAAGGATGGATGGATGAATGAACCAGTGAATGAGTGAAAGCTGTGTAAGACCACAAGGAACAGGCTTAAATAGCTGGGGTAGGAGCTGATATCAGCCTCTTCCCTCTTCTGGATGTAGGCTTCTCCCCTGAGAATGCAGAATTACTCCGTTTCTCTCCAGCCTTTAGAACGAAGGAAGCATACTTTGAATTTGTATTCTATTCCTAAGGGATTTCATTATCTTTTATTTCTAATATTCTGGTGAATTGATTTGGGAAAGAAAAAGAGAAGACAGATTCCAAGATCCTAGATCCATCTTTAAAACATCAGGGTCACTAACCCAGGACCAGGGATCAGAGAAGACTTCTAGGAGGAAGTGTTTTCTAAACTGAGACCTCCCAGATGAATAGGGATCAGGTAAGTAAATGGGATAATGAATGTTGGGGCAGGGGGAGAAACCTGTGTTCCAAGTAGAGACACCATAAGTGGATGCTGTAGTCCAAAGGTGAGAGGCATCTTGCTTGGCACATTTGAGACAGATCAGAGTTTATAAACCAAATTAAGAAGTACCACCCTTAGGCATAGGTAAATTCCTTAAACACCCCCTACTCCCTCCCCTTGCCCCAACTTGGGTCCATGTCTCAGGGAACCTGTGCTTTGAAGGGCCTTCTTCAAAACTGTCTAAGTCTCCCTCTGGTATTTTGGACCAGTTGGGCATGACAGTGCCATTTGGTGGGATGCCCAGAGCCCAGACTGGGACCCACACAAATTCTCTGTTTCTCTCCTTCAGAGTGCTCTTAATATTCTACCCTGTGTGGGGGGTCAACTAGATGCCCCAGGACTCATACTATGGTATTGTCTTGGGGCTCCAGGGCCAAGCCCTGGTTCCAAAATGACAGTCTGGCAAGCAGATTGCTCCTGATGGCAGAAGCAGTATTTCTTGTGAGATTGGGCTGCCAGAATGGTGTTGACAAGCTGATTTTGGGTGACTGAAACTGTTTTATATAGACAGCCCCACAAAAAATATTTGCCCAGGGCCTGCACACCCTATGGGCAGCTTTGTTAAGAAATTTGGACTTTATCCCAAGAGAAAGAGGAAAGATCAAACTACATTACCCAAAAGGTCAGTTTGTTTAAAGATCTTTTTGAATTTAAAAATATTTTTTACTGTAATAAAATATATATATAATGTAAAATTTACTATGATAACAATTTTAAGTGTACAGTTCAGTGATTTTAACATTGTTGTGTGACAATTAAATCCCTCGTTTGATATAGTAAGAAACTAAAGCCCAAGCGCTGACTTGTCCAAGGTCACACGGGTGATCAGTGGAAGAGCTCTGCAGTGGGCAGTCAGTGCTTTTCCCACTTTTCCAGTTCATTCATTTTATGGATAAGAAGACTGAGTCCAGAAAGGCAAAGTGACCTTGACTGAGTCAGGAGCAAGACTAGTGAGATCCAGACCTCGCAGGCCAGTCTCTTCTTCCTCCGGCTCACTACTACAGGCTGCCCTAACCTCCCCTACCATTTTCCTTCTCCAGTTCTTCCCACCAGAAATTCCAGGCTTCCTTGCACCAAAATGCGAGTTTCACACAGCCAGTCATCATCTAAAAATGATTTTCTAAATTGGTGCTTGAGGGGTGTCAAATCCATTGGCTGCAATATGTCTTCACACTAGACTTCAGTAGTTTGTCAGTTATGGATTAAAGAAACTACTTGCCACCATTTCCCATCACTGCTAAAGTTCTTCATGCATTGTTTTTGGCTGCAGATCAAGTTTAGGGAATTGGGAGAGTAATTTAGATTATTTCCAATGCATTATGTACACTAGGATCAGTTTGCTGAATTACATGGTCGTTTAGGGGATCTGGCACAAAGTAGTTGATCAGTAAATATTTGTTGAAAAAGTGAATGCAGGTATTATTTATTGATTTTTTCCCCACTTTTAAAATTAAGATATAATTTCTGTGCAGTAAAATTCACCCTTTTAGGTGTACAGTTCTGAGGGATTTGACAAGTGTTTATAGTCATGTAACCACCACAACAGTCAAGATATAGAAGAGTTCTGTCATCCCTCACATTCCCCCATGCCCTTTTGTAGTCAAGCCCTTCTCCCCTCCTCAGTACCCCCACAACCACTGATCTGTTTTCTGTTGTTCTAGGTTTGCCTTTGCAAGAATGTCGTAAATGGAATCACACAGTATGCAGCCTTTTGAATCTGGCTTATTTCACTTAGCACAGTGTTTTCAAGGTTCTTCTATGTCGATGCATATTCTAGTAGCTCATTCCTGTATACCACTGTATATTGTACCGTAGTTCATTTACCCATTCCCCAGTTGAAACGTATTTGGGCTGTTTCCAGATTTTATTATGGGTTGAATTTTAATTTCAGTTTTTTATTTATTTAAAAGCCTATCAGTATCTGGGGCTACAGGAAGAAAGCATTTCAAACTTTTAGCCCATATTAGTTTACATGTTTGTATGGTCTGTGTTGGAACTGCTGAACATGTTAGAGTTAAGACAAAGTGTAAATGGAACTTCCTGACAGCAAAGCAAGAGGTATGATGCAAAGCATAATCATTGATACTGAGTGCTGTTTGACCCTCATCCTGGATCTGCTTGGGAATCTTGGTGGCCGTTTGCCCTTTTTCTGACCAACTTGCATCATGTGAATATCCTGCCCTCACACTGGGGGAAACATACTATATTATGAGACCTGTCCCATTTTCTCAACTTCCTTTGGAGCTACAACATAGTCACATGACCTCAGCTCCACCAATCAAATGCCATGCAGTAGACTTTGGTTTGTAAGAGAACAAGGGGGATCCGTGTTCCGGGGAAGGTGGCCATGAAGGTATCTGGCTTCTAGGGGCAGTAAGGTGGCAGTCTGGCACCACAGCTCGGCATTGCCAATGCGATCTATGATGCGGTCATCAGTAGCAATGTTAGCTGAAGAGGTCATTTGTTTCAGCTAAGAACACTACTATCTCAGCAGAAAGGGCCAGTCACTGAGCCCCTTATTGTTTTCCCTTCTGTGAAATGGATCAAAGTTTCCAATCTTTTCGTGAGTTACTGTTGAGGGTGCTTCCCTGTGATCACTCCCCTGTATTCTCTTTTTGAAGATCCACCTGAAAAATTGCAATCAAATTTCATGAATTGCTGGGTTTCCCTTACAGATGCATTTTTATCTTACAGACATGATGTCATGTAATTGATTTGATGGTGTTTCCTTTATTTTATTGGTTGTTAGAGAGATCAGAGCCTAATGGGTGGCCCAATGTCAGCAGCCGAGTGGATCTTACAACATGTATTTTGTATTCCAAATTACTCACACTTACATCTCAGTTTTCTACTTTTGTTTTAAACCCTTATTCCTGGTTTCCTTACTTGAAAAAGTTTCTATTATAAAGAAAAAAAAAAATGGAACGTTATCCCACCACCCAGAAACTCCACTTATATCTAATATGTATATAGATGTATATATGGAGTTATTACTCTAATATATGCAATTAGTTAGAAAATTCAAACTGTACGGAAAGGTACAAAATAAAAATAAAAATTTCCCACTTCTCCTTCTCCCACAAGTCCATTTTCCCAAAGATAACCATACTTTCTTCAAGGAAAAAAGTGCATCTGTGAGCATTTATTTAATATTACATTTATTTAAATTCACCACAAAAGAGATCATACTCTACATAATTTTCTACACTTTTTTTTTCACCTCATAATATATCTTCAAGATCTTTTGGTATCAGCATATATAGAGGGAGCACTTCTTTTTAAATGTCTCCGTAGTAGTCTATCTTATTAATGTATCAAAATTTACTTAACTGGTCCCCTGAAATGATGGACCCATTGGTTTTCTCCAGTTTTTCACTATTACAAAAAATTTTGCAACGAATATTCCAAAACCTATATCTTGGTGAAATTTTGCAAGTAAGTTTCTAGCAGTGAAATTGCCAGACCAATTGGTAAGACTTAAAAATTTTGATGGATGTTGTTAAATTGCCCTCCAGGAAACTGGCACCAATTTTCACTCCTGTGTGTGTTGTATCAGCATCACCATTTCCATATATTCTCATAATCATTGGATATCATCAATCTTTTAAATTTTTGCCAGTGGGGAAAAAAATGATACCTCGTTCTTGCTTTAATTTCCATTTATTTAATCATAGTTTTCAAAGTTTAAAAAAATCTTTGGATGAATATATTTTTGGAACCCATTTCAAAGCCTTTTTGAATTAATGTGGACTATAAAAAGTTTGATATATTGCATTTGTTTAGAGCATTTAGAAAGCACTGTCCTGCCTCTAAATCAGTAGTGCTCCATCTTGGCTGCATATTTGAAACACCTGGAGTTCTTTTAAAAATACCTTTGCCTGGGCCTCATCCCAGATCAGTTAAGTCAGAATCTCTGGGGGTGGAGCCCAGCCTCGATATTTTTAAAAAGCTCCTCAGGTGATTCACAAGTGCAGCCAAGGCTGACAACCACTGCTCTAAGGCATTATAATGGATGCTCCAAACAGTATGTTTAAAAGGTTTAAGGCTCATTCAGCTGGATGGTACCAGCTGAATCTATAAAAGCGAAATATTTTTCAAGCTGCAAATTTTTTTCAAACAAGGGTCTGACGTATTCATAATGGTGAAGTGACAGCCCCCTTGCTCACCCACCGTCTTCCTCCTCCACTCCACTGTATACCAATCTGCACAGCCAGAATTCCAGTAACAAATGACAAACTTACACTTTACAAATTAATAATTGATATGACCAAACCACAGAGAATCCCAGCAGAATGGTGATTAATAACTTCATGATCAAAGGTGGAAGAGCCCCTCCCTGTTGAGCTATGACTGTAATTGGCTCATCCTCTACTGGAGAAAAAGAAAAGCTCATCATCAAGAAAGCAAGCCACTGCCACCCCGTGTGAAGGAGGCCTTTTCAAGTTTGCCTGTCACTCTTCAGCTTCCCTGGTTCCTGTGACAAGTGTGTCACAAGCTGTCATTTCATTTGCTGGAGCTAAACCAGGATGGATTTTTCTGCCGACTCAGAAAAGACCAAATAGGAGAAAAACTAGCTGGGGAAATGATCCAGTTTATTAATTCAATTTGAATTTTCCATGATATCAAAAAAAGATCAGATGGAGTAATAACAATAACTTCTTACAAGATTTCTGAATGTTATTTGCATTTTAAAATACAAAATCAGGTAATATGAGTGGAAAACTATTTTTTTAATTCTTATAATTCAATCGCTTTTGATATGCTGATTTATACTAATATCTGTTTTTTCCTGTTTGCCAAAGGAATTAGATTTCATTTTCAAGCAAAAGTTGTTAATAGGCAAGAATTAGAACATAGAAATCTTTTAAAAATACATTGAAGGATTAAAAATTAAGAAGTCACCACTAATTAATAACTGAACTCTAACAATATAATTTTTGAAAGAAAATATTTGGAAGTTTAGCTTCTCTAATTGAATTTATTGTGTTATGATTTATGTACAGTAAACTGTATTTAATGTGTTTAATATTTAAACACATAAAGTGTATCATTCAGTGAGTTTTTACAGCTGTATACACTCCTGAAACCACCATAATCATGATAAAGAACTTTTCCATCACTCCCAAAAGTTCCCTTATGCACCTTTGCAGTCCCTCCTTCCACCCTTGGCCTCCAGGTCACTCCTGATCTTCTTTCAGTCTCTATGGATTAGTATGCATTTTCTTTTTATGTGAATGGAATCATACAGCGTGTACTCTTTTTGTGTGGCTTCTTTTGCTCAGCATGTCTGCAAAATATATTCAGGTATCAGTCATTCATTCTTTTTTACTGCAGAGTACTATTCCATTGTATGGGTGTACTCCAGTCAGATATCCATTCACCTGATGATGGTCTTTTGGGTTGTTTCCAGTCTTGAGCCATTGCGAGTAATGCTTCTATGAACATTCTTGTACAAGTGTTTGTATGGAAATCAAAGAATATACTTTTAAGATGTTAATTTTAGTGTATATATAGTTTAAGTTCTAATGCACGTATACAGTTTTGTTGGGGGGAGAATTTTATAAAACTCTAATACTATGATTTCCATGGCAGATGAGATGGACCTTTACTCTCCCAACCCTCTCTGTCCACAAACAAAACATCTTTCAGGTTGTACACTCACAGCTCTACTGGGTGCCATTTATATCATGATGCATCATCTGCTCAACTGCATGTGGCAAAGTAAGTTCTTAACTAGTTCTCTTTCAGTGAGGCCAGAATATTTCCCCTCACCTGTCCATTTCCTGATATTAATCATGATGGGTTCATCTTTCTAGAAGTCACTCCCATTATTATTCTGTCATGTTTAAGAATACTTGGAGGCCCCTCCTTGCCACTTCTCCACCTAGCGTGTAAAACCCTCCATGGATGGGTTTCCACACCTGGGTAGACAGCATCATTTCTCATAGCTCCCAAATATCATCAGACCATATCAGTCCAGCCTCTCTGCCATCCTCACCTGCCACCATCACATCTCATGGGTGTTTTCCTAGACCCTGCTCTTTCCCTGTCTGTCCAGCTTCCTTCAAACCCTCTTCCTGTCCTCACTTCATTCCCTGAATTTGTGAACTTAGTCCTTGTCTGAATTCTTAAAGTCCTGTTATACTGTGCTGTACATCCTAGCACTTGTTCTTTAGTTATGTGCATATATGTATGTATAATCTCCTGAATTATATTTCAGTTTCCCTAAGGTCAGGTACTATATCATTTATTTTATATAAATATAAAATGACAAACTCGCAAAGTATATCGGTGTCTGTGTATTCCCCCAAACCCTTAATACTCTCCAATTGTCACAATAGCCACTGACCATACCATCTTTGACTTCACTTTGAACATGCAAATGATTTACTTCATTTAATGTGAAATGTCTTTACTGTCCAGTGCGTAGATAAGCTGGACCAAAACGCAGGCACAAGCCAGAATCTGGCTCCTAATTTTGAATTATTGAAGCCTGTCCTTGGATGAAAGAATAAGATGATGTTTATCATAAGAGTTTTGCAGAAGCAAAGGCCAGAAATGGTAAGTCTTTGGAGTCCTTGATGGGACTGGATCAAACACAGTTGCATCCCATATCCAGGGAGCGGCAAGAAAGGGGGAAGGAAAAGAAGGGAGATGCTGATATCAACAATTCCTTTTAGCAGAGTGTACTGAGCCTGAATAGACTGAGAAGACTATTTTTAAAAGCCCTTCACTTTGTGCCTGATTTATAGGCAGACATTAAAAATATTAATAAGTGGAAATTGTGCTGATCCATGAACATGATGAGCTTTCAATTTCTGGAGCCACAAGGTGAGAGACTGCTGTGAGGACGCTTGCATCCTCATAATATACTGGAGGGATCCAACTTTAAAGAAGAAAACATTGGTATTTTAAATCCTAGTTTGGCATTTAACTGTGTTAAGTCATTCTGTTACATTGGCATCACTTAAATAGCCTTTAAAAAAAGAATTTAAAAAAAAACAGATTGTACTACACATCACAGAAGTTTTAATATAGATGCTTTAAGCTCAAGGGAAATTATGTCCTATGCAAATTTTTCCCCTGATATTGGCTTTCTTCTGGTCCCCTAATCCCAACTTGCATATAGCTATATTGATAAAGGCCAAAGGTTGATAAAAAATGACTGTATTACTAGGGCAAAGGCAAGAGAAATGATGTTGGAAGTAGTGTATCACTGGAGGAAATTTAATCAAGGAAAACAAGAGTTGGCAAACAGAATTGTTCCCAAACCAATTTACCAACCTATTCTTGCCAGGAAAACCAGGTGCAGTCTTTAACCACGTGACTTGGGTACACCATTATAATAATTAAAAATAGAAAAGCCTAAGCATGGTATAACTACTTTAGAAAAATTTGGCAGTGTTTCATAAAGCTGAAAATACACATACCTTAATAAGCCACCAATTCCATTCCTAGCTATATACCCTACAGGAATACATGCTTACGTGCACAAAAGACTTACATGAAAACGTTCTTAGCAGCATTCTTTGTAATAGCCGTTGTGGAAACGATCCAATGTCCATTAACAGGAAAATGGATAAACAAACTGTGGTATACTCTCACAATGGAATACCAACATCAGTGATGTCTTATGGATGTTTGTTACATTTCAAAATGTTAAAAAGAAGGAAAAATGGGAATAGTATATTTTGGGATTCTTGACAAGATTATTTTTCCCTGCACGTTGTCAAGGGAATTTAACAATAAATCTACTGTATTAGGTATTACAAGTAATCTAGAGATGATTTAAAGTATATGGGAGGATGTCCATAGGTTACATGCAAATACTACGCCATTTTATATAAGGGACTTGAGCATCCTCGGATTTTGGTATCTGTGGGGGTTCTGGAACTAATTCCCCATGGATACGGCAGGACCACTGTATCTATTTACTCCTGTTGTCTAAAAAAAGTGATTACATTTTTCAAACAAAAGTTAATAGGTAAGAATTAGAGCAGGGAAATCTTTTAAAAAATGAAAATTGTCACTGTTGTTTATCTAAAAGGAGAGAAATAAAAGTAACGTTTAGAAGCCATCACTTGAAAGCTTTCCAAGGATTTAATTTCTAGACTATTCAACAGGGACCAGCCTGTGAGACCATGAGCTCTCATGTGTGCCCTTTTTCCTTTTAGTTGACCATCCATTTCAAACACTTCCTTCATTACTATCTAACCTTCTGATGGACACCGAGCATGAAGAGTGCATGGGTCATTGTCTACCATAGGCCTGAGAGAGGGACATTCAGAGTCCCAGACCCTGCAGGGCTGCCATCTTACTGAGTATGCATGGGCAACACTGATTCTGTGTTTCACTTTTCTCTTCATTAAATTTGGGTCATAACCTTTAGTCTGCTTTGCTATCTCAGCACATGGAATCCTTATTTCAAAGCCAAAAAAATTAATTCCGATTCAAAATGTATACTTCCATGGGTAGATTTAACACATTCATGAAAGAGAGTTTTATTTTTCAGCTTTTGTGTTCTTCACATTTTCAGGATTTTCATTCTTGTATTAATTTTAAAAACTGACTTCACTGGCTCTCTCCTTTCTCCTTATGGGTAGATTTCAACGCAATCACAAGATAGTTTTATTTTTAACTTCTGCTGGGTTTTGGGCATTTTCAAGGGTTTTGATTCTTGTATTCATTATCAAACTGACTTCACTAGCTCTCCTCTTTTCTTCCTACATCTCCTGGAATTTGGATTTATATTTGGTGGGTGAGAGAGAGAGCAAGGGAGTTTATACCTGAGCAAAAGGGAAGGAAACAAAATGAGCACAGAGATGTAGATGTTTTTATGGGTAGATGTACTTTCAACTTGAAAGCTTTGTCATTAGACACTATGAGGCCAGAAAAAGATGTCACTTTACAACTTAAAGTGAAAATTTGAGTGTACTTTTTTTTCAGGGCTATTTATTTATGCATCAGACAAAGACACTTCATTTTTTTCAAGATAAAACTAGTAATGTCAAGCTGGGAGAGATCCAAGGAAAATAAAACTTACTTATGCAGAATGGATTCACAGCAATTACAAGAAATTCTAACACTTTAACATAGAGAGTCAAGATATTTGATCTATAGAAAAAGCTCATGGATCAAAAGCAAACAGACCTAGATTTTCCTTTCTATCTACAATCATTTTTGAGTTATAGACACCTTTGAGGGTCTAAAACAAGTTGTGAATGGCACTTTATCCGAGAAAAATGTACACAGGCAAAATATTTTACATGCACTATCAAAGATTCACAGATATGCTGAAGCCCATCCACCTATTGCAACCCTTAGGCTAAAGATCTGAAGCTCTAGAATAACGCCTGAGGTACTTCCAGCTGATGAGGTGGAGAGATCAGGAGGCATCCTCCTTCCCTACTAGGTAATTGGACAGCAATTTTATTTTTTATTAAGACAGCTGTTTTATTAAGACAGTAGTACGAAGGAAGAGCGATCATCATTTTTCCAGCTGTGTGAGCTAGGCTCTTCCTATTGTAAGGAGCCATCTTACTTGTTATTGCTGAAGGTGAGTTCATTGTGACAATACCTGGGGAAATTAGCAAAACAAGAATCTCAACCCTGCAGCCAGCCTCACTTAGGGAAAACTGCACAGCCAAGCGTCATGGTGACATGGTAATGGGGACTAATGGGTTGGGGCGCTGGAGATCATTTAGGCCCCAGAGAGGCTCCAAAAGTGGGTTCCTGTATCTTTACTTTAGTATGCACCTGCTTGTGTGATTCTGCTACTCTCTCTACCTCCATTTTGCTCTGTGGGTCCACTCTTATCATCACCTCACTGACTCGCTGAATTATAGTCCAGCTCTCCAAATCTGTTTGCTTCAGGTGATCATTATCTCCTGTAGATGAGCTCTCTTAGGATAAGATTCTCTCCCCTGAGCTAATTCGCTTTGACCACCTTTGACTTGAAGAAGTGTCTCAGAAGGGGACTAGGAACAGTCACCCTTCTGCAGTTTGGCCTGTCCACCATTTGCCCAAAGATCTCATGACACTATATGAAAATAACTCCAAGTATATACCTGTGAAGCTAGGACTTGGAGGTGGTTCTAGACAACATGAAAATAAAATTCTGTTGCACCATTGGCCACTATACACCAGCAATGAGTCAACAGTAAATTTGAGACTGGAATTAGTCATGTGGCTAGACTATTCTGACTGTGGACTTGTGTGGACATTAGTGCTACACAGAATAGCCTTTTTGCTGAAAAGAACTAAAACGTTAAGGAAGTTTTATTGAAAAACTTAAAAACCTTACTCTGGTGATTATAACATATCAACGTAGGTCCATCAATTTTAACAAATGTAGCAATCCAGTGGGGGATGTTGATAATGGGGGAGGCTATGCATGTGGGGGCAGGGGGTATATGGGAAATCTCTGTACTTTCCTCTCAATTTTGTTATGAATCTAAAACTGCTCTAAAAAAAAAGTCTTTATAAAAAACAAATAAAGCAAAACAAAAAAAAGCTTTAATAAAGAATATTCACATTTGTTATTTTTCCGCAGTAGACCATCTGTTCTCAACCAATAATATATTACCACTGTTCTGCTTAAAGCTAAATGTTATCCATTGAATTATACTGAGAAAGGCTAAGTAATATAAAGAGTAACTACGGGGAAGTTCGGTTAGATTTCTTTCCAAGTAATTTATTTGCAACAAAATTTATAAAGTTCTTCAGGAACAGGAAAATTATGCCTTAATGTCAATGAGAAATGAGAGGGTTTGATTTCAGCTCCTAATGATTTTGGCCAGCATTTCCCAGAGTGTGCAGTGGAACAAAACTTTTATGAGATTCTTAGAGGAGAAAAGGGTTTCGTAATTCAACAAGGTGAGAAACACTACATACTGTAGTCCTCATCCTGAGGATTTATAACGCCCACCAGCATATTAAAGATACTTGAAAGCCCTGTGATAAAGAAGCCTGTTCAACTGTATTAAACCTAGCATTTCCCATTTCCCAAATGCATTTGACCATAACCTCCCCCTCATGTTTTCCAACTGTGTATTAACCACCCGCTGAAATAGTGTTCTCTGGAAGAAACTTTGAAAAGTACCAGTTTGGGCCAAAATGTGTATAACCCTTCATCGGAAAATCCCTACCATTAGTGAAAAAAAAATTCTCTTTTGAAGCAGTAAGTACAGAATGGATTCATTTTTTAAATTAAATGTGCATTAAAAAACTTTGAAGAGAAAGACAACATACCAGCTGTTGTTATCTCTGGGTGGTGGGTTAGGTGACTTTTCTTTTTCTCTCTCTCTTTTTTTTTTCCTTTTCTGTCTCTTTGAAAGTCTTTGCCACGAACATTTCTTGCTTTTGTAATGAAATATATATATATATATATATATATATATATATATATATATTTTGTGTGTGTGTGTGTATGAGGAAGACCAGCCCTGAGCTAACATCCGTTGCCAATCCTCCTCTTTTTGCTGAGGAAGACTGGCCCTGGGCTAACATCCGTGCCCATCTTCCTCTACTTTATATGGGATGCCACCACAGCATGGCTGACAAGCAGTGCGTCGGCGGGCGCCCGGGATCCGAACCCACGAACCCTGGGCTGCCAAGCGCAAACTAAACCGCTGTGCCACTGGGCTGGCCCCATGAAATATATTTTTAAAAGCACAAATATCTACTGAGCTTTTGGGGAGAATTCCATTTAAACAGTTTGCCTTTGGGTAGAGGTGGGAGCGACTTTGGGAGAGGTAGGGAGGTAAAATGTTTCTCTGCCTTTCCCGTCCTCAACTCTGTTCAACCTGTACTTTGGTAAATGAAACATAGGTGGGAAAATGATGAAAGAGTAAAAGCCATTGACTCAAGTATTTCCAAGGTTTTGGACCTATTGCGTTGGAAGGAATGGAAAGTATGGCTAACAAAGGACTCATTTCATTTCAAACATTGCCTTGAGATAAATGAGTGGTATTTACAGTGTGATAACCCCAAGATCCTTAAGAGAGGGCCAAAATACAATTGCCTGCTATTAAGAAGGGAATCTGACAGAGAAATTAGGGGTTCACCAAGGAGCAAGATGGCAAACAAGGGTTAAAATTTCTTCAGACAAGAAAGTCAATGAGCCTTCTTGCTACGGTGGTTTGGGTAATGGATTGTGACTGAGAGTTATGTGGTGAATTTACTCCAAAGGTTGTTGCCACAGGTAAACGGCCCAGGCTAAACAAGAAGCTGAAATAAACTAAAGTTCTCACAAAGCTACACTTTACAACAGTGCCAAGCCCTGGGCAGAATTCTGAGGAGAGTGAGGCCAGCCTTCACCAACATCCCTGCTCTTTCCCAAACCACAGATGTCTCTGACCTCATGCCTGCCTCGGCATGCATCCTCCCACCCTGCAGCCAGTCCTTCCCATGTGGAGCCCTGAGTTCTAGAATCCAGCCTGCTGACTGTTTTGTGCAGCACAAGAGCTAAGAATGGATTTTACACTTTTAAACAGTTGGAAACAATCAAAAGAAGAAGAATATTTCATGATGTGAAAAATATATGAAATTCAAATTTCAGTGTCCCTGAAGGAAGACAGCCACACCCATATGTTTGCCTATTGTCGATGGCTGTTTTCCTGCTGCAACAGCAGAGTTGAGTAGTTGTGACAGGGACCATATGGCCTACAAAGCCTAAGATACTTACTATCAGGCTTTTTATGGAAAAAGTTTGTCAACGCCTAGTCTAGATTATCGTTTCCCAAAATTCATTTTATAGGACCTTACCGAACTCTATGAGATGCTCCTGAAGAGAGTCCCACGTCAAAAAGTGTAGGAGATTCTTTATGTTATAAGCCCCACTTAGAGCTAATGCACATTAGCTTATTAAGCATCTGAACAGCACTATGGTTTTACAAACGTAAGTTGAACCTGGTGTTTCCCAACTTTATTTGAAGATGGGTCCAGTTTCTCCAAATAACACCCAAGAATATACCTATAAGCATCCCAGGAACACATTTTGGAACATACTGCCGTCTGGATCAATTCTTCTCCTTTCCCTATTGCAATATATCCGTCCTGTGTTCTATTCCTTCAGGTCTCTGCCTCAAAGCTATCACCTTGGAAAAAAGAGAAGGATCTTATCTCACAAAGTGAGAACTGTGTTTCTCAGTTTACTCTTTTTCATATGGTCCTTATGAACGAGTCTTCCTCAAATATAAAATAGAGACAATGACAGTCTCCTTGCATATCACTTGGCAGTGTTGTGGGGGAGAATAAGATAATGTACACAATAGGCTTCTAATTATTAGAACATATTATACAGAGATTAGACATTATTATTATCGCCTCAAATCAGGAGATTGGCAACAATCTGTTCGCGTCTCTTCAACTCTGTTTTTCTTCATTCAATTATTTATGTATATTACTGCCAAACGAACTTCCTAAAACTACACTTTTAAAAAGTCAACCCTTTACTCAGTTACTTGTAATTACTCCTTATTGCTAAACACAGTGTTTTAAGGTTGAGTTCTACAGAGCCATAGAGTTCCATGTAGCTGACTTAGGTCCCCTAGGGACAGAAGTGTAGATCTAGACCATGGGTCTCCCACTCACTCTTGAACTGTCTTATATATTGGGATTTCCAAATACTATTTCATTTAAAAAATGATTAAGCTGCTAAAAATATGTTAGAACACTAGTATGCCTAAGTTTATCTCTCCTGTGTGATTTTCAAATCTCCAGACCTGGCTTTATCTCCCAAATCTTTGCAATAGTTATCTTCCTTTCCAGCTGGATATTGATAGGATTGACTCCCTGGAAGCGCTCATCCATGCTGCATCTGTGCACTATTCTGGGAACACTGAGCAAAGAGAAGGCAACAGGGAGTGGGGGGATTGTGCAGGACACACACCAGGGCAGAGGCAGTGCCCCAAGAAGAGGTCAGCCATCACAACTATAGACCAAATAGGTATGCCCCTCCATTCTTCAAACGGATGTCAGGTTGCAAGAAGTATATTGGCAGGGGGAGGGAGAGTCTTTGTGTGTGTGAGATGGAGGGAGAGGAGCAAGACAGTAATGCATGGAGTTTGAGAGATATGGGTAACAGCAGACCTTAAATTCTGGTGCATTCGAGCCCATTAATCAACATTATGTTTAATGAGTTAACACATGAAAATCACTTACATAAATGCCTGGGACATAGTCAGTGCTATCCAAGTGTTAAGGATTGTTATTGTTGTAGTAGTGCTACTGCTGTTGTTATTATTATTATTCAGTATAGAGCATGGACAAAGTAGGGGTAAAGCCCCACAAAAAAAGTTAGCTGGAACAAGAAAAGATGCTAGGCCTATTTAAGTTGATGCTTCACCTGCTTTATCCTCTCTCTCTGCATCCTGTTTAGTTCTTTCAAAGCACTTACCACAGTTTGTAATTGTTTTTATTCAAGGTTTTTTTTTTTGTCTGTTTATGGTTTATTATCTGCTTCCTCCATAAGATTTTTAAGCACTATGAAGCCAAGGACTAGGTTTATTTTATTCACAATCCTATACACCGTGTCTAGCACAATGCCTGGCACAGTTGACATTCAATACATAAAGATGACTGACTGACTGAATAAATGAATGAATGCCAACTAGGTATAGAACATGCTTCCAACAAGGGTCATAATCCCAGTGGAAGAAGTTGGAAAAATCTTAGATGCTCAAATGTCCCAGGTAAAAGAAAGCCAGAGAGGCAGGCTGAGTTTCCTGGGTGCTTCAATCCCAGACTGTGGAGCAGGAGAACATATAGCCCAATGACAGGTGTGGCTAGTATTCTGGACACGTAGCTCAGGCAACCTGTTGGGGTTCCTGGGAAAGGGTGGAGCAGCTGCAGGTGTCTGGGGTCTCCTGGCCAAAGATGGGATGGGGCTAGGAGAAAGGCTCAAACTGACCAATTTCTCCAGATAAACCCTGTAACCCTCTTCCTAACAAGCCCTCTTGCATCTTCAGCACCAGCTCAAGCAGTACAATCTTTGCCTTGTAGCCTATTCCAACCTCTATTGTCTTTAAATAAGTGACTAATTTTGAGCCACAGATTGAACATTAGTTATATATATTTTGGAAGTTTAGGGACACTAATTACACCCTTTATATGGTCTGGGTTCTTAATCAATTGATAAATAACAGCAAGGAGCCAAATGAAGCATTTGAACAACATCTGCCTTATTACCCATAAGGCTGGATTAAAGAACATGGCAAATCCTTCTCCCTCCCTTCCCCCTTTCAATCTAGGGATCCACAGAACCCTAACTTGCCCATCTAGATATAGACAGAGAATTCGGAAGAGAGTGAGCCTGCTGATCCAGGCTCCTCTCAGTTTTCTTTCCACATGAAGACAAAAGGCAGCAGCTCCAACCACCTATTGCACATATTTTGCCTCAGGCTTTCTCTTAAGGGAGAAAAGCTCAGGCCTGTCTGAGTTTCAGTGCAATGACTCTCATACTTTGGCTAATTTAGGGAGGAAAGGATGAGGGAGAGTAGAGTGAGAGATCAGAATAGTCCTTAGATACTTCCTCCTTCTGATGATTGGCACGGAAATTCTCTCATGAACATATGTGGGAAGGGAACAAAAGGCTCTCCTCCACCTATACGTCTCACACATACCTATACACACACATTTGTTTGATGAGCATCTTGTCACTCCTCTGGGTTAGCCACTATCTCAACACAGATGGCACGTTGTATTTTTCAAAGATGGCCACAACAGTATCTCCCATCTCACATGCTCTTTTAGAATCTTGGCATTCCTTCCTCAAGAGATGGGGTTTATATCTCCTCTTGAATCCGGGTGGCTCTTTCGACTACTTCAACCAATAAAGGCAGAAGTGACATTCTGACTTCCAAGGCTAGATGAGAAAAACGTCATGCACTTCTATCTTGTTCTTTTGGGACACTGTCTCATGGAAACTCAAGAGCAAAGCCCAGGCTGCTTGTGGAGAGGAACTAAATCTCTTGACCTATGGCCCTGGCTGAATTCTGACCTGACAGCCAGCATCAACTTGCCTGTCATGTGAGTGGGCCATCCTGAAAGTGCATCTTCCAGGCTCCCGGCGAGCTGCCCCCAACTGATGAGCCATCCCTGCCAAGCCCTGCCCAAATCTCAGATTTGTGAGAAAATAAGTGACTGGGGCGGGGGGGGGGGGGGCAGTATTTGTTACACAGCAATAAATAACTGATACAATATCTAACCAATATAAATCCTAGAGGCAGATGCACCAAAGATGGGCTGTGAGAATTAGGGTGAGGCATCTTACTGAATACCATGAATGAGTCTGAGTATGTAAGAATAGATCTTCTGTCCGTAAAGCAGACCAACTACTGTTTGACTATCAATATAATCAGCACACTGTGCTGCCCCAAGTTTCAATAATAAAAGAAGGTGTGGGGGAACTACTGCAATTAGCTTCTGTACTTGGGAACTTTGTAAAAGGGATTTTGCTCTGCTAGGGGTAATAGTTGAGGTGTAGAATGTCAGGCCTGAGCTTAAAATGTCTTTATTTTTTTCAGAGTGCCTCACAGTGGGAAATCAAACCACCTTCTTCAAATACTTCGTGCTTAGTCACCAAATCCTGCCTGGACAATCGTTTCAAAAGACTAGCCGTAATTTTCAATGTGTGGGACTTCTTCTGAAAGGCATGTGGCCCTCCCCTGAGCCATTTGTACATCTTCTTTCCTTGCTTTTCAAATGGCCTTTGAGAATCCTGAAGGCTTTTGATAGATCAAAGAGTCACAGAAATAGACTGTGTGAAAGCACCTCCAGGAGTAGATTGAAAATGATGCTGTGAGTGATTAGAACAAGAATGAGTCCAGTAGTTTATTGGGAATTCCAGAAGCATCCCAGGTTCACCCCCTGCATAGACCAGAAAGTTCTGAGAGGCCTAGGAAAATTGAGAAGAGGAGAAACCATAGTTAAGAGCTCCCGTGCATCAAATTTCAACCACTTTGAGGTTCATCATCAAAATTTTTTTCCTGGCATGAAGCTGAGAACTCCCCCTGCCAATTCTTACCACTTAAATCATCTTTCTTTTATCTCTCATTTTTATCCAGGTCATTTGTCAAATTTTCCTTAATGATTATCTACAGAGAAGGCTTTTTCTGTGAGTGTGTATGTATATATGTATATATAAATTCTGCTCTGGGTTGGAATTTTTTGTGAACTTTTAACTTGAAGTATAACATACATATAGATAAGAGTGCAAGTCATAAGTGAGAGATGAATGGAATTTCACAGAAGAACACACCCATACAACCACAACTGAGATCAACAGGTAGCATTTCGAGTAACTAAGAAGCCTCCCTCACACCCCCTCCCAGCCATTACTCAACCCCCCACCCATATAATAGGGTGATTAATAATCTGATTCCCTCAAATGTTAGAATTTGATGCCCTTCATGAAACACTCCAGTAGAGTATATATTTTATTTTGCTCAGGGTTATATTGATCCTTTCACTTACTTCCTCTCTTTTCCTGATTCCTCCTCCTTATTCCCAGGGCATGGGGTGCTGCCCTTAGATTTCCCCTAGAATTCAGTGGAGAATGATCTGGTGAGCAAAGACAAAGAATCAAATGTCAGGGCTGGAGGGATCTTAGAAATAGATCATCTGGTTCAAATACAATTTCTCTTAATTTATATAAAAGAAAACTACGGCCCAAGGAGACTCAGTGAGTTGTCTTTGATCACACAATTAGTTAATAGAAGTTCAGGTCTATACCTCTTTCTGCTACACAGCAAGGCCTACACACATACACCTAAGGATGAGGAGAAAAACCAACTAACTTATGTTAAGCTGGGCCATCATCCCTATGAAAGGAAGGCAGAGCACCTATACTTTCTCAACAGAGTCAAAGCTTTTTCCTTTATCAGTCTCTTTGAAACATTTTGTAACATCAGAACAGTTTTTGAGCACACTTTGACAGACCTTACCTTCCTCTCTCTCTCATTCACCCATTCATTCTCTCATTAATTCCCTCATTCATTTAACAAATATGTATTGAATATCTGTTATGTGCCAAGTATTGTTCTGTGTTCTAAAGATACAACAGAATAAAAAAGAGAAAATCCTTGTTTTCATGCAGCTTACATTCTGACAGGCGAGGAAGTCAAGAAATAAGACAAATAAGAAAATACGTGGTGTGTTAGGTGATGATTGGTGTTACTGAAAGAACAGCAGAGAAGTGAATGTTGGCGGATGAGGTGAGGTGACGTGTTCTTTTGAAATAGATGAGAAAAGGTTTCAATGAGATGACATGTAAGTCAATTCCTGAAGGAGGTGAAGGAGTAAACCATGCAGGTATCTGGGGGGAAAGCATTCTAGGCAGAGGAAACAGCAAGTGCAAAGGCACTGAGATGGGATTGTGCTTAGTATGTTCAAGGAACAGCAAAGAGGCCAGTGTGGCTAGGGTAGAAGGAGCAATGGGGACAGTAATAGGAGAGGAGGGCGGGGAGGTAACAGGGAGCCATAAGTGCCACCATAAGAACTTATTCTACTCTGAGAGCAATGGGGAGTCATTGAGGGTTTGGGCCAAGGAATGTCATGATATGATTGATGACTAATAGGATCACTTTGGTAGCTCTCTTGTAAATAGTCTTCAGGGAGATGAGGTGGAAGTAAAGATTCTTAGGCTATTGTAATAATCTAAGGGGAAGGATCTTGGGAGTGGTGTGATGACAATGGAGGGTGAGAAATGGTTGGATTCAGGATATGTTTTAAAGTTCAGACCAAGAGAATTTGGTTACCACAAATAAGAGTGAATCAAAGTGTGGTGGTTTTTAAAAAACAGCTGAAAATCCTTTGATACTCCATCCATCTTGAGGGTCTATGTCTCCTCTCCTTGAGGGCTTATGACTATTTTGATCAATAGAGTAAAGTGATGTTTGGTGACCTCTGAGGCTAGGTCACAAAGGCCATTCATTTTCTTCTCGGTCTTTTGGAATGCCTACCTCCTTCTGGGAACTCAGCTGTCATGCTGTAAGAAGTTCAAGCAACATGGAGAGGCTAAGGGGTAGGTACTCCAGTTGACAGTCCCAGCTGAGCCCAGCCTTCAAGTGATCCCAGCCCCAGCACCAGT
The DNA here is from genome assembly GCA_031878705.1 of Tapirus indicus. Taxonomy (NCBI): domain Eukaryota; kingdom Metazoa; phylum Chordata; class Mammalia; order Perissodactyla; family Tapiridae; genus Tapirus; species Tapirus indicus. The sequence goes on from CM062920.1 coordinate 18,712,727, forward strand.
GAGAGTGAAGAAGCTTCCAGATGATTTCCCTGAGTCATTTAAGTCTTTCCAGCTGAGGCCTCAGACATCATGAGGAAGAGGTAAGCATTTCCACTGTGTCTGTCTGCATTCCTGACCCACAGAGTCTATGAACACAGAAAACAGTTGTTGAAGTCACTAAATTTAGCAAGTTGTTACATAGCAGTAGATAAACAAAACAGAGACTCCAAGTAGGGGTACTTGCAGTATAGAACATCAAGAACAATCTCCTCACCCAGATTACACCTGATCACATTGTTACACAAAACCTACTGGGCAGCTGCCCAAGGTCTGGGGACAGAAACTGTGCCATCACTATCCATGTGTAAGCATATTAGGAATGGGCAATGGCCCTTGAATTCACTATCTCTCACTTACCGATACAAAACCCCTGCCAAGTACTCAAAAAGCCAGATTGAACTCAGCAATCTGGTTCTTCCTTTTATTAGCATTAATTATGATCACTTTTCTTTTACTGGCTTTATTTTTGTTAATATCTCCTCAAATAAGGCAAAAAAGAAAAGAACAAATGCCTTTATCCGTGGGCAAGCTTCCACAGGCTCAATGAGACAAGCTAGGCATATCTCAAGATGGGCATGAGTTGCTTTCCACATACCCAGCACGTATGTCCGAATTTGGGAGGGACCAAGGATTCACACTGACTGAGGAGCAAGAGACTCCTGGTGCAGACTCAAGATTGTCTGCCAGACTACTTTCCAGTTTGGTATCATGATTCTTGTCTTATCCTCCATCACTGAGCCATGGAAGCAAGCTACTCACCAAATTTTCTGAGTCTATTTCTCATGCTGAAAGAAGAAAAAAATCTATGAAGTGATGGCAATCAGCATTGTCCTATGTTCTCAGGGTCCAAAGGAAGACATCAGACAATAGTTCCGCTAGAAATAGAATAGACTAATTCTCTCTTTCTAGTACCCTTGTGGTTCAATGGTTATAGAAAGCTGTGTTTCTATTTATCATCTGTCTATCCATCCAATAAACACTTATCAAGAAACTACTCTATGCCAGGCCATTTGCAGGCATAGAAGATAAAACAAGACTCATTTTTCAAGGCCCAGCCCAAATACCATTCCCTCTGTAAAGTTGTGGTAGTAACAATGCTGCGTATTCACTCAATTCATTTATTTTCCTCCTGTGCTGTTTGAAAAACTAACTTCCCAGCTTCCCTTACAGTTAAATTTGGGTCATAAGACTGAGTTCTGCCAATGAAAAATCTGGCAAACGTGATATCTGCATGACCAGGCTGGCCATAAGCCCTCTGGGCAGTTCCCTACATATCCTGTTTTCCTTCTGTGGTGGCCTTTGGGGCCATGTGTTGAAGACAGTGAGCTCACATGATGGAAGGAGCCCGAGTCCCGGAATGACCCCATGGAGCAGAGCCAGCCTGCTGACCACATTAAACTGTGACAGGAGTAAACAATGAACATTTATGGTATGAAGCCACTGGGATCTAAGTTGTTTGTCCCTTCAGTTATTCACTCCCTTCCCCCACCAGCCCCACAACTCACACAAGAGTTTCTCTAATTGCCACAAGATTCAGGGTCCACTCAGGAGACAGAAATCACTATTTTTTCAAATTGTGGTAAAATACACATAACATAAAATTTATCATCTTAACCTTTTTTTTTTTTTCCTGAGGAAGATTCTCCCTGAGCTAACATCTGTGCCAATCTTCCTCTATTTTGTATGTGGGATGCTACCACAACATGGCTGCTGATGAGTGGTGTAGGTCCACGCCTGTGAGCCAAACCTGGGCCACCAAAGCAGAGTGTACTGAACTTAACCAATTGACCACAGGGCCGGCCCCCATCTTAACCATTATTAAGGGTACAGTTTGGTAGTGTTAAGGATATTCACATTGTTGTGTAAGTAATCTTCAGAACTTTTTCATCTTGTAAAACTGAAATCTATACCCATTAAACAACAACTTCCATTTTTTTCTCTCCCCAGCCCCTGGAAACCACCATCTTACTTTCTGTTTCTACGAGTTTGACTATTCTAGATACTTCATATAAGTGGAATCATGCAGTGTTTGTCTTTTTGCGACTGGTTTATTTCATAGCAAAATGTCTCCATCGTTCATCCATATTGTAGAATTGTCAGAATTTCCTTCCTTTTTAAGGCTGGATAACATACCACTATATGTATATACAACATTTTGTTTATTTATTCATCTGTCACTGGACACTTGGGTTGCTTCTGCCTCTTTACTATTGTGAATAATGCAATGAACATGGGTGTACAAATATTTCTTTGAGACCCTGCTTTCAATTCTTTTGGATATATCCCCAGAAGTAGAATTGCAGGATCATATGGTAATTCTATTTTTAATTTCTTTTGAGGAACTGCCATGCTGTTTTCAGTAGTGCTGCACCATTTTATATTCTTACCAACAATGCACAAAAGTTCCAATTTCACATCCTCACCAACATCACACCAGTTTTTTTGAACAGAGAGAATTTAATATAAAGAATTGCTGACTAAATAACTGAAAGGGTAAAAAGGAAATACTAAGGTTTTAAGGAGGTAACAACTCAAGAGGCAGCTGACACCCCTAGGGCTGAGGGAAAGAAGGGAAGAGGTGGGAATTATTAGCATTTAGAGACTTAGAGGAGGATCCTGTGGGGCTGGTATCCAGACCTCTGAGGAGTGGGCACAAGGTGGCTGGCACTGGTACTTCTGAGAGGTGACAATGAGGCTGGTTCTATAATGTTGGAGAGACCGCAAACTGGATTCGGCTACTGCTACAGGAATGAGCTGCCATTGTCAAAGAGCTGCTGCCAGGGTGAAGAAGCATCGCTGGAGTGGTGCTCACAGGAACAGAAAGCAAACAGGCGAAGCAAATCCCTTTTTTTCTCCTCCAGCCTTGCAGTCTTCGTCTAGTGCCCCCTATTGGCAGAGCTTAAAGGAGAGCACCTGGAAAAGCAGAAATGTAGTTTGTGGAGTCCCAGTCTCAGCATCAGAAAGCAGAGTATGGAAGGGTGGGTTTGGAGCTGAAAGGCAATAACTTAATAACTGGTCCACCATGCCAGGGTGTGCCCTCTCTCTGCACAGCACTCTCAGCACCCTGCCTGCTTTCTTGCATGGCATATATTAACTTCTACCTTGAATGGGAGTTCTTTGGATATGCCTTAACTCTCCGATTCAAATATAAATCCCTTTAAGAGCAAGATCAGTGGCTGATTCAGTTCTCTATACCTTCCCAAAGCCGCCAAAGCCTAGCACAATAGTTATTCGTGATTGACATACAATAATTTTGTCGAATGAATGAGTTTGATCCCAAATGAGTAAAATGGCAGTGGTTAGAAGGAAATGGAAGTGAGCACAGAGGAAGCCCAACCATAATGAAAGTCATGGCAGATTTGTGGATTGAATGGAATTTGGGCTGAGACACTTGAAAATGCTTGTGAAAAGCAGAGTCACATCAACTTTGTGGAGGTGCAATTAGATTTAACTGGAGGTGTCCTGAAACCTGCAGTTATTTTCGTATTAGCTCTTCGACTCTGGCAAGAGGAGAGGTGAAGAGCAGGAAATGGGGACTGCCCTAGGGCCCTCGCACTCTCTACAGAAAGACCTGGTCTCCCCAGTCTCTTCATGCTCTACTCAGAATACTCTGGACCGGTTCTCATACTCTAAGCAGTAAAATCTGGCAGAGACGTTGGAGAGTTGATCGCCCCATTATTATTCCTGCTTAACCAATTATCCTCAGACTTAGTGGCATAAAACAACCATTTTATTATCTTCATGGGTTGGGGGTCTGGAATTCGGAAAGAACATGGTGGAAATGGCTTTTCTTTGCTTGAGGATGTCTGGAGTCTTAGCTGGGAAGACTCTATAGCTGGAGGAGCCTTCATGGGTGGGAGCTAGAATAATCTGGGGACATCCTCACTTACACGTTTGGTGATTGATGCTGTCTGCCGGGACCTCAGTTGGGGCTGTCAACTAGAGTACTTACTGTGGCCTCCCCACATGGCCACATGTGGCCTGGTCTTCCTCCCTCCATGGCAGCGTCAGGATAGTCAAACTTTTCATGGTGGCTCAGGGCTCCACATCAAGTGTCCCAATAGATAAGGTGGAAGCTTTTATGTCTTAGCCTCAGAAGTCATGCAGTGCCACTTCTACCTCATTTTACTGGTTACAATTGAGTCACAAGATCACCCATATTTGAGGAGAGAGGACACAGACCTCATCTTAATGAGTGTCAATATGATCAATTGCAGAAAAGCATATGTGATGGGAAGCATTGTTGTGGAAGTCTTTGGAAAATACAATCTGCCGTGGCTGTTAAATCCAATGTCTGCATTTTTCAGATGAGGATGCTGAGGTCTGGAGAACTTGGGAAGCAGCTTGCAAAGGTCCTTCAGTCAGTTCTCAGAGATCTCAACTGTATGAGTTTACTAGGGCTGCTGTAACAAATACCACAAACTGGGTGGTTATAAACAACAAAAATTTATTCTGTTACACTTCTGGAGACTAGAAGTCTGAAATCAAGGTTTCAGCAGGGCTGTGCTCTCTCTGACAGCTTTAGAGGAGAATTCTTCCTTGCCTTTTCCTAGCTTCTGACACTTCTCAGCAATCCTTAGAGTTCTATGGCTTGTAGATACCTTACTCCAATCTCGGCCTCGTTGTCACCTGGCGTCCTGCCTGTGTCTTCACATTGTCTTCCCTCTGTGCGTGTCTATCTCTGTGTCCAAATTTCTCCTTTTCATAGGACACCAATTATATTAGATTAAGGCCCACACTAATGGCCTCATTTTAACTTGATTACCTCTGTAAAGGCTCTATTTCCAAATAAGGTCATGTTATGAGGAGTTAGGACTTCAACATATATTTTTGGAATGGAACACAATTCAACCCATAACACCATCCTTTATGAAACCTGTGGGACAAGGAGAACTAAGAGATTTATCCTGGTTAAGGCTAAGAAGCACAAGCAGCAGCTGTGCTGAGGGGATTTCTCTGCCAGGTAAGCTTGGGCCAAGGCTCTGATGGTGTTTCAAAGAGAAAAGGGGACTGGGGTTGTTTGAACACACTGGCTTGATGTTACTGAAATATTGATGACAAAAATAAATGGTGGGCAGTGAGTGCCATCGGAGAGGATCCCAGGGATTCCAGCGAGAGATCAGATGCTGGAGCCAATTCCTCCTCTCCCACATCCAAACGGTGATGATTAAATTGCAGAAGCAATTTGGGCCCCAGTAGCACCAGCTTGGCTGACACACAATCCACTGACGAGCAGAGGTGGCTGCTAGAGGAGATGAATAGATGAAAGTATTCTTTCTCCCCTGGCTTTGAATTGTGAAAGGTAGCTTTCCCTTCCATCAAAAGAGTGATATGAAGCAGAGGATACAGACAGAGATAATAGGGCCTGTGGGACTTTAACAAAGCTAGAAGAAGCCCTGGATTTGAGGGAAACTGTATTTTACCTTATCTACCAGTGTCCTTTCCTCCAGCATTTAGGGGAATACAAAGTGTTTTACATTATTCACCAGTAAGAACATCAGAAGAAAAAAGAATTGTTACTATTTATTGAGGGGCTACCATGGCCCACACCTCATGTTGAGTGGTTTGTATACACCACCTGTAACTTTGCTACAGTGCTTTGCTCATATCCCCTCCAATCCCTTTATTGTTTTGCACACTGGCTTCTGGTGTAGCTTTTACTTCCTAAAACTCCATCCTTTTGTTGGAGACCTGTCCTCAGGTTGCAGGAGCCCACTTTTTTGGCCACAGAGGGAGTTGGAAGTGCTTGGGAATTTGCATCACCCTGGGGCATCCTTTACCCGATGTCTTACAGGTGTGGGGGTATAAAGCTGTAGGGGTATAAATTCCCCAGCTCCCTTGCTCCTCTTCTCTGTTGTTACTTATGCTCTCCTCTAGAGAAACTCTATGGAATTGAGCTGAAATTACTTCCATGAGATACGACTTGATACCTCCTCTTACTTCGCCTTCTTCCCCTACCTATCTCTGTTTCCCATTTCTCTACTTGTTTTTACTGATAATAGTTCCTAATAAATCATTTTCACATGCATTCTAATTTCAAGGTTTGTTTCAGGAGCCCAATCTAAGACACTATCTTTTCTAACCTTCACAATCACTCTCACAAGGCAGGCAGAATCATCCCCTTTCTGCAAACATGGAAACTCTGGCTTTGAGTGGACCTGCCCCCAATCACATCATAAGTCAGTAGCTATCCTGACTTTTAAACCAGTCCTCTCTCTGCTATATTACCTCAAAGACACAACTTGTCTTATTCCCTTTTCCACTTCTTAATTGCCTTGGGCTTTCTTGAATTCCTTGATTTAGGAGGGCTTTGTATTCCTATTCTTTTCTCTTGCTGGATTGGCCAAGCCAAGGTTTTTACCAGACCAGTGAATGAAGCAGAGACAGTCTTCTTCATGTTCCCTTCTCATGACACAATGTAGTGAACTAAAGATAGCCCTAAATTCTTTGACACTCCTTCCATTAAAGGCTGGGGTCTAGCTAACCTTTCCTTGAATCTGAGCTGACTCATGACAATCCGACATATAGATTATGGCAAATGTGATCTGGGATTAGATTTTAAAAGGACTGGCAGCTTCTGCTTTGGTCTTTTGGAATCCTGAGCTGCCATATAAGAAGTTTCACTACCCTCAGAATGTCAGGCTATGAGGAAGCTCAAGCTAGCCAAATGGAGAGGTCATGTGGAGAAAGAGGTATCCAGCCAGCCACTAGCCTTTTGAGTTATCCCGGCTGAGGCTTCAGATGTTGTGGAACAGAGATTAGCCATCCCTGATACGCCTTGTCTGAATTCTTGACCCACAGAATCCATGATCATTAAAAATGGTTTTTATACCACTAAATATTGGGGAAGTTTTGCCATGCATCGATAGATAACTAGAACACCCAGGCACGTCAGATGGTGCAGAAAGCATCTGTGTTAGCATATAGCAACTAGTCTACCACCTCTCAACCATCTCCCATGCTACCATTCCACCTGCTCCTCAAACTTTCTCACCCTGGTCTTGGAATTGGAAACAGATGAACTCCTCTTTGAACATCACTCAATCACAGCCACATTAAACTTCTAACTTGACACTTGATCCAAGGCAGGGAGGAACTACCACTTGGGAGCAACTAGTCTTGGGTAAACCGAATGGCTTGGGGACCAATTTCCTCTCAGAACCACCAAACTTTGGTCTTTTTACTTTCTGGTTACCCCATAAATTATTTTTGGCTGCTATGGAGCCCCAGCACTTTGGGTATAATGAGATAGCATGTTCTTATGTGTAGGAAAAGCACTACTTAATCATTTGCTTCTATTTTATCTTTGCCACTTTGCCACCTTGGGCAAGTCACAACCTCTCTGAGTTTCACTGCTTCATTTTCTTGCCTCTAAAATGAGATGGTTGTCTTGTGAAGCATTTTATGGTCTCTCTAGGAGAATGATTTGTTCCTATGGTGGGGTTTCTGTGGCATTTTGTACATGCTCATAATATAAATCATATCACATATATTACACACGTTTCATCCATGTTATACAGAGCTGGTACCATGGCAGAAAGCACTGTGTAGGTCGTGAGCTTCAGAGTCAGACAGACCTGGGTTTGCCGTTTACTGGCTGTGTGACTTTGGACAAAGTATTTACCTCTCAGATCTAAGTTTTACTTGCATGCAAAATATTGTCATACCTCCTCATACAGCTGTATTGAGGATCAACGTTGATAATGAAGAAAACAATGAGTAGATCGGTAAGCAATCAAAAACTGCTTCTATCCTTATCCCGAAAGCTTTTCCTTGATCAACAATTCATGATATTACTTACTTCTACTTATATTTTAATTGGTCTGAAACATAAATTATGACTAAAAACTGACAGCTTAAAGAATGCGTAAATTACAGCCTTCAGCGTAAAAGGGCATGCTCATTTTTTCTGTGAGTTCACTCAAAAGTAAACATTTGCCTTGTCACAGGCAAAAGCATGTGCCACACACACACCTCCCTACACCGCCTAAGAAGACAGGCATATCTCATGTAGACCCAGCAGGTCTTCCAGCTTTGTCTGAGGTCGTCTTATCCGCCCTCAAAAGCTTTTGAAAAGAGAACTGCAAAAGAGAAGGAAGTCTCAGCCATTTCCACAGTCCACTCAATAAGCCAAGGCAGTATTAAGCCGCTTTCATCTTGAGAACCCTATGTGTGTCAGTCAGCAGAACAGTCTCCTGTGTCGTCACCAAGGGATGGAGCGGCCCGGACAGGGCTGGCTCTGAGGATGCTGACCAGAATGAATGGCCTCAGGACCTCAGTCCTGTGTTGGCTGCAAATCAGCTCAGCATTTACACCTCTGAGCTTGCATCCTGCACTGCTGAGAAGCCTCTGCCCTTCCCTTTCTCTAGGGCTGGGGCTGGGGGTGGGGTGTCAGACTCCAAGTGATGCTCACATCTAATTCCCATCTCTTAGGCCAATACCACGACAACTCAATCAATGTGTATTGACGGAATGAATGATTAAATGAATTAATGTGTCAATTATATCAGCTGGGTCACTTACATTGACCTCCACTTCTGACATGGTCAGTCAGCGCTTCTTAAATTTGGGCTGGAGAGTAGGGAGAAGATATAATTTATGAAGCCCTACCATCTACACATTGTACATTCCGTCACTTCATTCTCCCGGCAACTCTATTTTATGATGAAAAAGTGAAGTTCAGAAAAATTAAGTAATTCTCATAAGCTCCCACAGATAATGGGTGTCAATTTCAAGATTCAAATTCCAATTTGCTGACTTAAAAGTTCATGATCTCTCCACTACACCACGACATTGCTCAGAATTAGAGGGAGGTGCTGGTTGGTATAGAAGAAAAAAAAGGCTGGGGTGTCTGACTCTTCCGCTAAACTATCTTCCTGTTGAACAGCATCCAAACCTGACACATGGGGCCTCTATTCCTGTTATAGATGTTCTGAACTGGGAACAGCCATTCACCCCACAAAACTCGACAGAGCACTCTCTACATTCCTGGCACCATCCGAGATAGAGAAATTAGTCCCCAAATTGGCTCTCAAAGAACGGCCCCGGAAAGCTCCCTTGACCTCTCTTTTAAAGGAATGATTAAAAATGAATCTGTATATTATATATATATATATATATATATATATAAAGAAGCAGCAGCAGTGGCAGCAGCAGAAGAGCAGTAAGTACAAAAGAAAATGGATTTCATTTTAGACTTTTTATTCACATCAGAGGAATATGCACAGACATAGAGATGGCTATCATACGTGGAACAATAGTAAGAGGCTGAAATTCCTAAAAATAGTGTCAGATGCTTGTGACGTGAGCCTCGGTAAAGCTCCAGATTGCTGGCCCACATGTGCCTCTGTGTCATTTCTCCTTAGCGTCCTCCTCAGCCAGGTCAAAGCTTTCACGGACCATCACCCAGCAGACTGCTGGCTAGAAGGAGTTTTAAGGCCCTTAGTTGAAAGATGCTAAATGTAAGCCTCTGCAAAGAACAGTGCTTGAATGTCAGCAACTGTTCCTGGCCCCAAATCATTTCCCTTCTCACCTGAGAAGCTTAAAAAATGTCTCAAGAAATACACGCTGGAGTTAGGAGCAGTGTGGGAACTTTCCATCCTGAGTACATTTTCCCCTGAGCAGACTTCACTTTTCTGGAAAGGAGACATAAAGACATGAAGCTTCTGGTCTTAATGAAAATAATACCAGAGTGAAAAAGGACTTAGGAATTCCATTTTTACCTGGCTTTGGACGTGCCACTGCCTCCCTCTCTGCTTACACTTCTCATGCCTATGTTCTTTTTGTGTGAGTGTGAGGAAGACCAGCCCTGAGCTAACATCCGTTGTCAATCCTCCTCTTTTTTGCTGAGGAACACTGGCCCTGGGCTAACATCCGTGCCCATCTTCCTCTACTTTATATGGGACGCCGCCACAGCATGGCTGACAAGCAGTGCGTTTGCCGGCGCCCGGGATCCGAACCCGCGAACCCCGGGCTGCCAAAGCACGAACTAAACCACTGCACCGCCCAGCCGGCTCATCATGCCTAGGTTCTTAACCTTACCCATCTAACACCTGGGTGAGGCTTAATTTTTATTTAACACTACTTGAGATTCTCAGAGAGAATATAAATAGACAGTGTGTTTCTTAGATTTCAATGTGCCTCTCCTTTTTCAAATGATTAGACAGAAACTTTTCTAGAATTTCTAAGAGGCATGAGGGTGGAGACATCACATAAACATTGCAGCCCATTCTCACTCATCCCTAGGAGTTCCAGACTATTCATAGTTACGCACAAACGCTGTTCCATAGAGGACACCACGTTCTCAACTGAAATAATACTCATGCGGTTCCTGATTATAATACATTCCACTTCTATACCCACTTTCCCAAGACACATATAGAGGGATGGTGATAAGGTACAGCAATAAAGGGATGAAGTACCTGATGGTCACTGACGTGATAATGTGATAATGAGACCACCCCCTCCCCATTGCATTTTTGGTGTAAAGACTTGCAGATTTTACAATTAGACTTCCACATTCAACTGGCCATCAACCTTGCCTCTACAACCTTGCCAAGGAAATGGGGATGAAGGAATGTTGCCTGTGTCCATCCGCCCCTTTCCTAGAATCAGGAATCACTCAGAGGGAAGTAGGAGAAGAAAGCAGGCCCTACTCCCTGGTCTCAGGATTTCTCAAGTGTGCAGAAACAGGGAGCTGAGATGTACAGAGACAAGCTTCCCATGCAGGATCTGTGTTGACGGTGGTGGAAAGCACAGTAGACTTATAAAGTAAGAGAGATTTGAGTTCTGGTCTTGGCTTTTCCCAATCTTGCTGAATAATCTGGAATAAATGATTTAAGTGCTTGGCTTTCACAAGAGTAAAATAAGGAAATGGAGAAAATAAGCACAATGCTATCTCTGGCTGCGAGATTAGAATAATAGGCTGGAACCAGATTGTGAAGGAAATTTTGCTGAGATCTCTGGATTCGGTAAATTGACAAGGGAGATGTTATCCTGTTCCACTGGCATAAGCAAACCCTCATCCTGGCTGTCATGGTCATGAATCAACAAGGACACCCACCTTTTGCCTCAGACACCTGTACTCACTATGTAGCCTACAAACCACATGGTTAGATCTCAGCTGCCCCAATGCTACCTCTGTTAAGGGAATGGCGGCATAGTTGAAGACCCAGTTGAGAGATTTTACAATCCAGAGGCATGACGAAGTCACATAGGCTGCCAGCCGCTTTTCCCAGACCTGGGCCTGGAGGATATAATGTCATTACAGTAACAAGAGTTATTGTAATAAAAACAGTGTAGGAATGAACAAAAAACAGACAGACCACTGGAAGAGCATTTAGAGCCCCTGTATATGTGGGAACTTCATATGTGTTGGCATCTCAATTTTTAAATGAATTTTTAAAATTATCATTTGTTTATATTTTGTTTATATTATTTAGATAGAGGGTGCTGGAAAAACTGAGTTCACCATACAAAGAAAAGTGAAGTTGGATTCATATTTCACACTATGTGAAAAAGAAAACAAAACAATACAAAAATGCCAAAATAACCAAAGACCGGTGTGAAAGATCCATACAGCTAAAGCAAATTGAAGATGAAGATAATGGAGAAAGTGGGGAAGGATTTATTAAACATGCCCCCAAAAGTTCAAATCTCTACCTCTTATCTTACAACAAAATTGGAGCAGAGACTTCTCTGTGTTCCCGAAAGCCTGTTTTCTTTCTCTTGTGTCACCATGTCTAAATTCTCAGATTCCCTTGCAGTTTGCTGTGGCCGTGGACTGAATTCCAACCAGTAGGATGTGGGCAGGAGTGATATGTGCTACTTCCAAGACTGGCCCATATCAACTTTCCATAAACATTCTGCCATGTTCTTCCCTCTAGATCATTGGAGAGGAGTCCACTGGCCTAAAGGAGAGTACAGATTCAAGATGGAAGAAATCTGCATCCACGCGGAAGGCTGCCTAGCTAACACCCACATTGGACTATGATGTGAGAAGTAAATTCCTAGTGTGTTGAACCACTGAGATTTGGGAGTTTATCTGTTACTGTAGTTAGTGTTATCTTAACTAACACAAAAATGACTTCAATATGGATTAAAATATAAAATTATAAGTGTTCTACAACATAACTTACAAGAAAGATTTTATGATGTCGAGGTGGAAAAGAAATTTCTAAACATGGAAGAAAAGCTAAAAACATACATTGATGTTTGATAGATTTGATCACATAAAATATTTTCAAACCAATCACTATTTATTTATTCAATTGTAGTAAGTACACTTACCATGAGTTCTACCCTTTTAACAAATTTTTAAATGTTATTAACTCTCGGCACAATGCTGTACAGCAGATCTCTAGAACTTATTCATCTTGCATAACAGAAATCATACCCATTGAATAGCAAACCCCCATTTCTCCCTCTCCCCAACCCCTGGCAGCCACCTTTCTACTCTCTGTTTCTCTGAGCTTAACTATTTAGATATCTCATATCAGTGGAATCACGCAGTATTTGTCCTTCTGTGACTGGCTTATTTCACCTAGCATAATATTCTCCAGGTTCATCTATGTTGCCACATATGGCAGAATTTCCTTCTTTTTTTAAGGCTGAATAATATTCTATTGTATGTATATATGACATTTTATTTATCCATTCATCCATTGGTGGACATTTGGGTTGTTTCCATATCTCAGCTATTGTGAATAATGCTGCAATGAACATGGGGGTGCAGACATCTCTTCAAGACGAGTCACGAATCACTATTTATTTAGATGAAAATAAACTTTTATATTTGCTTTATAACTATAATCAAAACACCTCTGGGCAAAGAAAAACTGTTTTTGCAGTTTAAAACCATTCCTATATCTGAACTACACATCTAAAAAGAGAGTTAATCTAGAATGAATCCTCTTCTATTTTCAGGATGTGAAGGTAGTGGTGGGGGGTGGGATCTAGGTGGAAGTGGAGGAGGACGGGGAGAAAGAGAAGGAGAAAAAGGTCCTCTTTTCAGAAATTGTCCCCTTGGATCCACTGGCAATAATGAATTCAGAGTGGAGGAAGGGATGGGTGAACACAATCTGGTACTAAAGGTGAGACCAGCGTGGAGGGGAGAGGAAAGCTCTGTTTTCCACATGAAGGTCCAGGTCTTGTTGAGGGACCTCATGGGGGTTGGCTCTTGGCCTTATATTCTGTTGGAAAAGCTGCTTGTGATGTGATGACTCTTACTTCAGCTTCTAGTGAATGGATCATTCTCACAATGTCAGCCACCAACTTCTCTTGTTCTGTGCATTTAGAGCTTTCTTCATTCAAGTCTTATCCTCAGGAAGTTATTTCATCCTTAAACTTTTCCGAGTTCCCTCCAGGCTCCGGATTTCTGATGACTCTTTCTCTAGGCTAGTACTCTTCAAAGATGACTCCAGTTTTTCATATCCCTTTGAACAGAGCTAAGCCTGTCAAGGAGTTCACATTTTTTCTGAATCAATGTTAGCATGCTCCGGGGCAAGTTTTTTTCCCTCTTAATAAAAGGCTGGTTTTTATTTGACCTAAATATTGAAAAAAATATGAAACCTGTGAAAAATGTGACTCTAGCTCCCACAAGAAGCTGTAGAAGTCCAAGTCCAGGCCAGGTGGTCAGGCAGCATGGCCACTGCTTTGCACAACTTTCCAAGGATTAGCTGGAAGGAAGGCTCACAGCTGCTCCATGGCACCAAACCCCCACCCCCCAAGCCACCTTCAGCAGCAGTGGCTGTACCAGGGTGATAACCGCAGTGTGTACTCCATAGTGTTGCTTGGAACTCAAACCCCCACCTGGCCACTGGGACGGGCCATCAGTGGAGCTGACAGAGGGGAGGACAGGTATAATAAAGAACTCACACTCTCCATGACTATCCAGTGCCCTTTCTCCTCACTCTCCTCACTCTCTTTTGTAACTTTTTTTTTTTTTGGTGAGGAAGATTGGCCCTGAGCTAACATCTGTGCCCATCTTCCTCTGTGGGGGGGCTTACATAAAATTTTTAAATTATTGTAAGAGGAAAAAAATACATCACAAAGTGAAAAGACAAGTGACAAACTGTGAAAAAACATACACAATCAGCATAATACAGATCAAAGGTTAATATTCTTAATATATAAAAAGTTCTTCCAAATCAATAAGAAGCTGAACACCTCATTTTTAAACAGAAAAGAGTATTTGGGTGATCATCTTTGGTTTTGCCAGCCTAGTATCCTTTCTCTGTCCTTTGCATTATGCCCTTTACTACCTGATGGAACTGTCAATAGCATGGTTCCACCCTCCCGGCCTCAAGAACTGGCATGTGACCAAATCAGACTTCCTCACCCCTCACACGCTGATTAGTCCGGGGGTTGGCATGTTTCCAATGAGGTGCTATAAGCTGTTGTATATGCTATAAAATAAAAGAAAGCCCCTCCTTTTTTTTTTTTTTTGCTGAAATCACTAGCTTGAGGACAATGTAAGCCTAGAGCCATCGTTGCTGCTACTTGGAACAGAGCATGGCTAAGAACACAGACCACTGGGGTGGGGTGGTAGGAGGGGAAAGGAAGATTAAGAGAGAGTCGATTTCATGATCACATGGTCTGAGGTCCTGGATCTAGATTTGCCTAAAAGTGAGTGCACCGTTATGCTTCCCAGTTATAAGATCCAATAAATCCCTAAGTTTCTTGGGTTTCTGTTATTTGCTATCAAAGAATATGGCCTAATATAGTCATTGCTGGACAATTAAAAATGGCTAATTGCCAATATAAAAACAATCTCATGAGCAAAAAAAAAAGCAAATTAAAATCAGATGTTTTCATATATCATATTTTCAAAGACTAAAAAGTTTGCTAAAATCAAAACTACAATGAGATATCACCTCACGACCATCAGAATGGCTATAACTAACAAGACAGGAAACAAGAAGTGTTGGAGAGGATGTGGAGAGAAGGGAACTCTCATACACTGCTGGTGGGAGTGCAAACTGGCACAGCCACTATGGAAAACAGAATGGAGATTCCTCAAAAAATTAAGACTAGAACTACCATAGGATCCAGGTGTTCCACTGCTGGGTATTTATCCAAAGAACACGAAAACACCAATACGTAAAGATACATGCACCCCTGTATTCACTGCAGCATTGTTCACAATAGCCAAGACTTGGAAGCAACCTAAGTGCCCATCAAGGGACAAATGGATAAAGAAGATGTGGTATATATACACAATGGAATACTGCTCAGCCATAAGAAACAATGAAATCTGGCCATTTGTGACAACATGCATGGATCTTGAGGGTATTATGCTGAGCGAAATAAGTCAGAGGGAGAAAGTCAAATACCATGTGATCTCACTCATAAGTAGAAGATAAAGTCAACAACAATCACACAGAGACAGAGACTGGATTGGCGGTTACCAGAGGGGAAGCAGGGAGGGAGGAGGGCAAGAGGGGCAATTAGGCACATGTGTGTGGTGATGGATGGTAATTAGTCTTTGGGTGGTGAACATGAAGTAGTCTACACAGAAATCGAAATATAATGATGTACACCTGAAATTTATATATTGTTATAAACCAATGTTACCACAATAAAAAAAAAGGTTGCGAAATACTAGAATGGTATAATATTAAATACTGCTTAGGTTATAGGTGAACATGGAGGGTGGGGTGGTGGTAAGGGGGCCTGACTGACCCTCCTTTCAGTTTAATCCTTTTTGCCTTCCCTGGGCTAGATTCTGCTTCCAGAAATGCTCCTCTCATTTCACTCAAACGTCCGTTCAATGACCAGATGCTATGATCCACCACTTTCCAAAAGCCCCTGGGCTCCCTTGCTGTGATCTGTGCTTTAGTGGCTTAGTTCCAACTCACTGACTTCTCCCTGAAAGGAGTTCTCAGCATGCTCTGTGGCTGCGCATCCTGAGATCAGAGTCTGCTCTGCAGAAAATGACTAACAAGCCAGATGCTTCAGCTTCTTCCCCATTAGCCTGCCTCTTCACACCACAGTGAAGATACACATGTACACATACATACAGGGGTCTGAATGGCAACACATGTTGAATGGGGACTGTGGCATCTCACTGCCAGCGTCTGAATCTTAGCTCTGAATCTCACTGGATTCATGACCCTGGGAAATACACTTAACCCTTTTGTGCCTCAGTTTCTTCATCTGGAAAATGGGGACAATAAAATACCTACTTCATTTTTTGAGGGTAAATGAATACATATGAAAGCCTTCAGCACAGCACTTGGCACATAGGTCACCATCAGTACATGCAGGTATCATTCCTTTCCATGCACACACACTTGTTTCCAGAATGGGAAAGCTCACATATTATTATGAAATTTTATTGACAAGTAACAGAAACCAATGTCAAAGTAGCTTGAGCAAAGAAGGCAATTTATTGGCTTATTTAACTGAGGAGTCTGGAGGTTGAGCTCACTTTGAGCCTGGTTACATGCAAAGTTTAAATGGTGTCAAAGCATGCTGGTTGCCTAAAAATTGGGCCATTGAATTTTATAATTGTGGTTTTGGAAGAATGAGAGAGTTAAACTCAGAATTCAGAAATCAGGATTCAAATCCCAGGTTTACCACTTGTCAATGTGTGAATTTGGGGGAGTCAATCCCTATCTGAGAACTTGGGGGAAAAATCCCCTGCAGGGGGCCTGAGATCCACACCATCATATGATTTCTCTACCCCTACTTAGACAGGCAATAAATCAACAGGCTGTGGCTATCATCTAGGAAGGAGATATGTATATATATATATATATATTTTTTTTCAAGACTACGTCTTCCATAGGCTCTTTCAGTTTCCACAATAGAATGGTGTGCTGGAGTGGCTTTGTGTGAATTCTACTAATAAACTTTACTAAAAAATAATGATTCCACTGTGTCGAACACAATTCAGACAATGGACATGGAGCCCAGCACAGAAGTCCAACAATATTCATCCACAAAACATGCCAAGAACTAATTTGGAAGGTTGCACAAGAAATCACAGAGGGAAAGAGGAAGCTGTATGCTTGCATACGTTATGAGTGTCGTCACTGTCAGATCTCTGCCACAGGGCTGATCCCGCACATCTGCTGTCATCTTCTTTGTGCTGAGTAACAGAACGTTTCACTTACTAGCAACAGTGGTCCCATTGTCTTGCCCTGGCCAGGCATATAGGGGACAAATCCTTTCGCGATCGTAGGTTAGAGGCAGCAACGCCCCCCCACCCATTGTTAGGCCTCCAAATCTGTAAAGTAGTGTACGCATGTGGCTTCTTACAAGAATAAAATCATTGACACCTTTAGTAATGCATGCATCTGGGTCAAAATTAACAATGGGACTGGAAAGACACTTCCTAATTATGAACAGAGTAAATCTTTCTGCACATTTGGGAGACTTCAGTTTTGAAATGTAAGAGGGGAAAGATATCTCCAATGTCGTCTGGTCCAACTCCCTCATTTTACCGCAGAAGGTCCAGAAAGGAAACTCCATGTACCCAAGGTCATGCTGCTAGTGTCTGAGCTTTTACCAGAACTGGAGCCTTCTGTCCCCTTATTGGTGGTGACCTGTTTGCCTCAGAACAGCCTGTCTAATACCAGCTGGATGATTACACCCCGTTCTTTATCTTTCACCTTGTGAGTTTTCCCTGGTGGATTTTAATGTCCTGCGTTGTTATCATTTCCCTGCATTCTCCTGGCTGCAGGCCACCCTCCATGCTAATATGTGTTCAGATAAGTGAGCTCATTTTAATACAAACATAAGCACATGTAGTGATTTCAAAGCTAATTTGGCTAATTTACGCCATTGTTCCACTTCATTAAAGTCAGTTACCAGGAGTGAACGCTTGTGCGCAAGCATTGCAATGAAAGCCTCTTGGCAGTTTCTGACCCATGAAACCGGAGAGGACTTTCCTCACAGCCCAGTTCCTCCCAGAGTTTTGTGCATCTTCCCTATTCACACTCACCTAGGTTTCTAAAATTGGTTTGTGCCTTTTCTGATTGTTTTATCCTATAGTTTATCTTTAAGGTCTTCCTCATGCGAGGTGACCATTTTTGCCACAGGCTGGTCACCGAGGCAGCTGGTGTGTCCAGTAAGGGAGGGAACTGATTGTGAAGGAGAGAGTAGAGGGGATCTTTGGAGAAACAGTGCTATTTATAGGATTGAATCTAAGACATGTGTCTCAGTTTATGAACAGTCTTGTTTGACTATCTGCCTAAAGGCTTGTGTCATGAATGTAGGACTCATCGTACGCACTCGATATTTCCTGAATCAATGAGTGAAAAAAAGAAATGAAGCACAGGAGCCCTTTTACCACTGAGTTTCACCTCTGCTCTGCAAACATGCTGCCTGCCACTTGAAGCTAAATCCAGTCCTCGTATCTCAGTTTTCACCTTAGTTGACTCGCAAGCAGCATTTGACAAGTTGATTGCCCCCTCCTCCTTGACATATGCTCTTCTCTTGGCTTCAAGTATACCACACTCTCTTGATTTTCCTCTGTCTCCCTGGGTGCCCCTTTTCATTTGCCAGCTGATTCTTCTTCATGTTCCCAACCTCCATGTTTTTGAGTGCCCCGGGGCTCAGTCCTCAATCTTTTTTTATACACACTCATTCCCTGGTTGATTTCATCAAGGTCCATGACTGATGGCTCCTTAAATCATATCTACAGCCTGGACCTCTTCTCTGAATTCCCAATCTGTTTAACCAACTACCTACAGTCATGCATTGCTTAACGACAGGGAAACATTTTGAGGGATGTGTCATTAAGTGATTTTGTCATTGTGCAAACATCATAGAGTGTGCTTACACAAACCAAATAGTATAGCCTACTACACACCTAGGCTGTATTGTACTAATCTTGGGGGAGCACTGTCATATATGCAGTCCATCGTTGACCAAAACACTGTTATGTGGCACATGACTGCACTTATGTTACTGCTTGGACATACAAACTTAACATGAGTAAAAGTGAGCTCCTTCTTCCTTCTTCTCATTTCAGCCAATGGCAACTCCATTTGCCCAGTTTTCAGGTCAAATCGTTAGAGTCACCCTTGTCCTGGTCACTCAGATGAGGACAACACACTAGGACATGGCGGAGCCACAGGATAAAAGGAACCTGCATTACTGAATGGACCACAGCTTCCTTATAAGGCTCAACTACGTACCTCTGAAATGTTACATGACAAGAAGGAAGTTCTAGATTATATAAGCCACTATATTTTTGGATTTCTTTGTCATAGCAGCTTACTTTGCCCATGCCCTAAGTAACACAGGAGGTAAGGAACTAGAAGTTGTGAATGTAGAAACCATTCTTTTAAGAAGTCTGAGTATGTGGGAAGGAGAGAAATAAATAAGACTATTGCTGGAATGTTTTATTGAAAAGATTGTGAGAAAACTTGGCTCCCGGGGAAGCTGCTGAAATGCAGTAAGTTCACTGAGCCTGTGCTCTGAAACAGTAAATTTGCTGAATGTCCATCAGAGAATCCAAGTCACTCAGGACTTTGGGAACAGAGGTGGAACTGGGAGGGCTTAAATATCTGAGCCCCATTTACAACACCATTCCTTCTTCTTGAGGTAATATACACTGTAAATTTTTTTTTTTTTTTGTGGGGAAGACCAGCCCTGAGCTAACATCTGTTGCCAATCCTCCCCTTTTTGCTGAGGAAGACTGGCCCTGAGCTAACATCTGTGCCCATCTTCCTCCACTTTATATGGGACGCCGCCACGGAATGGCTGACAGGCAGTGCGTCAGCGGTCGCCCGGGATCCGAACTCGCGAACCCTGGGCTGCCAAGCGCGAACTTAACTGCTGCGCCACCGGGCGGCCCCTACACTGTAAATTTTTAAATAATGGTGTTGATGACCCAATAGTGGAAAGCACAAATTGAGCTATTTAGTCCTTAAATGGGCGAGATTTTGTACTGAACTGTCCATGCTCATAATTCCCTTTTATAACAGAAAGCATACATTTGAAGTATGCCTGGTCGGGGGTGATGAGAATAACAAAAGTAAATAAAAATACCAACAACTCTCGGTTATTAAGCACCTAAAATGTATCCTGGCCTATGTAGGTGCTGTTTGCAAAAACCTGCAAACCAGGTTACCACCTACAGCAACCAACCGTAACACTCATGCTGTTGGTTGTTTCATGAATTTTTCTCTGGTAGCCTGGATCAGTTGTGGCTTGGTCTCACATAGGTCTGAGTTTGCCAGCTTGCATTTCACTGGCCATTTCTATTGAGACACATTAACAAAAACAAGTAGGCAGGAATATTTGACTTGCATGTCAAAAGCTGCAGAAGGCTATACCTAAAAGTGGGCCTTCATTGAGGGAAAACATCAATTTATTCTTAATACATAGCTCAGAATTCAATGGATTGGCTCCAAAAGGTTTAATAGTAGGGCAGCTTAAACAATAAAGTTCTGAAAATCGATCAGCCTAATAGTCAAAGTAAAACTGATACTGGATTTTGGAGCATATCAAATATCATAAATGTTCACAGTTTGGAGCCAGTGAAGAATCTGTGTGCTTCCTGGAATGGCAGGTGGAAGTCACCTTTAGAGCCTGGATGCCATTAGGGTCTTGGCAGTGGACTTCCTCGGACCTGGGATGGGTAATCAGTGGCCCAGGGAGACATGGATATATATCGAAGTTCAGAGCTATATCTGTGATTCTCAGTTAAGTGTATATTTTTAGCCTGGTTATGAAGACAGAAGGATGAAGGGGCAAAAGAAAGTGTCAGGCTGGTGGTTGGAGAGATGGTATAAACTTGCCAAGAGGTGGTAGAACTTCTCTCATGGTGAAGATGTGACAAATATTTCTGGATGTTTGGGGGCTTTTTTCACCAAATTTAGCCACACCAACCATCAGCTTACGTGAGAGAAAGCTTCTTGAGGCCATTGTCTTGCAATGAAGCTATAACAGTCCAGATTAGAGACACATGGAGAGCAGATGACCCTCCTGAGACCAGGAGAAGCCACGCTCACAGCCCACAGCTATATTTACAGAAGTGGTAGATGGTACAGGTGGATCCATTCATCTTTAAAGGAAGGTTGGCTAGTTCTCCAATTACAGGTTTCCCCCACTATTCGAAAGTAGAGCGATCCTATGAAACCTTTCGTAAACCGAAATGGCATAAAGTGAAGAAGCAATTACCCTTAATTTATAAGGGAAAAATTTTTGAGCATTCCTGGACCCCCCAAAAACCCTACCAAAATAAACTGAGATAAAGCACAGATGCTCACAGACACAGTTCAAAGCTGTGGCGGCTTAAAGCTGAGAAGCCGAGTGTAGTTCCCAGGGAAGGAGCTTGGTGATGCCACTCTCGCCGCCCACTGCTCAGGGTACATGCTGAGTCTATAAGAGCTCACTGAATGCTATTTTCGCTTTTTGCCCTTTTTTTAGGAAATGTGAAAATCCTCTTCTGTTAGCAAAAACAGGTACCAATGTAGGTCTTTCATAAAAACTAAGTGGTGTAAAGCAAACTTTCAAACAGATAGCGAGAGAAACCTGTACTTCATTTACCCACGTGTGGGAGAGGCCTCTGTCCAGTCTCAAACTGACTTGTCAACATATCCAAAGTCATAGGTATTTTACTGGAGGAAGTAGGGGACTCCACTCATGAGCCCAAAGACTGACCGTGGCCCCTGTGTAGCAATAAGTTCTATCAAGAGGGGACATTCACCCAGACACTTCAGATACCTTCGCAGGACCAAGGGGAGGCCCATACATGGTCCCAAGTTGACTTTCAGGTGCAATTGTTGGAATTCAGTAATTCTCCAATGTTTTGCCCACTGCCTACAGTATTTCTTAACCTTGCATCCCTGTCCATACACTCATACCTGTGTATATATTTAACTGAATCAAACTTTTCATGCAACTATATTTTTTCTTACTATGTGTGATGCGCCTCGTATTTTTTATTCTTTCAAAAAAAATTTTTTTTTGGTGAGGAAGATCGGCCATGAGCTAACATCTGTTGCCAATCTTCCTCTTTTTGCTTGAGGAAGACTGGCCTTGAGCTAACATCTGTGCCAATCCTCCCCTACTTTGTATGTGGGATGCCACCACAGCATGACTTAATGAGTGGTGTGTAGGTCTGTGCCTGGGATCTGAACGCACGGACTCCAGGCTGCCAAAGCAGAGTGTGTGAAGTTAACCACTATGCCACCAGGCCAGCCTCCTGATATTTTCTATTCTATCCTATTTTATTATATTGTAAAATTGCTGGTTGAACTTACTAATTAACTTCACAAAGAACTGATGGCATGGTGATATGCAGTTTTAAAACAATATTTTTGATTAATAGAATGGAGAGATTCCTGTAAGTCAGTCCACTAACAAGTTGGGGGATTTTTTCTTATTTTTATAGACTTAGCTTCATCATCTTTAAAATTTATAAAGCAACAACACTCTTCTGTGAAGTCTCAGAGTATTTGCCCTGTACATAACCAAGCAGCATTCAGTAGCCCTGCATCTGGCTGGCTTGGACCCAGAGCTGCCTATGCAGCTCTGCAGAAGGAGGACCTAGGAGAACAGAGACAAGGAAAGAAGTGGGTATCAAGAAGGTGCGGGCAGGCCAGAAGCTGGGGGTAGAAACTGGGCTCCAGGACTGGGAAGAGGTTCCAAGCTCACCTGTCAGAAGGTTCTAGGAAGGAGGAGGGGAGAAAAGGGATACAAGGAGAAGAAACATCAGAAAGAACCTGGCACCTTCTCCCATTTCTCCTTCTACTCTCCAACCCTAGCAACCTGGTCTCAGAGGGTCACACGCCCCTGTCCTACTTAGTCCTTCCAGTGCTCTCCTTGGGTGCCTCCATCCATGGAAGTTTTCCTCCTGGTTCCCTGAATTCTCACCATAGGGAGATTCCAATGGCCCCCTCCCCTTTCATCCAGCTCCTGCCTTCTGACAAGCCCAACACCTCCCCAACAAAGAGGATCTAAATTTATAGACAGGAGGACATGCGCTGACTCCTGACCCAACACTCCTTTCACCAGGCTCCAGCCCCGGCAGGACAGAGCCTCCTGACCCTTCATGAGCATGTGCAGTGAGCTCTCTGCCGTCTCAGAGCCCAGTGTATAAAAGGCAACATGAGAGGCTGCAGACAGCCACACACGGACACCACAGCTGGATGATAAAGGTAACTCCTTGTCATTAGGGAACAGTTTAAAATACATTTAGCCCTTGAGAGAACATCAAGAAACAAGAACCACATTTTTCAGTATTTCCACAAAAATGTGTTAAAATTAGTCTTGAACAGAGGGTCAGCTTCAGCTATATGGAAACTCCACACCTGTGTAATGTACCTCATTTCCCTGAAAGGGTCAAAGAAGTAGATTATGCCTAGGCTGATAGGAAGGAGACAGGGGAGTTGGTGTTATAATGCTGGTGTTTGCCAAGGTCCTGAAACACCTTTGCTAAGAGAGCTACATGGCTGAGGAGGAGCTACTAAGAATCAAAGTTCTACTTGGTTTATTGGTGTGCATGCCCATGACCCAGAGTGGAGTCCTACTACAGCTGGTCAGAGCTCAGAACTGAGGCTCCAGGCTGAAAAGGGACCTCCCACTTTCTCAAATCTAAAATCAAATCCTGAGATCTTACTACTTTCTGGCTGGCTGCATACAGTTGTCTACTTCAGGATGATGCTTGCTCTTCCACGTACAAGAAAGATAGATAGACATGGCTGCCCAATCCCACAGAGCCAGGCCTATTTCCACTTGCTCCTCCAGCTCTATGGAAAACTAAAAGGAAAGGGAGGGAGCTTATCACTTTTTTCCCTGATTTGTCCCAATTGTCACATCCAAACACCACAACACCCAACCAAAAAACAGGGGTGTTCCCTCCATGCAAATCTTTCGATCAAACCTTTTCCACTGCCCTCAGTAGAACTCCTTCTGTGGGTTATTGGCCAGAATTGGGTCAGCTGCCTACCCTAAACCTGTCATTGGCATTGTGCAAGGGGACAGAAATAAAATGGGGGAACTGCCAGCCAGAATGGGAGCAATGGGTTTGAGGTAGGCAACTGACAACATCTGCTGCAAAAACAACAATATAAGTAACAATAGCTACCATTTATTGGCCACTGAAGGTGTGCTAGGCACTGTGTTTAGTGTGTTATATGCATTATTTCGCCTCATTAACAAAACTCCTGTGATGTGGATATACTATTTTATCATCATCTTTTTACAGATGATGCAACTGTAAATCATGGTAGAGCTATGACTGGAATTCAGTCCTGACACTGAAGTCGATGTTTTTTCATATAAACTATACTAACTTTACCAGTTAAATAAAGATTTTACAAGGTTAATCAAAGACATGGATCCTTATTGATGGATCTTTCCAGTTATATGCAGTTTGTGATATAAATTGGACCTGAATCAATGGTGGCTTTGATACCAACATTGAGACATTTGGCAGGTCCGATCAGTGAGGCTTATGTGAAGTGAGGTGGGACAGGAGTCATGGGCTCATCAACTGGGCAGAGGGTTCCTGAATATTAGGTCAAGTTGGGAAATGTAACAACTGAAAGGGTCCGCAGTTA
Source organism: Tapirus indicus (assembly GCA_031878705.1). NCBI lineage: Eukaryota > Metazoa > Chordata > Mammalia > Perissodactyla > Tapiridae > Tapirus > Tapirus indicus. Next base: position 18,737,287 of record CM062920.1, read on the forward strand.
CTATGATAGGGAGAGACAAAGTGACAATCAGAGATGAAGGTGAGAGAGACATAAACATGCGTAACAATTTAGGGCAAGATAAGAGATAAGAGACAGAAAAAAGAAAGTAGAAATGTTGGTGGCAGGTGAGTTGGAAGACTAGGCACAAGGTCTGAGGTGTGGGCCAGGTGAGGGGTCAGTAATAATTCAGTGAATAGGGACATGGCTGGGGTATACTGCCTCGGCGTGTGTGTGCCAGAGGCTGGGGTATGGGGATTTAGAAGGTCCACGGCAGACTGCAAGGAAACTTTCCGAAAGAGGCTTGGAAGAAGGACTCTTGAGGGGATTCCACCCTTTCAAGTGGATTCTCAGCTAACCCATCTCTTGGAGACTGGCTACCAGGCCTTGGGAAAGTGTTGTCTTATCTCCACTCCATCCCTGTGTCTCCACCTGCTTGTATAGGACCCCAGGTGACTGGAGTTCCTTCATATTTCCTTTTAAATCTTTGGGTGATGGTCAGAGGCTCAGGAGGGCAACAGAGAAGAAAGCAATCAGTAAGGTCGAAAGGTATAGAGAAATCCCTAGAAGATAGGTTATTAATTTAACAGAGTGGCAACACCTCTCACACTACTTGCACACTATTTCTATCAAGTTATAAGACAGACATCGTTTAGAAGATACACTCCCTTCTTTTTTCATAACTCTCTGCTAAAATATGTGATTGAATAATCAAATATTGCAAGTCTCCTCACATCTCATGGATGAATCTAGATTCTTAGAGTCAAAAAATGAGCTGGAAAAATATTTACAATCATGTAACATTAAATATTCTCAAACAACCTTAAGCCACAGAGCCATTTCTCTCCTTCTTCATCTTCGTCTTCCTCCTCCTCCCCCTCCCCCCTTCTCATCCACCTTCTTCTTCTCCTTCTTCCCCTCCCCCCTTCTTCTCTTTCTCTCTCTCAGTTTAAATCTTATGTGGAATCTCAAAACATAAAAAAAAATAACAACTGAGCTGCTCAGGTGGACAGTGGAGTAGTGGAATCTCCTTTTGACCTCCACGGAGGCCCTTGAGTGAAAACCACTGATGTGGTTTAAGTCCTTCATTTCATAGAGTCTGAGACCCAGAAAGGGGAGTGATGTGTCCCTACGTCATACAGCTGGCTTTATAAATAGGCCTGGAGGCAAGAGGTTGTTAGAACATCATAGTAGTGTATTATCTAAATTACTCAAAAACTGAAACTATTTTGTCTCTTGGTTAAAGCTATACCACTAATTTTCAAACACAAATCCTACAACCACCAGAGAAACTCCTGGAGATACCATGTACTCCCAACAGGGGGCAAAACAGCTTCCCATAGAGCCTGGGGAGCTATGGCTATGGCTGCGCCTCCCTAGGGACCTTTATATATCCCAAACTTGAAATGTAAGGGAAGTGGGAGAGTTTATGAAAACATATCTGTGGGGACTCTGGAAGGCTGCCCCTCACCGGTCCATAGCTGTCTGCGGTCTCAGTTGCACAAGTCTTGCATTTCAACACTTTATCACAGGGAACTGATGATACCCCAGGAGTGCATGCTTCAGCTCTCCTAAGGTTTGACCAGCTTCAGCAGAAGGGAGCAGCATTGAACAAAAAAGAAGAGAAAACTCTGTCAGGGTGTGACAACAAAATGGCAAACACCTGATGGGTGGAGCAGGGAGCAGGGGCGATGAGATCATGGAGCACCACACACCTGCCACACACATACACGCATGCAAGCACTCAGATGTGCAAACAGCTTCCCAAGTGTTTAGGCCACAGGAGTAGCTCGGCTTTGCCTCTGTGTCTTGGCATTCTTGATACACACACCCAAAGGGGTACTATATTCACATCCTGAACACTGATGAGCACCACCATCTAACTTTTGCCTGCTCACCTCTCCAAAACCCCTCCAACTGAGAGTTTGAGGGAGGAGAGGAAGATGAACATGACAATACTTAAACAGAAGATACAGTCTTCGTTTTTCTTTGGAGTAAATGAAATCGTGCCAACATCCAGAGTTACTTGCGTCATTTTGACTCGTTGGCAACACACATAGTGGAATCAAGATTAGCATCCTTTCCACTTATTAAATTGAAATCCCCTCTTGGCACTGATATGAAAGACTGCAGTCAAAGAATGTGTAGCTACATAAAATACTTAATCAAATGCTAAAGACAATCGTTATTATTGGCATAATGCTAATTATCCATCATAAGATTGTAGAAGTGAAAAAAGCATGAAAATTTCATCCTGAATCAAGCGTCTCTCTTTCAACTACACAGAGTGAGGACAAGTTCACTCTAGAGCCCATGGTCCATCTTACAAGACTGCACTGATGGTAATGAAGTTGTTGAGGTGATAGGGGACCAGCGTGGCTCTAAAGAGAGCATGGGATACGCAAAACATCTTTTCAATGTTATAACAGCCAGTGTTAAAGATATTACCATGTGTTGAGGCAAAAATTTTTAAGAAGAAAAAGTCTTTTGAAATCCAGCAATCCTTTGCCAGCTGCTGGAGTATCATGATTGGCAAAACTTCAGTTGGCAAGCATACATTCTTATAGAAAGTAGGGGTTAGGAGAAAAACTACAAAAATGGTATTAATCTGCATTTTAAGCACCAAATAAACAGAAGTTCTAGAAAGCAGCCATGTTCCAAATCAACCAGAGTTTGTAGCATAATCAGTTCTTTATTGTCAAGAGAACATTGCCATGGCTGTGTGACCTGAAGAGGCAGGAATGCCCACAAATTCTAAGTTATGTGCATTCAACGTCTCTGTAAAGTTTTAATATCAGCCCTCTGGCTTGAAATTTAATGGCTTTGATACTTACATTCTTCTTAGTTTTAGTTTCGCCAGTCTCAGCAAATTACTTTTGTAATCCCCAGGCAAATTCACAAATTCTAGGACTGCCCAAGGACAAATTTTCTGGGCTAGCTCTCCTATCCATAAGTTGAAGATTGGATTTTCTCTTAAATTTCTCTGAGATCCAGGTCAGATATGTTATCTTTCATTGCATATCCTTTCAGGAGACTGAGGCACATGCATACACACCTACCTGATCAAGGTTACAAACTCGGAGATGTTGGAATCTGAAATCCTAGGTTTATGAGTCTCTGGATTTGTTCTCAACTACAATTTCCTCCATGTCTATAATACACACATTACTTGTGTTGCTTTCTGAAGATGTTCATTTTAGGTTAAAATAAATGGAGGCAGAGCCAGGAACAGAAACAAAACCTTTATATTTCAATGGAGGCAATATGGTACAGTATAGGGAGGACCAGACTGGGAGTCAGCAGACCTGAATTTGTGTCCTAGCCCTGACATTTATCAGCTTAGCAACCTTGGAAAACTAAATTTATCTCTCTTCATCAGTAAAATGAAGGAGGAGAGTAAGTAGTTTTCAAAACTATTTGTTATAGTGGAACTGTTTCTTAACATGAAATTTCAGAAATCCCATGTAGAAGCACAACATGTAAAAGAGATGAATGGAGCCGCTCTGAGTGGAGGTGGGTGGTAGAGGCTACACCTGGAATTTTGCTCATGCTGCCTCTCCTGTACCTGCAAGGAAGCTCCTGAAGTACACACAGGCACGTCATTAAACAAACAAAAAACTTTAAATTTTGAAATAATTATAAATTTACAGGAAATTGCGAAGAATACAGAGAGGTTCTGTATACCTTCACCCAGCTTCCCCTAACGGGCCCATTTCACAAAAACATTTGTTAGGGGCTGGTCTGGTGGCATAGTGGTTAAGTTCACACGCTCCACTTCTGGAGCCTGAGGTTCACAGGTTCAGATCGCGGGCACGGAACTACGCACCGCTCATCAAGCCATGCTGTGGTGGCATCGCACATACAAAAAGGTAGAGGAGGATGGGCAGAGATGTTAGTTCAGGGCCAATCTTCCTCAGCAAAAAAACAAACAAAAAATCACATTTGGTACAACAATGTGAATGTACTTACTGCCTTAAGGGTATTGAACTGTACCCTTAAAAATTGTTAAAATGGTAAATTTTATTGCAATAAAAAAGTAAATTTAAAAAACCTTTTGGACCCACTGCTAGACAATCCTCCAAGGCCCATCCAGTTCCAAAATGATGATTGTATGAATCCTAAGTGTTAGGTCATCTGCAGGGTGTTCTCAGTCATGGACATTCACAGTGGGACTGTACTCTAGAAATCAGCCAGTTCAGATACAGTTTAGTCTTCTGCTTTTCTTCAGGGCTCTCTCTGTCACGGAGTTTAACTAGAGTCTTAAATCAGGCCTCTAAAAAATGTGCTTCAGAGTGGTGGCAGTTTTTATTATTTTCTATTTTCATTTTTTTCTACTAGTAATTCCCTGTTGACTTTTTATGGCCTGCAGGAGCTGGTTCTTTGGGCTTACTTGACTCATTTTGATTTATCTGCTAGCGGAAGTGCATCCCTCTCCATCCCCCTTATAATGGGCTTGGTAGTCTCACCTTCTATTATTTTCCATTTCCAATGTTGTATTACAGCATTCTTTATGGCTGCACCAAGACATGGAGGCTGCACTGAAACGGCCATGGGCTCAGTAAAACTCACTTCCCTTGTTCTCTTTGTTATTTTCTTCTCTTTACATATTTATACATGTAAACAGTCACATAATGTTACATGAATTCAATATGTGTGACCACAGTATATGTACTGTTTTTTGAAATGCAGTTTTTGTTTTGGTGTAGCTTTTCTTTTGCCGCATACTCCTTCCTCAATCTACATTATCTCCTCATAGATACAAAGTCACCCATGTCAACAACCTCCTGTATATGCTTTCATATTATTCTTTTTTTTTTTTGTGGGGAGGACCAGCCCTGAGCTAACATCTGTTGCCACTCCTCCCCTTTTTGCCGAGGAAGACTGGCCCTGGGCTAACATCCGTGCCCATCTTCCTCCACTTTATATGGGACGCCGCCACGGCATGGCTGACAGGCAGTGCATCGGCGGGCGCCCGGGATCCGAACTCACGAACCCTGGGCTGCCAAGCGCGGACTAAACCGCTGCACCACCGGGCGGCCCCCGAATTCTTTATGCTCATGTATTCATAAAGGACTTCACAGAATATACACATATATTCATTATATATATATATATATATATACACACACACACAGAGGTTTTTGTCATTATTTTTCAAAAATTGGAACATACACATATTTTTTGAATCTTACATTTTCTCAACAATAACTCCCTTTTTAATGGCCGCATAACATTTTATATGCAATGTGTCATCATTTATTTGACCATTCCCCTACTGATGGATAATCACTTTGTTTCTACTTTTTTTCTTTCGTGCCCCTAAAATAAGGCTGCAACAAACATCCTTGTATATATGCTATACACCTGTGCTTTCATTTCTATGGAACAGATGCCCAGAATAAGCACTTGTGGGTCAAAATATATGTGCATTTTAAATTTAACACATAGCATCAGATTGCATTCCAACAATAGCTGAGGCACTTCACCTCACCAGTTATATATGGTAGCCCCTTGCCCCCCATTTCTATCAGCAATAGTGGTTATCAATCTTTTCAATTTTTGCCAGTCTAAAGTGGTAATGCTATGTATTAGTTTGAGAATATTTTCATACATTCCTTGGATATTGGAGCCTCCTATTTTCATATGAGTTTCATGTCCCCTTCATGTTAATTTTTCAGAACTCTTGCATTAGAAATATTAACCCTCTGTCTGTTCTCTTGTTGCACATATTTGTTCCATATCTATTATTTATTGGTTGACTTTGCTTATAGTATTTTGTAATGATACCTACTATGCGCCAGACATTATGCTATGTACTGAGAATTCAACAGTGAACAGAAGAGACAGAAATCCCTCCCCTCTAGAACCTCATATTCTAGAGATGAAACACAGGCAATAACTATAAATAAGTAGATATTCATAGCATTTTAATAGATTTTTAAAAGTTTTATGTGGTCAAATAGGTCTGACTTTTCTTATAGCACTTCTGGGTTTCCAGTCTTGCTTAAGAAGGCCTCCCCTACCCCTTGGTTGGAGATGTGGTCTCCTAGATTTTATTGCCCTTTTTGTTTCTAAAACATGGCTGGTATGAATGTTATCACCAGATTAAAATTAGACATCTTTAGTTCTCAGAATTTCATTGAATTATTTCATTATAATTACATCAAGTCCTCCCTTTCTGTTCCAATCTGAAGTTATACCTCTATACAATTCATCAAGAGTACTACTGTATATCATAGTTATCACTAATTATTAGATTGAATCATATGCAACTATCATTTTTGTAGGTAAAAAATGTTTGCGTATCACTAGGTACATACAGTTCAATCTACAGGTAAGGAAGGGAAAAGAAAGACTTATTAAGGTCAACTACTTGCTTGATACTATGATAGACATTTTATATGCAATATTTAATTTCTCCATCATCATTCTGAGGTAGGTAATATTAGCTCTATTTTTAAAGAGAAGAGGAGTGATGTCAGCATCACAGCAGAGTGAGTTGTTCCCTTTGTCTCTCCCCTCTAAGTTACAATTAAACAGACATTCATTAACCAACAGAGGATTCCCTACACAGCACAAAAGGATGTCTGAATGATTCACACAGCTGTACATCTGAAGCTGGGTGGCCTGGATCCCTGGGAATAAGTGAAACTAGATGAGTGGACCCCTTCCCATCCCTGGTGGCAGGGATCCAGGTCGCAGATCCTCACACAGCAGCTGGCACGACTGTAAGAGGAGGTGGGAGCAGTCCACTATGCCATGGTGCTTTCAGAATGGTAGCCTGGCTCACAGGAGTGCCCACCATGCTGCAGTGCCCTACCCACGGGAACACTCTCTACTAAGTGGCGGCAGCTCAGCCCCGCCAAAGGAGCCCTGCTGGCCAAGGGCAGCAGCTCAGCTGAACTGCCCGTTAGTGCAGCATGGACCCATATGAAAGAAAGTGCCCCTCCCACCAAGCACAGCAGCTCAGCTGATGCCCTGCTGAGTGCAGTGGCCCCCTGGCACAAGAGCTTCCCGCCCACAAAGCACAGATGCCCCACCTCCACATGTGCAACCTGCCAAGTGGCTGTGGCCAGCCTATGCAAATGCAGAGCAGCCCCACTGACACAACTTCCAGCAGAAGGGGCAGGAACAGAAAACACAGCTCCCGCCCCCCACCAGCGGTGGCAGGTGGAATCTGCAACCTGAGACTACCACAAATGTGCCAGCAAAGGATCGATTCATAAAACACCATGAAGAACTACAGTAATACTTCAGGCAGAAGGAAAATGACAAGTCTCCAGAAATCAATCCTGAAGTCACAGAAATTTACAATCTAAATGATAGAGAATTCAAAATAATTGTCATAAAGAAACTCAATGGGTTATAAGAAAACTCAGAAAGACAGCACAATGAGCTCAGGAATAAAATTAATGAACAGAAGGAATACTTCACCAAAGAAATTGAAGCCCTTAAAAAAATATATACATGGGCCAGCCCAGTGGCAAAGTGGTTAAATTCGTGCACTCTGCTTCAGTGGCCTGGGGTTCACAGGTTCAGATGTCAGGCACGGACCTTTGCACCGCCTATCAAGCCATGCTGTGGCAGCATCCCATATACAAAATGGAGGAAGATGGGCACAGATGTTAGCTCAGGGCTAATCTTCCTCAAAAAACAAAAACACTACACAGAAATTCTGGATATGAAGAACGTAATTAATGAGATAAAAAAATCTAGAAACCATAAAAAACAGAGCAGACCTTATGGAGGGGAGAATAAGTGACCTAGAAGATAGAAGTCTAGAAATGTTTCAGGTGGAGGAGGAGAGAGAACTAAGATTTTTAAAAAATGAAGAAACTCTTTGAGAAATATTTGACTCCATTAGGAAAGGCAACATGAGCATTATAGGTATTCCAGAAGGAGAAGAGAGAGAGAGAAAGGAGCAGAGAGCTTGCTCAAAGAAATAATAGCTGAGAACTTCCCAAGGCTGGGGAAGAAACTGGACTTACAAGTACATGAAGCCAATGAACTCCTAATTACATCAACACTAAAAGACCTTCTCCAAGGCATATACTATTAAAACTGGCAAAAGTCAATGACAAAGAAAAAATATTAAGGTCAGAAGGCAAAAGAAAACAACCTACAAAGCAACCCCCATCAGGCTTTCAGCAGATTTCTCAGCAGAAACCTTACAGGCTGGGAGAGAATGGAAGAATATATTCAAAATACTGAAAGACAAAAAGTTTCAGCCAAGAATACTCTAGCCAGCGTAACTACCCTTCAGATATGGTGGAGAAATAAGTCTTCCCAGATAAACAAAAACAGAGGGAGTTCATCATCGCTAGACCTCCCTTACAGGAATGATGAAGGAAGCCCTCCTACCTGAAACAAAAAGGCAAAAGTTTACAAAGTTTTGAGCAAGGAGATAAATAGACAGACAAAATCAGAAAATTGCAGCTATCAGAACAGGTTAGCAAACACTTAATTATAACATAAAAAATAAAGGAAAGGAAAGCATCAAAAATAACTATAAATACTTCAATTTAGTCACAAACTCACAACATAAAAAAGAATAATTTGTGACAACAATAACTCAGAAGGGGAAGAGGAGAGGGATGGAACATGCTTAGGCTAATGGAGATAAGAGGATATCAGAAAGTGGACTATCTCATCTATGAGATTTTTTATACAAACCTCATTGTAACCATGAAACAAAAAATCAGACCAGAGCCACAAATTATAAATAAAGAGAAAGCTGGGAAAACCATAACAAAAAACCACCAAATTGAAATAGCAGTCAGAAACACAAGGGAAAAGAAACAATGGAAAGATAGAACAACTGGAAAACAAGAGACAAAATGGCAGCATTAAGCCCTCATATACCAATAATCACTCTAAATGTAAATGGATTGAATTCTCCAATCAAAAGACACAAAGTGGCTGCCTGGATTAAAAAATAAGATCCAAAAATATGCCTCCAGGAAACACATCTCAGCTCTAAAGACAAACATAGGCTCAGAGTGAAGGGATGGAAGACTATACTCCAAGCAAATGGCAAGCAAAAGAAAGCACTTGTTGCCATACTTATATTAGACAAAGCAGACTTCAAGATAAAAAAGACAATGAGAGACAAAGAGGGGCAGTATATAATGATTAAAGGGAGATTCCACCAAGAGGAATGAATATATATGAACCTAACACAAGAGCACCAAAGTATAGAAAGTGACTATTAACAGGTGTAAAGGGAGATATTGACAGCAACACAATAAAAGTAGGAGACCTCAATACCCCACTAACATCAATGGATAGGTTATCCAGACAGAAAGTCAACGAGGAAACAGAGACCTTAAATGAAACACTAGATCAGATGGACTTAACAGACATGTATATAGAACATTCCATCTCCTAGGTAAGCCTCCATAAATTTAAGAAGATTGAGATCATATCAAGCATCTTTTCAGACGACAATGCTATGAAACTAGAAATCAACTACAAGAAAAAAGCTGGGAAAGTCACAAATATGTGGAGACTGAACAATATGCTACCAAACAACCATTGGATCAATGAAGAAATCAAAGGAGAAATCAAAAAATACCTGGAGACTAATGGAAATGAAAACACAGCATACCAACTCTCATGGGATGCAGCAAAAGCAGTATGAAGAGGGGAATTTATATCAATATAAGCCTACCTTAACAAACAAGAAAAATCTCAAATAAGTAATCTTAAACTATACCCAATAGAACTAAAAAAAGAATAAACAAAGCCCAGAGTCAGCAGAAGGAGGGAAATAATAAAAATTAGAGCAGAAATAAATGAAATAGAGAGTAAAAAACAACAAAAAGGATTAATGAAACTAAGAACAGGTCCTTTGAGAAGATAAACAAAATTGACAAACCTTTAGCCAGACTCACTAGGAAAAAAAGAGAGAAGGCTCAAATCAATAAAATTAAAAATGAAAGAGGAGAAATTACAATGGATACCATAGAAATACAAAGGATTATAAGAGAATACTATGAAAAATGACATGCCAACAAACAGGATAACCTAGAAGAAATGGATAAATTCTTAGCCTCATATTACCTCCCAAAACTGAATCAAGAAGAAATAGAGAAGCTGAATAAACCAATCACAAGTAAAGAGATTGAAACAGTAATCAAACCTCCCAAAAAACAAAGCTCAGGACCAGATGGCTTCTCTGGAGAATTCTACCAAACATTCAAAGAAGATTTAATACCTATTCTTCTCAAACTATTCCAAAAAGTTGAAGAAGGTGGAATGCTTCCTAACTCATTCTACGAAGCTAACATTACCCTGATACCAAAACCAGACAAGGACAACACAAAGAAGGAAAATTACAGGCCAATATCACTGATGAACATAGATGCAAAAATCCTCAACAAAATATTGACAAACCAAATACGGCAAAACATTAAAAACATGACAAAAACTCTCAATAAAATGGGTATAGAAGGAAAAGACCTCAACATAATAAAGGCCATCTCATACTTGATGGTGAAAAACTGAAAGCCATTCCTCTGAGAAGAGGAACAAGACAAGGGTGCCCACTCTTACCACTCTTATTCAACATAGTGCTGGAAGTTTTGGCCAGAGCAATTAGGCAAGAAAAAGAAATAAAAGGTATCCAAACTGGAAAGGAAGAAGTAAAACTCTCGCTGTTTGCAGACAATAAACAAAATTAATAAACATTTAGCCAGACTCACTAAGAAAAAAGAGAGAAGGCGCAAATCAATAAAATATGATTCTCTATATAGAAAATCCTAAAGAATCCACCAGAAAACTATTAGAAATATTCAACAACTACAGCAAAGTTGCAAGGTACAAAATCAACTTACAAAAATCAGTTGCATTTCTATACACTAGTAATGAACTAGTAGAAAGAGAAGTTAAGAATACAATCCCATTTACAACTGCAACAAAAAGTATAAAATATCTGGAAATAAATTTAACCAAGGAGAGGAAAGATCTGTACATTGAGAACTATAAGACATTGTTGAAAGAAATCGAAGAAAACATAAAGAAATGGAAAGACATTTCATGTTCATGGATTGGAAGAAAAAACATGGTTAAAATATCCATATTACCTAAAGCAATCTACAGATTCAATGCAATCCCAATCAGAATCCCGATGTCATTCTTCACGGAAATAAAACAAAGAATCCTAACATTCATATGGAACAACAAAAGACCCTGAACAGCCAAAGCAATCCTGAGAAAAAAGAACAAAGCTGGAGGCATCACAACCCCCAACTTCAAAATATACTACAAAGCTATAGTAATCAAAGCAGCATGGTACTTGTACAAAAACAGACACACGGATCAATGGAACAGAATTGAAAGCCCAGAAATAAAACCACACATCTACAGGCAGCTAATCTTCAACAAAGGAGCCAAGAACATACAATGGAGAAAGGAAAGTCTCTTCAATAAATGGTGTTGGGGAAACTGGACAGCCATATGCAAAAGAATGAAAGTAGACCATTACCTTACACCATACCCAACTATTAACTCAAAATGGATTAAAGACTTGAATGTAAGACCTGAAACCATAAAGCTTCTAGAAGAAAACATAGGCAGTATGCTCTTCAACATCAGTCTTAGCAGCATCTTTTCAAATACCATGTCTACTCAGGCAAGGGAACCAAAAGAAAAAATAAAGAATTGGGATTACATCAGACTAAAATCTTCTGCAAGGCAAAGGAAATCATGAACAAAATGAAAAAGCAACCCACCAACTGGGAGAAGATATTTGCAAACCATATATCTGACAAGGGGTTAATCTCCAGAATGTATAAAGAACTCGTACAACTCAACAACAACAAAATTAATGACCCGATCAAAAAATGGGCAGAAGATATGAATAGACATTTTTCCAAAGAAGATATGCAGACCAACAGGCACATGAAAAGATGTTCAACATCACTAATTATTAGGGAAATGCAAATCAAAACTACAATGAGATATCACCTTACATCTGTCAGAATGGCTATAATTAACAAGACAAAAAATAACAAGTGTTGGAGAGGATGTGGAGAAAAGGGAAACCTCATACACTGCTGGTGGGAATGCAAACTGGTGCAGCCACTGTGGAAAACAGTATGGAGATTTCTTAAAAAATTAAAAATAGAAATGCCATACAATCCAGCTATCCCATTACTGGGTATTTATCCAAAGAACATGAAATCAACAATACAAAGGTATCTATGCACCCTTATGTTCATTGCAGCATTATTCACAATAGTCAAGATGTGGAAGCAACCCAAGTGCCCATCAACTGATGAATAGATAAAGAAGATGTGGTATATATATATATATATATATATATATATATATATACAATGGAATACAATGCAGCTATTAAAAAAGACAAAACCGTCCATTTGCAACATGGAAGGACCTTGAGGATATTATGTTAAGTGAAATAGGCCAGACAGAGAAAGACAAACTGTATGATTTCACTCGTATGTGGAAGATAAACACATGGATAAAAAGAACACATTAGTGGTTACCAGAGGCAGAGGGGGAGAGGGGTTGGGCAAAAGGGGTAAGGAGGCACATATTTATGGTGATGGATGAAAATGAGACTATTGGTGGTGAGCATGATGCAGTCTATACAGAAACTGATATATAACAATGTGCACCTGAAATTACACAATGTTTTATAAACCAATATGACCTCGATAAAATAATTTTTAAAAAAAGAGAAGAAACACTCTTATGAAAGTAAAATATTGCTATCTCAAAATTATTAAAAAGCTACGATTGCTCTCATTAGGTTGATACCAAAGCCCAACCGTATTTCTCTTTGGCATTGAATTTGATTCAACAGGAATTTATAAAGGACTTTGAATCCTGCTGAGAACTTTAAAAAGTGCTGGACAAATTCAGCACCTAGAACAGTGCCCAATACAAAGAAATACCCATCGGGTATTAATCAATGTGGGTTAAACAGAATCCTCTACCCTACAAGAGGTTACATCGTAATGGGAAAATAAAACACACACAGGAATCAGTGCAAGAGAAATTTCAGGTGTCTGAGGGCTGTTACAGATGAAATATGCAGGTTTCATTTGTTCTGTTTTTTCTAACAGTAAACATTACTTAGATGTATGCACAGCATAGTACCTAGCACATAATAGGCTTACAATGAATATTGGTTTATTCAATTAATTAAATAAACCAATTCATTGTAAAAATATTTGGAAAATACAGAAATATAGAGAAGAAAAATTTTAAATAATCTCACCATTTACACACATATAGGCTTTTAAAAGCCACTCCCATCAATTTTTAATTCCATAATTTAGATAATATAATTTCTATCCATTTTAACTGGACACTAGATATTAAGTAGTTGCTCACACCATTAAATATTCTTATTAAAACATAATTTTTGATAGCTGCAAATAATGTATTACACAGGTGCAATTAATTTAATTATCCATCACTTTTTTCCCATAAACATCTAAGTTGTTTCCAAATTCTTATTATCATAAGTTATACTGTGATAAACTTCCTTGGATATAGATCTTTGTTTACATCTCTGAATATTTCCTTAGGATAGATTTCTGAAACTGGAATGACTGTGTCAGAATCTATGAATATATGACCAATTTGCCCTTCAGAGATATGGTACCAAGAAATGATCCATTTAAAATTATATTTGGATATGGTATGATTAGTATTCTGGAAATTCATTTTAAAACCAACTTGTGAATATTTAAATCTAGAAAAACCAAGACGTCGTTTGATTTCTCCCTCATCTTGAATTTCCACTCAACTCTCTGTATCCACTCCAAGTTGGAAATAAACATCCACTTTCTGAATCAGTTGCTTTCATGCTGGAGTCAAAAGACGTACTCTGAGGAGTCCATGAACTGCTGGGTATTATATACAAATTTAGTGTGAGTCTGCAAATGTGAGATATTTTTTTCTAGAAAAGATATTCATATCTTTTATCAAATTCTCAAAGAGGTTCATGACTCAGAAAACATGAGGAACTCTACCTTTATAGGAGATGTTAAAACTGAGCCATAATCTCAAGTTCCCTATAATTATTGCAGGGGATGGGAGCATAGGTTAGGTTTCAAAAAATTTCTTCCTTTGAACTGTAGGCTATATGAAAACTAAAATAAACATGAGATAGTAATAAAATATGTGATTAAACAGTGTGGGCACTAATTGGTGATATTTGCTTGCAGATGAATTGGAACTTGGAAAGCAGATTAATGAAGTAGCCATGTTTTATGACCTGTGGTCTGTATTAAACACAGTTACCATTTACTCTTCCACTTTTGTAGAAAGTATCCTTCTCAAACCAGTACTTCAAAGCTACAGGCCTTTTTCTCATTTTACCTCTAACTCAGACTAATTACAAAGAAATGAATATTTTATCATCTTTCTTATGATAACCTAAGGCTATTGAATTTTGGAGTCAGAGCCATTTTTAATTCCATCATTAAAATATACTATTAAAAATTACTTTCTTCATCCGTAAAAATGCACATGAGTATTTGATAAAACTTCATGATATTTAAACTATGAAATATGATTTTCTTCTAGAGAACCAGCCACACTGGGACACAATTAAAAAGGATGAATCCCTTATAGTCACATTGATTAGGATTCCATCCTCTCTTCCTCATGGTTACTTTTTAATTAGTTTGTACCAAAGCATAAACTTGGCCTGAAATCCACTCTTCTCCCTTTGTCTGAAGAAAACCACTCAGTCTCATCTCTCTGCAGCACAATAGTCCCCTTGGGTGTTCTACAGAACTGCAAATGTCCTTCAACCAAATGTCAGGGCAATGCATTGTCATGGAGCATCTTTCTCTCGGTACTGATGAGAACACTCTGAGGGTTAGGTGGTGTGTCCCACATGGAGAGATCTGCTTCTTCTCATGCCTTTAATAAACAATCAGCAGCTTGGATAAGGGCAGACAGCATTCCACAAAACGAGCCAAAAACAAAAAAATCATGCAAGCATGTGGAAAATTTTCCCCACTGAGCTCAACAAATCAAATAGCTCAGAGGCATTCATCTTTCATGAAGTGTGGTTCCCAGCCTCATCTGTCATGTGACAGGATAAGCAACGGTGTGGGTGATGGCAACTATACACCACTATCAGTTTGGGTTCCATGTCATCAACCATATCTGTTGCCAATTGAAAACAGGTCCTTCAGCTCTTTACCTCCTAGGCTCTGCACACTCTCCCTACCCCCCTCTCCACAGGGTTCTTCATAGAGGTGCTCTTAAATGATAATGAAGGCTGAGAAAAAGTTACTTGGCCCTTATGTTATTCTAAGGACATAAGGATTTCTTTAAAGAGACATATTAGTGTAATACTCGGCTAATGTTTCTAATTCACTACCCAGCAAAAGATGTCTCTTTATTCCCAGATGGAAGAATGATTACATTGATGTGTTTCTACTTTCATAGTTAGAGTTTACTTATTGACTTTGTGCCCCTTACAATGCTAAGCGCTTAATGAAACTTGGGTTCATTCAAATCTTACAATAACCTTGTGAGACAGGTGTTATTGTACCTATTTTACAAATGAGAGAATAAGCTTCCGGGAAGTTAAGCAATAGGCCCAAGTGTGCCCAGGAAGCAGATGATCTTGGATTTAAACCTGGATCTCCTTGACATTTGAGACCATGCTCTTAACTACAGCTCTTCTACATTGCTTTTAATATGACCTCAGCTCTGGAACTGACCTCCTGTTAGGGCAATTGGCCCCTGGGTGGGATCATCCAGCAAAGTGAATTCTTTAAAAGGGTCCTTGGTAGAATGTAATGCAGGAAGTGTTTTAGGCAGGGTCCAATCAGGGAAGCAGAACCATGATTAGTGATGTGGAATAAGGGATTCATTATAGGAATTTGGACTTACCCAGTTGTGGGATCTGATAAGAAGTCTATGGAAGGCTGTTGTCTCTGCATCTGAGGGTGGGCCTGAAGTATCTGCAGGTCAGTGGGGCTGGTAGCAGGGAAGAGAAACTGGATGTGAAGCAGGCGAGAAGGACAAACTGGAATCCACGTCTGTCTCTCACCACCTCCAACCCTGATGCCACAGTGATCTGCAGAAAATGCTAGCGCTCTTTTCTACACTGTTGCACATGCACCTGGCTCTGGACTTGGGGCACCTGAAGGAGGGGATCTGGGGGAGCTGGAGAAGCTGCAGAGCTGGCCGTGGCCCCATGCCAACAAGGTGAGGTAGCAGATTAGTGACAGTGTGTGCAAACTGCAGTGGCACATGGTGACCTACATTGACCTTGCTGCTTCACCTCCACCTTCCAAATTTGATGCAAATTTCTCTTGTGGCCAACCCTAGCCCAGAGCCATATAGGAAAGTGAATTTGGGGAAATGAAATTCTAGCTAGTTAAATTGACACAGTACAAAACCACCAGAAGAAACTTTTGAAGGGTTTGTGTGATTGGAGACTTGTATTTGGCACACATCTACACTGCCAAATTACCTTTCTCTACTCAGAATGCCTTCCTTCCCCTTGCCTTTTGCTAATGGACTCTGCACCCCTACTGACTGGGTGAGCAAAATGGTCCCTGACTTTATGGAGTCTATAAATGAGTCTAGAGAGCTCTGGGAATCAAGATATTAAATCTATACTTACAGGTAATTTTTGAAACAGGTTTATCAGGAATTTAGTCACTTTAATTACATGGGGGTGTTAGAAGCATTGGTGGTCACTGATGCTGTCTGTGTTCTGGGAGAATCTCCCACTCTGTCCTTTACAAAAGCCACCAAAAAACCATCCTCAAACCGCAGCCAGCTCTTTGTTCAAAGGGTTGTCGTATCGTAGATGACGTTTTCCTCCTGCACTCCTCTGTTTTGGAAATATATAATGGGATCTGTAATAAAATCTCTATATAGAAAAAGTTTCTCTGATTCCAATTAAGAGTTCTTATAAGCCACTGAATGATTTTAAGCAATGAGAATGACATTGTCAGATTCGTTTTTGTTGAAGACTTATGTGGGGGAACCTTGAAGAAAGGGGCTAGAACAGGTGCAGGTGGATGGGTTAGGTTGGTTGCTGGTGAGAGCCTGGTAGTTTGGATGAGAAAGGTGATGGTGCAAACGGAGAGAGGTATAGGTAGATTCCAGAGATACTCGAGAAATAAAAATCCATAAGATCTGGCGATGAATTAGGTACGTGGTGAGAGAAGAAAGTTTCCAAGAATGACTTCAAGGTTCCTGGCTCTTTTGAATAGACGGGGAGAAGTGCTAGTCACTGGGATACTGAACATGGGAGTTTTATGAGGAAGATCGTGAGGTCTTCCATGGACATGCTGAGATACTAAATTGGAGGAGCTTCTGAGACATCCAGATGGAGACGACAGTTGAGCAGTTATATATTCCAGGCCTGGAGCTCAGAGGAAAAAATTGGGCTGAAGATATAAATTCAGGAGTCAAGCATATATAAGTGGTAATTAAAGCAATGGAAATCAAAGATTTATCTAAAAAAGAATATAGAGTGATTATAGTGTGGTGAACAGTTTTTGGCCACCTTTTCATTTTGAGGGAAATTGTTCCTGAGTAGAAACCCATGGGACTGGGTATTTCCCCTATCCACCCCTGGAAGATTAGGGAGCAGGCATGAGACCTAGACTCAGCCATCTGATACTTTAGGACTTTAACTCTTTATAGCTTGACAAAGAAATATAGAGACTGTTGAGAAATCATTTGTAGTGGTGACAATGGCAGTGGCAGAAATCCAACAGTGGGCAAGCTTTGCCCATGACAATGTCCTAATCAGCATGTTCCTGTGGTGTGGCCTTGGACATGCTCTCGACTACCCAGCCTCTATTGGATCCGCTACATTTTTGAAGCTGGTTCTTTAATTCCCCTGTTGAATCTGTGAGTTGAGTGATACCCTATTAAATGATTTTACTGCTTACGTTAGTCAGAGTTGGGTTCTGATGCTTTCAAATAAGAATCCTATTTATGCAATATGTATCATACATAGGTAAAGTAATGCTCTGTTGTAGAAATGAATGCATTATGTTGTAATAACAAATTTAGACATCTGCCTCCCACATCAGATCAATGTTTTTAAAACTGTACTTCCTGACCCAGTTAGTGGATTGTGAGATCAATTTAGTGGGTTGCCACCAGAATTTTTTTTAATGAAATAGAACCACAAATCATAGAAAATAAAGGGAAAAGAATAGAATAGAATTTTAAAAAATCAAAGTATTGTTTTGGGGAACTTGTCTTGATTACACGTATTGAATTATGCACTGGTTCTGATATAAAATATATTAATGTGAGCCACAGAGACTCCACCTTCTCTTAGAACATAGAAAATTGCCAGAAAGTGTCACTACCACCTTAACAATGAGAAAAAACTGGATCATCTACAAAATCCTAACTATTCCTGAGCTCATTGGAGAGGTGAGGTTGCAAGGCAACCGTGTGAAATGAATTACAAAGGGCAAAAGGCCCCCTTGAAGTTCAGGGGACCCATGAACTGATTCACCTTGGGCAGAGCATGAGAGGAAGATAAGGTCGTTCAATCTTAGAGGACAAGAAAGCCAAGAAAGGGACATCTCATGACAAGGTGGAATACAAGTGGAAGCATTTAAATACCCTTGCCTGTCACTGGAAACCATGCTGCTATGAGGTCTTTAGAAACGAGACATTTCAACCAGAATAGTATTATTGACAGTTTACTAAAAACAACATTCATAAACACACAGGGAACACACATACTCCTTTCTATAGAATAGATGTTTTCCTGAAAAATGGTACGGCAAAAATTTAGTAACAAAATCAATTTCCCCTCCGTGTCATCACTTAGCAATGTTTTATCTTAATTTCCCACTAATCTCCACTTGACCTTAAAGTTTCTCTGCTCCCCTTCTCTCCAAAATTAATTAATCACGAAAGCATGAGGGATTTTTTGATAGAAGGAATTTTTTCCTATAAAGTGAGAAATGTTTTTAAAGTTTCTTAATTTATATTTAAATTAAACATATATATTTTTTAAAGTCTCTTAATTTATTTTCTTAAAATGGAGAACACCAAATCTCACATTAAAAAATCTGTAAGTGGGGCCGGCCTGGTGGCATAGCAGTTAAGTTCGTGCGCTCTGCTTCGGCAGCCTGGGGTTCGCAGGTTCAGATCGCGGGCATGGACAGACGCACCGCTTGTCAGCCATGCCGTGGTGGCATCCCATGTAAAGTAGAAGATGGGCACAGATGATAGCTCAGGGCCAATCTTTCTCAGCAAAAAAGAGGAGGATTGGAAACAGATATTAGCTCAGAGCTGGTCTTCCTCACACACACAAAAAAATCTGTAAGTGGAATATTATTGGGTAATATATTTATTCTAACTATAAATATTTATACTCTACAAGTGTTGTTCAGAAAGTAATTTTACAGGACTTTTTGAGATATCGATTTTATTACAAAGCAAAACAATTATTACTAGGATATAAACAGTACCTTCTTGTCACTTTTCTACATAAGTTCCTTGCAGAGTGTGATGGTTAATTTTATATGTCAATTTGAGTAGGCCGCAGGTACCCAGATTAAACATTGTTTCAGGAGTTTCTCAGCCTCAATAATGAAGTGATCCAATTCTCTATAATAAATTCTTTTTCTATGTCGATAGATATATAGATATATCTATTGGTTCTGTTTCTCTGAGAATCCTGACTAATATAGATAGAGTAAAATGTTGATTATGATATAATGGCATTGATTATGATTAAATTATGATATAATCAATGAAAAGAGTTTCATTGTTGGTGAAGTAAAATGTAGGGTCCTGAGTTGCTCTCTGTCTGGTCATGTACTTTTTTGTAACATCAATGATCTCTACTATTTCTCCCCAAAATGTGATTTTTTAATTTCTTCAATAGCTGTGTTACTTAAGGGGTTGCTCGGTTTGATCTTTCAGTGGCTTCTCCTTGACATTAGGTTCAAGTCTCAATTTCACAACACGTTTTACAAGGCCCCCCGCGATCTGACCTAGCCTCCGGTTTAGTCCCACGTCTGTGCTCAGGCTGATCTGTGTAATCCATGCTCGGACATACTGAGCTTCTTTTAGTGCCTTGAATAGGCCACGCTCCCTCCCTTCCAGGCCTTTTCAACCAAGTCTGGGGACAGGGGACTGTATTGTCAGTAAGTTTGGGAAATCTGTGTACCATCGTTGCCGCTTACAATTTCACAATCCAATGTGAGCAAATTAAAAACTATATGAAATCCTTGGCTTACTATTGTCTAACTCCAAATTTCCCAAACTTATTTTTAGCACATGGCTTTTTTTTAAAAAAGCCTCCTCTACCCCACAGAATTGGAGTTCCATGGTACTTATTCTGGGGAAAGGTGACCGAGATAGTGTGCCCTTGATGGTTTCATGAATTCTCTGGCAGCCATAGGCTCCATTCCACTATGTGGGAGATGTTAGTGAGAAAGAGCTCTGGCCCCAGAGAATTCCTGTCTTTTATCCTTTCCACTGTTTTCCTGGTCATCCCACACCCCCAATCCTGAGAGGAATTCCACATTATGTCAATCAGATGAGTGTATTTATTCTTGGGCAGTGAGAATAGAAATGAGGGAGTGATTCTCCAGACATATTGCAGGCAGAACTGATAGATGTAGTGACAAATTGGATATGGGGGTTGCTATATATTGAATGTTTATATCCCCCCCAAATTCATATGTTGAAACCTAACCCCCAAAGTGATGGTATTAGGAGGTGGGGTCTTTGGGAAGTGATTAGGTCATGAGGGTAGAATCCTCATGAGTGGGATTAGTGGCCTTATCAAAGAGAGCTTTCTTGCCCCTTCTACCATGTGAGAACACAGCGAAAAGATGATTGTCTATGAACCAGGAAATGGGCTCTCACCAGACACCAAAAGTGCCAGTGCCTTCATCTTGGACTTCCAGCCTCTGGAACTGTGAGGAATGTTTGTGTTGCTTGTAAGCCACACAGACTATGGTATTTTGTTATAGCAGCTTGGACAGGCTAAGACAGGTGTGAAGGAGAGGATGGAGTCAAAGATGACTTTGGTGGTGAGTCCACTAAGAAAGAAAAAAAATGGAAAGAGGGGTAGGATAAATTATTCTGTGCCCATCATGCCAGGCCCTGTTTTAAGCTCTGGGGATAGAGCAGTGAATAGAAGTAATTTTTATTTGCTTATTTTTATCTGTTGGGATTCAAGTGTTGTGGAATATTCAGTTGGAGCCACCTGAAAATTCATAAATGGCCTTCAGGCAGACAGAACCACCTGAGCAAATACACTGAAAATTATTCTTGCAAATTTATGTTTTGAAGAATCCTTACAGCTTATAGTTCTCCCTGTATTAAAGTACTCCCTCTGAATCTGTTAAAAAGACATGTGCTTTCTGCCCATAGAAGCCCTGTAAAGCAGCACAAGTTTAAAGAGGATGCAGTAGAAAGAGAGAGAGGATGGGCTGTGTTCCTGCTTAAGTCTTTCCAGCCACAGCAGCACAAGAGAAAATTCACCAGCAGCATAAGCAACATTTGAATACAATGTGCACATTATCAGCATTTGATACACACTAAGCACCCACTAGGTGCTTTTAAGACCCTGTGGTGGGTGCTTCTATGTGCTGGGTGATTTCACGTATGTGCAGGGTGCTTTCACGTATGTGCTGGGTACTTCCGTGTGTGCCATCTCATTCTCCCAAATATGCAGCATTTTCAACTCTGTAAATAATTGAAAACATGCCATACAGGTAGCTCTATTCTACCAGGGAGAAAAATGTGTATTTTGCAAATGAACCAATGCAATTTCAAAATCAACTTTAAAGATGAATACAAATAAAGTTTCAACAAGAGGCTTACTAATTTTTTTCTGTGATCAGTTGTCCTTAAGATATAGAGAAACAAAATCACAAACTAGAAACTAGTCGCACACTATTAAGAGGTCTTAGCTTTCCTAAGACAGTATATTAACAAGTATATTCAGTCTTTTATTTAACATGAGTTCATTCTTGGCTTGAATTTTTGAAAATCTTTGTGTTACACTCAAACCAGCGGGAGAAAGCTAACGTGCAGAAAATTCTGTGATGGAGTGGAGAGACAAGTGCCTTTTCTCCTGCGACATCAAGAAAGGAGGTCAACAGAGGGGCATTTTTCATTTTCTTTCTTTGCTCTTCTATGTTTTACAATTTTTCTACAATGAAAATGCATTACTTTTTTAATGAGGTGGGGGGAAGCAAGGAAAGGACAGGACTATGGAATTATTTTGGTAAAGTCTATTAAAACCCCAAATATAAAGACTTGCAAAAAACAGTTACTAAAAATTAATATTTATTTTTTAATGTGATAAAACAACCACAGCTATGGCATGTATGGTTTCCTTTTGTTCATTTAAGATGGAAGAGTACTTTAGGGAGAGTTCGAGGTGTTAATTTTCCTTGCTGTCAGCCTTCTCCACCTCTTCTCAAATGGTATTAATGAAGGTCGATTTATATGTTCAAGTCCATTTGGCCAGTACCTGGTCTTGACGTAAGGCCTTTTGTAATTACAGTTTTTTAAAATAGCCACAAGCTTTGACAAGACGATTTCTCTCAGAAGCAAATTATCTATCCAATCCCTCCCCAAAGACCCAGAACTCTGAATATCTGATTCACCATCTTCATGACAAATGGATGGCCAGAAAGAGCCAAGATGTATAAAAACATGAAAAAACAAGCCTGCAAAAGATCAGCTGTATAAGCAGGAATCAAATTCAGATGACTCAAAGGGGAAATCTAAAGAGGGTTGAGAGAAATAACATAGACTTTAGAGTCAGACTAAGTCTGACTGAATTTGAATATCAACTTTGTCACTCATAGTTAAGTAGCCAGAAAGGATTTCTAACCTTTTTGAACCTCAGTCTCTTCATTAGCGAAATGAGGCATATATATAACAAAGCAGCTTTAAGGATTAAGTGAGATGGCACATATAGCACAAGCAGATACACAACAATTGTAAATGGAAACCTCTCCCTTTTCTTGGAGGGTGATTTGGGGGATGATTTGAAATAATGCATGTAAGACACATATAATAAGCCTGGCACACAGGGTGTGCTCAATACACAGTATGATGATGGTTATTCTTGCTGAGTTCTCATGTGCTCACTCACCTAGAAGTGGGTAGGCTGAGCTACCGCCCAAGGGAATACAGAAGGCCAATTTCAAAGCCCAGAGTTACTGACAAATGAAGCCGGGCCAGGTCTGGCTAAAAATAGCAAAAACCCCAGGCCGACAGAGAGGAAATACAGGTCTCTTCATATTTCTGATATTTCTATTTCTATGGGCCACAGAACAAGGTGAGTATGTAAACAAATGCCCAAGACAATTGTTAACATTTGACCCAAAGTTGAATGTTATTCGAGGTGACTGAGTCTTACAAACTCTGTCACCTTATAGCTAATGGTTGTACCAGAACATTCTGAGTGCTAAAGACTAAGGAGCTTTTTATTAGGACCAAATAGGACTGAACTATAGGCATCAAACAATCTCCCAGTAGAGGAGAGATGGAGATGTCTATGGGAATTCATTCATTTCTTCATTCATTCAAATTTACGACCTCTCTACTCCATGCCAGCTTACCAGACTAGGGACGGTGAGGCCTTCCAGTGTAAGGAGGCTGGTCAGTGACTTCCATTCTCCCCCTGAAAGCCTTTAATATAAATGGATGGATAACAATATATGTGACATGGTTATTGTTTATATATTGAAAAATTAAAGTTTTGGAGATGGATGGTGGTGATGGTCGCACAACAATGTAAGTGTACTTAATACCACTGAACTATACATTTAAAAATGGTTAAGATGGTAAATTTTATATTAAGTGCATTTTGTCACAATTTTAAAAATTAATATTCATTTTTCCTTTCTTGACTTCATGTATTGCCCTTGACATCCACATAGAAAACAACTGACACCAAGGCAATAGCACCCATCACAACAATACAAAACAACTTTTACATGGAAAAAGTCATTGTTTCTCAATTACATTGAGTGTGAAAAATAACAGGCATTAGAAAAAATATGAGGGAAATACTTTTGTTATCCCTTGTCAATGATGTCAGTAACTTTAGGTTTTAGAAAGTCAAGTCAGCCCCCTCCAATGTAATTGAGACTGAAATGACTCCAGGCTATAGAGAGAATGTTGTAGTTGGTGCTCAACTGCACATCAAACCATACTTTGCCCAATTTTGTTTTACTTTCATTAACAAACTATAATTCTGTGGGTGTGTGTGTGAGGAAGATTAGCCCTGAGCTAACATCTGTTGCCAATCCTCCTCATTTTGCTGAGGAAGACTGGCCCTGGGCTAACATCCATGCCCATCTTCCTCTACTTTATATGGGACGCCGTTACAGCATGGCTTGACAAGTGGAGCATCAGTTGTCCAAGCCTGCAAACCCTGGGCTGCCAGAAGCAGATCGCCAGAACTCAACTGCTACGCCACTGGACCGGCCCCAACAAACTATAATTCTTAACTAATGCGTTTATATTTACATAAGATAATTAGGGATTTCCACCTTAAATCACCTAACACAATCAGTAATCCTATAAGTACTTCCTAAAAGTGCTAGTACATAATTTCTATTCACAGACTTATTTTAAAATTCTGCCAATGTCACCAAGAATGCACTAAGATTCAGAGTCTATCAGTTTTGGACACTATGCTGAAGGCATGGAACAAGGAACAAACATATATCTGATGATTCCTTGCTTGCCACCACCCAGAACCATTTCCCTTAACTGTTGTGCCTCCTGGTGACTCTGCTTCCAACCCACTGGGCCAGGCCATATCCCCTGCTCCTGGCTTAGAGAAATTGGTCCAGATTTGAAGGGGAACGTGTGGATGAGAAACCAGAAAAGTCACCTTTAGATTATCCCTAGAAAGTTGTCTTTTCCCTTCCAGTAGCATGTAGATTTCAAAGCTGGCTCCACATTCATTTGGTTTAACTTCTAGATTTATCAAAGTGCATCAGCTACACTGCATTTTAAATAAGAGGCTTTTCCTAAGAACTACAGGAAAACGGCAACCCACTGTATATGCTTAGTAGGTTTCTGGCAAGCAAACAAGACGGTCTTTACAGACGTTAGTCATTTCAGAAGCCCCATCCACCACAAGCATGATGGGGTCTTCCCTCAGACATTGAGTCCTTTCTGTGGAACCAACCCACCACATTTATCATGGAGCTCTGCAAATCAGGCTCTAACCCTACCTGTTGGCATCTGTTGAGATGCCAACAGTGGTCTCTCTTTTCAGCCCCATTTGATTCCTTCAGAAATTTATTGAAATAATTAATATTGGAAAGGGGGGAGTATTTTGTTAGTGTTTGGAAGACAAAGGAAGAACAAAATCATTCAAGGTTTCCAGCAATTGAACTTGCGCCTTTTATGCACTTTGCAAATTTTCCCAGATACCTTGTCCTTGGAACCAAGGCAATTGTAAGATTGCTCATTTAGTGTTTAGGAGCGTGAACCTGGAGCCAGACTTTCTGGATTCAAATCCTGGCTCTACCACTTAACAACTGTGCAATGTTGAGCAAGTGACTTAACATCTTTGTACCTAGATTTCCCCATCTGTAAAATTGGGTGAATAATAGTACCCATCTCATAAAGCTGTTAAGATTAAATGAATTAATGCCTGTAAAGTACTTAGAACAGTATTTAACAGATACTTATGTGGCCCACAATGTGTTATATAAAATAAATCCTTACTCAGCCCTCACACAAATCCATCATATTCTATCAGTTGCCAGGTATCATTGATTTTGCTTTCTAAATACCTCCCAAATCTGTCCCCTTATTCTGACTCCCAGGGTTATGATTTGGTCCAGGACCTCACCATTTCTTGCCTGGATAACTGCAACCTCTTCTATTTGGTTTCTGAGAACAGTTAGACACCCCTCTCCCACCTACTCACCACAAGGGACCTCTTTCTACGATTTAATGACATCTACTCGCATGCCTCCAGTGGCTCCCCATCAACGTGAGGTGAGGTTCAAACCCATGGCGTGGCATCCCAGGCTCTTCATGTTCTGGTCCCAGCGTGATTTTCCAGTCTCACCTCAAGCCCCCCCTTCTACCACCCTTGTGCAGTCATATCAACTACTCCCACATGCCGTGTGCTATCATACAGCCATGCTTTCACATATGACATTTTCTCTATCTTGAATGTCAGCCCACAACACCCCTGTCTACTTTCTACACTCCTTCTTATCCTGCAATCCCCCATCTCAAACATCCTCTTTTCAGTGACACCTTCTGTGACTCCCCCCAGGGCAGAATTACTTTCTCTCTCTTCCTTATCCTACAGCTTTTTCAATATTCAGCTATTAAACCACTTATTACATTGTAACATAATCCCATGTCTACCAGACCATGAGCTCTTTGAGGGCAAGGATGTATCTTTATCATACATTTGTTTATTCCATCATAGTAGGGCTGGGGACAAAATTGTAGACAAGGCACACTTGATCCTAGTCTTTGTGGAGCTTATAATCAAATAGTAGAGCCAGGAAATAAATAAGCAAACAAAAAAATTAAAAATTACAAAATGCAGTGAATACCAAGAAGGGACAAACACGCTGCTGTGATGGAGAAAAACAGGAGGTGACATTTCTGCATCCTCAGTGCTGATCATGGTGTCTGGCTCATAAGCCCTCATCAATGCAGCCAGATCAGAACAGACATTATGGTTACTCATTTTGGTTATCAAGTGATTGATTCCATTTTCAACTCTAATTCCAAGTCCTGTACAAATATATCCCTAGAATAAGACAGAATCACTATGGCAACTATTTACTTGCTATTGTGAAACATTCACACAGCCTGGCCATTCATCAACCTAGATCAGGCAAACTACTGATGTAGAAATAGAGGTAAATTCCAGTCCTTTAGAAATGTGAGTCTACATCAAAAACAGACAGCAATTTGTGGGTTCTAAATTCCTGGCCCCAGATTAGCACAAGTTCTAAAGGACATCTGTGCGAGAAGTGGTTCGAAAGTGTGGTCCCTGAATCAGCAGCAGCAGCACCTGGGAAATTGTCAGAAATGCAGATTCTCAGGGCCTGCCTCAGACCTACTAAATCAGAAATTAAGAAGCGGTCCAGCAATCTGTTCTTTAAAAATCCATCAGGATGGGGCTGGCCCCATGGTGTAGTGGTTAAGTTCAGCACGTTCTGCTTTGGCAGCCCAGGTTCATGCGTTCTGATCCCAGACATGGACCTACACCACTCACCAGCTATGCCGTGGCATCATCCCACATGCAAAATAGAGGAAGATTAGCACAGATATTGACTCAGGGCTAATCTTCCTCAAGCAAAAAAAAAAAGGGGAGGATTGGCAACAGTGATTAGCTCAGGGCTAATCCTCCTCAGCTAAAAAAAAAAAATCTACCAGGTGATGCTGATGCACACTCAAATTTCAGAACTATGGACCTAGAGAATAAATCTAAATTTTGCATGTCTTGTCACATTGATTGACTCAAAGATTACTCCTCCTCAGATAGGATTACAGTGAAAATGAGCATTCCAGGTATGCCATCTTCACTTTCTGGCCTCATGTCCCCAAGTTCTCTGGCAACCCAATTCCATGAAAGTACTTACCATTTCCTCATTATGCCAGGTGCTTCTGTGCCCTGAGTTATTGTCTTTGCCCCCCAAATTACTAAGTCCTACTTACCATTTAAGACCAAGTTCAAATGCATCAACTCTGGGATGGCTTGTTCAACTTCTCCAGAAGAATTAATCACTCTTCTTTTGCCATTTTATAGTTTGCTGTGTACATTTTCCCCATAGTCTTCATCATATTATATGGTTATTATTAGTGAAATACACAAGTTTCATGGTTCCTTCCTTGCTCACAGTTCCTAAAAGAGCCTTTCTCTACACTACATGTCTTAGGCCCATGTCCCCTCACTAGGAGTGCATACTTCATCCAAAAGTAGCCAATACTGGCTCACCCAAAGCTCAAGTGGCCTAGTTCAAATAAATGAACTAGACTAATTGGATTTTCTCTCTTAAGAGTTTTAAGTACAAGACACCAGATTGACTGTCAGTTAGCAGGGGGACATAAAGCTGGAAAGTGATGATGTAGCTAGGGGCCAGGGTGGGGAAGCTGTGGGGTCACACACAGACTGACAAGCACACCAAGGAATTCCACCTGCCATGAGAGGTGAATAGAACAGCAGGCAGGTGAGAGCAAGGAGCTCTCCCTGAGAGGTGGAGAGTGTGAC
The DNA here is from genome assembly GCA_031878705.1 of Tapirus indicus. Classification (NCBI taxonomy): domain Eukaryota; kingdom Metazoa; phylum Chordata; class Mammalia; order Perissodactyla; family Tapiridae; genus Tapirus; species Tapirus indicus. The sequence goes on from CM062920.1 coordinate 18,765,515, forward strand.
TGCAATTTCTAATGGTTTTCTATTGTCCTTCAAGTTCACGAGAAGATCCTTATTATACACTTCACTTTATTTGAGTAATCTTGAGGGGGCTTCTGTTCTTTGTTGTAACAAGAGTGCTGAATGAACAATAAGGTTCCATGGAGTGGCATGAAACAACAACCATGTTGTCATATTCATAGATTCTGTGGGTGAGGAATTCAGACTTGGCTCAGAGAGAATGATTGGTATCTCCTCCTTGCTCCACGAAGTCTTGGGCCTCAGCTGGGAATATTTGAATGGTTCAAGGCTGGAATCATCTGGAAACTTCTTCATTCACATATATGGTGGCTTGTTTGGGACTGTCAACTGGAAAGCCTCCACATGACCTCTCAATATGGCTTGGGCTTCCTCACAGCATAGCAGCCTTGGAATAGGCGGACATTTTACATGGCAGTTCAGGGCTTCAAGAGCAAGTATTCCAACAAAGAAGGCAGAACTGCATGGCTTTTTATGACCTAGGCTTGGAAGTCATGTAGCATCACTTCCACTGTACTCTATTCATCAAAGCACTTATAAGCCAGAACAGAATCAAGGGGAGGAGAGATCGACCCCATATCTTGATGGGAGGAGTGTCAAAGAATTTGACACCATATTTTAAAACTACCAAATTGTGATAATAACAGGTTTCTTTTAAAAGGCATCGTGTGTTCACTGATTCCAGCTGTGCGGAATAAGACCTCACAGAAAAGAAAAGATAGGATGTTTGCAGATATCTTAAACTTCAATTCTACTGAATCTGCTCATCACCATAGAAATTACGTGGTGTGGCTTCAATATTTTGGAGGGGCACAGAGATTGGGGTACTATATACTGTCTTCCCAAAATACATTGAGACACAGATTTAGGACTACATAATTAACATTGGTTTAGAATATACAAGGAACTCTTATACCTCAACAATAGGAAGACAAACAACCTAACAAAAAGGGGTAAATGATTTGAATAGACATTTTACCAAAGAAGATATATTGATGGCTAATGAGCACACGAAAAGATGCTCAATATTATTAGTCATTAGGGAAATGGAAATTTAAATCACAATGACATGCCACTTCACACCCTCTAGAATGGTTATAATTTAAAAAGGCAGACAACAACAAAAGTTGGTGAGGATGTGGGGAAACTGAAATCTCATATATTGCTGGTGGGAATGTAAAATGGTGCAGCCACTTTGAAAAATAGTTTGGCAGTTTCTTAAAAATTTGCTATATATTTATCATATGACCCAGCAATTCCACTCTTAGGCATCTTCCTAAGAGAAATGAAAACGTATAACCATACAAAGACTTACTTGCACATGAGTGTTCTTGGTAAAATAGCCAAATACTGAAAAGAACTTAAACATCCATCATCCAGTCAATGAATAAATAAAATGTGGTATATGCACACAGCAGAATACTATGCAACAATTAAAAGGAGCAGACTACTGATACATGCTATGACATGGATGAATCTCAAAAACTTTGCTAAGTGAAAGTCACCAGATACAAAAGACCACATGTTGTATAGTTCCATCTATGTGAAATTTCCAGAAAAGGCAAATCTACAGAGACTAAAAGAGGATTATTGGTTGCCTGAGTGGGGTGGGTAGTGAGGAGAATTAAAAGTAAGGAGGCATGAGCTATCTTATTGGGGTAAAAGAAATGTTTTAAAACTGATTAATGATGATGAGTGCACAACTTGGTAAATTTATAAAAAATCATTGAAATGTACACTTGAATGGATGATTTATATGATATATAAAATTTGCCTCAACTGGTTATAAAAATAAATGAATTTTTAAAAATAAAATTAATTTTGGTTTATTTTTATTCTTTTTCCTAACTGACCTTGATTTCTGAATATATGAAATATACAGCGTCAACTAGAAAGACATCTTCACCTCCTCAAAGAACTAGACTTGCAATTACAATACAGGACCACAAGGGGACAATGGATATGCTGGTTGCATGGTCAACCACCAGTCTTAAATCATGGTTATGATTAATTGATTGAGGCCAATGAGTACAGAGTTAGGAGCAGGGTTTGGAGTCAGACAGACCAGGGGTCAAATGTTGCTTCCACTATTTACTTGATGGATGAACTTGACTAAATCACTAGACAACAGTTTTCTCACATACAAAATGAAGACTAAATGGTGCCAACCTCAGAGGATTGTCAGACTTAAAGGAGATCATGTTTCGGAAACATATAAATGGTAGCAGTAAGCCATTACTGAGTAACAGAGCATTAATTTCCCCTCTCATTGTAGTTTTCAAAATACATAATTGCTAGAATAAATAAACTGCTTGAAAAACACTATATTTAAGTAAGATATTTAAATACTTAAATACAGATTTTGTATTTCAGTGCTTAATACAGTACTGGTTTAGTGGACACTCGATAAACGTTAGTTGAAAAAACAGTTTTTTAAAAACTCCATATAGCTCCTGTTACATTAACTCTTAATATTTAAATTAAGGCTTAATCTAGCTTTGCTCTTGTCTCCAGATGTTATTAGATTTTTTTTTTTCTTTTTTAGCTGACTAGCTTATACTCAGTTGTTTCCGGGGCTGGGATGGACAGCTGTAAGATTTGGACAAGTACACTATCAGGACTTTCCGACTTCTCTCTTAGCTATTGGCTGTGAACACCCTAGATTCCCTTCTATGGTTTTGAAAATGAAGGTCCAGTCTTTTCTTCGCAAGCAGTGGTTACTGATCTTCCCAATATCAACTAGCAAAAGGAAGAAGAGCCAGGAACAAAATACAGTATCTCCTCTCCTATTCACAGCTCTTATCTTCCCTGACCTTCCCCCCAGCAGCAGGAGGAGAGCAGTGAGCACTGCCAACTACAGCTCCACCCTCGACAGAAAGGCTGCTTTCAACAAGCCGAAGGGAGTCATTTTCCACTCTATTGAAAGAAGAAAGACATCTCTTTCCTCCTGAAAGATGTCTCCTGCTGCCGACTGCTCTTCCAGATATTTCTTGAAATTAAATTCAATGGCAGCATCTGCGCTGAAGCTGCCTGTGCAGCTTGCAACTGTCATAGTTCAGGCATAGAAAAAGGCATCAAAAGGAAACTTACAGACTAGTCTAATCCAATCCTCTTGAGTAAGGAACTTGCTTCTGATACAATTGTTTTAGTAAGAGTTCCTTCAAGCTAATATCTTCAAGATTTTGTGTCTATACACGTGTGTTAAAAACATTCCCAGTTCTAAATAGATTTAAAGTGTTTCATAACCACAGTGGTCCTCAAACCTTTGTGGGCTCAGAACCACTTGGAGGGCTTGTGGTACAGATTGCTGCCTCCTCCCTTCCCTTCCCCCCACCCAAGTTTCTGACTCAGCAGATCTAGAAGGGGACAGACAATTCGTGTTTCTAACAAGTTCCCAGGTGATGCTGATGCTGCTGGTCCAGGAACTACACTTTGAGAACCATCATTCTAGAAGCACAACTACTCTGTCTGCCAACCCAAATTCTTAGAGTCACCGTTATTAACTGCAGTGTTCAAACAAATGATTTTCCTTTGTGAATCTCCTAAATGAAGAATAACTCTGAAACCTTAAGTACTCTAAGTGCTATCTCCCCCCCCCCTTTTTTTTTCTGTTTTTAACACAGACTTGTTGCCTAGGGAACAGACTGAGCTAGAAGAGGCTCCTTAACCAGTGTTGCCCAGTCCAAGATTTTTATTTCCTACAATCCAATAAAGATGTTCACTTCTCTTTTCCATGTCTCTGCTACCCAATTGCTATGTAGAATTATATATGTATATATTCTTATCACATACTTTTAAAATAATGGAAAGTAAAATAATTAGATCATCTTTTTTTAATAAGAATTTAAAACAAGGTAAGGGTCAACACACATATGTTAACTGATTCTCACATTTGTCCTTTGTGTGAACATTATAAAATTGCACGGCATTTTACCTTCTTCTCTCTGTACATGTGGAGCATACATGGTGAGAAAAGTATCATCATGTAATTAACAGGATATTGTAACCCAGAAAATTCTTAGTATAGGTTGGACTTTATAGAACAGAGGTGCTTCTAAAAAACTGAATATAAATGAATCTGGATGTCAAATCCAATTCTTTTACTTGTTCTCAATATGAAATTAAAGATAGGCTCCTTTTGGGAAAAAAGAATTGGCACCAACACATAATAAACTCATACCTAAGAATATAATAAACTCTTTAAATAGAAAAATGGTAATTTTCTGATAAATATAATAATAGCCAATCTGTGCCACAAATTATGAATACCAAGTAGCTAGAGTCATTCTCATGTTTGATACACTCGCTTAAACGTCAGGGGGAAAAACTGTCAGGCTAGCTGAAAAGAATTTCCTGGATGAAAACATCACTAAGCAAGCCAGCAATGATACACTGCAGCAATAAACAAATGCTTGGGACAGCATGTCCACTAAAGAAACTAGTAGGCCAGGAGACCAGAAAATGCCTTAAAGCTAGTCAGTTTGGCATTGTATACCAAGTTAATTCTTTACGATTAAAATTCTAATTTAAAATTAAATTTTTTAAAAATTAGATTAAAAAAATCTAACTTTAAAATTAAAATTCTAATTTTAATCATAAAGAATTAAATAGTAGAGAATTTCTTTAAGTGGCGGTGCAGCAGAGGGGTAAGACCACAGACTCATAACCAGACAGCCTAGGTTCTATTCTTAACTTTGCAGCATTGAAGCTGCATGACCAGGACCTTGCTATCACAAACCAGCAGCATTGCCATCACCTGGGAGCTTGTCAGAAATGCAGACTCAGCCCAGCCTAGACCCACTGAATCAGAATCTGCATTTTGAGATCCTTGAATGATTCATAGGCACCTATGTAGTGGATGCTGGATGCGCTTCCCAGTTTCCCCTTCAGGACTGAGATACTTATTCTCCCAGTGGCTGAGGATGCTGTCCTTCTCTGGAAAATGCCCTTGGCTCAAGACAGCCACTTGACTAAGGTCATGTTCCCTTTTCCAAGGGCAGTCTTCATCTGCCGGCTGGTCAGTGTGGAAGTCTTGGCCCCAACACCCTAGATGGAACCACCCTGAAAGGCCACCTTAGCATCAGAGCTCCCCGTGGTGGACAAAGGCTATTGCTAAGACTGCATTCTGTTTGAGTTCTCTTTCTGCCCAATGCTACGGTCTTCTCTTCCGTTCTACAGGTGTTTGTCCTGAGACCACTTCTTATTAAACTTTCTGCACACTAAATCCATCTCTGCATCTGCTTTCTGGAGAACCCAACCTGCAACAACATTGAGATTTGAAGTCCTTGATCTTTGGCCATGTACATTAATCTCTGGCTCCTCAGTTTTCTCATTTGGGGATAATAGAATGGGGTTAATAAGAGTATCCTTCTCAAGGTGTACTGTAAGGATTAAATTGCCTAATATTTGTAAAGTACTTAGAGCAGTGCCTGGCTCATGCAGCGTTAGACAAGTGTTAGTCATCACTACAGAGTGGGTCTGTGGATAGTTAACATTAGTCAAGCTCAGATTCCTTGTTAAAATAAAAATCACTATCACTAATATGCAAAAATTAGGTTCAATTGGGGAATAATCTACTTACTTATGTATTCAGTCACTTTGCAAGGGCTGATGGGAAGGAAGTGTAGGAATACATATCCTAACATGTTATCTCAATTAGGATCAAGGACTTCAAGCTGATAAAAGCAAGTGGGTAACACTGTCTTCAGAACAGAGACAGTGAAATTCTTATTTCCCCTTAGGCAGAGAACAGCATAAAACAGAGAAGAGCTATATGACATGAATCAAAAAGACAGTGATACATGGAAGCATTAGAGTCAAATAATTTCAGGGGAGAAAGAGATCTTATCTATCTAGTCCAACTGTTCATGCACTAGCAGATAAATCTAGTTGTCAAATCTAATAGATATGTGTAAACCTTATCTCCTTTTCCTGTCTGAGTTCTGAGAGGGATTGTTGACTATTCTCGCTTTCCAGAAACTAAACATACACACACACATCTACACACACACTCACACTCTTGGCATTAATGCCCTTGGCCCTGGTGTTTTTCTCCTGATTTTGGCCCCATTCACGTCTGGCTTTCTGAGTCAGCACTACCTTCCAGGTGGCACTGCTCTTCCCAGTCTCCACTGGGCTGTGAGGTCATATTTTTAATGCACAAATCACTATAGCTCAAGTCTCCAACTGGCATGATGGTATAATCTAGTCTTTGCCAGATTCCCCTCTGTGGCTACTTTTTGGAATCTTCAGGGATGTTTACGTCGGTCAGCCATCTGGATGTGAACTGCTGCTCTGCTCTTCACACATACCTCGGTCCACTCCTTTGTGGGTCACATTTTAAGGATGTCTCTCTGGCTTCTCTCCCCTATGCTCTCTCCCTGCTAGTGGAGGGAGGGGACAATGCCCTTCTCTCAATTCTTTCCAGTGATAACTGCTTCTGATGGTAACCTTTAACGAGACTTTACAGAAAGCTTGGAGATGACAGTGGTAATTGATTGTCTAGGTTATCTATTGCTGTATCACAACAGGGGCTTTAAACAACAACCACCACTTATTATCAATCACAGTTCTGTGGATCCTTTTGTATCATGTGGTGTCAGCTGGGGCTGGAGCCATCTAGAGTCTCAATTGAGATTAAACAATTTTTAATACAAAACAAAGCTCAAAGTAAAGTTAATTCCACAATTTCTACAGAGGGGTATGAGACCTATATATATGTCTTAGTGTCCAAAAGCTGGATTTTAGCACCCATCTGGGACAGGAGATGTGACTGGGGCCTGGATGAAGCAGACAGAGAGAACTGCATGCAGATTTCCATGTATGGAGATCTATCAACACTGCTCCCCAGCCCGGGGAAACTTGCTGCCTGCCTGAGTTTCTGGGTGAAATTACTGTTTTGCCTCAGCAGTCAAAACCACAAGTTTCTGTTAAATAATGATTAGGAAACCTAAATGTCTACTCTTCATGGAGTGAAGGAGTCCCAAGTGGAGAAATTAATGTAAAATATGGTCTGAAAATCTGTTTTCCTTCAGCAGAAACAAATCCAAAACTATTTTTATGGACATTTAAAGTATCTAGGATATTAGGGAATTCCATGGAGGATGATAACATGAAATGGTTCAAAATTAACAATTATTAATCACAAGAGGCAATGACCTGCCAAGATCTCTGTCTTGGTAGATCCACCACATCTCTACCAAAGTAGAAGTCACAGACAGAATTAACTCCCCAAGAACTCAAATAACAGAATCTAAAAGAGACTATGAAAAAAGTATGCTTGAAACAATTAAAAGATAAAATTTATAATGTAATAACATAACATAAAAATAAAAATAAGAGGTCAATTTGCAAGTGAACAAGACAGAACTTCTAGAAATAAAAAATGGAATTATTGAGGGGCCGCCCGGTGGCGCAGCGGTTTAGTCCGCGCTTGGCAGCCCGGGGTTCGCGAGTTCGGATCCCGGGCACCCGTGGACGCACTGCCTGTCAGCCACGCCGTGGCAGCGTCCCATATAGAGTGGAGGAAGATGGGCACAGATGTTAGCCCAGGGCCAGTCTTCCTCAGCAAAAAGGGGAAGATTGGCAACAGATGTTAGCTCAGGGCTGGTCTTCCTCACAAAACAAAAACAAAAACAAAAAATGGAATTATTGAAATTTAAAAAGTATCAGATAGGTTAAGAAGCAAACTAAACACACTGAAAAAAATTAGTAAACTGGAAAATAAAACTGAAGAAATCACCCAGGTTGTAGCATAGAGAGAAAAGAGATAAAAACATAAGAGAAGTTAAGAGAACGGAAGATTGTTAGAGTATGTTGAGTGAAATAAGCTAGATCCAAAGGATACATGTTATATATATCTAATTATATGAAGTTCAAGAACAAGCAAAACTAATCAATGGTGATAGAAACCAAAAGAGTGGTTACCCTGGAGGCAAAGGGCACAAGGTTTGAAACTTCTGCTGTGCTGAGCAATATTCTCTATCTTGATCTGAGTTGCGGTTATAAGTTGTGATTATAAGAGTATACACACACACACACACACACACGTACATTTTTAAAGTCCTATGTGTTCAGTTTGTGGACTGTATGCTCTTCACTGTACAGGTTCCATACCTCAACTAAAAAACAAACAAAAAACCCCCGAAAAACAGAGAAGTTAACAGACATGGTCAATAAAATGAGAAAGTTTAATATACATCTAAAGGGAGTCCCTCAAAGAAAGAACTGAGAGATGTAACATTGAAGAAATGATGGTAGATAATTCCTTTTTAATTGAAGACCCAAGTTCTCAGAATAAGGAAGCATATTAAATCTAAATAGGGTGAGTTTAAAATACAAATAAATGCTACCTAGAGCTATCATAGTAAAACTGCAGAATACCAGAAACAAACAAAAAAAATTCATAAAAACAGTCATAGAGAGAGGAGAAATTATCTACAAAGGAACAAGGAGACTAACATCAGATTTCTCTGAGAAGAGAGAAAATAATTGTTAACCTGGAATTCTGTCCCCAAGTAAACTAACTTAATATTAAGGGTGAAAAGTCCTTGCTGAAAGTTCTTTTAAAGGATATAGAAAAGGGAGAAGTAGAATGCAAGAAGAGATGGAGAGCAAAGAAACTGGTGGAGTAAATCTACATAAGTATTGGCTGAAAAAGTAATAGTCAATAATGAAAGTCAAAATAAAAATTCAACTAAAATACAGGACCTCGATGACATTGTAGATTGGAATTAGGAGGCTCCAACGTCCAAGCGGAGGACTAAAGTTCAGGAGGTGGGAAGATACATTGATCAATTTGACTTTGTTAACCCATAGACAGAGAGAAGATATTTGCAATGCACAAAATTGAAAAACAATTTGCATACAAAATATATCAAGAACTGTAAGTTAATAGTTAAAAATGATCTAATAGGAAAGTGGGAATGGATATGAAAAGGCAATTCACAGGGGGTGAAACTTGAGTTGCCAATAAATACAGATGGTCAACTTCATTATAATTCAGGGAAAGTGAAAAAAACCCACAACAAGAAGAAGCAATTTCATACCCATCAGATTTATAAAAGTTTAAAAATCTGGTAAAATCAAGTAACGGCAAGGCTGTGGGGGAACATGAACTCTCACACAATGATTTTGGGAGTGTGAATTATCATAGCCCTTTGGAAAGCAATTTGATAAGATCTAGTGTCTCAGTCTATTACAAAAATAGCATATACTGGTGACTTAAACAACAAACATTTATTTCTCATCGTTCTAGATTCTGGGAAATCCAAGATCAGGGTGCTGGCAGATTCAGTGTCTGGTGAGAGCCATCTAGCTTCCTGGTTCATAGATGACTGTCTTCTTGCTGTACCCTCACATGGCAGAAGGGGGGAAGGAACTTTCTGGAGTCTCTTTTCTAACAGCACTAATCCCATTCTTGAGGGTTCTACCCTCATGACGTAATTACCTTCCAAAGGCCCCACCTCCAAGTACCATCCCACTGGGGATTAGGTTTCAACACATGAATTTTGGGGAAGATGCAAGCATTCAGTCTACAGTATCTAGTAAATTGGAAGATGCACCTACCCAATGACCCACAATTTCAATTTCTAGATGTATACTTTTAGACTGCAATGGTTCTCAACGAGAACAATTTTGCCCCCAGGGGACATTTGGCAATGTCTGGAGCCATTCTTGGTTGTCACTACTGGAGGCTTGCTACTGGTATCTAGTGAGAAGATGCCAGGGATGCTGCTAAACATCCTACAATGCACAGGTCAGGCTCTCACAAAAAAGAATTTTCTGGTTCAAAGTGTCAATAGGGTTAAAGCACAAAGCGAGTTTCAAGTGACAAAAGCACACTGCAAAAGGAAATGGATTTATGCTGCTGCTTATTTAACATTTTTAAAACACAAAGTAATACTCTAATATAGTTAAGGGAATTGTTTGCCCAAGTGAACACAATCATTCCCCTTCTATATCCATCTCCATGCAAAGTCCCCTCCCACACTGACTAAGCTGTGTGACTTGCTTTGGCTAATAGGATAATAGCAAACTTGACACAAACAGAGACTTGAAAGGTGCTCTGGCATCATGGTTTGCCCTCTCCTGCTGCTCTTGGGAACACTGTGACCCCAGTGTGAATGATCGCAGGGCCATTCTGTTGGATGTTGAGAGACATTTGATCAAGTCATTCCTGTCACACCAGCTGACAGTGAACCAACTGCCAGATATATTTGTGAAGCCAACTAGAGATTTACTCCCTAACCCAGAAAGAAGAGCTGCTCAGCTGACCTATAGAATTATGAAAAATAATTCTTGTTTTAAGCCATTAAGTTTTGTTATGAATCAAAAGATAACTGATACAATTGTTCACAGAGAATACATATGCAATAAAGCATGAATGGGTAAATAGAACAAACACCACTTTGGATAATGATTACCCCTGGACAATAATTCGAGAAGATAACTATCTCCCTGAAAGAGAGAAAGTGGAAAGGAGGAAGTGAGCTTCAATTGTACCTATAACATTTTCTCATAAATAATCACAGAAAAGGCTTCCAGTTTCAGCTCTGACATGTAAAGAGCATGGAAGTTGTCTTGTCCTTACAATAAGAAAAAAGCTCTTGCAAAAAGAAAAAAGAAGAAACTGAAAAATCAATGACTTTTCTCGTCACCCTAAGATCTGGAGAGACAGGCAGATCCTGGGAATCACAGCTGAGATCAGCTTACCTGGAGCATCAGCTGCTAGAACCACAAACTGGTAACTTAACCTGTCATTTTGATGAATTGCTGGGAGCTGAACATTGACTAGCATGGAAGTGAGCAACACCTGGAGGGCATGATCTCAGAGGGTCTCCACACTATTGTGTGTTTTATCTCTAGGAGCCCCACCAGATTCTCATGGTGGAGTCAAGGAAAATCCCCTGTGTCTCTGGCAGTGGGAAAGGAAAAGTAACTGCTTTGAAATATATCCAGAGCATTCTCCATAACTCTTCAAGGAAAAAGATTTTATCAGAGCTTGATCTCACACAGGAAGAAGGGCAATTACCTACTTCTAGCACCTTCTAGACTTCCTGTCTCACCTAAGGGAGAAAAAGCTAAGAAACACTTGTGAAAGTCACAGCCCAGGGACACAAGCCCACTAAAAGACTGTGATTTAACCATAAGATTATAGAACATCAAATCCACAGGGCTCCAGTAAAATAAGAGTGGATTATAGCTGACAGGGCTGCAAGATGCAGACTCTATTTAAGAAGGGGTTCTTAGGGAAATCCAAAGACAACAGGGAAGAGAAAAACAAGGACACTAAAGGAATTTGAAGTCTCCAGAACCTACAGCTACAGAAAGCACTAAGCACAGCCCAACTCCTAGCCAGAGTAACATAAAATCTCACAGTAAAGGTCTATTCACCTCAGTTCCTATTATTTGATACATCATATCTAGCTTTCTTCAACAACAACGAAAAAATACAAGACATGCTAAAAGGCAAGAAAAAACACAGCCTGAAGAGACAAAGCAAGTATCAGAACCAGACTCAGATATGACACATATTTTGGAAGTATCAGATAGGGAATTTAAAATAACTATGACTAATATGTTAAGGGCTCTAATGGAAAAAACATGTAAGAACAGATGGGTAATGTAAGTAGAGAGATGGAAACTCTAAGAAAGAATTAAAAGGAAATGCTAGAAATAAAAAACACTGTTAACGGAAATGAAGAGTGCCTTGGAGAGGTTTGTCAGTAGACTGGATATAGCCAAGGAAACATTCATGAAGCTTGAAGATATGGCAATAGAAACTTTCCAAACTGAAATACAAAGAGAAAGGAGAATGAAAAAATGGGACATGATATCCAAGAACTGTGGGACAATTTCAAAAGATGTAACATATGTATAATTGGAATATCAGAAGGGGGAGAAAGAGAAAATGGAGCAGAAGGAATATTTGAAGTGATATGCAGCTGGAAATTTTCCAAAATTAGTGACAGACACCAAACCTGAAGTCCAGAAAGCTCAGAGAAGACCATGCAGAATAAATACCAACAACAACAACAAAATCCTCCTACACATATCATATTCAAACTGCAGAAAACCAAAAATCTTTCAAGAAGCCAAAGAGGGGGAAATATCTTACCTATAGAGGAACAAAGATAAGAATTACAGTGGACTTCTTGTCAGAAACCATATGAGCAGGAAGAGTGGAGTAGAATATTTAAAGTGTTGAAAGAAAAAAGTCACCCATTTAGAATTCTATTTCCAGTGAAATTATCCTTCAAAAACAAAGGAGAAATGAAGACTCTCTCAGACAGACAAAAACTGAAGGAATTCATTATCAGATCACCTGCATTGCAAGAAATATTAAAAGGTGTTCTTCAGAGAGAAGAAAAATGAGTCAGAAACTTGGATCCACATAAAGAGAGGAAGAACACTGGAGAAGGAATAAACGAAGTTTTATTTTCTTATTCTTAGCTGATCTAATAGATAACTTGGTTTGAAATAATAATAGCAACAATGTATTGAGTGATTATAACATATGGATAAGTGAGATGAATGCCAGCAAATGTTGTAGGAAGCAAGAGGGAGGAATTGGGATATATCTCAGCATCTTTATCTTGAAACTCATCTCTTGCAGTCCATTATTTTGGAAATGGACCCTTGTGACTGACGATAAACTACTGGGATATTTTCACTTTGGGGTCTGAATTTAGTCTTAAGAGATTTTTCAGACTTGCAACCTTTTCTAACTTTTATTTGCAGTACAACCAGTATGTCCACAACCTTCAAGAAAGGGTCTTATTCTATGCACTGTAAATTCAACCTTTATTTGCTTCCTTTTCCATAATCCTATGTCTGGAAACTGGAAGGAGTATAAATCTCTGAAACTCTTAACTAAATTCTTCTCAGACTTTCTTTCGGTACCTTGGAAATCAGATGTGTGTGGAGGTCCCCACACACAGTTGGAATGTTTTAGGTGCACTAAACGAAATTACCACCATTTTGTCTGGGTTGGCCATTAGGTAATTTTTATCATTGTGTCCAAGCTAAATCTTATCACTTTTTATAAATTATCAGCAGAAAATCATGTTTATTTAGTTCTCAGTGGAGTGTGGGTGTTACACCATAGTACCCTTAAATTATTTACACTTTAAGAGACAGCTTTGAATCAAACAAAGTTGGCATTTGAAACCAATTTTCTTTACAGCACATTTTAAATCCATATTACTGTTAAATGATTTATTCTAATTGTTTTCTCCATAAATCAAAAGTGGTGGGTAGGCTTGTTTTTCTTTTCAAAGTATGTTTTCCTTTGTAATTTTCAATAAGCAAGAATGAAATTGAAAATCTATAGCCTTAGCAATTTTTAAAATTACATAATTATTATGCCAACATGCCAGGGAGACAACATCATGAGCAACTTGCTTTGGAACACCTGCCAAAAATATTTTTTCCATTAAAGGTATAATTTTTCTGCTGGATATTTATAAAAATATGTAAACACATACCCTACAGCAAGACAGCCTCTTTTCATGAAAACACAAAGGAAACGCATATTAGAGGTAAAACAACAACAGTGAAAATAGGAATCCAACTCAATTCATTTTCTTGAAAGATTTGTGCAGGGTAATTGACAGTTTTTTACACGTACTATTAGCAGATTGAATGTTTATTCAGTAACTTTCCAGCTTTGTTTTTTCCCTATAAAATACAGTAAACAAATGCACTCCTTGAGGTTTTGACAATTGATTCTTCATTCTCCATTCCCTAGAACTCAGTTAACTAGGTTTTCTACCTTATTCGCATGGTACATGTATGTTCAGTTTGGAATTATTAAGAGAATAGGGTTAAATTCACTTTTTGGTGGGGTGGTCTTGAATGGATGTGATTTCAAATCAGCCCTTCTTAATGCCAATTTCCTGGAGCTAAGTGGGTTTATATTGGGTATTTAGATATGATTTATAATAAAAAATGTAAACAGTGCCTGGTGCAGTGCTTGGTTCATATAATTACCATTCCAATAAGGTACACAATTCATGGTAGAAATTATCGTCTAAGGAATATAGGCTGCCTGCTCTTGAAGGTCACCTAAATGGCTATATCAGTTCGAGGTTTTTCATGGGAGATGACTGAAACATATCCTGACAGTGCTGGCCCTGGGCTCTGTATCACAGTCGAGCTGACCTGGTCATCAGCTCTGGCTGACCAGGCTTCATTTCCTAGGCTCCTGGTCAGCCGGCTTTGGCCAATGAGAGGTGTCGAGGTGAGTTTGGAGGGAAGCAGGAAGGGAGAACCCAGGGTATTTCTCCCCTTCCTCTATGTCTCCAGCAGCTTCTCCTACTGCAGCTGGGTCTTCATCATTGCTCTAGTTCATACTAGACAGGTCTACTGTGGTTCCAGTTCCTTTCAGGTAACCCTGGTCCCTGGGCTTTGATAACACTACTTTCTCTCCCTTGGTCTTGCCACCCTAAGGCTAAGAGGAACTGCTGGCTATGGTTAATCTCTAGGCTGTTTCCTAGGTTTGGGTTGGCATCACAGATCTTCTATCACCTTTTAACAACCTCCTGCATCCAGTTCCAAAACACTTAAGTAGTTTCAGTTTTCCTAGTTAGACCTGACTAATATATTGACTAACTTGAGAAGGTAAAGGCATTTATGGGAAGACTGCTGGAGTCATTTGTAGGTTGAAGGGAGAGCTGAACAAACAAGGCTTGGGAGTACAGGGACTAGGACAGTTTTAGGAAATACAGTATCAGGAATTCAAGAACAATCTCTTGAGCACTGCCATCATATGACTCAGCTCCAGCTACCTTCTGCCTATGTTCATCTCCATTGGGCATTCAAATTCCCAGAAGAGGGTACTTCACTGGTCCATCTTGGGGCACAGGCCTACCCATGTGGTGGTGGTGGTTGTCATGATTGGGAGAGCCAAAAGAATCCGAAAGAGTGGAAAGCAGAAGATCCTCAGATGATGGGATGCTGGACAGACAAAATAACAGATAGCCACTACTGTAACATTGATCCTGCCATGGTCAGATTTTGGTCCACTGCTTTTGTGGGCCCTCTGAGAATGAGTCCATATCCCAGGAACAGACTCATATTAATAAGCTTTGCAAAGACTGAGTCTATCAAAAGGCTCTTTTACACATTTATAGTGAAAAATACAACTGCCAGGTGAATTAGATGCTTAAGATGGCCTGACTAACACATTCTTTCTTTTTAGACACACCACGTGGAAATCAAATAGTAGAAGATTCATTTGTGAGCATGAACCTAGACCAAAGGTATTATCTGAGAGGTGTTTCAAATAATACGTCTTTTTTTTTTTTTTAAAGTTAATGTTCTTTTTTTTGAGGAAGATTGGCCCTATGCTAACATCTGTTGCCAGTCTTCCTCTTTTTTTCCTTTTTCTCCCCAAAGCCCCAGTGCATAGTTCTGTATCATAGTTGTAGAGATGTAGCTCTTCTATATGGGACACTACCTCAGTATGGCTTGTTGAGTGGTGAGTAGGTCCACTCCTAGGATCTGATCCAATGAACCCTGGGCTGGTGAAGCGGAATGCGTGAACTTAACAGCTAGGCCACCGGGCCCGCCCCCGACACGTGTCTTGAATATTGAGACATCCTCTCCACTAAAGTAATTTGAGGCATTCTTACTCACTGTCACAGGTTGGGTTCTCTGGAAGCAGATGGACAATTTGAGGGGTACTATATGTGTTAGAGACCAAATCTGTGAAAGGAAGGGGGAGGAAGCAGGATAGGGCAAAGGGAGAAGGTGAACTATGAGGCAAACCTAGGAAAGCCTTGACCTACCCAGTAGGGAGCTTGGAGTAAATTCTACTCATCAGAGTTGTCCAGTGTTGGGTCAAGATAGCCAGGCGTTTGCATTCCCACCTCACTTGGTCACTGAGTATGGCCTGCCCCAAGAAGGTCAAGACCTTGGGCTGGCAGCTCTCTCCAGTGGAAGCAGACGCTGAAGGATATGGGTGGCACATCTTCATGTTTACCAAACTCACTGTGCGCTAAACCTGCTCTGGAATAGCACAACTCAGGGCCACTTAGCCACAAACTCCTCTCCTTTTTTCAACAAAGCCTTTGTGGTCTGCCAGATTCTACTTCTTGGATGGTGCTTCCATGTGCCCTGACAACGTTTGCCTCTTACTCTCCTTTTTAAATGCTCCTCTCTGTTCTAAAAGAGAGGATACAATGGAAATAATTTCTGCTCAAAAGTATTCCATCACTTTGTATGTTCATCACCTTGAGATGACTACTGGATAACTGTGATTGGTATTTCAGGTGTTTCCAAACCTTCTAGACACACAGGGACAATCTCTTGTTTTACTCTCACTCATGGCAATCCATCCAATATGGGTAGATGCCACTACATTGACCCTGAGGACAACTTTGGTTGCACTGACCAAACATAAGAGGTGTTCATTAAATATAGGTTCTCCTTTCCCCTTTTCTGTTTCCTTCCCACTATTCTTATATATATGGGCTTAACAGAACATTCCAGAACAGACTGGACCCTGTGATAAATCCTACTTTGGCCTGGTGTCCAGTGGCCCTAGACTGAGATCATGCTCAGGTTGAATGGTGTATCACACTCTCTGGATTTTCCTGAACCCGAATAAATTATAAAGAACAATCCTGATCATATCAAGACAAAAGAATCACAGACAAAGTGCACATGTGCTAAAGTGGTGGCAGTGTTTTCATTTCAAGATGCACAGTCATTGATAGTTCTAGTCACTGTCAGTTTAATAAATACAGTAATTTTTTTCTTCTCTATAAAATCTGCCATAAAAACCCAAGTTAAAGTTGACATGTTACTGCTTGGTGAAGTCATTCTAAGAGCTCCCAGGCACAATTCACAGCCCATGCAATTCATGGATTACAAAGGGAAAGGGGGATTGGGAACCTGTATCTCAGTTACTTTCAGAAATCAAATTACAAGCTATAGTGCATACATATATGTACACTAGAAGAAAAATATAGACCACTTGAAGTTGATTATCAAACTAATGTATATTCTATCTCAAGTCAGTGTTTTAGAAGGTAATGTCCAAAAAGTATTTCTGACGTTGTTATTATTTGTCTATGCCTCCCATCACCCATGAACATTTATCTACCACTCACTCTGCCCCTAGATGCATTCTTTTTCCATCTTCCCAGGCTGCAAGTCCCATTGTCTTCTTTTTCTGCAATTATCTCCCTTGTGATAACCCCACTGTATCTAGAAGCAACCATTCTCTACATTGAAATTTTCCTTTTACCTGTTGGCGATCCAAAATCTAAGCATTAAACAGCAGAAAACCAGAAGGACAACTTCCTGGCTCGATAAGCAAAGGCTTGATTATTTAGTCAAGTTTAGATCACATACAACAAAAACACTTGCACATTTAATTTTTATTCACACACCACCTCATAAACACCCCCATAAAAGTCTATAGAATGCCTATTTGAAAAAAAGATTGGGGCTATGAGTTATATTTTCTTGGGTATATCCAATTCTGGGAATTTGCAGAGAACTTATGTAAAATGTTTTGACCCACCAATTATGCTGCCTGGGCAGCCAGAGTTCTCAGGTTCAGCTGTGTAAAATTTGGACACCATTCAGTTGGCCTACACAGTAGAATAATGGAAAAAATTGGTCTGGGCATTTGTGGCTCACTTTTGCCACCTGTCATTTCATGTAATCAACGGTTGAAACTGCTGCCCCAAATGCATTCCCTACACTGATTTATTTTTCTTGTATTGTAGAGCTATGATCTATCTCTCTTTTCCTCTTTTTTCAACTAGACTGCATGATTCTTTTCAAATACCCAATCTATGCACTTGTGTGCATTTCAACTTATCAAGACAAGTCAATCTGTAACACTCTGGGAAATTTCCCCAGGTTGAAACAAACGGGGCACCCATGAAAAAATTCCTCTGTGATCAGGTGTCCCCACCTGCCTCAGGCTGTGGCACGTAGATTGCGAGTGTGTGTGTGTTCTCTCCATATAGCCCTCCCCTTTTGCTCTCTTGTTCTAGTTACACAGAGGGAAGTAATTTCAGAGATAATAGAATTAAATTCAATAGTACCAATTTGAATCAGAATGAAAGACAACTCTAGTATTCCAGAAAACTCTAGACCCTACTATAGCCAGAATATTCAAAATACACAATGGACCTACGTTTTTAAAAACTGCCTGATCAAAAATTTCCTCTTGCCATTAACAGACACTCCCTTCTGCAGGCCAGATCTCACCAGTTTCGTCATCTTTTTCCTTAAACTCCCAAATCAAGTCATTTCCATATCATGCTGAGGACTCTTGCATTAATCTAAATTCATCTTTCTCAAACAGTAAACCTCTGTTCCAACAACCCTAATCTCACATGAGAGAAATTGGGGGTGGGGGGTTATGGAACTGTTCTATATCTTGATTGGTATTGGTTACCCACTTCTATGTGTTTGTCAAAACTCATAGATCTGTGTATACAAATGGATGAATTTTACTATATATAAATAATATCTCAATAAATCTGACAAATAAAAAGAATGACTCTGAAAGTACAGTTTGACTCCATTTATGTGAAATTCTAAATCAGACAAAACTAATCTACAGCAAGATTCTCAGCCTTGGTACTGCTGACATTTTGGACTGGATCATTCTTTTTTTGGGCAGGGCCAGCTTCACAGGCATGAACCTGTACAGTTGCAGAGAATGCAGCTCTTTGAAAAGACCCCATACTTGGCTTAATGCTCTGTTGTCAGCATCTTGAATTTTTAATAATTTGATTGTTGAACTTGTGTTTTGTAAGTGAAATCCGATGGGACAATGGAACATGTATATGAGCAGAGGAGATACATCAGGTGTCTTTGTGTGTATGCGTGAGCTCAGGTCGAAGAGCATGGCAAGCAGCTAGCAATGAGATCATGGACCATTTGGTCTGGCTGCCCAGTGCTCTCACTCATGTCTATAGCAGTGGAATGCTGTAGGACCCCAAAGAGGAGGCCAGGGTGGGGACCTGGGTGGGCCCCAGATGCTGGCAGTAACAGCAGAAATAGCAGAAGCAGCAGCAGTGGGTGGCCCCAGGAGAGAGGAGGGGGCTTCACATGGGGGCAGCACCAGGACTTGCAGTGGGAGAACAGCTTGCCTGTCCATCTCCAGAGCCCATCCCAACTTCATCTGCACAAATGTTAACTTCGCAGTGTAAGCACCAGGACAGGAACTGCCAGTACTCAGGCAGTAAAATTTGTCAGTAAATTATTACAAACTAAAAGTACACAAAATGGGCATTGCAATAAAACATATCCGAGAGTTATTCAACTCCAAAGAATTTGGAATCACTGGTTTTGAAAACTGCTGCAACATTGGGAAACAAATATCCACAGGCTTAGAAATAGAAATTAAATCTAAAAATTGTTGCAGTCAATGGAAAAGAACTCTGTTTCTATATGAAACTCCAAATGACCTAATTATTAATGAGGAAAACACTTTTTAAATTAATTTTTCTTTGTAGATGAATGTACAGCAATAGAATGAATAAATAAGCATTTTGAATTATATACAAATCATGAAGCCATTTTTGATTTCCACAAGTTACAGAAAATGTCAGAGGAAACATTAAAATGCTATTGTATAAATTTACATCTAAAATTAAATTCAGACTAAGATGAAGCTGATTTGTATGAAGAGTTAAATTTTTTTTGGTGAGGAAGATTAGCCCTGAGTGAAGATCTGTTGCCAATCTTCCTCTTTTTGCTGAGAAAGACTGGCTCTGTGCTAACATCCATGCCTGTCTTCCTCTACTTTATATTTGGGATGCCGCCACGGCATGGCTTGATGAGTGGTGCATAGGTCCGTGCCTGGGATCTGAACCTGCGAACCCTGGGGCCCTGAAGCAGAGCACACAAACTTAACCACTATGCCACCAGGCTGGCCCCAAGAGGTAAACATTTTGAGAAAAAATGTTCCACGAGAATCATCAATAGAAAGATCTTTCTCAAAATTAAAAATTATCAAAAATTATTTGCGATCTTGCATTTGCCAAAAGCTACTGGTGTCACTTTGAATTATATTGAAAATGAAGTTGCTATAAATATAAAAGTATAAATTTTGATGAATTAATAAATGAATTTGCAGAAAAATGAGCTAGAAAAATCTGATGCTCAACTAAGATACCACATTAATAAAGTGTGTTAGTTATTTGTTGTATAAAATTACAACACCAAAGATATGTTTTTGCAATTTGTCACTGATGTATCACTATCACTCCTGTTACATTTTATAAGTCATAAAGGTCATCTTTTTCTTAATGGTAAATGGGGACTTAGAGAATTTTTAAGATCCATGCCAGCTCTTAGATTGCATGGTTCACCCATCAATAAATGTCCATTATAGCCTTCAAAATTCAGCTCAAAACCAGCTCCCACAAGTGGTGTCTCTACCTACCTTTTTGTCACCTGAGCCTACTATAAACATTGTCAATACTGTGTTCACACAGATTTCAGTCAGTGATTTAGCTGTTTATTCTGACAAGTGGACTTCATGGGACTGAACTATTTCTTTTTTAGATATCGTATTTGGGGACAGACTCATGAGAAGAACTACTTTTCATCTCAAGTATGCATTGGCCATGTTGGTTCCACCACCTGCATTCAGAGGAGAGAAATGCCTGTGATTGGCAATTG
This sequence comes from Tapirus indicus, assembly GCA_031878705.1. Taxonomy (NCBI): domain Eukaryota; kingdom Metazoa; phylum Chordata; class Mammalia; order Perissodactyla; family Tapiridae; genus Tapirus; species Tapirus indicus. The sequence goes on from CM062920.1 coordinate 18,786,188, forward strand.
TGACTCTACTGGTACAGACTTTGTCACTCGCAGACTGGGCTTATAAAATGAGAGAAAGGGGGCCATATTCTATGCACTAGCCAGTGACACATTCCTGACTCCAAATGAAGCCTGTTGTGTTGCTGAGGAAAGTCCAGCTTACAAACAATAGCTGGCACAGCTACCTTTGGTGGGAAGACAAATCACATCATCAGCAGGTCAACCACGATGGACCTTTCCCTACAACACTGGTAGTTTTAAATGGGTTTTAATTGGGCTTGACAGTTTCTCCGGTTTAGTTTGGCTTTGCCTTCCTTGAAACTGAGGCCTAACAAAGATTACAGTGATGAAAACCCACATCATCCATCAGGCCAGATCCCCAGCTTATATGTCAACAGATTAGGAAACACATTTTATAGCACATAACATGCAGGAGAGAGCCAAAAGATATCCAAAAGTGCTAAACCATCACTTCATGATTCACCCCAAAGCAGTAGTAGAACTGAAAATTCTCTCTAATTGGCACCGTTTTTTCACTTTTAATTTTTGTAGAACAAAAATGGCGTTAGCTTTATAGTTTCAAAAACAGTAATATATGTTAGCTGTAAAAAAAAAAAAAAATCAGTCAATACCAAAAGATTTAGAGAAGAAAATAAAAACTATTGGAAACGGTTTTCTCCAAGAAATAATTGCTCTCAATATTTTTCTACGCATATATATTTTAACAACTCTGGGAAAATAAGCTATTACATTTTAACCAGCTTCTCCACTTCATATACCATGGTTGTCTTTCTGTGTCAAGGACTACAGCTCTGTATCATTATTTTTAATGACTGCATAACATTTCATCGTATACATATATGATCAATATTTATCAGTATCAGTATCCTCATGAACACGAGTATTATCATCTTTTTAAGCTTTATCAATGTGATAAGGGGGAATAGTATCTTATGGCTGTTTTAGTTTCTATTACTATTTATTTTATAAGTAAATTGAACATCTGTTGATAATTTATTGAATATTTGTGTGATTTCTATTGTTTCCATTTCCTTATTCAGTTTATACAAAGCATTTATTTATTCAGACTAAACTCGTGTAATTTTCACAAAAGGATAGGTTTCGTTAAAGGGTCATTTCATGGGTCCTGCATTCATTCCCTCTTCCTTGCCATCACTCTCAGCAGATGATTGAAATTCATCCATCTTCTAGGCTTTCCCTCTCCAAACTAGCCTACATCTGTGTCCATCTTTTCTTCCCCCATCTGGTCTCAATGGAATGGTCCTCCTGGAGATCAATTCCTCACCTGTGTTCCTCTCATCCCATCCCACCTACCCCAGGACTTCCTTCCCCTCCTTTGTTTCCAACCTCTTTCCAACAGCATTTCAACACTACAAGTCATTACCATCATTAAAAAAACTAAAGCCTGTTCCCAACTTTCATCTCTCCCTACTTACTACCCTCCCTATCCTCCCCCTCACAACCATCAAATTATTAAAAAGAGCTGTCTACACTCACTCTTTTAGTTTCCCATCCAATCCAATTATCATGCCAATTACTACAAAATCCATATCCCAACACTCCTGAGAGTGCTTGCCTTTTGGAAGTGCTGAAAAAAAGTGTCGAATTATTGAATGAATCTGGTTGTCCAAGCTGGAAACGTGGAAACATACATCCTTAACATTTCCTTCTACTTACCCCTCATTCAGTCGATCAACAAGTCTTTTAGATGATACTTCCTGACGAGCTCTGGTATCTCTCACCCCTTCTCCATTCTCACTGCCATTACCTTAGTTCTAGTTCCAACTACCAACATCCCCCACCTTGATTGTTGTTATGGCTCCTTAACAGGTCTGACCCAACTCCAGGTGTCTCAGAAGACAGCAGCTACAATAATCTTTCACAATACTACTTCCTTGCCTAAAAAATGCTACTTTGTGGATTCCCATAGACTCCAGGATTACATTCAAACTCAATACAATAGTATATATTTCATGACTTTGCTCTGCTCCCTGATCAGAATCTAAACTTAAAACATACTGAATTGTAATTTCCAAAATAGGCTCTTGTTTCTCCCGCCTCTAGAAATCTGCACCTGTTCCTCCTTTTGCCCAGCTGCCCTTCCCCTCCAATCTTGCATTCTTTTTACCTGGCAAACTACTCACTGTTTGAACCCACTGATTCTGGGAATCATTCCCTTGCTCCACTGAGACTCAACCTGGTGCTCCCGTGTTTTCCCCACGACAGCCCGTACTCATCCGTATAACAAGGCAACGCCGTTCTGTTATAATTATCTGCTTACCTGTCTGACTGGTCTATTGAGTGAGTTGAATTTGGCTTTGTTTTCTCCCACCAATGCTTTCAAACACTGGCAAATCTCCCTTCTTCCCGGTAACATCTGGGGCATATCTCATTGCTTTTAATATCTTCAGGTATTAAAGAACACTCTCACTTTCAGATATTAAGAAATGCAGTCCAATTCAGTATCAGCATTTCCATCTTTCATCCAATTCTCAGTTTCTGCTTATGGTCCCTCCACCCAAATGCTGGCTGTCTCATGGGGCACGTGGTAGACTCTTGAGTGATCTTCATGGGGAAGATCTCACTAACTAGCCATTCACTATTCTGTAAACTTGTTCACTCCTTGGCGGCTCTGCCTTCCAGCAGAGCCCCTTCCGGGTTCCCTCACCGTGAGGGGTAGTCCTCGCAAACTGGATCCTTTCACAATGATTCCAGCGTGGCTACCTTTCTGCAGAGTCTGCTTGGCCCACCAGTAAACTTCTGTACCCTTACTCCAGCAAACTCTGGAAGTGTGGGCCATTCCTATTTCACCATGTCTCTCTTTTAAGGCCATTGCTGTTTCTTCCACCTTCCTCCAAATGAGACTTAGAAAAGTCTCTACGCCTGCTCAAGTCCCGGGGACATATTTCTTGTACTCCCGGTGGTCCACAGCTCCACCTTGTCTTAAAGGGAGGTAGTAGGCATCTCCCTTTTCTCCTCAATGGGGCATGGAGAGGAATCACCACAAAGCTCTCTACTCCTGTGAATTACCTTCAAAGAAATTATTATTTTTTTAACTATCTAGGCTTTTCTTTTATAGGTTGAATTTAGATGAAAGGCTAGGAGTCACAGGACTGACTTTGCTCTCTCTTCCCAATTCCTGTGGAGATGTTCCTCGTCCTCTCTAGAATATGTAGGCACACTGAGGCCACAGGGAAGGGCCCACGTGACATGCTGTTTCACCTGTTTGTCTTCCTTTGAGGACCATGTAGCCTTTCCAACCTCATATTCCCAATGTCTGGCACCGAAGAAAGCTGTAATAAATAACAAAATGCTTTTTAAAATTCTCTGCCATCTTTTTAAAACATCAAAATTAATAGTAATGCTATCAGGCTTGTTTGAACTTAACATTTAAAACAGGAATAGTTTTAGCTTTGAGTAAACGATTATAAAAGTCAGTTTCCAAAAGTATTGTCTAGGGCTTTTTCTGGTTAGAAGTAACAGAAACCCCTTGGATTCAATTTTAGCTGAAAAAGGAGTTTATTATAAAGATGAGTGGCCATCATGAAGCCCAAAGGCAAAAATATAGCTGGATTTCAGGAACACACTGGACCCCGTGATTACTATAGAAATGCTCTGGTTAAGTCCCCAAATTCTCTCCCATTCTGTTTCCCAGTTTTTTCTGTTTTGGTTTAACAGCCACTGCTAATGGCCTCTGAGTTGACACGTTACTAGTTTTCCCATCCTTAGTCTTGTTTGCTCTTAGTCTTAGATCCAAGTTCCTGTTTGGATGAGGAGCCCCAGTGTAATCAACTATGGCTGTGCTGTTATGTAGCTTATGGGGGAGGAGAACATTTCCCAGACTTAGGACAGATGACTGGACTTTTAACTTAATAGATAAGTAGGATAGTAAATATTTCAAAGGCTTAGTTCTTGATCTCAAGAAAACTTTCAGAGGTGACGTCAGCATTATGGAGGAGTGAGCTTTTCCCCTAAACTCTCCCCTGCTAAGATAAAACAAAAAGGCCATTCATATGTCAACAGTCTTTTACACTACACATAAGACATCTGAAGGACCCATGCAGTCTTACGTCTGATGGCAGTGGAGCTGGAAGCCTCAGAGAAAGTGGAAGGAGGTAAGCAAGGCTCTGCTCTTTCCCCAATGACAGTGATCCTGAGACTGAGACCACACAGCTCTCAGAAAGGTGGGGGAGGGGCAACTCTCCAAGTTCTCTCACAGCCTGTGGGGAGTTCCCACACGGAGGGAACAGAACACTTGCAGAGGTGTCCTCATCAAACTAACACCCCAGGAGAGCCAATAATGAGGGAAGAAAGAGGGGCCTCTGGGACCAGGGAGGTGAAGGTGGGTGCCCCTCCCCCCCCAGCATCCCAGCTCAACTGCGCTCGGTACCTCAGCTCAGCGCCCCAGCCCAGCCTGGTGGGGCATGGTACTCCAGCCCATCAGCATGTGGCACTCCCACCCAGTGGCACTCAGAGCCCCAGCCCAGTCATGCTCAGAGCCCCAGCCCAGCACCCCAGCTCAGTGCCCCAGCTCAGCGGTGTGCGGAGCCCCAGCTCAGCTATGAGCAGTGCCGTAGCTCAGAACCCCAGCTCAGCCATGCATCAGCCCAGCTGCACTTCAGTCCAGCCAGAATGCCCACAGATCTCAGCAGGCTTGGAATACACAGCTATAGACCCCCACCTAGGGGCAGCAAGTGGAATCTGTGACCAGATATCTGCAGGATGAGGAAAAATAAAACCACACATTCAAGCACAATGCAAAAATACATTAAATCTCCAGATCAGAAGGAAAATGACAAGCATCCAGAAATCAATCCTGAAAGCACAGAAATTTATAACCTAAATGACAGAGAATTCAAAATAGCTATTACAAAAAAGCTCAGTGGATTACAAGAGAATATGGATAGACAATTCAATGAAATTAGGAGCTTCTTCACAAAAGAGATTGCAACTATAAGGAAAAACCAATCAGAAATGTTGGAGATGAAAAGCACAATGGAGGAGATAAAGAAAAATCCGGAATCTTTAAAGAAAAGAGCTGACAACATGGAGGAAAGAATTACTATTATTGAGGATAGGAATGTAGAAAGGCTCCAGATGGAAGAGGAGAGAGAACTAAGACTAAAAAGAAATGAAGAAATTCCCTGAGAAATATCCTACTCAATTAAGAAATTCAACATAAGGATTATAGGTATCCCAGAGGCAGAAGAGAGGGGGAAAGGAGCAAAGAGCTTGTTGAAAGAAATAATAGCTGAGAACTTCCCAAGCCTGGGGAAGGAGCTGGAAATGCAAGTGAATGAAGTCAATAGACCTCCTAAATATAACAACAAAAAAAGGCCATCTCCAAGGCATATAGTTGTAAATCTGGCAAAACTTAATGACAAATATATATATACAGGCTAGGAGAGAGTGGAATGATATATTCAAAATTCTGAAAGATAAAAACTTTCAGCCAAGAATACTCTACCCAGTGAAAATATCCTTCAGATATGATGGAGAAATAATAACTATCCCAGATAAACAAAAGCTAAGGGAATTCATTGTCACAAGACCCCCCACTGCAAGAAATGATCAAGTAGGCCATCATGCTTGAAAAAAATAGAGAAAGGGGATGCAAAGCTTTGAGAAGGGAGAAAGTAGGTAGACAAAAATCAGATAAATTGCAGCTCTCCATCAGAATAGGTTAGCAAACACTTAATTATAACATTAAAGATCAAGGGAAGGAAAACACCAAAAATAAGTATAACCTCATCACTTTAAACACAAAATCTCAACACAAGACAGAATAAGTTGTGACAATAATTTAGAAGGAGAAGAGGAAAGGGATGGAATTGACTTAGTCAAAGTAAATAACAGGCCATCAGAAAATGGACCATCTTATCTACGAGATTTTTGTATACAACCCTCACAGTAACCACTAAACTAATATTCAGAACAGAGACACATATGAGAAATAAAGAGAAAACTAAGAAAACCATCATACAGAACTACCAAACTGAATTGGTAGTCTGAAACACACAGGACAGGAAACAAAGCAAATGCAAAAGATCTGGAAAATGAGCAATAAAGTAGCAACATTAAGCCTCATATATCAATAATCACTCTAAATGTAAATGGATTGAATTCTCCAATCAAAAGACACAGAGTAGTAGGATAGATTAAAAAACAAGATCCAATAATATTCTGCCTTCAGGAAACACATCTCAGCTCTAAAGACAAACACAGGCTCAGAGTAAAAGGATGGAAGACAATACTCCAAGCTAATGGCAAACCAAAAAAAAAACAGGTGTGGCCATATTTATATCAGACAAAGTAGACTTCAAGATAAAAAGGGTAATGAGAGATAAAGAGGGGCAATATATAATGATAAAAGGGACACTTCACCAAGAAGACATATCACTTATAAATATATATGCACCCAACACAGGAGCACCAAAGTACATAAAGCAACTATTAACAAGCCTAAAAGGAGGTATTAACAACAACACAATAATAGTAGGGGACTTAACACCCCATTCACATCAATGGATAGATCATCCAGACAAAAAGTCAATAAGGAAATAGTGGACTTAAATGAAAAGCTAGACAAGGTGGACTTAATAGATATATACAGAACACTGTACCCAAAAACAGCAGATTACACATTCTTCTCAAGCACACATGGAACATTCTCAAGGATAGACCATATGTTGGGAAACAAGGCAAGCCTCTATAAATTTAAGAAGATTGAAATCATAACAAGCATCTTTTCTGACCATAAGGCAATGAAACTAGAAATCAACTACAAGGAAGAGACTGGGAAAGTGACAAAGATGTGGAGACTAAGCAACAAGCTACTGAACAACCAATGGATCATTGATGAGATTAAAGGAGAATTCAAAAAAATATCTGGAGACAAACAAAAATGAAAATACACCATACCAACTCATATAGGATGCAGCAAAAGCAGTCCTGAGAGGGACACTCACAGCAATACAGGCCCACCTTAACAAACAAAAAAAATCCCAAACAAGCAACCTTAAACTACATCTAACAGAACTAGGAAAAGAACAACAAACAAAGCCCAAAGTCAGCAGAAGGAGGGACATAATAAAAATTAGAGCAAAAATAAATGAAATTGAAACAAAAAAAAAAAAAACAGTACAAAGGATCAATGAGACAAAGAGTTGGTTTTATGAGAAGATAAACAAAATTGACAAACCCTTAGCTAGACTCACTAAGAAAAAAAAGAGAGAAGTCTCAAATAAATAAAATTAAAAATGAAAGAGGGGAGATTACAACAGATGCCACAGAAATACAAAGGGTTATAAGAGAATACTATGAAAAACTATATGCCAACAAATTGGACAAACTAGAAGAAATGGATAAATTCTTAGACTCATACAACCTACCAAAACTGAATCAAGAAGAAATAGAGAACCTGAATAGACCAATCACAAGTAAAGAGATTGAAACAATAATCAAAAACCTGCCCCAAAATAAAAGTCCAGGACCAGATGGCTTCTCTGGAGAATTTTACCAAATATTCAAAGAAAATTAATACCTATCATTCTCAAACTTTTCCAAAAAGTAGAGGAAGACAGAACACTTCCTAACACATTCTATGAAGTCAACATCACCCTGATACCAAAGCCAGACAAGGACAATACAAAGAAGGAAAACTACAGGCCAATATCGCTGATGAACATAGATGCAAAAATCCTCAACAAAATATTGGCAAACTGAATACAGCAATACATCAAAAAGATCATACACCACAATCAAGTGGGATGTATACCAGGTACACAGTGATGGTTCAATATCTGCAGATCAATTAATGTGATACACCAAATTAACAAAACAAAGAATAAAAACCACATGATCATCTCAATTGATGCAGAGAAGACATTTGACAAGATCTAACATCCATTTATGACAAAAACTCTCAACAAAATGGATATAGAAGGAAAGTACCTCAACATAATAAGGGCCATATATGACAAACCTACAGCTAACATTCTACTCAACAGGGAAAAACTGAAAGCCATTCTCTGAGAACAGGAATAAGACAAGGGTGCCCACTCTCGCCACTTTTATTCAACATAGTACTGGAGGTTTTGGCCAGCAATTAGGCAAGAAAAAGGATAAAAGGACTCCAAATAGGCAACAAAGAGAAACTCTCACTATTTGCAGACGACATGATTTTATATACAGAAAACCCTAAAGAATTCATTGGAAAACTATTAGAAATGATCAACAACTACAGCCAAGTCACAGGGTATAAAATCAACTTACAAAAATCAGTTGCATTTCTATATGCTAATAAAGAACTAACAGAAAGAGAACTCAACAAGACAATCCCATTTACAATTGCAACAAAAAGAATAAAATATCTGGGAATAAATTTAACCGAGGAGGTGAAAGACCTATACAATGAATACTATAAGACACTATTGAAAGAAATTGATGATGACATAAAGAAATGGAAAAATATCCCATGCACATGGATTGGAAGAATAAACATAGTTAAAATGTCCATACTACCTAAAGCAATTTACAGATTCAGTGCAATCCCAATCAGAATCCCAATGACATTCTTCACAGAAATAGAACAAAGAATACTAAAATTCATATGGGTCAACAAAAGACCCTGAATAGGTAAAGCAATCCTGAGAAAAAAGAACAAAGCTGGAGGCATCACAATCCCTGACTTCAAAATATACTACAAAGCTATAGTAATCAAAACAGCATGGTACTGGTACAAAAACAGACACACAGATCAATGGAACAGAACTGAAAGCCCAGAAATAAAACCACACATCTATGGACAGCTAATTTTTGACAAAGGAGCTAAGAACACATAATGGAGAAAGTAAAGTCTCGTCAATAAATGGTGCTGGGAAAATTGGACAGCCACGTGCAAACGAATGAAAATAGACCATCTTCTATTGCCATACACAAAAATTAACTCAAAATGGATCAAAGACCTGAAAGGGAGACCTGAAACTATAAAACTCCTGGAAGAAAATATAGGCAGTACACTATTTGATATCAATCATAGAGGGATCTTTTAGAATTCCATGTCCACTCTGACAAGGGAAACAAAAGAAACAATAGACAAGTGGGACTTCATCTGATTAAAGAGCTTCTACAAGGCAAATGAAACCAGGATCAAAATGAATAGACAACCCACCAGCTGGGAGAAATCATTTGCAAATCATATATCTGACAAGGGGTTAATCTCTGTAATATATAAAGAACTCACACAACTGAACAACAAAAAAACAACCTGATCAAAAATGGGCAAAGGATATGAACAGACATTTTTCCAAGGAAGAGATGCAGATGGCCAACAGGCACAAGAAAAGATGTTCAACATCACTAATCATCAGGGAAATGCAAATCAAAACTGCACTAAGATATCACCTTACACCCATTAGAATGGCTATAATCACCAAGACAAAACCCAGCAAATCTTGGAGAAGTTGTGGAGAAACGGGAACCCTAATTCACTGCTGGTGGGAATACAAACTGGTGCAGCCTCTATGGAAAACAGTATGGAGAGTCCTCAAAAAATTAAAAATAGAAATACCTTATGATCCAGCAATCCCACTCTTGAGCATCTACCCAATGGACATGAAATCAACCATCACAAGAGGCATATGCACCCCTATGTTCACTGCAGCATTATTCACTATAGCCAAGAAGTGGAAGCAACCCAAGTGTCCCTTGATTGATGATTGGATAAAGAAGATGTGGTATATATATACAATGGAATACTACTCAGCCATAAAAAAGACAAAATTGTCCCATTTGCAACAACATGGCTGGACCTGGAGGTAATTATGTTAAGTGAAATAAGCCAGAGAGAGAAAGACAAACACCGCATGATTTCACTCATTTGTGGAATATAAACTAACACATGGACAGAGAGAACTGTTTGGTGGTTACCAGGGCCAGCAGGGGTGGGGTGGGGGGTGGGCACAAGGGGTGAAGGGATGCATTTATATGGTGACTGGCAAACAATAATGTACAACTAAAATTTCACAATGTTATAAACTATTAAGACATCAATTTAAAAAAAGAAAACTTTCATCTCACGATTTTGGCAATTGATTTAGCTATTGAGAAGAGATATCGCTCGCTCTATTACTCTGAAATGATTTATATTCTATTCAAAGATTTAGGGATCTCCTTGCTCCCTAACAGGGAAACTTCCTTCTTGTCACCTCATTGTTACTTATACCATGAGTTTCGGTCCACGGTTGCTCTTCTATTTGAGATCAGAGAAGAGAAATAACAACACATCTAAGTATAAATGAATCTTAAAATCAGATTTTAAATTCAACCAAACTCCAAATTTACTGTGTTTCTTTTCTGATTATAACTTGTTGGAGAGCTCAGCAGGAGTCTAATCAGAAATTATGTTTGACCCAGAAAAAGCTATTCATTCTCTTTCATTTGAGGATATATATATATATATAAAATATATATATATAAATATATATATATTTATATATATATAAAATAAACATGTGGTCATTTTGGCAATGATCTAACATCTTTTAAATTAAATTAGGCTACATGACTTTTAAACACTAATGAACAAGTTTCTCCTTTGTATTACCATGTCAGTTTCTGTGGAACAATTATTTCACCTCCATCAGATTGTTTATTAACATTCCTGTGTTTTCCTCCCTCTCCTGCTGCGCAGATATTCGCAGAGCACATAATTCCAGTCTGCACCAAGGAAATAATGGATCCCTGGGTCTTATAAATATCAGGAGGGAGGTGAGTTCAGAGAAGAGGGGAGCACTGGGAAAAGAAATAAAGAATACCATTGGTAGTCAAAGGCAAGAATAGGGTTCTCTCCATTCCCAGCAGGGTTCATTCCCATAATTAAAGTTTCTTCTCTTCATTCTCAGGCAAACGTGGCAAGTGGAGAATATTCTTAGAAGGTATCAGATGCTGGGTGGCTTTTACAGAAAGGTGCAACCACAGGGGTACACAGTTCTCACAATAACCTTATTTATACCTACAATGTCATAAATAATATTTAAGTTTAATGAGGTAACTGTGTATTTGTTTATTTCCATTGGTGCCATAGACGAGATGCAGTTTTAGTGGTGCCATAGACGAGATGCAGTTTTAGATTGAGACATATTTAACTGCTGTACTCACAAGGTGTAAAACATCCAGAGTCTGCTAAATCCACTGGATACACCACACACCCTCTGGGGTCTTCATGTTTCTGGGCACTTGTCTGCATCATCAGGACTAAAATAAATAGCCATGAAGCTGAACACTAATCCTTGTAATCGTTTGGTAAACAAACCTGTTTGGAAAATAACAGTATAGCCAGTTATTTTAACTGAATCTTTGCTTTCAAGTCAGAGGGCACTCATCACTAGAGCGAATTTAAAGGAGTGGGGACTGGCTAGGAGGTTGTTATTTGGACACTCTGCTGTAACCTGATTTTATAATCTTTGTCTCCCGCTATTCCTCAGTATTCCCAAATGAGCAGCCTGAAGCTGTGGTTCTTTGTTCCAACACATTTTTGTTTTTTAATTTTAGGTGAGATCAAGTTGACCTATTTATATTTATGGGGCATCTGTTACTCTGAAAATCCTGGATAAGAAGGAATGAATCAGACTATGGGAGACAGGCCAAGATTGAAGTAATTTTCTCTTGCTTTCTTGGGGCCAAAAGAACAAACTCTCTCCCTCTGAGAGGGGCAAGGATTTTCCCTAAAGAGAATGAGTGTTTCTCCTGTTAATAATCCTGGGATAAAGGAAAGCTCTGAAGGAGGAAACTTGACAGTCCTTGGAATGGGAAAGAGAGGGAATTCCTCTTCTCTCTGGTCTTAACCCAGAGCCTTAGGGAATCATAAAGCAGTTACAGTGGAGGGGTGAGGCCGGGGAGCTTGCGGAACTGTGCCAGGACCCACAGTGCAGTGAAAGGGCACTACAGGAATGCCACAAAGATACTTGGTGGGGGACAAATTTCTGGCAGGTAGAGTGGTGTGTATATATTAAGATAAAAGAATCCATTGGGTATACATGTAAAGCTGAAGATATTTGGGGTGTATTCAAATACATATTATTATTTGCTATCATTAGCCAAAGACTATTTGCCTGATACGTAAGGATTCTTTTATCTTTATAAATAAATATTGATACCATTTTCCATAGTTTCTTTTTTTTAATTTTTTTTTGCAGTAACATTGGTTTATAACATTGTATAAATTTCAGGTGTACATCATTATACTTCTATTTCTTTCAGAGTTTTTTAAATCTAGAAATAATAGATACACACAATCCAAAACTTCAATTGGGCTATCCCCCACTTGGGGCAACATCTTTGGTGAGTCATCATTTTAATTCAAGATTAGATTCTGTGCTTTATTCCAAGTGGATCCTGCCCCTAAGAAGCTTACAATCTTTGAAATTATGTCAAAAACTATATTTATATATGTATGTAGACTAGAAGAGAACATTAATAATGAGAAAGTTGTATAGGGAAATTTCCTTTTAAATATTTTTATCCAATAGTGGTGATGTGGCTATTAAAATGATGATATCATAGAATATTTGGTGGCCTGGAAGAATATGATAAGTGAGAAAAAAAGCAGGATACAATTTTGTATATATAGTGTGATTCCAATTTCTAAATGAATATTATATATTCATAAGAAAAAAAGCACTGGAAAGAAACACAATAACTTATTAGTACTGGCTCTTGCTCAGTTGCACAGTTAAGATAATTTTCATTTTTTCTTCATATTTTTTCAGTTTGCATTTTTTTAATAATAATGTTTTTCTCTTAACACAAAAAAGCTATTTCTAAAAATGTAGCTTTAAAGACTCTAAGATATGTATTGTTAAGTGGAAAAAGTGGGAAAAATAAACACATGAGAGCAGACCCAGAAGAAGGCATGCTACAATTTAAAAGTAATTGGATTAGGATGGTGAGATTATGGATGACTTCTTTTTCATTACACTTAGTGTCATGACACTTCTTTCATAATATAAAAGCCTAAATAAAAATAACTCTTTAACGTACCAAAATTCTAGTAAAGCACTGAATCAAAAATTAAAACCATAAAAATTTAAATCTAATTGGTAAACAGAGTAAGCACCAAGAAAAATTATAGAATTCTTTCTCTATGATAGAAATGTATAGGTAATACAACCAGAACCACTCCATCTGGGCACAATATAGTGTGAGTGAGGGGAAGTTGCCAGATACTAAAAGGTACCTGGAGGCAGAGGGGGGAGCATGAGCCAACTTCCCTGGGCTTCACTTCTGAATCCACCGCTCACTAGCTGATACACCTCAGTAGGTCATTGGATTTTCTGAGTGCTGGTTTTCTCACCTGGAAGGAAGCAATTGTGGCAATTGCCACTCTCAGGGTCGTTCTGAGGAGCATGTGTCAGTGAATGTACGTGAAAGGGTTTTTACTCTGAAGCACATTTTAAAAATGCTATTGGTCTGTCACTAACTCTTATGTAGTCACACAACGACTGATACATGCTTTATGCAGAAAAGGTCTCCATCTTCCCACAGTTGGGCCCAAAACTAGCCACCATATCAATTCTAGTTTTAATTATGTAAGACGAATTTTGAATGCTGACTCTAGAATACTAATTACTCCTGATTCATTATTTTAATAAACTTTAAAAATTGAATTATGCATGCAGAAAAGTGCCTAAATGGTACATGTAAAGTTCAATGAAACCTCACAAGGTGAACACACTTATGTGACCCCCATCCAGATCAAAAGATAGGTCACTACCAGCACCCTGGGAGCCACCCGTGTGCTCCCTCTGTCACTCCTCCCTCTCTTCCCCCAAAGTAACACTATTCTGACTTTTAACACCAGAGATTAGCTTCTTCTTTTTATGACGGAATCACTTTTGCTCAACTTCATGTTTGTGAGATTCACTCATGCTGTGTGTAGCAGTAGTTTGTTCATTTCCATTGCTGGACAGTATTCTATTATGTAAACACACTACAATTTATTTACCCATCCTCCTATGGGTGGACATTTGAATGTTGTGGCCACACGTGTAGTGCTGCTATAGACATTCTTGCACCTGTCTTTTGGTGGACAAAGGCACTCAGTTATCTTGGGCATATACCAATGAGTGGAATTGCTGGGTTCTAGAATATACCTAAATTCATCTTTAGTTGACACTGCCAAATAGCTTTCCAAAGAGGTCCCCATCTCATTTTTTTAAAAATTCCCCCCTCCCCCCAGCCCTTGGCTACTAGGATTCTACTTTCTGTCTCTATGAATATGATAACTCTAGCTACCACATATAAGTGGAATCATACAGTATTTGTCCATTTGTGACTGGCTTATTTCCCTTGGCAGAATGTCCTCAGGTTCATCCATGTGGTAGCATATGTCAGAATTTCCCTCCTTTTATAGGCTGGATAATATTCCATTGAATGCATTTACTACATTTTCTTTATCCATTCATCAGTCAATGGATACTTGGGTTGCTTCCACCTTTTGGCTGTTGTGAATAATGCTGCTCTGGAAAAGGTGTATACATATCTGTTTTAGTCCCTGCTTTCAATTCTTTTGGGTATGTACCCAGAAGTGGAACTGCTAGATCATAAAGTAATTCTACATTTAATTTTTTGAGGAACCACCATACTGTTTTCTATTGTGTCTGTACCATCCAATTTCATTTTAACAATTCTTCTATTTGGAACCAAACTCAGATCTTTCATGTCAACATCTTATCCATCTTTTGTGACAATCCAGCCTTTGTATGTTCTGTTCCTGGTTATCTCTGCAATGTGACTGAGCCAGGGAACAAAGATTGGACACAGGAAATCTAGTTTCTATTTCTAGTTCTGCCACTACCTCACACAACTGTTAAATAAGAAACAAGAACCCTCACAGGCACTCTGAAGTTTAATTAGAAAACACAGGAACTTAGAGTCATAAGACAAGCAATTTTTTTTAACACACTAGACTTTACACATCAAATGCACGTTTTTATCCTCAAAGGAATCACTCCAGCTCAACTGAGTCAGATGATACTGTTATTGCATGAAATCTGTTTTATACCTCTTCCTTTGTAATCATCTCCAGAATCTAAATTTAATTATTGCACATGCATTACTGTGTAACGACACAGAGATTCAAAGAACTGAGGACTGAAAGTCAAAGGAAAGGCAGGATTCTTTCCCTCTCGGAGAAATAGTGTGACAGCTACTGTTTTCATCCTTTTTCTGCCCAACACCAGTTCCTCCATTCCCCCATTCCCTTTCTGACCAACAGGGTGTGGCAAGTACGAGGTGTTCAGTTCAGTCTCCTTCTAAAGAACCTGCTGGGGAGGTGGGGGCATAGGTAACTGATGGGCTCCAGCGGCTGTACCTTGGGATCCACTGTGGTGTTCACACCAAGACCACACTTCCCCCAGGCTACTCCCAGCCATAGACTGAGCATGATGGGGGTCTAGAGTTGGGACATTCCTGCCTGATGTAATACTTCTCCAATGGGCAATCTTTTCTTGGGGACTTTCTATTAGCTTGGTGGAGACTTTCTTAGAACTGTGCTGTGGCCTGAGGCTCTTCCTACCTAGTTCTTCCTTCCTTCTTTCCTTTCATAAGCATCAGGCCTGCATCCCAGTCTGAAGGCTCTCTCTGCCTACTCCTGCTCCCTTCCAGTTTATCCTTTACTGGCATTTCCCACAGTAAATCTCTTGGAAATCTAATCCTGTCTTGGCATCTGCTTCTAATAGGAGGAACTGATTCACAGGGGCAAGTGCAGGACCAGGAGGAACCAATTATCGTCATTCACAAAAATGGCCTTAGTGATTGGTCAAAGGGATGAGATGGTCCCCATGGAACCAATCAGAATGACTTCCTGGGGATTAGTCAGCCTCAAATGGGTCGGGGCAGGGGAATCTGAGGCAGTAAGGAAATAAACACACACTTGCCTGAGGCCATGTTTCCTGGTAAGGAATACTGTTTGCAGTTGGAAAAAATGAGGCCAAGTGTTACAGAGAAACAGGAAGGAGAGAAAGGTTTGGAAGTGGAGTGGCAGGGCCTAAGGAGATCTGGATTCTGAAATCTGGAGACCAGCATTACCCATCATATTTGATCATATGAGTCAGTAAGTTCATTGGGTTTTGATCCCTTGTAACCTAGGAGTCCTAATTATCTTACTCCTTAACACCTTTCCATGGATTCCCTTGATTCTAGGATAAAGCCTAAACTCCTTATATTTCAACATTTTATTTTTAAAAATTTTCAAACCTACTGAAAATTTGCAAGAACAGTAAAATGAACGCTCATATACCCTGCACCTAGGTTCGTCAGTTCTTAACATTCTGCTACATTGGTCTTACCTCTTTCTCTCTCTCTATCTATATATATACACATACAAATAGTTTTTGATGAGTTATATGGGAATTGAATTAGTCACAAACATCATAATACTTCACCCCTAAATACCCTTAGAACAAAGGCAGCCTCGTACATAACCACAACACAATGATCACATTCAGAAAATTTAATCTTGATACAATATTATTATCTAACACACAATCTGTATTCAAATTTCCCTAATTGTTCCAGTAATGTTCTTTATAGTTGTTGTTGGTGGTGGTTTTTTGTCTTTCGGTTTTTTTGATCCAAGTTCCAATCGAGGATTATGTAATGCTTTTAGTTGTCACGTCTCTTCAGTCTCCTTTAATTTAGAACAATTCCCTAACCTCTTTCTGTCTCAATACCTTGACATTTTTTAAGAGTCCAGGCAGATTGTTTAGCAGAATGCACCTTAAAGTGTATTTGTCTGGTTGTCTTCTCATGATTAGATTCAGGTTGAACATTTTCAGGAGTAAACAGAGGTGACGTGATGCCTTCAACGCATTTGTGAGGCTGTTCAGAGGCTGGCCCGCCCATCTATCTGGCCTTGTCACTTACTGTTCTCCCTGTGATCTTTGAAGTCCCAGCCAAAGGAATTGCTCATAGTTCCTCCAGCCTGCCTCTCTTCTCCAGCTTTCACACACACAACTGCCTCTGCCCAACACTCTCTTCCCCTCCCCTGCCCTTCATTCATCTCAGTCACGGACACATGTATTTCTGGCCTAATCTTAAATATCCACGAGGCTATCCTTGACCCTTTGGAGTGGACCAGCTCACCCGTGTACTAGACCATTGGTCTTCAAAGACACCTGGGATCTCGAGGCCATTTCACAGGGTTCATGAGGTCAAAATGATTTTCATGATAATGCTAAGATGTTATTTACCTTTTTCACTCTATTGACATTTGCATTAATGGTACAAAAGCAAAGGTGGGCAAAACCGCTGGTGCCTTAGGATGAAACAAGGCAGTGGCAACAAACTGTAGTGTTACTCACCGTGTTCTTCACTCACCCACTCATAGAAAAAAAAAAAAATGCTAGTTTTACCTAATGTCCTTGATTAGGCAGTAAAAATGATTAATTTTATTACATCTTGACCCTTGAGTATATGTCTATTTAATATTCTGCATGGCAAAATGGGAGGTATGCATAAGCACATCCACTGCACACTGAAGGACGATGGTCACCTCAAGGAAAAGCACATGTTTGGATGGTGAGCTAAGCTGGATGTTTTTTTCATGGAGCGCCATTTTTACTTGAAAGAACAATAGGCAGTTAACAATGGTTATACTAGACCTGAGTATTTGGCAGATATTTTCTTAAAAATGAACAAAGCGAGTCTCTCACTTCAAGAAAAACAACTCACGGTATGTGTTGCCAACGGTAAAATTCAAGCTTTCAAATAAAAATTAGAATTTTGGAAAAATTGTATTTATCATCACAAGCTTCACGGCTTCCCAATGCTTAAAGACTTTTCTGGTGTGATCAGTTCTGATATTAATGAATGTGATTTTTATAAATTGTATAAAGAAATGTGTCAACATTTGAAAGAGTGGTATAACTCAGTGAATCAATGTTTTCCAAATGAACAAAGCATGTTGTTATAAATCACATGTAGGATCCATTGAAAGTGCAAGATAGACTAAGGAATTCTAACGTAATTTAAATATATGAAAAGTTTGTTTCATACATTTACCATTGATATGGTTTCAGATTCCACATTGTAGCTAACTTTAAAGAAATTACCACTCGTTGATTTTTTAGTATAGTAGCAAAGAAGAATTTCCACAATTATCTGAAAAGGCATTTAAGATACTCCTATTTTCCAATTATATATCTGGGTAAGGCCAGATTTTTCTTACATACTTCAACCAAAACAACAAGTTGCAATAGAGGAAAAACAGAAGCAGAGATGAGAATCCAGCTGTCTTTTATTAAGTTGTGCAAAATTACAAAACAATGCCTCTCATTTTTTGTTCTGGAAAATATAGTCATCTTTTCAGTTATACATTATTTATGTTTACATGTAATAGGTTCATTATGTTATTTTTAAATAAATGAATAAATATGTTTACAATTTCCTAGTTTTAATTTCTAATACAATTAATATTGACATCTGTAACCCACATAATCAAAAGCCCTTTGGGTCCTCAATAACTTTTAGAGTGTTACAGAATCCTGAGACGACAGTGTGAGAAGCACTACTCTAGACTGTAAGTTCTGTGTGGGCAGGGGTTACATCTGTCTTGATCACTGGTATACCTTACATGGGAGACATTAGAGAAATGACTGGCAATATTTGTTGAAAAAGTGATTGACTGAAAGACTGTTTGAATGAATGAATAACATTCAAAATGGACCTTGCAAGGCATTCCAGACAGAGGAAACAGTCTGATAAAAAGACCAGAATCAAGGGGCTGGCCCGGTGGCATAGCGGTTAAGTTCGTGGGCTCCTCTTCGGCGGCCCAGGATTTGTGGGTTTGGATCCTGGGCACGGACAGACACACAGCTTGTCCACTTATATGACGGCATCCCATATAAAGTGGAGGAAGATGGGCACGGATGTTAGCCCAGGGCCAGTCTTCCTCAGCCAAAAAGAGGAGGATTGGCAATGGATGTTAGCTCAGGGCTAATCTTCCTCACACACACACACAAAAAGAACAGAATCAAGAAAGTGAGGATTTTAGGACCATAGTGAGAAGTTAAGTGTGTAGAGCAGACTAGCACAGTGGATAAAAACTTGGACTTTAGACATAAACAATCTTGAGTTCAAATCCTGCCTCCAACCTTCATTAGCTAAGGCAAATCAACCATTCTGAACTTCTAGCGCAAGTTACCACCCCTCTGTACCTCTATTTCTTTATCTGTAAAATGAAGGCACTTCATACATTTGTGTTGACCTTGGTAAAGTGCTTAGAGTTGTACCACCCAACATGGCAGCCACTAACCACATGTGGCCATTGAGCACTTGGTAGGTGGCTAGTGCAACTGAGAAACTAAACTTTTAATTTTAATTTTAATTGAAATTAAAATTTTAAAATTGAAGCAGTTTTGTCAATAGGAATGAGAATAGAAAAAGATTTTTTTGGTACTTGATTTAGATATTAGAAATCTTTTAAGTATGTTTGGAACTACTTGGATATGTGAATCTACTTTTTCCACAGTTCTTATTATGATATCTAAATATAGATCAAGTATTTCCAATGAAAATTTGGTGTCCAAATTGAGATGTGTTGTAAGCGTAAAATACACAGTGGATTTCAAAGACTTAATATACGCACTAAAAGAATATGATATATATCATTAATAAGTTTTCATATTGATTGCATGCTTATTTTAAATCATTTTATTAAAATCCGTTTCACCTAGTTTTTAGTTTTTTAATGTGGTAATTAGAAAATTTAAAATTATATATATGGCTCACATTTTATTTCTATTGGACAGTGGCTTAGCACATTGTAAACTCGCTCTGTAGAAAGTGTTAGTGATCACTGTTTTATTATTCATACTATAGAGATAACATTTACCTTATGAAATCATATAAGGATAAAAATGAGAGATTACATAAAGCTCTTAGCACAGTGTGGGGCACATAATAAGGGGTCAGCAAATGGTTCCTATCATCAGTAAATAGAGAGGACGTCTTGTGTTCTGGGATGATAGAACTGGAAAGCTAGGTGGGGGTGCATATTGTAGAAACTTTTGAAAATCTGGCTGAGAAGTTGGGGCTTAATTCTCTATGCAACCTAGAGCTACTGAAGCACATGATCCGAGATGTGTTTTAGAAAGATAACTCTGACAGCATATATCCTCAGAGGGGGGATGTGAGTTTTGGAAACCTTTCTAAGCCATTCAGAGAGAAGTCTGCTGAGTAGGTTGGGTGATCAAGCTGGGAAATGCTGTCTGGGGTCACAAACCAAGTCTCAGCTTGAGTGATGAGTCTGGTTTCATGGGAAGCTCATAATCCAGCTTTGTAGGCAATTCTGAAAGAGAAGTTTCACAGGCATTTTTGAAAAGTGACAGACGGCATCATTGGCTTAAGCAGATCTCCTTCCACTGTGACTATTCCAAAATGTGTGTTTACACAATCAAGCAAATAAATGGTCTATTACATTTTCATTTGTTTGTGTACTCCAGATAAAGGGCTCTTTTGTTAAAAAAACAATTATATAAAAAAGCTTTCATAAAAAAATTTCCTGATCTCAAGCACCTAATCAGTCCTCCAAGTTCCTCTTTTGTATAAATAAGCCCATCCTTCCCTAGGAAATACCCAGGTACTGAAATAAAATCCATATCCTTTCCTCAGTACAGCCCTTAGATCCAGGCAAAAGAGGCCCCCTTCCTAGGCCCCACACCTTTGAGGGTTCTGGGATGGCCCCTTTTCTGTTGCTCTCCTCTCCTTTATTAGTTATCTAATGCTGCATAAAAAAGATCCCTGCAAAACGTAGTGGGTTAAAATGACAACAGTCATTTATATCTGTCATGGTTTCTGTGGGTTGTGAATTCGGGCATAGTTTAGCTGAGTGGTTCTGGTTCAGGGTCTCTTGTGAGGTTACAGTCACATGTTAGGTGGGACTGCAGTCATCTGAAGGCTTGACTTGGACTGGAGGATAGACTTCCAAGGTGGCTCGCTCAGAGAGCTGGCAAGTTGGTTTTGGCTGCTGTCGGAAGACCTTAGGTCCTCTCCACATGGGAAGCTTCCTCACAAGATGGTGGCTGGGTTCTGAGAGACTGAATAAACAAATGGACAATGGCTAGACCATATATGAAAATAGAACTCTGACCACAATTTGCAACAACCAGCCCAGGAAGCCAACCTCAACCTCTGTAGTAATAAGCTCAAAATGCTCAGGACTTGATCAGTAACTGACAGCTTCTCTAATTTTTGCCCCCACTTCCAACTTAGGACCAACCAGAGAAAGCCAAATATGCTCCCCTAACATAGGATGTCCCGCTTCTAGTTATCCCACCCACAGCTTCCCTATGCTACTCCCCTCCAATCAGGCATACCCAAAGCCTTTCCTTTTCTCCACTTTACAGCTTTCCCACTCCTCTGCCTGCCATTAGATCTCTGCAAAACACAAGTGATAGTGGCTGACTCCCTTACCACAGCAAGCTCTGCATTAAATAGCCTTTGCTTGTTCTCATTTGGGTAGTCTTCACTTATTTCTACAATTCCCAAAGCAAAAGTTTTAAGAGAAAGTGTGCATGTATGTGGGGGGCGGGGACAGAATCCAAAAGCTGTGTCCTTTTATGACTTAGCTTTGGAAGTCCATATTATCATTTTCACCATAATTCCTTGGTCCAGGCAGTCACAATCCCCTGCTGAGGGGAAACACAGACCCCCACCTCTGGGTAGAGAGGTGTGTCCATCACATTGTAAGAAGAGCACATGGGATGGGATAAATGTGGATGTAGGTTTGGTCATATTTGGAAAATACAACCTGCTACATACCCACAGGACAAGGAGTCTGTGGGGTCCAAGGACATGTTTGCATAGAGCCTGCTCCCCAACTTCTAGATCTGCACTGACTGAACAATCACTAGTCACACGTGGCTATTTAAATTAAGATTAAACAAAATTTAAAATTCAGTTCCTCAGTCATACTAACCACATTTTGAGTGGTCAACAGCCACATGTGGCTAGTGGCTACCATATTGGACAGCCCAAATACAGAACATTTCCATCATTGCTTTGGTCAGTGCTGATCTAGGTCGAGTTCTAGGACCTCATAAACCCTTGTTCAAAAGGTCCCAAGCCTATTTCCCAGGCAATAGGCTTTTTCTCTGGGTTAATTTTTCCAAGAGTAGACCACGTTGCTGATAAGAGCACCTCAAAGCCTAATGGGTCGCCAAAACAGGACTTTTGGCAGGCTATATAGATAGAGTTTGGAGGTCCAGAAGCTTATTGTTATAGACTGAATTGTGTCCCCTCCAAATTCATATGTTGAAGTCCTAACCCCCACTGTGACTAAATTTGGAGATAGCACCTTCAGGAAGTAGTAAAGATTAAGTAAGGTCATAAGGGTGGGGTCTTAATCCAAAAGGTCTGGTGTCCTTAGAAGAGGAGAAAGAGACAAGAGAGCTCCCTCTCTAGATGCCACAGAGGATAGGCCGTGTGAAGATGCAGAAAGAAGGCAGCCATCTGTAAGCTAGGAAACTCTCACCAGCACCTTGACCTGGGACTTTTAACTTCCAGAACTGTGAGAAATAAATTGTCATTATTTAAGCCACCCAGCCTGTGGTATTTTGTTATGGCAGCCCAAGCAGACTAATACACTTGTGTACAAGGTCCCTCACAGAACAGGCTAGAACTAGGGATGGGAGAGGAGGGTAGGTGGGCCACAGGTTGGGGGTCTGCTCTTCACTGCCATCTCATCCCAGCATGGAACTTCAAGAAATCTGAAAATTATATACTCAAATCTGGCCTTCCAGGTTGTTATGAAGGCATATATGTCAATGTAGATGGATATAATTTATTTAACAGTTTGTTAGCTTGATTTATACCTTTTAAATATGTAGATATATGGGATATAGGCCTCTGTTTGTGCTCTCGCATTGGACCCCACAGATATTACAGGTGCACAAGACTTTAGTTTACACCGTTTCTTACTCTGAGAAAGAGGGAAACATATGTGTATGCTCTGTTGCATTATTATTATTGTAATGAAAACACTGAATTCCGAAAAAGAGGGGTGAAATACATGGTCAGGTCCAACATAGAGGCACAAACTGGGTAGAGGAACTTGCTTTACCTCAATGTGCATTTCATAGACAGAGCATATTGTGAGACTAGGAATCTAGGTTAGATATCAACTGCACATAGGAACGTTTTAAGGGGGCTGCTCAAGTTCCTGGAAAGAAAAGTCTATATGGAATAAGCTTTGGAACAAGGTTATTGTAGTTGTCACTGTTGGCGCCCACCTGGCTCCCTTTAAGGGCCGGAGCACCCATCTCTCAGCTGGTTTGAGTGTTGGCTGTTAATGGTTCAAAGCTTGCCCTCATCTCTGAAGAATTACCCTCAGCTGACAGGAGCCAATTCACCCAGCAGGTTACTCCCCAACTCCCCCCAGTTGACTGAGGCCAGCCCCTCCTTTCAAGAAGGGCCATCTTTGTGGTGGTATTTATGGTCCACAGACCCTGTGGATCAGTCCAAGGTTAGACTTTACCTGAGACCACATCTTTGCTTGGCTTCTTTCCCTCTCCCTCACCCCCATCCTGATTCACTCCATCCTGTACAGATTTCCCCTGAGAACACTCTCTCAATAAATTCTGGGCACCTGCATACCTGTCTCAGGCTCTGCTTCTAGAAAAACTGACTTAAAACCATTGAACTTTAGCTTTCAGAACTTGTGCCTTACCAATTTCTTTCACATCTGCCTCTGCAAACCCATTTTGCTGACTTCAAACTCTCAACTAATTTAAAATTTCTCCTCCATTAGGTCTAAGGCAGGCTTGAAATCCTGCAGTATGGAAGGAAAAGGGCATAGAGGCAGCTTCAGCATTATTTCCCCACGTTGTTTATTCTTCCTATCCCCACCCACAAGTCTGCTTCGGGCTTCCCTAGGGAGTGAGATGAAGCTGGGAAACCAGCACAGCGTTTCTTGACTGGTACAATTGATGCTCCCTGGAGGGGTGGGTGTCCAAATGCTAACTCTTTTTCCCCTGGGACATTTTTTGAGTTCCCTAGAGACACTCCCTTCCTCCTTCCAACACACACACACACACACACACACACACACACACACACACACACACAGACACACACACTCACAAGGCCTTCGACTGCAATTTCCTTGTGTGATGATGCCCCTTCCTGCTGGCCATTTATGTCTCCCCCTACCACCCTCAGTCTCTGCACATAGCGGTATCCTCCAGCCTCTTTCTGCCAGGGTCACTTCACCCCAGGTCTCTTGCTCCCTAGGGAAGTGTCCTTTTCAAGACAACCCACAGCAGGATCCCTTCCAAGGGGTCCATATTTTGCATACCTGCCTCCCTATGCTGCTCTCTTTTTCTGCTCTGGTCTCTCTAGCTACAGTCTCTCACCTATAGATTTTTTCCAGGTGTGTATCAGGGACCTTCCCTCTCATTCCCAAATTCTAAGAGAGCAGGCCAAGCTCTCTGGGTAGTTTTCTTGACATACTCTCCTCACTTGGCTTAAAATGATCGAGAAGTAGCTCTACTCCCTGGAGAGCATCAACTCCCCAATTCTCCAACAACTCTCTCTAAAGAAATACCTACTCTCTTCCATGTAATCTTCAACCTCCCTGACTCTGGCCATCCCCTTTGCAACAGAGATGCTCTGGCTGGTTTAGTGACTCACATTGAAAGGTGGGAGTACATGACCCCTACTGTTTTCAGCACCAAGGTGTCAGCTAAACAAACCTCTGAGATTTTTAACATCCCACTATATATGATAATAGCAAAGTTTATGTCATGCCTACTATGTCTCAGTTACTATTCCAAATCCTTTTCCCTTATTAAATCACCTAATCCCATGTTGCTTGATAGGTAGGTACAATTTTTATCTACATTCTACAGATGTGGAAACTGAGGCACAGAGGGGTCAAAATTCCCAGGGAGTAAATATCGAGCCCTCGGTTGGAACAGACCCAGTCAAGGTCTGGGCCCAATATACATATTCTAAGTCACCTAAAGACACTGCCTCCATTCAGAATTCAGCTTGAATTCCTCCCACTCTACTCTGAGTTTGTTAGTTACACTGAGGGTGACTTCTCTTTCAAATGACCCCTGGAACAGCCAACCCTCAACCACTGAAATATTCCTTAAAATATTCTACTATTTTTCTACCTGGTATATCTTTAAACAAAAATACTTGTCAGCAGCTGGCATCTGAAGAAAGTCACTACCAATTTTCCATAAGTTTAAGAAAATATTTTGGGCTGTCCTGTGAAAGTCTCTTTTTCCAGATCAGCAAGTTCTCTAGCTGATGAATGTTCCCAAACCCATATGGCTGCTGATGGTGAGAACCCAGAGTCCTGACCACACGGAAAGTGGCCCTTCTGCCTCTGTGACTTTGGCTCAAAGAACAAGCCCTGCCCTTGGCCGGGGCAGCTGAGAGCCTTTCTACATCACGGGAAAGACACTTTTGGCACGCCCTCCTTGTTCGCTCACTTTGTCTATTTTCCGCTGACCTTGAGGGCCTTTCTGGAGTTATTACAATGTGAGCCAACACTGTAAATGCTGCAAAAGTTACCCAGACTTCTAGACAAGGTGGCAGGCTTAGCAGATGTGCAAACCAATCCCACCCCAAATTCTGCTCCAAATATACAGAAAGGTTGGAATATGAATACATATTTATACAAACACACATTTTATATTTATACATTTATTTTATATATTTATACATAATACATATTTTATATTTACATGTAATATTTTATAGTTATTTATAAATATACATTATAGATAGGTATAGATGTGTGTGATGTGACCAAAGGCTCAACATCCCCATGTATCATGGCCTTTACCAACATGTCATAAAAGCGAGTGGAACCTGCTACATCACATGGTGAGGTGTGGGCATGGTCCTTTATCAGAGAGAGCCTGGTCTTACTCAAGGCTGATCTGGAACACACTCAGAGCACAGAGGTGTCACAAATGTTTTTATGGTTCCCCTTTTTGTTCTAACTCTGCTTTCACGGGTCTAGAGGCTCCCCTCCCGCTTTGCCTTCCCTCCCTCCTCCCTTTTCCACTGCTCCTGGCCCAGGCCACCTATTCAGTCT
The DNA here is from genome assembly GCA_031878705.1 of Tapirus indicus. Taxonomy (NCBI): domain Eukaryota; kingdom Metazoa; phylum Chordata; class Mammalia; order Perissodactyla; family Tapiridae; genus Tapirus; species Tapirus indicus. The sequence continues at coordinate 18,812,301 of CM062920.1, forward strand.
CCACAGTGGCCACACTGACAAATCCCATTGCCCAAGGCTTTAAATTCTTCAGAGTGGAGCAGCAACAAGAAGACAAAGCTCCCTCTTGCCAATACTGATGACTTCTCGCAGCCTAACTTTGATTCTACATTACACTTCAAGTTCTCATCTCCACCAGAAGAAAGGAAGGAGTGAGACAATGAAGGTCCAAGGACAGAGAAACTTGTCCCACCATGCAAATGTTCTACTATAAATCTATAATCATTTTAGAAAGAAACATTCTGTGCTGATTTCTATAATTTGGACACAACTCTGCTCTACACATTGATGGTATAAGGGGCCCCTGATGGGTAAAAATTTGATGTGAAATGAAGCATTGGCAATGGCACATAATAACTTGCCTTGTTAGAATTTAGGATGGAGTGTGATTTGAAAGGCCCAGGCAGAATTATTCAAAAACTATGCCTTAACATTACTTCAAAAGTCCTCCAAGTGGATGCTAACACCTGCTTGACCTGGATTCTGATAATACTGTTTCTTTCACTGAAAAGAACTGTTGGAAGGAAAAGCTGATCCAACATTTCCTGCTTTGCCTTCCCCTGTGCCTCTAACTATTCAAGACCCTGCTCTCCTTCAGAGCAAACGAAGGAGACCAGACCACCATAACTGACGGTGCTCAGTGGGCTTCCTACTTCACAGGAAACCATGGAATCAACTACCAGCTCCTGAGGACTTTCTCCAAGGCACTCCTCAAAGAAAGTTGAAAGCAAACAGGGGAGAAAAGCCAAGGATAAAGCTGGGACCTGAGGAGGAGGGGAGAAATAATACCACGATTAGGTGGCAGGCAGAAGTAAAGGCTGCAGGAAGAAAGTTTTTCAAAGCTCTCCTTTAAAATGGGAGGTTGGCATGGGACACACACTGTGGCACACTTTAGACAGGTGAATTGCAGGGGATGGGGGATAGAGCCCTGGGCAGAGTCCCAGCTCTGCCATTCACAGATGGGAGACCTTGGGAGAGCCTCGCTGAGCTCCAATTGCTTCATGTGGAATGCAATTACTGTGGCTCTTTCTAGAAATAAAATTGTAGTATTCTAACTTCCCTGCTTTCTTGTCTTTAGCCCTGGCTTAAAAATGAATACCTAATGATATGCGTGTTCACTTGAAATGAAGATGCACGATATTGCATATTATATGCACACAGGAGCTTTTAATTCATTTATCCAATGATCAGAAACACATATTCAGACAACTTTAAGAAAAGGTTCAAATGTTTCTGCTTGAAATGGTGAAAGTTATCCATCTAGATGTTCCATAGGCACCTCAAACTCAGTGTCTCCAAGAATGTATCATCCTTCCCTTTAAATCCACTCCTGCTCCTGCAACGCCTATGTCAGCCGATGGCACCACTGTGGCCGCATCACGTTCGCAACAAAACGGAACCTCTCTGTCTTTTCTCTTACCCCCCACACTCACAGGTGTCCAGGTCTGACAACTTCACCTCCCCACACTTTTCAGATAACTTCTCTGAGAAGGAGTGAGGGGCACTCAGACTCTCATGTTTGCTAACCTGGACCACTGCCTGCCATCGTCTTGCCCTCGACCATCCACTATCCATAGTCTGTGCTGCTGCCACAGTCATCTCTCTAAAGAAATCACTTCTCTGTTCAAAACCATTCACTTGGGGGCCGGCCTTGTGGCGCAGCGGTTTAATTCGCACTTGGCAGCCCGGGGTTCGCGGATTCGGATCCCGGGCACCCGCCAACGCACTGCTTGTCAGCCATGCTGTGGTGGTGTCCCATATAAAGTAGAGGAAGATGGGCACAGGTGTTAGCCCAGGGCCAGTCTTCCTCAGCAGAAAGAGGAGGATTGGCAACAGATGTTAGCTCAGGGCTGGTCTTCCTCACAAAAAAACCCACAAAAACCAAAAAACCATTCACTGGCTTTCTTCACACTCTCCCCTGGAGTTCTTTGCCCCACATGCCATGTCATCCCCCTACTGGCCCTTCATCAGGCTAACTCCTACTCATCCTTTAAGACTCAGGAAGAACTTTGCTCCCCACTCTCCTGCCAGGCTCCACCAGATAACCCCACTATACCATCACCCTTGGAATATCTGTACTGTAGCCCTCAGTGTCTTGAGTGGTAACTGTGCCTGCCTCCCTAACCAGGCTGTAGACTCCCTGAGAGCAGAGGCTCATTCCATCCCTGTCACCTAGCAGAATTCCTGGCCCACACTAGCTACTTAAAACCTTTCATTCACTCATGTTTTCTCTGGGTCCAGAAATGTCACTGATCTAAAGCAGAACACAGCCAGGACCCAGCCACCTAAATCTGTTCAGTGAAGCCAAACAGAGGTGGGCTGAGATGCAAACCCAGCGCCCCAGACAGATACCAGGGTCTTTTTTGAACACTGGTATCTGCATCTGGCAGACACTGAGTGGGCCAAGTTGATGCTAACTAACTGTGTTTGAGGCAGAGCCATTCTGACAGCCATTTCTGTTTCCAAGTGGACATTGCAAAGGGCAGATGCTACATTTAGGTAATTATTTTATATAAAATGGAATCAATTTGCCTGTATGCTTTCTCTCCAGCAAATGATTCTGCATAGAGCAAAGTTTAATGTTTTGGCCTGGCTGAAAGGCTTTTTCTGGGATGGAAAAAGAAGTGCTCCAGAAATCTTGCCAGAAATTTCCAAATATCACTGAGACTTCAAATATTACACCACGCTGATCAATTTTCATTGAGTTCCACCTAGATAGTTGACTCAATTCCCTTGCAAATCACTTCCTTCTTTAGACCTCATTTTCTCCATTTGAAAATAAGAGGGACAGACTAGATTATTTTTAAGATCTCTTTATAGCTCTTAAATTTGACTATTCTAAGATTCTTATTATTTCACTTTCCACTTGATCTCTTGTTTTAAGGCAACTGGTGGTACAAACATTTAGCAGTAAGATAAATTAGGTGGTTATTATTTGTATAAAACCATTTTATTGTTCTATAGGATTTATCTTTAAATAACAAATTTCCCTAGCTCATTTAAAATAGATTTTGATTACAAATATTTAATTTGCACACTGCCTGTATTACACAAAGCAACATTTATCTGCAGGACTGGCTGTATAATCTGTGGGAACCAGTACAAAATTAAAATGCTGGGCCCTTTGTTTAAAAATTAGTAAGAATTTCAAGATGGCAACAGCACAGCATTAAACCAAGGCTGGGGCATTTGAGCATGAAGCCCTGTGTGAATGCCAGCCCTGTTCATCTGTGCTGTTCTCTATATACCTCAATTAAGCAACAAAAGTGTTTGTTAGCAATAAATATGCCTAAACATTTCCCCTAACCTTGATTCTCAAGTAAATTCAATAAAAAGGAATAAAGATTCACAGAAGGAAACAGTTCACTGGATTTGTGGCCACAATCTAAGTTCCTTTAGGCCCACTCAATGAAAGAGTCCAGGGCTGGAATCAGGCACGGGCATCACATCTGGCTTGACCATTGGCTCGTTGATATGACTTTGGATGATTCTCTGGACTTCCTGACTACTCAGTCTTCCCCTCTGTAAAATGGGAGACTTCATTTTTGGCACTAGGATTCTGTGAATCTTTGCTTGCTTTCTGATCCAGGCCTTGTTTTCATGGCCACATAATTATTTTTTAATTTTTTATTGAAGTAGAACATATATACAGAAAAGTATTCATATCATATGTGCACAGCTCAGTGAATTTTTGCAAACTGAACGTATCCGTGTAACCAGCTCCCAGATCAAAAAATACAACATGACCAGAATCTCAAAAAGCCTACCTCATGCTCCGTTCTGGTTACAGCCCCCACTCCCACAAGGGTAACCACTGTCCTGACTCTTAATACCATATATCAGGTTTGCCTGTTTTTGAACTTAAAATTAATGGAATCATACAGTAGGTATGCATCTGACTTCTTTAACTCAGTAGTACATTTTGAAATTCATCCACATGGCTGTAGATCAATTATTCTCATTGATATAGTGTTCTGTTGTATAAATGTACCACAGTTGAATTACTGTTCTATTGGTGAAGGGCATTTGGGTAGGTTTCACTTTTGGCTGGTCATGTAATTCTAGAATTTACTAAAAATTTTCACCTTTCTTAATTCAAGAATTTTAGTATGATTGAAAATGTTTACTTTCTTTGATTTTAGAAACAGTAAGTTGAAATGCCCTTATGCATGGATTTCAAAAAGCCTTGGACTCTTTCTTTAATCCTGGAAGTGAACAATAAGCAGAGGAGAATTTTCTTGTCCCTTTTCTAGCTCAGCTTCTGCTTGCCCTTTCAAAATCATAAGTGAGGCTTCCTAGCCTGCAGAAGAAGCAATTTTGTCATTATTCATTAGCATCTGACCAAACGCTGTCAGATGATGACAGAAATGGCTCCTGAGTATATCAGAAGGAAAGTCCTCCAGGGCTTGGGAAGTCTGCGATAGAACAGAACTGACCAGAACCAGGGGCTGCTGAGTGATGGGAACAGGTCACACCTGCCAGGAGCTGCAGGCGCTTAGTATCCTGGACAAGATACAAGAGATGGTGGCGGTAGGTGGGGGAGTGCTCCAGGCAGGCAGGTGAAATACTTTCTCAAGAGATATAGTAATAGACAAAAAAAATAGACAAAATGTGGCAGTCTAGACAGGTGGTCTATGGCTGGGCAGTTCAACAGAGAGTAATACATAGTTCCTTTCCAGAAGGAACTCAATAGCAGAAGATATAAAAGCAGCCCATCCTTGGGGCCGCCCGGTGGTGCAGCGGTTTAGTTCGCGCTTGGCAGCCCGGGGTTCGCGAGTTCGGATCCCGGGCGCCCGCTGACGTACTGCCTGTCAGCCACGCTGTGGCGGCGTCCCATATAAAGTGGAGGAAGATGGGCACGGATGTTAGCCCAGGGCCAGTTTTCCTCAGCAAAAAGGGGAGGATTGGCGACGGATGTTAGCTCAGGGCTGGTCTTCCCCACAAAAAAAAAAAAAAAAAAGCAGGCCATCCTTTCATATTCCTGCCAGAGGATGGTCTCAGGGAGAACTAGAAGGCACTGCTGGCCGTGGGCATAACTCCAACCCTGAAAGAACTGGCAAGAGCAAGAAAAAAACCAGACCCAGTGGACAAGTGACCAAAACTCCAAGCAGGTTACCCAGGCAAGAGCTCAGATAGCCTTCTGGGACCTTGCCACCAGAACCAGGACACAGAGTAGACTCAGCAGTAAGATTGAACAGTGATGTCATTCACTCATTCAATAAATGAGCTCCTAGCCATATGCCAAGCACTGCACTAGTTGATGGTGGTGAACAAAACATACGTGGTAATTACATCAGTCAGGATGCTTTTGGCTGCAAGTAACAGAATACCCAACTAAAAGCATCTTAAATAGTAGGGGTTAATTAGTAATCTCACATACGGTCTGGAAGTAGGCTGTCCTAAGGTTGTCTCAATTGTTCACCAATTGTTCAGCAAGTTGTCTCTGGCTAAACTTCTCTTCTGTTTCCCCCATGGTTGGAAGGAGACTGCAGTAGCCCCACAAATCACACTCTCACATAATAGTATTCAAACTAGGAAGGAATAAAACAACTTCTTGTGTGTCTGTTGCTGTTTTTTTTTAATCTGAAAGAAAAATCTTTTCCAAAATCTTCCCAGCTGAATCCCTCTTCTACCACCTTGGCTAGAACTGGGTCACATGACAACTAAGCCAAACACTGGAAAGGGGAATGGGATGACCACAATTGCCTAGACCAATCATGATGCAAACCCTGGGGCTTGATGTACTGTGCCCTGATACCTAAATAAACTCAGGGCCATGCCAGCGGGGAAGAAGTGGGGATGGCTGCGGGGCAGACAATAAAAAATACTGCCACCACTGCCCAAACTCCTAAAGAAAGGCTCCTTTCACTGCCTTGGGGTCAGGACGGGCCTGAGAGTTTGGAGATCTCTTTAATGCAACAAAATCTTAGTGAGTACCCTCTCTGGGCCAGCATGTGTGGGGCTTCCAGCCGTGAGCTCTGGAAAGCTTCAGCCATCAAACCAGCTCCCTCTTCAAGCTCTACCCAAACAGATTCTCATGAGGACCAGCCCATGTTTAATCCAGCCTGCTCTTTCTAATGGCCTCGCCAAGCGGAGGTGCTATGGAAGCAGCAGTTGATTTCCGTGCCCGCAGAAGTTCGGCATGCTCTAAATTTAGGTCCTACCACTCAAGAGTTTTACTTCCCCCTCCTTGAATTATTCACATTTTTGGCTTACACAACCTCTTGGGACAGTGAGTTCCATATGCTTCTTACATGACAGGTGAGACAACACTATTTTCAACGTGTGTTAATACTACCTCCTTTAAGCTTCTGAAGGTTACCTCATCTATTCTTTAGTGTTTCATTTATTAGAGTCTAGCCTATAAACCTATCACAGATTGTTTGTTCTTTAGAGATATGCTTGAAGAGGAAGCAGCCATAATAATAATAATTGACATTTATTGAGCAAATACTATGCCCCGGGCACCATTCTAAGTGGATTTATATGTATTAACTAATTTAATCCTCAAGAACCCCTGTGACGGAGGAATCTTTATGTACTTTTTTTGCAGAAGAGGCACAGAGATATTAATTAACTTGTCCAAGATCACATAGCTAATAATAGAGAAACAGAGGTTCAAACTCAGGCTGTCTGAAGCCAGAGCTCACATATTCAACCACTCATTATACCATCTCTCAAAAGGGACAAGATGTTCTCCTCCTTGCAGAGTTCCTGGGACTTTTTCACTTTATGACTTGTAGGCACTTCAGAGGACTTGCTGGGATGAAACAAAACCATATATTTAATAGATAAAGCCAAGCCAAGCCAGGAATTACACACTGATTCCCTTCCCCTTTGTCAGCTGCTGGTCTGTCCTCTCAGACTGTGGGGGTGTCTGTCACATTACTCAGTGAAAAACGTACACTCAAATTCTCACAGGCAGATTGTCTCTAGGTCATAAAGAGGTCGTCTGGGCAAAGTGGCAATTTGAGAGCAGCTGTAGAAACTGCATTCCCCTTCTGAGGTGGTTTTCAGAATAGCTTTCCTACAAAACCAGGGCAGACACAGCTGCCTCTCCCACACCTTTTAAACATTTAATCACACACCCACTGAACTGTCCTGCCTTTTAATTGTCTTGAGTGCACATCTTGTTGCCCCAACAAAATTATAAGCTCTTTGAGAATTGGGACCGCATCATATTCATGGGTCTAACAGTCCCTTCCCCTGGAAGAAAGACTCTTCCCCTGGTGAAAGATTCTGCCTTGTGTGCGAGACCCATTTCTCACACTGACAGTTTTTTGAGAACTTCTGTGGCATTTTTTTTTTGGCATATCACCCAATGAGGGAGGGGAACTCTCTTTTCAGTTCAGTGGAACTGCAGCTCCAAGAGGGCGGGCCAAACCCCAACGATTTTTTTCCCCTTCCTCTGTCCTTCCAACACAGCAGCATAATCAGAGATGTGGCAGTTTCTGGCCAGAGGACTAAAGAGGAGAGCCCTAGGGAGCCAGGAAGCATCTGGAAGATGGTGAAGACGAAGGAGCTCAGAAAGCAACCCCGTGCATCTGCTTATGAACTCCTGGGCTCACCCTGACCTGTGTATTCTGGATCCAGTCTTTATTGACATACCAAAGGTTTGAGAACTGAGTTAATAGAGGGGCTCTCACTTAAATCCCAAACTGACCACTGAGTGGCACACACACAGTACAGATCCAAATGATACACTAAAGGCTTTGAAAACTAAGGTGATGTCATAACCACAGTCCACAGAAAGTGTATTGGAACTTGCAGCCTGAATCTAATGAGGTCAAGTATCTGCTAAAACAAATATCAATATGGCCCATAAGATTTAAAGAAGACCTAGAGTCTTATAATATTGAAAGTGTCCAGGATATAATTTAAAATTACTTAGCATACAAAGAACCTCAAAAACCTCAACATATATGGGAAAAGACAATCATCAGACACCAATGATAAAATGATACAGATGTTAGAATTATCGGATAATCCTTACATCAGATTATAAAAACATTTGAACAAGAAATTGTGAACACTCTCAAAATAAAATAGAAAGTATCAACATAACAAAACAGAAATAGAAAAAAGAACCAAATGGAAATTATAGAACCAAAAAAATACAATAACAAAATGAAAACCTCGTATAGACTCAATACCAGAAAAAAAGTGACAGAGGAAAGAATCAGTGGTCTTGAAGACAGATCAATAGGAATTATTCAATCTGTACAAGAGAGATAAAATAGATTGAAAACGAACAGAGCCTTGGGAATTTGTGGGAACGAAAGAAAAATAAAAAGAGGGAAATGAGTAACAGCCACGTCATTAGAGTCCCAGAAGGAGAGGAGAAAGAGTATGGTCCTGAAAAAACATTCAAAGAAATGATGGCTGAATAGTTCTCAAGTTTGTCAAAAGTCATAAAACTACAGGTTCAAGAAGGTAAGAGAACTCCAAATAGCAAAAATTCAAAGAAATCCATGCCCAGACATATAAAAATTAGAATACTGAAAACTAAAGACAAAGAAAACACTTAAACGCAGCCAGAGAAAAAATGACACATTACCTATAGAGGAACAACGATTCAAAAGACAGCAGATTTTTCATCAGAAACCATGATGCTGGGAGAAAGAAACACAACAGTTTTAAAGTGCTGAAAGAAAAGAACTATCAACACAGAATTCTATATCCAGTGACATTATCCTTTAAGAATAAAGGTAAAATGAAGATATTCTCAGATGAAGGAAAACTAAGAGAATTCAAGAATGAGAGAAGATATCACTACAGACCCCACAGACATTAAAGGGATCATAAAGGGATACTATAAACAACTCTATGCACACACACAGAAAAATTCAACAACTTAAGTGAAATGGACCAATTCCTCAAAACCTGCAAACTACCAAAATTCACTCAAGATGAAATAATTAACCTGAAGAGCCCAATAATATTAAATAACTATTAAATAAATACGTTGAATTTGTATTTTAAAACATTCCTAAAAAGAACAAATCCATACATGATTTTAAAATTCATAGAACTGTATATTTAAAAAGTCAATTTTACTATATGATAATGTTTTTAAAGAATTTTTAAGCCTTTGGAAAAATAAATCTCTAGGCCCAGATGGTTTCACTGGTAAATTGTATCAAACATTTTCCAAAAGGATAACAGCAATTCTATATAATCTCATCAAGAAAGTAGAAGAGGAGGAAGTACTTCCCAACTCATTTTATGAGGCCTGCATTACCCTGATACAAAAATCATACAAAGGCACTGCAAGAGAGAGAACAGGAGAGAGACAACTGCAGACCAATATCCCCTATGGGCATAGACACAAAAATCCTCAACAAAACATTAGCAAATTGAATCCAGTAATATATAAAAAGAATACTACACCAAGACCAAGTGGGGTTTATCTTGAGAATATAGAGCTGATTCAATATTCAAAAACCAACCAATCAATGTGATCTACCGTATTAAGAATATAAAAAAGAAAACTACATGATTATATCAACAGATGCAGAAAAGCATTTGACAAAATGTAACATACATTCATGTAAAAAAAGCCAGGAAACTAGAAATAGAAGTGTACTACCTGAATCTGATAAAGGTTATCTATAAACCATACAACTAACTTTGTACTTAATGGTGGAAGATGGAATGCTTCACCCCCATATTGGGATGAAGGCAAGGATGTTCACTGTCACTACTTCTATTCAATAGTGTGCTGGTAATCCTAGCCAGTGCAATAAGGAAAAAAAAAAAAAAAGAAGAAGAAAGAAAAGGCACAGAGATTAGAAAGGAAGAACTAAAAATTTTCCTATTCACAGACATGATTGTCTATATAGAAAATCACAAGAAATCCACAAAAAGCCCCTAGAACTGAGTGAGTTTGCAAGGTTGCAGTATACAAAGTCAACACATGCAAAAAATCAACTGTATTTCTACATACTAACAATGTACAATTAGAAACTGAAATTTAAAAATGATACCATTTATAATAATTCAAGGAATAGAAATGCAACAAGACATATATAGGATCTGTATGCTGAAAACTAAAAAATGCTGATAAAAGAACTTAAAGAAGATCTAAATAAATGAAGAGTGATAATAAAGATAGTGAAGATGTCAATTCTCCCCAAAATGATCTATAGATTTAACCAATACCAATCAAAATCCCAGCAGGAATTTTTGTAGATATATACAAACAGGTTTCAAATTTTATATGGAAAGACAAAGGAAGTAGAAAAGCTAAAAAAATATTGATAAAGAAGAATAAATTTGGAGGAATCACACCATCCAATTTCCAGACTTACTAGAAAGCTATGGTAATCAACGCAGTGTAGTACTGACAGAAATAGACACATAGATCAATGGAACAGAATAGAGAGCTCAGAAATAGACTCACACAAATAGACCCATATCCAACAAAGGACTTGTATCCAGAATATATAAAGAACTCTCAAAACTCAACAGTAAGAAAATAAATAACCTAATTTTTAAAATGGACAAAAGACTTAGACACTTCACTAAAGAGGAAATAAAGTTGGCAGGTAGGCACATAAAAAGAGGTTTAATATCATTAGCCATTAGGGAAATGCAAATTAAAACTACCACTCAACTACAGAATGGCTAAAATAAATAATCTTGTTACTACCTGATGAGGATGGGAAGCAATTGGAACTCTCTTATGTTGTTTGTGGGGATGTAAAATAGTACAGACACTCTTGAATTAGCAGTTTCTTATAAAGTTAAACATACATTTACCATATGACCCAGCAATCCCACTCCTGAGTATTTTCTCTAAAGAAATGAATCTTATGTTTACACAAAAACATGTACATAAATATTTATAGCAGCTCTATTCATAATTACCCAAAACAGGAAACAACTTAATGTCCTTCAATGGTATACCAGTTTCCTGTTGCTGCTGTGACAAATTATCAAAAATTTCGTGGTTTGAAACAACACACACTTATTATCCTACAGTTTTAGAGATCAGAAGTCTGAAATGGGTCTCATTGGGCTAAAAAAATCAAGGTTTTAACAGGGCTGCATTCCTTTCTGGGGGCTCTAGGGAAGAATCACTTTTCTTGCCTTTTCCAGCTTCTAGAGGCTGCCTACATTCTTTGGCTCGTTGCCCCTTCCATTTTCCAAGTCATCAGTGGCCAGCTGAGTCTTTCTCACTATGCTCTCTCTTTGGTTCTGACTCTTCTGACTCCCCTTTCCCCCATTTAAGGACGTTTGTGATTACATTGGGCCCACCTGGCTAACCCATACTAACTCTGCATATTGAGGTCAAATGATTAGCAATCTTAATTCCATTTGCAACCTTAATTCCTTCTTGCCATGTAACATAACATATCACAGGTTACAGGGATTAGGATGTGAACATTTTTGGGAGGGCCGTCAACCTGTCTACCACATATGGACAAATGAACAAACAAACAGTGATACCTCCATACAGTGGAATTCTACTCATTAAGGAAAAGAAAGGAACTTTGATATATTCAACAACTGGGATAAATCTTAAAGGCATTATACTGAGTAAACAAAGCCAATCTCAAAAGGTTATGCACTATATGAGTCCATTTATAGAGCATTATCAAAAAGATAAAATTATAGTGATGAAGAACAGATCAGTGGTTGACAGGGTGTAGAAATGGGGGAGGGTGTGACTACAATGTGGTAGCACATGGGAGCTCTTTAGGGTGATGGATATGGCTCTGTGTCTGATTATGGTGGGGGTAACAAAACTATACATATGTTAAAATTCATAGAACTGTACACCAAAAGGAAAAAAGCCAATTTTATTGTGTGATAATTTTAAAAATAAAATTACACATGCAAACACACTTACACACACAGAAATGCTCACTATAGTACTTAATGATACTAAGGGAAAGAATTGGCCAAAGATATTACACAGACTCTGGCACTTTGGGGGTGAGTTCACAAGAGTTTCTGTAGTTCTCATCAAAGCTTCCCTGAAACACTAAATCTATCTGAGTCTCCATCTTCTCACCTCAAAATAAGGATAATATTAACCTTATTGGGTTATTAAGAAGATTAAATGAGGGGGCTGGCCCCATGGCCTAGTTAGTGGTTAAGTTTGGCACACTCCACTTTGGTGGCCCAGGTTAATGGACTCGGATCCCAGACACAGACCTACACCACTCATCAGCCATGCTGTGGTGGCAACCCACATGCAAAATAGAGGAAAACTGGCACAGACGTTAGCTCAGGGACAATCTTCCTCAAGCAAAAACAGAGGAAGATTGGCAAAGGATGTTAGCTCAGGGCAAATCTTCCTCAGCAAAAAAAAAAAAAGAAGAAGAAGAAGATTAAATGAGAATGTGTATATAAATATCCTGACACATAAAAGGATGCTCAGTTGTGTTAACTGCTTTGTTTTTGCCAACCTGTTGATGTGTCTGAACCCTCAGATCTCCTTTCTCCCAAAGACTGAGAACCTTCAGAATTTGGAACAACCCAATGCTATGAACGGAGTGACAAATGTTCTAAAGAGAGAGAGTGTCTCACAGTGTCACAAAGGAAGCTCCTGAGTTGTGACAGCTCCCAACAAATACATTAAATAAGGTCTATGAGACATATCATACATTTTCTAATGTAAGTGTAACCAAGAATTTTCATCATTAACATCTTCACAGCTATCCTCCCTGCCTCCCTCTAGTCATCTCCACTAGCTTCCCATCCCTACTTCTTCTCTGTGGACCTCATAAATGTCTAATGAGGTGGACTAGAATGGAACAGTCATCCACGCATTTATTCTTTTGCTCAAACAGCACTTATTGGGTATCTCCAGTTGCCACGTGTTGAGCTCCACCCCAGGGATACAAACGTGGATCAGCGTCTATCCCTGCCCTTGAAGGGTTCACAGTCTAATTGTTGAAGGTCGCAAGACATGAGATTGGTGGTAGAGGCAGGGGGTGGTAGATTCTACCACTTTGGATATTAAAACACACAAGTTTACAGTTTACACTTGCTTGGAGAGCTATAGAAATTTCTTCCAATCAGAAATTCAAGAGAATTGAGTGAGAAAGCGCATTCGGCAAGGAAGACTATCAAAGAGTCAAGTGAAAACGCATCTGAGAAGAACAGGTGGAAACTGAAAATGTTAAATAGAAGAGAGCATCTCCCTTTTCTAGACTCATCCACATGCAATTTGCACTTGTCTTGCTCTCAGAGTGTAAGTGAGGATTGTTGTCTATCTGGCGAGTGAAAATTTGTAAAGTGATTTGGGTTTCTCATAGGGGAAGAAATGGTGTCATACATGGGCCCAATGAGAATAATTATCAAGTGGCTACAATTGATGAGTAATGTTATTGATTATACTGAGGTCTAATATTAGCACAGAATTAGAAATGATCTCAGAAAACTTCAGATCTGCCACACTTTGCCCATTTGCTCCCAGGGAGAATGATCATGCATAGCCAGACATATATTTGAAGGCTTTCCTGTCACCCTGTCCTTCTCAGCTCACTGAGTTTGGATGACTGTTAAACAAATAGGCCTTCAAACAATAGACCCCTATAAACATGGGTAATCATGGGAAAAGTGAAGAATATCTCTTTTCCTCTGTCTGGTATATAACATGTAGCATTGGGGATTGTTGAGGTCTGATCATGGCCTATTTTGAAATATTAAAAGATGTGATAAAAAACCTCCTTGGATAATGTTTGACAGTTGTTTTTTTCTCATAAGGTGTTATCCATTTATGCCTCGTATCTCCATCTGTAATGTTACTATATCGATTAGAGAGAGGAATGGTTATTTGTGGATGGGACTTGGAAAATTATAAACATTTTGAAATTTGTTTTCTAAAAAAAAATCAGTAGGAATGTTTTCTCTGTCCAGTTCTTACTGATTTGTGGTTAAGCCTTCATATACTCAAGTAAAACTCAGTAGAGTTCAACAGTTATGAACAAACCTGGTGCCAGCGGTTTCTTTCATTTACACTTAAGATGCTTATTCCTGCCAGCTGCCCTGGTCCATACTCTTCGTGTTGCCTGGATGGCCCTTTCATCTCACTCTCCATCTAGCTGAATCCAACATTCCCTCAGAGGCTTCTCTCTAGTTGCTTTGCCATAAAAACTTTCTGAACAAATTCTCTCCCCCTGCAAACTCTGACAGCACTCATGCATCCATAGCATATCATTGAGCATTTTACTGTGCAAAGATACATCTATTAACATGTCAGATATGGTCCAACAAGGCACTTCTGCTGGTCAGGAGGGGGAAGTATTAAAGGGGCCATGGGGATATATTCCGGAATATATAATCTGGAATATTATCATAGTCATAATCGTGGGAATAAGGGGTTATTTCAGAGAAAAAATGTGATTATCCTTAACAAAAATAACATAACTCTTTACAGTCATATGTTTTAAAAGATTAATTTATATTGACTAAGACAAAGCAATACTGTGTGTTGCTATGGCAGCATTTACTCAGGTCTTGTACATGGGGACCAGTGCTGCAGATGGTCCTGGCTTTTAGTTTTGGAGCAAGAATCCATTTCATCCCCAGTTGAAACATCTAATTCCCAGCTTCCAGGCCCTTACATCCATGAAATGCACGAATGCATCAAATCAATTAAGAAATATCTTAAGATATTACCTAACCACCATTGCTAAGTAGCTAACGGCAATCCGTTCCAAATATTTATTGAGTGCCTCAGTGGCAAAGCAGAATGTTTAATTCACAGTTCTTGCCCTTGGGCATGTTGCACCCCCAGGAAGGAGACTGAGAGAGTCACAACAGGGTCAGTAAGTCCTGCCACTTGTTAAGGAAGAGAGCTGTAAGATATTGGAGGAGGGCCTGGTCACTTCTGGCTGGGAAAATAAGAAATCATTTCACAAAGAAAGTGGGTATAAAGATGTAGAAGAAAGTAAGAGAAGGAGAGAAGCACATTTGGAAAGGTTCAGGAACAAGGTTGGCTCCCCCTCACAGACGTCAGGGAAGGAATGGGTTTAAATCAGACAGGATACGGACAGTCCTATAAGCAAGTGAAGAATGATGAATACCAAGCAATGGCCACTGGATTTATACTGTAATAATCAGTTTAATGGAAGATCCAATTTCAACAGAGAGGTGGAAACAAAAACCAATTATAAACCATTTCCAGAATCATGAAACGTGTTTTACAATGGGAGAGAGTCAATTCTATTTGTAGGCAGAAGGAAAAGATTTGAAGTAAGAGAGGGAGAAATTATAGTAATTGAATCAGAGGAAGCAAATCAGGCTGGAATCACAATGTGCAGAGAGAGGAAAGCCCTGGGAGGAGACAGATCACCTCTTCCTCTTTCTGTTACTCTCTCTTTGGACCTGGTGAATTTCCTTTGTGGCTCTTGTCTCAATTTATAATTATCGTATCTTGTACATTTGTATATGTATTTGCTTGCTTGAATGTTTGTTATCAGTCTTCCCTGAATGCACCCTGAGGGCAGGATTATAGAGTGCACAGTACTTGGTACATAAAAGGTTCTCAGTAAATCATTTGTAAACGAAATGAAATGAAATATGAGGAAAGAAGGAATTAGTGAAGATGCAGAAAGATGAGGTGGAGAGAAGGAGGCTGAGAGTTTTGGACTCCTTGACCTTCTAAGAGGAGTGGCAAGGTCACAGCTGAGCATGAGAGAGGTCAGAGAGGGGTTGGTGGTGAGGAAAGTGAAGAGTGGATGGTCAGGGGTGAGGAAGAGGAGATAAAGGGATGAGTAGCAGCACCAGGCAGGGCCTCATCAAAGCTGGACAGTGTGACTGGGGAGTGGACCAAACTAGCAAGGCTTTGTGACTTTCTCCAAAAATTCTTGGCCGTCCCAGCAAGGGAGAAACAAAAGCAAATGGGAGCTGCTGATGGCTGGAGCTGGCAAGGCAGGACAGCAGGAGAAGGTGGTACCAAACTTTACAACAAGCCAACACTCCCATCCCTGATCTATGAGGTTGTGTGTGTGTGATTTCTAACACGACCAACTCATTTTAAAAGGATATTCAGCTGTATCGACCTTGCTCATCTTCCTTGAAGGTATAGGCCAGAGTTTGATGGAAGAGCTATCCTTGGGGATCAAAATCTGAGTGGTCATTTCAAGCCCTTAGATTTTTCTGGGGCAGGTGGAGGGACTTAAAGAGAGATAGACAAAGAGGCAGCTGGTGGGAGGACCAAAGGTGGCATTTATGAACTGATGCCAAAACACAATCTGAAGCATGTCATCAGCTCCCAAGTCCTCCAACTTCTCTACTACGGGGGTTCTCAAACCTTCGCAGTCATCAGAATCACCCAGGGTGCTTGTTGAAACAGATTGTCAGGCCTACCCCCAGAGTGTCTGATTCAATAGGTCTGGAGTGGGGCCTGAGAATTTGCATTTCTAATAAGTATCCAGATGATGCTGATGTTGCTTGTCTGTGCTCTGAGAAGCACACTTCTAAGGCAAAGGGCTGCCTCTTTATGCTTTCATATACCGCTTCTCTGGCCCAGAGTAGGCACTCGGTAAATATTTGTTGAATAAATGAATGAACAGTGAGCAAAACCTAGAAACAATCCCTGCCCTTATGGAGCTTACAGACTGGTAGGGGAGTCTACGTTAATATCATAAACATGTAACTACAAACTGTGGTACATGCTAGGAGAACAAACTACAGAGTGCTGGTAGAGTGATATTAACTAGAGGACTGGAAAAGCCTAGATGTGTGTAGGGGGGAGGAGGGGTTGAAATGGAGACCTAAAGGCACTGTTGATTTTAAATGATTTCACCAGGATGAAAATGCTTGTGGGAGTTACGAGCACAGAGCTCCACTGTCCACCGCACTGGTCTTTCCTCTAAATTCCGTGGCACTCACCACAGAACTGAGCAAACAGTTAAGTATTCTACAATTGTTAACTGATTGGTGATAAACCAGCTAGCAACTAGCTGAGTGGCTCTGGGATAGTCAGTGAAGCAATTTGGGCTTTAAGCTTCTCATCTATAAAATAAGGAGGCAGTTTCTATCATTGTCCCAGCACTGGGGTTCTTGACCTTAGCTGTACATTGGAATCATCTGGGGTGCTTTAAAGTATGGCCTGGGTCCCACTCCCAGAGACTTCAATTTAACTAGCCTGGGGTGCATCCTGGGAATCAGGATTTTTAAAAGCTCTCCAAGTGATTCTAATGTGTCACCAAGGTTGAGACTCTTTAGGCTACAGGGATTATAGGTGATTCCTATCATTGGTTTCAGTAACCAAGTTCTATGATTCCTGGTTTCTAAACCAAAATATATTCAAATTTTAGCTAAGATAGGTTCAATTTTAAACAAGCCTCCCAGATTGAATCAATGTTTCAATATAACTACAGTTTCTCTCTCGGGTTTATAGAAAAATTCATAGAATTTTATTCAACTTGAATCTAACTGAAATGTAGCATAAACCTGATCCTGGCAAAAGGTCACTGTTTTCCAGATTCTGTAAGTCTTGCCGGTGGCACCTGTTATCATTTTGTTCAAGAGTTCTTAAGGCGACTTCAAGCTGATGCCAGGGAAAAGAACTGAGGAAGTGCTCTTTATTATGAAAATCCTGTCCATATTGCTTTTTATATTTAGTGGAAACTAGAAACTCCTGCTTTCTAATGTTTATTTTGTCTCAAACGTGAGCGTATACTGTGAGTTTTCCCATCTTGACTTGGTTAGCTCAGCTAGAAGCTTAAGATTTAAGATTGGTTTATGTGTTGCCAGTTATCTGAACCCATAGGAGAAACATCTAGTTCATAATTACAATTGGCAACACTTTACCTTGATCACAGTGACATGCCCCACTTCTCCATCAGCTCCTTCCCCATTTCATGATACTTTGAGCCTTCTGACTCCCACCCAGGGGTGTGCTGGGAAATATTTAACAATCAGCTCTTGGGAGTGGGGGGGAGAGGATCCCTGATTTGTAGGGTTTCCCATTTTCAGTAAATACTCCCATTCTCGTCTGTTTTAACCTACCAGCATGTCGTCACTGAATGCACGATTTGGAAGAGACGTGTATTATTGGCTCTCATGAGCTGGTACCAGCCAGCTCCGTTCAACACACCACTGCTCTCACCTATGAGGCTCTCCCTGGGCAGAAGAAAATAATCTGGAAGCTTATTATTTGATGTAAAGTAGGATATCTTTCCATCTCTTCCAAACCCACCTTCCCACACAAGGTCCCCAACAAAACTTACACATCTGTTCCCTAATTTTCCTTGCACTCATTTCCAGTAAGAAGGCGGCGAGAGACACTAAAGGTAGATTTAGAAGATCCATGGACTGGATTTCTACCTTCGCCACTACCATCTGGGTGTTGAAGCACGTCACTTAACCTCCCAGAGCCTCAGTTCTTCCTTAGTGAAATAAGGATGATGATGATATCCACCTTCCACAATTGTTGTTAAGCAAGGAAGAGATGTTATATGATAAGCAGTGCTTCTCAAACTTGAGTGTGCATCAGAATCACCTGGAGAGCTTGTCAAAACACAGATTGCCGACCCCCCACCTCCAAACACACACACTGAGTTTCTGATTCAGAAGGTCTGAGTATCTGCATTTCTAACAAGCTCCCAGGTGATGTTGATGTTACCTTCTGGGGACCACACTTTGAGTAGCACTGTGATAAAGCACCTTGTGAATTTTAAAATGTCATGTAAACATAGGGGTTATTCATAGAGGAGGACTGTGGTTTAAATCCTCATCTTTCCTGCCCCCCCCCCCCGGGGATATATACATTTAAACGGGTTCTCTAAGGAGATACAATAGTGGCTTTGACAAAGGAATGAGCTATGTGCATTTCACCAGAGTTTAATGGATTGCACACTGAGATTTGGGAATGCTGGGAAGGCACCATCTGGTCTGGAATAGAGTATAACAGTACCTTCTTCTGAAGAATTCCTCAAACCCTAGATAATGAGAATCACACTTTACACGCATATGAGACCTTACAAGACCCCAAGCCTGCTCCTCTTCTAGTGCTTCCCTGTTCAGGGCATGGCTGCACCATCCAACTGGATCTTAGGCCAGAATCAGGGCCTTTTCATTTTATTGCCTAAATATCTTTCAATTCCGTTGTCTTCTCTCCATTCCACCACTACCATCACCACCCTAGAACAAGCCTCTATCTTCTCTCAGGTCCGTTACTACTGTGGCCTCCTCACTGCTCTGTCCCTCTCTAACACTCTTCACTCTGCAGGCAGAAGGATGGTCTCAAAGTCTAAGAAATCATGGCCCCACCACCCGCAAATGCTTCCCCGTTGATCTCAAGTTAAGACAAGACTTCTGAATGTGGCCTGGAGGACTCTTTGTGAGCTGGCCTCAGCTAAATTCCTCTAGCCTCACTTTGGGCAATTCTAACCACACATTAACACCATCAAGGGAAAACCCGGAAGGTGATTCAAACAGTAAGAAAAGAAATGTGACTTTTCAATGTTTGCAAGGAGTCCAGCCTTCAGAAGAATGGGACACCCTGAATAAAGGACAAAGTGGATATTTAAAGAAAAATACTATAAAGTGACAGTCCAATTATTATTTTCATTGCTCAAAAAACAGAAATTCCTCACTTGGATATCATATCTGCAAGGATCATGATGTATCTGCAGACATCAAAGTTATAAAAGCCAGAGATAAAGAGTTTAACTTTCAGGAAGGGGCCTGAGGCTTTATTTATTCTGAGAACTAGGACTAGGCAGGGCGTTTCTGATTTTTGTAGTTATCAGGATGCAATGTGCACCCTTAATTATAATGGTGGCCGAGCAGCGTGCTAGTGGTCCTGCTGCATGATCTTTCAGTCACTTGTACCCACTCTGTGTCTCTTCTTTTACAAGGCCTTTGTACCTGCTGTTCCCACTGCCTGGAATGCTCTCCTCTATCTCTTCCTCTAGTTACCTCCTATTTTCCCTTCAAATTACAGCTCAGTTATCACTACAGCAGAGAAGCCTTCTCTGACCTCAACCTAGATCATATCTCCCTAATACAGCTTCTCATAACACCATATGCCTCTCCCTTGGGACATTTGTCACAGTTAAAGTTTACATTTGCTTGTATGACTTTAAAACTTAATATCTAAATTTTACTTAAGGGAAGTATGTATATGAAAATTTTTGAATGGAAACGCAGCAAAGTAAATACAGTAATTTTGATAGCATAACGGAATTATATGGTTCTGTTCTTTTCTTCTCCTAAATTCTAACATTTTTTGTTACCATTTTGTAACTCATAATAAAATATAGTAAAACCTAAGTGAACAAGATCTAAGGTATTACAGAACATACTTTAATAAATTTAGATTTTTTTTGAAAAAAAAACTTAATATCTAATTTTCCCATATGGGAAGAGATTATGTCTATGTTTGCTCCATCATTGCATCTCCAGGCCCTGTATGTACATGGCATACAGCAGCTGCTCCATAATCGATTTTTAGGACCTCCACACTGGGACCTCCTGATTATCATTTGATTCCCTATGAGGTGGGCAGAACACACATTGCTTTCCACATTATTCCCATTTGATTGATGAAGAAATTGAGGCTCGAAAACATCTGTGTCTTGCCACAGCTTATACGAGTAAGCAGAGGAATGAAAACTCAGTCCTTCTCACCTGGGTCACAGTGTCCTCTGGCTCTAAGGACCTAACGCATCCTTCCCAGTGAAGGGTCAGATGTACTGCAAACTTATGTAAAATATTCCAGGAGGGGGGAAAAATGAAAGGGAGAGATGATTTCACAAGCTGTCCTCAAATATCTGGCTTGAGAAATGTCAGATCAGATAGTCCCCAAGACCTTGAAAAGGGCAAAGAGATGATGAACTCTGCAATTACATAACCAATTCAAAACTCACGGATATCTTTGTTCCTGTTCTCTCTGCTTAGAGATAAGCAGACATCAAAGCAGACTGACAATACTGCTGCTTGTTTAAAGCTGGAAGTTTAAGGGGTAGGCGCCTGTTTGACTTCACATAATAAAATGTTAATTGAACTTCTCAGTTGAAAAAAGTAAGAATACATTATTTGCATAATGGCAAGTGTGTCAGGTCTTCCACAAATCTTTGATATCAGGACTTGGTGCAGAGCTCCATGGTTATAGCAGTTGAACGTTTGAAGCAGCACTTTTCTCCAAACTGCCTTTGAAAGTATCAATTCCGGACTTGATCCTTTGGGCTCCTCTGTATTTATGGTACATGATTTGATGGGAAAGCACAGTATGCCCTAGTTTTGGCTTCAGCCCAGTGTCTCAAAAACTCTAGTCTCTGCGATTTATATTCACCTACAAAGCAAATGGCATACATTTACGCTTAATTGCCTCCTTGTGTTACCCAGAATTTAGTGCCCGAGTTGATTAGGAGTGCGTGGCTTGGAGCTCATTCCACTTCAAGCAGTTCTCTCTTACTCTGTCCCTAGTACTTTCCTCCTGACTCAGCAGCCCTGTAGGTTCATGGAGTGAGGGGCAAGTGGGGCAGAATAGCATCACTTTGGATGAGTGGAGATGGGTGCCGTGGGAAGTTGGGGTGCTCCAAACAGTTGTCCCAAGCCTAGGTCAGCTGGGCAGGGTCTAAGGACATAAAGCCCCCGCAAAGGACAGCATGGGCCCCAGTGGTTGTTTGGGTATGAGTGTCCCCTCATCAAGTAATGAGAGAAGTTTACTTCTAAAGGACACTGGGAGATGGTGGGGGCATGGACACAGCTGGCACACTTGTATGGGCACATAAGCTTGTACAGTAGAGAGGCACCCAAAAGGATCCCCTGAGGCACCATGGTCTCAAGGACAATTTTCCTTAAAATGTTAAGTGACCCCAAGATGCCCGGGAGCGAGCAGCAGGTGCAAGTTACACAAAGTAAGCTTTACCGGCGGAGACCAAAACCACCAGGGAGCTGAAAAACAGCTGATTAGGGTTCAGTACAGTCTCAAATTTAAATGAAACTGCTTTTTATTAATAATAATAAAGGTTGTATTGCTAAAGTGTCCCCCTCAGCTGCCCTCCCTCTTTATTGTGGGAACTGACTCTTCCCAGCAATCCCCATGGTTACAGTGGGGCAGCAGGAAAAGGAACCTCCCCAACATGGGCCAATGAGATCCTTCCTTTGGGAATGTGGAAGTGGAATAAGATTCCCGTTGTTCTAGCTCTTCTGTCTTTAATTGAGGACATGCAAACCTGAGAGTTGCTGACGGTGGTTATTCTGCCCCGTGGGCTGGAAAATAGAGACAGGTGGTCTAAACCAAGAAGAAAGAATAAAGCAGATGCACAGAGGAAAATGTGGACAAGAGACAGAGCAGGAATTTCCTGGTTCCCAACAGCCTTCTATTCCTGAGTTCCTGAGACCCAACCGGGCCCTGCCCTTGGGTTGTCTGAGACACCCTTGAATCTTCACATTCATTCCGGTTTTTACCTAGGCTAATCCCAGTGGAATTCTGCTATATGATTCTCCTGGTTGTAAGGGAAGCCAAAGTCTGTTGTTTGTATGTGCAACACTAGTTGCAGTAACAAGAATAGCACTGTGGAAGTAAGCGAAGACGCAAATGAGAACAGAGGCTATTTATTTAGAGTTTGGTATAGCAAGGGAGTCAGCCACCATCACTTGCATTTAGCAGAAACTCAAATACAAGCAGGGAATTAGGAAAGCTTTATAGTGAAAGAGTGCCCTGTTTGGAGGTTGTTAGCATGGGGATGGTAGAGGCAGGCTAACTAGAAGCAGTGCATCCTACCTGATTTGTTTGGGGAGTATGTTTGACTTTTTCTAGTTGGTCCTGAGTTGGGGGTGGGGCAAAAATAGGGAAGCTGGCAGTTATTGACGAGGCTCTGATCCTTCTAGGTCAGTTACTGCAGAGATTGTGGGTCAGAGTTCTTTTGTTATATATGGTCTGGCCATTATCTGTTTGTATATTTCAGTCTCTCAGAACAACATTCATTGAATACCTCTTAACTGATAAAACTGACAATCTCATGCCTGGCTTCAAATTAGAATCACCTGGGAAGCTTTAACAGCACTGCCCTGGACCAGAATCTCTGGGGATGAAACCCAGACATCAGTATTTTCAAGAGTTCCCCAGGTGAATTGCAAAGAACAGCCCTGGTCAACATCAAACAAATGAAGAATTGACACGTTCTTAGATGAGGCTACCGACTTCTCCACTGATTCTCTTTTCTAGAAGTCATATCATTGGCAAGGGCTTATAAAAACTTGTCAGAGTGGTAAAACTCAGAAACCATGAAATAAGAAAAGTGGCTTCACCAGGCCTGGAGTAGCCACTTAAGAAATGTGTGCCCTGGAATAAATGCACTTCCTAATATTTTTGTGTATTTATAAGGCTGTTTCCTGGTGGCAAAAACTCTACAGGGCTTTTAAAAGGAGATTGAAGGATTTTATATAATAAGAGCTGTCATTCATTCAGCACATTCCATGTTCTAGACATAATGCTGAGCACTTGATGTGTTATCCCATTTAGAATTCACCGTTGTAACTCACAAGTTTCAACAGAAATGTAGATTTATCCCAGAGGCAGTATTTGCTCCCAAATTATTATCTTAGATAATCTAATTATTTAGTAAACAAGAATTTATTGAGCAACTACTATGTGCCAACACTTGTCTAGGTTCTGGGTATGTAGTAGGATAATAAGTGTGGTTTTCACCGTCAGGGAGCTTAAAGAATAGTGTGAGAGATTAACATTAATCTCTCATGATTATCATGAGAGATTATCATGATAATCCCATGATATATCATTACAAATTGTAGCAGGGTTTTAAAAGAAAGGTATAGAGAGCTAATAACTGGCAAACTTTTTCCGTAACGGATCAAAGAGTAAATATTTTAGGCTCGTGGGCCACATGGTCTCTGTTAACCCTGCCACTATATTGGAAAAACTGCCATAGACAATATGTAAATGAATGAGTATGGCTGTGTGCCAATAAAACTTTATTTACAAAAACAGGAGGCCGGCTGGATTTGGCCCAAAGGCCATAGTTTGCAGAACTCTGGATTATAACACAGAGATTTAAACTAGTTTGAGGAATGAGGAAAGGGGCTTCTTTAAGGAAATGATACTTGAGTATTGATTGCAAAACCTGTCTGCTATTCTGGCATCTAGTGTATCTTACAATCTTTAGGTACCAAATTACTCACATTTCGTTGGTATAATGTTGTTATGCTGGCGTCTTGAAAAAAACTGCAGCCAGAATCATGTGCATCTTAAGAAATACCCAGAGTTGTATTCTGCATTAAATTTTTGAATCAACGTTGCAATCATTTTGAAAGTGTTCTTTAATCCTTGCAAGATACTCAAGAAAAAAGGGAAATGACAGTGGACAAATACCTTCTGGGAGAGAGGTATAGAAAGGCAGCAGTTTCTACATTTGCAGATAACTCTGTGTTGTTAGAATCTTTACCTATTCATGAGAAATCTAAGGATGACAAAAATGAACCAGAATGCTTTCTTTGAAACAAAAACTCTACCTCAGTATCATTAAAAAAAAAAAAAATTCTCTGGGGGGCGGAATTCTGTAGTTCCTATGGGGAGAAATGTTCAAAAATATCTTCTCAAAGTCATCAGTTAAGAGATGGTATTATTGGAAGATAGGGGAGTCAAAAAGAAAATGTGCTAGTTTTAAATCCCTTCCTGACATTCACAGACCAGAGCTTCCAAGAGCTGGAGAATTCTGCAAAATTACTCTGGAGTGTCAATAATGACGCAATTGTCATTTTTGGTTTTTTAAGCTCACAGTTTTTTTAAACAGATCAAAAATTATTTCACAACAAATATTTTATTATTACTCCAAGTTTTGGTCATTTTTATGTAGCATCAATTTATTTTTATGATCCTTTATTTCTATTACTTGTATTTTTATAGCAGAATAACGTACATCTGTTTTTTCATAAATTAATATTTTAATTTCCGTTTTGTAATAGGTTTAAATGTTTGTATTGGAAATGTGTTAAACATTGTTTCTATTTTTAAATCAAATCAATTTTAAAATAAATACTATTCATTTGATACTTACAGCAACTTTACGAGGCAGGTACTAGTATTATCCCCACTTACAGATGGGAAGACTGAAGCTCAGAGAGGTCAAGGAACTTGCCCAAGGTCACACAGTAGTAAATGGCAGAGCTGACATTCAAAGCTAGGCTGTCTGGCTCCGGAGTCCATACACTTAACAACTATGCTATGCTGACACTTTTTGAAAAATAAAATAATGGTGTTAAAACTTGAAACCAATACTGAAATATCAGCATTGTCATTTTCTCTAGTATTGCAATTACTACATTGGAACCAAAATCTGAAGAATGAGTGGACATTAGCTCAGTGAAAAGGGAGAGGAGGAATATTCCAGATAGGGGAATAGCAAAGGCCCTGAGGCAGGAGCTTCCATGGCCCACAGTGGGAACTCAAAGGAGGCTTCTAATGGCCAGTTGTCCTACATACATTCATAATCATCAGAAAGTCTTCACTTTGGGCTGTTAAGAAAATGTGTGTGCTGGGAGCCCTAGTGTGGGTGGAAAATAAAACTATATTTTCATATAGTGGTAGATTGCTTTCACTACCGCATCCTCGTGCAAGTGGACCGGAGATGGAAGACAGCCATTGGACTGGAGAGCATTGACCTTGGATCCTGAGGGGAAATGGAACAGAGGTAAATGGTTTGGGGGCTGGTAGAGGTAGAGAAAGTATGATGGAAGTGGAAGGTGATGGAAAAGTTGACTGGAGTGATCAGGAGACCCCAAATCCAAGTCATTCATCAAAGAAAAAGGTTATTGTGTTCCCAAGCTAAAAATGGGCAGAAATGGTTTTTCTGTGTTTCCCTCAATTCAAGGTCCTTTGCCCTTCACCATACCACCCTGCCAAATGTGCCCATGCCTGGGTCACAGAGGAAGAAAGTTCTGTTGTGTTCTGAGTCTAAGATCTTCAGATGCCCAGTGTTCCTTATTAATGTACACTGCTTCAGGGACTCTCCTACATTCTATGAGGACTGAGAGTTGCCAGAAGGGCCAGCTCATCCATCCCACAATCGTTTGCTCCAATCCCTCCTTCCCCAGTGTAAAGTCAAGCCGGTTTAGCTAGACCTATGATGTGGAAAATGGCCTGCCTCAAGAGGTGACCCATCTGTTTTCAGACAGCTTCCTTTTTTTTTTTTTTTTTTTTTTTGTGAGGAAGACCAGCCCTGAGCTAACATCTGTAGCTAATCCTCCTATTTTTGCTGAGGAAGACTGGCCCTGGGCTAACATCCGTGACCATCTTCCTCTACTTTATATGGGACGCCGCCACAGCATGCCTTGACAAATGGTGCATCGGTCCACGCCTGGGGTCCTAACCTGTGAACCCCAGGCCACCGAAGTGGAGTGCGTGAAATTAATCACTACGCCACTGGCCCGGCCCCCAGACAGCTTCCATTTCAAAGCTTCTTTCTAGCTCCACAACCACTCCTTCTCTTTCCACACCCCACGCTGTCACAAGTGAAGCCAGAGTCTGACCTGGGGGGCTGACATGGTGCCACCTTTCAAGAACTTTCTTTAAATTCACCTGCTCCAGTGCCTTTTCATCACGGTCTTAAACATAGAACTTTAAATAACCTGTTGTCAAGATGCCCTTTTGGGGGAATATGCTCCTAATGGGTGACCACTCCCACAGCTCTCCCCTACCCCTGCTACCCCCAGGTATCTCAGCCCCCAGGGATAGAAAGATCTTGCCTTCTCACCAGTGTATTTTGACTCCTTCTCAATTATTATAATCATTGGACTCGTACTCTGTCACGCCAAGCTATGCTCTCCACCTGATTCACTGACAGAACAGCACTGAGCTTCCCCAAGCTTCCACAGGGGTGGGAGAAACAGCTCCATCCCCACAAGGGGCAACCAAACCCATGGGTATTCCTCTCTCATCTCCAAGACACCCTACATTACACAAAGGATGTTCATGTCCCAGTCTGACTTTTACCTTTGGATTATGTCCACAATGAGTCTTCCATAGTGTGGCCTCCAGACAAAATAAACACGATGCCCAGATGTGACCAGCCAGTGTTGGATGATGCCATCATTCATTCATTCTTTTATCCATTCACCAAGCATGTGCTCAGTGTTTACTCCACATCAGCCACTCTGCCAGACAGAAAAGAATAAGATATGCACCCCTCTCCTCAGAAACTCAAAATTTAGGGGAGGACAGACTCATAAACAGACAACTACAATATAATAACAATGACTGCATTGCATCCTGAATTTTAGGTCCTACGTGATACCCTGTACAATATGCATTTTCTTTATGGCAAGCACATTATACTCTACGTGCTTGTAAAAACATCTCGCATCAAATATCTTGGTAAACAATTGTTGGGTCTTTCCTCCACAAAAAACTGGAAAATCTTATCACGGCAGCTGAAGATAGAACAAGCAGCCGCTTAATATCTGGCCAGTTTATCATGTCATGGAGCAGGTGTGAGGTGAAAACGATTGTCTGAAGCAATCCGGAAAACAATCATATTAAAAAATAAATAATAAGGGGAGCCCACTGAGAGGACTAGACATAGCTATTTTATTTTGGTAATTAATAATCATAAATAAATGAGCTGAGGATTGCCAAAATTATCAAAATGATCAACCTTCTGCCAAGCCATGAGACAGCCCAACACAGCTCTTAGGAAGTCAGTTAAGCTGTGTGACAAATGTGATTCAAGAAGCCTCGTCCAAAAGGCTTAGTTGAAAGGCTTGCAATATGGTTCTGTGAAGAGTTAAAATAAACACCTCCATGTAGCCCAGTGGTGCTGAGACTTGAGCCTGCATCAGAAACAACTGGAGGGCTTGTTAAAACACAGATGGCTGAGCCCCAGCCCCAAAGTTAAGTCAGCAGATCTGGGATAAGGCCCCCAAATTTGAATTTCTACATTTGGTCTTAGCCAAAAAGTTGAGAAGCAATCGAATTTCTAGTAAGTTTCCAGATGCTGCTAACACTGCTGGTCAGGGACCACACCTCAAGAACTGTGGTTACGGACCCTGGCTCTACATGACCATCACCTGGGGAGCTTTTGAAACACTCCCAGGCCTTCACAAAACAAATCATAATGTTCGGGGGTATGCCACAGGCTGCAGCATTTTTTAAAGTCCCCAGAGTGATCCCACTGTGTAGCTGGAGCTGAGAACCACCAGGCAGGAAATATGCCAGCAGAAAACACTAGTAACTCCCAGAATTTACGTGAGAATGATTATGTGAAAATAATAAAGAATAAGAACTAAGGCCCGAAAGCCTCAACCAAAATCCCAAATGGGACCTTCTGAGACGGGGATGTCATGTACTGGGGTGACCCAGAGTTTCAGAAGTTTCCAGGTGAAAAAAATTTTAGCATACGAATTTTACCTAAATCTAATTTGCAAGAGGATGGGGGGGTAATGAACACTTTGGGTTGATTAGGTGCAAATTACATAATCTGGCGAAAATTGATAAATCACCTCCCCAAATGTAAACACCCACTAGATAGTAGTGAATTTTAATCTAGTTGTGCAAAAGTGCAGTATTTTCTCTCTGTAAAAGATACACTAATGTCAGTGCCTCTGAAACCCCCTCCCCCACCTCTTCTGAGGGAAACAGTTCTGCAGAAGTTTTGATCTAGATGACCAAGATTTTCAATTTATTATGCCCCACCCATCCTTACCCTGTCCCCTTCCTCCAGCCCAGCTGATTGGGCCTGAGTGGGCTGCAGACACAACGACAGCCAATCATCTGCCTGTGGCAAGTCCTCCTGAGGGCTGGGGGTTCTGCCCAAACAGAGATGATGGATAGTTGCTGAGCCAACGAATTTCCTCTCTTGTTACTAGAATTGTAAATAGGGGAAGAATAAGGCAATTGGTGGTGTGGGGCAGATGTGGGCATCCTAGAGAGGGGTGGATGCACTAGAGAAGCTGGTCCTGATAATGGAGGAATCCAAAGGGCAGATCCCTGAAACACCTTGAACTGCCCCAGATCCCAGTCCTTCTCCACCTCCAGGCTCCGGAAGACTCAAATCACTGGGTGGATTTCCATGAGATTCCTCATCTACCTTTGCCTCAAATGTAGCTTTAGAATAACTGTCTCTTTTCTGAGGTTATCTCAGTTTCTGCTACTCTTGATCAAGAGGGTAGTCTAATTGGCAGGAGTCTGTCATACAGGCAGATTTTTGCTTCCCTTCCAGTTCTGTCCTCTCCTTTCACATTTATGCTCATTCCCTATGCAGAGCTGTCATGGCATGTTATGGACATGGCCTTGTCTGAGGACAAGAAGGTCAACGTGTTTAGGAGCTTTGAAATTTAACTCATCTGGTGTTGGGGTCTTTGTCTATTTCTTTGGCTTTATTTGGGGCCATTTTATACTTCATAGAATTGTGAAGATGAAGTAGAAAAGTACATCAAGTATTTAATAGAATCGTGTGTGTGTGTATACACACACACGTACTGTACTCTGGAGTCAGACTGCCTGGGTTCAAATCTCAGCCCTACACCTTCCTAGCTGTGTGACCTTCAGTAGATTACTTAACATCTCTGAGGCCAGGGCTAGTAATAGAACCTTTCTCATCTGGTCGGGAGGAATAAGGGAAATATATATGTAAAAATCTTAGCCCGCTGCCTGGTACAGTGTGGCATTCCATCAGTGCCAGCTATGATTACTGCACAAATACAAGAGATTATTTATCCATTTATGAGGAAGACCAGCCCTGAGCTAGCATCCATCGCCAATCATCTCTTTTTTTTTTTGCTGAGGAAGACTGGCCCTGGGCTAACATCCATGCCCGTCTTCCTCTACTTTATATAGGATGCCGCCACGGCATGACTGACAAGCGGTGCGTTGGCAGGCTCCCAGGATCTGAACCCGTGAACCCCGGGCTGCCAAGCGCGAACTAAACTGCTGTGCCACTGGGCAGCCCCGATTATTTATCCATTTAAAGGGCCATCTGAAGAGAAGTAGATTCTCACAGATAAGAGGTTGGTAAAAGGGCCTGACAATCGGACTGGCCTCTCACTATAGGTCTCTTACCTATAACAGTGAGTTGAGTTAAAGCTGCAGTAACAGAAAACCATCTGGAGCCTTTGGATAAGCAGCAGTCAATCATTCTTGGGCCTCCAAGTGACTCTGTGAGCCATCATCTAGGAATCGAGGCGGCACTGTGGGCAATTAAAATGTAGCCATGGAAATAAGAAAATCTCCCCTAATTAAAACATAGCACATGTGGTCACGAGGGACTCACCCACCTACCTGTGATCTTACACTTGCCTCATCCACTCTGCGATTTCAGGCCCTAGTCCTGCCTTCTGGGACAGGATCCCGGCATCTGAGGTCCCAGGGGGGAAAAACAAGAGACAGACTCCCCTCCAGACATAAACTCTTTAATCTTGACATCAGGCAGCAAGCAAGCTTCTTCAGCAAGTGAACTCACACAATCAAAAGACTTGTGCCAAATCAAAGTGACGTTTTTGGCCGTTAATGACTCCAAAAGTGTATAGGAAGGAAGAGATGACTATGGAAATGCCTATGTTTGCAAGGCTGCTGGAAACAAAGAAGTCAGTCTTCCTAGGCCTCCATATATAAAACTCCAGGCTGTCACTCCTAGATTCTGATCCTTCACATAAAAATTTAAAGTATCTTAATTGCCAAATGCATATTTTTCTGATTACACTGAACTTTCAGCCTTCCTAAATGGGTGGGGGAAAGGTTTTCATGTCTGGATTGCTAAATAATTAGAATATAATGACATTCTCAGTATTAAAAATAAACTGAATAAAGTAAAATGTTGCATGACATAGATTGAATCAGCTATGACTGCTTAGACTAGGACAGTTAGAACTTTCTGTGTTGGAGGTGTCCTATATCTGTGCTGTCTGATACGGTAACCACTAGCCACAAATGCAGCCACATGTTACCAAATTTGAAATTTTACTTAATTTGAATTTAAATTTAAGTAACCACATGTGGCTGGTGGCTACCATTTTGGAAGTTAGAGAGAGATCAGAGATTGGGTTAAATCTGAGGTAACCCAATGACGTGCCTGGCATGCAACATTTCAGAATCAACACAACTCAAGTTATTTACCTATCATTTGTCTTCTCTCAAAATACAAAAATAAAGTCAGGATACACAATATCCACTCCCCCAACATATACAAAACCAGAACGGATTATCTGAGCATTCTGATTAGCTTAGATTTCAGATAAAGAGGCATTCGCCATATATTTAACTGTCAAAAAATTGACAAGAGTCATAGAATTCTAGAATTGGAAGAGGTGTTAGAGATTACACAGAGTGTTCAAAACTCAGATTGTTTGGAAACATTTGGGGATATTTTGGGTTGTCATGAAGACTAGGTGCTACTGGTCGGAGGCTAGATATTTTAAACATTCTGCAATGTGCAGGACAGTCTCACACATGGAGGAATTACCATGCCTCAATGCCAATCCCACAGCTAGTGAAGTTACCTAGACCATGTCATATGAGGCCAAATGACACCTGGGGGTAGAATGTATTTGTACTGTTGCTCCACAAGCTGCACCAGATTTTTATAAGAAATGAATGAATACATAGCAAAAAAAGATGTTTTCTTATAGTTCACCAACTTGAAACTCAGAGTAAAGTTGAAATAAAAATTCTCAGACTGGGGGCTTGTGATGCCCCCATAGACTGGCACCTGGGCATATAAAGAACTCTCTGAACTCCCTTTACTACAATGGCGGAGTGGAGTAGTTGTGATGGAGACTGTTTGGCCTGCAGAGCCTAAGATATTTACACCTGGCCCTTTATGAAAAAGTTTGGCAACCTGTAATATCAATTATTACAATACTGTACAAATAGTGTGATAATTGAGGTAAGTACCATGTGTTATGGGAGCATCAAGAAGTAAATAACTAGAAAAGCCAGGGAAAGCTTCCCAGAAAACTAGATCTTGAAGGATAAATAGTTGGAGAATATGGTATGGTATGGGCTAAATTGTGTCTGCCCCTCAAATTCATATGGTGAAGCTCTAACCCCTGGTACCTCAAACTGTGACTATATTTGAGATAGGGCCATTCAAGAGGTGATCAAGTTAAAATGAGGCCATTAGGGTGGGCCCTAATCCAATCAGACAGATTTCCTTATAAGAAGAGGAGATTTGGACATACAAGGAGACACGAGGGGCATGCACAGAGGGCCAGTCGTGTGAGGACAAAACAACCAGAAGGTGGCCATCTGCCAGGCAAGGAGAGAGGCCCCAGAGGAAACCAACCCTGCCGACCTTGAACCTTGATCTTGGACTTCCAGCCTCCAGAACAGTGAGAAAATAAATGCCTGTTGTGTAAACTCCCCCCACCCCACTCTGTGGTATTCTGTTATGGCAGCCAGACTAAACCAATACAGGGGAGAAGAGAATGCCATTTTAGATCAGGGAAATCAACATGGTCAGAGCCTTGGGGCATGAAAAGCTATGACACTTTCAGTGAATGGTAAAATGTGTCTTTGGAGAATTGTGAGTACTGGAATATGGGAGGTAGGGAAAAAAAGACACAATGGAAGAGGGACTCTAAATGCTAAAGCATTCATTTTATCCCCTGGGCAGATAATGAGCTTCTAGGATTTAGTTTCTAGAATGGTAATTCTGATGGTAGATGAGAGAACAGTGCCAGGAAGACCAGCTGGGAAGCTTGAAATTTACGAACAAGAGATGAGGAAAACCTGAACTATGGTACCATCCAAGGGGTGGCAAAGGGTGAGTGGATTTAAGAGACATTTCTGAGGAAAAACATTAAAAAAGGTTTTGTTGGCCAGTTGGATGTAGAGGAAATGGTACAGTACATCTCTGGCCTCAGTAAAACTAAAATCTCCACAAGTTTGAGTCTGGTCCTTAACCCAACTGCATGCTCATTCCTAGACCAGTAATGACAGGAAATGCTATTTTAAAAAGTCAAATAAGGAGCCAGCCAGGTGGCGTAGCGGTTAAGTTCAAGTGTTCGGCTTCAACGGCCGGTTCGGATCCTGGGCGCGTACCTGCTCACCGCTCATCAAGCCATGCTGAGGCGGCCTCCCACACAGAAGAGCTACAACTCTACAACTATGATACACAACTATGTACTGGGGCTTTGGGGAGGAAAAAGAAAAAGAGGAAGATTGGTAACAGATGTTAGTGCAGGGCCAATCTTCCTCAAAAAAAAAAAAAGCCAAATAAACTGTGCTTCTTGTTTCAAGATGTATAAAAAATACCAAATGACTTAATTTGAAAGAATTTCTAGATAAAGAAAATCAGGTCTCTCATAAATTAGAGCAGAAAAAGAAAGAGAGAGATAAAATGGATGGCTAAAACTAAACAGAACAACGAAAAATGGTTTATAAATACTAGTATTTGTAAGTGTTGGAATGATGGCTGTATGGACCTTACCAAGCAAACTGAGATGACAGCCTTAAAATGAACTCTGCTTTTGTAAGGCTGGGTTAGGAATTTATTACTTTAATATAAATTTTCAACTGATGCCAGAGCTTTAAATAATAACAGCATCTTTGCACAAAATGTGAGTGTTTCTGTCCTGCATTAAAACAGTTGTTCATAGTAACGAGATGTTCTTTGAAATTGATATCCTAATTATGCAGATGTTCATTCCTGAATGAAATATAGCCAAGAATAACCAGCCCAGCCGGACCTAATGCCTGAAGACACCTTCCTTTTCAGAAGCCTTAGCTGAAGGACTTCAGTTCCACTGGAATCAAAAATAGCAATATCCCGGGGCCGCCCGGTGGCGCAGCGGTTTAGTCTGCGCTTGGCAGCCCGGGGTTCGCGAGTTCGGATCCCGGGCGCCCGCCGACGCACTGCTTGTCAGCCATGCTGTGGCGGCGTCCCATATAAAGTAGAGGAAGATGGGCACGGATGTTAGCCCAGGGCCAGTCTTCCTCACCAAAAAGAGGAGGATTGGCGACGGATGTTAGCTCAGGGCTGGTCTTCCTCACAAAAAAAAAAAAAATAGCAATATCTCAGTTGTTTAAAAGAAAAATTTCTTCGTTATTCACACGACATATCCATTGTGAGTTGTCAATCAGGGATTCAGGCTAGGGGAGAAGCCTTCATCTTAGAAGTTGCCAGTTGTCATGGTAGAAGGAAAAGATGCTGCAAAACATATCCTGACGCTTCAAGTTTCTACCCAGAAAGGTTACAACTCATTAAAAGCAAGTCACATGGCTACACTTACCTTCCAGTGGGTGGAAAATAAAGTCCTACCATGTGCCCAGAAGGAGAGGCTGCTGGAACGTCTATGAAATGGAACGTTTGTCAAAAGTCTTAATGGATACGTAGGGCAGAATATGCCTCAGGTCCTCAAAGCATGACCAGTAACCTCTACTTTGTATTTTTCTATGAGATACAGCTCACAAACTGTTAGCAAAGAGCCCATCTTACATGATCATTTCAATGAAATTCAAAAAGGTTTGAAAGAAAGTCCATTTGTATCTTGAAGATTTATAATCTTGAAGAAGGTTATAATGCCCAAAGAATATTCTAGTAATAATAGCTAACATTTTATTGAATGCTGACTACATGCCAGGCACTGTTCTAAGCACTTTGCATGTATTAACTAATTTTATACTCATAACCTATGAAAAGATCACAATTATTATCCCCACTTTACCAATAAGTAATCTGAGGCATAGGGAGATTAAGTAAATTTTCTAAGGGCATACAGCTAGTAAGTGGCAAAGAAAAATACCACACCAAGCCAAATATCTCCAGAGCTAGACTGCTTAATCACTTATTATTTGCACAATTGCACAATTAATAACAACAAATAAAGCTAAACACACATTTAATTGAAGGAGCATTTCAGTAGCTGGGAGAATTAACCCAAATTATAATGATTTGATATAATCATTTTCATTACATTCCAATATTCCATCAACATTCCAATATTTGCATGTTTTAATAACACTAGATATTTATACTGAATTATTACATCATCTTCATCCATGTCATAATCAGGAACTATATATTTTAAAAACACCCTATTTTTCTAAAGGAACTATTTAATATTCCCAGCTCCAAAGAGATTTGGTATTTTATGTGAAATTTACCTCATTGACTATAAGGGGTCAAATTGCTTCAGATCATTGTAATGAACAATTATTGCTCTAACTACACAGAGCCACTTCTACCCCTCCCCAGCTTTCCTCTGGAAATAGCCTCTTCCCCATCTTCTTCCCTACTCTATCAACATGGTAACCTTTGGACCAATCATCTTGTACAAAATGTGCCCTGGCCACAGTTAATTGGTCGAGGGGAAGATATCTGGGCTGATAACCTCCCAGAACGTGTCCTGGCCAGCAGATTGGTTCCAGAAGGAGCATTCAATCCAAGCTGGGCCACTCAGAGTTCTTTGCCAGAGATCTGGTAACTGATAATGAGGAGAGTCCATCTCTTTCCAGGTGACTGAAACTGTAAATGAAAAGCTCAGGTAGGTCCTGTCAACAGCCATGTTTTCTTTCCATGTGAGCAGAGCTAGCCAGGAAGAGAGAAATGAAGGAGAAAAATAAAGACATGAACAGGCAAAAGGTGAAGAGAGAGGCCTGCCCGAGATTAGTATCCCAGCCCCACTCGTGCCCTTGAGATCTGTGAGACACCACAACATCCTTGCTTCAACTACTTTATTTATTTGGCTTTCTGTCATTTGCAACCAAAATAGTCCTAATTAATGCAATCAACCTGTAAAATTGATTGCAAAATTCTTTATCCAACTTGATTATTATTGAAAGATCTCAAAAGGGAACATATGTGCAATCATGGTTGCTAATGATTCATCGAAGGAAATAAAATGATCAAAGTTGAACAGCAGATTGAAGAGATTCCATGATGACTAACTACCCACATAATGCAACCACAAGAAAAGGAATGATTCCAGATTTTCTCTAATTTTTGCTTGTCCTGGCAAAAGGATACCAGAACCCAGATGGTATCTACTGGTTACTCAGAAAGGAGCAATAATAGGATAAAAATCATTTGAAGCACACTATCAAGTCACTAGAACCCCAATTTCAGCATCCCTAGTAGATGCAAAATTCTAGGCTTCCTCTCCTCCAAAGCTCTCTAACAGCATGCCTATTCCTTTGGGATTTTGATCAGATTCTATCTTCCTGGGCAGGTCCAATGTTTTTTTTTTCCACCACCACCAAGCAATTCTCCAGTTCTCAGCAGACTCTGACTGGGTGTCCTACAGTTTAACTCAATTTTGACACTATCTACCTGGAGATAGCATCAGATCCCACAGGTTAAGGGCTCAGTCTCACAAAACTGCACCTCCTCCTGCCACTTCAGACCCCAATTGCAAGTCCAGGTTGTCACCTGTGCTTCTGACCCACTGGCTATAGATCAGAGGTTCCTACCACCCGCTCCTCAGGTTCAAGTAATTTGATAGATCGGCTCATAGAACTCAGAAACATCTACTTACATTTACCAGTTTGTTATAAAGGACATAGATGAACAGCCAGACGAAGAAGTACATAGGGCAAGGTATGTGGGAAGGGGCTCAGAGCTTCCGTGCTCTGTCTGGGTGCACCACTCTCCCAGCACCTCCATGTGTTGAAAAACCTGGAAGCTCTCCGAACCTCATCCTTTTAGATTTTTATGGAGGCTTCATTACACAGGCATGCTCAATTAAATCACTGGCCATTGGTGATTGAATTCAATCTCCAGTCCCTCTCCCCTCCCTAGAGGGGGTGGTGGTAGTGGGACTGAAAATTCCAACCCTCTAATCACAAGATTGGTTTCCCTGGCAACCAGCACCCATCTTTAGGTTACCTAGGGGTTTTCCAAAAGTCATGTCATTAACATAACGTAAGACAACAATCTCTCTCTTCACTTAGAAAATTCCAGGGGTTTTAGGAGCTCTGTGCCAGGAATGGGATGAAGGCCAAATAGAGATTTGTTATAAATCACAATAACACAGCAGAGGAACAAATTCCTTCACAAGACACTGATTATGGAAATGGTCATCAGGATTCCCCCTCCATGATCACGAGGCTCTAGAATTTGGAGGTGTCCCACTTCACCTAAGAAGGTGTTCTTCTAACTCCCTTCCGTTTAACCCCCTAAATTATATGGACCACTCTCCTGATTGCCATGTTGACAATGTATCCACTAGGAACCACTAATTGACAGGTTTCCAGTTTTAAGTAAAGGAAAATCATATTATATCATCATTATCAATTCAATCAATCCTTAATTATTCACATTAATAGATGGGAATAATGTGAATTATCCCAAGCAGCAAATAATTCCAATTTAACCTTTACAGTCAAGTCAGTTTATCTGCTTTATAGATTCTCCAAGATCTTTTCCCCACCATTATACCACAGGACTCTAGGTTATAAAAGACGTGTCAAGTTGGAAGGAACTTGAAGCTAGGAATAGAAAAGGAAAGATGAGTTTTGACTATCAGTAAATGGGGGAGTGGGTGCATCTTAATATCAAATATAAATAATTTTTGGATAACCCATTTGTCTATCTGTTTATGTGGATAACAAAATAATTATTACAGCTGGCTTTGGAATGCAGTTACACACTGCAACATATACATGCACCCACACCCACACACTCACCAAACTCACAAACCCTTCTCTATACGTTTAACTCTCTCTTGGTAGGCTTTAATGAAAAAGGATAAGAAACAAGAGAAAACACTAGCTCCTATTTTGTAGATAAGAATACTATCTTAGCCTTCATTCTCCTCAAAGCAGAACCTGAGGCAAAAACTTCCTTGCAGGTAGGTTATTTTGGAATATGGCTCCTAGGGAGCAAGACTACAGGACAGGGAAAGCAAAACAGGAAGAAGGCAAAGCCAACACAAGGATGTGTTATTGAGTTGGCCATTTCTCTGAGCAGCCAATTCTTGATCTACTACAACCTTCCAAAGAGCCTTATGAATTGTATCTCAGAAGTGTCTTCCCTGAGAACAAAAGAGGAAGCATTTATCCATCTGCTCCTCTCTCCCATTGGTCAAGAGTGGCTCAAGCAAGAGTATATTCCCCTGAATTTCTGGGTTGCATATCTGTAAGTAGAGAGCAGCATCCTATGATGTCATATCAGAGAAGCCATAGGGCAAGAAACCAGAGGTACTGTCACTGGCTAATTGCCCTGAGGAACTCAAGGGAGGTTTCGGAAACATTTAACTGTTTCTCCAAATTTTTTTTTTCTTCTTTTTGTTACGTTAGGAGATGCAATCACCAACCACCCTAACCCAGACCAAGCCCCACTACAAGAGTGATCCCTATGCAGATGGGCCAAAAAGTGTCCAGGAGATGACTTTTGCCTTATTTATTTATTTTGCTGAGGAAGACCCACCCTGAGCTAACATCCATGCCAATCTTCCTTTATTTTTCAGTATGTGGGCCACCAG
Organism: Tapirus indicus; assembly: GCA_031878705.1. Lineage (NCBI taxonomy): Eukaryota > Metazoa > Chordata > Mammalia > Perissodactyla > Tapiridae > Tapirus > Tapirus indicus. The sequence goes on from CM062920.1 coordinate 18,850,668, forward strand.
CACAGCACGGCCGCTAATAGAGCAGTGTAGGTCCCCGCCTGGGAATCGAACCAGGGTCACCAAAGTGGAGCATGCTGAACTTAACTGCTAGGCCACCAGGGCTGGCCCCCAACTTTGCCTTATTTTTAATGCTAAGCTCTCTGCTCTGGGAGGAGCTTATGTCTTATTACCATACCTGCAATGTATGTGGAAGCATGTTTTCCGATTGAGTCTGTGCAAGTGAATACCCACCTCTTCCTTTTGAATATTCATTCCCCATCCAAAATAAAAGGCCCCTGCAGTCGGGGAGAATCACAACTTTGGATATGATTCCTCATGGTCTCCTATTTGCTGCAAATAAACCTTACTTTGTGTGACAACTACTTCTGGTGGAAAGTCTGTTTTAACTCGTCAGGAGGTGAACCCACTTTGGTTTGGTAATAGTACACGGTCATGGCATGAGCCCATAGCAATCTCAGTCTAATTGTCCCTGCATGAAGCAGATTAAAGTCTACAGGAACTAGTTGTCACAGAAGTAGCTCAAGTAAGAGGTGGACCTGACACATTTTTAAAGTAATGCACAAAAGCTGTCCAATCAAACCTATAAGGTCATAGGATTTGAAATAAAGAGACTCACTTTCAAGGCAACTTTCAGGAATGCATCTTTTGTCAAAAATGCCATACATCTGCTCATGAACATGCTCCCAGAATCACTGTGTGACTAAAGAGGGGAGGAGAGTTTCCTCTGTATTGGCCCTGCCACCAGAGAGAAATGCAACCACTCTATCTAACACAAACTTGCAGCAGCTGAGAGTAAGAAAGACAGATGGCATATTCCTGAAGTATGATTTGATTGGTGGGAAGATGAAAGACATGGTGTCATGAGTTCAACCAATACAAGATCATGTGTGGCTAAAAATACTCAGCAGCAAACTAAAAAAAGAATTAAAAAGCTCATGAGTAATCATTATTTTTCATGAAGAGCAACCAAGACTCTCCAGGTCAAACCATTCTCAAGGCTTAGAAACATCAAGATTCCCTGGGGGTTGGCTTAAAATGATCCGCGGACATCATATTTCTGTGGCCATTCCATAAGAAGGTGCAAAATCAGACAAGATACTCTGTACAAAAAGGAGAATTTCTCTCAGTAAGGCAAAATTCACCCAAAGCTTCAATATACAGACCAAAGATGTGACAAAAATTAAAGTCTTTGCATTTATTCATTTGATTCTTGACAGTCTTGAAATAAGCCATGACTCTGTAAGACTAAAGGAAATTAGGCTACGGTGTTTAGGAAAACAAGGCAGCTGACAGATCTAAAAGAAAGGATTGTGGGGCCGCCGGGTGGCGCAGCGGTTTAGTCCGCGCTTGGCAGCCTGGGGTTCGCGGGTTCGGATCCTGGGCGCCTGCCGACGCACTGCTTGTCAGCCATGCCGAGGCAGCGTCCCATATAGAGTGGAGGAAGATGGGCACGGATGTTAGCCCAGGGCCAGTCTTCCTCAGCAAAAAGAGGAGGATTAGCAACGGATGTTAGCTCAGGGCTGGTCTTCCTCACAAAAAAAAAAAAAAAGAAAGGATTGTATTTCCCATAGGGTTTCCATGGGAACTGGAAGTTAAACTCTGAGTTTATTTTGCTGCAAGCAAATATTTCTTATATAGTTTTCCACAGAATGGAAGATGCTCCCTGGGTCAGTGTCAGTCCACCAACCTGAACCACAAGGATTAACACAGGGCTGTCCACACCCCCTCAAAGGGCTCGCCACACGTTGGATGCTGCTGGACTCTCCACCAAGTGAGTCAGCAAATGCCAATAATATCAGGTGAGTAGGCAGAATTTCTAGGGAGTGAGTGTTTTATAAATGCTAATGTAATTATCTTGAAAATGTGAACCTGATTTTTTATTTTATTCTCCCATAAATCATGTTCACCATTAAGGCCAAGCCATGAGGTGGTAGACTGTCCCACCAGACAGAAAGGGCATGTCATTCCCTATCTGGATGGGGAAGAAAAGACTCGGGGAAGGGAGCGCGTAGGAGGAGGAGTTTGTCTGGTCCCATAAGGGCCCGGCACTCCTGTCTCTCTGATCCTTAGCTCAGGCAGTGGGAGTGGACAGTGAAAGGACAGAAATCTAAGATAGATAGACAGGAGGCAATACAAAAGTGATTCAGAAATTCCCACAGGCCAATGGGAAGACCAAAAACTATAACTGAGGGTAAAGACGATCAAGCCTGCACAGTGCTGCCATGGAAAGGTAACTCCATAGGAGAGGCTGGGCGGCGGAGCAGACATCCTGGGCAAGGCTACTGGACAGGACTTAGCCAAGATCTGAGATCTGAGAATGTGCAGGGCCTAGGAAAACCTAGGAGGACTGAGTCAGCAGAAATCCTAGCCATAAACTTCTGCAGCTGAAGTCAGCAGGGTATCCAGGGACCAGAGCATAAATCCCTCTCCTCCCCTCTGCCAAAAGGACAAGTGAGCTACCCTCTATACTTAGATAGCATGTTGGCTGGGAAAAAAATCCTGAGAGCTTGACCTTGAAAAAAAAAATATATATATATATATAAATTTTTTAAATGAGACTATTACCATTAATTGACCCATTTAAATCCTCTTGTCAGCCTCCAACAAGATGCAGACTTGACAGCAAAATGAAATAAATTATAGAAAATAATATTACAGTGTTTGCACATCTGATTTATCATTCAGGATAGATTAGGTTATGCTGAGGTAACAACCCCCAAATCTCAGTAGCTTAACACAATTATTTCTTGATCATGCAACATGTCCATTTTGCATTAGTGGAGTTGTGGGTGGCTATTAGTCTCTAGTCCATGTTACCCTCACTCCAGGACCTGGATTAGTGAAGGCTCCATCATCTGGAATATTTCAGGTTCTGATAATAGAGAAAAGAGAGAATTGGAGGGTTTTACAGCAGTAATTACATACTTTGGTTCACGTGTCACTTCTGCCCGAAGCCCAGGGGCCAGACTAGTTACATGGCACTATCCAAACAGAAGATGGATGGACAAGGGTAACCTCCCACGGGCCAGGAAAAGAGGTAAACAGGACAGGGTGAGCATTAAAAGTCTCTACCACATAAAGCAGAGACTTACCCGACTACATTAATTATTACTATTGTTTTTGAAAGTTTGAATTACCCAGATTTCACATTATCTCCCAGAATGCAAAACATAAGTCCCCTACCCACCCAGGTCATCTTTTCTTTCCAGAACTCATCTCAGAACTGGTCTGGGCTTCTTCATCCTTAAGCCAATCTCCCACTTCGACCTTCCTTCCCAATCCTTTCCACAGTGCCTCCACGAAATTACCCATTCCTAGGGAAACTCACTTCTCTATTCTTGGTTCCCTCACTTTCCCTCAACTGTCAAATACTTCCCGGCCTTTATCAAGTCAACTTGGACCCCACAGTGCTCTCACAGCACCCACTATTCCCTTGGATGCTTCTGCAGCACCCATGCAGCCAAACCCCAACATTTGTAGGAACTTGAGAATGCAACATTCTAAGGTTCTAATAGTCAAAGGCCAAGTAAAACAGAACCAAAATCAATCAAGTTCAGCCTCAGCTGTATGATACTTTGAAAATTGCAAAAATCTGGTCCATTTAAATTGCATTAAGATTTGAGATCAATTCTAATATTTTATGACCCAGGCACTTTTTATTCTTTAAAAAGTTTTCTTCCTGTTTGTGTCACCTTGCACAAGAGGGCTGAGAGAGAGCCTAGAACTTCCTCTGATTAGACTGTATATGAGCAAAGCCAGAAATATCATCCTAATGTTTGCCCCCCTAGCATGTGCACTGCTTGGGAATTTGAAATCCCAAGTAACTCCCCAAATTTGGTCCACATATTTGCATCACTTCACCCTGAGCCTTCATAACATCAAGGATTTTAGTCATTTCCCTCTCAGTCTTTATCTAAAGGTCATGAATCTTTTTAGTCTATTCTCTAACCTGGACCTAGCCACCAATCTCTTCTAAAAATGGGTCCATGGTGCTGACTTTGTACGTGGGGAAAGAAGTGCTTCCCCCATAGACCTAAATCTACAAGGGGAAAGGGCATGATTTAGCCCAATTCTCTTTGCACATGTCTGGAGGGAAATTGGTGGAAATTAAGCACAGGGTAGGTTAGGGAATTCACTGGTCTCCTGTCAGGGAGCGAAATGGCCTCATAGGAAAGCTTCTCTCTTATCTCCTATGGGTGATGCTGCAAACTCCCAAGGGCCTTCAGTAATTGTTTGCAACTCCGCCACACGTCGCTTCCCTGTGCCCTTCTGAGAAGCTTGTCCAGCGAACTGTACAAATACTATCCTAATGAGACTGTGAACCTGAGATACAGATACAGACAGACCTTTCCTGAAGAAACTTTTTCAGTCTGCAAAGTAGAAAGCAAAAGAAAAAAAAAAGGAACAAAACATTCCTAAAATTAGCAATGTAAGTTCTTACAACCATCTCCAATCTCTTCTCAGAGGTGTTTCTCTCTTCTCTACTTCTCAAGCCAAAAACTCTTTGAATCTAATAGCTATACTTCTGATAGTCTTTGGCAGATAGTATTTTCCCAAAGATGGATGCACCAGTTTATATCTCATCCCATATGCTCTCTTACAGTGCAATTGACACTGCCCCCACTGAGAGGTAGAACCTATATTCATTCCTTCCACTGAACCGGGGTGAGCTGGAGACTGCCCTTCCCAATAGAGTACAGCAGAAGTGATGCTGTGTGACTTCTGAGGTTAAGTCAGACAAAGGAGTCAGGGTCCACCTTGCTCTCTCTTTCAGGACACTCACCCCTGGAATTCAGCCACCATGCTGCAAATAAGCTCAAACTAGCCAATGCAGAGAGACCGCATGGAGAAGCCCAGGTGGAAAGGAACTGTGGCCCCAAGTGGCACCTAGTAGCAACTTCTAGTTGAGTGTGCAAGCTTTCAGATGATTCCTGCTCCCAGCTTCACGTCTTCTATCTGATGCCCCAGGTGTCGTGAAGCAGGACAGGAAATCCCTCTGTGCCCTGTCCAAATTCATTACCCACAGAATTCTAAAGTATAATAAATGTCTGTTTTATTCCACTAAGTTTTAGGGTAATTTGTTATGCAGCCATAATAACTGGAACAAAATCTTTCCAGGTATTTTATCTCTCATTTCATCCTTAGATTACTCTCAGAGTGACTTTCTCAAACAACCTGAAGATTACATAATAACATCTAGAGTAGTGGGATGATTATTTCTGCCCATCCACATTTCAACAGAATAGGATTTTGTTTTTCTGTTTGTAAAATGAAGGCAGTTCTCAATGTCACAGATTAAAACGAAACAGAATATATCTTATCTTCAGTTCTTATAGGAAAATGGAACTTTTTTGAACTAAATCTCTGTCTCACACATTGATAAGGCCCTCGAGCCCACAGAAGATATATTTGTATTTGTTTCTGTGCCTACTTGGCTTCCTTTTAATTTCTAAAGAGTTGAAAAGAGGCCAACAGTAATTTCAGTGCCCGTTAATCTGAGAGGGACCCAGAACAAGCGGCCTACAGGGCTAGTTTTCATCCTAAAGATAAAATTAGTAAGAATCTCTTTAGTAAGGAAAAGAGTGGGTGAGGAACGAGCAAGAAATGTCATGGAAATATTCAATATTAATAAGGGACAAAACCTCTCCAGTAACCTTTTTGTAATTGAGAGACAATTTTCATTTTAACTCACATTTTCATCAGTTCCAAAGAGACTCTAACTGAACTTCTCTTTTCTGTCTACACTCCCACACCCTTGATATACTCATCTAGCCTCTAGTTTGAATCTCTCCTCTTTTCTGACAACTCCCGAATTTGTATCTTCAGCCCAGACCTTATCCCTCAACTTAGACTCATATATTCATCTGCTACTCGGCATCTCCACCTGAAGTCTAATAGGCATTTCAAATGCAACTTCTCCAAAAAAGGACTCCTGATGTTCCTCCCTAAACCTGTTCCTCTTCCTGCCTTCTCCATCGTGGGTGATAGAAACTCTCTCCTTCCACTGGCTCAGGACAAAACCCTGACATCACCTTGACCTCCCTTTCACAAACCACAGCCCATCCACCAGGAAATCCTATTGCCTCTAGCCTCAAATCATATCCAGAATCTAACCACTTCTCATAACCCCCACCACTACATCATCTGACATCTAGATTGTTACACCAGCCTCTGAACTGGTCTCCCTGCTTCCGTTCTTACCTTCCTATGGTCTGTTCTCACCCCAGAAGCCAGAATGATTCTTTAGGAATATGTCAGATCATGTACTTCCTCTGTCCAGAATCCTCTAATGGCTTTGCATCTCACTAATAATAAAAGCCAAAATCCTTAAAGTGGCAAAAAAGGCCCACAATGACTGACCCCCTATTACTCCTCTCTTATGCCTCTTCCCCTGGCTTACTCTGTGCCAGGCTTGCTGGCTTCCTGGCTATTCCTAGAAGTTGCCAAGCACCCTCCTGCCTTAGTGCTTTTGGACTTGCTTTTCCCTTTGCCAGGAACACCTCCAACCCCCAACCCCACCCCATATGTGGGTGGTTCATTCTCTACCTCCTTTACCTTATCAGCAAGGCCTTCCCACAACACCCTGTTTAGAACAACAAATGCCATGCCCTGGCACTCCAGATTCCTCCTCCCTATTTTATTTTTCTTCAAAGAACTTAAATAAGTAAACGACCATGTTTGTTCATTTACTTATTGTCCATCTTCTCCATTTAGCATGTGAATTCCATTACAGCAAGGATTTTTTGTGTGTCTTTTTTGCATATTGCTGAATTTTCAATGCCCAGAATAGTTTCTGGCATATAGTAGTCACACAAATGGCCAGAATAACACACACCTGTTGATGAATGAATGAACAAACAAAGGAATGATTGGACCAAGTCAATTCACAGCCAAGCACCACCTGTACTGAAGGCTGAAGACACATGGAGAGGTCTAGAGAATGCACACATCTGCCTGGACAGCTCCTGGATCCCCAAGTTGCTCTCCTGAGTCCAGAGTAATGACAGCAAGACTTGAGGGTCTTGCGTCACTCTTGCTTCCACCCCAGGGAACACAGCATTGCTCCATGAAAAGCGCAAGCTTCAGTGCCAGAGGTATGGTTTTAAAGTCCACTAACTATTTGGACAATTCTGGACAAGTTACTTAATCACACTGAGCCTTGGTTTCCTTATCTGTAAAATAAAAATAATATCAGCTATTTTTCATAAGGGATGCAACGAAGATTGTGAGCTAACATCTGAAAACAATGGTCTGTAAATTATAAAGGGGTAAATAAATATAAAAAGTTATAATTATATACAAGAAGAACCTGGATTTGAGCCTACTTAGCAATTAACACAGAGTCACATATTCAATGTGATTGACGGGCACGTAATTAGTCACATAAATGGCCAAAATGACTGGTTGGTTACTGCTGTGAGACTTATTGGCCTAAAAGGGGAGGGGACTGGCAATTTTTTAGTACCCAGAAGTGTTAGGTACTTTAATACATTATTTCATTTTATCCTAATAAAAATTCATGGGAGGTAAATATTACAACAGTCATTGTAAAGTGATAAGTGAGGTTCAGAGAGTTTAAGTAACTCATCAAAACTCACATGGTCATGTAACTAGGAATTACAAGGCCATTTCCAGAACAACAAGCCATTCTCTCAGACTTTTAAAATTAAACCTCTCTACCCATGATTTTTAAATGTGTTAAAGACAGGTGTTCCACATAAAATGTAGATGGAAGGGATATTATAGAAAAAGATGAAACATTTAAATAAAATTCATAGAAAATGGGAAAAGCCTAATACAAAAGAATACATACTCTATGATTCCATTCAGATGAAATTCTAGAACAGATGAAAATAAGCTATGGTGATAAAATCAAAATAGTGATTTCCTCGTGTATGTGTGTTGGGGGTGGGGCAGCAGGGATTGATTGGGAAGGGGTTAAGGGAACTTATGTGGAGATAGAAATCTCTTATCTCTTGATAGTGGGTTTCATGGTATGTGCATTTGCCAAAACTCATCAAACTGTATACTTAAGATCTGTGCGCTTCACTGTACATAAATTGCTGTTTTAGTCCATTCGGGCTGCTATAACACAATACCACAGACTGGCTAGCTTATAAACTACTGAAATGTATTTCTCACAGTTCTGGAGGCTGGAAGTCCATGATCAGGGAGCTAGCATGGTCCGGTTCTGGTGAAGGCCCTCTTATGAGCTGCAGACTGTTGACTTCTGGGTGTGTCCTCACCTGGTGGAAGGGGTCTCTTTTACAAGGGCACTAATCTCATTCATGACGGCTCTGCCCTCATGACTTTATCACCTTCCAGAGGCCCCACCTCCTAACATCATCACATTGGGCACTAGGATTTCAACATATGAATTTGGGGGGTACACAATCATTCAGACCATAGCAATTGCATTTCAATGTTAAAATTTTCAAGTCATAGAAAAATGATTTTTAGACTTGGAACCCACGTGAAAAATAATGGCACTGTTTTAAGGACTTTTATTAAACCTCAGAAAAGTCCAGTGCTGTAGGTTTGGAAATCAAACTCACCTTTGAGATGAAGAAGCTGAAGTAAACAATATTAAGTAGTTTTTGTGGCCCACACAGTCAGGAGAGATGGAGCTGAGATTCAAACCTGGCCATGTAATTAACCACCCACAACCGTTGTCTCTGTAGAGGTCTTGTCGTGGCAATGATGAAGCTGGAAAGGGAAAGTTTTGATTCATTTTTCCTAAATATATACCAAGTTTTTAGCCTCAGCATCATGTGGATAAAGAGAATATATGAGTACTAAGTAGCCAGTCCAGACCTTATTCAAAGAGGTGCCTTAGTAGGAAATTACAAGGAAAGATGATAATCTATGAAATCATAGGGATAGAAATAAAGATTAGATTTTTTCTCCTATGCCACAATGCATCTTATTTCTGTTTATTCATACTTCACCTTACAAAAAATTTTTAAAAATGTTTAATCTTATCTTCATAGGAATAAATTAAGTAAACATATGGCTTTGAGTTGTAACAAAGAATAAATGTTATATTGAATAGCTACCATAACCAAGATTAAAGTCATTTCAAATGAACCCCATTTAAAATTAATGTGGAAGCTTTAGCCACATTGTATTGTGTGGCCTATTTTTAATGCATCTCCCCATATACAATAGCTTTTATTTAATGTGGGAGAGGAGGCAAGAATAAAAATGTCACAGAATTGATAGGAGCCTTATGGCACATTATTTCCCAGTAGTCCCTTCCTTTAGTGATTGAATTCACTGCATCTTCCTTAGTAAGGCAAAATGGTAGGTAATTTAAATTCAAACGACCATACAGGACATAGCCAAGCTGACTGAGCAGGCAGAGGGTTGCAAAAAGGAATTCATGGGGATCAGGAAAGATATTAACCACCATACAGAAACAAGGGAAGATAAATAACAGAATCTTGCTTATCACACAGGCCTCTAACTATGGGGAATAAATATTTCCTTGATATTTTTCTCAAATGAGGCATTAAATAGAAAGTCCTCAGAAGAGAAAAGCATTTATTTGGGTGAAAGAAACATAAATAAAATAGCTACATGGTATAAGTAGAAATGGTAATAGCAAAGAATATAATTGGTGCACACAAGTCAAAACTCCTGCAAAAACTCTAAAGTACAGTGCAAAGGAGTTCAAGTCTTTTATAGGAGGACTTAAAAGAGCACTGTCCACTAGAGCTTTCTGCAATGATGGAAATGTTCTATATCTGCTCTGTCCAATGTGGTAGCTGCTAGCCACATGTGGCTGGTTGAGCACTTAAAATGTGGCTAGTGTGACCAAGGAAATGAAGTTTTAATTTTAAGTTAAATTAACTTAAATTTAAATAACCAAATGTGGTTAACAGCCATTGTACTGGACAATATAGCCACAGAATGATTTTAAAGAAATAGGGAAACATTCGAAAACAACCTTATCTTCAAAGAAGCCCCTGATGACTCTGTTATTTCCCAAACTCACTTTTGAACATCAGGCAGACTTATGTCTCTATGGTTTAAAGAGTTCCATTTGTTGTAGACACCTGCTGTTCCCAAGGGAGAAACTTATAGCCATGTCTGATGAAAGTTTGCCCCACAGTAATGAAATGGATGGTGACATTTGGAAACATTCTTACTCCTCCCCTTAACCCATGAGATTCCCGGGGCATGGCCTTATACAAAGTTGACTTAGACTGTCATCTGATTCTTGGATTCTACCAAGAAAATAACAAGGTCTCTTGGTGGGTGTCTTGAGAAGAAAATAAAATAGGTCTGACAGCCTGGCCTCCCTTCGGCAAGAGCTTGCCACTCTTACTAATAGATTTCTTCCATGTGGTCAGCTCCTCCACAGGCTATAATGCCATAGCATTTTAATCCACTATAATCCTGTAGCTTTCTACCCTCTCCCAAATAAATTTAGTCCTTGGTTGAAACCACCCGTGGAGTCTATGTGGTGAAATTCACTTCAACTAACCAAAGCATTAAGCTTTTGTTATGAACAGGGTCATAAATTTAGCTAGAGATGGAATGCAGATTTCATTTAATCAACTGGTAATAACTGCCTGGAGCAGTTATTAATAATAAATTAATAATGTCCTGAGGTGCTGTGAAGTGCATTTAGGCTTAGTGGAAAATCGTGCTGTAATTGTTTAGTAATAGCTTCCATGGGCTCACAAATGGGGACTTGAGGCACTTCTGTGCTGTCATCCCCCTGTGAGGCAATGTAGAGATCCACAGTCGAGGAAACATAATCCAAACACATTTGCCACTAAATATCCTACTAGAGAGCATGATAGGTACAATGGGAGCGTGGAGATAATAGAGATCAATTGCAACTGGAGATATTGTGGACAGCATCACGGAAGAGGTGGCACTTGAGCAGGTCCTGAAATGTGAGCGGATTGTGGAGGACATAAGAAGGTCAAAGGCATTACCAGGAATAGCAGACAGGAATGCGCAGCGTGTCGAAGGACAGGCAAACGCGTGACGACGGCAGAAGGAGGTGCACTGGAAGATACCGCTAAGAAGACAGCATGGAGTCAGATCCAGAGAGGCACTGGATGCCATGCTATGGAACTTGTTTTGTAGTGATAGGCAGCCAGCAAGTTTTCTGAGCAGAGTTGTAGCATGGTCACACCTGTCTTTTGGGAAGACAAGTTTAACTGCCATGAGCAGGATAGATAGGTGAAACAAGATGTCAAATGTAGCAAGTTATTCCATTAGTTTACTTGTAACGTAGCTTCTCAAAATTCCAAAACTGAGTTGAGAGGGCATATGACCATCACTGTTGTTTGCCACCCCAACAACCATTTTCTCTTCTTTATTAGTTTATAAAATCTTAATTTTGTTCAGGCAGCAAAATGCACAAAGAAGTTGGGCCTTTCACCTTACCTCAGGAGCTGAATCATTATTGGTCCATAAAATTCACTGCCCTTTGCTAGTGATTTTTTTCAATAGGCATAGAAAAGGCATTTGACAAAATTCCATGTACATGCACGATAATTTTTGGAGGTGATGGATGTGTTTATTACCTTCACTGTGGTTTCACAGGTATATGCATATGTTCAAACTCATCGAATTCTATGCATTAAATATATGCAGTTTTTTGTATATCAATTATACTTCAATAACGCTGTTTAAAAAAACTCTCATCAAAGCAGGAATAGAAAGGAGTTTCCTCCAGCTGATAAAAGACATCAACAAAAAATATGCAACTAATGATTTTCCTAATGGTGAAATAATGAACACTTTCGCCTTAAGATGGGGAGAAGGCCAGGACGTTTACTCTTACCACTTTTACTAAACATTGTCCTTAAGGTCCTAGTCATGTATTAGAGCAAAAAAATAAATAAAAGGCGTAAAGTTCAGAAGGAAGAACTGTCTTTATCTGCAGTCAATAAGACTACATGCATAAAACATTTTGAAAAATCTACTAAATAACTAGTAGAACTAATAAATGATTTAGTAAAGTCACAGGATACAAGATTAGTAAACAAAAAGCAGTTGTATTTCTTTGTTTTGCCAATAAACATTTGGAAAATAGAATCTTAAAAATACCATTTAAAGTATATACCCAAGGGGCCGGCCCGGTGGTGCAGCGGTTTAGTCCGCGCTTGGCAGCCCGGGGTTCGCGAGTTCGGATCCCAGGCGCCTGCCAACGCACGGCTTGTCAGCCATGCCGTGGCGGCGTCCCATATAAAGTAGAGGAAGATGGGCACGGATGTTAGCCCAGGGCCAGTCTTCCTCAGCGAAAAGGGGAGGATTGGCAACAGATGTTAGCTCAGGGCTGGTCTTCCCCACAAAAAAAATAAAAATAAAAAATAAAGTATATACCCCAAAGAATTAAAAGCAGGGATTCGAACAGAAATTTATACACCCATGTTCATAGCAGCATTATTCACAATAGCAAAAAAAAGTGGAAGCAACCCAAGTATTCACTGATGGATGAATAGATAAACAAAATATGACATACACATAGAACATCATTCAGCCTTAATAAAAGGAAGGAAATGCTGACACATGTTACAACATGGATGTACCTTGAAGACATGCTAAGTGAAATAAGCCAGTCACAAAAGGACAAATACTGTATGATTCCACTTATACGAGGTACCTAGAGTAGTAAAATTCATAAAGACAGATAGTAGAATGGTGACTGCCAGGAGCTGGAGGGAGAGGGAAATAGGGAATTATTGTTTAATAAGCAGAGTTTCAGTCTGGGAAGATGAAAAGAGTTCTGGAGATGTATGGCAGTGATGGTTGCATAACAATAAGAATGTACTTAATACCACTGAACTGTACACTTCAAAATTATTAAAACGGTAATTTTACATTATATATAACTTACCATAATAAAAAAAGAAAAAAATACCATTCACAGTAGCACTAAATATATATATATATAAAATACCTAGGAATAAATTCAACAAAAGACACGCAAGTCCTATACACCAAAATCCACAAAACATTGCTGAGAGAAATTAAAGACGACCTAAGTAAACAGAGAAAAAAGAACAATGTTGGAGACTCATCCTACCTGATTTCAAGACTTTTATTATAAAGATACAGTAATAATCAAGACAGTGTGGCATTGGTGAAGGATAAATAGATTAGTGGAATAGATTAGAGTCCAGAAATAGAGCACACATTTATTGTCAATTGATTTTGGACAAAAGAGCTGAGGCAATTCAAGTGGGGGAAAGTGTTTTTAATAAATGGTGCTGGTGCAACCGGAAAAGTATATGGAAAAATATTAATATGAGATGAATTATAAACCTAAATGCAAATGCTGAAACTATAAAGCTTTAGGAGACCACATAGGGTCTGGGGTGCAGCCCAAGAATTTGCATTTCAAACAAGTTTCCCAGGTGACGTGCATGCTGCTGGTCCAAGGACCACATTTTGTCATTATCTTTTAACAGCATGGTGCAAGAGAAAAAAATACAAGCGCTAACATTTTTTTTCCACTCAAATCTTCCCCTTGAATAATTAGAATGTAAAATGATAACTTCTTAGGAATAAATTGAAACTATTAATAATTTAGGACTAAGTAGAAATGATAGAAGCTGTGAAGAAACATCTTTTCAACCATGTTGAATTTACGACTAGGAAACCACGATTTTTTGAGAAGCCGCACTGGGATGCTATATGCCAAGAGAAATTTACTACGTCGATGACATGACTTAACCCAAAGAAAATAATCATGCATATAATATGTACCCTTGCTTATGTGCCCAACATGAAGATAAGATATTCAAATACAATTCAACCTGGTGGCCCATTCTTGCTAGATTGTACTTCCTGATGAAATATCACTGCCACTTCCCTTCTGTATGGAGACTTTCCTATTATTCTTCTGGGATTTGTTTGCCATTACAGTCACTCTCTGTGTCATGCTCCTTTTTGCTGTCTTCTTTTAAGCTTTAGCCCTGCAGTTTGCAGTTAGTGCATACTCCTTAGAGTACACAAGCTTTGGATAGGAAATTTAGAGCATTATAAAGGGGACCTTACAAATGATGATCTCACAGAGAGTACAAGGGTTAAGAGCCTGGTCTATGGAGTCAGGCAGCCCTGAGTTCAAATCCACCATCTAACCAAGAAGGATTTCTAGAGCAGTTTCTTCAACCACTTAAGGTCTCAGTTTTCTCACGGGTAAGATGAGCTCTTGTGATGATTAAACAGGACAGTGTGTAGAGAGAACTCAGCCCATTGCCTGAGCCCGTCATGAGTAACTATTGGATCTGGGATAACATCTTAAACTATATGTGTGCATTTCTCCTTTGTGTTTTCATATGACGCATCTCCTTAGTCAGTACAAAACATTAACCTGGGGAAGGGGGTAGACAGTACGGAGTAAAAAGGGGAGGAAAGACAATTAGGAGAGTGATTGCAGAAATATAAAGAAAAAGAGTTAATACTCAGATTCTGGCAGCCAAAATATAACGTTTTTGAGTACACACTCAGAGAGATAGAGAAGAAATCTGAGGTGCTGAGCATTTTTTCTGAGGGACTGAGTATTCACCTAAAGGAGTCACGTGGTAGATTGTTTGCCAAACTGGCTGCTGTCATTCCCCTCTTTATATTCATGTCCTTTGCAGGGTGACTTTGCAGGTAATTTTGCAGCTCCTCCCATCGGGCGAATGTTCCAGCAATTTGTACAGCCAGTGCAAAGATCCTAAGGCAAGAAGGAGCTTGACAGTGTTCAAGAAACACAGAGAAGGCCAGTGTGGCTGGAGTGCAGGAAGAAGGGACTGGAGAGTGACAGAAGTTGAAGTTGGAGAGAGGACAGCACCAGATCACAGACAGCCTGTGAGACTGGGAAATCCCTGGCAACAATAGAAGGATCAAAACCGAAACCATTGTGTCCTGCTTATACACGAGTACAGGAGGACCTATTGTTAAGATACTAAACTGTTTTCGTTCCAGTTGGTAAATAGCTACTGTACTGATCCCCCCAAGCATCCCCCTAGTCCTGGCTAGCCAGGCCTCTCCCCCAGGACCATGAGGCTTCCACGATCCTGTAATTTAAGAATTCAGGGTACATAAAGCCTCTAACTCTGATCTAGTGCCATGATTATAGATGTGCAACATTATCCCTAGGCAAAAGGGAGAGCATTTCTTTATCTACATCTTTATAAAGTTCAGAGCAAGCAAGAATTTACTCAATTAATAAATATGTATTAAGTACCAACAATGGGCCAGGAGTTATTGTAGGTGTCAGGGATGAACAAGGGTAAACAAACCAGTTTCTGCCTTCACAAAGCTCAGAGGTCAGCATTCAGGCAAATTATTGCCTGCAGCTAGCAATTTTTAGGCAGTGGTTCTCAACCTAAACTGCACAACAGAATCTTCTGAGAGCTTTAAAAAGAACTGATGTCTAGGTCCCACCCCCAGAGGGTCTGATTTAATTGCTCCGAGTTGTGGCCAGGGCATTGGAAATTTCTAAAAGCCCCCCAGCTGATGCAATGTACTGCCAGGGCTAGGAACCTCTCTCTTAGAGAAAGATGAGCAAACATGGATAACAGAGAGTGGGATTTCGACATTTTAGTAAAATTTATGAATGCAAACCTAGAGACTTAAGTCTTCCTTGCATGTTAACTAATAAAGATAAATCATGATTCCTTGTAATTTATTTTTCAGAAAGTTCTGGAGGTTGTCTTGTAGAAAGGTATTCTGTCAAAATGCCGGCTGGCAGTCTGACCCAATGTTAGGCAAGTCAGCTACTCACGTTCTACCAACACGTAGCCAAACTCTGGGCTTTTTGAATAGAATTCCTCAGGAGAAGGACTTCTAAATGTGAACACTCCTACTGCTCTTCCCTTCTCCCCTGCCCATGCCCTATTTTCAAGCTGCATGTCCCACTCAGAGCTAGCTGTCAGCCTGAGGAATGGGGATGCTCCTGGATCTCCAGGCCACAGGTAAGGATTCCAGCCCCAGAGGACAAGAACCAAGACTCAGTGGACTGAGATTGCTTTTCACATGGATTTCTTACCTCTCTAATCACTCCCAGTTGCTTCCTTTAGCTGTCCATCAAGTGACAAATGTTTAGGATGAAATAGAAGCAGAAACGCCTCAAAAATGTTTCACCCAATGGAAAGTCCAGAGGAACTGATGACAGGGAAACACGCATCCGACACCGGGCTGCAGCATAAGTACTTTCTAGATTCATTGGGTGGCAGAGAAGCAGCCAAGCACATTCTAGGGCAATGAATGTGCTCAGCACTAGCTCCTGACTATTCTGTCCTAATGGAGGGGAACAATCAGGTGGGTATTCCAAAACAGCCGCTGACGTTAATGAGAGGCTTGGTTTTGACTCCGGAAATCATTACCAGGTAAACGAAAAGGTACCCAGCATGTCTGAGTATATTTCAGCTGAGCAGCATGGAGTGTGGCCAGGAATGCTAGAGAGAATGTGACTCAGGATTTTGAAACGCATCAGAGAAAACCCACAAAATGAAAACATCTCAGTGGAAATAACAGAGCCCTGAATTATAATTTAGAAGGCAAGAATTCTTGTCTCCAGTCTATGGTGACGAGGTGTGTGACCCTGGGTAGGTAACTTCTCTGTGCCTCAGTCTTCTCATTTTTAAAATGAGGGCACTGGACTTAAATGATCTCCAATAAAATGGATGAGTAAAATAGAATTTAATATCTGCGTGTGAGGGAGAGAGAAAATATCGCTATGTGGAGCCTGAAGATCGCTGGAAGGGAGAAGACAAACTTGCATTTGGAGCCCAAGACACTCTTAGGGGATGAGGGTAGGAAGGGATCAAGACCCCCACACTTTGTCTTGGAAATTAAAATTAGTCAGGGTGGACTGGAGGTTGCCCTGCGCAAGGCTGAGACTCAGGAAACGGCCCTGAGACCCCTCAGATAAACTCACCATCAAGGAGAAAACATAGGACCAGCAGCCTGGCTTCTGCACAGACTCAGGAGTCCAAAAGGAGGCTGTAAATCAGTGCACACTGGGACTGGACCTAACCCAGGAATCAGGTAGCAGGTTGAGTCCTGGAGAAGTGGCCGTGTGAGCTATAATGATGGGAGTCCAGGCCAGGTTTGCCTGGAGCCCATTCCTCCCCACCTCCCCGAACTTACTTCTGAGGGCTGGGGATCTTTTTTGCCCTTTAAATAAGAGCAGTGGCTCAAGCAGGGGTCCATCTAGCATCTAGCAATGGTCTATACACTAGCAGCTTCTTCTGGAGCCACCAGCCTCTTGTGGGGCAGCAGAGTCACCTGGCCCTGAGGGAGCACATCTGAGTTGAGACTCCAGAAGTTGAAATGAAGTGACAGGTTGGCCCTGGGCATATCAGCGGAAGAGGCTCCCGGGGAAGCCCTGTATTTCCTGTTACCTGGACATGTGAGGGCTCACAAGTTCAACTTTGGGACCCCATCTAAGTGGTGCCTTATTTGCGTTCTAAACTATAAATTAGGGTACTCCAGTATAGATCTCTAAGATCACTTATACTCTAATATGTTGACTTTAGTGCATGATTCGAAACCAAAGCCAAAGACTGATTTTAATTCAGAGTTTAGCTCATAACTATATCCTTAAGTTTGTAGACACTGGGACTCTTGTCTAAAAAAAGGAGAAATGTGTAAACTAGGAATCCATCTGTGACCATTAAATAGCCTAAAATTAACACAGAAGGCATATCACTACTAATGATCCAAGAATTCACTCCATATGCTTTCATTAGAGATCATTAAAGTGAGAGCTGGGAATGCAAAAGATAATTACATAGTTTGGATATCTAAAAATTTTTCCTTCTAGAGAGCAGATTTGTATGGATGTGTAAAATACGAGTGTGTTACTCTGAAACTGAAACTGAAACACAAGCTTGCTTTAGCGAAAGGTGGTCGTTACATTAATTTCCTGTTTAAAATGGCCTTAGACAATAACAATCAGCATTATAAACATGTATACTGTTTGACCCAGCAATTTTACTTGTAGAAATTTATCCTGATGAAATTCTGCACAGGTATGCAAAAGTATACAAGAATGTTCATTGTTGCAACAAGGATAGCAGGGAAAAAACTGGAAAAAACTGAAATGTTCATTAATAAGGGATTAGTTAAATAAATTATCAGTCATCTATATGCTGGAATATTCTGCCATTACTAAAAATAGTCAAACATACCTTTATAGCAGAGAAATAATTTTATATTAGCTAATGTGGCTGTCATTTAGTTTGTTTGTTTACCCCACATCCATTCCCTGCTTTATATCAAATCTATATTGAGGCCGAAGCTTTCATTGTGTCAGCGAGGTATGGTTACAAAGAGCAATGATCACAAAAAGATAATTCTTAGCACCACAGACAAGAGACCCAAAGAAAGATGTCTCACCATCCAACTGGCACACTTTTGAGAATGAAAAGGAATGCTACTAACAACGACATGGAAATAACCTGTTCTGAGGAAACAGGGACACCCTACCCATGGACTTTTCCCTTCAGGTTAACTCGTTTTCTTAGAAACCAAAGATAAATGTCATCTTTTAGCAGATAAGGTTCCTGCTTTCATGGAGCTTTAGACAAAGGGAGATGGAAAATAGTAAAGTAGATAAAATAATGAACACGATAATTGCAGACTAATAAAGCTTTGAAGAAAATTTAAAAACTGGGTGAAGTGATGCAGGGTGGAGAAGTGGAGTGGTCAGGAAGGCTTGCTCGAGGAGAAGACAGTTGTCTGGAGACCTTAATGTCCAGACAGGGCTGGGCATGCCAAGATGTGGGGACACAATGGTCCTGACAGATGACTAACAAGAGCAAACTCCCCAAGGCCTCTGCTGAGTTGAAAGGACAGACCCTGTAAAGAGGGGAATCCATTGGAGGCATTAAGCAAGGTGATGACATGATCTGATTCATAGTTTAGGGGAAAGAATGAGAAAGAAGGAAACTGTGGAGTCAAAAACAGCTGGGAGTGGAGGATGCATGATGTGTCTGGGAGAGAAAACTAGTGAAGGCCGGAAAAGGGAAGCGGGGGCACTGGAAGAACAATCCTGTACCTGCTCCAGACTAGAGGTGGTGTAGGTGGTGCTGAGAATGGGCAGTGCCAGGACTGGCTCACTTGAGGCGCAAAGGAGTTTTCCTAAAACTCCAGAGAGATCAGAGGGCATGGCAGGAAGACCTGAAATTGGAGAAGTGTAGTCTAGTCAAGAAAAGGCGAACGTACAATTTACTTTTAAATATATTCGTTATGATTACAATTTATCTCAGGTTAAGTCTCTGGGAATTGAGCTGACTTGAAACTCTAAGTAGAAGAGGTAATTTGGGTTGTTGGGTATTTCCTATGTGCAGAAATGCTCCACAGTGATGAATATTTTGCAATTCCGTCTTTTTTGGACTCTATATTGTGTTCCATTGATCTATGTGTCTATCCTTTTGCCAATAACACACTGTCTTCTTATAAGGACTTTTCTAAATACGTAATTTTAGGATGAGTCTTAAAATCAGGCAGTGTGAGTCCTCTAACTTTGTTCTTTTTCAAAATTGCTTTGCTTATTCTGCAATTCCATATTTAAAAATTGTATTTTAATATTTTGTGGAAATTTTTTCATATTTATTAAATATAGCTGGTTCATTTACTTTTATCCGGGAAAAAAGAAAGGAAAGAAGAGCTGTCAGTAAGGGATACTTTGGACTGCAAGAGATAGAATCCTTCACTGCAGGGCCTGAAACAAAGAGGTGTCTGAAGATAGGTGTCTGCTAGCATTGGTTAAGTGGTTCAACAATGTCAGTGCCAACATCTCTGTGGGTCTCTTGACCTCTCCCTCATGGTCACAAAATGACAGCTACAGCTGCACCATCTTGTCCATTCAAGGTAGAAAAAAGGTAACGTATGTCTCCTTGTCCAGAATTATGTCAGAGGGCCTCCTTTGGCTGCAAGACAGGTTGGGAACAGAGTATTTTTGTTTTCCAGCCTGTATAATAGACTAGGCCAGAAAGAAGGGTTTGACTGAGAGTTGGGACTGCCAACCTGTGGTGTCTGCTACAAAGGCTGAGGAGAGGTTTCCAAAAAAAGTTTTTTCTTGAAATCTGCCCCCCTAAAAAAAAATCAGCTGAGGGACCAGTGATAAAGAATCCATCTTACACCATTCCACTTTCTTTTTCAATGGTGAAGGGAAACCATCTCAGCGACTCTGGATCCCGCCTCTCCCTGTCATGAGTTAACTCTCCCCCAGCTTTCTACGGCACACACACAGTTCTTGACAGACAGAGAGACCAGCTAGACAAACAAACCTAGTCTATTGCTAAAGGACAAGTGTGACATTATGATCAGGCTACAGCATAGCTCTCTTTAATAAACTTTCAAGGAAAGAATGTCGGAATTCAATGCATGCCCGTGAATTGCCCATTTCAGTCCCTGAATGGGGAAAGCTGGGAATTGCTTCTTTCCTCTCATTCAATAAACATTTACAGGGCTCCGATGTGCCAGGCACTGGGTGTTTTTATTCCTCTTCCCTTTATTATTGTTCCCTGTCCTGTTTTCTTATACTATTTTTCTCTCTAAGTGTATACGGGGATATGTGTGTATGTAAACGTATACAACACTATGTCAAACCTGCAGAGTGCGGGGCACCGTAACTATAGCTCTCTGTGTGCTCTCCCTGCAAGTGCCATTAAGACTACTCACATCCCTTTGAGAAGGAAGGCCTGGGAAGGGGTGGAAGAATCAGGATGCAAGAGATTATCTGTGAAGAATGCAGCTTCTTACAACATTCATGCATTTATTTATTCAGTAAATATTTATTGAGTCCATTTGCTAGATGCTGGAAATACTGTGGTTAACATGCAAACATGATCTCTACCCTCATTGAGCTTATATTTGTTGTGGGACGATGTTTTTAAAATATTAACCAATGTTATTTTCTCCCAGTGTAGTTCACTTTTTTCTTTCCCTGGTCCCCCTCAAATACTAGGCTGTGCTCATTGCCTCAGAGAGACGAAATAAGCAGAAAGCAGAGAAAAAAAGGAGACTTCCTATACTTTAGGGGAATAGAAGTGACATTAGGCATGGAAAAATGTTCGCATGAACAGGTTTCACCCCACATAGACACCCCACTAGATGACAAAGATTCATCTGAGCTGAAAGGGGGAAGAGAGACAGTGGGCAAGGGACCTGCCATAGAGGCCAGCAGGGACAGGAGGGCGCAATCCAGACCTGAAGGGGACATGGATGAGCACAAGCTATATCTCCACCAAAGGCCATAGTGAGCAGAGTTTGTGAGCACCGAGGAACTAGATGGTAGCCAAGGGTACATTTGCCAACACATAGGGCCTATGCCCACACCTGGGCCTGCACCAGCCATCCTTTCCCCAGGCATCCAAACTCCATGCTCGCCTCTTCTTCCTGGGCACACAGGTAGGCTCTATTTCCCAGCTTCCCTTGCAGTTAGATGAAGCCATATCATGAACCAGGGAGTTCTGGCCAATGGAATGTGGGAAGAAGTGATAAACACCACTTCCTATCTTGTCCATAAATGCTTCCAATGCATTCCTCCATACTCCCTCTCTCCTGTTCTGCCAGATATAAACGACAGGCTCTAAGACCCTAGGGGATGACAGATCCAAAAGATAGAAGGAACCTGGGTCCCTGGGTCCCTGCTTGGAAGAGAGCCACCCAAGGTAGCCACTCTGATCAGAAACATCTGCATTGGACGCTTGTGTGAGCAGAAGTTAATTTTTATTGTGTTACGCCACTAAAATATTGCAGTTTGTTACAGAAATTTTAGCCTACTCTGACAA
Source organism: Tapirus indicus (assembly GCA_031878705.1). Lineage (NCBI taxonomy): Eukaryota > Metazoa > Chordata > Mammalia > Perissodactyla > Tapiridae > Tapirus > Tapirus indicus. The sequence goes on from CM062920.1 coordinate 18,872,429, forward strand.
ATATTCCAAGCACCTCCCCCCCGCCCCAGCTCAAGTAACACTTTCCTGCCCCTAGACTTAGTTCACTCTTTATTCAACTTAGCCCAGGAGGACAGGCACCCCATTGCAAAATACCAGGACACAGTAAGCACCCCCCAACTCCTGCCAAAGGAGAGTGGGGCCCTCACAATCTACCATGGTGGTCTGACAGTAAGGAAGGGAAAGGGCCTACTCTTATTCTTGTGAAGCTAAATAGAACCTGCTTAAGATTTTTCCTGGGCTGGGAGAGTGAGTAAACACACAAAATTCCCACAATACAGAAGGGGAGAGAAATACTGAACAAGTAAATGTAGAGTTATATGTAGACTTACAAATCCAGCTAAGCTCTGTGGAGGAAAAATGCAAATCATCTGGAGAGAAGAACAGCTAGGGATATAACTTGTATTAGGGAGTGTGAATGAGTGAAGACTTGTCTGAGGAAAGAACAATTGAACAGAAACCTTAAGGGGGAATCAGAGTCAAGCAGGTTAAGGGTTTTGGGAATAGCATTCCAGACAAAAGGAACAGAAAGTGCAAAGGCCCTGAGAAAGGAAAGAGGTTGGCTCATCTGAGGATCTGAAAGATGCCAGTATATCTGTGATGTAGAAAGAGAGGAGGAGAAAGGTATGAGATAGGGGTGGAGAAATAGGCAGACAAATTCATACAGGGCCATGTAGGCCTGGTTCTTGATTTTGTATTTTATTACAAGAGCATAGGAAGGTGTTGAAGAATTTCAAGCAGAGATCATGGCCAAGACTGCATTTTTGAAACATCAAACTGGCCAAGATGGAGACTGGTTGGGAGGAAGGCAAAAGTGGAGGGAGAGAGCCCACACAGGAAGCTATTTCAGAAATCCAAGCAAGAGATAATGGTATGTTGAATTAGAGGAGTGGCAGAATGTATATGGAGAGGAATGGATTGGTTTAAGATATGCTTGGGAAGCGGAATGGAATAGCAGCTCTTGCATTCAATATCTTTAAACTCTAGTAAGAGAAGGCAGTGGGGAATAATTTGTGTAAAACTCAGTTCTGGGCTGGGCCCTCTCAGGGTTGAGAGGACATGGCAAACAACAGTAACAGGAGCTTCTCCTGTGTCTGAACCACCACCATTGGAGCAGGATGGCTTGGAGGAGATTAGAGGTTGCAGGGAAGGCTGGACTTGGGAGTCAGAAGGTTGTAGCCCAGTTGCGTAGGTGACTGAGTGCTCGCTCATGTGTTGTCATGCCAGAAGGGATAGAGCCTGATAGGTAAGTAACTTTGAAACCTAACAAATAAAGACTCTGCCCAGACATGATCTAAGCACTATGGGGGAGGGGTGGCATTCAATTTCATGATTTGCCCATTCTTTATCCCCCCCCACCCCGCGTTTTGTGTGTGTGTGGGGTGGGGGGGGAAGATTAGCCCTGAACTAACATCTGTTGCCAATCTTCCTCTTTTTGCGGAGGACGACTGGCCCTGGGCTAACATCCGTGCCCATCCTCCTCTACTTTATATGGGACGCCACCACGGCATGGCTCAACAAGTGGTGCTTCGGTCCGTGCCTGGGATCTGAACCTGTGAATCCCGGGCTGCTGAAGCAGAGCGCAAGAACTTAACTGCTATGCCACCGGGCTGGTGCCATGATTTGCCCATTCTTAATAGCTATTGATAATAATAGCAAGAAGAAGAATAACTAACATTATGAAACTCTTTGTATCAGACCCTGTGCTAAGGAATGTATGTGCATTCTCTCATTTAAGCTCATTAGAGCTCTATGAGAAGGGTACTATTATTACCTCTGTTTACTAACACTAGGGCTTAGAGATTAGTACCTTGTCCAAAACCATATCTTTAGTAACTACAGTAGCATATATTCAAACCCAGCTCTGTCCTGACTCCAGAGTCCAGGCTCCTACCCATATAATCTAATGTTGTGTTGAAAGGATTCTGAAGATGCATTTGGGTTTAGTGGGGCAAAGGCAGATGGGTGCCTCTGGTCAGTCATGTATCTGCCACCTCTGTACGAGTACTGAATGCCTCCAAAATATATAGATCCTATTTAAATAAAAGTAGATGCTAGGATTAAACCTCTCTCCACTAGCTGTCTTACTGTAAAGTGAAGGCCTTATAACCATGCTGCCTTATTCTAAAAGATAAATCACTATGGATTGCATCCAACTTAGAATAACAAAAGAAAATTGTAATTATACTTTATGATCTTATAGGATATCATATTCATATTCTAATGGCTGGTTATATTTTTCAGGCCAACTAACTAGGAAGAATATTATTTGAAGAATCTGGCACATGAGGGCCTCTAGACACCTTAACACAAGAATTCTAAAAACATTATGAAAGATTAAAAACCTACTTTGAGAGCCTCTTCTCTTCAGAGCTCAACTGGAGAGTCACATCAGGCTAGAAAATGGTTCTGGGGCAAAGCCAAGCTTTGAGCTGTCGGGGAAAGGCTGCATTGAAACAGAACAGCATCGTCTCTGGGAACCCAGTGTTAACTGGTATAATTCAGCACTGTTGTTCCTGGATGCTGTCATGAGAAAAGAGCATTTTAAACTACTAACGTGGTTTTCTTCTCACCCCCTTTCCTGCCCCCATGGGGGAAAAAATGCTTATTCTTCTTAAATAATTTTGCTCTTCTCTATGTGGTCAAATGCCTTGTGATAGTATTACACTTGACAGATCTCTTATTGAGAAGTTGCCAAAAACCAAAAGATAATTAGCTTAGTTTTCCAGACATATAAAAAAAACAGAGAGTGGACTATGCACAATTCATTGGAAATAGTGTCCAATTGCTCATATCTCAATGAAAGTTGCTGGGGCTGTAAAAATTCCACATCTTAAAGAATGCTTTATGCAACAGAATTTTCTGCTGAAAGGAGATGGGTCCTTAACTTTTAGGGAATTGACATGGGGTGGGACTAGACAGGGAATTAACAAACATTCATGAGATGTCTACTTGGTCAAGCACATTGCTAAACTCTGAGGCTATGAAGAAGAATGAGACCAAGAGAATTAATAGTTCAATAAAGAAAGGAGAGAAGACTCTACACCACCTCTCTCATAGTGAGCAAAAAGAGATTCGTATATACATTATAGTAGTTCTCAAAGTTGTGGTCCCCAGACCACAGCATCAGCTGGGAATTTGTTAGAAGTGCACATTCTCAGGCCCTACATGAGACCTACTGAATCAGAAACTCTGAGGGTGGAGCCTAGCGATCACCGTCCAGGTGATTCTGATGCACACTAACATCTGGAAACCATTGGTTTAGCAAAAGAGATGACAATAAAGTATAATCGCTTGGGGAAGGGGGGTTGAGTTACTTACTGGTACCCAACCAAGGAATAATGAATTTGGGCATTGGGGCCTTTCAGGCTGTTGTAACCTAGCTCTGTGAGGCAGGCTGGAGGTTCCAGCTGTGCCAACATCTAAGGCCATTGTGTGCCCCTCCAGCTTCAATTCTTGCTACACTTCTGTATTCGTTTCCTACTGCTGCTGAAACAGATTACCATAAATTTAGTGGCTTAAAACAACACAGATTTTTTTTTTTTTTTCAGTTCTGGAGGTCAGAAGTCCAAATTCAGTCTCACTGGCCTGGAAGGTGTAGGCAGGTCTGGTTCCTTCTGGGGGCTCTAAGAGAGAATCTATTCCGTTGCCTTTTCAAGCTTCTAGAGGCCAGTTGCATTCCTTGGCTTATGGCCCTGCATCACCCTGACCACTGCTTCCCTCATCATATCTCCTCTGACCCTCTCTCCTACCTCCCTCTTATAAGGACCCCTGCGATTACATCGGGCCACCCAGACAATCCAGGATAATCTCTCCATCTCAATATCCTTAATTTAATCACACTGCAAAGTCCCTTTTGCCATGTGAGGTAGCATATTCATAGGTTCCTGGGATTAGGACACAGACATCTTTGAGGGGCCATTATTCAGCCTACCACAACTTCCCCTTCAGTGTTGCTGGGGAGAATAGGGAGGAGGAAGGCAGCAGTAGATGTTGAGTGAGAGAGTTTTTTGAGGGATAAGATTAATAAATGAGTCCAGTTGTTAGGTTGTTTCAATTTGTTGGGTAGCCGTCTCTCCATATAAAAGCCCAGTCAAGCATCCATGGCTTGGGTTGCCCATAAAGAGCAGCATCAATGAGGTCAGTAAGGCCTAGGCCCCCCTGAGCAGGCCTGCTTATCCCTACATCCATCCATCTACTGGACATCTCCACCTGGGTGGGCCCAGAACTGAACTCTTCATTCTTGTCCCCTGTCCTGCCACCCCACCCAAATCTATTTTTCCTCCTTGAGTCCCTATCTCAGATAAAGGCACATAACCTATTCACTCAGTCCAGAAACCTACATACTATCCTAGGCTTCTCTTTCTCTTCACTCCCCTAATCCTCTCCACCACCCACACCTAGTCACCCAAGCGAGTTCTGTCAACCCCACCTCCCAGCTATCTCTCTTCTCCTTCAACCACTCTGGCCAGGGTTGACTCAGGGGCTCACCCTTCCTCGCCCAGAGTTTTGTGAGGGCTTCCTAACTGGTTCCTCTGGCTCTAGGATCACCACCTTTATCACCACTATCAGGATAGTGTTTTCAAAACAGAAATCCGTCATTCCTTTTTCTCTGCTGCTTAAAACTCCCTAATGTCACTTTAGAATCAAGACCAACTCATTAATAAGGTGTATAAGGCTCTTCATGATAAGCCCTTAGCTTACCTGTTTAGCCTCACGTTTGCCAATCCCTCACGTGACAAAACAAATTATTTGCAGATCCCAGAATGCACCTTGATCCCTCACACCTCCAACCTGTGGTCCAGGCTCTTCTCCTTGCTGGAACATCCTTGTTCGATCCTCTACTTGGCTGGAGTGATAGCTCTTTAAGTTTTCCTCTTAGCATATTGCCATGGCCTCTTCCTTCTACCTTAGCACCCACTACTCACCCCTGGAAGCACTTACTACTTTGAATTATAATTGATGATTTATAGTCTCTCGGACCTCCAGACTATGAGCTCCTTGAGTGCAAGGATTAAGTTTTACTTATGTCTTTTTTCCCAGGGCCCAGCACAGTGTAGGGCACACATTAATTGTTCAATACATTTCTTAGACGAGTTGAGATATTACACAACATTGGGAGATGCTGGCTAAGAAAAAAAAGGAGCAGAGGTAAGGAGGAGTGTTATAGTAGAGTCCTAGGTGCCTAGTAACTAGAACAGGTGAGGGAATTTTAGGGGACACCCATCAGTGCATACACCTATAAGGACATAAAAAATAGAAGGAGAGGGTTTTCAATGAAGTCAACTGCTCTGAGGACCAAAGCCAGAAAATAGGTCTTTGGATTGGACACACAAGAAAGCCACCAATGCCATTCAAGAGATCTGTCTCAAGTGGAGTGGAGAAGGTACAGAAGAGGGAAGAAGGTGAGGTTAAGAGGGCCCAGCTTACAGAGTGTCAAGCAGTTTCTCAAACTTTGCTGTGTACCACAACCTGGAAAAGCTCACTCAAAATGCATATTCCAAGGCCCCAGCCCCAGAGATTCTGATTTAATCAGTCTGGAAGTGGGGGCCTAGGGACCCACATTTTTAACAAGCATTCTAATGCAGACAGTCACTTCAAGAAACACTTACATGAATATGTTGTAGTAAGATACTTAATGTAAACTATGTTCTAGAGAATGTTGAGATTAAAGAAAGGAAGAACGTGGGCAGTACATATATAATTTGAGGAGTATAAGGTAAAAATGTCAAGAAGTGTTTATCAGTAACAGTCAACCACTAGGAGACGCACACTCACACAAGGATTTGACCTCACGGAATTATGGGAGCTGGTCAAGCAGTCTCTAAAAGGATGTTTTCTTTGTGTCCGAAGCTGGAGCATGAAGTCCACAGGGTAAACAAAAGGGAAGAAGGATGTAAAGTGGAAAAGATCAAGAGCAGTCTGGAACCCACAAACATGAGCTGGAGCCTCACAGGATGGATGGGAACCTGTGTCAGTTCTTGCTGCCTCTGACCCTAGTGGTGCGGGTGTCCTGCACAAGCTGGATTCTTCCTCATGGAGCTAAATACATACACCTGGCCTGGACATACTGGAGCATAGAAGGAGGGTCCAGGGGCAGGTAGAGCATTTGCAGGCTGGCTGCTGCCTCACAGCAACCAGGTGAGCCAGCAGATAAGTGACTATGTGTGTCAGCTACAAAATGGCTGCTGCTTCACTTCCACCCTCCAAATCTCCCACAAGAATCTCCCTTGTGGCTTAGCTGTAACTAGAATTATACAGGAGTTCGGCCTAGCCAAGTTAACATATTACAAAACCACCACAAGGAGTGTGTGTGTGTGTGTGTGTGTGTGTGTGTGTGTGTGTGTTTTGAGAAAGACAGAGATTACCAGATGGAAAGGTTGAGGAGTCAGTCAAGAAGGGCAGTTGATGGAGCAACATCCTAGCAGAAGAAGGAAGGGAAGGGGTCTAGGCTTTGCTGTTTGAAAGGAGGGACATTCCTTCCTCTAGCATAAATAGAAAGAATCAGGGTAAGATGTAAAGGGAGGGCAGGGCTGAAGTGGGGAGAGAGTGGTATAACTTGCACCAAAACACACTTGCTGGAAGAAAAGGAAAAGAGGCGATAACTTGAGACCACACCTAGGGGAGCATGGCCTCGCTCAAAAACAAAGAAGGCACTGTGTCACTCATTCTGAGGGTCCTCACAGAAGAAAACTTCCAGAACAACCAACTCAAAGATAATCGCAGTCTTCTGGTTGTGGATACAGGATGAATTGATGCTCTTCCAAAACCCAAACTGTGACATAATTTTTAAATATGGTTATTAAGCACCTGCTTGTTCATCACTGTGAGTTTAAGGACATTTACAGAGGTCACATCTTAACATATGGTTGCTTCTACCTCGTTGAAGTTGTTGGCAGCATAGCTGCTCACAGCTTGGTGTGCTGTGTTAGCACCAGCATGAGAATTGAAGGAATGCCATCCTGTGGCAGCCAATCCACCTAAGATTTCTGGCAGAGAGAGGCCCGAAGAGGAACTTTGTGGGAAAGGGAGGGATCTTCTTTAAACATCAAAATTACAAGTTAAGGATGTACCCAAACACCCACAAAACTTCCCTAATCTAAGTTATTGTGAATGAATGACCTAAACCACCTCCAGTCAATTTATACCTTCAGTCTTCACTTCTTCTTGGGATAGGGATTTATCTTGGTTGACTTTCTATGCAGAATAGAACAATTCTCTTTTTATTAACTTTAATTTTTCTGGTTTCATTTTTCAAAGAAGCACCTCAGTTCTAATAAACAAGATTTGATGGACAAGACCAGTTCAAACTATCCTTACTTGATTTTATGAACTTTTGGTCACATCTCCATGACTTTTTACTTTCCAGACTAGAAAATGTTTTAGTTTCCTCCTGAAAAGAATCCATTTGGAGAAAAGAAATAGACTTGAATACCGATTATTTGGACTTGAATTCCAGCTTCCCCACTTGGACAAATTAATCTCTGAATCAGTTTCTTCATCTATAAATGGGGATACCAACAAATGCCCCACATGATAATTACAAAGATTTAATAAATTGGGGCTGCCTGGTGGCGCAGTGGTTTAGTCCGCGCTTGGCAGCCCGGGGTTCGCGGGTTCGGATCCCGGGCGCCCACTGATGCACTGCTTGTCAGCCACGCTGTGGCGGCGTCCCATGTAAAGTAGAGGAAGACGGGCATGGATGTTAGCCCAGGGCCAGTCTTCCTCAGCAAAAAGAGGAGGATTGGCGACGGATGTTAGCTCAGGGCTGGTCTTCCTCACACAAAAAATTAAAAAATAAAGATTTAATAAATCAATATATGTACTAGTCAGGGTATAGACTAAGCTGCTATAACAAAGAGAACCTAAAATATAGGGGCTTAAATAAGAGAAATCTATTTCTTACGTAATATTCCAGAGGCAGTGACTTGTAGGTGCCTCTACAGTCTCAATATATGTCGTCCATTTGTGGATGGGTCGTCTCCCACCCAGCAGTGTGGAAGAAAGATACAGTGGTGGCAAACAGCTTCCTTTTTAAGGTGTGACCCAGAAACTACACACATCACTGTTGCTTATATGCCGTCAGCTGGAATATAGTCCCATGGCCACATCTAACAGCAAGGGAGACTGGGAAATGTAGTCTATCTGGGTGGACATATGCCCAGTTAAAATTGTGGGGGAAGTGATTTATTGTTAAAAGGAAAAAAGGATAGAATGGATATTGGGGGATAATGGGCAATTTATGTTAGCTACACTCTCACAATTACATAAGTTTCTATTATGGGTTAAAAAAAAAAAGAACACGATATTTTATTTCTGATCTTCCCATCCTATTGACAAAGCATCCCATGCAGTTAGCACCTTCAAGGACTAGAAGATGAGTTGTTTAATGGCAGAGGACCATGTCTTATTCATCTGCACATCTTCAGAAGCTAATACAGAATTATTCTCAATAAATATTTATCAAAGTGAACAACCATAATCATTCCTAGAGCCCTCATCTGGGTTAAACCCCTGTAGTAATATGTGGATTGTGGACTTTCCAGTTTGAATGAGCAATACTATACATATAAATATGATGTTGTTGGCTTTACCTACCATGTGATCCAATAGTTTGCATAGTGAAGCACTTTAGTACATTTTTGCTATATGGTATTTTTGAGGAGAAAAGAGTAAAATCTTAAAAAACAAAACAAAACTGGCTCTCAAAGTAGGGTCATGTTCTCTCAGGTTGACTATACAAATCAAACAAGAGACCATTAACTTAAAAATGTTTATCATCCATTTTCTTGGCAGCCAGAGGAAACCTAGTGCAGAAGCAACTATTGGGAACCATAGCCTGGCCTACTCAGCTATGTGGTAATATTTTGTAAACCATCTTTCTTTAAAACTAGTCCCAGACTGGAACTGTTTTGCCTGAGGTTGGGCAAACCAACTGCAAGTTTTCACACTCTCAAATCTCAGATTCTGCAAGTTATCTGTGGTTTCACAAGGTGAGTAATCTGGGAAAAACTGACAACCACAAACGGGAAAGAAATCTAGCTGGAGAACAGAAAGGAATTTAACATTATTGGGCACCCATCCTGTGTCTGGCATTGTGCTAGGGCCATTCAAACACAATTTAGTTCTGACAAAAATCTTAAACGAGATAGGTATTATTATAGGAAACTTCTTTAAGTGTCAAAGAAGTTAAATAACTTATCAAAGACTACTGTTGCACATTGGGTTCCTAGGAAGCAGACTCTGAGATGGAGATTTGTGTTCGGGAAATTTGTATTCTCAGGATGAATACCTAAAGGGGAAGTGAAGGAAGCAGGATTGGGCAGAGAGAGGAGCTGGGCTTCAATGCAGTCTCAATGAGGCCTCAACTGATCCCATAGGGAGCTCGAGAGCTGTGATGGCCCTTAAGAGTTTTCCCAAGTTGGGGTGAGGGGGCAAGGATTTTATTCTCCCATGACAAACAGTTGGATGAAGTCTACAGCACTTGTAGCAGCTAAGGGAAATGAGTTCTTCAGTCCTGAAGAGGGATCTGAGCAACACAGCACTGTGTCTGCTGTAATCAACCAGTCTGGAAGGAACAAAGCCAGAATATGAACACAGCTCTGACACCAAAGCCCATGCGGTTTTCTACTGCACTTGCCCCAACAGGCAATCAGCTGGTTTGGTACCTATACATTTTACCATTTTAGAAAATGGTAAAAAGAAAAATAATTTGCCTGCTGGTCCTGGAAATATGGCCTTGGTGTCTTGACATCATGAAAATTTTCCAACTTTTATGTACATAATTTAACCTTGGATCTATTATTCTTTTTTTTGTGATTAACACATTTTCTAAGGTTATCCACAAAAATTTCCTTACTTCTTAAACTAGATTCAACCAAAACAATAAGTATGCTAAAGACTTAAAACATATTCTAGGCTGGTTCATTAGATACCTTCCAAATGCTTCGTCTTAGAATTCTCTTAGAATTCAGGAATAATTGAGTAGCATAATTTGTGTCAGATGTGTGGTATTCATTTTTAAATATATTTAATCACCTAAGGCTTAATGGTGAAGTACAGATATTGGTTCAGAACTCCCAGGAAAAAAGATATACAAGGACTCAGAAAGACTTAATGAAATGTATATGCCTCTCACCTTGATATGGAAGTCTGAAAAGCATAGCTAAAATTTATCAGCCATGTTCTTCAACTTGAAAGTTATCGTGACTGACCCAAAGTAAAACCCATGGCAGATAAAGCATTCATCCATTCAACAAATATTTACAGGGGATCTATGGTACGCAAGGATCAGTGTTAAGTACTCTAAGCACTCTGGTCATTACCTGGTTCTTCCAGAGAAATCTGATTAGCTTTCCAGCTGTAATGAACTGTATCTTCTCACTGCCTGGTTTTAGAACAAACAACTACTCCATGTAGCAAGTAAAACCAAATACTCTTGTCAAATGTTTTCCTTTATATATATATAATTATATCTAATGTTTGGATGGTATAAAGTTCTGCAATTTATGTTTAGGGAAATCAAAAGGACTGGCATTTTTGTTCCTATCTCCCTTTCAAGCCAGCATGAGGTAAAGGAAGTCGTGTATTCCAAAGTATACACTGAAAAAGATTAAAATTAAGGACTTCATTTGGATATGGCATTATATTATAATTAGACCTGCCCTCCACCACAGTATCCCTACCCCAGACACTGAAATGTTTTCTTTCCTCTAGTACAGTGGTTCTCACAGTGTGGTCCGGGGACCAGCAGGCATCAGCATAACCTGGGAACTTGTTAGAAATGAAAATGAAAATTATTTAGTCTGAGGTCCCTCCTCAGATCTATTAAATCAAAAACTCTGGGCATGGGGCCCAGCAATATGTGTGTTAATAAGTCCTCCAAGTGATTCTGATACATGCTCATTTAAGAACCATGATTGTAAGATTACACATTAAACTATGTTTTTCAATTCCCATTCAATAGATGGTTATTTGGGGTCGTGTAATAAGTACTATACATTATTCAGCCTTTGTCAATTGCACTTGTGCATCATATATCATGATTTAAAATATGTTTACATGATATTACATACTATATATGTTAGACACAATTTTGTTTTTGCAAGCTCTCCAGGCAATTCTGATGCATGCTCAAGTCTGAGAGGCACTGCTCTAACTCATTTTCCATTAGTCCTGCCCTAAACAGAAACCTGGTAGGATCCACAGCAATAAATATCAATGTTACACTCACCTTTAAAGAACAAGAGGCAAACAAAAATCCAAGAATTCTTGGCAGCACAGAGCATCTTTTTGAATTTCCAAGCAATGAAATGCATCAGCTAGAGTAGCAAGTTCTGCATGAAAATACTCGGGTTTAAGCCCCTGTTCTTTAACCTCCTGGCTATTATTTCTTAAGAAATCATTGAATCTTCACAATAATTTGTTTCCTCATCTATAAAAGGAGGGCTTTACCTTGGGCATCTTTATGGTGCCTTCCAGCTCTTAAGTAATGTGAGTCCAAGCACCTCAATCAATGTGTATTTTATTACCATTTTGGAGATACTCGTATTACCATTTTTTTCCCTTTCATGCTGTTACTCAAAATCATATCAAGACTCTTACAACTCAACAATAAGAATACAACCAAATTTTAAAAGGAGCAAAGGATCCGAATAGATATTTCTCCAAAGAAGATATAGAAATAGCCAATAAGCAAATGAAAATATGCTTGACACTATTAGCCATCAGGGAAATGCAACTGAAAACCACAATGAGATACTACTTCACACACACATTAGAATGGCTGTAATAAAAATGACTGACAATAACAAGTGTTGGCAAGGATGTAGAGAAATCGGAAGCCTGATACACTGCTGGTGGGAATGTAAAACGGTGGAGCTGCTTTGGAAAACAGTTTGGCAGTTCCTCAAAAGGTTAGACATAGACTTCCCATATGACCCAGCAATTCTACTCCTAGGTATATACCAAAAGAATTTAAAAGATATATCTATGTAAAAAGTTGTACACAAATATTTATAGCACATTATTCACAGCAGCCAAAAAGTGGAAATAATCCAAACATCCATGAAAGATGAATGGATAAATAAAATGTGGTATATCCACACAATGGAATATTCTCCAACAATAAAAAGGAATGAAGTAAGAATATACATTACAATAAGAATGAACCTCAAAAATATTATATTAATTGAAAGAAGACAGTCACAAATGACTACATATTGTATGATTTCATTCATATGAAATGTCCAAAATAGGCAAATCTACAAAAATCCATAGATACAGAAAGTAGATTCATAGCTACCTAGGGTTGGAAAGGTTGAGGGGAAATGGAGGTGGGATATGACTATAAAAGGGTAAAGGACTTCTTTTGGGATGATGAAATGTTCTGAAATTGATTGTGGTGATGGTTGCACAGCTCTGTGAATACACTGAAAACCATTGAATTATACACTTTAAAAGGGTGAGCTGTATAGTATGCGAGTTATATCTCAACAAATCTGTTACAAAAAAATAAAAGCATATTAGAACTTTCTCTCCTGCTCCATTTCTCTCCTAGTCATATCAAATGGCCATCAGTGAAATATGTACTAAACTAATGCCTTTATGACTATGATAGTCTGGAATGATGTGCCATCCTTCTGTATCTCATCCATTATTTTAATAGTCAAGCAATGTATTGGATGCAGTGTAGATTGGCCAACACATAATTCTATGTTACTTTCATTCAAACCCAAACTCATAACAAAAGGCATTTGCAAAGATAAACACTGGAAGCTGGCTCTTTTTTTTTTTATTATTATACTGGAAATGACCATTGCAAATTAATGGCACGCTTTGAATTGGGCATAAACAGGACATCCACAGAAAGAGCAAACATTTCTCAATTCTTTCTTTAATCCCTGACTTCATTCAGTGTGAATTCTAAAAGTGAATGTGAGGGGTTTGCAGAAAGGAAACTTTATCTCTTCCGAAGCTCACTGGCTTTTTAAGTTATACACACACAAATGGTGCTTTGAAACCCTTGGCTAAATTATGCACATGAAAATAAACAACAATCTAGGAAGCAAATTCCTAACAGACTACAATGATGAGGCTCATCACAATCATAAAGTGGGCCTTACAGGGCATGCTGAACGTCTGCGGCAATTATCCCTGCCTGTTTTGTTTGTGCAAGTTTCAGGTAGACCAAAAGACACTCACTGTGAAAGTCTCCATGACTAATTTTTCCTTAATCAAATCAGGAATGCAAATTTCCTTTCTTAATAGCACAGGGCCAGAGGACATGATTTTCATTGTAGAAAGGACAGTGGATATATGAGGACATTTTAAAAATCTGGGCCAAACGGTATTTTAAGACATTAAAAGCTAGTAAGAATTTGTGTTATGTTTAACTGCATGTTATAGCAAAAGAAAATCTTTGAGGTGTGAGAACATAAATAGTTGATTGCTGCTAGTTAATTATGGCCTCACCCATCAGACTGACCAAAAATCACATCTTTAGAGACTGCTTTTTGTATAATTGTTAACATCTGAAAGCATGATGGGCTGCTTGAAGAAGCCAAAATGTATAGACTCTATCCTCATAAAAATGAAAGCAGGCTTACATCTGCGCATCTAACTGCATCAACATACCCCAAGGGGGTTCCAGATACCAGTCTAAGAATTCACAAAAACTTGAAAAAACAACCAGAGATACCACAACATACCCATGGCTATAATCAAAAGAAGTCTGACAACACTAAATGTCAGCAAAAATATGGAAAAACTGAACTCTCATACACTGTGGGAAACTATTCAGCAGTTTCTTTAAAAGTTAAACAGGCATCTACACTGTGACTCAGCAATTCCACTCCTAGGTATTTGCTCAAAAGAAATGAAAGAATTTGTCTGTACAAAATGTTGTATGACTGTCCTTAGCCCTCCTTTTTTGTGTTTTTAATTTTTTGTGTGTGTGTGTGTGAGGAAGACCAGCCCTGAGGTAACCTCTGTTGCCAATCCTCCTCTTTTTGCTGAGGAAGACTGCCCCTGTGCTAATACCCATGTCCATCTTCCTCTACTTTATATGGGACACCGCCACAGCATGGTTTGACAAGTGGTGTGTCGGTCCTCGCCTGGGATCCGAACCTGTGAACCCCTGGGCCACCGAGCAGAGCACATGAACTTAACCGCTATGCCACCGGACCGGCCCCCCTTAGCCTTCTTTACAGCTAAAAACTAGAAACAACACAAATGGCCATGAACAGGAGTATGGACAAATAAATTGTGGTATATTCGTACAGTGAAATCCTATACAGAAAAAATAAAAGAATGTGCTACTTGTATTCACAACAATATGACCAAATTTCAAAAACATTATGCTGAATGAAAGAAGCCAAACATAAGAAAGTATGAAGTTCTAGAACAGGCAAAACTAACATACAGCAATAGAAATCAGAACAATGGTTGGTCTGAAGGGGGCACATGGGATCTTTCTGGGGTGTTGGAAATGTTCTATATCTTGAAAGAAGTATGGGTTACACAGGTGTATGCATTTGTCAAAATTAATTGAACTGTATACTTAACATCTGTTTCAATTTATGTAAAATATACTTCAATAAAATATTTTTTAGAAAACAGACATGAATTGGGGATCTTCAGTATCAGTATAAGTAAGAGAATTCAGATTTTTTTACTATGTATTTAGGCAAGAATTAGTAAAAGCCCTGGAAGAAATGAAAAGTGTTGCTTCTCTAAATCATAGAGAGGTTATATTTGAATGTGTAGCTATAGACACACAGAGAGGGTGACTCCTCTAGTAGAAATATGACTCTATATTTTGTACATTTTATTTAGCATTTTCCTAAATCTTTCATTTGATTCTGATGGCAACTCTGGGGGGGGGGGCATTATGATCGCCCATTTGTTGGCAGAGCTAGGACCAGCAGCCCTATTTTCTAAAGGAAGTTTAGTGCTCATTTTACCTCCACTCTTTTAGAGAAGGGAAAGTTACAATAGCCAGAGAAACACATGAGTTAGATTCCAGAACATGGATATTATTTAGTGAATTAAAAATCCAATGTGTCTGATACACATCATTAAGAGCCTCCAGAACTTCTTGTTTTCAGGGCTCAATAATACTTTGCTCACTGGAAAAGCATGGCTGGACCACTCTGAGTTTGAGTTTTTCTGTTACTCGGTATTAAGCTTCACTAATAATTTTAAGGATACATGTAATTAAGAGGCACAGGTGAAGCAGGGAGAGGTCCAGAACCCGCAGTGCGGCTCCCCAGGTTCTCTCTTCCTGCATCAGACAGGCACTCTCTGGCCCAGAGCAATGATG
Organism: Tapirus indicus; assembly: GCA_031878705.1. NCBI lineage: Eukaryota > Metazoa > Chordata > Mammalia > Perissodactyla > Tapiridae > Tapirus > Tapirus indicus. Next base: position 18,887,769 of record CM062920.1, read on the forward strand.
GGGTCTCCAAAGAGATTTGTGGGTAACCTCACACAGCAGGGAGACTTTAGGTTATGAGTCATCTCCATTTTATACCCAGATCATTATATGACTTAAGTGAAATCCTCCAGGGAGCCATGCTTCATAAATCCACAGACTTTAAATTAGTTTTCCACAAGCAATCCTAATCAGGGTCATTCCTGCTAAAAGCATTCCATAGGTGGGGACTGTCCTTCTAGTTAATCTCATTAGTTTATTTACCAGGAGGCCAATTATCAGCATGTTTTTAATGAGATTACATCAGGTCACTTGCTTTGTCTCCCAGGAATGTCCTCCTGGTAACAGGACAGAAATGGATGATAGGCCAGCTTCTTAAATTCTTCCTCCCCAGGACTAAAACCCAAGTGATACCCCATGGACCACAATCCAACCCTGCCACATCTTAGTTCTCCGAATAGCTAACCATTAGGAGGCTTTTCATAAGGGCTCTGGAGGGCACAGAGGCGGTGAGGCACCTCTGAGCAGAGCCATCCCAAGGACCAGGTGATTGGGCCATGATGGGGGCAGTGATGTAGAGGAGAGAGTGACGGGACAACTAGTGCTACATAAACACAGAAATTAAATGCTAGAGTCCATTTATTGAAGGCTCTCTACCACAAGCTTATAAGGGAATATTACCATCATTTTACTGACATGGAGCTAAGGCTCAGAGAGATTAAGTAACTTGCCCAAGGTTACACAAGGAGTGAGAGGCAAAGCCAAGATTGAAACACAAAATAGTCTGAGGCCCAATCTCAACTTCAAACTGTCGCCCTACCCCTTCTTTACTCTGCTTTATAATGCTGGAGCTTGGACTCTGCAAACCACATTTTGGTTTTCTAGCTGCTCGCTGTTAGGCAATGCCAATTGGGGGCGCTAGAGGGAAACTACAGGGCTGATGGAGAAAGAAAGTGTGTTTTTTCCTGTTTGCTTCCTGTTCCTTTAAGTGTCACCCCAGAAATGCCTCTTCACCCCAACATTAGCAAGTTCTTCCTATAGCAGGAGCTGAATCCAGTCTGTAGTTGCTCTCACACTTGTAAAACGAGCCTCAGAGACAGCTGCACCAGCCAGCCTGGGCGTCTCACAGAGGTCTGGGGCCCGGCCCCCAGCACCATTCTCTGAGTTTCCAAGTTTTAATAATTCTAACCTCTTCCATCTGTTTCCCCCAAACCTAAGGGTCGAAGCTGCATTCTGCAATTGCTACCTCTCTGATACCTCAGTGTTCTCTTTTTACTTTTTCAATTATGTAGTTAACAATTCTTTAAGTTAAATTCCCTCATTTCAAATAACTTGTGTGATGTCTGTCTTCTCCCAGCCATCTTTTCTCTCCATTCCCCACTCATGTCCTCCATTTGTCTCCGTAAGGTGAAGTGGGTGGGACCGTCCTCCCCTCACACACATCCTGCTTAGGTTAGCTTTAATTTTGTTTGGGGGCATGGGATCCGAGGAAGAAAACTGAAGTTTATTTAAATAATGCCCTCTGGACTTTTTTTGGTCAAGCCCAATACACTAAGTATTCTTAATTTGATATATATTATTTTCCATCAACTTTATTGAAGCATAATTTATGGAAAATCAACTGCATCCCTTCAAAGGATACAATTTGATGCATTTTGACATATGTATACACCTGGGAAGCCATTGACATAATCAAGATACAGAACATCTCCATCACCCCGAAGGTTTCCTCATGCCCTTTTTCAGTCCATCCCTCCCTCTACCCTGGAGCGCAGACAACCAACCACTGATCTGTTTTCTGTCGCTATAAATTAGTTTGCATTTTCTAGGATTTTATGTAAATGGAATCATCCAGTATGTAGTCTTCTGAGTCTGGCTTCTTTCACTCAGCATAATGATTTTGAGATTGACCCATATTGTTACATTTATTAATTGTTCCATTCTTTTTATTGCTAAGTAACAGCCCATTGTACAGATGTACCATAGTTTATCCATTCAAATGTTGATTCACATTTAGGTAATTTCTAGTTTAGGGTTATCACGACTAAAACTGTTATGAATATTTATATATAAATGTTTATGTGGTAAATATGTGCCCAGACATGATGATATGTTACTTTTAAATTGAGGTGTTTCATACAGTAAAGTGCACAAATCATAAATATAAAGATTGATAATTTTTATGTTCATACTGTCGATGCAAAATAACCAATAACCATTCTATAGATAAGAGAAGTAAGGTGGATTTACATGAGCCAGAGTGAGGCTTATAACCCGGAAAGGCCTTAGAAAGCATTCCAGAGAAGCATGGTTTTCAGTACAGTCTTATATCTTTTTATTTTTGATTTATTTACTTTTTGTGTGAGGAAGCCCAGCCCTGAGCTAACATCCGTTGCCAACCCTCCTCTTTTTGCTGAGGAAGTTTGGCCTTGGGCTAACATCCATGCCCATCTTTCTCTACTTTATATGGGACACCACCACAGCATGGCTGACAAGCAATGCGTCAGCCGGTGCCCGGGATCCGAACCCATGCACCCCGGGCTGCCAAAGAGCGAACTAAACCACTGCGCCACTGGGCAGCCCCCTTATATCTTTTAGAACAAAGAACATACATTAAACACACCCAGGACACATTTTCATCAAAATTTCAAAAGGTATTCAGTTGCAAATCAGCAGGTCAACAGGACTGTGACCAATAGGGTGTAGGAGGGGAAGTATGCATTCTTAAGAGAGTACATTCTTTACTTTAATGGTTAAGCAGATGTACAATGTATGTTTGATAGGCCACAAGTCAGGCTTTTTAGTTCAAGTCGAACCAGTTTTGAACCCGAATAGTTACCCCACATACCTCAATATGTGAGAATCTCTTGTCAATAGGCACCTGTGTAACACGACCCAGATTAAGATTTAGAACATTTCAACACACAGAAGGTCCCCTGTGCCCCTTCCCAGCCAGCAGACTCCTGCAGAAGTCATCACTATTCTGACTTCCATCTCCATTTATTAGTTTTGCTTGTTTTGAGACATCATATAAGTGGAACTACAGAGTATGCACACTTTTGTGTCTGGCTTCTCTCACTCAACATGTCTGTGAGATCCATTCATGCTTTTGTGCGGTTGGAGTTCATTCCTTTTATTGCAGTGCTGTGTTATATTGTATGGATATACATTTGTTTATCTATTCCCTTGTTGATGGATATAAGGTCATTTCGGTCATTTCTAGTTTTCTTACTCATATGAATATAGCTACTATGGACATTCTTGTATATGTCCTTGGTGAACGTATAATCTCATTTTTCTTGACCCAGGAATGGGATTGTTGGATCATGGAGTAGGTTTATGTTAGCTTTCCAAAGTGGTTTTATCAATTTATACACATACCACCAGTGTATGACCATTCCAGTTACTCTAGATCCTCATCAATACTTGGTATTGAAGGTCTTAATTTTAGTCATTCTGGTAGATGTGTCATGCAATCTCATTGTGGTTTTAACTTATATTTCCCTGATGAAAAAAAATGTTGAGAACCTTTTCATACACTTATCAGTCATTTGGATATACTCTTTTGTGCAGTGTCTATTCAAGGTTTTTTTCCATTTTTAATTATTTGCCTTTTTATTATTGATTTGTAGGAGTTCTTTATATATTCTGAATATAAATCCTTTGTTAGATATGTGTATGACAAATACCTTCTCCTTCATTTTCACCCTACTGTGGTTTTTGATGAACGGAATTTCTTATTTTAATGAAGTGTAATTTATCAACCTTAGCTTTTATGATAAAAGTGCTATTTGTATCCTCTTTTATAAAATCTTTTCCTATTCCAAGGTCACTTAGCATTCATTTAAGATGATTTACCTATGTGAAATTTCAGGGGTTCAAGGGCCAGGTTTACATACTGTATGGTGGATCTTAGGTCCTGTGCCCTAAAAGACAGCACTGACTTCCATGCATGGGAGGTGGGGTGAGGGGGAGTCTCACAAAATAAGGAGCAAGGAGAGTTTGGGGCAAAACCATAGAGAGAGAGCTCAAGAGAGAAGGAAAAGGCATGAAGGGAGATGGGGAAAAGTGGAAAGATAAGATGGAGAGAGGCAGAGAAAGGGAAGGAGGAAGAGAGTGAGGAAGAGAAGGGATGCCTTCACAGCCCAAGCAAAGTGTGCCTCTGAGCAGAGCACTCTGGCCAGAGAGCAACCAACCAACCAAGTGGGAGGGACTAGAGTCAGAGAACTAGAAACAAGATCGGAAGTTCCTTGCCCCGTCCTCCCAACCCTCCCTTCCCTCTCTGTGCTCAGGCCAGTAAGCATTTACCCTCGAAAAACATTTTTTAAAACATTGGCTGATTTTGTTATAAGAAATCTTTATTTCCCAAGGATGTGCTAACTAAGACATTATTACATTAATGTGTACCTGAACACTTCTAGGTTATGACCAATATCTAGAAATTAACCCTGACAAAAAGTGCAGTCATTATAAATGTGGGCTTTGGAGTCACATAAACCTAGGTGCCATTACTTACCCACCCCTGTCCTTGGGCAAGTTAATCAACTTCTATGAGTCTCAGTTTCTTCATCTATTAGATAAGTATTCATTCATTCAACAAATATTTATTGAGCACTTTTTATGTGCCCCCGACTGCTTTAGGCACAGAGATTTAGTGAAAGCAAACAAAAATTCTTTACCTCATGAAGGTTTCTTTCTAGCAGGGGAAGCAGACAATAAACAAGATGAAACAGTATAATGTATAGTATGTTATATATGATATATGATATGATAACATATATTGTATGCTATATAGTATGTTATATAGATAGGGAGTAGTGGCAAGTGATAGCATTCTGGATGTACTTTGAAGGTAGAAGCAACAGAATTTACTTCTGGATCCAATGTTGAGTATAAAAGAGAAGTAAGGAATGTAAGGAGAAGTCAAGAAGGATACCAAGGTTTGTGGCCTGAGCAACTAGAGGAATGGAGTTGCCATTACCTGGGATGGGGAAAGTTGCAGGAGGTGCTGGATGAGCTCATTTGGGGGTACATTACATTTTAGATGCTATTAGACATCCAGAAAGAGATGTCAAGTAGGCAGCTGAATGTACAAGTTCAGGGAAGAGGTGCAGACTGAAGACAAACATTTGGAAGTCATCAGTGAATAAATAGTATTCAGAGCCATAAAATGGGATGAGATCATCCAAGGAGTGATTTTAAGAAAATATATAAATATTGCTTCACTCAGGGTTGTTGGTGGTGGTGGTGTGTGTGTGTGTGTGTGTGTGTGTGTGTGTGTGTGTGTGGTATGTGTGTGTCTATGTATGAGGTTTAGTTGGATTAATAGTAAGAACTTTATTTATTGAGTGCTTAATGCGTCAGATGCTGAGCTTTATATCCCTTAACTCATCTAATTTTCTAGGAAGTAAGTGATATTATTTTCTCCATTTTTAAGATGATGGTACTGAGAAAGTTTATATTTGCCCAACATAATAGAATTAGTAAGTGATAAAACTAGGATTTGAACCGAGAACCCATGTTCTTAACCTATATACTTCATCTCATAATCTAATACAAAAATCTAATGCCTGTTGGTCATGCTAATACAGGAGAAGCACTTAATTACATGCCCCCCACTATGTATCAGCTTGTGACTTGGACAAAAACTTGTTTGACCATGACTTTGAGATTCGCAGTTTCAAGTGGGCATATTAATAATCTAACGACTTTTCTACCCAACTGATAGAGCCATTATGAGGGCCGAATGAGGAAATGTCCAAAGACGTGGATCATAGATGGCTCTTTATCTCTTAGAGAGCATTATCACTATCACTTCAAAATGAGTCTGGGCTTTGTGAACATGATAGAATCGGATCAAATGAGGTCTGCTCATGAAATATACACTCCAGATGCACAGAAGTATTGCATTTTAGAGAAAAGCTGTTCCTTGTGTGAGATGTTTGACCTTGACTTGGAACTAATATTTCAACAACTGGCTACTCATAAACTGGAACATAAACTGAAATACGTGCAGAAATAAAAATAGAAAATTTCCACAATGGCAAGTTTTGTGGGTTTTTTTGGTGAGGAAAATTAGCCCTGAGCGAACATCTGTTGCCAATCCTCCTCTTTTTGCTGGGGAAGACTGGCCCTGGCCTAACATCCATGCCCATCTTCCTCTGCTTTATATATGGGACGCCATGGCTGCAGCATGGCTTGATGAGCGGTGCATAGGTCTGTGCCTGGGATCCGAACCTGTGAACCCTGGCCCGGGCCGCCAAAGAGGAGCACGCGAGCTTAACCACTACGCCACAGAGCCGGCCCCAAGACTTTTTTAAAATTAAAGTTTTGAATTGTTTTTTTCAGTTACACTATTATCATTTTAAGTTTATGAACTATTTACAAAGCATTTTAGTGAGATAAGAAGTATTTGCTCCCTTATTTCTTGATTTTAATGTTAGAAAATGTTTCTAAACACAATATACATTCCCATAGCTGGAGGGAATTTGACCTAGTACCCCAAATGCCCAGTCTGTGCTTCTTAAGGAGCAAATAAACAGGTAGACGAAGTGTGGAATTTGAAGTCAGATCGGTGTTAAGTTCTGACATGCTGGCAAAACCTTTACATGGCAAGTTTTGCAAACGCTCAGCCTAAAATATGTTTTCTTCTCATCATAGCATCTGCCGTCAGGTGCGGCGGGGTGTAAGACTCAGGCGGCAAACCTCTTTGGTCTTCGGTTACGTCACTGACCACCAATCAGCAGAGTTTTGTCAGGAACTTTTCGCTCAGAACAATACAAGATGGAAAACACAAAGCTACAATCAACTAAACATCCACTGACCCCTAATGATGTACTTATCTCTGCGCTCCACACACTAAGGAGATAAAAAATAAATAAAAGTTGTAGTCCTTGCTCTCTAGCAGCTTCAGTCTATGATCAAAACCGCACATAGATGAAAAATATTCTCAACAGTTATAAACAAAATTTGAACAAAAATACCCAGTATGAAAATGACCATGACTTTTAGTGTGTGAAGGAAACAAAATGAGGAAAAAGTATTATAGAATCATCAGGGAAGAGTTCATGGAGATTGAGTGGAGATAGCTGTAACCATTTGCACCATTCTATTTCCTGCCAGAGAACTTTGTTTCTACAGCCACAGACATTGGATGATCTTTGAGAGACATTTCACTGATCTGTGACTCAGTTTCCTCATTTATCAAACCAAAAATCACGCTCCTCATTTCTTACATAATTCACAGGGAAATAGTTGGAAAACACTGAGAAATAGCTCATTTTATTGTTGCAGATATATTCAAAATAAAATGCAGATAAATTATATGTCATAGATACTTATATCTATGATAATTAAAAGACGGCACAATGAGCCAACTTATCTTGCAGCTTAAATTTAAGGTAGATAAAAATAAAAGTCTTATGACAAGATAGATTCACACAGAATTGTGAATGAAGTTTACAGGTTTTTAAACATTTCAGTCAGCATTTTTAATGTACCAGGAGTGGGATGTTGAGAAATAAATCAGTAAAGTGTTTCTAGCAAGGAGATAAGGGGTTTTTTTTTGAGAATTAAGTTTTTGAAAAATCAGGTCAAAATTGACTCCATTGCTGCCAGGAGCACCTAAACCACTTATTTTCCCTGTGTTAATTGGACAGCAGAGATTTTCTTGGTCAATTCCTAAATGAAAGACATGGAAAGAATTCTTCCATCTAATTCAAACCATGAGAAGGGCCCAGGAAATCTTTGTCAAATAAGTGAATCAGTAAATGAATGCATCAATCAATCATTAAAAATATACATTTATATACTGAAAGTGATCCTACTCTTTTGGGAAGGAATGATCTGTAATTATTACTGTATTTGTCAAGTATTTTTCTGTTCTAATATTGAAGATACAGGATTCTAGAAATTCACTTTGAGGTAGTTACCTGAGGGACAAGTTCTCAAACAGAACTTGGGGATATAAGCAAGCTGAAGACCTGTCAATATTCTCAGTTCTACCCATAAGCCGAGAACTACAGGAATTCCTGACAAGAAACAGAAATTTACCATGAGGTTTAATAAGCAGCTCCAGCTGAAAGAGAATGACAAGAAGTCTGTGCTGGAGGTGGCTGAGAAGCAACAGGAAACCGTTAAGGCCCTTGGAATAGGGGTCACCATTAAAGGCCCCCCAAATAATTAGGCTCACTCTCACAGGTAAACAGATCAACAGACCCAGACCTTACAGCCTGCTGGAGAATATGGTTCAGACAGGCTGGATAGGATGGAAAGAAATGGACCAGCGGTGAGGACAGCACTTCCAGGAGTTATCTCCACCTGTTGCTCAAGGAAGAGTCAAGGAGCTACTACACCACTGGGCTGAAGCTCAAGGCAGTTCTGTGTGGGGAGGAGTGGAGAGTCCTGTTGTAACAGAGGGGTCAGTGGAACTTCAAGGAGGAAATTTAGCACAGGCCAAGGACGGAGAATGCAGCTCCAGGATCTAAATCCAAGGTAGGTTCCTACTAAAAGTTTGTTGCGCAATTAAACTGTTCCCCAAGAGACCGGACACAGTGGCAGCCCAGTGTGGGGAGCCTAGGATAGACTCCGATATCCAAAAGCTTACTTGACATCTCCTCTCAGGGCCCTCAAATGGACTTCAAACTCAGCAGAAACAAAAACTCCTTTCCTGAAAACCAGGCCCTTCACCTTTAATTGCTCCCTGATTCAGCAAATGGCACACCCATTCCCCCAGTCTCCTACTCAGAAAGCTGGGTCTCATCCCTGCTCCCCTTTCCCCTGCCCTCCATATCCAATTCTTCTTAAATCCGACCATTTCTCTCCATCTCCTCCATGATGCTAGTTCAAGCCACTCTCATTGTTTGTGTGGATTTAGAAGCAGTCTTCTAATGAATATCCCCAGAACCACTTTTGTCCCCTGTAATCCATTCCCTACCTGCAGCCAGAGCGGGCATCTCTTTGAAATGCAAATCTGATCATGTCATACCACTGGTCAAAACCCTTGAAAGGCTTCTCCTTGCTTTGGGGATAAAGGGGAACTCCTTAACACAGTCTACAAAGCCCAGAAGGCTCTGGCTCCTGCCCACCTCTCCAGCCTCTAGTTCCATACCGCCCCTCAGCAATCTGTTCTGGCCATTGTGTCCTTCTCTTAAGCCCTTTGAGCTCACTAAATTCCATCTTGCCGAAGGGCCTTTTCATCTAGGGATTCTAGCTCATCCTCTCAGACTTGAGCTCAAACTGCTTCTCCCCAGGAAAGCCTTTCCTGACCTCCCTGGCCAGGTTAGGTCTCCCTTTTCTGTGTTCTCATTATACTGGGAATCTCTCCCACGTAGCTCTTCTCACAGTTGCAATTTTATATGGATTCACACAATTTGTTTTTATTACTATTAGCATTCTCCCTAGATTCTCTAAGTTCCATGAGTGCAAGGTGAGGGTCTGTTTTTTTCTCACCAGTGGACCTCAAGCTCTCAGAAAAGGCAAAACAGGCCAAGCATTGTTGAAAACTGAATGAATGAATGACACAGAGATAAAAGCCAGAAAGACCCAGGGACCATGTGAGTGTCTGTCTTCCTGTTTCTGGTCTCTTTTATGTGTGACCAGGAATCATTTTAAAACATAGCTTATTTTGTCACAAATTGCTCCCCTAGCGCAGTAACTCCTTGGTGAATGTCTTAATATTTAACTGTAGCAGAATGAGGTCCTTGCTTATAATTCCAACCAGAGACAAGGCTTGGGCACTGTCAAGCCAGCATTTTTAGGTCTCATTGATAAACTAAGGATTTTTTTTCCCCTGTAATGTAAGTGAGATTTTAGTGGCAGGCATTTTTGAGATGTACTGAGTATAAAAATTGTGAAACCTAGGACAATAGAAAAATATTCTCATAACAGTGTTTATCATTTTAGGCTAGAAATGAAAGAGAAAAGATATTTTTAAAGACCTTATTAATGAGATAATCTAGAAGAATCATTGTTGGAAAAAGAATTTTTTAATCAAATGTAATATCTCCATGTATTTTCTGATGAAGAAGAAACCCTCTTTCAAAGATTTCCATATTAACAACTCAGAAAAGATAGAACAAATGATGAATCATATGTTCCAGTTGCTTTAATTCACTTCTATTCACTGTGTTTCAGACCAAGACCCTCTACTTCTTCCATCAAAGTTCTCAGATTTCATATATTACTTTCAAATAAGTCACAATAAATATTTATAATATGCTTCCATACTACTTCAGTTCTAAAGCCAATGTTTGTTTGTTAAATGAAGTCTGCTCTTGTTAAGTGTTTTTAGAAATTCCAAAAGGCTTTATTTTAAAGCATCAAACCTATTGAAAAATAAACACGCTTTTACAGGCCATACACACATACTCACATGTGCACACACACACAAATACACATGTCCTCACAGTTTTAACATATCATTAATAATACTAACATAACTCATTTATTGAGTGCTTATTATGTGCCAGCTCTGTGTTGAGCACTTCATGGGTTTTATCTCCTATCACCCACTACAACTTTGTGAAGCAGACTATATTTCTGTTCCCATTTTACCATCCTTTTTATAATTCTGATAAATTACTATGGCTTAAAGGGTTAAACAAATTGCTCAAGGTCGTATCCATGAAGCGTAATAATCTTCGTTAAATAAAATATTAGTCTGAAATGGGACAATTAATACATCAACAAACTAAATTGTTAATTGTTGATTGGTTTTAGCAGAGTTGCTGAGGGTTTGGCTTTCCCACAGACACACAAGCACAGTGACCTAAAATACCAAGGACTAAAAGAAAGAAATAGCTACAGAACAAACGATGTGCTGATTAACGTATCATCCTTTCTACCCCAAATAAAGATTTCTGTTTATCTCACTCATACAATTATAATTCAAAAGCTAAAAAAAAACCCTGTAGAAAATATCAATTAATAGTTTCCTGTGAATAAATATTGACTTGGTCTCTGATTAATATTCTGGAAATAATTAGAGTTGGTTCCAGCGGAGTGGTCTTGCCTGGTTGCTGAATTTCAAGGAGAGCAAATCAAAAGTTCTACAGAAACAGACATAATCATCAGGAAATCGGGTGACAGTCACCACTCTGAATGAGCGTTGTCATCCTGTTTTTCTATTTCTCACCAGAGTTTTAGTCAAATTCTTAAACAGTCTCACGTTTAAAAATTTTGTCTTTCCTGATTTAACAAGAAGCTCCATTCAGGGGTAATTTGCAAAGTAATTACCGTGGAGTGGTCACATTATTTCACTATTTGTCAGGGACCATCTTTATCCCTGTAGAACGTACGTGTCCTCATTCCACCCTTCTGCTCTATGCCAGCAAGACCCTTGATGCTGCTCTTGACGCAATCAACATCACTCTTTTCTTTAAGCATCATAAAGCATATTGCCAAAAAATAATTCTGCAGCATCTACCCTACTGAACTGAGACACATGTCAAGTTAATGTCAAAGCTAGATTGGCAATGCACTAGAATGTTAGAACAGAGTCTGCGTTTCTTCACTCTAATCATTAGTTAGCAATCATATTTCTGATTTTATAATTCTCTTTTGGGAGTTGTGATACGTACTTCAAAATCCCCTGAGCGCTGTTGGAATATTTCTCTCCTGACCTAGAAAGGGGGAAACTCTAACAGGTTTCCTCCTGAATTAACTCTCCGAAAAGAACTGTTTAGTAAGTTTAGTTATTTAACAACATCTCTATTTCCATTTCCATTTAGAAAAATGTGACAAAATGAAAACACTGAGTTTTACCTTTGCCTAGTGCTTCTACAGATGGAACTCATTCTTAGCATTAGGTCATAGAGGGAGCCCTGGACCGGGTGCCAGAAATTGAATTCTAGATGTCAAGCACTGCCATTCGCCCTTTCAACCTGCTGAGAAACAGAGATACTTCCCTCCAGAGCTGAGCTTATTCACCTCCGAAATGGGCTCATAGTAAAAAGCCTACACCAACTCATTTATATCAGCTGCACAAATTGTCACCGGTCCAAGTTTTCAAAAAACAGACACTTAATTCAATAAAATGTAAACAGTAACTGCCAGTATTGGCACTCTAGTTCATTCTGTGAGAATCTAATTAGAATACTTTAATGTTCTGTAGGAGAGTGTGACAAGAAAAATGGGCAGCTTTGCTAAGCTGGGCTTACTGAGTTAAATATATTGACTGTATTTTAAAAATCCTGTATTCAAATCTTACTTCCTGATTCATTTTCGGAAAGAATCTCAGAAAGCTTCAGACTCCCTTATCTTCCAGTATGTCTGTGTAGACACTTATGTATGGGTGAAAAACGTTTTCGGGGGAAGTAACTAAATTAATAGCATTTAGTTGGGTCCTTTTATATTGATAACTACTAGAACTATATTTTGTCCAAACAACAGTCCATCTAACTTAAAATAAATCTAGATAATAACTAGCTTTCCACACAGCCTACAGAAAGGAGTGTTTATTTCACAAAGGTTGCTGGATTGGTTCCATTTGTCATGCTCTGCAGTAGTTAACAAGAGTCTAGATAGCATCTTTATCACTGTAACACTAGAATGTTTTTTTTTTTTTAATTCATCATTTCAACTACTTACTTAGTTTGCCATAACAAAGCCCTGGCTTAAAATGCAGCAGTGAGCTTCCCTTCTGATTTAAAAGCTGTCTGCATCTCTGACAGTTCTGAGCAATGCTTTTTATGGCTTTGTTTACCTTGTTCTAAAATGAAATGACAATTCGTTTTTTATAAATAAGCTGAAGAGTCTTTGCAGCAGATATTTTTTCCTTTGAAGTAAATTTAAAAGAGGTTTTCAGATGCGTATATATTTTTTCTTAAGTAGCAAACAGAAAATATCTCCAAAAGGTTTGCCTTCTGACATCTGGTAGAAAGGCTTGTAAAGCAGGATCTACTCTATAAGAAAATGACAAACTCTCTGAAAGTCATAATTTGCACCTCTTTTTGAACACGCAATTTTCCACATTCTAGGGTTTGGTGGTTTCTTTCCTGTTGTATTAGAAACACAATAAAGTCATGGCTTTAGAACAAGAAAGCCTGTTGGCTCCTGGCCTAATGGATTTTATGCTAAAAAGTCCAAATTTTGAAGTGTCCTGTTTTTCATTTGGGGGTAGCTGTGCTTTTTAAAATTTACTTACTAATTTCCTTTACTGAGTGGAGAATTTTGGAAAAATTCCAGAGTAGAAGGCAAGAGACATTAGGTTCTGGTCTGGGTCCTAGCATTAGTTTTTAGGAAATACTAGTTTTTGAGAAAAATAGCTAAATTCTTTGGGCCTAGTTCTCATAATAAAACTAGACATTAGTTTTCAAATTTTCCAGGTCTACAACTCTATGAGTCCATGATTTCATAATCCAAAGGAAGCAATTTGATATAAGCAAGATGGTTTGAGACAATAAGGAATATTTGTGAATGCTGGTGTTAACTACCAAGGGGAGTAGAGGCCCATGGTAAGATTTCAGAAAGCATAGCTGTATCTGATAGTAAAGGGTGTCTTTAGAATGCATCCTCCTCATTAATTAAGACTTTTTTTCCCCTCAGTTTTTCTTGGGTATTACATACAATGGCAACTGAATCTGCTTTCAATGACATATCATTTCTTTTAGGGAATTGTTTTTCTTAAACATAAATTTATTTTTACCATAAAAGTGAAATGATACATGCATTTTTATTACATTATCTCCTACAAATATATAAAAAGAAAGAAAATGAGTCTCTACCTAGCACATAAGCTAAAATAGCTTATAGGCATGATACTTTGCATTTAATTATCCTATACTATCATCCAGGAGTCACATAAATTTTTACTATTTACCCATAGGTATATAGTGTTATCCGTATTTTATACATAGGGAAACAGGCAGATGATAAACATGGGACCCACTCATGAACACATGGTAATCTCTGAGCAGGTCAAAGATGAAAATCCTTACTCTACCATCCCAGTGAAAGCCATTATGCTTAGCTCACCACTACTACCTTCCCCTCCCTCTGAAATTTTATAACTGGTATATTTGTAAATATCTTTATAGCACTGACAAAAACTTTGACTAGAACCACTAACAACATCAGAAATGATAGGAAAAAATCACAAACAAAAACTGACAATAATATAAGCATAAAATAAAAGAGACTAATATCTTTATTATATAAATTTCTGGAACAAACTGATAGAAAATAAAGGTAGAACCCCTACAGATAAGACATGGACAAGTGAGCATAGTATATGAACTGGCTATTCAAAAATGAGGAAAACAAGTTTAATAAGTCTATTTTAAAAGTTCAAACTTGTTAATAATAAAAGAAATACAAATTGACACTACAAGAAATATCTTCTTTAACATGTCAAAGGAAAAAAGATTTACACAGGGCTAGTACTCAATGAGGGGATATGATGAGACAGCTATTCTCATATCCTGTTGGAGAGAATTTAAGTTGTCACATTCTTTTCTGGAAAGTAATTTGGGAATATAATGTGTATTAAGAGTCTTAAAGATGTTCCATACTGTTGGGTCCAGTAATTCCCCTTCTAGGAATGCACCCAAAAGAAATAATCCAAAATGCACATATGGACACACAAAAAACCCACCCCATTTTCACTGCAAAAATTATTTGTGACAAAAAGAGAGAATAACCTAAGTGTCCAAAAACAAAGGAATACTTAAATAAATTATGGCACATCCATAGCATAGAAAGTTACACAGACCCTAATATTATTCATGAAGTAGTTTCAATGACATGTGAAAAGGCTGATGCAATGGAGGAGGAGCAAGTTACAAAGCTATATACACAGGGCGACCTCAAGTATGTTCACATTTAAGATAGATCATAGACTTAAACATAAAAATAAAACCACGAAGCCTTTCAAAGAAAACACAGGAGAATATTTTCATAACCTGAGAGTGAGCAGAGATTTCTTAGGCAGAATGTCGAAAGTGATAACCATAGAAAAAAATTTTGATAAATTAGATTTTATCAAAATTTAAAATTTTTGCTCATCAAAAGACAACATTAAGAATACGAATAGGCAAGCCACAGACTTACAGAAAATATCCACAAATCCTATGTCTGACAAAGGACTTATATCCAGAACATATAATGAATTTCTACAACCTAATAATAATAATAAATAATTGAAAATAGGCAAACACCCAGCAGACACGTCACAAAGGAAAATATACAAATGGCCAATAAGCACATAAAAAAGTGTTCCATATTCTTAATCATTAGAGAAATACACGCTAAAGTCCCAATGAGACACAACTACACATCCACTAGAATGGCTAAAATTAAAAAGACTGAAAATAACAAATGTTGGCAAGGACGCAGAGCTACCAGACTCTTATACATTCCTAGTAGGAATGTAAAATGATACAACCACTTTGGGAAAAGGTTTAGCGGTTTCTTATGAAATTTAACATACACATACTCTCTGACTCAGCAATTCTCCTCCTAGGCATTTATATGAGAGAAGTCAAAAGTTATGTCCACAAAAAGGCTTATATAAGAATGTACACAGCAGCTCTATTCACAATAGCCCAAAACTGGAATCAATTCAAATGTCCATCATCATGAGCACAGATAAACAAATTGTGATATATTCATACAATGGAATCCTACTGAACAATGAAAAGGAATGAACTACTTATTCATACAACAACACGGATGAGTCCCACAGACCCAATATTGAGCAAAAGAAACACAGAAGATGACATACTGAATTATTTCACTTATATGAATTTCCAAAACAGGCAAAACAAATATAAGGTAAGAAAAAAAATCAAAATAGTGGTTGTCTCAAGAGTGAGAAGAAGAGCATTAGAAATAGTCTGGAAAGAGACACAAGAGAATTTTCTGGATAAATTAAAATGTTCTGTATCATGCTAGGGTATGTGAATTGGTCTGCTAGGGCTGCCATAAGAAAATACCACAGACTGGGACGCTTAAACAACAGAAATTTATTTCTCACAGTTCTGGGGACTAGAAATCCAAGATCAAGGTGCTGGCAAGTTTGGTTTCATTCTGAGGCCTCTTCTCTTGGCTTATCGGTGGCTGCCATCTTGCTGTGTGCTCATGTGGCCCTCTTCTGTGTGTGCAGAGGGAGATCTCTAGTGTCTGTTCTTCTTAAGAACACCAGTCCTATTGGATTAAGACCTCACCCTAATGACCTCACTTAACTGTTTTTACCTCCTTATAGACCCTATCTCCAAATACAGTCACATTGGGGGCTAGGGCTTCAGGTCATGAATTTTAGGGAGACACAATTCAGTCCATAACAGTACAGTTACATGAGTAGATCCACTTGTCAACATTGTACAGTTATGATTTGTCTTTTCAATGTTTTACCTGAAAACTTTTGTTTAAAAAAGGTTAAATTGAGGGTTTGAGAGTAGGTAGAGGAATAGATGAAACAATAATTACATGAAATAATAATTAGAATGTTGAATAATTTTGAACTTTGGTGATATGTACAAGGGGATTCATTATTTGATCTACTCTGTATATGTAAGTCATCCTATTTACTTTGTATATGTTTTAAATTTTTTTGTAATTAAAAGTCTAATAAACAAAGGAAAATGACATATGTCAATGGAAGATACTTTGTTGAGATGAAAATTCTGTGTGACATTCTCCTGAATTGAGGTGCATCTTAGCTATGCTTGTATTGTGTGTCTTGGGTGGGTCATCTTCTGGGCTTGATCCACTCATCCAGAAAATGCATTCATTTCTAAATTTATCGAGTGCTCATTAGGTACAAGACACTAGGCACTATGGTGGGTTTAGCTGACATTATCACCAAAGTCCTGTTCAGCATTTAAATTCTATAACCATTTTTATGTCATAAATGCAGGTCACCCTCTTTTGCTACATATAATTCTCATGGCTTTTGACCTTTATATCTTGTGTTTATTGTTCCTACTTGTAGAGATGAGATTCAACAGGCCAGGGCAGCAGTCATCTTTCAGCAGATTTGTTTTCTACTAAAGTCTTTTGGTCTAGTGAGATTTCTGGAAGATCAATATGTTTAAGAAAACAGATGACAATATAGAGAATTTTGTGAAAGGGCTGAACTCTTTTGAAGGACTTAATTAAAGTTCTAGTATAAATAAGCAAATATAACTAAATGAATAAATATAAGAATTAAATAAATGATTATAATGTACAACGTAGGGAATATAGTCGACAATATCGCAGTGACTTAGTATGGTGACAGATGGTTACTAGTTTTATCAGGGTGATCATTTTGTAATGCATATAATGTCAAATCACTATGTTGTACACCTGAAACTAATACAATATTGTACGTCAACTATAAAGAAAGAGAAACATGAAGACTGGATTAGAAGAAAAATTCTATATAGGACTATTTTTGGACAGTTGGAAAAATTTGAATATGGATGGTACATTAAATAACAGTACTTTAACAATATTAAAATTCCTACATGTTATTTTAAAAAATTAAATAGATGATTCTAAAGGTCAATTAAACACAGTATACGTGGGGATTAGTGAAATTGAAGCTAGTTCAGCATAAAATATCCAGACTGAAGTACAATGAGAATAAAAGAATGGAAAATGCAGAAAACACATGAGAGACATATGAGGTAAGGTAAAAAGGTCAAACAAACATCAAATCAAAGAAGCAGAATAGGAAGAGAGAGATTTGGGCAAAAACAATGTTTGAATCAGAGAGATTGGCTGAGAATTTGCAAAAATGATCAATCTAAGACATCAAGCCTTAGGCTCAAGAAACTCTAAAATCCCAAGCAGAATGCAAAAATTCATAGTCAAACTGGTGAAAATGAAAGATAAAGAAAAAAATCAAAAAGCAGCCACACAGGGCAAGGTGAGGTGGGACACTGTTTTCAAGGGCTCAGCAACGAGATTTATGGTTAGTTGACTGTTAAAGATGGCAATGAAAGCTAGAAATCAGTGGAATGACACGTTTACAATGCTGAAAGAAAAAGCTGCCAGCCTACAATTCTATATTCAGTAAAAGTGTCCTTCAAAAAAAAAAGTGAAATAAAGATGTTTTAAGATAAACAAAAACAGAGAGAGTTTGTCACCAGCAGACTTTCCCTAAAAGAAAATACTAAAGGGAGTTTTTCAAGTGACCCCAGATGGAAGCAGGATAATGCAGCAAGGAATGAAGAACAACAGAAAGAGTAAAAAGGTCATAAATATGAATAAACATTGACTATATAAAAAGAATTATGTCTGATAGTATTTTAAATACATAAAAATATAAAAAGCATGACAACAAAAGCACAAAAGTTGAAGGAGATTAAATGAAGTTTATGTTTTTAAATTCTTGCATTATATGAGAAGCACAAAAAGTATTAGAACTTCATATTCGTATTGAACTCCATAAGCCAAGGATACGTACTGAAACATTTACAGCAACCACCAGAAGATTAATACATAAATGTATAATTAACAAGCAAATGTGGAGAGATGGAATAATACTTTTAAATAGTTGATTAATCTAAATAAAGGTAACATATAATTTTTTTCCTTATAAATGGAAGTAGAACTCCAACAACTATTGGATCTTGATCTTTGGTTTATTTTGAGACAAAAAGAAAAGAAGAGGAAAAAAATTAAAAATTAAATCATGAGTATTGGCAATAAATATTGTCACTTTATATGTGGCTTCTGTTACTATTGTATTTAAATCCAAGAAGTTACTAAAGAACAATTACCCAAGACAGAAACTTTGTGATAGAGTTCAGTAATATATAGAAATTACTTCTAAGGAAAGTAAAGTAATTTCAAAAACACAGGTAGTTCTGGGGAAACCAATTTACTCTAAGAAGCTGAAACATTCAGGATAATTTAATGTAGTGAGAAGAGTGACAAAAATTGCTTTTTAGGAGATTATGGGATGCCTGAAGTTTTACTTCCTAAGGTGAAGAAGGATCTAATTTACTCACAGGATATTTGTTCATAATCCAAGGAAACAGTATTCAATAGATATGGTTTTATCCTCTGAGACTTCATTGCGGCACTGTTCCCTGAAACCATACTAGAATTAAGAATTTTTATTCTTTTAGTAACAGAATCTCCCAATGTAGAGTTCAAAGGAGATATTTGTATGTGGATATATTATAGCTAAGTCTTTTAAAGGGAATTAGTTTTTATGCACACACACACACACACATACACACAGAGGCATGAGTGGAAGTAACTGACATCACAGATGTTCCACACAGTGAAATTTCAAGATAAATGAAATTTGTTGAGGGCCACCAGAATCTTTTTTAAGAAAACATATTAACTACTTTTTTAAAAATGAAAATAAAAAAAACTAATTCAACATACTTAAACCAACTAAAAACAACATAATATATGCTTTTACTGACAATTAAGGAATCATTATTATGGACATTGATTATTGTACTTTCCTACAATGTTCAAAGGGACTGCAGGAGTGCTAAACTTTTTTTTTAATTATAGACTACTCCTGTTTTTTTTTAAATTTTCCTATCTAATTTTTAGAGTTTCCCTGTTTTCTCTCTTGACTTCAGGCCACAGCTGCTATTTTCACTCCTGCAATGTTTCTGCCTTGTCCAGTCTTTTCTAATCTGCTGTAAATTTGGAAGCCAATATCCAATATAATAGTGATAGGATTTTCATGGAGACCTAAAATCTGCTCCTGTGAGTTAGGTGAGTGTTGGCCACGGAAAGTGCAAGGACTTTTATGGACATCACTTTTCTCCTTTTCCATTCATGGTTTTTGGGTGGTATTTCACATGGGTGAGGTTTCCCTGTAGGTGAACTACATGGAAGTGACAACTATACATTAGTTGATTTTTATTAATGATGCATATAATGTCAGAACCTACTTACGTCTGAACTTCAACCCCTTAACTCTTTCAGGAAATTGGTTCTATTTAGTTCCCAGATGCAAGGGGTGGGGTGGGTGGGAGGTGAGGGAGAAAGGAACAACCGTTGACTGAGCCAGGGATCATGCTAAATAAAGCTCAGTCACTGTGATACCAAATTTAATTCTTACAGCTGGTCTATGAGGCTCATATTGCCAACTCCACTTTACTATTAAGGGAGAAATAAAAATGACTAACAGAAAAAAGGCAGAGAGGTAAAGTGACTTACTGAAAGTCACACTACTAGAAAATGGCAAAGCTGGGATTCAAACTCGGGTGTGTCTCACTGCCTCCTTTTTTTCCTTCCAGTATGCCAAAGCTTTGGAAGGTCTCAGGGATTAACCGGAAAGGACAAATGCTGGAGAACGTACTAGGGTGAAAATATAGCTCCAACATTCTGGGCAATATTGTCGTGGCTCAAAAACTGCACAGAGATGAAAATAATGGCATAAAAATCTAATCTCCTCTAAAGAAAAAATAAACAATCCTAAGTAATAAATAGTATACATAGGAGGAAGAGCAAGAATGGATTTTAAGTGAACCTGAAGTTTCTTCTTAAGTGGTATTTTTAAACTACTCTAAAGGGAAATTATGGATAACCACCAAAGATCAAAATTAACCTGTAGAAGGTGTAGAGTGAGGTGACAGCAGTGGACCCTAATCTCTGGAAACTTCCTAGTGACTGGGAATCATGTGAATTTGCATAGACTGGCTTTGTGAAGGTGGTAAGACCCTATTGGTAGGACACAAATGTTACTTAATTGCCTGATTTGAAGATTAAATGGTGTCTGTGGCTACCCTTCTCTAGGAAAGATTAGAAGATGGGCTTTCACCATGTATAATTTGAATTGCAAACAAGCGTCCAGTGGAAGAAGCACACTTGACAAAAGGCAACACAAAAATGGACAGGGCGAGTTCATGGGTAGGAGGGGGGATTTAAACGTCACTTGTACACAGACAGCAGCTGACCTCATGAGGATGGGGCCACTCAAAACCCAAACACACTGGAAGAAAGCCGAAGACACAGTTTTGGGGAGACCGTTGAGTCCAACAGGAGTGGAGAAAACATTAATTATAGGTAATAAAAAGTGATTAAGCAAGCTATACCCTATTTGCTACATCCTATAATTCTGTGTTACCAACTAATGCTTTGTCAAGTCTATAATTGTATTCTCTTCTGGTTATGTTTCCTGCACTGTGAAAAATAACCCTTTCCTCCATTTTCAGGGTAGCATTTTTTGTGGATTTTGGTTTGGTTTGTTTTGGTTCAATTTGATTTGTGAGTCTGTTGTCATCTGAAAAACTGATGTATGGAAGACAACTCAGACGTTGCTAAAAAGAAGTCTGGCATTTCCTGCTTTTTTAACTTCAGAATCCAACAGACCTTCTTTGTGAAATGGTTTGACTGGTTCAAAATGGAACAGCCACAAAAGCAGTCAAGAGATACCAATTTTAGGACAGTAGTGATGTGTGTGCTTAAGGATGCAGATACACTAGTGTTTTCTTTGTCAAGGGAGGCTGAGTCTTGGACTGTCAATCACGACAGCCTTCAGAGAATGAAATATATCTGTTAGGCTTGTCAAATTTTCTTTAGGGTCACCCTAGAGAAGATAATTTTGCTAAATTAAGTAGTGTGTTTTCTGGATCCATGAGGAACAAAATATAATGAATTCTAACACTTCTAGATCACTCATTTGGCTGTCTACAACTGCTGTGAAGTGAACTACTATTATCTCCACTTTCAAATGAGGAAACTAAACCGCAAGAAGTCAGGGGCCGCCCGGTGGCGCAGCGGTTTCGTCCATGCTTGACAGCCCAGGGTTCGCCGGTTCAGATCCCAGGCGCCCACTGACGCACTGCTTGTCAGCCAGGCTGCGGCGGCGTCCCATATAAAGTAGAGGAAGATGGACACAGATGTTAGCCCAGGGCCAGTCTTCCTCAGCAAAAAGAGGAGGATTGGCAACGGATGTTAGCTCAGGGCTGGTCTTCCTCCCCCCCAAAAAAATAAATAAAGAAAGGGGAAAAAATGCAATAAGTTAAATAACTTGCACAAGATCTTGCTAGAATCTAAGCAATGGAAACTATCTAACAACTCACTCCCTGTCCCCTCCTCCAGGTCCCCTCCCTGCTGAAGCATCTGTCTCAGCCACTTTGACCTGTGGCTATAGGTGTCCTCTTTTCTCTTTAACAGTAAACTTTTTTTAAATTAAAATATAGCAGACATACAGAAAAGTACACAAATCAAGTGTAAATCTCAGTTAATTTTTATAAAGTGAATAACTCATGTTACTACCTTCCAGATCAAACAATTGCACCCTACCAGCACCCTAGAAGCCCCTAGTCTCTCTCTCTCACCAAAGGAAACTACTGCTCTGACCTCCATCAATATAAATTACTTTTGCCTGCTTTGGAACATGCTATACATGACATTGTTAAACATGAACTCATTTGTGTCTGCTTCTTTCCCTCAGTATTCCTGAACTGTAATCATGTTATTGCCTATGGAAGTAATGCATTCATTTTCATTATCATGTAGTATTCCTTTGTGACTACACCACCATACAGTTGTACATTTTTCTGTTGATGGGAATGTGGGTAGTTATGAGTAATACTACTCTTCACAATCTTGTATGTCTGTTGGTGAACGTATGTACGCATTTCTGTAAGGATTATGTCTAGGACCAGAATAGCCGAGATATGCAGCTTTGAGAGATACTACCCAACAATCTTCCCAAGTGCTTGTAAACATTTATACTCTCTGAGACAGTGTAGGAGAGTTCCAGTTGCTCCCAATGCTTGTCCTTGCAGACACTTAGAATTGTCTCTCTTGGGGCTGGCCTGGTGGTGTAGCGGTTAAGATCACGTATTCCACTTCAGTGGCCCAGGGTTTGCCGGTTCAGATCCTGGGCATGGACCTACACACCTCTTGTCAAGCCATGCTGAGGCTTGACATAGAAGAGCTACATAGAAGAGCTCTTCTACATAGGTCCCACACAGAAGAGCTATAACTCGACAACTATGATACACAACTGTGTACTGGGGCTTTGTGGAGAAAAAAGAAAAAGAGGAAGATTGGCAACAGATGTTAGCGCAGGGCCACTCTTCCTCAAAAAAGAAAAAAAAAGAATTGTATCTCTTTTCCATTTTATTTTATTTATTGGAATGGTTATGCAAAAATCACATTTTTTCCAGCTTTATTGAGATATTGACAAATAACATCATGTAAGTTTAAGGTGTATAAGGTGATGATTTGATATACATATATATTGTGAAATGATTTCCACAATAAGGTTAGTTAACACATCCATCACCTCATATAGTTACCATTTTTGGCAGTGTGGTGAGAACATTTAAGACTTACTCTCTTAGCAAATTTCAAGTATAGAATATTATTAAATATAGTCAGTCGCCATGCTGTACATGAGAGCCTCAGAACTCATTCACCTTATAACTGAAAGTTTATACCTTTTAACCAACATCTTCTCCATTTCTCCCCTCCTCCCCCACCCCTGGCAACCACTGTTCTACTCTCTGCGTCTATGAATTCAACTTTTTTAGATTTCACATATAAGTGAGATCATGCAGTTTCTGCCTTTGTGTCTGGCTTATTTCGCTTAGCAGAATGTTCTCAAGGTTCATCCCCGTTGTCGCAAATGGCAGAATTTCCTTCTTTAAGGATTCTTTGCTATTGAGTTGTATGAGTTCCTTATACATTTTGGATATTAACCCCTTATCAGATATAAGGTTTGCAAATATTTTCTCCCATTCCATAGGTTGCCTTTTCATTTTGTTGGTTGTTTTTTGTTTGCATTTGCTGTGCAGAAGCTTTTTAATTTGATGTAGTCCCACTTGTTTATTTTTGCTTTTGTTGTGTGTGCTTTTGGTGCCATATCCAAAAAAAAAATGACTGCCAAGACCAGTCAAGGAGCTTTTCCCTATGTTTTCTTTAGCTTTCTGTCTTTTTTTTCTTAGTCTAGCTAAAGGTTTGTCAATTATGTTTATCTTTTCAAAAAACCAACTCAGTTTTGTTAGCCTTTTCTATTGTTTTCCTATTCTCTATTCCATTTATTTCTGCTCTACTCTTTATTATTTCCTTCTGTAGGTATCTTCTTCATGGTGTCTAGAAGTCCATAAAGGTGAGCAGGGGTGATATCGAAGATTTCACAACCCAAGGATGGATATTGTCCTAGATAATCTGAGTTAATATACTGAAAGCTTGTTCTTTAGAATACATATTACAATGATGTTTGAATTGTTTTTATTGCGCACTTAGCATAAACAGTATTCTGTGTGCTACACTGAAACAACACTTCATCTAACATCACTTCTTGAGAAATATGCTTCAAAATACTAAATATCAGATTACTAAGTTAATCATTGGAACACCACTCATTTATAGACTGAGGCTATATTTTGAATATAAAAACTCCCACCAGTGTTATAAGAATTAGTATAATTTTATAACCATGAATAGATCTTATCTAAAAGATAAACTCTCCTGTGTTTTCAACTCTGAAAGTTAAAACCTGCCATTGTTATCCATATATCACTTGTGAAGAAATATAGTTTTTTTTCTTGCAATTGCAGATCTCATCTGACTCTCTCCTTGGTGTCTGGCTTAAGTCAGAAAAGGCACATCTTTTCTCAATGTATACGCTAGTGAAGAAGACTTCATTTCTCCTCTGTGGGAGATGATTAAATCTGGCTCCTGTTTGCTTCCTGCCATGTGGCTCATGAGCGTGGGTAAGAAGTGACAGTCACTAATGGCAGCCTGAAGTGGACATTGGCTACCAGATTTGGGATGGGTGGTGCCATAAGAGAAATGAAGGTTATATTCAACTTCATAGCTGAATGTGAGTGGGGGTAGAAGGAGGGGGGGAAACAGCCCAAACTTGAGAAACAAAGAGACATGTCTCAGCAAGCAAGAAATAAATGGCTTCTTGCATCCCAGAGGCTGCTTCTGCTCCAGAAAAATAGAACCGGTTTATTTGTTAAATGAATGTCCAAAATGAGCAGTATGCTTGAGGACCAGAAGTAAATATTTTTGCCATGATATTCTTCACAAAACCCATTCCAGCTCTTTTTCAAGCATGGCCTTCTATATATCTATACATTTACTTAGTCCAAGGTGAAACAGCCCGGGCAACCCTGTCGTTTGAGAGCACACTTCATGAGAAATGGACACTCCATACCTAAAATATTCTTACCCCACTTCCCTGCCCACTGAATTTGTGTGTGTTGCCTTTGTTTCACCCTTGTACTCTCCTAAGCACTAAACTCCTCCCCTTCATCAATTTCTGCAAAAAAAAAAAAAAAATCCAATCACAGCAAGCTTTTGATGATGTGAGTTTACTGAAGATTTGGGACATTTGGGGGAGGTACTGCACAACATTCCACCATCTCTCTAAACTCTTCCTTCTCTCTTTTCTGTTTTCTTCAATCTCCTCCCTTTCCCTTCTCAAACTAACTCAGTATGCCCCTCCATCCATCAGGAGAGGGTGCTGTGGTACAAAACAACCCCCAAACCAGTGGCTTAATACAAACGTTTACATAGCGATGAGATCTCCATTGATGCACTTTGAGAGTACCTGTAGAGATAATCTGAGCCTAAATTCTACGTGTACATCTTTACACCACGGTTAGTTACTCAGATATTGAAAATATTATAATATGCCAAGGAGGACCTTCAATTCCCTAAAAGGAGCAGTTAACTCTGTTTCGGCCTAATGGTTACTAAATTAGTATTTGTTTCTGAATCATGTGGGGACTCAAACAAATTCAGATGCCTGGGCTCATCCACAGACATTGTGATTCAGTAGATTTGATGTGGGGTCCAGTACTCTAAATTTTTAACAAGGTCCCCCAGTACTTGTGAAGATTATCCAGATTTCAAAACTATCCTTCTGGTTCAGGAGTCAGCACAAGACAGCCATCAAGTCAAATCTGCCTCACCACCTGTTTCTGCAAATAAAGTTTAACTGGAATGCAGACAGGCCCATTCATTTATGTATTGTTTATGGCTGTTTTCCTGCTTAATGGTGGAGCTGAGTAATTGAGACAGAGAGCATATGGCCCACAAAGAGTAAAATATTTATTATCTGGTTCTTCATAGAAAAAATGTGCAGACCCCTGCTCTTGTCTGTTTCATGACTGATTTCCAGAGTCATTATGGCTTGTGATGGGAACTAAGGCAGTGTAGATGATCACAACTGAAAACAACAACACCTGGACTGAATTCTTTACAATCTTTATCTTCGTACGAGAAAGATGGATTCTTTTCTATATACAAATTACCAAAATTTTTCCTGAGTTATACTGCCCCCTAATGGTAAAAATGTTAAATCACAGATGCTTAATCAGATTAGATGTTCCCCATTGTTAATTAATTCCTGAAATCAGAGTCATCCTTATAGACTTTGTAGCAAGGGACTTTAGGAATCAGAGCTCACTTAGTAGAACTGAGCAGGACTAAACAGCCTGGGAGAAGGTTGGCAATTTTAATGAGAATTAGAATCCCTTCCTTCTGTAAAGTTCCTTTCTCTTCAAAGACTATTACCCCATGTAGCATTTCCAATTATATAGGTCATTTATGCCAAGGTGATAAATTTTCTCAGGGACATTTTGACCATTTCTGATGCCACTCCTATTTCTAAAATTGAAGCACAATATTATCAATATGGTCAAAATGATATGTGCACTCACTACAATGAACTGTGATGAAAGGAAAGCGAGCTTAACTAGGAATCCGGATGCATGCAAACATATGCCAAGATGGTTGCCAAGGGGGATGCACACATGTTGGCAATAATGAGACAGCAGAGGATGAAACCGTTGGTTTTCCCTTCTGACTACTGATTAAAATCCTCTGAGGAGCTTCAAAAAAATAATGATGGCCAGATCCCCACCCCTGGAGATTATGAGTTAATTGGTCTGGGGAGAGACCCAGGCAACAGTAATTATTTTTTTAAGTTCTCCAAGTGATTGTAATGTGCAACCAAGGTTAAGAATCACTGTTCTACAGCAGTTTCTCAAATTTTAAGGTATATTCAAATCACCTGGGGATCTTTTTAATTTGCATGCCGTGATTCAGTAGGTCTGTGATGGCACCTGAGAATCTGATTCCTAGCAAGCTTTGAGGTGATGCTGATGCTGCTGTTTGTGGACCGCATTTTGAGTAGCAAGGAATTAGATTATCCCTAACCACAATTTTTATGCAATCTCAGTGGTTCTGAGGTCTTAAAGTACACAAGAATCACCTGGGAGATAACTAAACATGCAAATTTGCATGCTCCAGTCTCAGAAATTAAAATTCAGTGGATCTCAATTTTTAACAGAACCTCAAGTGATTCTGAGATTCAAAGCTGAGGACCAAACACACACTAACCTACACAAAGGCTATTCTACAAATCACATTTTTAAAAACAGAAGCTGCGTTATTTATTAATTTTACAAGCTACCTTAACCAAATGTGGGGAAATTCTTCTCTTGTTCCAAGTGTGAGAAGAAATTACCCCCAAATTCGGTGGCTTAAACCAACAACAATTTTGTTCTATCTCATGATTTTGTGGGTCAGGAATTTGGGCAGAGGTTGGCTGGGTGAGTCTCCTGCTCTCCCTGTGGTGTCGACTGAAGTCACTTAGTGGTATCCAGCTAGCAAAGAGACTGGTCTGAAGAGTCCAAGGTGGCTTCACTTCACTGCTTTGGCCGGAAGGCTGGGCCCAACTGGAACTGTCACCTGGAATGCCAACACATAACCTCTCCTGTCTGGCAGTCTCAGTTGGGGTAGTAGGTTTCCTTGCATGGAGGCTCAAGGCTCCCAGAGATGGTGTTCTAAGACACAGGAAGTGGAAGCTGCCATCTCTCAAGGCCTTGGCTCAGAAACTGGCACAGTGTCACTTCTGCCATAGTCTACTGGTCAAAGCAGTCACGGAGCCCAACCTTCAAGGGACAGAGTATAAACAGGCTGGAGCCATGGGTGTGTGACCCCTTGAAGAACTCCAAGTGCAGTTGCATAGGGCCCTGAACTCAAAAGGGCCCCATGCTTGGTTTAATGCTCTGCTGTTGCCATCTTGAAATTCTTTACAATTTTTGAACAAAGGGCACTACATTTTCATTTTGCACTGGGTCTCACAAATTATGTAGCCTGTCCTCAACACAAACCTCACCTTTCAATGGAAGGAGTGTTAAAAAAATTTGTAGCCATCTATAATCAGCCATAAGCTGCCTGCCAGAGACTTTATTCCTCACCATATTTCCATATTCAAAGTTATCCTTTCAAAACAGACTGAGGTATGCAGGTTAAATGCAGCATAAAGAAGGGAAACAGATTATGAGATTGGAAATTAGACTAAATTCTGTGATGTTTTAGGATGAAGAAATATGTTGAAAACCAACCACACTATTATACTGAGTATCTGCTGGCACTCTATATCCCATCACCTCTGGGCTCACTCAGGTAGGTCACTTAGGCATTAACCAACAGTCATCCAAGGTCAGTATGCATCCTGAATGTATCGCCCTTGATGAGAAAGACAGCCAGTAATCACTATTTGGGGGAAGTCTCCATGACCTCAGCAAACCTGGATTTGTATTTTGGGGCATCTGCAAAACGACTTAAAAGTTAAGGAAGGCAGTGACAACTCCAATGCTTTTTGAGAAATGGAGCCACATTTGACATCTCTTTGGGTGATCAGTCATTTGCACTACATTATGTTTTCAGCAGGAGCTCAACAAGGGTTGCTGGTGATGAATCTAAGCAACGAATGGCATAACAACAATAACTACTACTAAAAACCCAAGATTGATAGAATGTAGACACAACTAATGGAGAACAAGTTCAGGAAAACAGTAAAGTACAGTACTTTGCACACAGTAGGCAAGGATTGTTGAATTGACATTAATTGATGTGATAAACTCTTGAAAGGTAGGATTATCCACGGAAAGTTTCTTAGAGAAAGCAGCTAGACTTTGAAAGAAGTACGGATTGGCAGAGAGTCCTGGAAGGAAATAGAAACCACATTGGTACAAGGAGAAGAAAAGCAGCCCGACTAGGGTGGAGGAAGTGGGTAGAGGGATATTACTGGATAGATGAGAGCTGGGGAAAGGAGACTCATGGCTTCTAGGCACTCAGTCCCAGACTGCAGAATCTGAATTTACTTGTGGGAAGTCAGTGTAGTGTGTCTGTCATTGGTTGGGAGGGAACGGGTGATGGCTTTTTATTTTATTATGCAAGCATGATAATGGAAGTCTTCAGGTGAGGCACATTCCCAAGGAGGTGCAAGACTAGCAGAATTTTTCAGAGGAGATGGTCAGAAACCTAGTGGATGATCCTTAAACCACTGATCCTCATCGAGGGTACAAGAACTGGAAGTTAGAGATGAGAAAAGACTTTAAAGGGGAGGGAGTTCTTGAGGTACTGTGATGGTGGGAATGTTTCCCTTTATTTCAGGAGACTACCTGAAGAACTTAACATGTATCTCCTGGAGTTTGAAGAACACAGTGGCCTGGTATCTGATTCCCTCCTAAAGAAAATCTAAAGGGTAAGAGGAGGGATGACTAGTTACTTTGATGGAGGGAGTTAGAATTGGCCTGCATTTCCAGAGTTCTTTGGGGCAAAGGTTGTGTTTCTTATTGTGGTGGATGTTGTGATGCCTGAAAGACTTGTTCCTCCAGCCACTGGAAGTGATGCCAGTAGACAGTGCTCAACCGTCAGTCTCCACAGAGATTGCGTTGGATGAAGAGGGCTGATTACTGGCTGGTATGGGGTTATAAAGTCCCAGCTCCCCACCCCAATTTAGGACAACTCTTCAGGGCCATCCCAGCCTCAGAACTCCCTGTTGATTGACTGAGGCCTCCATTAAGACTGCAGCAAAGCTCAGCTTCTCCTACTGCCCAGTCTTGCTTCTTTCCC
This sequence comes from Tapirus indicus, assembly GCA_031878705.1. Taxonomy (NCBI): domain Eukaryota; kingdom Metazoa; phylum Chordata; class Mammalia; order Perissodactyla; family Tapiridae; genus Tapirus; species Tapirus indicus. The sequence continues at coordinate 18,917,544 of CM062920.1, forward strand.
TTCCTTTCCATAAGTGTGGATCCAAGGGCACTCCCTACGAAACATCTTGCATGGTTATCTCCATCTCAGAGTCTGCTTCCCAGGAAACCTGACCTGTAACACATGTGGTCAAATGTGGGCCCCAGGGGCAAGTGAACCAGAGTGGATTATTTTGGATTTGTCCAAGGGGGACCCTCGAGGAACGAACAAACATTAGCAGAGAGGATGCTTAAAGTATCACTGGATTCCTTACAGTTGGGGAAGAAGTGAGCAACAGCTGGTTTAGAGCCTTACCAGCTGGAACCAAGGGAACTGAAGATTAGATTTCCAGTTATGAGGGGGAGGAGGGTCTTTGGAGAACTTACAAAACCAGCTATTCTCATAGGGCCAGCTTTAGCAGTTTGCCAAGTCCAAAGAGCACCAACATCCAGGTCACAGCAGTGTCAATCAATTAAAGCCTTTCTTGCCCCCTCTCTTGCCCTCTCTCCCATGACTCCAAACCTGGAGAGATTAGAAACCCGAGTTAGCAGTTGGAGGGGCTAGAACATAAGAGAGGGTAAGGGAGAAGATGCCAACTCTACCCTGTCTTTGACTTTAAAGTCTAAAACCGTTCCCCCATCTCTTTTCATTTGTCTTATCACCTAAACCTCGCCCTTTCCCCAAATACTGTAATACTCTTATCTTTCCCATTATTTGGTGAGATGCCCTACAGTTCCTCTGATGTGCATTCTCCAACGTACCTTGTTGCAAAGTCAAAAACCTTACCTTGCCTGAGGATTGTCTCTGGTGGTCTCAGGCTGTACAACCTAAAAGCTCTTTCTTAGCTGGTACTGTCTTGCTGGTCATTCCAACTACATGCATACCGGGAAACACACAGTGAGAGGCACATAGCAGACGCTCAATAAATTTCTCAGATTTCCCAGTTGCCTTCAGAGGAGCCCTGGGTCATGGGCGCGGCAGTGACAGAAACGGCAGCAGCCGAGGTGAGCAACTGGGAACCCAGGCCCGTGCTCCCTGTGAGGCACGGGCGTGTCAGGGAGCCTCGGGCGGGCAGAGGCAGCGGAGAGAAGCCCTCCGCACGCTCGCCCGTAGGGACCTGGTCCTGCACAGCGCGGCACCGGCACAGCCCCAGCGCGGCTCTTCCCGCCCCGCCCCGTCCTGCCGCCTTGCCTCTCCCTGCTGCCCCGCCCCGCTGCCCCGCCCCTCCGCCCCGCCCCGTCCAGCTCGCCCGGTCCCGCCCACTCCTGGTACCCGGCTGGCGAGTGGCGGCTGCCGCCCGCATCATGGGGACAGCTTCGTCGCTCGTGAGCCCCGCAGGCGGGGAGGTTATCGAGGACACGTACGGGGCGGGCGGCGGCGAGGCCTGCGAGATCCCGGTGGAGGTGAAGCCCAAGGCCCGCCTGCTGCGCAGCTCGTTCCGCCGGGGCGCGGGAGCGGCGGCGGGGGCCGGGCCCGGGTCGCTGCCCCGCGGGGCGGGCGGCGGCGGGCTGCTGGGGGCCAGCTTCAAGTCCACCGGCTCGTCGGTGCCCGAGCTGGAGTACGCGGCGGCCGAGTACGAGCGGCTGAAGAAGGAGTACGAGATCTTCCGGGTCAGCAAGAACCAGGAGTTGTTGTCCATGGGCCGCCGCGAGGCCAAGCTGGACACGGAGAACAAGCGGCTGCGGGCCGAGCTGCAGGTAACGCGGGGCCCGGGCGCTCACCGGGGGCGGCCGCGACCCCCGGGAAACTGAGGCCCGGGGCGGCCTGCCCACGCCGCTCTGGACGCCTGACTCCGTCCTTCCTCCATCCTGTCTCCTCTCCAAAACAAGTGGTTTTGAAAGTTGAGCGGAAACTGCTCCACATTTTAATTTGAGGAAACATATGCTCTTGGGGTCTAAACTGATTCCTTAACGACCCCCTCCCCCCTTTTTATTTCAGTTTCTTTCATTCAGACACCTTGAAGCAATTAGCCTGAAAGTGTCTTGAGGCAGAAAATGCCCATCTCCAGGGAAGTAGGTTCACCCAAGACACACAAACACACATAAGACTTTGGTGACATGTGTTGAAGCAACTCAACACACTCTTCCTAGGAGTTTTTAACTGCCCTCCACCCTCAAATTTTACTTACCTCCAAGGTGGGGCTCATGTCTCGGTTTCTTTGTGAAGTTCCATAATCTTAGGTTTTAATGATCTTGATGTGAATTTTTCTGGAAGTCCCCTGATTTTCACCATCTTAACTGCTGTGGATGAAAACGTTCCCTAGGTGTAGTCAAATTCCCTTGATCCATTTGATTAATTTACTCAAAAAGAATTATTGCATGCCCTCCCTGTGGTAGATCTATTTTAACTCATTCAAATAGCCTATAACGAGCCAGCCCTGATGGCCTAGTGAGTGTTTTAAGTTCACTGCTCTAGGCTTCTGCCACCTGGTTAGTTTCTGGGTCATGGAACCACACCACTCATCTGTCAGTTGCCATGCTCTGGCTGCAGCTCACGTGGAAGAACTGGAAGGACCTACAACTAGAATATACAATTGTGTACTGGGGCTTTGGGGAGGGATAAAAAAAAGAGAGGAAGATTGGCAAGAGATGTAGCTCAGGGTGAATCTTTTCCAGCAAAAAAAAAAAGTTGAAAGTACTTTAAAAAAAAAGCATAAAAGCAAGAGGTTTCTTCACTGTGAGCAAAGTTGTGAGACTTTGTGCTATCGGTTTTGGGCCCGTCTGAGGATTGTGGTTTGTTTAGTCTCTTTTTCTTTACTATGGAAGAGCTCTGGACAGCCCAAGTGTTCCTGGGCTCATCACAGTAGGAATTGAATAAATACCTCAGACTGCTTTTACTGAGAAGAATAAGCCTTCTTCCTTCTAGACTAGGCATTCTGGTCAACCTGCCCCCCATTAGCTGTTGTATATTAGCACTGTTATCTGGGAAGACATACTTATCAGCAGTCTGTCTGTTGTCTTATCACTTTTCCTACTGGGCAGTCTTAATGCACTTGCTTGTATAAAATGGACTTATGCATTTCAGATATCTGATTTCCTAAGGGTAACCCTTATGATTTCAAAGGGTAACCCTTTTGGTTCCTTTCTCCCATATCTAGACATTAAACAACTCTTCCGTACTTATTTAATCCATTCAGTCAGACATTTACTGGAGGCCTGCGGTGTGTCAGGCACTGCAAGGGCTCCAGGGACAGCAAGATGAGAAAGACATGGAACCAAGGAGCGCACAGTCTCGCTGAATTAATTATCCTTCAAGTTAAGCCTTACAAACTGTACTTTTTGTTCTCTTAAAGATGAGAAAACTGAGGTGTAGAGAAGATGAAGAGCTGATGCAGTGTTTCAAAGAGAAAGTATTAATTTCCATTGAAAGCTTAATGTTCAGTGTTTTCATTTACTATAGTTTAAGCATGTTTGCATTTTTTTCCATTATGTGTTTGAATAAAATGGCAATATGCAGTTCTTGATAACTGGTAAAATAGTAGTTAGATTGTTAAAATTCTGAGATATGTAATATGTTTGTAAGATAATGTAAAACTTGGGAGAAATACTAATTTTGTTAGAAATAACAAGGTCACTTATTCCAGGCACTTCAAAAAACGTATCAGAAGATACTTCGGGAAAAGGAAAGTGCTTTAGAAGCAAAATACCAAGCAATGGAGAGAGCAGCTACATTTGAACATGACAGAGATAAAGTTAAAAGGCAATTCAAGGTAAATTCCTTATATTTTTACCTCCAAAGTGACGTGGAATAAAAACAGTATATTTTAAAAGTTCATATGACGCTGCGATGAATAAATAGAAGTAAATGATATAGGAGTCTTGAAAATTGTGAGAACTAGAGTAGAGCACTTTTTACATTTTTGAATTGGACCTGGTAAACTTGAGATAGTTTCAAAGAAAAGGTATAAAAGTGAACATTTTAATGGGGATTTTGGAAAAAAAAGGAAAGTGTCTATGGGGGGAAGGCATTTGGGGATGTTTTGTATGGGAGGACATTACTGGCATTTGGTGGGAGAGGGACAAATTTGCTAAACATCCTGCAGCGCATAAGACAGCCCCACACCATGGACACGCATTCTGCAAGAATTTCGATGGGTTCCAGTAATGGAACAGTAAGGTGGAGGTACTTGGATTATTCATCCTACGAAAGAGGAGATCAAGGACCAAATGAATATTGGTTTTATGAATGAAAGATTTTTCCCTTAAAAGCTGATGACACAACTTTTTGATTATGGAAAAGGTTTCAAAATTAAAATTCTTCTTTTAAAGATTTTTAGGGAGACCAAGGAAAATGAAATTCAGGACTTGTTGAGGGCCAAGCGGGAGTTGGAGAGCAAGCTTCAGAGGCTACAGGCTCAGGGGATCCAAGTATTTGATCCTGGGGAGTCCGATTCAGATGACAACTGTACGAATGTTACTGGTAAATTTATTTCCTATTTATAATATTTTGAGCCTTCATCATAGGTGTAATGATATTTTAGAGGCAACTTTGAATCCTTTTACTTGTAAGAGATTGCTGTTACAAATAGACTTGCACTTTCTCTTTCTCAGCTGTCATGACAGCTCTTTTCCATGAAGTCCATGGCATTGTCAGGGGCTGAGGTTCCTTCTGTCTTGTTGCTCTGCCAACCTTAGCTCGTGGATTTTCTCTCTCTGGTCTAAGATAGCTCCGCCAGGTCTCACTGTCACATCTACATTTTAGCCAGGGGAAGAGGGAAGGGAATACATTCCTTTCCTTGAAAACACAATCTGAAAGGTATACAGGTTACTCCTATTCAAATCCCATTGGCCAGAAGTACACCTAGGAAGATTGGGAAGTGTAATCATTAGCAGGAGAGCCATGTATCTACCTAAAGTTTGGGGTTCTGTTACTAAAGGAGGAGGGGGAGAATGGATATGGGAAGATAGCTAGTAGTCTCTGCCACATTATTTTTCCCCATAATGATGTATTCTTTGCAACTGTCAGAATATCTGTATACTATTTCATTGAGTGGTTTCCAATGCAGCTTTAGGAACTACTCAAGAAGTCTTTATTTTATAATTAAACATGTAGAATAGGTTTTTTCTGGAAATAAACGAAAGCCTGGAATCATAGAATGAAAGGGTCCACAGTGTTCCAAGAAAATATTAATAAAGTGCAACTGATACTGAAAAAAGAAAGATTCTATTTTAAGTTTGGTGGAAAAATGCAGTCACTCTCCCATTTATAAAAAGCTCTAATTATATTCTTACAAACTGGTGCATTTTGGAGTGAAATATGACAACTGACAATTCCTTCTTAATTTGCATTTTAGTACCATTGGAATCTGACCAGCTTCCTGGGACTTTTACTACTAACTTTTGAGGAAAAAAACAAAGTGATTCTTATTGGTGTAGAGTGACTAAGAAGATGCTTTTATGCCCCCACATTAGTCTTAGTGGTTATTTCAGTAGTGACATATGTTAAAATGTACGGTGTTTCAAAACTACTTTATTGCAATTGTCTTGGCAAGTTAATAAAAACGAGTTAATATTTCCTCCTAAGTCCTTCTTCATATTTTTATTTAAACATGAAGAAGGAATGCCTAAGGGAATGTTACTCATTTGAGATTCAAAGACCTACAAATAATCATCTCAGTTTTGCCAGACATTTAGCCCAAATACCAGTTTACTTATAGTTAGTGAAGGATGCCATGTAGCTATTCTGGCAAATATAATTTATAAAAAAAAAAATCAACATGTTCATAAGTACCTACTGATTCAGACATGAATTTTGTTTCTTTTGGAGGTTAAAGAGGATACACTTTTTACATCCTCAGTTTACATCCTAATGAATTACCAATATTAATTACTGGTGTGCTGGTAATAGTCTTCCTTTGAAATTCTTTGCTTCACATTTTACCTTGATATCTAAACCATACAGTTAGAAATGTTTTTGAGAATTTTTGTGAGGGGGGTGTTTTTAACTTCTCTCTGTTGTTGTAATTCCTTTGGTTATTATATTCTTTATTTCTTTTCATCTTTTTTTTTAATCCCCTCTTTGAATTTGAGATGATAACCAGAATTTTGTTAACCAGTGCTTTAGAATTTACCAGAAGTTGGTGGCAAAGTACTTTCAAAATCATTAAAGTTTGAATAGTTGTTGTATTTACAATATTGTAGTATTTTTGTTTGTTTGTTTGTTTTGGTGAGGAAGATTGGCCCTGAGCTAACACCTGTTGCCAATCTTCCTCGTTTTGCTTGAGGAGGAGTGGCCCTGAGCCAATGTCTGTGCCCACCTTCCTCTATTTTGTATGTGGGACGCTGCCACAGCATGGCTTGATGAGCAGTGTGTAGGTCCACGCCTGGGATCCCAACCCACGAACCTGGGCCACCGAAGTGGAGTGCCCTGAACTTAACCACTACGCCACCAAGCAGCCCCTGTAGTATTTCTTTTTAAAGTAGAAATTCTGTTCGGTATATGTGATAAGTTTTTGAACATTCAGTAATTTGGTTTTCATAAGATAAAATCTCTTGCTTTTACAGCTGCTGGAACACAGTGTGAGTACTGGACTGGCGGAGCCTTGGGAAGTGAGCCGTCCATAGGGAGTATGATCCAGCTTCAGCAGTCCTTCAGGGGCCCTGAGTTCGCCCATAGTTCTATAGATGTGGAAGGACCCTTTGCAAACGTCAACAGAGGTAACACAGGGCACTTGCCAATTTCCTTGGCTAATGGTAGTGACTCTTCACATACCATAATCTTGTGCTGGGAGAACTACCATCAGCAGAGCATGCGATTTGTATTCTGGGTGTCTTCCATTGTCAAACCATCATGTGCCATGCTGTCACTGACCAGGGCTAATGAGGTTACATAATTCACATCAGGATTGGATGGTGCTCCCAGGCCAGACTGGCCAATTAGGTTCTAATAACTGAACTTCTGGTCTGAATTCTCAGGTGTTTTAGGTGAGCAGCAACAGCCTAATGTAGATTAACTGAGAAAGAGTAGATTTTAGTCTTTCGTTCTACATCTTTGATGGTGTTGAAGGTTAGAGCAGATTGTGGAGTAGAATACAAAATCTCGGTTATGTAATATAGTATTCTTAGTCAAAAGTCAAATTCTTAGTCAAAAGGATATTTTCATTATTTTTATATAATTTGGTGTCCAAAATAGCTCTAAGATCTGTTCAGAATTTCAATACCACTGCAGATCTGAGATGTTATAAGTAGCTCCACTCTTTTTTCTTAAAACTATGAAATTATTTATGTTAGCAAAATGAAAATCAGTTTTTTAAATATGCCCTTTGAATTAGCCAAATGCGTCTTAAAATGTTCATTCTCCCTAAATAGTATATGATTACTTTTCATTTTATACCTTTCTTAAACTTTCTTTTTGACTCAGTATATTTCAAGAATAATAAGTAGATGAAACCATAGGCCAGCCTGAGAATGCAGGTTCTCCTCTAGTAGCAAACTAACTGAACATCTTGTAGCATCGTTCCATGACATTTGACTGGAACCGCTGGTACCCCAGCAAAGACCACTGGTGACATTGATTGCTTTAAGCCCCAGGATAGAATTTGAGGTTAGAGAACTGATTGCCTTCTAATATGTTATTCTAGAAGCTATGTCAATATTACAAGTGAGATCAGATTCTGTTCTACGATGCCTGTTGTGTTTTTTCAGACTTTTTTGGAATCATCTTGTCAAATGTTTTCTAGTAATTTTTTTCATGAACTTATGAGAAATTTTATTTTCAGATGACTGGGATATTGCTGTAGCTAGTTTATTACAGGTTACTCCCTTGTTTTCACATTCTCTGTGGAGTAACACTGTCAGATGTTACCTCATTTATACAGATGAAACCCAGCCCGAAATGGATCTTTTCCTTAAGGTGAGGACATTTATAAATTCTGTATTCACTGATTTAAAATACAAGTTAGTATTATGTCCTGTTTATGATACTACTACATCTAAACCAAGTAGTTTACTAACTACTAGATTATATGTCTTAGAGAGCAGGAAGCATCTTGGGCTTTTCTTAAGAAAAAAATCTTGCTCAGTATTATCAGTACATTCAGATTAAGGCTGTGGAACTTTATGCTTTTCAATACTTCATTACACATTCTCCACAATATTTAAGACCCTTATTAATAGTACCTGCTTTAGTTAATATCTGCCAGCTCTATCCATCAATCTGTTTTAGATTATAAATGTAATGTAATCCTTGTCATGGTTTTTAATTTCTCAGGGCAGCCAGTGGGGTTAATCTAAGGCAGGGGTCTGCAAACTACAGCCTGTAGGCCAAATCTGGCCAGCAGCCTGTTTTTGTATGACCCAGAGCTAAGATTGGTTTTTACCTTTTTCAATGGTTGAAAAAAATCAAAAGAAGGATATTTTCTGACATGTGAAAATTATATGAAATTCAAATTTTAGAGTCTATAAATAAAGTTTTATTGGAATACAGCCATGCTCATTCATTTACATATTGTCTTTGGCTGCTTTGCACTGCAACAGCAGAATAAATTGTGACAGAGACTAAATGAACCACAAAGGCCTTTGCCAAAACAGCCAAGTTGTTAAATTATTATTTATTTGTAAAAATATTTGCCATCTGGCCCTTTGCAGAAAAAGTTTGCCAACTACTGTTCTAATTGAATTTTAAATAAATCTGCATGTCACATGCTGTACCTGCCATATTAATATCCTCCAGATTGTTGATTAATAAGTTCATTTAGCTTTCCTTTTTGATATCACTAAATTTTGGTAAAAAGATAAAATATTTCGAAAACCAGAGCTTCCACTCACTAACTGAATAGAGGTTATTCCCAAACACATGTTGAGGGAATTACTAATTTATCGTGTAATAATAGTCATCATTACTTAGTAACTTAATTTGTTGTAGACCAACACGTTTTTATCTGTTTGCTTTAGAGTTCTAATATATCATGGTGGACACCTTTTACTATATAGATGTATGGATTTATAACAATAAAACAAACCATTTATAATAATAAAAATAAATATCAAAGCAAATAGCCTAATATTTTTCTCCCACTGTTTTAGGTTTTATTATGAAATAAATTGTTTTCTGAGCTAGGAAACAGCCAAGTTGCTAAGCTATTATTTTTTTTTATTTAGTAGAAAAACTTGCATTTTCTCTTAAAGATTTTCTTTAAAATGTGATTATATGTTTTTTTAAATTTTAAATCAGAAAATATCCACCATAACCTGTTCTAAAGAATGCTTTTTTAATTTTAAGTAGTATGAAGCTACTAGATCTCTAGTTAAATAAGCTGTGCTTTTATATGTTTTAATTTATTTTTAGGACTATTCACCTAAACTTAAAAGAATGTGTGAGACAATGGGATACTTTTTCCATGCTGTATATTTTCCAATAGATATTGAAAATCAATACCTCACTATAAGAAAATGGGAAATTGAGAAGAGTTCATTAGTTATCTTATTCATTCATTTAACTTTACCAAGGTAAGCTGAAAATTCTATGATTTACTGTAGAAGTTAAACCTGTAAATAGAATTGAGATTGCCAAATGAGCTTGAAAGATAAGTTCTAATTACATTCTTATAATCAAAAACAATCAATGAAATTCAATAAATTCTATGACTTTTCATACTTAAATAAAGAATTAGAAGTTTCACACAGTTAGATTTGTTTACTAGGTCATAAGATTAACATCATTAATGTAAAGATCATTTTAATCAGGGGTCAGCAAACTATGGCCCTGAGCCAAATCCAGTCAGCCACCTGTTTTTATAAATAAAACTTTATTAGAACACAGCTATGTTCATTTATGTATTTTCTACAGCTGCTTTTTACACTACAACAACAGCATTGAGTAGTTACAACAGAGACCGTGTGGCCTGCGAAGCCTAAGATGTTTACTAGCTGGCCCTTTACAGAAAAAGTTGGTGACCCCTGGTTTCAATAATCAGCATTAACCTTCATTATTATCTTTCTTTGAATACAAATTGAGAGGTACTTGAACACTTACATAGGTGTGAATTCATATTATTTTTAACTCTCTGAGGAGCTTACTACTTAAATCTAGTAAAGGGAGCAATTTTCTTAATATGTGAATATAATCACACCAATGAATCTAGTCTGCAAATAAAGATTTTTTTAATCAATTAGATATACAGATAGAAGACAGAATAGGTTTAATAAGAGGTTAATTTTTCTTTCTACATTTGCTGTCTGATTGTATTTAACCCTTAGAAAGCATTTTTCTCTTTTTATTGAGGACCAGCTCTGACTTGAACTGTGTATAGAAGTAGGTGGAGCCGTAAGCTTTACCAGAGACCCTGCAGTATAACCCTTCATTGGTCCTTAAGACTGTACCAGACGCCAGGTGGCCGGGGAACCACCTTGTCAATGAGCCTTCACCTAAAACAAGTTTAAGGATTCCTTCAATTAGATTGCCTTTGGTTGGGGTTTCTTAGCTCCTCCCCCCTTTCTTTTCCTGTTTTGTTTTTATATTTATTAAGAATATATTCTGTTTTCTTATTTAATATCTGGGTAATATTTTACCTCAGGTGGTAATATGTCATTTGTTGTTTTTCTCTTATTAATTATCTTTAATCCTTGAAAAAATTTTGGTTTTTTTACCTTATATCCATATTTTGTACATTATTTCTCTTTCACGGCTGTCAAGAGGCATGACAGTAGGGTGGACTTCAAGCCACACAGGGGCTGGTGGAGCCTTTATTTCTCTCAGGTTGCTCCTTCACCTCTCCTGTTGCCTCCCCCATCCTCCCCAAAAGATAAATCTAGCAACATGTACTCTGAGCAGTACTCAGTAACCCATCTACTTCCCTCTCACCAAAGTATTTGAACCAAATCCCAGATATCATATCATTTCATCGGAGTCCCATATATCAATTTTGTAGGGACTGATTTTGAAATAGGAACATTTGCCTAAACAGAAGGCCCTCTCTTTGGTAGTCAAGTGGGCTGCAGACTTTTCTCCCAAAGTAATAACAAATGAACCATTGAAATTCCAAAATTCTATAGAACATAGAATGATTTTGACAAGGGAAACTTCTATGGTTTGGATTGATTGTGTTGGCACGGAAATATATAGTAGAACATTATTTTCTTCTGTTTTGCATTGGGGCTGGTATTTTAGTGTGTGATACAAATTCTGAATCATGTAATAGCTTTCCCCTGCTAATTTGCCTCTCTAGACAAACTTTCATTTAATACTTTTTGGAAAGGGGAATTGGTTGCAATTGTGGTGTAGAAAACACTAGTATGTTATTCTAATATTTTTCTAGAATTTCAATAGGAATGGTACAAACTATAGTTATGGTACCTTGTGGCAAAGTTAGAATTTTTTTAAACTTTAACTCAGTCAAGGTTTTTACCAGCTATCTAACCTCCCCCATCTGCCTTTGGGTCTTTCTTATAGTGTATCTTGGGTATAAGGACTCAGATCATTTATTGGATGAGAAAAGGCTACAGGACCAGAGCAGAGAAAAATCTTGAAATCTTGAGGCTGATAATATTTGTGTTTTAACTTGAGAATTATATAATTGTAAGTGGAATTAGTTTTTCCATTTATTTGCAAAGTTTCATGAGTCTGGTCCGTTATTTTGAGCCACAATTCACAGTATTTTTGAGAGTTTTTTTGTTAGATTTAAAAAAAAAACAAAAGTTATATGTACTTTAAAATTTAATTTAATGCACAATGTATTGTACCTACTCTCATTGTCTGCTAATGAACATATTATATTTTATGATTAAGCTAGAACAGAGCTATGAAAACATCTATTTTTAGAAAGCTTCACTGGTTCTGCAGCTGGGCCTTTTCTGGCCACTTGTTGTCGTAGTAAATCCCAGTTATTGGCACTTGGGTTGATTGACTGTTCGCTGCCACAGTGCAGTGTAACACAAGAAATCCTGATTTCCAATCTAGCCTTTTATTGGAAGACTGTGAAGAAGCTTTTCTGAAAAATCCTGAAGGTAAACCACGATTAATTTATCATCGTTTGGAGGATGGAAAAGTCAGTTCTGATTCTGTCCAGCAATTGATTGATCAAGTTTCTAACCTGAACAAGACCAACAAAGCCAAGGTAAAAATCCACGGGGCTGTTTTTTAAGAACATGCTTGGCAGAGAGAAGTGCTGGAGCAAAGGCCATGAGGTGGGAGTGAGCCTGCCGTGTTTGGGGAGAGGAAGGAAGCCAGTGTGGCTGGAGCAGACTGAGCGAGGGGAGGCTAGTTGGAAAGGTAACGGGGTGATTGTAAAGCACCTTGGTTTTTCTCCTTGGAGTGAGATGCGGAGCCATTGGAAGACTTTAAGCAGCAGCAGAAGAAATTCTCTTCTGACAGGGATCTCTTTGGCTGCTGTGTTGAGAATTGACTGTGCTTTGGAGGGTAGTAGGGGAGGGCAGGGTTGGAGAGCTGTCGCAGTCATCCAGGTGAGAGATGCTGGTGGCTTGGACTAGAGGAGGTGATGAGAAACAGTAGGATTCTGGATAAATTTTAACAGTAGAACCAACAGATTTCATAACAGATTAGTTGTGGACTATGAGAGAAAGAGAGGAATAAATAGCAATATGTGGCTAAAACGAGTATGACCTGTGAGTGGACAAATCAGATTCTTTACTGTGCTTTTTTCCCCAAGCACAGGATCCTTCTATCTATTGTTGACCAAGGAGTAGTGTAAGGAGGAGCCTTTTTATAGTAACCTTTCCTAAGAGTATTGGGAAAAGCAAAAAACTGATGATGAGTGGGAGAAGGATTGGATCATCCCTAGATGCATGGCAGGATATAGTTTAGAATAGAGATTACAGGCTTTGCATTACTGCATACTGAGATAACTTGGTAAATGTTTACAGTTAATGTTAAGAATACAATCAAAAATAACTCTAGGATTTTGACAAAGTTTTTATTTCTCTGTGCCCAGCCAGAAAATAAGACCGAATGTGAATGCAAGCATTTTTCTTTATATCATTTAATATTGAAAAGATAGCCTGAGACCAGCATAACGTAGTAAAGAGGCTAAGATAAAAGAGTGCATTTTTATTATAATCTCCAGAGCCATTTCATTCTTTGTTTTAATTATTTTGGTATCAGCCTAGTCCACTAGGTCCCATGGGAAAAGATATTAGTTTACCTTTCTTATCTTTATGCTATTTATTCTATAAATATTGCTTTTAAATTTAGTACACTAGAAGGATGAATTTCTTTTATATAAGAGTAAAATAAGATCTCTCTACCATGATTATAAATGTAAATGTAGGATAAACTTCCTTGCTTTTTTGTTTTGTAGAATTATAGCTTTACTAGCCTAAAGATTGATTTTGATGTACTTTGAAGGTTATATATACTGAGTGGTATGGAGATACATTAGACAAAATTAGGACACATCAGCAAAAGAAAGGATACTTTTTGTTTTATTGCAACATTATTCATACTAAACCCTTGTGTGACCTTGGACAAGTTATTTAACTTGCCTCAGTTTCCTCTTCTGTAAAGTGGAGGGAATAATAGTGTCTCCTCATAGTGTTGTTGTGAGGATAAAGAAGTTAGTATATGGAAAGTACCCAGAACGGTTCCTGACACATAAGCACTATAAAAGTGTTTACCAGGGGCCAGTTAGTGGCATAGTGGTTAAGTTCGAGCGCTCCACTTCGGAGGCCCAAGGGTTCGCAGGTTCGGATCCCGGGTGTGGACAGACGCACCGCTTGTCAGCCATGCCGTGGTGGTGTCCCATATAAAGTAGAGGAAGATGGGCACGGATGTTAGCCCAGGGCCAGTCTTCCTCAGCAAAAAGAGGAGGATTCGCAATGGATGTTAGCTCAGGGCTGGTCTTCCTCACACACACACACACACAAAAAGTGTTTACCATCACCTCCTCCTGTTGTTATTGTTTTTTTCTTGTTGTTGTTAAATTTTTTTTTTCCAGATCATTGATCACTCAGGAGATCCTGCAGAAGGAGTTTATAAAACTTATATTTATGTGGAAAAGATTATTAAACAGGTAAATATACATTCCCTATAAGATTTCATTTAAAATATTTTATGAGTGTTTTCCATAAAATTGGGTTTTCCGAAGAAAATCCCTTGTTTGTTTTTTTGGAAGCGGTACCTGGGGAGAGTGCCATTGTTTCTGGCAGAGTCCATCCTGTGATATTATTGTGGTGTCACTAGTATCATGTATCTTTATCTCTCATCTGTCTCACAAAGCTGTTTGATGCTTCAGTACCTGTTGAGTGTAAAATGGATTACAAAAATGGTAGATAAAAAGGAAATATTTGAGGGAAAATGTTCATCTTATTCAACTGACAGCCTCCTCAGATTCTGTGTGCATCTTAAATTTCTGTAAATTCAAAAAATCCTTCTCAAATTTTCCCACCACACTATTCCTAACAGCAGAGAGGGGTGGAAACACGCCTCTCAGTGTGTGAGGTCAGGGGTCATAGAGCTCACTCGAACTGCAAGTTTCTTTGATGTCTCAAGTATTATCTTGAAAATTTGAGTTATAAATTCTGCTTGATATTATACCCATATTTATTCTTAATATTAAAATCATTTGAAATTGTATATCAGCAAAAATGCTAATAATGCTAATAAAAAGAAAAATAACTCCCTGTCTTCACGTAAAACGGGCACAAGAGGAAAATGTACCATATTTAGCCTGTGGTTGACCATACCTGCTGACAGCGCCCCCAGGGTGCTGGGGACCCTATCTGAGAAGTCACGGATTAGATTACATTTTAAAATTAACTTGCATTACAAGTATAGAGATTTGTTATCAGAGAAAAAGAGTGGCCTTAAAACATAATGACAAGACTTCTGGCAAGAGGTTTTGTATAGTGTTCTTTAGTATAAAGATTGACATTATCAATTTTGATCTTCTCAACAACCTTTTGAATTTTAGGACCAAGATATATAAAATGAATTGTTCAGAAAAAAATGGCAGCAAGTGAAAATGAACGTGTTTACCATCTTTACTGCTTGAAGGACAACATATTTTTAGTGTTCTAATATACAGACTAGATATCACAGTGGAGATATTTGATGTGAAGAAACCCCATGTTAGGAGTTAAATTCTTATAAAAATGTAAAGCAGCGTATTTCTTAGGCATTAGCTCAGTCTTTAAAAGTATTCACCAGCCAGATATAACCAAAGATATTGTGTACCATTTTGCAGAAAACAGATCCCATGGGAGTCAAATACCCCTTTAACTTTATTTTTGATAAAAAAGAGAGGTCTTTGTTTTTATTATTTTAATATCTCCTTGTCTCTTTTCTTTATTTTTAGACTAGTGCTTCTTTTTATAGTTATAAATTTATCCTTGTAGGTACTGCGGAAAGGCCAGATGTTTGGACTTGCCCCCTCAGTAGGTGAAGCCCACTCAGGCCTGTGTGCTAACACTGCTACAAGGTCTTTATGTTCTTCATTCGTTTTTGTGTGCTTGCTCTTGGTGGTCAGGACATCCTGGGCTTTGAGAACACAGACCTGGAGATGAAGGATTTGGGCAGTGAAGATTCTATTCCAGAAGAAGATGATTTTGGTGATGTTCTGTGGGACATACATGATGAACAAGAGCAAATGGAAACTTTTCAGCAGGCTTCAAATTCAGCCCATGAGTTGGGATTCGAGAAGGTAAGCATTTTGTGTATTGTTCCAACAAAGATCAGTCGCCACCTAAAGGCTGTCTTATGATTGTGTTTTCACCTAAATATAGTCAAAGTTAGTGATCGCATTAGTGTCTGCCCTCAGGGCTTGATTATCCATGTTGAGACATGTGTTTAGGTTTGTATCAATATGAAAGATAGGTGAGATTCAAATATACTTATGAACATGAAACGTTTTTAGTTAGAGATTAGGATTTATCAATCACATGTTCATTATGCCACCATCTACAGTTCACCAAACCAAGATTAAGAGAGCTAGGAAACTTGATAAAATAGTGAGTCTATCTATTCTTCCAATTCTTGGAGGAATCAAAATATCAAACAGTAGTTAATGCAATAGGCAAATCAGTCCATCAGCATCCTTAAATATCTCAACAATGAGCAGAATTTGAGGTGCACAAAGAATCTATGTCCAAGTTCAAAAAATAATTATATTTAAAATTAATATAAAAACTAATATTTTAAAGAATATTGCCATAGCTGTCACTAACAGCTGTATTTTTATAGGACTTTTATAATTTAGATTGTCTATGTTTATGTCCTGGTTCCACCTTTTCCTAACTATGGATTTTGATCAAGTGACTTCACTCTAAACTTTGACTTTCTTGTCTATAAAATGAGAATAGTAGTACCCACCTCACAGGGTTGTTGGGAGGACTAAACCAGATAATGCACATAAAGCAGTTGGCACAGTTCCTGGCACATGATAAATGTTAAATTGTTATTATTTTGTAAGAGAGTATTGTTATCATTATTTTATAAATGAAGAACCTAAGGTGCAGATTATGGTTTGCTAAGAGCACACAGGGAGTAGATAGCAGTTCTGGGATTTGAAGCTAGGTCTTCTGGCTCCAGACCCTGTGCTCTTTCTTCTGTTGCAAGGGGTCTTAACTTGGGAACTGTGGGTCTATAAATTGGCTTTATGTGGGACTATGAACTAAATTATTAGGATTTACGAGGTCATAAATCAGTAAAGCCCTTTGCTTCTTGAGAAGCATCACTGCTATCAGAATTACTTGAGTTCCTGGGGAATGTATCCTGTATTTAGATATGACAAACAGAAAAATGGATTGAAAAATTATACCAAGTAATTACTTATTGTAGTTGCTGAAAATTTCTGCTACTCTAAAGCTAGCCACAAGCTACCCATTACAATTCTTTTAATTCCTTATCAGCTATCATTTAGACCACTGGTATACCTAATAAACATGTCAACCCCCAAGATAACTTTGGGAACTCCTTAATAACTTCTGAGATATTTTGGTTTTCTGAGCATGTTTTTTTACAGCTCTGAACCCGTTTTTAGTGTCTGGGGAAAGCCTGGCAGATGTGGGTTCTTGGACTTTGACTAGAGCTCACTCAATTTCAGAAAGATCTCAGGGGGCCTGTGCTAACTTGATTCTCTGCAGCAGGTTGGGAGACTCAAATGCCCAGACAAAACCTGCTCTTGTCTGGACCTAGTCTCAGAAATCCCTGGAAACTGAGGTGGTCTCCAGGACAGGTGTTCTTCTGACCAGCAGGTTGAGGATGCCTGCCAGCGCCCTCAAGTCCTTCTGTGGTACTTCCTGTAGTTTAGGGCCTCCCTGCAGCATTCTGCAAAACATCTGAACATTACAAAACCCTGTGGAGATCTTAAGAGTTGTCCCTTATCCATTAATTTATAGCAATACTATGTGAAGAAGAAATTGGGGCCCATTCTTAGTTTACTACTTGGGGCATATTTAACTAGCCATAAAAGTAAGCAATTATGTGGGTGCTATTGACTAAAAGTAGTTTTCATATTCTCATGCAGCTTTTCTCCAATGATTTCAGAGGATAATCAGAAGTTGACTCTATTTAGTATTCTAAGAGGCATGTGCTTCCTCATAATTTAAATCTATTTTTGTCTCTAGTATTACCAACGCCTTAATGATCTAGTGGCGGCACCAGCACCGATTCCACCCCTTCTTGTGTCTGGAGGACCAGGTTCTGGAAAGTCCCTTCTTTTATCAAAGTGGTATGATGCAGTGCAATTAAATTGTTATCATTGTCATCACTTGAATTACTGAATTCATTCAACAAAATGTATTATTGCATGTCTGCCCTCCTGCATGGCCTGAACTAAACATTACAAAAGCAAAAAGGGGTAAAATGGTAGATTCATGCCCTGAAGTGTAAACAATATAGATGTTAGAGAGAAGATACAGAATGAGAGAGGAAAAGGAAGTGAGAGCATTTGTGATTGTACATAAATTATGTAGGTCAGAGCTAAGGGAGTGCTGTGTAAGGGAGTGGTCAGAGTGGTGTGGAATTAGGGAATTACAGAGATGTGCCTTGATTTTCAATTAGTGGCTTCATCTTAAAAGTTTCATTGGGATTTTAAATATTTGAAACAAGACAAAGACAGGCTATTTAGAGTGAAATAAATCCTAAAGAATATCAAAATAAAGGATAACCTTTACTATGAATGCAAACTAGTTCTTCAAATTATGGACTAAGGTTCATAAAAGCTAATAAACTCTTTTTTAGTTTCATTTTAGTTCATCGTATTATTTAAAAACAAGGAGTGGGGCTGGCCCCATGGCATAGTGGTTAAATTCGTGCACTCCGCTTCGGCAGCCCGGGGTTCACAGGTTCGGATCCTGGGCGCAGACTGATGTACCGCTTGTCAAGCCATGCCGTGGCGGCATCCCATGTAAAGTAGAGGAAGATGGGCATGGATGTTAGCCCAGGCCCAATCTTCCTAAGCCAAAAAAAAGGAGGTTTGGCAACAGATATTAGCTCAGGGCTAATCTTCCTCACAAAAAAACTCCACAAAAAACAAAACAAGGAGTAAGAATATTTTCTTTCATTCATAAATATTATTTACACTGAAGAGTTAGCATATGTTGTTTCCTTTTTATTGCCCTTTTAATTAAAGTTATGTTTGCAAAGTAATATTTTTGTACTTACCAAAGAAACTTCTTTTTTCCTCTAAAAACGTATTTTTAATTAAAGGTTAATGCTCATTTTCTTAATACCTTAACCTCAAATGTACACTATTTTGGTTTACATTAGTTAAAATCAATTTGTAATTTAAATGAGTCTATAATTTTTAGAGGTTTATTTAAAAGGATCTAAAAGTGAGTAAAAAATGTAAATTTCCCACGTTTATTCAAAAGTGACTGACCGGGGGCCGCCCGGTGGCGCAGCGGTTTAGTCCGCGCTTGGCAGCCTGGGGTTCGCGGGTTCGAATCCCAGATGCCCGCTGCCTCACTGCCTGTCAGCCATGCCGTGGCGGCGTCCCATATAAAGTAGAGGAAGATGGGCACGGATGTTAGCCCAGGGCCGGTCTTCCTCAGCAAAAAGGGGAGGATTGGCGACGGATGTTAGCTCAGGGCTGGTCTTCCACACACACACACACACACACACACACAGTGACTGACCATGTGATTTCTGACAGTGAGGTAGCATGTGATGTTCAGTGCATTGTGAATTCTTTTTTTGTGGACTGTAAAGGAGCTTCATCAGTCTTGTGAAAGGTCCTTTTCTTTCAGGATTCAGTTACAACAGAAGAATTCCCCTAACACGCTAATTCTTTCTCATTTCGTGGGGAAGCCCATGTCAACCAGCTCAGAGTCCTCCTTGATTATTAGGCGATTAACTCTAAAGGTATAGTATGCCATTTTTTGGAATTACCAGAATTTTTCTTTAGATTCAGAAATTGTTGGGGCTAAGTACCTAACGATAAACCGATCGTCAATATTACCCATTTGTTTTAGTTTTGTATAAGGTTAAAAACAATACTCGATGCAATCGGGTCCTTTTGGTGACTCAGTTTTGGTAAAAAGTAGGGATGGAAATATTTCCCACCAGCTGTGATAGAGTGTAACTACTTTGGTTGGTGTGTGTTCTCATCTTGTAGCTGATGCAGCACTCTTGGTCAATATCCGCTCTGACACTGGATCCTGCTAAGCTTCTGGAAGAATTTCCACGTTGGCTAGAAAAACTCTCTGCCCGTCATCAAGGCAGCGTCATCATCATTATTGATTCTATAGATCAAGTTCAGGTACTGTTTTCACTTTGTAATCTGTTGATATCCTCAGAAAGAGACAAAAATATCAGTGATGGCTGTAGCAGGCATTTAAATTATATGTTGTGAGAAAAAAATGTTGATATTGTTTCTTTCATATCTGTTTAATTTCTAGGGAGGAAGCCTATGGATAAAAAAATGTATTGTATGGCAGTAGATGTTACTATCTTATTGGAAAGACCAACTGAATTTACACAACTAGCAAAGATTGTTCATTTTGGCAAATTATTAGGGCCTTGACATTTCCTTAAGTGTCCAGAGTGCAGATCAGCAATAATAGTGTTTTGCCACTTGTTCTTTTACTATTCTGAGATAAATCATTCAAAAATACGATTTTATCCTTAATAATAATGTGAAACTTAATGAGAATTTTATTTCACTTGGGGAGCTATTATTGGGTTGTTTTGAAATATTTTGAATTAATAGATTGAATTTTGTTTTTATATTTTTAAGCAAGTTGAAAAACACATGAAATGGCTGATAGATCCACTGCCAGTGAATGTCAGAGTAATTGTTTCTGTGAATGTAGAAACATGCCCTCCAGCATGGAGGTACGATGCTAACTTTAGTTCTTTCAGATTACATGAAATGTTTTCAGTGCAAGCAAGGAAAGGTTTTTGATATGTGTTTGTTTTTTCTATTTTTCGTATAAGTGGCAGTGAGGATGGGGAAGGTTGGACGAATTCAAGAAAAGATGCAATCTATAGGATTTGGTGGGAGGTTAGATCTGGGATGTGAGGGAGGAGAAAGCTGGGATGATTCCCAAGTTTCTGACTTAAGAAATTAAGTAAATTGTGGTTCTGTGAACTGAAATAGGAAACACAAAGGATGAGCAAGTTTGTAGAGAAAAGGTTGTGAGTTTTGTTTCCGGCCATGGTTAGTTTGAGTTGCCAGTTGTAGCTCCAAATAGCAATATCTACTGGACAGTTAAATGGGCAGTTTATGGGTGAGGAAAATAGGGAGAGAGCCAGGCTAGGAATAATAGACCAGACACCTGTTATCCTAAAATGAGAGTTTACTTTAACAGTCCTCAAAAAAAGGGATATAGTGGTTGAATTCTGTAGACCAGTGTTTCTCAACCTATTATTGTCCCCCCAAGGAACCTTTTTAGTCATTTTCTTCCTAATCACCTTCCCCTCAAGAAATTTTAATACTACACATATACTATATATCAATTTATGTATTTAAACAGATATATTTGTGTATCTGTGCTTTATACATGAAGAGTAAGATTTTTTCTCCCACCCACCCTGAAACAATTTTCACCACCCTGTTGAGAATGCATCTTGTTGGGTGATTAAATTCCAACTGGATTACAAGTAACTTGTGGGCAAAGACTGTGTCTTGTACTATTCCTCATAGGTACTAATAGCTATGTTTAGTTTTACTGATAGTAGAGAACATAGAACTAGAAATGTTTTACCACTTCACTGTCTAATATATGTGCTATTTAGTTTATAACAGTCTTTGTTGTGATTAATTGCTGAAAGTAATGACACATTAAAATAAATGAAATAATATTACTTAAATGATTAACAGAGATTAGGATTGCTTATTTTATAAATGCAGTATAAAAAATTAATTCTTGTAATGGATTTTTATTTGTGTTGTGTGTAGATTACAGCTTTTGCAGTACTATTAGAAGAGAATTTCATTTTTCTTTTCTTTAAATAAAAGGTTGTGGCCTACACTTCATCTTGATCCTTTAAATCCAAAAGATGCAAAATCTATTATAATTGCAGAATGCCACTCTGTAGACATTAAATTGAGTAAAGAGCAGGTAAGTATTTTTAATTTTGCTGCTATCTTTTACTCTCTATCAGCTTTCCTATAAAACACTTTATAAGCGACTTAAATTTCAATATAGGAACTCTATCATTATAAGGAAAATTGGAGTTTAGTGATTTCTTTGTTAAATTCGTTTGCTCTTAAACTAATAACAAATATAGGAGAAGGAATAAAAAAGATTTTGGTCTTAAGATTTACTTTACTATATTATATATAATATTACTATATATATTAAGTACTGTATTAATTATATTCTAAAAGCAAAAAAAGCTTTGCGTGTCACCCTGCGCCTGTGGCCTGCCACCACAAGGCAGTGCTGCCCCTGATGAGATGGCAGGAACCGTGTCATTTCTGTGGGAACTTTTGTTGATGGCTCGGTAGTAAAGACCACTTAATTCCAGGCTGTCTTTTATATTTTTGTTTTGTTCTTTGGTAAACTGGTGTAGGAGAAGAAGCTAGAACGACACTGTCGTTCTGCTACAACCTGCAATGCCCTTTATGTCACCCTTTTCGGCAAAATGATTGCACGGTAAGTGGTGGTGGTTTTACATGATCTTCTGCATGTTTTGTGTTTGCTGCAGACCGCTTCCTCACCATGTGAAGCTGAGAACCAATCATCACGACAGTCTCTCGGGCCACTCAGATTCTGTTTATTCTAACAGCGATACTAACATCCTCTGAGCGTGTGACTTATGACTGAAGATTGATAGATAGAAGATTTAATTTTCATCACACTAACCTTTTCCCTACTGGGGTTGCACAAGAAGGTCATCTTCACCCTCATTTGGGGCACAAGACGCCCCTAGCTTTGAGAAAGGGAGGAGACAACTGAGGTATAAAAATGTTGTTTCAGGTGTCCTTGAACATTGGTAGGTAGGTGTGTAGATAGGAATTTTTAATTGTCTCTGTTCTCAAATCCTGATCAACCCTTCATCTTAAAATAGTTCATCAGTTATTTAGATAAACATTAGGAAGTGTTGCTACTTTTATTTCTTCTCCAGTATAGCCTCACCCTACTTTGTCTCTTCACAACTAGAGGTAAAGAAGATGAATACTTTCTATGGTATCTATCACAATAGATAGTAGTCCTAGCACAACTCACATTCTAGACACTGATCTAGTACTCTTGTCTCTTAACTCCATGTTCTCATCTTAGGCACCAAACTTGAAATGAAAAAATCTTCTAAAACTTTGAATTGCCCAGGATATTTCCACTGTCCTTTCCCACTGTTCCTAGAATGTGCAGGGAATCTGGCCTCTGTGAGCATCAGTAGCTTGCATAGGTATAATTCAAGAGTGTGAGTCACTTTCCATACATTTCATAATACAGTCATGCATTGCTTAATGACATTTTGGTCAATGACAGATCGCATATCCGACAGTGGTCCCATAAGATTAGTACCAAACAGCCTGGGTGTGTAGTAGGCTATAACGTCTAGGTTTGTGTGAGTACACAATGATGAAATCACCTGACGACACATTGCTCAGAATGTATACCTGTCGTCAAACAACGCACAACTGTATTTATGGAAATTATCTATTTTAAGAGGGACTATGGACCAATTTTTTTTTTTTGTATTTTTCCTCTTCTCTATGTATCTTTATATTTAAAAAAGAAACTACTGGTAAATATTGTGTAACATTTTAAAACAAACCCCCCTATTTAGTGATTTTCTTTAGCTTGATGTTTTCAAAATTCTGGCTCTAAACAAATTTAATTTGCATGGCTAATTAACTAATAATACTTATTTATAATTATTTTCCTGCTTCCTGTATGTAGGTGGCATGCTTCTAGATGATCAGAACCCAGGTCTTAACTCATTTTTATGTTCCATAATGCATAATAATTGCTTGACATATAGTAAGTCCCAGCATATGTTTATTGAATTGAATTAAATGGTATACTAAAATAAACTTGATAACTCTAGCAGTCCCGTAAAACTACCATTTTCCTGTATCATGTATTATTGAATTCTTGTTATTATCAGTTACAGTACAAAAAATAGAGATAAAATAGAGCATTATTTTTGTTTACTCCAAATTTTTCACAGATGTTGGCAGTCTGTAAGAAATTAAATCTATTCTCAATTCCAACAGTGCTGGAAGAACAAGCAACTTAGATAAAATCCTTCATCAGTGTTTCCAGTGTCAAGATACTGTTTCATTATATAGACTTGTTCTGCGATCTATCCAGGAGTCCATGGCGAATGATGTGGATAAAGAACTAATGAAACAGGTAAAGTGTAATAAATTTATAAAAGGAAGATTATTTTGCCGTGTTTATGTCTGTGTGTGAATTGAAGTAAACAGCAATTCTTTTTAAATTTGTGCTTAAATATGTTTCAAGCATACACAGGAATGTTCCCAGGCCTAGTGTGCTTGTGGCCTTGCATTTTCCTGATAACCAATGAGATTTTTCATCCTTTATTTTTATTGGCTGTTCTTGTTTCCTCTTACGTGAACTGGTGGTTCAAGTCCTTTACCCAATTTTTAATTGACTTGTTTGTCTTTTTTGTATTGATCTATATAGTTCTTGAATGTTCTACATACTGAATAAAAATCCTTTGTTATAGAGTTTGCAAATAAATATCTTTTTCTTATTTGTTTCTTGTCTTTTAACTTTATGGTAATTCATTATACAAAGTTTTGTTTTCATGAAGTCAGATTTATCAGCAGTTTCTTTTATGGTTTTTTCCTGTTGTATCTTATTTAAAAATTATTTACTATCATAAAAGTGTTCTTATATATTTTTTTCCTTCAAAATATTTGACAGTTTTGTTCTTCATGTGTAAGTCCTTAACTCATGTTGATTTATTTTTGTTTATTGCAGGAAGGAATCTACTTTTTAATCTTTTATCAAATGGCTAATTGTTCATTTTACTAAATAGTACATCTTTTCTACTGTTTTGGAATGCCGTGTGTCAAATATCAAGCTCACATATAGACATGAGTCTGTTTCTAGGCTCTTCTTTTCCAATTTTGCCTATTCCTTGCCATTACCACAGTGTTTTAACTATTAGAACTTTAAACTAAGCTTTGATATTTGGTAGGGCAAGTCCCCTCTTATTATTATTCTTTACAATTGTCTTGGCTAATTTCTCATATGTATTTTTAGAATTGGCTCAGCAAGTGCCATGGAAACTTATTTTGGAATTTTAATTGGAATTGCACTGAATTTAGAAGTTAAGTTGGGTAAAATTATCATATACGTCTTCTCCTCTGTGGAAGACTAAATAGCTCTCCATTTATTTAGTCATCTGTAATGCTTTTTACCTTCTTCCCCATAAAGGTCCTGCACATCTTTTAAGATGTTTCTAAGGACTGTGTACTTAAAATTACATTTTTTAAATTGTTTGTTGCTAGCATATTCAATTTTGGTTTTTGAAAATTCATTTTATATCTGGCGACCTTACTGAACTCATAGTTTGAACGTGGATCCATTTTTATGTTAATTTCTCAGCTTGGGGGTTCCTGGGGTTTTGACTTTTTATCCTACCCCCCAGCCCACAAGTGTCCGTGTCTTCTCCCCATGTCTGTGGGCTACTGTCTTCCACACGCACCCCTTCACTGAGGGGACAGCTCTTGGAAGGTCCTCGTGTTGGCAAGCATTTTAGTTCCAACTCCTCACCTCACATCCCCACTGTGGGTGTGAAAACTCAAGCCCTTAAGTTACTGGGGCTGCCGTCTGTCCTCTCTCCCCACTTCCTGAGGGACAGCAGCCCCGGCACTTAGCCCTCTGATTTTCAGTTTCCTATTTATCTTTGGCACCTGGGTGATTTCCCTCTCTTTTTTGCAGGCACAGCTATGCTTTTAGAAATGTTTTTATGTTGTCTGATATTAACAGGCATTTATAGTAGGAAGCCCACTTTCTTCTAGCATCTTCCCAGAATTGGGCCTCTGTCATTAGTTTTAATAATACATTCCCTGCAGTTTTAATTTTCACTAAATTTTTTCTCTATACGTGTAATCTTTGGTGTGCTAGATTTTATATGTAATGATCTTATTATTGATTAATGTTTTTTGGGAAGTGTGTTTTATTCTTAGAAATCTGTTTCTTGCTTTATGAAATCATTTGAACTGTAAGTTTGAATAAGAAGTTAATAAGCTTAAAAGAATTATGGAAAATTTAATGGCTGTTAGTTCCTTATAGAGGTGCTTTATGATGATAGTGAATTTGTTTCTTTACCTAGATTCTCTGCCTCGTAAATGTGAGTCACAATGGTGTGAGCGAATCAGAACTGATGGAGCTCTATCCCGAGATGTCCTGGGCTGTCTTGACCTCCCTTATTCACAGTTTACACAAAATGTGTCTGTTGACTTATGGTTGTGGCTTGCTCAAGTTTCAACATCTACAGGTGAATGTTATTTTAATGAGGTTTTTTAATTTATCAATGTCCACGTATCACTGCATGCTGTATTATGCTATACCATGCTATTTTAAATGTTTCAATTATAAGACAAAATCGAAATCTGAAATTTGGCATTACAAATTTTTTTGCAATGGTTTTAGGTTAGATGTAAAATTGGGCTAATAGTATTCGTATGTAGTACCTTTATGAGATGGCTATTACTTTAGAAGGTAGTTTCTTTCTAGAAGAGGAAAAATATTTTTTTCAATTTTGTGTTCCATTGAATTGCTGGTATAATTGTATATGTATGAAGAGCGTGGACTCTGTAAGTCAGTCTGCCTCCGGTCGTAACCCAGCTCTTCACAGCTGTGTAACCTTGGGCAAATTCTCTAAGCCTTAAGCAGACTTTTCCAGCTTACCACAGGGGTTGTAAAGAGAATTAACTGAGGTGGTCATTGGTCCTTGTGAGGCACTAGACATGATGTCTAGCACATAGTAGTAAATGTTTAGGAAATATTGACTAACATAATTCTTATCATCTGCAATGCCGTGGTTGATTTATATATGCATAGAAATGCAAATGAGTCTTTCATCTGAGCATGCTGTATTGTATTTGTGCGTGTGAAATGTTTGTAATTTTACAGGCTTATCTTTCTCCTTTATTGTGTATCACTTAAATATAATTTACTTTTTAGTACTTTTCAATCCACGTTTCTGAGATTTTTAATGTATTAACTAAAAGTTTGGATTAAATTGTGTTTTGAGTTCTTAAAATATTAGCATAGGAATTTTTATTCTTGTATCAGTTTATCACATAGATGTATCCTGAATTTTAAAATATTCTAATGTCATTTCTATTATACAGCTATAAAATTGAAATAATTATAAATTCCTTTTTACAAATTCATTGTTAGATGTACAGTGATTTACAGAAAATAAACTGCAATATTTTTTCTTTTTCTCCCTAGGCTTGGGAAACAGTGAGACTGGAGTACATGGAAGGTGCCACCGTTATTCCTTCATACAGGCAGAAGCTGATCAACTATTTCACCGTGCAGCTAAGGTACTACAAATGCCCATATTGTTCTTCTGTAACTTCTGCCACACACTCTACCTCTGTGTCCTTATTTCTCTTCCTTAGCTTATAACTTAATGTATAAAAATTTAATTATTACAAGAAAGATTAAATCCTTTATTCTGTTAATGTCAAAGGAACAAAAGATGATTATGTAAGTGTTTTAATACTATGCTAAAGATTTAAACTTAAGTAAAATCAATGCAGGATCATTATTTTTATTTTATCCTGGTTAAATAGTTTAAAAATAGTGTGTGTCCGTATATATCTGTGTGTATATATTTGGGTCCATTGAAGGTTTTTTTTTAATAGTTCAATTTCAGGAAAATACCTTTAGAGTTCGGTTGGTGGCCCTGAATATCACTTTATTTATTTTAATCGGGTGGTAAAGTTTCTGATTTTGATACTGAAAGAGCCGGAGATATATGGTAAATATATTTTTCTTCCTTCAGCATTTGTCTGAAGCCTTTGGAAGCGATCTCATTGTAGGACAGTATTACTGAGTGTGGTCCCTTCTCTTCTAATAGTCAGGACCGGGTGACCTGGAGAAGTGCAGATGAACTCCCATGGCTTTTTCAGCAGCAGGGAAGTAAACAGAAGTTGCACGATTGCCTTCTCAATCTCTTTGTGTCTCAAAACCTTTATAAAAGGTAAGAAACTTATTTGTAGAACAACTTTCCCCCAGAAAAACATATTTAAACAGTTGTTCAGCATAACAAAGAGAAATGGCATTTTAAAATCATTTTAAAATTAGTCCAGTTCCAATGGTACCTGAAATTTAAAACAATGTGGGAGAAATTTTAAGACAATTTGCAAATTGCCATGAGAGCTACTTTTTCCAAGAGGAATAGTTAAAAGATTGAGTATTGCTGCTTCATAAAATCAGAGTTGGAATGATCTTGAGATAGCTTTATATCTTAATCTTGCATTTAAAAGCAGGTTTGCATCTAAATCACCCAGAGAGGTGGTTTGTGATCTCAAATCTCAGGGCTTCAGCTATCTCAACTTGTGGCTTTCAGACCAGACTCTGGGCTCTACAGAGAATCTGACAGGTGTTGCATTTAAAGAAAGGATGACTCTTTTCTTAAATATACTGTTTGTCTCTTCTGGTATGTTTGAATTTGCCAGTGGTGGAACCACCTTCTTATGAGCCAAGCTTCTGACCTACTAAGCCTCATGAGGGGGTTTTTCTGTCTCACTTAGAAATTTAGGCATTTCTCATAATATGGCTGCATATTTGTTTCTTGCTCCTGAGTGAGCTCTCTCAAATTTTTTTGTTGTACGTCATAAATTATTTTTGATCTCCATTCCAATTTTTCATGATTCCTTTGAAGTCAGATTCATTCTTTGGTCTACCAGCTCTCCCTTCCTACTCAATATCATTCCACAGATGAACAAGCTTACTTTTATCGTTCAATTCCTTGATGAAAATACAAAGTAGATATTCTATGACAGTTTGCCTGTGTTTCGTTAGTTTCTTCTGTTCTAATTTCCGTCATTTAAAATAATGTTTTGGGTGAACTCAGCAGTTGGCTGCATATCATGAAATGTCTAAAAGGAATCCGATAGACTTCCGTTGGTGAGTAATCATATCGTATTAATGGTAGCAGCCACCACTATGGAGTACTTGCTGTGTGCCATCATCGCCTCACAGTCACACCTGAGGCAGGTAGCGTCGGTGTCTCCGTTTCTGCAGATGAGGATGATGAGATGTAAGAGGTCAGACAACCTGCTCATGACATGCAGGGAGGAAGCGGTGGACGCAGATGATAGTGCGTCCAAGCCTACAGTCTCACCTCGCTACGCTGTACTTGCCGACGAATACATTGTCAATACCTTGATATGAATTCTGACATTTTCATGCAGTAGTGGCTTTTAAAATTTGTTTTTCATTAAATTACTGTTATTTGTTGAAACAGAGGACACTTTGCTGAGTTGCTGAGTTACTGGCAGTTCGTTGGCAAAGACAAAAGCGCGATGGCAGCAGAGTACTTTGATTCCTTGAAGCAGTATGAGAAAAACTGTGAAGGCGAGGAGAACATGATTTGCTTAGCCGACCTTTATGAAACCCTGGGGCGATTTCTCAAGGATCTAGGCCTTCTCAGTCAGGTAACTTCAGCAGGGAGCCAGAGACAGTGTGGATTGTTCATGTTACTCCCCTCTCCTTCCTGGGAGTTAATGCAGCTTTCACATGTTATGCTAATCAGAGGGTGGATCTTACAGCATTCCATTCACTTTAATTGACCTTTGACCTTCCCCCCCCTCAGGCTGTGGTGCCTTTGCAGAGGTCTCTGGAAATTCGAGAAACGGCTTTAGATCCAGATCACCCAAGAGTAGCTCAATCCCTCCACCAGCTAGCAAGTGTGTACGTGCAGTGGAAGAAGTTTGGCAATGCAGAACAACTGTATAAACAGGCACTGGAAATCTCAGAAAACGCCTATGGTGTGGACCATCCACAGATTGCTCGTGAACTTGAGGCACTTGCAACTTTGTACCAGAAACAAAATAAGTAAGATTTAGATTAGTAATGCTCTGGTTTTATGACGGGGAGTTAACAGTTCTTAATGTACTCGCATGGTAGGCTGTTCTGTGGCTGTGTACTTTTCCTTATCCTGTGTTCTTTGGAATCCACCATGTTCAAATACTATTCTTGGTCTGGGTCTTCGTGGGGTAAACAGAACATTAGAACTACAAGATTCATCTCCGTCTGAAGATGTGTGGAGGATAGAGCATGGAGTTGGAGTCATATAGTTAGATTTGAATCCAGGCTCCTTCACTAACTATATTGAGTGCATTACTAATACATGGGATGGCAAACCACTGCCCGTAAGCCAAGTCCAGATGGCCTCCAAGTTTGTAAATAAGGTTGTATTGGAACACAGCCACATTTTTTCATTTACATATTGTCTATGGTTGCTTCCATGCCTCAATAGCAGAGTTCCATAGTTGGCAACAGAGACCACGTGGCCCACAAAGCCTAAAATTTTACTATCTAGCCCTTTATGAGAAAGTGTGCCAACCCCTGGTATAATAAAAAAGTCTCTCATATCTATTAGGTACCCACTGAGTGACATCTCTTCCTGTATCAGAAATCATTTCTTTTGCTCCATCATAAGTGATTCATATTGGAATTTTTTCTTTTAACTTCTAGAAGTATTGTTTCACACAAATTTTGCATGAATTTCACATTTATATTTGACCAAAAATTAGCCTGTGCAGAAGATAATAAACTAAAATTTTGGATTTCCATTAGTTAGGTCGCCCTTTAGAGATTCAAAATGAGTTAAATCAGTCAAAAAAGAGAGTTAAATGTCAGCTACTTGGAGGACTAGATTTATTTTATTTGTTAGATTTTGTGTTATGAAGGTTTTTTTGAAAGATTTTTAATTCCACATGACTATCACTTCTAGAAATAATGCTGTATTTAATAGCCGAAAAAAGGCTTCACACTAGTGCTTTCGTTTCACTGAAGTGTGATACTTTGGACATCTGTTTCTTTCGTTTGACTTGCTTTACTTTTTTTTTTTAAGATATGAACAAGCTGAACATTTTAGGAAAAAATCCTTTAAAATTCGTCAGAAGGCAACAAGGAGAAAAGGCAACTTGGTAATGAAAGATTTCTTTTGTGTTGTGTTTTGAACCAGAGGAAGAGAGCATCTCTGAAGATCATAATATAGATGCATAAACCTCACATGTTTAAGAACTTTAGATTTTAAAGTGACTTCTAGAAAAGTACTTATTAACATTTTCTTATTTATAAGATGTGTTTAAATATTAGTATTACTGAGAAGAACAACTCAGTAGACTTTTAAAAAGTGGAACTATATATTGTGGTAATCCTTTTGCAATATATACTTATTTCACATCACCACGTTGTACATCTTAAACTTAACAATGTTATATGTCAATTATATCTCAATAAACCTGGGAACAAATTTTTTTTTTAATTTTTAAAAATGGAACTATAAAGTTAACTTGAAGGTTAGATTTTTGGAAGGTGGACGTGAAAGCTGCTTCAGTTCTTTTCTTTAAAGGGTTGGAAAAGGGAATAAAAGAAATTTAGTAAAGAAATTCCTGCTTTTGAGCACAAAACATTTTTTTTCATTTTTTGAAGCTGCTAATAAAAGCTAAATATACCTGTTTGTTTTAACTTAAAATGCTTTGTGGAATTTTGTGTGTGTGTGTGTGTGTGTGAGGAAGACCAGCCCTGAGCTAACATCCGTTGCTAGTCTTCCTCTTTTTGCTGAGGAAGACTGGCCCTGGGCTAACTAACATCCGTGCCCATCTTCCCCTACTTTATATGGGACGCCGCCACGGCGTGGCTGATGAGCAGTGCGTCGGCGGGCGTCCAGGATCCGAACCAGCGAACCGCGGGCTGCCAAGTGCAGACTAAACCGCTGCACCACCGGGCGGCCCCCTTTGTGCAATTTTTTAATTGAAATATATTTGACTTATAATATCGTATAAATTTAAGGTGTACAACATGTTGATTTGATCCATTTATGTATTGTATTCTGGTTGCCATTGTAGCAATAGTTAGCACCTCTGTCAAGTCATATAATATAATTATCATTTCTTTTATGTGGTGAGAATAATTCAGATCTGGTCTCTCAGCAAGTCTGATGATTCTAATACAGTATTGTTGTCTATATTCACTACACTGTGCAACCGATCTCCACGACTTATTTTTCTACTAACTGCAAGTGCTACGTGCAGTTTTAAGTACCTAGTGTTCAAGTGTTTAGCATTGGGGTTGGTAAATATCTGCAAGTTAATTCTGTTTCCTGATCTTTTTGAACTACTTTGGGAGTCAATTCACTTTGCTAAAATATCTCATAATCATTTTCACAAAATAGTTTTTAATGAATTTTAGAAAGTGATGACATGTAGAAGTATGTGTATTTTCAATAACCATTAGATTAATTCAGCGTGATACTGAAAATAATTGTAACCTACATTAAAGGGAACAAGAGGAGAAAGGATTTTTCAGAACCCCAGTATATCAGACTGCACTTACTGAGCGATTGTTGTGAATTTTTTGTGTTTGCTCCAGTATGGATTTGCTCTTTTACGTAGACGGGCCTTACAGTTAGAAGAGCTAACGTTAGGTAAAGACACACCTGACAATGCTCGAACTCTCAATGAACTGGGCGTTCTCTACTATCTTCAGAATAACCTAGAGTAAGTACCACAGTGTTAATAAGAAAAACAGTATCCATTTGGTCTCTCAGATGCAAAGCTGTTTTACATTTCTATCAAGTCAAGCTGGAAAAAATTGATAGAAACCATGCCAAATTTCATGTATGCTGTTATGTTAGGAACGAAGCCACACTTAACAAAGACCTTGGCATTTTCTCTGTTTCCTTTCACGTTGTTTCTTTAGTAACTAAAATGTTATTCTGTAGCTTCCCTAGTATGTTTTATATGTTCATGAAAAGTGAGTTTGTGTAGATATTGTACAGGAGACCTCGCAGAAGAGGAAACCTGGGACTAAGGGAGAATAAAGGAAAGAATGTAGATGGCTGCTAGTTTTAGTCTTAGTTTATTTAGATTTAAAAGATACAAAAAGGCATTTTTATACTTTCTGAAAAAGAAATGTTTTTGGACTTCTTCGGATGTCAGAAAAATATAGCAAATTTGACACTTTGGATAACAGAAAAATGTAACAAATATTTAGCCCACTTCACAAAGGGTTCTTTTATTAAAAATTATTTATTCATCCATTGATGGACACTTAGGTTGCTTCCAAGTCTTGGCTGTTGTGAATTATGCTGCAATGAACATAGGGGTGCATGTATATTTTTTTTGAATTAGTGTTTTTGTGTTCTTTGGCTAAATACCCAGAAGTAGAAAGCTGGATCATATGGTGTTTCCATTTTTAATTTTTTGAGAAATCTCCATACTGTTTTCCATAGTGGCTGCACAAGTTTACATTTCCCACCAGCAGTGTACAAGAGTTCCCTTTACTCCACATCTCCAACACTTGTTATTTCTGGTTTTTTAATAGCCATTCTGACAGCCGTAAGGTGATATCTCATTGTAGTTTTGATGTGCATTTCTCTAATAATTAGTGATGTTGAATACCTCTTCATATGCCTGTTGGCCATCTGTATATCTTCTTTGGAAAAATGTTCATATCCTCTGCCCACTTTTTGATCAAGTTGTTTGTTTTTTGTTTTTAAGTTGTATGAGTTCTTTATATATTTTGGATATTACCCCCTTATCAGACATGATTTGCAAATATCTTCTGATTATATACACACACACACACACACACATATACACACACACACACATATACACACACACACTAGAATAGTACTTAGCCATTAAAAAAGATGGAATTTTGCCATTTGCAACAGCATGGATGGACCTTGAGGGTATTATGCTAAGTGAAATAAGTCAGAGAAAGACAATTACTGTATGATTTCACTCATATGTGGAAGATAAACAAACTAATACATAGATGCAGAGAACAGATTGGTCGTTATCAGAGGGAAAGGGAGTGGGGGGAGGGTGAAAGGGGTAAAAGAGCACATGTGTACAGTGACGGATGGCAGCTAGACTTTTGGTAGGGAACACAATGTAGTCTATACAGAAGTCGAAATATAATGATGTACACCTGAAATTTATGTTATAAACCAATGTTACTCCAATAAAAAAATTATTTAGTACTAACTTCAAAGGGAGAAAGAGTAAATACCAAAATCTTTTGAGTTTGTTTTGGAAAATATTTATGGGCTTGTCTTTAAGGAGAAGTGGAGAATTGGGGAAATCATCCAGATACTTTAGGCCCTCACACTATCAGGAAAGCATTTTTAATTTTTGGAAAAGGGCAGGAAGGGATGAGGGGTGGTAAAGAAAGAGAGGATTTTGAGTTGAATCTTTCATTTTAACTATCTTGAATTTAAGAATAAAAGTGCTTTAGTTCTCCACCTAACTAGGGCTCGGGATTCTGACTTCTAGAGAATAAATTGTTTAAACCATTTTGGGGTTTTGTTCATAGAACAGCTGACCAGTTTCTGAAGCGTTCCTTAGAAATGAGAGAGCGAGTTCTAGGACCAGATCACCCTGACTGTGCCCAGTCTTTGAATAATCTGGCGGCTCTATGCAATGAAAAGAAACAGTACGATAAAGCAGAAGAACTTTATGAAAGAGCTTTAGACATTCGGAGACGAGCATTAGCTCCCGATCACCCTTCTTTGGCTTATACGGTGAAGCATCTTGCAATCTTGTATAAGAAAATGGTAAGTAATCCTTGGCATGCTTACATGTGTTTTATAATATATCAGTGAAGCCATAATTACTATCAGCAAAATAATTTGTCTTCTGATGGATATTTTCTATGAGCTTTTAAGTCATAATGATTTAATTTTTTAACACATAGCTGAGTGAGACTTAACTAAATTAAGGTTTAGGTTTGGTTTTCTTAAAATATAATCCAAATACAAGTGCATTCATCAGCATTCTAATTAGAACTTATTCTTATATTCCATTTCAGAAGTTCTAAATTCAACCAGTATTCAGTTGCTGTGTTAAGCTACCAAAACCATGACAAAATCACCTAGTTGTCAGGACTGAAGGACTCTTTGTAGTTGATTAAATGAACATTTTAATTTCACTCTTTCTTTTCTTTGCCTACAACTAAATGTAACCATTCTTGGACATAGGGTTCTAGCCTGAGTGATGTTTGGAATTTTTATAGCTTTTCTCAGAAAAAGCGCCAGAGAAGTCTGCTTTCATTTAGTGCAGTCACAGAGCCACACGTACTGTCGTTAGACTTGGCTTGTGAAACCCTCGCTGGTCATCTGGTGCTGAAGTTGATGTCTTAGTAAGAAGGACCTGTTGTTGCTATTTCTGCCTAACTTTCAAGTAAAAAAGAAATAATTAGAAAAAGCTAGAAGGGATTTGGTGGGAAATGAATTTTTTTTGATGCCACCTCTAAATTATATATAGTAGCAAACATACTTTAACTGGCATGTTTTTACTTCACCAGAAACAGTGATCAATAATGGGTGATCCTAAAGGACCCTCTGAATTATCATACAAAACGTTTTTATATTCAATATAGCTTTACTTACATATTCTATTAGATTTCAGTTAACTATAAACTTAACTCTTAAACTGAGAGGAAATGCTTCTGAATTTTTTTTCTTTAAAATTACTTTTTAATACAAAATTTTATTTATGGAAAAAGCTCTGATCAAATAGTATTTATTGCTTTAATATTTTTGTTAGACTTCACTTTTGTTTTTTAGGGGAAACTTGACAAAGCTGTACCTTTGTACGAGCTGGCTGTTGAAATTCGGCAGAAATCCTTTGGCCCAAAGCACCCCAGTGTAGCGACTGCCTTGGTGAACTTAGCTGTTCTCCATAGCCAAATGGTAAGTTCCCACACTTTAATTCTTTATAAATGAGTGGTTTTAAGGTACGAAATATAGGTAAACATGAATTAGGTATGGCACAGTAAAAATAATGAGAGGAAATTTAAGATTATTTATCTACTGATGCTTCCATTAGTACTTAAGAAATTATTGAAGTTGCATTTGTAAGATAGTCCCTTCCTCTTAAACATGGAGTGTTTAGTTCATTTTTAAATTCTGGGGACTCCCTACATCTCTATATCAAATACTGTCTTTAAGCTGTGGCGTATCCCTGTGTTGGGTGACAAACAGGTATAGTACCCACTGGGCAATAAAGAAACAGGTTTGTGCTTATATAATTGGATTAAGGTCAATGGTTACCAAGCCAGGTCTAAAATTTAGGTTTCTGACTTTCTCTTATACTGCTTTTCCCATTATGATTATTCATAAATTAACCTGTTTATCTACATCTTGGAGGATATTAACATTTTTAGTGCTTACCCAAGTAGGTCAGCTTAGTCTAGAATATATAAATAGCAATTTCAGAAACACAGTATGTTCAAGTGAGCACTGTTACTTTTTTTCAATAAGAAAAAACACATTGAAGCCTTGCCATTATATGAAAGAGCATTAAAGATTTATGAAGACAGCCTGGGTCGGATGCATCCTCGAGTTGGAGAAACATTAAAAAATTTAGCTGTGCTTAGGTAAGAATTTTTCATTTTCCTCATACAGCCAAACTCCCTTTTAGAACACCTTTGACTCATCATTGAACAACACAAAATATTTATTGCTGAATGTTTTTTCTTGGAGGCTGGAGGGGTTGTTATTGGTTGATCTACTTCAAGAAATACTAAAGTAGTATCCAGAAGCGAAACGAAGGCTGCGTGATCTATTTTGTAGAGGAGTGTATCATGACAAATAGTGAAGGACGGTTTACGTTTGCAACCAACTGGCTCTGGGGGTAATCTGGGCAATTTGCTGTCCTCAGAGCTAATATACCATTAAGTACATGTTGACTTTGTGTTTATCTCAGGATGCAGAGAATATGTAACTTCCCTTAGCAATCTTACTGCATCCAATACATGGTCTTAATGGTGTCCCTGAAACACTGAAATGTTCCTTAGCAGTACAGATAGAAAGGAGAACAGTTTGGGTATTCTGTTATACTGGTCTGCCTGAGTGAATGCACTGGAAAAAAATGAGCAATTATTCACAATTTGTTTTTCTGTATTGTCATAAGGTCATTTAGAATTGACGTAATATTCTCATTTTAAGAATTTTTCTCTCTCAAAGCTATGAAGAAGGGGATTTTGAAAAAGCCGCTGAACTATACAAGAGGGCAATGGAAATAAAAGAAGCAGAAACATCACTTTTGGGTGGAAAAGCTCCTTCCCGACACTCATCAAGTGGAGATACATTTAGCTTAAAAACAACCCATTCTCCTAATGTTTTCCTTCATCAAGGACAAAGGGAATAGCAGCAATTACAATTCATTGCAAGTGCACCTTAGGATAAAATAATTAAGAAACATTTGGATCATTAGAATTTAAAACTTATTTAAAAAATTTTTAAGAAAATTTATCTTTACTTCGTGCAGTTTAACTGATATTTGTATGAAACTGTATTGGACTACATTGAAGTCTGAATCATGATTGTGTCAGTTTTAGTTTAAAAGAATTAGCTATTTTATGGGATCCAAGGATGTAGACATTAGAATCCTAAAGTGACATGAAGAGTTGATCATGAAGAGTGGATTGGTCTCTGGTCAACAAGAGCTGGCAGAGCAGCTAAGACAAGGCGTTCAAGAATTCCATGATTTTCATCTCTCAAAAGCTCCTTTAGCCTCACCACTCCTTGTCTTGCTTTTCAGCAGCAGTCTGGCCCAATTCTCTACCTCAAAGACAAGTTGCAAGGAATAAAGGGATAATGTTTATGAAAAGTATGAATTATTTTCTCTAAAATGAATAACAGAAATCTCTGACTGCTATGTGCTTTTTTATTCTACCTTTTCCTTGAGCAGATTGGTCCAAGCCCTCTGCTTTCTGTGCTCTCTGTATTGTATATGTTTTACTGTGTAGTATGGACCTGCATGATCTGAAGTCATTCATGCAGTAACAAGTCAAGCTCTTTGGCATCCTTTGACCTTTCCCAGAAGATGGACATGTCATTCTCTTCTTAAATGGCCTAAATCTGCCTCTTCATTTATCTCAAATTCAAATGAGTCTGCCATTTTGTATGGAAAATTATTTTTTAGATTTTCTAAATATTGCCACATTTTGGATATTGTTTTGTACCATTTATGTATTTGTATATAATAAAATCTTCAATTTTAATACTTGTAAGATTCCAACATGTATTAATTGTAAAGGTGAAAGATGTAATAACCATACTTCAGTGTTTTAAAATAAAAGCATAATTTCAAGTTTTTTCCCATACCAGTTTATATAAGAGGGTTATATTTATGTAATTAAGAAATGCGGGGGCTGCCCGGTGGCGCAGCAGTTTAGTTCGCACTTGGCAGCCCGGGGTTCGCGAGTTCGGATCCCGGGCGCCCGCCGACGAACTGCCTGTCAGCCATGCCGTGGCAGCGTCCCATATAAAGTGGAGGAAGATGAGCATGGATGTTAGCCCAGGGCCAGTCTTCCTCAGCAAAAAGGGGAGGATTGGCAACGGATGTTAGCTCAGGGCTGGTCTTCCCCACAAAAAAAAAAAAAAAAAAAAAAAAAAAAAAAGAAATGCATTGATCATTACAAAAAAGGCTTGGATATTGTCAATATTCACTGAGTAGTTTGCTCAACTTGAGCTTTGGTGACTATAGGATTTTGGTTAATGCTAAGGCTTGCTTATTCACAGGGTGGCCCAAGAACCAGGATCATCAGCACTACCTGGGAGCTTATTAAAAATTTGACTCTTGAGCCTCTCTACAGACCTAGTGAATCAGAATCTGTAACTTAACTAGATTCCAAGGTGATTCATATGCATATAGGTTTGAGAAGCAGTGATCTAACTCTAAGGCACTATAGTGGTGACTTAAAAGAAATTAGGTAGGATGTTATAAAATGAGTATCCTTCTTCCCCCTTTTGGGAGAAGTTCAAGAAGGAAAAAAGAAGATAAAATATGACCATAACACATCTTTCTGGGGATGCCAGCTGTGAAAGACACAAAGTAATTGAATTCACAAATACACCAGACATTGACTTTAGAATTAAGCTATTAGAGTTTAAAATTTGATTATTTAGTGGTATAAGTAATACATAAGTAATATATTAAGTTTAAATGCCTTAAAAAACTGCTTTAGGAAATAATCTGAGATCAATATTCTAGAACCCTGAAAAAACGAAAAACTAGCAAAAGAATAATATGCATTTATTCTGTTCCTACAAAATTTGGACTTGAAAAACATACAAAAAGTGGCAACTTGTAATATTATTCAAAATTCATTAATTACAGTTGGCAGATGATGACTATTTCAAAAGATTTAAGTTTAAATAAAATTTTTAAAACTACATTTTGATCCCATTACTTACTGCACTACCAACTCAAACGTTTTCATGTAGAATGCCTACTTAAAAAGATAAAAATAGATGGGACAGACATTTGTGTATATTTGAGGTTCTCAAATAGGAATGTTATGTTCACATTAATATACACCTTCACAATGAAAAGGTAACTTTCAGGCAACTCAATTATAAATCTGAATTGGTAGGATCCAAATTTTCATGGCATGCAGTCAAAAGAACACTCTAGGTTGCAAAAGATAGCTGTTACCAGATTTTTTCTGGTAAAATAATCCAATAACTATTTTTTAATGGAAGATAATTAGACAAAAAAAATTAGATAACTTAGGTGAGATTTGATGCAGTACAAGACACCAGCAGTGTGCAGTGCCAACTTCAGAGCAGAAAAAAGGTCTTCAGATAGTGAGTTCTAGCCATTATACTTGATCAAACTATAAAATTTGTAAATTATAAGTAAAACCTTAACAAATTAATGTACCAGAGGTTCCAAAAGAATAGGATTTAGAAAGACTGTTTTTTTGAAATTCTAAAACATCTCTAGTAACTAGAAAAGTTATTTTACAGATGAATACACTAAATTTTTTTAAAATGGCAAATGACCTCCCTAGGCAACATAAATAAGTTTCAAGGCCAGAAAAACTATCCTCGTACTTTCCTGACATTGCTCTAAACAGAAGAATCACAATACAATCCAAGAATCTCAAACCTAATAAATTGAACATATTTGATATTTGGGGCTTTCTGAAATCAGTTTTTAGAACTTTATTTTACAAGTGGGGAATACACTTTTAGTTTTTTACTAACATTTTTCCCCCTAGAGATACAATTTAGACATTCTTATCTTCAAAGCAAAAAAATCATCAAAATGGGAGATTAGCATAGTAACAGCCTATGGATAATGGTTACACATGCATATTCTTTATTGGTCTCTAAACCATTGGGAATTTATTTTAACCAAGGCTCTCTAAGCCTTCATTATTTGTATGCAACTACAGAGAAAACTAATTTACGATTTACTGGTCACGATCAGGGAAAACGATACTCACTCTTCCAGTGAATAAATACATGTCAGTCATTGCAGAGGCAATTTAGGCCTCTTTTATGCCCACTATCCAGGACAAACCGTTGCCAATATCTAATTACCTAGGGAATCAAATTTAAATAAAGTACTCAGAAAGTAGCCCATATGATGGGTATAATCTAGATGATCTTAGCCTAAATTTATCCCTTGCTCCTCAAAGTACATTGACTCCAGATATATGTTCCACAGATGCAATGATTTCTTTTGCCTGGTCAGTGCAGAAATATAATATGTAATTCCTAGAAGTATATTTGTCTATCCATGAAGAAAACTTCCTTTTACCTGCCTTTGTCTTTAGAATATACAAATCACAGGTTTACAAACTTTTCCAGTGACTACATTTCAGCTTGTATTTCATCAGGAAACATTTGGGAGGATGTTTTTATTTTATAGGTTAACTATTTTAAATTCATTGGTGGCCAAGTGAGCAGTAGTGGGCAGTTTTCTTGTAGAGAGCAATCCCACACACAATGAGTAGATGTCTGCTAGCTCTAATCAACAGGTTGTACCCCTTATCCTTTTCCCTGTATTTGAGGACCACGTACTATTTTATTGTCCATGGCCTCAGGCAACAGACCACAAAGGATTACTGGAAAGAAAAGGAACAGAACATCAGATTGGTCCTCTCTTCCCACCCCTCCCAAAAGGCCAAAACATTTCAATGGCTAAATTTTCAATAAGATTTATAACTGCCTACAATAATCCTTTGAAGTTTTCTTTCTTTCTTTTTCTTTGCTGAAGAAGATTCACCCTGAGCTAACATCCGTGCCAATCTTCCTCTCCTTTTTAGTATGTGGGCTGCCAGCACAGGATGATCACTAACACAGCAGTGTAGGTCTGTGCCTGGGAACCGAACCCGGGCCACCTAAGCAGAGTACGCTGAAGTTGACCACTAGGCCACCAGGGCTGGCCCCTGAAGTTTTCTTACTAGAATGAAATATGAGTTTTAAGAGAGTTACTGATTTAGTTTTGGGGTAGGGGGAACAAGCAACAGTCACAGAATTTTCAAAAAGTGTAACAATTCAGTGAAGATTATACATCAATTGATGTTGCCCTAAGTTTTATCAGTTTTAAAATGATTTTTTTTAATTGCAAGGGAATAGGCTTAAACACAAGAAATAAAATATAAGCCAGTCCATTATCTCTACAAATTCTTCATCTTGGCCATGAGGTCTTCCAAGCTTTCACCAGAATCTTCCACCGTTACCTCACGTACAGAATCTTCTTGCTATCAACAATGAGGGAAACATAGTGAAAAAATAACCATATAAAATTCTTGATGTTTAGGAATACATAATCAGTAAGCTTTAACCATGTTCAACAAGTTTGCAAAGTAAATTTTCTTTAATATGCCTTCTAATTTTTAGGAGAGACAAGGTCCTTTGCTTTCCCCACCAGTCTTTTGATTTACAAGGCAATAGTTTCAATATTCTTGAGACTCTACTGAAATGGTATATTTAAATGGTATTAGGGCTAAAACTATCAATATGCAAAAATGATTATCTTCATTTAATCAAAATCTATTTTACTTGATCCATTAATGAGGGAACTATTTTATGTCTATATTTTCAAAGATTTTAAAATGTGTTGTGCATATTTCCATATTAACACTGAATATGTCTCTCTTTCACACATCATAATGCCTATAGTATAAAATATCTAAAACAGGAAATACTGCATTGGCATTATAAAGTAGGATGAAGATGAAAGAAAACAGACATTTTGTCTTATATGATATTTACTTAGGGTAAATCAGATTTTAGATGTACCTTTTTGGGAATTGTATATGCCACTGTAATTCCTTCGGGTAAGTCAGGAACCAGACCTGAAGAATTTTTCAGTTCCTCTTCTGAAACCTCAGATACCAACTCAATACCTGTAGAGTTAAATTTGATAAGTTTTTAAGGAATTTAATAAGCAATAATTATTCAAAATTTGTATAATCTTAATTATAATTAAATTCCCTCCCATAAAAGATTATCTTTTATCCTGCCATTTCAATTTATGAAAGAATTCCTACCCCACTCGTTGTCTTCATGTATTATCTCTTCCTCTTCTTGAACAACTTCCTGTCTGGGCAGTGCTGCTACCTTTTTCTGTAGAAATCAAACAGTGTCAAAGTGGTTTTAGTCATTCTCAGTTCTCCGAAGCATTAATCAAGAATTCACACAGGCTTTTTAATCTTACCAAAAGCAAGAAAGGACTTTGAACAGAATTTATTTTTGAAGCATAGCAAATAAATTAAAACTTAAAAAAATCCAGAGTCCATTTATCTTGTATTGCAAATCCAAATAATTGTTCCTCAAGTTTTTGTCCTATACAACATGATCTCATACATTCTGACAGATTGACATATACCTTATATTCTTCCTGCTGCTTCCTGCAATTTCTGTCATCACACTGAGGATTTGGCTTCATGGACATAGTAGGAAAAAAATCCTGCATTGCATTGTATCCAAGGTAAAAACTAACAGTACCAAAATTTAACAGAAACCTAGAAAAACAAATCAAAG
Source organism: Tapirus indicus (assembly GCA_031878705.1). Taxonomy (NCBI): domain Eukaryota; kingdom Metazoa; phylum Chordata; class Mammalia; order Perissodactyla; family Tapiridae; genus Tapirus; species Tapirus indicus. Next base: position 18,959,868 of record CM062920.1, read on the forward strand.
TAGACTTAAATAAAGAAATAAAAGTATTAGAAGAAAGTAATTTAATTTTTAAAAGATTTTGAAGTAGGTAATGATTTTTTTAACAAGCAACCCAGAAAACAGAAATTTTTTATCTTGTTCACAGTGTCTGGCTCATAGTAAATATTTGTTGAATGAATGTAGGAAAGAAAAGATTACTCCATTTCATCAACTGTAGAATGCACTGTCAGTTTTTGAACCTCTAATAAAGATAAAATGCTGCCAATTAAACTATGATGTCAACAACTTTAAGAAGCATACTGATTTCAGAGAGGTTAAAATGTGGAAGAAGTGTATCTTAAAAATCCCTGTGATATGATGCTAAATCTAACTACTTTAATTTTTTAAAGTTTTTACATATAACTTAAAGTTCACAATCTTAAATGTACAGCTCAATAAAATTTTACAAAAGTATTCACCCATGTAATCACTATCAGATCAAAATATAGAGCATTTCCAGTATACCATAAAGTTCCCTTGTGCTCCCTCCTAGTCAAATCTGATTTCTTTTAGAAGCTTATAGAGGAAAAATCATGTACAAAAGTTTAACAAAAGAAAAAATATTTGCGAATGCGTGTTCTTAATATACAAGGAAAGACAAAAACTGAGCAAAGGATATGAGCAAACAATTCACAGAGAAATGTAAGTGCTCAACTCTTTTCACAAATAACAAAGTTAAAATGATACCCAATTTTCGTCTATCATATTGACAAAGATTAAAGCGTTTGATGTTACCCAATGTTATCAAAGGTGTGGGTGAACCAGGTACTCCTACACTGTGATGGAAATGTACAATCCTTGAAGGAGAAATTTAGTAATATCTGTCAAAATAAATATTGCTTAAACTCAGAAATTCCACTTATAAAAATCCACACTGTACAAAAATCTTGTATACAAAGATATATGCAAGATGTTGTTTGAGCATTGTTAATAATAGCAAAAAAATGTGTTAAGTAGCCTAAATATCCATCAGTAGTTGTTGTCAGTGTCATGTAGTCAATTCTGACTCCTAATGACCCTGTGTATGGCAAAGCTGAACCCTGCCTATTCTTTCTGCACCGTCCTCTCACCTTCCGGTGCTGTTTCAGACAATGCCCCACTGCTATTCATGGCCAACTTTTTCAGAAGTGGGTGGCCAGGTCATTCTTCTTAGTCTGTCTTAGTCTGGAAGCTCCACTGAAATCATGGGTGACCCTGCTGGTATTTGAAATACCAGTGGCATAGCTTTCAGCATCATGGAAACACAGAGCCGCCACAATATGACAACCAACAGACAGGTGGTATGGTTCCCTGACCAGGAAAGGAACCCAGGCCACGGAAGTGAGAGCACCGAATCTTAACCACTAGACCACCAGGGCTATGTCCATCAACAGAGGGCTGGCTAAATATGACACATTCATGAGAATACTTTATCGCCATGAATTTCTTCCCCCATCTTTTGTATCATACCATAAAATGCTTTGTTTAGATAGGGCCTACTGAAGTTTATACAGGCTATTTACTCTTCTATGAAATAGCCCTAGACAGCTGCCTTGAGCGTTCTTACATATGCTTTTTACAATTTCCTTGCTGGTAGATGACATTTCTCATATCAGAGTGCCTCCCTGTATCGTGCTGCACTTGGTTCTTACTATAGTGGAGGCCTGGGAAACATTACTAACGTTATTAAAGTTGTAAAGTGAGAAAAAAACAGCCTTGGTTAGGGAACAGCTAAAGGGTTTCTGCTTTTAATAAAGTATAAGTTGATTCAAAAACTCTTTGATATTAATTTTAGCTGCAAAGAAACCTTTGTCCTTTTTACCTATGGTTTAGATGATGTGGTTGTTGGATATCTGTTTCTGGATAGCAGAGATATTACCCTGGTTAATGTTCAATCACACTTGTATTATTTTTATTAAGAATTAAATCAAGATAGTGGAAGTAAGTGTGTTTATGCCTAAGTTTCCACCCTTTGGTCAAAGCTGCAGAGATTTAAATTAAATTACTAAATTAATTTAAATTACTTTAAATTACTACTTTAAATTACTTTAAAATAATTTAAATTTAAATTAAATTAACACTTCATAAATAAATACACTAATACCACTGTACCACTGAACAAGTTATTCCAAATGCAGAGAGTAACACAAATGTGTGTGTATTAATATATGTAATATATATTTAAATTAAATATATTGCATTTATATATAAATAAAAAGTATACATACATTATATATATAAAATAAAAAATATATGTATAATTAAGACTAAATTTAAAAAAAACTAAATACTTAGCTGGTAATTCCAGTATTTGAAATGCTTCATGAAATATATTTATTTTTATCAAAAGCAAACAAGACTATGCAGAAAAATTAGCCCTCACTCACTTTAACACGTTTTGTACCAAGATCCCAGCAACCACTCCCATAGTGGTAGGAAGACTGGCTGCACAAACACCTTCTCGCTTCAGAGTCTTTTCATCAATATTTGCAGCAACTACAAGTGGTGGAGCACACTACATGAAAAAGAATAAAAGAAAATATATTTCCAAAGAAAGGGAAAAAAGTATAAGATGTTCCAAATAGTATTCCATCACATTCAAAGTTTGTTTTTTCTTGGCTTCGTAATACATTTTTAATGCCCCTAGAAACTCTTTCACTTAACAGTGAAAAATAACCCAAAATGAATCACACATACATACCGCAAAACAAGCAGATTCTCCAGGAATTATGAGCTGTATATGCCCTGAAACTGCATTTTCACTGACCCCAGACTCCATCCATGTTTGTCCAAGTTCATTACAAGCCTTAGTAGAAATAGGTGAAAACACAAAAAAAGAACATACAAGAGCAAGAAATAATTTACCATAAGTTCTTTTCATGAAAAACTAGGATTTCACTAAATGGACTACCAAGGGTTTTTAAAAATTAGTTTTCAGAATAAAAGAGCAAAGTTGTAAATGGAATTCCTTGGTAACTGCCACTCTCTATTTAAAAAGTTAACTGACAACATTCAAGTAAGCAGTCAATAAATATCTATTTAATTAAATTGAGATACAGTTTGTTGGATTTTTTTATTAATGTAAAACTTCATTTTTCTAAAATAATTTCAACAAAAAAATGCAAAATGTCATTTGAAAAGTTGAAAACACAATAATCCAAAAGAAAAAGAATTCAGTTTTATTTTTGAGAAACTATGTTTGTAGGCAATTTATACATTTTTATACATTTACTTAACAAAAGTAAAAACCAATGCTGGCCAAGAATAGGACAGCATTATAAGAGATTTATTTATTTTTAAAATCGTACAGAAGTATCTGCTATTTTACAGTTTCCTCTATTGGCATAAGAGAGAGTAGGATACTGAAACATATGCCACACCAGCAAGGCTAGACAGGTCCCACAGCCATTAGAATAAATTTCAAAAGTAGGCTAAAAGAACATTAAAAATAAATACACATTATAGAAGGGTTTAAATGTAGAACTCTTTTTAGGATAGAGAATATACTGATAGCATACACAGGAAAATAGATAAATCCATGAGTGTAACACCTTACACAATTGGAATACTCACTGTATTTATTGTCATTCGAGCTTCAAAATTGTCCACACAGCTAAGAACTAGGTCAACAGGTTTTCCCTCTTCTAATCCACCATTACTAGGCAAAGAAAATAAATTTTATTTGAAAAAAATCAGAACACAAAATACATTCTAATTAGACTTTATTTGTTCAGCCACAAATTTATTCTTTCAGTAAATGAGTATAATTATGACATAGAAAGTATTAAATATTAAAGATCCAGTATACATCAAGTATTGAGTAACTATTATGAATGTCAATGATACTACAGTACTTCTTATACAAGACGTAGAAGGGTGCAAGTATAAAGTCTGTTCATAAGTTACCACTTCTCTATCAGCTTTGACTTTTATTCATGTTTCACTATAAATGTAAATGTTTATGATTAATTGAATACAATTTAATAGTTCAGTGGTATTGATAGTCTCTGCAGAAAACCACTTTCAGATAGAAATATAGTCTAGAACACAGAACTTTTAACTGAGGATCTCTTGTTATATCATTATGATAACAAGGTTGAGTTTTTTCGTTTGTTTATTTTGTGGTTACTATTTCTTTTGGACAATATGTACTTTTTACTAAGCTCCTAAATCATAAAAATCACACTAAAATTAACTATTTTAGAAACAAAAATATGTCAATCTACCAAATCATTGAATTAATCATCAGTAGATTTTCTAATGATACTTCCTTAACTGAGATGGACATTGTACAAAATATTCATGAATAAAATTTTACCTTATTCTATCCATGAAATGTTGAAAGTTTTCTACTGTGGTTATATTGTAGTTATGTACTTCAAAAAGAACATCAGGGTTAATGTTCCTAAGAGGGAAGAAAGGGTAGGATTATAAAAACTACTAGAGGAATAGTAGAAGAAAGCAGGAAAAACAAATAAAAGAGCTAAAGATCATTCAATAGAGATTAGAGAAATGGAATTTAAGCCATTCAAAGAAAATCCAAAATCCTCTTCTACCTCTTTTGTCCCACTTCAAGGACTAAATTCAAAACTTGTAGATTGTCAAGATTACAAAAATGTTCCCACTATCCATATGCTGGAAATTAAACCTTTATCACCGCTGTTAGCTATAGCTCAGTCAGACAAAAGAGCTTCTTCATCTCTTATTCAATTCAGTGCAAGTATGTTTGGGGCCACAAAGAAACTTCCTGGGGTAAAGGTTGCAAACTATGGCCCCTGGGCCAAATCTGACCTGCCACTTCTTTTTGTAAAGTCTGCAAGCTAAGAACGGTTTTTCCATTTTTAAATGGTTGCAGAAAAAAAAATATCAAAAGAACAATATTTCATGAAGTGAAAATTACATGAAATTTAAATTTCAGAGTCTATAAAGAAAGTTTTATTGGAGCAAAGCCATGCTCATTCATTTTCACATTGCCTATGGCTACTATCACACGACAAGTGCATAGTTGAGTAGTCTTGACAGAGATCACACGGCCCTCGAAGCCTAAAATTTTTACTATCTGGCCCTATACAGAAAAGGATGCCAATCTAGATCCAAGAGGTAAGAGAATTCTTTATACAAGAGAAGGCTACATTTTTATAGAGAAAAATTTAGGTCCGTTTATACATTAAGTTATCTTATACCAAATACACGAAGCAAGATTTCAGTAAGTTCGGTCTTTAATTGCTATTCCATTTACCTCAAAGTATGTTCTGCTGCTTGAACTTTACTTAATCCTGCTTGATGAGGTTGGAAGAAAAGTCTATTCATATTGGCCAGTTCCACCTTGTCATAGTCAAAGAGTAGCAACTAAAATGAAAATAGTGGTATTCTAATGAAAAACATACCAAAAAACAAATGAAAAGTAACAAAGAATAAACTAGTGGGCTTTACATTTGATGGGTTTACCACTTTGACAGAAATGATAATATCCAACTCTGAAACACTAGGTGCCATATGTTAACTCATTTAATGCTCATATGAGGTAAGTACATAGGTACTATTATCCTCATTTTAGAAAGGAGACAACTAGGGCACTTGCCCCAAAGCCACTCAGCTAATATGTAGTGGAAATGGGATCCCAATTCAGGCATTCTCAACCTAGCATCTGCACCCTAACCACAACGCTGTACTGTCTCTCTAAATGATCTATTGAGAAATTAATGTTCATCCCAATTTTTAAATACCGTGCCAAAATCCTACTTCATTCCAATTTTTCGCTAAAAGCGAGGAACGATAAATGAAATCTTTAAATAAGATAAATGTTGTAACTTAAAGCTTAGTAAAACATGATTCCTTTTGTGAATGTAACGCTATATATACCCATGTCATGGCTAAAACATTATTCCAAATAGAATTCCTAACCAACCAATTGTTTCCTGTTGTATGTTTAGGTATGACAGCATCTGTCTCACACACACACACAATTTTAAAATAGCCAAAAGATTCAATTTCTCATCAGTAAGAACAAGTTGGACTCAAGGATTTCCAAGGTCCTTTCCTTGATCTAAAATTCTGTGACTCTGTAATGCAATTCTCAGCATCCTAAATATAATAATAAAAACAAAAATGAGATTTTCTTCTTCTCAGTACAGAAACTAGCCCATAAAAACAACACCTAGGTAAACCTTAATATCTTGCTAGAAAAGATATCACTTATGCCCTCTATGATAATTTCCTAATCCGACTTACAGTCTCCAAAATATGGTTCATTTAAACCCATTCAACAATATTTATTAGGTCAGGCCAAGTATTAAATCTGAGTTTCAGCCTCATGGCTGGTTTACGAATAAGCTGCAAGAAATCCTAAATTTGGGGACAGGAGGTGTGAATTGCAACTGCCACTAATTAGCTCTGATCGTGAGTAAGTCACTTTCACATTTTCGGCCTGTATCCTCACCTGTAAAATAAAGCAGCGGATCAGATCTGGTGATCCAAGGTGCCCCGGGGATTTCAGAAACTTTCAGGGATAAGAAGTAGGCTCTGGGTCTTGAACCCTTCGCTTCCCTACTTAACCCCATGAATTAGCTTCTTGTTTATCACTTTCACATATTGAAGAAAGAGTTCTGAAACCTACCTAAGTAGATTTTTAGCTTACAAACTTGAGTGCACAGTGGAATCACTCAGGGAGTTTTAAAAAATACAGATGTCTGGGTCTCATCCCCAGAGTTTCTGTTTAACCTATTATGGGGTACAGCCTGGGCATCAGAATTTTATTAAACTTTCCAGGTGATTCTAATTATAGCAATATTTGATAACCACTGTTCTAAATCCTTACTACTCAAAAAGTCGCCTAGACTAGCAGCATCAGCATCACCTGGAACTTGTTAGAAATACTGGAGCACTTCCCCAACTTTAATATGCATATGAATCAACTGGATATCTTGTTAAAATAAAGAATCTGAATCAGCATATCTGGGGCAGGGCCTGGCAGTCTTCATTTATAATAAGCTCCCAGGTGATGCTGACGCCATCTGTTCAGGGAACAGATTTCGAGTAGCAAGGATCAAGCAGTTCCTATAGTCCCTGCAACACTTTAAGAAATTGTGGGAACTTAGACATTCAAATTCTTAGGTCCACCTGAAACCTACAGAATCAAAACCACTGGGGTAGGGTCTGGCAATCTGTGTTTTAACAAGCCTTCCAAGTGATTCTGATGTATACTCAAACGTGAGAACCACAGATCTCCATGGTCCCTACTACCCTTGGTCAATCAGCAAGGTTACTTACATCAGCTATATGCAATTGTTGGCTGGCTTTTGTAAACCTCTCAAAAGACTTTAAAATGTTAATAAACATTTTTAGTATTTTGATGTTATCTTTTCTATACTGGTAAATGAATACCAACTTTGAAACCACTTTCTTTTAAGAATTTGAGGCATGGAGTGGACTAACATATTAAAAAGCACTGATAAACTTTGAGGGAAAATGCTTGCTTTATCAAAATGACAGGGTTTATAATTGTGGAAAATTTATGTATTCAACCACTACGTATCTAACATCATGGACTTTGGCTTTATAAATCTAAGACTGATAGACTGATTTCTGGTATAAGGTCACTTCTCCTTCCTACCCACAATCTAAATTAATTTTAGAAAAAAGTAAAAAACATATGGGGTTAAAAAAAAATCTGTAGCATTCTCTAGTCCAATTTCAAGAGTAAGAAAGGTACATGCTTTCTAGCCTGTCCTGTATAAAGCATGAGTTTAAAAAATATTTTACATGTTTCAGTGTTTCATGCACACACTTTATCAATTTAACAGCCTTCTTTCCTAAGCTTCTATATCTAAAACACTTAAATCCAAATTGTTTATATATTATCCCAAACAAAAAAGTTCCTGAACAGAAGTAGGCAGTCCTTGTTTAATTAGCAATAATATCAGCTTTCATTTTGATAGGGTTATGTCTTAACTCCCTCGGGTATAAAGAACAATTTGAATAAATATACCTCAAATCAATAAACCATTATTAATGAGACGAAAAAATCCTAATTTGTACCTGATTTACTTCAGAAGTGAGTAGGTTCCCTATATGATAGGCAAAGAGAAATATTTTTACCTTACCAATGCCACATCTTGTCAGCATTTCAGCAGTCACACTACCAACTCCACCAACACCTACTATTGCTACAGCAAAGGTACGAATTTTCTGTGAAATGCAAAATTATATATGTGTTGGTTAATAACTCTTCATCAAAAATGTCATCAAAAATTATTTTCATTTACTGAAATCATCTTCAAAAACTTGGAAAGGCTTATCATACCTCATAGTCGCTTACAATTCCCATTCGTTTCAATGCCATCAGGCGGCTTAAAACAAAGAAAAAAATGTTTTAAAGCTTACAATCATTTAATTAATAGTGATATAGGTACACATACATCATCACAGAAAATAAACACAAAAACTCAATCATCACTAATCCTTTAAAAGAGGAGGAATCTTTCAGCTGGCTTTTACCAGATGAAACTAAATCATCTGGGCAGCTTTAAAAGCACTGATGCCTGAATATTCTCCCATGTGTAGCCTGTGCAAAAAAGGTTATTTTTAAAAGCTCCTCAGGCATTCTAACGCACAGCCAAGACTGAGATCTAGTGACTTAAATGTTAAGTGTCTAGATGAGATGGGTCAACATTTTCCATGCTTTCTTAGTATATGTAAATATTGAATGTTTAACACTCAGATTTAATGTTTAACATCAGAATAATCTCCTGGCTGGAATTCCACTCACTCATTGCCTCTGCCCAAAATGGATGATCTCTACTTTTAGTTAGCACCTATTGTATGCCCAAGATCAGCTAAACGGCAAACAAGTATTCAGAGCTGAGTTTCTGAGCCAGTATTTCAAACCAGGTTTTCTGATTTTTAAAGCCTCTGCTCACCTCTCCATTTTCTCCACGTGCTTATAATTATATTCTATACCACATAATTTTACAGTTACTTGTGTTGTTGGGTCATTATTCCACAACCATTGAGTCTCCTAAACTAAAGCAAAAGGTCTTTGAGGGTCAGGGGCTTTATTTCTTTTGTATCACTCGAGTCAATTATAATGATGTTGGGGACCTACAAACCTCTCTCCTATATATTTTGATAACCCAGTACTTTTATCATAATTCTCACCACTTGTATTGCAATCCCATATTTACCTTTCTCTCTCTCTCACACTCATCTGATAATCTCTGGAGGGAAATGACCATGTCTACTTTGTATCCCCAATGTCTGTCCACAGAAATAAACAATACAAAATATCATCCAGGAGGGCTGGAGATAAAAAGATGCTCACTAAATATTTGCTGAATGAACAATTCAAAAAATTAAGGCTGACCTTTATTAAATTTCCATGGACTAGTAGAGCTTTGGGTGACAACTGTCATCTCCTATGTAGCAGTTTTAATAAAGACAAATGATGCAAATGAGATAGAAAATATAGTACTAAATGCTTAGATTTGAGTTCTGAAAGTTTTCTAATTATTACAATGTCAAGGGATCGTCTCACATTAAAATAACGTCTGAAAAGTGATTCTAAATATATGATCCTTTGCTTTTCATTCTTGGAGGGAAAATTTCAAAATTTTCATTTGTAAAATCAAAAAATGTTTAAGGATGCCAAGTGGAATAGTTTCCACCCATTCTGATTAGAGAGATGTCTGTTCATGCGTACTCAATCTCTAAAAATTTTGGACTGTTAACCCTTCACATTTGGCAAGACAGTTAAAATACCTGCACCCAGTCAATTATATCTCAATAAAACTCAAAGAAAAAGAAAGCAAAATGAAGACAACTTGATAACCTATTAGATCTGATGAATGAGGAAAAACCAAGAATCGGACATGATTTCATTTGATTTGGGTTAATATAAACTCTTCTGTAATTATGGAACAATTAGAATTTTTGTCAGGTTTTTCTATTACAAATAATATAATTAACATCTTTGTGCCTAAATACTGGTCTGCATTTTAGGTTGAAAGAAAAAAAAATACATGCACCCTAAGACTTAAACTGAAGGTTTATATGTCCTAAACCTCTTTTTTTAAAATCCAAACACTCCTGCTCTTTAAAGTAAAAGAACAATAACATCCTTCCTGTTTCACCTCCTTCAAAACTATCCAGTTTTTAGCCACAGTACTTACTGGCTTATTTATTTTTACTGAGGAGACAGTTCCATGTGAACTCTGGAGTAAGACAAACTTAACACCAGTCCCGGCCTTATTACCTACTACTAGCTCCACCACCTGAGGCAAGTCACAGCAGCTCTCTCAGCCTCAATTTTCTCACCTATAAAATGGGGGTAAGATAATAGCAGCCATCTCCTAGGGCTGTGGTGAAGAGGAAAAGTGACCATGCATGCAGGTAGTGAAAGTGCTTAGCAGGTAGTGAAAGCTCAGTTACTGTTTATTGCTGTATGCGCGGAGCAATCAAGTCTTGTACAAGACTTAACATGTACAAGCGCTGTTCTAAGAACTGCACATATGCTGACGTTTCCAATTCTCACTTCTCTGGTAGAGAAAGAGATTACTGTTATCCCCATTTTACAAGGGAGAAACTGAAGCAGACTGGTTCAGAACTCGCCCAAAGTTACTCAGCTACTAAGAGCTGGGATTTGAATTCACTCAGTCCGGCTCTGGAGTCCTTACCCCTAACCACTGCGCTGTGTTCGGCCTGCTGAACTAAACATCTTCGAAGAAAGGAGAGAAGCGGGCAGGACTGGTAAAGTAGAACGGCTCTAGATCTAATCCAGCTCTCTCCATCGCGCCCCCAATTTAAGAAACACCGAGAAGCCTTTATGAAACCCAAAGTTTATGCTTAGCGAGTTTTACATTTGCTGTCATCTTCTGGAAGTTATTACTATCATTTTTATGCAGAGCGAGGTAGATTAAAAAAGGCAGAGGCGGTAAAAAACTGGATGTGTCCTCAGCAGGCACAGGAGCAGCACCATATGGCTGGTTCACTTGGATTTTTTTTTTTTAAAGAGAGAAAGAATATCCTTCGACCAGTACTAAGACTTGGTCTTGCCCGTTTGGGGCACAGGACCCCCAAAACAAGAAAAGAGAGGTGGGGGCCGAGTGAGCCGGACAGGAGGGGGGCGCGCCTCACCCCCGACCCCATGGAGACCGTGACGTCGCCCCGCTCCGACCCGCGACGCAGGTCACCTGTAGGGGTTGGAGTCCACCACCTCGGGGCTCATCTTCTCGATGCGGGCCCGGCCGCCTCCTCCGTCGCCGCCCGCCAGGGCCCGCCGACTTCTCTCCTGGGCCAGTTCCCGCTCCAGCTCCTCTACCCGCCGCTGCAGCTGCTCCACAGACTCGGCCATGGCTGGGACCCCGGCCGCCACCGCTCCCGGCCCCGGCCGGCGCCGGCGCCGCCGCCCCACGCTGCTAGGCCTGCTGGACCCGCGAGGGGACGTGAGGAGGCACCGAGGGGCGGCCTGCCGAGCCCAGAACCCCGGGGAAGCGCTCTCAGCGCCTCACCGCCAGCCACGTTTCCGCCACTCCCGCGGGCCCCCCCGGTACCGCTTCCGGTACGTTGCAGTCATTGCTCCCCCTCAGGAAAAACCCGCCCCCTTCAGCTTCCTTCTTCGCCCAGTCCTAACTGACGAGGCCGCAGCAGGGCCGGGGTCACCACTGTCCAGAGCTGGCGGCCTGCGACGCTGCTTTTCCTACCGGACGGCTAGGACAAACACCAGGATCCTTTATTCCCGGGCTCGAGGTCCCGACGGGCCCTTTTCTGACCGGACCATACAGGTCTTCCGCCTGCCGGTACGTTGACTATGGAGGTGGAAGAGGCCTCTGCGTTCTTATTTGCCCAAAGAGACTCACGTGGCTTTGCGCTCTTTAAAATTCAGGCCTCCAAGTCTGAGACTGCCTGAAAATTTTAAATCCGAACACGCACGAAGCCCTTTGGGCATTTTCCTACTAGAGCCGAAGTCACAGGATTCGGCGGGCCACTGTTGCTCAGCAACGGCGCCTCGGATGTGTGTGATTGGCTGGAGCCGTCCGGCCCGCGTCCGTCCCGGGGTGTCCCGGCCTCGCCCCCGCGGCTGTGATAGAGTGGCACTCCCGGCGCCGGAAGTATCTGAGCCCTGGCACCTGTAGATTCCGCGGCCTGCGGTGGCAGCGGCGGCCATGGAGAGCGGTGCCCCGCGCGAGCCCGGGACGGCCGAAGTGCTGCCCCAGCAAAAGTTCGACTGCAGGTCCCTGGAGGCCTACCTAAGCCAGCACTTGCCCGGCTTCGGGGCCGACCCCGAGGCCAAGCTGACCGTTGCCCAGTACAGGTATCGACGCCGGCCTTCGCTTCCAGCAGAAACAAGTCTGTGCAGAGTGCTTTTCTTCCTTTGGCCCTGGGTGGGTTCCCGGTTTCCCCCGCCCGGGTTTCTTTTCCTGCAGTGACGCACTCTGCAGGCGGGAGCTGCCATGGTCCCCTACTTCATTCTGGGGATTTCCAGTTCGAGGGCAATAATGGAAGCACGATAACAAAACATTCACGATTCCAGCTATGAGAAGGAATCTTGGTTAAAGGATGCAATTATGTACCTCGAGGATTCACTGAGGCACTTAAGGTTGGAAGCTCTGTGGGATGTAAAGAGGCCTTCTCTCAACTTTTGTCCATAACCATTAGGTCTTTTTTTCCGAGACGCAGGTGTAGTTCCTAATAATTGGCCATAGTCTCGGAGGCTGAATTAATGGCATCAGCTGGGGGGATCTGAGTTCTAATCCTAGATCTTCCACTTAGCAAATCACAGCACCGCTTTGGGCTTTAGTTCTTTTTGAAGTGAGGGAATGGGATTGGATGACGATCCTAAGAGTACTGTACCCCATCGTGAACCTGGCTCTAGTCTGATATTTTATAATAGGAAATAAATTTAAAAATAAACTTTATTCTTAGAATAGTATTTTGATAAACACAGAGCTACAGAAAAAGTCGTGACTTCCAGAAAATCAGATCTGCCACTTACTGAGTGGGAATTTAAATATGTTACATAAACTCTCTGAGGGCTAGCTTCCTAACCTGTAATAAATACCTGCCCGTTCTGCGTAATCCTGATAATTTATATAACTTGACTACTGATTTCAATGAAAATAAAAATAGCAGTAAAGAAGATGGATCAGAGAAAGTTTTGGGGTATAGAATTAAAAGGCCCAGTCCCAATAGATATTGGAGGATGAAGGAGAAGCTGGAATTAAAAAAAAAAAAAAAGTTGAGGTTTCCAGCCTAGAAGCCTTGTGTTGTAAACAAACTACAACAGATCAAAGTTCAAATTTCACCTATTCCACTTGCTGTGGGAATCTGGACAAATTATTTAATCCTTCTGAGCACTGACTCCTTTTGCAAAATGGAGACAGTCATTTATTTCCTAGAGTTGTTGGAGAATTATCTAACTGAAAGATACTTAATTCTGAATTGTTAAATATTAAATACACCAGGATTGTGCTTGATAAATGGAATTAGTTGTAGCATAAATAGTATATATGTATGGAACTATCCCACAGAGAATACACATTTATTTCCAGGACATATGAAAAAGTTTATGAAAATTGAAGACATATTAGGCCACAAAGGAAGTTTTGAAAATTCTAAAGTGTCAATCTTAAAAAAAAATTTTTTTTGGAATATAATTGTCAAAAGTTTAGAAGTCAACAGAAGAAAGACAGCTAACTACTACATGTTTAGAAACTAACTCATCCATGGATTAAAGGTCAATAATCTACAGATAATAATAGAATTTATCAAAGTTCAGTATGCAAAAATCGATTGCATTTTTGTACTTTAGCGACAGTTAAAACATAACTTTCAAAAAGATATAGCTAATAAGAGCATCAAAAATATAAATTGCCTAAACAGTAATCTAATAAGATATGTGCAAGACCTTTGTAAAGAAAATTATAAAACTTTATTAGGACCTTAAAAAGAATTAAATAAATTGAGAGATGCCATGTTCATGAATAGGAAAATTCAATGTTGTAAATTTCTTTTCTTCCCTGACTGATCTATAGATTCAGTGCACTGACCATCAAAATCTTAATTTTTTTTCTCTAATTTAAAAAATTACTCATAAATTTTGGTACAAGAGCAAAGGGCTAAGAATAGCAAAAACACTCCTGAAGAAGAACAAAGTAGGAAATTTGACAAATAGACAAATAGAATAGAGAGTCCACAGAAAGACCCACATATTTATAGAACTTTAGTATATAGCAGTGCTGGCATTGAGAATCAGTGTGTGTGAGGGGGAGGAGAAGGACTTTTCAATACTTCATACAGAGATAATTATCTGTATGGAAAAGTTGAAGTTAGACCCTTTCCTTACTCTACCTCACACATTTCCAGGTGAATTACAGACTTGGATGTTAAAGGCAAAACTATGAACGTTTGGGAGACATATAGGAGATGATCTTTATGACTTTGGAGTAGAGAAGAAAATCTTTAAAAACAAAAGCACAAACTGTAAATGAAATGATTGATAAATTTTCAGTGAAAGACTCAGTAAAGAAAGTGAAATTACAAAAGAAAATATTTGCAGTGTATATAACAGATAAAAGATTAATATCCAGAATATGTAAAGAACTACAATAGCCCAAGAGAAAAATCGGCAAAAGACTTGAAAATGCTCAACCTCATTACATTGTAGTAATCAGGGAAATACAAATTAAAATGACAGATGCCATTTCACACCACCATACTGACTTTTAAAAAAAAAAATCTGACAGGGGCCTGCCAGGTGGCCTATCGGTTAAGTTCACATGCTCCGATTCGGCCACTCGGGGTTTGCAGGTTCAGATCCTAGAAGCCGACTGACGCACTGCTTATCAAGCCATGCTGAGGGAGTGTCCCATATAAAGCAGAGGAAGATGGGCATGGATGTTAGCCCAGGGCTGGACTTCCTCACACACACAAAAAATCTGACAATATCAAGCATTGGTCAGGATATGGGGCAATAGGGACTCATATCTATTATTAGTAGGGGTATAAATTGTATAACTACCTTGGAAAACAACTTGACGTAATCTTGTAAAGATGAAGATGGGAAGATATACATACCCCATGGCACAGCAATTCTATTCCTAGGTGTATACTCTTGAGACATTCTTGTGCTAGGGTATCAGGAGATAATCTATAAAAGTGTTCATTGCACTGTTTGTAATAGCAAAAATACGGGAAACAACACAATGTTCATCAACTGTAAGAATGGATGAATAAATTGTAGTATATTCTTATGGTGGAATACTATACAGCACTGAAAATGACTCAGCTGCAGCAGTACACAGCAACACAGAATCGAAAAATGGACAAATAAGAAATACTTTGTTACAGAGATAAATTTCCAGGGAATGATAAATTTAAAAATCAGGATAGTAGTTACTCTGAGGAAAGGGATACACAGAGGGCTTCAGAGATATAATTTTTCTTAAACTCAGTAATGAGAACACTGGTGTTTAGTGTGTTATTCTTTATGCTTTACAAATTTTATAAATATTCTTTATGTAGAATTTATTTTTAGAATTTGCAAAAATTAAATCATTGGAAATACAAAATATTTAGAATTAAACAATAATGAAAGCATTATATAGCTTGATACAACAAAACCTATGATTTGCAGCTAAGTGCCTAATATGTGCCTGGCACTGCTCCAACCGCTGGGGATAGGACAAACAAAATGTCTTGCCTTCTTGGAACTTCCATTCTATTTGGAGAAGGCAGACAATAAATAAAATCACCTTCTAAATATTACAGTGCAGGAGAAGGTGTGTTATGTAGTCAGTAGTCTGTATTATGGAGAGATAGAGGAGAATAGGAAACAGTGCAGGAGAAGGTGTATTATGTAGTCTGTATTATGTAGTCAGTAGTCTGTATTATGGAGAGAGAGAGGAGAATAGGAAATGTTTGGGGGGAGGGAACAAGAAAGCCTCATTGAGAAGGGGGCGTTCAGCAAAGACTTGGAGGAGATGAGGATGTGAGCCATGTGACTGTCTGGGGGAAGAGTGTGCCAGGCAGAGGGAACAGCAAGAGCAAAGGTTCTGAAGGGGGAGTGTGCCCAGTGTGTTGAGGAAATAGAAGCCAGTGTTCCTAGAATAGAGTAAGTGAGGGCAACAGGGGCCCTGTTGTCCATTAGAAGGACCTTGGCCTTTACAATGAGTGGAGAAGGGAGAGATTAGGAGTTTTGGGGCAGAGGAGGGACATGATCTGTCTTTTTTAACACAATCTCTTTGCCTGTTGTGTTTGAAGGGAGCAAAGGCAAGGAGACCAGTTTGGAGTAGACTGCAGTGATCCAGTAGAGAGAGATTAGTAGCATGGACCAGGATGGTAGTGCAGAATAGGTGTGAAGTCGTCATATTCTGGATTTATTTTTGAAGGATTTACTGACTGATCAGATGTGGGGTATGAAAGAAAAAAAGAGAAGAGAAAAATAGTAGTCCATTTTTGTCTTGGTAACTGGAAATATGGAATTACCTTGAAATGAAATAGAGATGTCTGTAGAGAAGCAGATTTAAGGGAGCAACATCAGGAACTCTAGTTTTGGGATGTTAAGTTTCCAGATGGCTTTTAGGCATCCAAGTGGGTATATCCAGTAAGCAGTTGGATATGTGAGTCTGGAGATCAGGGCAGAGGTCTGGACTAGACATACGCATTTGGGAGTCATTGACGTAGGGAAAGTATTTAAAGCCGTGAGATCATATCATTACCTAGAAAATGAGTCTATATAAAGAAAGAGGAGGTCTAGAAACTTAGTTCCAGGCACCCTAATATTAAGAAGTTGAAGAATTAAAGAGGAACCCGCAAAGGAGTCTGAGAAGGAGTGGCCAGAGAGGTAGGGAAACCATAGTTTGATACCATAGCAGTATTAGTGACGTTGAAACAGTAGTTTCAGTGAAAAGATAAGAATGAAGCTTGATTGACATGGGTTTAAGAGAAAATAGGAGGAGAAGAATTGGAGCAGGGAGTATAAACAACTCTGTGGAGTTTTTCAACAAAGGGGAATATACGTGTTTCAAGTAAAGGGGAAGTGGGGTCAAGAGAAGTCTTTAGAAAAAAATAGCATGTTTGTGTGCTGATGGCAGTGATCCAGAAGAGAGAAAAATTTGTGCAGGAGAGAGGGCTGGAATGAAGTCTTTGAGTAGTCTGGGATCTAATTCACAAGAGAAGGGATTGTCCTTAGATAGGAATGTGAAGATTCTTCTCCAGACTCTGCAGGGAAGACACAGTATATGGGTACAGATGCTTGTATGCAGTAGAAGGTGGTAGTGTAAGCTTGTGGGAGTTCTCATCTGCTTGCTCCTATTTTTTTCAGTGAGATAGGAAGCTAGGTAATCAGCTGAGAGTGAAGATGGATGAAAAGGTGTTGGAGGTTTGAAGAGAGAGGAGAAATAGTAAAATAGCCATCCAAGAGCATGGGAGAATCAACAGGCTGAGGAAATACATTATGACTGCCAGGCAGGATTCACTTTAAGGTTCATGAACATGAATTTGAAGCAAGAATAGTTATTTTAGTAGATATTATTGGTACTTTGCCCAAATTCTCTTTGATCCTTTTTTACTGTTTCCAGGCACACCCTGATTTGGTGGCTTTTGCTTCTAATAGCCAGCACCTGTGGCTCTTGTTTTGGCCCACCCTTGGCCTACTGAAGCCTCCTTTGCCATGTATGTTGTAGTGTCTGAGATGGCCATTAACCAGTGACTGCTGGGTTCAGGAATATGAAATCCCCATTTCTTGCTTTGGAGATAAGACAACTCTCAGGTGTAACTTACACTTTAGAGTCCCTTCCCCACCATGGGGTCAGGCTGAAGGTACCCTCTAAGGAACTTTGGCTCAGATCATACTCTTGCTTGGCTTTCTCCCCTGACCTGCTCCTTCCAATTCCTTATTGGTTTCCCAGGCGTTTCCTTAATAAGTCACTTGCACACAGATCTTTCCCTCAGGATCTGCTTCTAGGGGACCTAACCTAAAACAATACTTGTGGTTGTATGTTTCTTTCTCCAGCTACATTCAGTTGTATGAGTGTAGGCACAGAGTTGGATTTAAACAGGATGGGGGAAGCCAAGCAAATAATATGAAGTGAGAGAAGGCAAGTGTATTAAAGATGTATTCAAGGAAGTGGTTAAGTAGTTGACCATTAAATTTAAGCTAATTATTGAAGGACATGGTGAGGGAGAAAGCTGAAGGACAGTGAAAAGGTAGTGTGATCATTGGGCAGTAGGTCCTAGGATTGAAGGATTGTTAGGGTTGAGGTACTAGTGGGAGTGAGTGGAAAGATAGGGGATTATGGTCAGAGACAGAAATACTTAAAAAGCAGGATTATGCAGTGCTTGAGTTGTTAATATTGATAAGGTGTAGGGTGTCGCTTTTAGTATGAGTGACTGAGGTAGTGTAAAAGAAAATATCACTAGAGGAGAAGAATTCAAGGAACTGACAGGGCCTGAGTGTTAGAATGAACATCTGTGTGGATTTTGAAATCATTGGTAATTAGGATAGGAGTAGTGTTAATAAGAGTAATAGAGAATCAAGCTAAAATCCTTAGGCAATGAGGGGGAATGATCTAAGAGTTAGATGCAAGCAGCAAGAAAGGGTAGAGGGTGGTAGAGTGTCTCATGACGCGAGATTCAAAGCTGAGGGAGAGGGGTTTAGACCGGAGGGAGGACAAAAAATTCGCAAGTGGCAGTGAGTATCAAGAAGGACACAGACTCCATCTCCAGGCCCACTGGATGAATGATATGGGGAAAACATCTCCCACTTAAAGAGTCCTACAAAGAAAACAGCGTCCTCATGGATCATTCAGGTTGTAGCTAGAGTAAGGAAGTAAAGTGTCCATTCAGAGGGGAGATTGAAGCTGTATGTGATTATGCTATTGAAAGACAATGAGTTCCAGGGGGCACAGTGGAAAAGTGTCAGGAGTTGGGGGGTGGGGGGCAGGGTAGGAGAACAAGACAAAATAGGTCCTGTGCAGAGCCTTATGGGAATAGAATGCAGTAGGCAAGTGGTGACATGGGAATCTGGGACTTCTTTTGTTGATGGCATAAACAGGGATAAAGAGCGTAATGAGACCAATCCTGGTGGTCTCAAGACAACTGTGCTATGAGTGGTGTGAAATAGGAAGGGGTAGGTGTTTGGGACTGGGGAGGGGCAACCTTACACTAAGTGCTCTGTGCTCATTTTTTTTTTCCAAGTGATGCCAATTTAAAAATAGTTTTGTTCTCTGACATGAATAGCACTTTCCATTTATCATATTGATAAAGTAAACCTATATTATCCTTTTTCTCTGTATATATTTGGGTATTCAAAATGTCTAGTAATATATTAAATAGCAGCTCAAATATGATTTTTTAAAACTGTCACTGAATTGACTTCCTACAAATTAGGGTCCTTCAAACTTCCTGACTCTGTGGAATGTGCTGTGTTGTGTTTTGGTCAGCTTGATCTATTTCTGCAGTCGTGGTTCCAGAAGAGGCACCTATAGAGGGTTGAGCCACCACTCCCAGTGAGCCCCCTGTAAAGCAGCTAGCATGGTGCCTGCTCTCTGGTATACTCTGTTAATGGTGGGGTTTTGGACTCTCTCCAGCTCTTTCTGCTAATGTTAAATTCTTCCTTCTCAGTAGTCTGATTCTTGGCCAGCCATTTGATGATTCCGTTACACTTGTTAAGAATCTTCTGTTTGACTTCATCTTTGATTCTGCTTTGACATGTCTTGTCTTCCACTATAGCCTCATTGTTGAATACATAGGATCGGAGCAAGTTCTTAGGGGCTATTTTCCCTCTCTGCTTCTTATCTCCAGCTTTGTAGTTTTAAGCCCCTTGGACCATATACTCAATGTTTTCCGTGCTCAAACACCATGGGACGTTAATTTTCTAATCGTCTCTTTCCTTGATTTCTTGTCTACAGCAAATACATTTGAGTTACTATTGGCATCAGTATCAAAAGTTACTTCAATTTGTGCAAACCCAAAGGGTGCAGGAGGGATGCCTGTGAGTTCAAACTTGCCAAGCTGGTTGTTACCCTTTGTCATTGCTCACGCAATTTCATAAACCCAAATGAGCACACCAAGCTGATCATCAGAGTAAATGGTGAAGCCCTAAGTCTGCTTTGTATGAACTGTTGTTGTATTGCACTTGATCAGAAGAGTTGTGACTCCACCAGTGGTTTCAATACCAAAGGAAAAGGAGTGATATCAAAGAGAAGCAAATCTTGAATATTTTCAAATTTATCTCTGGACGAGGAACAAGATGACTGCCAACATAGCTGCAAACATAAGTAACACCTTTATCAGGATTGATGCTTTTTTTCAATTTCTTACTGTTGAAAAAATCCTGTGGGAATGTCTAAGTTTCTGAAGGTTGAAGATGCAGATAGAGCCACCCGCTAGGATGTTGTCATGGGTCTGAGATGTGTCTAGCATGATGTGAAGAAAGGGTTAAAAAACCTTTTCTCCTTCTCTATGGACAAATTAAATTAACTTTCTACCTCTGTTACTCTGGAAACTTGGTAAAGGTGGCATGTCAGCTGTGTTTCCAGGCAACATTACTTATAGTAAAAATAACATCTAATTGATAAACTGCATCTGAACTGGCAGGCCTGTAAATGAACTGTAAGTATCTGGTGGGATACTTTGGGCTTCCCTAAGTGTAGTGAGATTTTGCAACTGATCAAGTCCCTTGCTAGGACCCTGGAAGCTGTGCCCAGAGGATTGCTGCTAGAGATAATGGCTCCTGTGGAGCATGAGGCTTCTAAGCCAGGGGGGCACCCATACTCACTCGCAATGAGATCATTGTGGTCTCATTCCTTGGAACCTGAGCTGTCACCAAAGGGACACAGAGGTCGTACAGTAGATCCTAGACTGCTGCATGGATTGCTGTGAGGACTCCACTGAAGAAACTCATCTGATGCTGCCCTGCTGACATACTCTATATCCTATCTTTGTATGTTTCTAAGTTAACCAGTGCTGAGAGTGGCCTGTTGGGGTTTTGTGAGATTGATTATCTAATCAAAGTCTTCTCCAACCAAGTAAGTGTTCCTAACACACACTTAAATGTAAAGATTCCACCTTTGTTAGTTAGCTTGGACAAATCAAAAGTGCCACCTCTTTGGTTATAGATCAACAGATTTCTTTCAGCACCAAGTGTTTTGTCCAAGTTCTAAAGAATGGTTATGACCATTGGCTCATTGATTTTTATATTGATACCGTCAGTGGGTTTCAGACTATATGCAGGCCTGTTGCTTGGAGTGCTTAAATTTAGCCAGTACTGTGTTCACAGTGTTGGTGATGATCTTCCCAAGGTGAGCTTCTGCATTTCTTTTTGGTCTTTTTTATTTTATTTTATTTTTGCAGGGGAAGATTTGCCCTAAGCTAACATCTGTTGCCAATCTTCCTCCTTTTTCTTCCTACCCCCCACCCCAGCCCAAGTACATAGTTGTTTCTAGTCATAAATTCTTCCTGTTCTTTTATGTGAGCTGCCATCACAGCATGGCTGACAGACAAGCGGTGTGGTTCCATGCCCAGGAACTGAACCCGGGCTGCTAAAGCAGAGCACACCAAACTTTAACCACTAGGCCATCAGGGCTGGCTCTTGTTGGTCTTTTTTAGAACCATTGTAGATACTTACTCAGAGGAGAAGCTTTTAGTTTGATGGGGGGGTGGGAGATGAGATAAAATTCATGTTACATAAAATTCAAAATTTTAAGTATTTTACAGTATACAATTTAGTGGTTTTAAGTATAGTCACAATGTTGTTCCACCATCACCACTAATTCCAGAACACTTCCATCACTCCAAAAAGAAACCTTTACCACCCAATTCCCTCCTCCTTCCATCCCCTAGCAGCCACTAATCTACTTTCTGTCACTATGGATTTGCATATTCTGGACATTTCATAGAAATGGAATCATATAATATGTGGCCTTTTGTGGCTGGCTTTTTTCATTTAGCATGAGGTTTTCAAAGTCCATCTATGTTGTACATGTGTCAGAATTTCATTCCTTTTATGGTTGAGTAATATTCCATTGTATGGGTATACCATATTTTGTTTATCCATTCATCTGTTGATGGACATTTGGGTTGTTTCCACTTTTTGGCTCTTGTGAATAGTGCTGCTATGAACATTCTTGCATAAGTTTTTGTGTGAACATGTTTTCAGTTCTCTTGGGTATGTACCTGGAAGTGGATTGCTGTGTCATATGGTAACTCAAAGAGAAGTTTTTAGTTTTATGTTTCACCTAAGTCATTTACCATCATGAAAGGCCAGTGCTTCAGATATGACTGCATCATCAAAAATGCATACAATCAGACATTTGGCATAAAAAAATGTTTTTGTAAAGTTCATTGCAATTTGACTCTCGGAGCATCACGGATAAATTGTCCCATGTCAAGATAGACAACATATCATGAGGTGGTCCCATTTCCTGACCATTGGCAAGGATCCCCACTTTCCTGTGCTAAAAGGCCCACACAGGATTAGGTGCTGCCAAGATCAGAGCTCTTTGATATGACAGCTGAAGAGGATGGGTCTGGCTTGTAGGTGAAAAATGTAGACACTGGAGCTGCTGCTGCTGCATTCAATTTGGACTGCTCTTGTTTTTTGCTGATGGAAGCTGGAGGCCTAGGGAAAATTTTCAAAACAATTTTTTTTCACTTTCCCCTATTACCTGTTACCTCGGGGACTGATTCTTCTCTTTACTTGAAGGCCTCTCTTTCGTGCTGTTGGATTCTTTGAAAGTTGTGTAATTCTAAACTGTCCATATTGTAAATGAAGGTGTAGATTGAATAGTTTTGGTAGCTAGAGTGTTTCCTTAGGCCACATGAGAATTTCTGTTCACCTGGCAGGGAAAGCCAATGCCCTGGTGTCTCTGAGTTACCTGGGGGCACTGTTGTACTTCCTCAGCCCAGATGTCCACTCTAGGACCTTGCTTATCAGAATTCCCTTTGTAGAAAGCTGTACTTGGGTGCTAACCTTGGTGATGCATGTGGGAGTTCTCTCTCCAATGGCAGATGAGGGGACACTCACCCAGCTATTCCTGAATCCTTTAATTAATTTTCTGACTGATGACCTACAGTCTCTTCTACCAGGCTTTCTTTACTTAGATCTAGGCATTGTTCTAGGGGTACATCTGATAAAGCTCATGATTTGCAGGCAAGGAAAGAGGTCCTCTCTTCTACCTCTGCGGGTTATAGATTCTCCAGCTGCCACTGTGTTGCCATCTGCTCTATATCATCCAAAAACTCATGTTCTGAGCTGCTGGTAGCACCCCTTTTGGCTTTATAGCATTGACATGGATTTATTTTCATTTTGTGTTTCTTCTGACATTTCAGTAGGATTTGGAGAAGAAGGAAAATTTATCTTTGTAATTGACCTTTTCTCTACTCTTATCTAGATCAGGACAATCCAATCCAACCTTTTATCTCCAGAAGGGCTTTCAAGCCTATGTACTCAGAAAAAAACCACCTGGTTCACTTCTTCCTAGAGCACATAAGGTATGGTATACAAATGCAATGATAAATTCTTTGTTGGCAAATAAATGCATTTTATACACGCAAAAATAATTGCTTTTAAAAGTCATCTCATCTCAATTTTTAAAATTTTACTTGAATTATATCCCCCCTTTTTGTTTTTAAAAAGAATTTGAGGTTGAAATCTAAGGCTGTCTTTAGGCTGTTAATCTTGAACAACACCTCATCCTCTTGTGGATGTGATTCTTTCCTGTACAATTGGCTAGAAATACAGTCATCCAGTGAATATTTCCAGTGCTACTCATTTATAGATGTTTTGTACTTTGGTTATATATTTAAATTATGTTTTAAAAAGCACATTATTATGTCTTATAACAATGTCTACTCACTGAATTATTTTAATATATTTGCTATAAAAATCCTCTGATCTTTTTGTGTGTGTGTGTGAGGAAGATTAGCCCTGAGCTAACATCTGTTGCCAATCCCCCTCTTTTTGCTGAGGAAGATTAGCCCTGGGCTAACATCCGTGCCCATCTTCCTCTACTTTATATGTGGGACGCCTGCCACGGCATGGCTTGATAAGCGGTGTGTAGGTCCACACCTGGGATCCAAACCTGTGAACTCCGGGCTGCCAAAGCGGAGCGCGCAAACTTAACCACTACGCCTCCAGGCTGGCCCCTGAAAAATCCTCTGATCTTTTGGTGATAAAAAGAAATATTTGAGGGGCCGGCCCAGTGGCGCAGTGGTTTATTTCACGCTTTGACAGCCCAGGGTTCGCCGGTTCGGATCCTGGGCACCCGCTGACGCACTGCTTGTCAGCCATGCTGTGGTGGTGTCCCATATAAAGTAGAGGAAGATGGGCACGGATGTTAGCCCAGGGCCAGTCTTCCTCAGCAAAAAGAGGAGGATTGGCAACAGATGGTAGCTCAGGGCCGATCTTCCTCACAAAAAAAAAAAGAAATATTTGAATAATCATTTTATGGTATTCTTTAAGTATTAGACCTAGTGAGAATTTTAAAGATTTTTGTTAAAAATGGAGTCTTTCTGTTTTCAGAAAACAGATTTTTTATCTATGGATTTTTAGAGGAGAGGACAGGAATTAAAGTCCTGGAGAACATTAAAAGCACTATGCATATTTTGGGTGTTATTATAATCGTGTATAACAGGTACTTCCCAGGCCCAGCTGACTGAGGAAGGGCCACTGAGGGGTGGGCTTAATATCACAGTAATGGAAAATGTAGATTCTGACTTTCTTGGCCCCATATCATATTCCCAGAAAAATGAAGTAACTTGGATGCCTCAAATCAAAAACGTTGGGTAACTTTATTAAGCCTCAACTGAGTGACTGAATCCCCACTTGTGCCTAGAGATTTGTGCCCCAGTAAACAGCCCTATTTGTCTCTCTTCTTGATAACATCCTACCAAAGACTTCAGGGTATAGCATTATGCTCTCAGCCCTTCATTTTCCCAAGTCTACACTGCCATCCACTCTATGACTCCTTAACCCTTTTATCCCTACCTCCACCCCACCCCATTTCCCAGTGCCAGGGTGGTTTATAGACACTTCTTTCTATAGCCGTTGGTGCTTCTCTCATCTTGGTCATGGGTTTAGTCACATCCCTGCTCTAGTTATTGCAGCAGCAGCTGCTTTATCCCTGCTGTCAAAGTGAGCTGCGTTGTTTCTTCTCCTTAGAAGTGATCAGTCACCACTGCTTGAGTCTGGGGCAAGGGGACTGCATGCAGATGAGTTGGCATCACTCTGCTGTAAGCTGTGTCCTCGGGTCCTGAGTGAGAAGCCCATACATCTGTCCTGTTTGAGGAGGCCCTTTTCTTCTCACTATCTTATTTGGGCTCCTGCTTCAGTACCAGCTTGCTCCTCATTGCCTCCTTTCCCATAGTTATCTTGAACTCCACAGCAGTCCCAGGTACCAGGAAGGATCCCTATACCCCTTCCTTGCAAACAAGTATCTCCACTGATCTTCAGAGGGAGCGGGGTGCCTTTCCCTTCCACCAGCACCCACTGGCCTCCCCCAGCACCTTGTAGCTAACTGTGCCCAGAGCATTAGAATAGAGACTTGCCTGAGCCCCCTTGGGAGACATGAGAGAAAGAGAGAGGGAGTGAGCAAGAGTGAGCCAGTGAGCAGGGAACTGCTGAGAACAAAGAGATGTTTTATGATGTCTGTGAAATACTACGGTCAGGAAATGTTCCCTTCATATTACCTGAGCCAGGATTAAGCCCCATGCATGTGCCTATCCTTTTAGCCTAATTAAATTATCATTTTTAGTGCTGGCCTAATTTATAATTGTAATAATTGCACTAAGACTACCTTTAAGGAAATTATTATCCTTTGGATTATTTGTTGATACTTGTTAAAATTGATTTCTAGCCTTAATTTTTGGTCACAAGTAGTTATTAAATTTCTGTTTCTGATTTTTAATAATCCATCATCCTATTTAGATTGATAGAGAATTTAAAGTCCAGAAAGCTTTGTTTTCAGTTGGATTCCCTGTTCCCAAGCCTTTATTGTACTGCAGCGATGCTTCTGTCATTGGAACAGAATTTTACGTAATGGAACATGTGCAGGTAAATTAACACTTAATCTTACTTTGTTGTTGCTTTTATTTTTAATTATGAAATTAGATGTTAATAAATTATAGTTTATTAGTCAACATTTTAGATAATTAGTTTGCTTTTCAAGGGCTTAAACTTTGTTTTAATTTGAGTACACAATATGGAAGGGATGAAATAGACTAGGAACAAATTTAATAAGTAGGGTGTATTGACTTATTCTTAAATTTTCCTCTAGGTGTCATTAAAGAGCTATATGTAATGGCAATCACCAAACTGCCCAGATGGTAGGGGGCAAAAAACTACTCCAAATAGAAAATCAATCCATTAAGAACAATCAATTCAAATCCTTTAATTTTTTTTTAATGTAACTTGAGATTAGTTTTTGTCCTTTAAGTTCATTCTGGCATATCCTTGTATTTTCCCTTTAGTGTGTATACTCTTATGTTAAACGTGTCACAAATTAATGTTTTTCCAGCATATTCTACAAAAAATTGGTTTTGGTTGCAAAACTGTTACCCTGATATTTTTTGTAGGCAATAGGGGATGATGACATAGCAAATAATTGGTATGAAAAGATTTATTTGTTTTAAACTGTGTGTTGTAATTGTTTCCATAGGGTCGAATCTTTCGTGATTTCTCAGTTCCTGGAGTTAGCCCAGCAGAACGCTCAGCCATATATGTGGCCATGGTAGAAACCTTGGCTCGGTTACATTCCTTGAATGTACAGTCGTTGCAGCTGGAAGGATATGGTAGAGGTGCTGGGTACTGCAAAAGACAGGTACTGCTTCCACGTAAAGAACTCCTTGTCTTAAATTCTTAGAAATAATATACATTATTAGTCAAAATAAAGACCTATTATTTTATGCTTTTCTGAAACTTGACTATGACTTTTAATATCAGCCTTCACATTGACTTGTTTTAAGCATAAAATAATTTTATATTTTTAGATCAGGTTTTGTTCAGCAAAAGCTTCTGTAACTGACAGCATGTTCACAAATTTAAAGCTCTTTCAGCCCCTTCACTTAATTTGCCAATATATTTTCTATACAGTTTTACCTTTTTAAGTTAGGTTAATAGATATTTATTAAGCATAACTGTGTGTTTAATACATGCTGGGTACAGTGTTAAATATCGAGAAAATAGAAATAAGTTCTTTCCCTAAAGGAACTTATGGTCATTTTTTGAGAGACCTATACGTGAATCTCATTTTCATGAAGCTTGAAAATGGTATAAAAGAGTCTGTAATCTAGTAGACTTGTTGGGTACTCGTCATGGGAGTGGTTCCATTCAGTATGCCCTTGCTTAGGTGAAAAAGCTTCCGGGGGGAGGGACATCTTGCACTATGTATTTAAGGAAGGATAAATCATCTAGAGTGATAGGGAAGAGATGGTGAGCATTTCAAATCAGAGGAACAGCAGACCAGATATGTATAGAGTGGTTTCCCTTTGTACATATGTCCCTTTGAGGGGGCTGAGGGGACAGAGAAGGGAAATAAGGTTTAGAGAGTACTCACTATATGCCAGGTCTCATGCTAGGTGATTTGTGGACCTTCTATTTTTTAATTTTGTTTTGGAACAACTCTAAGACATAGGTATGATTACCCCCATTTTGCAGATGAGGAAACTGAGGCTTACAGGTGCCTAGTAATCACGAATAAGTGGCTTAGACATAATTTAAACCCAGGTCTATATGATTCGAAAGATGAAGCTCTTTACTGCACTAAATTGAACAGAGATACCTTTGGGAGTGGGACGAGAGATATAAGCAGATAAATAATATGGTTTCAGTTGATGGAGGACTTTGAGAATAGGTCGATTTGTTTACATTCAACTCCAAGAACAATAAAAAGTCTTTGTACCCCTCATACCTATAACATGTTTAGAAGATTCTATGAGTAATAAGAAAGGGTATTAAAATGAAAAGTAAAAATATCCCTTCTTCTTCTAGCCCCTATTGACCCTTCCAGAAGTTTTCTATGCCTATTTGTGTATATGTGTATGTGTGTTTGTGTGCATTCCTTTTTTTTTTCTTCCATAATAGTTGCCAAATAAAGACCAGAACCCCCACCTCTTGATTCCTAGTCCAGTATTTTTTTTTCCTAGTAAAAATCTAGGTAAGTAAAATGGAACTAGATGGAAGAGACATAAATGTTTGCGTTTATGGGCTGATATGAGTATCATTTATAGGCATTTGTCTTGAGCAATTAGGAATAAAATAAATTTGTTATAATTGAATTACTTTTTATTTTAGAATTGCTGGATCTTACATTCCTCTTTCAGCTCTATCATTTTTCTTATTTACGTATCTTCAGGTATTAACCTGGACAGAGAACTATCAAGCCACAGCTCATCAGTACATCCCTGCCATGAACCAGCTTTCTGACTGGCTGATGAAAAATTTGCCAGATAATGACAATGAAGAAAACTTGATTCATGGAGATTTCAAACTAGATAACATAGTTTTCCATCCCAAAGAGGTACTGTGAGCCATGTTTACAATAAACTGAGGAGGTGTGATTTGGGACACAAGTACTAAATAGGTGTTCTCCCCAGAGCGCTGAAGGAGCCCAGCTGATCCCCACTCTTCCCCTACACTATCTTCACCACTCAAAAATTTGAGAAATGAGTCCTGCAGATTTTGCTGCATAGGTAGCTGCCTACCTTTGAGGCTGGGTCTAATCTTGACTGATTTCTGATTTACTGCTTAAAAAGGATTTTGGAATTTACATGCATGTCGCTGTTTTCTTCAAAGAAGCTTTTCATCTACTAAAAATATTTAGCTTATCAGTGTTCCTGCCCTAGCTTCTGGTTCATTTTCATTTCTTTTTCCTATCTCATAAAGAATTTTTTATTTGCTAAATATAAGCTCAGAAAGGACAGAATTCCAAAAGCCTCTTTTGAGGTTTCAAAAGAATTGTACGAGATCAATGTAACCTTGCTCTGTGTAAATGTACACAGTGTAATCTTTCTAAACAGTACAAACAAATCAAAACTGTAGCCCTCCTCCACTGAGCACAATGAGGCCTAGGAGGAGTATGGTGGGAATGAGGAAACTACTTCCGTTCTCCTCTCATGACCTGTAGGCTGTTGGGCAAGACACTGACCCTTAGTATTCTGACATGAATGTGAAAGATTGACAGTTTCCTGAACCCTGCTTCTGAGAGGAGGATTTGCTGGGTTCATTAGTTTTCTCAGAATGCTAAGATGTTTTCAGACAGGAGGAGCTGCTCTAAATTCATGTGCTAGGCTTCAGGGTTTCATGTTCTTTTCCCATAGGAAGAGGACAGGAGGAAAATACCGTTATGAATTTCATTACTGTTATAATTCAGAGTAGTACTATATCAATTAAAAGTTGAAATATAAAGACATGAGCACATTCACCAGCAAGAAAATTTTTCATAGAAAAGTCAATTTGCATATTAAAATTATGTATATATAATTATATACGTGTGTGTGATTTTGTTAATGACACTGATGAATTCTGAATTCTAACTTTGTTAAATATAGAGTAGGAAAATTAAAGAATGCTAATTTATAACCTGGAAAAATTGCAAAAGCTTATACCTTAAAACATGACAGGATCTGGCCTGTATTTGGTCTATATAATTTAATTCATTAATATTTTAGGAGCCTATCTTTGAATAAGGCAGAGTCCTCTTTGTGTTCTGTAACTATAGTACTTTTCTATTCATTATTTAAGCAAGGAAGGAAAAATTCAGACCTAGATCTCCTGAATTATGTGTTGTCTACCAAGATGTTTAAATTTTAGGATTAGTCATAATATGCTGAAAGTAATGGCAAACTACAGTAAGTAACAAATAGTTATTCCCTTTTTATATTTAATCTCATATTAGAAAACCATTTCTTACAGGATTAAAGTTGCCAAACAAGTATCATCTTCTTTTAGATAAGCAGAATATTTAATAGTGGGGGAGACACATTTTTTAAAAAAGAAACAACTGGTAGAGGCATAGCTTTAAGCTATTTAGCTGCAATACTAATTTGTTACATATATCATTATCTTTTAATGTTGTAGGGTTATATAGTAGCTAGTAAAATTTCTTCTAGTTTGTATCTGGTAATCTCATAATTATTAGTTAAATCAAATTTAATCAATTTCTGCCTCCCCTAAATAGTGTAGCTAATTTTTTATGGAAGTAATATGTGGTTGGCAGAATACAAGTTAACTAGCATTTATTCATTACCAACTATGTGCTCTGAAACATGGGGTTGGAAAGGAAATACAGTTCTTAATAACTCAAAATACAGATGGAGAGAAAAGATACTATACCCAGGTGCTAAAGTATTTCAGACAAAGTGAACTGCAAGAGTAGTCAAAGAGGGAGAGATACCCACTGTGGACTGGCAGTAAGAGCTGTGAAACTTTAAAATTTAATTTTAGTCAATAGTTTATCTTTCCCGCTTCATTTTTAAAATTTCCTAAGTAAATAGGAAATTAGACTATATTTCTTTTTTCATGAAGTCAGTCCACAAATTGGAAAATCAGTCCCTGGTTATAGCAAGTTGAATATGTGCATGTGTGTGCTCACCTGTGTATATTCCTAAAGATAATGGAAAGCTTTTTATTTTTCCTTTGAGGGTAAGGATTATGTCTTTAATTTTTTCTCACCTTTGCTTCTAGAGTCTGTATAGCAGATGCTCAATAAATGAGGATGTACTAGACTAAGAGCTCCTTTAAAGCAGTGACTATCTTATTCATTTATATAGCAGGTGGTTACATTTCTGAATGAATCTATGTTGAAAGACTTGATTTTAGTTAATCACTAAGTAACTACTTCCATCTCACATAATTTATACTTAATTTTTATTCTCTAGCAGTGTGACCTTAAAGCAAATTGTTTAACCCCTCTCTGTGCCTTAGTTTTTATTTTAACTTTTTATTTTGAAATAATTAGGGACTCAAAAGAAGTTGTAAAAATAGTGCAGAGGGGTCCTGTGTACCCATCATCCAGATTCCCCAAAAGGATCTTGCACAATTATAGTATGTTATCAAAGTCAGGAAATTGACATTGTGTGCCTTTTAAATTGGGGGGGAAATACCACAATTTCAGGGTTGCTGGGAAGCTAAAATGAAGTAATTGATATGAGCAACTAGCTGGTATCTTGCACAGCTGTGATCAGCTTATTTCAATTCTCTTCTTTTCCCCTCTGTTTTTCTATTCTGCTTTTCTAAGACTGCCTATCAAGCTCTATTCTTCAGAAAAATATTAAGGTAAAAGTAAATCTTTCATAATATGTACTAAAATTTAAACAGTGGTTGTAGGGGATGGAATTATAGGAGATTTATAAGTTGTACATTTCTGTAATGTTTGAGGTTTTATTGGTTTTTTTTCCAAACAGCATATTTTATTTTTGTCATCAGAAAACACAACAATTAAGAAAGAAAACAAAAACAGTTTTAGATGATGAACCTTCCAGGAAAGTGTGTGGTAAGCCTGTAGAGGCTTACTAAAGGTTATGGCAAAAACAAAAGCATAAGACTCAATGTTTCACCCCCTAGTTATTTACCAGTTACTTTACACCTAAAGTATTTGAAGCGTGTTTGAGCAAGTGTTTCGGTAGTGCAACATTCTCACTGCAGTGTTTAAAAGAAATCCAGTTTTCCTGGAAAATATTGTTAATTTTCTAAATATAAATCTTACCCATCTGGCAGAGAAATATTTAAGATTTTGGAGTTTAATGTGCATATTGCCATTTCAACTTGAAAGACAAGTGTATTTAATTAGAAACAGATAAACCCATAGATATATCATCTACGTTTATTAATTAGTAGTCAGGTGTATTTCAGATAACAAATGTATGTACACTGGTTCTTCTGAAGTTACCTGCCTTGCAACCTTTTACATATTATGAAGAAAAAAATGACTTGATATGCAAAACAAATCCTATATTTTTATGGCTTTTTCTTTCTAATTTCCCCCGTTGTCTCTAAAATGTCAGTGTAGTTATAAAATTTAATTTTATTGCTAGAAAAGACATTATGATTGGGTTTTTTTCAACCTTTTTACTTTACAGATATTTTTTAAATACTCTTTAGTAAATGCTCTTTTGTAGTAAAGCTAGGTTTTGAACTCAGGCCTATAGACTCCCAATGCTGTATAATTCCTTCTACCCTGGACTGCTTCTCATCTCTGCTGGAACTGGTCAACTTCAGCGACTCCCGGGGCTGTATAATTCCTTCTACCTGGACTGCTTCTCTTCTCTACTGGAACTGGTCAACTTCAGCCATCTAGAAATGAAACGCCTTGTCTTTGACCACACCTTCTTTACCTTCTCCTTCTCTTATTTCTTTTACATACCTCCCCTGAGATGCCGCAAATTTGATTGCCCTTACTTTAGAACCTGTGAACCCTTCATGACTTCATCTGATTTCTTATCCTGCCTGGCCCATGTATGCATGATTAATCATTTCAAAAACTACCTTCTTTATTATCAATTGAACTCGTGAGTTTTTGACTGTGGATGTATGAAAGAAATATAAAGTTTCCTGACCTTAGATTACTTATTCCAGAATCTGCTTACCTCTTGACTTTACACAGTCTCCAACCTGGTCATAGGTCATCATATTTTTGCTGCAGAATAAAGTCATGAAGTCAGGTTATCGGCGTCTCGGACATATTTATGCTGTATAATTTCTTCTAGGTTATAACTTCGTGTCTTCGTAAAATCTGACTTCTTCTTAAAGTGGTTTTTTTCAAATCTTTTCCGTTCTTCTCAAACTCTCAAGTTGCTTTTCTCCTCTAGACTCCTACTCTCAGCATATGGTCTTGCTGTCTACTTGACTCATTTTTGTCCTTTTAGTCACTTTCCAGCACAGGCTGCTTTCTGGGGATTACATGCCCCTTGAAATTCTCTTGATGCTTTTGAAGACATTTCAGCCCTCTACACAATATCTCCTTCATGCAGATTGATGGGTGGCATTTTTCTTAAGCCGTATTGCCAAGAAAAGTTGTCACTCTTGAGCAGCTGTTTGGTTTTAATCTACATATACTGTAAAGATTATGACTGATCACGCTTCACACTTTATTTTGTCCATAGAAAACTCAGAGCAAATTTTACTGTCCAGACTAACAACTACATATGACCTATGACATTCAATTTTATGTAATCACCTTACTCCGAGTTTCTTCTTTCTATTAAAATATCTATTATTATCTTCTTCCCTGCCTTCTTCTTCTACTGTTTGTCCTGTTGTACTGCATGTGTTCCTTTTGTTTTGAAAAGATGATATATATACATATTAATAAAATAGTGCAAAGCATACATAGAAAAATAAAACTCAATGCAGAAGATAATCAACAAAAAGAAAGCTTTCAGTTGTGCTGAGGTTTCAGAAAAACTGTCAGAAATCATTTAATTAATAAATTCTTTAGCAGCAAGATGAACTAGTAGACCTTCATCTCAACCACTAGGAGTTATGCTGAGCTTTTTAAAGCTCTGTATACAAAGAGGCATAGACAAGATTCTAATGAACTATTGCTAATTAATTTACACTAATTGATACAATTTGATGAACCATCAACTTTTCTCATGGGCCATTGTTTTGTAACTTCATGTAGTTACCTAAAAAATGTTTCAGATGTCTTGAAACTTAACTCCAGAGAAGATTCCCAATTTTCATTGAAAAAGGTAAACATTTATAGCATACCTAAGTGCCTCATCTTCTTTTCTTTGGACGTTAAGAGCATTGAAACAAATAGAATCGTATAGAAAAAAATGCATCAAACCCCCTTTTTTTTACCTTAACAAATCTAGCTAGCGTAGTAATTTATAATACAATATGACCACAACAATAAAAGGTCTTACCAAGTCAATAAGAGATCTTATAAAATCAAAATCATAAAATGATCAATTCTTCCCATAGTCATGATAGCAAGTTTTTTATTGCCGGCTATATGCCAGGCTCTCTACTAATTCATTGAATAAACATATATTGGCCACCTACTATGTGCCAGGTACTTTGCTAGGAACTGGTAAACAAAACAGACATGCTACCTGCCCTCATTTCACCTTCACACTAACCCTATGCAAGAGGTGTGTATTATGGCTGAGAAAATTTTGGCTTGTCCAAAATTGCACAGCCAGTAAATGATGCAGCTAGGATTTGAATATAGGTCTGTCTGATGCCCAAGTCTACGTTTTCCCACAAAGCTACAGTAATGTGTACAAGTGTGCCAGAGAAACCAAGGAGTGCAAGCACACACAAAAAGTTATAGAAAGGCATGAAACCCAGTAACTTGCATTGCCCAAATAAACTCTGCTGTTTTATCTGGCTTGGATAATCTTGTCTAGATTATTGCTGCAGCCTCCTCACTGGCCTCCCTACAGTCTATTCAGAACATAACAGCCAGAGTGGCCCTCTTAAAACACGGATCCTATCATGTCACTCCTCTGTACAGAACCCTCCAGTGGTGGTTCCCCTTCCTCCACTGCTCCCTCCTGCCTCAGTCCCTTAAGTAACCACAGCCATTGCTATCAGTTTGGTGTATATCCTTTCACCGTTGAGTATTCATTTATAATGTTTTTATTTAAACAAAAATAGGATCATATTATACATATTATTCTGCAAATTGCTTTTTCCCCTTATATTTACAGTTGAATTTCCTGTATTCTTAACATAAAGGTACATATTCCCTTGGTGCATATTGTTACAAAGTAGAATGAGGAAAGCTTTCTGTTTTGTTGGTTCCAAATTACATGGCTGTTTTATCATGTTGC
This sequence comes from Tapirus indicus, assembly GCA_031878705.1. Classification (NCBI taxonomy): domain Eukaryota; kingdom Metazoa; phylum Chordata; class Mammalia; order Perissodactyla; family Tapiridae; genus Tapirus; species Tapirus indicus. Next base: position 18,994,638 of record CM062920.1, read on the forward strand.
TGTATAATGGACTTTGTATTCATAAAACAAATAGCATCTTTTATAACAATTACATTTTTGTATCTACAGCATGAAATAACTTACTTAAAAAATTACTATTGCCAGAAGGATGTAATATTGTTATGTAATAAGATTCATCACTGGAGGAAACTCTTAGTTATACATGGCAAAGCATAGATTCTTAAATTATAATAAGTAATTATTAGAATTTCTTCTTTACCACAGTTACTCCAAGTTGAGAAGTTTCAATTGCTTTTGCCTCCGCTCATTAGTAGAGATATTAGGCTGTGTAAAGTAAAATGCAGGAGAAACGATGGCCAGTAATGGAACCAGAGGACTTGGCTCTACACAATCAAGGCTGATCAGTTATTTGATAAATGAGATGTGCCACTGTGGGTAAACACTGCAAACTATGGCTTCAGATTTGCTTTCGATAGAATATATGATTTTGAATGTATTTTCTTTCATTTATTTCCTTATTTTAGTTGTTTGGGATTTAATATGTTAAAACCTTTTTAATTGCAGTCTCGAATTATAGCTGTACTAGATTGGGAGCTTTCAACCATTGGTCATTCGTTGACAGACTTAGCTCATCTCGCCCTGTTCCGCCTTTGGCCAAGGAGAGTTCCACTGATAAATCAAATTTCTAATTTGCAAGAAAACGTAGGTATGGAAACATAATATTGCCTAAATTGCTACTAATATAAAATTATCTTTATTATTCTTCATAATTAAAAAGTAGGATTATATTGTAATTTTAGATGAATACCTTTTATTTCTTTCTTGAAATGTTTCTAAATCATTTTAGTCTTTACTGATTTTTTTAAATGTAGCATTCCACTTTTAGTAATTTATGACAAAATGTAATCCTTTGTATATAATGTTCTTTTGGAAATCAACATTTCAAACGTTTCATTGTGTGGATTAATGGTTATTATATTCAGTTTTATATACATATGCAATATTATGACATTTTCAAATATTCACCATGACATCTTTATTAAAGTTTATAGTATGTTCTGTTTTTATAGGGGTACCATCAATGGAAGAACTAATTTCAATATATTCCCACTGCAGGGGAATTAATTCTATTCTTCCTAACTGGAATTTCTTTCTTGCTCTTTCATATTTTAAAATGGCTGGAATAGCACAGGTAATTAATTGTTTTTAACATGTGTTTCACCATTATTTATTAATCTACTATTAATATTTTCTGGTCTTTGGGGGTTTTATATGTTTTTATCCTTAGATCATTTTGCTTTTCATGATGACAAATACCAGACATGAGTAAATTATAAATCCAGAATTTATAGAATAGGAATTTGGCAAGGGAAAAAGTTGAGTAGCAAAATGTGTTCTCACTTTTTTTTTTTTTTTTGGTGAGGAAGATTGGCCCTGAGCTAACATCTGTGCCAATCTTCCTCTATTTTGTATGTGGGATGCCACCACAGCCTGGCTTCATGAGCAGTGTGTAGGTCTGCGCCTGGGGTTCGAACCTGCAAACCCTGGGCTGCTGAAGCAGAGTATGCAAACTTAACCACTACACCACTGGGCCAGCCCCTGTTATCGCTTTTTGGTATAATAAACTTAAAAGATGAAGGAAGGGAGAGAGAAAGACATAATGACAAAGAGAGAATCATGTGAGAATTGGTTATTTCCTGAATATCCAATGTAAGAAAGAGCTAAAATCTTTTGATGATGTCTGCTTCAGACTATAAAATCACTTATTAACCAGGACTGATGATGAGGAAAGAATTATCTTTGTATTTCCCAAAGCCTAGCACAGTACCTACCATATAGTAGCCTCTTAATATATGTTTTTGAGTGAATAGGTGAATAAAATTTTCCATTTTCTGTTACTCTCATATTTATGTGATTAATTTTGAGAGGAAATTGAGCATAAATTCAGGTTTGTTTAATTACAGTTTAATCTAAACAAGTGCATTCTTCATTATACTAATTCAGTTTCCGTGTACTCTGAATCTCAGGGGTTTATTTAAGAAATGAAGATCCTTCATCAGTGGCAAGGGGCTAGGGCTGGGAGGAAGAACAGGTAAATAAGAGATTTCAGAAACAAAAAAGAATGGGAGAAGAAGGATTAAGGAAAATTATGGTTATTTTTCCCTGTCCTCAGAGTTCATGCTATCCACAAACAACGGAAATGTCTTCTAGGAAACAGTTGTGTTACATCTCATCCTGTAGTTTAGAATCATGATAGTTAACCACGTTGATTGGATGGGTTTCTCAAAATAAAGTTTATGGTGTACTTCTATATCTGTTAGTTTCTACAAATCAGATACCAAATAGGCTTTGAATTTAAAATGGGTTTTCATTTCAAATAAAAGTTTGACATGTGTTATAATTGAAATTAACGTGGTTGTCATAAATTATATAGTAGCCTTAGAGATGATCATAAAGATTCCATTCTAACTAGAAATATGAAATTGGAAATAATGGAAAGTCTGTTACAGTGCTTTATTATATAAAGAAATGAACTAATGAAATTCAGTTGATTATGTTTTGGGGGGAAGGCAAAGGAGAGGAGAGTGTAGTATGTTGGAAACACAGAACGTCGAGAATTAGTAAAGAAAACTGATTAGCATTCAGCCAACAATGTTCAAAAGAGGCAGTTTACCCAAACTAGGGGTCCAAAAAATGAGATAAAATATTCTTAGAGGTCATCTCCTTGCCTTCTCTTTGGTTTTATAGTTGTTTATTTATTTATTTATTTTTTGCTTTCTTTAGATTTTCTCCCACTGTGAAGGGAGAGCAGTGATCTTTAGAGGTGATATCACTTGCCAGTATGGTATCTTTGGTGACTGCTGAGCTCAATTTCAACCTTGGTTTGACTCCCAGTTACAATTCTGTTAGGATGAGAGTGTGTTAACCAGATGGTACAAGCATCACTCCTTAATTTGGGGGATATAATTATCCCTGCATGTAAATTAATAGAATTGATAATCTGATTTGCATCTTGGTACCTTGTGAGTTCAGTGACTCACATAGCTGGGAAACTGGAAAGACTGAATAGCTGAAGACCAGCTTTCAATGAATTTTAATTGCTCCATGTTAATTTACTTATAGGGAGTATATAGTAGATATCTTCTGGGAAATAATACATCTGAGGATAGCTTTCGGTTTGCCAGTGTTGTGCAACCTCTGGCAGAAACTGGATTACAATTCTCAAGAAGGTAAGCAGAATGGATTCCTTGGCTAATTCAAATTAGAGCCTTTATTAGGTATGTGAACATTAATGAACTTTAGGGTAATAGGGATTGTTTTTGTTACTTACACCAGGACTGCTGCTGCCAATCTCAGTCGTCTTTTTGGTAAATCTCTTGCATGCCTTAAAGTAAATTGACTTCAAATATAAAGAAAATATGCATATTCATGATTAAAAGTGTTTTTTTGCCAACTTGAGTGTATAAGTTTTTAAGGATATAGATAAAACTCTCAAATGTTTCCTTCTAATATTTGTTACTTACGTATACCTGTTTAAAATTACGTATTATATAAGATGATTTATTAAATTTAGAAATGTTGCTCTCTTCCACTGTCACATTTCATGAAATTCTATTCAGACATTTCATAAGCACGTTTGAAATCCATGTCTTCATTGATGGAACACTTTTTGAGGCATCTAATGTACTTTGCCAACCACATTCCCACCTAAGTGGTATGGTATATAGCTGGACGTGTGGATGATGCTGTCCCTGGAAATTCTGCCCAAGCCCCAAGTACCCAAGGCATAACCTTAGGACAGTTGTGTCTCACAGTTCAACTTGTAGGTGGATATTTGTGATTTGCACAACATAACACCCGACTGTGTTGCTCTTCATAATGATCTTTAAAGGTCTTGTTTATAATGACATGCAGCGGTTGTGTTTGTGAGGCATATACAAAGAGTAATTATTAAATATATGTTCACTTTCTTTGCTTCCCCTTTTAGAGGTTCTGACAGGTGACTTAATAAAGCTTCAAAACTACCATTGACTGAGGACATGCCAGGCTTATATTTTCCCCAAATAGTGCTTTAAACATTAAAGTTTAATGTTCAAAATAGAGTGATTCTGCATTCACCCCATAAGATTAAAGAATTAAAAAATTCAAAAATATGGCAACTTATTCTGATGGATATTTTTGGGGAGCTGGAGAAGACTCCACATTATATTCAGAAATATATAATAATGATTTTGGACATCTTTGTAACTTTCTTTTTTATAAAGAACTTTCAGTACTCCACTACCAGAGACTGATGCTACCGGACAGTTGTTTGGACAGACAAGGACAGGCCAGGAAGTTCTTACTAGGGTGAAGCATTTCATGAAACAACACATCCTTCCAGCTGAAAAGGTAAGTATTATATAAACAGACTGTATTTGTGCTAAGGACTATTGATGAATTACTTCTGTTACTTCTCTGCTTCTAGGAGTACCATGGTATCGTATCTTTGAAGTCAGTTCTTACCTAGATGCCCCTCCTCATCTTAGCACTGAGCTACTACAGAACCTGATCCTGAAAAATTCCCAGGTTCTAAAATATGCCAAGGGAATGCCACAGATAAATCTGTGGAGTTAAAATTAAGTCAAATGACATTAACTGTTCGTAAGGTTGAGATCCTAAATATATTAGAGTAAAACACTGCTTTGGGGGCCTTTTTTAAGGCAGTGACTTTTAGCTTGTGTGTGTGTGTGAACCCCTTTGAAAACTGAGAGAACTGTAAACGAAACAAGATGGACATACCCAGAAAATTTTGCATCTCATTTCAAGCTGTTTACAGATACAACCATCTCTCTCCCCACAAGCTACTATTTTAAGGTGTTAAGTTTCAGTAAGTTTACTGAAGTAAGAGAAGTAACATGGCACATTCATTCATTCAGTTAACAAATAATTATCAGGCATCTGATAATGGGTTAGGCAGCTGGGAGCCACTGAAAGTACAAGAAAGAACAAGACAGACAGGGCTATGCTCCTACAGAGCTTACACTTCAGCACTAAAGAAAGATGTTAAGTAAGAAATGACAAATGCTGTGAAGAAAAGGTAAAAACTATTATGAAAGTATGTAAGGCAGGTGGGGCGGGGGTGTGTATGGGTAGAACACTGGTGTAGAAATTTCAAAGGTTTGATTCTAGTCCATTCCTGCCACAAGTTGGGTGGTCTTGGGCAAATAACTTTATCTCTCAGAACCTCAGTTTCTTCATCTACAGTGGGAATAGGTATGACTAGATATACAATAAATCCCCATTTAAACCTTCCATGATTCTGAAAGGTCTGGAGCTAGACTGGCAAAATCAAATAGGAAACTGAAAAAGACAGTTGTTTCAACAAAAATATTCAAAGTTGATATGTCATTATATAGGTGGTTAGTGTTATTGCTGGAATTATAGGAATAATTATCATATTTTTAATAAAGATCTGATGTGAGATAAACTGCTTACAGAGTGGGGTATAGTTTTTTTTTAAAGAAAATACTGTTTAAATATAAGTAAATTCTTTCTAAAATAGTCACCTCTTGTATGTGTTCAGTGATTAAGGTATCACTTTGGAGACTTTCTGCTCTAGGTAGTATATATATATATATACAATGTAGAGTTTTAAAATTCTGAGCTTTTGGGTAGTAAAGAGAAAATGCAACACTTCTGGTTCAAGATGGCAGACTGAATTCACCATTTACCTCCCTTCCCTCGAATAAAATCCCACTGAATTAACAATAAAAATTTTTTTAGATGGAATAAATTGGTAAAAGCACAAAAACAGGAGGGGGACACATCAGAGGACTAAAGGTTTCTTGTTGTTGTTTTTTGGGTTTTTTATTGATGTCTTAATAGTTTGTAACATTGTGAAATTTTAGTTGTACATTATTGTTTGTCAATCACCATATAAATGTATCCCTTCGCCCCTTGTGCCCACCCCCACCCTTGCCCCTGGTAACCACCAAACTGTTCTCTCTATCCATGTGTTAGTTTATATTCCACATATGAGTGAAATCATGCGGTGTTTGTCTTTCTCTCTCTGGCTTGTTTCACTTAACATAATACCCTCCAGGTCCATGCATGTTGTTGCGAATGGGACAATTTTGTCTTTTTTTATGGCTAAGTAGTATTCCATTGTATATATATACCACATCTTCTTTATCCAGTCATCTGTCGAGGGACACTTGGGTTGCTTTCACTTTTTGGCTATAGTGAATAATGCTGCAGTGAACATAGGGGTGCATAAATCTCAGAGGACTAAAGGTTTTGATAAGAGAATGGAAATTGGATTTAGAAAGCAGAATAGATCATACCAAAGAATAAACCATAACAGAGGAAGCTACATTCCAAAAGAATTTTGAAATAAGAGAAGGCTGTAGAACAGGTGGTAACCGTTTTTTTTTTTTTTTTTTACAATGTAGTCCCCTGTGACCGGCTGGCATGGGGAGCAAGAGTGAGAAGGGGAAAAGAAATCACAATGTTTGATGGAAGAATTAATCTGTAGGTAGGCTGCTTGAGTAGGTCTCCAACACTCCTGGGTAGCAGTGGTGTTTGCCCTGGACGGAAGGCTGTAAGAGTATCTAAAAAGCAAATGATCTGTTTCAAAGAAGCCAGGGCTTCAATATGAGGGTTAGTGCTCTAAAGTAGAGTCCTCCAATTTTGGGCTTTTTTTTTTTCTGGTGAGAGGTTTAGTGTAGACCCCAGCTTGCCTATCAGCCTGCCTGATTCCTGCATGTTCATGCTAAAATGAAGCCTATCTGTTGACATGCTAGTGCTTGCAACCAGCTCATTATTCAAAGGAGAGGCCAAAATTGGCAGAGGAAACCAAGTAGCCTTGCTCTTTCCCTCATAAATGTGCACGGCAATCAAGGGAAACATGCAGCATGGAAGGGAAGTGTTACAAGTTGGGTTGTGATACATCTGCTGAACTTAATATCATGCAGCTATTAAAATATTTACAAAGAATTTGCAATAGAAGAAAGAATGCTTTATGATAAGTAAAAAAGCAGTCTACAGTTTTAAAGGGAAGATTGTCATTATTTTGTGGGGCAAGGAACCCACAATCATTTTGTCTTTGCATATCTTTCAAATCTGGACTATATCCACGTCTAATAATATGAGCTTTTTCTTCCTTTAAAAACTTGTACCAACATCTGTAAAAATGTTTTATCCTGTAGAATGATTCTGAACAATAATGATCTGTGTCTGTGAAACATACACATTTGAAATGATATTTGGAGAAATATCCAGATATTTGGAGAAAGGAATTAGCTTTTTCAAAATGGAAAACTAAAACAGTCATGTCTAGCAAGCAAGATTGTATCATATAATATACCAACATTTTAACAGTATGTATCTTTAGCTACTAAGAGTCTTGATGACTTTTTCTTAATACTTTTACGTATTTTTCCCATTTTCTGTAATGGGAAAAAATAAGCTTCATTAAATCTATTCTAATGACCTTTTGAGACTCCTTGGATATTGTAAAGTGAGAACATAACCCATTATCTAGGAGAGTGTTAAAAGACAATTCTTCCTATTTAAAATGGATAAGGAGAGCCAGCCCTGATGGCCTAGTGGTTAAAGTTGGGTGCGCTCCGCGTCAGCAGCCCAGGTTCAGTTCCCGGGCGCAGAACCACACCACTCATCCGTCAGCTGCCATACTGTGGCAGTGGCTCACATAGAAGAACCAAAAGGACTTGCAACAAGATATACAACTATGTACTGGGGCTTTGGGGAGGAAAAAAAGAAAAAGAGAGAGGAAGATTGGCAACAGATGTTAGCTCAGGGGAAATTTTCCCCAGCAAAAAAAAAAAAAGAACCTTTTATGTATTAGAAAAAAATAAAGAAAATGGACGAGTCCTAAAAATAGCACATAAAGCAGGAACTAGCAACATGACATTATCAAGAACACCCTTTTAACATAATGCTAACATTCGTCATATTTTCCTACTGAATCTAATAATGTACTAGGGAAGAACTGTTGCTTCTTTCTTTCTAATAAACTTAAGTTTAAAGTGAAAAACATATTATATTGCAAAATTATTTGTAGGCTGAGATTTAAGATTCTGAACCAACAGACTCCAAAGCAGTATCTCAATCAGTGAATGAGGAAGTTAGATGTTAACTGTTGGGAGAACTGATCAGGCACCAAGAATATTTTCTGCTTTCTTCTTTCACCAATAAACTCTTTCATACTTTAAGAACTAAAGAAAGCTTCTTTGTAATGAGGTATTTTAATTCTGGCTCCTACCCTACCACAAATAGATTTTGCCAATCTCTAAATGGATAGATTTTAGAAAAGGACGTATTAATTAATATGTTTTTAAATAATTATATAAACACTGGCGTAATATAATTTCTCAGAACTGTAGCATCAGAGAGACGTAGTCAGAGATGAGGAATTTGTAAATGTATTGCATAATATGTTTCTTATCAAACACAATAGCATTGACTATTTCCATGGGATGCAAATAATAAACAACCCTAAACAGGAAATCTTCCCATTTAACTCACTTCCTGACAGAAATAACAAGTGCTATTCATCCTGGTGCCTTTGAAAGAGCCATCCTTTGTCTTCTTGAAGTTTTCACTAAATATAGCAGTACTCTAGCCTAGCTATACTCAATAAAAGTAACATTTTAGTATATTACTTATATTACTATAAATAGGTTGAACAATTTTAGAAAATAATTTCATAATATGGAGATTTGACAATGTTCATAGCCTTTAATCCACTGATTCTACTTGCCTAAGTGTAGAAAAAAATAATAGGTACAGAGATGCTATAATAGCAAAATATTGGAGAATGCCATTGTAGTCCAATATTTTAGTTCATCTTGATTCTTTTAATTGCACAAATTAAAGATTATTGTTACGTTTTATGTGGCTAGTTTTTAATTTAGATTTACCCATGTATTTATCACTTTATTTACTATTCCTTCTTACAACTCAGATGTTTCTTCTTGGATCAAGGTCCTTTAATGAGAACCTGCTAGTGAACTTTTCTTTCATCTTTCTTTCTTCCTTTCCCTTTTTTTTTTTTTTTTTTTGGCTTGGGAGAGGGAAGTAATGATTCATATTCATATTCTCTCTCTCTGTTTCTTTCTTTCTAATGCCTTTATTTTGCACTGATCCTTGAAAGATAATTTTATTGGATATAGAATTCTAGGTTGACAGTTATTTTCTCTAAGCAATTGAAGATATTAACCTACTGAATTCTGGCTTCATTCGTTGCTCTGGGAAGTCAGCTCTCAATCTTAATTGTTTAATTATCAGTAATCTGTCTTCCCCCCCTTTTTCTCCTTTTAAGAGGTTTTTTTTCCTCTTTGATGTTCTGCAGTTTGACTATGTTCTGGTGTCATTGTGCTTTCTGAATTTGAGGATAGGTGTCTTTTATCAGTTCTGAAAACTTCTTAAATATAATTTTTTCCAATGTTCCCTCTCTCCTCATTCTCTTCATCTAGGGCTCAGATTAGATTTATGTGAGAATTTTTCTCTGTATCCATCATATCCCTTAACCACTCATATTTTCCTTCTGTTGAATTTCTGTGCTTCCTTCAGGAAAGGAGTAATTTCTTCAGATCTTTCTTCCAATTTATTTTTTCTTCTGCTGTATCTGATTTACTTTTCAACCATCCATAGACCAGTGGTTTGCAAAATTTAGAGTGTGTCAGAATTGTCTAGAGAGCTAGTAAAGAACACAGAAGCCCTGGGCTCATCAAAGTAGGATAGGGCCTGGGCCCTTGTGAAAATATTTACCAAGTTCCCCAAGTGTTCCCATTACCCACCAAATTTTGAGAACCACTGCCATTGAGTTTTTAATTTTAGTTACTATGGTTTTTCTTTTCCTAAGTTTGCATTCAGTTCTTTTTCAATTTTGTCTGGCCAATTTTGATAATTCCTTGTCATACTTTTAATTCCTTCCTATATTCTTGAAATCTATTGGACATAAATATTTTGTGTTCTGTATTAATCATTGTTCTATCTATAGTCTTTGGGGAGTGTGATTCTGTTTTGTTGAACTATTGTTTTTGTTAATTCTTGCTGATGGTGGCTTGTTTGCTTGAGTGTTTAGTAACTTTTCATTCTGAACTCACGTTCTTTGAAATGGAATTTTATCTGCTGGGATTACTTAAGACTTTTATTTAAAGCTCTTTCCTTCGAAGAGGATTTGCTGTTGCTTCTGCCAGGTGCTTGTAGGCACTGTCACCAGGAACTCTGTAAACTTCATTTTTGGCTGAGATTTTAGGGCCGCACAGGTCTATGAATTCAGATCCCAAACTTGGGTGAAGACAGGCGTCAGGTTAGAAATGTTTCTTTTTTCTATTCCAGCTGATATATTGCCTGTATCCCCATGATCTACCTCCGAGAGGTGGGTTTTTGCTTTGTTTTCTATTTTTTCCACTTAGTTTTTTGCCCATGAGGCATCCTAGCTCTGGTGGAGGGAAGAGGTGACCTCTGATTCTCCCTCTTGCCCTGTTTGGGGCATTTGGCTTTGCCTCCTGACCCCTGCCTATGTGACCCATTAAAAACTAGGGCCCAGGCTGACGTGGATCAGCCTGCATCCCCTGGACAAACTCGGCTCCAGTGCTCACTCACACCTGAAGAGTCAGGCTTTTTTATTCCTGGCTTCAGGTGAATTTCCTTATTTTCCTTCTAGCACAGCTATGCATTACTAAATGTAGTTTTAAAATTATTTTTAATATTTTCCTGACATTTTTAGTTGTACTACCCTGGGTGAGGTTTCTGTGACCATCTAGTGTGCCATGTTGCTGAAAACGAAACACTCAAATCTTGGTATATGATTTTGGAAGACTATTATCCAGTATTGAGGCAGCATAATTTTATGAGCAGCAAACCTCTCGAATTTTTTATACTTCTTTGTCTGGTTTTAGAAAGAAATATTACTGATTTAATAGCAGCTGAAAAAGCTGCTTCACCTAAATATGTTTACTTTGGATATTAGCAGTTTATGGAATTATTTATTTTGTATTAACTTTAGCTAATGAACTTTTTTCTTTTTATTACTTTAAGGAGGTAATTGAGTTCTTTGTTCAAAATGAAAATTCAGTGGACAAATGGAAAAAACCTCCAGTGATCGATAAACTCAAGGTAAGAAAAATAAGAAAACCTTTAACATGGGAAAATTTATATGCAGGTGTTTTTTGAGATCTTAGTTGTTGTTGCTGTTGGTATATAGGTAGAGGATAATTATATCAATACTAACTCTTTAAAAAGAAAGTTAAAAATGGAATCTGTTAATATACAAATTAAGTTACCTAGTGTTTTGTATATGCTATGTGATGAAAACAGCCTCTTACAGCTGTTCAAAGAAAAAAATAACGATCAATGCTACTCACTGCCATCTGTCACTTAATTGAGACTGAAGTCAAGGCAGGGCATTTGTCCCACATGGGCTTAATCCAAATTTCATGTTTTCAAATCCTAACAGCAACACGTTAGAAATTGAAATGCACAAAATAGTATATTTGGCATAATTATACTCAAATGTGGGTGATTTTGTAATAGCTATGATTCAATAAGAAGTACTCAAGTAAGCAAATTTAGTTTTTCAGCCAAATTAAGGAACTTTGGAGGAAAAGTCATTTCTTTAACAGTTAAGAAACTGTTGATTTATAATGAATTAATAACTACTTGGTTTTGCACACTGTAGGATACAATGAAATAAATAACTTCATAAGTGCTTTCAAATTTCAAAACGCATAAATGCAACATCTTTTAAAAATAAACTATTTTAAGTCATGGTAAATTATGATCTCTCTGGCGTATTCATCACCTTGACAGGAAATGGCCAAAGCAGAAGGCCTCTGGAACTTGTTTTTGCCAGCTGTGAGTGGTCTCAGCCAGGTGGACTATGCCTTGATTGCTGAAGAAACAGGAAGATGCTTTTTTGCTCCAGATGTCTTTAACTGCCAAGCACCAGGTTAGTACATTATTTAAAAACAGAACTTTCTCAGATATTTTGAGCAGTTTAAAATTTCTCTATTTTATGACAAGGAAGTTTTTCTACACAAAGTCATTGATTTATAAATTTGTCTATAATCTTACTTTTTTTTACTTTGATTTAAATATAAAAAAGTGGATCTAAAGTTTTCATTGTATTATTCTTTGTTATGCATCATTACATTAAGAGTATTAGTGGATAGAAGTTGCCACCAAAGGGATTGGCAATACAAGGATTCCAGTTTCCTGGTTGAGTATTGGATATTTCTGTGTTTGGTTAAGATGGATAGAGAGTTCCAAATCTTTTGGTTAGCCTCACTCTCTCTCCATTTACTCACCAATTACTTACTGATTACCTAGTATATGCCAAGCACTGTTTTAGGTCCTTGGGATGTATCAAGGAATAAAATAAACAAAGATTCCTGTTCTCATGGAGCCTATATTCTAATGGAGGGAGACAAAAGTAAACAGTAAATATAATAAATAAGTATGTACTAAGTTTGAAGATGAAAAGTGCTCTACCCTGTAGAGGAGGGTAGAGGAGCTCTGGAATGCTAAGGGACAGGGAATGTGGATTACAATTTAAAATGGAATGGTCAGGATAGGGCTTATTGAGAAAATGACAATCGATAAAGAAGGTGAGAAGAGTTAGCCATGCTGATATCTGGGGGAAGAGTTTTCATTGCAGAAGGGATAGAAAATGCAAAGGCCCTAAGGCAGGAGTGTGATTGGTGTATTCCAGGCATAGCCAAGGAGGCCAGTGTGGCTGGGAGAAGAATGGTAGGAGAAGATATCAGAAAGAAAAGGGCCTTACATGTTGGGCCTTATAGGGCAGGTAAGGGCTTATACCTTCAGTGAAATGGGAAGCCACTGGGGATTTGAGCAGAGGAGTGACTAGATATAACTTGTTTTAAAAGGATCACTTTGGCTGCTATGTTGAGAATTAACAAAAGGAGGGAAGGAGGGAAGCAGGGAGTCTGTTGGAATAATCTTGGTGAGAGATGATGGTGACTTGTTCTAGGGTAGTAGCAGTGGAAGGGGTAAGAAGTGGAAAGATTCCAGATATATTTTGAAGGCAGAGCCAAGATTTCCTGATTGGATATAGGGTATCAATGGGGGAGTCAAGGATGCCTTCAAGGACTTCAAGCATGAAAAATTGGAAGGATGAGGGAAGGAGGTCAGCTTTTCTTTAAAAAGGTAATATGGAAGGGATAAACCTGGAATGTGGTCATAGTAAACCTGGAATGTGGTCATAGATTTTTTTCAAACCTGGATTTGCAGAACCACCTAAGGAACTTAAAAAAAATCCAGATTCACAGGCTCCCTCCCTGGAGATTCTGATTCAGTAGGTCTAGGGTAGACCCTGGGAATGTGTTTTGTCTTTGTTTTTTTTCCAAGTTACTCTGGTCATTCTGATGCTGCCAGTCAAGGACTAGCATTTGATTTGTACTAGAGGATGAAGGTACGATATCCTATAATGTCCCTGCACAAGTTAGGCCTCAGTATTGCCTTTTGTGCTTATTGTATGGCCCCGGTGCTAAAGCTCTCCCAAAAAGAGTGAATGGAGGGTGGAACTGCCAAAAAGAGGCATATTGGATGTCTAAGAGAAAACACAATCTGGTTGTGTAGCAAAGCACTGGACTTTGAGTCTCATTTCTTTGGAACTATTAAGATAGTTCGTAAACCTCTGATGATGGTTGAATTTGTTCATGATGTGGTTTTCCCTCTTCAAAACACTAATTTATCAATTTACCACTGTACTACATTTTAACCCAATGAGGCTATTGTAAAAGTAAAGAAATCCATTCACAGAGTTTCTAAAGATTTCATTGTGTGAAGCTCTTACATCATGCTACATAGGTAGCATAATTTTGTGGAAAGAGAACTGGTAGTCTTTTAAAACTTTTTTCATTGGTACTCATAGTAAGAAATATATTTTATACTGTATTGTGACCCAATATGTAGTATATGTAGTTGTATTGTGTGTTCATGGATGATAGATGGATGGATGGGGAGGGAGAAAGAGGGAAACAGATATTACTGAAAAAGGGTTCACAAAGCAATAGTTTCTCTTACTCCGTGCAGTGCATTCAGGTATTTTCCAGACTCTAATCTACTGTATTCTGTTTTGATCTATTTCATTTTTTAGAGGATACTAGCCGTATTCCATTAAGTTGTTTTCATGACATACTAATGAGTCATGATATGAAAAATAATGCTATAGAAGACATCCTTTGCAGACACAGCTCTGCCACTATTTCTCCATTTGACCTGTGAACTCACTTTTCACTAGATGGTCATGGACTTTTCTCTAGTATTAAAATTTTGCGAGTCTATCAGTTGTACTATCTAAATAATATCACCAAACTGCTGAAATTTTAAAATTGGCCAAGGAAATACATTTTCATTGACCAAAGTATAATAAGCAACTCTCCTCAGCAAACAAGAGGTGCAAAATCCTAAGTAGAAAACGAGGCATTTTCCCTTTGTGGCAGAGATATCTTCATGAAGACCTTGGGGCATTGTGTTTTGGAGCATTTCCAAAACAGATAAAGAAGGGAATGTAACTGAAGCTGATTAAATACTTAGGGAGGTTTCTTAAGTATGAGATGAATTTCTACTCAAGCTAACCAAATTATTTCCCAAATAGTTATAAAAGCTTCTGGGAAATGATGGGGAGAAAGAGCATTCTCTACCCACTCTGGGTCCTTTCTGGCTGGGCTACAAATTAAATTGACATGAGGCCGAGCAGGAGAAAATCAAACAAAGCTTTATAAAATGTGTATACATGGGAGAGACCAGGGAGTGTCTCTCAACAAAATGGTGGAGATACTTCTCTTATATAGACAAACGAGGATTTTGGGAGGAGTTGGGAGTGTCAGCCACGAGGGATTACAAGAAAAGCACAGTAAAGTTATTATGCAGATTTAAGGCCTCACCCTCCACATTGACAAGTTTCTAGAGATGAGGTCATCCACGCCTCTTGCCAGTACAGAGAAGGAGACACCTCTACAAATGGAGATCTCCCTTACAAATGTTCTGTTGGGTAAACAGAACTTTGATAGGAATGGGCATAGCGAAGACCATCTCAGTCTATCTATACCCAGAGTCATCCAAGGTGATGTGATGGCCCATCCCAGGGACAGGCCTTCCATCTCAAATTCCTTTAGAGAGTTAGGGAGGGTGAAGGTCAAAGCCTCCTTCAGAGCAAGGTAGAGACAGACATGTCTTGAGGTGTCCAATTCTGATCCCCCACAGAAACATATGTAGTCTTCCAGTTTGTCTTTTGTTTTTTTGCCTTCAGTAAGTCATGCAATGTTGTATCTTGGAATGTTGAAAATAGCAATTTTAATTCTAAAGCTATAACTGGAAAATTTGGAGGCCTTTGGCTGATTTTGAGGAAAAAAATTTTTTGTTGTAGTAATTTATCTAGGCTTTTTTTCCCAACCCATAAATGATAGCTTCATTTTGCCAGCTTCTCAGAATAAACTGGTAATTTTTGGAAAGTTTTTATTCAATATTTACCTCATTTGAACTATAACAAGAAACACTGAATTTAAAACAAGCAGAAAAAAAAAATGAGCTTCATTAATTATAACTCAGGACTCATTTTCTCCATCAGTCAAAAAGAATTTTAAGCTTGTGTTTAATCTATTAGGAATTTTGTGCATTTTAATATAACTTTGGCTCTGTTAGGAGTGCCTGAACATAGTACAAACATATTTTGAGAGACTTAACTTAGACTTAACTCAATTTTCATAGGCATTTCAGTGACTATCCTTAAAGAGGTGTTATTGAAAAATTCTTCCTCAAAATCTTATAAGTAATCAGTATTCAAGGGAAAGATTTTAGATAGTATTTTTAGAAATTTGATAAGAATGAAAATCCATCTGGAGCATTTTGCTCCACAGCAGACATGAAGCATTTTTTTTACCCGAGAGTGATAGATGAAACTAGTGTATTGTGTACTGAACTATGCCCTCTGAGGGATGGAGAGGGTCTTTCAAGTTATCTGCTGTCTTTTCCCATCCAGGGCAGGGATTCTGTGTTTAACATCCTTGAGATATGACCTAGATGGTATGGTACCTTGTCTAGATGGTCTGAGGTGCACAAAAGTAAGAGCAATGTTAGAGGTAAAGAGACAATAATTACTATGCAAGTTCAGAGGAAGGAGATATTTCTGACTGGATAATTGGAGATTCTTCACAAAGGAGGTGGCTCAGAAGCAGGAATTTACTAAGGAATGACTGGCAGAATTTCACTTGAGAGAAGGCCTGGTCCAAGCAAACATGTGGAATTTAGAAAGCACAGGGAGTGTTGAGGAACAGGGGTCTCAGGGTGGAGTCTCAGTAGAGTACTTAATGTTGATTGTTCTCCAGGAGCATTGCAGTCACTCCTAGCAGAGCATATTTGCGAGCGAGCAGGCAAAGGTTAGGCCAGTAAATTGTTTTTCTCAGTCCTAATTGAGTTAGACCTCATAAGAGCCATGCTTCATTGGGATGAAGTGGACGTGCATCTGTGATTCGGAACAAGTTGAATAAATATGCAGCAAATGCCATGTACTTGTGACTCATTATAGCATACTTTTATTGTAAATTGTATTTACTATTATGTTTCAGAATATTTTTGCTAGCAAACGTTTGCTTTAAAAAGATGCATGTCTGTATTATCTATATAAGTTTGGGTTTCATACTGGTAAATCTTTAAATGCAAAACAAATGATTTTTCTTATTATGTATAGACACAGGGAACATGGAGGTGCTCCACCTATATGGAAGTGAAAAGCAGAAACAGCAGTGGCTTGAGCCTCTTCTTCAAGGGAGCATTGCCTCCTGCTTCTGTATGACAGGTAAAAGCAAATCACTGTTCTCCCCTTGTGCAGTCAGTCATCCGGAGTTATCATGGATGAGCTGAAGAAATGTGGGTTGTGGCTCTGTGTTTCAGGCAAATTTGCTCATGGCCAGAAATGTGAATATGTTTGTTTTGAGCCCAGTTTTAAGTTTTGACATTTTTAAATGTGCAGAATTAAATTGTCCTCCCCTGTGAGAGGACACTAGATGATGTTTTCTGGTAGCCTACTTCAGGCATTAGCAGCAAAGTAAGCTTAGTTTCATAATCTTTTAACTTGCATTTCTAAAATTGCCATCTATGCATATTTAAGATCTTTTTTGCCCTTATCTATGGGATATTCATCTTTGTGGTAATTTTATATTGATACTTACAAAATACTCAACTCGGTCATAAACCCAGAAAAATAGAACTTTCACCAATGCTGGTCATATCTCTCAAATTATAATCATGTAGGGAAATGAAACTAGGAACATGTTAATAAAAATGGGTTTGGTACCATTTGTACATAGGAAACAGTAATTAAGAACTCTTCAAAGGACAAACTCATCAATTTATAATTGAGTTTAGAATTAAGCTAAATTTCATCTGGCCATAATTTTGGCCAGATTTTATTTTGTTCTATAACATTGCATACATTTATAAGAGCAAACTGACCTCCGTTTAAATCAGGAAGAGGCATTTATTGAACACCTGCAGTATGATGTGTTGTCTACAAAGCACTAATTGGAGGTTACAAAATAAGCACACAGCTCCCTTTCTGAAGGAAGTGGGTCTCTAGTTTTAGGTTTAGAACACGTGAAGTATCTGAAGGACTGATTTAAAAGAGCAGCATATTCACAAGTGCAGATTACTGTAATTGAGAGCTAGCCTCTAATTTCTGAAATGCCACGCAGTAAGGCAGTCGTGTAAGAGTGCCCCATGGAAAACTTTCTGAGGACATTAAATGTTGAGCAAGCTTTATAGAATGTAAAACAAATAAGTTGGTGAAAGCATTCCTGATAGAATTTGCAAGGCACACTTAGAAATTGTTTTAGATAGTTTACTATACGGTGGGGAAATCCAGCTTGCAAATATTTAGTACAGATTTCCATTGTGGGAAGAAAAGAACAATATTTTTAATCTACTTTTGATGACCGGAGAGAGGATTGAGTGAGTTGTATCCCAAGTCGTATATCAATGAGGAAGCCAAGAAGACAGTACAGATTGCTGATCCCCAGTGTTCTAAATACTTCATTTATTCCTTCTTCCAATGCACATTATTAAATGCCTGCTATGTGTAGATTATGGGAGAACCACGGTGGAATGGGGGAAGGATAGGAAGATGAAAAAAACAAAGAAGCCTCTGTCCTCAGAGTTCACATTTTATCTAAGTCTCTTCTGTAAACTGATGGTATCTGCCTGCCTGTAAATTCAGCCTCTGTTTATTTACAGAGCCCGATGTAGCTTCAAGTGATGCCACAAATATTGAATGTAGCATCCAACGGGATGGAGATAGCTATGTAATTAATGGCAAGAAATGGTGGAGCAGTGGTGAGTATTCAGACTGATCCTTTCTGCCAGATGCTGTACTAGAATATGACACATTGCTATGAGTTTCATGATCACAGTTGTTTGAATTCTGCCTTTGAAAGCATTTTCAAATTTAGAAATAGTTGATAAAAAGTAATTTTAAAATAACATGTCTTGATTAGGTGATATTTATTTTAAGAGTAGAAAACATGTCTTTTTTTTTTTACAGTTTGTGAGAGATAAAATTCATATTAATGCACACTATTGTTGACATTGTAATTTCTATCAAAATTAAATTTTAATAGGGGGATATTACATGGATTATAATAATTTTTATGATTATTTTTAAAGAGATAAGCTGTATACGTTATTAAAAATAATTTACTGTGGTACATATTTTCATTGCTTAAAAATATAAGTATTTAAGTGAAAAAAAAAAAACCTTTATACATAGTAAAATATATTGTTGGTCAACCCTCAGTAATAGACTCACAGAAATGGATAAGCCCTTTAGGAAGTTATAAAACTTGGAACCTAAATAAATATGATTTTCTGAGGATTGCCTCTAGAGTATACATGATAAATCTAACAGGATAACTAATTTGTTACTAAAGAAAGTTGCCATCATGGAAGCAAATGATGTGTTTAGAAACTTACCAGGAATGTATTAAAAGGGCCAGAAAAGCTTTTTATGTATTTACTTGGTTATTAATTGCTATTCTTTCTGGAGTTGTATGAAATCACTTACAAATTAAGAAACAGGAAAAAAAAAAAGATAGATTAAATTTTGCTGCATAGTTATTAAAGTACTAAAATTATGCAGGGAAATTTTTCTTATATTAAAATTTAGATAATTTAAAATAATTATAAATGCCCCTTAATAAAACTTCCTTATTAATCTGTTTTAGATGACCTAACTTACAACATAGCGTTTTTATTATTTATGCCTGTTACTACAATTTTTCTATATTGTTAATTTTAATTTTCATGTTTTGTGCCTTTATTATTTTGTTTCCTCTTCTTCTTGGCTTCTATCCTCCCCCCCTCCTCACCCCAACCTCTTCTTTGTTATAAGCTGCCACCACAGTGTTTGAGATTTGAGTTTCAGAAAAATGCAGATGTTTTATCTGAAGAAGAATCATTCACGTGTATCGAAGCAAGAGACAGAGCAGCTTTACATTTATATGCTAAAAGTACTGGTTGGCTCCGTAGGATCTTCAGAATCGAAAGGAATTTCGTCCACATTTTGTCTTTGTCTTCTCCAGGACCCATATTTCTTGGCAACTCTCATAATGTAGTTTTTAAAAGAGGCTCCCATAAAAACATATAGAACTGGATTGAGGCAGCTGTGGAAGAGTGCGATGCTCTCTGTGATTTGGATGGCAACATCCATGCGTTTGCTCATGTCGCAGTCGGTGATCAGGGAGTAGATGATGTCTATGGCTCGGCAGAACTTGACAATGTTATAAGGCAGCTGAGTGACAATGAAAACTATAACCACTGTGAGCAGAACTTTGAGGGGTCGAGATTTTTTAATGTTTGGCGTCTTGATGAGTGTCCTTGCTGTGATAAAGTAGCACACTCCCATTATAAGAAAGGGTACTACAAATCCGATGCAGATTTCCAGCATTTGAATTGATGCTTTCATTGCTGTTCCTAGGTGGTATGGGAAGATGGGAATGCACCTAGCCTTGTGATTTACTGTATAAAAAGCCAGCTGAGGTATACTTAGCAAGATGGCAACCATCCAAACACAGAAACAGATGACCCGGCATGGTTTTCCCACTCCTGATGGACTCGGGGCTTTAGTTACTGCCCAATATCTGTCTATGCTGATACAAGCCAGAAACTGCATTCCAGAGACAAAGTTGACTGTGTACAAGGCTGAAGTGACTTTGCACATGATTTTCCCTAAAACCCACCCATGAACTGCATTAACTGCCCAGAAAGGCAGAGTGAATAGAAGGAGTAAATCTGCCACCGCCAAATTCAAGATGTACACATCTGTTTTGGTTCTCTGCTTCTTGTAATAGGCATAAATTGCCACTACTATGGAATTGCCTGCAAGTCCAATGATGAAAGCTATTGAGAAGAAGGCAGGCAGGAACACTTTTGCAAATTTTCTGACCTCTTCTTTTATACAGATCACTTCATACTGACTATAGTCATGAGTGTCGTTCATTTCATTTTCCTCATAATAGTAATCTGTTGACTGGTTGTGTTCCAAAGCCATGGCTCCTATCTAAATGGCAAAAAGAATACAGGATAGTCATTTTAATATTGCTTAAAAGGAAACACTTTTTATCTACATATGTTTTGTTCTTTTACTAGAGAATAGATTGTTGCCATAACATACGTGACCTCTTTAATGGAAGCCACATTGGAGTATATCCCCAAGATTAGTTTTTCATCCTTTGTTTTAACAAGTCTGTGTGCAGGAGCTGGGATTTACAGGGAGGATAAAAATAATACCCTGGGGAATTTACTTAATCATTAAACCCTAAATAAAAGTAATGTCTTTTATGTAAAAGTTTTTAAAATATGAAAATTTAGTCAGATTTCAACTAAAAGGAATAAAAAAATTATAATCTTTACATATACAACTTTGTGATTCTTATGCAGTACAGTCATGCGTTGCTTAATGACAGGGATATGTTCTGAGAAAAGTGTCATTAGATTTCGTCATTGTGTGAACATCATAGAGTGTACTTCCACAAACCTAGATGGTATAGCCTACTGCACACCTAGGCTATATGGTACTAATCTTATGGGACCACTGTTGTATATTGGGTCCATCGTTGACCAAAATGTTATGTGGCTCATGACTGTATATCAACAGTAAATAAAACATTAAAATAAATTTTTTAAGGGCCGGCCCAGTGACGTAGTTGTTAAGAGTACACGCTCCACTTCAGTGGCCCAGGATTTGCAGGTTCAGATCCCAGGTGTGGACCTACGCACTGCTTATCAAGTGGTGCTGTGGCAGGCGTCCCACGTGTAAAGTAGAGGAAGATGGGCACAGATGTTAGCCCAGGGCCAATCTTCCTCAGCAAAAAGAAGAGGATTGGCAACAGATGTTAGCTCAGGGCTAATCTTCCTCACCAAAAAAAAAATTAATAAATAAAGAAATTATTTTATTTATTTAAAATAATTTATTTTATTTTTGTTATTACAAATTTGTTTTAAAACAAATTATCTCAGCATGTATACTTAATTCATTTTAGTTGATTTTTATAAAACAAAGTCTCCTCTAGTTAGCTTCCCTCCAAAACTTGTCACTACATCCTGATTGTATAGTATTCTTCGGTAGCACTGTCATCCCACTAGTCACCTAAGCCTTGAGCCTGCACCACCCTTGACTTCTCTCTTACCTTCATCCTTGATTTCCAGTCAGCCCCTAAATTCTGAGTTTACCTTCCAAATAGGTTTCAAAACTGTCTCCTCCTTTTAATCTGTGCTCTTTGACACATCTGCACAATTTGACCATCATTGTTTCTTACCTGGCCTACAATGTCTTCCTAACTGGTATCCTACTGTTCTTATTTCTCCTTACCCTCTCCTTGTCAAAAACATTTTTCTTACTACCACCAGAGTGCTGTATCTCTAATGTGCCAATCTGTCACTTTCCTGCTTAGCTCCTCACTTGAAAGACACAGATCTCTTCACCTGAAAGATACAATCTAAGCTTCTTAGCATGATACCCAAGCCTCTCTCCATAATGTGGTCCTACCCATGGTTCCTGCTACATCTTTCTACTGTGCACCCCACACCACAGGCGGTAGTAGTACTGATTTGCCAGCAGTTTGCTGGCACACACCATGCTACAGCACATGTCTACATCATTACTCATTCTGTTGCTTTAATATACTATATCCTGCCCTTCCCTTGAAGGGCCAATTCCTGCTCAGTTAACTTGGATGTCTCCTCCCCAGAAGACTTTTCTGATCCAGTAGCTGTATCTACATACCTCTCAGACAACTGACCCCATCCTGTGGAAAAGATGTGTTCCCCAGACTACCTTTTCCCTCTACGTTCCAAGTTCCCTAAGAGTATGACCTGTTGGATTTACATTTGTAATTAATATCTTCTAGAGGGCCTGGCACACCCTGTGTGCTCAGTAAATATTTGTCAAACTACAGGTTTTACCAGAAGGTAAAGCTGTTACTCTAGAGTGGTTAGATGATATACCAGGAATCTCTGTCTCATCATTATTTTACTATATTGGCTATTAACACCCTGTAGTATTAAGATAAGTTTGCACAGAATTCACAAGTTTTAAAATGTATCTAATAATGACTTTCAATGTTTTTATTGTAGTGCCGAGTTTTGTTTTCTTCTTTCCTTAGACTTTCTGTCTCCATTTGGTTATTTTTGTCCTTTGAAGAATCTCAAATATTCTTACAGAATCATTAATGAAAATATTATTTTCAAAACAGTGTGCCAACTTATGGCACAACTACATTTTCAGAAGAATATTCTTACACTTGCTAACCTTTTTTGGATGAGTAAAGCAAAGTAAAGAAGACCCCTTGAGGAAAGATTCCACATAGAATAACTGCTTTCATTATGTAAAAACCAGATGCTGACAATTTAAAAAGACTATTTTTGTCCCTGAGTTTATTTGAAAAGTTCCAATCTGGAAGACTGTTCTGGTCTTCGTTTTCTTATGCATTAATTATTAACACAATATGAACTTTGCTCTTTCCTCTCTTTCATCACAGAAATCTTGAACCTGATGATAAGGAATAATATGGCCAGATAATATATTAAGGAAGGGTATTTTTAAATAAGAATTAATCATAGTAAAAATGTGAGTAAATAAGAGTAGGAATGGAAATCATTTGCAGAAATGATCTTTCTGGCAGATACATAGAAACACATTTAGATGTCTTTATAATTATTACAAGAACAAAACAATGTGTTTTTGTAAAACAAAGCAGGAAAAAGTGATAGCAAAATCTATTTTCTCATTTATAGTTTTATAGGTAAGTAATGGTATTAATACTTTCTTGCTATATTCAGATTTTTGTTTTGTTATAGTGTAGAGCTGTTTTCAAATAGCTTTTTTGTACCTGTAAACATTTAGACTTTTAAGCATCAAGACTCCCTTTATATAGGTAAATATACAAAGCCTTTGGACTTTAAAAAAAAAATCATATTCAAGTCAGAATGAGAAAAGAAAGAAAAAAACCAACCTGTTTCAGTCAGCAGAGAGGAGCAGTCTTGGGTGTAGAGAGTAAATCAAATGACCTCTCTAACTCAGGCTACTTTTGTTTTCGTTTTTCACCCCGCCTTTGTCTTGCATCCAAGAGGGCTTTCCTGAAATTTAACCTCGTGAGCACTTGATCTTTTATGTATAATCATCCTGTGAACTCAGATCCGGGTTCTTAAGTGTTCTAGGATACAAACTTGAAAGAATTCCATCTTGTTTCAAACCTACAGACCTTTCAAAGTTTCCACTTAGCCGAAGGCAACAAGCAAGTGCCTGCAGCTGAGGAACTGACTACCAAACCAAAGACTCCACCGAGACCTCCAGGGCCTCTGGCATGCACGCACTGTCGTGGTGTCTAGAG
Organism: Tapirus indicus; assembly: GCA_031878705.1. Taxonomy (NCBI): domain Eukaryota; kingdom Metazoa; phylum Chordata; class Mammalia; order Perissodactyla; family Tapiridae; genus Tapirus; species Tapirus indicus. The sequence continues at coordinate 19,018,511 of CM062920.1, forward strand.
AAATACTCGCTGCAGTTCTTTTGTCTAGGGAAGAAAACAAAAATAATCTTAACCCAGAAAGTTATCTTTTTGAAGACTAAATTATCAAAGACTAAATTCTGAGTAATCATTAGGCATTTATAGTAGAACTTAATATTTTTTATGCCATATCATTTCATATTTTACTTAAACTATTAGACTCCTCTTGGCTTCACTGTACTCCTCCTCTGTCCTTGACCCCATGCCTTTCCCCATGACTTTAAATTCTCTTGCCCTCTTGTAAACTTTTTCTTCAAGGACCAGCATACAAACCTTCAAAATCCTTCTGTCTGGGGAGGTTATTTTTCCCACACTTCCAAACAAATGAAAATTAGAGAAAGAAGAGAAATTTATGCAGATTCAGCCCTTGTGGTCCATTTGAACTTGACTCTCCTCACGTTTGCATAACAGTTCCCTTATTTATTTTCTCACGCGAGGCTAGGCTGGGTCTCCACCTGCAGAAGTTATTTCAGACCCATGCCGTTTTTTTCTCCAAGCAGTTGATGTAACTTTCTTGTTGATTCACAGAAAAGAGGCTCTGGGTCACTGAGGCCTTCATCTTCTTTATCTTCCTACAGTGTATGTCTGAGGGTACAGCCAGCTTCTCCTTGTTATCCATCAGTCTTTTTTTTTTTTTTTGCGAGGAAGACTAGCCCTGAGCTAACATCTGTTGCCAATCCTCTTTTCTGCTGAGGAAGATTGGCCCTGGGCTAACGTCTATGCCCATCTTCCTCTACTTTATATGGGACGCTGCCACAGAATGGCTTGACAAGTGGCGCGTCGGTCCACATCTGGGATCTGAACCTGCGAACCCCGGACCGCTGAAGCAGAGTGCACAAACTTAACCACCGTGCCACCAGGCCAGCCCCATTACTGTAATCTCTTGCTGCCTTCTGAAGGACACTGCTCTTAATGTTATCCCTGCCCTGGCTAGACTATCTGGTCTTTCCCCTTCTCTTACCTCTTGTTCTTCTGGATCTTATGTATATTGGGGCAGGAGAAAGTGAACAAGCAACACTCCACTAAGTTCTTAGTGTGGCCTACAAGATCCCACAAGGTCTACCTCCATCCCTTATTGCCTCTCTGACATTTTGAACTACTTGCTCCTTTGCTTGTTTGTTCTGCAACACCAACCTCCTTGCTATTTTGGAATGTACCAGGCACATTCCTTCTTAGGGCTTTTGTACTGGCTCTTCTATCTGCTTGGAATGTGCTTCATCTTAATATTTGCAAGGCTCAACTCCCTCATGTCTTTCAAGTCTTTGTCCAGTCACTACCTCCGCACTGAGGCAATCCCTGACTACTCTATTTAAAATACCCCTCACCTGCCTATACTCCCAATCCACCTACCCATAGCACTTATCATGTGCTAATGTACCATATCATTTATGTTTGCTGTCTGTTATCTCTTGCCCTATGTTAGAATATAAGCTTCATCAGAGCAGGGACTTTTGTTTACTTTGTTCAATATATATATATATAAAAATAATGTATAGGGGCCTGCCTGGTGGCGCAGCAGGTTAGTTCGCACTTGGCAGCCCGGGATTTGCGGGTTCGGATCCTGGGCACCCACCGACGCACTGCTTGTCAGCCATGCTGTGGCGGCGTCCCATATAAAATAGAGGAAGATGGGCCCGCATGTTAGCCCAGGGCCAGTCTTCCTCAGCAAAAAGAGGAGGATTGGCAACGGATGTTAGCTCAGGGCTGATCTTCCTCACACACACACACAAAATGTATATATACATATAAAATATATATATCACATATATCATCTATATCACATTCTATGTGTACTATATTCTATATATATGTATATATCATATATGACATGTATATGATCAAAATATCGTTGTGTGGCACATGGCTATATTTAAAAGTATCTGTCCCTTTCCTTTGTTTCCCCCCCAGCAACCACATGCCTTTCTTGTAAACAGGATTCCCTTCTTGTAAATCAGTTGTTATGCTATAATCTTTACATCTTTGGAATTTGCTCATCATTTTTGCTAATTCAAACACATGCCCAGCCCTTGGGGCATAAAGGATCTCAGGATCAAACTTCTGGTAGTATATAGTGAGTCACACCTGTGTGTGAAACTAGCTCATTGTCTGGCCTTTTCCTATATTTTCCTCCTCTCCAGGCAGAACTAGAAGAAATAGGGTTAGTAGAGGAGACTTGACAAAATATGAAAGGCAGTCATATAACTTGGAGGATAGGGAAAGGCATCACTTATGTTAGGCAACTTTTCAAAGTGCTTACTTGATGTTTCTTTTAGTGCCTTTTTTTTGTACCGCTGCTCCACTTTTTTCTCTTATCCCTAAGAACTGAGTCTTTATGATTCCAGTTGACTGCTCACCATAAATTGTCTCTCACCCATACCTGCCCTAATATAGCAATATCCCTTGTTCCTGAAGAATCTCTCTCTCTCCACACCCGTTTGTCATTCTTCCTCTTGTAATGCCATTTTGCTTATTAATAGATGTTTGGAAAGCAATCTGACTGAACTATATACTACATTATTATGGAGAATACCATTGATATTGAGATATACATTGAGCATTATTTAGATAATCTTATGATTTCTCTTTAGTGCCCATATTACATGTTGAATTCATATTGTATATCAGTTTTTTACTTAGTATTTTTGCTTAAGCATTTTTATGTTATTCTGAACTCACTATAAATGGCATTTTTAGTAGCTAAATAATATTTTATGTGGATTACCATAATTTGCCTTACCATTCAACTATTGTAGGACTTTTAGAATGTTTCCAGTGTTTTGCTATTACAAATGATGTTATATCTTTATAGATATTGTGGGAAACTGAACTTAATCTAATGTTACTGAGGAGTGTTGAAGAATATGACTAACCATGTATAACTTATTCCTTCTTTTCTTACACAAAAGATGGCATTCTTACTATTCACAGTGTAGAATAATCCTAAAGTTCTTTCAGATAAGTGTATAGAAAGCTTCCTTATTCTTTTTAGAAGGGTTCCATTTTATGGACATTCTATATATTTAAATAGTCTCCTATTGATGGATATTGGTTTATGCCCAATTCTTTGCATATACAAACAATACTGCTGCAATGGATAATCTTGTGAATCTGTCATTTCATTCAAGAATAGCTATATCTGTAGGATAAATCCCAGAAGTTGGATAAATGGATCAGACTAAATGAATCTGCAATTTTGATGGATGTTGCCAAATTGTACTCCATAGGGGTAGTATTACTTTGTACTCCCTCCAATAATGTATGGAAGTGTCTGTTTCCCTACAACGTTGCCAGTAGAATGTGTTGATTATCCCTTTGCTTTCTAAATGACATAATAGATTCAGTACCTCCCTGTCCTTGCCAGCTGTATGAAATATTTTCCCTGAATTGCTTTTTTACATTTTATTTTTGTTTTTTAATGTACAATAGTTTTATACAGATAAGCCAATTGATCTTCTTCTTTTGATATCATTTATCATTTTTTAAGGTTTAAAATTTCTTTTCCATCCAGAGATTTCATAAATTATTAAATTTATAAAAATAATTTTTATTCTAGTTTTTTATGACTTGATTATTTAAGTTTTAAAAAATTTTTAAATCTCATCTATTTGGACTTGATTTTGATCCAACCATGTTCTGTAACATGGACAGCAATAGTAGCAGCATGTAACATTTATTGAATACTTATTAGATATGAGCCTTCCTAGAGGTAGAGTAAGTGAATTTCAAAAAGTGTTTCCCCCATTAAAAATAACACGTACTTAAAGAGAACACATAAGATTGGTTTTTTTCTTAACTGTAAAATTGTATGATAAACATTTTTTTTAGTGAGTAGAAATTTCATTGTAAAATGGTATTTAACTCATAATGGTTTTTTATTCCAATTTGAATTAAAGCTAAGTATTAGTATTAAAGCTAAGGCCAAATGAAATTGAAGTATTTCACCTCAGAAATTCAATGTAGGTAGAAGAAATAACTTTAAGACTTTGTGGATGGCTAACTGTGCTTCATATCACATAATTGTTTATATCACTTTCTTTATTGTTACAGATCACATCCATACCCAACAGTCATGTTTTTTCTCCACTTGTCATCTTTCCTTGTGTTAGAGAATGATTTTGTTTGATTACCATGTGGTTTTAAGAGCCTAAGAAATTAAAATTCATCAGAAAATATCAGGGAGATGTCATTTTCAGCCTGACTTAATCCTGGCACTTGTGAACAATCTTGAAATACCACAGAGTCTGGATTAAAAACAAAATTATTTTATCTATGCCATCTGTTTTTATTCACGAAGGCCTCTGACACAGGAGATATATTTAAATGTTTTCTGGTCTTTCAGATTTCCTCTAATATATTTCATTTATGACATTTGGTATCCTGTTCATTAACTAAAATAATATAAAAGAGCAAAAACTCTCTTTAGAAGAAGGATGTTTCAGCTCCTACACCTGCCAAATTCTGCTTGTGGCTTAGATGAGGTGATGTATTTGTGAGGGGTTTTTCCCATTTTCTGAAACATCAAGGTTAAATCAAAATATTTCAAAATTTACAATCTTTGTATTCACCCTTACTTCCTCCACTTAATGATCCCAAAAGGAGAGCCAATTTAGAAGTTTTATTTTTTTAGAATCTGACTTGTTTTCCATATTAGATTGAGCAAGACAAAATCGAAAAATTATTTGCCTTGTTTCTTGAGTTTCTTCAAAATGTACATATTATCTGAAATCTATTGGGCACTTATATAAAGCTGTGGCAACAATTTTTTATTATAGAAAGAGCAAGGCAAGAAATATTAGAGAAAAATATATATTCTGGTAATTAGAAAAAGAGGGCTCTCAATTAGGGTTTAAGGGAATTATAGAGAATATTTTACTTTTGAAGGATTCAGCTTCTGGTTATCTGGGATTAAGAACCAGGAAAACTTAAAAGGTTTACCCAAAATGTTCTTGATTACCAGGATAGAAAGTAAAGAAAGAAAAGGTCTCTCTAATGAAAATGAACCCCAAATTGTGCCATTATATCCTAATCTGATTTCGGAAGTACGCCCACCAAGGAGACAATGTGTTATATGGGGCAAGTGGCCTGACCCTTCAGCCTGTGGACCTCAAGGCTTCCTACAACTAAAACCTCAAAAACCCCAAGTAGAAAAATATCCAGTTGAAAAATTAAAAGTGAGCCTCCCTGGAAAAGATTCTTTCTCTATAATTTAACTAAGAATAAAAGCATGAGTGCATATTATTGCACAGCCGGGGCCAATCAAGGGTAAAAAAATTTCCCCAGCCCAGTGTTTTCAAAGAAATTTCAGTTAAGAGCCAAAATGAAATTTAAGTATTATCATCTGCCATTTGAGTCACCCAATGTTCTTAGTCTTGATCCTCAGATTAGTGGAATTCATTTTTTATCTATTAGCACCTAAAAAGTCAGAAGGACACACTCTTGTAAAAATAAAACAATGAAACACAATTTGGAGATTCAGACATGGTTCAATAAATGAGGATAGTCAAGTGGACTAACCATCAAAAGTATAGCATCTGAGAATTTTAAAACTTAATTTTGAAATACGTGAATGGGGGAATCTTTTCTCATTAAAATTTGGCAGGTGGAGCAGCTGAAACATCCTTCTAAAGAGAGTTCTTTCAGAGCTGAATGAAAGGTAGATTCCATTAAATTTGAAGGAAACCAAATTACAAGCACTGGTTTTAAAACAATTGCATTTTAATCTTACCTATATTTTACTTTACATGTGTAATTCACAATACAGAATAATTGAGGGGATTAGAATTTTAAGCTTGTAGTTTTATTGATTTAAAAATTTTAGGGGCCAGCCCAATGGCCTAGTGGTTAAGTTTGCATGCTCCGCTTTGTTGGCCCGGGGTTCACAGGTTCGGATCCCGGGTGTGGACCTACCTACCGCTTATCAAGCCACGCTGTGGCAGGCATCCCATATATAAAATAGAGGGAGACGGGCACAGCTCTTAGCTAAGGACCATACTTCCTCAGGAAAAAGAGGAGGATTGGCAACAGGTGTTAGCTCAGGGCTAATCTTCCTCACCATAAAATAATAATAAAATTTTAGAGCTTGTATGATTTCTAATTCTGCTTCTTATATGATCATATTTTGAGGTGATTGTTGCATTTCTAAAACTTCAGCTGACACTAATGATAGGTACATGAATATATAAGAAACTATCACACTAGGTAAGAAAATGTGGTTTGGGCAAAGTTTAAAGAAGAGAACTCTAGGGAAGTTCCACTAAGCACCTGAGATCAACCTTCTCACAGATAACAACTAAAAAGCTACAAAAGTAACTACATGAAGACTCTGGGAAGTGACCAAAGGCAGGCTGATTCTGTAGCAGAGTCAAAATTTGGAAGATGAGAGAGGCACAAGATGAGTTTTCCATTTTTAGGGTTTGGCCTTAAGACACAGTGTGGTGGGATAAAGCTGAAACTTCTCTAAAAAACTCGAGTCTTTGTGCCCTGAGGAACCAGAGGACACGGTCTGGGGCAGCCATCGCTCCTGGAAAATGAGGGAGTAGGGTGGTATTCCAGGAAGGGAGAAAGCCAGAAAAGGGGAGCTCCAGGTTCATGTGTAAACTTTGCCCAAGTATCTGGCTGACTCCTGAACAAAAGTCAGGCACAGGGCAGACTCAAAGCACCTTGAAGCTAAATAAAAAGATCTAAACTGAAATTTGATCTCTCACCACCATCTACCCACCCCCCACAAATTGAGATGGACTCTGCAGTTTGACTCTACCTAAGCTAATTGCCTGATAAAACAAAAACATCAACACTCTTTGGAGAGATATAACAGAATCCAGAGTCTTCAAAACAAAATAATCACAATGTCCAGAATACAATCTAAAATTACTCACCAAATGAAGAACCAGGAAAACATGACCCATTTTCAAGGGGAAAGCCCAACTTCTAAATGACTCAGGTGTTGAAGTGATCAGACAGGGACTTAAGGGAGCTATTATAAATTTGCTCAGTGAGGTTAAGAAAAATAAAAAGATAGAAAATATCAGAAGAGAAATATAAAACAAAAAAAGAACCAATGGGAAATAGTGAAAAGAGAAATATCTGGGAAAAATTCACTGAATGAATATAACATAATGGAGATGAGAGAGGAAGGAGTTCATGAACTTGAAGATAGACCAGTAGGAATTATCTAATTTGAAGAAAAGATGGAAAGAAATGAACAGAGTCTTAGGAAGCTGTGGGACAGTATCAAAAGGTCTAAAATATGTATAATTGGACTTCCAGAGGAAGAGGAGAGAGGGAGAGAGTGCCATTTAAAAGAACATCCAGGTAGTGGAATATTATTCGGCACTAAAAAGAAATGAGCTATCAAGCCATGAAAAGGCATAGAGAAACCTTAAATGCATATTATTAAGTGGAAAGACTATGATTCCAACTATATGACATTAGGGAAAAGGCAAAACTATGGAGACATTAAGAAGATCAGTGGTTGCCAGGATTTGGGAGATGGGGAAGAATGAAAAGGTGGAGAACAGAGGATTTTTAGGGAAGTGAAATATATAATGATGGATACATGTCATTATACATTTGTCCAAACCCATAGAATGTACAACATAATATAAACTATGAACTTTGGGTGATTGTGATGTGTCAATGTAGGTTCATCGGTTATAACAAATGTACCACTCTAGTGGGGGATGTTGATAATGGAGAAGGCTAGGCATGGTAATGGTAGGGAGTATATGGGAAATCTCTGTACCTTCTCCTTAATTTTGCTGTGAACCTAAAACTGCTCTAAAATACAGTCCATATATATGTGTATATATATATATATATATATATATATATGTGTGTGTATATATGTATATATATGTATATCTGTATATCTGTATATATATATATAACTACCATCTGCTTGAACATTACATTTCTCTTTTATTTATGAAAATGCTTGTATTTTTCTTTTAAAGAAAAACAGATCCATTCCTTTTTAATGTAATAACTTTTATTTTATTTTATTTGAAATTATTGGATTTAGTAACAAGATTATGTTGCAAAATCCCAGAAGGGTGGAGAAAATGGTTTTGTTCTTTATCTCATAAATAATATAGACAATAAGTCATATATCTGGGAAACAAATAGGAGAGACAATTTTGCCTAACATATTTGTTATCTGATTACAGTGTGGGATCTAATGGCCAATTTAATGTTGTGTTTTAAAAAATTTCCTGTTCCAGTTAGTTAAAACACTTCTCCCTTCCTTTCTAGTCATAGATAAAATCATATATGTATATAAGATTGCATGTTCTGACAATTCCAGTGGCATTGGCCATGGAGAAAGCAGTCTTGTGGTTCAAGCTCTAAATCAGTTTAAAGGGTTTCTTTATTCCCCTATCAGCCTGGGGATGAACAGAGTCATCCATTTTAGGCACACTGCCTTCCTCCCCTTCCCTCTCCTCCCTTTCCCAGATGAAATCTATTTTTAGTGTTTTTATCAGTTTAAGCATTTTATAAGGCAGAGTGTGCATGTGGGATTTCTGAAGTTGTGTCTTATCACATAGAAGTGGAGAAATGTCCCACTGTACAGGAAATGGCTCCTCCACAGCCCACAGATTAAATGTTCAGATTAAAAGGAGATTAGGAAAGAGAAAAAAACACATTGCAGTTTACTCAGCAAGTCTCTGTCTTCTTCTCCTAATTGGGGCCAACAGGTTTGTTTACAAGATAGTAGGCTAGTTTTTAAAATGTTTTTAGAAGTGTTGTTATTATTACTATTATTATTCAGTTAGGAATGGTAATGAATCTGAAAATATCTAAGAACATACTGTTTCCCATCCCTCCACACCCCAATACCATACCCTAGAGAAAACTCTTCTAACAGTTTCTGGTTTTAGTTCTCTGGTTTCTGATATAATTTTAGGTCAAATGCTTTTTTCTCTAAGTTTATTCATTTTAGACACTACCCATTGACTCCCCAATTTGAATAATGACCATTTCACTCATTTGTATTATAAATCTCTGCCCTTTCCTAATGTAGATATTTATTATTTCAAATTTTTGATTGATTACTTTTTAAACTTTAGGTAGTATCTCAAAATCTCTCCTCTGCATCCTCGTTTGACAGAGTCTCTTCAAGCTCCTCTTGAAAACACAAGGATGTTTTTACCCCTTTCTCTTTTATCCCTCCTCTTCCATTTTGTCCCTTATCTCAGCCACATCTTTTACTTTTACATAGTCAGGATTACTAACATTTATGTTCTGTCCTGCAACCACAATCATGGTTGACCAAGGGATGACTCTAAACTTTGAAAACTAACACATAGCACTTACTTTGTAGGCCTCTGTAAATACTGTTCAGTGCTGGTCTATGTAGTGTGTTAGATAGATTTTGTGTTCGTCTCTAACTGACGCAATGTGACATCGTCTCGGCCATTGTAAGGAGAGTGTTTCTAAGCATCAATGTCAATTAGAATAGTTTTATACTATATGTGTTACTTAAATTTATGCCACATTGTACTTTCTTTTATATTTGGGCCATGGTTCACTTACACATTTAAAAATTATTTTCCTGGAGTTTCTAATTGCCATATTTCTTTCATTGCATTATTTGCTTTTATCATATTATATCTCCTCCCCGTTACTCCCCCCCACACACACCTTTAAATTGTATCTTTAATTCTGTTGAGTTCTTTCTTTTCTGGAGACCTCTCTCTTGGAGTCTTTAGTCTTCGTATTCCAATCTGGACTGATAAGCTTTTAGGCATACTTCAGTTCACTTATCCTGGGATTTCCATGTATTATTTTCCTGGGATCCACTATCTTTTGGATCCTATCTCTTCCTTTTTCTTGATTTACTCCCTTATTTTGCTTGAGTACATTCTTAACTTTTTGAGAAAAAGTGCATAACAGGTAAATTTTCTGAGATTTCGCATGTCTGAATATGTATTTATTTTGCCATCACAGAAATTGAGACTTTGAATGGGCATGGAATTGTAGGTTGAACTCTTCATTTTCATCTGGCATCCCTTGTTGCTGATGAGAAGTCTAATGCAAGTCTAACCCTCCATCCTTTGTAAATGGCTTGTTTTTTTCTCTTTGAAACCTTGTAGCATTTTCCTTTTATTGTTGGTATTTTGAAATGTCACAAGCACGTATCTGGAGGTAGATTCTTCTTGCCAGTCAATGGCCCTTTTAATCTGAAGACTTTTTGTTTTTTCAGTTTTAGAAAATTTTTTTCAAATTTCTTTGATAAATTCTTCCCTCTATTTTTCTCTGTTATCTCTTTATTAGATTCCTTTTACTCCAATATTGGACTTCATGTTTTGGCTCAAAATGTCTCTTATCTTTGCCCTCCTATTTTCAGCCTCTGACTTTCTCCTCTGGTTATGGGGAATTTACTTGATTTGATTTTTAGTGCTTCTGTTAAATTTTATGTTTCAGCAATCACATGTTAATCTCTAAGGGGTTTTATTTTCTTGTTCTCTGGTGGTTCCCGTTTCATGGCATCCTTTTCTGGTTTTATGGCTGAAATGCATTTGGATCTTTCAGATTACATTAACTAGAGTTTTGTTGTTTGGTTTAGCTCAGTTTTGCGTTGGTTTTTTGTTTTAGGTTCTCTCTGTTTCTTGTTTTATTTCATTCCTCTGGTCAGTTTTCACTTTATTTTGGTCAGTCACTCTCTTTAAAGCTGCAGGCTCCCTTCACATGCTCCAAATCCTTGGTGTTCTGTTCTCACTGAAGAGGAGAGGAAGGGTAGCTGGTTGAGGCTTTGTCTTTTATTAACACAGAGCTCTTCTCCGACCACATTTCTCTCTTGAGGAGGAATTCTGCGAGGAAATGCTTGGTGAAGCAGCGCTGGGACTCACCTTCGAGTTGGCTGATGGGAAGCTGGCTTTCAGGCTGCAGCCCTGCCAGGTCTCAGAAGGACTTTATCCAGCTTCTTTGTAACATGCTATGTACTTTCCTCCTTCAGGCTCAGTGTCAGACACCTGCCTATGAGAGTGCCACCTGGTATGTTTGTCCACTTAAAATCTTGGATTAACCCCTGACTTGTAGCCTCTTCTCAGTCATAACTTCTGACTCTGGGGTCAGAACCCTCTCCCTTTGCAGTTCCTTACACCGTTTTCTAGACTCTGACTTCTCTGCCCATTTCACTGGTCAATTTACCTCTATCTGCCTCCCATATATTTACTGAAATCTCTCATCTTTTGGTGACCACCAACACTCCCAACCTATGCCTCGCATTCTCTGCTTCCTTTTCTGTTATGGTTATGCCTACATTATACTTTTATATTTTTATTTCAATGGGATCTCAGGAGCAATGGGAGACAAACACATATTTCTGCCATCTTGAATCTCTCCAAGTTGGTTTTAGAAAAGCTACCAATTCAGTTTCCATTCTGAACTCTAGGGAATTCTAGATTGTTTCCACTGCATAGATCTCTGTGATTATTTACTATCTCTTCAGATAGACTGAAAACACTACAAGAGCTATAGTTGTACATTCTATTTCATTCGTTTCCTCTATAGAGCCAGAGATTCAACTGTAAGGAATTTCAAAATTCCATATGTAAGTGCTAGTGTTTAAAGTAGACTCCTCTCTAACTCGACTCTTCAATTTTATCCTCTCTTCTGTTTCTTTCCCTCTGCTTACCTTGGTCTCTGTTTCTTGCCTGATCATCTTTCTTCTAGTACTGCTTCTTCACTGTGTCCTCTTCCCAACTCCCTCTCAACCTATAGAGTTAAGGCATCTCTTTCCTCCGGGCCCTGCCCTCATTTACTGAATAAGTTTACTCATTTACTGCCCTCATGTTTACTGTTTTGTGACCCGTTTCCAGACATTTCAATATACCTCCCATATTTTCCCTTCATATCTCTGCTACATGTTTAGGTTTCCCAGGGATACTCTTTGAATAGTTTGAATAGTTTTGAGACTCAACAATTTTCAACTCATGGCCAATCTTGCCTTATCCCTACTCCCATTCCCTCCTCTCCCCATATTATTTGGAACTAAATTCCAGACATTACATCATTTCCTTCACAAATATTTTAGTATGTATCTCAATAAGGGCTCTTTTAAAATGCAACCACAGTACCACTAGCACACCTAAAATTACTTAATATTATTACATATCCAGTAAATATTCAAATTTATAATTATTTCATAATTGTCATTAATGCTTTTTAGTTTGTTTGATTGAATTAGGATCCAAATAAGGTCTTAAAATTGCTGTTGGTTGATATCCTTCTTAAGTCTCTTTTAATCTATAAGCACCCTCTCTATCTCTTTTCTTTTTATTGCAATTTAATTGTTGAATAAACTGGATTATTTGTCTCATAGATTTCCCACGTCTTGATTTCACTGATGACATCCATGCAGTGTCCTTTAGTGTGTTTCCATGGAGTTTATCCTTTTACCTCCTGGGATTTTATGGTGTTGTTCAACTATTTGACATGATTCCTAACATTTCTCATTGAATCTTCATATGATTTCAAATCTCCTGAAACCACTTTTTATAAGAAGTTAGAAAAAAGAATCTGATGTTTTATTTAAGACTTTGTACAGACATGTTTAACTTAGTCTGACCCAGTTGTTTGTGGCCTTGTAATTAGAAAGCCAGTTAAATGGTAGTTTCGCTGAGGGACCAGGTGCTTAGACTTACTGTGAAAATGAAATGTTACTTTTTGCAAGAAGGCCCCTTTGGGGAATTGCCATAGACCTCTAAACTGTAATAAAATAAAAGTTTGCATTAAAATGAGAATAACTTTGTATTTTCAAATTTCTAACCTTTATACACCAATAAATGAGAACCTAAGCTTACTGAAGGTGGAGTCAGAGCCTCATATATGTGCACAGCTCCAAGTAGATCATCTTCAGCTGCTCCATAGTACAGCCAGGGCAGATGACGTAGTCTGGGATAAGCACTGAGGTCTTCAACAGACTCACCCTCATCCAACTCCATGGCTGGGGAAATTAGGTCTTTCTCAGCCACTGGTTGGGGAGTAAATATCATATGAGTTTTAATACTCACTTGTCTATATGTCAGAAAATATGAGGTCTAAACAGGAGGAAATACATAGAAGAATTTCACAGCCTTTCTAGCATGCTGATGTCTGAGATGGTATGAATGGGGAGCACCGTTTTGTCTCAAGGGCTGCAGCTGTTTCATGGCTTCTTTGACTTCTGGTTATTTTTGTGCAGCAGCTCTCATTGATGGGGTCCATTCTTGGCCTGGCCTGGTCGTTTTTCTTGAGTGATGTACAGTTTTGTACATAAGCATTTTTTTTAATGACTCAAGGGTTTTCTTTCTATTTGCCTATTTTTTGCCAGAGGTAAACTTGGAAGGATTAGAACTTTAGGTGAAATGTCAAACTAAAAATTTCCTTTTATGATGTATTCTGCTCATTTTCCCCCTGGTTTTAGGAGCTGGGAATCCAAAGTGCAAAATTGCAATTGTTTTGGGGAGAACTGAAAATACCTCTGCAAGCAGGTAATAAAATAATTATGATTGAGTAATCTATGTATCTATGTAGGAATAAGAGTCAGTCTTTCTCTCTATCCACTTAATTTACTTAAAATGTTCCATTTGGGCTCACAGATCATAATAATAGAAAAATATTATGAGATTAAATGTCACACATTTGTATTTCACAATTATTTTGGTAAAAGATATATTTAGGAAACATTTTAGGGAGTGCTGCTGTACTTTCTTCACTGTGGAATTTCCTGTATTAAAAAGTGTTGCTGAATCCTGAGAGCTGTTTGGATCAGATTATAAGACATAAATTTTTCAGAACTATCTGTAAGTAATTAATTGATTAGATGTTTAGATTGAAGGCAACAGTCTTGAAATATTTAATATTGTGTGTCAGTTCCCAGTTACCACTGTTGAGTAATGAGAGACACAAATAACTGTCACTTATTTTCAGTTGTTGTTGTTCCAGATCCGCTGCATCCGCCTGTGTTTGATGTATGTCTTTTACATAGTTACCGTTCCAGACATCACTGCGTACATGATTACACGATCACAACAGTGAAAAAAGAACAACTGCGACTCCGCCTAACATCTGTTTTATTTTTCCACTTAGCAAACTTTTCCTAACATCTGTTTTTCTTTTGACCAGACACAAACAACACAGCATGATTCTTGTTCCTATCAACACACCTGGAGTAGAAGTCATAAGGCCTTTGTCAGTTTTTGGCTATATGCGTAAGTACTCAGTCAACATGTCCATGCATTAGCAAGCAGGGAGACTGGAATATGCAGTAACACTTAAGGGAATAGATAGCATTTCAGCATATGAGATGTGTTCTTAGAAATCCTTTGGCTCTGACAACTGTCTCAATATAAATGCCAGTGGAGTTCAGAATAGAGCAAATAAAAAGAGAGGTGGTACATCATTCTACTTCATTTTGTTTACTTTTGGGAAAGGGCAGATTGTATTCAGGGAACAAGAACTCTGCCAGCCATCTCTCTGGAGATGGAATAATGAGATAGACATAGAAAAATTAAATCTAGGTAATCCACAATAAAATTCATTTTTGTTTTCGAGTTTAGCTTTCTTAATCAATCAACCTGCAAGAGCTGTTAATAAGCACTGAATTTTGACTGATTTGAATGCAAAACTTTTCCTTCCCCTGTCCTTGGGTGGAATTTCTTAGAGGCAAGGATACTTTTGTTTCCTGCCACCCACCTCAGGCTCATGCCCATTGTTTCCTTGCTGCTCAGATCATTCACTCAGGGAGTATTTACTGAGTGCTGAGCACTGTTCTAGGAGCTTAGAATACGTTACTGAACACAACAGACCTCAGATCTCTGCCCTCATGAAGCTTACATGCTGGGGGAAAGAGACAGGCAATAACTATAAACACATAACTAAGTAAACTATGTAGCATGTCAGCAGGTGATAAATGCTATGAAAAAGTTTATTGAACTTCAGTTTCTGTGGTGACCCTGGATTTCTGTTTGTTGCTGAATATGGCTAATGAAAATGTTCAAGTAGCAGATATAAGACTTGCCGTTTTATAGAACCTTTGACATCATCACCTTTTGTAGGATGCAGCCATAGAATGCCCCCACAGGTTAAGTGTAGTTGGCAAGATGGGGATGAACAAGCTCACTGGAGCAATTGTGCATAGCCTGAAAGACCCCCAAAATGGGCTTATAATATGGGTTGGCTGCAAATACCCTCCACTGTAGAGCCTATGTTTGAATTTTCAGTATGACAAATTCGCCAGCACCTCTCCAACTCCCTGTGCCCAAAGCCAAAATAAACAGTATGGAGAAGGTTGATTATTAATGTCCTTTCTGACAGGAAAAGGGTGTAGAGGTAGCATGAGATTATCTCAGGAACTTGGTGGGGAGGAGGGTGATGTAAAGACAAAAGTGTGAATGTGTCCCCAGTCTCAGCACGTTCAAGAGGCAAACACATCGTGAACAAGCCTCGACTGGAAGTGAACATACCTGAAGGTCCAGTCTCTGCTTTGTCTCTACTGCCGAGCTTGCTCTTTCCCTATGAGCAGGCTGTTAGCATCTTTGGGCATTGATTTCCACAATGATAAAATAAGAAACTTGAATTACATTACTCAATTTGAAGTTTTGAACCATCAGAACCTTTTTTTTTCCAAGCAGAATTTTCCTTGGAAGTCCCTATATAAAAAAATTTCAAAGAAGCAGCAATAATAAAATAGTCTAATTGGAGCTGTGGAGCTGTCTTCCCTTTTCAGTGCTTTTACAACTTCAAAGAATGAGTTCGAAAACCTCTGGATCAGATGATTTCTACAATCTCTTCTAACTTGAAGAGTTGATGAATTTTCTGGGCTACGGGGTGCTGGGGGTTCAGGGCGTAGGTCTACCTGGGAATGTCTGTGACATACAGGAGGCTTTTAAATCCTGCTTTCTTTGAGTAATTATACTTAGCAGATTAATTATATGTGACTATTTTTTTGGCCAACTCATTTTGCTCTTTAAAATTTTGTTTTCTATTTTATAGATAATTTCCATGGAGGACATTTTGAGATCCATTTTAATCAAGTGCGAGTTCCTGCCACCAATTTAATACTAGGTGAGATAAGTTTGGAAAAATTATTCTCTAGTATTGTGTATTAAAATATTTTCAGGTCCAAATCTGGAAAAGATATGAAGTCTACCTTAATACTTTCCCCTCTTACTCCATTTATAAGGGAAAAATTTTCCATTTTATAGATTTTCTTACATGGAATAAGGTTTTATTTAAGTGTTTGATGTGGTTTTGTGTATCATATCAATTGAAAACATGGCTAAATACAAATATTACACAATGCAGAACAATATACTTTTTTCCTAAAACATGATCTTCAGGCCTCTACTTGTTTTAAGAAAACCTCAGTACTCTCTGAATTCAGGTCTTACATACACATTAGAGGCATAAATAATTTTGAACACTGTGTGCCTGGATGACTCCGTCCTCTTGCTTGTCGTAACCCTGCCCAACCTCAGAGAATGTCTCAAACGGCACGTCTTTCGGGAGGGCTTTTGTGTGCCTCACGCCATCCACTCAACAAGCTCCGGCTGCCTGCCCGGCCCTAAGGCTATGGTCTCTCCCTCCTTTGCCTTTCTTTGTCCCTTTCCATATCCCTTATCCCTGGCATTCTTGCCCCCCTCTAGATTCTAAACTCCTAGGGTAGGGCCTGTGCCTTATCTACCTTTGTAGCCATTGAAGCACAAAAAGTAGCTTATGCAGGGACTGGCCCAGTGGTGTAGCAGTTAAGTTCGCACGCTCCACTTTGGTGGCCTGGGGTTCGCAGGTTCGGATCCCGGGCGCAGACCGATGCACCACTTGTCAAGCCATGCTGTGGCGGCGTCCCATATAAAGTAAAGGAAGATGGACATGGATGTTAGCCCAGGGCCAGTCTTCCTCAGCAAAAAGGGGGGGATTGACAGCGGGTGTTAGCTCAGGGCCAATCTTCCTCACCAAAAAAAAAAAAGTAGCTTATGCACAGTAGGTACTCAGAAGACAGTTCTTAAATTTGATCAAAATATTTAATGCTGATGGTTTAAAAAACATAGAAATCACAAGTTTCATGAATGTATAATAAACCTTATTATAGAGCTGACTGTTTTCATACCAGAATGCCATCTTTACTGAGGGCAGCTCATCATTTTCTCAGGGTTTGTGTAAATAATGCAAATTTCTCCTTTCTTTCTCACAGGTGAAGGTAGGGGATTTGAAATTGCCCAGGGCCGCCTTGGACCCGGCAGAATCCACCACTGTATGAGAACCGTAGGTTTGGCAGAATGTGCTTTGCAGATCATGTGTGAACGGGCAACACAAAGGGTGGTCTTTAAGAAGAAACTCTATTCACATGTAAGGATGATTACTTATTTGAATTTATTGTAGCCCAACACACTACACTAACCTTGAACCAAAACAGCATTACTCCGTCAGAGAGAGATTTCCCCTACATAAACAAGGTGATTCTTTCCCACAAAGAATTAATATGTATTAATGTCTGTATTTAAATATAGTCTGATGAGATATTTATCTCTGTGAAAGATTCAGTAACTCCTAAAGTGCTTCAACACTTCAGCACACAGAGTGTGGACAATTCCTTCAACTTTCTCAGACTCATTCTCTAGAGAACCTGGTACATTAGCATTCTATGTGGACATGAGAAACTGTCAAAGGAAGAGGGTCTTTGGCTTTCTGGAAGGAATTAGGACAGATAAGTATAGAGATATAGTAAAATAGCCTAAAACTAGGTGAAAGGAGGGAGATCTAAAAATGAAATGAACTGCTTCAGGAGGAAGTAAGTTCCCTGTAAAGAAATACAAGTAGAAATGGGACCAAGATTTGGTGGGATGTTCATGATTTTTTTGAATTCTCACCTATAAATTATGTACTACTAAGTCTGTTGTTTACAAAGCGCAATAAACAATATAGTCACATGTGAGCAATATAATCAAAATTAGGGAATATTTATCAAGAGGGAAAAGAAGCTATTATTTCCTTGTAATAAGACTTCCTTGGGAAACTTTTTAAGAGAAGTGGGATATCCAAATCATTCCCCCAAAAGCCCTTCTAACTTTTAAGAAGGCAAGAAAAGTTATTAGTAAATATTTAATACTTAAAATTGCTAACATGTTAGTGTTAGGTCAAACTTGTGGTGATGAAATTGTATTCATGTTTGTTGGGCATGTATATTTTAGTACATTGGTCCCCTTGTAAAGTACATTTGTGACCATCTTATACAATTTTACAGTATACTTTATACCTTAAATTCCTATAGATTATGTTTGCTTTTTGTGAAATATTATTCAGCATATCTATGATTTAGTTGTAACATTGTTCTTATGGAAAAATACAGACTGCTTTATGTCACACACCTAGGAATAATTTGTGGGGAACCCCTTTAGTATATGGCAAGGGCAAAGGGTTCAGCAGGGGAGGAGGTGGGCCCTGTGGGAGGAGGTGAGATGGTGTGACCTTTTGGGACCGTGGATCCAACTCCAGGCTGCTGCTGGAGTAGGAGCTGAAGAGTTGCTCATGGCATCAACTGTCACTTCCCACACTTTTCTCTTTTCAAGATTGCCATCCAAACCCTGGAGCAGGGTGAGAAGAGGACACGGAATGGGTGACCGACAGGCATCTTGACCACACCAAAAGCACTCTGCTCAAGTGTTGCTTTCATGAGAGATGTTTTAATACTGTACTAGAGGGAAACTGCCCTCCTACTTTTTAGAGTTAATGTATCAAGCAGAACAAGCCTGGGCTTTTCAAAAATATGCCTTCCTTCATTGGAAACTTCTTGCATTTGGCACAAAGAAAATGATCTGGCAGAAGTAGGAGAGATGTGTGAGCATGTCATAAACAAAAATCTGGGCCAGCTTTTTGGCTTTTTTCAGCTTGTTAAAGTAACATTCCATTTTCCTGAATTTGGAGACTCCTTCCAGCTGCCTTCTAAATTATTCCAGGCACTAAAGCAAAAAGTTCTATATCAAAGTTCTATCTTAGTAAATAAATCCCTCAGTTTCTACCCATTTCATGTTTTTCAGCAAATCTAGGGTCTGTGGAGACCCAACTGAGAACAGTTTCCTTTATCCCAAAACTAAGAAAGAAATACATCTTGGGTCTGTTCATGACGTTATAATCACCCAGTTTTACAGCCATCAAGAAGATACTTACTGACCACTGGTGGCTCGTTTGAAGTTAATTCAGGGCCTTGTTTCAACCTCTAGGGCAGAGGCATCCAATAGAAATATATTGTGAGCCACGAGTATACTTTAAAATTTTCTCGTAGCCACATTTTTAAAAAGTAAAAAGAAATAGATGGTACTGATTTAAATAGTATATTTTATTTAACCAAATATAGCCAAAATGTTGTCATTTCAATATGAAATCAATATAAAAATATTAATAAGGTATTTTACATTCTTTTTTTAATGCTGATTCTTCTAAATTGGGTGTGTATTTCACACTTACACTACATCTCAGTTCAGACTAGGCATATTTCAAATGCTCAACAGCCACATGTGGTTAGCCGCTATCATATTGAACATCACTGGTAGGGAAACTGATCAAATATCCACTGTTGAAGAAATGTACTAGAACAAACATGACCCAGCTTAAAGGTGGCTGTGGAAGGTTAATGTGGCTCAAATCAGAGCGCTGTAACTGTCTGCCTGTCAAACTTGTCTTAAATATTATTCTCCATTGTAAATACCAGTTCTATGGTTAGAATTGGGAATGAAGAAAACCTATTACAGCCAACTGGAAGCATTTATGTCTGTCTCCTGAATTTCAGTGCTGAATTCTGAGTTTGGTTGCTTATGGGATTTATGGTGAGGTTTTGTCTCCATATTCTTCCACTTACCTCCCTTCTCCTCTTCCAAGTTCTGACCAATGGAGAAAACTCAGAGAAAGTTCACTAAGCCAAATGAGAAACAAGTACCAATTTTTTTAATTAAAATTTTTATTTTGAGATCATTGTAGATCCACATGCAGATGTAAGAAATAATACAGAGAGATTCCTTGTACCCTTAACCTAGATGTTTCCCTCAATGGTAACAGCTTGCCAAACTATAGTACAAGATCAGAGCCAGGATATTGTCATTGATAAAACCAAGATACAAAATATTTCCATCACCGCAAGGATCCCTCGTGTTGTCCTTTATAGCCACACCCACTTCACTCTCACCCCCACCTTCTCATTAGCCCCTGGTGACCTTTGATCTGTTCTTCATTTTTATAATTTTTTCATTTCCAGAATGGAATCATACAGTATGGAAACTTTTGGGGTTGGTTTTTTTCCCTCAGTATAATTCTCTGGCTATTCATCTGGGCTGTGTGTGTCAATAGTTGGTTCTTCTTTATGCTGAGTAGTGTTCCTTGATTAACTATTCACCTGTTGAGGGATGTCGCTTGTTTCCAGTTTGGGGCTGTTACAAATAAAGCTACTATAAACATTCGTGTACACAATGTGCGAACACAAGTCTTTACTTCTCTGGGATAAATGCCCAAGAATGCAGTTGCTGGGTCATATGGTAGTTACACATTTCATTTTTTAAGAAACCACCAAAGTCTTTTCCAGAATGGCTCTACTATTTTTCTTTTTCACCAGTTGTGTATGAGTCATCCAGTTTCTCCATATCCCCACCAGCATATGGCGGTGTCATTATTTTTTTGTGTTAGCCATCTTATAGGTTTATAATGATATCTCATTGTGGTTTTAATTTATCTTCTCCTAATGGCTAATCACGTTGAATGCCTTTTCATGTGCTTATTTGCCATCTTATGTCTTCTTCAGTTCACGTCTTATGCCCATGTTCTACCTGGATAGTCTGGTTTTTTTACTGTTGAGTTTTGAGAGTTCTTTATACATTCTAGATAATATCCTTTGCCAGATATGTGATTTGCAAATATTTTCTCCCACTCTCTAGCTTATCTTTTCATCCTCTTAACAGAGTGTTTTGCTGAGCAAAAACGTTTCATTTTGATGAGCTCTAATTTGGCAGTTTTCCTTTTATGGATCATGTTTTTAGTGTCAAGTCCAAGAATGCTTTGCCTAGCCCTAGATCCTAAATTTTCTCCTATAATTTTTCTCTAAAAGTTTTACATTTTGAGTTAATTGAGTTAATCTATTTTGAGTTAATTTTTGTATCAAGTATGAGAATTAGGTCAAGGTTTATTTCTTTGCCTATGAATATCCAAGTGCTCCAGCACTGTTTATTCAAAAGGCTGTCCTTCCTTAACTGAATTGTTTTCATGCCTTTCTCAAAAATCAATTAGGCATATTTGTGTGGGCCTATTTCTGAGTTCTCTGTTCTGTTCTATTGGCTGATGTCTGTCCCTCTGCCTGTACCACACAGTCTTAATTACTATAGTCATATAATTAGCCTTGAAATCAAGATGACTGGTCCATCTCACTTTATTCTTCTCTTTCAAAATTGTTTCAACTATTCTAGTTCCCTTGCCTTTTCGTATAAATTTTAGAATAATCTTGTCTATATCTGCAAAAAAATCTTCCTGAGATTTTGATAGGAAATGTGTTGAACCTGTATATCAGTTTGGGAAGAATTGACATCTTTAGTATGTTGTGTTTTCTAATCCGTGAACATAGTATGTCTCTCCATTTACTTACCTTTTCTTTAATTTCTTTTATTTTCTATGTGTAGCTTTCAGCATACAAGTCCTATACATATTTTGTTATATTTACATCTAAGTATTTCAGTTTTTTGAGTGATTGTAAATGATATCATGCTTTTAATTTGTGTCCAGGTGTTCACTACTAGTATGTAAAAATATAATTGGTTTTTATATGTTTATCTTGTATCCTGTGACCTTGATGAACTCACTTATTAGTTCTAGGAGTTTTTTTATAGATTGTCATCTGAAAATAAGGGACAGTTTTATTTCTTCAGGCCCAGATGGTATCACTGGTAAATTCTACTAAACAATTAAAGATGAAATAACACCAGTTCTATTCAGTCTCTTCCAGAATATAGAACTGAGGAGGAAATACTTTTATGAGGCCAGAATTACCCTAATCCGAAACGAGGCAAGAACAAACTACTGACCAATATAGAAGCAAAAACCTACTAGGAAATAAAATCCAGCAATATGTAAAAAGAGTAGTATACCACAACCAAGTAGGGTTTATCCCAGGAATTCAAGGCTGATTCATATTCCAAGATCAGTCATTAAGAAAATTAATCATTGTAATCTGCCATCTTGACAGCCTAAAAAAGAAAAACTACAAGATCATATCAATTGATGCAGAAAAACACTTGACAGAATTCAGCATCTATTCATGATAAAAACTCTCAGCAAACTAGGAAGAGAAAGGAATTTATTCAACCTGATTCAGAGCATCTAAAAAATTCTACAGCTAACATCATGCTTGATGAGAGACTAAATGCCTTTCCCCCAAGATTGGGAACAAAGCAAGGACGTTGACTCGCGCCACTCCTATTTATCATCATAGAGGAAGTTGTAGCCAAGGCAGTGAGACAAGAAAAAGAAAGAAAGTGCATATGGTTGGGAAAAAAAGAAATAAAACTTTCCATTCACAGACAACATAATTGTTAGAAAATCCTTAGGAGTCTACGAAACAAAACAAAACAACTCTCCTAGTACTAAAAATAAGAGTTTAGCAAAGTCATAGGATACAAGGTCAACACATAAAATCAATTTTATGTCTGTATACTAGTGATGAACAATTGGAAACTAAAATTTTAAAAATACTGTTTACAATAGACTAAAAAAAGAAATAAGAACAAATCTAACAAACATGTACAGTATCCACATGCTAAGAATTATAAAAGTGATAAAGGAAATCAAAGGAAACCTAAATAAATATAGAGAAATACTGTGTTCATGTACTGGAAGACTAACATAGTTAAGATTTCAACTGTCCTCAAATTGATCTGTAGATTTAATGTAATTCCAATCAGAATCCCAGCGGGGCATTTTTGTAGATATAGGCAAGCCGATCCTACAATTTATAAGGAAATGCAAAGGAACTGAAATAACCAAAACAATTTGAAAAAGAAGAATAAAGTTGGAGGAATCACACTATCTGATCTGAAGACTTACTATAAGCTACAACAATCACAACAGTGTAGTATTAGCAAAGGGAAAGACATATAGGTCTTTGGAACAGAATAGAGAGTCCAGACATAGACTCATAAAAATATGGGTCAACTGATTTTTTTACATAGGTGCAAAGGCAGTCCAATGGGGAAAGATTAGTCTTTACAGTAAATGGTGTTGGAACAATTAGACATTCATAAGCAAAAGAATGAACTTTGACCTAAACTTCACACCTTACACAAATTTTAACTCCAAATGTAGCATAGATCTAAATGTAAAAGGTAAAAACTATAAAACTTTTAGGAGAAAACATAGAAGGAAAATCTTCATGACCTGGGATTAGGCAAAAGTGTTCTTAGACATGCACCAAAAGCACTACCCATAAAAGAAAAAACTGACAAATTGGACTTCATTAAAATTAAACATGTTTGCTCTATGAAAGTCACTATTAAGAGAATGGAAAGGGCCAGCCCTGGTAGCCTAGTGGTTAAGTTCGGCGCACTCTGCTTTGGCTGCCTGGGTTCCGTTCCCGGGCATGGGCCTACACCACTTGTATGTCAGCAGCCATGCTGTGGCAGCAGCTCACATATGAAAAGAGGAAGATTGGCAGTGGATGTTAGCTCAGGGCAAATCTTCCTCAGCAAAAAAAAAAAAAAAAAAGAATGAGAAAAGCTATGGACTGGGAGAAAATATTTGCATATTGCCCGACAAATGACCTGTACCCTTAATAAAGAACTCTCTAAACCCAACAGTAAGAAAACAACCCAGTTTAAAAAAATGGGCAAATGACTTGAACAGACACGTCACTAAAGAGAATATAGAGATGGCAAATAAGTGCATCAAGGGGTGATCAACATCATTAGCCATTAGGGAAAGGCAAATTCAAAATACCACGAGATAGCTCTGCTCACTGTTAAAATGGCTAAAATAAAAGAATACTGACAATACCAAGTGCTGATGGCTTGGAGAGCAGCTGGAACTCGCATACACTGCTGGTGGGAATTTGAAATGGTACAGTTGCTCTGGAGAACTGTTTGACAGCTTCTTATAAGCATTTACCACATGGTGTAACATGGTTAAACTCCTTGTATCTGCTTTAAAAAGTGAAAAGGTATGTTCATACAAAAACCCATATGCAAATGTTTACAGAACCTCTGTTAATAATCACAAAAAACTAGAACAAACCCAAATGTCCTTCAACAGGTGAATGGATAAGCAAACTGTGGTACATCCCTACCACTAAATACTGCTCAGAAATTAAAAGGAATGGACAGTTAATACACAGAACAATTTGGATGAAACTCAGGGGCATTTTCCTAAGTGAAATAAGCCAGTCTCTAAAGAATACGTGCTGTATGATTCCATTCATATAACATTCTGGAAAAGGCAAAAGTATAGTGATTGAGAAGCGATCAGTGGTTGCCAGAGGTTAGGAGTGGGGGAGGGTGTGACTAAACAGGGGCAGGATGAGGGAGTTGTAGGGGAGATGGAACTGTTCTGTACCTTGATTGTGGTTACACCAGTCTATACATGTGTTAAAATTCGTAGAACTGTTCACCAAAGGAATAGGTAATTTTTACTAAATAAATAACACAACAAAGGACTGCTGGACCATCCCCACAGTGAAATTGTCCTGGGGGTTATCTGGATTGTCTATAAGCAGGTCTACCACCATACATTTATCCAAGTTTCAGTGAGACTGTGCGATTAGCATTCAAGAGGGCCAGTGAGGAGTGTTTTGGCAGTAAGACAGTTGCTCGGTTCAGCCATCTTGACTTTAGACGTGAAGATATCCAAAATAAATGATTTTTCTGAGCAAATATGATTTCTAAAATCTGCCAGTGTTAATTGCAGCATTGCATGGGTATGTGGTGGCTGGTGTATATCAAACGAATTAACTTTTCCATTTAAAAATGTATAGAGTAAGGCTTGGGAACACTCTTTGGTCTAGAGAGTGTTTTCACCAAACTACAAGGCTGTGTTACATGTAAACATCAGACACCAGCTTATCTCCTCCTCCTTTTGGCTGCCCTTTGCTCCCCTGCAGGAGGTGGTGGCTCACTGGATTGCTGAAAGCCGCATTGCCATTGAGGAGATCCGCTTGTTGACCCTGAAAGCTGCCCGCAGCATTGACACTCTGGGCAGCACTGGAGCTAAGAAGGAAGTAAGGCCCCTTGGACTACCATCTGCCAAGCCACCTCCAGTTCCCCCCACCCACTGGGCATGTCAAGTTTCATGGCGCCTTGATGGCACTCAGAATATTGGAAGCTTCCATGTGATTTTGATTTAAAGATTGTAAATCTATGTCACTTGCTAGTTTTCGTTTCATGGGCTGCTTTAGGAAATGATTTTCAGGATGCAGAATATCTTCAGCATTTTTGGGATGCAGCAACAGGGAGTAGGGAAATTCTAGACTTCATACAGACTTGGAATTGTACCCAGTATGTCAGTTTTTGCTAGCCTTGTGACCTTGGGCAAAGTATCGAACCTTTCTGCCTATGGCCTAGGGTACTAGTGAAGAGTGACCCAGACGCTATGTAGAATGCATAGCACTATGCTGCCACATAGTAAACGTCTCATCAAAGGCACCTCTCATCCCCTGCCACCTTGTTTCTGGCTTATATGGAATAAGAATATGATCATTTAATTCTAAAAGCCAATAAAATTGATGAGAAAAAAATGATTAGTGAAGACCCTTCAACTCTTTTTATGATCCCTAAGGTGATGAATGTGATTTATCCGCTGCCTGAAATCCTTTTGGAAACAAGGCAAGTTATAAATAAATTGATAAAATGTGATTTGGAAGAGATTTCTCTTTCCAGAAGGTCTGTATTGACTGAAATATGGCCATTAGCTGCATTACAGCTGCATTGGCTTTCATCAAAGATCCTGTTTCAGTGGTGAATGCATGTGGGAAAGTTCCCTTGTTTCATTTCACAAAGAAAATACAGATTATATCAAATTCTGCCACGCTGTGTATTGTCTAAGAAAGGAACATTCTTTTTCTATCTTGCTTATTTAGATTGCAATGATTAAAGTGGCTGCCCCTCGGGCTGTCTGTAAAATCGTTGACCGGGCCATCCAAGTGTGTGGAGGTGCAGGCGTCTCCCAGGATTACCCTCTGGCTAACATGTGAGTGAATGTCATTTAATAACCATCTACATCTGAGAGGCTTGGAGTTAAAAATCTACAGATGCCTTGACACTAATTGTTTAAGAAGAAAATAAAGATACTAACTTACTCTAAAGTAAAACTGAAGACTAAATGAAGTAACATGGGTACTTTAATAGAGAGCTCAGCAGCAATCAAGAGTTGCTGTTATGATTACAGTGATCATTTCACTCAGGCATGTTAGCTTTCACACTGAGGGGACACACTGGGGTTCCTTGGCTATAGAAGAATAGCATGAGGGCTCACCCTGAAACAGGAAGGGGAGGAGGGACCAGAGATGGTGAAAAGGAGCCCAGCGCCAGGCTTAGGTATGTACTTAGGACGGTTTACCACCTCCACACGGAGACCTCGGCCCAATCTGCAGCAGTGCACACGATGACCATCTCCTGTCCAGATTCTGGTTGCCCGTTGCCCATCACCACACAGTTATGGTGCCTCCTTCTCTATCACACTGGAGATGAGAATCTGGGGCCCCCCTCCATTTTTAACATCAAGAAAGAACTAAATCTATAGCACTAGATATTTATAGTATATAAGTATTATATGTTTATACTTCACTCCCTGCGGCTTACCTTAAGATAGCTCTTAGTTCTAGCAACTTCTACCAACCTATAGCAAATCAAGACTGAGATTAAGCCCACCTCCCTGTGCCATTTAAGATTCCACTTCCCAAGGTGAGAACTTTCAGATGGCATTTCAGAAATCCTTGGGCTTACTTTCCTTGATTCTCCCTATGCTTTTTCTTATCACTGCCTTGGCAAGATTTCAGACATTAATAGTCTTGGCTTAAAATCAGAGTGACTGACGTTAAAGTATCGTGTTCCTCTCTGATAAGTCCTGCCATCCCTGCTCTCTTTGTTTTTCCAGGTATGCCCTAACGCGAACTTTGCGCTTAGCAGATGGCCCCGATGAAGTCCACCTCTCAGCAATTGCAGCAATGGAGCTGCGCGACCAGGCCTTGAGGGCCAAGGTGTAGGGAGGAGACACGCCTCGCCTTTAGACAGACGGCATGGGCTCCGGCATTTGAATCTCGTTCTGGTTTTGCAGCAGCTTGAGCACAGGATTAATTACTCACTTTCAGCAAAGATTTTGATCTTTTTTGATTGTCTGTTTTGATGAGTGGGTTTTAGAATTTCAAGGGTTACACAGGTTTAAGTTAATCTATAGCTGTTGTCATTTAGTCTCATTCCTAAGTGTTTAGCATTTATGTTTTAAACACTCAACTTGTAAAGAGATAATGAACTAAATTGGAGAACTAAAGCACAGGTATAAAAATATTTTCATGTTTTGATTCTCAGGAATTGTTCCATTTAAATAAATATTCAAGGAATGTTTAATCATTACCTTGTAAAAAATATAACAGGATCTCCTTTTTAACACTGGGTTTAGGGGTTGGTTTAACACTTTGTAGTAATGTTTGCACTGGGGAGAGAAGCACAACCGATTGGGTCATTTTAGAATTCATATCATCAAGAGCCTCTTCATAATTCAACAGGAAGCATTTACACATAAAATCTGAATGTGGCTTACAGTTTATTAGAAAACATGGCATATTATGAGAAAATAAAATTAAGAAAAGTTTTAATTACTTATAATATGTTGATGAGAACAGTGGAGAGTCTAAGCTACAAGAAGTTATTTAGTTTTGAGAAGAGATTGGCGACAGTCTGCTTTGAATGCCATCCTGTTAAATAGCAACATCCTTGTGGCTCTTTAAATCAGCACTGCCCAGTGTAGCAGCCATTGGCCACATGTGACTCTTGAGCACTTGAACTGCAGGTAATACAACTGGGGAACTGAATTTGTATTGTTTAAATTTTTAATTAATTTAAATATCGATTCTCAACTCAGTTACCAGAAAACTTTTAAGCATGCTTAGAATAACTTGGGTATGTGAATTGACTTTTTCGAATGTAAATTTTGTGAAATCTAAACACAGAGCAAGTGTTTTGAATGAAAATTTAGCATCCAAATTAAAAAATAGAGTAAGTATAAATACACACCAAATTTTGAAGAAATTTAGTATGAAAAAAGTAAAATATCTCATTAAAACTTTTTAAGTATTGATTACATGTTGAAATGATAAAATTTGGATATGTTGAATTAAAATACATTATTAAAATTAATTTCAGCTGTTTCTTAGTCCTTCTTTAGTGTGGATGCCATTGGAATAGTAACTGGTAAACTTTTAAATTTTAAAATGAAAGTATTTTTATTTCTAAAACCTTTAAAACTCTGTTTTATTAGAAAGCATGCACATCACATGAATTTATTTGTGTCCAGAGATCATTTCAGTTGTTATTTAAATGTCGTCTTCGAGTGCGGGTGGGAGCAGGCATTTGACAAAGACCTGGGTTCTGATTCCTTGTGTGTAATGTGCCCTCTTGAACACCTGCCTTTGAGCCTAACCTCTCTGCACCTCATTTTTCTTTCTGTACCTACTGAAGGTCTGGTGTGACAATCACGGAAGCCATACAGAAGCACCTTGATATTTGTGAACCACAATAAAGTACTTTATAAGGTGTCCTTATTTAAAGTGGATAAATCTTATAACCCAAGCTATTTAACCTTATTGCTAGTTTTAAAAGTTATACTTAGGGGGCCGCCCGGTGGCGCAGCGGTTTAGTCCGCGCTTGGCAGCCCGGGGTTCGCGAGTTCGGATCCCGGGCGCCCGCCGACGCACTGCCTGTCAGCCATGCCGTGGCGGCGTCCCATATAAAGTGGAGGAAGATGGGCACGGATGTTAACCCAGGGCCAGTCTTCCTCAGCAAAAAGGGGAGGATTGGCAACGGATGTTAGCTCAGGGCTGGTCTTCCCCACAAAAATAAATAAATAAATAAAAGTTATACTTAGAAGGCATGCATCCACATGGTGACGCACAGAAAATAGTGTACAGCTAAAACCCCACAATGTTATAAACTATTAAGACATCAATAAAAATGAAGAAAAAATAAAAAGGCAAAAAAAAGTTATGCTTAGAAGAAATCAGGATTGTTTCTGAACAATTGGAATTAAAAATTATGTCTGGTACTTATAATCTTGTGATAATTTTTTCCTCTGACTTTGAGGAAATCTAGCTAAATTGGTGGTTGACTTGTTTCAATGAATCTATTTTTATCTAAGTCGGTCATATACACAGGCATCCCTGAGGAAGTCACTCCATGGGATCAGTATTCACCTCTCACCCCTACCCTTAATTTGTTCAAATAAAATGTTATAAAGAATAGGAAGTGTTGTTTTGAAAGGGAAAATTCCAGTCTCCAAAGGATAAAAGAAGAAGATCAAGGGACACTTTGCCTCAATCACAGTGAGTGAATGAACTGACTGTAAGCATGGGAGCCTCAGAGCCATTTCTGGATCTCCTCAGGGTGTCACCGGGTGTCACTATGCAGCAGTCACTCTGGGACAGTCGGCCAGGTTCACCATGCATTTGAAAATTTAAATTCATTTAAAATGAAAAGTTGTCCTTCATAATAACCACATGGCAGGAAGGCAGGAAGAAGGAAGGAGAGCTCACCAGTCAGTGCTTTACCCATCAAGACTTCACCAAGATCAAGACCTCGCCAAGATCTGCGTGTGGTCGGTGGCAGGGAGGAGGGGCCTCGTGACTGCCCGACAGGGAAGTTACCCTGAGGCTCCACACAGAAGTGGTCTTGGAAGGCGTGGCAGTGCTTGTCCGGGGGAGTAGCCAGTTAAGGATCTCTTTGGTAGCTGATGTTTTAACCTTTGAGAACACACAACAGGATGGTCAGCTGATCGTGGAGGAACTGATTTCCTCAGCCTGTGGTTATTTACAAAGGCTTCCCCAAGGTCCACGTCACCCCAGCCCTTCCCACAACTGTGGTCTACTTACATGTCATAGGCATGCTCATATTTTATCCAAGAGAACTAAAGTGGGTGGAAAGCAGCAAAGTCCAATAGCAGCATTTAGGTATTTTAATAGATAGGGTACATGAGGCTTGCAAAAAAAGAAACCCTCTATTTTCTCTCTTGAAATAAGCTACAACAGTTTCTGGGAAATTCAGAAGGAAGGCACTTCCTACCCAGGCTTCTGAAGCGATTTATATTAGTAAAGGTCTTCAATAAAGATATTATAAAGTGAAATGTATTTCAGAAAATGTCTGCTATGAACAAATGCCCTGTTTCAATCCAGCCAGGTAGCCTTCGCCAGGCTTCTCTCCTTCACTGGCACTTGATCCCTCCCCAAGGAGGAGCGTAAAGGGGTGCAGGGGCCAATCAGTGGGCCTCCTGTTAGCACTTCGGGCCAGTGTTTGTCTGTTGCATGTATTTCTCCATTATTTCTTTTGCCTGAATTACTGTGGTAGTCTGCTAACTGGGCTTCTAGTCTGTTCTCACAGCAGCCAGCATGACCCTCTCAAAATATTGCAGTGGCTTTCCATCTCAGAATAAAATCCGAAGTCCTTGCCTTGGCCAACAGGGTTCCATCTGAGCTTGTCCCCTGACACCTCTCTGAGCTCATCCCCCTGGCTCCCTCCCCGCATCATGGCCCCCTGGCTGGTTCCAACATACAACCACAGCCAGGCCTCCTGTTCGTTGTCTTGGTTCTTACTGTTTTCTCTGCCTAAAAATGTCTAGCTTGAGATTTCCAGATGTCTGCTCAAAAGTCACCTTATCAAAGGATGCTTTCTTGACCACTTGTTCTAGACTCACACCACATGCTCTGTCATGCATCACCTCTTTATCTGCCATTCTTTTCTCACAGCACTTATCGCTTGACATGTTTTGTATGTACTTATTTAAGTCTTCTCACTAGAGTGTAAGCCCCACTTTCCCCCTCCTATAGTCACTTATTTCACTTTTTTTTTGTAGTGGGGGGATGGTCTCCTTGGTCCCTGAAACCATGCCTGATCTCCAGTAGGCACTCAGAAAAGGAAAGAGAGAATGAATGCATGAATGAATGTGCATGGATGCTCTCCTGATCCCTGATTTGCAGTCAGTGAGGGGGCAAAGCATTTATTTATAGATCTGCAAAGAACAGAGCAGAATCTGAGCCCCAGCCCATGAACATAGAGGTTGGACAACAGACCCGGAATGGGTTGTGGACAGCTGGAGAAAAACGGGCCGAGACAGGACCTTAGTGCCCCAGCACTGGGGGGCACCCAGCAGTTTGGCCAAATCAGTTGATGAAATAGATGTTTAATGAGTATTAAACAACCCAGGGGAATGCATATTTACTTTTTAAAATTTTCCTGATATGTAATCCAATCTAATCAGTCAGAGTGCTGTGATCAGCTCTAGGTACAGAGGGAAGGCAGGATACCTAAGAAAAACAAAACCACTTTTGGTGATTGCTAGACTTTTCCAATTTTCCAAATCAACAGGATTCTGGGAAGTGTCCTCACTTAATTCAGGGCAGACAAAGAGCATTTAGAGTCTATGATTCTGCCACAATATTTTTATTTCTCTTTTTTTCAGTATCTCTTTCACATTGTGGTGCTTATGCATTTATCACGAAGAGAGTCCACGCACATTCTAGTGTAGGAGTGTGGGGTTGCGATAAGCCCTGTGAAACAAGGGCTTTTCAATGCCTTATCTTCACCCAAAAATATGTGAACAAACAAAGGATGACTATCCTGGGGCGGTGCCTCAGTCCACCCCGACTTAGTACTGGTCCAGTGGAGAACCAGCATGTGGACTGGGTCTCTTTCGCCCGCTGGGCTGGCAGCTAATATCGCCTGGAGAAGAGTCGCGTTTCACTGTTTTAAATGGGGAGAGTGGAGTTTGCAGTTGCCTCCTCTCCCTGCCACCCATACTTCTCTGATTTCAATTTCTACTGTTTGTTTCCCTTACTCGCTCCACACCAGCCACACGGGCCTCCTGCTGTTCCTCCAATACCCCAGATTTTTTTTTTTTTAATTAGAAACAGTATTTATTGTTTCCTGTTAAAATAGAGCATTCTTATGAGAACAGAACGTGCAAAAAGAGCCTTCCTGGGTTTTCTCACTTATCCCAGCAGGCTGGGACTATCGATTCAAAACTTTCCTCACTGTGGAGAAGGGAAAGCTCTCTACCTACTCCTGGAAATTAGGCTACTTTAGTTTTACTTTTCATTACTTGCATGCATTTAAAAAAAAATTGGAAAATGGAAAAAAAAATTGGAAACCCAACTATGACCAGGCTGTCTGTCCCTAGGCACATATGCCCAGTCTACTTGGACAGACAGACAGACATGGGCCTCAAGTCCACATCTCCATACGCAGGCCTGGAGTAGAGGCCCCTGAAAATCAGATGGGTGATCCTGGCTGGGCATCGAAAAAGACCCAGCTCCTGATCAGCTGGTTGAAAACATGCATAGCGCCCCCAGTGAGAGGCTGAGAGACCCTCTTCAGCAAGGAGTATTTTGGGGGTAGTGGAGCAGCCCTCTGGCCACAGGTGGTATCTGGTCTAGAAGCTAATGCCAAATCCTCTTGAGATCTCTTAAATTGAGAAGAGTGAATCCACACACCAAGTTCTGTGAGGTAGAGGGTGTCATTAAGGCAACAGTCTCACCAAGTCCATGCACAGAGCTCTGACCCCACCAATCCCCTTCCCTCACCCTTCAGGACCAGCTGGTCCTGCCCACTGATCCTCCTTGGTGGCAGCTTCCAGCATCCAGAAGCCTTGAGCAGCCTTAGCTTCAGCTTCACAAGTTGGAGGTGGCCCAATGAAGGAACTTCATGGTAACTTCAAGGCCAAGGTCCTACCTTGGGGTCTTTGCACTTGCTTTTCTGTTTGCCTAGAAAGCTCTCCCCCCACCCTATATTCTCAAGGCTTGCTCCTTTCCTGCAAATGTAACTTTCTAGGTGTTCCTTCTACGATCACCCCATCTAAATTTCTGTGCCCTTCCAACACACACATAGACACATGCACATACAGTCCTTGCCCCCTTCCCTGCTTCGGTTTTTTCTTAGAACTTTCACCATGTAACATACTATATATCTTTCTTTTTTATTTGGCTTATTATCCCTCCTTCCCCCACTAAAAAGTATGCTTTAGCAGAGAGGGGTTTTCATCTGTTTTGCTCACTGCTCTATCCTTAGTAACTAGGACAATGCCTGGAGCATGCATAATAGGTCCTCAGTAAATATTTGTTGAATGCATGAATGGAATTCCTCCAACTGAGAGGGCAGGGATCCCAGGAAGTTTGGGTAACCTCTATAGTGAAGTGCGGTACCATAGGCTCATGTTTACTCACTGGCCGTGCAGATGCTTAAAAGAAGACCTAGAGCCGTGCTTCTCAAGCCTGGATGAGCGTTAGAACCACCCGAGGAGCCTGAAATAGATTCAGCTGCCCCAGCCCCAGCCCTGGTGATTGTGATTTCAGTGGTAACAAGACGCTCCAGGGATTCTGGGGAAACGAGGGTCCAGGGTTGAGACTTGCTTCCTGACAAATCCTGATCAAATCTCTTAGGGTGTTTGGCTGCAAACACCAGGAAGAGACTGGCTATTGTGAGCAAAAGGGAATTTGTTAGGTGAGCGTGAAAGTGGAAGACAAGGAAGTCTGGAGGATCTCGCCAAGACACAGGTAGGGAGAGCGACCCTGACAGCGGCTTACCTCCCTCTGACCTGCCCACCAGTTCTCTGTCCTTGCCTTGCTTGTTCAGGCTCTGAGGAGCGTTTGGTTGGCCAAGCTCAATTTACAGGTCTGCTCCAGCCTGTCCGGGAACAGGAAGAGGGAAGGGAAATAAAATGCAAGCCACACGTGTGATTTTAAATTTTCTAGTGCCACATCAAAAAAAGTAAAAAGAAACATGTGAAATTAATTTTAACGATATATTTTATTTAACCTAATATATATACAAATATTTCCCTATGTATGTAATCAATTTAAAAAATTATCAGTAAGATATTTTACACCTTTTCCCCCCAGATCCAGAGTATATTTTACATTTACAACACATCTCAATTTGGAAGCTAAATTTTCAATGGAAATACTTGAACTGTAAAAAGTTGACTATGGAGATTTCATAAAATTTACAGTGAAAAAGTAGATTCACATACTCAAATTGTTCCAAACATACTTAAGTTTCCAAAAACTGAATTGAGCACCAGTTTTTTAATTTAAATAAGTTAATTAAATTAAAAATGCGGTTCCTCAGCTACATTTCAAGTGCTCAACAGGCACATGTGGCCAGTAGCTACTGTCTTGGGCAGCACAGCTCTGTCCTTTTAGCTTCCACAGTTTGAGAGGTCACCAGGATACCTTCCCACCGCAGCCACCTTCAGCACAGGAAAGGCCTTGGAACATTACTAGAAATGGAAAATGGATGCTGAGCAGCCAAAAACAACCGTCTACTACAGTAACTGAGGGAAGACAGTGATTTTTACCTTTCATGTTTTTGTCTGGTGAAGGAAAAAAGTTAACTCCAATGTATTTCCCGTATTTAAGAAAAACAAAAAAACTCAATACCACAAAAAATTACTAAGCATTTCGGTTTACCAAGGATCCGGTGGTATAACCATTCCTAAAGATCATTTGAGGGAAAATTGGTGTTTGTTCAGGATGGTTAGGATTTCCGAATGGAAACAAAAGGTTGGCTTTAATACAGAGGAATAGAAGAGTGTGAACTCTGTCTCTTAAGTTTACAGAGTTGATTTATCAGCCAGAGTCCGCCCAGCTTGGTGGGAATTAATAATGATCTTGTCATGGGAAATGGAGACAATATTTTTCATAAAATTCAAAACTGTGACCACCAATTAGTCTCTCCCAACTCATCCTTGGCAGAATTGTTTATGATAAGATTTTTGGCTTCAGTGGAAATGTTCCTCAAATGGCTTACTTGCTGCATTTCATTCACTAAGTCCGTCATAACTCCTATCTCTGTCTCCAAAATCTAAATGAACTTTCTACTATTAAGGGACGAAGCCATGAATAAGGCTGGAGGGATGGCCCTCTCATCAGATGTAGATGTTCTGTGCCTAGAAGAGTATGCTTCCCTTCTCCAGAACGCTGAGGCACAAATGTGCTTCCTTTCACAGGCTGCTCTCCCAGGTGATCACGGCTGTCGGTTCTCGGGCCAGATCGACACAGACCTGTTGACCTTGCCAGTCAACCCTCCTCTGTTGTTTGAAGTTAGAGTTAAATTCTAAATCCAGCTGAAACCTTTCTGCAAGAAGTCTCTTTCCAGCACTTCAAGACTGCTGGACTAAATCTCAAAGGAGTAAATAATTTTTTTTTTTTTTTTGGTGAGGAAGATTTGCCCTGAACTAACATCTGTGCTAATTCTCCTCTATTTTTTGGATGTGGGATGCCTCCACAGCATGGCTCATAGGTGGAATAAGACCGTGCCCAGGATCCGAACCCGCGAACTTGGGCCACCAAAGCAGAGCGCGTGGAACTTCAACCACTCGGCCGCGGGACTGGCCCCAGGAGTAAATAATTTGACAGGCAAACCCATAATACATTGTGATGCTCACATACTAAATTAATGATTTTCTTTGTTCTATTTTTAACCTTTCTTTTGCTGGCAAATTTGGAGACAAAAGCCATCCAGAAGAAGAGAGGCAGAAACAGCGACCCACAGAAGTTTTTACATTTTGCCAGAAGTGGAGCACGAATGCTGAGGGACTTAAAATATTTCCTTCCTGTTCAGTGTTAGCTTGGCTGCCTCGTGATTCTTTAAAGTGTATTAAATCAAAAGGATTTCTTATTTCTATCTAGCTGAAGCAACTCAACACTAGACCAACACAAACTGAAAGAACACCAGATTGATTTTAGAGCTGAGACGGGTGACACCTGCAATCCTGGGAAATGCAACCAGTGCCCCCTGAGGGCCGGTGAGGGGGTGCGCTTGAGAATAGGCCCCAGCTGTCCTTGTCCTTGGGCGGTAGTTCCTGCAGCCAGCAGCTCACTTAACCTCAACCCCACCCACTTGTGCTGGATAGGGCCGGATTTTCGTCAACCACACAACCTTGAGAAAATAGGCTGGTACTTAGATAGAAAACAAAGGAAATATTTTCCAAATTTCTCTTTTAAGATCCCATCTCCACTGTGGAAGCTGTACAAGATGAGCCTGAAGCAACTTCGACCGAAGAACCTAGAAGCAGGAAGCAAAATAAGATAATTGGTGGGATTTCTCCTCATTTGGAAACTCCTGTCCTAGCCCCAAACCTCAACGGGTCTGACTCTGAGAAGCTCGTATTGTTGAAAATACCCAGAAGTCAGAGGAAACTGGCCCGGAGCAGGAATTTGTGACTTTGGAAACTAGCCCACACGGTGCTGACTCAGACACAGCCCAGGGCTTTATTAACGTCGATTGGCAAAGGTTGCTGTTTGTTGTTACCATCCATTTTGTACCATGTGAGTTGGGGCTATATATATATTTTTAAATCATGAAGCACTGATTTATACAAGCACGGTTTAATTCACTCACCAAGTACGTAGTGAGTGCCTACTATATTTTAGGTATAATGCTAAATTCTGGGGATCTAAAGATGGACAAGGCAGACTTGATCCCTGCACTCACAAAACTTACTTCATCTGGGGAGATGGGCAATTAACCAAGCGCTGTCATGAAAGGAGCCCATCAGGGAGTCAGGGAAGGCTCCCAGATCTGAAGAACCAGAGGTGCAAGGAGGAGAGAAAAATGCTCCGGGTAGACTAGTGTGTGTGAAGATCTGGGGGGAAATAGTTGGCAAGTTCTAGAAACTGAGAAGTTCACTATTTTTGGAATGATACAGAGACAGCAGGAGAGATGATGCCAGAGAAAGAAGGAGCTGGATCATGAAAGGTCTCACAATCCAAGACATGGCAGCAGAGTTGGTCCGAAGGGCAGTGAGGAGTCATGAAAGGGCCTTAAACGTAGGATAGAAAAGATCATATCTGGGGTTTAGAAATTTTACTCCATGAAGAATGGATTGGATTCAGACTATGTTAGAAGTAGGGACACAAGTTAGGATCCTGTTGCACTGATCCAAGGAAACATGTTAGAGGCCTACACAATGGTGGAGATAGATTGGAAATAGATTCTAGAGATATGAAGATGTAGAAACAACAAAACAGTGTTAATTGAAAGTGGTGTGGTGACAGAGACGCTAAAGTCAAGGATGATGCTCATGGCTCTGGTGTGGCAACCGGTTAGATCTGAAGGTTCATTCCATTTTACTTAATAGATTTTATAGTTTTATTTTTCATTTAAACATTTGATGTAGCTGGGATATATGTGCAAGTAAGAAAATGAGGTAGGGGCCTATTATAGATCCTTTCCAATATAGGGTAGGATCCATATAATGACTAGGCAGTTGGTTGATGAAGCCATTTCTCCTCTCTCACCCAAATATACACACATGCTTAGTGGAACCGCCATCTTTATCACGTGCTATTTGTCATATGCTTGGATGGATTTTTCAGGCTGTTTGGTTCTGTTGACCTTTTGTTATAGTGCCTACACCACACTGTTTTAATTTCCTGTAACTTTTTAACATACTTTAAAGTCTAGTTGAACTATTCCTTATCCACTTTCTTTCACATATTTTTATAGTATTCTCACAAATGAGCCATAAAATCATTTTGTTGGTATTTTGATTGAGATTGTATTGAGTTTACTTGAGGGACAAATGACACCTCTACGATATCAAATCATCCTACCCAGGAATAAGAAGTGTCTCTCCATTCAAGAATTCCTTTATTTCTCTCAGTAGAGTGCCAGTCTTCATATAAATCTCACACATTTCATGTTAAGGTATTCCTATATATTTTATATTTCTTTTTGTTGTTGTGGATAATATTTTTTCTATATTTCCCAAACATTGTTTGCATGTACTGAAGCTGCTTTTTTATTTTATTTATTTATTTTTTTGTGAGGAAGACCAGCCCTGAGCTAACATCAGTTGCCAATCCTCCCAATTTTGCTGAGGAAGACCAGCCCTGGGCTAACATTCGTGCCCATCTTCCTCTACTTTATATGGGGCGCTACCACGGCATGGCTGACAAGCAGTGCATTGGCAGGCGCCTGGGAGCTGAACCCATGAACCCTGGGCTGCCAAATTGCGAACTAAACCGCTGCACCACCAGGCCAGCCCAAAAGCTGCTCTTTTAAAGTTTTGGCTTTACTGATTTTTAATTTCCCCTTAATATGTACTGATTTTTTTAAAATTTAGTTTTTATTTTTAATCAAAGGTATACATATCAGAGTTCAACAGTCAAATCTTTCAAAAGCCAGTTCAAAGCATTCAAAGCTAGTTATAAAAAACATCAGTGGTTCCTCCTTCCCACCCTTCCGATATGCTAATTTCCTATTCCCATAGGCAACCACTTAAAAACTTTTAAGCTAATTGATAAGCCTGAGTATCTACTTCTAAATAATGCAATTGCAGTCATGCGCCACATAATGACGTTTAGGTCAGTGTCAGACTGTATATATGACGGGGGTCCCATATATGGGAGGGGTCCTGTATATATATAGTACATATAGTCTGGGTGTGTAGCAGGCTATACCATCTAGGTTTGTGTAAGTACACTCTATGATGTTTGCACGACAATGAAATTGCCTAACAACACATTTCTCAGAACGTATCCCCGTTGTGAAGCGACACGTGACTGTGTACTACTACTCGTGTCCCAGTTATTATTTTGAAGAAATTTCAAACTGTCAGAAAAGTTACAGGAATAGAGTATAATGAACATTTGTACACCCTTATCTAGATTCACACTTGCTTTCTCTCTCTCTGCTATTTGAGAGATAGTTGCAGACATCGTGTCACTTATCCATTACACAATGATCACACTTGGGCAATTGGACCTTAATAAATACTACTATTCATATATAATCTGTTATATTGTTACTCCTTGATTTTTTGTTTTAGCCATTGATTGATTCCTTAATTTAGAAGATTCAGTTGTCTTTCGTCTTCTCCCCCCAACCAAACTTACATACACTCACTCACACATATGCTTCCTGTTTTTCCCTTCTCCCGACATAATCATGCTGGCATTATAGTTACGTAAGTACCAATCAGAAGCTTACCTTACCGTGTCATATACACAATGATTACTTTGCTGTCCAACTCTTCTAAACTCTTCCCTCAGGCACATCAATTTCCTTCCTCTTAGTCTGTTCATAAACATAGGTTGTCTATCAATTTCATCTTCTTGAAGAATTTGTCCCCAGAGCGTCTGACCTGCTCTAGTCCGGTCTGGTTTTGCTCTAAATCAGCTGCAAGCTGTTGTCTTAATTTAGGACCTCTTTTCACCATCATTTGGAGAATCCCGCCTTCCTTTCTTGGTTACCCTGCTTTGGTGGAGAGTATCCTTCAGGAGCTTCTTACAAAATATTCATGGGAGATAAATCTGAGAACGTGTGTGTTTGAAAATGTCTTAATTTTGCCCCCTCACTTAATTGGTAGTGTGGCTGGATCTAGAATCCTGGGCTGGGAAATCATTCTCCCTTAGACTTTTGAAACCATCACTCCCTTGTCACTCCCTTTCCTCAATAACTTTCAGTGTTATTGAGAAATCCAGTGCTATTCTGATTCTTTTTCCTTTCTAAAAAATTGTTGACACAAAAATCCATAATCAATCATAAATCAAAATTGGGCTGAGTTTATTATATGAGCCAGGTCTAAGGACTATAGCCGGGGGCTTCCTTCCCAACGGACGGATGCACACCAAAGAAGTGGGGTGTGCAGAGTGGTTATATACTGTCCTGGAACAAAGAGCATACATCACATATGACAGGAATATCCCTTTTACAACAGTCATGAGATTGCTTTGCTGGCCCAGCAGGTCAGTGGTCACAAGGTGAACTTAGCAGGTTGGTAATTAATCCTTAGTTTCCAAGACGGATGCTTATCCTTAAAGAAATGCTGATATGGGGGGAAGCTACATCCCTATCTTTAAGGGCATCATTCTTGTCTTTGGGACATTGTAAATATTTAAAGCAGACGTACAATGCACACTCAACAGGCCATGTCAGGCCCCTCTGGGAAAACAAGGCCAGGCTGAATTAGTTTTAAACCAAATGGCTTCCTCCTATACTCCACTATATCCTATTGCTTGTCATTTATTCATCAAAATGTTCTCCCCTTCTCCTGCCACATCCTGGAAACTTATAGGAACTTCTTGTTTCCATACTGTAAAATTTCACGACGACGTGCATTTGTAAGGGTTTCATTTCGTGCATTGGGCTGGGCACTCAGTGGCATACTCCTCCTTTCTGGGAAAGTTTTTGAATTTTTTATTTTGTCCTCCACCCATCTTAGTCAGCTTGGGCTGTTATAACAAAATACCATAAACTGGGTGGCTTAAACAACAAACATTTATTTTTCACAGTTCTAGAAGCTGGAAGACCCCAAGATCAAGGCACTGGCAGATTCAGCATCTGTTGAGGCCCTGTTTCTGGTTTCCAAGTGCTGCTTTTTCACTGTGTTCTCACATGGCAGAAAGAGCTCGAGAGAATTCTCTGGGGTCCCTGGTATAAAGTCACGGATGCCATTCGAGGGCTCCATCCTCATGACCTAATCACTTCTACAGGCCCCCTCCTCCTAATACATCACCCTGGAAGTTGGGATTTCAACACATGAATGTGGGGGGACACAAACATTTAGTCCATAACGTCTCCTTTTCAAAACTAGTATCTCTTTCTGGACCTAGGTTTTTTGGATAATGGGCCTCAGACTGGGCCTCTCGTTTTACTTTTGTCTCCTGTTTCTCTCTCTGTCTTTTTACTTGCTTCTTAAGGAAATTTCCTCAACTTTATCTCTCAATGTCTTCCATTGTTTTTCGTTTCTGCTATTTTAATTTTTTTTAAATTTATAAGACCTGATTTTAATTCTCTGAAAAAAAATTTTTTTAAGTGGCATCCTCTTGTTTTGTGGAGGCAATATTTATCTCTGAGGGTATTAATGATAGTTTTCTTCTTCCTTCATTGTCTATTTTCTCCAAATTACATTTTTCCTTCCTGTTTTAGCCTCTTTCATGCTTCTACTCTCCTGCCTGGAAGTATATACATTTGTTAGCATGCAATCTGAAGTCTGACTTCAAAGGTTTTCCATCATGCTAAGCTGCTTTAGGAAAGTCCCAGTCATAGGGAGGGTGTGGTATCATCCAGCCCTGTAGCAGCTGACAAACTTTTCTGCTCTAAACTTAAGAGGTGCATAATGAATTCATCTTGATCATTTTAGGGCTGACAAGACAGTCTCTGGCCAACTCTTACATTTAAAGCCAGGAAATATGCTCCATTTCCTGTCTTGGAATGCTGGGAAACTGGATAGATATATACAAAGGGCTGTCTTGAGTCCTGTAAAATTATAGAGCGTGAGACTGAGGTTTAAATTTAAGTTTTAGTTGGAGCAACTTTATTGAATTTATGCACACTAAATATTTGTAGAATTACTTCCATATGACCTTTCTTTTTGAAAATAAATGACTCATTCGTTCACTGACTCAAGCCACGTCTTCATAACCTTTTCCCTGAAATAAAGAGGTTGAGGGCATGGGGTTCCTCTTTTCCTGCTCACAGACATGGCCACACTTGGCAGAGGCCAGGGAATGAGGCAAATGTTCCTTGCAGACGTTAGATTTTATATATACTGCCCTTGGAGAATAACTGAAAACTCTTTACACACAGTAACCACAAAACCTTGTTATACAAACCACATACTTTTTCAATGTTAAAAAAATGTAAGCATACATATTAATTCTTATTTGTATACATAACTGAGACTTTCCATTAACAGTTCTGGGGCTTTTCTCTTCTCTTACAAAACTCTTTCCCTGAACTGGGGCTTTGTAAAAATGATAGAAATGTACACATCTTTTTAAGCTTGTTGGAAAAACAAACTTTTTAAATTGGCCACACTACTTGCTGTATTTATGGGTCCCTGGAGCCCACAGCAACCCAGCCCCACCTTTTACTCCCTGAATTTGGAAGTTAGTGGATGGTCAATAATCCAGATGTGAAGTTCTTTGCTCTAAATGTTAAATAACATATTAAACAACATATGTAGTAAAACTAACAATAGGAAAGCGTTGATGAACCAGAGAGATTCCTGGAAGTTTCCACTGTGATGGAAGATGATAGAGTCTGTTTCATGATAATCTTAGTTATTTGTGGGAAACAATATCACAGTTCTTAGAAGTGATCTAGCTCTGGGGTTTTTAACTGGGGTTAGAGTGGGACTGAGTTCTCTAATATTATTAAATTATGTGTTTTTGTACATTTTTGTGTAGAGGACTTTCATCAGATTCTTAACAGCAAAATATTTCCTGACCAGAGTAACCCAGGCATTTTATAGAAGGAATTGATACCCAAGGTCAGAAACCTAAGTAGGGCAGTTCCCGCCTCCCAAGCCAGTGTTTTCTCTCCTGACCACTTCACTGCCTAGGAGGCTGGCACTACATTAGGTGTTGACATCCATTATCTCTGATCTACAGAACCCCACTGTGAGGGAGGCATTAATGACCCCCACTTAAAGACAACAGGGCCAGAACTGCAGCCTGGATGGCCCCAACTCTAGAG
Source organism: Tapirus indicus (assembly GCA_031878705.1). NCBI lineage: Eukaryota > Metazoa > Chordata > Mammalia > Perissodactyla > Tapiridae > Tapirus > Tapirus indicus. The sequence continues at coordinate 19,061,209 of CM062920.1, forward strand.
CCCATGCTGGCTCCAGGACAACTTGCTGTCTCTCCCTTGCTCTCATTTAAATAGACTGGGTGACACAAGGCTACAAGTGGGACACAGAATTCAATTCAAAGTCCACACAACCACTTGGGGTTGACGTGAATGAAGGTGGAGGATTTAGAATCAACACCTATGTCCTTAGGCATCGAGCAGTGACTCTGATAGAACATGGATACTCAAAATTTAACACATACATTAAAAAAACCAACAAAACCAGAAACACACATTTTGTCCCAAGAGTCAGCCAGTTACCTGATTCTAACCCAGTGCCCATTCCCAGTTTTTATTTTTTTAAATTATTATTTTTTATTGATGTCTTAATAGTTTACAACATTGTGGGGCTTTAGTTGTACATTGTTTGTCTGTCACCATGTGGATGCATCCCTTCACCCCTTGTGCCCACCCCCCACCCCCCTTCCCCTTGGTAACCACCAATCAGTTCTCTCTGTCCGTGTGTTCATTTATATTCCATATATGAGTGAATTCATGCAGTGTCCTTCTCTCTCTGGCTTATTTCACTTAACATAATACCCTCTTGGTCCATCAATGTTGTTGCAAATGGGACAATTCTGTCTTTTCTTATGGCTGAGTAGTATTCCATTGTATGTATATACATCTGCTTTATCCAATCATCAGTCGAGGGACACTTGGGTTGCTTCCACTTCTTGGCTATAGTGAATAGTGCTGCAATGAACATAGGGGTGCATAAGCCTCTTGTGATGGTTGATTTCATGTCCATTGGGTAGACGCCCAAGAGTGGGATTGCTGGATCATAAGGTATTTCTATTTTTAATTTTTTGAGGAATCTCCATACTGTTTTCCATAGAGGCTGCACCAGTTTGCATTCCCACCAGCAGTGAATGAGGGTTCCCATTTCTCCACAACTGCTCCAGCATTTCTTGTTTTTTTGTCTTGGTGATTATAGCCATTCTAACGGGTGTCAGGTGGTATCTTAGTGTAGTTTTGATTTGCATTTCCCTGATGATTAGTGATGTTGAACATCTTTTCATGTGTCTATTGGCCATCTGTATCTCTTCCTTGGAAAAATGTCTGTTCATATCCTCTGTCCATTTTTTGATCGAGTTGTTTTTTTTTTGTTGCTCAGTTGTATGAGTTCTTTATATATTACGGAGATTAGTCCCTTGTCAGATAAACGATTTGCGAATATTTTCTCCCAGCTGGTGGGTTGTCTATTCATTTTGATCCTGGTTTCATTTGCCTTGTAGAAGCTCTTTAGTCTGATGAAGTCCCACTTGTTTATTTTTTCTTTTGTTTCCCTTGTCCGAGTAGACATGGAATCTGAAAGGATCCCTTTATGACCAATGTCAATTAGTGTACTGCCTATATTTTTCTTCCAGGAGTTTTATAGTTTCAGGTCTCACTTTCAGGTCCTTAATCCATTTTGAACTGATTTTTGTATATAGTGATAGGAGATGGTCTACTTTCATTCTTTTGCATGTTGCTGTCCAATTTTCCCAGCACCATTTATTGAAGAGACTTCCCTCTCTCCATTGTATGTACTTTGCTCCTTTGTCGAAGATTAGCTGTCCATAGGTGTGTGGTTTTATTTCTGGGCTTTCAATTCTGTTCCATTGATCTGTGTGTCTGTTTTTGTACTAGTACCATGCTGTTTTGATTACTATAGCTCTATAGTATATTTTGAAACCAGGGATTGTGATGCCTCCAGCTTTGTTCTTTTTTTTCAGGATTGCTTTAGCTATTCTGGGTCTTTTGTTGCCCCATATGAATTTCAGTATTTTTTGTTCTATTTCCGTGAAGAATGTCATTGGGATTCTGATTGGGATTGCATTAAATCTGTAGATTGCTTTAGGTAGAATGGACATTTTAACTATATTTATTCTTCCAATCCATGTGCATGGGATATTTTTCCATTTCTTTATATCTTCCTCGATTTCTTTCAATAGTGTCTTTAGTTTTCATTGTATAGGTCTTTCACCTCCTTGGTTAAATTTATTCCCAGATATTTTATTCTTTTTGTTGCAGTTGTAAATGGGATTGTCTTTTTGAGTTCTCTCTCTGTTAGTTCATCATTAGTGTATAGAAATGCAACTGATTTTTGTAAGTCGATTTTATACCCTGCCACTTTACTGTAGTTGTTGATTGTTTCTAGTAGTTTTCCAATGGAATTTTTTGGGTTTTCTATGTATAAGATCATGTCATCTGCAAATAGTGAGAGTTTCACTTCTTCATTGCCTATTTGGAGTCCTTTTATTCCTTTTTCTTGCCTAATTGCTCTGGCCAGAACTTCCAGTACTATGTTGAATAAGAGCGGTGAGAGTGGGCACCTTTGTCTTGTTCCTGTCCTCAAAGGAATGGCTTTCAGTTTTTCTCCATTGAGTAGGATGTTAGCTGTAGGTTTGTCATATATGGCCCTTATTATGTTGAGGTACTTTCCTTCTGTACCCATTTTGTTGAGAGTTTTCATCATGAATGGATGTTGGATCTTGTTGAATGCCTTCTCTGCATCGATTGAGATGATCATGTGGTTTTTATTCTTCATTTTGTTAATGTGGTGTATCACATTGATTGATTTGCAGATGTTGAACCATCCCTGTGTCCCTGGTATAAATCCCACTTGATCATGGTGTATGATCTTTTTGATGTGTTGCTGTACTCAGTTTGCCAATATTTTGTTGAGGATATTTGCGTCTATGTTCATCAGTGATATTGGCCTGTAGTTTTCCTTCTTTGTATTGTCCTTGTCTGGCTTTGGTATCAGGATGATGTCGGCCTCATAGAATGTGTTAGGAAGTATTCCATCTTCCTCTATTTTTTGGAATAGTTTGAGAAGAATAGGTGTTAAATCTTCTTTGATTGTTTGGTAAAATTCTCCAGGGAAGCCATCTGGTCCTGGGCTTTTATTTTTTGGGAGGTTTTTGATTACTGTTTCAATCTCTTTACTTGTGATTGGTCTATGCAGATTCTCTATTTCTTCTTGATTCAGTTTTGGGAGGTTGTACGCTTCCAAGAATTTGTCCATTTCCTTTAGGTTGTCCAATTTGTTGGTGTAAAGTTTTTCATAGTATTCCCTAATAATCCCTTGTATTTCTGTGGTGTCTGTTGTAATTTCTCCTCTTTCATTTCTAATTTTATTTATTTGAGTCTTCTCCCTTTTTTTCTTAGTGAGTCTGGCTAAGGGCTTGTCTATTTTATTTATCTTCTCAAAGAACCAGCTCTTTGTTACACTGATCCTTTCTACTGTTTTTTTAGTTTCAATTTCATTTCTTTCTGTTCTGATTTTTATTATTTCTCCCCTTCTGCTGATTCGGGGCTTTGTCTGTTCTTTTTTTAATTCTGTTGGGTGCAGTTTAAGGTTATTTATTTGGGATTTTTCTTGTTTGTTAAGGTGGGCTTGTATTGCTATGAATTTCCCTCTCAGGACAGCTTTTGCTGCGTCCCATATGAGTTGGTATGGTGTATTTTCTTTTTCATTTGTCTCCAGATAGCTTTTGATTTCTCCTTTAATTTCATCAACAACCCATTTGTTGTTCAGGAGCATGTTGTTTAGTCTCCACATCTTTGTCCCTTTCTCAGTTTTTTCCTTGCAGTTGATTTCTAGTTTCACAGCATTATGATCAGAAAAGATGCCTGTAATGATTTCAATCTTCTTAAATTTATAGAGGTTTGCCTTGTTTCCTAATATATGGTCTATCCTTGAGAATGTTCCATGCGCACTTGAGAAGAATGTGTACTCTGCTGTTTTTGGGTGGAGTACTCTGTATATATCTATTAAGTCCATCGCATCTAGTTTTTCATTTAAGTCCTCTATTTCCTTATTGACTTTTTGTCTGGATGATCTATCCATTGATGTAAGGGGGGTGTTAAGATCCCCTACTATTATTTTGTTATTGTTAATATCTCCTTTTAGGTTTTTTAGCAGTTGTTTTATGTACTTTGGTGCTCCTGTGTTGGGTGCATAGATTTTTATAATTGTTATGTCTTCTTGGTGAAGTGTCCCTTTTATCATTATATATTGCCCTTCTTTGTCTCTCATTACCTTTTTTATCTTGAAGTCTACTTTGTCTGATATAAGTATGGCTTTCTTTTGTTTGCCATTAGCTTGGAGTATTGTTTTCCATCCTTTTATTTTGAGTCTGTGTTTGTCTTTAGAGCTGAGATGTGTTTCCTGGAGGCAGCAAATTGTTGGATCTTGGTTTTTAATCCATCCCACCACTCTGTGTCTTTTGATTGGAGAATTCAATCCGTTTACATTTAGAGTGATTATTGATATATGAGGGTTTAATGTTGCTATTTTATTGTTCATTTTCTGGTTCTTTTGCATTTCCTTCATTTCTTGTCACATGTTTTGGACTGCAAATTCAGTTTGGTATTTCTGCATGATGATTCTCTTAGTTTTCTCTTTATTTGTCATGTGTGGTTCTCTTCTGGTTATTTGTTTAGTGGTTACCGTGAGGTTTATATAAGAGATCTCCTGGATAAGATAGTACATTTTCAGATGCCTCCTGTTTCCTTAGGCTGAGTGGATTCAATCTCTTTCCTCTTCCCTTCCTTATTTGTTGTCACTACTAATTCCATCTTGTGTTGTGAGTGTGTGTTTACAGTGATGAGCTTGAATTAATTTTTGATGTTTTCCAACTGTAGTTTGTTCTGGTTTAGTCTCCTTGTTTTTCTCCTTGCTGAAATCTTTGTATCTCCTTTCTCTTTTGTTTTTTTTTTCAGGTCTAAGGGCCTTCTCGAGCATTTCTTGTAGTGGGGGTCTTGTGGTGATGAACTCTCTTAGCTTTTGTTTATCAGGGAGAATTATTATTTCTCCTTCATATTTGAAGGATATTTTTGCTGGGTAAAGTATTCTTGGCTGAAGGTTTTTGTCTTTCATGATTCTGAATATATCATTCTTGTCTCTCCTAGCCTGTAGTTTCTGTCAAGAAATCATCTGAGAGCCTGATGGGGTTTCCTTTGTATGTTATTTTGTTTAGCTGCCCTTAATATTGTTTCCTTGTCACTGAGTCTTGTCAACTTAGCTACTATGTGGCGTGATGACTGTTTATTCCTGTTTATATATTTACGTGATATATTGATTTCATTCACTGTTATTTCCCTGTCATTCCCTAGGTTTGGGAAGTTCTCAGCTATTATTTCTTTGAACAAACTCTCTGCTCCTTTTTCTCTTTCTTCTCCTTCTGGAATACCTATTATCCTTATGTTGCTTTTCCTCATTGAGTCTGATATTTCTCGAAGAATTTCTTCATTTCTTTTTAGTCTTAGCTCTCTCTCCTCCTCTATCTGGAGTGTTTCTGCGTGGCTATCCTCGATAATGCTAATTTGTTCTTCATATTGTCAGTTCTGCTCTTTAAAGGCTCCATTTTTTTCCATTATCTCGTTCATTTTGTTTTTCATTTCCAATAATTCTGATTGGTTTTTCTTTACGGCTTTAATCTCTTTTGTGACGAAATCCCTGAATTCGTTGATTTGTTTCTGTGTGTTCTCGTGTATTTTGTTGAGTTTGTTTATGATAGCTATTTTGAATTCTCTGTCGTTCAGGTTATAGATTTCTGTGCCTTCAAGGTTGGTTTCTGGGTGTTCGTTATTTTCCTTTTGGTCTGTAGACATTATAAACCATTGCATGGATCCCACAGCTTTACGTTTTCTTTTCATCTTGAAGTTGGTCCTGCAGTTTCCACCTGCTGCCACTGGATGGAGATCGCGAGTGGTGTGCTCTGAGCCCACTGCCGTCCCAGGAGGGATTATGCTGAAGTGCAGGGCGTGTTGGGAGAGGGGTTCTCTCTTTTTCCTGCTCAACTCAGGGGTTTCCTTCTGGCTCTCTTGAGGCATTTGCCACACCCCCAAAATAATCCATTGTCGCTTCCCGGTGGGGATCTCTTGACAGTCTGTGAGAGCACCTGGAGTGTGATAGGTTTCCCCGCAGAGGGCCGCCCCTCCCCCCTCTGTCTTCGAGCCATGCTGTCTTTGCCGATCAATTGGGGAGGGGGAGTAAAACTCCTTACCTCTCCTCACGTCCTTTGGGGCTTCCCATGCCTCCACCGTCTGATGTATGGCAGCAGGGGTTTCTTAGAAGTCCTTTGTAGTGTTTGATTGATCTCTGTTGGTATGTGAATGATGTTTTCGTTGTGTCTTAGAGGTCAGAGATTCAAAGAGAGAATCTCACTCTGCCATGATGCTGACGTCTCCCAGTTGGTTTTTTTTTTTTTGGTGAGGAAGACTAGCCTTGAGCTAACATCTGCCAATCCTCCTCTCTTTGCTGAGGAAGATTGGCTCTGGGCTAACATCCATGCCCATCTTCCTCTACTTCATACATGGGATGCCGCCACGGCATGACTTGATAAGCAGTGCATATGTCCACACCTGGGATCCAAACCTGTGAACCCTGGGCCGCTGAAGCAGAGCATGTGAACTTAACCACTACGCCACCGAGCTGGCCCCCATTCCCAGTTTTGGTGTGTGCTGTAGATCAGCCCTGGGGGCCTGCCCAGCTTCAAGAAGGCTGTCAGTTGTTTCCAAAGGTGCTTTAGCTGAATTTATACCAAGTCCTGTCAATGCTCAGGTGGCTCTGGTTCTGATCAGCCCCTCATCCTACTAATCTGTGAGCAAACTCTCCTCTCCCTTCTGCTACTGGTCCTCCAGGCAGCACCAGTGTGTTAGTCAGCCCAGGCTGCCATCACAAAATACCACGGACTGGGTGGCTTAAATAACAGAAATTTCTCACAGTTTTGGAGGCCAGGAAGTCTGAGATCAAAATTCTGGAAAGGCAGGTTTCATCCTGAGGCCTCTCTTCCTGGCTTGTAGGCAGCCGCCATCTCACTGTGTGCTCACAGGATTTCTTTTTTGTGTACACACAGAGAGAGAGCACATGCTCCCTGGTTTCTCTTCTTATAAGGGCACTAACCACATCATGAGGGCCACACCCTCAGGATCTCATCTAACCCTAATTACCTGCCAAAGCCCCACCTCCAAATACCCTGGGGTTAGGGCTTCAACACATGAATTTGGGGGGCTGACACAAACATTGACTCCATAACAATGAGCTTCTCTGAAGTCCTGTCCTCCTCCCTCCCCTCATAAAAGCGGTGTGAGTGCGCCTGATGGTGAAGCTACCACACGCTGCACAAGGAGTTCAGTCACTTAACAATACAAATGACTCAACAATTAACTCATTAGACAGAAAGCACACCCACATCCAATTCCTTGTAACCACTGATTTTGCTCTTATTTCAAGGAGACTGAACTTCAGATGTTTTTTTCCCCCTGAGGTAGCAAACTAGCAACCCTTGGGGTCAAATCTAGTCCACAGGTACTTGTGTGTGTGTGTGTGTGTGTGTGTGTGTGTGTGTGTGTGTGTGTGTGTGTGTGTGTGTGTGTAAGACTGGCCCTGAGTTAACATCTGTTGCCAATCCTCCTCTTTTTGCTTCAGCAAGATTGTCGCTAATATCCATGCCCATCTTCCTCTATTTTATATGTGGGATTGTCCCCGAGCTAACATCCTTGCCAATCTTCCTCCATTTTATACGTGGGATGCCGTGCAGCATGGCTTGATGAGCGATACATAAGTCCCCACCTGGGATCCGAATCCATGAACCCCAGGCCACCAAAGTGGAGCATGCAAACTTAACCACTATGCCACTGAGCTGGCCTCCACAGGTAGTTTCTGTATGGCCCTCTTGGTTTTAAAAACTTTGAAGGGGTTGCCTATATTTAAAATCTGACTTCACATGGAAATCTGGACTTCCTACTCTCTCAAGCATGGGAGCATTTGGCACCCTGCACCCACTCTTCCCTCAGGAGGCCCTTGTGGGGCCAAGCAGAGGCTGCCCTCTGATGGGCACAGCTCACCGGCCCTCCAGGCATCCACCCACTGGACCTTTGTAGCCCAAGGTTTTAGCCCTAGTCTCTTCATATGGGAATGGAAGCTGGAGGCTGGTCACTATTGTCCAGTCAGCCCTGCTAGAAATCAGCTTCCCGAGGAATTCTGTATTCTCTAACTTTTTGTATCAACTAACTTCAAACTCTAAATTCTACATTTCATTTTACAATGAGACTGGTTTGACTGTGTAAACAGTCTGTTTAGTTTTGGCACAGAACTCTTCATTCAACTCAGGTGCCAGGCACCTTGCTCCATTAGGAAGTTCATTTAAGTCATTCTCTGGGTCTTGCCTCTTGGACCTTACCTACCAGTAAACAGGCAGCAGCTCAAGGGAAAAGAAGTTTTAGTATGTAGGAAATAGATGGTCTTGCTGACCAAAGATTCTGGCATCTCTGATGTTGGAGCCAAGAAAATTACTTTTTAGTTAGGGATTATATAGCAATATGACTACTTTTAAAAACCAATAAATTACAAATCACTTTATGTAGATCTAAAAGTCCTTGCCATTTGTTTTACCCTCTTCCTGATCCCAACTATAAAGATAAGGAGAAAAACTGCTGCAGATAAGTGCTGACTTCCACAGCTTACCATGATAATTATCACTACCGTTATGCCTCACCGTTCCCAGAGCCCTTTCACAGCCAGATTTAATCCCCGCTACAGCCCTGTGAAGGGTGGGTTAAGAATTATCAACCTTATTTTATAGATAAGGAAACAAGCTCAGAGGAGTCTTTGCACTCCTTGCTCACACCCACTCTGGCCACTAAAAGGGAAGTGCTTATCTGACACGAGGCCGCGCATTCCTAAAACTCAGGCAGGCGATTACATTCCTAGTCAATAGGCTGCAAGAAACAGACTGAGTTTATCTGCAACACTTTTTTCAGACTGCTCTTCCCAAAATCCTAATAAGGCTTAGGTATTTAGAGACATTTCATCATACAACAGACAATTTAAGCATCAGGAAAGGGATCAGAGAATTTCTGGACTCAAAAGGATTCTTGGTCTATCTAGTGAAATCCTCTGGCTTACACATGAGGTCCAAGAGTGGTCTCTTGCTGTTTCCAGCGCTCACCCCCTGCACTGCTTCTTAGATGGGCTGTGTGTTACCAATATCTTTCAGCGTTCCCACCTTTGACCACTGTTTCCCCCCAACAAACACACCAAATCGATCCCACCCCACTGCTGTCTATCTTAAAAAACAGATCTCATTCCTGAATCACAGTTAGGCCTGGACGCTGATGCCTCCACCTGGCACTCAGAACACTGCCCAACCGGCCCTCCCTGGGTCTTAGGCTGGCTTCTCTCTCCACACGCCTGCGTGCCGACCCTACCAGACAACTCCACCCTCCAACTGTCCTATATTTACTTTCCTGTCACTCTGCTCATGCTGTCTCACTTTTGTATCTCAGGACGAAGGCAAATCGCCCCACACACAAATCTCAGATAAAGCCTCCATCCCAAATTAAAACTCAGTTTTCAGTTACCTCTTTAAGACCCTGCTTTCAATTCCTTTGGGTATATACCCAGAAGTTGAACTGCTGGATCATATAGTAATTGTTTAATTTTTTTGAGGAACCACCATACTGTTTTCCACAGAGCTATACCATTTTATATTCCCAACAGTTTACAAGGGTTCCAATTTCTCTACCTCCTCATCAACGTTCATTTTCTGCTTTTTTCTAGTAGCCATCCTAATGGATGTGAGGTGGTATCTCATTGTAGTTTTGACTTGCATTTCCCTAATGATTAGTGATTGAGCACCTTATCATGTCCATGCATATACTTTCTTTGGAGAAATGTCTATTCAAGTCCTTTGCCCATTTCTGAATCAGGTTGTTACTCACAGCAGCATTATCCACAGTAGCTACAACATGGAAACGACCTAAATGTCTATTAACGGATGAATGGATAAACAAAATGTGGTATATACATACAACAGAATATTATCCAGCCTTAGAAAGGAAGGAAATTCTGACATGCTACATGGATGAAACAAAGACATTATGCTAAGTGAAATAAGCCAGTCACAAAAAGATAAATATTGTATGATTCCACTTATTTAAGATAGAGTAGTCAAAATCAGAAACAGAAAGTAGAATGGTGGTTGCCAGGGGCCAGGGGAAGGGCGAATGGGGGATTATTGTTTACTGGGTATAGAATTTCAGTTTACAAGATGAGAGTTCTGGAGCTGGATGGTGGTGATGGCTGCACAACATTATGAATGTGTGCAGTAACACTGAACTGTACACTTCAAAATGGTTAAGATGGTAAATTTTATGTTATGTGTATTTTACCACATTAAAAAAATAATTATAAAAAGGACTCAGGAACCAGACTGAAGAAGCTTCCACTGGCCAAAGATGGGACATTTTCAACTTCAATAAAGATAACTGCAAAGAACTGGAACACATCAAATATGTTTAAACCTAAGATACTAAAAAACACTACAGTAAGGTGCTAGTAAAGAAACAAACTGGCCACCTTCAGAGGATGACAGGCAACAAATTCATTATCTTGAAAGCTGGTAAGAAAAGGGAATAAATTAAGCCTTTATCCTGTGTTTTCCATATGAAACACGCCACTGGGTCACAAACAGCAGATAAAAGGAAGCGTTTCTTTATAGAAGTATTTCAGTTAATAAGTGAAAGAGCATCAGAATAGCAGCATTTTCTAACTCCCCGTGTACGAGTGGATCTAGACATATTGAGCCTCCATTGCTGTTAATATCACATGACCACAGATATGATGTGCCTCTGGAGAGAAGAACCCAGCACTCCTCTAGTCTTGCCCGAGATGGAACCTGAGCCTGATCAAGTCTCCAGATCCAGAGGACAGAGGAACAAGCTGGACTGCACCAGGAGTGTGTGATCAGCAACTTCCAGACTGCGGGAAAACCAGTAAGTCAAATGGCCAGGGGCCTTTAACAGACAAGTTGTAGAGAAAAGAAAGGGATGGAGAGGGAGCCAGGAGAAAATCAAAGACATATATTAAAAAGAAAAAAAAGCACGACCAAACTCTAGCATGTACGGATGTATACTTGGGTAATAAACTATGAAGGAACACAAGGAAGTGTCAGACAAGAGGTCACTTTTGGAGGGAGGGAAGGGCTGTGATTTTGACGGGGGCACACAGAGGGGCTTCTGGAGAGGCTGCCAAAGTTCTTGACCTAGGTGGTAGTTTCAACAGTGATTTACCTTATAATGACTCATTAAACTAATCTGTTCAGTGAGATTTTCTGTATCTGTGTTTTAGTTTACAATAAGAAATGTTAAAAAAAAAAAAAAAAAAAACTGTTCTCCTAGTCACATACACCTGCTTGAAATTGCTGCTGTTTTAGGATAGTGGCTCAGAACTTTGTTACTTACTAGCTGTGTGACTTTCCATAAGTTGCTTTGCCTGAGCCGCATGTTCTTCACCTAGAAGACGGGAATTATATCAGTATCAAGCTTGTGGGTTTGCCATGAGGATTAAATGAGGTTATGCATGTAAGCCACGGTATACAAAGCTTAGAATACAGTATGCGTTCAATATAGATTAGCTATTATTGGTATTCAAACACCACTGATTGTAGATTAACTTAAACAGGGCTTTAAATATTGTAAATATTCACATTATTTATATTCTTAGTATTTAAAGGAAATATACTGCTGTTGATTTATGCTCTCCTAAAACACCTACTCCCAAGTTAGCTGTTATATCTTTTCATGAACATCTTTTTATGACGAAGAATTATCTAGAAATTAAAACCCTAGTTATATATTAAAATACTTACATGGATGTATTATTCCATAATCTTTGAGAGGTGATAAATCTGATGGGAAATTTTGAATTAGTGATTTATGGATAGGAATAAGTCTCCATTCTAGCTCTTCTTATACATCAACTGTGGAATAAACTTGGTCAAAGGCAACCTGGAGATTTCAGAATTTTCTCATTCAAGAGGTGTTTGTATGTTTTACATGTTTATATTTTCTTGTAGTTTTTGATCACACTAGAACACCTATGTGTTGAGATCTGTGTTATATGAAATATCCTCTCTTTAAATTACTCTTCTCTTAAAAATACTGGAATTAATGTGTCACATATTAAAAGTATTTATTAACAGCCTCACCCACTCCTGAATATGGTATGGAAAATAAAGAAGATGCTGTTTCTGGAAATTTCAGCGTGGCTGAAATATTAGTTAAGGGAGTTAGGAATGATCAGATATGTCAACGTAGCCACCTGCGAAGTTGCGAAATGTGAGGTGAAGTCTGTGTTTCCTACTACTACTAGATCTGTCTTAGAAATAAAGATACACGAGGTCTTCAAAGGGAAAAATTAGACTAGAACAAATAAATCTCATTAACAAAGCAGTCATTTCCCTTTATTTTTAAAATTTTATGTACACATATGAATGATCTGTATAATGTACATTCAATATAGAAAGTTTTATATATTTGATAATGTATAGAACATTTCACAATTACACTAATCTCTTACACAACATTTTGACATCCGTTTTTCAATTTTTTTTTTTTGCACAAGCTCCTTTTTCATTCCATTTGGTAAAGCCAGCTATACATACCAATGTGTACTCTGAGCTCTCATAAGGTTAATGATCGAGGAGAGGATACCAGTGAAAGGAGCAGGGACAAACCTAATAGTGTTCGATGGCGGAGGAGGACAGCCACGGAGACTCGATGCAGGAGAGGGAAAAATACCCTTTTCCAGGAACAAGTGACTTAGCCCAATTTCTGTAGACTGTAGTTCAACCCCATAGTCACACTAATTCAAAAAAACATTATAAAAACTAGGAAGAGAGTTTTGTCTTTTTGATTCACAGTCTCGTAAACAGATATAAAGGAACAATATGTGCTTACATACATCAAGAAAAAAAAGTTCTTGTGTACCCACTTAGATTGATCCAGAGTGTTTTCTTATAACGTGATACAATTAGAATCACTGACTTTTTTCCTAAATAAAAATATATTTATAGAAAAATGAATAACACTGTCATGAAACCAGGAGAAAGGCAGTAAGGATTTGCTTCAACGTATCAGCTGGAGGAATGTGGACTGGGCACTGGCCTTTCAGCATTTATTGTCTCTGATGAATGTTTCAAGTCTGATAGCCAAGGTCGCCTGCCTCATGATCTACGGGAGGCGGCAGGTTAGACATGACTGACGAGGATGTCCCTGCGGTAAGGTAGCCAGCAACTCCAGGTCCTGCAAGAGAGAAAGGAAAATACAAACCTTCTAGAGAACAGAGTCACGTGAAAACACTGACCTCTCTAAAAACGTCAGAACCTAGTCAACTACCTCATCACAGGAAACTGATAATCTATTAGGATTATCTAAATGTACAATCAAACCTTAGCGAATAGCTACATAGCATCATTTTCATGGTTTGCCTTTAATATATGACAAAGTTCAAAATAATTTCAAAATTTATGCTGGACAGTAATACTGGTGTGGAAATATGGAAAAATTTTCCCTTCTGACCTCTGGGAAGTTCAATCTTTCAAAAAATCCTGGGCACTGAAGGAAAGCTATGTCAAATAAAAAAAAATAAATAGAACAAATAGAGGAAAGAAACTGTATTCAGTCAGCCCATCCAAAGTCATTCTTGATGAAACTCCCAACAAAAAACACTTCTATCCACATTGAAGTTAACCTAATTTCACTTGGTGCAAAGAAATGCTATTATAATAAGTGACACCAAATGAACAAGGGTTGCTAAATTAAGGTCTCTGAGAAAGAAAAGGAAGCCTCTGGACATAGGTCAAAACAAGAATGTTATGGGAAAAGGTATCAATATTTTAGTTTTATATGTCTTCCTGAGTTGACAGTCTCTACTGCATGAAAATGCTATATATGCCAGCATTTATCAAGATGTATCCTACGAGCATATAATGGCTTTAGTCCTCTAATTTATCTTAAACATTGCAGAGACATTTAACTACATCTCAGAATCACTGCACAAACTGTACAGAGTACTTGCAAGAGGCAAGAGACACTGTAGCATAATACTGCATACTGAGCAATACTTTTAGCTGAAATTGTAGGAAACAAGGCAAACAGCTAAGGAACATTGAAGGGTTAGGACTAGAAAGGAAGTGGAAGCGGCATGCATTTAGCAAAATGGTTCTCTACCTGCTTCAGAGAGCTACACAGAAGTTAGCAAGCTGCCTGGCAGAGCGGATCTAAAGCCCACTCCTGAGGTGAAGGGGGCTGCTGCCAGTTAGAAGGGAAGGAGAGACACCTGAGGGGAAAAAAGAAACATAAGCAGCAAGGGAAGTTGTGGGAAGTGCAAACAGCAGCGCAGTTTGATGAAGGCTAAGGCACAACAGGGACTGAAGTAGGGCAAAATTCAGATTCATCTTGCTTTTCACTTTACAAGCATTTGTATCGAGGATGAGAAACGGCTTGTACCACTGAGGAGACACTGCATCTAGCGTGTGATTACACGGCCAGAGACAACTCAGCCTGCGTGAGTTGTAACATGCCACCCAGAGCGCCCAGGCACTCAGAACTCTGAACTTACAAAACTTAGAAAAAGGATTTTCCTTTTTTACAGCACCAAGGGCCTGCACCTATCAACCCCTGCCTGCCAGCAGTCAGGACACCAGGCCTTCCACAGACTGCTCAGAGAGACGCTGGTCAACACAGCCCCTCTGACAAGGCGGTTCAGAGCTACAGCACCACACTGTTACATCACTTTCCACCAACCTCTCACTCTTTGAACCCTAGGGAGCAGCAAGATTACGAAGGAACTATCAAGAAGGTCTCACCAAAGATGTAAGCCTTAAAAATAAACCCCTAAACACTACTGATTGGTATAGTTCCTGAGCATCTATGACTGTGGGCTCAACTTGGTTCACATCAAACGAGTAGATTATGAGACCGAATCATGAATGCTACACATAGAAAACAGACTAAGGCTGTGGTTCTCAAACTGTGTGCTGAGGCACCTGGGGCAAATTCACAGGGGCATGGCTGGATATTTTAAATTTGAGAAACACAGAGACATCTATTGGACACCATACAAACAACTACTTTCAAGTTGTTTGGACATAACTACTTAATAAACTTAACTATTAGGTATTTCTTTTTGCCTTGGGGTAGATGAAAACAAATCACTAAGATGTTAAGGGTGCTGTGAACTGAGAGTTTGAGAACCTTTGGACTAAATCTAAATTATGAAATGATAGGCCTAGAAGGATTATCCAGAAGAGACTAAGTTCTAGTCCCACCATCTGCCTCTTTAGGAAAGACAAATCAATTTTTGGATATTTCTGTAAATGAAGTCTGAGATGCTCTCTCACTCACACCCCTGACTCTCCTTGAGGACATGTCTGGTTTCTAGGGGCCAGAAGGTACAGTCTGGTCATTAGGATGGGATAGAGCAGTTGTGTTCTCCAGAGAAAAGTGAGAGGAAAGAGTAGGGGCTGCCAGAAATGGGGCATGTGGCAACATTGCGCAAGGCTGTCGCTTAAAAGGAATGAGAAAGATGGAAAATTAACAAAGAATTCTACAAAACAGAATTGGCTGCCATGATGGAATAGTGGAAGGAGCATGGGCTTTGAGGAAAATGAACGTGGGATTCTCAGTGGGGAAAATAAAAAAGGAAGCCCTGCCTTAGGAGTCGATGTTCTACAATAAAATGACATTGACCTTAGGGAATCTTTCGTCTTGGACAGGTGTAAAAACAAAAAACTCCGCAAAGAACTAATTGACTGGTTTGAGGAGAGGTCTAAGAACTGCACCCTCTCTTCCCTTTAATGACCTTCGGAAGCCCAATTAACTATTCCACATGCCTCTAATTAAATAAATATGTATATATAAAGTTCTTCATCTTCAATTCTAGTTCCTAAAAGCATCTTCCCCTTGGCCTGCTTCTCTTCCTTTCCCTGTTGTTCCATCTTTCTCTACCGATTTTTCAGATGAGGTAATTTGAGGATTTTCACTGCTGAAATTGTTTTTATAGAGCCTTGAGCTTGTCAGCACCAAGCTCTTCTAGAATCTAATAAATGGCTAAGTAACCAAGGGCCCTGGGAAATGAGCAACCACAGCTTATCAGCACCACGGGTAAAATCCCACTGAGGCACTTTTAGATTGTAAAACAAAACAATATGCCAGGCGAGACAGCCAGTCTCCGAGGCAGTCTCATCTCAATTTATCAATGCAGAACAATCCTGCCTAGGACATTTTAATTTTTACCCCAAATCTTGAACATGTGATGAATAACGTTAGCTCAGAAGACAGGGAGAACAAAATCATAAATATATTTTCGGCCATTCTCATCTTATTTTGAAATAGTAATTAACTTTCCTTTATCTTTCACCATCTCCTAAACAAAATCCACTTACTTGCCAAACTCACCCAAAGGTATAGTTAGAGGAAAAGGTTGGTGACGTGTGTTCTCACCACACCTTATTTCATTTGTAATACAATCAGAGAGCGGCTAGGTACAATCCGAATCTTTTCAAGATTGAGGGCAGGGTGGGGTCAATTTAAAATTCCAATTCAGAACAACATTGTATACATTGCAGGGAGTTCCACATAATGGAATTTTATCATTATTAGAAGTACCTGCCCCTTCTATCAAACACACAATACATCAATGGAAAAGCTCAAACACACAAAAACATTTGGCATCCCAAGCAATAAGTACACATCAATTCAACCGGCAGGACTTTAACTCTTCAGTTAGTCCTTTCAAACAGAACAGACTAGAGCTGATGGAAAAATCTTAAATCTTCACAAACTAACACCTGAACAAAAGAACATCCCAGACTGACGTGCTAACAATTGGACAATTTCAGGGCCAACAGAGCTCAGAGCTAGTCCAGACTGTTCCATGGTGACATGCCCGCAGGCTTCAGCAATGGCCTTCAGAACGGCCAGAGCAACACCAGGCCCTTTCCAGGTTGGGATTTATACCATCTCCCCCTCCACTGGTTTTGTGCAG
This sequence comes from Tapirus indicus, assembly GCA_031878705.1. NCBI lineage: Eukaryota > Metazoa > Chordata > Mammalia > Perissodactyla > Tapiridae > Tapirus > Tapirus indicus. The sequence goes on from CM062920.1 coordinate 19,078,049, forward strand.
AACTTGCTGCCTCTTTCTGCCCCTTAAGCCAGCCCTAGGATGTGAAGAAATCTGTTAACCCCAGTCTCTCTTCTTCCCTAACACTCCTCCACTGCCTACAGCTTGTCACCGCTGCTTCTCATGCCTCATTCAAAAGCCACCCCAGGGATCCAGGTACAGACAGCACCCTTCTTAATCCCTGTACTTTTTCTATAGTTATTAGGGAATTTGGATGGGGGTGAGGACTAAAGTGATTTCTAAAGTCTAGGTCTCTAAAGATAAATCCCTATCTCTTCTGTATTCTAACCCCAGACCTTTTGGCCCACAGCCTGCAGTCTTTTATTCCATCAAGTCAAGTCAATGAATGCTAAGTACAATGGAGAACACAAAGAATTAAGAGAGGCCTTCCTGTAGCGAAACTTATAATCTACATCCTACTATTCTTCAGGGCCAAATTTCAAATAAGTTCACTCTTAGCTAGAAAAAAATTAGGCAGATTTTCCAATCATATCAATCTTTACATACACAGTAATGAATGTAACGTCACAAAAATGTGGTATTACATAAACTTTGGAAAAAGGGGTCTAAAGAGGTAAAGTTTTTAGTGTGCCCGTAAGAACATACTTAAAAGCTACAGCTTTACCCCAGATTTCCAAGAGAGATATGGAATAGTCTAGGACCATATTCTAGATATGTCTCTCCACAGAAATCATAGCACATGGGATGGAAAAGTTAGCAGGGAAACCTATGGCACTCTGGTCTTAATGGACACCCACGACTGGCAGCCAAAGCACCAGAGGTTTATAAATATTAAGGCTCTGCTTATAAATCTTAATGGATTAATATTAAAGTGGTCACAGTGAAGGAAAAAGTGTCACACTGAGTCTAAAATTAAAACCAAGCAAAACTTTCTCCCAAGTGCCTATTTTTGAATATCCAAGATTTAGTCTCCACGATTTATAAATTTCTACACTAGCAACAGGATTATTAAAACAATTATACTCGTATGAGAAACACTGCATAATTTTTTTATTTCAATTTACCTATATCATCTCTGATTAGAGGAGGAAGCAGGACTGACATTTTTTTATATACTACAATTTCAGGCAGATGGCAAGAACCACCTCATATTCTTAAGGTGAGTTTCTTTTTTTATTATTATTTATTTATTTTTTTGGTGAGGAAGATTTACCCTGAGCTAATATGCTAATATCTGTTGCCAACCCTCCTATTTTTTTTTGCTTGAGGAAGACTGTCGAGGAAGACTGTCACTGAGCGAACATCTGCGCCAATCTTCCTCTACTTTATATATGGGATGCCGCTGCAGCATGGCTTGACGAGCAGTCTGTGGGTCCATACCCGGGACCTAAACCCATGAACCCCGGGCCGTATAAGCAGAGCACACAAACTTAACCACTACGCCACCAGGCCGTGAATTTCAAACTGAAAACTTTTATACTGGAGACAATATTTCATTTCCAGCATATAACAATGGAACGCCATGACTTTCTTTTTAAACAGAAACCAACATGAAAACAAGTATTCTAAAGTTATTAGGAAATTAGTGTGTCAAATGGACAAATGTCCTGAGCTTCAAAAGTGTATTAACTTTTGATCCCTAAGCAGTAAAACATCCTTTCCTTTATGGTACCCACATATTTCCTCCCAAGAAAGGACAAACCCTAAATATTTGGCAAAACTACAGATTAATCACTGGAAACTTAGAAGAAAACTATTTCACATAAGTATACGTACTTGGAACTTCAACCTGTTATTTTAACAGACATAGAATGATGCTATCGGGTTTCTGATACTTGCGTTTCTGAGTAGATATTTCTCCACTCTTTTTACAAATTCAAGATAGACATTTTAATACAGCCATGCTCCAAATATAACCTATGACACCATTAATGAATTGGATCAAAACATCTGAGTCCATGTTTCAGTCGGCACACATTCAACACAACAGCAGCTCACATGCTCTTCAGGGCTAATATCAGAGGTCTACTGCATGCCCACAGCACCCTCAAAACAGGCAGCCCGCAGCCTAAGAAAACCTACTAATGCTACTAAATGCTACTTTCAGTCTACTCAGGGCAAAAGGAAGGTCTAAGTGGCTTCTGCCATAGGTCTTAGGGTAACCAATTAGGTGTGGTTTACCTGTGAGGTATCCTGCTGTTTGTGACTCAGAAATAAACAAATCATGTTTCTGATCTTTGAAGGCACTCCAGACTGAAGAACGAGACAGGATTTCATTCACCTGGGGAAGTAAAGCAAACTTTTTTAACATAAATAAATTAAGGATTGGAGGCTGGAAGATGGAAATAAAGAGAAAAAGCAAACTTCCAAGACAGAAGGAAGAAGGCCAGCTGAGGAAAGATCAAAGATGGAACAAGACCTAGGGTTCATCAAACACTCTACACCAGGCACATCTCATTAAACCAGACCCCAAAAAGTCCCTAAATCAGTCTTCCCTCTAAACTTGGATTCTATTATTTGAACCTACAATCTACTGACCTGTATGTAATTTGGGCAGGAAGGTTTGCCTGTGATAATAACAACTGGCTGACAGTGTGGTGTGGGCTCATGAAGTATTTCTGAGGAAGGAGTTTGAGAAGATGCTGCAAACTGAAGCTAAAACTTAAAACAGTCTTTCAACTTACGGGTTGTGACCTGTTTGAAGTTTCTAAAATCGATTAAGAGGATTGCGATCAACATGCTTGAGAAAATAAAACAGGTTACTATAGAAAGCATCAGAGTATCAAGGTAAAATGGTTATGTATTGTTCTGTGGTATATATACATAAGTATGAACAACATCTGTGTGTAAACACGCACTGGACTAAGATGAAAGACATATTTCTTTCTATATGACACTGATTTAAAAAAGTTTAGGAAATTCCAACTTAGAGAATATCTTTTGCATATCAATGTCCAGATCAAATATTTATTGTGCACTTTGTATGTGCCATGCAGAATGGACATAAACATGAGAAAGACAGTCTCTGTCTCTGAAGTGCTGCCCGTCTAGTAGGGGAGACAGATGGTGCCAGATAATTTAGAGGTATGCATTCAAGTAGAGATATACATGGGGGCTGTGAGTGTCCAAAAGACTCCCTGTCCCAACCCTGGAGAGAAGCAATAGTGGAAGTGATTAGTTGTGAAGGCGGTGGAGCATTCCTATTTTGGAAACCATCACACCTCTTTCCTCCTCCTGGAGTGGAAGGTGGGTGTCAGGGTTACTTTGCTAATTTCATCAACAGGAATCCTGAGGCAGGTCGAGGGGAAGACAACTGCCTGCATGTGATACACAGGAGTGCCTATGCTTGGTGGTCAGAATACTCATAGGCAAAACCCCACAAAATACTTTATTAAACACATAGTTAATGACTGCAGCAACACGTGCCGTCTCTCATCTTTAATATCACTTTAAACTGTTCAAATGATGATATTGATAGAATGCACAATGGCATAAAAAATGTTTCTTTACTTGGAACATACACATACAGTGGATTCACTAAAGGAAAGCTTTAAGTCAATTTAAACCTATGAAAGAAGAATAGGAGGTAGAAACAATCCAAATGTCCATCAACAGATAAACAGATAAACAAATTGTGTGGCATATACATACAACGGAATATTATCCAGCCCTAAAAAGGAATGAAGCATTGATACATGGTACGACATGGATCAACCTCGAAAACATGCTAAGTGGCAGAAGCCGGACACAAAAGGTCACATGTTATATGAGTCCATTTATATGAAATATCCAGAATAGGTGAATTCATAGAAAACAGAGTGGTGGCTGCCAGAGGCAGTGATGGTGGTGGCTGCCAGAGGCAGTGATGGTGGTGGCGGAATGGGGAGTAACTGCTTAAGGGGTACAGAGTTTCCTTTTGGGAACTAGATAAGGTGATCATTACACAACGTTGTTAATGCACTAAATACCAATTAATTGTTCACTTTAAAATGGTTAATTTTATGTTAAGGTAAATTTCACCTCAATAAAAAAAAAAGAGAGAGAGAGAAAGCATTAGCACACAGGGCTATACATTAACACTGAACGAGGAACTCCTCAGGAGCAACATTAAAAATTAAACCAAAGATGAAATTAAATTACTGAACTGGCTTGAAGGCAGCATACACACGCAGCTGAAACACATTAATATATATCTAAGTCACAACAAAAAGGAAACCAACACTTTATAAGTGCTAATAAAGAAAGGAGATGAAACTGAAATGACATTCTGTTTCTTTAAAAATGCCTGTATGGGATGGTTAATGAATGTGGTTATCACTATCCAACAATTCCTAGAACTGAAAGTCAGTCTCAACCAGCACTCAATGCTCAATATTCTTCAATGCTGAAGAATTTTGGCATTTTTCTTCCTGAAATGTACCACATGCTACCACTATCCCGCGTGACTATTTGAGTCTACAGTTTGTGTTCTTTCACGGGCTATGAGGCAGCTACGCTAGTCCATCCTTGGTCTTGGGATCTGCTCCAGTTGCGGCCAACAGAACCACACCGGTAAATGGAACCCTTGGCGTTGAGAATACTTGTAAGCGGCAGATCCAAGTTACCTCTGTGCAGACTCACCTGTTCTCCATGCTGCAGGCTTCGAGTCATTGCCTTGAGAGCTTTGACGATCTGAGCCTTAGTGGCTGCTGGGCTGTCCAGATTTTCAAGGCCAATGCCTTCGAGTAATTTTAAGAGGTATGGGACCAAATCTGCTTTCAGAGCCTAGAAAAGAATATTAAGCATACATATATGCTGAAAAAAAAATGTAACAATCCACTGAAGAAATAATTTCATCCCCAGGACCACACCTGGAAGAGGACAACCTACTTCTTTTATTTTAATGCCAAATGGAGACTTTTTTTTAGTGTGTAATAATAATGACACTCTTAATGAGATTTTATTCCATGCCATCAACTGTACTAAATTACACGTTGACTATTTTACTTACTCCAACACCTAACGATGTAGGCACAATTATTACTGATGGAAAAATCAATGCATGGAGGGTGAAACGCTGATAGCCAGAGAGCTAAGCAGTGACGGAATCTGCATCTGGACCTGCAAAGTGCAGAACCTGAACTTTTACCCACTATACTGGGCTGCCTCCTCTAATTACACTAAACTAATTGGCAACAAAATTTGAAATATCTTAATATTTTTTTTCACATTTTCTTAACTCAACCTTTGCATTCACCATACATTTCCTATCAGCCTAATAAAAGCTAAATAATACTCTGGTATACAATTTTCACTGCCCACTCTGAAACTCAAAGGGAAGAGGTGGAAGTAACTGACATTTAGTGAGTGTACCTCTTTTTACAGATATTCTCATAACAACCCTGTGAGGCAGTCACAACTTTATTTTACAGATGAGGAATCTGGGCACTGTAAGGTTAATCATCATGCCTGAGGTCAGAGAGCCATCAAGTGGTGGAACTAGCTCATGTTCTTTCCAATACAACTGCCCCCGCCGCACCCAGATAAATGAGGGGTGATGGGTGGAGAGAGGAGATGTGAGAGGAAAAGGGGCTAGGAGAATAGGAGAGGCAGATAATAGAAATGCAGGGCCTTGTAGTCAGGCTAAGGATATCAGATGTCACTTTGTCATCTAGCAGGTAATGGGAAACCACTGAGTGGTTTTTAAGATGAAGAGTGACCCAATTATATTTAAGAGTTATAGTTTAGAAAGTTCACTTTCACAATGATTTTGAAATTTATTGTATGCTTTTTGTTCCTTCAGGTCTGTCTACTCTACACTGGTTCCCACTGAGTCTTATTTTCATTAGATGGGTAGTCTCTTTGAAAAGGACAATAAAAATCTTGGCATGTTTCTTAAAAATGACTTAAGAAACAAAGGAATGAACAAACAGAACGAATCTGTCCAAACAGGATGAAGCAAATTTTACCAAGCAAGCTAGGGATAAAGGCTTAGTAGATAACAAAAGTTATTTTGACATTGGTAAGATTTTTGGCAGCTGGCCTACCTTTCTCTATGTGTATATATACACGTGCCTGTGTGTGTATATATAAAATATAAAATCATGCATACACAAACTCACAAGTTACCTGTCTGCCAAATCTAAGCCAAACCTAAGTCAAGGAAACCAAATCAGTGCTACATAACGGAAAATCTATGTCTGGTATGTTTGCTTTCTTAAAATAGTGCTGAATCTAGAAAGTCACTTACTTGTGCTACTAATTCACTCTGCTCCTTCTGAAACATTCGATTAATTGCTTCACAGGCTAGACCAACAGTATCTGGTCGCTTTTTCATTCCATTCATCAGTGGGCCAATGGTCTCTAATGATGCCATGGCTCGAACACACAGCTAGGTGCCCAAAAAGAGAAGGTTACTCGTAGAATAGCAATATTTTATATAGCACAGTAAAAATCATAATAATAAAATATACGAAAAACCTACACTCAGTTCAAGTTTAATAATGAACTGAGTCAAATTCAGTCTCCTATTAATTATATCATTAAACTGACTTAAGAATTGTTATAATACCAGGTGGTTCATATGCAGAAAGGCACATGGTAGGAAGGGGATTTATAATGAAATGTACATTAGTCAGGAAGAAGGAGCATAGACAAATTCTAGACTATAAGCTACTAAATGGATTCATCAATACCTCGTTTTCAGACAGGGCATGGATAACCCGAATGGCACTCTTAGGAACGGCATTGTTCCTATGATTCATCGCCTGGATAACTTTGGGAAGATGGCCCAATGGTGGGACCTGATCAGCCAGCTGAGGCTGTGCACTGAAGAGACATACTGTTGCTGTTGTTAAAGTTTCCAGAGTTTCTCCCTGAAGGGTGTAAAGCAAGCAAACAAACAAACCAACTATAAAATACTGATACAGTCCTAAACATCCTTGGCAATTATTTGGTGTTCAAATCTAAGGATCCACAATTTCTAAGTGCTGATACTTGAAAACCGATTCACAAATCCCAAGAGAACAACAAACTTCCCCATCTTGATAAAAGGTTATTATTTCAAAGAAAATTTAAGAGTGTGATATCTTAACCCAAGCAGCCTTTCACTGGGCAAGGTCACATCGCATTTCTATTGCAGGTTTAAAAGATCACCTCCCAAAAGATACTACCAGAAATTTTTAGATAATATTATAGAAATGTATCAGAGAACATCAATAATTCAGGAAAATGCAGAACTAGTAAACTGTTTTCACCAGTTCTATTAAAAATCCTATTATTTAACATGCCTGGCTGCCATAATGCACTTTCTATTGTGGATAATGGATTACAAAGACCTATAACTTAAAACATTATATGCAGACACATATATCCATAACGTAACGCATCTTAAATGAACATGAAAACTGGGATGTGCCCAAAAAGAAAGGTGATATAGGAGGAAAATTTTCTGTGTTTTTGCCTAAGTTTCTACTTTTTGAGGATTCCATTTTTTTTTTTAAGAATTCTTTTTTTTTGGCGGAAGATTGGCCTTGCTCTAATGTCTGTTGCCAATCTTCCTCTTTTTTCCTTTTTCTCCCCAAAGCCCCAGTACGTACTTATGTTATCATAGTTGTAGAGCTGTAGCTCTTCTATATAGGATGCCACCTCAGCATGGCTTGATAAGTGGTGAGTAGGTCCGCGCCCAGGATCTGAACAGGCAAACCCTGGTCTGCTAAAGCAGAACACGTGAACTTAACCGCTACATCACTGGGCTGGCCCCCCAAGGATTTCATTTTTTAAGCAAACTATGTATGCAGTAAAAATCCTAGTAAAGATAAAACATGACTATGGAAAGAGACAAATGTAAATATATGGCATACTAATAATGTTTTTTAAAAGTTTTGCTCAGCTAATGATGAATAATTTCTAAGTACTCGACCTGCGCCAGACATTATGGCAAGGACTCCACATATATATCAAAACTCATTAAAACCTCAGCCTTAGAGGCAGATGCTGTGATTATCTTATAAATGAGGCAACTGAGGCACAGTCATTAGGTATTACCCAAGGTCACAGGGCTAGTCAGGGGTGGAGCCAGTATGGGGTCTAGGACCATCTAATAACACAGCTTGGGCTCTGAATCACCTCATTCTACAGCCAGCCTGTTTAATTCAACAGCAATCATGTACCTCAATTATTGTCAATCTAAAGGTTCAAATAACAAATAGGTTATTTGGGGTTTCTGACTCACCAAAGTAAGACCAAGGCTACTTTCTCACTCACTCCTGCTTTTCTGGTAGACTTTGGCTTTGAGCATAGGTACAGGGATCACTCATGTAGTTACTACTCTTCTATTTCTTTAACTAGGGTCATCCCTGCCATAGATAGAAAGCTGAGTGAAGAACATGTCCCAGCAGGACACACTTCCATTTAGGTTTCTATACTGAACATTGAGGTTTCTCCTTAAAATTACAGAATCATTGAAAATGGGGTGGCAGAAACCTTTCAGAGCTTCCATAATTGTTAGAAATAGCATCCTCTTAATATAGACACCTCCAACTTTGGTTCAGAAATAACCATTTTACTAAGGAGTTTCACTTTTAATCATGCCCAAAAAAAGATGAATAGCCATATTTGAGTTTCAATGTGGCTGCTACATTGAAAGAGGTAGCCAATTCTTAATGCGTGGTCAATGAGGATGGTGTTTTAAAAGAAACACTATCAGTAGATTTAGCAAACTATCTGAAATGTTTTGCAGATGGCTGAAGCTTACATGAGGATTGCTCTTCTCCAGGAGCTCAGTTAATTTTTCTAGTAGGGCAACAAGAAATTCTCTAGGCTTTCTTAGAACCCACGCTGGTTGTGCAATAAAGATTCTCAAGAAAACTCCTCCAACAGCAAGTTCACCCTCTGCTTCGCCAAACACCACAGCAAAATCTTCAGGCAACTTTAAATAGAGAAAGAACCATAGTCAAGTCACTTAATTGTTAGTTGTACATTAAGCAAGAAACGCAAACTCTATTAAAGAAATGTTTACGAAATTAACTAATCCTTAAATAGTCATTAATATAATCAAATCATAATTATGTTTTATTTTCTCTGAATAAAATTCAGAAAAGGTACTTGATTAGTTACTTATTTCAAAAGTGAGTATTCCTACTTTTATGTTTAAAACCTTATTTTCCAGGGGAAGATCTAAGTGTCTTAATGACAAAGTATCTAATAAGTTGGCATTAAACTGATTCAGGGCTTAAAAAAAAAACCACAAATCAACAAAAAATACAGTAGAATATAAAATTCCTTCATCTGAATAAAAATATATTTTACCTTCCAGTTTACATCAGGGTTGTCTCGCTGATTTTTAAAGTGCCTTGGGGAAAAAAAGGGGGGAAGGGAAATATCAAACTTCAGTTACAAGAGACACTTCGATCAGCATTCAGAATAAGTCTTAGAGATGTGACAGACAAAGTGGGAAACATTTGCCCTTCCCGGTGATTCTACCTGAAGGCCCTAAGTCATCATGTGTGTCTTTACTTACTCTAGCATCATTTCTCTAACTGTTGTGGACACTTTATCTCTGGAACTATCATTCCAAATTAACTCAGGATTTTCATGAGTTCCTTCAAAAATATGTACAGCGGCTTCAGGGTTGTCTCTCATGGCATCCATGAAAACGCTTGGTAGAAATTTCATTAATGTAATTCGAACCTATGTGAGGAGGTTTGAGAAAGAAAAAAAAAAACCTATTGGAAACATCTTAATATTTGGTTTATTTCACATTTCTCTAAGATAGACTATTGCTGTCCTTTGTGTTACAGCTGATGTGGGCCATGACTATTATCCATAATTCTGGAGTGGGAGAACAGATAAATCTTGGTTATGTAAAGGTAACTTTAACAAGACTCACTACAACCTGCTCCTGCTTACCTATCCAGTTTCATCTCCATTCTCTGCCTCAAATTTAAGAAACTTTAAGAAATTCAGTATCACTGGTATGTAAAGTTCCCAGAACACACCCCACTGGGATCATGCCTTGCACATGCTGCTCTCTCTTTCCAGCATGCCCTTAGCTGGCCTGTCCCTCCAACTCTACCCCCTCTCCCCCACTCTCACAAACAAATTTTTCTCACGCTACCCTTGTGTCTTACAAGTATTCTTTAGCGCATTTATTTTGTTGTACTATGTTTTATACTGTACCTTTTTCCAAAAAAGATTTAAAAAGCAGCTTTAAAAAAAATGTACAACCACAAATACACACAGATAAAATGAAAATTATTGTGAGGCATAAGGACAAAGGGAAAATGAAGACTGGGAAGGTAAGCTTCTTCCCTTAGGTCTTCACATGGTTTTCTTTCCTTCGTCATTTAAGTCCGTACTCAAATCTCATCTTATGGAAGCCTTCGTTGGCCCAGTCTGTCTTGCTCATTGCTTGTATTCTCAGCCCCTGGCTCATAGCAGATACTCAAAAACTTACTTGAATAAATGAGACTAATATGAAGCCAGTACACATAGCAAACAAACATCAAAAGCTCTGTATAACTGCTAGTGATATACTACAAATTTAACTTGGAACTTCCAGCAGCCAATGAACTAAAGGAAACAATGTCAGTTACACAGTAGAAAGTATCCATGCAATAAGCAGTATGTCACTTTCCTTGGTCATGACAGAATTCAAACAGGAAGTGATCACTCACTGGTGTGCACACTATTAAATGTTTAAGTAAAAAAAATTTACATAATGCAAATTCTTTGGCCATAAGCCTTCCAAGTTATGTCCAGGTTACTCAGCTATTCTAGAACGGAGGTGGCCAAACCTGGCCTGCCACCAATTTTTATATAAAGTTTTATTGGAACATAGCCACACACATTTGTACAGTTACGGTCTATGGCTGTTTTCCTGTTACAACGGCAGAGTTGAGTATTTGTGACAGAGATCATACGACTGACAAAGGATAAATTATTTACCATATGCCCCTTTATAGAAAAAGTTTACTAGCCCTACCCCTACTTCACACCATGTAGAAAAATTAACTCAAATGAATCTAAGACATAAATACAAGAGCTAAAACTACAAAACTCTTAGGAGAAAACATAGGCATGGATTTTCGTACCCTGAATTAGGCAATGGTTTCTTAGATATGACATCAAAAGCACAAGCTACAAAAGACGGATTGGACTTCATCAAAATTAAAAACTTTTGTGTTTCAGAAGACACCATCGAGAAAGTGGAAGGACATCCACAGAATGGGAGAAAATATTTGCAAATCATATATCTAATAAAGGATTGGTATCCAGATTATATAAAGAATTAAAACTCAGTAGTAAAAAGACAACCCAATTAAAAAATGAGCAAAGGATGTGAATAGATATTTCTCTAAAAAAGATGTATAAATGGCCAATAAGCACATGAAAAGATATTCAACATCATTAACCATCAGGGAAATGCAAATCAAAATCATGAGATACCAATTCATACCCATTAGGATGGATATAATCAACAAAGATACATAGGCAGCTGGCCCAGTAGCATGGTGGTTAAGTTCGCACGCTCCAGTTCAGCAGCCCGGAGTTCACAGGTTCGGATACTGGGTGCGGACCTACACACCACTTGTCAAGCCATGCTGTGGCAGGCATCCCACATATAAAGTAGAGGAAGATGGGCACAGGTGTTAGCCTCTTTCTCAGCAAAAAGAGGAGGATTGGCAACAGATGTTAGCTCAGGGCTAATCTTCCTCACAAACAAACAAAGACATACAATAACAATAAGTGTTAGAAAAGATGTGGAGAAATTAGACACATCACACACTGCTGGTGAGAATGTAAAATGGTGTCGCCACTTTGGAAAACAGTCTGACAATTCCTTGAAAAGTTATAGTGTTACCATATGATCCAGAAATTCTACTCTCAGAGAAATAAAAATACATATCCACACAAAAATTTGGGACACAAATGTTCACCAGCAGCATTATTCAGAATAGCCAAAGAGCAGAAACAATCCACATGTCCATCAACTGATAAATGGAAAAACAAAATGTGGTATATCTGTGCAATGCAATATTATTTGGCAATTAAAAGGAATGAAGTACTGATAGTTGCTACAATATGGACGAACCTTGAAAACATGCTAAGTAACAGAAGCCAGTCACAAAAGACCACATATTGTATGATTCCATTTATATCAAATGCCCAAAATAGCCAAATCCCAGGTGCTGGGAGAAGGGGAAATGGGGAGTGACTGCTAAAGGGAATGGGTTTTTTTCATAGATTGATGAAAATGTTCTAAAATTAATTGTGGTTGCCCAATCTGTGAAAATAATAAAACCACTGATTTGTACATTTTATATGTGTGAATTGTACAGTATGTCAATTATATCTCAACAAAGCTGTTACCAAAAAAAAAAAAGCTTACTGACTCCAGTTCTAGAATCTCTTGCCACAAATCATTCAATTAAGGAGCTGATACTTGTATTTTTGCTATACAGAAAATTTAACTGTAATTATATTCACCTTGATAAAATTTGTCCCTCATGTATTTTAAAGGTCAAAAGTTACTGAAGAGCTCAAAGTCAATTCCAGTACACATTTAAACATCTAAAACATTATTTGAAACATGTAGTATTAGATATTATAATTACGTGCTACCTAACTCTAGCTTTAAGAAAACTCAATATTAAATAACAATATTCATACTTTTATGGATCCTTTCTATAGTCATCCAAAAGTAATCTCCCTCATATCTCATCAACCCTGCTGACGACAGACTATTAACCTTATTTCCAAAGTAAAACTGTTTCAGGTTCTTTGACAGACTTTCAATACCTAGATTGAGAGAAATGGTAAGAAAAAAACAACTGAATCCAGCTTGTTTTACTGATGTAAAATCAGACTCTAGGAGTGGAAGCCTTATTTCACGGTGCCCCTACATGTCTATAAGGTGCTGCTTGGTGGGCTGACACAGAAAATGCTTCAGTGAGCACTACTTCTTGTGAAACTGATTTAATCATAAGAAGGGGACTTTGATTACACCTGTGTCTGGATGGAATTCTGTTTAGAAGTACTGTTTTAACAGGTTCCTGCTCTGCATACCGGACCATGGTTCCAGAGATCATCTGATCATCTCCAGATTCTGAAAGAAAGATCTCCCTGTAGAGTGGTGCAGGTGCCATTATACTCACGTGCCTGTACGGCCTCACTTCCCCGAGCGTGGTGTAACCTTACTAATACAGAGGTAAATTATATAAGGACATAGATCACCATTTCCTTCATTAGCTACTTCCACAGGCCAATTCTCACAGTGTGAAACTCTAACGTAACCTAACTATCTTCTCTCACAATCTAAATATACTTTTGTTCTTTCTTCAAGGGAGATGAACAGTTGATTACCATGATCCACTCTCTTAAGACTTCTCAATTCTAGTGCAGGCTTCCCACTATAATTCTTCTCAAACTAGTAACGTACAGGGATGATTTCAGGTACGTCAATCTTTCAATTTTCACATCAAATCATTTCCTTATCTTCACCATCTCAGACTTGCGTAAACTTCATGAAATCAGTATCAAAGTAATAAAGCTTTAATAATTAATTTCTTTTTCAGAATCTATTTGCGCTCACCTTTGGACCTATTAGTTTATCTGCTGTCATTTTTGCAAAAAGCTCCGCAGTTTGGGCTCGAACCTGTGGATGTGTTGAATTGCAGAACATATCTAGTAAATAAATCAAAGCTCCTATGAAGGAAAAAAAGAATAAGTGTTTCTACTACACATAAAGAATATGACTATTCTAACCAGTAGAATTCATTTTCAACCTCACTTCAACTCAAAGCAGATGGATTTTTTTAAAACTCTAAGTCTTCCAAAGCATTCTTCTAGTTTATCAGACTGTACAAAGCAGCTCAAAATAAGCTTCATCATTATCGAGTATGACTGCATGAGAAAGCACTCTATACACTACCTTTTGCCATTGCTTCTTTGATTATTTTTGTACTTGATGTCAAAGCATAAAGAGTTTCCAGAACAAGCTGACGACCTGCAGAGTAAAAGACATTTCAAGGAATGCATCATCATGTTGGCTTACATTTTCTGGGCATCAACTCTGTGCCAGGCACTGAACTAGGTGTTCTACACGGGGTATCATACTTAAATCTTCACAATAACCAGAGAGATAGGTATATACAATCATGGCCTTGTTATGAATGAGGAAGCGGAGGCCCAGTTTAACCAGTCCATCGTTTCACAGCTAGTGGGTGGTATAGCCGGGTTTTGTATAGAGGTCTGTCTGACTCCAAAGCCCACACTCGTAATCACTGTGCCATACTGTCTTCCTATCTCATTGATCACTGCACAAACAAAATCTCGTCACTTCCTGACACCGTGAGGACACTCTGATCAGGCATCTACAATTTTTATCTGATGCTATTGTCTTAGAGAAATGAATAGGAACAGGCAGTTGCAAGACACTGTTCCAATCTAAGACATAATAGCATCCTTCTGGACAGTCTGTGCACCTCTCGCCCCTTGTCATGGAAGTATACTGGGCTACTGGCCTCTACTCTTCCAGAGTGTCAAATGACAATGACAGACAGGTGACCAAAGGAGTAAGACTTGGCAAAAAGGGTGGAGGCTGCCAAGTATTAGGCTGAGGCAAAAGAACAACAAAGGCTGGTAGCTGTACAGGGCTAAGTTAACATGTAGGAGAACAAACATTCACAGGGAGATACCTAAGAAGCAACAATACTTCACTGAAAACCCACCACATTCTAAACATAGTTCCAAAGGAAAACAAGTCTTTGGAGGGGAGAGAGGAAGGTTAAAAACTTTATGTGTTTAATATCCCTTAGCAAACAGTGAAAGATAGATAATTTAGTCTAAAACATAAATGATAGCAGAGTAGGCTGAGATAGCTAGATGTCAACTATTAAATACTGACTGGACTACATAAATCAGATATAAATATAAAATTTACACTTTCAAACTACAACTTCTTTAACATTCTTTACTTCATCAATCGGTTTAATTTTGCATTGTTTGAAGCCTCACAAAGCTATTGAAATCCAATAAAAAAAGAAAAACCAACTAAGGTTGTAGGGATGAAAAAATAATCTTCAAATGACTTTCAAGAGTTGTCATTTTAAAGAGCTATGTCAGACATGTCATTTACTAAAGAAAACAAAATGGTTCAATGGAAATTCAATTCCATTCAATTCACTGAATATAAAAGAAACATTTAACACGTGCAAGGCCCTGGGGCATAGAATGAATGAGACCCGTCTGCTCTCAAGGAGGTGGACAGGTGCAAAACCAAGATTCACGTGACGTCCAAGGGGTTGGCAAAGCCGACTGAGCAATGTATTCCAAAGGTTAGTGGTGAAGCTGGAGTTACAGAGCAATTGCCTTTGAAAAGCAACCTCCAGGTTGATTCTAGCACAACCATACACTATTATGCTAGACAAGTACAGTTTATAAGGAGCCTATATTAGTGCGGGCTGTATTCAAGAAATCAGGTCGGTGTATTTTTTAAAATTGATCTCTGAGATGAAAGATGGTAACAGTCTCTATCAGCATCAAAATGGTGAAGGACAAATGATGCAAGATTGAACTCTAAGCTGAATACAAGGTAATTTTTATCTTAAGCATTTTTCCTATCATCCGAGACCAACTATTTTTTTTATAAACCAAGAAATATTAGTCAATTCAATGACTCATGTGTAGCTTATACTCAGCAAATAAAAATCCTAGGTTATTTTCCTTTGCTTTTAGACCTCTCTCACCTCTCTCAACTTTTGAAATGGGAAACACAAAATAATTTTATGAACTTATGTAAGACATAATTAGGAAGACAAATCTAATATAAAGAGTAACACTTAAAATATTGCAAAACTAAACATGGACAACATTATGTGAGAGGTTCTGTATCATCTATGTAACTGCTCCCCTGTATGGGTTGGCTGTGCTGTGGTTCACAAATTCTATTTGTGAATATACGTACTTGATGGCAAGGAATGTAGAAGAGCCAATAAATTGGATAAAACCATTGATTCAGCAATATTGTTGACACAATCTTGGTTAGATGTCACTATATTCACAACCTGAAAAGTAATCAACAGGTTATTAAGATCTTTAGAAATAATTTTGGACCTAAATCAACTTAAGTTAAATTATTCAGACCTAAATAAATTTAAGGCTTCATAAAAGTGAGAAAAATGTTGGGAAGACAAAATACTTAATTTTTAAAGAAGAGTTTAATTTTAAAAGATTGGCTTTTGAGAAATAATAAAAAATGTTAATGCTCATGTATATGTACATTAACTTCCAATTAATTTAGAGGTAAGAATCAAATATAACAATTTAACAAACATTTTAGCACCAATTCACAATCCTGAGGCCGATAGGAAACCTTCAATCCTACACCAGTTCATACTCCAAAACTGGGGTGGGGAGTGATTAGGAAGATAATGATCCTCACTAATGGGACTTTCTTTTTGCTTTTAGAGAGAGAAAGTAAAAGTCTTCAGCACCCAACACAAAAGATTGGGTCTATCTTCCCATTATAAAGAAATAGGCGTGTTTTTCTTTCCAACAGGATGACATCTCAAGTCCAACTTTTATAGTATACATCTAAAGATCAATGTCACTTAACTTGAACCATGTGGTCAGCATCTCGAGGCAATGTATCCTAGATTTAATAATGTTTATTTAAATAGTTACAAGGTACTTGAAGGAATTAAGTAGAGAAGCATGCTTTTCAATTAAAAGAACACATTTGTTACGCTTTTTGACCAATTTAACGTTTATTATTTTACTAAAAAAATCTCTTTCAAACCAAAATGCAATCTAAGAACATGTCATACAAATCATTCATAAACCACTCATTAACCTGTAACTGCAGAGTTGAATTTGGTGTTCTTTATAATAAGTTGTGCATGTTACAATGAGCAGGATCATCTGAAAAATGAGCCCAGGAGCTCAGGCTGGGTTTCCTGGACAACAAGCCCCCTGTGACCAGGGACTTTCTGCTTCTCCCAGAGGAAAATGTTCCTGAACAGCTTCCCATAGGACCAGTGGTTCCATTCTCCTCAAGGAGGAGCCTCCAACTTCTCTTGGACCCTTAAGAGCCACAGGTTCTGGGCAACTGGCTTTCCTTGACAGCTCCTGTAAACAGCCTAACAGCCAGGGGTCTGACTGTAACCCTCACTGGAAAGGTTGCTTTTGTACTAGATAGACCCATAAGAAGAGAGAGCAACTGAGGGCGAGGGGGTAGGGTCCATCTTCTAGAACACAAACCTACAGTGTGTAAGCAGCAGAGTGCCCTGGTCTCAACATGTCTCTCTGTGGTGACATTGGGAGATCAGGGAAACCCTACCTCCTGTTCTTGTTGATCTGTGGCTTCCAAGTTTCCTGAGGAAAGCCCATTCCTGTCCCATACCACTTGACACTGTACAATGCATTCCAAGTTCTAATGCATGACAGAGAATGACCACAGAGGGAACAAACAAACTTTTGTGCAACATTTGCTCTTCAAAAAAAGTATATTAATTCAAATTTAAAAAATATATTCACTTGGCTTAATAGGCAAAATGAAAAAAAACACATGCAAACTTCCATTCAACTTCAGATGGTGATTAATCAAGGCTCAAACCATACACAGTAAGTGGTAGGAAAGACAATGTGCTTTAGCACAAAATTCTTTTACCTCTAAAGCCAGTTGCTGCACTTGACCAGCTCCATGGACTAGGAGAAGAGAAAATATTAACTTAAAGTGCCCAATGCATTCACTTTCAGAGCCTAGGGAATAAGAATAAAATGTTCACTTTTTATTTCCAAGAGACATTCTAAGTTACAGACCTTCAGAAAACCGATATACACTACTGTTTACTATCTAAGTCTCTGAGAACCTTTTCTCAACATTTGTGACATGAAGTGAGTGGGGTTATCTCTAAGCAGCAATAAATCTTAAGAGGCAAAAAGTAAGGTATTAGAGTTCTTAGGTTTGTTTTGTTTTCATTTCTATCCCACCTCTAGCCCTCAGGCTAAAAACAAGAAATTTATCAAATACACATTCCAAATACAACTTAAAATATAAAAGGTGTAAGGCAGTGATTTGACTCTTAACCTCTAGCCTTAGAGCTATCCACTTCAGTCTAATTATATTTTGGAAGAGTGTGTGACATCATCTGGCTTTTAATTAAGACTGAGTTGGAACTCTGCCACTTGAGGACTACTTTACAAACAAACAACTGACATGCATATACAAAGGGCTCCTTGTGAATATATGTAAAATTGAAAACATGTAAAATTGGTATTTCCATTCCTACCCACCTCAAACTCCAATCCCATATATTTACTACCATTCTGTTGTAAATAAAACAAAAACATTGAACGTTAAGGTTTTGTTCAGGTTTTTTTCCTTTTGCTACATGGTAGTAAAACATACAGTGTAATTTGTAATTTTTTTGAGGCCCCTTAAGATAATTCACTAAGACCCCTCAACTTAGAGTCTGAAAATATTCTATGAATAGGTTGCTTTTAAATTCATTTTCAAAATACGTCTTAACAGGTAAGAACTATCGTAGATAAATTAATGACACACAAACTATACTTTCAAATTACAAGAGTATGTGATCCTGATATATGAACTTTATAGATGCTATCAAAATAAAATTTCTGTGCAAGCCCTTCCTCAATTTTTGTAAGTTACAAATCAATAGTCTGCTTTGCTGCAATTTCTTTGTACCTAATACATGTCACTAGTAACATTATACTACGTCAACTCCAAACAATAAGAAATGAAGTTTTCTTCTGACATTATAACACTGCCTTTAATAACATCCCAATACCTGGGGAATGACTAATTTTCCTAACATTTAATTACTGTTATTTTATTTGAGTAATTTATTGGCAATAACCAAAAAGTCAGAATTTTAATAGTACTGTAATATATACTGAAAAGAGCAAAAAAAAGTATCTGAAAGATAATCTTACATGTTAATAAAAACGATCTGAGGTCTTCAAGTAACTTAAATTGAATGTGTATTGTTTTAGGTTTTATATTCTATATTTGTCATCAAAGTTAGATTGGAAGAAGTTTTTAGATTTTCACTCATCTATCTCCCTGAAGTCAGGCAAGAGTGATAACATTTTTGGAAATGTCCTCTTAAAAATGTCTAAGCATGAAGAGTCTCACTTTTTTATTATTTCAATTTGTATACACCAAAAACTTTAGGCAGTTTTTCGAAAATATGAGCACCCATGTGCACATGGCATTGTGTTAGGGACCAGAAGAGGCAAAAATTAGATCGCCTATTAAATAAATCTAATTTAAACACTTATACTTGGTACATCAACTCGTGTCATCAATGTGAAATTTTACACTATCAAGTTATTCTGCCTTTTCAACTCATTGAGATTCATTTTCTCTTAAGAGACATTAATTCTTCTAAACACGGTGCCTTGACCTCTCTTTCCAGCCTACTGTTTATAGGTAAAAATATTATGGGGTCAATTCCACTTATGGTTATACCAGACAGAATAGTGTTATGCAAGGTATAACACTATAACGAAGTATAATTTTCCCTGATAAAATTAAGAATTGGAATTTTTAGGGGCCGGCTCGGTGGCGCAGCGGTTTCATCCGCGCTTGGCAGCCCGGGGTTCGTGGGTTCGGATCCCGGGCGCCCGCGGACGCACTGCCTGTCAGCCATGCCGTGGCGGCGTCCCATATAAAGTAGAGGAAGATAGGCACGATGTTAGCCCAGGGCCAGTCTTCCTCAGCAAAAAAAGAGGAGGATTAGCAACAGATGTTAGCTCAGGGCTGGTTTTCCTCACCAAAAAAAAAAAAAAAAAGAATTGGAATTTTTAGGCCCCCCCCCACCTTTTGTTGAGGAAGATTGGCCCTGAGCTAACATCTGTTGCCAATCTTCCTCTTTTTTCTCCCCAAAGCCCCAGTACATAGCTGTATATCCTAGTTGTAGGTCCTTCTAGTTCTACGTGGGACACCGCCTCAGCATGGCTTGATGAGTGGTGAGTAGGTCTGCGCCCAGGACCGGAACCGGCAAACCCCGGGCCGCTGAAGCGGAATGCGTGAACTTAACTACTATGCCACCAAGCCAGCCCTTTTAGGGCCCTTTACTGTAATGATCTTACTGATCAAGGGTAGAGTCACACACCTGGATTGTATTTTATGACATTTCTCAGGGCCTCCAGAGCCATTTCTACTCTTGGCAGGCGATCTCCATGTTGCTCTGACTCCACTTTTGCAGCATGTGTGATAGCCATGAATGTGTGGAGGTACTGGGCTTGTGAGCCTATATAATCCAAGAGACTTGCAGCAAACGCTTTTGGAACCTAGGTTGAGTGTAGAAATATTTTAAAGCATGTATGCCCTCAGAAATCACTTATAACAAAGACTCCACAGCAAAATAAATAAATAAATAAAACAAAAAACTTCAAGCTATAAGAGTGATTAAATTATACACACACATGAATACACTTATGAACTAAAAAGGGGGTGGAGGAGGAAACAAAACCCAGCTGCATTAGGAAGTGTTTCTCAACTTTTTTTGTCCCAATACATTAGAGATCTGATATGCTCCCATCAGTACCTTAGTAAAACAATTCTGAGATTAGAAGATCTCTTCCCTTAACCAATCAAAGTAATTGATAACATGATAGATAACTTCTATAATTTGGTTATATTTTTATATTTAAAAACTATATATTTAGAATATAAATTCAAAGGACAGTTTTCAAAGAGACTTTACAAATCACTGAACTCATGCTGCTAAACATCTATTTGTATACGTTCTGTGATAAATAATACACATTACGGTTTAGTGAATTCCTTTTTTTCCAAGAACAAAATCTAAAACAAAGCATCACTTAGTGCCTCCTTACAAACCAATCAACCACCAAATCCTCCTTGCCACCCCCGTCCAAAAACAAACCACAAGAAAAAATTCCCACACGATCCCCAAGCACTCAGAAGAAAAAGAAGCTCTTCATTTGCTTCTGAAAGTGATTAGGGATCATCACAAGAGATGACCTAGAGAGACCCCAGTCATATAAAAAAATCTCTTTGCTCTCCACCTGTATTTTCTTCTAATGATCAACCAGAGAAGGACTTCTATCTAGTGGTCTGATATTCTACATGATGGTGTGCGTATATGGCCTTGCACTTCCATGAGAGACTAGTAAGTTGAAGGCATATGTACACGACACAGCGGAGTAGCATTACATATAAAACATGAGGAATAGCTGGGCAAGGAAAAACTTATCCACAAATCCACAAAATTAAATTCTTCAACATTCAAAATAAAGAGGCTCATAAGCTATCAATGGTAACCCCATCAAATATCCAGGTTGTGTAAAGTATTTGGCAAAGAACAGGTATTATTTCAATGTATAAAAGTGTGAATAAACTAGATTTCAATAACAAATGATCAAAAGTATCAGATAAAACTAAAAGTCAAGAGCTTACCTCTAGTTGGAAAGTGGGGACTTCATTATACACCCTAACAAAAATCTCCCCTACAATAAGTTCTTTGGCATGATCACTGTAGACAAATTCTGATCCATAAGTCTTGTCACAATCACCCTTTTTAAAAAGGAAAATAGACTATTAGAT
Source organism: Tapirus indicus (assembly GCA_031878705.1). Lineage (NCBI taxonomy): Eukaryota > Metazoa > Chordata > Mammalia > Perissodactyla > Tapiridae > Tapirus > Tapirus indicus. The sequence continues at coordinate 19,099,587 of CM062920.1, forward strand.
GTAAATCAGAATCATTAGTATCTGGTTTATAAATCTATGCATATTCAGTTTAATAACTTAACAGAGAAATAATTTGCAAGAGTCCTTCACTTTCCAGAGAAGGAAAGTGTGGTGGGATACACATCACAACACTCAACGCATTTGTAATGTTTATAAACAGTAATATGGACTCTGGAATAGGCATAGAGTTATACTATTTTTCGGTCCAAAGATTAATACTATAACTCATTTTAATATTCCAAATATCACGACGGTCAGCCAATGAAGTATCCTAGAGGAAATGTTTATACAGCAAGTATGACACTTGGCTCTTCTCACTCCACTCAGCAGATATCTGGTTTAGTCAAATATAGGGTGACAGAGCTGAGAAATGAATACATTTGGACTGGGTTTTAACAAGTAATACATCTAATGAAAGTGCTGGAAAACAAGGTTTTTGAATTAAAAAAAGACAGGGTAATATTATATAGGTTGACAAATCAAGAAGAGTTTCCATTTAAGGAAAAGGAAAAAGGTAGAAAAGAGGAATGGGAGAAAATAGTCCCAATAAAGATTTAGGTTGAAATCATGCAGAATTCAGGTTGGACTGAAATAATACGTAAAAGTATATAATAAATTGTAAAGTGCTAAACAAAGAGAAGATGTTATTATGTCTTCTGGTAAAAGAACAGATGAATAGATGATGTACAGAAGTGCAAGACCTGTTCTCCCTAGCTCTGCAATTCCCAAAACTTCTATCTACAAAGAGTTCTGACTTGTGAAATGAGTTCAAAAACACATTTTGAATAATTCAGGACACAACAGTGATGGTTACTCTTTAATAAATTCTAAACCCATAAACATAATTGTCTTCTAAACCATCAAGACTCAACCATCTAGTGTGTGTATTATCCAGGCCTTCTCCTTATCTCCCATCCGACTGTCTTTTGTTTTGTTCACGGCTCAATAGCTTCTCCACTAGAAGGAGAAATTATTCAATTTTGATACCAGAAAGCAATTTTGATTTACTGGGAAAAACAGGCTGAAGAGGACATTAAAACAAGGCCTCTGGGTAGAAAAACTGGTTACAATAGAAGACAGCTATACATATGTGATAACAAAAGCAATAACAAAAAATCCTAATGTGTTACTAAATACAGTAAGAATGCTGTTCTTAAAAGGGCCAAATATTAGATGGCAAAAGCTATAGGCTTGATTAATATCAAATGGAGAAACAATGCGTTTCTGTTTCAATACTAAGTTGTTTCAACAATACTAAGTGATATTTCCAGAGATTCCATTAGAGTAAATTACCCAAGAAACGTATAAAACAATAACATACTTTTTTAATCATGTTTTCTTGTTGGGATTCAAGAAATTCAAGTAGTTCTGCTCTTGTAGAATTGTTCCATATCAAGTAGGGGTTCTCTGTATTGTTGTTAAGCATCTTCAAAATCTAGGAGACAGAATATTACTGTTTTGTAACTTTAAAAAAAATAACATTGAAGTTATCATTTATCAAAATTGTCTATTACACGCCAAGCACTGTAATAGCGCCTTAAGTATAATGGATCTCAATGATAAGGATGTCAATAATTCTAAGAAGTTTGTTGAACACCCATTTTGCAGCTGAGAAAAATCAATGCTGAGAGAGATCAAATTACTTGCCCCAGGTCTCACAACCCTTAAGTGGTGAAACTCGGATTCAAATTTGAGTTTGTTTGACTTCACATTCTTAACATTTGTTCTGCTTTGGTAAAAATCACATAAGATATTTTGTGTTAAAGCATTCAATAAACACTCAGTAAATATAAGCTTAAAAAGAATCATACCATACCGCTTTTATAGGCATATATTTGAAAACAAAATCTAAGTCTTTATGAGGCATATTCCTAGGAAGGGAAATAAAGTTTATGGGCAGTCAGTTCAGATTTTCTTGGCCAAACCCTGAGTCAAGGCTGCATTAAGTAGGTCTGCAGGCATAGCTTACGACTGCTTAGCTACTCAGCCTGCTTTCTGTTTGTTTAACTATCCTCAATTGTAAGTGCACACATAGACATTTGACTCTCTTTTAAATGTTTTAATAAAAATACTTTATATTTTACATTTACAGAGCTCTGTGCTAGGAGGAAAGCAGCAAGTTATTCCTTACATCTTATACAAAGCCATCCAACCCTTGTTTTCAAAATGTTAACTAGTAGTTAAGTAAAATGACTTAAAAAATATATCATTAGGAAAACTGTAAAATTTTGAGAACTGACAGTTTAAAATAAGCATTTCAGGGGCCAGACCGGTGGCAGAGTGGTTAAGTTCTCGTGCTCCGCTTCAGGGGCCCAGGGTTCACAGGTTTGAATCCCGGCCATGGACCAACACACCGCTCATCAAGCCATGCTGTAGTGGTGTTGCATATACAAAGTAGAGAAAGATGGGCACAGATGTTAGCTCAGAGCCAATTCTTCCTCAGTAAAAAGAGGAAAGATTGGCAACAGATGTTAGCTCAGGGCCAGTCTTCCTCACCAAAAAAAAAAAAGCAAATAAATAAGCATTTCATTAAATCCAGATGGAGTTCAGGCCAAGATTTTGAAATGCCTTTTTCTTTTTTTTTGCTGTAACAGTTAATTAACAGCTTGCTAGTATTTCTGGAAAGAATGTTTTCAGTCAGCAAAACACATCACATTGATGAACACAAAGTCCAGAAAGAGAACAAAGATCAAGAGTGGCATCTAAAGCTCTTCCCTCTTGCTCAGGGGCACTGAAAAGCAATGTCCTTCACTAAAAAAGAATCAGACTGGATTAAAAAACAAATATAAGCTGTTTATAAATTCTAAAAATACTTTATATTTGGAAACCTGAGGACTTTTTTCCTTACAAAAGTTATTAGATGATCATTAGAGAAAACAAAACAAAATAAAAATAGCCTATAATTTCACCATTCAGGGATAAGTAGAGTTAACATATTGGTACAGATCCACCCATTTTTTTCAATAACAAAAATGGGATTTAGCCTTTTCACCTAAAATACTTTAAACATCTTACCTTTATAATTTAAGGCTTCACAGTATTCTACGTAACAGATTTCTGTAGGTTAATTCTCTAACACTACACTTGTAGATTGTTTCTCAATGATCCTCACAGAAGAGGCCAAAGAGGTTGAGAGATCTGCCAAGGTCATACTTATTTTTGTCATGAATGCATGTGTGTGTGTGTGTTTGTATGTATTTACTTTTAGGATTTCAATTCTGAGTCTAAATAAGTTATAGCTTATAAGAAACAGCTAAGTGGCTGGCCCCATGGCCTGGTGGTCAAGTTTGGTGCATTCCACTTCAGTGGCCTGGGTTCACAGGTTTGTATCCCAGGTGTGGACCTACACCACTCATCAGCCATGCTGTGGCAGTGACCCACGTATAAAATTGAGGAGGACTGGCACAGATGTTAGCTCAGGGCTAACCTTCCTCAAGCAAAAAAAGAGGAAGACTGGCAACTGATGTTAGCTCAGGGCAAATCTTCCCCAGCTGAAAAAAAAGAAAAGAAAAGAAACAGCTAAATGTGGACTCTGGGTCTGCTGACTCCCAGTCCTCTGCCTGTTGTGAAACACCATTCCAAGTTCACTCTCTTGTCCTGTCCCTTTGTGACTCAAGGTTGGTAAGAATTATGGTGGCTCCACAACTGAGAAACATGAAGTGAATTTACCCTTACAGAGAAACTGGATTTGCAGAGCTGATATCATCAGCATCAACCCATAATAAACTGAATTTCTTGGCTGAGAGAACAAGCACATGAACATTTTCAAATTTTAGGTTTCCTAGAGCAATCAACACTGTCATGTTCCTTTACTATTTAAAGGATTTGCAATATTCATCAAATCCCACGCTACCTGTGCAGCACATACCTCAGTAGCACTAACCACAGCAAGTTTTCTAGCAACATAGGGTGTCAACATGCCAGCTAAACTCTTCCTTATGGTTGGATTTTCTGGGGTTGCTTCTTCTTCAGGTAGATACCCTCCAAGGCGACTTAAAGCACGGACACTCAGTTTGGCAAGGCTGTTGGCTACTTCCTATTACAAAAAATTAAGACACTAAAGTAGATGTGTTATTTTACATAGGTAACTTACTGACTTTATGGAATCAAAACTATATGGAACGTATTTAAGGAGCAGAAAGCAAACAAACAAACAAAAGGCACATGAGCCCCCAACACTGATGTCAGAGAGTTTATACATTAGAACTTAATACTTTTATTTATACAAAAGAAAATCAGAATCGATGTACTCATTTATATCCAACACAGTATCTTGTAGATAACAGGAAGAAGCACATTACGGGGTAGAGTGGGGAACGGGGGATAGGTAGGTAGATCTGACTGCTGGAAGCACACACTAACAACATGAGTAATGAATGACAGTGAACAGGAAAGGAGAGAGAGAAAAAATATCCGTAAAAATGAGAGAGAGAAAAAATATCCGTAAAAATCAGATAAATGCTCAAGCGTTTGGGGGAGCTAGCCCCAATAGCCCAATAGTATCATTGCATTCGTCTGTGTTACAAATCATAATTGCAACCATAAAGGTGATTCTGAGTAATCAAGAAAAGATTATGTTATGTTCAGTACTTGCTACTGCAAATTCCCTTACCTTGAATCCTTCTGGCACAAGTGGTTAAGATAAAGAGTTTTGGGGCTTAAAGAGCAATAAACTTCGTTTTCTTGAAAAAACAGTTTATGCCTTGGAGCTCTGGATAGCTGGAGCTTTGCTTCACATTAAACTATGGTTTGGGTTCAAATTTAATATTAAAGCAGTGTTAAAAGTTACCTGCTGGTTTGTTTCTTCGCTTTTTTGAATGCCACTCTCTTCTAGTGTGTAGTCATAATTAAACAGAAAACCAAGCAGATGCCACAAAATCCCAGCCTGAAACAGGTGTGTCTGGAGCCAGAAATCCACAGCAAAAGAACTGACACATTCTACCCCAAGAGCAGCCACCCGTGGAATACTCTGAGAATAAGAATAACAGAATTAATTACAGGGTTAAAAAAAACTCCTAAGAGAAACTGGCTGTGTATGTATGTCAAGCTAGCTATCTTATTGCGCAAAATGTTTACCCCCTCTTATATTTCCAATTCCAATTTAAATCTGAATTCTGTATCCGTTAAAGCCTGAAATTAAAAGCGACCCTGTGATGAGACACAGAATTACTCTCTTTGAGGCTAATGTTCAAAGACTTGTGAATATAGCTTTATTCATTTCACTTCTTGTATTTTTACTTTTTAAAAACAATGATAAGGCATTAATAGCAACTCACATGCTAGAGATCTTCAGTGTTTAAACAATATCTGTACTGCAGATGTACAGATTTACTTCTTTATATTAGAGTTTGTATTCTTATTAAACACTTCTAAGGATATCGAGTAAATACAGTTGAGGAGATATTTTCACCAGATTCCTTATTTCTAGATCTTAGTTTAGGATTAGCCCCCAGTCCTGTTCTATTCCAACACAACTCTCACTCTGCCCAGTTATCTAAGGAATCTCTCTGTCCTTTCCAGTCACCTATCACATCCACCCAGTTGAATTCCCTCAGCAGTACTGGACTGGGCAGAAACAGTAAGCTCTCAGGTCCCTAAAACCAGTCTCACGAGGCAGTGACTTGACTCTTAAGTTTCAGGTTTTACGTGGTCCTTTACTTTCACTGGATTTATTTAGTCTAGTCTTCTCTCTTTTCTTTCCTGCCTTTCTTCTAAAGTTCAGATGAGACCCATTTCCCTTTAGATATGTCACTCTAGTCTTATTCTTTGTGGGCCAGCCTAGGAACCAAAGCCTTCATTTACGGTAAGGCTTTTGTGAAAAAGTTTTAGAGATCAAAGTAATTTACGTAAAAATAATTTTGGGGGGCCAGCTCCAGTGACCTAGTGGTTAAGTTCAGTGCCCTGTGCTTCGGGGGCCCAGGTTCGGTTCCTGGGTGCAGACCTATACCAATACCACTCTTCTGTCAGTGGTCACGCTGTGGTGGTAGCTCACGTAGAAAAAGAAAAAAGAAGAAGACTGGCAGCAGATGTTAGCTTAGGGCGAATCTTCCTCAGCAAAAAAAAAAAAAAAAGGGGGAGGGGGACAACTTGCTTAAAGTTGGGGACTGCTACTTGACAAGAAAACTCATTGCTGACTGTATTAAGAAAGCACAAAGATAAACTCTACCTTGCCAAAATATAGCACCCGACAGAGATCCCTGATGATGCCAGGCATTTCTGTGATCTTCTCTCGGCATTCCTCAAACTGAGCAGCCACGCTATAGCATTTGCTTATGTGTCCACACACCTGCAGACAACACAACAGAGAAAAAAAGAGTCACATGTGCATTCCTTATTTAAGAGGGCAAAAATCAAATCAGCAGAGATTTGTGAATAATGCTTAATGGCATATATGGTGCTACAAAATTAATGCTTAACAGCATATATAGTGCTACAAAATTAAACAGAACATTTCTGTTCAATCACTAGTATTTCTGGTTAAGATTTCCTATAGATACAGGGTTGGCAAACCATGGACAGTATGGCGCACAGGTCAAATCAACCATGGCCTGTTTTTGTATAGCTAGGGAGCTAAGAATGGTTTTCACATTTTGAAAGAGGTGTAAAAAAAAAAAAAACCACAGATTAAAATATGCAAATGAGACTGTATGTAGCCTGAAAGCCTCAAACATTCATTCTCTGGCCCTTTATAAAAAAAAGTTGGCCAACCTCTGGATTAAAGTATTTTTGTCCAGCTTATCAACATTACGGAATCGGAATTCTATTTATGTACTGCACTTCAAAATAGAAGATGAAACTCAACAGCCTGTACTCAATTGTTTTATATTGTAATTTTGCTGGCATAAACAAAGGGCCACATAAAAAGATGCATTCTGCAATGATCTTAATGAATTCCTAATGAATTTTCCCATTAAAAATACTAGGGATGGGAGAAGGAGGTAGCGAAGGAAACTAGGGAAGGGGGTGGAAGATTAGTGAACCAAGAATGGCAAAATGACAAATGTCAAAACTGGGTAATGGGGACATACGGGTTCCTTATACTATTCTCTACTTTAGGGAAAAAAATTAATCCAATAGACCACAAGTGATCCAGCGTAGCAGTTAAAGTGTGATACACAGACCAACAGCATCAGCATCAAGTAGAAATTTGTTAGAAAAGGATATCCTCAGGCCCCTGTGGGGATGGGACAGGAGGTAGAGCACAGCAACCCATGTTTAAACGAGCCCTCCATGTGAGTCTCATAGATGTTAAAGTCTGAACTACTGGTCTAGTATAACTTTCTTGGAACCATACGCTTTAGCCTCACCTGTACTGACATGTCACTTGGTTTACTAGAACGATTCAAGACAGCCACACAGCGACTAAATGCCTCTTGTAACACCTGCAGAGAAAGAAGTCAGCCATTAACTCTCCATTTTGACCTGAAATCTGAAAAGCCTTTTCTGATAGGAATAAAATATTAATAACCTTTTAATGTTACATACTTGGTAAGTAAATGTTTGCTCAGTTAACATTTGTTAAATAAACAAGCAAACAAAGTACTCCTGGAAGTTTCTTTTTAAGCATTCCCAATAAACTACTTTGTAAGCAATATGAAGTTTACCAATTCTGAATCCAATACTCTCCAATTCACATTATGAAATAAAGCTCCATTTCTACCTTTAATTTTGTACTAGACTATAGAGAATATAACAGTTATCTGTTGGAATAAATTAAAGAAACTATATCAAGTGTATTTGTACTTGGTGGATTCTCTACTGCCAAGAGTCATACAACGTGCCTCAACTAGCTTGAAGATACAAAGGACATTCCATATTACCTCAATTCCATTCTCCCTTCGGAGCTCTTCAGCATTGAGGGCTGAGCAGTTGACAGTATGGAAAGCCAGCTCTGCAGCAGCAGGCAACAATGGTGATTCTTTTGAGAAAAGGAGGTCATCTGAAGTTTCCATTGTTATAGTCCTAATTAGCATGGGGTATCCTGCATATTTATAAGGCTGTAAATCTGAAATAACCAAACGTTAGTGTTGGGAAAACAACAAACAAAATAAAAACTGATCATGCCGGTTTTCAAGATAATTCTGACACTACGTTCAATTACGTTGCCTCAAAAAAAATGATAAAATATTCAACATCTTAAACGTCTCAATTCTAGTTTATAAAAAGAAATTAAACCTAGTATAAATCCCTTGGATCTTTTATTTTCTAGCAAACTTGTTTGGTTGATTTCTCTAAAATGTTTCCACTAGAAAAGAGTATTTTCTGGTAGATTAACTGAATTTAGTGTGTAGTGGTTTTCATCCTTTGAAGAATATCTACTTTCTATGTTGTCCATATGTCCATATGATCTTTGTAACTTTTCACCTGATCACAGACAGCAAGACATAGCTAACTCACCACTCTCATGATACTCATACCTCTTTATAAAGAAAAGAGATAGTGAGAGACATCTAATTAGCCTACTTTTCTATTTTACCAGTTATCATAAAATAAACATTTGAAAATACTGAATATAATTTGTTACTAGAAATACAAAATAGAAATAGTTAACTTATTAAGTGTATTTAGCTAATCCCATGTCTTGATAAGCAAATTTAAAAGTGAAAGCTGAAATGTACAGGAGCCCAATTGCTCTGTTCTTTTCATCTTTTTTTTTTTTTAACTAACCTATTGGGCAGGAATACGCAAATTAATTGGCTGTGATTTTATAAAGTACTTTCATAATTCCACTTGCATTAAGCATAAAGCTTTTTGCCTTTTGAAGATGACCAATAATCTGTCTTAAATTAACTTATTTCTAAGATAGCTTAAAAAAAAGTTTCTTGGAACTGGTCCCAGTAGTTCTCACACATACCTATACACATGCCATAAGAAAGAAGAGTTTATTAACTTTTAGTTTTATCAGATCAGGACCCCCAACCCAGAATTTATTGGGTATAAACTCCCTTTGGGAAAATGGAAGACACAGCCTTAGAAAACATTCTGACTTTGATAACAGACCAATGGTGAGCCATAAACTGCACGTTGTGGCTAATACCAAGTTATCACCCATTAAAAAAAAACCAATGGTTATAAAAAGACTTCTTTAAACTCATTCTGATTAGTGATAAATGCCATATAATGAAATGCTTTACAAATGTGTTCTGTTCAATTCACATGCAAAAGTGAACCAATTAATCACTGCTCTCTAATGACCAAATTGCTAGATCCCCATGCTGTCCCCTCCAATACTTAAACTGCAACTCCACTTGTCTTCAATTACCCAACACTCCTCCTGCTTATCTCACATCCCCACTGTTCTCTCTTCCTTTTCTCCCATCATCCTACAGAGCAAATGGGTCTCCCACTTTGTGCTGGAAGCCAAATTCAGTTCTCAAGCCAAGGGACATGTACCATATTGAACCTAACTCCCCACCCCCAAGAAAGTCTTAAAAGTTTTCAGTGTATTCCTGGCTTTCTGGCTGCTACTGTTAGGGCTACCACAAATGGCCCTGCAAACATGCTGGAAATTCCCAATAACTCTGTACCCTGAAATCACACCTATTTCATCTATAATAGTGTTTTTCGAACTATCCCACAGGATGAGAGGGTTTTGAGAGCTACCACAGGAAATGAGGTGTGAGGGAAAGAATATGATTTGAAAGTTTCTGTTGCTTTTTAAAGACAGGACACTCTTGGCATTTTCAACCCTTAGAGGCTTCTGGAATTATGACAGGCACAGTCTTTTATATGTGATTTAAGAACAATATTAAACGATCCTTAAATTCCAGATTCATTTTAGATCTCATTTAATATGTTTGCTGCTAAATAGCTAAACACAAAATTAACCAAGTACCTCCACAGAACACAAATGTCCTTCAGGAAGGAATAATGAAAGCTTGTCGGCAATGCAAAATATTGAAAAACACAGGTAAGAAGTGGAAGGTTATAAGACAAACATTTTGGGCCTTCCTATAGAAAACTACTCTTTTGCTGCATCTAAAATGTGATTCCCAGAGTCTTTTGCAATAATAATGATCAATCTATTAAAATATGCTGTAGAAACAAGTGACATGGTAGAATTAGCTGGAGGGTAAATTAAAAGTTTGAGATTAACACATGCCTTACCTTCTCTATGACGGTTGAAGAGGATGCTCTGTGTTTTCAGAATTAAAATTATATTCTCTGGATCTGGTCCATCCACTATTTTTGCTGATTTGGTACATAAAAATTCATAAGCTTTATTTACTTTTTCAAACATATCCTGTATATAACCAAAGATAAGTAACTTTTAATTTAGAATATCTCAAGTCACAATTTAAACAGAAAACAGCTGGTTTGTATTTTACCAATAATTTCTTTAGTTATTATTCTGTTTGTACATTAAAGAATTCATTCCAAAGGTAATTTAGCTGGTATACTTTTAAGGTGAAACTTTTTTTCCCCAAATAGCTATTCAATGATGTCAACACCATTTACTGAAAAATTTTTCTTCACTGGTTTATACTGTATATAACATATTAAACTCATACACAGACAGTCTCTTAGTTATTACAAAAATAATTATGATAAGAGCGACTGTTTATTGAGCACTACCACAGGCACTGTGCTAAATGCTTTATATACATTATTTCATTTAATCCTCAAAACAGCCATGTCAGGTGTGTATCATTATTATCCTCATTTTTTAGATGATGTTAAATAACTTGCCTAAGGTCACAAAGTCAATGGGTGACAGAGCTAAGACTTACCCCCAGGTCTGACTCCTAAAACCATGCCCTTAAACTACTAAACTAGATTATGTTCCTTGATCTATAGGTTGATTCTTGCGCCAGTATCATACTGGTTTTACTATTGTTGCTTTATAGAGTATTTTAATACCTGGTAGGTTAAGTCTAGCAATTTAACACTGATTTCAAAATTTCTTCCTATCTTGATTATTTTCTTTCCCAGATGAAATCTGAATTGCTATAAATTTCTCAAAAATATCCGAGGCTTTTGATTAAATATCCAGTAAACATATAAAAGTAGGCTCTTTTCAATGCTGTCTTCCATTCAGGAATATTGTCTATCTCTAATAAAAAATATTGACCTTGAAATCAGTGAAAATTACTCCAAGTTTCTTGCAATAGACTACCAGTCCTAGTTTTAATGGTTCTTATGTGATTTCCTTTTTTATCATCTCCACTGGTACTTTAGTAGAAAGTTGGAAGAGGCAGCATCAGGGAACACCGGCAGCAGATGACTTTACGTCTGAACGAAATTTTCTACTTTTTCAGTCTTTAGAGTGACATGAAGTTGATGTTATTAGAAAAAAATAAATTACCCAAAGCAATCTGAATGGTAATGGCATCACCCACAAATGAATTAAGTTCACCCAGATTCCTAACTTTCAATTATTCATGCAATTACCCATTAGAGTTAATTCTCAAGCAGACACAGGTAAGGAGAGAGAATAAAATCCACCAGTTACTAGTCACAAGGGCAGTCCTTTTGGTAAACTGAGGGAGGACCATTCACACAGAAAATGTGGGCATGTGGGCTACAAGTAAATTAAAAATATACTGGTCATATATTATGAGGCAGATACTGGCATAGAGAATGAGTATATCTTTTCTTCGCCTAAAATAGTCTTAGAACGAAAGAAGTCAACCCAAAAGCCCTAATTCCAAAGGCGGTACATACCCTCCCTTCTGGATTCTTATCAGGGTGGTACTTCTGTGCAAGTCTAAAGTAAGCTTTTCTAATCTTGCTCTCATCATGCCTGTTAAACAGAAAATAAGTTTTTTGAATACAATAAGGTGCAAGAAAAAAATATTTACACAATCATCTAAAATGGTATTTTTAAAACCTTACTTTTACTGTATATGATCATGTATTAGGCATCAGGTTAAACCCAGTAAGATTATTCTTTATATGTTATCTTTATAAAGGAAAGATAAAACCTAAACATTCCCTGTGCAAGGTTATCATTCACTTCAAATTACAAAACCATATTAGGGATTTGAAAAACTAAGAGCATTTTTTAATACTAATTTTTCAAAATCTCATTTCAAACTCTGTAATTCTAAGTTATTTTAACTATCAGCCTTGCCAAAAACGTAAAAATGCAGTCTATACTTAAGAAAATGTCTTTTAAACTATTCTTCTCTAACATATCTACTATAAAACTTCACTGATAAATTAATAAAGTAAATCTGCATTCTTTCCTACACATCTGTCATTTAGTGTCTTAGACATTTTACTGTCAAATCTCTTCCTCATGCATAACACAAATGCAAGAGGAAGGGCAAAGATAATACTGAAAATAACTCACAGCCCCTGTCCTTGAGGGAGATTAAGCACTTCATAAGCATCATCTATTGACATCGTAGGTGGTTTCTTTTCTACTTCCTTCTTCCAGGCATCAAGGGTATCTTTTAAAAGCTTAACCTTAAAGACAGAGGATTAAAATTTATATCTATTAAAGTATAACTATTTCAGAATATAATTTTTTGCGTGAGGAAGACCAGCCCTGAGCTAACATCCATTGCTAATCCTCCTCTTTCTGCTGAGGAAGACCGGCCCTGGGCTAACATCGTGCCCATCTTCCTCTACTTTATATGGGACGCCGCCACAGCATGGTTGACAAGCAGTGCATCGGCAGGCGCCCACGATCCGAACCCATGAACCCCGGGCTGCCAAGTGCAAACTAAACGGCTGCGCCACTGTGCCGGCCTCCAGAATGTAATTTTTAAGTTACAGAAGTCTTATGCTGTATTTATTTAAACTGACATTTTTAGGCTATCCAATTAACAGCTTTCTGAAATACAAATAACCAAAATCACCTTCTTAGCATTGCTGAATAGTTAGGTAACAAGGTTTTTCCTCTATTTTTAAAATGATATTTTAATTCTCTGACAATTTTTGTTTCTACTCAACTGTTAAAGAAATGTTCAGAAAACTATGAAATTTAGTAGATGATATGTTATAGTAAGAAAGAAAGCAGTATTTGGTGGCATGGTTCTCAAGATGATCTAACATAAATATCGGTATCCTGGCATTCAAACAAACATAACGGATAGTGAACATAAGGGAGTCTGGGTAGTGGGTGAGAAGAAGAGAGCTAATATTTACTGCAGGCCTATATGTCAAGGGGCTAGGTGCTTCACAGACTGTAGCAGATTTAATTTTTGTATAAAATTTCAGTAATACATGAAAACACCGAGATTCTGAGAGACAGGCAAACAGCAGATACTACTATACAAACGAGCAAGTCACACTTATTGCCTTCTATGTGTGCCAGGAATTATGGTATGTTTTTTGTGTGAATTCTCACTTAATCTTCCCAACCACCACAAGAGATAGTTGCTATTATTAGTAGTACTATTACCATACCTGAGGCTTAGAGAATTTAAGCAATGTACTGAACGTACATAGAGCTATTCATGGCCGAACTGAGACTCAATCTCAGACTGCCTGACTCCAACATCTGTGAGCTGAATCAATCTGCTATGAAGACAAGCTTCCACCAAGTTATTATAGTATATAATTGTGTTATATACATGAAATTAAGTTTGTTTCACTTTTGTCACAAAAGATCAAGATTGTAAAGTATTGGGGCTGGCCCAGTGGCGCAGTAGTTTAGTCAGTGCTTTGGTAGCCCAGGGTTAGAGCGTTCGGATCCCGGGTGCCCGCCGACACACAGCTTGTCAAGCCAAACCATGCTGTGGCGGCATCCCATATAAAGTAGAGGAAGATGGGCACTGATGTTAGCCCAGGGCCAGTCTTTCTCAGCAAAAAAGGGAAGGATTGGCAACGGATGTTAGCTCAGGGCTGGTCTTCCTCACCAAAAAAAAAAAAAAAAAAAGATTGTAAAGTACTCAATACTCCCTAAAAAATTATCTTTCCATTTGGGATTTATCCAAATATACTGAACTACACTCAGCGTTATACAGTGCTTAAGAGGGAACACTTAAGGAAGCTATTATCCTTCTTATCACAGAAGGAAGAAATACCTAGAAGTGATTAGAGGCTATTTTTATGGTTTAAGAAGACATAAATTAATCTGCTGACTTACCGGGTCTTTAATTGGCCATTCTGGAAACCGGAGTGTATCACAAAGTTGTTTGAGGTAATAAATATTACAAAACAGTTCATTTTCCAGTTGTGGATAGCTGATAACTGGGATGGGACAATATTGATAAAGTGCTCTTGTGTTACTCTGAAGACGAGGTGTGAAATCAGCAAGATGGGCAGCAATCTTCTCTATCATGAGGCGCCTACAATTATAAAAACCTCCAAGCATTATGAAGGGATTATTTTATTTTAAAGAAAAGGTTAAGATAGGTAATCATGCAAGACGATTACATGGACCTTCTTTAGAGTACAGTCATGTGCCACATAATGACGTTTTGTTCAACAACGGACCACATGTATGATGGTGGTCCCATAAAATTAATACCATATAGCCTACACACGTAGTAGGTTATACAACCTAGGTTTGTGTAAGTACACTCTATGATGTTCACACAACGATGAAATCACCTAACGGTGCATTTCTCAGAATGCATCCCTGCTGTTAAGCAATGCATGACTATAATTCAATTACTGGCCTAAAATGAGAGCTTACAAGAATGTTACTCAGGATATCGTAAACTTATTGTGTAAGAACACTCAATGGATATAAACTTATTTGTAATACTAAAGACAATAGAGGATAAAGGCTGATATTACCAGTCCTTCCTACTGAAGAATCAGTTATTCAAAGGTCAAATGGTATGGAATCTGCGAGTAGGAGGGCGTAGCCAGGGAACTCAAGTTGGCTATATCACCCCAAAGAAGCTCACTGCATGGTATTTATTTTAGTTAACTTACCAAAATCTGGGATCTGGCCCTCAGCTAGGCAGAAACTTGATTTGATCAGTATACATAGAGTTATATCTTTTAGATGGGGGACTCATATTAACCAATCTCAGGAGAAAAATATTACATAGAAAAACTGTGTTGTAAACTTATTCATATTCCTATACATTTGTTCCCAATGAAAAATATGACTGCCATACAGAATATATTCAAATTGGTGGCTAGCACATGCCAAGCCTCTAGGTCAATCTACCAGAAAGGCCAAAAGATAACATGCACATGGCATTGTGAGTGTGAAGGCGGCCAAAGGAGAGTGGATAACTGACTCAGAAGATCAACTGCCATCCAGCTAAGAGGACTGGGGGGTTCTCCACAAAGAGGCAGCCTTGACACTAGAACGACAAAGTGCCAAGTCTTTCCTGGAAAGAGCCTGCCTGGACATTGATATCTGCTTCTGGGTCTCTCCTTTTTCTTGTTTTCCACAGGTTTTTCCTATGGCATTCCTCTCCTAATGAGGATACTCTTCAGGAATGCTAACCTCCAGATTAAGAGCAAAATGTGCTGGCCAGAGAGCCCTCATTCTAAAATGATTTTGGATATCTCTGGTCTGATCCACTCTCTGTGGGCATAGTTTTTAATTAGTGGAGTACAGTTCTACTTCCAAATACCCAGGAGGTGTTTCTTGATTTTAGCCCTATATATTTCTTACATACATATTAGTTTGTTGCCTAAAATTTTACCAGTTCTATAAAATTGATTTAAGAAGCATCAGTGGTAATAGACTCTACCCTTATATAAAGCTCTATTAAGGTAATAGTCATTTTGTCAAATCATGTTAGAACAGAAAAAAGCTTGGGGCCTTGTCAAAATCCATCACTTGATTTGGCACCAATCACTACTGTAGCTTTAGATTATGCAACTAGTGAAAGCAGCTCTTTTTTTTTTTTTTTTTTTGTGGGGAAGACTAGCCCTGAGCTAACATCCATTGCCAATCCTCCCCTTTTTGCTGAGGAAGACTGGCCCTGGGCTAACATCTGTGCCCATCTTCCTCCACTTTATATGGGACTCCACCACGGCATGGCTGACAGGCAGTGCGTCTGCAGGTGCCCAGGATCTGAACTCGCGAACCCTGGGCTGCCAAGCGCAGACTAAACTGCTGCGCCACCAGGCGGCCCCGAAAGCAGCTCTTTTAACAGAAGTCAAACCAGATGGCAAGAGGCAAAGATTCTGAGTATAAAATATAATCAACTGGCTATTTACCTCATTTCACTGCTCCAGATTGCTTCTGGAGTATCAAATTCTCCTAGAAATATCTCAGAAAACTTTTCAGGCTCATAATTTTCTAAGTAACAAACCATTGCTTCTGGTAGGATGTGCCCAAGTATACTTCTCTGAAAAATATCTGGTCCTTTTGTCTTTAAAACAAAACAAAACATAGAAACACTAAAGTTATCCTTCAATTTTCTAATAAATGAATTAGGATAAGAGAACATATTAAGAAAAGAGAACAACTGGAACAAAATGCATTTATGCTTTGGAAATTTAGATGGAAACATGGCAAAACGTGCAGTGGGAGGTGCCCGGTAAAACTGGCTTGGCATGAGCTCCAAGGTGGAGCTCACACCCTCCAGCCCTGCAGCAGTCTTAACCTCCGTAGGTGTCAAGTGCTGCCAGTATTATTTAGGATGACTGGTCTTTGACCACGTGTAACATCGATGGACAACACAAGGAAGACTGTGCAAAGATTTACATCAATTATTCCGTTACATTATTGGCTGCAGTTCCCACCTGCACCTGCTTCTGTTGGCAGAAACAAGTAAGTTCAGAAAGAGCAAGATCTTAAAGAGCCTGTCCTCACGAAATATGGGCTAGGATTTAGATGGAAAATTTCTACTCAAAGTAATTATAATTAACTGTATTAAGAATTCCATATTCTCTGGGATGGCCAAATGGAGTCAAGGTTATGATCATACTTTATCATACTAAAATTTTAAACTCATTTCTCTACCTGATGGAACTAAAATCCTAAAGACTTTTATAAATACTTTTCTTATTTCTTCCTAGGCAAATTGAGGATGTTTATTTTTCTAGGATCTGACAACAGATAAGCAAAAAAACCCAGACATGGTTTTACCACTTAGTGCAAAGACAAATTAGACAATGAACATTTTCAGGCTTTTTGCTAATAAAAGCCATAAATTCACCATCTGTTAAACTTTTAGGTGAAGAATTGCTTGTTCTGTTCTGTAGAATACTATTTGGTAATTCTCGCCTCCAGAGTTCTGCTATAAGCACACACAGTTTTGCTCTAGTAATTCAAAATATTGTTAGGTAAAATGATGTATAAAGTTTCTCATATTACAAAATTTGAAAAAGGATTACATGTGCGTAACTGCATAGAAAAAAAAAGAAATGAATGTAAAAATTGCCTCTAATGCTACATTAAGGTGGTAGCATTAGAGGCAATTTTTTTCCTACTTTTTAAATATCCTCATTTGGTATTTGTATAAAGCTGTGGAAATTATACTGCCATGGGCATCACTTTAATATTATTAGATAGATTACTTTCTAGGGCTTCGCTGGCTGCTCTCTAAAACATGTAGTTTGGTCTAGTGTCTATGCCGAAGTGGGATAACATTCCTTGGCTATTCTTCTAAACAGTGGTCTGGTTTTTGTTTATTTTTCTGTTCTCGATAAAATCTGAAAATCATTGTTCCATGAAAAATCTAACAAAATTTGAAACACTCTTCAGTCATGTGTTGACAACAAATATCTCTGCAAAATGTAGTTTCAGGTTGTCAAAGCTACCTAGATAAGTCTCATCTTTTTTTGGACTCCTATTTTTCCTCCTCAGTAAAATGGCAAGGACACTTGAGAGCACCTGAAAAGTTAAGTAGCTTCAAAACAGACACTTAGCACTTCTGCTACCTTGGGATTTGAACAAAAGAAGCCTGAAGTCTTACTGAATCTTAGCTGACTACATGAGACTCAGGTATATAATGAATTATTTATGAAAATCACTAATCTAAATTTTATATAAAGGGAACAAGTTATAATCACAGTGGTGTCAGATTATAATTCATATCTATAATTTCAATATTAAGTCTAATGGGTAACATTTATTTTCACTTAAAAAATATTAACTTAGACTTTGTATGTGCAAGGCACCACAAGGAATGTAAAAAAATGAATAAAATAACACCTGCCCTCAAGTGCTTCTAATCTAGTAAACATAACACAGCTCAGGAAACTTCAGCGCCAAGACAGCTCACCCAGTGTTAAGTCACGTATTCAGAGGATTAACCTGGCTTACCTCCTCCGACTTAAAAGCCTGTTTGGTATGTGTGTACTTCAAAAATCTAGAAAAAAAATATAAATTACTTATCAGGTATAGGAACTGATTTAGATTTAGTAACTTTAGTTTTCTAAAGATCAGATCTTTCATATATGAATAAAAGCTTCAAAAGGCAACTTATAAATCCATATTCCCAAATTGTTTAATTTCTAATTAAGGCAAGAACTTAAATGAATTAGATTTTTAAGCTATGGACATATTAAGGATATATAATATGAAAAATTACCCAATTTTTTCAAATAAAGCAAAATGTCAAACTGCATGTACAATATCAATAAAGTTATATTAAATACATATATTAAAATACTAGATGATAAAATTCTTACGTTAGATGTGGTCAAGTGGTCTAATTCTGAGTAACTTTTTCTCCTATTCTAATTTCCAAATTTTCAGACATATAAACAGCTTTTATAATGAAAAATTTAATAAAAGGAATGATGTACTCACAAAAAAAATCAAATAAATCTGTCCATGTACAATTCAAATAATCATTTTAAATAGATTACCATTAGAGTTCTTACCGAGCAACAGGAAGCACATTGGAACCTGTATACATCATGATAAAGAAAAATACTCCACTAAGATAAAGACGAGGTAACTGTGGGTTATCTTGCATGATATGGTATAACAAAATAGCAACCTTCTCAACAAGAATAGGATCAAAGGTCAGCAGTAGCTAAAAAAGAAATAAAATGTTTTTGTTATTGGGTTGTAAAAAACTTGCAATATCATCATTCCTTCTAGGTTTATGTATTTCATGTGCTGAAGTTGTACTTTCTTATATGTACTAAGTTATAAAATAAAAATCTGTGGGATCAAGTGTGCTTTCTACCATACTCTAAATAGATATGAAAGACGATGCACTTTATAACATTTAATGCAGAAATAGTAAAATATTAATTGAGAAGTGATCAAAACTTATTCAGAAAAAGCCCAAACAGGCCTGAAGCTACTTTGTCATAATTATAGGTAAAACTGTTTCTTGCGCAGAAATCTTCCTGATAAGGACTTCTCTGTTAATGACAAAAGGAAAAAGGAAAGCAGCTACGCTTTCGGCTAGTTTCAGTTCAGTTGAGTTGACGTGAAGCATCCCCTGAACTCTGCTTGAGAACTCAAGTTCAGAGCAGAGAACAACTATCCGTGAAACAGCACTAAATAACAGATCGACAAGTGCAGGCAGAAGGCAAGAGGGTAACTGAATACCAGTAGTACTTCTACTACCAGAAAATACTAAAAGATGTAGTCTTTAGAAATTTGAGCTAGCAATCCCGGAGGGAATACCTGGGACCACTGTAATAAATCTGGGTTAATTAAAAAGAAATCAGACAGCATTACTATGAACAAAACACATGATAAAGAAATTTAATAAGTTTTCATAAAAGTGGCATTTCAATTTTCTATAAACACTTAGTTCCAAAGAATCCCCAACTTTGGGTCAAATGCAACCAGTTAAAAAAATTACAATAATGAGAGTAAGTACTAGCTCAGATTAGGTCAACGCTCTAGATTCAGACAGGAGACTGAACAGCTGTATGTCTTTAAGTAAATAATTGAATTTCTCTGTGTTCTGGTGTCTTATCTGTTCAACAAGGTATTTAGATTAAGCGTTCAGTACTATGACATAGTTTACAAAGGAAAAATTGAGATACAGTAACACAGGATTTTCTCTAGTGTTAACAGTGGCTGTAGTGCAAGACTTGACATCACTTGAACAAAAATATGGAAATTAGCAGGCAAAAACCCAGAGTATTTGAAATTGTGATTATACCAGAAAACCTAGGACATTCACTCATTGTATCTTAAACCACTTTAAAAATTCTGAGGCTGTCAAATGGTAAAACTGGTAACTGCTCTTAAAGTCAAAGGAAGTATAGAAATCTGTACCAACCAATGGAGAGAACGTTCCTGAAAACTACTACAGCTGCCTAACAGTGCTTAGCAAGATTAAGGTCTCCCAGAATATAGAAAATTAAGGAAAGACAAATATGGCTTTTAAAAAATATTTTTTAAACTCAGTATATAGGAGAAATATACTGTTAAAAGCAGCTAGATTTATCAATAAAATTCTTCTCAGGGCTAGCCCGGTGGCACAGCGGTTTAGTTCGTGCTTGGCAGCCCGGGGTTCGCGGGTTCGGATCCCAGGCGCCTGCCAACGCCCTGCTTGTCAGCCATGCCGTGGCAGCGTCCCATATAAAGTAGAGGAAGATGGGCATGGATGTTAGCCCAGGGCCAGTCTTCCTCAGCAAAAAGAGGAGGATTGGCAACGGATGTTAGCTCAGGGCTGGTCTTCCTCACAAAAAAAAAAAAAAAAAATTAAAAATTAAAAAAAAAAATTCTTCCCTTGAATCACTTTAACTCTTCAGATATTACTAAAAATTTTTGGTTAATTAAAATAGATCTTCCCTCCCAAAGCTTCATGTTATGCCGACCACATCTCTTAAAATGTTCTTCAGTCATCCTTTCCTGGCCTGAAATTTGACAGCATTTGCATTTACTTCTTTTCTTTCAGTTTCATCAGTCTTGGAAAAACGTTTGGGAGAGGTAGATTTTCTAGGCATGGTCCTTAATGTGCATTTTGAGAGAGTCTGGAACAGTACACAAATCCCTCTCCTTGCACCACCTCACATATGCAGCCACCTAGTCCTCTGGGCTGGGGTGGCAGTGGATTACAAGCAACAACAATTGCAGTGCTCTTTCATTTAAGCACCTAAACAGAGAAGTCCACAGCAGAAAACCATAAAATGTTGAAATGCTGGTATGCTTAAATAACAGAAGGTGGCGGGGCGGGGTGGGGGGGGGGGGGCGGTTTGATAGGGCAATGTCATTGCCATATTCAGAAGTCTTTTTCCTTATCAGTGACTTACACAAGTACTTATGTATCCATGAATGTAAAAATCTACAAACTGAGTAACTCTCCTCTCCCTTTTCACACTAATGCACAACTGATAGGTACAAATGGCCCAAGTTACTGGCATATATTTTAAAGTCACGCCGTGTGTGGTTAATACCAAAAAGAAATTAGATTTGACAATAGAATAATCAATAGACAGCAGGGAAACATTGACCTGAAATCTCTGGGACCTGACTTATTTGAGTTTAATGCTTATTTGGAGTTTAGGGAGCTTAATTCCCAAAAAGCAGAATAATGAGAAAAAGAAAGAAAAGATAGTTTAGTATATCCTACATAATTCCAATTCAAGGCTTTGGATCAGCTGCTATCCATGAAAACATCTAACTGAGTGGAGGCAAACTCTGAGGCAAGCTGACAAGACTGCTGTGATTATTTCTTAAGATAAAACCCACCACATATCCACATCTGTGGCCTAATGGTGTGCTTCCCAGTGGTCCTAACAACAACAACCTGCACCACTAACTAGGGCACGTCACCTTTCACTTATTACAATGATGTGATTTTAAGAATGGATAATAAATAAAACCTTTCGAGAATAATTCTGGAGCCTGGAGGCTTCCCATATTTAGGCTCTTGGATGGATACACAATCTTCCACAGTATATTCAGAATATCAACTCAATTAGGAGTAAGTGAAATAAATGTAATTCAGGGTTCAGGTTTTTTAAAAATGGAATAGACTACAATAAAATAAAGACTGGGGCTCATAATAAAATTAAAGAAGGGAATATAATTCTTACAATATTATTCCTAATTTGATAACATAAAAGTAACTCACCTGAATAATATGGGGAAGGCAAGCACTGTCTGACAGCAGTCTTTTCACTCTGGGCAAAGGCCGAATGATGGCATTATCTTGATCCCTAGAAAATATTTTCTAAGGTCAACATTTAATATATTTATTAAAATCTGTATGTTCAGAGTATATGACATTCTACTAGGCACGAAGCATGTTACCTTACTTTTTTGTTAATGAAGACTAAGCTCTCATACAGCTGGGAACATGTTAGGTATTTTGGTTTAAATCTATTTGGCTGCTTAATATGACTTCATTTCCTTCCATAAGATTTCCTTGAAAAACAGTACCCTAGAAGAGCCAAAGACTCTTATTTATTATTTAATTGATTAAACTTGGTGTTGTCTAACATACTGTCAGTGGATATTTCCCCCCAAAAGGGCATATCAAACTTTGTCACATAAATTTAAACCTTAATTTAACTACTCTCACTATTTTCCAAATAAAGCCTTAACTTTAATGCTACACAACTTCTAAATACTAATTGTATAGTTTTAAGTCTGATCTGAATTTTAAAGAGAACTGGAACCATGAAACCTTCAAGTGTTATAAAACTGACAGTTTCTCAGTAATTTCCATCACAAAATATCTTTAGTATAGTAATAAAACAAAACGATGTATATGCAAATATTTTATAAAGATTGAAAAGTTCCATGCAAGGATTATAATTATGATTATCACTGGATAACAAATTCTCACCTCCACTAGTCAAGTGGGGCAAGATGTGGGCCTAGACTCATGTTCTTATTATACCAGGAGTGTCTAACCCGACAGATTAGGAGCCAGCACTGACCACTGTCTACAGACTGCAGTATGTTTATTTCAAAATGTTCATACCTGATTCACAGGAATATGACAATTGTTACTGCTGCTAAAGTGCAGCTAGTATGGCTCAATTTTGTAACATTATTTGAAGTCTCCCAGAGAAAGTTGCTTTTTTAGTTACTTTATCAATATAATTTACAAATTATTTCTTTGTATCTGTTTCAAAAAGCTCCAAAATCCCAAGCAGCATTCCTTCAAGGCCACAAATGGAACATCTTTGCTCTAAATCACCAGAGTCATCCCATGCCATTACTGAAAAAGCACCCATATAAATGTCTTAGAATCTCTGTTAACCATGGAAATGTTAAATTACATTTTACCTGCTTGGAAAATATCCACACATTGTGATCAACATGTTCAATATAAGGGTAGCAAGGTCAGTTTCATTTAGTACAGCCTGTCCACTGGCTAACAGACACCACTTAAGCTGTGGTATTGCCTGAAGTGGTCGCCATCCATCCATGCCTTGAGCCCAGCATCTGGTTTTTGCATTTAACATTCCTTTGGTCCATAATTCTTGCATCTAAATGAATAAGAAAACATGATTATTAGAAACAGACAAATAAAGCAAAATGAAGAAGTTTGCTAATGTTTTCTATTTTACAGTAAATACAAACTAAAATATGAAATAAACATGAAAGTTGACTATTACAAAACAAACTTTTGTTGACAGGCCTTCAGTAACTCAAATTTAGCTATTAGTATAAGAAAAATAACCCTTTAGTTGGTCAACCTGCAGAGCATAAGGAACACTGGAAAGAATAAAAATGGTACGCAGAGTGTAAAATTATATACAAGTTGAAGGCTTGGTCTTTTATAAAACTATCTTTGGCCAAATTCCAACTGAGCCTGGAAGGATGAGGATGGGAAAGCAAGATCAAATATTAGCAGATGTTAAAATGGAAACTGCCCTTAGACTGGACAGGCAATTTTCAATGAATTTCAGACTGCATACTAAAACTCACCTGTTCATAGGATATAGACAAGCATTATAGTTTGACATAATGATTAAGGTAGCAATTGTTATATAAAATTCATTAAAAACCTAAGTGCTACCTCCATAGTAACAGCTTTTAAACAGTAAGGTTTGAAGACATGATTGTGTGTGTGTGTGTGCATGTGCGTGCGTGCGTGTGTGTGTCTCTCTCTCCAGAAATGCAAGCCATCTAATCCTTCATGTGGAAATGGAATGGAAGAGCTCTTGGAGCTGATGACAGTAACTCAAAACAGTTTTAAAATAGTCCACGTCTCTATGTGTAGAACGCAGGAGGGCATAAAAAAGGCTAAGACTTTCACAAAAAGCTTCTCCAAGACACATACCTCATGAAATCCATATGGGCCACTCCTTTCTTTGTCTGCATTGCCAAAGTACCATTCCTTTTCACTTTCTCTTTTCATATCTGGAGCAGCTTCGATTACATTGGTCTAAGTTTTAAAAAGATTTAGTTATTTTTCAAGGCAGAAACCTAAGGGGGCAGATGTCATAAAAAGTTACACAGTACTTATTTCTCAGGTTTATATTCCTTTAGAAATTCATCTAAAATTTTAAGTGACCTTTTTTAAGAATTAAGGATTAGATGTCTAACCTCATAGTCCAAAAGTGACTTCCTTATTAATATGCATTTGAAGTAAATGGTTCCTAAATTCATTTGGCAATCTAAGCTAAATTCAACGACATCTACATTCTTTATTTTCCTTTTTTTTTGCTGAGTAAGATTCGCCCTGAGCTAACATCTGTGCCAATCTTCCTCATTTTGTATGTGAACTGCCACCACAGCAAGGCCACTGACAGATGATTGGTATAGGTCTGAGCCCAGGAACCGAACCTGGGTTGCTGAAGCAGAGCACGCCAAACTTAACCATTAGGCCACCAGGGATGGCCCTGACATCTGCATTCTTGATGGTCATTAATAAAGTCTCAGGACACTAAAATTTTAGTAGCAAAGAATATTGCAAATAGCTATATAAAAAAACATATATCATTAAACCTTAAACTACAATGCTCAAAATACTAAAGTTTTTTTGAGGGGAGAAACTCACTCCAACTAAAACCTTCAATACGCATCTGAGATCAATGAGGTAAAATGCTAACAGGAAAGGTTGTAGTGGTTTTAAACTCTTAGTTTCAATCTACTACCCTCACTACAGATAATTCTTATAATTTTACATATCAATGTTTATGAGAATTTAGGACAGAATTTTTATGTAGTGTATTTTATTAAAATGTGGTATTTAAATACTTGCATAATATCAGCTTTCAGTTAGATTCATCTATAGAGGTATAGCAAAGTGGTTACGAGCATAGATTTCTGGGTTCTAACTCTGGCTCTGTCCCTTATTGTGTGACCTTGGGCAATACACTTAGCCTCTCTGTTCCTGTTTCCTCCTCTGTAAAAAGAGGGTTGTTGAGGGATTTTAAGAGTTAATATATGATGTGTACCAGAACAGCACCTGGCATACTGTAATGCTATATAAGCATTAGGATTACTATTATTCATACCTGATAAAAGAAAATGCCATATTCTAAATATTGAAATAGCACTTTTGTTCACAGTTCAGCCAAATCTAATATGATACATCTCCCTACACCAGAATATTAAATAAAAACAAAACATAACACCAAAAAAAAATCACCAATGAGCTAAGTATCGATCCCTTTCATAAGATAGGTATCAGAAGAGGCCTTTCAGTAGACACCTAAAGCTCTGTCCTCTTACTGGCTGGTTTCAATAATGACCCCAGATTCCTCAAGGGAAAGAATATTCTCAGTGGTTGTCAATGTTAAAAGTTCCAGTTACATAACTGATAAACTCAGTTTAAATCCTAAAGGTCACACTGCCTCAAAATAAGCCACATTAGAGGTACAGTTACTTTAAAAGACAAAAGAGACACTGGAAAAATAAAAATGGATCATCACTGTTCATTCTGGATTGTTCTTATAATTATTTCACTTCTTTTGACCTAATCTCCCAGGCATTAGGACTATCATAATTATTGGAGAAGTACATTCATGGCCATATAAATTGACATATTTCCAGATTTTTGATTCTTTTGATCCTAAAATTCTACTCAAAAAATGTTCAGCTTGTAAAGTCCAGATAAGCATACAAACCTGCAGTGGTACTGTAGCTCGGCTTACATGGAGATGTGCAAGGGTAAGCAAGTCCACAAGGATTCTAATTCCATTTGAATCCATGAGATCCTTAACATTTTTCTGAAAGACAAAAACATTTTACATAATCCAAAATCTTTCTCTCCAATAGGTACTACTACTCAAAAGGCTCTCAAAGAACTGACACACAACTGGTATTACTCGGTGTTTTCAGGATTTTGTGTTCAAGGAACATGAATTTAGATAAAGATTGAAAGGGCAAAACTATGTTACACAGAGATAACATGAAGAATTTTTACTTAAATATATTCTGAGCAAAACAAAATAAAAACAAGCAAACATTAAAGCCTGGCAGGAATGACACCCACAATAAACTCTCTGGTCCTACAATTACCCTGCATTTTCCAAGGTCTTTTTGTTAATAAACAGATTATTCTATAATCAGAAATAAAATCTGGTATATTAAAAAACCTTTTAATGTTCCAGTTTGTTTTTGTAAATTTAAGATAAAAACTGGTAATTTCTTTGAAGTTAGGAAGAGATTATGATTTAAGAAGTTAGGAAGAGACTATAATTTAAATTCTAAGTTCCTAGCACTTATGAATTATACCTCATGTTAAAACATTTGCATTATTAACTAAAAGTGACAATAAAACTAAGCAAGTTACAGGGCTGGCCTGGTGGCATAGTGGTTAAGTTGACACGCTCTGCTTCAGCAGCCCAGGGTTCACAGGTTTGGATCCCAAGCACAGACTTACGCACTGCTTATCAAGTCATGCTGTGGCAGGCGTTCCACATATAAAAGCAGAGGAAGATGGGCACAGATGTTAGCCCAGGGCCAATCTTCCTCAGCAAAAGAGAAGGACTGGCAACAGATGTTAGCTCAGGGCTAATCTTCCGCACCAAAAAGAAAAAAAAAACACCCCACTAAGCAAGTTAGTATTAGTATCAAAAATTTAATAAGAAACCTGCTCAGACTTCATTCCAACATCATACAATTGTGAATTAATGTTATATATTACAACTATGAATTCCTGTTGGAAACCAGCATGAACCTATTAAAAATGTCTTAGAAAATGTGAAGAGCTAAAGTGACTCTTCATTTTATGTCTTCAAATTACTCTTTATCATCAATACTGGTAAATTAAAAACTTTCCATTTTATGTCAAGCACTTATTTTAAAGTCTAATCCTAAAGATTCCCTAAAGAAAAATCAGCTAATGATTTTATCCCTCATTATTCTTCACCCAGCATTACCATTAATTTAATCAGTATCTGTAACATTAGGGCAGAATGTAGAGAGAATATCTGGCAAAAACTTTTTCCTCCAGGAGCTGAGAGCACACAGAGCTTTCTGATCTAAATGGAGAAGATAAGAAAAGAACCATTCTGGCTAAATAACCCAAACTGTAATAATTCATCTTTTTGTTACATACTCATGTGACTTACTTGGAAGTAACAGCATATTTATGCAAAAATACTGTACCTTATTAAGGATCAACTTGTTAATGAAGAGGATCAACCTATCTCGTTCAAGTTTATCTGTGCACTATTGAAATAAATAAGAATTTATTCAGAAGTGAATAGAAACACAAACTACGATATTACCATTACTGGACAAATCAACCAACAGAACAATAAGAAATAATGTCATCTTTAAAACATTAAGAAAATCAGAGAAGACTTGTCAATTACTGCAATTCGTTAATGTCATATTCTCTGAAATTTCATATAACTTGTCTAATTTCCCTAGAAAGGTAGATATTTTAAAAGTTATAAACAGATTAATATATAGCTTTAAGAATATATGTCAAAATTGAAATAAATGAAAAAATTAGCCCAAATTTGAATTAAGTAACAATTCTAAAGAGTTGATTAATGATGTTTTACATAAATCACATCATGATGAACACAAACAAGAAAGAAAAATCGGGGCTGGCCCAGTGGCGCAGCGGTTTAGGAAAAAAAAAGAAAGAAAAATGTATCTGCCTAATATACAAATGCTATGCCACAAGTACTCAGGTTCACTAGAATAACAATAAATTAGAATTCAATTGTGCAATCTGGTGTAACAGCAAACAATAAGGATTTTCATCTGGTTGTTATTTCCTAGGCATGTTTTGTGACCTTATTCAGAATCAGTTTTCTAATCTACAAAGCATGACTGACAGTGGAGGCAACTGTAACAAACAATGATGGCCATTTTCAAAATTGGTGAAATGGTTCTAAGGCAGTTCACTGAAATTTTAATTGTTAAATATAAGAGAATGTAAACACAAATGAAAGAACAAAGTGTATACACCGCAACAAGTAGGTAACACTCAAATTTGGGCTGCACAATGGATGAATTGATCAATTTTTTTCTTTCCCCCACCATGCTCAAGTGTTAAATGACAAACTTTCCAACATAAAAAAAATGTGCTAACTCAAGGTTCTCTTTTTTTGGTTATCGTTGTAGTTCTAAAAAGTTTTACTATCTTCACACTGACATTTAGTATGTTAGCATCATTTAAGGTTTTTCCAAAATGGAAAACCAAAAGTACATACAAATCTAAAAGTCACTATTTCTTTTACACACCTGTCCAGCTCATCCATACTTAAATTAAAGATTGGCAAATAGGTCGCTAAAGTCGTTCAAAAGCAGCAACTGAAAAAAATAAACTGACATGGACAAATACTAACCCATTAGTCATTTTCCTATTCATCTAACTTATATTTAAATTCAGTTTAATGTAAATTACAGAAAAACTCATGCAGAAAGTTATGGTAACAATGTGATCAAACAGAACTTAAATTTACTTTTGAAAATTTAACATGTACCCCAATGACATTATCAAATAGCAGTTTCCTTAAATGATATCCTTACCCTCTCTAACATTCCAATGATATATCTTGTATCCGTAAAAGGTCCTATTTCTTCATGACATCTGCCATAAACAATAGCAAGGGCTTGTAAACATAAACACTTCATGTTTACTTTTGGGGTGAGCAGAAAACGATGATAGAGCTCATTGAAAAATTCATACCTAGATTTAAAAAAAAGTTCACAATAGAATTAGCCATGAAACTAACAGTGAAAACAAATACATAAAGACATGAAAAGTAGCTTACGATCTCTTAATTGATCCACTTTCTTCATTCTCATCTTCCTCCAAGAGTAATCTTAGGTAGTAATCTCCTATTTTGATTTCCTCTGCCAGGCACTCATATTTAACCTTTATTAATAAAAGAAAATCACATTATTTTGGTTTACAACATATTTTTAGCAATTTCTACATAATCACTTCTTAAATTCTTTCTGTTCAGGGCTTTTTTCTTTCCTTGATAAGACAGTCTTTAACAGAAAAAAAAAATCATTTCTTAAAATATCTGGTAACTCATTATTATTAATATGACTTACTATTTCAGTTAAATGTTAAGAGTCAGAATTACACACCAATTTTATGAATGTAAAACTTGCTGATAAAAACTGTCACAGGACGATATGGTGTCCACGAAGGCTTAATGGAAAGAAGAATCAAAACACTATTAAGGGATAATCTGCTTCATTCCCTTCTTGGCTTACCACAACCAAGCAAGGAACAGATGGTCCTGCACCACACACAGTTTGCCCAACTCATACAAACTACTTCTGGTCTCCCCTCATTTCCCAACATATCAAATACATTTTACAGTATATTCTTATATAGTATTCATTCTCTGTAAGTCAGGTTACCCCAGGCTACAGACTAGAGGTGATACATGAGGGAGTAGTCCACGACCAGGCGTTGGGCAGCACCATGACCCTTGTAATCAAGTTAGGCTGCTTGTCTCAGGTAAAGATTTGCAAGCAACTGTAAAAAGGAATTCTCTGACCAGACTATCAAAATTCTTTTTCCAAAGCCTAATATAACAGATTTCTAAAAATATAAACTCTACAAAATCAAATATACATATATATATGTACATCCATTTCACTTTCTTTCTATAAATTCTGAGCATTCAATTCATTCAACTTCCATTTATTAAGCATATACTGCGTGTGTCATGCCCTGTTCTAGTCATCAGGGATATAGCAATAAATAAACATAAAAATTTCTGTCCTTACAGGAGTAGCAGATAAAAAGTAAAATATATATGAGAGTTGGGTGATACAGTAAGTGCTACAGAGTGAAATAAAGCAGGGAAAGGGGATAAAGAGAATGTGTGTGTGTATAAAAAAGGGCTGCATTTTTAAATAGAGTGGCCAAGGAAGACTCACTCAGATGATGACATTCAGGAAAAGACGAG
This sequence comes from Tapirus indicus, assembly GCA_031878705.1. Taxonomy (NCBI): domain Eukaryota; kingdom Metazoa; phylum Chordata; class Mammalia; order Perissodactyla; family Tapiridae; genus Tapirus; species Tapirus indicus. The sequence continues at coordinate 19,129,677 of CM062920.1, forward strand.
GAGGAGATAAGAAAACAAGTTATGAGGTTATCCAAGGAAAAGAATATTCTAGGCAGAGAGAATAGCAAGTAGAAAGACCCTGAGTCAAGAACATGAATTTGGTGTTTTCAGGGAAGCCAGTGTGGCTAGAGAAAGAGTGAGAGGATGAATAGTAGGAAATGAGATCAAAGAAACAACGGGGGGTTAGGGGGTACACAGATCCTGCCCTTAAGTCATTTTAAGGACCCCAGTTTTTACTAATTGAGATGGGAAGCCATAGGAGCACTAAAGGAGAAGTGACATAATCTATTGAACATTTTAACAAGATCACATGGCTGCTATGTTGATAACAGATTGTAGGGAGGCAAGAGTGGAAGCAGAAATATTGCTAGAATCCCATAGAGAGAAGAGGGTTGAGTTCCAGATAATTTTTCAAGGTGCGCTGAATAGGATTTGCTAACAATGTGGATTTGGGGTATAAGAAAAAAGATAAATTCATGGGTTTTGACTAGAAAATAAGAAGCAGCCATTATCTAAAATCAGAAAGAATGCAAGCGAAGTAGGTTTGGGGAAAGAACAAGAGCACAGTTTTAGAGCTAAGTTCTAGATGCTTGTTAGATATTCAATTATAAGATAAAAGTATGAAGTCTAGGAAATAAAGTCTAAGAAGGAAATAAAAATCTAGAAGCCACCAGTAAATAAAAACATTTAAAGCCAAGACAATGGATGAGATCAGTGGGACAATAAATATAAATGAAAAGAGGTACAAGAACTGATCCTTTGAGGCCAGCCATTTAGCAGCTGGGGAAATAAGGAAAAATGAGCAAACAATGAGTGGACAGTGAAGAAGGAGAAAATTCAGGAGACTACAGTCTCCCAAAACCAACGTAAACAAAGTTTTTCAAGGAGGAGGGAACGACCACAATCAAATCATTACATGTTTCAGAAATTCAGTTGGGTTAAAGATCAAAGCCCGCAGGGTCATGGGCATGTTCAAATTTACAACTGTAATTAGTTTAAATTATACACACACAGTTATCTATCACCACATTTCTTGTTCTCTATTGTATTTTAATACAATAGCAAAATATGGCCACATTCAGAATCAAATTACCACAAAAATCAAACAAGCTACAAGGAACAATGGGAACAGACTATGTTTCAATGGTGAAAGACTCTAAAGGGAAAAAACAAGAACAGATATAGAATGCACAGGATGAAATTTATTAAAACTCCTACATGATTCTCGGGTACAAAGCAGAGTTACTTAACACAATTTTTTATTTTTTTCTCAGGAAAAGATCAAGTTTTCCAGTATTTCCTCCACAAAATTAAGAGGGAAAGGTAAAGGTATGTGTTATGTAACTATAAATTAAAAAAAAAAACAAAAACCTCCAGGGGCCGCCCGGTGGCGCGGCGGTTTAGTCCGTGCTTGGCAACCTGGGGTTTGCAGGTCCCGATCCCGGGCGCCTGCCGACGCACTGCTTGTCAGCCATGCTGTGGCGGCGTCCCATATAAAGTAGAGGAAGATGGGCACGGATGTTAGCCCAGGGCCAGTCTCCCTCAGCAAAAAGAGGAGGATTAGCAACGGATGTTAGCTCAGGGCTGGTCTTCCTCACAAAAAAAAAAAAAAAAAAAAAAAAAACAACCTCCAAAAATAATACTTGTTTTTTAAAAAAAAAAAAATAATATACTACAAAAATCAAACTTTACCTCAAATTCATGGTGGTTCCAGGAGATCACATTAGCACTACCAAGCTCTCGATCAATATTAAATGCTCTCATTTCAGATTCAAGACTATCTCTCAATTCTTCTCGTGTTTTGAAATTCCAAATTAGGTCTGACCTGGCATGGTCCTGACCAAACCTAAATATATACATATAATTAGAAAATAGTAGGGAACAAAAAACATTTTAAAAAACCAAAAATATCCTTTACTAAATCTTATAATAAGCAATAAAACAGTGGAATTATTAGATTTTAGCAAGGGTAAATAAAACAAAATCTCTATAATGCAAATATAGTAAAATGTTAATGGTAGAATTTTCGTGATAGGTATACAGGTATTCACTGTAAAATTCTTTCACATTTTCTGTATCTTTGACAGTTTTCATAATAAAATGTTGGGGAAAAAATGAACCTCAACCACAAAACAAATCTATGAATTTCAAAACAAGGAACTGGCATTTCAATTTCAATATTTATTGCTAATATAAATTCCAGTCAGAAAATACTTATAGTCTGTATCAAATTTCGGGTTGGAGATAAAAATTTCTGGATTATTGGGTGTGAAAGTGTGTGGGATGAGCAACATTCTAGATTAGAACCTTACAAATTACCCAGGAAAGAATACTGCTAAACTGCTAAACTCTGATTGATATTTTCAAAATATCTTCCTTTAATTCCTGAAATAATTTAACTAATGTAATAAATTTGGACACAAGTCTGAACTGGAGATGGATGGGCTTCATATCCATTCATCTTTAGTCTGCAATCCTCCTAGAAAGTCTGATGGCAGAGTTCCAAGGGAGTTTTAGGGGGGACAACACAACTGAGGGATTCCCGAGGAAGAAAACCAAGGCACATTCTCTTAAAGCCATAATGTATACTATATACATACTATATACTTTAAAAATACTGTGGCAAGTTTCCAAAGTACATATTTTCCTTTACTAGCGTAGGTATAATCAGTAGGTCAACTTCCAGACTGAGGACTGCAGTTATCTCAAAAAAGCTTTGCAAACTTCCCCAAATGTTTGTTTCAAAGTCCTACATGTATGTAGCTGTGTGTGGCAGAGGGAGTAGTGGTTGGGGAAAAGAAGGGGTTACCACATTAGAAAAGTAGAAAACTATATGAGGACAGCTAACTTGGATACTCATTTCTCACAAACCATGATGTTCATCATCACTTCTTTTAAGACTCCATTTCCAACGAGGCTTAAAGAAGTTATAATGCAGTTATTTCTAAGCCACAATAAAGCGTTTTAACGTAACCATCTCTAATCCTTAATAAAATTTTAAAAGTAACTTTGACTCCTCAGACTACCAACACTCTATAAAAGGCTTTAATTTTATGGAAATATCACTAATCATACCAATCTCAACAGTTATACTTCTCGACCTAGATAGCATAAAATACCTGTAGCATAAAGCACTAGCTCCAGACAAGTAAAACCTGCCATGATTCCTCTAATGGCAATGTCAAATGATCTATGTTGGAAAAGATGCCTAAAGTTTACCTATAATAGAAGAGATCCCAATTTGCTTCTATTTTTATTCTTTGTCTTCTCTTTCGAAGTACTACTGGCTTTTGATTTATAGTCTGGAAAAGAAAAAAACTTCATAGTGCTCAATCTGAGGCTACAAAATAGGCTCAGTCAGAAGATCATCACTTTAGAAGTGATGAGGAACATTTTCTTCATCAAATTTTGGCAGAAACAAAATTAATGAAACAAAATCTATAAAATATGAATACAGAATATTAGATTATATCACAATATAATACTCTTGTTAGCATACATTTCTATAGTGTTGCTGAAATATTTTCCATGTAGCCTAAAGTTATTTCAACGCCAAATTTTGTTAAAGTTTACAGTGATAACTAATAAAACTTACAATAGTCAAAAACAGTGACTTGTTTTAAACATTTACATGCAGTTAATACAAAAGTCAGTCACAGGAAACAATAAATGCAAAAGATTAAAGGTTATTAAACTGCTACCAAAGCCAAGAGGGGCAAGTATAAATAGAAACAGCTAATGGACAAGAAATAAGTATCTACATTCAGATGTATGTGAAGTGAGACGAATTTAATTTATTAGACAAAGAATATCAAAGACGACTCCACATGCCAGGCAGTTTAATGCATTTCACACATGTAGCAGGGACTTAAACTCACCATACTGTTTCTGTCCTGAATTTAATTGTAAAAAAGAAAAAATAAAAATTTTTAAAGAAAATAAAAATGAGAGTGAGCCTATATCTGCTAAACTATATCTATCATACAAATTTCACAAGATGTCATCAATATAAACCCCCTTCACTTTAAGACAGAAAAAGGCCCACCTGCTTCTTTAAGTCTATGACTCAAGTTTTAGGCAGTCATAAACCCATTTGAGAATTCAAAGAAAGCTATAGCCCTCATTCCAGAGAGACATGTACATCAGATTTACAACTGGAGGGGAAGATTTCAAGGACCTCTCCAAGTCTATACATGGACTGGAGGTTAAGTATCTCTGCTCCAAATAAAACCTGCAGATATTTCAGACATGAAAATTCCAATCCTCAATGTGACAGAAACAAAAAGTAGAAAGCAGTATAGATAGAAACATGAAAGTCTGTACCTTCATTAAAGAAGTGTCAAATTATATAAAAAAAGAAAATAGATTAGATGACGTAGACAGAATAAAGGTAAAATGAGTAGTAAATTTTAAAAAGTAAATGTTGTTTGAAATATAAAACCTGTTGGTTATATAAAGAAATGTTTCCTACAAATTTTAATTCTGAGCACTATCATGAAAACTAATGCAAGGTGACTTGAATAAAGTATATAAACAATTCAAAAATTTAGTTTCCATGACAAACCTTTCCTTAACACCTCTAATTAAGAAGTTCATTCTTCAATTTTCCCTGTGCCCTCAGGACAAAAAGCTGACAGTCTAGAGTAATAAAAATGTAAACACTATACAGAAAAAGGAAAACCAGCTCTCCATAAACTGAGCTGATTTAGAGAATTAGGCTAAAAGTTCTAACTAGCCAAATAAATCCCTAAACTGAAATAACAAAAAAGAAAACAAGAAATTTTATACATTAGCCAAAGGCTGCTATTAATCCAACACAGAACATTAACTACAATGGAACTGATTTTATAAACATTCTGATTATATAAGAAATGCAGTTCTTTTTGAGACCAGCCAGTTAATCTTGACAGTGGTTAATTTTCAGACTTTAGCTAAAGCACAAGATCATTCCATATTTTGGTGTTAATATTTCTATGAATAAAATAGTAGCAAAGATTATTCACTGTTTCCTAAAGAAATTAATGTTAAAATAGTACCCAGGCAGAAATAATTAGCTTGCTACCAAAATAATTTCTTGACCAGTATATCTATTTGGTGTCATTATTTGCTCAACACTTTAGATAACACCCCACGTAAAGAAACCAACAAACCAATAAAACATTATTGATATTAAAAACTACATTCTTTTCTCTCTGAATTGCTGTCTTAAAATAACAGATGTTATCCACATTTCTAGCTAAAAAAGCTTTGTGTTTTAGCTTATGCTGGATAAACGCTATGTATGAAATCATGCCAAAAACTTATTTTCAGAATAGTTACATTCAACAGCTTAAAACAACTGCTATTTCAGAAATGGGTTTAACTACCTGAAGCCAAGAGCTTATAATTTTTAACAACTGCAAAAATCACTCACATCTTATCTTTAGATTTTCAACTGTTCAAATGCTATAGCAATATTATCATGACCAGACATGTATATGCTGTTATTATTATCTTGCTTATACATCAAAGCAACCCTATAGGATACAGAATGAAGGTGCTGTTATTCCGATTTTATGAAAGAGAAAAATAAGGTTCTGAAACCCCATAACTTGCCAAATGGGTTAAAAAGTGATGAAGCCAAGCTCAGATGTAGGTTAACCAATTCAAAGTTCAGTACTCTCTTTACTGTCCTAGCCATTTGAAAGCCTGTCTAATGATTCTTTATATCGCATATGTCACTCACACAAAATTAGCATTAACCCATTATGTTCAAGTTCTAAAGATCTGAATTTTGGTCTCAATTTCAGATAGACACACAAGACTATAACTATTTGTTCTGTTGCACCTGATGCCTTATGTTTAGATATTCTAGAAATTCCTAAGAAACTTGTTTGTTTTAGAAAGATATTTAGATTACTTTCCTTGAATAAGGAAACAACTTCCATAAATAAAGAGATGCTTAAAGGGAAAGAATGTTAAGTGTAGTCAACAAAAACTGTGAGATCAAGTCAACTTTAACAGGATACCTTAAATCATTCTTTTTGTGTGTGTGTGAGGAAGATTAGCCCTTAACTAACATCTGCTGCCAATCCCCCTTTTTTGCTGAGGAAGATTGGCCCTGAGCTAACATCTGTGCCCACCTTCCTCTACTTTATGTGGGATGCCTGACACAGCATGGCTTGGTAAGTGGTGCATAGGTCCACGCCCAGCATCCAAACAAGTGAACCCCGTGATGCCGCAGTGGAGCACACAAACTTAATCACTATGCCACCAGGCCAGCCTCCCTTAAATCATTCTTAACCACTGCACATTCCATCCTAGATAGAAGAACGTACACTACTGGATTAAGTTCTATAGCACATACTACATGCTGAAAAACGAGACTAAAATTATTTTCGTTCTGACCTTGATTTGAGGAGTTAATACTGAAAAATTTAAGTACACAAAGTAAATTTAATTTAAAAATGTGAATCTTATTTCCAAAATACTTGTCTGGCTAGCTCTGAATAAAAAAATTAAACAAGAAGGGCACCTTTATTTTTATAGCTACAAAACAAAGTTCAAAGAAGGAGGAAGGAAATAGATACATGTGAATAAAAGTATGGAAACTGGAAGTTACGGAAGAAAACTTAGTGGAATTTTATATTAAATTTCATATTAAATACTGAACTAAAATGAATGAAGAAAAATTTATATGAAAGTATGAATCAGAATTAGGTGATATTTCTTCAGGTGTTCAGTCAGAAATCTAACTACCATCTCTGTGAACAGCAACAACTAAAGTAAATCTAGGATATACAGAAGTGCTAGAAGTTTGGAAGTAGATTTTATTTTTACCTCTTTTTGTGCAATGCCCATTCTATCCCTCCAGTGCATCAACACAAGATCTACTTTTTCTTTGGCAAATTTTTCAACTTCTTTAGCAGCTTTTCCAGCTAGTCTTTGCCACTCTGGAACTTTATTAAATTTTCCATACTGATCCTGTAAAATAATGTTGAAACCCATTACAGCCCTGTTTGCAAATTTATTTTAAAAATCTAAGTAAACCTGGGTCACACTCTTTATTTTATATGGAGGTTAGGGCTCAATGAAAATACAAGGAGAAAATTTCTATGATAAATTATACTTTTTGTCCAAGAAATCTTAACTTTTCTTAGTTTTCAAGATGATTCCTTTTAGAGGAGTGGCAAGATGCAAGTGGGAGATGAGCGCAGACAGAGAAATGGGGTGAGGACAGGAAAAAAAAAAACCAAATCTTGAAAGATGTTAAGTAATTTTCTGGAAGACAACCCAACCTTAATAATTAAGATAGCTTTGTAAGGAAAAAAGTCCTACCTAAATTAGTTTTGTTCCCAATGTTATCCCCTTTCACCAACAACATTTACCAATTACATATTATGTGCAAAATATCACATTACACACTTGAAATTTCTTAAAAAATCCATTCCCCAATGTGCCAACAAGCTGAGTTAGAGAAACAAAATATACAAGATTATTACTATTCATAAAATTAGATTGTGGAGATGCACAACTCTGTAAATATACTAAAAATTACTGAGTCATACACTTACAACAGGTGAATTTTGGGGAATGTAAATTTTACCTCAAAAAGCTATTAATAATTTAAAAAGAATACTACTATTTAATGCAGTGAATTCTTGGTTTATTTCTAAAATTTTTAGCATGTTTCAGAAAAAAGTACTCTTTCACCCTGAAAAGGTACTTAGGACAATCATATTTACCATTGCTATTTTCACATTATCTCTAACATGCATCCGATCAGCATCCTTCTCAGGAACTGGATCTGAGCTGTCCAAGTATGCCAGCAAGCCTGGCGGCTAAAAACAACAAACAAAAACAACACAAAATCCATTTTCAAAACAACTGCACAAAAGAAAATTTGGTCTTCGAACCTAAATAAATCAACACTATGATTTAGCTATTGAGGGTAGCATTCATTACATGACAACTCCTATGGTAAGTATTTTTAAATTAAGAACAGATAAGCTTAAAAAACCCTTTAACCGTAAAAATAACTTTTCAATGAAATTTAAAAGTATACAAATCTTTCCAGTTATTCAACCGACTTACCAAAATGCGTTTCAACAAGTTTGTCGCAGTTGCATTATCAGCTGTCCAGAGTCCCACTAAATGTCTACTTAGCTGTCTGAAAAAAGCAGACGTTGAGAAAGGTTTGCTGCTTTATCTCAGCTAGAACAGAAAGGAATTTTTAAGAACAAAATATCATATCATATAAGAAATATGACTACAGTAAAAAAATTATTCTGATGTTAAATATTAAAAAATAGTATTTTAATTTGGAGAGATATGAGATAATTCAAATATTGCTAACATTTTTTTCCTCCAAATTAAAATGCTTCCCTGATAAACTAATTTTCAATGGACCTGAACATGAAGAAATAGGTTCTTATCCTATTTAAAGATAGGAAAAATTTAAAAAAACAATTAGACTTGATGATACAATTAGTTTATATAATAAGTCTGATATAGTGATTACAGCATTCTGGCATTCTTTGGAATTCTGAACATGAGCAAATGTCAACAACTATGTTCTAATATAATAACCTTTTTGGCAAGGTCAGAGATAGAAATCAGTATTGGGAGTTTGGAGAAAGACTTAAAACACTTACAACAAATTATTCTACTCAACCCACCTTTCAGCTCCTCATGAGCAGAGAATACATCTAATTCACCATTGACCCTTCTGTGGTTTACTAGGGATTCAATTGGAAATAACCTACAGACATATGTATTTATACATACAATCTGGTTATATTCCTAGAAGAAGAGAGTTTAACAGGAAAACCCAAATTGTACTTTGTGCTGTCACCAAAAAAAGAACACTACTAAAACTGTTTATTCTTGTCCCTATTTGAAAGCTAACATATTGAAGTAATTGAACTTGTAGTTTCCTTCACTGGCATTTGTTATGTATCATATCAATGATTCCTAAAAAGGCTTTAATTAGGATAAAAGAGGTAACATTTTATAATAGCAATTTGTAAAAGATAAAGCAATGTAAATGAAAAGTGGTAATTTGACAGCTTTTCAATATTGTGATTGATCACAGTAGGGAATGTAACTGATTAACTATAATAAAGAGGAACGTAACAAGTAAACATCTAACATGGGAGTTTAATGGAATAAGACATCAAACAGTCTCTATTGTAATTAAAGACGGTGTCTAGCACCGCTAATAAGGCAGTATATCAAAGAAATAACCTTCCTTTTAAAATCCTTTTTTCCTCTCAGGCAACATAGAAGATTACTCTTGTGGCTAACATTTACAAGTAAGGGATGCAGATAGCTTCTTATACAGTATAAACAGTTATATTTTTAGAAATAGAGAATAGAATAGAAAACTACTGGCAAGGCAGTATATACTATGACATCCAATAAATGGACATAGATGATAAAGAAAGAAAATTTATAGTATCATAACAAAGTAAACATAAGCCAGCAATTTATGCTATTATTCAGAAAGTCAAAAAGAACGTAGTTAAAATATTCATGACACTCTTTTTTGTTGTCGTTACTACTGACATATACGTCAATATGGTACACTAAGGATATCTTAAAGGGTCACATATCAGGAATCATACAGAGATGTTAAAGGGGCTGGAATTCATGTGGAGTAAATGAATAAATTTATGTGTTTCCTTATATTTGAATGATTATTATAAAAAAGAAGATGGGGAGCCGGCCCTGTGGCCTAGTGGTTAAGTTCCGCACACTCCACTTCGACGGCCCAGGTTCAGTTACTGAGTGCAGACCTAAAACCACTCATTGGAGGCCATGCTGTGGCGGCAACCCACATACAAAACAGAGGAAGACTGGAAGATTAGCTCACGGCAAATCTTCCTCAAGCAAAAAGAGCAAGACTGGCAACAGAGGTTAGCTCAGGGCAAATCTTCCTCAGCAAAAAAAAAAAAAAAAAAGATTTACCAAAGGAAAAATTGTTTAACTACAGACATTTAGGATAGTCTTAGTTAGGCTGGTTAGATATTAAGGTTTTCTTTATTCTCAAAATAGAGTACTTAACTGACCAAAGACATGTAAAACTCGACTAGGCGAGGTTTTCACATGAGGTCACCTATCTGCATGCAAGATCGCCAGAAGAAAGTACAAGGAGAAAAGGCCTGGGCTTGTGGTTCTTATACAGCTTCTAGGCACTCTTTTCCATGTTGCAATCCCATGACTATAGGTGTAGAGCCTGATAATAGGATAGTGGGGGTGGGGGGGGGGGAAGCAAACACAGTTTGATTTTTTTCCTCCCAAGTTATCCAGGGGCAGGGACAATAATCATCTGGGCACAATCTTTCTCTGAGGAAAGGAAAAGGAGAACTAGGTGAATTGAAAGAAAATGGAACATTTGTGTAATCCAAACACTGTTCAGTTTGTTTTATTTAATATCTGAATCCATTCTCTAAACAGCAAGTTAATTTACAACAAAATAAACTTAACCTACCTATTTGTAAGCATCCTTTGATCTGAACTTATTGTAAACATCGCAGTATGCAAGTGTCGAGGTAAAGCACCTTCACTTAGGGCAAGTTCCTGCATTTTTGTAGCAATTTCTTTGTCACCTTCCTTCGGAAAAAAGGTAAGAAGATCCCTAAAGCAGCAATCTAAAGCAAGCTATACTAATTTTGTAAAACCAATTTTACATCTCTAGATAAAATAATTATTCAGTATATAATAAAAATGCAACTTCAATTACTGAAAAATAATATGCATGAGTACTAATAGAATTTTTAAAATATTATTTGCCCTTGGAATGAGGTTTAAATGTTTCCATATAAATTTATCTTATGAATTATGCTTTGCTTAATTTAATATTACAATTAGGTTCATTCCCTGAATATATATCAGCCAACAAAAGGGACAGGTAACTCAGGGAAATCGGCAATTCCTACCAAAGGCACCTGCAAACGTCACTTGCTTTTGTTACTAACGATATATTCATTTTCATGATGAATACAATTTTTTTTTTTTTTTTAAGAAAGATATGAGGTGGAGTAGTTCTTTATATTCAGATTTTACTTTACTTATGTGGACTCACTTTGGCAACAGGGCAGGACAGGGAGGACTACTAATCAAAGGTAATCATAGAACTTTGAATTAAGCAAGCAGTGTGATATTTAAGATAATCTGTCAAAAAGTAAAAATGCTCACAATGTTACTGAAAAAAGGTACAAGTATACAGTATAACCGAATATGTAGTAAGTATACAAATATACATAGTATGAATATGTACATATATCATCTCCACAAATGAATATGTATACAAATACATATATAGTATGTATATATACATACATCATTTTGAGTAATACACAGTCTGAGAAGAGATTCATCAAAATGCTAATAGCAGTTATCTCCAGATGGTAAAAATACAGGTAATTTATTTTTATTTGTTCCTTGTATTTTTTCTGAACATCCCAACGTTACTTCAAAGATCATATTATACTGCTTTTACAATCAGAAAAAAATAATGTAAGATACTTGCCAGGATTTCAGTGTAAATAAATACAGTCTTCCTTACATAGACATCAGCTCTAGTCACTGGCTATGAATCTGACATGTGTGGCTTGTACTGAAGCCAAAAGTCAGCATTTTGGTTACACCTGGCACTCAATAAATATTTCTGAATGAATGGCAATATATATTGATAGATCAGGGTCAGGAATACACTTTTGTTTGGTCTCTTGATCTTAATTGTCCTTGGCTACTGCAAGCTGTGTAAATGAGAGATGTGGCACTCACTTTGGAAGCTAAAATTGAGCATAAAACCCATCAGGTGGAGGGGGGAAATTAGCCTTATATATAACTCTACACAGTAAAAATGCAAATAAACTTTGATGTTCCAACCAGTTTAAATGCCTATATAAAATTTTTTTAACAGCTACTTAAGAGTATACTAATTCTGTGATTATTTAGCTACATGTTATATTTATGAGCTACAACTGCTGAGTTTTTTGATAAAAGAGACACACACTCTTACATTTTCTCCAAATTACTACTATGACAAAAGAATGTAAGAATTCAAAAGCCATTTAGACTGATGTCATTGTAAACATCCAGCATCCAAGCTGACATTCATAGCCACGATCTCATCTTCTAAAAAACACAGACAGCTAAAGCAATTATCTTGGAGAAGCAATATCCTGTGTCTGATAATATCATCCTCATCTCTAGAGCTTAATTACAAATGTGCTTTGGCATGAGGAAATAATTTTTGTTACCATTCTTATTTGATACCACTTTGCTATGCACTAACTCCATTAATAGATTTCCGTGTAACGTTAGTACCTAAAGATTCCAATACCATTATGACCAACTCCCCAAAAAAAGAGCAAGAGAGAAAGAATGCTAACTTTTAATTCTTTCAAAGTAAAACAAATAATATAGGAACAGAAAAATTTATTTGTTCTAAATTCACTTACTTAAGAACTTTAAACTCAGCTTTTTATTGAGGATCATTTCTGCAACCAGTTTAAAACTAATTTCTGAATAAAAATTTGAAATTACCTTTCTTATCCAGAAAAATTACCTGTTTTCCATAAAAGACTGAAAGGTAATTTGGTCAGCTTCAATTAAAACAGGCAATCAATATCCAAGTAAGTTTAGAATTTCAAAATTGTTCTCTCACCTCTATTATTGCCTTCATAACCAATCCAGCTCCCTTTATAATTGCCATGGAAGGATGCTTTAAAACAGGGGGAAAAAGTATCATAGAATAAAAATTTTATTCCAACATATTTAGTTATTGCTCTTAAGGAAGATATACAATTTTATGCAAGGTATAAGCCATAAAATTAGTAAAGGATACATTTCAAAATCAGATCACAGTTTGGTTAAAAATTTTAGGTATATTTACAATATAGCTTTATAGATACTTGAAACATAAAGAGTTTATATTAGTAGGAAACATGGCACTTATTTGAATAATATATATTATACTTATTTGAATGATAAATATCAAACAGTAATGACAGTAAAATAATATAAATTGACATTTATAATATAAATTAATGTAAAGATATAAATATCATACATACACATATATACATAATAAACACTATGGTATTATACGAAAAACCAAATGTTTTCAACTGTTTATGAATAGCCCTGCTAAAACTCATCATTTGGGAATTTGTAAAGAAACAGGAACTTTAGGCCTACAGAGGAAAAAAATGAGTTTTTTAACTAATTCTAAGATGGAAAAGATGGGCAACAGAGTCAAAGCAGTGATCAAAGCCATCAACAAAGCTCTACATGAAATACCAAGAAATCTGTGGAATTAAATATCCTAATATGATAATGTACTAGGCTGTATTTATTTATCAACATGACTACAGAAGCACACGCATTATTTAAAAAACAAACTGACCTAAAAAGTGGTTCTCTTAGATGAGTTGTTATCTGATAAGAAAAACACAAGCTCTCACCTGAAAGAGTTTAAAGAGGGTTCTTCCATTGGATGCTACCATCTCTAAGAGCATATCAAATTGCTGCCCTTCTGTTGTCTCACTATATGGAGCACAGAGGGCAAAAGTAAGGAAGTCCAAGAGTGAACTAATAACTAGGGCACCAGTTCCATGATCCTGAAACAAAGTAACATATCACCTTGACTTAGGATAGAGAGCTTCACTTAAAACACAGTGATACGGTGTTTCTTTCTGTTATTCTATATGATAGAAGAAAACATTTAATTTCTCAATATGAGATTCCAAGTTTGATGACTCTACTAAGTACCTGTTTTAACTAATGTAGAAATCCGCCGCTTTACTATATCTCAAAAGCAAAATTAAAATTCAGTCAAACTTCAAGAGAATAACTCCTCAAATATGTATAACTAATGTGTACTTATATAAAAAACAATCATTGACAACACTTGCAAAACTCTGGCAATTAATTCATGTTTCTTCTAGATAGTATAGATTGCCCATCTCCAAAATTGTTACCAGTGACTGAGGAACAAATATTTGGCTTAATGTTTTTTTAGAGCAGCTTATTTCATGATGACATTTTTTAAAGAAAGAGAAAAAAAGCAAAAATCTGGAATCTCATTGTAAAAATCTAAAAACTTCGCAACTTATCCTTCCCAGATGAATGGACATAGTCCTAAAACAGAATATTTTATTATTAGTGACCAAACTGAACTGTGACTAATACTGACCAAAGTTGGCGGCTGCAATGAAAAATAAAAACAACTGTCCATATTGCAGTTCTAGAATACCTTTCAATAATGCATGGTATCTCTCATTAATACAAATTTAATTATAACTTACCACATGGGAATTAAATTTCTCCAGTAAGTTTTCCAGAAACTTCTTTGAAGAGAGAAGAGAAGCTTTGTTTAGCTGTTCTTGTCTTAAGTCATAGTCATCATGCATGGGCTATTGATTAAAAACAGTGATAATTCATGAGCAGTTCCACATGCTGGCATCACTCAAAAGTCATTTATAAAGAGTATTCACTAAATACTGAAAGAATTAAAAACCACAGCCTTTAAAGTTTAAGGCAGAAAGGAAACTCATGATAAGACAAGCAGGCAGAAATGATGATTTCCCTTGGGTCTGATAATACTTCATGGATAATTTGCCCAACAAGTAACTGTAGACAGTACTGCACACGGTACTCTCTCAAAAGTCACAGATCTCCCTCTTATAAGGCAAATGACACCCATTCCCCCTCCCTCAATTTTATAATTTAAAACTGCAATACAACTTAGCATTTAAAAGCAAGTATTAAAATTAGCAGCAAATACTTCTTTGTCTCAAGGTGATTCTCTTTTGATTGTTGGGATAACTTGACAGTGTAAAAAGGATTCCAGCATGACAGTTAGGACTAAAGATCAAATTCTAATTCTGCTACTGACTGCTGCTGACCTCAGGCAAGGTTAAGTTACTTTAACTCTCAGTCTCATTTTCCTCATCTGTAAAGTGGGAATAATAGTACTTGTCTCGGGACTGTTATGAAGCTTAAATGAGATAATTCATGTAAAATACATAGCCAAACCTAATATGTAACGAGGACTCAGTGTGTTTGTTTCAAACTATTGTTATTTTAGGTTCTAGTTATCCCACTAACTCTTTTAATGGAATTATTTGGAGAAGTAAAGGTAATAAAATAGTAAAGATAGTAAGATTCACTTTTGGGAATAAATTCAAGGTTTTATACAAGTGATTACTTACATTTATTCTATATCACTAAGCTTACCTAAAACACTATTTTATATAAGGAATAAAATCCCATATACTATAGACAAAATTGAGGTAAATCAAAAGCTTCAAAGTTATACTGAACAATTGCTTCTCCCCCCATACAAGCTGTCGCCAAGTTAGATCTTGACCTCTCAAACAGCTTTCAAACGTGCCTTCTTTATCCCCATCCTACACCTCAGCATCTCATTACTTATAGGATAATTTGGTCTACTTGACTCAACTTTACCTGTAATCTACTCTCTACATACCACCTGCAAGCTTTCTAAAGTTCAAACCTGATATGTTACTGCTCCTCTGTTGAAAAATCTTTCAGTTGTTCATTACTAAAGAATACAAATCTAGCTTCTACGTCTGATACAAAGGCTTTTTTTTTGAGGAAGACTAGCCCTGAGCTAACATGCGTTGCCAATTCTCTCTCTCTCTTTTTTTTTTTTTTTGCTGAGGAAGACTGGCCCTGGGCTAACATCCATGCCCATCTTCCTCTACTTTATATGGGACACCGCCACAGCATGGCTTGTCAAAGCGGTGCGTCTGTCTGCTCCCGGGATCCGAACTTGCAAACCCCGGGCCACCGAAGCAGAGCACATGAACCCAACCACTATGCCACCGGGCCAGCCTCTGATACAAAGGCTTTTTATGACTGTCTGTGCATACATCTCTAGCTGTTAACTCCTACTAGCACGTGCCACCATACATACCTTATGATCCAGCCATATTTAATTATTTGCTGCTTCCCAAACACACCTTTGCATATGCTATTCCCTCTCCCAGGAAAGCCTTCCCACAGCTGGAAAATACCTGCCTGTCATTCAAGATTCAGATCAAGTGTGATGTCTTTCAGAAAGACCGGCCTGGAACCTTGCATCTTCCCCACACCAAAAAATCAAAATTAAGTGCTGCTTTTTAGGGATCCCATGGTCCCTACCACTTTATATCGTATACATATGCTGACCTTTCTAGACTGTCAGCTATTTCAAGGAAGGAAGGAACTCTGTCTTAACATTTTTATATTTCTAGTACATAGCAGTGCCTGGTTTATAGGATATGCTAAACAAATGTTTATTTGAATAAATAAATGGCTATGAGAGCAATTCAGAAAACACAGAAACATTCCATTTCATCGGTACAATGAAATCTAAGTTTGTAGAAATGTAAACCACCATTCAACTTAAAAAATATCAGTTTCCATCAGAAAACTTCTACTCACACACATGAGGGCACAGAGCATATCCACGGCTGCATGGATCACACCATTGTTGCTCCTCTTGAGTGCTTTTACCACCTTCACTCCCAGACGCTCCCGAAACCTGTGAACAAAGAAACAAGCATCTTCCTATTCTATTATTATGAAAATAGAACATAAGAAGTCATCTTAAGTTTCCATTACATTACCACAGCAATTACATATTTTGAATCCCACCTCTGAGACCTATCAGTGTTCATAATAGTTTTTTTCTTTGAGGGGGAAATTTTTTTACAGTTAATTAAAACTAAATGGCATATAATTTCCTGTTCAAATTCAGTAAAACAAGAGTGAGTAATATTACGGGTGAGTACGGGACCAATAACCCCCTTCAATTCCACTTGCCTTCCTTTCTTATTTCTCATGAATAAAAACTACCATATCACCAAATAAAAGGTATCAGGGTTAGCCAGATATAAAGAGGTGAACTGTTGATTATTTGCTATTTTGAGTTGTTCATATTCTCTAAAAGAAGTTACCTTTCAGAAGACAACTTACTTTGGAAGCTGAGTGAAGGCTAGAAAACCAGCTTTGGAAGCTACAAGCCTCCTCACAGCCTGGAACTGACTCTCAAGTTCAGCATTTGAAGCAACAACATCCCCCTCTTGGGATAATAATGCTGTGATGGCATTATTGATCAGTTTTTCTTTGTTTTCGGAGAAGAGACCCTAGGTGAAGGAAGAATATTTCAGAAAGTTCCCATTCCAAAAGTTAACGACAACGAACAAATTATGATACAATTTATCTTACATCCTGCGTTACTGCATGCAGAACTCCGCTATATGAAATATTTGCATTGAATCTGAATACAGCATCTGCAAAGTTACCATCTGTAAGGAGATAAAGAGGTTCAAAAAGATTTAGAGGCTTGCATTCCTAAATTCTTAAATTATAATTAGCTAGATGGATAGAAATGCAATTATATTTAAATCAATACTTACTTGGAGGTGTAGCCAAGAATCTGAGATGAAGGCTCTCTACTTCCTCATCAACAGGCATGCTGAGTAACCCCCATCGCTGTCCTTTATGAGTTGGTGTCATTTTTACACAAACATCTCTGTTACCAGAGGCTCTTACTCCATCCAGCAAACTTGCTAATAAAGAATCTCTAAGTAAGGTTAAAAATAAAAAGGTTTTAGGATTGATGATTAAGGGGAATTCTGATTCAGACTGCAGCATAGGCCTTGTAGCAGGTAACCTACTCGGGAGGGCGCTCTGGGTACACGGGGAAGCACAAAAGAAGAGAGAGCCTGGAGTTCCAACACTAGCTCTTCACTTTGCTGTCACATACCTTGACAAGTTATTTAAGGACTGTAGCTTTAACATTTTTCTGTTGTTTTTTTATTTTATTATAATTTTTTTTTTTGGTGAGGAAAATTAGCCCTGAGCTAACATCTGTTGCCAATCCGAAGCGGACTGCGCGAACTTAACCACTACACCACTGACCTGGTCCCTGTTGTTGTTTTTTTATTTTAAGATTATTTTTAACAGTTTTACTGAAGTATAACTTACAGATCACGAAATTCACCCAACTAAAATGTACAGTTAGATAAATTTTAGTAAATTTATACAGTTGTACAATCATTACCACAATCCAGTTTTGATACACTTCCATCACCCCAAAAAGTTTCCTTGTGCCCACCGGCAAAAAACTCCCCAGTCCCAGGCAACTACTTACTGCTTTCTGTCTCTATAGTCTTGCTTTTTCAAGTAACTTCACCAAAGAATGAAAAGACAAGTCACAGACTGGGAGAAAATATTTACAAAAAGACACATCTGATAAAAGACGTTACCCAAAATATACAAAGATTTCTTAAAATTCAACAATAAGAAAAATCACCAGACTAAAAAATGAGCCAAAGACCTTAACAGAGACCTCACCAAAGAAGATATAGATGGCAAATAAACATATGAAAAGATGCTTCACATCTTCTGTGATCAGGGAAACGCAAATGTAGAGATACCACTACACACCTATTGGAACGGCCGAAATCCAGAACACTGACACCACCAAATCCTGTCGAGGATGAGGAGCAACAGGAGCTGACTCATTGCTGGTGAGAATGCAGAATGGTGCAGCCACTCGGGAAGACAGTTTGGCAGTTTCTTACAAAACTCAACATCCTCACACTCTTTAGTGTTTACCCAAAGAAGTTGAAAACTTACATCCATATAGAAACCTGCACACAAATGTTTATATCACCTTTATTCATAACTGCCAAAACTTGGAAGCAACCAAGCTGTCCTTCAGTAGGTGAATGGAGAAATAAACCATGGTACATCAGGCAATGGAATATTATTGAGCGCTAAAAAGAAATGAGCTATCAAGCCATGAAAAGACAAGGAGGAAATGAAAGAAGCCAATCTGAAAAGGCTAAGTACTGTATAATTACAACTATGATACTGTGGAAAAGGCAAAACTTTGGAGACAGTACAAGATCAGTAGTTGCTAAGCTTTGGGGGAGGGAGGGATGTATTGGCAGAGCACAGAGGATTTTTAGGGCAGTGAAACTACTCTGTATTGATACTATAGTGGTGGATACGTCATTATACATTTGTCCAAACCTGCAGGTTCAGCAGTTATAACAAATATACCACTCTGGTGGGGGATGTTAATAATGCGGGAGGCTATGTCATGTGGGGAGGTATAGGAGTTATATGAGAAATCTCTGTACCTTTTGCTCAGCGTTGCTGCTAATCTAACACTGCTCTAAAAAATAAAATTTAAAAAAAAATTTCATAGAAATGGAATCATATAATATGTAGCCTTGTATGTCTTGCTTATTTTACCTATATGTTTTTAAGGTTCAGTCCTTTTTATGGCTGAGTAGTATTCCATTGCATGGATACACAACATTTCTGACTATCCATTCAACAGGTGATGTATATACGGATAGTTTCTAGTTTGGGCTATTATGAGTAATGTTATTATTCACATGCATTCACATGCATTCATATGCAAGTCTTTGTGTGGGCATATGTTTTCATTTCTCTTGGGTAGAAACTTAGGAGCAGAATTGCTGGATCACATGTTTAATCTTTTAAGAACCTGCCAAGCTGTTTTTCAAAGCAGTTTTATCATTTTACATTCTTACCAGCAATATGTGAGTTCCAGTTCCTCTACATCCTTGCCAACAACTAGCATTGCTGCCCTTTTTGATATTACCCATTTTAGTGCATAAGTAGTGGTTTTAATTTTTTCTGTAATCACTCATGATCTTTTCATGTGTTATTTACCATTCATATATCTTCTCTGGTAAGGTGCCTATTTGAATCTTTTGCCTATTTATTATTGAGTTTTTTTGTTTTTAGTATTGAGTTCTAAGAGTTCTTTATATATTCTGGATGCAAGTCCTTTATCAGCTATGTTTTCCAAATATTTTCTGTCTGTGGCTTGTCTCTTCCTTTTCTAAATGGTGTCAAAGTTTTAAATTTTGACAAAGTCTAATTAATCAACTTTTTCTTTTATAAATTGTGCTTTTGGTATTACATCTAAGAAATCTTTTCCTAACCCAAAGTCACAAAGAAATTGCTTTACTTTCTGCATGTCAGCTTTACTGGGAATAATGGCACCTTCTTCCTTGGGCTACCACCAGGATTAAACAATGTAATGTACATTAAGCACATGACAAACTCCAAGTGTTGAGATCCTTCCTCTGATTAGAACATCTGCACTATTTTTTTCAGAAGTTCTCTTCCCTGAATTCAAGACAGGAAAAAATATAACCTTTTGCTTAAGATGCCATTTTTGTTAACCTCACATCAAAAATTTTCTAAGGTAAGAAACAGTTACTGGTCATACTACAGGAAATGAAAACAATTCAATAAGGTTGTATTGTAGACAGTGGCAAAATGTACCAGAACTGTTTCAACTAACTTTTAAAAAGATTCAAGTCTCGATCTATTTACAACAGCATGAAAGAACTACCTGGAATGTAAAATCTGCCAATCCCATGACAATGGCTTAGTACATGAAGGGAGATCTAGTCATTCACAGTAGAACAGCATTATAAGTGTGTTTACCTTACAGGAGGAGTTTAGGAGCGATAGCATCTCACAGGTTTTCACAGCAACAGCCAGGTCAGAGTAATATAAAAATAAGCAGGCATACTTCACTGGAAAATTAGTAACTAGCTTAACAATACTAACTTGTAAAAATCTAACTTCATGTGTATTTATATTAAAGTAACTGGTGGCTGTTATCCAAACAATTTAACAACAAAAGTGAAAGGTGCTATTTTAAAAGCATAAGTTACACAAATACTTTATTTTCAACATTTCATTTAAAATCAAGTCACCATTTTTATTCTCTTCAGGAATTTGAAAACTGAAAGTCATTTTAAATATGCAACAAAACAATGTTGCCTTTTCCTAAGATATGTAGTTTTAGAGTTCTAGATTATAAATCTTTGTTTTTCTCTTTGGTGGAGAACTTTGCCTTGCACATACTAGGATCTCAAAAGCTTGATGAATTAAAAGAAAAAAAATACCTCTCCGTTGAAGAATATTTCCGTATTTGCCCTTTTATAAATTCAATGGTAAAAAGTTGTGGATTTTCTGAGTCACAAACCAATGCAAATACCTAATGAAAACAAGACACAAGTTCAACAAAAGATGTTCAGTTTTATGGTATTTCATTAGAAAAACTAACATCATTTAGCTTACAAAAGTCAATATTTAAAAATGTAATTTGTTTACAACATCAGAATTTAAGAGCTGCTTAAAAGTCTCATTCAAATTTTCATACAATTATTGAATAAAAAGTTCTATTCATTGCATACTTGGAAAATAATTTTACAATATCCTTTGTTCTAAGATCAGTAAACATAATAATGTGAAGAATTAAATACAGATTCTGTTTTCCATTCTTTAGGCATGAAAAAATATTAAAATAGAAAGAAAACTATTATAATTTACCGATAGGAAGAAATCTCATTTAAGCTAATATTGCTGAAACTTACTTCTCCTAAAGGCTTCAACGTTGCAATATTATAGGTTGCTGGATCACGTTCTACTAAACATGTTTCTGTAAGTGCTAGAACTCTTTTTACAGGTTCCTTCAAACAAAATTGAGACATGGTAAAAAGTTATTGAACAAAAATACCAAAATGAGATGAACAAATTTTTAACACATGGGTCTTACCGAATGTCTAGGTGATATTTTTTGGACTACAAACTCTGCTAAAGATGTAATGGATTCATCGGTGCTGTATTTTCCAAACCGAAGATTCAAATATTGCTCAAATTCTAAAGGTTCTTTTCTGATCCGCAATGAAATACCTATGTAGTTGCCAGCATGATCTATTGCACTTCTGATAATTTCTTCTCTTTGCTCTGATGCAAATAAATGCTGCATAAATTTTAAAATTTAAAAAGTCAAAGTTGAAACAACTAAAATGTGACCATATTGAATCAACTCATAGAAAAGAGACTGATAGAGTAGCAAATCTAGAGGAAAAAAGGTAGTAGATCTTATCAGAGGAAAATGAGCAATGTGTTGTGGTTGAAACACTATTACTAAATTAAAATCACCAAGTTGGGGATATAGAGCCTTGCAAATAATTAACTGAACAGAAATGACCTCATAACTTCTCAGGGTCTGGTCCTCATCACCAGGTGGAAAACAGAACTCTGAGGCTTCCAAAAGGGGCCCCAGAGACCCAAGCCAAGTCCAGTAGGGGTGGAGGGTACTATGTGGACAGGATCCTCAGTTTCAACTAAGGTAGCTCTGATTTAATCTGTTTTTATATAGTGGGCTTTCTTATAAGATTACCTTGAAGAATGTTTAAATGTCATTGGCCTATACGTATTACAAACCAACCTCCGGGAATGTATTTACAACATGAGGATAAGGTATTTCTACTTGCATTTGGTGCCTGGAGGCCAGAAATGCTAAATGTCCTGGAAAAGGCAAGACAGGGGAGTCCCACACAAGAAGAACTGTCCTGCCCAGAATGCCAGTAGCTCCCCTGCTTAGAAACACTGGACCAGATCATGTTTTAAAACCTGATTTCACTCTCAGCAAGCTTATCACAGTCACTATGGATGCAGAAGTTACCAGATAAAGGTTTGCTGAATGAATCTGTCATGGTATCTATCTGTAGTGAACTGACGCATTTTAGCGAGTGTCTTTTAAAAGAGAGTACGCTTACAAAATGGATGTTTAAAATTAAAACTGCTTGATGCCATCAAGCAATAAAAAATGTTGGCAACTGATGCCAACAACAATTTTCTCACCCTTAATGTTTACCTTATGCATTGTAAAGCTTGGTTGAATTACTGTGATACAAGTATCCTCCTAAGGTCTGCAAGGCCATATTCCTGTAATTAGGTATGTTTTAGGTATGTTTTCCACCAAGGGGTTAATCATTACAAATTTCCACCACCCAGAGAAGAGACAAGCCTTTGGATAGCACTACAACAGCAGGATTTCAGTTGCTTTAGAGTGGGAGAGGAAACTAATTTTCTCTTTGGGCCTCCATCTTTTGGGTCTAGACTTAGAGGTAACAAAATGTCTAGATGTGTGCTCCCCGATGAGGGACACTAGGATGGTATCCCTCATTGGGTAAGAGTGATATTTAGGATAGAAAAAGGCCTACAACTCTGAAGAAATAACATATTTTGTAAATCAAATTGTTCAGCTCCCCATCAATCTTTTTATTTCTTTTTTGCTACCCTTTAGTCTCTTGTGTATCTAAAAGTTCCAAGCTTTCCCTGACTCTGCTACCCAGCAAAGGAAAATTCATCTATTGAATACTAAATCTTGGAGTAGTGTTCCAGGCCACTAAGGTAGCTATAGGAATTAAAATTCTCAAGAGAAATGATTCTTGATAGTAAGTTCAACCGAGCCTCTCCATGTCAAGACTCTCTCTTGCTCATCTTTGAGATGTGGAGTTTAATTAAAGCAGGCAAGATGTTTCTTATAAAAAAGATGATCATCATCTACAGCTCAAATTCTATTACTGATTAACAAACAGGGTGTCATCATCTTAAGTGGCTTCTGCTGTACCCCACAATTTAAATATAATTCAGAATTTGAAGACAAAAACACAACGAATTCTAAATTTGAAGTTTCAGTGAATACTCAGATTTCAGATTACAAACAGCTGGGCAAAGGAGTGAAGACTATAAAAATAAGAGATTTTAAACTACTTTTTCAAAGAAAGCTTAGGAACTTTCAGGTAAGACATTAATACTAATGAAAATAACAACTGGAACTACCATTTATTAAATACTAAGCCACGCACAATACCTAAACATTTTACATAAACTATCTCACCCAATTCTCAAAAAAGAAAAAAAAAACCAATCAAAAAACCTATGACATACATATTGGCCTCCTCATTTTAGAGGGCTGCAAATTGGGATTCAAGCTCAGGTGTCTTTGATACCAAATCCTGAACTCTTAATACCATACTTCCTCCCAGAGGGAGGACTCAGAGGAAATTTCAAAATGAAGTATAAAAACCCTGCTTTAAAAAGGGTCATGTCCCTTTTTAAATGACTTTTTAAAAACACTACTCACCAATCTACTAAACCCTCCATAAAGTATACAAAACCCTCCTTGATAATCAGAGAGATCTACAAAGCCTTCAATATTTCTATAGTCATAGGAGCAGAGGACTCGGTTGGTTGCAGGATTAATTTGGTCAAAGCCTCCAGGGGTTACTTCCAAAATGACAGGTTTTCTTGTATCACTCCAGTGATGCTTATAGCAGTTATATCTCTAGAAAGAGAAATAATATTACTTTTAGGTTCATATTTAAGCTTAACATAAAATAAAGTTACATTTAACGTATCAGTCACTGCTAAAACAATCAAAAATCTAAACAATATAAATATTTAGAGCTACTATCCAAACTGTTAAAAACATCATTAATTTTAGCTATTTGGAGGTTTGTGTTTATTTAATTAAGAATGTTCACTCTAACTGAAGACAATACAGTCATGCGTCGCTTAACAATGGGGATCCGTTCTGTGAAATGAGTTGTTAGGCGGTTTCATTGTGCAAACATCACAGGGTGAACTTACACAAACCTAGATGATATAGCCTACTACACACCTAGCTATATGGTACTAATCTTATGGGACCACCATTGTATATGTGGTCCATTGCTGACCAAAATGTCATTATGCAGTACATGACTGACTGTACGTCCTTTTTAAATTAACAAAGGTTTGGGTTACAATATTTTGTGAAACAATTTTAAGTCACTCTTATGCAAATCTATAAAAAGCAAAAAAAAGGGGGGGAAGTCCTAAATAGAGATGTTATTCTGAAAGAGTTTTATCGGGGAAAAGATTTCAACTTTTGTTGGTAGATTCCTTTAATCCCAGTTAGATACGGAAGAGTTAAGTCACATTTCAGGAAGTTACAGTATTCAATTTAAACAACCTGAGTTGGTTCAATATATTAATGTAGATTTTCCTCCTACACACACAGAAAAGCTGAAGTCTCAGTCTGACCTTAGGCTTTTCTAGTCACACCAACGGAAAGTTATCTTTAGAAGTTTGGTGGCATTAGCAAGTAAAATTCCATTTAGATGATAATATTCCTTTGTAAATTAAAGTATCTAGTATCTTTAGAATGGTCAATATCCATTTACTATCCTGTTTTATTCTTAGAAAGAAAAAAAAAGTTTAATTGAGGCTAAGAAAATAATTTAAAATGAAGCCAAAATGATACAAAAAGAAAATAAGGATAACAAAGTGTCAGATGTGAAACGAACATCTCCCTGCCCCCCCAAAAAGTCCACAAAGTTTTCTACCCACCAATATGAAGAGGAATGCATGGTTAGTTACATGATTCTTAAGGTAAAAATAAATTAGTTGGTCAAGAGTACTATTTCTAATACTGAAATAAAAGAAAACCTCTTGTAGATGCTCACAAAAGAGAATACGGCATTAAACAAACACCTCTATTAACATCCCAACACTAAACTCAGCAAGGAGATTCATAGGATCATATCACATCAAGTCCCCTCAGCATTATTGATCGATGGCATCATGCACATTATAGTTCCATAAAAGGAACTCTGCAGAAAGACAAAAGGGCCTGCATTAACCCAAGAATATATTTAGAGCCTTGATTCTGAAGTAAAGGATGGAGCAGCACCACACCTTTCCACCAGGAGTTGGGGAAGAAGGGAGGCCACAAAAATTGTAGTGCTTTTCCAAACTATGCTTGTTTACATGCCCCTAATCCGCAGGATATGCTCCATTCCTCCCAGCTGATAATCAACTGTTATGATGAGATGTGCTGATGGAAAGACATCACCACCCCTCAGGATTGTGGAGGCAGAGACTGAGAGAGAGAGAGAGAGAGAGAGAGAAAGAGAGAGAGAGAGACAGACAGACAGACAGAGAGAGAGACAGACAGAGACAGAGAGGGCGAGAGACTTGAGACCCTGATTTAGAGTATATCTAGGGGCAAGTGGAGGCCTGAGGGCCGAATTCAACTTATGCAAGAATGTTGTTTAGTCAGCACAGCATTGGGAGGGGGAGAGGTGCCACTTATTCCTGATGTAAAATTAGGTGGACTGTCCTTCAGGCAATCTTCTAGAGATACCGTTTCCACCACAAAGATCTGAAAAGCATTAAGTTGCTGAAGTTAACTGATATAAAGGAAAGCTTACAAACAAAATCTTTAAGTATGCTTTTGGAAGCAGTTGTTTTCCAAACAGATGAGATATACAGAAAAGTCACCTGCTAACAATTATTATAAGCACCTCAAATTACGATTTATATATGATTATGATTTATTTGACTATGGCTCATCAAGAACAAGAAATAAACAGCCTGCCAACTGCCATTAAACTATTTTAAATGGCTCCCAGGCAACCAGCCAATCGCTTGAGCTAAGATCAGTGAGGCTTCTGGGATGCTAAAACAAGCATTAGAACATCCATAGAAAGGATGAGGGCTTAAGAAAGACAGGGGAATGGCACTGCCAGCATATTAGAATTCAGTTCTTGCCTTCTGCCAGAAGCCAGAGTTCTGAACAGCGCTATGAGGTTAGCCATTATTCTGCCTTCACCCTGTGGCTATTACAAATGCAATATCTTCTCATGGAAAGAAATCCAATATTTCAAGGGAATGAAAAAAGCATAAACTCCCATTTCCCCTCCCCAGAAGCCTCTGATTTAGTTTAAATGCTCTTGTAACAAGACTAGAGAAGGCTTGGGAAAGTTAAGAAGATTCTAATAAGCAACCATGACTTCCCCAAAGCTGTCAGTGCACCATGCAAAGCTTTACCACCAGCCAGATCCAGAGCAAGAACATATTACACTCCTCGATATACCCAAATCTTCTTACAACTTTAATACTTCTGAAATAGAAAACTCCTAGACCAAACAACTACTGCATGTTCCAACAAGTATCATCAGCAATGTGATGCTTACTGAAGCTGTTAGAATACTGAATAAAGACTACCTGGATTGTTATAGTGTTGTTTTTAATGCTTCATAACGCTGCCTGAAGATTTTTTCCAACTATCACCATGAACAGTCATAAATCTAATTCTTCATGTTTGAGTTTCCTGTTAAACTACACTCATCTCTCTATCACATGGTATCAGGAGACATGTTTCCTTTTTTCCCTTTAGCTTTACCATAAAAGGAACACACAGATCATCAAATGATTTCTACAATAAAGGGCAACATTTGAACAAATAAAAATAGATATTAACAAATGTTAAATACTTGCCCTTCCTGTGATTTTTCCTTCTGAAAAATCAGTTCTAAATCTCTGAAAGAGAAAACATAACCATAGTTTATGACAACAGAATGGTAGGAAAGACTCACAGTTCAGTCCCTTCTATTCAAAACAAGTAAAATCTCAACTTGGTAACCTTGATATTAAAAAATGTTATTAAAGTTATAGTTTAAGGATATCCAATGAAAAGCGTGTATAACTTTACTGAACAACAAAGATTAAACACACAACTGCTTTGTTCAGTATATATACTTAAAAAGACTAAAAACTATCAGATATACAAGATTATCCAGTCTTTCAGTTAGAGAAAAGTGAAAGTTTCACAGTGTCAAGTTAAAGCTCAATAAGAAAAAAATAAGGATCCTGAGGGGCTCAGAACACTGATATTTGTACTTTAATGTAACTGTTTCATTTAGAAAAGAGAAGAAAGAAATTCAGTTTACTAACATGGAACTGTTCTTACCAATGCTTCTGTAAGAAGTTCTGTTCTGTGCTCTGTAGAAAATTTTAAAGTTTCTGACTTTTTTCCAGTGCCTTTACGAAATGTGAGGTTGAACTCTGTTCCCTGTCCTTTTCCAACAGGGCTGATGCTGCAAATGTCTCCATAAGGCCACTAACAAAAAGAAAGGAATTCTTTCACATGGAGTTATAGTGAAATGCAACACTTATTTTTACTACTTTAATTTCACAATCACTGCTTAAATGAGAAAAATTTTACAAAATAATACTGAAGTCTAGAAGTTACGTCCTATAGTAATTCCATAACACAAATTCTTTTAAAGATTTCCAGTCATCAGAGACAACAAAAAAATGCTATCT
The DNA here is from genome assembly GCA_031878705.1 of Tapirus indicus. Lineage (NCBI taxonomy): Eukaryota > Metazoa > Chordata > Mammalia > Perissodactyla > Tapiridae > Tapirus > Tapirus indicus. The sequence goes on from CM062920.1 coordinate 19,157,685, forward strand.
GTATTCCAATTTTAATGATTAATGACATTAATCCAAAGCAATTAAAATACATAGAAGGGAAAAGAACTAAGGAATAAAATTTTGATTACCTGCAAATCTGTTAAAAACAAAAAACCCCCCAGGGAATCTGTAAAACATGCCTAATTTACAATTAAAATAAGCTAGAATATATAAATATGTTTACTTATCTATGTTCAGGTTAGTCTCACCTTTATAAACAGTAATACTACTGCCATGACATTTTCCAACCACTGCACTTGTGATATGCTACTATATCCAAAGTTATATACCCCCTTAGAGCCTAGAAATAAGCATATTCTCTCCCCACCTCCCTTTCATTATTCTTTGGGGGTCCTAAGCACAGAGCATTTTATAATCATACCAATCTCTCTCAGATTTGACATTTCTAACCTAAATACTGATTTTCAGGCCAGAGAGTCATGGGTCATATCCTGGCTTTTAAAATTCAAATGGAGTTCAAACAAATGCCTGACAGCTTCTAACATCATTACCTGATTTGTTACTTCTAAGGTATTGGGATTATATGTAGTAATCGCATGGGTTCCAACTGAAAAGACACGCTTATACCTACAAAGGAAGACAAGTACTTAAATTCAGTCTTAAATAAAAAACATTTTAAAAGAAAATACATATGGTACCAACACAAAAGGAACATTTCAATAAATAAACAAATATGTTAATTGATTAATGGTGATTAAATATAGCTTAGTTTCATATTCTCACATTTTTTTAATGTTCTAGAAAATGTTATTGGTATTAAAACCCACCTACCACTCATTTTACTGTGAACTATTAAGATCCTTAAGTAGAAAACTGTGACCTACGCAAGCAATCTTATGTCATTAGTATACATGAAGTTATTTAGCGAAGCACTAAGGATGCCAAAAGATTCTAAATGGGAGAATGTTATTCAAAACAAAGACACTGCACGGAGCCGGCCTGGTGGCGTAGTGGTTAAGTTCAGGCACTCCATTCCGGCAGCCCGGGGTTCACAGGTTTGGATCCCAGGCGCAGACTTATGCACCACATCACTTATCAACCCATGCTGCGGCAGGCATCCCACACACAAAGTAGAGGAAGATGGGCATGGACATTAGTCAAGGGCCAATCTTCCCCAGCAAAAAGAGGGGGATTGGCAACAGATGTTAGCTCATGGCTGATCTTTCTCACACACACACAAAAAGACACTGCACGCTACTAAGTCTTTCAAAATGGCCTTTCAACAAAACCATGATGCAAAGAAAGGAAAAGCCATGGCCTGCAAGTCATCAGTCACCCATATTCTGGAATCTTAATAATTTCTCTTTAAGCAACTACCTATTGCATTTAAGTGTTGCAATTTTATAGAAGTAGGAAGCCTCTATCACAGACAAGCAATTTTCACTTCTCACTTTACTTCCTTCACTTAAAGTAACATATCTGAAGGAAAAAACCCATTTGGATATCAGTAATCTTTAGAAGAGAGGAATTCATAATGATAAAAGTGGAAATCGAATTAGAAAAACTGACTTAAAACTGAAGAATTAATTCTTTGGAAATAATAAAACATTAGCTAGTCTAAGAAAACACAAAAAGAAAATTAATGAACTTATAACCATAGCACAGAAGAAATTAAAAACGTGTGTAACTCTATGCTGATAAATTTGAAAATTAAGAATAAATCAACCCTTATATAGAAGAATTTAAGAAAGCTGCAAAGAATTACTTCCTATAAAAGCACCAAGGCTCAAACAAGGGGATGAAACCTTAAAGGAACAGGTAAGTCCCATGCTTCTTAAATTGTTCCAGAAAACAGACTTAAGACAGCTTCTCAATTCTTTTAGTGATACTAATATCTGATAAGACAACACAAAAAAGTAGAAAAAATAAATACAACAATCTATTTTTTAAATAAATATTAACAGTTAGAATCAAGTAGCATATTAAAATAGTAATGAACCATGACAAAAGAAAGTTGATTTTAGGAAAACAGAGTTCAGTGTTAGAAAATCTACTAATATCATATTTATTGAAATATCTGTTTATTTTAATAAGATATTTTTAAATTATCAAAAATAGATGTTAAGGGGACCGGCCCAGTGGCGCAGCAGTTTAGTCCACGCTTGGCAGCCCGAGGTTCGCCAGTTCGGATCCTGGGCGCCTGCCGACGCACTGCTTGTCAGCCATGCTGTGGCAGCGTCCCATATAAAGTAGAGGAAGATGGGCACAGATGTTAGCCAAGGGCCAGTCTTCCTCAGCAAAAAGAGGAGGATTAGCTACAGATGTTAGCTCAGGGCTGGTCTTCCTCAGGAAAAAAAAAAAAAAAAGATGTTAAATACAATTAAATGTCTTTTTGCTACAAATGGAGATCATGTTTTTCTGCTTTAAACTACTAATACAGTAAAAAGACACACATTACCTTAAACCAATAGCCATTATCAGATTCAAGGGTGACACACCAGAAGTACTGCCATTAAGATCAAGAGAGATCGTTCACATTTTCATTTTTCTATTACCCTTTTTTCCTAATCAGTATATTATATAATAAAAATGACAAAGTTATTTCCATTTGGGGAAAAAAAGAAAATGAGAGATTTTATTCATCTTTTCCACACAGTCATACAAAAATCATTGCTATATTACAAATCTTTTTCCTTAATTTCACATGTCTAAAGTGGAATGGGAAACAAGAATGAGAGCACTTCCTTCTAACATAAAAACATTCGTTTGCTGCTTTCTAAAGTGAAGTGAGGGTTGAGGGATTGGTGAATTAGATGAGGATTTACCTAACCAGCTAAAAGTCTCAAAACTTCAGAGGCTTAACCAGTTAATGGGAACAAAGAAAAATAAAGTATGATCTTGTTAAATCAATATTTGCCTTAGGAGATTGTACAATGAAATCAAATCTACAATTAAAATGTGTATTCACAAATTCTAATTTTCAGAATCATCTTGAGAGTAAAACATGCCAATTTTTATAATCTTGAAATAAAACTACAGAATTTACTTTACTCTGGGAGCAAAGTGTAAGAATTAAATGCCTGAAATGCTCCAAATGTCAGCCAATGTTGTCACATTCAAAGTCTTAGGATGATCTCAGTTAAAAAAATATCCTTTTCAATTCTGTACTAATTTCCTCCACACAACTAAGCCCCTCCTAACATCTTTCTTATGTAGCTTTGTCATCTAGATTAGTGCTGTGCAAAAGAACATTCCAAGATGACGAAAATGTTCTATAACTACACTGTCCAATAAGGTGGCCATAAGCCACATGCAGCTACTGAGCACTTGAAATGTGACTAATGCAAGTGAATTTTAAATTTTATTTAATTACTTTAAATTTAAATAGCCACATGTGGTTAGTGGTTACCAATGGAAAGAACACACTACAGATCCTTCAGGATCAAAGGATCTTGGAGTTAGGTGTCCATTAGGCCCAAAGTACTGTCATGACTAGTAAACTCAGAGCAATCTTGCAGATAAATACTGAGCTCTAAAGCCTTCCTAAGAAGAAAGCTTTAAGAAAATTCCTAGAAAATTCTCTTCCATTCCTGTCTCCTCTTCTATATTCTCTTCTTCATTCCCTATGCCTCTCTCTTCTAGAACACCTGCTGGACTTCCCTTTAAGAATAGGGCAAATACTTCTAGGTCATTTAATACACCTTTATCAGCAGCCCTAAACCTTCAAAGATTACCTAAAAAGCCCCGTATCAGGTTTAGAGATTAAAATCTGAATGATGTCACATGTATGGTATGTCAAAACATTTGCAACTTAAGATTTTTTTTATCCTTTACTAAAGTCACCAGTGTCCTAAAACATAAAAGACAAAGATTCCATAAATTCAGGGAGGTACATGTCTTCATTATCTTTGAAACTCTAACTCTTAGCATAGTACCCAGCACTGCATATAGCAGATGCTCAATAAATGTTTGTCAAATAGCCAAACAGACCAACCTATCCAATAATAAGTCAACATGCCATCAAATCTACAACCCATTGGTTTACTTTTGCTTTTAAAACAGAACGTAAATCGGATAGCAACTAATTTCGCACCAATTTTTTATTTATAACCCCTAAAACATCAGGAAAGCACTAAGTTCATATCTTTATGAAAGAAAATACATTTTATTCACTATCTGCAAAGAGAAACTGCCATTTATAAATTACAATAATTTAATTTACTGTTCTCTGGGTTTGAGATGAATGTGTTGGCTAATTCTTAAAAATTATCATACTAAAAATAAGTTCCTATTACAAAAATACAGCTATAAAAAATCAAATTACAAAAGGAATAAAGACAAGTAAACAATACGTATGAGAAATTTATGACAGATGATGCCATGTACATAATACAAAGAAATGTGAAAGCAAACACTTTTTCTCCCAACTGAGAAATTAATATTCATTACTGACTTAACTTACTGCACTTGTTTCCTTTTTATTCAGGAACTAAAGTTATACACATCATTAAATGCCTATAGAGAGTAGGCATTTCTTCCACTCCTTAAGTTTTTACAACTCGCAGATTTATTCTAATAAGATATAGCTTATTAAGAAATATGATTTGCATTACCCATTAACTATAACGTTACTTACAATCAGGACACTAATGCTATTCAAATAAATAAAAAAGTGTCTGAGGCAACTGTTTTATCTACAGGGCATTCTACTCCTACAGCAAATTGGTGAGGAAGAAGTAAAAAATATGCTAATGATAGTGCTGATGGAGATAAGAAAGATCATCTGAAAGCAAAGAAAGACAACTGAAGCAAAAGCTGGGGATGTATTCAAGTTTCAGATTTGATAGATGATGTTCAGATTTTTTGACAGACAGACTAAACTTATATTAACTTATATTAAACATACGCCTATATTATTTTAATTCCTGCAAATAAAAACATGTTATACCATTTTTAAACTTTCTAGTCCTTATGAATATTCCTTTCCTGTTTGAAACAACTTTTTATAACATGCTTTTTTCATATGGCAACATTTTAGGGGAAAAAAAACTAACATGTTAGATCAGATACTGTAGTAAGTAATACCATGGATTCACCCAATACTAAATGCACACATAACACTGTGCTGGGTTCAATGATACGGACGGCAGTAAATAAGACAGTCAATCCCTCAGAGACCTAGTTTTCTCCCAATATTTCATTTATTATTTAGTTAACTAATTGAGACATCGGAAATAAAATTTCAAAGTAGTAAGAGCTAAGTTACTTGTCGGTCATTGTTTGATAGTTAATTTCGGACTTGAATACTCTTCATTACCTTGTATCAATTAGGCATGTAAAATAGTGTCAACAGAAAGAGATACTACAAATACTGGCCACCATCACGTCACACTCTTCTGCACAGAAATTCATTTCATTCAGCTCTCTCAAAAGAGAAAATTCAACATTATTTTCTTTTTGTAAAGTACAGAAAAGGCTTATGTTTACAATAAAATAATGGTTCTCAATTTTCTTCAGGTCATAAAACCTTTGAGTATTACTTTTAAAGTTAAGATCCTCAGTTCTTTCAGTGGACAGTCTATGCAGTAGGCCTCAAATAGCCAAACAAATCTAAACAGAGTCAGAAGACAGCTTTTGTTCCCTGTCTAGTCCCTATAACATACAGCTTGAACCTTTATAGTACCTCGGGCAAAGTTAGCTAGTTTGCTACTGGAGCAAGAGAACTAACTAACCTGCCCTTTAGGGCTTTTAAGCAATTCTATTCATTTCCCAGTACTGCAGATATTGACTAAGAACTAAGCCAATATATACCTCCCCACAAATTTCACCCATTGGTCCAAGTTCTGTCTTTCAGCTTCATACAGAGTATACCTAATTTTTCTGCCAATCAGACTTTCAATTTGAATTCTCTTAGGTTGAACACCCTAGTTCCTTCATCCATTTTAAAATAAATTTTGGCCACCAATTTCTAGAAGCCTTTAGGATTCTCACAGAACTGAGGGTTTTTCCTTTTATTATTAAAAACTTGGGAATCCAGTTACTTGAACTAGAATTTTAGTGCATCAAATAACTGATAAACTGAAATACAAGGTTTCTCAAAGAATTAGGAGATCAATGGCAAGCATTGTTAATGGAGACACTACAGCTTAATGGTTAACCCCACCAGTGCTGGAGTCACACTGCCTGGGTGTGAATACTGTCTGGACCATTCACTTTCTATGTATCCTCTGATAACTTCCTTAACCTCTCTAAGCTTCAGTTCCCCATCTGAAAGATGTGGATAATATACCTACCCCAAAATGTTAGAATTAAAAGAAATAATCCATGTAAAGTGCTTGTCACTTACTGTTTACAACTGATAAATGTTAGCTATTCTTGCTATTATTCTGCTGACTGAATAACTGGGGGGGGGGGGTCAAAACTCCAGTAGTCACTGAACTAATTATAATTAATATCATTATGTTTCAAGTAACCATGACTGCTGCATTCATATTGAAAACAGAGAACAGGGGCCGCCCGGTGGCGCAGCGGTTTAGTCCGCGCTTGGCAGCCCGGGGTTCGCGAGTTCGGATCCCAGGCGCCCGCGGACGCGCACTGCCTGTCAGCCATGCTGTGGCGGCGTCCCATATAAAGTGGAGGAAGATGGGCACGGATGTTAGCTCAGGGCCAGTCTTCCTCAGCAAAAAGGGGAAGATTGGCAACAGATGTTAGCTCAGGGCTGCTCTTCCCCACCAAAAAAAAAAAACAAACAAACAAAAAAAAGAAAACAGAGAACAAAATTAATGGGCAAATTGATCATTCATCTGTCTGTATTACCAGGATACTCTGATTCTGGTCAAACTCCACTTGCAAGATCAGTTTCACCTGAGAGGGCTCATTCACATCAGAAGTTGCACTCCTCAGAAAAGGGAAAGGAATGTATAAGACATACTCTCTCTGCTAATTATCTGTCCCAAAAACTCAGTGAGAAAATGTCCCACTTCTCTCGGAAGAAATAAAGGTCATCCCATGAAATGCAGTATTTTAAGGACTTAAATTCTGTGACGCAAGGTCTGTGTTTTTTCCAGCTCAGACAGAGCTAGCCTTTTTTTTAAAAAAACAGACCTTATTTTTTAGAGCAGTTTTAGGTTCACAGCAATATTAAGCAGAACATATAGAGATTTCCCATATACTCCCTGTCTCCACACAAGCACAGCCTCCCCCATTATCAATATCCCCCTCAGAGTGGTACATTTGTTACAACTGGTCAACCTACATTAACACACCGTTACCAACCAAAGCCCACAGTCTACATTAGGGTTCACTCTTGGTGGTGTACATTCTATGGGTTTAGACAAATGTATAATGACACGTATCCATCATTACAGTATCATACAGAGTAGTTTCACTGCCCTAAAAATCCTCTGTGCTCTGTCTATTCATCCTTCCCTCTCCCGTAAATCTTGGCAGCCACTAATCTTTTTACTGTCTCCAAAGTTTTGCCTTTTCCAGAATGTCATATAGTTGGAATCATACAGTGTGTAGCCTTTTCAGATTGGCTCCTTCCACTTAGCAATATGCATTTAAGTTTCCTCCATGTCTTTTCATGGCTTGATGGTTCATTTCTTTTCAGCACTGAATAATATTCATTGTCTGCATGTCCCACAGTTAATTTATCCATTCACCTACTGAAGGACAGCTTGGCTGCTTCCAAGTTGTGGTAATTATGAATAAAGCTTCTAAAATATCTGTGTGCAGGTTTTTGTGTGGACATAAGTTTTCAACTCCTTTGGGTAAATACTAAGGAGTGTGATCGCTGGATCATATGTTAACAGGATGTTGAGTTTTGTAAGAAACTGCCAAACTGTCTTCCCGAGTGGCTGCACCATTCTGCATTCTCACCAGCAATGAGTCAGCTCCTGTTGCTCCTCATCCTCGACAGGATTTGGTGGTGTCAGTGTTCTGGATTTCGGCCGTTCCAATAGGTGTGTAGTGGTATCTCTACATTTGCGTTTCCCTGATCACAGAAGATGTGAAGCATCTTTTCATATGTTTATTTGCCATCTGTATATCTTCTTTGGTGAGGTCTCTGTTAAGGTCTCTGGCTCATTTTTTAATCTGGTTGGTCGTTTTCTTATTGTCGAGTTTTAAGGGTTCTTTGTATATTTTGAATAACAGTCCTTTATCAAATATGTCTTTTGCAAGTATTTTCTCCTATCTTGTCTTTACATTCTCTTGACAGTGTCTTTCGCAAAGCAGAAGTTTTACATTTTAATGAAGCCCAGTTTATCAATTCATTTTTTCACAGATCATGCCTTTGGTGGTATATCTAAAAAGTCATGACCAAACCCACGGTCATCTAGATTTTCTCCCATGTTATCTTCTAGGAGTTTTATAGCTTTGTGCTTCACATTTAGGTCTGTGATCCATTTTGAGTTAATTTTTGTGAAGGGTTAAAGTCTGTGCCTACATTCATTTTTTTCACATGTGATGTCCAGATATTCCAGCATCATTTCTTGTTCCTGGAGCTAGCTTTTGATGCAACATTGTGTGTAAAATATAAAATTCCTATAAAGCAGATGTGATCCTATTTGAACTTCTGGGTGAAAGATGTTCAAATCTCAGATTGCCTGCTAACAATCACAAAGAGTGATACAAAGAAAACACAAAGAGAATTCAGGATGGACTCATCTGAGGTTTAGAGGCTGGCAGGCTCAAGAGCTAGGATCAATAAAGCAAGGAAAAAAACCCTTCAGGTTCCTAGGGTTACCAGAGTTGGTGAAGTGTGTAAATGCCAGGTAGCTAAAGGAAAGGAGTATCTCTTCTCTTGTAGGATTCTATTTCTGCAAGTAAGAAAGGTATCAGAAATTCACCAACTTCACTTTCCCTCAACTCTTCTCTTAATTTCCTGTGTCCAGTCATTACACAAACCGCCTATGAATGTAGTAGGCATCTGCCATTCAATGTCATACACTGATCATCATATATCCCAATGTATTGAAGTTCAAATCCTGTTCAGATACTAAAATGCCACTCTTAAATTCAGAGCATTTGCTAGAATATATGCAAATATTAAAGTGATCCACAGATAGATTTTACTTGTAATTTCCACCCCCAAAAAATTAAGAAGCTATATTTCGAACATTACTCTCAAGTTTTTCACAGTGAATGTACACTTCCACTTTAACTGAAACATATGCATCTTCCTTCCTATCAGAAATGGCTTGCTTTAGGCCAAAAAGGAAACTTTGCTCTCTCACAAAAGAAAAATTCTTTTTATCCCTGAAATCTAGCCCCCCGCTCCTTCCAGAACAAACATAATTTAATTATGTACTTTACAAGTAGGAGAATGAAAGCATAGAAGAAAGCCTACTTTGCCAGGCAAGGAGTCTATACTGATGGTGAATGCACCTGAATAAATGAGTGCATGAGCAGTGGCTGCAAAGTGAGACAATATGAAAACTATTACAAAGGTCAAGTGAAATGGGTCACATAAATATCCTCAAGGGAAATATCTGGAGAGGTTATCTTTAATTTAGGCATATTAACAGGAAGAAAAATATTTATTCATCTTTACTATCACTATAAATATTTCCCTGAAATGTTGGGGTTGGGTTAGCAGTATGTATACGGGCATGGGGTCTCTTAAAACTGAGGCCCTAAATCCCCAAAATCACACACAAAATTTGTTTTATATAGACATGTTTCTAAAGAGAGGGTCCAATTAGCAACTCTGAAACAACAAATTTTTAATGTTGGCTATTTATTTTTTACATTAAGACTAATGAGGAATACTTTAAATTTAGATTAGAATTGACCACATAAAACAGTTTAAGTATAATAGTGCCACATAATAATGTACATGACCTAATGAAATAACTATCACTATCTGGAAAATGTAGGACGTTTCAAGAAGTTAAAAGCTTCAAAGTGGGTATACTAAAAACAACGAAACACTGTTGAAAGAAATTTTAAAAGATCTAAATAAATGGAAAGACATCCCACGTGCATGGATTGGAAGACAATATTGTTAAGGTGGCAATACTCCCCTAATTGACCTAGAGATTCAGTGCTATTCCTAGCAAAGCCTTTTTTATAAAACTGACTAGCTGACTCTAAAATTCACATGGAAATGCAAGAGACCCAGAATAGCCAAAATAATCTTGAAAACAAAGTTGGAACCTCAAACTTCCTAGTTTGATAACTTAGTACAAAGCTACAGTAATCAAGACAGTATGGTACTGGCATGAGTATAGGCATACAGATCAATGGAATAGAATTGAGAGTTCAGGAATAAACCTTTACATTTATGGTCAACTGATTTTTAACAAGGATGTCAAAACAATTCAATGGGGAAAAAATAATCGTTTCAATAAATGGTACTGAGACAACAAGCAAAAGAATGAAGCTGGATCCCTACTGCAGATAAGATACAAAAATTAACCCAAAATCAAGGCTATAAAATTCTTAAGAGAAAATGTAGGAGTAAATCTTGGACCTTGGATTAGGTAATAGTTTCTTAGATATGACACCAAAAGCACAAATGGCAAAGGAAAAAAATATGTAAATTAAAAACTTTGTGCTTCAAAGGATACCATCAAGAAAATGAAAAGACAGGGCCAGCCCCCATGGCCTAGTGGTTAAGTTTGGCATGCTCTGCTTCGGCAGCCCAGGTTCAGTTCCCGGGTGCAGGACTACACCACTTGTGGCCATGCTGTGGCAGTGGCTCATATACAAAAAGATGAAGATGGCAACAGATGTTAGCTCAGGGTGAATCTTCCTCAGCAAAAAAAAAAAAAAAGTGAAAAGACAACCAACAAAAGAGGAGAAAATATCTGCAAATCATATATTTGATAAGGGACTTGTATTGAGAATGTATAAAGAATCCTTACAACTCCACAATAAAAAGACAAGTCAATCAAAAAATAGGTAAATTATTTCAATAGACATTTCATGAAAGAAACACAAATGACCAACAAGCACACAAAAAGATACTTAACGTCTTAGTCACAAAGGAAATGCAAATCAAAACCACAGTAAGATACCACTTCATACCCACCAGGATGGCTAAAATAAAAAAAGACAACAATAAGTGATGATAAGGATGTGGAAAAACTGGACTCCTCATACACTGATGGGTAGAATTATAAAATGCTGTAGCCACTTTGGAAAGCAATTTGGCTGTTCCTCAAAAAGGTAAACACAGAGCTACCATGTAACTCTACATATCTCCACAGAAGTTCTACTCCTAGGTATATACCCAAGAGAACTGGAAATAAAGATTCACCCATAAACTTGTATGTGAACAATTATAGCTGCATTATTCACAACAGTAAAAAAGTGGAAACAATATAAACGTTCATCAACTGATAAACGAACAAAATGTGGTATATCCATACAATAGAATATTACTCGGCAATAAAAAGAAATGAAGTACTGACACATGCTACAACATGGATGAACCTTGAAAACGTTATGCTCAGTGAAAAGAAGAAAGTCACAAAAGACCACATATCGTATGATTCCATTTATATGACATGTCCTAAATAACCAAATCCAGAGACAGAAAGTAGATTAGTGGCTGCCAGACACTGAGAAGAGGGGAGAAGGGGAGTAACTGCTAATATTAGAGGAGTTTTTTTTGGGAGGTGATGAAAGTGTTCTAAAAATGGTTAGTACTGATGGTTCACAACTCCACGAATACATTAAAAACCACTGAATTGCACACTTACAAAGGGTGAATTTTATGTAAATTATACTTAATAAAGCTGTTGTAAAAACAATACAAAGAAGTTTCAAGGTGTGAATAATGGAGGCAAGGAACTGTGCTGAGAGTACACAAATACTTCTGTTCCAAATTATTACAAAAAAGAGGACTGTCTTAAGTCTGAGTCACTACTCTCTAAGAACACTCAAAAAACTTCTCCCAGAAGATCACAATTACTGACAAGCTCACAAAGCAAAGTATTACGGTAAGTTTGTTCTTTGGAATTAATGCAGTATGCTATAATTGTATTAAAAACAGAAGTTACATTATGATGATCAGAGCACTTTAACACTTGAGGAAAAAATAAGAATCACTTAAACATACAATTTTTTTAAGGTTGATTCAAAGAACTAAAGAGACATATTACCCTGGATACGCTGTGTCTCTCTTTGTTCAATGAAATAAACTGAAGAAAAAAATTTCAAGACAATTATTCTACAAGGGTAGCAATTATGCTAATTTAGTAGTTCATACAATTGAGCTACTAAAAGGAAACAAAATTAAAGTCAAATCTTTCAAAATTATAGTCAGTTTGCTAATGCAAACCAGAAATACTACAGAATTCAGATGTTGCACCGTCCCAAGAAGTTACCACACTACTACCTAAAAACTGGAAAGTTAAGAATAAGAACTAAAATTATTGGCTTTGTGCACATGTCACGTTTTATCTATCTGAGGCCTAATTTGGAATAATGTGGTCACCTATTTGTCAAAGTGTGGCAAACTCATCTTACTTATTACTATTCACAAGGACTAGAGACTAAATTTTTTTTGTTAACAGTCAACAGGTGCCATTCATTGAATATTCAATGCATTTAAGGCATAATTTTAAAACCTTCACACAGTCCCTATCACTTCATTTAATCCTTTCAGCAATTTGAGGGGTACGAATTACCATCCATTTTACAAAAAGGAAACAGCAGCATCTCCACCTTGGTCCGACCAGGCAAGCTACTAAAAAATGTCATCATCCCCTCTCAAGGAAAAGAAAAGATCAAACCCAATTTTTAAATTTCATTACACTCCCAAAGAAAGATTAGAAAATGCACTATTGGCATACTTTCTCTGACAGTCAAATGGACACAAAAATGTGTTGATCACACACAGGCTAGTCTCTGGGTCATAAAGTTGTGGAGTTAACACTCTGCTACTACTCCGTAACCTCATCATTAACTGACAGCATCCAAGAGGGTGGAGAACTGCTTTATTTTCCTTTTAATTGTTACCAAACTCCTTCCCAAGACAGACACAGAAAACCAGAAATGTCAAAAGAAAAAAAGAACAATAATTTATTCTAAATGTAGCATTTGCATTTAAAATATGCACATATGCTTTTCAGAAGAGAAGGGCTGAATGGCATTATTGAGTTGTGTGGTACTACTCAAGATATTGAAAAAGTAATGTTTAAAATGATACTTTATAGAAGCACAGAATAGCAAAACCAACAGAAATACTTACTTTCCCCTCCATGAATGTTTTGTTGTGTAGAAACACGCCAAATCCTTATTTTCCCTAATTATGTTCATCTTGTGCTGAAATCTGAAAGATAAAAATATGGGCGAATTTAGTACAGTGTTATCCTTAGAGTTTTTCCTGAATCTCCCATACCATATTTTCATACCCTGCCATATGGTACTGCTTTTAAGGCACAACTTCTTCTACAAGACCATAAGGTTTTCAAGGGCAGGGAAAGGTCAATCCACCTGTCTATCACAGCCTTTAGCACACCGTATTGTGACTGTCTGCTCTCCTCCACTACAGTGGGTTTCTTGAGGACAAGAATTGCCCTCTATTAACATCCCACGTGTAGAGAATTTAATAAAAAAATGTTAAAGTAAATGAATCTTTAAATCTCACATGGCCAAACAATGCCTTAACACACAATGGACACCTAAAAATGTTTACCAAGTGTCAAAACAATTCCAAAAGGTTTTTGTTGAGCTGTTAAGTGCCAGCCATTTTGCTTTCACTGTCACTTCAAAGGGGACCTATTGTAAGAAAGTTTTAACTTAAAAGTAACAATATTCTCACTATAAAAGCAATGAATGTCCAAAGTAAGAAATCTAAAATGTTCATAAAGTAAATCATCTTTCATCCTAGCATCCAAAGATAATCAATCTAGTCTCCCTTCTTCTATTTAGGAAAAAATAGGGGTTTTTTTAAACCAAAATTGAGATTGTCATTTGTACTGCCTAACCTTTTTCACAGAATATTAAATTTTGCCATGGAATTAAATATTTTTTGAGAAAATGATTTTTAAGGCTACACAGTATTCCGTTGTATGATATACTAAAACAGTGCTACTCAAATGTAGTTGCAAACATCAAGATAAATGCAGAAATTGAGAGTAAGTGTTTAGAAACTTTTATAGCAGTTGTTAGTGAACGCCTCTGGTTAAACAGGATATAGACTAGTTCTGGATTGTTGAACTTGTGTGATGAATTACACATGGTACGAGCTTCCTACCAGCCACATGCAGAGGGACTATGTTATGTGCAATGTTTTAAGATTAGTTTGTTGACTGTAACCCAGAAGTGTATAAAATCCAGAATCCATTTATTTCATGAAAAATTTTAAATTTAGCTAATTTTACAGGATAAGTTGTTGGAACTGGCCACTAATGAAAAACTGCGATAAATTTTGAAAATACTACATCATTTGCTTCATACTGAATAAAAGTTAAAAATGAATATGGTCACTTATTTCTTCTTTTGTGACTTTTCTCCCTACCCTTATTAGAAATACACCCTAAAAAAAATACTGTAAGATAGAAGCCAAAGTGTCAATAATGCAAACTGAATGGTTGGAATTATGGTTCACTTAAGCTTTCTTGACATCTTTACATATTGGTCAATTTTTTAAATCAAGTAGTCTCTTCATAATTAGAATAAAACCATTCTCATTCAAAAACATTTTTGTGACAGCTTATTGAGACAATTCACGTACCATAAAATTCACCCTTTTAAAATGTACAATTCAGGGGGTTTTAGTATGTTCACAGAGTTCTACAATCAATATCACTATTTTTATCACCCCAAAAACAAACCCTGAAAGCAGTCACTCCACATTCCCTCTCACTCCCAGCACCTGGCAACCACTAATCTACTTTCTGTCTCTGGATTTGCCTATTTAGGACATCTCATATGAATGGAATCATATAATATGTGGTCTTTGTGACTGGCTTCTTTCACTTGGCATAATATTTTCAAAGTTTATCCATGTTGTGGCATGGATCAATTTCCTTCCTTTGTACAGATATACCACACTTTGTTTATCCATTCACCAGTTGACAGACATTTCTCTATCTCATTTAGCCTCCACGGTACCTTTCACAGTCTAATGTGCAATTTATTATATTTATTATTCACCTAATCCTGCTAAAATATCCAGAGAGAGGTATGTTTGTCTGTAGAGCTCATTAATATATATATCCCCAGAGCCTACAAGAGTGTCTGACACAAAACAAGTGCTCAGTAAGTATTTGAGTGAATGAATGAAATGCAGCAATCCCATGGAAAATTCTGATGTCCACTTCAAACTTTATGTCCTAACAGGTAATCCCAAATAAGCTTTTGTCAAACCTTCTGGAAAAGCATCAATTCATGCTCTGAGGAATAATAAGGAGCCACAAGTAACATCAAGTTTAGAGGAACCTTTGTTACCAGAGAGGAAATTTCTCTTAACAGTCAACTGACCTCTTCCTACTAGCGTGTATGGAGACAGCTAAATATAGTCCTGACAGTTGGCGTGTTGTTTTGTTTGTTTTTTTCTGGATTGCATATCTGGGATGACACGTGCAGCCAACTAAGACTTATTAAATCAGCAAAAATTATCCCTGCCTTCAGAATCATTTGCAGTGTACAATATTACTGAAAAGAAACTCAGGTAGGATCTCTGAGGACATGCCAAAAAAGTGAAAAATACAGGTCTACAGATGACATTTTCCCTTATATACTATAACCAAAGACTGGAACAATGGAAGAAAAAGGAGAACAGAAAAGGTGAATGGCTGATATTGAAGAGGGCAGTTTGGATTCCCAGTCCATAACTTAAGATACTGAAATGACTGACTCTGTACCAAAGGCCTATCTTGGGAAAACTGACAAGAAAGAAAACGTGTTTGAGTGAAAACTAGCTGATATCATTAAGGGACTTTAAAATGAAAGTGAGAGAAAAAATTTAAAAAAATTTTAAATAATAGCCACAAAGAACTTGGGGCATGATCCAGAAGGAATAAAGAAAATTTCTAATAAATCCACGGGGGCGGGGACAAAATCACAACAAAGCAAATTTAAGAATTAAAATAAAATCCTAAAGAATGATCGAATAGGTATCACTGATTTGGGGAAATATGTAATTCAAACAGATCTTTTAGGAGGAGAATTAAAGTAAGTTCACATCAAGAAGGCTTATCTACAACTTTCTGGAGACCTATGAACTTGCAGGAGATGAAAGCACCAGACTCCAGAGCATTCTTAGGTTAGGGAGAGAGAAGTCACAAAACATAAAATTAAACTACTAGAAGACATTCAAATGGCCAACAGGTATATGAAAAGATGTTCAACATCTCTTTCAGGGGAATGCAACTCAAAACCTCAGGATATTGCCTCACACCTGTTAGGATGGCTATTATAAAAAAAAACAAAAGATAAGAAGTTTTGGCAAGGATGTGGAGAAATTGGAACCTTTGTACGCTGTTGGTGGGAATGTAAAATGGTGCAGGTGCTATGGAAAACAGTATGGAAGTTCCTCAAAAAATTAAAAATAGAACTACCATTTGACCCAGCAATCAAACTTCTGGGTATTTATCCAAAAGAACTGAAATTAGGATCTTGAAGAGATAGTACTCCCATATTCACTGCAGCATTATTCCTAATAGCCAAGATGTGGAAACCATCTAAATGTCCATCAATGGATGAGTGAATAAGAAAATGTGGTATATACATACCCCGGAATATTATTTAGCCTTAAAAAAGAAGGAAATCCTGCAATATGTGACAACATGGGTGAACCCTGAGGACATTATGGTAAGTGAAATTAGCCAGTCACAGAAGGACAAATACTGCATAATTACACTTACATGAGTTATCTAAAATAGTAAAACTCATAGAAGCAGAGAATAGAATGGTGGTTGCCACCAACAGGGGTGAGGGGGAAATGGGGAGTTGCAAATTAATGGGCATAAAGTTCTAATAAGTTTTAGAGATCTGCTGTACAGCATTGTGTAATAATTAACAATCCGGTGTTGTACACTTAAAAATCTGTTAAGTGGGTAGATCTCATGTTAAGTGTTCTTAACACATAAAATAAAATTTTAAAAAGTAAACTATTGACTACCTGGCCTGTTACAAGAAATACTGTATTCCTGATGTAGATTACAATGCTGACAGAAAAATACAATGTAGGATTAAAGAAGTACTTCAATTCTCTGGACATCAGTAGAAGTTCCTATGGCTAAAATCAGCACACCTGATGTCTCTAATATTTCAGGAAGCAACAAATGATACTGCTATTCTGCAGCCAATCCTGAGTAACAACCAAAAAAAGGTAAAATGGAAGTGCTCGTTATGGAAGAAAATTACTCCTCTATCTTTGCCTTCAGCCATGCTATATTTAGGTAGGGGTGTATTTGAGAGGTAAGGGATGGGGGAGATACCTAAGTAGCCAAGTCAAGCTGGAAATAATGGGATAATTCAATGCGATTATTAGTGTCCTCATAGCCTCAAAATGGAAATCAGAATAATGCTTTTCCATTTTGAACCCTCAGTAAAGATTATCCTAAAATTGGGGAGGCAAGATGACCCTAATCAAAAAATTTATGACATGTCCTGAAATTATGTAACAACTAGCTTTTATTGAGTACTCATCACGAGTTAATTATGATGTTAATTTACCATGCATTTATCTATCTCATTTTATCCCCATAACACCACCATGATACAGGTATCATGACCCTCATTTTATTGACAAGAAAACTGAGAATTAGAGAAATTAAATCACTTCTCCAAGGTCACATAGCTGGTAAGTGGGTGGGCTAGGTTTAGGACTCAACCTGCTTAACTCCACACTCTACGTACTTAGTCTAAACTATAATACCTTCCCTCAAATTTAGGAAATCAAAATAAATCCATTTTGACCATGTAATTACAGTTTTATCATTTGACAGCACATTCTTAGTTTAATTTAGAACTAGTTCTGATTATCATCTTTATCCGGAAATATGTTTAGGCACTTGATGGAAACAACTTTGAAACTCCCAATTTCAAGCAGTGAAACAAATTACCATACTCAACACAGGGAAAAGAAATAAAAGAAAAAGGAAGTCTCCAAGGCTGAAATACTGCACCATCTAAAAATAAACTTTTAAAATATTTCCATCTACAGATAAGCCTTAAAACCTTTTTTTTTTTTTTTTTTGGTGAAGAAGACTGGCCCTGAGCTAAGATCTGCTGCCAATCTTCCTCTTTTTGCCTGAGGAAGATTGTCCCTGAACTAACATCTGTGCCAATCTTCCTCTATTTTGCATATGGGATACCGTCACTGCGTGGCTTGATGAGCAGTGTGTAGGTCCGAGCCCAGGATCCACACCCACAAACCCCAGGCCACCAAAGCAGAGCACTCGAACCTAACCACTAATGCCACTGGGCCAGCCCCTAAAACTTTTTTAAACAGAGTGTTCAAAACAAACATATGACAGAAATTTGCTACCAATATATGATTTCAGGATAATCTTTAAGAAGAGTTCAACAACAACCAAAAAAACTATTTTAACTAACATTGAGCTTTTAAAATAACTAGATTAATGAGATCCGAGGCTGGGACCTACTTCCCAACGATATAATATTAACCCCTCCAAATTTTCAAGCAAATCTATTTTATATTCTCAGTAAAACCTCAACCACTTTGTGATAAAGTCATTTCATCTAATGAAGGCAATCTAATGAAGGTCTGGAAACTGTATTAACTCTTTTAGACTATGAGGATCCTTGTAAGCACAGGGATAACTCACTAGTGGATAATGCAATGTGCAAATATCAGAAAAGATAAAACAAGAATATTCTGTACTGACTATGTATCATTCAAAGTGAGAGTTGGAACAACTTCAAGAGAACCACTGGAAAATGACTGAAGGCAAGTCCAAGGGTCCTCCAAGTGCAGCAGTCAAGTGATGATTCAATCTGCGAAGACTGACTTGGAATACCTCCCCGTAGCAGATACCAGAGCTGCTATTCCACACACTAAACATTAACTAACGAGCAGCGCAAGAAGCTACATTAACACACACACTGAAGTAATTTTAATACTCAATCTATTACCAAGGTAAGGGTGGTGAATTTTAAAAATATTACTTAGGACTAAAGACAGACTAGTAATAACTGCCATCTACTGGTTGCATAACTTTGAACAAGTTTCTTAACTTCTTGGAATCACAGTTCATCTATAAAACTGGGATGACAGTACCTGTCTCAAAGGGCTGTGGTGAGGACTAAAGGAGATAACTCTAATAAAAGGGTTAGTGTGATGGCTGGCTCAGAATAAGCACTCAAAAATATTAACTGCAATCGTAATAATTACTGTACTTTAAATATACTACCCCAGATATGCAACAGTTGTTTCAAGTATTTCTACCACCTCTTTCATTTTCAAGATCACTTAAAGGCCTGTACCTCTTAAGGCATGTTGGGGGGAAAGTTATCATTATTAAGTTACTTGATCCTCTCTAAGTCTTTTATCTGTTAATTTCAATCCTTGTACTACTCCACATATCACCTAGAATTTCTATCTTCAAAAGTACAGAGGGTCTCCAACTTAACAATAGTTCAACTTACAATTTTTTGACTTTACGATGGTCTGAAAGCGATACACGTTCAGTAGGAACCGTACTTTGAATTTTGCTCTTTTCCCAGGCTAGCGAAACTCTCTCATGCTGCTGGGCAGCGGCAGCAGCAGCGAACCACAGCTCCCAGTCAGCCATGCGATCACACAGGTAAACAACTGACACATTTACAACCATTCTGTGCTCACACAACCACTCCGTTTTTCACTTTCAGTACAGTATTCAATAAATTCCATGAGAGTCAACACTTTATTATAAAATAGGCTTTGTGTTAGATGATTTTGCCCAACTGTATGCTCATATAAGTGTTCTGAGCAGCGTTAAGACTAGGCTAAGCTAGGGGCCGCCCGGTGGCACAGCGGTTTAGTCCGCGCTTGGCAGCCTGGGGTTCGCAGGTTCGGATCCCGGGCGCCTCCCGACTCACTGCTCGTCAGCCATGCTGTGGCGGCGTCCCTTATAAAGTAGAAGAAGATGGGCACGGATGTTAGCCCAGGGCCAGTCTTCCTCAGCAGAAAGAGGAGGATTGGTGACGGATGTTAGCTCAGGGCTGGTCTTAGGAAGATGGGCATGGATGTTAGCCCAGGGCCAGTCTTCCTCAGCAGAAAGAGGAGGATTGGTGACGGATGTTAGCTCAGGGCTGGTCTTCCTCACAAAAAAAAAAAAAGACTAGGCCAAGCTCTGATATTCAGTAGGTTAGGTATACCAAATGCATTTCCAACTTATGATATTTTCAACTTATGATGGGGTTACTGGGATGTAACCCCATCATAAGTTGAGGAAGATCTCTACAGTGTTTTATTGATTTAATCAGTTTTGTAGTTTTTACCTACTCATTCAAAAATAATGATACCAATATACCATATTTCTTAAACTGGGTGGAGTACTTGAGGGCACCTTTATTATTATTATTTTATTCTTTACAATTTATCTTTCCTAAAAAGAAAAAAAATGTATAAGATAGGCCACAATAATCATGATAGATAAAATTTTTAACAATTATCTTAAATCAACTATGACCTATCACTTAAGCTTCTCTTTATTTCTACAAATTACTATTATTTTGGAAGTCAAACTTACTACATTTTAAATATGCCCCACTTTGGCATTTGAAATTTCAATTATTAGAAAAGTTTCTTTACATGTATGCAACCTAATATTTTTTAATTTACGTTTGATCCCTACAAGTTAACGATGGTTTGAGAAACTTGGAAAAAAAGAACTCCATAAAAATAATTTAATCTCCATTCACTATCTCCTCTGTACATATTCCTTTAATTAGCGTTAAAAGTGGTTCTATAATTGTTGCTCACAGGCAAAAACTCTTAAGCAACCATAATTCCCTTTAACAGAAATTCTGCAGATTTTTCATCACTAATATCAAGCAGCTCTAGCATCAAGCAGGTAATAGCAATAACAGCCATTAATAGGCACATTCTATAAATAATAATAAATTTGTCCACTAAAAAAGTGTAAAAGTTGTTGGATGAGATCTTGGTAGCAGGTGTATCATCAGCATTTGCCATCTTGCCAGTTGTTGAGACACTATTCAAATCAGCAAAAGTTCATCTGTTCAAATTAATTACTGCTTAAATTTCAACTCCTTCACTCCTGCAATAGTGTCCCACTTCAAATTCTCACCAGACCTACCCTTCTTTTTATGAGAAAAACTCATTTACATAGCCTTGTAACTAAATCACATTAAAAGTATCTCCAGTTTTTGCAAGCCGGCTACACTTCAGTGTATATCCTAATATTACACCACCAACACAGCTTTTTTGCAACTTCTCAGTTTGTTCTTTTGAGAGAACTGTACTAAGGGTTAAAAAGTCAAATTCAGGGCAACACAGGCATTTTGGCTTTTTTGGTGAATTCCCTTGCTTCATGCTTTCAAACAACAACGTTCTCACATTCTCTAATTTACTACTGGCAGTAAAACTGATAATCCATTTAAAATTATTTATGAATAAAATGAGAATGATCTTTTAGAAGATACGATTATGATATGAAATCTCAGGATTTGAGAGCCCACTGAGCAGAAGCCTACATCAAATTGACACTAAGAACAAAAAGCAGGATGAAGGGACTTGACACCACAGGCACCCAAGCAGATTACAGCTAGCTATAAGCAAGAGAATTCGCACACATAGCAAAATTAGGTGTATGTGCAAGGCTTGTGTTAAGTAAAAACTTAAACAGAGCACTCATTTAGCCAGGGATAAATGAGTATACCTAGAAAAATAACACACTAGTGAATGAATGAAGGAATTGGCTTTAATCAAGGTTATCTTTAAGCATACATCTTGAAAGACCAACTAGAAGTGATTTTTACACAAATATGACAAAGAGCAGATGAGATACTAATTTTTCCACTTTGAGCCCATAAAATGAAAGAATAAACTCTTTCATATTAACTCTGCTCTCAAGAAATGAATTAAAGACATGAGTTTTTCTTAAAATACAACAAAAAATAAGATGGACAGATATTTAATAAAGTAAGTGAAGTAAAATGTGAATATGAAAATCTTGGAGGTGAGTATATGGGTATCTAATGTGAAGTTCTTTCAACTTTGCTGTAGGTGAAAACTTTTATGTTAGGGGAAAATGGCGTTTGCCTTTCTTTTCTGACCAAACTCTCCTACAACAGAAACACTGCTTTTCTGCTACATTGTGAAACTACACCTGAAAATACGGTAGATATTCACATGATAGGAACTAATTTATGAACTTAATACTTCCTCATATAGCTATATACTATTGAAAATGCAGGGCGAAGGAGAACCTTTGCTGAGGCAAAGGCTAATCCTAGGTAATAACTAAAGAGAGAATCCCTTATTACTGGCTTCTTAAAGACCTTGTTTCATTTGTAACTGGATTCAAAATCTGAGTGAATTATATTACTAGGTTAGTTAAGTTTCAAATAAAAGGTAAAACATATAAATGGCTAACAGAACATTAATTTTTACCCAGATTAAAAAGCTACAACTAGACTGTCTTAGAATGTGCTGCGTATGGGGGAAAACTAATATGAACTTTAACCCTCTTTTTTAATTTTTAATTTTCAACTCTATGTTTTAATATAGATCTCAAGAATAGGCAAAAAGCATTTCCTTCTAAATGAACAAATCAGTATGTGTAATGTGTATAATACCTACAGTACAGTGATCTTTAAACAGCTATAAAATAGATCACAAAGTAAGATTTGAGTACATCCCATCTTAGCTTTCTTAACTTGTTGAAGAACCCAGTAACTCCAGAAATAAATGTTGTTAGAGAAGAAAGCCAGCAGTAAAATCAAATTTCAGCTGACAATTATACCTCCAAATAATTGCCCAGAAGTTATAATATTGAAACCTTTGCATTGTCTGCCACATCAAAACAAACTTTTAAACACTTTTACCACCACAGAGTAGGGCAAAATAATCTAAGATCCCCCCATTCTTTTTTAAAAATCCATTCCTTTCCAGTTAGAAACTGGATATATATTCTTGAAATAAAAGGGCAAGAGAAATTCAAAAGCAAGCCCTAAATCCGAAGAAACACTTTTAATATTATCTTAATGGGGAAGAGGGGCAAGCATGCATACCATAGCAGTTAATTTTGTTGGCCTTTTCTATTCAATATAAATGAAATACTGAAAAAGATACCCGTCTCTTCATATCTTAATCACATGTATGTTGACTTCATCTGAGAGACTAATTCTTATTTCTCACAAAATAGACCTCTGTCTGTTGTGGGAAAAAAAATTAATATTTTTTTCCAAGAAAGATGCATGATTATGACCCTTCCCTTCCCAAAACTTAAAAATGCCTTGAAATATTTACCTGAAAAAAAACCTAAGAAATGTGTTCACTTAAGCAATTCTGTGAAATCAATGCTACTGATCATTTACATATTTTTAGTTTGTAAACATTCTCGAAACTTTTGAGACCTAATTTCTATTTCATTTTATCTTTGAAGCAAACTTGATTTATGCAAGAACAAAATTCTACTAGTTTAATAAACTCTTCTTCAGTTCACAAATAGGCACTTAATAATCTTGCTCTATCATGCTAAACAGATCTTAAAGGGCAAAGAGATTTCCAACTGCCATATAACTTGTTGCTTTTTTCTATCACTATAGTAAATGCATAATGGGGGACTAAATTTCACAACCATATAACAAGTACAACTGGATGAAAGTTTTACAGTAAGCATCCTACTATCCATAATTTCTGGGTTTTGTTTTTTTGTTTTTTTTTTTTTTTTGGTGAGGAAGACCAGCCCTGGGCTAACATCCGTGCCCATCTTCCTCTACTTTATATGGGATGCCACCACAGCATGGCTGACAAGCAGTGCGTCGGCCGGTGCCCAGGATCCGAACCCACAAACTCCAGGCTGCCAAAGCACGACCTAAACCACTGTGCCACCAGGCCCACCCCAAGCATCCTAATATCCAAACACTGTTCTCTTTATACTAGTAAAAGACAAGTTTAAGTTGCTACAATTTCTCTTTCACCCAATACAAAATAGCAACAACATGTAGATTTCTAGTTTGGCTCTTTCCAAAATATCCCTACTATTCCTGACTCTGCCATACTGCTTCACAGAAAATGTGTTGAAAACCACTGATTAAAATTTTGAATTAAAGTAATGGTATGGGCAGAATGCTGCCTCATAAGAGACTCTACAATTAAAAACACTACCAGGATTTAGTGGATGGGTCTAGTTACCCCTCAGTGTACAAGACAGTCCCACAGATTGTCCTCAATTGACTTCCAAATATTCAAGTGGTCATTCATATAGGTAAAAACCTATTTATAATTAACTAATCCCAGAAGTTAATTCTATACTAAATATAAATCACAAAGTACATTTTGCAGTTTAATATGCACATAATTATCCAGGAACGCACCTATCATGTAAATTGAGAGATTATACTTTGAGTTCTCCTGGCTTTTGAGAGTATCTATTTTGTCTTCGTTTTTGAAAGATATTTTCGCTGTTTTTTTCTTTCAGTACTTTAAAGTTGTCACGCAATTGTCTTCTTGCTTGCACAGTTTCTCTGCTGTAACTCTTTGTTCCACTGTATATAATGTTCCTCTTTTCTTTGGCTACTTTCAAGATTTTCTCTTTGTCCTCTGTTTACATCAGTTTGAACAGGATATATCTAGGGGTGTTTTGTTTGGGGTTTTTTTGGGGGGGGGCAGATATTTATCTTGCTTGGTGTTCTCTAAGCTTCTCAGATCTGTGGTTTGATGTCTAACATTAATTTTGGGAAATTCTCTGCTATTATTTCTTCAAATATTTCAATATTTCTTCTGCTCTGTTCTCTCTTCTTCTTCTGGGATTCCAATTATGCATATACTAAAATGTTTGATATTCCCAAACTCTTGGATGTTCTTTTTTTTAACTGTTTTTTTTTGTATTTCAGTTGGATAATTTCTACTGCCATCTACAAGTTCACTGATTCTTTCCCTGGTTGTGTCAGATCTACTCATGAGCTCAAAGGTATTCTGCATTTTTTTACTGCGTAATGAAATTTCTAGCATTTCCTTTTGATTTTTTCTTATAGTTTCTATCTCTCAGCCGAAATTACCATTCTGATCTCGCATGTTGTCCACTTTTCTGCAGATACTTTAACATATTAATTATAGTCATTTTAAATTCCCTATCAGATAATAACATCTATGTTAATCAAAGTGCAGTTCTGATGATTGCTCTTTCTCTTGCGAATGGTTTTCTGCCTTTCTGTGTGCCTTGCAATTTTTTGTTGAAAGCTGGACATTTGTATAGGACAGTAGATACTGACATAACTTTTGTGACTGGAAACGGGCACACCTTTTCTCTGCTAGGTCTTTAGTGCAGGGTATTAAACTGTTTAGGAGCTGGGCTGGGTTTATGACTTGTTGCTGCTTTGGTTCTCTTCAGTGTACCACAGACTTCAAATATCTGCAGCCTACAAGGCAGACAGAGTTTACTAAAGCAATCCTATTTGATTGTGTTGTGCCTCTGCATAAACTTATTCCTCTCCTAGAAGTATTCTGCAGTTACTTGTTATTCAAAGCTTCTTAACTTGCTGGCAGGGGGGTGGGGGTACAGCTTCTGTTGTTCTAATTAAGGTTGAGCCTCAGATATACACTATGCCCCTGGATGTCAGAGGTGTGATCTTCTCAATTCAGTGCCCCTCCCCCAGGGGAAGACTCTTTCCCCTTTCTTTGTCTTCCCCCAGGTCAGTGAGCGCTCACCAACAGGGCCGGCAGAGATACTCTTCCCTCCACAGATTAAAGCTTTTGTTCCACAGAAGAGACAGAGGGAAAGAATCAGAGCAGTTTGTTGCTCTCCTGAAAGCTCTGCTGCTTGTTTCCCGCCTCTAGGTCAGTATAACAGGCACTCCCCAGGACTCTTTCCAATCTTTACTAAGAGTACCCAGTGAGGTTTGTAGAAAAAGAGATTGGAAGAAGGTGTACTCAGCCTTCCTCAACTTGTCAACTATAGCTGAACTCTTCTTACCAGTGTCCAGTTGTATCTAACAAAGGTGAATGTGAATTCACATCTACTCTTTCCTTAAATTTTGGGTATGTGGTTTGCTCTATGGCCTCAGCTCTTAAACAGTTTGCAAAAAAGACATGAATTTGAAATTAGTCCAGTTCTTTTTTGTTGTAACAGAGAGACAAAGCTTTTTGTCCAGGGCCAAAGCCAGAAGGTGGTTATATTATCTACAAACTATTTCAGGGTAATAAAGCAGGTGTTACAAATTATTTGAAATAAAAAGGTCTTCATTGCATTTATAAAAGTTGAGAAACACTGACTTAAAGGATCTCTTCCAAAACATCTCCCTTTAACCACTGCTAAACATTACAGTCAACATCTAGGCCTAAAACTATTAGTAGCAAACAAATTTTTGCTACAGTTTATCTGCATATCCTTGCTTCCATTTTAATTTTAAGTACTTCAATCAGAGAAGGAGGGAAAAGATATGTGCAATGAAAACCTCAAATTCACCTGTGAATAGGACTGGTTGAGGCATGAAGCCAAATTAGTTGAAACAGATTCTTTTTATTTCAGCCATAATTTAGTATCTACTGAGAACCAGACTCCACTATCAACCATTTTGCAAATTTAATAATAAAGCCAGTATTGTTATAGTCCACCTAAGCAACCAGCTTCTATTTGTGGATAAAGTTAAATTCTTACAAATAACTCATGCTTTCCATGATACCCTTTTTCACTGATAACGTTCATATATTTTAGATGATTTATTACTGTCACTTTAGAAAAAAGAGGAATATCCATTGCCACCCAGTGGAACACAAATGGAGGTATTTTCCATGAACTGGACTATAGCCTTAAAGTTCTTTATGTTCCTCTCTTAATAACCCTCTGACTCCCCTTTTCCTCCCTTAATATGTTCTACTTCCTGTTTGCAAACTAGAAGTATAACGTAACATTTTTTAAACAAGGACTTATGTTCCATTGTGATATTAATAGCAAAGCCAAGTTTGAAATATAACCACTTAAACATTGTTTCATGTTACATTTAAAATGTTAAGGTTTTATGTTATATGCTAAATTAAGTCAAACAATAAGGCACTTTCCAGAAACCAAACAATAGTGAAATCAAGTCTTTTTAGGATACCGAATTTCTGACAAGTAGTTTTCTAAATTTCCTTTTTTTTTTAAGGCCAAGTCCTGTTTCATATTCCCACAGACGTACAGGATACTGGTAATACACTACAAAACCTGACCACTGGGAGTAATCTCCAACTTTGCGGACAGTATTCTAAAACCTAGAAATATACCATTATCCATAAAGTAAGAAAAAGAAAACAATAAGAAAGACCATCACTGGGGCAGGTCTTGAAGAAATATTCTGAAATTTTACTTTTTTCCGAAGACACTACACTCCAAGAGGCTCAAAATAACCCGACAGTATAAAGACCTTCCTAGAGGAGGCAACAGCATCACGTATAGGCCCCCTCTTTTTGAGGGGCATCAGGGTGGAGTCAGAGGGAAAAGCAGAGAAGGGAAGCGAGAAATCATTAGTTTGGTAGACCATCGCCACATTAGGGGGAAATTTTTGACTTTTCTCTCCCCGAAGCCACTGATCAAGGGAACAATCGCAAGACAAGAGTGGTTAACTGAACACCCTACAATAAGGAGACAGTTTAAGGGAAGGCACTCTTCTTAAGTGTACTAAGTCAAATCTGCGTTTAGCAGCCACTTCACTGAGCGTCTAAGTCCTACTTCACCCACTCCAAAGGCCGCATTCAGAGGCAGAAATCACAGCAGCGGCGGAAAAGCCACTGTGAATAATCTACTTTGTTGGAAGGAAATGCCCTGGGGAGAAAACTTGATTTTGGAAAAAGGGAGAGACTGGAAAAGAAACGACGCGGGTGCTCCTCATTTCCTAACAAAACGAAACAAAGCAAAGAAAAGAAAGTCAAAGTCTGTGCAGGAAGCGTGGAGGAGGGTCACTGGCCCACGGAAACAAGAGTTACCGGCATCAAGCAGGAAGAGTGCTCAGAGTAGCAAACTGGAAGGGAATCCCGAGGGCGGAGCCCAGAGGGGAATAAGGGGTGTGAGGGGTAAGGATGTGCACAGGCGAGTAGGGGACCGTGGCGGGCAGAAAACAAGGCAAAAAGACGGGTGGGGCTCAACAAGGCAGCGCCCTGGGCGAATGTCACTCGGAGCCGGGGGGTCCGCCGGGAGGAACCAGACCAGCAGCCTGGGGGGAGGGTAATCTGCTTTCCTTAGCAGCTTTAGGCTGCAGCGGCCAAGACACCACCCCTTCTTTTCCCTGCCCTTAGCCCCCCAAGGCCCCCGCGGGAGGGGGTAAGGCAGAGCCCCGGACTCCGGCGCCCGGAGTGCTTTACCTTCGCGAGAGGCTGGAGAGGCTCCAGCCCGAGCTCCTCCCGCCGCCGGCTCTGCGTCCAGACTGGGATGAGGCGCCCTCCGGCCTCCTCGCCTCACCACTTCCCCTTTTCCCCGCCGGGGCCCTGTAGCTCCGCTGCCGCGGGTTCCTGGTGCCGCGGCGGCACTGCCTCCCCGCCCCCTCCGCCTCCTCCCTCTGCCTCTCAGAGGCTCACTCTGGAGGCCGCCATCTTCGCTCAGGCTGTGAGCGGCCGCGTTCCAACACGCCTGCGTCGCCGCCGCCCAGGAGGTCACGAGACCCGAACAGCTGATTTCAACTCTTCCGCCTTCTGCCCCGCCCTCCCCGTCCCTGTCGTCCCCTTTCCCAGAAATTCTGCGTCCCGCGGGCCCGCCCCCCAGCAGCTACACATGCGCAGAATGGCGAGGCCGGCTGTGGGATCGGAGTACACGCAGCGCGTGAGGGGCCCCGCCCCTCGGCGTGTGCCAAAAGGACACGCCCACAGGCGCGCGGGCGCGGGGAGGACGACGCCCCTCCGGCGTGTTCTCCGTGGGCTACGCCCCTCTCCCCATCTGCAAGTGGTTCCGAGTGCTGCGGGCGGTTATCGTGCGTCCCTGGGGTTTGCACTCTTAATCCCCTGAAGTCTTGTTTGAAAGCATTTCCTCAGCCTAGCCCGTGGCTTCCAGTGGTATGGAATATCCGCGAGGCAATCTGAAGCCTCAGCCTACTACCCGGTTTGGCTGGATTGCGACCAAGCAAGTTCATTTGTTTTTCAGACTCCCAGAACAACAGCTGAAAAGGGTTTAAATTTTGGTTGGTCTCGGGGGTCGCGGAGACCAAAGCTTCGGAACTACTTCAGGCCTTTTGCTTTGGGAGTGCCAGAAAAAAACTACTGATAGCTCCCATTTATTGTCTGCTGATCACGTGTCATGGGATTTACTTAGTTAATCCTCAACTCTGTGAAGTAGGAATTATCCTCGTTTTGCAGATAAACTGAGGCCCCTCTCCACAGCAGTGGACTTGGTGTTTGAACCCAAGCAATCTGACTCCAGAGCCTGTGCGCTTCCACACCATCTCCCTGAACATACATGGGAGCTGGGGGAGGGAAGTCAGGTTGGAGAAAAGGGGATATTATGTGTTACCCGTGGGTAAAGGTTTAATTAAGGAATTTCAGTCTTCAGTCCCAGACATGAACTCTAAAGACCACAGTTTAAAAATAAGTGATCCTGGGGCCAGCCTGTGGTGCGTAGTGGTTAAGTTACCACGCTCGCCGCGGAGATCAGATGTGGGTTGTGGACCTACACACCGCTCATCAAGCCATGCTGTGGCAGTGTCCCATATACAAAGTAGATGAAGACTGGCACAGATGTTAGCACAGGGACCATCTTCCTCAAGCAAAAAGAGGAAGATGGGCAACAGATGTTAGCTCAGGGCCAATCTTCCTCACCAAAAAAAAAAAAAAGAGATGATCCTGCTGCAAATTTCGAAAGATGAGTGGTGTAGGGTGGCTTGCATGGATATATTATTTTATGAAGGTTAGTGGTCTCTGATATGAGATTTAATACTCTGCAGCGCAATCCTGAAGTTGTGATTTCTTTGGACTTCCTCTCAGTGGTTGGTTCGTTTTTAGAGATGGCGATTGCAAGATGAAAAATGTAGACAATGGTTCCTACAAACTTTGCTTCTTGACTCTACTGACCCTTTGCGCTCTCCTGGGGTAGAAAAAGACTGCATTTATCCTTACAGTAGACTTTCCTGTAGGGTAGCAGTAAGATAGCAGTAAGATAAGGTGCATCTAAGGGGTGGTACCAGGAATAGCTGGGTGTGGGAAGACAGAACGAGAAATAGAGTAGATAGGGAGGAGAAGAAAGCTTTCTTGGCTTACCCCGTGGAAACAGGAACTTATGTTTATGTGGCATCTTATAGGTTGCAAAGGCTTCCAATAATCCCAGAAGTCGGTGTGGATTGTATTATTTCTGTTTTATAAAGAAAGCTAACCCAGAGAGTCCAAGAGACTTGCCCAAGGTGACCTGATCCCTAAAGGTTGAGCAGAGATTTAGTCATAGGACTCATAACATCAAGGCCAGTAAACTTTTAAACCTTCATATTGCCTCCCTGTTCAAAATTTGAGCAGATGAAATCTATTCTCAGGGTTGGGAGGAGCCTTGGGCATCATGAACTGCCACCCCCCACCCCCATTCCCTGTAGTGGAAGATCCCCTGCCTCCCAAGACATTTTTTTCATTGCAGGTTTAGAAACCACTTTCTTGTATTCAGCCAACTTGCTCTCTCTTCCGTGAGTAGTTTTTTTGTTTTTTGTCTCTTCATCCTCTCTGTGACATCCCTTTAAGTATTTGCCGGTACATACAGCTGATCAGCCTATCTCCCTCCCTCTCCTCTGCTTATCCCTCTAACTCCCCCAGCCACAGCTTCTCATCTTCAGAAGCCATATTCCTAGTGCTTTCAACTGTTGCTTACAGGATGTGGTTTCAAGCCTTTTCACAATCCCCCTGGTTGCTTTTAATTGGATTTGCACAAGTTTGTCAGTATTGTTCTTAAAACACTAGAACGAAACACAAGAGTCAGGAAGGGTAGGAGGACTTGTCTCTTCGTTCCCTATTTTTTTGTTAAATCAGTTTTTCCCCTGCTCTTTTTAAAAAGAGTGACAAATATAAGGCAGGACCCTCAAACTTCTCTTTCTGAATTTATCTTTTTATTCAAAATCCAAGTTTGCATTAGCTTTTCTGACACTTTCATAGTGCACACATATCAAACTTACAATCAGGAAAGGGGACCAACACAGATGATGCCCTTCCAAATTATGCGATGTATACTTAACAATATTTCACAGCTTTGTAAATATCAATCGCTTTTATCAGGGATGTAAGTTAGTATACAAAGCAGAAGAGGTTTAAGATTTTAGGGAGCCCATAACACAAACATCTGCTTATTGAACTCCCTATTGCAATTAAATTGACCTAATTATATCAATGCCCAGATCCTAAATAAATCCCTAGGAACTCTACACGATTTAGCAAGATTTGAACTGTTTCCAATATAGTTGTCACTAACCCCAGTTGGCTACTGAATACTTGAAATAAAGTTAAAATACACGCCAGATTTAATATGAAAAAAAGTAAAATATTGCATTAACAATTTTTATATTGATTACAGGTTGAAATAATAATATTTTGGATATATATTTGGTTAAATAAAATGCATTATTAAAATCAATTTTACTTGTTTCTTTTTTAAAATGTAGCTACTAGAAAATGTAAAATTTTATGTGTGGCTCCCATTATATTTCTCTTGGACAGGGCTGCTATAGAAAGACTTGTGCAGATACACAGTGTCAGAGAATACTTTTCAGTTGAGTTGGCAAGCTTGAAGCTCCTACAGAGTCATCTACTGGATTTCATTTTAGTTTCTTACATGGTTGTTTATTGTTTGTCTCCAGTAGTTTTTCTCAAGGTTTATCTCACCACATGTATTTAGTTTTTTTGTTCCTCTATACCTTACTAATATATCGTATAAACTTGAAATTACTGACATCTAGCAAATTATGACACGAGAGTTCCCTGACATATATACATATGTGTCTGCACGTATATAGTTTCCACAATTTTTTTTAAGCATCATAGCCTTGCTTCCCCTGCCCATTTAATCCTACCCTAGGAACTCTAATTTTATTATTAATGTGAGTGAAAATGTCTTTTTTAAAAGTACAATGATGTTCATATATAAAGAATTTTGAACTTATTTTATATTAATAAAAACATGCTTTCATTTAATTACAGGAAATTATCTACTTCTAGCCATATTTTCAGAGTTGGATCAAGAGAGAAAATGAAATACCTGTTCTGGGGATTATCAATTTGACACCATTATTGAAATATTAACTGATTAAGGAAAAGGGCTTTCTGTGTCCTTTTCTCCTATTAAAATTGACCCCAACTGCTCTTTTAGCAATATATACATTGCTGAGGATTTTCCAAGTCAAATGTTCTTACTAGTTATCTAAATACTTCCAGTATTACCAGATTTAAGAAAAATTTAGAGCCTTACATATTTATTTTTTCCAGAAAGTGTTTTGAAATGAACAAGATTTCCAATCTGCTATGAAATTATTACATTCAGACATTTTCAGTCATCAGCATTTGAAGGAAACGTAAGGTGGTAAAGGATTACAGGCAAGTCCCTTAACCTCTTTGAGCCTCAGTTCCCTCTTCTGTAAACTGGGAGTGTTGACACTTACCTTGAAAGACAGTAGTGAGGATTAAATAAAATAACTTGTGTGGAGCACATGCTTATTAAGGACTCAGTAGCTGTTAGTTTCTTCACTATAGTTAATATCAGGGTCTCCAGATGGTTTATGTAATCCTTGTGCTTGGGTTTCCTTGGACTATCCATGACAAGGTAAACAGACTTTTAGACTATCTATTATCAGCAAAAGGGCGGGAGTTCAAGTGTTCATTCTTGACAACAATATCTGAATAGTCTTATCATGATGAATCGTAATATAGTTCATGCCAAAAAAGTGTCATTATTTTTTTATTTCTTACAAGACAACACAAAGAGTCGACTTGCTAAAGTCGTACGTGAATGTTAATGCAGGAAAGACCTAGACGCATGCAGTTTTTGTCTGCACAATATAATATTTGAAAAATGATGGACTCAAATTTGACCATGAAGAAATTCTTAGAATGCCAATGACCCATTCACACCTAAATCAAGGTGAGAAAAACATCCTCTGAAGTTAATTAGGTGCAACAAAAGTTTTTACTTCCCATTTATCTTGTCAGAGCTCATTGCAACTGGAAGGAAAGGATGTCTATCCATTGATCTTGAGTAATAGTTTATTCATATTATGTTCATCTAAGAACATAAAACTTCATTACACAATTAAATTCTTGCTGACTATGAGCATATAAAGATATGACTGGTATTTCCATGTAAAACTTAATTTTGCCAAGAAAAATACAACTGTCTTTTTTTCCCCTTCTTGCGAACAGCAGTAAATGAGGTGGCAGCCACTTACTTAGCATAAAGGAAAATAAAACTAATATAGGAAGTAGTATTTCAAGCTCAGCTAGTTAGCTTATAAAGTTACTCATTTTCAAATTCATACTGTGGATTTTGCAAAAAATAAATAGTAAATCAATGTGAAGCAAAATAAAAGGCACCTACTGATAAATGCAATTTGAAAAAATCTTACTAATATAATAGTAACATATATACTAGTTGTTACAGTCACATAATTTCAAAAATTGTTGTAGTTACTTTGGGTCTGTTGCAGATCTGCCTGTCAGGCAACTTTGAGAGTTGAAAGCAGTGTACTGTACAAGAAAGAAACAATGGTTTAGTTACAGCAAGTAAGGTAATGCTTTTTTCCTATTTATAACTATCACTGACAATGTATTCACTTACTTGGGGACATATGTTTTTTTCTCTTATCTTTGCTCTACCTTGTAAATGTTCAAATCCCAATTCTACCACTTATTAGCTACTTAACTTTTGAACCTCAGTTTCCTTATCAATGAGATGAAAGTAATGTACATATCAACTACAGATGTTTTGAGAATTAAGCAATAGTCAAGACATGCTATCAAATAATGATGGACCAATATTATTTAATATTATAAATGTACATAACAGAAGAATAAAACGCATGAACTCTCAAAATGGGATAAGGGGGAGGGAGATAGTCTAAATGTGCCAAGTCTTCATCTTTCATAACAGAGAGTAAATTAATGCTGTCTAAATTTTAAAATCAAGAAAGAAGGGCAAAAGGAAATTAACTTCTATGGATCATTTAGTAAGCAGCACTCATGTTCCATAGTGTTAACTTCCTCTCTTCCTTATATACCTTACGTTCTCTTTCTCTGTAATTCTAGAAGCAAATAAAGCAACATTTGGGGCAGTGCTTGGATTACACAGTAGGCAGTTTCAGCAAGTGCTTAGGGCAGCAGCAGAGCAAGGACCCCCAAGAGGAGAGAAACTTGAAAAGGATTTGCTAGTTAATGTTTTATAAAAAGCATCAAAATAATAATCACGGGAAAAATCAGAACTTTATTGAGTTTCCTTCACTTATTTCATGGGTGTAGAATTGAGGACCTCTAATGATCTAAATCCAGCTCTGAGTTGGGGAGATTTTTTTATGCATATTAATACATTTAATACATTTTCACAGAGTAGGATGCTTTTATAACTATGTTGAACATGGAAGTTGAAGATAGGCACGTGAGATCAAAGGAAAGTTACAAGGGCGGGCATTAACGTGCATTGAGAGTTTACCATAAGCCCTGATCTGTCTTACAACAACATGATATTACCTGTTTTGTACAGATAAGGGAACTCCCCAAGCTTCAGAGAGCTTATGGGACTTGCCCAAAGCCTCCGAGTTAAGTAAGTGCCAGAGTTAGAATATGAACCCACATCCAGCTGGTTCCCAAGCTCAGGATTTTCTAAGAGTAATTCAATGACTGTTTTTATTTGTAGGTGAAATGGTACACTTTGATAAATGGAATAGACAGCATAAATCTTCTTCTGGTTCTTCCTCAGTACTCCTTAGGAACTTAACTATTTTCTGTGTTCAGAACATGAACTGTGTCATGATTATTATTACTATCAGTAGGTGGAAGGAAAAAATGCCTAAGGGAGTCACAGATGGTCTTAGGAGAATTACAAAATGATAAACACTGAGAATTTCCACTGGAGAGAAAATGTATACAGTGGTTCCCCCTTATCTGTGGGGGATACATTCCAAGACCCCCAGTGGATGCCTGAAACCATGGATAGTACCAAACCCTATATATATATATACTATGCTTTTTCCCATACATACACCCCTATGATAAACTTACTTTATAAATTAGGCACGGTAAGAGATTAACAACAATAACTAAAAATAAAATAGAACAATTATAACAATATACTGTAACAAAAGTTATCACAGATCTTAGCAACCTCAGCATACAATTTTTTTTCTTTCCTTATTAAGTTGAGAACTTTCACCTTTTCACTTAAAGGAAGCACTTTACAGCTTCTCTTTGGCACATCCAGATTGGCAACATCACTACTCTTGTGCTTTGGGGCCATTATTAAGTAAAATAAGGGTTACTTGAACGCAAGCACTGCGATACCTCGACAGTCAATCTGATAGCCGAGATGGCTACTAAGTGACTAACAGGCCGGTAGCGTATACAGCGTGGATACCCTGGACAAAGGGATGAGTGACTCACGACCCAGGAGAGACAGAGGGGGAAGGCATAGGATTTCATCATGCTACTCAGAATGTCGTGCAATTTAAAACCTATGAATTGTTTATTTCTGGAATTTTCCATTTAATATTTTCCAAGTGCGGTTGATTGCAGGTAACTGAAACTGAGGAAAGCGAAACCA
Source organism: Tapirus indicus (assembly GCA_031878705.1). NCBI lineage: Eukaryota > Metazoa > Chordata > Mammalia > Perissodactyla > Tapiridae > Tapirus > Tapirus indicus. Next base: position 19,193,477 of record CM062920.1, read on the forward strand.
CAGGTAAGGGGCAACCACTGTATAGTAATAGTTATTTAGAAGTTTGAGAGATAAAAGTTTCCTGAGGGTCATTAACATTTTTACACTAAGGAATTTTCAGAATATAAAGTAGTCTTATCTGTAGGCTTATTTGTATCAGCTTCCCATTTATGGTCTGATAACAGAATCTTTCAAGAATCATATGAATAGCTTGGATTAAGGAACTCTTTAAAAATTTACCAGGTCACTAAATTTAACGTCCTTCTTATCCTTTTTTTCTACATAATCTTAGAAGACATATTTTCTCTAATGTGAATTTCATTAACCTATGTGTCTGTGTGTAAATACTGATTACTGGCAAGCTATGTAACTATTAGAAAACTATGTTAGCCATAAGATACTTCTATATTTATATATGTTAAACAGACAATTTAAGATTATTTACAAATATGACAATGAAATAATTTTTATTCCTGAATTTAAATCTCCGCCAGACAAAATCGGTTCTAAAACCTGAATAAGTCCAGGTTTTGCAAAAAGTCTCTGATGAATAATACAGTGAGAAATTCCAATAGACAATGGCTTCATGCTGTCTAAGCTCTGAAACAAGCAAAATGTGGTAAATCATTATTTAGCACCTTCCAAAAAAAATTGTTAGTTGTTTTTAAGGTTTTCTATACTATCTCAAATGGCCAAGAAAAAGATATTCTAGTTAGTCCAAAAATTCTGGCTAATTTTGGACCAGTTTTCAAAGAAGTATTATATGTCATATATCATTCTATCTCACGTGTATCATTTATTGAGTAGTTACTTTGTATACTGTTACTTTGGGTACTGTGCCACCAACTTTAATGCTTCATCTCATTTAATTTTCATCACAACCCTGTAAAGGAAGGCCCTTTTATTATCCTCATTTTACAGGCAAGGAATCCAAGTCTTTAGAGAAGGTATTTAGCTCTTCCAATGTCTTATCACTAGAAAGTGGCAGAGCCTTTCAAACCAGATATTTTGGATTTCAAAGTCCATGCTCTAAACCACTTATACTTCATATAACATATAAGCTCTACTAGCCATGATTTCCTCTTTCCTTGATCATTCAGAAGTCATTTCTGGTTATAATTCTACTAAAAATTTATATTAGAGATTTTTAAATGAAGGAAAGACAAATGGTGCAACTCTTTCACACTTTAATAGTACACTTTCTCAAAATAACATGGAAGGCCTACAACTTGTGTTTTATTCTTATCTACATCAATTTTATAATACTGTATCATCTTTTTGACCCATAGATCAATTTGACCTATAGATAAATTAAAAAATTTTATCTAATTAAAATTTGACCTATAGATAAATTATCTCCTCAAAAATGTCATGTCTGGGGCGGGGCCGCCCGGTGGCGCAGCAGTTTAGTCCGCGCTTGGCAGCCCGGGGTTCTCGAGTTCGGATCCCGGGCGCCCGCCGACGCACTGCCTGTCAGCCGTGCTGTGGCGGCGTCCCATATAAAGTAGAGGACGATGGGCACGGATGTTAGCCCAGGGCCAGTCTTCCTCAGCAAAAAGGGGAGGATTGGCAACAGATGTTAGCTCAGGGCTGGTCTTCCCCACAAAAAAAAAAAAAAAAATGTCATGTCTGTAATTTCAAATAACAGAAAATATAACGTACCCTCTGTAGTCTCCCTCAATTCCAGCCCATTTGTAGCCTAAATTAGGAGTAACAGAAATGGAAAGTAAATAGTCTGTTTCTAGAGAAATCAAATAAATGACAAGGGGGAAGTGAAACTGCAAGATAATCCAAAATCAACTGAAATTAAACTGCATAGGATCCAAGTTGGTGGATTAAAGAGGGCATTTTCATAATTTTCTTTTTTTAAAAAGTAAAATGGCTGTATCTTAGTGTTTGAGTTACTTTATTACATTATCAGTTGACTTGCACCCAGAGTCAAAGTCCACGTGGTGTCAGGTAGATTAAGAAATCAGGTCCTGGAAGCTGTTGGCTCTTTCCTTTTTTCCCCTAGTTTTATTCCTTAACTTCTTCACCTGTTCTTCCGTTTGGTAAGAGATGTCTTGGGAAAATGGGGAAAGCTAGCTCAACATTGGGAACAATCTCCCAATATTTTAAGAAATGAGCAAAAGGATATATTATCACATGAGCAGTTAATGGTTATTATGATGCACACAAAGGGTGAACAGGGATAGGTAGTTTTATCTCCAAACACGTTTAATTGATCTCTCCCTTTCTTTCTCTGTCTCTCTTTTCAACTTTAGTTTTTTGAGGATTTTTTTGCTTCACTTTTTATCATTCCCCTAACTTCACTCAAGGGGACTTTTACCAAAAAAATGACCAAAAGGCATTCAGCCATTAACAGAGTTAAAGAGGCCTCCTACACAGTCAGTCCATTACTCAGCCAACATTTATTATAAAAAACCCCAATTTATGTTCTTTGTTAAGAATCTGCATTGACTTAAGTGGCATTTCGATTATACGATTTCAGATTATTACAGTGATTTTTGTTTAAAAAGGCAACCAGCCATCATGCTGCTGTCCCTTCACGATTGTGGGCTTGAACATCTCTTCTGCTGCAAGTTTCCTGGAAGACAGCGAATTCAGTGCCACAAACTAGATGGGACGGGGTGGTGACTTGCCGGTCCCAAAAGAAAGCCTGACTCCCTTTAGCTCAGAGGGCCACAATCATTATTACAGGTCATTGCTGTTGACTCATAGCCCAGGGGGCTCACTCAAGCCTCTAGCAATTCGGACTGTGAGGGCTGCTGTCAGGACTGAACTTCAGTTCTGCCAGTTGAGGGGCCAGAGGGAACCATGCAGCACTCCCAGACTCTAACAAGCCTCTGGATTGGAGGCTGCTTATCTGATATTGCACAAACAACTTGACTCTGCTTGTCAGGTAGAGTCAGCACAGTTTTAAGAACCAATAAATCAAAATTCCCAGAGAAGGTATGAAGATCGCAATGGGATTTGTTGAGAATAGTTGAATGCACTCTGTTAAATGAGAAGGATGGAGATTTTGCAAAACATTAATTTTTACCACGACCCAAGAAATAACTGCAAAACATATGTGGTCGGAAGCTAATAAATAATTCCAGTCTGCCTCCCTGAGGAACTGATTTGATATCGGCCCAAATAGCCTTCAACATGCTAATTTCATTTCTATCCCATTCTGCTTTCTGTTAGCCCTCTTTTCTCTTTGTGACCCAGTACATGATGCAAACAGAAACTGTCTAGGATCATTAAAGCAAGCTGTTGCAGAAGCTGGGCTGTTGATTCAGCATTTGGCAGTAGACTAGAAGGCTCTTCAGTGAAAGCCTTGATTTCATTTTTGTTAGGCCAGCAAACAACAGCAGCACACTGGCTTTGCCGATAAAAAGAACAAAGAAAGCAAACCAATACCTTTTGCTGACATTTCTCTTTCTATTGCAAAAAAGGGAGGTGTTTTCTCCCTTTTCCGGCATCAGGAAGTCTTAAGAAGCCAGACCAAAACCCTCGTCCATCTCCCTGAGTAAAGGTTTAAAAACAAAATCCATAAAAATAATTAAATAAAATAAATAATTGTCTTTCTCCCAGCTCTTCACTTCTGATTCTCTTCTGCTCCAGACTCTCTTCTCTTCCCACTGTGTTCCACGTTGCTATCTGCTCAATACAATTACTTTCTTTATAAGCCAGACTATTTAGAGAGGAAAGATGCTTGCTGCTTTGTAACCTTCCTGCTGCCATAAGCAGTGTTCTGGCTGACAGTTCAGAGCTGACAGCGCTGAGAAAAGGCCTTATGAGCAAGTCACACTGCCCTCTCACAATGTAGTCTACCATTTTCTCGCTTATGTTTTGCTAACATATCAATGCTGCATATTTCACAAGCCCAGATTTCTACAGGAGAGGGGGTTTGAATCCAGAATCAAAGGACAGAAGTCTCCCTCTGCTTTTGTACCATCTCTGGTAAAACCTCCAATACTCTGGGCAAGAGGATAGCTCTAGAGAATAATGAGGTTGTCCATTTGCTGTCTTTGGGTACAATGTTTTGATAATCTCCCATAAAAGACACAATATTAGTATTATCGTATTTTGTAATTTTCAGAATTATGCCTGGTCAGAGCTGGCTCTGTCGTTATTAGTACAGAGGGCTGTGAGACAGTTTGGCTTGGATAGATTTTTGTTTCTTATTGCTTGTCAGTGGGAGCTACTACTGTTTGTTCCCTTTGCCGTCTTTTTCTGTTTCTTCAGTTGCTCCTTACTGTCTCTGTTTTCTCCATGTCCTCCCTTGGAAATTTCTGCTGCAATTTTCCTTCAGTTGAAAGTTTCTTTATACTTATTTAAAAAGGGAAATCGCTTTCCTAAAATGCATGAGATCCAAACAGAAAAGGGACTTTTCTTGTTGTAGCAATTACCAGCTGGGTAAAGAGTAATATCACTGTATTGAGATTATAAAACCTTGTCGATCTTAAGTATTTTAGAATCATAGAATCTTAGAATGTATGTTCTTTTTCTTTAAAATGTTAACACATTTCACATATGTTCACCTCTCAGTGCTCATTAAAGTTGTCTGAGGTGGAGTGAGGCAGGCATTTCAAGTGCTATGTTCGGAGTGACCAAGGAATTCATCCTAGCAGGGGTCCTGCCGAAATCAGAGAACATTGATGATAAAAAGTGTACTGGCTGTCTCACGTCCTTGATGAGTGAAGAATGCAGCCACAGTCCACGCTTCACTTAACAGAGGAAGAGAGAGAGTTAGCCAAGTTACTCACTCCTTCATTTAAAAATGAATAAAAGTAATGCATACTTTGTAGAGTTATGCACATCCAAAGTGCACAGAAAAGTACCTGGAACATAGCAGCAGTTCAGTAAATGCTGTACTACGATTGGAATTATACTTTGTTTCACTGAGGTACCAGTGAGATTAAACCCAGGTCCCTAAAAAGATGACACTTAAAAAACTGATAGCATTTAAATTTTTCTTTGATTATATGTTTTAAAATCCCAGATATTCTAAGATGTTACAAGAATGAGAACTAGAAAGTATCAACTGTTCCATGATTCTGAGTATCTTATATGTATACATAAAAATATACACGTGAATAATGAATAAACATATATACATACATAATAATGTGTATATGCACACGGACATATATACATATACACCTATATACATATATATGCATGTATATATAGTTGATTTTTACACAAATGGTAGGAAACCACACCCACAATTCAGCATCTTACATTTTTCATTGACAATGTGTCTTCGAAATTGTTCTATATAATTTGCCTCATTCATTGTGAAGGCTGAAAATTGTTCCATTGTACAGATAAATCATAATTCAACTTCTCTCCTATTGATGAACCTTTAGGTTCATACCAATCTTTTGCCTTTACAAACAAGGCCAGAATGAACATCCTTGGACATAGGTCATTCCAAGTAATGTGCAAGAGTATCTCTTGACTTTTTTATTATTCAACTTGGTAGAGTTCTTTTTCACTCTGCAGTAAACTGTAGCCTTCCTTGTTGTTTAGAGTATTTCTACAGTTATTTTACTTTGTAATATGTATGTGCAATATGTTTAATATGTGTAATATGTTATTATATATTACATATGCCAAGCATGTAACAAAAATAAAGTTCATGAACACATGGGTAATGTCTGTAGAGGCTTCCTGTAAACAACTACCCCCAATTCTGGTGTTGATTCTTTTAAATTTCAATCCTGTGATCTAAGTGTTGCATCCTTTTAATGACTACGCCTCCAGGCATGTTTTATCTTAGATCTTCAGATTATTTTAAAGTTGCACTCATTGGCTGTATCCTTGATCATCTTTCATACCATATATTTTATTGTTTTTATCTCCAGTGATAAGGGTGGTGTTTTTTTTTTTCTTTTAATTCTCTCCAAAAGCAAGGAAGTTCTTCTAAACATTTTGAAGACCAAGGAATTTCCAACAGTAGTAAAGGAATCCTGAGGAATTCAATATAAATAATCACTGTTGAAAACACAAATCTAAAATCATGTAGGCAAAAAGATTATATTCAATTGCATTGGAAAAGAGCGTGGTATAGGTTGAGAAGTATCATTAAGTTCAACGACAGACATTAAGTTCATGATGGGCATTGATAAGATTCAGTTTTATACCTAACCAGCAAACAATCTTAAATAATATCAGCAGCTGATGCTTATTGAGAAATCACTTTTTCCAGGCACTGCGCTGACCACCCTGCTGGTACTCCGAGCCTCAGGAAACCTCACATTTGCTTTCTGTCTCCATGGCTTTGCCTTTCCTAGAATTTCATATAAATGGAATCATATGACATGCAGTCTTTTGTGCCTGGCTTCTTTCACTTAATATTATGTTTATGGATTACATCCATGCTGTTACATGTATCAGCAATTCATTCCTTTTTATTTCCTAGTAGTATTCCGTTGTATGGAGGTACCATAATTTGTTTGTCCTTTTACTAGCTGATGGACATTTGGATTGTTTTCAGTTTTTGGTAATTATGAATAATGCTGCTATCAACATTGATGTACAAATTTTTGGTTGGGTATGTTTTCATTTCTCTTGGGTAGGTACCTAGGTGTGGAATTGCTCAGTTGTATGGTAAATTGTAAACGGCTATTTTTTAAATCAACTTTATTATTTTATATATTTTTTACATATTATTTACATATAATAGATACAATTTACATGTACTACTCATAAATTATTACATACTACCTCTTCGTACCTTTTCTGTTATTCTGGGCCTTTTTAAGGTGTAGAACCCAGGCTTAGAGGCAATACTCTCAAAAAGGAAGTGACCTATGATTCTGCATGTCAAAATATCCTTCACAGAGCACATTTCTTCATGCACATTTAATTCACTCCCCACATCTCGTTGTAGCACTTCAGTTTAGGTATCCTATTACACTTCTCCACTGAAGTAGCAATTATATCCGTTTTTACACGTCACTGAACCCATCATACTATTATGAACTTTAACATTGTGTCTCAGAAATTGTCTGGAAACAAGTTAGGAATGACATTATGGAAGCCTTATTGTTAATAATAGATATTAGTCGCTGTTTATTTAGTGTTACGACGTGCCAGGTACTTTGTTAGGTGCTTTGCATCCATCAACTCATTTGATCATCAACAAATTCTATAAAATAGATAAAGCTATCTTCCTTACTTTACAGATGAGGAAACAGATTAGAGAGATTGGTCAAGTTTAGACAGCTAGAAAGTAATTTTCGCTAGCTACACCAAGAACGGTGAAAAAGCTTTGAAGAGCATGGTTCTTGACCAGCATGTCAGAATTCATATTTTCTACCTGTCATTATGAATTGAAATGGAAATTTGCCCATTAAGTTAATCACTATAGGTAGCTAAATTTGCTAACACAAGACTACAGTCTGGATGCTTAAAGTAATAAAATAACCCAGGTATTAGACACATCTTAATAGGAACCTCCATCACTGTTCCTTGCTTCACTTTTTGATCAGAGTTTAGCGACACATAATATGAGCAATGAAAATGAGAGAAATTCTGTGTGGCTGAAAGTATAACTAGGTACAATCAGCATAATTCTTGCCCTCTTAACAAGGAGGAAATTCATAAAAGTCACATTAAGGACGCTTGGGCTTTTGTCAATGGGGGTAGACCAGCGTCTTCCGGGAATGCACCTCTTCACTCAGACACATCCTGAATGATGCAATTTGTAAAACGATCTTAGATCAGCATAGGACAGCTCACTCTCGTCTCCTCAGTGAGTCTTTTCAAATACTATTTGCTGAGATTCTTTAATAAGACTATACCAATTTTTGATTTTTTTAAAAAAAAGATACGAATGGAAAAATGACTAGAAGCAAATACATTAAAATCAATTAACGTTTGGTGGTGGTATTACAAGAAATGTTTCTTAATTTCATTGTGTTTTTCTATATTTTCAAAATGTTTTATTTTGAACAAAGTGAAACAGCAAGAAATATTCTTCCAGGACATTGTCACTTTCTAGTTGCTGCATGCCTTAGGTAAAATTGGAGGGGGTGGGTAATAAGGGTGAAATGAACAGAAGTCCCGATGGTCATCACCCACAGGTATCATTTCATTTGGGGTTAAGTGCCAGAAGCTAGGGTTGACTTTGCTATCACCATAAAGAAGAAAATACTTTGTAGGATAAAATAGTAAGGAGAAGGAATACTGAATTATAGTTAAGTTTACCCAAATCCACAAGGCTCCCACAGTTTGCATCAGAAGTTTGAGTAATGTCCAGTCAGGATCAGGAACCTCTTCAGCCAGAGTGTTAGCCAGGATTAGAGAAAGGAAATGTCCCCTGGGGCGTTTTGTTTCCCTCTCAGGTGTACTTAACAATGTTTTTCAAAGTGTGACCTTCAGACCAAATCAGCACCACCTGGGAACTTGTTAGAGAGGCAAATTCTAGGACCTTACCCTAGACCTACTGAATTAGAGTCTCTGTGGGTGGGGCCCAACAATCTGTTGTAACAAGCCTTCCAGGTGATTCTGTGTACACTCAACTTTTGGGTTTTTTTGTACACTCAACTTTGAGAACTACTGGACCATAATACGGTAGCAGTTCAGAGCATGAACTTTGGAATCAGACTATGTGAATGTGAATCCCATTTCTGTCATTTACTAGCTCTTCAAGAAAGCTGAATTTTAAACCTCTCAGTGCCTCAATTTCCTCATCTGAAAAATGGGGCTAGTAACAAAGTCTTTTTCATGTTTATTGAGACTATAAACGAGTTAATATTTGTGAAGCACATAGAACAGTGTATGGTACATGGTAAGTTCTCTGAAAGCATTTCCTATTTTTATCCTTCTAGGATTGTAGCAATATCCTACTTAATGTTGCTGAAACCTACAAATCCCAATAGAGGAGCAAACATGTATCTCACATCCAACAAGTATCATATTCATTTATGCATTTATTCCTCAAATATTATTGAAAATCTACAAAGTTCAAGACATGATTTTATATTCTGCACATTTTTAGGTACTAACTCTTAATCGTAAACGATACATTTAAGAATGCATTATATTAGTCAGCAGACCAGATGATAGTACCTGGATCAGGATGGAATAGAAACGATAAAAAAATTAAACAAAAACAAAACCCCTACATTAAAGAGTATCTGTTTAACCAAAAACAGAATAGAAAATACACATAATATCCCCCATTAGTGAGGATTCCTAACCTTGCCTTAACTTCCTTCCTAATTGTAACACCATTTTCTAGGTGACAATGATGGACTGATTAGATAATTATATACTTTATTCAACAGATATTGCTCTTTCCACTTTATTTCCACTTAGCCGCTTTGCCTAGAAATCTTGGTGAATGGGTGGAAACTTTGCCTTTATGGATCAAAAGCTATCTCATGTATTGGGCTGCAGGTTTTCTGTTAGTTTTTGTACCATTTCTACTTATCCCAATGTGATCCAAAACCATCATCTACTCTCCTGACTAACATAATTCACTCTTAAATGTAGCTCTTAGTATTAGAGTTAGTACCTAGAAGTGTGCAGCAAAAATGTCTTAAGCCTAGCATATTTTCAATAAATATTTGATGAATGAATGCACAAATAAATGATGTGCTACTTGCTTCATATGGCATACATATTTACTCTCCTACTGGGATTATGTATATTTTCCCATCCTTTTACTTTTAATCTATGGATATCATATTTGAACTGAGTTTCTTATAGATGGCATAGAGTTGGGTCATGATTTTTTATCCATTCTGACCATTCCTGTCTTTAAATGAGCATGTTGAGATCATATACATTAATGTTATTATTGATATGTTTGGATTTAGATTGATGGTACTCCAAATTTTGGTATTCTTCCTCAATCTGCTTGTTGCTATTTACTTTCCAGAGTCTTCAAATAGTTGATCCATGCCTTCTGTCCAGAGTTTGTATTCAGTAGGAGAGAAGGTATGACGTACACTTACTCCATCTTACCTTACATCTCAACTAGAACTCTGGGAATAATTATTTTTAGAGCTCCTCTTTATCTGGGGATCAGACGCCAGGTTTCTGGCAGTCACATTAATGTTCCTATCAGATCACAGAATCTCAAATTTGCCATTAATCCAATATATTTATATAAATGTTTTTCTTCAGCAATTAAAAAAAAACACTCTTGAGAACTCCCAGGATGGGCTGCTCATGAAACTTCCCAGCTCACCGTTGAAGACTCAGAAGTTCCCTGTAGTTCAGAGATGCTTGAGGTGAGCATTCATGATGCAGACTTTTCTAGGATCAAATCAAACATAATCTCCAGGCTAGCAGATGACTGATGTCACCAAATAATTGTATCTATTAATTTTTTCAACAAATATTGTGGGCCAGGTCCTGTCCTAAGTATTGGGGATGTAGCAGTGAACAAGAAAATGGCCCTTACCTCTAGTGGGGATTGCAGGATTGGGGAGGAAGAAAGACAATAAACACATAGACAGGTAGATGAATCAGATAGTTCCAGTTAGTGACGAGTGTTATGAAGAAATAAAAACAGGGTAATGGGCTAGAGAGTCCTGGGGATGGGGAGGGCAGAGTGGCTACTTTATGCATGTGGTTGGGAAAGGCTCTCTAGGAAGTGACATTTGAGCTGAGATCTGAATGTTGATAAAGAGGGAACCTGGGGAAGATGTAGGGGCCAGAAGGTTCCAGGAAGAGAAATGAAGCAAAGGCTTGGTAAACCCTTTTTCTGGCGTCTTTTCTGATTTCTGATCACAGAATTTAAATCTAGATGAGGAAAAGTGTTTGTTTTTTCCCCCTGCAGCAGCTGCAGACCTTAATTGAACCTCAAACTATGCATATGATAAATAAATGGCAAGCAATCGGATATATTGGAGTATATGAGGAAGCCATTTGGTGTAAAACTAATTCTGCCTGACCTTGTTTTTCCAAAAGGGCCTGACTTGGCCTTTGAACATTCATTGTATGTCTGTTTTGAGCATTTACCATGTCCCAGAGACAAGAACAAATGCCCTTAAGATAAGGATGCAACTTCCCCCACAGTGGCATTCCTTAAGGATAAGCATTTCTCCCTAGGCTAGGATTTGATTGCTGTGGTCATCCTGTGACCACCCAACTTGAGACAACAGATCTGCTACCTGCTGTGCCCATCAATTGCTGTGCCAACAGGGCAATCTTGTGACTATTGTAAAAAGGACATTGCAATCATATGTGATATATGCTCTTTGATGGTATATAACCACTCTGTACACCCCACTTCTTTGGTGTCCTTCCTTCCTTGGGGAAGGAAGGCCCCAGGCTATATGGTCCTCAAATTTGGCTCATAATAAACTCACCCCAATTTTGATTTATAGATTGATTATGGATTATTTGCACTGACACATAGGTAATAAGCTACCCCAGAATTTGACTGATATAAGTCACTCCCTCAATAATATTTTTTTCCACAGATCAATGAAAGTCAAAATTCTGGCCCAATATTAAGGAAATCGAAGTGGTGAATTTTTTGTGTGTGTGAGGAAGACCAGACCTGAGCTAACGTCCATTGCCAATCCTCCTCTTTTTTGCTGAGGAAGACTGGCCCTGGGCTAACATCCATGCCCGTCTTCCTCTACTTTATATGGGATGCTGCCACAGTATGGCTTGACCAGCAGTGCATCTGTCCATGCCCGGGATCAGAACCTGTGAACCCCGGGCCGCCAGAGCGAAGCGCACAAATTTAACTGCTACATCACAGGGCTGGCCCTTGAAATGGTGAATTTTAGCTAAATAAAATGTTTAGAATGAAGAAGGCAGATCATTGGATTGTAGATTTAAAAAAATCCAGATTTGCTGTCTCATTCATTCAGAAGAGACACCAAAATGTGTAATTTGCATTTTGAATCATATTTCTAAACTGCTATGAAAGCAAGCATATAAAGACCATTTATGGACAGTAGATGGCAGACTATACCTACAAACCAGTGGTTGAGTCCTCTGCAAATATTTGGGAAAGGAGATGGGCCCCAGTTTTCACATCACAATGATTAGACCATTCAAAGGATATATATCAAGGATATACACTAGTGGAACAATTGGAACTTTCTGTATTCTGATACCAGTGAAATTACCTCCTCACGGTAAATAGACATATATGAGACTCTGGGCCCTGAGAAATAATATTTTAGTGACTAAAACATCCCAGACTCAGTCTTGTAGGATCTAAGCTACCTCATTTGGATCTTACAGACACCAACATTGTCTTCAATTAGGAATTTTGAAAGAAGGTGGGTGGGTGGGGGTCTCTGAAGTCCTTAGCACTCTCTAGGTTGAAAGACCATAGGTAGTATACTCAGGCAGCATAGTAAGAAAACGCTTAAAAATGGCACTTTTATAAATGGCATGATTTTATGACATCAGCCATCTGCTAGCCTAGGATTCCATTTGGTTTGGACTTAGAAGAGTCTACAAGCTTGTGGATACTCACCCCAGGCATTTCTGACTATGGGGAACTTCTGAGTCTGCAGGGATACGTTTTCTAGCAGTCCTTCCTAGCAGTCCTTGAGAGTATTTTTTTAAATTGCTGAAGGAAAATACTTATATAAGCATGTTGGATTAATGGCAAATTTGAGATTCTGTAATCTCATAGGAACTTTAACATGGCAGTCAGAAACTTGGAACCTGATCCCCAGATTAAGGGGAGCTCTTAAAGTAATTATTCCCGGAGTTCCAGTTATAGGCAAGATGGAGTAAGCACACTTCAGATCTTCTCTCTCACTGGATATAACTACAAAATCTGGAAAGAATGCATGGAACAATGATTTGGAGACTCTGGAAAGTAAATAGCAACAGGCAGATTGAGGAAGAACACTAGAATTTGGAGTACCATCAACCTCAATCCAAACATATTGATAATAACATTAATGTATATGATCTGAACGTACTCACTTAAAAACAAGAATTGTTAGAATGGATTAAGGAACATCACCCAGCTGTATGCCATGTACAAGAAACTCAGTTCAGATATAATGATATACATAAGTTACAAGTAAAAAGATGGAAAAAATATACCAGGCAGACACTAGTCAAAAGAGAGATAAAGTAGCTGTATTGATATCAGACCTAGCTGACTTCAGAGAAAATAAAATTACTGTGGATAAAAAAGAGTTAATTCACCAAGAAGCCATAACAATTCTAAATGTGTATGCAACAACAGAGCTTCAAAACACATGAAGCAAAAACTGACAGAACTGAAAGAAAGACACATCCATAATTAGAAATGTAATCAGTAATAGAGTTGCTCAATAATAGAACTAATATATAGAAGAATCAAAGATATAGAATAACTGAATGAAGCCATCAACCAACTGAACCTAACTGACATTTGAAAAACACTCCACATAACAATAGCAGAAAATACATTGTTTTCAGCGCACATGGAATGCTTACCAAGACAGACCATATGCAAAGTCATAAAACAAACCTTAACAAATTTTTAAAAATTCAAAATATACAAAGTATATTTTCAGTCATAATGGAACTAAACTAGAAATCAATAAAAGAAATATACTAGAAAAATCTGTGAGCACTTGAAGCTAATCAACACATTTCTAAATAATTCATAGGCTAAAAAGGAAGTCACAGGATAAATTATAAAATATTTTGAATGAAATGAAAATGAATATAACATCAAAATTTGTGGGATGCAGCTAAAGCAGTGCTTAGAGGAAGTTTTATAGCATTAAAATGCAATATTAGAAAAAAAGAAAGTAGTCAAATCAATTATTTGCTTTTACCTTAAGAAACTAGGAGAAGAGCAAAATAAACCTAAAGCAAGGTAGGAGGGAAAAATAAGATAAGAGTAGAAATCAATAAAATTGAAAACAAAACATTAATAGAGAAAATCAATGAAACTCTAAGCTGATTTTGAAGTCAATAAAATTGATTAACTTCTAGCGAGACTGACAAAGAAAAATAGAGAAGATGCAAGTTACCAATATCAGACTGAAAGAGGAGAAATCTCTATAGACTCTGCAGACATTAGAAGAATAATATAAGGGAATATTATGAACAACTCTATGCACATAAATTCAATACCTTAGATGAAATGGACCAATTCCTTAAAAACCATAAACTACCCAAACTCAACCATGATGAAATATATAACTTGAGTTGTTCTATAACTATTAAAGATATTAAATTTGTAGTTAGAAACCTTTCCAAAGAAATCTCCTAGCCCAGATGGTTCCATAGGTGAATTCTAGGAATGTTTAAAGGAGAAATAGAACAATTCTATACAATAACTTCCAGTAAATAGAAGAGGGAACACGTCCCAAGTCATTTTATGAGGCTAGCATTACTCTGATGCCAAAAGCAGACAAAGACATTATAAGAAAAGATAACTACAGATCAATATTTCTCATGAACAGGAATGAAAAAATGTTCAACAAAATATTACCAAACTGAATTGAGGAATATACAAAAATAATAATACATCATACTAAGCAGAGTTTATCCCAGGATGAATGGCTAGTTTGTTACTCAGGAATCAGTCAGTGTAATCCACTGACATATTGACAATCTAAAGAAGAAAAACTTCTTGAGCATGTCAATTGATGCAGGGAAACATTTGACAAAACCCAACAATCATTCTGTATAAAAATTCCCAGCAAACTAGGAATAGAAGAGAATTTCCTCAACTTGCTAAAGAGTATCTATTTAAAAAAATCTACAGCTAATATTGTACTTAATGGTGAAATGCTTTCCCCCTAAGCTCAGGAAAAAGTCAAGGATGTTCTCTTACCACTCTTATTCAACTTTGTATTGGAAATTTTAGCCAGTGCAATGAGGCAAAAAGAAAAAAAAAAAAAAGACATACAGATTGAAAGGAAGAAAAAAAACGGTTCCTATTTTCAGATAACATGAATATCTATGTAGAAAATTTCAAGCAATCTACAAAAGAGCTCCTGGAACTAATAAATGTGTTTAACAGAGTTGCAACATACAAAGTCAACATGCAAAATCAATCATATTTCTATACCCTAGCAATGTAGAACTAGAAGGCAAAATATTTAAAAAATACAATTTAGCTCAAAAAATTAAATACTTTGGTGTATGCTGAAAACTACAAAATCCTGATGAAAGAAATCAAAGAAGACCTAAATAATAGAAAAATACACTGTATTCTTGGATTGGAAGACTCAACAAAGCGAAGATGTCAATTCTTCCCGAATGTATCTACAGATTTAATGCAATACCAATCCAAAGAGAAGAAAGATTTTTTGTAGATAAAGATAAGCTGATTCTAACATTTATATGAAAAACTAAAGAAACTAGAAGAGGTAAAACAAGTTTTAAAGGGAAGAACAAATTTGGAGCAATTGGTAGAAAAAACATTTTATCTTCGATGGAAAACTATGCATTGTCTATAGCATACCTTTCCACTTAATCAGATTTTTATTTTAGGGGAGCTATTTTATGGCTCTGTAAGATTGACAGGCATTCTGTTTCATCAATAGAAGTTCAAATGTCTTCCCTCACACCCTGTGGAAAAACTAGGTTTTTTTCCATTTGCAATTCATTTCAATATTCCTTTACTCCATATAAAAGAGTGCTCTTTCGACTTTTCTTCTGAATGATTTATAACATCTGCTTGGTTTCCTTATTAGCAAGCAAATATTAACGTGTTCATTTTTATATCTGTATGAGAGTCATACTTTTACCTTTTCTGAAAATTATGTTTTAACATGTCATACCACCTGATTTAAAGATTCACTCTAAAGCTACAGTAATCAAGATAGTGTGGCATTGTTGAAGAGATAGACACATAGATCAATGGAACAGAATTCAGAGTCCAGAAACAGACCCACATATATGTGGCCAATTTATAATTTTAACAAAGGTGCAAAATCAACTCAATGTACTATGAATAGTCTTTTCAACAACTTGTGTTAGAACAATTGGACATCCATAGATTGAAAAAAAAAAAGAGAATGTTGATGGGGCCAGCCCAGTGGTGTAGTGGTTAAGCTCACAAGCTCCACTTTGGCAGCCCAGGGTTAGCAGGTTCAGATCCCAGGCGCAGACTGATGCATCACTTGTCAGTCATGCTGTGCCGGTGTCCCATATAAAAAAAGGTAGAAGAAGATGGGCTCGGATGTTAGCCCGGGGCCAATCTTCCTCAGCAAAAAGAGGAGGATTGGCCACGTATGTTAGCTTAGAGCTAAGCTTCCTCACACACACACACACACAAAAGAACATTGACCTACACCTCACATGGTGTACAAAAATTAATTCAAAATAGATCATAGACCTAAATATAAAATGTTAAACTATAAAATGTTTAGAAAAAAACATAGGAGATCTTGGATTTAGTGATCAATTCTTACACATGGTTCAAAAGTACGATTCCTAAAAAAATAAAATTGATAAATTGAGCTTCATGGTAATGAAAAACTTTTGCTCTGCAGAGGACACTGTTAGGAGGATGAAAATGTAAGCTATAGACTGGGAGAAACTATTTGCAAAGTACTTATTGACAAAGGACTTTTATGCAGATTATATTAAAAACTCTCAAAACTCAACAATAAGAAAATAAACACCTAATTAAAAATTCACCAAAGAGATAAAATGGGTGGTAAATAGGTACATGAAAAAATGTTCAACATCATTAGCTATTAGGGAAATGCAGATAACCAATGAGACACCACTACATTTCTGAGTGGCTAAAACAAGAATTGCTGACAGCACCAAGTGCTGGTAAGGATGTGGAGTAACCAGAACTCTTATACATGGCTGTGGTGGGAATGCAAAATGGTACAGC
Source organism: Tapirus indicus (assembly GCA_031878705.1). Lineage (NCBI taxonomy): Eukaryota > Metazoa > Chordata > Mammalia > Perissodactyla > Tapiridae > Tapirus > Tapirus indicus. The sequence goes on from CM062920.1 coordinate 19,210,242, forward strand.
CACTCCAGAAAGTTGTTTGATAGTTTCTTATAAAGTTAAACCTATACTTACTGTATGACCCCAAAATTACACTCCCGGTAACTACTTTAAGAAATGAAAATGTATATCCACACACAAAAAATGTACACAAATGTTTATCACAGCTCTATTCATGATTGCTCACAGTCGGAAACAACGCATATTTCCTTAAATGGGTGAATATTGAAATTAAATGAGGTACACCTGTACTAAGGACTACTACTCAGCAGTAAAAAGTAACAAACTCTTGATACATACACCAACTTGGATGAATCTCAAAAGCAAACTGAGTGTAAGAAGTCAGTCTCAAAAATTTACACACTGTATAATTTCATTTATGACTGTCTGGAAAAGTCAAAACTATAAAGATGGAGAACAGATTAGTGGTGTCAGGGTTTATGCATAGGGGGAGAAAGTGACTATAAAGAGATAACTCAAGGGATTTTCTGGGGTGATGGAACTGTTTTGTATCCTGATTATGGTGGTGAATACATGGATCTACACATACGTTAAAATTCATACAACTGTACACCAGAAGGAAAAGGGCAATTTTACTGAAAATAAAATTTAAAAGAAAAAATAACAAAAGAAATTTTCTTAATAATAACATCCCTTCCCTTCAAAAAGCCCTTGAAGAAAAGAAGGAGGTCGGAGCCAAATTTCATTCCCCCCACCCCAAGCCAGAATCATCAACTTGCTCAGCTCTCTACCTTGCTCCGCTAAAAAGACAGCCATTGAGTGAACCTAAGAAAAAAAAGTCTTCTATAGACACATAGTTGAATAATATAGCCTTGCTCTTTAAAAAATAAATGATTGTTGTTGAGCTATAAATTGGTATTCACCTGTACCATATATAATTGAAACCACAAACTGGGTCTGTCACATGAAGATGAAAACATGTACTTGTAATTCATCAAATACTTAACTAGGGGCTGGCCCAGTGGCTTAGCAGTTAAGTTTGTGTGCTCAGCTTCGGCAGCCCAGGGTTCCCAGGTTCGGATCCTGGATGCAGGCCAATGCACTGCTTGTCAAGCCATGCTGTGGCAGTGTCCCATATAAAGTAGAGGAAGATGGGCACGGATGTTAGCCCAGGGTCAGTCTTCCTCAGCAAAAAAGAGGAGGATTGGCAATGGATGTTAGCTCAGGGCTAGTCTTCCTCACACACAAAAAAACCAGCAAAGAAACAACTTAACTAAAAATTAATTTAATAATAAACGATTTAACTAATGACACATATGAGTATATAGACCTTTATTTCACCAACTTATTTGTCTATATAACTTCAATCTGTAACTAAATTTCACTGAAATTTATTAAAATTCAAAAACACGCACTTTTTAAGCCTTCATTGGCATATTTTGTATCAAGATGATAAAACTGACCAATAGAATAATTTGGAGATGTATTTTCCTGTCTTATAGTAGTGTACTATATTTCCCTAAAATTATTCAAGGACTTATTTTGTTTTACTCATTGGATTTGTTAAGATAATATTTTCTGTTGCCCATGTGAGTCTGAAGCAGATTTCTCTTTGCGCGTATGCATTTAGGGAATTTAAAAATGCAATTTGTTTTGTTCAGAATGAACTAAATTCAGTGTTGAGAGTAAGGAACCAATTCCAGAAAACAGATCTTCTATCACAGAAGGGTGGCATGACCAGCAGGTCCCTTAGTCTGTTTTCCAGTACCTCATCTGCCAAATGAAAATGTGAGATGTGATTAATTACACATTTCCTCTCTGCTCCTAGAAGCATATAAGGCTAATTATACTAATTATAATACTAGCTACCACTGCACTAGGCTGTTTACATATGTGATCTCCTTGGGTTGTCACAACAGCCTTATGAAACTGATAGCATAAGTAGATGTATTAAGTATCGGAAACTTGAGGTTCTTCAGTTTAATTCCAGCTCTGACATCCATGACCTTGCAAAGCCCAGGCTCCTCACCCCTACTCTGCTCCCAGCAGGTCTGCCTTGCTAACAGCTGCTTTCTCTGTGTCATCTGTTGGCCTTTCTGATGATGTCAGCTGTTCAGTCTCAGTTCCGTCTACTATCCAGTAGACTTTCAGTGGTGTTGTAGATTATCCACTCAAAATATTAATCTTGCTTGAATTCAACTCCAGTGACTTGACTTTCACTCCAATTCAGTTGCCCATATATTGGGTCACATTTTGTATTGGGGAGTTGATGCATCTTAGAAATCAAAGACTAAAATCCTAGTTACTTAACCAAACCTTCCATCCTTCCAGCTCTTTCATGCCCAAGCTCCATCTAGCCTCATAAAGATCTCTGGTCTCCTTGATCTCTCCATTTTCCCTTACTGTCAGTTCCACGCTCTTCCCACTTTTCTTCTTTCCTTGTCCAGCTTGAAATTCACGATTCATCATTTGACTCTCTTAACACCAGCCCCTCTTTTTTATGTCTTGAAGTGTTTCTTGGGTTGACTCTTTCTTCCCTTGACCCAGTGACCTCCAGTCCTGTCCAGTTCCCTCCTCTTTTTCCTCTTTGCATTCTTCGTTTTTACTTCCTAATGCCCCATTAGTTCATCTTCTCACCAATTCTTGCTTTATCCTGCCAAACTCTAAAAGTGCTTTCAGGAGAGTTGTTAATGTTGGTTCAACTGTCAAATCTAATGCACGCAAAATTTCTTAATTCCCTCGATAGTTCTGCTTCATTTCAAGCTGCAGATCATTCAGTCAAGTTTCTGCTCAGAAGTGATTTGTATTTTCTTTTCTGTGTATTGTCCTTTGCCAGTTTTTCTATTGGATTGTTGGCCTTCTTTTTATTAATTTCTAAAGTTCCTTAGCTATAAAGGGAAGAATAAAAGCCCACTATTATGTACGTTGCCATTTTTTCCCCTATGTTTGTCATTTGTTAGCTTTGTTTATACTATTTTGTTCCACACTCTGATTTTTGATACATATGTAGTTTTATTTATTAATCGCATAGATTACCACTTCTAAGTTTTAAAAAGCCTTTAAAAGCTTTATTCTATTCCAAAATTATACATACTTACATACACATGCATACATATATCTGTATAATTTTACATGTTTTCTTGGTAGAGTATACATGATTTCATTTAAGAACATAAATATATGGTTTGTCTGAAAATTATTTTTGGTAGAGGTCCAGGTATATTCTTTCTAAATATCTAGCCAGTTGATAAACCTCATCTTTTCTTCACTGAAACACCATCTTTATCATATATTAATTTTCTATATGCATTTGTGCATATAGAATTTATGTTCTATATATTCTTTCCCCCTCATTGGAATTTATATTCTTTCCCCCTCATTGGTCTGTCTAGTCATGAACCTGTACAAATTTGATTTAATTCCAGGAGAGTCATAAAAATCACCAAGGTCATATACATATCTGTTTTTATGCCAATATATTTTTGGTAGATATGTTATGATTTTTAGAAATAGCAGATATAAATTTCTTATTTTCTTGATCCATCACAAAATATCTTTTGTATCTCTTTGACTTTCCATGAAATAAGAAGCAATATATGATAGAAAGTTAGGTATTCCCCTGTGCCTCAGTTTCCTCACCTTGGGAAATTAGATGAATTAATGCACATATGGTAAGTACTCTGTTAGCTATTACTAATAAAATGAGTAAATTAGGACTCCTATCCTTCCCTCTACCTCTTTCTCCAGTCTTTTATCTGCAATCCCTCCCCCAAGTTTGTGAACTTTCACCATCTCTTCTGTAAACATAATTAATCCTTGCATGCTTTGTCTGTTAGTTGAATCTAAAATGGAAAATATCAATACACAGTATTTCCATTATTGTAATTGTGTTAATATTGTTCATTATTCTATGATTTCAAAGTGTCTTTATTCTATATTTTTATCATATGCCTTCATCAAGTCACTAAGATTGCTTATCCTCCCAAACGTATTCCATCCATGGTAAGGGATGCAATATAATTATTGAAGATATATTTCCCAGAACCCTCCGACTTCTTGTTTCAATCTGGACCGGCTGCTTTCTGGGCTGGATGCCAGCCAACCTGTCATCTTGACTTCCTTTCACCCTAGTCCTGGGTTGGAGCCAGTGTTCTTGGATCTCAAGTCTTTACCTTTCTTGGATTTTATTCTTGTTTTGGCTGAAGAATGTCTTCAAGTAATTTTCTTGAAAGGGTGCATGAGAAATTAGCCTTATTAATTTTTACATGTCTGAAGTGACTTTATTTTTCCTTCTCACTTGATTGACATGTTTACTGGGTATAGAATGTTAATTAATAATTATTTTTCTCAGAAAGTTGAAGCTATAGCACCAGGGATTCTAATAAGAAATCACATATGGGGCTGGCCCAGTGGTGTAGTGGTTAAGTTTGCGCGCTCTGCTTCGGCGGCTAGGGGTTCGCACGTTCAGATGCTGGGCCCGGACTGATGCACCGCTTGTCATGCCATGCTGTGGCGGCATCCCATATAAAGTAGAGGAAGATGGGCACGGATGTTAGCCTGGGGCCAAGCTTCCTCAGCAAAAAAAAGGAGGAGGATTGGCAATGCAAGTTAGCTCAGAGCTAGTCTTCCTCACAAAAAAAAAAAAAAGAAGAAGAAAGAAATTACATCCTTGTTCCTTTGTAGGACATAGTTTTCCCTCTCTGGAATCTTTTAGGATACTCTCCATATACTAGGTGTTATGAAATTTCTTGAGGAATTTCCAATGTTTAGATCTTTTTTTTAAAATTCCTCTTGTGGTCATGATTACATGAGTGTATACAACTGTCAAAAATAATAAAAAAATGTGATGTGTTGAATTGAATTGTACCATCTGGAGGAAGAAATCCTGTAATGCTTAAAGACTGTGCTGCAGCATTCAACATTAGATTATACCATTATGTATAGTCTCTCTAATTATTTTGTGTTTATATGTTTACTGTTTTGATCTTCATCTAAAGTAGGAATTCCTAAACTTTCTTTTGGGCCATGAAACCCTCTGGCTTTCTGGTGCATTCTATAGACTCCTTTCCAGAATAATATCTTTAAATGTTTAAAATAAAGTATATAAGATTATAAAGGAAACCAGTTAAATTGAAATATAGTTACCAAAATGCTAAAAAGCAAAACTGTAATAGAGTAATATATTGCTTCTTTATTAACACTGTATATAATAGGATCTAGTGGAGGATTTTACAGCTACTATAATTTCAAAGTATTGATGAGTATAAATGATATTTTGTGATATTTGTAACGATTGAGTGTGCTATAAAAATATCTATGATTTCTATTGGTAACAAAATCACAAGTGTTGCTATAACTACTGTAGTTTGTATTTACATTCAAAATGGACAGAAATGCTAAAGTTTAGTTAGAGATTAGGGAAAATAAAAATAACATTTTTTCCTTCGAAGTTCACAGACCTCCTGAATTTTATCCATGGACTCTTATCTATGAACCCCTGACTTAGAGTAGAAGCTCTTTGAGGCATAACAGGCTGCATGTTCCAAAGATGGCGGAAACAATATCTCCCACCCCCACGTGTCTTTTACAATATGACCTTGACTCTCCCTCATCAAGAGGTAGACTATTTCTCCACCCCCTTGAATCTAGGTGGATCTGTGACAGCTTTGACCAACAGAATATATTAGAAGAGATGCTATGCCAATCTGAGCATAGCCCTTAACTAATCTGTCAATTTCTGCTTCCTTCCTCGTAGAAGCAGGATACCACATAAGAAGTACAATTGTCCTAGACCACCATGCTGTGAAAAGCCTCAGTCACATGAAGGGCTTTGGAGGATGAAACACTATGTGGAGAGAAAAGATGACCAAGGAACACCAAAGTACCAGATGTCTGAGTGAAGAAGCCATCTTGGAAGTGGATCCTTTTGTCCTAGCTACCCTACTTGATGCCACATGGATTAGAAGTGAACTGGCCCTCTGAGCTTTTCCAGAATTCCTGACCCATAAAATTGCGGGCAAAATAAAAGGCCTGTTTTAAGCCACTGAATTTTGGGGTAGATAGTTAGGCAGTAATAGGTGGAATAGAGGGCAATAACCATGTTCTGCATGTCTCTTGTATCCTTCACATTGATTAGCAAATTGATGGGCATAAAAGAGGGGCTCAGGAATGGTTGACATATTGAGGTTTGCATAGCATTTTGGTTCAGTAAAGAACAACAGGGGGTAATATCATGGGATCAAAGTATATTGTCCCATAGATGATCTACGGCTCTAAGGCACCCCAGCCTGCTTTCTAAGACCCAAGGTTAGCCCCAGGATCCTCCCCAAATGCTGACTCCTGGATTGGTCCCAAAGATTCTTAGAGGTTATACTCTATCCAGGGAAGAGTATGAGGATTAGAGAGAGGATAATGGAAATGCAAGTTACAATGGCGTAGTTGTACTGGAAGCAATCTCTGTGCATATGAACACTCGGACTGGTCTGGAGACAGACCCAGAGAGGCACTATTGCATACGGTGTGAGCTCAGGCTCTGAAGTCAGTGTGCTATGGCTGAAATCTGGCTCGGCCACAGGGCCTGCTATGTGACTTAATCTCAGTTTACACATCTGTAAAATGGCAGTAAAATAGTGTCCTCCTTATAGGAGTATAGTGAGGTTTAAATGAGTTAATATGTTTGGAACACTGCTTGGCACATATAGCTCCCACCGAGGACCAAATGGATCTCTCTTGAATGACTTTCAGTGACTCTTGAATTATTTAGGTAGTTCCTAAAACACATATGTGCCACATGTGATTTGAAATAGTGCACATAACTTTTTATGATTACAGTAGTTTGTTTTTTAGTTTACTGTATATTAGAAAATTTATAGCCAGCATTTCTGAGTTCACACATAGGATGGGATAACATTTTAAAAGAGGTCAATTAAAAGATATATTAAGCCATAAATAGTATAGCTATGGGGCCGGCCTGGTGGCTCAGTGGTTAAGTTCACGCTCCGCTTGGCGGCCTGGGGTTCGCAGGTTCAATCCCGCGTGTGGACTGATGCACTGTTTGTCAAACCATGCTGTGGCGGCGTCCCATATAAAGTAGAGGAAGATGGGCATGGATGTTAGCCCAGGGCCAAGCTTCCTCAGCAAAAAGAGGGGGATTGGCAACGGTTGATAGCTCAGGGCTAATCTTCCTCACACACACACACACACAAAAATAGTATAGCTATGGCCCAAATGGTGAAGATGAAACTAAAATGCTTGAAATTGGCATGTGGGAGTTGCAAATCTAGGAGTTTGCAAAGGAGAGATGAATAGAGAAATGAAGTCATTTGTTCATATTCACTGAACCAGCATCAAATGCCAGCAATTCTTTGCCTCAATCTATTTGATTTCAATTTTGACCACTCTAAAATGGGCAACACTATTTAAAATCTATATCTGCCTTCCAAAAGGACAATATATCTTTAATGGAACAAGATGTAATATTTTCATTTCAGCATGTTTCCCTGAAAAGGATCATTAATTGTGATCTACAAAACACTGGTCTACAAAATTATTGTGTTAATTTGGTAAAAGCAAGTTTTTATTAGATTGACTAATTTTATTGTCATATGCTCTCGTTTCTGGAAACCTGTCATTTTTTTTTTTCTGGTGTCAATTTTGAAGCATTCTTTGAGGAGATTGTAATGGACTTCCAATACTATTCAGTTATGACTACATGATTTGGCAGTGACTTTGCAGCACAAAAATTAGGGGGAGATCTGGCAACTCTCTTGGATATTTCAGCACTAATATTTTTCTAGGTGGGATTAAGGGAAGGCATGAGTCATTAACAAATATCTGATTATTAACATATTAGGTTGTTAACCTGGATATCTTAACCCCAAATTATAGTTCATAAAATTATAAGAGTATCAAATCTTATCTTCACATCTTAATGTATCTACATAAAAACCACATGTCTTATGTGATTGTGGCAGGTCAAATTTCACTAAGAAAATTAGACATTTTGTGAGTACATTGTAGAACTACTTCCCAAATCTTTTGGTGTCTTTGAAATGGCCATAGGAGTGTTGTTTTCCTGAATAAAGTGTAAAAAAAAACCCAAACAGCTCAACTCACTTTCATTAAGAGGCATCAAATTTGAAATTATCAAAATAAAATGATATTCCACTTGGGTGGGACACACACATATCTTAGCAGTCATTTTCCTTCAGGCATTAACATTACACAAGTGAGAGACGTTTTGGATAGAAAAACCAACAACAAAGTAAAATAAGAATGAGATGTGATTTTCTGAGAATCTTACCAAAGTACTTTTCCTTAAAGGAAGGCAGTGTTGTTTGGCAGTTTAAAAGTGCAGCGTATAGAAGAAGGCAGCTGGGGCTCAGATCCCATCCTTGCCACCTTCCAGCTCTGACTGGAGGCAGATTACTTAGCCTCTGTCTCCCATCTGTAAAATGGGTATGATGTTGCTATTAGTCCCCGCCTCACAGGACTAGCACACAGTAAGTGCCATTTAAGTGTTTGTCAAATGAACGAAATAGACAACATTTATTCGCTGACCACAGGAATGTTTCATCAAACGCTTTTTTAATGAAATTAGGATGTTCAAAGCTCACAGATTCCCATCTGTATGGGTACTTTTATACATTTTTTTTTGAGGAAGACTGGCCCTGAGCTAACATCTGTCTCCAATCTTCCTCTTTTTCTTTTTTCCTCCCCAAAGCCCCAGTACGTAGTTGTACATGCTAGGTATAGGTCCTTCTAGTTCTTCTATGTGGGACACCACCTCAGCATGGCTTGTTGAGCGGTGAGTAGGTCTGAGCCCAGGATCCAAACCAGCTAACCCCAGGCCACCGAAGCGGAATGCGCAAACTTAACCTTTACACCACCAGGCTAGCCCCTATTTTACATATTTTAGTGAAGAATAACTTCTTAGAAATTACCTATATATATGCAAAGTGTTTAAATTATGAAAATAATAATTTCTTAATGTCTTATGTTTTGAAACTTCATTGCATTAAAAACATTATATGTAAACTCTTTTCTCATCTCAATTTGTCCCCATTAATCTTTCAGAAAACCAAAGGAGGTAATTTTGTGCCTTATGAATGACCTGAACTGAATGTCGCCCTCAAGAAGTCAGGAAGATGATCTGTTTAGAGAGGAGAAAGAAAACGAACAAAGTGACTGTCTTAGTAACTAGGACAATTCCTAGCCCACTATATCCAGGATTTGTGTGCTGTGTGACAGGACCATTCATGATTTTCTACTGGCTTATGGGAGAGAGAATGCATGTTTGCCACCTGGAAAAGCTGCTTCATAATCTTATCATGGGGATGGCCAGACCCTTCTTGAAATCATCCAGTTACTGAAGGGCACCCATTCAGCAGCAGCCCATTCAGTTTTGGAGATGTTGTCATGTCCGCTTGATTGAGGTCAATGAAACCTGGGCACAAGAGAGGCAATTTACTTCTATAATTATAAGAAAGAAGTTGAGATATAGCAAGAGACTAAATAAAGTCAGAAAGATATCTACCACTTACATTCAATATTATTGTACTTGAAATGATTAATTTTTCATTAATTTCATTAATTATCAATAATTAATGAAAACTTTATCATCAACCAAATAACAAATCTTTAGAAAACCAATCCTTTGCTTGGTTTCTCTCTTTCTGCAATACTACCTTCACAACGAATTGGTAATAACTTAGGCTAGCTTCACCATGGAATCTGTCTTCACATTTTAATAACTTTTGTTTTCCTGAGCATTCTATTACAGTTGGCCTTGTGTTAAATCTAGTTGTTTTGATTTTTTTTTTGGAGAATATTGTGTCCTCTCAGAAAGAAATCCTCAGTCAAAGCAACAGTTTTATTAAGATGTCAAGTTTTCTTGTTTTTCCACCAAATGAGACTTCCATCATTTTAATAATAGTTGACATTTCAAGATGCAGTATAAGAAGATTGAAAAAAAAAACCCACTTTCAAGAGTATACAGAGAGCTAATGAAAAATGACATCTCATGGTTGTTTCTTTTAACTTCTAAAATTCAAAATAATAATGTTTTTAGCTGGGAATGATAAATTCCTGGCTTTTTCATTCAACATTTTATTTAACAAACCAACATGTTATTTAACAAACACTTACATGGTGTTTACCATGTGCCAGGCACTCTTCCTGGCACTTTACAAATATTAACCCATTTATTCCTGTAATGATCCTCTGAGGTAGGTACTATTATAATTCACATTTTACAGATGAAGACACTGAGGCATAGAGAAGTTTAATAACTTGCCCAGGATCATATGGCTAGTAAGTGGCAGAGCTGGGATTTGAACCCTCACAGTTTGGCTCCACTACCCTATTGTCTTTTGTGCTCCATGTTTGATAATGATTAATGACATAGGGATAGTGGCATTGAATAAAATTCCCCACGAGTCACTTCACTAAGAATAACAATTTCTAACACAAAAGTACTGGGCAACAATTTGGTTCAAAAGACTTGGCCCCTTTTCCATAAATTTTTTAAATAATTTAATTATAGGTAGATCAAGCATATATTTGAGAAGACAAGACACTGTCAAAAAAGGAAAAAAAAAAAAAGAAACATAAATACATTTTTAAAGACTGAAGGAGAGACATACAAGTTTTATTTTTCCCCAAATATTTTATTTCAAGTATGATTTACTTTGTACAACATTTGTAAGAGAGATGGAAGACAGACAGGAAGAAGTGGTGATAACAAGGAGTTTTGGAAGATGTAACAACAAAGAATTACATATTAAAGTTTGGCTTTAAATTTTCTGTGGTATGCTAAAAGTTACTATTTGTTCCAGATTTTTCAGGGAAGTTATTGTTTCAAATATTTTATTACATCATAAGTTTATTTTTCCTATGTTTGGACCTGGAAAATATCATCATTGTAGGCATACTTCTATTCATTTAATAATAAAATGAGTTTTTTGGGGAACCACAAATTATGAATGGCTGAACTTTTTGAGGAGCCATCACTCTTTGTCCTCAAGACACCATTTTAATAGGCCTTACTTCTTTAATTTCCTCTGTTCTTCAGTTGAGACTTATTAAAACTACATTTCAAAATGTAAGCTCATTTCCAACTTCTGTGATTCTTTTTTGTTTTTGTTTTTTGTGTGTGAGGAAGACTAGCCCTGAGTTAACATCTGTTGCCAATCCTCTTTTTTTGCTGAGGAAGACTGGCCCTGGGCTAACATCTGTGCCCATCTTCCTCTACTTTATAGGGGACGCCGCCACGGCATGGCTGACAAGCAGTGTGTCTGTCCGCGCCTGGGATCTGAACCTGCGAACCCTTGGCCCCAGAAGTGGAGTGCGCGAACTTAACCGCTATGCCACCGGGCTGGCCCGCTATGATTCTTTTTTTGAAAATACATCTTCAATGACTACTTAATTAAGGCGGTTTTAGATCTCTGAGTTACTTCATAGACTCTTGATGAAGTAGATAAACCTGAAATAGTAGGTGAGTATTCTGTCCACCCTAAGGGTTACTGCATAGTTTAGAGCAGGGTTTTTCAAAATAAGGTCAACAACTGCCTACAGCAGAATCACGTGTTAAAAAGGCAGATTCCTAGGCTTACTGAATCAGAATTTCTGGAATTGAGAACTGGGAATCTGAATCTTTAACAAGCATCCTAGGGGATTTTATGAACACTGAAGTTTGAGAACTGCTGGCTTAGTTATACTTTTGGTAGAGTCTCTATAACTAATGAACTTGAAGTGGGGCTTCACAAAACCCCTCCAGTTTGCAATCGATCAAAAGCTGGTATAGTTAGCATCAGCAGTATTATTGGTTGGATTAATCAACAGGTATTTATAGAGGAACTAATTTGAATCAGCCCAATATATATTCTTGAACAAGGGCCAGAAATGAGTCTTAAGAATATTGTGCAAAATTAACCGGGAGGAGGAGTGACCGTGTAGTTTAATACCAGAAATATGGTGCTGAAGGGAAAATTTTTTTGGTGACTCTAGAGAGGAAGGGCCAACTCCTTGAGGCACTCTGAAGGAAAAATAATATAAGCTAGTAAAAAATGAAAAACTCAGTTAAAGAAATTATTTAGCTGTGAGCCCTATAAAGGCAGGGTCTATAAGTAATTTGGTACTGTGCTCCCTGTGTCAAATAATGGCACAATGGTACTTAACCTTTTCTTGAGCTAAGATTTCCTTTGAAAAATATGATAGAAACTAGGGCCCCTACTTCAGGCTGACAGCAGGCACTTGACAAATGTTTGTAAGATTAAGTTAAATTGTGTACATAGTGTTATGTCGGTGTTTTTTTTTTCCCCTTCACTGAATGGCTTGACCATCTTTCTTAACTTTGACAGACACAATTATACACTCCTTTACTAGAAAAACAAACTCAGGGTTTCCTGTTTAGGGAAAAAAGACCTATTTCACCTAACTTCCCTTCCTCCCAATTATTTCTTTACTGAAATAATAGAAAAGATGTTAAAAAGAAGAATGAAATCACAACAGTGCTAGAGAGAGTGACATCAGCGGGTCAGATATTTTGAGAAATTCTTCAGTGATAAGCAGATGTGATCAAACTGATGAAGAAGTCAAAACAGGGACATCGCAGTCAGACCCACCAGAGATGAATATGTTTCTTTCTGAGGGAGCCACAGAGAAGGTTGGAACTTGGCTCGTCATATAGAGCATCGGGGAGCTGTGGTGTACTTGTTGGGGTAACTAACTAAAGAATGCATTTCCATCAGCTGCTCATCCCACTCCCTCCTCCTCAGAGTTGCTGCCTCCTAGGTAAAATCTGGAGGAGCGCTCACTGTGGAAAGAGGGTGCTCTTTGGGGAGGACTCCTAGTGTGGCTGCTGTGGCCTGAGGGAGAAACAGAGCAGATGTTGAGGTAATTCAGGACTTACATCACAGACATAGAAAGAAAATTTTTAAAAGTTAAGGTCACTCCATCCAGGAGATATGTATACACAGAAACACTCACCCCAGCTAAGAGTAAAATCTTTTTATTTATTTTTCGATATGTCCCTAGCTGACATACCACTTCCTTGCCCACAAACACTACTGGGCACCTGATGCTATAACTGCCATCCTTATACAGAACCTCAAATCAGCCCTTCCCATTCAAGTGAGAGCATCCACTCTGATAATGGTTATGTACCTCCTATCAGACTAATTTCCACAGATAACAACTATAAACTCTGGGCAAAGTGTAAATTACAACTAATTAAGGGTACTTGGGAGCAATCAAAAGCAGGCAGAATCAGCATTTGGAAAAAGGGAATAGTGCTAGGTGAGTTTTATTGTTTATGACCTCTAGCCTGAGAGCAGGCTCAAGCTGTGCCACACAGGGGCAGAGGGTGGGGATGGGATAGTTAAAATGCAGGAAAAAAAATCCATAATCTTACTGGCTTGAAGTACCAGAGGATAGAGTTTGGGGGCACCCATAGCCTCTTAAAAGCGAGAAGGAAATCCCCCCAAATTGAAAGCCAGAGGGAGGAAACCCCAAGCTCTATAAGCAAACTGCCCAAACCACGTGGCTGACCTTGAACTAACCACACACAGAGAAGACTCCAAGCAGCCTGACTCAGGCTAAAAGAACTGAACTGAGATTAGAGCTGCTGTCCTTTGCAGGGGAGACAGTTTGCATTTGAGTTCAGTCAATTTAACTGACTGCTTAAAAAAAGCCCCAGACTTTCTAGAGGAACATAATAGAATCCAGAGTTTCTACAACATATCATTTACCATGTCTATGACACAATCCAAAATTACTTTATATACAAAGAAACAGGAAAACATAGCCCATACTTAGGAGAAAAGACAATCAATTAAGACTGATCCTGACATGACCAAGATGTTGCAATTAGCAAAGGAAATTTTAAAGCAATTATTCAAGAAGACATTTGTTGGGGAAACAGATATACATGACTAAAAGGGAAATCAGCACCAGCCATCTTTACTAATCCACAAAGTTCTTCATTTGTGGATTATGATTCACAAGAATTTGAGAAAAACCCAGAGCATGAAAGAGAAGATTCAAGATGAATAAATTCAGACAACTGGGCCCCGAGAAAAAAGAGATAATTTAGGGAGCAAAGGAGAACTGGAAAAAATTACAAGTAGTGTTCTTAAAGATATTCAAGAATAGGTTTCATTCATAAAATAAGAAGAGGCCACTATGAAAAAGGAACAATCAATGAATTCTTGGAAATTAAAAAAGAATAATAGATTTGCTGAAGGCCAAGTTGGTGTTCTGGAAAATGAAATTTCCTAGAATGTAGAGAAATAAGACAAAAAGTTGGAAAATATGAGAGAAAAATTGAGGCATGGAGGATAGATCCAGGGAATGCAAGTTCCAAAATGCAATTTCCTTGAGTCCAAGACACATTTAAGCCATATAAGATTAGACAGAAAACAAACAAACACGTACCCAAGCCTAAATTTGTCCTAGTGAAATTTCAGAACTTCAAGGATAAAAAGAATGTCTTAAAAGATTCAGCAAAAAATAAGTAAATAAAATAAAACAAACAACAGTAGATTAATTACAGTGGAATGAGAATCATACTGATATCAGACTTCTCATCAGCAGTCTGTATGCTAGAAGACAACAGAATACTGCACTCAAATTCTGGGGGAAAATGATTTTCAACCTAAAAATTTATATGTAGCAGACTGATAGGTAAATAGGAGGACAAAATATAGACATATTTGGATATGTTAGAATCAGAAAGCTTAGTGCTCGCGTATCCTTTAGAAAAATGACTTCAAGAAAATGAAAAAAAGAATACAAGAAAGAGGACACCATGGGTTATAAGAGCAGTGTAAGATCCGAAAATTTCAAAAAATAAAGTTATAACTATAGTTCATAAAATTCATGCTAATCACACGGAGAACACAAACCAGATATTGTGGACAGCATTGCTTCTGATGATTGAAATGGGTAGGAAGACTTCTACTTTGTATTTTATGCTCTTCTGTATTATCTTCATTTATTTTTGTTTGAATACAATTACTTGTAATGTAAAATTAAATAAAACTTCTAAAAGGTAACCTCCCCCCCAAATCTAGCAGTACTTATTTTCTAAGCATGTTGTCAGATTTCTTCTTAAGACATTTAATAAGAAGAGGAACTAGTCCATTTAGTTTAGGGTAGTTCTGGAAAAAGTATAGGCTGCTACAGTTAAGACAGGTTTATAAAAAAATATTTCAGAAAAATTTTTTATCAATTCAGCACGCATGCAAAAATAGTAAGATGTCGACGTAAAAAGGTAACTTTTATTTCTTTACAATAACCTGAAAGTGGATTTTACAAATTATATCAAAGAATACATTCTTGCTGCTTCAAAAAGGTTGTCATCTAATGGTTTGAAGTGGAACTGTCCGAAACGTTAGCCACTAGCCACATATGGCTATTAAGACCTGACATGTGCCTAGTCCAAATTCAGATGTGCTGTGAGAGTAAAATACACATCAGATTTCAAATACTTAGTATGAAGAAAACTGTAAAATATCTTAGTAATAATTTTTAAAATATTAACTATATGTTGAAGTGATATTTTGGATGCACTGGGTTAAATGAATTTTATTATTAGAATTAATTTGTCTTTATTTTTATCTTTTTAAAATGTGGCTATTAGAAAATTTAAAATCCCATAGATGGCTCTCATTATATTTCTATTAGACAGCCCTGGTCTAAAGCACCAAAATGTAGCACACATCCATTATTGCTCAAATGGGGTTTTTATAAAGAGAGTTTTGAAAGACAGAACTAACCTTTTGGCTTTCACTTACCAAGAAACGCCCCTGGCTATGAAGAAAGAATCAATGCTAACAATATTAGAACAAGACAGATAGAGAACAGGAAGTTGGGAGAATAAGGAACACGACTGAATTCAGGGAGAAGAAATGCCAGTTCTAATATAAAAAAGGTTCGTTGGTTGAATGACTTCCAGTAAAATGTTTGCCTCTAATGCTTGCACTCTTCTAATGCCATAGTTATTCTTTTTATAATCACATTCTTTTAATACTTTCTTTATGCAATGCCATTCTAGCTAGGAATATTGTACCTACAACTCCTCCTTAGAACTTTTCTACATATACGTTGCTGATATTTTTTATGTTAGGGAATTTCCCTACATTGATGTGTAATTATTGCATTATTCTAATCCTGTTCAAAGGCCTCTACAGTGGTTCAAATGTGGGGAATACATTTCAGAGCAGAGGTTATCTCAACCTTAGCAACTGTCTTTCAAACAATATTTATTATCATGTCACCTAGACTGATCTTCTCTGACCCATATGAAAAAGTCACTTTTGTCAGTAGAGAGAATCTGCATACTTTCCTGCTGAAGTTGGAAGATTAGCTTATTTCCTGAGAAATGTTACAGTACATTTGTGCTCTCTGCTTTATCACTATAGATCATTTGTCACTTGTGATTTTTCATCCTGCCATGAAGTGTGAAAAACAATTACAGTATTTATCAACAGAGTAGCTCTGTGGAAGGTAAAAGAAACAACTAAGTTGAGAGTGAGAGCTTTCGTTACAATAATCAAGAGATGGTAGAAGGAAGAGAAATAGGGGATGTTAAAAAATCCCTCAGAACCAATAGAAAGTAGAGATCTTTTTAGCCACTGACAGTATTAAAAGATGATATGAGGAAAAGGTTGTGAAAGCGTTTACTTTTACATTCTACCAATCCTGTATGAGGTTGTTGTTGGGGTCACCACCTTACCAATCACATTAGGGATGGACAATTTAGTGTCTAGGCCAGTGATCAGCAAATACTAGATCCTTCATCAATGTTTGTTGAATGAGCGAGAAAATCCATGACTTGTGGTTGTTTGTACTTCCATTTTAAAATCCCGTCACTTATTAGCATAAGATACCGTGGTTTCATTATTGTATGGCTGTCTACTTTATGGAGACAGAAATTTGTCCTTTGTTCTTGCTACTATAGATGTTTTTCCCTTTCCCAAGTTGAGAATGTAGCCAGATCTTGCATTTCTTTGCCTACATCCTTCTTGTGTTGCAGCAGGAAGCAACAGTTGCCAGGCAAGAGAAGAGAAGTCCTTCTCAGGCTTTTGTTTGCAGTAGCCTTGGCTCAGTGAGAATTAGTAGAAAGTGAGGGTGATAGAGGTAAGTGCTTGGAGTTTAAAGGTGGAAGCTGTGGGATACAAGGGGAGAGGAAGATTCCTGAGACTAAGAGATGGGATGGGGTTCTGGGGGGGGTTTCTGTGCTGGGCGAAGATCCCAGGTAGAAGACTGGGCAATGCCAGGCTGGTGAACTCTAAGTGTGTGGCCTTGGGAATCATGCACGGATGTCCTCTGCCTATCTTCAGAAGACCACATAGGCATGGACAGTGAGCTTATTGGACACCACTGTGGACTGCAGATAGAGAACCCTTATCTGACTCTTCCCACCAGGTACACTCTGGGACCTTTAGTAGAACCTGAGGAGGTGAAGAAGACTACCAATGAATGAAATTGAATTTCCCACCAACTGGATGGTTGGAGGCTCAGCACAGAATACAACTGTTTAGAATAAATTTCAGGCTTATTACAACGGTACCATTCATGAAAGTGCCTGCTTGGACAATGACCAATCTAGAGCATAAAATGAAAAAAACAGTTGCTCACAGAACATGAGAACTAGATGTGACTTCTATGCTCATCTAGTTCATTTTTAGATTATGAAGCCAAGATTTAAGATTTAAAAGAACTTCTTCCAAGTCATTGACCTAAAGCCAGCATGGAGCTGAAGTGATGGGTCATCATCCTTCAGTCCACTTTTCTCTCCACTTCTCCACTTGAGAAATTCATATCTATTTGAAGCAATTAAAATACATTATTATTTCATCATGGACATGAGTAACCCTTATCAAAGTAAAATCTCTTACTTTTAAAATGAAATAAGGAAATTAGAACTATAAAAATATCCAGCTCTGATAGTAGAGGTAAAAAAAAGAACCATGGCTGCAAGGATTTTCTAGTTATTCCCCATTATAGAAATTACAGGGAAAATGACCTGAGCTACAACTAAAGTAGTTGATATTACAGTTTCTGAGAATTAAATATTTCTTCCTAAGGCATTTTCAGGATAGATATGTGCATGTATGTAGACACACATGCAGAAATCTGTCAGCTATCAAACACTGGGTAGGAATTTCTTTACTTAAGTGTGTGAATGTTTGTATTAAAACTACTTAATAGCTAAATAAAAGATTTATTTATACCTTCTGATTGGGTCTTATTTCTTAAGAATCATCCTATATACTACTACTTCTAGTCTAATTTTCCCCATTATCCAGTCTTTAATTTATGTCTTTGTCACACCTTGTAACCTTTTGCTCTTTGCAGGTAAAAGGCTGACTTCTTATTTCTCTCTGGACATCTGTGCCAGAGAATACAACTATCCTTGCACAAGAGCCTCTTTCTAGCCAAATGAGAAGTCTGCACTACGATGAGTCCAACGGTGAGGAGACCTAAGTAAGCAACCTGGGTGTCCATTCACCAGTCAGTCCAGCAGCTGTCCCTAGACTCTGCTCTAGGCAGGCTCAAAAGGAAGGGTCTGGGCAGAGTGATGCCCACGTGGTGAAAGCCTGTCCTTTGAATGTTGCATCACTGAGAGATGCTGCATCACAGGAAGTTGGCCTGGCGTGTCCGCCCTTCTTCAGCCGTCTGTTCAGATGTTCCGATAGGTGTCTCTCTGCCAGCAGGGCCCATGGCGGATGAGGGTAAACAGCAGCACCACTAGGACACCAGACACCAGGCAAAAGGCAACAGCAAGAATGGTCCTTACAACTGTGGGAAAATAGAGTATTAATGTATAATTAGGAAAATATGAAGATTACATATTAGTGTTGATTTCTGCCTTAATTGTAAATTTCAGTGGTGTTTCTGAAGCAGCCTTGAAGTCATCATAGTGTGGTGAGAAAAGCACCGGACTCAGGGTCAGGAGATGACCTAGGTTCCAGTTCCAGCATGACCTTTGAACTTTGGGCCTCAGCTCCTCCACTAGAAAGGGAGGGTAATTGACTGAAGTATTTCTAAGATCCTCTTCCAGCATTAACTTCATGCATTTTTCTACAGTTAAAATGATCAATTGTTCATGATCTCACGGTCAAAGGAAATTCTGAATACTCAACTGCTATCATTAATTAGGTCTAAAAGAAATGGAATATCATCTTTTAGTCTTTGAATTTGATTTTCAGTAAATATCTTTTAGAGAGGAAATCTTGAGCACATGTTGACTATGGAAAGCATTTTTAGGATAACTGTGTATTATTGCTAACCTGTACCTTTATGTACACATATCTCTTTGATAGCTGACCAGTCACGAAGCAGATATATGAGGTCTTCTTTTAAGAGATGCTATTCATTATTTCATCTGAAAAGTTACCCCTCACTCTCAACACCCTAGTCCACTGTAGTATATATACATCATAGATATCAATGTGTACCATCTCTAAATGTATGTCTGATTTTCATTGTAAAAATGTGGGATTGCTTGTTGGCTTAGGCAATGGGAGAGCAAACATCTCTCTGATCCTGATAGCTCTGTCTACGGAACCCTAATCCTCCATGGAACAGAGCTGAAAATCACTTATTTAGCCTAACCTTATAATTATGGAGATGAGAAAAATGAGAAGTGGAGAGATTAGATAATTTCACTAAAATTCAGCAGATACTTGTATTTGGGTTGGAATACATGTGACCTCATCAGTCTCATGATTTTAAAAACCATCTTTTCACTAATGATTTCCAAATTTAAATCTTCCCCAAACTTCCCCAAGACTCGTATACTCACTGGTGTACTCGACATATTCCCTTGGACCTCTAACAGGCATTTCAACCTTAACAAGTCCAAAGCTGAACTCCCAATCCTCGCCTCCCCCTCCCCGCCAAATCTGTTTTTCCCCCTTCACAGCCTCCCCCATCTCAGCTGATGGAAACTTCCTTTTTTTAATGGTTCAGCCCAAAACTCTTGGAGTCTTCCTTAACTCCTCTCTTTCTCTCACATCCTGTACCCAATCTGTCAGGAAATCCTGTTGGTTCTACCAAAAACCATATCCAGAAACCAATGATTTCTCCCCTTCTCTGCCACCACCCTGCTTTGAACCACCATCATCTTTTGCCAGGCTTACTGCAACGCCCTCCTGACTTGTTCCCTAGCTCCTACCCACTCTCCCCTATAATCTGTTTTCAACACAGCAGTCAAATGACTTCAAGTCAAATCATGCCACTTCTCTATTTAAAACAAAGTCTGCAATGAATGCTCATCCCACTCAGAATAAAAGCGAAAGTCCTGATGAGGACAGTTTATGAGGCTCTGTATCATCTGGCCTCATTAACCTCTTGGATTTCCTCTTCTACCACTCTCTCTTCACTTACTCCCTTTTGGCCACACAGGCCTTATTGCTGTTCCTCAAACAGGCCAGGCACACTCCCCCTCACTGCCTTTGCTATAGTTGTTACCATCGCCTGGATGCTCTCCTCACAAATCTCTGCAGCAAGTAACTCCAGCACTTTCTTTGCTCAAATTTCATCTTCTCAATGAGAGATTTTTGTTTAAAAGTGGATCTCCCCACACCCATCCCCAGCTTAGCACTTGTGATCTTCACCTTCCAAAGTATTTATTTATTATGTTTTTCTTTTATTTTCCATCCTTCCCTCCCTCTAATAGAATGTAAGCTTCACGAAGGCAGGAACCTTTCTCTTTTTTGTTCATGAATGTATCCCAAGCACTTAGAACAGGACCTGGCACATAGTAGGTGCTCAATCAATATTTGTGGAATGAATTAATGATCTAGAAAGCATAGGTTCCCAACTCTTAGTCCAGTCCTTTTCTCACGATGTCGGGATGCTTTTAATATTACAAGAAGGTGAATATTAATAAAATTAGATCCTGGTGGATGGGTACCTAGGTCATCTCCTGACCCCCAGTGTCCTAGCACTGTGGACAGAGTTAATGTAAAGTTGGAGGGAACTAAACAGAATTGAGAAAGGAAGGAAAGGACTAAATGGAAATGAAGGAAGAAGGCAGAGACTAATGATTCTCAAAATTAATGTTCATGGCTGGCTTTCTGTATTTGGAAATTTATTTTCAATTATTTTTATTGGCTATGGGGCCATGGTGGTCCCATGGAATATGCTGTCTCTCTCTTTTTCATTCCTAGACATGCAGTGAGCGTACACCATGTGCTAGGCCAGTTGTATGCTGGGTTCTGGGGTTCCATGATCCCTGCTCTTGAGAAGCTTAATATCTAGTCAGAGAACGAGATAGACAATTATGAGATAATGTGAAAAATAGTTAAATAGAGGTGTAAAAGATATGCCATTGGAACAGAGAGAAAGTTGCAATTAACACAAAGTATTCTATTTGGAAGAGAAAGAATTTGGAAAGTCTTCTGAGAAAATGATAAGATTTGAGCTGGCCTTGAGGCAAATAAGATTTTTCCATGAGACAGAATGAGTTGCACAAGGGTATGTTTGGGAAATAATGAGCAGTTGCATGTGGCTGGAGTATAGGTTATGGAGGGGTGAGATCAGATGTGTAGGCTGGGGCCCAGATTTTAGAAGGTCTGGTTTGCCATGGGGCAAATGGAAATCATCAGCAATTATTACACATGGAAGTGAAATGGCCCAATTTGTGTTTTAAAAAAACCCCCAAACTGGAAAAAGATAGGATGGCAGAGATAGTGTAGGCCTAATTGAGAGCTATTAAAATGCCTTTGACAAGATACTGAGCGCTCAGCACTGGAACTGTGGCCCTGAGAATGCAGATGAGAGATTCAAGAGCTACTCTTGAAGTAGCACTGACAGGCTTTGTGATGGACTGAAGACGCTGGTACAGGAGAAGTTGTGGTCAAGGCCACCCCACGGGTTCTAGCTTAGGTGAATGAGAAGACGATTAGGCTGTGAATTGAGATTGGAAGCACATTACAAGAGGATCAGTTTGGAGTAGAGGAGATAATAAATTTTGTTTCAAATGTAGGATTCAGATGGTTTATTATCCTGATAGAGACAGTTAGTAGGCAGCTGGAAAAAACAGGTCTAGAATTTTATATGTAGATGTAGAAGTAAGGATTGTAGATGTAGAAGACAGAGGCCTGGGTAATACTGGCTCATGGTGAGTGTGGAATAAGGGAACCAAGGACCGGGCCCTGGGACACAATCATTTAGGAGGTTGGTGGAAAGTATCAACCCAAGAGAAACTGCACAAGGAGTCTGAGAACAAAGAGAAGACTCAGGAGGGATTCTCTCTCTCCCTTTGGTGTTTATTTATTTATTTTTTGGTGAAGAAGATTGGCCCTGAGCTAACATCTGTTGCCAATCTTCCTCTTTTTGCTTGAGGAAGATTGGCCCTGAGCTAACATCTGTGACGATCTTCCTCCATTTTGTATCTGGGATGCCGCTGCAGCACGGCCTGATGAGCGGTGTGTAGGTCTGCACCCAGGATCCGAACCTGCGAACCCCAGGCTGCCGAAACAGAGTGCACGAACCCAATCACTATGCCACTGGGCTGGCCCCCAGGTGTTTATTTTTTTAAAGTATATGCTCCCTTGTACTATAAAGGAGGCCACTGAATTAGGCACTGATGACTTTTATGAGTTTGACAGAGTAATGTTCTAGAATCTGAGAGAAGAGAGAATGATCAATTGTATCTTACTGCAAAGAGGTCTAGTGCAGGTAATGGCTGAAGACATCCATCACATGGGAACACATGAAAGCTGCTGAGGGCAGCATGAATTGGTATTACTTTTTTGAAAACTATTTTGGCGGTATGCATCAAAAGCCTCTTCCTCTTGCCATTAATCCCCAAGTCCTGCCTACTCCATTTCTTTTCCTCCTTTGAATAAGTCTGCCTTTCTCCTTCACTCACCCTAGTCCTTGGATTACTGCAACAGCCTCCTAACTGTTCTCCCTGCCCCAGTGCTTTCCAATCCCTTCTCCCCACTGAAGCCAAAGAGATCTTTCTGGAACAAGAAGCCAGTTACACCATCTGTCCTTCACCTAAAACCTTGTAATGACCAGAGCTACTCAGTCTGACCTATGAGACACCGATGCCTGCCTCTCCAGCCTCTTTGCACTCTCAACAGACATACTTCTTCCAGTTCCTAAAATGCCTCATGCATGTCTTTAGCCTCTTGGCCTTTATCCATTTTCTCTCTTTTGTTTATAACTTTCTCCTCTCTCCTAACCTCCATTCACCTGGTTAATTCTCTCTCTCCTTCAGGTTTCAGTTTCAACATCATCCCCATTGAGAAGCCTTCTCTGACCCCTTAGACTTAGATAATTGCCACTGCTGTATGTTCTTATAGTCACCTATATGTCCTTCATTAGAGTACTGACCATACTTAACTGTTAGTTCTTCTTTAATTCTCCATTTCCCTGTCCTCCTTGCCTACCTCCCCACCTCCCTGCCCAGGTCTAAAAGTCACATGGGGACAATTTTCTTGTCTTGCTTCTGTTTCCTCAGTAAACTTAACATCTGCTACACAGGCACATATTAAACACATAATAGGTACTCAATAAATATCTATTGTTTATTAAATATTCATATACTCCAAATCACTAATCCTATTCTGGGGAATTTTCCTAAGGGAATAGTCCACAAGACAGTGTGGGATAGAGAGGGAAGATGATAAAGTAGAAATAAGGTGCTGGAGAGTATTAGGCTTGAATTCTGACCCTGCCACTTGTGGTGCGTTCTTCTCTGAGCTTCAGTTTTCTTCTCTGTAAGATGGGGATACTGGTGCCTACTTCACAGGAAAAGGAAAAGAGGCCACTGAATTAGGCACTGGTGACTTTCAAGAGGGAAGTTTCAAACAAGAGATGAAGGAGGGATGAACATCACTTACCAAATAGTTCAGGAGTGAGAGGGAGAGGAGGAAATACAGTCAGAGGATGTAAATTATTAGTTCAAGAAAGTTGGGATTGAAGAGAGTGAGATGGAGCAGGCACTTGAGGGTGATCTTTGATGAGAGGAGACTTGGGCACATCCACAATAGAATGGAAAGAGCCAGTGCAGAGGAAGAAAATGAAGCTAACTAAGAGATTCATCGAGGTCTGAGGAGACTGTAGGGATGGGATCATACGCATGAGGAAAGGAGTTAGGTTACTCAGGGAGGAACATGTTTTCCTGAGGGACAGCAGTAAAGGCAGGTCAAAACCACTGAGATATTTTGAGGTAGTGACAGGAAAACTTACTAGAGTTTTCATTGGATGTTTTTCGCTCTTTTCAGGACATCTCATGAGAATTAAAGAAGGCAAGATGGAATGAGAAGTCTGGGGAAAATAACAAGGGCTTCCTGTAGAAAACAGGAATAGAGTCCAGTAAGGGGAATACCAAGCAGTGTTGAAGGATCCAGCTGAGGTTGAAACAGAAATTTCAACATTTATAGTTTGAAATGGCGACAATAGGCTCCAGCTCCACTCAGCAGACCAGCGTGGAGAAACTGCGTGGTTGACTTGATCTGGGGTTATCTATTGGTGGGGGCAGGGCGCGGGGTGGCCATTATTAGGACTGCCAGAATTGCCTCGGTTGAGGGCAGAAGTGAGAGTGCAGAGTGAGTTGGTGTACACCAAAGCAAGTTCCCAAAGTCATTAATGACTGAAGAGACATGTCCTGGAAAACTGATGATAGTGGCAACAAGGATGAGAAAAAGGTGTTATAATCAGATGGCCTCATCTCTGAGGGAGGAGGGATGCTGGAAGAGGTATCATTGAACAGGGGCTCTAGACAGCAATGGGGCAACAAGAGAATGACAAGGTGACTGTGCTGAAAACATAGGTCAAATAACATAGATATGTTGGTATACACCTATGTATATATAGTCAATGACTGGGTCTTTATAGTGCAGTCACATTCAAGGCTCATTCATAGCATCTCTCCCCTATTTATTGAACAACTGAGTTCCAGGCTTCTGACATCTGAGCCCAGCCATGAGGAAGTCAGGCTAGGTATGGAGGACTGAACATTTATTCAATTAGCAAATATTGACTGAAGGTACCAGGTTCTAGGCATTGTCTACTGGCTGAAGATTCAAGGAGGACAAAGGTATGGATTCCACCTTTAAAAGCTTGTGGTTGACTCTTGGGCTTGTGTATATGTACTGTAGATTCTCAGCTTTACAAAGATTATGAGGGGGAACTGGAACTTCCCACGAGGAAATCTCCTTCCGTGAAATAACTGGAGTTGGAGATTGAGGTAGGGATTGGGAGAGTGCTAGCAAGGAAAGTCTGATTGTGTTAGTAAAATTTTGGAACTAAAGAAGCATTTTCTAAAAAAAGAATTTTATTATTTTTAGGAACTAGTATGGAAAAAGTAGCATGGTATTGAACTTAGACTTGTCATGAATTTCCCAGCAAAGGCTCCGGTGAATTTAATGGCTATGAGATTGAAAGTAATTGGATCTATTAGCACCAGCTGAAAACACTGCTTAGAAGTATGGGTAGGATTTCATGGGCGGGAAGATCCTACGGAGGGAGGTTGCCAGACATTCTGCATGTACAGGACACGTCCTGTATTTAACGGTTTTGTCCTGCTTCCTGTACTGGCTTTCTCAGGATACCCTAAACATCCTGAATTCAGCTTTTTTCAATAAATTATAAAAATTCAGCAGTTAGAGCTAGTTTTCAAATTTATCTGAGCATCCTGTACTTTCATTTGCTAAATTTGGTGGCCCCACTAAGGACTCGTTCAGCCCCGACAACCTTCCATGCTTCAGCCTGCTCTACAGGGTCTCTGCCAAGGCAAGTGGTCATCCAGCCCAATGGGCACTTCCGGTCTCAGGAATTTCCCAACACTGAACACAATCTGTCCTTCTGAAATGTTACCTGCTGTCCCTAGCATCACTCTTTGAGACCATATAGAACAAATCGAATCCCTTTTCTTTAAAGAAGTTCAAATAGTGAATCCACTTTCTTGGAGACCACCTCATGTTTTGGACTCTTAACAAGTTTTCTGTGAGCTTAAACCAGTGATGTGCTGGTAAACTGGATCAAAAAACCAAAAACCAAAACTGATTTGTGGCATACGCTGATTTCTGTGGTGACAATACTGCCACCACGAGGCCATGACCAATTTCAAACTGCCAAGGTGAAGTCATTGAACTCAGAGTTGGGAAGTGACGCGCACATTCCACTCCTGAGATCTGCATGAGTCGGCTCCAGCACACCAATCCCTAAGTTTTCTTTTTAACATTTTTTCTGCTTAATTATATTTCTCTCTATTAGGATATTGAGTTGTTGGTATTGATGTCTTGAGGAAAAGAATTCTGCAAACATACTACACATAGATTTGATAAGAGGGGTAAGAGATTGGCTGTGGAGGATGAAGGAGAGGGTGGGGTCAAAAATAACTCCTAGGTTACCGGGTTTACTGTTAATAAAGATGGAAAAGAGTAGGTTCAAGGAGGAAAGGTAACTAATTTATACATTCATTGAGCAAATATTTATTGAGCGCCAATCCATGCCAGGCACAGGCACTTTTAGGTGCTGAGGACAAATATAGGAGAGAACACGACAGATAAAACGCTTGCTTTGGTGGAGATGACATTTTCTCTCATTGGAATTGACCCCTTGAATGAAACCTGTGGGAACAAAGATCCTGCATCTTCTGCTGAGTAACTCCCCTATCCTTTCCAGCCTCAAGCCACTAGGACATTTGATAAACGCGTTTCTAGTACCTTGTAACACACCATTAGAAACCTCCATCCAAACTGATTCCATTCGGTGCAGCTGTCACCTCCTGCAGGAAGCCTACCCTGACATTCCTTGATGCCTCCCTCCTTCCAAATCCAGGCAACTCTTGTTCCCATAGCAACCCTTGAAGTCCTAAGACACAACCTTTGCTATTCTTTATAATATGTATCTCTTTACTTTCCCACTACATTGGAAATTTCCCCACTGTGTTTTCTTAGCAAGTTCCATTTTAAATAGATGAAGCAGAGCCATCCATCAGCTTAGTCTTTATCTGAAGTAGTAAAGCCCAAACTAAATACATGTTCAATGTAAAATATTCATTTACACCAGTCATATCATTTCACTTGATATTAATATTTTCCCTCCTGTTACATTAAAATAAAACTCCCAAACAAAAATAGAGCCCCTAAAATCTATCCTTTAGCAATTTTATTCTAATTAAACACACACACATTTTTCAAAATTCATTATAACAGTAATGCTTTTGAACTTCCCAATAATGACTTTATTCACTATTTTACATTTGACTTACTGCTGGAGGAAAGTTACATGCATGGAGGAGAAAGAATAATGAGATGATGGCCCCAAGGCCAAATATTTACTTGGAAAAGAAATAATACAAATAAACATATCAATTGATTTCTTGTGTCAGTCATCCCAGGACCAAGTAGGAGAGGGCTTTGCTCTACACTCTGGCATCCGGTAGAAACCACCTCTAGAAACCATGTCATGTTTATCTGTAATGGTAACGTTGCATGGTGTTCTCTAGACGTGTTGCATCTGCCACATGGCAAATCTACAGGACTCTAAAGAGGATCATTGGAACATGATTTCTTCTTGTATAATGAGCAGTTTCAGCAGGACCTGTAGTTTGCTTAGGTTTTCTGAAGATACCAGAATCAAAGCCTTACGCATTCTTTTTGTCCTCAAAACAGATATTACAGACACACGTTCAACATTCCAATAAGTTTTGATCTTGGAGGCATTCAGAACATTCTTACATTTCTAATTTTGTTCCAGTTTGACATGTGTCATCATACTTCCTCTCTTAAATCTACTTCGGATTCAACATCTCTTACCATCAGAGCTTCAAGAGAAACTTCACTCATGCAGGGCTCTCATCTCTGATGTGTTGTGCCTGAATGTCTCGCTCTCATCAAATTATTTATTTGCTATGAGGTATGTACTCCAAGAGCTGTCATATGTATTATATACAGCAAACTTTCCTGGAAAGTTTGATACCGGTTTCTTCAAAAGTAACATGTATTTTCCAGGGCCAAAGGACACAAAGAGGTATTTATTTTTCAGCTCTGCCTCCCCATATGTTTCAACATAGATATGAAGAGGCAGTACCAGTCTCCCAGTGTATGATTTTTCCAGATCTCGCCACTGTATCTCATTTCTCTGCCTCTCCTTCTGAGAAGGCTGGAACAAGTGGGTAAGTTGGTCCTTTGCCCATTAGCCTAGGATTAAAGTCTTCCCTTCCTTGTTCTCACCCTAGATTGTGGATTTTGTTTGAAATCTGTTCCACTTCAGACACTCAAGGAACAGCCTCATTTAATCCTGCAACAAAATCTGGGAATCCTTAAACAACAAAAGGTCCTCATGGCAGCCCCATGAACTTTGATCTAAGCTTGATCTCTGACCATATTTGCCACTGATGCCCTTTTGTATTAACACTGAAAAAACCAAGTCAAGGTTTAGGCAAGTGGGGGCAGGGCTAGGTAGAGAGGTAGGAGTTGCCTGAAGTCGGGGGTCCCTGTAATATACAATTATCACCCAAAACCCATTTCCCTCAAAGCTGGGGGTGATGGCCAAGTTATATTCTCAAAGCACCATTGGCCTGGAGAAAGGGTGTTCTACACTTTCTGCAGAGCTGTGCGTACACTCTAATCCATAATGTCCTCAGTACCTTGGTGGTTGCTCGTGGTCATACACTCCGTGGACCAGTCTTGGGGGATCACAGGGGCAACCAGCTCAGCAAATTTCGTCAGAGGACAGCTCGTGGTGCAGCCCGGCAACGTGAGGGGATGTGGCTCGTGCTGCGTCCCATTCCGATAGTACATCTCTACGAGGTACTCCCTGGTGGAGGAGGGGAGGAAGGGAGACGAGACAGCTCTGTAAGGTCTATGTTGTTGAACCACCACTGAATTTCTTTCCAGCTGGCCTGTAACATGTCAGTTGAGGGACTAATGGAAGAACTTATGGGAACGAGTAGATTTTAGCCAACTTAGGTGTGGGAACAGGGAGATTGGGGCAGGAGGGCCGGTTCCGGAGAGTGGAAATGGGAGGGCTGGTTTGTTAGATGACCAGGGACATAGGAGGTGGGACTAAGATGCTTAATCTTAGAAGGAGCTGAGAGGCAGCAGTTAGGGGGTCTGGGGGTGATCTGATGAGCCTCTGAGTAAGAAGTGGGGGGCAGGTGGGGTTTGGGGGCTTCTTTCTTCTATTTTCTCCCTTTCACGCTTCTCATTTGCTCCTTCCTTTTTTCTCTTTTCTTCTGTCAGTAATTTACAATCTTTCCCCTGAATGAATCTATCTCTCCTCTCCTTAACTAGGCCATAAACATGGAATTGAGTAATACATAACACATGTACTTGAATATACAGCAAGACTTTATCAAAATTATACCTCAGAGACAGGGGTGGGTGTATGTTCAAGTCCTTACATTCTCTCATATGAAGGAGGACTCTCTCAGTACTTTATTTCAAAAAACAATGTACTGTTTTGGGAGGGACCATTGGCCTAAACTAAACTTATAAAGCTAGTATGAGGTGCTTATGAAAGTCATTTGCCAAAGAGGCAAGAGAGAAATTCAAGTAGGATTTAGTGATCCTTCTTGGGGTAATAACCACACAATTGCAACTTCTAGATATTGTTATAAACAAGTCTTTTAAAACATCACCTTAGAAAGCCATATAAACAGTAGTAACCACAAATATTCACTTATAAGATATGTTTTTAAAAACTTCCCTAATATTATATGAATGAGTACTTATATCCTGGGATAACTTTTCCAGTGACAGCATCTTTTATCTCAAGATGATATGACAAAGATGGCTAATAATCCATCAAAATTCATGATTCTCTTTCCATGGAATAGAGATATGGCTGAGAAGTGACTACATTTCCCAGACACCCTTGCACCTAGGAGGGACCAAGTGACTAATTTTAGCCAGTAGAAGGTGAGCAGAAATGATATGTGCCCCTTCTGGGCTGAGGTGGTTGATAAGCAGGTTGCCTTCTCCACTCTCATTTCTTTCTACAAGAGTGACCACAGCACTCTTGAAAACTGTAGGTTCAAAAGATGGAAGCCTGGGTCCCCGAATCACCAAATTCACCCCATGAATCACACCATGGGTGAGTTACCTCCTATTGGCCGGGAAGGTCTGCACTGGACTGTTAGGTATCTGAGAAATAAATCTCCATTGGGTTAAGCCTCTGAGAATTTGAGGTTCATTTGTACAGCAGCCTTGTTAGTTAATACATTTGGAAAACAGTTTAAGGGGACTCAAAAATGGCTCTAGTTTTCAAGATGCAAGTTAAGATGCATACAAAGAGTTTGGATAAAAGTGTTACATAAAACGCAAAAGTGGAAAGAAGCAATATTTTTTAACTTCGTGAACTGTTTTATATAGGATATGATTTTAAATTTATGTACGTAACTAAAAATTACATATTTTAAGACTATATGTAGCTATTTTATCTACCACCTTAAAAATTTATATATTTAAGATGGCTAAAAATCTAAAAATTCTCTCTTTCCATGTCTTTCATTATTTTCTTGTAAGGGAAAAGTGGAATCCCCTTACATTCAGGATCACTTTTGTGTGCAGGCACATGCAGTATTGGTTAACCTGGATCCTCCTTATTCCTAATTTAAAAGCAAGTTTAACTTTTGATATTTCTCTGGATGGTTAAAAAAAACTCAATAAAACAACAAACTTGACTTCTACCTGTGAGTGGCCTTTGGTTAATTGTTTTTCTGTATGTCAATGTCTCTCAGTTGAAAAATACCCACACTTGATTCACAACATGGATTTACTCAAGGTGGTGAGAGAAGGTGATTCAGTGGGACAAAATGATGCAGTGCCTTAAATAGGAGCAGGCTCAGGACCACTGGGGTGCAGAAACCAGAGAGGAGGGAGGTTTGACTAAAGTGGGCAGCTTCTTTTGTCTCATCCCCAAAGAGATAGTGCCTACTGCTAGAGCTGATCCTGGAATTTTCGCTGTATTTATTAACTCGGAGTCTAGATCGGGCCTTCAAAGGGACAGACTTAAGCAGGGCTTGTTATTAAGAGAGCACTTTACGTCTATAGTCTTCTCACATCCCTTTTCTGCTCTGTTTGTCTATTCTGCATGTTGTGGGTATTGTCTCTTGACCTTGACTCTAGATATCTGAGAGCAAAGTTAGCTAAGACCACATTTTAGTTCTATCTCATCGTGCTTGGCACCAGGGTAGAGGTTCAATACAGGATGAACTTACTTTTCCCTAACTGCAGGACTCACTTCCTTTGTAAGCAGTGAAGATGCTGGTTGAGGATGCTGGTTCTGTGCTGCTACTTCCCTACTCTACAAATCCAGGGGGCTGGAAACCTACAGCCAGGACCACACAACTTGCAAAAAGAAATGCAGGACCCCTTGTTTAAAAATTATTAAGAATTTTAAGATGGCATCAGTAGATCATGAAACCAAGGACGGGCTCTTCTGAGAACAGGACCCTGTGTTACTGCACAGTCAAGCTGGTCCTGCCTCCAGCTATTGTGAATGCCTTGTACGAAGGGCAAAATGTACCTCCACAACTAACGCTGAAAGAAAACTCTAGGGTCACTGCCCTAACCCAGCCCCTTCCTTGCTCTTATTCCACCAATAATATCCCACTAGATCTGGTGACTTGCTGAAAACACTTCCTCCTTCTTCCTTCCAATAAGAATGCCAGTGTCACAGCAGATATAAATTTTTGGTGTGACCTTGGCTATGGTGACCATCTCTTCTTGTTTTGCCCAGGATTTTCCTGGTTTTAACAATGAAACTCACGTGTTCTGGGAACCCCTTCAGTCTGGGTAAACTAGGACACTTGGTCACTCTAACTGTGGTCTTTCCAGTGGGTTCAAACTGAGTCTTGGTCAGCCGGGAAGGGCCACACCAGGTTGCAAAGTGGTCAGCACTGGTTGGAAGTTGTGTTTTAAGAATCTTAACTGGTGGATGTGAATCACCAGAAGCTGCATGGACATGTTTGAAGTCTTTAATTGAAAGAACATTATAATATAACCATCAACAAACTTTATTTTTCTCTTGGCACCTTCCATCAGCTTGAGTTTTCCAAGAGAATGGTATAATGTCTGCTACTTCTTAGAACGCCTTAATCTTTTTTTCAAAATGTAATTTCTGTCACTTAGGGTAGATCTCTCAAATTTTTCATCTACTCTGTTTGTACATTATTTCCCAGTAAAAGTCTTCATGAAAACAAAGAAAAAAGGGGTCATGACTAGCAAAGATATTATTAGTCACCACCATTCTTCCCTCTGAATATAAAACCAAATCAAACAAGCCAAATAAAATAACCCTTAAGCCAACAATAACAACAATAATAACAAAACCCGGGGTCCAGTCATACTAATTTTGAAAAGTACCTCTTAGATACTTACCCCTGCTCAAAGTACAATTCCATTGAGTGGCAGGAAGCATAGGGAGGAAGGATTCCATTGTAAACATCTAGCGCCATCTGTAGGCCACTCACAGTAGTGTCATGCTACAGAGATTAGAAACAAATCATTTTTGATCATTACCTCTGGTTCAGATTTACGTTCAATAGGTATGTATTAAGCACTTGTAGAGCAACATGATGGTTTCTGACTCAATTAAATTTCCCATACCCCCAGTGACTTAAGTAGTAGAGAGGGGAAGAAGTAATTTTGGTTGAGCATCTGGTGTGTGCTAAGTAGTAAGATTTATATACATATCATTATTTCCTTTTTAAAGACGAACTGAGACCCAGAGAAATTAAGGAATTTGCATTATGCCATTTAACCCCAAAATAGAAGAAAGTAAATTTGAGCCAGGTCTTCTGATTTTGTCCCATGCCTTTTCCCAGTAGAACATATCACTGTCTTAGCTTGTTTCATTAAATTTTAAAATATTTTGGAACACATTAACACTAGATTATATGTTTTTCCTATAGATTAGAGTCATCTGCAATTTTAAAGTTGGGAAAGAATATATGAGGTCATGAATGCTTAGAGAGGATAAAATGTAAGGAAGTAGAGTGTGTAGCTTAAAAATAATTGTTAAAGTTTATCATAGAGTGACTGGAAGGCATAGGGGACTGATTTTCAGTTCCAGTTTTGCCACTGGTAAGCTATCTAATCTTAAGAAATCCTCAACTTCCATAGCTACAAAATGGGCATAACATTTGGTTGCCTAATCTATATGGCAGTGTACACATCTTCAAAAGTGGTTAGAAACGATTTACTAAAGAAATGGAGTTAGAGATGTATGACTTGCCAGAAGTCACACAACAAGTCAGAACTGGACACCAGAATAGAAACTAGAAAAGCTGGCAGAATTGGCTAATTCCAGGTACACCTCTTTTCAAGAAAGACTACACTCTGTTCCCTCCATGGGCTCCTTCTCTAGTCTATACCATTTGGAACCCCAGATGATAAAAAAAACTTCCCCATATCTTTAATCATCTCTTCCATCATCTTGTAGAATGAAAACACAGCTTTCTCCAGCCAAATCACATCTGAGAAATCCTCTGTCATGGAGACAGTGGGTGGGAGACTGAGTCAGTATACTGTGTCCTGTTTCCCGGCTCATCCCAGACTCCATGGACGCCCCTTCAGCGCATGATACATCCCTAGAATTCTCCCCCAACTATGCCTCTTTCCCTGGCTCCTGCTCCAACATGGAAGTCCTCTCCAAGATTTCTTTCTTTTTCCTTTTTGCACCGAATTGGAGCTCTAACTTCAGGATGCAGCTCTCTTTCCCTTTCCCTCTTCTAGTCCCTTTGCCTTCTGGAGTCTTCTACTTGGATACCCTCTGGCATTTCCAGCCCAGTTGTCTAATCGGTACATTCACCTGGCCCAAGACCACCTCTGTTAATGGTTCCACCCTCCTTCTAGTCATCGAGGCTTGAAACATTGCCTTCATCTGTGGCTTCACCTTCCACGTCACTGCCTTCCACCCACATTCCAAGTCATCACCCAGTCCTATACACTCAGCTTTCCTCATAACTCTGCTGCCACTTTGCCTCTCCTGTTGCTGCCCTGGCTTTAGTTTGGAACAGAAGGGATGTTTCCCTTCTCTAAGGCACCAAAGCACTGGCTTGTATGGCATTTCTACATGGTTCTGTACAGTGTTTATGTATTTACTTGTCTTGTTGTTAGTGTTAGATTGCAAATTCCTCAAGGGTCAGAATTATGTATTTAATTTTAAAAGCTTTGAACAGGTATCTACTATTTACTGGGCTATAGAGAAATAACGATGAAGACAACGAGGCCCCCTCCTCAAAGAGATCACACCCTTGAACAAACGGATTTGAGTGGAGACAAAAATACTTACCGCAGAATACATGAGAAGTTTTCTGTGGTTGGATGACTGAGTGGCACTCTTCATGTGACTGAGGATTTCACCAACCAGGACACCTTAAAGAAGATAGATCAACAATGGAGCTGAACCAAACATGGGCTTATATTTCAGTTCATAAGCTTTTTGTTAATTCATACATAGTGATTCTCTCTGCCATGATTCTCAAGACTTAAGAAGAGAGGGAAAGAACTAATTTTGGTTGAGTATCTGCTGTGTGTTCATAGTGTGATTTCCATATGTTATTTCACTGAATCCTGACCTCTATACCTCACTTGTGGGTGAGGAAGCTGAGGCCCAGAGACATTAAGTGACTCGCACAGCTGGGGAAGGAGAGCTGGACTGGCACATTAGGACTCTACTAGACCAGGCTTTGTTACAGCTCAAGTCAGGAGGCTGAGAACTTGGAGGGAATTTCAGACAGTTGTTAGCCAATGCTCTTCTCCAGGGCCGGCCTGAAATGACAGCATGGCCTGGACACCTCTGTTTTCATCCCTCTTGCTTCCACTCTGGTGGACAGACCCGTGAGGGGCCATGGGAGACAGCAGCTCTCTGGATGTCCACACACGTCATGCACTGTTTTCTGGGGACCATCTCTCCAGGTCATGCAGGGTGTCACTATTAGGGGGGCAGCCAGCATCTTTAGCTTTCATCTGAGGGCTCCATCTGTGTTCAGGAGAGGAGGGCTTTTGCCTTTCACACTTGTTGCTCCTGAGGTGGTGGAAAGGCAGATGCACAACTCAGAGTCTCCATCCTGTTTGCAGACACTGAAGGCTGAGGGGTACCTTGTGGTGCCAGGTGCTGTTTTGAGGGCACGCTACCTCAGGGACTTCCACAACCATCACCTGAAGACTCCCGTGTCTCTGTCTGGTGGCCTCTCTACCATACATGTGCTCTCCTAGCTTAAGGATGTTTTTCTTTTTATTTTTTTGTAATAAACAGGGCATTGACGTTAACAGACTGACTATAATCCCAGACTCTGGGGTCCACTCAGCAAACACACACTGAACAGCTACAATGGGCCAGGCA
The DNA here is from genome assembly GCA_031878705.1 of Tapirus indicus. Taxonomy (NCBI): domain Eukaryota; kingdom Metazoa; phylum Chordata; class Mammalia; order Perissodactyla; family Tapiridae; genus Tapirus; species Tapirus indicus. The sequence goes on from CM062920.1 coordinate 19,245,504, forward strand.
CTATGCTAGGTAAATCAGACACAATTTCTGTCCTCAAACAGATCATAAAACATGGGGCCGGTCTGGCGGCATGGTGGTTGGGTTTGTGCACTCTGCTTCGGCAGCCTGGGGTTCACAGGTTCGGATCCCGGGCGCGGACAGACGCACCGCACCACTTATCAGGCCATGCTGTGGCAGCATCCCACATATAAAGCAGAGGGAGATGGGCACGGATGTTAGCCCAGGGCCAATCTTCCTCACACACAAAAAAATCATAAAACAGTAAGAAGAGACTGTTTATACCAATAAGCACAGTAAAGGGTTAATTATGGAGGGGGTGATCTGCTCTTTCTGTAGACGCTGGGACTTCCTTGACTATGAATGGAAGAAGTTGGAGGCTACATCTCCAAGAGGTGTACATCTTTCTGTCCCATAGAAGGTTGCCCTCTGGGAGCTCTTTAGGGACTTTAGCTTGATCTTCATGCCACGTTGGTACTAAACTCTGAGGTCAAGTTTCTGGGAGTCATGACAGCCGTCTTCAATCAGTAACCTGTTCTTCGTCAACAGGTACCTTTGCAGCAGCCTTCAGTGTTGATATGGAACACGATACCAGCCCTTGGTTCTGCGGTGATTGTCCACCTTGTCCCAGGAGAAACCAGGGGTAATTATCACGATTATCCCCAGGCTGTGGCATGCCAATAACTACGTTTTATAGGTGGGGAAACTGAGGCTCAGAGTGGTTCAGTGACTTGTCCAAGATGACTCAACTTGTAAGCAGAGGGGCTGAGCTTCTTTGAACCCAGAACGTCCTACTTCAAAACCCTTGCTCTTAATCCTTAGACCACACTGTAGCGTCAGCTAGCTTCTGAGTTCCCTGTTGCATCATTTATTAAATCTGCATAAACTAGACAAAATACCATCGCTTGGAAGACATAAACTTCACTTCCCTCACTCTTGGGCTACAGCAAGGGTTGGCACTTTTTCTGTAAAGTGCCAGATAGTAAATGTTTTAGGTTTTGTGGGCTATGTGATCTGTCACAACTGTTCACTTTCAGATGGAAGCACAAAAACAGCCATAGACACCTCCTGAATGAATGAGGGTGGCTGAGTTTCCATAACATTTTATTTCCAAAAAAATAGGCAGTGTGCTAGAATTGGACTGCAGGGTGCCGCTTGCCAACCCCTAGTCTAGAGCAAGAAGAGGTTCCCATTAATACAGATACGACCAACCATATATTCCTAAATGAGCCACAGAGATTTTCTGGTGCATGCATGTGTGTGTGTGTGTGTGTGTGTATAGCAGGGGGGTGGGTGGAGGATATTACTGAACAGTGTCACCCCTGAAACCAACTGATGGAACAAAAGTTTTGGCAAAGGTTAGAAGATGCTGGTCAAATGTTCCGTGTGACTCTGTGTCACCCAGACGATACATGTTTTCTCTGCAGGACTGTGTTAAGCTGTTTCATCACTCAGCAAGCATGTAGTTGATGAGATCCCTCTTGCCTAGCCAGATCTGAACAATAGGCTGAGCTTGTGTTTTGGCAGGAATCACTCAGGAAACAATTTCCTGGCTTATCAATAGCACTGGACTTCCTCCAGAAAATAGGACAGGTGCGTTCACACAAGTGCCAGCCTTCAGAGTCCAAGACTGAAAGAATACCTTAGGGAAGGACTCTTTTTTTTTTAAAATTTTAATTTTTATTGATGTCTTAATAGTTTACAACATTGTGGGGTTTTAGCTGTACATTAGGGAAGGACTCTTACAGACAGAATCTAGTTTAGTGCACTCATCAGATGGGGAAACTGAGATCCAGGGAGGGGAAGTGACTTCCCTGAAATGCAATCTCTAGCAGCCAAAGGAAAAAAGAGGAAACAAGAGTAAACTGTTAGGACAAACCTCATCTTTTTTCTTTTTTGTGAGGAAGATTAGCCCTTAGCTAACATCCACTGCCAATCCCCCTCTTTTTGCTGAGGGAGACCGGCCCCAAGCTAACATCTATGTCAATCCTCCTCTACTTTATATATGGGATGCCACCAGAGCATGGCTTGATGAGCGGTGCATAGGTCCACACCCAGGATCTGAACCCGCGAACCCTGGGCCACTGAAGCAGAGCATGCGAACTTAACCACTATCCCACCGGGCCGGCCCCTAAACCCCATCTTTTATTCTGATACAAACCCCTGCATCTATTATTAGACCATTGTCAACTCCAGCCTGGCTTTCCCTACCCTGTACTTCACCATCTCTTGCATCTAGAAACTGCTTCTGAAACTTTAATGTCCATACGAGGTACCTTGGGATTTTAGTAAAAATGCAGATTCTGATTCAGCTGATCTGGGGTGGGGCCTGAGATTCTGCATTTCTAGCCAGATAGTAGGTGATGCTGATATTGCTGGTCCACAGACTGCATTTTCAGTAGCAAATTCCTCAGGCTGAATTCCTGAGCCTCTCATGACTAGGTTGGGGGAAATGAATCAAGAGTCCAGCCCCCACCATGTGATGGGGCTGGGGACTGAGTCATACTGCTGGCACCTGATGCTCCAGGAGTGAGGCCCGGTGCTGGTGTAGCCAATGGGGCCCAACTTCCATCCTCTGCATCCTTTGCTGTTTAGGACATAAGACTGAACTGCTTCCTGGGCTCTGTCCCTACACACAGGCTGTATCCTGCCTGGTCATTTCCCCCAAGATACCAGGTTCCATCTAAGACTCATCTCTGGATGCTCTCCCTTCCCCAAGGGCTGGGTCTTGTTGCTCATTTCTCTCAGGTCTGCCTCTGTGCCATGCTTTCAGGACTTCTCTAACAGCTAGTCTGCAACATCTTCACATCATTAAAGACCACTGTCCTAAATTATTTGCCCCACGCTACTTTGTTCACCTCATATGCAGTTGCCCCTGTTCATCCTGACTTCCACTTCATTAGCTCTTCTCCTGGTTACAGCTTGCCTCACTCTTTATATCTGCTTGTGTAGCTATAATCACTCCTCTCCTGGTTGGTGATTTGAATTCTTTCTCTAGCTATGCAGCCCGGAGTGAACATCCTCCTAGTCTGGTCCAACCACCAGGACGTTTTGCCTCTATGTGTTCCCCTGGGGTTCTGCTAAACTCGTCCTGACCCTATGGTGAATACGGTCTGGCAATGGTTGGAGTCCTGACGTGATTGTACTGTTTCCCTTCCACTTTCTGGAGTATGTAACTTGGAACATCTCCTGTGGCTTAGAATTGCTTCACTGTTATGTCAACCTGAGATAAGGGACCTCCTCTTGCTCTCCATCCTCAGTTTTAACGCCTACATTAATCACACCTGAACCTGACACATTCTTTGATGTCCTGGCCTGCTCACCCAGCTGCCCTCAGAAGCCTTAGCATCTATCCCCATCCTGCTTGGTCCTGGCTTCTTTCTTCCACGACCTGTCCTGATTCCAAGAGCTTGGCGTCCTCTCGCCTGGGTCTAGCTTTATTAGGATAGGGTGTCTCGTGTTATGAAGCACCAAATCCAGCTGAGAAGAGGCATCACTGAGAAATAAACATCTTTGAACACCAATGGAAAAATTCAAGCTGTGTCATAAACTTGCCAATTGCAATATGTATTAATTTACAGGATAAAATTAGCCTGCAAAATATGTTCTATCAGCTTTAACAATGAGTACCACCAAGGGTTTCAGGAAAACAGATCAGTTTATTCATATCTCCCACTTGAAAAATTCATCCTATAGGCCACCAGACACAACTGATTTTTATGGGACTCATATACAAAATCCTTGATTCTTTATTCTGGAAAGAATGACAAGTATTATTTAGCTTTAGCCCAAAGGTTTCATTTTCCAGATGGGAATACTAAGACTCAGACTAGGTAGTACTGATGATTATAATAACACACAATGTTTATTGACAGTATATAAGGTACCAGGCACTGTTTGTCCTAAGCCTTTTGAATACATACATTCATTTTAATCCTCACTGCCGATGAAGTGGGTCTCATTATTATCCCCATTTCGCAGAATGGAAACTGGTGCAGGAGTGATTAAGTGACTTGTCCAAGGTCACATAGCTGATTGGTGGTGGGACTCAGACCCAGATCACTCAACCACAAATCCGATACACTCCCCTCATTTCTTTATATACTTACCCCCCTGCAGTCTAGATTTCTCTTTCTGCTTGTGAATTCCATAGAGGGACAGGAGGGACAATTCTGATAATTCTCTCAACTTAGTCATGGCGTCCTCTGTGGCCCAGGAGGGTAAAGTGAAATTGTGAAGACCCTGTAGTAAAGAAAAAGGAAGAAAATGTGTATATTTATTTCTGACTGCCCTCTTTGTTGACTTTTTATCCTCTTTTTCACTCAAGAACTACTGGATTCAGCTTTTCTTGTCCTGCCATTTCTTTCCAGGAAAACTTTACTTTGTGATAAGTAGTGGTATTGATTTTCAGGAGAAAAATTCACAGAAACTAATTTGCCCCTTCCCACTAAGTCCATAGCTTTTAGATTTAAGGAATCACCCCTTAAATCAATGGGGTGATTGCTATTTTGCAGAGTAAGGGTGCAGGAGGGCAAGAGAGTACCTCATTCCTTTATGAAAGGTTTGGAAATTTCTCAACTAATCTGTGGGGAAAGTAAAAGCTGACAGGGTTAGATGATATTTCCTTAAAAGCTGAATGATGGGTCTGAGAGGACAGCTGGGAAAGGTCATATATTTCCAGAGCCTTCAATAATATACCCCTCCACTCCCATCAGCATCTAGTTCACTGACTCTTGGGGAAAGTCTGCCTCCTGCACACAGTAGGAACTTGATGAATATATGTTAAATGGACAAATAAGCTATACAGCGGGACAGGTCGAGACCTTGTGCCAGTGCTTATTACCTGCTATGAAGAGTTGATTCAGAGTCACCCAGTTTCAAAGGCAGGATTGAGAGAGAGAGAGAATTCATGAAAGAGGAGACCAAAGTGAAGTGGCCTACAGAGGAAATAAGTGAGAAAGAAGTGAAAATAAAAAAAAGAAACCACATACATGACCACAACATGGAATAGCTCAGATCAAACTGTAGTAAGGAAGAAAGAAAAAAATCAAGACTTGAACCAAAATGTTGGCTCTTGTCTCCATTGAAGAGTCTTTTATAAGACTAACAAATCTTCCTTGAAACAGATGTTGATGATAACGTGAAAATATTGGGAAAGTAGTGTGTGCTTGGGTCAATGAATTCTATCACGGAGGGGGGCAAACTGTGTCATCTGTTATTGAGACGAAACTGTGAAAGTAACTGCTCCCCCCAGACACTCATGATGATCTAAAAATCAGAAAAGTGGATGTGAGTCATGTGAGTAGTTAGAATTTTGTCCCAGGATTCAGTGAACTGATTGGGAAAACAGGATTATAGAGTACTCCTTTTGGCCAGCAGGTGGAGCACGGTGAGTGAAAAACACCACGCAGCCTTAAAAAAACTCAACAGCAGTTTATCTGGTTACAAAGGTTATTTCATATGCACTGTACAGCAAAGAAGAGATTCTTTTCCGACAAACTGATTTCAATAGCCTGGCTAAAAGTTGGCTTGCTTATTTCTATATGTAGAAATCAGGTAATTTTTTTCTCTTTCTGTACAATAACATTGCTTTTTTCATTAAAATCCACGAGAGGAGTCCAGCATTCCGGAGTGACTGAAAAGTAAGTGCCTGGGCATGGAAGCAAAGCAATTTTGCTTGCAATTTTATAAAGGTTGAAAACATAAATATGGAGAGAAGAAGTCAGAATTTTCACGTTAAGATAAAGAAGTCTTGAATTACATTTCAATGTCAAAGGAAGTATGAGTAATACATGTACAGAAGAGCAGAAGAAAATGTATTCATCTGTTTCAAAACAGACATGAGTCATAAAATCATACTGCAAGTTAATCTTTCACATTTTTTTTCTTTTACCTCACAAAATAAGGGGTCGTAGACTTTACTCCAGATTCCGAAAAGGTCCTGGCCATGGTATCCTGAAAGTTTTGGCAAGGTTTCTATAAAATCCTGAAACACATACAGAAGGGAAAAAAAGGTTTCTACACCAGAGATTCTTAGCTCGAGCACTACTGACGTTTCGGGCTGGAGGATTCTTTGTGGTAGGGGCTGCCCCGGGCGCTGTAGACGCTTCGCAGTATCCCTGGCTTCTACCCGCTCGATGCCAGCATCATCCCTAATCCTTCAGTTGTGACGACCACAAATGTTTCCAACGTTGCCAAATGTTCCCTGTGGGGCAGATTTGCCCCACTGAAAGCTGCTGTTCTTTGCAGAAAAGTTCCCCAGTAATACTGGCTACGATAAGGCCAACCCAAAGAATTTGCTGAACACTAATTGATCATTTCTGATTATTACATTAAAAATGCATGCAAATGCTGGCTTCCGTGTCCCTGGTTCGTCCTGGAATCAGATTGAAGGACATTGCCCCAAATTCTTTTTGGAAGTAAGTGACGTAAAACTCACGTGTAAATAAGTGGCCGCAGTGAGAAGGGAAAGCTTCTCTCGGGCCAAAGCACCCCAGGAAAACACAACAGAAGCAGGACATGGCATCTGGCTATAAATGTGAAATTTAGGTGGGATGCACACGCTTCTTTTTAGGCTCTGTATTTTTTTTTTTTTTTTTATTTTCACAATAATCAGAAACACTGCTCAGCTATTTGCCTGAGGAAACTGGCAGTAATTTCTGGGAAACTTTTTGGAAGATATTGTTTGCCTGAAGGATAAATTTTCTAGGAAAATATCATTTGCCAATATTAACCCAAACAGAGTTCCATAAAAGAAATAGGAATAACTATTAAAGAGCTTCCCCTCCAAAACAAAAGTTCCAGGGCCAGACGATTTTATGGAGGAATTCTACCAAGCTTTTCTTTTCTTTTTTTTTTTTGGTGAGGAAGATTGGCCCGGAGCTAACATCTGTTGCCAACCTTCCTCTTTCTGCTTGAGGAAGAGTGTCCCTGAGCTAACATCTATGCCAATCTTCCTCTATTTTTCGTATGTGGCATGCTGCCACAGCATGGCTTATTGAGCAGTGTGTAGGTCTGGGCCCGGGATCTGAACCCACAAACCCTGAGCTGCTGAAGTGGAGTGAGAACTTAACCACTATGCCACCAGTCCAGCCCCTACCAAGCTTTTAAAGAGTAAATTATTCTAACGTTATTTTAACTGTTCTGGAGCACATAAAAAGGAAGAAAACTTCCAAAAAATTTTTATGAACTAAGTGCAACATTGATATTGACAAAGACTAGCCAGAAAAGAAAACTGTAGTCCAATCACTTTGAATATCAGTGCAAAAGGTCTAAGTAAAATATTAGCAAATAATTCAATACCATATTAAGAGAAAGCGGCTTGATTCTAGAAATGTAAAGGTGGTTCAATAGTAGTAAATCTATGAATAAAAAAAAACTATGAATAAAATAAAAAAGACTATCTTTTGTATATGAAGACAGTAGTCCTAGCCCCTCAACCTCAGTAAGCAGATCATTTTAAGACTTGCATTTATTCTGTTCAGCCACACACTTTCCCTTGGTTCCTCTCAGAGTCATGGGTATAGGATTTGAAATGGACTGGCTTCTTCACTGGCTTGTGGCCCCAGCACAGGGAAGGGGACCAGGTAGTGGTGATCGACCCTCATTAAACATTCTAACCCATTGCCAAGACCAGCCACCAGCGGACACAGTCCTCCCACCCTTTTAAGAAGCCAGAGCTTCATCCTTTGTCTCGGCCCTCACACTCCCGTACACCACTAAAGGACACTATTTTTTAACCTTATAAGGATGCAGCCTCTTCTGAAATTCCTCCGAATTCAAAGTCTCACTCTCAAGTTCTTGAAAACGAGGGCAGTTACTGAAAGGCAGGTATAGCAACTGAGGACAAAATAAAAATCATAAATCCTTTATTAGTCAGAAGAACTTTGCTAAAGAAGCTGAAGCCATATTTTAAGTCTCAATAGATGCAAAACGACCTGAATAAAAGATTCAAATGTGTTTTGAGCTGAATGGAAAGTCTAAAATTGAGGGAAAAGAGATAAATGGTCTGTAGGTCTTAAATATATACCCAGAACTGACCCCCTCTTTCTTTTTTCTTTCATGAACTTGCCTAAATAGGACTGTGCTGTTGGTAAATATTCACTTCCTGGTTTTTCCATGTGGAACGATAACCATTTCTTGCTTCCACTGGACCTCTTTAATTTCTAACACTAGATGCACATCTGTGTGCATGTACACACACACACACACATGGAGTATAGAGAAATTAATTAGAGGTTCTGGAAAGAATCTTAAGAGATTGATTAACCATTTGTTGACCTAATTCTTGCAAATTTGCAAACTATTTAAATAAGGGCACACACTAAATATATAGAAAAATGTATTTTAAAACCTATTATGAGGACAAAGTGATCATCCCAAAATGAGTTTAAATTCGAAAATCTTTTGTAGTGTTAACTATAACCTGCAGGTCGGTGACTCTCAAGTTTATTTTGTTGCTCTTACATCTGTGGCTTGTCCTGTATGTCCAGCCCTTGGTGAACGTCACTAGTTGGATGTTTCTCTTCTTCCTCAAATTTAACATGTACAAAGCTGAACTTGACTTCTTCATTTTTTAACTCTTTCCTCTTTGTAACCTCTCTACTTTTGCCAATGGCAAAATTTATCATCCTGCCTCATCGACTGCTCACTTTTGCTTGTCTGCTTTCAAAATATATCCAAAATAGACCCCTTTTCTTTAACTTCATTGTCCCCTCCCAGTCCAAGCCGCCATAATCTGTGTTTCAACTACTGCAGGAGCTTCCTATTTGGTCAGTGGGTGTCCACTCTTTCTACCTTCACAATTCATTCTCCATGCAGCAGCTACATTAATCCTTTTTATTTTCTTTTTGTGAACACTAATCTCTTTAAAGCATCAATCAGATCATGTCATTCTGTGGTTTATAATCTTCACTGGCTTTACATCTTACCCGGAATAAAATCCAAACTCAGTTAATCCCTATGAGCTGTCCACCCTGCTTTCCTACCACTGTCCCTCTCACTCACTCCTTTCCAGCATCACTGTGGGCTTCTTGCTGTCCCTTGAACATACAGGCTTGGGGTCTCTGCAGACTGTTCCCTGCCTGAAACATTCCCCTCAATGACTCCCACCCTGGCTCTCCTAGCCATCCTGTCCCAGCCACTATCACATTCCTTGTTTCATTTCCTTCAAGGAGCTCATTGCCATCTGAAATCATTTCATTTACTTCTTTATCAGCTATTTCCTATAAAATATAAACTCAAGGACAGCCAGGATCTTGTCTATCTTGTTCACTGCTGTGTTGTCAATGTCTCGAACAGGGCATATTAGTAGGTACTCAGAAAACATTTTTTAAAAAGTTGCTTCCTGTCTGTCATTTCTGATTCTATGGGTCACCTCGTCTTACCTTGCTTTCCTCCCTCTACTGTCTTCACCATCTAATTTCAGACCTTGATTTCCTCATTCCTGAATGGTTTCAACAGTTATTCTCAGAGGCTCCAGTATCTTTTCCTTCCAAACCGTTGTGAGACAAATGCCTCAAAGCGCCACTGATCATGTGTGTATGGTACTGAAGAATGTGTACAGGTTTCTTTTATGTGCACTGCTTTACATCTAAATTTCCTTGCATGGCTTTCAAGTTTTCCCACAGCAGAAATGACATTGTTGAGGGAAAAAGCACAGGACTGTTCGTTGAAAAGTCTAGGTTTTAATGAATTACTTAACCTTTCTAGACTTTAGTTTTCTCATCCCACATATTGAAAGAGTCAGGCTGAAAATAAATAGAATAATCACCTAAACATCTGTCCAGCATTTTGCAGTTTACAAAGTCTTTTCCATTTCTTAAATAACTTGGTTGTCACAAATTCCTATGAAGAAGTTAGGAGGGTACAGTTGTTCCCATTTTACAGAAAAGAAAACTGAGGTGCAGGGAGGTTACTCGAGGTCAAGAGACTAAAATGGTAGTTGGCTCTCAGACCTAGGTTTTCCTAACTTTAAATCCAGCCCTCCTTTTACATCACACTGCCTTTCAGGCTCAAGATTCCTCCTGGCTATTAAATTTGGATTCTCCAATCTGTGCCCAACATAGTTACATAAGTTCATTCTTTCTAAATATGAACTCTGGCACAGAAGGGCGAGCACTCTGCATATTCACTCACTCCATACTTTTGGGCTGCCTTCCTCTCCTTTCCTCCCCCTCCTCCAAGTTCTCACTCTCTCCACGAAGACTTGAATGACCACCCTTTGGTAGCTCCACCTATGTCTCATTCTCTGAATTCCTCCGGCATGTACCGCTTGTGCTTGAAATCATTGCCCACCATCTTGTATTGTGTCCTACACGTCACACATGTGAATCTTTTTTCATCAAATGGATTACAAATTAGGGAGGAAACTTGCCCTCATATTTCTCTACAGCACTTAGCACAGCTCTGGGAAGAACTTTGTGTTGATTGATTGATTTTGTTAGATTTCTTAGTCAGTTACAGAGAACTGTTTTCACCTTAGTGAGTAGGTAGCTGGATGCCATAGGTAAATAATCTTGCTGGCTTCTCGGTTTCTCTTTTCCTCTTCTAATAGCACCTGTATTCTCTTTACTATGCAATTTAATTACTATCTTTCAGAATTAAGGGTTAACTAGCTACCTCGGTCTACATTGGTTAATTTGGTGCTGCTGTCCCGTCTTTATCTATGTAGAAAGGCTGTGGTAAAAGTGATTTTTTTCTTTTTGGAAGAAAATACTTCTAAACTCCTAAGAACACTGATAATCATAATACTTTACTCTTGATTCTGTGAGGGACAGAGGCATAAATAAATCATCCTGTCTTTTCCGGAAACACCAGAAAAATTGGTTGGAGTAGACTTACCTAGAGTGAGGCAAGAGGTGGGCTGTTTCTACAAAGCATTTGGAAAAAATTCTTAAGTCACCAGGCGCAGCAATTAAGTCAAATTTTTCGGAGTACCAGCAGGGCAAAGAGGAGAGTAACCTACCCCAGAGGTCACTGGGCAACAGCCCAGGTCCAGCAGTCCCGCTAATATCTGCCATAGATGAGATGGTCATGTTTTTAACGTGACTGCAGGGGAATTAGGAAAGATTTCTTGTTCCAAACAATTTTCTTTCATACGGTCTTAAATTCCACACCTGAGAGATTAGTTAGATTTATTCATAACTACTTAAAAAATGGCAATTCCTCTGAAAAGGTTAAGGAGTTCTCGGCCAGTCCCACTCAGCGTAAATAAATTTGAGAGTTTCAGCCTCATTCAGGCAGCTTGGTTTATAGGACTAGTTCTTAGACTTGACTGTCCACTGGAATCATCTAGGGAGATTATTTAAAAAATACTGATGCCAGGGGCCGCCTGGTGGCGCAGCGGTTTAGTCCGCGCTTGGCAGCCCGGGGTTCGCGAGTTCGGATCCCGGGCGCCCGCCGACGCACTGCCTGTCAGCCATGCCGTGGCGGCGTCCCATATAAAGTGGAGGAAGATGGGCACGGATGTTAGCCCAGGGCCAGTCTTCCTCAGCAAAAAGGGGAGGATTGGCAACAGATGTTAGCTCAGGGCTGGTCTTCCCCACAAAAAAAAAAAAAAAAAATACTGATGCCTGGGTCCCACTCTCAGAGATTCTGATTTGTTATGGGCAGTGCCCTGGGCATCAGGAGTTTTACAAAATTCTCAGGTGATTCTAATATGTGGCTAAGTTTGAGAACCACTAGTTTACAGGGAAGGAAATTGCTCTGGAATGAGTAGGCCTGGTTCTTGTCCCAATAGTGATGCTTACCAGCTGTGTGGCTTTGGGCCTATTTTGTTTCTTTAACTTCTCTGAGCACTTATCTCCCTGGCTACCAAAGGAGAACAATAATGTCGCTTCAAGGTTTTTATGAAAGGTAAATATGATGACACGTGTAAAGTACCAGGCACCAGTTAGGCACTCAAATCTTTCTTTTTTCCTCTACCTAGGAATGGGGATTTTCGTGAGGGAAGAGTATTTTGTAGGTAGAGAGGTCTTAGGATATTTTGGAGGGAGGAAGAGAACCCTGTGTAGGGCACCAAAAGCCTGGGAATTGAAGGCAGTACACTGGGAGCCTCGTGTGTGTGTACATGTAAAGACAGAGAGGGACAAATTGCCAAAAGTCGAAAGAGTGGCAAAACAAAGTGGGTAATAAAGATCCAAAGAGAAATTCTGTTCCTACTCTCTTGCCTAGGCTTTCTGTGTCCTACATTGTTCTTTGCACCCTTATTTAGGAGAGAATTAAGACTGCATAGCCCAAGGAGCGTCCAGACTCCCAAATCCACAGGAATGAGCAGCCTGCCTTCCTCCTTACAGGCCCAGTGGAATCTCCTGGTTTTCCCAGAATACTGACCCGATCTTCAGAAAGTGGGACTGTGTGCACTGGGATGGGCTGCCAGGGTAGGCTGGGGTTCCAGACGCTGACACCCTCTGGGGGAAACAGGGCTGCAAGGTTTGTCATAGCGCTCATCAAAGTTCGGTCAACGTCTGTGCTTCGAATATAAACCTAGAGCAGAAAATCAAAACAGAACCAACTGAGAGGAACTGTGGGTTTTTCCTGTGGAGCTAATAGTATATTTGAGAAAGGGCAGGGCACCCCCAAAATATTAGCAGACACTGTGATCATAATTTCTATTATGGAAGAGAGTATTACGAGCATGCCATGATATAAAGAAACGTGCTACGCCAATAGTTGAATTGACAAGAGACCAGTTAAGTGGTGGCTACTCACTAAGCCAAAGTATTTACCATACGTGTCCATAAGATTTTGAATTTACTCACATTCATAAATTTTGAAGGAACAATATTTGTATATAGAGGAGTACATTTGTAAACAAGGTCTCTGACTTACAGTATAAGTTCCTTAGGAAACAGGCAAAGCACTTTTATAAATGTAACATTCTGTTAAATTCTTGCAAGGGACAAGGTTCCCACTCTTAGTGCCCCAACTTGCCTGTTCATGTTTATAGGTCTCATTCAAGAATTTTCCATATCTTTTCCTTATATACTCTCCAAGTTCGTAATGCTGCTCCATGCCCAGCTATGGGAAAAAATAAAAGCAAACATTAGTGAAAGTAAGTTCTGTGAATCTCATCTCTCCTCATTGAATGGGTAGAGTGAACAACGGTGTACATTAATAGTGTCACAATAACAAAACATTTTTAAACGGAAACAAGAAAAGACCTGTAATCTTGAGTCCTGACTCCCTGAGAAAACTTATTCACCTTCATTAGTACTGAACATAGAGCCTTGCACAGTTAACAGTTGGGAAGTGATCTAAGTAAAGGGTTCATCTTAGGTGTGGTAGAGCATTCAACAGTTAATCTTTGTTGGTGGAGCATTCAAAGGGCTAGTTGACCAGTTGGTGGCAGTTTTGTGGAAGAAATTCAACAATCTGATAAGAGGTTGGACTTGATGAATCTGAAGATCACTTTCAACCTCTGGGTGCAACGATTTATTATTTGCCCAGTTTATTTATGTCTGGTTCATGAAAAACTAGCTCCTGTTACTCAAAGTGTGGTTTGTGGATCAGCAGGATTAGCATCCCTTGGGAATATGTTAGAAACCAAATACTTGGGCCCCACTCTTGAGCTACTGAATCAGAATATTTGGGGGTGGAGCTCAGGAATCTGTTTTTAACAATCTCACTAAGATTCTGACGGCCAGTAATCATTGAGAAGCATTGTTTTAGCTCAATGATCCTTGAGCATTACTATGCATCAGAAGCAAAATTATCTAGGGGTGCTTGTTGAAATACAGATTCCCCAGATTTCCCCCAGAGATTCTTGCTCATTGGATCCTGGGTGTAGCCCTGGAATTTGCACTTAACAAGTCCCCCGAGTGAATCACATCCGTGTAATAGAGCACCATGCTCTGAAAAACATTGCATTCAAGTCTATTTTTAATCCAGATCCTCGCCAGACCTTCAGGAGTCAGAGAGGATTGGTCACTGTGGCTTCTGCTTGGTCCCACTCATTCATTTGCTTGTCACTCCTGGCCACCACGATCATCACCACCCCTCTAGGATGGGAAATGACGTAGGAAAAGAATAATGTGTGCTTTGAGGTTTGTGAGTTTCCTGGATGACCTGGGTAGCTGAAGAAGCAGGTACTTTAGGTCTAATTTGTTGTTCTAACTTACAGCTGACTTTTGGGGAAATAGTCATCTTCCACAGAGCAGTAGTTTTCAAACTTTCATGCACAGAATCACCTGGAGGACTCATTAAAACAAAGATTCCCAGGCTTTAACCCCAGATTTTCTGGTTCAGTGGGTGGGGCCAGAGAATTTACATTTCTGACAAGTTCCCAGGTGATGCTGATCTTGCTTGTTCAGGGACCACACGGTGATAACCACTGAAAGCTATCACTTTGTCATTATGTAGATTGAAAGTACCTGGTCAAGGGGAGAAATTTGAGCCCTAGAAACTTGCTATTCAAGAGTGACCATGTACCAGCACCATTAGCATCATGTGGGAGTATTTCAGAAATGCAGAATCTCAGGCCTCATGTCAGACCTGAATTAGAATCTGCACATTTTTCCTTTTTTTGCTGAGGAAGATTGGCCCTGGGCTAACATCCGTGCCCATCTTCCTCTACTTTATATGTGGGATGCCTGCCACATCATGGCTTGATAAGCGGTGCATAGGTCTGCACCCGGGATCTGAACCTGCGAACGCCAGGCCGCCAAAGTGGAGCATGCGAACTTAACCACTATGCCACTGGGCTGGCCCGTGCATTTCTTCTCTTGTTTCCTAGTTTTATTGAGATATAATTGACATACATCACTGTATAAGTTTAAGGAGTACAGCATAATGGTTTGATTTACATATACTGGGAAACGATTACCAGTATAATTTAGTTATGCATCATCTCATATAGATACAAAAAAAAGAGAAAGTAAAAAAGGAAAATTTTTTTCCTTGTGATGAGAACTCAGGATTACTCTCTTAACTTTCATATGTATCATACAGCAGTGTTAACTATTGTCATCATGTTGTACATTACAGCCCTAGCACTTATTTATCTTATAACTGGAAGTTTGTAACTTTTGACTACTTTTCTCCTATTCCCCTTCCCCCCATCCCATACTTCTGGTAATCACAAATCTGATCCCTTTTTCTATGAGTTTTTTTTTTTTCCAGATTTCACATGTGAGATCATACAGTATTTGTCTGTCTCCTGTCTGACTATTTCACTTAGCATAATGTCCTCAAGGTCCATCCATGTTGTCAAAAATGGCAGGAGTTCCTTGTTTTTTTATGGCTAAATAATATTCTATTGTATATGGATACCACAACTTCTTTATCCATTCACCATCAATGGACACTTAGGTTGTTTCCATGTCTTGGCTATTGTAAATAATGCTGCTATGAACATGCGGGTGCAGATATCTTTTCGAGTTAGTGTTTTCATTTCCTTTGGATATTAGAATCTGTATTTTAACAAGATCTCTAAGTGATTCATTTGCACTTGGAAACTTGAGAAACGCTGCTCTAGGAGAATCTGATGGCTAGTCAAGAGACTCCCAGAGGAAGAATCCAGATCTCACAGTCTGGAAGAATTTTAGTCTTACCACAAAAGCAGAGCAAGGGAACAGGAGTCTCTAGAGAGCCATAGGTATTAAGAAGCAGCCCTGAGTTTTTGTAACCCTTTTCTCATTCAAAGAGCCAGAAACTGAGTAGGCTGTGGTGGGAAGAGCTCTGACCTGGGAGCCAAAAGATGCTGGCCTCAAATAGCCTCTCTGAGTTGTCTCTTCTGTGAAACACTGCGGTTGAGTTAGGGCAGTAACTGGGCAGTAATCCTCAGCCTTGGCTATACAGTAGAGTCAAGTGATCAACCAAGGAGCTTCTAAAAATCCCAATGTCCAGGCCACATCCTAGACCAATTAAATAAGAACCTCCCAGCAGACATCAATATGTTTTAAGGCTCTCCAAATAATTCTAATGTTTAGCCAAGATTAAGACCCATTAGTTTTGGAGATACCCAACTCTAAACATTCTATAACATTTTCTTAATATATTTAAACAGTGCTTTGGTCGGGACAGAAGCAATGCACATGGCCTTGTGGCCCAAAGAGAAGCGCCATTTACTCTTACAAGTGAAAAGGGTGGGGCATGTTTGTTCCCCAGTTCACCTTCCCCTTTGGTGCTCTTTAGGAAGTAGCTTCCCTGTTTTAACTGACCACTTATAAGGAACACTCAATGCCAATATAGCCATCAGATAAGAAATCAAATTTGGTATCAGCACTTCCAGAGGAATTGTCTTTTCCCAAACCTGCTGATTCAGCTTGTCGATTACAAGATTATTTTCTACTTTCTCAGGTGGAGCCTGAGAAACTCAGGGGCCAGCTTGTAAGTATCTCCTGGCTCTCTTCAGCATCTTTAAGCTCATGTATCCTTCTGTTGTCCATGCACATCTCTTATGCTTTAATAAAGCCAATAGCGTAAAAAAGATCAAAACAGGCAATTCTATACAATTTTCCTACAGTTAGTAGTCACTAGGGGTGATTCAGTCATGATTAGAAATTATTGAAGCTAACCATTAGTGCCTTTCATTACACAATCGAAACACATTTTAGATTTTTTAGATCCCAGGTAATTGTGCAAAATACTTTTCCCAGATCTGAGGAACTAAAGTAGTTATATGGTTTCAATATATTACAAATTCGACAGAGTTTAGCTTCCCTTGAGACTCATCAGCAACCTTTAGCTGAAAATCCAACCAACCTGAGTGAGTTGGCCAAATCCTTGTGGCCATGAGGATTCCTTGATGGGGTCATTAGGAAAGGTTTCAATGGGACTTCGGTCTCCATGCCTAAACACCTGAAAATAGATTGAGACAGTAATGTTACAAATCTCACTTAGGTGTTTTGCCTCTGCTCATCATAATAGATTTTCTTCTAAACCACTGGTTCTCAGCCTTGGCTGCTCACTGGAATCACCTAAGGAGTTAAAATTCTGAGGACTGGATCCCACCTCTAGTGATTTTTGTTTAATTAGCTTGGGATGAGGCCAGGGCATCAGGATTTTAAAGACCTTCCCAGGTAAATCTCAGTTAAGAACTGCTGTTCTAAGCTCACTAACACTTTTCCTGCATTTCAGGTAATGTAAGTAACAAGATGATTAGCCGGTAGACGGCAGGCGATCCCCACGTGGAGACTGGTTTGTACATCAGGGCAAGAAGGAACACAAAGCTTAGCAAGATCACTTTATTGCAGACAAACTCTGATGAGACATATTCCTTCCTTAATTGTGGTTACAGTAATAATGGCGTTAACATATTTACATATGGCTTTTAAATGATACGTACAATTTGTGACCATCCTGAACCAATGATTAGCTTTTAGGAGGTTAGGGATAAGGGACTTGCGGGTGGGGGCAAAGCTAATTCTCAATACTTTTAGAACATACTTCCGGATTTGTATGCATGTCATGCTATTTTGATTGCACATTTTATTCTTTGGGGAGAGTAGTCTGGATTTTTGAAACCTTGGTACTTTGATTCTAATATGCTTTCTGAATGGAATACCAAACCAAACACAAAGCTATTTTATAAGCAAAAGACAAGGAAAGAAAAATACTCAAGAAATACAAGATGAAGCCCACACTGATGTTAGCAAACATTTTTAATACAGAGGAGGGCTGCATGACACCTTGTATTATCTGAGATTTCCTGAACTTGCCACTTACACTACCTGGCTAACATGCTCCATTGAAAAGAAAGCCAAGAGGCTGCTTTTTTGAAATCCTGTAAAACAGTCCAGTAGACACAGAATAAGGAACGGTCTCAAACTTGAGTCATTTTTGAGATGAGCTTCCAGGAAAGTGAGGGAGGCTTCTGAGACCTGGGTTGTGTCTCCGGTGTCTGAAGAAAACTGATCTTTTGGGCCCCTAAACTGGTGAGAAATTAAAATCTCAGTAGAACAAGCTACTGCACACAGAGGGACAATAGTGTAGTGGATCTTAAGAAATCATTTTGGTCAGGTAAGGAATTACTGTCATGAATGGTCCCCTCATGGCAGGAGGAAAGGCTGCAGAGCCTCTGACGAGCAACTACAGTTACCAGTCACTAGGGCTCACTTGGTCACGGTCAGAAATTGTCAAGGGTAATCATTAGTGCTTCTCTTTCCACAATCAAAACTCATTTTAGACTTTTCAGATCCAAGGTAATTGTGCAACATACTTTCCCAAATCAGAGTAACTAAAGTTGTTATATGACATCAATAGATTATAAACCCCACACTGTTTAATTTCCAGGGTACCTCAACCTCTGCACTGTTGACATTTGGGGCTGGATAATTCCTTGTGGGGGGCTGTCCTGTCCATAGCAGGATGTTTAGCAGCATCCCTGGCCTTTGCCCACCAGATGCCAGTAGAATCCCCCAGTTGTGACAACCGAAAAGGCCTCCAGACACTACCAAATATCCCCTAGGGGTAAAAGTCACCCCCCGTTGAGAGTCACTGAATTAGTCAAAGAGAAGTTGGATGAGAGACATTGTGGTAAATAATTTACATCGCTTCCTATCAGCCTACAACCACATTAACTCCTCTACATGTTTTGAACACTTGCTTTGTCCTAGACACTATGCTAAGTGCTTCTCATACATTAATCCTCTCATCGGTTCTACAAAGCAGTTACTATTACTATCTTCATTTCACAAATGAGGAAACTGACCTTAAGTGACCTGCCCAAGGTCAGACAGTGTGTAAGTGGTAGAGCAGAGATCCAAACACAGGCTGTGTGTCTCCACTGCCAGCATTCTTCAGCCCATGTAAGAGGCCCATTTCTCTATGCTCAAACATACCCCGCAGCGTCCCACCATGGATGATCTGGGAACTGGGGCTTCTTTATAAACTCGACTCTTTTCCTCTAAGATTGGAAGCTGTGTGTATGTGTGCAGGTGTGCTGCCTCAGAGGAAATCAAAACCTTGATGACAGAAAAAACCCCAAATATTGTTTAAAAAATAAAACTGAGGTTATGCAACTAAATGACAGTATCGCCTGGAGAGAAAAACCAGTGTGGTCCCCTTAGAGGACTGTGTCTTAAAGAGCGGAGCCCTAGGAACAGAATCAGGAGACTCGGGCACGCTTTCTGACTCCATCCTCATAGGTTAGAATAACTGTACTCCCCTACACTGCAGTCGGTTTTAAGGCTTTCTCAGGTAGTGGCTCAAACATGCTGTGAACTCTTTGGAACGGGCGTCCCCCAGAAACACTTAATAAACCATCCCCCCACCACCGGTGCTGGAAATCAGAGAGAGAGAGTGGTGTGTGTGTGTGTGTGTGTGTGCGCGCGCGCGCACGCGCGTGCGCACACCTGTGCCCTCAAGCACGCAGGTGGCATTCTTGAGCTTCTGGAGTTTTGCCAATTCAGGTGGAGACTTTGGACTACGCCTAGGGTTCCTTTAAGTCTGTGGTAGGGCGATCTTCTTAACTGCTGCTCTGGCAAATTAATAACCTCTGTTTTCAGTCCAGCGATCACACTCTGTGAAACCTTTTGGAAACCTAAAAATATATTACTAGCAGAAGGACTATTTGTAGTCCTAGCAGTAACTGCCATAGGACAACATCCAAGATAACAACAACCCCTCGTGTTTGTGCCCTCCATGGTTTTGGAGAATCCTTTCTCCTGCTGTCGCTTTTAATTCTTACAACTCCCCTGTGAGGACAGGTCGGCACTATTGCTGCACTGAACAAAAAAGGAAACCGAGGCCCAAAGAGACTGAGTAAGCTGTGCAGATCTCCTAATGCTCGTGATTGCCAGTCCACTGTTTTCCCTACCACGTCACATTCACTTCACCTTTTAAAATCGCACATAACTTTCAGTTAAAGAACCGTGGTTTGGTGTCCCCATGAATGATCCTGCTCCATCGAGCCTGCTAACCAGATCTGGCGCGTTGCATACGATGTGGAGACCCTGAGGAGCACACTGAGGACATGTCCAGGCCCTCTCTCCATGCAGCAGTCAAGTGCTCTTAAAAAAGGTCAGCCAGACGGGACCGCCCGCCCGGTGGCGTAGCGGTTTGGTCCGCGCTTGGCAGCCCCGGGTTCGCCGGTTCAGATCCCGGGCGCCCGCCGACGCACTGCTCGTCAGCCACGCTGTGGCGGCGTCCCATGTAAAGTAGAGGAAGATGGGCACGATGTTAGCCCAGGGCCAGCCTTCCTCAGCAAAAAGAGGAGGATTAGCAACGGATGTTAGCTCAGGGCTGGTCTTCCTCACCAAAAAAAAAAAAAAAAAGGTCAGTCAGAATATGTCACTTGATTGCCTAGAACCCTCTAATGTCCTCTCATTCTATTAAGATTTTTTTTTGCGTGTGGAAAATTGTAAAGATAAACAAAAGTAGAGATTTTTGTAATAAGCCCCCATGAGCCCACCACGTGCTCCGACAATCATCAACTCGTGTGTGGCCACACTTGTATCCTTTATACCCTCTCGCTCTCAGACATGACATCATTTCCCATTGTTCTTTGCGGAATATTCAAAGTCCTTACAATGGCTCACAAGACTGCACCTGATCTGGCCCTGCCCGCTGAGATGTTCTCACCTTCCATTCTTGCTGAACATGCCTAGCCACAGAGGCCCCTGCTGTTCCGTCCAGCACATTGCGTGCGTTCCAACATCTCAGGGCCTTGCTGTTCTATCTGCCTGGAGTGTCCTACTTCTGCTGCTTCTCCTGGCACACACACTCAGTTGCTAAATTCAGGTCTGTCCTGAAAGAGGCAACGTCCGCAGAGAGGCCCCCCTTGACCCACATTAGAAAGTAACTCCTGCTCCATCTCTCTCTCATCACGAGGTTTTGTTTCTATCTCTGATATTTTCTTGTTTTTTACCGTGTGTGTGTTTTTAAGTATCTGGCTTCCCCTCTCCCCATAAACTCCTTGGAAGCAGAATCCTTGCTGTCATGGGCACTGCTATATCCATCCCCAGAACAGTGGCAGCAGATGGTAAGTACACACACACTTGTCTCAATGAATGAATGAATGAATCTGGGATTGAGTTCAGTTTCTCCAGGTACACGATGACTTTCCAATCTTCTCACTTCACAAGGGCTCTGGATTTTCCTCTTTGTTTATCGTCAAGGTACGCTGTGTGTGCTCCTTTTTTTCTGCTTGCTTTTTTTGTTGTTGTTGTTGTGAGGAAGACCAGCCCTGAGCTAACATCCGTCGCCAATCCTCCTCTTTTTGCTGAGGAAGACCGGCCCTGGGCTAACATCCGTGCCCATCTTCCTCCACTTTATATGGGACGCCGCCACGGCGTGGCTGACGAGCAGTGTGTCGGCGGGCGCCCGGGATCCGAACTTGCGAACCCCAGGCTGCCAAGCGCGGACTAAACCGCTGCGCCACCAGGCGGCCCCCTCTGCTTTCTTTTATTCCCTTACCTTCCCCCTCAAAGCCCTCCATTTGTGCCTTTGCTTCTAGAACAGTGAGTCTGCCCCCGGACTAGATTAGAGTCTAATAAACCATCATGTTGTCCTTTCAGGTTTGGAATTCGAGACACATCGTAAAACTCTGGGATGATTCTGGGAAATCTAACAGGGACCTTGGCTCCCGGCATTAAACTCCACTCCCTATTTTATTAGGTGTGATCCAAGTCATGAAAATTTCTTGATGCGCAAACCTTGCCATGAATAAAAGTCTATTTTATTTTCTTCTTTTAGGAACTGAGAAATAGATCCATTGGTAAAGAGGATTAAAAAGTAGAAGAGTTTGGGCAGAATGAGTCTAGTAAATGAACGCCCCTTCAGAGGTAAGAAGGGAAGCTGATTGGCTGTGAATGGAATGAGGGTGGGAACAGGTCCCACACTCGCCATGAGGAAGACAGAAAGGCACGCCACTCTAACAGCACTTATGTCCAGGGCCGGGAAGAACACAGAGGGCGGCAGGAGAGGGAGGGGTGAAACTGCGTGATATTGTGTGGAAGCTGTATGATATCTCAGAAAAGCTCTGGGTTTGCGTTGGTTAGAGCTGGGTTCCAACCTCTGCTTTGTCAACACCCAGCCGGAGACCCTGGGAAAATGATTCAACTTAAACTTCTGCATGCCTCGATTTCCCCCTCTGTAAAATGAGAAAATCACGATTTCCCATGCAGGAGGATCATGAGAATTTAATGTGTAATATAAGCAAAGCCATCATCATAGTACTGAACACAGGATGCCGTCAGTATATGAGATTTATCATATTTGTTGCTATTATTTTGTTGCTGGTATTATATTATTCAGGCATTTCACTTAGCTACCCTCTGTACTTCCTTTCCTGCTGGCAATAGTTCACAGCATACAGGGCAAATAAGAGCTACCTGTTGAGCAAAGGGAAACAGAGCCCTCTCCTTCAAGAAATATTTCCATTAATTTCTAATCATCTCTCCCTCCTAACTGGGAGGAATGATTAATTATTCCTTTGGATTAGGACACTTTGAAAGCTTCAAGCACCCATAGTGGCAATCTGCCTGACCGAGATGTCTTGAGCCAGATAGAATTTCTGGGATCAGTTTATCACCCTGAAAATTTGCAAAATGCATTCGGGCACAAACCTGGGGAAAAGCTCACGTAAGTAAACCAGACTGACCTCCTACCTGGCCCAGCATCAACACTCAGGGCCCAGAGCTCTGCCCCGCAGACGCCCCTGAGGAACAGGCAGGTGCCCACAGACAGCTTTGACGCTCCTGGGCCCCGGTGATTAGGGAGCCAGAGAGCACAGGAGCGAGATTGGAGGGCTGTTTGTGAGTGGAGGCAGGAGTCCTGGCTTTTGTTTTCCAGTGGAGAGTCTTATCTGGTACATCTTTTATAAGCCAACCCACAAATTGTAGATGTGCCACCAGACAGTTATGTCTTGAGTCCCCAGCACCGAGTACACCACAGCTCCTTTTTCTTGTTCTTATGTCATACCAAGATAATATCATATGCCTTACTGGGTCATTTTGGAGATTCAAAATACAAAATGTAAAGAGCCTGGCATCTAGTGGATGTTTATCATATGTAGCTATAATTGCAATTCTTACTTTAACATAAGTGAAAAAATGGTTTACAGGCCTCAAGAAATTCCTGCCTGTGTTCGGAGGTATTGTTCAAACATACACAATGAAGATGAAGGCAAATAAAAGGGCAGCAAGTCGTCTATTCCAGCCAAAGTTATGAAGGAAAGAACCAGTAAGTCAACAGATCACTAAGTCAAAGAATGGTTGAAATGAGTGAAATCTGTTTAATTCTTGAGTCACATTTTAAATGTATATTTTTTCCAGTTTTTAATGGGCCAGAAGCCTAAAACTGGGAAGAAACTGATGAAACTTAAAAGACATGTAAATACTTCATCCTTTTAGAATAAATAGAAAAAAACTAAAATTATAATTAACTGGTTATGTGAACATTGTAAAAAACACCCATGGGATAAGTGTGCGAGTATGTGTATATTAATAATAGCTACAGTGGGTTGTGTGTTTACCAGATACGCCTATAAGTACTTTTTATGTGTTAATGCAATTAAGCCTCACAACTCCATTAAGTATTATTATCTCCATTTTACTGATGATGAAACTGAAGCACAGATAGGTTGTGACTCATCCAAAAAGTCACACAGCTAGTAAGGGCTTGAGCTGGCATTCAAACCCAGGTGGTCTGATTCTTCAGTCTGCATCTTAACCACTGTGCTATAGTGTATTGTGTAGTACACAATATTATAAATTTCTTTGGGGTTTATAGCTCATATTCCTTTTTAAGAATTTCCAATGTTTAATGCCTACAATTTATGCACCCTCTCTCCATGGCATCATCATCTTTCCAATAACCAAAATCAGAAAACTCAAGGTCATTTTGTTTTCTCTTTCTTCCTTAACACTCATATTCAACCCACGAGGATTCTGACTTCACAATTTTTTAAAGAAATTCATCCTTTCTTTTTCAATTCTACTGCTTTCTGATCCAACTCAGGACTTCACTATGCTTTTCCTGAACCGTGATTGTATCCCCCTCTCTGTCTTCCCCTCCAGCTTCTCCCCTCCGCAGCCAGACTCGACACACAGAAGTGTGTTGCCCCTGAGGGAAAATAAGTTAGAATTCACAGGTGGGGAAAACTTGAGTACAAATAAGTTATATAGTTAGCTCAAAGTTCTAGTAGAGATGATAACTATCTAATACCTTATGTTCTCTTTTCTTTGCTTCCTTTAAGCTACCCATGTGCCCCATTGAGCTCAAGTATAAAGGATCATCTAAAACCTTGACGATATTATGCTAAGTAAAATAAGCCAGTCACAAAAGGACAAATACTGTATGATTCCACTTCTATGAGGTATACAGAGTCAAATCCATAGAGTTAGGAAGTAGAGGGGTGGGTGCCAGGGGATAGGGGAGGGGAGAAGGGGGAGTTACTATTTAATGGATATGGAGTTCCAGTTTTGCAAGATGAAAAGAGTTCTGGAGATAGATGCTTTTAATGATAGCACTACAGTGTGCAAACACCTAAAGCCACTGAACTGTACAATTAAAAATGGTTGATAGAAAATTTTATGTTCTGTGTGTTTTACCACAATTAAAAAAAAAAAAGAAAAATTAAGGATCATCTAGATTTTGTCCAAAAAGTTGGAAAGCTTCTGTTTTAGACTGACGACCTCCAGCAGCACTTTAGATTTGTGTCATGGTTCATACTTTCATATGTATACCATGCCATTGAACCTAAAGACAACTCTGTTCACAGAGGGAAGGAAGCATAGTTAGGATCATTATCCCCAACTTTAAGTTTGGGGAACTCGAGACTCAGTTGGATTAAGTGACCTCCCGTGGTCCCATACCTGGTAAATGATGCTGGAATTTGAATTAATGAAAGTTCAATGTTTTCCTAGGTATAGCTTTCAACTTTTATTTTAGCACATAGCATTAGAAAATATATAACAGTATTGGACTGCCAGCCTGAGGAGTAACTTGCCAATTTTTTACTTTTCCAGGAGGAGTGCAGAAGAACCCGGAAGATCTGCTGTCCCTAGAAATGTCTGACGGCTGGCATCATTTGAATTTGCCTACCCACAATACGGAAGTTACCCATCCCAGTGCAGAGATGATGTGACTAAGGTTTGGAGGCTATTTTCATCAAGGATATTCTACGAATTAAGTAAGAATTTTGCATGGTTAACCATGAAGAATGAGAAGAGCTTATAATTTGTGGCTTCTCCTCCTTTTCTTTGTAAAAACCCAAGTGGAATGAGAAGAATTTTTTCTCTCTGTCTGGGATCACCTGAACATGTGTTTTTTTCCCTGGCTTAGGGGAAAGAGAATGCTTTAAAATGGCATTTCCCTATTTAAGGATGGAGTAATGATGTATGGGTTTACTTTTCAAAAGTGCAGCAGGTGTGTGTAGGCGTATAGATGAAATGAGATTGGCCACGAGTGATAAATATTGAAACCGGTTGATGGGTACATTGGGTTTCACCATACTTATTATTTTCTCTCTATAAATTTAAAAATAGCAATTCTCTAAGGGTTTTCCATGGGACGCTCTGGCAAAAAAGAAGAGGTGGATTCTGCAGTCAAAATTTAGGAAAGACAATTTACTAGATCTTTTCCTTGAAAGCTACAGAACATATTAGAATATTAAAGACTTGCAGGAGTCCTGCATTTAAGAGAGCTTTAAACACAGTTTAACCCACATTCCGTTCCCAAAGCTGATTTGACTATTGAAACCCGTTTTTTACCAAGTAATGCTTGTTAACAACTAGTCAGACTAACATTCCATGGGACACACTTTGGTGAACCTGTTTTAAAAAATCATGGGTGACTCTGTGAGAGAACACGAACTAAGGATAGCTTCCTGCTCTTTCTGCCACGAACAGCTTTTCAGAATTGGAGAAGATTTATTTTTCTCAGAACACAGAGGAAAAGCAAGGACCACCTATTAAATATGAGTCAAGCTGATGCTCCAAAGCTCCACGGGGAGATCTCAGCTCTATGTGCTGGGTTATATACACACAGCAGGAACAGAATATGTCTCATGGGGCCGGCCCAGTGGCATAGTGGTTAAGTTTGTGCGCTCCACTTCGACGGCCCGGGATTTGCAGGTTCAGATCATGGGTGTGGACCAACGCACTGCTTGTCAAGTCATGCTGGGCGGCGTCCCATATAAAGTAGAGGAAGATGGGCACAGATGTTAGCCCAGGGCCAGTCTTCCTCAGCAAAAAGAGGAGGATTGGCAACGGATGTTAGCTCAGGGCGCATCTTCCTCACACACACAAAAGAGAAGAATGTGTCTTGTGATTAGGGGCGTGGCTTTTGGGACCAGACAGCCTGGGTTCAAATCCTAGCTGTGTGACCATGGGCAAGTTGTTTAACCTCTTTGTGTCTCTATTTCTTCATCTATAAAATAGGGATAATAGGGTTTTTACAAAACCCTTATAGAATGGTTACCAGATTTAGTAAACAAAACTTGACTTGTAGTCCCTGGACACACATTAACCAAGAGTGGAATGGGAGAAAGGAAACCCACAACACTTTTGTAGCCAAGGGAAGTTAGCATGGAGTGTAGTGAAGCACGGAGGAAAGAATCGATCCGTGCAGTTAACTGACAGGTCACTGTAATAGTTCAAAGAGGACTACCACTCAACTAGCTTATCACAGTCTTGGCAGTGATCCCTACATTTGTCTGCATAGTCCGTACACTTGCTTAATGCACGTGTCGGCAAGGAACCTGTGCATAACTAAAAGTCTAACTCGCATGGATTTCTCTATAGAAGGTGCACGGTATTGTATAATTTTTTCAGCACAGAAGCCGGACGGCTGGTGAATTGTTTGTAAATAAATCAATGACATATTTTGCTCTCTTGTTGACCCATGACCTAGTAAAGATTTGCTGGACTGAGTCATAATTTGCATAAACATATGGTTATGAAATTTTCCTGTAGAAGAGAAAGAAAGAAGTTCTGAATACATCAAGCTGAGAAAATAGGAGCTTCATGTTTAATTTTTAAGTAAAAGGCAACCTCCCTTCAAATCATAAAAATAAATTTTGAGTATTCTTACAGAAAGAAAATTTACTTATTTGTCAGCATAGTTTCACTGTATCAAATAAAAAATGTGAGGAGGGGAAGACATCGAGAGAGCCTGTGAAAGATGAAGAGAGGGTCAGAGGCAGAGACAGGGAGTGAAACAGAAAAAAGAGAAATAGAGACACAGAGACAATCAAAGACAGAAACCAAGAGATACAGACGGATTAATTCCAGGACTCGTAGGTAAAGTGGTAAACCCCCTTTACTTTGCAAACTGTTAGTTTTTAAAACAATGTCAACAGTGTATTTTCTTTCCCTGACATCATGCATTAGCCACCCCATCTTTTTTTCATAACTTGTCACACATACCACGGGCGGGCAAAAACATGATTTTAATCATCAACTAAATCTATGAATCAGGAAGTCATCCTAAAACTCTTGAGTTTACTTTCACTTTGATGCTTCAAAGACCGTTGACAAACATATTTTCCAATTTCCTGATAAACAAGAGGGGAAGGAGCTACTTAATTCAGAAAATGACTGTCTCTTGATTTGCAAACAATCAAACTGAGGGAAGCCAGTTTAGCTCCTGGTGCTAAACAGCGGGCCGGCCGAGGCTTATCCTGGCTTCTGTGGCTGTCAAAAGGAATCTGCATTCAAGGTAGTTGTAAAGTAAGTGAATAAAGAGATCACCTCGGCAAAGGCAAGCATAACCAAACCAAACACCTTCTTGTCCGGGCACATTAAGTCCTCATTATGAGGAACTTGCAAAACTAGATTATTCTCTTTCAGAGTCTGGCCTCGGGGAGATAACAAAACGCAGGGGTAAAATGAAACCTGACGCTAGGAACACAGTTTTAAGGGAAAAGCAACAAGAAAAGTCTACTCACCAATGTCACAAACTTCAGCTCCTTAGCTCCCACGCCTCTGTCTAGCCGGATGGAAAGCAGAAGGAAGAAGCTAAGGCGAAGGCTTGCTGCCCTGGCCACGAGGAGAGGGGCGGCTCTCATGCTGGGAGAGCTGTTCCCGGCAGGAGTTCGCAGATGCTGCGTCCAGTGCAAAAGCCATTAGAGAGGAAGCTATTTAATCAAGGGATTGAAAGGGAAGGAGGAGCTGGGCGGAGCCAGACTCATAAATACTAAAATATCCAGGTAGCGTGGGGTGGAGTTTGGCGTGTGTTTGGTCAGATAATTTGGGGGCTGGGTGTTAAGAGATCACAGTCTCCTGGATTTTCCTTAGAACACTGAGGCCCAGAGAGGGGAAAGCTGTTGCTCAAGGTCACAGGGCATGTTAGCAGACATTTCTTTTTTAGTTTTCCTCTATCTTTTCTTTAGATGGGGTGTGATACAGCGTTTGCTTTGTGACTTTCACTTGGGAAAGGGATCTCGCCAGACTTTGGAAACTTTAGGCCAGTGATTCCTATTCTTTTCATAATCCGGAATTATAGGGAGAGAAATATGGAAGGAACTGCAGGTGTTGGCATTTTGGGGTTTATCCTCCAGACCAAACACGGCTCCCTTTTCTATTTTTTTAAATGGAAATAGGTAAATCTTTTATTTTATTGTGGTAATATTGGTTTATGACATTATATAAATTTTGGGTATACATCATTATACTTCGATTTCTGTGTAGACCACATCATGTTCACCTCCCAAAGACTAATTACCATCCATCACCACATACATGTGCCTAATGACCCCTTTCACCCTTCTCCCTCCCCCCTTCCCCTCTGGTAACCACCAATCCCCTTTTCTAAAACCCTCAGGCAGCCTATAGAGGTATCTGTAAATTGAAGAAATGTAAGAGCAATTTTATTTTGAAAGTTTTCAGTTACACTGCAAGATATTTGGGCTCATCTGTGCTGTCTCAAAATTAGGATTAGAAGTACTTTTCCTAACCTGACACAGCTTAAAAACAATAATGGCAACAACAAAAACTAGCCTACAGTTCTCTGTTATCAGTCATCAACTTTGGCCTTTACATTCAGGGTGAGTCACATCCTTGCCTCTCCAGCCATGATCTCACTGGGGACGCTATGAAAGAGGATAATCTGGGTTTATCCTCTTTTGGAAAACCAAGAGACCTTAGCTTTCAGCTTTTCCCAACCTGGCAGCCCCATCACAGGCTACACCGGGATTTTTGTGCAGAGCTGCCTGTCGTGATGCTTCCACCCCCTCAGCAGAGGGAGAACAATGGTTTTTCCCACAGCCTGTTCTCTGGTGCTTTGCACTTAGCTGTGATAGGAGGGTTCTGTTGTGATGTGATCAGAGGATGCCCTAGAATGTGGTGTGTGGGAGAGCTGTTGCTTCTTCTGGTATCGGGGAGTGTGTGTGAATAATGAATGCATGCGTGGTTAGGGTTAGACATTTAATGGAACTTGTGTCCTTCTCTTTGTCATCACATTCTCCGCCTGCCAGGCCCCACAGTCTTTTTCTTTTTTTTTGCTGAGGAAGGTTTATCCTGAGCTAACATCTGTGCCAACCTTCACCTGTTTTTTAGGATGTGGGCTGCCAGCACAACATGGCTGCTAACTGAATGGTGTTGGTCCACACCCGGGAACTGAATCTGGGCTGCCTAAGCAGAATGCGCTGAACTTAACCACTAGACCACCGGGCTGGTCCCCCACCATCATTTTTAATGGGTGAGATTTTGAGGAGATGGTGCAGGGAAAAGGGGATGAAGATTGAGAGGTTGTCCAGGGCAGAGATGAGGTTGCCGCACTGATTCCTGCTGGATGCACCAGGCAGCCTGAGAGAGGAAGCTCCAGCACCCGCTTACTATTCACAGGCTTAGTTCTGAACCATGTGCCTTAAACTGTGGCAGATACCTGATTCTGTTCAATGTCTTGTTTCCTCGAGGATCAGCTTGGCTCCTTGTTCTCCTGTCTTCTTCCTTGTCTCACCCTTGGATTGATGCCTGGCACTATTCTGGCTATGGCCTTAGTGCTTCCTGATAATGACTTCGGTTCTCTAACCTACCTATGCCAAGTTGTGCTAGGTTGGATAAACCCTACTTCTGACCCAGACCCTAGTTTCTCTGTGTCACCTCCTCTGGGCTCCTTTTAGCCCTCCAAGTAACAACAACAACAACAACAACTTTTTATTCAGAGAACCAGAAATAGGCTGCTTGAATTGTACACATTTCAATTCAAACTTAATTCAAGTTGGAGCAAGTGGACGGTTTATTACTTCTATTCTATCTCAGTCACCATCCTAACTTCTACTTTGATAACCAAATTATAAGGGGAGGAGAAGATCATAAATGTACATCTGGACACCATGAAGTTGAGTTTGAAAGATCCTCAACTCAGATAAAACCCATTGTATAATCTTCTTTGGTCTCTTGAGCCTTGAACTCATAAGGCCTTTGTAAAGGCTTCAAGAGTCATCTGGAATAAACATATGGATATGGTAGCATTGAAAGTGAGACTTGAAAAAATATTGGGGTGATTTTATTGACATCCCAATGAAGGGTGTCAATAATTTTAGTGTCAATTACTAGCTGAACTTACTTGCTGAATCACTTTTGTTTCCTTGTGGCATTTCTTTCTTCGTATGTCAAGTGTCCAACCTCTAATTAAGACAGTGTTAGCAAGTTCTGTTAGTGGAGCAGGTTGGATTCATCAGAAAGCAAACTCCCAGATGCAGATTTGCATGTAGGAAATTTATTAGGAAGTGCTCTCAGGATCAACAACAGTCGGGGGACGAGAAATAAGCAGGGTTGGGAAGAGGGAACTCCTAGCCGCTGACCCTGGGATGGCCTTTTGGAGTTGTCCTGAATGGGGGTGAGGGAGCCAAGCCTTTTTACCCTTGCTGTAGCCAGTCATTGGATGCAGGCACTGCTGGCTGGGAGTGTGACCGTGGGTAAGGTGGCCTTCTTCTGCCATGGGAATTCTCAAAGGAGTTGACAGCTGAGTGATGTCAGACAACAAATTCCCAAGAGCTGGGGGGGAATTAATCCTTCAGTTTATGAAGGGAGATCTGAGTAGTATAACACAGAATCCATGACAATGAATAAATATTTACAGAAAAAATTCATGATCCTTGGTGGATCAAGGGCTATAAAAGCACTAAATATGCCTCTGATAGTGAGAGTCTGGGTTGGAGTTAAGATCTATCAATAAGTACATTGGTTGTTCACCAGGTAGGAAGGCTGTGTTGAAACTCTCAGACTTGCTACATCTTCACAGTCGTATTATTTGACTCTCAGTGCCTTATGGACTCTTGGGCACTCAATAATATTGATTGATCAACAGTCAATATAAAGGCAAATTATTGCATCAGAATCTTGTTAGAATGTGAGCTGCTTTAAAGCAAAGTTTAATATAAAATGGGTTTAGAGTAAAAGTTTTCCCCTCAACTGATCAGTTTGTGGGTTTTTTTTTGTGTGTGTATGTCTATTTGCCCTTGGCATAAAATGACAATTTGAGGGTTTAATATTTAGACAAACATCCCCCCATATAACCAATGACTATGTCATTGGAATGTTGTCAAAGTACAGTGTAACTTCTGAGACCTTCTTTCCTGTACTTCTCTCACTTTAGCATGTGTAAGAATCACCTGGAAAACTTAATAAAACACAGACTCCTGGGCCTCCGTCCCAGAAATTCCAGTTCAGGAGGTTCAGATCAGATCCCTAACAGTGCCCTGCTGAGGCCTATTGAAGCCTGAGGCAAAAGGAAACATCAGGAATGCTGATCTTGTCTTTGTGTAAAATTTTAGTATTTTTTAAAAGGTAGATTGTTTTCCATTAATTTTTACTTTTTAAGATATTGTGTTAAAATATTATTTATCTTGATTAGGGAGCTTTTGGCACCGCCTTAAATTATGTGCCCGAGGTGAACGCCTCACCCTACTTTCCAGACATGACTAAGAATTGGAAGATGAGAGAGAACGACTTCTTTGGAGATTAAATTATCTAACTGTCTCTGGTTCTGTCTACAAAGAAATGAAGGCTTGGGTGAGACAAGGCCAGGTTTGGATGAAGATACTGAGGCATCGAGAACTGAAGGGGAACAAGTATTTTTATCTATTTGACTGAATCTCCCACTCCTCCTCCAACTGTAATTACATGCGTAGGGCTGGCCTCGCTCATAAACCTTCTCCCTTGTAATTAAGCTGCTTTTCTTACATTCCGAACTAACTAACCTGAGAAGCAGAGCAGACTATGACCCATAACTGAGAAGGAGCTCTGGAGAACAGGGATAGGGTCCAATCTTCCTGGAATTGTCACCCAGGAACCAGTCTCCATTGTTCAGGTACAGGCAGGAAAGATAGGGCGCACATGTTTTGTCGCAGTCCACCTTGCATGTCATTCCAAGGTTCTGATTACTGGAATAACCAGGCAAATATTGTCCTACTGCTCTTTCACCTTCAATACAACCTTAACAGATTGAGCACTGTATTGGTTCTATTGTATTTCAAAGGTAAAGGAAAGAATGCACAACTTACAAAAACATCATCCTATCTCATTTTGTATAAATGTGTATTGAAGAAAAGACTGAATGGACATGTACAACATTTTGATGGTGATTGTTTTCTGGGTGATATGATTGGTGGTTTCATTTTCTTCTTTCTTCTTTTCGCTACTTTCTAAATTTCTTTATGTCTACTAAAATCAGAAAAGAAATTTAAAAATGTCTAATATTAACTCTATGCCATTTCTCACTTGATCATTGGGTACTGTCAGAGGTACAGAAGGTGGGCCTTTCAATGAAGGTTATAATTCATTTATAACGTAGTTCATCTGCCTCTTCCTATTATATGGCCAATTCCTAAGCCACTGAAGTGAGAAAATTTTCTTTCTCTTGCCCCAGTTTCTGCTCCTGCTCCTCTCCTCCATCTTCTGAGATGTCTTGTATGAAAAAGATTCCACAACTTCTCGTACTATCAAAATCCCAGGATAACACAATACCTGTTTAGAAAGTCCACAGTTTGTCCTTAAGAATCTCCTGAATCAAATCACATCACTGGCCTACTAAAAATCTCCCATTGGCTTCCACCACACTTGGAATAAAATCCAAAATCCCTCCATGGCCTACAAGGCCCAGCTTGATCTGGCTCCTGCTACCTCTTCAACCCTCCCTTATCACTCTTCTTATCATTCTAGCCACACTGGCCTCATTGTGCCTCACAGAAGCCACATGTGGTTCCACTTCATCCACTTTGAATTTATAGCTCCCTCCTTCTGGGACACTATTCCCTCAGAGGGGCTGATTCTCTCTCTTCACTTCTTTAGCTAGGACTTCCTTGACCACCCCAGTTAAACCAGCAGCTTCCCAGCAGTCTATCACACCACCCTGTTTTATTTCTGTTACAGCACTTTTCATAGCTGACATGACGTTATATATTTATTTATTTGTTTGTTTGTCTGTTTATTGTCTGTCTCCTCCATTCGAATGTAAACTCTGTGAGAGCAGAGGAGTTTACTGCTGTGTCCCCATTGGATAGAACAATACCTGGCACAGAGTAGGGCTCAATAAATATCTGCTGATATATTCTAAATATATCCATTTTGCCCCACTTCATCCTTCTTCACTTCTCAATAATTTATTAGAGTCTGACAATAATGGACATTGAACTTTAAGTTCATACCCTTTACCTGATGCTGCTCATTAGAAGTAATGTTGAGCACAGAAATGTTATTCTTAGTATGAGAAAAACTCAAACACTTTTGCAACATTACATACTTTTGGATATCATATAGATACAGGAAAGAAAAAGATTTTTATAGTCCCAAGTTTGGACAACAAAGTAGTCACTTTCTTTTCTCATCTGTGTGAAACTAAACTCTTCAGGGAAATTGCTGTGGTAATATACAGATATTCGTGGATTGGACCAGATTATGAGGCTGCATGGCTGTTTCAATCAGAAAAGTCTTGTGATTCAAAAGAAAACCACAGGAATCTCCATTTGTCGACCTCTTCTTTTCATTCTTAAAAAACTTGATGGAATACTAGGGTCCTTGTAGCTAAAAGATTTTAAAGTTACTGCTGTTACTGGCATTATGGAAAAGTAATGTAAAGAGTCATAAAATATATACCAAAATATCAGTTGCTCAAAAATACCAGTTAGCTTAGAGAAGTTCTATCAAAAATATATGTTTGAGGGGCCAGCCCAGTGGTGCAGCAGTTAAGTTCATGTGTTCTGCTTCAGTGGCCCAGGGTTTGCCGGTTCAGATCCTGGGCGCAGACCTACTCACTGCTCATCAAGCCATGCTGAGGTGGCGTCCCACATAAAAGAACTAGGAAGACCTCCAACTAGGATATACAACTACATACTGTGGGTTTTGGGGAGAAAAAAGAAAAAAAAAAGGAAGATTGGCAACAGATGGTAGCTCAGGGCCAAACTTCCTCGAAAAAGAATTTTTTTGTATATATTTGATTAATGTGCTTAGTACCACATTATGGCTTGACAAAATCCTATTTTTTTTTTTTAGGTGAGGAAGATTGGCCCTAAGCTAACATCTGTTGCCAATCTTCTTTTTGCTTGAGGAAGATTGTCCCTGAGCTAAAATCCGTGCCCATCTTCCTCTATTTTGTATGTGGGATGCTGCCACAGTATGGCTTGATGAGCAGCGTGTATGTCCACGCCCAGGATCCAAACCCACAAACCCTGGGCTGCCAAAGTAGAGCACACGAACTTAACCACTATGCCACTGGGCTGGCCCCACAAAATCCCATTTTTAATCCACAAAACAATGATTCACATCAAAGGGTTTCCAATTCCACCTGTTCTCACAGCTCCCTCTGGGACATAGTTACTATGCTCAATCCTAAATTGTCATCCCTTCTGTCAAATTTACTGTAGCCAACCCAGGTCAGAGTATTTTTTTCTGAATCAGTTTGTTCAGGTGAAGAATTACTATAAGGCAGTGGTTCTCAAAGTGTGGGTTGGGGGTCCCTGAGATTCTTTGGGGGATCCCTGAGATCTATGCAGAGGGCCCATGGGTCAAAACTATTTTTATAATAATACTAAGATATCATCTCCTTTTCCATTCTTATTCTGTCATGAGTATTCATTGGAGTTTTCCAAAGGCTACGTGATGTGATGACATCATTGCTGTGATGGCGAGTTGAATGTATGCTTGTGTATTCTTGTGTTTTAAAATTTTCTCAGTTTTAATTTTGAATACAGTAAATATTAATAGATATTACCCATGTAAACAAAAGCTGTTAAGCATCTTCAATTATTTCTAAGAGTAAAGGGGTCCTGAGACCAAATGTTTGAGAACTGTTGCTACAGGCAAGCTAATGATTAAAAAATTTCTTGAGTTTCTGCTCTGAACAGGTCCCGGGAACACCAAGTTTGAGGAGACACAATCCCTCCCTCAAGGAGCGTACTACCTTGTGGGGGAAGACAAACAATTATAACGTGATGAACCCAATAAACAAGCACAGAATATTATAGTTGCTAAGAAGAGGAACATTCCACTTAATCATTTATTAACCTAGTATTTAGGTCAATAGAAAAGACATGGAGGAATGAGAGAAGATGGTGCATTCTGGTTGGATTGGGATTTTTTTTTAAATTAATCCTTATCTTTTTTTTTTTGGACTGGGATATTTTGAGGGTGAATAATCTCCTTAAAACATATCTTGTGTCTTTAGCTACTTTCATAAATTTGGTGATTACTATTGGACCATATTCAAAAGGATCCACTAAGTGGTGTGTTGTAAATGTTTAACAATTGGCTCTGAAAAAACATTCTGAATTTGCCAAATTCTGTGGTGTAAATATTCCCATTATGGCTGATTTCAATCTACCAACATGATGTCACTGAACATGGAGTTGGGAAGAGATAAGCACACCATTATATAATATTTCCATCATACTTAATGCACTTCCCATAAGTGTAAATAACCTCAAGAGAATAGATAATAATACAACGTAGTAAAATAATTTGGAAGTGATGAGTTTTTTTTTTTTTACCATTTTTTAAAATTGATGTCTTAATAGTTTATAACACTGTGGGGTTTTAGTTGTACATTTTTGTTTGTCCGTCACCTTGTGGATGTAACCCTTCACCCCTTGTGCCCACCCCCAACCCCCTTTCCCCTTGGTAACCACCAATCAGTTCTCTCTGTCCGTGTGTTCATTTATATTCCATATATGAGTGAGTTCATGCAGGGTCTGTCCTTCTCTCTCTGGCTTATTTCACTTAACATGATACCCTCTAGGTCCATCCATGTTGTTGCAGATGGGACAATTGTGTCTTTTCTTGTGGCTGAGTAGTATTCCATTGTATGTATATACCACATCTTCTTTAACCAATCATCAGTCGAGGGACACTTGGGTTGCTTCCACTTCTTGGCTATAGTGAATAATGCTGCAATGAACATAGGGGTGCATACGCCTCTTGTGATGGTTGATTTCATGTCCACTGGGTAGATGCCCAAGAGTAGGATTGCTGGATCATACGGTATTTCTATTTTTAATTTTTTGAGGACTCTCCATACTGTTTTCCATAGAGGCTGCACCAGTTTGCATTCCCACCAGCAGTGAATGAGGGTCCCCGTTTCTCCACAACCTCTCCAGCATTTGTTGTTATTTGTCTTTGTGATTATAGCCATTCTAACGGGTGTAAGGTGATATCTTAGTGTAGTGTTGATTTGCATTTCCCTGATGATTAGTGATGTTGAACATCTTTTCATGTGTCTATTGGCCATCTGTATCTCTTCCTTGGAAAAATGTCTGTTCATATCCTCTGCCCATTTTTTGATCAGGTTGTTTGTTTTTTTGTTGCTCAGTTGTATGAGATCTTTATATATTACTGAGATTAATCCCTTGTCGGACAAACGATTTGCAAATATTTTCTCCCAGCTGGTGGGTTGTTTATTCATTTTGATCCTGGTTTCATTTGCCTTGTAGAAGCTCTTTAGTCTGATGAAGTCCCACTTGTTTATTTTTTCTTTTGTTTCCCTTGTCCGAGTAGACATGGAATCTGAAAGGATGCCTTTATGTCCAATCTCAATTAGTGTACTGCCTATATTTTCTTCCAGGAGTTTTATAGTTTCAGGTCTCACTTTCAGGTCTTTGATCCATTTTGAATTGATTTTTGTAGGTGGTGATAGGAGATGGTCTACTTTCATTCTTTTGCATGTTGCTGTCCAATTTTCCCAGCACCATTTATTGAAGAGACTTCCCTCTTTCCATTGTATGTTCTTTGCTCCTTTGTTGAAGATTAGCTGTCCATAGGTGTGTGGTTTTATTTCTGGGCTTTCAATTCTATTCCATTGATCTGTGTGTCTATTCCTATACCAGTACCATGCTGTTTTGATTACTATAGCTTTACAGTATATTTTGAAATCAGGGATTGTGATGCCTCCAGCTTTGTTCTTTTTTTTCAGAATTGCTTTAGCTATTCGGGGTCTTTTGTTGCCCCATATGAATTTCGGTAGTTTTTGTTCTATTACCGTGATGAGTTTTGAGTATTATCTTTGTTTTTAATATAATTTATTTAAATTTAAGTTTATGTAGTTTAAGTTTTAATAATGGCTGTTTAACAACCAGCTTGCAAAATTTCTGAAAATTTAACAATTGGTTCTTGCAAACTAGTATAAGCTGGCTCCCACACACCACTGGATCCGTCATCTCATTAGTACTACATTGTTAATTATGGTGTCACTACAATTTCCTCATTTTGGAGGAGGAGGAATATACAACATCCTGACTGAGACACAGGTGGGGAATTGTAAACCTCCAGTTATGGGTGTAGTTATGGGAAGATGTGGGTGACAGATGGGGTGGGCTGGGGGGAGTTGTGCAAGGGTTCAAACAGAAAGGTAATTATGAAGTCAAGGTCAGAGAGTAGACTAGATGTTAGAAACAGGAGTTCCTTAGAGGGGAAGGAGAGGAAGAGAAGGCATTAACAATTATGGTGTGACTACTGTATGCTGCGAACTCTGTCAGTCACATGGCACATCTTATCTCATCGAATCCCTACAACATACTTGAAAGGCAGATAAATAAAAAGTACAGTGTAAGAATGAGAACATATGTCTATCTAACTTCAAAATCCTTACTCTTTTCATTTCATCAAGCAAGGATAGGAAATTTACAGGGTAGTGGAATGGGGGAATCTGGAAGCAGAAACTAAGGAGACAACTACTGTGGCCAGAGTAGCATCAGTGTGAATGCAAGGTCATAACATGCTTGACCTGGAAAGGTTAGGCCGGACAAGGCAGTCTTCTAGCATCTGAGGCAGCTGCCTAGGAGGAAAGTCTGTGATCTCCAAAAAACAGAACATACTCTTGCGATGAAAGAGAATTCTTCTCTCCTTTTTCAGGAAATGCCAAGAGCTTTGTGCCCTTACAGCCAGCATCATGAGAATCAGTGCAGTAGTTAAAGGAATGTGCTATAAGCAAAATACAGGAATCCAGGGTTATGAACATCTGGTTTATGGTTATCCATGCAAAGCCCCAACAAGGGAGGAGGGCAAAAGATCCCAGGGAGATGGTGCTCAGCTCTGCCTGTGTCTCATTCTTTCTTCCCTGTATTGGTCCTCAGATAGCATGAGGGCTATTGGCCTTCTCCTGCACGTGGTTAATGTGTTGGTTAGGTCCTCCAGGAAGCAGATGCCAAAACAGTTAGAAGCACAAGCTCCTTATTGAGGATAGTGCCTGTTAAAGGGGAAAGGGAGAAGGGATAGGCAGGGAAAGCCTTCAGACTGTGATGCAGGTCCAATTCCTGGGAAAAGAGAGGTGGAAGGGAGGAGTGGGTAGAAAGAGCCTCAGACTGTGGGGCAACCCTGAGAAAGTCTTGGTCTGCAAAATGGGGTCTCTAGTACAACAGAGGAATCCGGAACTTGGCAGAAATTCAGTACCCTGCCATGCACAGCCATTGTCTGGAGCTACCTGAGGAGAGTGTGGCCTCAGCTCAAACACTACAGTGGATCCCACGGGTACTAAAACTGCAGGCTGTTAGCTGACTGCACTCCTTGGAACTTACTGGCAAGTTTGTTCTTGAAGGCAGATGTGAGCATCACACCTTCATATGTGCTCAGAAAATTTGCTACTGCTACTTTTCCAGACAGCGAAGGGCAGTTCTCATTGGCTTGGCATTAATGGGAGGAACATTGGCGCCCCAGTCCAGGTACCTGGCTCCTGACCAGGGTCCCCCTCTGAACGTCTGATGTTGGAACTTCCTTTGGGAGGGCACTTGGTGCCTTATCTGAAGGCTGTCACCCACTTTAGTATTCAGGATTCTTTTGGTGGCAAGTGATAAAAATCTAATTTGGTTCATCTTAGGTATTTTTCCTTTGCTCATATAATTGAGCAAAGGAAAGGGTAAATATCAATGGGGACTTGGAACAAAAATGCCACTGGGATTCATGTAATTCATTCTTCTTTTCTCCCTCTCTCTCATTGTGCCTTCAATTTCTCAACCCATACACCTTCCCTATGAAACTAGAACCAAGGCTGCTCATACTTCATCCAAGAAGAAAAGGCTTTTCTTTTTCAACTCCAATTCAAAAATCCTGGGGAAGAATCTAGTTGGTTTGGTTTAGGTTATATGCCCATCACCTCACATTCATTCAAACAGACATTTATTGAATATCTGTTGAGCAGATATTCAATAAATGGGTTGAGCATTGTTCTAGGATCTTAGAATGCTGGAGTGAACAAGACAGATAAGTTTCTTCTTTCATGAAACTTTCATTTTAGCAGAAAGAGATAGATAAACAAGTGAATGAATAAATGAACAGGATAATTTCTGACAGTGATAACTATTGTGAGTATAATAAAATAAGGTGATAGAACAGTGAGCAACTCTGTGGTGGGGACAAGGTCAGAGAGGTGAGAAGGTGCCAAATCACACAGGGTCTTGTTTGCTGTGTTGAATTTGGATTTATTCTAAATGCAGTGGGAAGACAAATGAGGAATTTTAATCAAGGGAGTGATATGTGTTAAAAATCACTGTGGCTACTTGTTAAGAATGGATTATAGAAATTAACAAGACAAGAAATAACAAGTATTGGAGAGGTTGTGGAGAAAGGGAAACTCTCATACATTGCTGGTAGGAGTGTAGACTGGTGCAGCCACTATGGAAAACAGTATGGAGATTCCTCAAAAAATTAAGAATAGAACTACCGTACAATCCAGCTATTCCACTGCCGGGTATTTATCCAAAGAACGTGAAAACACGATTGAGTAAAGGTATATGCACCCCTATGTTCATTGTGGCATTATTCATAATAGCCAAGACTTGGAAACAACCTAAGTGCCCATCAAGGGATGAATGGATAAAGAAGATGTGGTATATATACACAATGGAATACTACTCAGCCATAAAAAAGATGAAATCTTGCCATTTGTGACAACATGGATGGACCCTGAGGGTATTATGCTAAGTGAAATAAATCAGAGGGAGAAAGTCAAATACCGTATGATCTCACTCATAAATAGAAGATAAAAACAACAACAAACAAACACATAGATGCAGAGATTAGATTTGTGATTAACAAAGGGGAAGGGGGGAGGGAGGAGGGCAAAAGGAGTGACTGGGCACATGTGTATGTATAGTGATGGATGGTAACTAGTCTTTGGGTGGTGAACATGATGCAATCTACACAGAAATTGAAATATAAGGATGTACACATGAAATTTAAAAATAAATAAATAAAAGCTATAAGAATTAAAAAAAAAAAGAATGGATCATAGAGAAGGAAAAGAGGAGCAAAGAGAACAGCCAGGAGGCTAAGGCATTGGCCCAGGAGACAGATGGCTTGGATCAGGGTGGACATAGTGAGATGGAAAGAAGCGGATGGTTGGAAAAATACATATGTAGAAGGAATGCTGACCAGTCCTGCATACGAGATGTGAGGGGGAGGGGAATCAAGGAGCACTGCTAGGCACTGGGCTTGAGAAATTGGATGAATGGTTATGCTGTTACTGAGGTCACATATTAGGATGCTTTGGGCCATGTGCTGCTGAAGAACCATCTCAATTTTCATATAATAAGTAGTACAGAGGTAGAACATTCCAGGATTAGTAATTTAGGGGCTCAAGGATGTCATCAAAAGCCTAGGTTCTTTCTTTTACCTCTTCTCCCATTTAGATTAGCTCTATCAATGGTCTCAAGATGGCTGCCACTATTGTAGGTATAGCTGCTATATCTATAACATAGCTATAATACTGTAACATGCAGGTGGAAACAGCCAGATGCAGACAAAGGATGGGTATTTCCTTTGATGTGGCTTATTTAATCAGTGAAGAAAACCTTTCCCAGAAACCCCCACTGTCTTCCCCTTGTGTTTTATTGACTAAAATCACATCACAACACCACACCTAAACCAATCACTGGTAGGGGTAGGACCACTATGATTGACATAGACCAACCGTGAGTCATCCCCTGGACTTGGGAAGGGGCCGAGTCCCACAAGGCACATGGTTGTCTGGTACCTGAACAAAATTTGCCTTCTTTTAGCAAGAAAACATGTGTGTGGATGCTGTGAGTAAGCAAAAATCATGTCAGATACAGATTTGTGAAAATGGGAAAGAGCATGAGGTAAAACTTGAGAGAGAAACAGGTTTATCTTACTTATTTAATACAAACTTATATAGCTCTTACTACCCTGGTTCTCAACGTTAACCTCACATTGAAATTACCTGGCAATGAAAAAAATATTGATGTCTGGGTGTCACCTCCAGAAATTCTAATTTAATTGATATGAGGTATAGGCTGGGCATCTGGATTTTTAAAAGCTGCCCCAAGTCATTCTAATATGCCGTATAATTTGAGAACCACTGATTTACTACATGGCAGGTTCTGTTTAAAATGCTTCATGGATGTTAATTTGTTTAATTCTCTTAACAGTCCTATAAGATCGGTACCACTATTAAACTCTATTTTATAGATAAGGAAATTAAGGCACAGAAAGATTAAGTTACTTGCCTAAGGTCACACAACTAATTAGTGACAAGCCAAGATTCAAACTCTGAATGTCTGGCTGCAGACCATCCTCTTAGCCACTATACCATGGGGAATAAACAAGCAACAATCCTGTTTAGAAGTGTTTGGAATGCCTATTAAAAATCCAAGTAGAGGGGCCGGCCTGGTGGCGCAGCGGTTTAGTCCGCGCTTGGCAGCCCGGGGTTCACGAGTTCGGATCCCGGGCGCCCGCCGACGCACTGCCTGTCAGCCATGCCGTGGCGGCGTCCCATATAAAGTGGAGGATGATGGGCACGGATGTTAGCCCAGGGCCAGTCTTCCTCAGCAAAAAGAGGAGGATTAGCAACGGATGTTAGCTCAGGGCTGGTCTTCCTCACCAAAAAAAAAAAAAAAAGAAAAAAAGAACTCAGGAGCCACTGTGAAGAGGCTCCCCCCAAAAAAAAAAAAATCCAAGTAGAGATGTTGAATGGTAATTGGATATGTGAATCTGGAGTTCGGGAGACAGATTTGAACTATTGACCTAAATCTGGTTATCCTGGACATAGAGATGGTATATAACGCCACAGGCTTATATGAAATCATCTAATAGAGAGTGTCAAAAGAGAAAAGGAAAAGCAAATCTATATATAGAGTTGATTAGTAGTTGCATAGGCTGGGTGTGGGAACCAGAATTAGCCATACATGAGCAAGAAGGATCTTACTAGGGCAAGAGAAAAGTTCTAAAACTGGATTGTGGTGATGGTTGCACAACTCTGTAAATTTACTAAAAATCATTGAATTGTACACTTAAAACGAATGAATTTTATGGTATATAAATTATACCTCAATAATCTGGCTTAAAAAAAAGGAAAAAGAAAAGAAAAGAACAGGCACACCAACATTTAGAGGAGGGACCTGGAAAGGTGTCATGAGGACTTGAAAGGGAACAGGAGAGGGTAGTGTCCCTGAAGCTGGGTGGAGAAAGTATTTCAAGGAGGAAGTGGTTGACTATTTTGAAAGCCCTAAGTGTTTGCGGAAGAAAGATGAGAACAGAAGCAGTAACTGCTGTATTTGGCAAGATGAGGTCATGTTGACTTTGACAGGAGCAGTGCCCGTGGAGTGGGGGAGATGGAAGTACAAGCAGAACCAAGTGAGAAGGGAGTAAGAGGTGAGGATGTAGAAGCAGCAACCACCAATGGCTCTTTGGAAAAATTTAGCTAGGAAAAGGAGCTGAAAATGAGGAGATAGTTGGAGAAGTTGAGGAAGAAGATGTGGGCTTTTCCCCCACTCTGTGTTTGTGTGTTTAAGTACTGAGTTTGTGTGATGAGTATGAATAGGGAAAGGGAATGGGATCCAGAACTGAGTGGAATGGTTGGATAGAGAGGAAATGGACAATTCACGCATTTTAATGGGAGGAGGATCAAGTTCTATTCTGAGGGTCTTTATATTCTCACTAAAAAGTAAGAAGCAACATGATCTGGGGAAACGGAAGCAAGGAGGGTGGAGAATGTTTTAGAGGTTTCGGGAGCAAAGAGTTGGGAAATACGTGTCTTAGATAGTAGGGAAATGAACATGCAATGGAAATACAGTACAGTTGCCAAGCTGTGCCAAGGGCCCACTTGAGGTCTTGACTATAATATTTCAACATTCCTTTATTTGGCTTGTTTTATCTATCTTTTATGTAGCACAAGGTTGTTAAGAGTACCTTTCCAATCTTTTTACCTATTTCTCTTTTCTAATTGTAATTGTTAGTACTTAAAACATAATTTAAAATCATAGTTGTGATATGAGGGCATTTTTAGGCCATTTCTGACTTTAAAGGGAATACTTTAATGTTTCACCATTAAGCAGAAAGCTGGATTTTTCACTTGACACACACACAGAAACAAGCACACGTTCCCCACCCCCTCAATTTATAGAGTTAAAAATATCCCTGCATTCCCATTTTATTAAGTCCCTAAAAACTAAGAAAAGTATATTGAATAGGTATTGGATATTTCGCAAATTCCTTTTGGGCATCTATGGAAAGAATTATCTATTTTTGCTCCTTTGATCTTTTAATATGTTGAATTTTAACTTTAAATT
The DNA here is from genome assembly GCA_031878705.1 of Tapirus indicus. NCBI lineage: Eukaryota > Metazoa > Chordata > Mammalia > Perissodactyla > Tapiridae > Tapirus > Tapirus indicus. The sequence continues at coordinate 19,289,398 of CM062920.1, forward strand.
TCTGCAGTCAATTCCTTTTGATGATGTTACATTTTTCTGTTAATGCACAACAAGCTTCCATTTCTATCATTTTATTTTGGATTTTTAAATAGCACTCATAAAATATTGGTCTGTATTTTCTGTTATCGTTTTTAGGCTTTGGTGTCAGTTATACTGGCTTTGTAAATACTGTTTGGATGACCTCCTTTGCTCTTCATGCTGTGGAACTATTTTAATAGCATTGGAAACCTTTGTTCCTTGTAAGTTTGACAGAAGTTGATTGAAGTCCCCTGTGGTTTTTAAAGCGTACCTGTTTGACAGTTTTCTCAGTTTGTTTTGTGGTATTTGGTCTCTTTGGTTTTTTCCATCTCTTTTGCTGTCTGTTTTGGTCATTTATATTAATATATAATTTGATAATTATATTAAAATAATCCATGTCATTCAGCTTCCTCATAGTATTTTAAAACTCTCTTTATATTTGTGTGTGTATATTTTTTCTCACTTCTGAATTCGTTTAAAAATTATATTAGCCACTGAATTATTTCATTGTTGTTGTTCCAAGATTACATCCTTATTTATTAGCTCTGTCTCTTTGTTTTTCTTTTTTTTCTAATTTGTTGGTCTCTGCTTTTGTCTTTCTTTCGTGTTTTTCAGTTGGTTTATTTTTGCTTTCTTCTAAAATGTCTTAATTTGAAAACTTAACTCTTTCTTGGCTAATAATAAAAATGTTTAAGATTATGATTTTTCCTTAAGGCTTAGAAGTTTCCCACAGTTTTGGAAGCATTATGATTTTATTATTGTTATTTTCTAAATTAGTTACAACTTTTCATTTGAATTTTTTCTTGACCAAATTGAGAGAGGGTTTCAAAATCTTTTGGTGACAGAGCACTTTGTTTTTAATTTTTATTAATTTTCAAAGGTAAGGTAAGGTCTCCTACACATTTCCTTTTTTTTTCTAGAGAAGACTCTCAGTTTACTAGGCTGACACGAGTTGCTGCCTTTTCTTCTCTCCCCCTTCCCCTACTTGTCTTGCCCCTTGTGTTAGTTTCCTGGGGCTGCCATAACAAAGGATCATGAACTGGGTGGCTTAAACAACAGAAATTTCTTTCTTACAGTCTGGAGGCTAAAAGTCAAAGATTAAGGCTACTCAACTAAGGTTGGTTCCTCCTGGGGCTGCGAGGGAGAATCTGTCCCACACCTCCCACCTGGCTTCTGGTGGTTTCCTTGTAGTCTCTGGCATTCCTTGCCTTGTACATGCATCACCCTGATCTCTGCCTTCATCTTCACATGGCAGTCTCCCTGCGTGTGTATCGGTTTCTATGTCTAAATTTCCCCTTTTTATAAGTCATATTCGTTAGGGCCCACCCTAATGACCTCATCTTAACCTGAGCATCTGCAAAGACTCTATTTTCAAATAAGTTCACATTCCCAGGTACTGAGGGTTGACTCCAACGTCTTTTGGGGGGGACACAGTTCAACCCGTTATCCCCCTTCTCCTTCTCCTTCTGGCAGCACAACTATTACTTCCAACTGCTATTACTGCTAACACTGCTTTACATCTCTTTCCTCTTCCTTTGACTATTTGATTTTGGTTCTTATGCATTAGCACTTCTTTCTTTCCTTTTTTTTTTTGGTGAGGAAGACCAGCCCTGAGCTAACATCTGTTGCCAATAGTCCTCTTTTTGCTGAGGAAGACTGGCCCTGGGCTAACATCCGTGCCCATCTTCCTCTACTTTATATGGGATGCCGCCACAGCATGGCTGACAAGCGGTGCGTCGACGGGCGACCGGGATCCGAACCCGCGAACCCCGGGGTGCCAAGCACGAACTAAACCGCTGGGCCACCGGGCCAGCTCCCGCTTTCACAGGGTCAATTATTTACTTTCAAAATATTGTTAGAATGGTAAAATCTATTCATTGTGGATTTATGAAAACAATAAACTATAAAGAAGACAATAAAAGTTACCCATAATACCATCAAGTGGATAAGAGATAAGAGTATCATGAATGAACAGTATTTCACTGAATCTAAGACATCGTTGATTATAGATGGATTCTAATTTCAAACTGTGAAAAGACATATCTTAAAATCAATGAAATATAGTATAAATATGTATATGCACATACATACATATGTAATTAAAATCACAAAATTCCGTGAAAATCTCCCAAATTCCAAAAAACATACAGATTTTTATATTCCCCCTTATTTTTCTTCATGTTAATGACTGTATTTCTTATAGTGTAATAATTAACACTTGTATTTTTCCTATTTTGAATTATACTGAAATGAACATTGTTTTATAAAAATTTTATGTAATTTTGGGTTCTAAAACTGCAACTACTGAATCAAAGCGTGTGAATTTTTTAAATGCTCTTCATAATATTGTCAAATTGTTTTTAGGAAACTTCTGTCAATTTTTATCACCACTGGCCATATATAAAACCCCAGTTGAAAGCATATAATTTCCACACCTTAATATCTTCTTCCCTCCCTTCCTTTCTCCTTTCTTTTTTTTCTTCTTTTTCCTTTCTCTGTCTCTGTCTCTTTTTCTTTCTTGCTAACTCAATATAAAGAAAATAGTGTTCCATTGTTTTGTTAGGTATTCTTTCAATTATTGGTAGGTATAAAAGCTTTATTTTAAATTTCTGGTTTCTCAGCCATTTACATTTCTTCTGTGGTGAATTGTTTGTTAATATTGTTTTCCTTTTCTACAGGGCTTAAACATTTTTCATATTGATTGTTTGACCTCTTTAAATATTAAATCTTTATTTTATTTATGGCAAATACTTTTTCTAGTAGGCCATTTGTTTAAATTTTGATAATATTTTTGACATGCTAAAGTATTAAATTCTTAAATAGCAATTATATCTATTTTTTTCTTTCAATCTTTTTGTTGTTGTTGTTGTTGTTGTTTTGGTGAAGATTAGCCTTGAGCTAACATCTGTTGCCAATCCTCCTCTTTTTGCTGAGGAAGATTGGCCCTGGGCTAACATCTGTGCCCATCTTCCTCTACCTTATATGTGGGATGCCTGCCATAGCATGGCTTGATAAGCAGTGCATAGGTCTGCGCCTGGGATCTGAACCTGTGAACCCTGGGTTGCCAAAAGGGAGTGTGTGAACTCAACCACTATGCCACTGACCTGGCCCCCTCTTTCAATCTTTTTAACTTTGGAAAATGGTTAGGCAATTATTTACCAGAGCTCCAACAAGTCTCATTGAAAGGAGGCTAAACTCAGACAATTAAATGAAAGCACTTTCTAAGTGTATTACATAGCATTTTCTGAAAGATTTCTATTGTCAGGCCCTGTAACAAAGGTTTTACCATCCTCAAAACAACCCTGAAAATGTTGGTTCACAATCTCAGGAATTTCATGGGTGAAATCTGAAACTTGCCTCCCTACAGGGAGGGCAAGGAAAGACCAAAGAAAGAAGCAGGATATACCAGATTAGTAGGTGGCGGGTTTAACAAGCAAGGGAACTTACATACGAGGCTTGTCTTGGGCGCCACAAAGATGAGTAGATCTCCACACCTGCTGCCAGAATCTTAAAAGTTTATATAGAGGCCCTAACTGGGTTTTAGTCACATACACCTTCCAGATGGTCTTAACAACACATTGCTCTCCCACGGCTGTGTCTTTGAAAATGGTTCCCACTGTGGGAACCGTGGGCAGAACATACATTCTAAGGACAGGGGAAGGGTGAGGACCCTCCACCGGTTGCCTGGGTCCAGTTTGAGGGTCAATCAGAGGTCACGTCCTTTCCCTGACCTCCTCCAACAGAAAGGTAGCTGTTATCTCTAATGTACAGATGAAGAAAGAAGAGTTTGGAGGTTAACACATTTTCTCAGAACACAGAGTATTAAGGGCCAGAGTTAAATCCAGGATTTCCTGAATATAAAGCTGGTATTTTTAACCATTCTGCCATATCTCTGCTAAAAGGTATGTGTGAGCCAGAAGTTTAAAGTAATAATTTTTAAAAGTATTACCTTGGTGTTTAAACTTGCAAAAAATAATTTTGTTTTCTATCATGCATTTATTTAACAAATATTTATTGGGATCCAAACTTCACTGAGCACTGTGGTTGGTAGATGTTGGTGATACAGAGATAAATACAGCACATTCACTTGGGGGAAGTATTTCAGAGTGAAGCAAATGAAATCAGATAAACTAATAATTACCTAATGTGGTGGACACGCAGTGCTCAGAAAAGGGAGGAACTGACTCTGTGTGTGTGACTTTCTTCCCTTATTCTCTGAAAACCTAAGTCTCTCTTAAGCAAATCTATCCCAGAACTTGAAGTTACCTTCTTCGCATGATCACAAGTCTTTGTAGGGTGCTTCTTATTTTCACATGAACTACTGTTTGCTCTCCACTCCTTCTGTTCTCAATACCAACTCACTCTTCTGAGCAATAAATCTGCTGTTTCTCTTTTGGACAGGAACAGAACAGGTGGTTTGGAGGAGAGGCTGTTTCTCAAATGGACCTTTATAAGGTCGATCTATACTGGTTCCAGTAGTGAATTAAAAGAATAGTGCCCTTTTGAGGACATGTTTGCTCGTTGTCCCTCTACTTGAGTTACATATCAATTTCCCACTGATGCTCCCCTGAGGGGCTGGCAAACTTACTTCCTGATAGTTAAAATGCTTCACTTTTTAACAACTTCATATAGTCTTCTGAGTGTTTTCCCTTCATCATAGACTTGGAAGTGACCTTAAAGGCCCGTTAATCTAATTACTTGTCCACTCTCCAACTCTCCAGAGAGGGATGTGGTGTAGGGATTAAAGGCACAGGGGTAGATTTGACTCCTGATCCCACTACACACAATCTGTGCATCTCTGGGAAAGCTCCATGAGCTCATGAAAACTTAGTTTCCTCACCTATAAAATGGGGTGGTAATAAGAGTGCTTAACTCATAGAATTTTGGGGGGCCTGACTTAATCAATAATACAAGTAATGTGTATTCTCCTAGACAACTGATCTTTTGACGTTCAGTTAACAAATATTTATTGAGCGTCTGCTATGTGCCCAGACAAGTTTCTAGTGTTAGTGATACAGCAGTAAATTATTATAATAACAACATAACAAAACAGAGAAAGACGCTGCCTTCCTAGAGCTTACATGAGAGTGGAAGAAACAGATAATGCTCAAATAAACATAAATCTATGATATAATTTCAAATAGTAATAAGTTCTATGAAAAAACATTAAGCAGGATAAAGGGAAAGAAACAAGAGATGCTATTAGATGACATCAAGGAGGTCTCTGAACAGGTGATGCTTGAGCAGAGACCTGAATAAAGTAAGGGAGTGAAACCACGTGGCTTTCTGAGAAGAGCTTGTGAGTAGTTGTGGAGGGGAGATGATGTAGAGAAGAGAGGAAAATACTTGATTTTTCCATTTTATATTTCCAGTTGAGCCTTATTTCTTTGAGTACTGCTGTGCTTTTACACTGGACCTCCTGGGGGCTTGTTTTACATGGGTTATACTTGTTGATGAGTTGATTGGGTTGAGTGACCCTAGAAGAAGAGCGGAAATTTGATCTCAGCTCTCCTTGTATACGTGTAGCTGTCACTTACTCAAGCAGGCTCTGTGGAGCTTGGGAGCCCAGAATGTGAACCCGCATAATAAATCAGCTGAGCAATGTGGGGGAGGACCAAGATCTCCACTTTGCTTGGCAAGTAGCTGCCAAGACCGAGTCACATTAGAAGTAATAAAAGTACTGTGGAAAAGTGACTTCCCATAATAGGTAATGATATATTATAGGCAGGAATTCTTTCCTTTCTCTTTTACCATGGGTTTTTCTGATTTTAAAAGTTAAAGGAAATGTTGATTAAATTCTCTTCATGTTCTAGGTACTTTACATATGTGTCTCATTTAATCTTCACAATAGTCCCAAGAGGTGGAATTTGTATCTTAATTTTACAAATGTGGAAAGAAGGCTCAGAGTGGTTAAGTAATTTGTCCCAGATCACACAGATAGTAAGCAGCAGAACCAGCATGTGAAACCCAGGTCACTGTGATTCCAAAGCCTATGAGTTTCCACTCACAGAACATGGCCCCCTCAGGCGGGGAGTTTTAGTCATATTAGCTAGTAGGACATTTTCCTCTGAACTTTAAGTAACTTCTCTCAGAGGAGGTTCCTCAGATCTTCATATTGTATTGTGGATTGAAGAAGAGGGAATTAAGAATGTTTGATAGGCAGCTGTTTCATAAGTTGATTTTGAGGGAGGTTCATGACATTAAAGAGAAGTGCCAATCCAGTAATAATTCTCCCACAACAGAGAAGTCCTCTTTTGAAAGATAGAGACAGACCTTGTTTGATAAGCTCTCTTACATGCTGTTTTTCCCTCTCTCCATCCCAATCTGCATCCCTTTCAGTTGAAAGAGGAGCCCTAGAGAAGATCCTATCAAGGATATTATTCCTTAGCAAGAACTACCATAGTTTAGCTTGACTATTGGTAGAATCTGGATTTGAGTATGAATGAATGTTTTAGGCCTCTTCTATAATTGCCTATTGTTCCTTAGCTTCTTGTAATACCATCAATGATGTCACTTCCTCAGTAGTGGCTTAAACTAGACACCTTGGTGCTACCCTGGATTTCTTCATCTCCTAAATCTTTGCATATTAAATAGTCAACAAGTCCTACCAAATATTATGTCTTAAATCCAGAATCTCACTCTAATGTAGTTTAACGTGATTTTGGGGTTCAGACCCCAATCTAGCCACTTACTAGCAAGTTAATGAACTTCTCTGTCTCTATTTTCTTATCTTTAAGGGACACTATATTAGTTTCCTATGGCTTCTGTAACAAATTACAGAAGTTTTTGTTGTGGTGACTTAAAACAACACAAATTTATTATCTTACAGTTCTAGAGGTCAGAGGTCTCACTGGGCTAAAATCAAGGTGTTGATAGGGCTGTGTTCCTTCTGGAAGCTCTACGGGAAACTGCTTTTTTCTTGCTTTTCTGTTCCTAGAGGCTGCCTGCATTCCTTGGTTCATGGCTCCCTTCCATCTTAAAAGCCTCCAGTGGCTGGTTTACTTTCTCACATGGCGTCACTCTGACACTGACTCTTCTTTTGCTTCCCTCTCCCACTTTAAGGACCCTTATGATGACACTGGGCCCACCTGACTAGTCCAGGATAGTCTCCCATCTTAAGGCCAGATAATAAGCAACATTAATTTCTCCTGCAGCCTTAATTTCCTTTTGCCATATTCATGGGTTCTGGGGATCAGGACGTGGGCATCTTTGGGGGACATTATTCTGCCTGCCATAAGTACCTACCTCAAAGGGCTATTGAGAAGATTCAATGAGAGAAGCCTGTAAAGCACTTTGCACAAGGCTTAGCCTGATGTAAGTACTCAATAAATGTCAGCCTTATTATTGTGATTGTTAGTTTGCGTCTTCAGTCTCTCCCTCACGACCTCTCAGACTACCCTTCATACTGCATTCAGAGTTATGTTTCCAGAAGACCAATCTCATCACACTCTCCCCATCCTCAGTCATTACTCTGGGCCCCTTCTGTTCTCCTGCCACCTGTGTCTTCTATATATCAACTCATTATTCCCTAAGTGTTGATTTATCTGTCCTCTTTTACTAGAGCATAAGTGATTGTGTTGAAGTGTGGTCTGAGGACAGCAACATTGGCATCACATAGGAGCCTGTGAGAAATGTAGACTCCAAGTCCCTGCCCCCACACCTACTGAATCAGAATCTGCGTTCTAACAAGATCCCCAAGTGATTGGTATCTACATTAAAGTTTGAGGAGAACTGTTCTAGATTGCAAATCCTTGGTAAATAGTAGATGTTCAATAAATGTTTTTTGGTTAAAGTAATAAATAACAACCAGGCACTTGTGTTAGGTGTGAAGAGTTCATAAATGACAGAAGTGATTTTTCACAGCTCCTTGAATGTATTCTGCTCTTATGTTTCTCCACGTCTTTTTGTAACCTACATGATGATCATTGTGGAATAATTTAAAGGTGGGAGCTTAAACTCCTGTAGAATTACACAGGGGCATGATGGAATACGACGGACAAAGATTTTGTGTGTTTTGCTTACCGCAATAGCCCAACACCTCTTGCATAGTAGATGCTCCACAAATATGGTTGAGCACGTGAATATCCCAACGGGAAACTTCACTGCAACTGGGAAACCATTTCAGCTCAAATCCATTCAGGAAGCTGGTCTTCCAACTAAAAGAAACAGGATATACCATACCTCTCTCCTGTCCCACATAGGAGGTTGTTAACCCCTAAGAACACACTGGTAGCTGCTCTGGAAATAAAATATTCAAACAAGAGAGAGAGGGAAAGAGAGTTGTAGGGCCCTGTCACCAAAGACAGAAGCCGTTTATAAGCCAATAATTCACATAGGAAGCAGGAGAATTCTTCACGGCAAAACTATTGCCAAAGTCTCTGTTATGAGAATGCACCTTGAATATATGCCAAGGCTGGCACTGGAAATCCAAGCTCTGATCCAAGAAAACAATGCTGATTGTTTTGGGATGAAAACATCATGAGACTCAGAAAAGTGGACCAGCAGACCCAAAACAATGAATGAAGAGAAGAAGTCTGAACTAACAGAGACCCAGTGGCTGTGGATTGTTACCATTCCCTTTGTGATGAGAAATTGGAAATTAATTAACCAGACATTTCTCAGTAGATGTGTTGCTTGTGTTACTGGAGTTGTGTAGTCAGCTGCACATGGTTCTCATTCCAGAGTTTGGGCTCAGTCATTCATAACAACTTGTTTGCAGTTGTCATCAAGCCTTGAATTAATCAATACCTACAAGTGTTGTTATAGATAGCTATTTGGCCTGGATGGACCCAGGTGACAGGTACTCAAAGGTGGGTCACCAGGTAAACACTCCCTCCATCCCCTGCGTCTAACCACATTTGTTTTGCTCCAAGGGTGCACTTCACGATACTTGTGCACATGCTAGCCTCTGCCTCGAATGCAGTGTCTTGCCTTCAGCTCTAGTTTCGCTGCCTGGCATCCTTTAAGAGCCAGCATAAATGTTACTCTTTCTCAAAGTTTTTCTTGACTCCCTCAAGGAGTTATATTGTCACCACCTTCTCTGTCCCTCAGCCTTTGTACACACCTCTATTATAGCATAAAGTCACTTATTTACCATCTCTTCTTCCCAGATAAACTGGGAACTACTTTAGGTACAGACTGCACCTGATTCTACCCCCTGCCCTGCCCCGACTTTCGCAAGTCGCCACCATATGGTAGGTACCTGGCAAATGTTTGCAAACACCAGTTTCATCACCAGGGGAGGCAGCCAGGCCTCACCAGTTCTTGGAACATCTCAGTGAAGGGACAGTTGACTTGCTGTGGACAAACGTGTGGCCTTAATTGTTTAGTTGAGTGAACAGACTGTGGCTGTCGCTGGTTGGTAGCTGTTATCTTTGTACAGGACAGATCAAGCTGCTGATCCATCGGTCTGGTTAGAAGAAAGACAATGTTCTCCCTATTCATGAATAGACTATAGTTATGCTCTCCCAGTGACCTAGTTGCTGACTGCTTTGTATAAGCTAATGGTATAGTGACACACTGGCTTTTAAAGTTTATTATCATTAAGAAATCATTTGAATTTTTATTGTGAGAAGGACTTCATTTGGAATAAAGGCCCACCTAAAAGTAAATATGAAATTTTGCCTTTAGAAAGGTATTCAGTTTAGTCATTTTTAAGAAATGCCCAGAGCAAACTACATGCGAACTAAGGGTGCACGTTTTCTCCCTCCCTCCCTTGCTTCCTCTTCCTCAAATATTTATTGAGCACTTACATTTTGACAGGTCCTGTTTTAGGCATAGGAGATAGCAAGTGGAGGAGCCATAGCCTTCTACCCCCCAGTCGCTTTCTTTCTAGGGCTCTTCATTTGCAAAAAGAAATAGGCAGAAGAAATTTCTAAAAACTGTAATTTGGAATTTGTAAAAATGAGTTGAGAGGAAGAGTCAGCAGCTGGTGATTAGTTTTGTGCCAGCTGAAACAGAAAGCGTTTAGAAGGGTAAAATATCCCATCAGATAGTAAAGTTAATTATTTACTTGCCATAAACCCAGATTGTATTAATTTGTCCTTACTGTATCCATATTGTATATAATGAATATAAGATGAGGCCCTTGACCTCAGGAACTTCATCATTAGAGTGGAACCTTTCATGGGACTCTTAAGTTCTTTGCCAAAATGGCGAAAGGCTAGTATTATTATGTCTATAAATAAACTGGAGGAAACAAGCTTCTAAGAGTTTGACAAGCTTAGTCTAGACCAGTAATTCTCAAATTGTGATCCCCAGACTAGCAGCATTATTGTCGCTTGGGAACTTGTAAAAAAAGGCGAATTCCTGGGCCCTTACCCAGGGCTACCGAGTCTGAAACCCTGGGAGTGGGTGGGGCAGCAATCTATGCTTTTATGCTCAGGTGTGGTTGAGAACCGTTGCTCCAGTCTAGACACTTGATATTCACAATGTCGTCCGTGGACCAGCAGCATCAGCATCCCCTGGGAGCTTGTTAGAAATGTAGTGTTAGGCTCCACCCCAGATCTACTGAATCAGTATTTGTACTGTAACAAGATTCCCAGGTGATTTACATGCACATTACATTTGTGAAGCACTGCTCAAGACTGGGTTGTACCTTGAAAGACATTGAGCCAGGACCAGACTGTGACTCCACCCCTCTTAATCATCAAATCACTGAAGTACGCCCAAAAGACTGCTCCACTCCACTTTCCTCTGCACTTGTGTGATACTATTATGAACTGGCATTTTGCAAACTTGGACAGCGCTGAGGTTTCTTGTGGACCAGGCTCAGCTCCTGTCCCCAAGGATTGAGGGTGGTGCCACTTGAAACATAATCAGTTTGCCAGTAACCAATAGATTGCTATTAAAATTGTTTGTCAGGAGACTTCTTCTTTCTTAAGATACAATTAATTTTTTTGTCTGAAGCAAGGGTAATAGCATTTCTAACATAAGTGGGTCAAACAGACTTACAAAATAATGAGTAATGGGAAAAATTTGGGATTTCTCAGCCTGGTACTGCCTTAACATTAGGAAGGGCCAGTAGAGGCAATCTGATTAATAAGATATTGCAATTCTGCCATAAAGGGTTGGTAATAGCTGTTGTCCTCATGCCACCCCTGGTGGCCCAGCTCTTCCTTTGGGCTCTTCCTAGAGCTCCCCATGACCCAGGACCCAATGATTAAAGTAGTACTTTTTGGCACATCAGGGGCCCCAGGGGCTTAAATAATGTGGTTTGCATCTCTTCTGATTTGTTTGTGCTCCTACCCTACCACTTGTTAGACATAGTAGATCCTCACTATTTGCAAATTCTACATTTGTAAATATGCTTACTTACTGAAGTTTATTTGTAACCCCAAATCAATACTCATGGTGCTTTTGTGGTCATTTGTGGATAAGTGCAGAGTGGCAAAAATTTGACTTGCCTGTGTGGGGGATCAGAATTGGCCACCCCAAAATGTGTCTCTTTGTCTTGATTATTTTTAAGGACAAAAGACTCTCAAAGAAACTTTGATCTTCTCCCTAACTGCCTAAAAGAATTTAAGATAAAAGGCTTGTCCCAAGATAGGCCATTACCATAGATAACTCTGGACAGGGTAGACTGGGAGGATCCTTGCTAACTCCATCTTTATCAAAGTTCTCTCTCTCTCATCACATTTTCTGGAGATGGCCCAGCAGACATTTGTTTACCAAACATTTGCTTTTCCATCTCCATGTGAATTGCCTTCTGTCTCCCATGTGTACATGTTATTAAACTTTGTTTGATTTTCTCCTGTTATTCTGTCTCATGTCAGTTTAATTGTTAGACCAACCAGAAGGACCTAGAGGGTAGAGGAGTAGTTCTTCCTCCTCTACACCTGACATGGACATTCCCAGCTGATGTTTAGCAAAGTGATGCTCTGCCTTCTTGTTTCATCTCTCATACTGTAAGCAATTGTCCTTTTCATAGTTTGTTGGTGACTTCACCATTTAAAATGGCCCCAAGTGTAGTGATGAAGTGCTGTCTAGTGTTCCTAAGTGCAGAAGGCTGTGATATGCCTTAAAGAGAAAATGCATGTTGTGGGGGATCAGAATTGACCACCCCAAAATGTATCTATTTGCCTTGGCTTGATTATTTTTAAGAACAAAAGACTCTGAAAGAAATTTTGGCCTTCCCCCTAACTGCCTAAAAGAATTTAAGATAAAAGGCCTGTCCCCAGGATTGGCCATCACCATGGATAACTCCAGGTGTCAGTAGACTAGGAGGGTTCTTGCTAAGCCCATTCTTATCAAAGTTCTGTTTACCAAACTTGCGTTTCCATTTCCATGTGAATTGCCTTTCTCCCCTTTGAAGTCCAAAACCACCACCCCAACACCCTCCTTTGTCTTTAGCTGAAGATGGTATTTACTATGAGAGCCCCCACCATTTTGGCAAGTTACCCAGTTTCCTGGGTCTCTCCCATGTATACATGTTATAAAGCTTTGTTTGATTTTCTCCTGTTATTCTGTCTCATGTCAATTTAATTCATAGCCCAGCCAGATGGACCCAGTGGATAGAGGAATTCTCTCCCCCACCAAAATGTGTTAGATAGGCTTTGTTCAGGCATCAGTTATAGTGCTGTCGGCCATGGGTTCAATGTTAATAAATCAACAATATATATTAAATAACGTGTCTTTAAATAGAAACACACATAAAACAAAGTTCTGTATCCATCAAGTGATGAAGATGTTATGATCAGAGGCTCGCAGGAACCCAACTCTGTATTTCCCCTAGAAGCAATGGTTCAGTATTCACTAATTCAGTGTTTGTGGCATATATATACAACACAACCACTGTGAATCATGAGAATCAACTATATTTAGAATATCACGCCAGGGGTGTAGCTTTTAAATGTTTTTGTCTAATTCTTTACTCTTGATAGTTTTGCTGAAAATGTGAAGAGTGCCATCTACCTAACTTCCCATTGGATTGTGAGTTTCAAAATATTTGCTGGGTGGGGATGGAGGATGGAATAGCCAAGTTTTGCAGGGATATATTTTCTGAAAAGTGGTGTGTATGTCTTCCTTTTTGTATTCCCAAGGCAGCATTTACTAAATGTTTCTTGTATATGGTTAATTGATTGAGAGTCTTAAAGGGGAAATCCCATGAGCTGGTGATGGAACTCTGGGGAAGAATATACATCTATTGACGCTGGCCAATGGTCTTTGCAAAATTCATGATTGCTTTAGCTGCAGAGTGCACATGAGAGGCCAGAGATAGACACTTGACAAGAGAACACGGTCCCTGCTCTTCAAAGCACAAAGCCATGAGTAAGAAAGACATGTAAACAAATAATTCCCAGTCCGTAATCACGGCTATATTGGAACTATTGTAGGAGAAGCTGTGGGATATTGGAGGAGGAAATGCCTGATTTTTTTCAGGAGGTTTCGTGGAGAAGGAGACATTTGAGCTGAGTTTGAAATAGAGTTCTTTAGTCAGGCAAAAGGGTGAGGTTACCGAGGAGGATAGGAGGGGTGAGAATTCCAGGCAGAAGGAGCAGAATTGGCAGAAGCACGGGTGGGTCAAGGGTGCATGTGGGGAGAGGGAAGGCGTGTAGGAGGTTGGGCAGACAAGAAAGGTACAGAATGTTGGGGATGGGGGAGAGGGGTGTGAGTGGACCCCATGATCAGGAATTTGGACTTTACGCTGTAGGCCATTGGGGAGCAGAACAAGATTTGAGTTTAGGGAAGATCACTTTGGCAGCAGCGGGAGAGATGGGTGGCAACAGGGAGAGTTTGTGCTACTGTTCCTGCTCCTGATTAACATCCAGCTCAACCCGCCTCTCCAGAAGGATCTCTGTGCCCTGGGGCCTCCTCAAGATCCCTACCCTGCTCTGGTTCTCTAAGTTTAACCTTTTCAGACTTGACTAGGCATACAAATCTCCTCATTAAAATGTAAATTCTGATTCAGTAGGTCCGAATGGGATCCAAGTTTCTGCAGTTCTAAAGAGCTCCCCAGAGATGCCAATGCTGCTGGTCCACAGACACACTTTGAGGAGAAAGGCTCCAACTTGCTTGCCCACTGGAACAGCCTGGGTTAAAGAAAAATACCGATGTGGTGCCACCACTGAGATTCTGATTTAATAGGTGTAGGGTATGGCCTGGGCAAGGAGAATTTAAAAAGTGCCCCAAGCGAAGGACCAGGTGTTTTTGTTTGTTTGGCTGGTTGTTTTGCTTGTAAAATTTTACTAGAGGATATTGGAATCTGGAACTACCACCCATGCCAGGTGGGCAGTGAGTGGGGATTCAGTATTGTCGACACAAAATAACCAATGACTATTCTATAGATAAGAGAAATAAGGTGAGTTTTACTTGAGCCAGAGTGAGGATTATAACGCAGGAAGCCTTAGAAAGTGTTCCAGAGAAGCATGGTTTTCAGTACAGTCTTATGTCTTTTTAGAACAAAGAACATACATCAAACACATGCACAATACACTTTCAAAGTTTCAAAGAGGTGTTTACTTGCAAATTAGCAGATCAACATGACCCTGATTTCGGGAAAAGGACTAATCCTGGCGTTACCAATAGGGTGTTATGAGTAGGGGAGTAGGGCATAGGAGGAGAAGTATGCATTCTTATCTTAAGACAGTGCATTCTCTACTTTAATGGCTAAAGCAGAGGTACAACGTATGTTTGATAGGCCATAAATCAGGCTTCTTTAGTTTAAGCTGAGTCAGTTTTGAACCTGAATAGTTATCCCATATGTGAAAATATATGAAAATCTCTTGTCAGTATTCTGGGAGAGAGGAGTGATTGCTTCACCCTGGGCTTGCCTGACTACTGGAGGGTGGAGTGGGCTGAGATGGAATGGCACTTCCCTGCTCATTGCGGTCCCTGGGAGGGTGGGGAGATTCTAAGGACCTCTAATAATTGTGTGGTAGTGGTGGTTTTACCTGTTAGCCAAATCAGTATGGAAAAGCAAGGAGGGAAACAGTTTTCCCAGCTTCTTGGATCTTCCCCTTAACTCTTCTCTCCCTGCCTTCAAGGCTTGTTGTGGTGTAGGTATTGGCTTTAAACTTCCTCCTTGCGAGTGGCGCCAGCTACCTTCTCCCACACTCTATTTATATTGTGACAAGGCTTGTTATTTCATACGTGTTATTTCTTTCCCAAGCCTTAAAGTGCTAGCTAGAACCCCAGTACAATGTTGCATAGAAGTGGTGAAAGCAATTATTTGCTCTTGTGTTGTTCCTGATTTTATACGAAATGATTTCAATGTGTTACCACATTTGTTTTTATTTCTGGAAGGGAGGGGCTACTCTATTAGGTTAAAGAAATTTCCTTTTATTCTTGATGTTAGGAGTTTTTCTTCTTTTCTTAAAATTAGGAATATTATTGATGTTCTTCAAAGGTTCTTTTTTATCTGTTGCGATGATGACATACTTTTCTCACTAAGTTTATTAAGGTGGAGAATTACATTAAAGGATTTTCAAATGTTAAATCATCCTTGCATTTCTGGGAAAAATCCATTTTGTGTGTGTTATCTTTTTTACGTATTACTGGATTTGCTTGGCTAGCATTTTGTTTACAATTTTTGCTTCTATAGTAATGAATGAGATTGTCCTGTGATTTTTCTTGCTCATACTTTATCTGTTAGGACATCAAGGTTATGCTAAACTCATTAAATGGTTCTCTGTTTACCTAGTCCCTGAAAGAGCTTGTATAAGACTGAAATTATTTGTTTCATGAATGTTTGATAGAGCTTTTTGGTTAAACTATTGGAGTCTGAGGTTTTTATTTTTGGTAGATTTTTAGTTAGTAATTTAAATTCTATACCAGTTGTAGTGTTCACTGACTTCTGTAGTGTAAATAATCCCACTGTGGCTGATGTCAAGCTATCAACAGTTAACAATCAGCTCACAGAATTTCTTAATACTTAATAATTGGCTCCTGGATTTCAGTGTGAGATGGCTCCAGGACACTTGTATAAAGGGCTATAACTTCTGGGATTTTTTTTTTTTTGGAATTGCACGATATTTTTTCGAGAAATTTGTCTATTTCATTGATTTTCAAATTTATTAGCATAAAATTATTCATAATATCCTCTTGGTATTTTTTAAATCTACATCATTTTTAACTATGTCTTTTTCATTCTTAATATTATTTTGAGGGGCTTTTTTTTCCTTGGTCAGTCATGCTAATGGTTTGTCAGTTTTTGTCTTTGTTAGTCCTCTCTACTCTATGTTTGTATTAAATTGTATTACTTTCTACTTATTTTTATTTTTTCTTCCATGTACTTTTTTTATTCTGTCACATTTTTCTTAACTTCTTAAGTTGGATGCTCTGTCAGCCAAGGTCCTGGCAGGGAATAGATGCATACTCAAAGAAAGGATTAACTGAGAGTTTAAGAGGACACTATTTAATGAGGAGATGTGACAGGGTTAAGGAAACCAAAAGGAGATGAAGCACCCAAAATTCACGACAGTAGGAAGCCATTATTACTCCTTAGCTTGAAGCTGTGAGGGAAGTGGGCAGAGCTTTTAGACCCCCTGATGAGACCTGTAGCCTTGAGAAAGGGGTTGCCCAAGAAAAGCTATAACCTTAGGCAGAGCAATGTAGCCTTTGCCAAAACCATGGTTCAGTAAGGAAGGAGCAGAGAACAAGTAACCTGATCTCTTTTCCTACCCTCTGATGTCTGCCAGTGTCACCCATTGGGTAAATCCAGCTAGAAGCCAGCTGAAAGGTAGGTGGGATAATGTAGCCCTTAGAGATGAGCTTCTTGGGTGCACAGAATAAGGAATAGAAGGGCAACCAATGGATCTAGGGGGGCATACAGAAAGTAATCAGCAGAGAGACTTAGCTCATTTATTTTAGTCCTTCCCCATCCTTGCTAAGGATATATTTCCCTCTAAGTGCTATTTTAGCTACATCTCATAAATTGTAAAATGAAGTATATTCATTAATGTTTATTGTTAAATAGTTTGTAGATTCTGTTAAGATTTCTTCTTTAACTTGTGAATTATTAAGATGTATGTTTCTTTATTCCCAAACATAAAAGTTTTTGTGGTTATCATTTTGGACTTGATTTCTAATTTAATCACATTGTGATCTGAGACTGGTCTGTTTGACACTAATTCTTGGAATTTTTTTGAGACTTGCTTTCTGGCCTAGTACATAATGTTCTCTGTGACCTTGAAAAGATTGT
Source organism: Tapirus indicus (assembly GCA_031878705.1). NCBI lineage: Eukaryota > Metazoa > Chordata > Mammalia > Perissodactyla > Tapiridae > Tapirus > Tapirus indicus. Next base: position 19,306,556 of record CM062920.1, read on the forward strand.
GTATTTTGAAGTGTTTGGTTGTAATAGTCTACATATGTCTATTAGTCCCCATAGATCAAAAGTCTTAATTGTTTATTCAAATCTTCTATATCCTTTCTGATTTTTGTCTTCTTGATCTATCAATTACTGAGATAAGTGTGTTAAAATTTGTCATTATGGGGGTGGATTTTTTTTCTATCTCTGTTTTGCTTTCTGTCAATTTTGTTAATACATTTGAAAAATATTTTATTAGAAAGATAGAATTTTTTTCTTCTTGGAGAATTCAATTCTTTGTAATATGTACTGACTATCTTCATCACTTGTTTTTTCTTTTTCTCCAAAAGTCTATTTTGTACATGTTGCTTCTTCTGGTGAGAACACTGTTTTCACACCCTCCTTTCACCCTATCGATTCCTGCAAATCCTTCAAGTCGCAGCTCATCTGTCACTTCTTCAAGGAAACTGTCTCAATGCTCCAGACTAGGTCAGGCTCTCGTCTATGTGGATGATTTAGTATCTTCAGTCTCTTTTTAATTATTTCCATAGTTTGTAACTTTACATTTTTAAGTGATTATTTGATGTAACGTCTGTGTCTTTCAGTAGATTGTACCATCCATAAAGGCGGGGAAGATGTTTATAGTTGTTCACCATTGTGTCTCTAGCACCTAGAACAGTCTTGGAACTTAATGAGTTCTCAGTAAGTATTTGATGAATAAATAGATAAATAGAGGGAAAACTGATTGTAAAGAAGTGTATCAATTTGCTAGGGCTGCGGTAACAAAGTGCCACAAACCGAGTGGCTTAAACAACAGACATTTATTGTCTCACAGTCCTGGAGGGTGGAAGTCCAGAATCAAGATGTCATCATGGTTGATTCCTTCTGAGGGCTGTGAGGAGAGGCTCTGTTCCAGGCCTCTTTCCTTGGCTTGTAGATGGCCATGTTATCCTTATGCCTCTTCACATTGTCTTTCCCCTATGCAGATCTCTGTGTCTCAGTTTCTCCTTTTTATAAGCACACCAGTCGTATTGGATTAGGCCTTACCCTAATAACCTCATTTTAGCTTGATTACCTCTGTAAAGACCCTATCTCACATTCTGAGGCACTTGGGATTAGGATTTCAACACATGAGTTCTGGGGGGCGGATACAATTCAACCCAGAACACATGATGATAGCCTACTTCCTTTACTGGTCACTGGAGTTTGAGGCTGAGAGGAAGGGCAAGTTCGGGATATTGTGTGCATATGTGAGAGGATATGTTTTAAAGGAACAAGAGCAGGGGAGAGACCCGGTGAGCAAGTGGTAGATCCAGAATACAGACTCTTTCGCCTAAAAGAGGTTTGCTTCTTTCTATATTTGGATATTTACTTTTGTGGGATAACGTAATGCTTTGAACACATGGGATTTAAAAAATGAAATATTGATCTAGGGAAGACTGAAAGATGTCAATGGTAAAACACGTTTGGGAAACACTTCAGACACTCTTCACCCTCTTGGAGCGTTACAAGGACAGGGACATATTAAAGGTTCTGAGAAATCTTGGGGTAATGTGACCTGATTAATTTTACTGAATTCAATATTTCTTCAAATTATTTTTACCAAGGAATTTCTAATAATTTACTAACATACTGTGTCATTTGATCAGATAGGTTTGGGAAATGCTGGCCTGGGGTTGTTTCTGTGGGTAGGAGAGGGGTACTAACTCTGGTGACTTCCTTTTTGTCTTTCTTTTTCTTATAATAGGGCAACTAATTCTCTCTCTCTCCTATTCACGTTTCATCAGTGCTTAGGCCTGTCACATTTAGGTTTCGTATGAATGGGAAAGGCCATGGCTGTGGTTAATAGTTTTGGCTGCTGTCACAAAAGAGGAGAAGGCGGTTGTGTTTATTGCTGTAAGTTTGTTTACAAAGAGCTTTACAGGAAATTTGTAAAGAAACCCTCCTTCATTCCACTGCTCTTACAAACTCTATGAGCCAAACAAGATCTTTTCTGGGTCTCTAAAGTGCCTCAGCGATGATTTGAGCAGCAGTCACACCTCTGTTGCAAGGTTTTCTTTGTTAAGATCCCAATATTAAGAATATCAACAGTATAAAATATTCTTCTGAGTGGGAGGTTGACTTTAAAATGACAGATGAGAGAATAAGAGCAGATCGATGTTAATTCCCTTATGGCTAATCCCACAGGTTTTTGTGAGAACTCAGAGCAGACTTATCCTAAAGCACCTCCTCCTTCCCACGTCCCTCCCACTGAAGCGCAAAGAGGCAAATTGCTTGGGAAACCCCCGGTCAGCAACAGCAGCCTTCCTGGAAGTGGATAGGTCAACATCTAGAAGAGTGCAATTAGTGAGCAAGTGAGTCACTGTATTTTGGCATCATAACTCATCACCATCTGTGACAGACCAGCAATAGTCATTTTCTTTAAGCGACACCTAGACATGACTGAGTTTATCCCTGGGATGACAAAAAGGTGGAGGAAAGAACATGAATTCCCACACCTTCATCCTGGGAGCTCACTTTCCCTTTGTTTTAGGTCCAGAAATAGAGTTCTGACTAGAACATCTTTCCAAGGAGGTAAGCCCTGGTCTAAAGTATCCTCAAAAGGCTGGGATCCAAGGGGACAGCTGAGAAGTTTAGGGAAGCTCTGGGGTGAATCTGAGCCAGGAAACAGAGATGTGAACTTGAATGGACAGCCCTGAAGGGTTCTCTTAGGAAATGTTCTCCAGAGCCCCTTTGGCTTATACGATGCTGGGGTCCTTCAGCTTAGAAGTGAAGTAATAAGAGTAGTAACCGCTGCCACAGATTGATTGCTGACTCTGTGTCAAGCACTCTGCTGAGTGCTTTACATGCATCGTGTTTTTCATTCTGTGAAATCGTCTTATGATGTGGGTTCTATAATTATTTTCTAGATGTTGAAACTGAGGATCAGAAAGGAAAAGCCACCTGCCCTGGGTCACATACCACTAGGACTCACACCCATGTGGGTCTGACGCCTGAACTCCTGCTCTGAACCACTGTGCCGTGCTGCCCGACTCATGTGTGTACGCAGCATGTTGTGAATGGAAACGCGCTGTCATATCAATCTCCCTCCATCTCTGCTATAACTGTGTTAGAGCAGGTATGATTACTCCCTGTTGCAGAAGAGGAGACTGAAGCACAGAGAGGCTGAGTGACTTGCTCAAGGTTCCACAGTAATAAGCAATGGGATCAAAGCTCGGATTCATATAGTCTCCAAGTCCTGTTTCTTCCTACGGCCATGTTGCTCTTGGAAACCTGCTGTTTCCCAGCCCCTGCTTCTTCTCTAGCCTGCAGGTATGGTCAGGGCTTGAGGTGAGCCTAAAATTGGGTCAAAACCCAATTAATTATGAAGAGTACATTGTAAAGCCCTTAGGATGGAAAATTACTATTATTTTTATTGTTTTTAAACAACACCTGAAAACTTCCCATAGGCAAAATCCATAGTTTTAGTTTGAAATACAGTTGATAAGTTTCACTGACCTGCTTCTTAATGCTCCTTGTTGTGAGTGACAAAGAAAGACAAGACTGTAAGTTGCCTAAACAAAATCAGTCAGTTTTTACTTTGTGGTCACTTGTGATGCCAGAGAGTGGATGCAAATGAAGAGGCGGGAGAAACAAGGGCCGTGGGCGGGGGACACGACGACGACAGTGTGCAACAAGGAAGAGAAAACAAAGAACTAAGAGCCTCTGAAATGGAGCAGTAGCCTGAATTGCCTCATTTAAACAAATTCTTTGTGAATTAAACTAGAAGTTTAAAAGACAAAATCAAAAACAAAAATAAAAATAAAAATCCTGACAGTTTGCAGCCTGGTCAAGGTGCTCATCTTGCCTTTACCTTTTATCAATGCATACTAAAATGTTTATAGATGAAATGATGCAATGTCTGAGATTTCATTCAAAATAATCCAGGGGGTGGGGTAAGTGGATGGGTCGGTAGAGAAGACTGGCCACTTGTTGATAATTGTTGACATTGGGTGATGGGTACATGGGGGTTCATTATAATATCATCTCTACTTTTGTATGTGTTTAAAATTTCCATAGTAAGAAGTTTTTAATTTATTTAAAGAAATTCTATTTCATCGTAGCCAACTAGCGCCATCTCTGGGTCATTCTTGGGAACTGTCCTTTAAGGGAGGAAAACCTGAAAGGCTAAAAGCTCGCTGCAGAGTGACTAAGAAATGACTTGACTACTCAGTTACTTCGAAGGACTCAACAGTGGGCGGCTAATGGCTTGCTCCTACTTTTGGAGTCAGAGGGTTGGGGATAGTGTCCAATATAAACTCTCCATGTCTAATTCATAGGCACAGAGCTTCGCACAAGATCTGGTCAGCTGTTAGTACTCACTAGATGCTCATGAATAAAAGAATGTGTCATTCTCTGGACAAGGTAATTTTCTGAAGACATGGAACGGGTCATGTTGCAAAATTCATGGAGTCTGGGTCCCAAAATGTTGGTTCAGCCATACCAGTTAGTATAGTTCAAAAGTTACAATTTCTTTGTCTGTAGAAACAAATAGCTTACATGTGATTTTTCTTTTTTGGAGAGACCTTAGCAAATCAACAATTTGGGAGGGTCATACAAATTCTACTATAAATAACTTTTGACATTAGAAAACAATTTTTCTGAAATCGTCTCTGCACTAATGTTTCTTTTTTTTCCCCCTCAGGAAGATTCACCCTGAGCTAACATCTGCGCTAGTCTTCCTCTATTGTGTGTGTGGGTTGCCACCACAGCATGGCCGCCACTGAGTGATGTAGGTCCGCTCCTGGGCCCAAACCTGGGCCGCCGAAGCAGAGAGCACCAAACTTAACCACTAGGCCACAGGGCCGGCCCCTGCAGTAATGTTTCTTAATAATTCCTAGGTTATTTGGAACCTGTAACAACAGTAGTTTTCTGGAGTTCGGTGGCTCATGGGTTGGACTTTTGTTGTATACTGCCCTCTCATTGATCTGACTCTCTTCTGCCCAAATAGCCAACTTGCAGGTTAAGCACCATTTTTAATCAGGAAAGGGTTGGGAAGACATCTATTCTCCCCTCCTCTTTACCTTTTCTCATTTAATACTCACAGACACCCTGTCATGTTGATATTTGAGTTAGTTTGCTAGGGTTGCCAGAACAAATACTACAGACTGTGTGGCTTAAACAACAGAAATTTATTTCCCTACAGCCCTCAAGGCTAGAAGTCCAAGATCGAGTGTCTGCAGGATTGGTTTCTCTGGAGGCCTCTCTCCCCGGGTTGCAGATGGCTGCCTTCCTCCTGTGTCCTCACATGGCCTTTTCTCTCTGCACACACATCCCTGGTGTCTCTTCCTCTTCTCATAAGGGCACAAGTCCTATTGGATTAGGGTCCGCTCCACTGATCTCATTTAACCTTAATTATCTCTATCAAGACCCTATCTCCAAATATAGTCACGTTCTGGGGAACTGGGGGTTAGGACTTCAACACATGAATTTGGGGTGTGAGGGGGACACAATTCAGCCCATAGCAGTATTACTATTGTTCCATTTTTTGCCACTGATGAAGCTGAGACTTGGAGAATTTCAGTATCCTGCCCAAGATCTCCTAAGCTGAAAGTGGCAGAGTCGGGATTTGAATCTAAATTCTTCTCACACTCTTCTCGGTCCCGCACTGCATGCTAGTTTCCTGTTACCACTTTCCTCATGCGAGCGGACACTTTTCCTGCCTCTGACCACTTCTTGATGAGCTGGACATCATCCTGTCAGCTACCTGTTCTTTGTTGCCTTTGAGAACAACAAAGACTTTTGCTATTGTTTTATTTTAGTATTAAATTAAGGTTGTTTTGCTTACAATTTTAAAATTCAGTTGTATTTATTTCAGTAATAACTGAAGGTTATTATCTTCTTTATCCATTCATCTTAGTTACTGTGAATAATGCTGCAATGAACACGGGAATGCAGATATCTCTACAAGATAGTACTTTCATTGACTTTGAATAAAAACCCCAAAGTGAGATTGCTGGGTCATACAGTAGTTCTACTTTTAACTTTTTGAAGAATCTCTACACTCTTTCCTATAATGGCTGTACCAATTTACACCAACCACTAACAGTGTACAAGGGTTTCTTTTTCTCCATATCCTCGCCAACACTTATCTCTTGTCTTTTTTGATAATAGCCATTTTAACAGATGTGAGGTGATATCTCATTGTGTTTTTGATTTGCATTTCCCTGATGATTAATGATGTTAAGCATCTTTTCATGTACTTGTTGGCCATTTGTATGTCTTCTTTGGAAAGGTGTCTATTCAGTTCCTCTGCCCATTTTGAAATCAAATAATTTGTTTTTTTGTTATTGAGTTGTATGAGTTCCTTATATATTTTGGATATTAACCCATTATCCAATATAGGGTTTGCATATATTTTCTCCCATTCCATAGGTTGCCTTTTCATTTTGTTGATGGTTTCTTTTACTGTGCAGAAACTTTTTAGTTTGAGGTAGTCCCACTTGTTGATTTTTGCTTTTGTTGCTCATGCTTTTGGTGTCATAGTCCAAAAAATCATTGCCAAGACCAATGTCAAGGAGCTTTTTCCCTATGTAAAACTTTATTTTTAATAGTCAGTGTGATAACCTTCCCTGCCACTTTTGAGTCACTTTCAGAACAATCACTTGCAAGCCCTTTTTTCACCTATCATGTGTCAAAAATGTTCAGTGGAATGTGATGTGAGGGCAAGAGGAAATACAGTGAATGAAGATGGTGCTGTAACCATCTTGTGGTGGGAGGAGTCCCCTCTAGGTGCTGGCAATAAGTGGGTGCATTGTCTGTAAAAAATTTAAAAACAATAATAAAACTAAAATTTGGTTTGCTTTTTATTATCACCATGGACCAGCAGTTATAAACAATGTCAGTGATAAAATACTTCTGTGTTCCTCAGCTGACCATTCCCACCCACTCCCCACTTGGAACACCACTGCCCCGCAAACACCAGATTGCCAGGCTTTTTTGATAGTGAAGGAAGTGCAGTTTGGTGCATTACTGCCTTTCAGATAAGAGCATTAAAATAGCATATAGTAGACCTGCACTGTCCAATAAGGTAGCCACTAGCCAATTCTGGCTATTTATATTTAAATTGATGAAAATGAAATAATATTAAAAGTTCATTTCCTCAGTCTCACTAGTCACCTTTCAAGAGTTCATCAGCTCCACGCAACTAGCGGCTACCATATTGGACAGCACAGATGCAGAATATTTCCATCATTACAGAAAGTTCTATTAGACAGTGTTGCTCTAGGCTCTGCCAGCTGTCTGACCACATGACAACATATATTAACTGCACACTACTCATATATAATATAATAACAAATAGTATTATACCTATTATATATAATAATATTTCTGAAATGAACAGTGGCATAACAAATCAGCATTTAATGAGACAGTATTAAATGAGATATGTCTCTACCCATAATACTTTGAGAATTGTTCAGTTCAACATAAATGTTACTGAATGGCCACTATGTGCCAGAACTGTGTTAAGTACTGGAGATAGCAAAGTAATTAATCAGATTCCTGTCTAGAAGGAGTTCACCACCCAGTAGGGGAAACATACAGGTAAACAAATATTATATTGCAGTATGATAATGTAATAAAGTATTTATTTACATGCATGTTTAAAATATAGAGTCAGCACAAAGGAAGGTTTAATAAACTATCTCTACCTTGAGGGTGGGAGGAAGTTGGTGTTTGAAGTACTTGAGGGAAAGGGCAATATGTTAATTTATTTGGAGACATGAAGATCTAGGGTGATTTACTAACAAGGATCAATTCAGCCCAGGCCATTGTAAAAGGAAATAAACAAAATGGTTTCTGGTTTTAATGAAAAATGGTGAGCTGTGTGCTAAGGATTTCAAACATTGCTATTGCTAAATTGGAAGATGAGTTAGGTTGGTGGGATTAGGAATGTCAGCTGAATTAATGTCACAGAATCTGTGTATTTATTGGGGAGCCATTGTTTAGAGAATGTAAGTTTCATAACAAGAAGATGGTAACATGAATATTGAATCAAGACATGAAAGAGTAAAGAGGTGTTGAATGAATTGGGGATAATAGCATGCTAAGGTAAGGAAGAGGGAAAGAAGCAAGAAAGGGCAAAGAATATCAGGAAAAAACAGGGGCCTTCTTTGATCCAGTGTTGAATCCTATCTAGAATGAAGCTTGTGATTTTCACCATAATTACACCAGCAGAGGGACTGGAGCCCCAGAGGGGGTGTTGTTTTGTCAAACCCCGAACTACCTTCTGAGTACATTGGTGCCTATAAAACATTTGTAGGATAAATGTAAACTATAATTATTGTGGATCTCAAAATTTACTGAGCATGAGAATCTCCTAAAGAGCTTGTTAGAAATAAAGACTCCCAGGGCAAGTCCCCACTTTGCCCAGTAAGTTTGGGATGAGGCCAAGAATGTGTATTTTTAACAAGCATCCCAGGTATTTCTGATGCAGGTGATCCTATTGACCACAACTTGAGAAATACTAGTTTGTCAGACAATGAATTGGGAAAAGAAGATGTCAGGCCACAGGAATACTTCCTGGTCACTTCCCTTTAAAACGAAGAAAAAGAATATGTTCTGATTTCCAAATTTCCAGAGAAATTTGCATCTAAAGCAAATGGCAAATGGATTCCAGAAATTAGTCATTACATGTGGAAATGGGCTGACCTTACTAAGAATGCTGGCTAAGAGGGAAATAATCGCTTGCACTTTAAGATTTATTTAATTTGCAATACACATTTGTTAGCAACAATTTGTTTAGTTCTATAATTAGGCACAAGGATAGGGCTCATCTAGCCACAGCTCTGGGCAAAATGTTAAGCAGAGATTGAGTGGAAATCAAGGTCTTTGTTGCAGCCAATATGCTGCCTCTCCATAGGCTCTGAAAGTCCCTTTTCAAGTCCCCCCGATGAAGGTTTCCCACTTGAGATGAGGAGGCAGCTCAAAGTCCTCGTCGTTCGCCGTATTGATCCTCCCTAAACTTCCTTCTGGTCAAAATGAAGGGCTCTGCATGAAGAGACCTTCATGGAAGAGTGGCTCCTCTGGATAAGGGAAGGGCATGAGATGACTGGTATGGTTTGATGTTCTACATCCTTGGGGATTAAAACAGAGCAGAGAAGGTGTCTGGGCTTCTTGGAACAGAACAGGGACACAGGCCAGGAGAATGTGGTGAGGTATTTTGAACCTCTGTGGCTTCTTTATGTTTGATCTTGGACATCCCTTATAACTCTATTTAATTTAGTTATCAAGTCCTTGAATGAATAGTGTTTGTTCTTTATCGTGTGGATGGCATGGGCCAAGGGGACCTGGGGAGACAGGAAGTCTTGGAGAGAGTCCTAAGCAGGTGAAATTCTGAAGAGGAGTGGAGAGCAGGCTGGTCTCCTAGAAGCCTGCTGAGAAGGAAGTAGACGTGCTGATGGAGACAGAGGTATCACTTCAGGAGAGGTTAGACAGTGGAAATGCCTTTTGTAAGTGCTGAAAATCTCACAAGTCTCATTGTTATTGCCTTTATGTAGAGTTCCATCTTCCTCCTTTGTCCGGGACTGATATGTGTGACGTTCTCTCCTTCTGCAGAGGAAAGTGACTACTTAGCCCAGAGAACTGAAGACGTCGCTATCAAGTGGATCTTCTCACCACCATGCTCAGGAAAAGATCATGAAAGCCTTCCTAGATCTGGAGGTGAACTTTTTAGGTGCCAACAGTCCTGAGGATTGGCTGGGGAAGATAACCCTCCTGGGACCCAGACTAGGATTGCCTGGAGGTGGAAGCAGAGGGACAGACTAGGGAAATCCAGGGCTGCTTAGAAGGAAGCACATGGATGATGGAGGGTGGAGGGAGCAGAAGCAACCAGGGAGTGGGAAGTGTCTGGCTTGGGATATCTGTTCTCAAAGGATCGCCTTTGAGACACTTCCTCCTCCAACCTCCAGAGCTCCAAATAAATCACCTGACTCGTGATGTGAAAACCACACCACTCAACTGCATGGTCAACAGCAACGAGAGAGGCCACTGGCCCTGCAGGACCCCTGTGAATGCAGTTTATGTTCTCTGGGTTTCCAGTTAGAGGAAACTCTATCTATAGAACAGAACAAAATGTCTCAACAGGTGCTATTTAAATCCCTGAGAAAACTCTCACATTATCTAAGGCAGTGGTTCTCAAAGTATGGTCCCTGGACCAGCAGCATTAGCACTACCTGGGAGATGGTTAGAAATTCATTCTTGAACCAAACCCCTGACCTATGGTATCAGACACTTTGGATCTTACCTCCAAGCCTCACAAGTGCTCAACACGTAGCCCATCTGAAAACACATCTCCCCAAAGTTCAGTAATCCCTATGCCCCTTAGCCTGAACCAGGTTACTGGTTTGGAATTTTTAGGAATTTTAGGAATTTGGGAGGGCATGTTTCACTTCTCTCCCTTGGAGCACACAAAGGACTATGTAATAAATTGAACAAATTCAATGCTTCTCTCTCCTCATCCGTTGCAAGAGCTGTTAAAAAATAAAAATAAAAGTTATTTTATTAGTTAAAAAAATCCATAGCAAATTGGAAAGCTGCAGATGCCACATTAAGATCAAGGTCTTGCAAAATGTATATTCTTACAGGATATACAGCTATCTTTGTAGGATTCATGGAAAGGGAAGAAGAAGACAGGGTGGAGAGGCATAGGCTCCAGAGAGTGAGCACCACCTGCTGCTCATTCCTGGCAGGTACCTTGGCATACGGGTGCCTCACCCTTGATAATGGTGCTTCTCACCCTGAACACAATGGCTTTCCCACCTGGCCTGCCTCTGACTTCCTGGGGCACCACCATCTGCCGCTGCCTCATGCACCTGCCATATTTTCTCCCTCTACCTCCCTCTCCATCTCCTTCCTACCTCTGCTGGCTATCCGAGGACGTGGACACTCCCATTACCTTAACTATGGCCCTGATGAAGGAAAGCACTGTTCACTCACCACCTATTTACTCTCCTTTAGCTAAAGCCTCAAGTCTCATAATGCCTTTCAGGTAGGGTTGCTAGATTTACCAAATAAAAATGTAGGAAGCCCTGTTAAATTTGAACTTCAGACAAACAACAAATAAATTTTTTAGTATAAGTATGTCCCAAGTGTTGCGTGGGTTGTACTTATACTCAAAAAATTACTCATTGTTTATCTGAAATTCAAATTTAACTAGATGTCTTGTATTTTACCTGGTAAGCTTACTTTCAGGGAACAGGGATTCTCATTTAGTTGCCTAACCCAGGAGAGGCACTTTCTTTTAGAAAAGAACATACTTAGTCCTAAAAATAAGGACAGGCTTGTCTGCACACAGCTGTGCTATCTGATAAGATAGCCAGTAACCACACGTTGCTATTGAGGAGCTGAAATGGGGCTAGTCTGAATTGTGTATATACTTGCCTGATTTCAAAGACTTAGTATGAAAAAGAGAATATAAAATATCTTGTTTATGTGTTGATTAGAAATTGAAATGATAATATCTTTCCTATTTGGATTAAAAATGTATTATGAAAATTAACCTCACCTGTTTCTTTTTACTTTTTAAATGTGGCTACTAGAAAATTAAAAATTATATATGGAGTTCGCATTTGTGGACCACATTACATCTCCAGCGGACAGTGCTGGCCCAGAGCTGTAGCCGAGTTAGGGAGACCTAATGATCATCAGGCCAGAAGCCAGGTGCCAGCCTGCCCAGAAGGAGTTAGATTCTCCTCATTATAAGCATGTCGTGGCTGAAATGGTTGGGGGTGTGCAGAATCCTCGAATGTAATATGTACTCACAAAGTTTTCGTTGTCTATTCTGACAAAAACCTGGTCATTTCTGAATGATTACAGAACGAATAGAATTGGGGCTAGTGTTTCCTATTATGTATATTTGGCAGTTGAGTTATGACATTGGGTTGAGACATGGTGGGAGGAGGCAGCATGGGGCTGTTAAAGGAGGGGTGTGAGTTGGGAAAGGTTCTGGCTCCTGGAAGCTGTGCTGAGTTGTTCTTTTTTACTTCTTCTTTTCTTCCTTTGGTTTATGATTGCAAATTGGTGGTGGCAGGAAAGCTCTGACTATATTTGCTAGAAGCAGATGTCCACACTAATTTAGAATTTTAGAGATTGAAAACCATAGGGGGTGGCACTATGAAATATGGAAGAGGCGAATGAAAATTTTGTCAGCCGAATTAAATCTCTCCAAGTTTCCTGACTTCTGAAGACTATTTACAGAACTGGGTTCTGAAAGTGGGACATCTTTTTATAACTGAAAATATTTTAGGATTTCAAAGTTTAGATCCAGGGCTTAAATTCTTGATCTGCCACTCCCTCCCTCCCCTCACTACATAACCTTCTTCTGAAGTTCCTGGAAAGTAAAGAGACGTTAGTGAAAGCAAAGCAAATAAAAATTCAAGACGTTATGGAGGCCAAGGGCTTGGTCTACGGTAAAATAACCTGATCTTTACCAAGTTCCATTTAAAATTTGTATGCCGACCATGTCAGACTGAAGAATCAGTTCTTGGCTGCAGGATCCACAATCTGTTAATTTCCATCATTTCTTCCTAATCTCACCACCCACTGCCCAAGTTGCTATATTGCCCTCCAAGATGCCTTGTCACCTGATTCTAGGATATGACATCCAAGACCTCAGGCCAGTGAAAAGGAGCTGCTAGCACATCCCTTACCAGCTGGCAATCTAGTGAACCCAGAGGTTATTTCACCTAATCCTGTAGCCCTCCTCCCCCAACCCTAGGTCTTCTTGTTAGCACGACTGTCATTATTTTGAGACTATTGTAGTACATGTGTAACATAGCTTTTCAGTAAGAGGAGCATTGATGGCACTGCCTGGCAGAAGGAGGTAGGGAACAGAGGCACAGCGGCTGTGTGCCAGATTCCATTTTGGGAGAAGGAGAACATCTCACTTCCTTGAAGCCTTGGGATCTCAGACCCAAAGGAGACTGAGACTGAGTGTGTAGGAGGAGTGGTAGGTGCTGACCAGAAAATTTGAAGGTGTGAGGAAGTATTGTTGCTGGCTGCACTCTCTCCCTCATGGGGAGTCCTGGCTTGCCTAGACAGGGGTCTGAGGCAATGGTATCTGGCTTGGAGTTCTGCCAAGAGAAGCTGGAGGTTTGTCAGAAGCTCATCATCCACTGGTCATTGGTCCTTGTCATAGACCAACTGGAAATTGGAGATGTGATGCGACTTTCTAGATAAAGGTTCCAGGACAAATAAAAACAAAACAAAAAAATTCAGAAGTCTCAGGCTCAGCTCCCCAGACCTTGTTGCCAAGTATGAACTGTTAGATTATGATTTTCTTTTCCTTGTTTACTGCCTAGTCATAATCATATTACTCACCATTATGTTTGTACTATGTTGGGTTTCATCCATAAGGCAGTGCAGTTTAACATGTAAAATCAGAACAAGTGAGGGGAGGGACAGGGTCTGGATCTTAGCCTCGTGTATTGTGCTGGTGGTGGGGCATAGTCAGCAAGAAAGAAAAGGAACAGGCCTGAAAGATATTGCAATCTCCAGTCCTGGTTGAGGCATGAAGCAGTGGAATGCCCCAACAGCAACAGCAGTGGCAGGGGATACAGACAGGTAGTTCCAGTTATGTATTGCTGCATAATAAACCATAAACAAACATAGCTAATTACTATACTCATGAATTCTGAGTGTCATGAATTTGGAAATGGCCTGATGGAGATGGCTTGTCTCTGCTTTACATTGTCTGGTGCTTTGGCTGGGAAGATTTGAAGGCTGAAGATGACCTGACAGGTAGGGCTGGAATGATCCAAATGACTTGTTCACTTGTATGTCTTGTTGTTGGACTGAATACCTACACACGACCTTTCCATGTGGCATCTTGGGTTTCCTCACAGCATGGTGGCTGGGATCCAAGAGCAAGAATCCTAAGAGAAGCCGGTGGAAGCTGCATGTCCCTTTCTGACCTAGCCTTGAAAGTCGCACAGCATTACTTCCGCCATTCTTCATTGGTTGTAGAAGTCCCAAGCCCCTGGTCAGAATCAAGTGGAGGGAACATAGACACCTCTTTTCAATGAGAGGAGTGATAAGGAAATTTGGGGTCATGTTTTAAAACACAATCTATCCTCTGACCACAATTGTTTATGTTTCTCCCACAGGCAAAAAACATTCAGTCCTCCCAAGTTCCTACAAAAGTCTCATCCCATTATGAAATCAGGCTCAGTCTTGAGGTCCAGGTGCAAATGAGGCTCCTTGGGTGTGGTTCCCCAAATCTATCTCCCTGAGTACTGTCCTTCTCAATCTGAAGACCCGTGAACTGAAGAGGCTGATTATCTGTCCCCCTATGGCAGGACAGGCATAGGATAAATGCAATAGACACTCCCATTCAAAAAGAGGGAAAACAGAAGGCACACAGCAACCACTGGGCCATAGCAGTTCTGAAATCCAGCAAGGTACATGTGACTAATTCCCTTATTAGGTCTCAGTGCTACCATGTGGAAATAGTAATTCCATGGCTCTTGACTCTGCCCTCTGGGCTCTTAATTTTACCCCCTGAATTACCCTTCCTTGTCCACAAGAAATGGACTCATAGGTAATGCCAGGATGTTTGGCAAGGGAGGCAGCCAATAGCTGGGCCACCTGTCCATAGGGAGCAGAGCTCAGCCCCTGGGTTGGGCTCTGGAGCAGGTATCTGGCAGTCCCTGGGCACAGAGGCTGGGATAAAGTGACACATACAGCCCTGGTCTTTGTTGGGGGGACTAGACAGAAGTTAGTGCCCGATGTCCCTCACACAAAGTGGGGCCTGGACCTAGGTATTCTTTAGCTCAGGTAGACTGGAGGACCCAGATAGAGGAGGAGGTTTTCCTATAAAGCAAAGACTAAAGCTATTTCATGCTATGTGAACTTGGTCAAACCAGCAAAAACTTTATGTTTGGTTTTTTCCCAAGCTGAATTCACTTCCTAGAAGTCAGTTAGGGCCCTTTGAGAGCTGTATTCCTTCCAGCAACATTAATTTTGTAATGCATTAACTTGCCGTTGTGACATAATAAAGGATTTTTAACCTGAAGTAGTTTTCCTTCAGAGCTACTAGAATATTTACATTATTTCCTTATGGTTTATATTTCACATACTTCCAAATAGGATTGAGGCAGTATACATTAAAAAAACAAGATTATCAAAATAAAAGATCAAAACCTGTCTAAATAAGTATGCTAAAAATTAGAGTTAATTTAGTAACAGTGATTGAATATTAAATTTGCTCTGAGCTTCATTCTGGAATATGCTTTCAAACAGCTGTGTCTATGTTTGACATATCTTTGAAAATGTACAAAAATCTAAGTATTTGCTTCTGAAATACATACTTCCAGCTCCTTTAAAGATGAAGCTTCTCTTAGTGATTTAGAGGGTTATTTAGAAGTTTATTTTGAATGGAATGTTTGAAGTTGGAGGGATCTTGGGAGGTCATCAGTTCCAGTTCTTTCTCTCTGCAGACGAAGGTTGGATGATCTAAGAGATTCAGGGGCCTGCTCAAAGGGCAGGCCAACTGATCAGAGCTGGGATTGACTGCTAGCCCAGGGTTCTTCCTCCTACACCATAAAGGAGTGATTATTAGGTCTGAAGTTTTCAGAGTTACTGCTAAACAAAGCTTAATGAGAAATGAAAAAACTACATATTTGCAGTAAGAAACTCTGATTGTGTATACACAGGTCTGATTTCAGATATAAAGTGACCCTAAACAGACATGAACCAGCAGGCTCATGGCTGGACAGTGGTGAGGAAGGAATGGAGACAGGGCTAAGGGTAAGATCATGAAGAGAGACCCCAAGGGAGGCCAGAAGCCCTTCTTCTGGTTGCTGCTTACAGTGAGAAATCAGAGAAAATGAGAGATGAATTCTGGATGCCGCTACCCTCCTCTTCAGCCTTCTCATGAGGTGAATGCCATTATCGAGGAGGATTTGGTCAAATCAAAGAATTTTGGCTTCCACATGTTGTTTGCTGACTTATTTCCTCCAGTGACCAGGATTCAATCAGAGAAGCAGAACCACGTAAGTGATATAAAGGATTTATTATGGGGATGAGACCTTGTGCAATTGTGGGAGCTGGCTGAGCAGTATATGTGAGTCCGTTGCTCTGTGTCTGGTGCTGGGCCTGAAGTAAACGAGGCCAGCAGCCCGGAGGGAGGATGGACATGAAGTGAGGGAAAGAATGGACAAACTGGAACCCACACCCGTCTCTCAGTGCCTCCAAACCTCCAACTTCAATGATGTGGGTGAACTGCAGGCATTTTCACCCTAAAGCTGCTCTCGAGCCCGGCCCAGGATTCAGAGAGGCTAAGGAGGAGATCCAGCGGGAAGCGGAGAGAACTGGGGGCCTGGGGCTGCCCAAAGCCAACAAGGTGGGCCATGAGATCAGTGAGCGTGAGTGGACTGCAATGGCACCTGCCCCAACACCCTCCCTCTCAGTGTAAACACCCCTTCCACCTTTACATCCTCTGCACACTTTTTTGTGAGTGCAGCCCTGACGCAGAACCATGCAGGGAAGGGAATTCTGGGAGATGTTCCAGCTTGGCTAAGTTGATTTCATACAAGCCACTACATCTATGAATTAAATTATTCTCCTTGTCCTCCCAATAACCTTATATTCAGTGTGCTAACCAAAGGGTTGGCAGGTTGGCTACTTTTCGGAGATTTTTGGGAAAGCTTGGGGCAGGGTATATATGCCAGCAAAGACAATATTTCATGAAACAAATTAGTGGAGGCATTCATGGAAGGAGGCACTGGTATGGTTGTTACACAGTAACTTTTCTTTTGCTGAAGATTCACCCTGAGCTAACATGTGTTGCCAATCTTCCTCTTTTTGCTTGAGGAAGATTTGCCCTGAACTAACATGTGTCCCAGTCTTCTGCTATTTTGTGTGTGGGTCACTGCCACAGCATGGCTGCTGACGAGTGGTAGAGGTCTGCCCCCAGGAACTGAACCCGGGCCACCGATGTGGAGCATGCCACAGGGCTGGCCCCACAGTTACTTTTAAGGGACAAACTCTCCCATAAATGAGGCACATCTCTACCTGAGATTGTAACTTCTGAACTAAAACACTGCAATCTGAGGAACTTGAATGCAGCTTGTAAAAGGGCTGTTTCATTTAGAGAATAAATTGAAACTTGGGGGAAACTAGATTGATTTGATAGAGAGAAAGAGGGAAGGGAAGAGAGAAAGGGAGAAAGAATGAGTTTGGGAGTGAGTTTTAAAGTGAAATACAGCACTTACTCTGACCTCAGGGCTACAGCAGAGCAGATGAGCTTCCCTTGAAGCCTCTTGAGCAATAAACTGCAAGGCAATTATTAAAAATACTGTTTGGTCAGTCTTCTCCATGACTATTCCTTTGGGTGCCCTTTGACTGTGACAATTTTTTCTTCCCTCCCCCCAATTTTTTTTTTTTTTGTGTGTGGGGAAGACCAGCCCTGAGCTAACATCCGTCGCCAATCCTCCCCTTTTTGCTGAGGAAGACTGGCCCTGGGCTAACATCCGTGCCCATCTTCCTCCACTTTATATGGGACGCCGCCACAGCGTGGCTGACAGGCAGTGTGTCGGCGGGCGCCCGGGATCCGAACTCGCGAACCCCGGGCTGCCAAGCGCGAACTAAACCGCTGCGCCACCGGGTGGCTCCCTTCCCCCCAATTTTGATAAAATTAACATTCACCCGTCCCCGACTTTCTTACTGCCTGAAGGCTTAACAAAAACTTGAAAGACTTTCCTACACCACCTGCTGCCAGAGCAGAAAACCTGGGCACAGGACAGGTGGATTTGCAGGTTTGACCACAGGGCTAAACCTAGAGGCTGCTTTTCTAAGATCAGAAAAACAGACAATAACATTAGCTTCATTTTGCTTTGTTGTGAAGTGGGTAATGAAAAGGGGCTAAAATAAATGACATGGTGACCCTCTGGGGAATGAAGAATGCCAGGTGATGGTTTGCCCTTTTGGGAGCAGTGAGAGGCATTTGACTTAGAGGAAGAATTTGTTTTGGTCTGTGACTCAGGCAAAATCTGCTCACTAAATTGTAGGTTGCAGCATAGCTCACCATCAAGAGAGACGAATGCTCCCATGTGCCGGCCACCTCTACAACAGGCATGCGCTTGGCTTTTTGAGGTGGCTTGTGTCATTACTCAAGTTCATTCTAATATTATAGTTTTTGTTTTGGTGAAAAACATGTAACATTAAATTTACCATCCTAATCATTTTTTAGTGTACAGTTTTAGTGTACAATATACCTAATTAGTATTAGGTATATTGATATTGTGCAACAGATCTCTAGAACTTTCTTATCTTGCAAAACTGAAACTCTATATCCATTAACCACTAATTCCTTCCTCCCCACAGCTCTTGACAACTACCTTTTTTCCTTTCTTTTTTTTAAACCACTTTATTAAGGTATGGTTGACATAAAAAAAGTATATATTTAATATATATAGCAATTTGGTGAATTTGGAAATAAGTGTACACTTATGAAACCATCACCACATTGAAGACCATAAACTTATCCATCACTTCATCTCCAAAAATTTTCTCTCATCTCCTTTATTTTTAAATTTATATTTATTATACTATATATATATAGTACAATACATGTTGTACAATATGCTCTATGAAAAGATGCTCAACATCACTAATCATAAGATAAATGCTAATGTATATATTGTACAATATATATATGTACTATATATATATATATATGTACTATATATATGTGTACAAGACAATACAATTGCTTGTGTGTGTGTGTAGTAAGAGCAGTTAAGGTAAGATCTACCCTGTTAGCAAATTTTTAAGTATACAATACAATATTGTCAACTATAGGCCCTATGTTGTACAGTAGATCTCCAGAATTTATTCATCTGGCTTAATTGAAACTTTGTACCTTTTGACCAACACCTCCCCCTGCCCCCTTCACCCAGCCCCTAGTAACCACTATTCTATCTACTCTCTAGTTCTATGAGTTTGACTATTTTAGATTCCTCATAAGAGTGGGATCATGTGGTATTTGTCCTTCTGTGTTTGGCTTATTTCATGTAGCATAGTGTCTTCCAGGCCCATCTATCTTGCCTCAAATGGAAGAGTTTCCTTCTATTTAAAGGCTGAATAATAATATTCCATTGTATGTGTATACCTCATTTCTTTTATCCGTTCATCTGTCATGGATGTTTGGGTTGCCCCCACCTCTTGGCTATTGTGAATAATGCTACAGTGAACATGGGTGGGCAAATATCTCTTCAAGATCCTCTTTTGAATTCTTTGGGGCTATATACCAGAAGTGGTATTGCTGGATCATATGGTAATTTTATTTTTAATTTTTTGAGGAAACTTCATACTTTTTTCCATATGGCAGCACCATTTTACACTCCTACCAACAGTGCACAAGTGTTCCAATTTCTCTGAAACCTTTCTAACACTTGTTATTTTCTGTTTTTTTGTTTTTTTTTTCCCAGAGGAAGATTCGCCTTGAGCTAACATCTGTGCCAATCTTCCTCTGTTTTGTGTGTGGGTCGCTGCCACAGCATGGCCTCTGATGAGGGGTGTAGGTCCATGCCCAAGAATTGAACCCAGGCTGCCAAAGTGGAGCATGTTTACTTTAATCACTATGCCATGGGGCTGGCCCCTATTTTCTGCTTTTTGATAGTGGCCATCCTAATGGGTGTGAGGTGATATCTCATTGTGGTTTTGATTTGCATTTCTCTTATGATTAGTGATATTGAGCATCTTTTCATAGAGCATAGATACTCATAAGAAAAAATATTCTATGTAGAATAAAGTGAGGAAAAATTAGGGTAGTAGAGTTGATGGTAAATCTTGTGGCCATGGTAACATTCCCTTTCTTTTTTGTGTTGCACTGTATTTGAAATCTCCCACTCAGTTTAATTATTTTTGGGTTTTTTTGCTGTTTTTTGGCCATAATTGTGCTTTCTGACCTAGTACTCCACTAGAAGCTCAATTTTGAATTTATGAGTCCTAGATTGTTGGGATTGGAAAGGATTTAGGAGATCTTCTAGTTACAACATCCCATATAACAGGTGAGGCAACTGAGGGTTAAAAAGTGAAAAAGAATTGAACTGAGATGGAATATCTTAATATAAGAGGGAAAATCCTAATTACTGAAACAAATTCTAATTCATTCCCATTATGAAATAGTCCTATGGAGTCTGGAAATATTAGGAAGACTCAGTTTCCAAAGCCCCTTGGGTGATCATATTTTGAATAATTGCCACAATTTTTCCGAGGTCTCTCTCTGAAAGATGTTTTGTGCTGTAATCCCCTCCTCTTTTGTAGCTCCCATGTAAATCTTTGAGTTATAGGCTCTGGAACTCGGGCTAGATTATTTGGCTTGCATGCCTTGTAATTAAAACACACATTAGGGGCTGGCCCGGTGCTGTAGTGGTTAAGTTCACATGCTCTGCTTCGGTGGCCCAGGGTTTGCAGGTTTGGATCCCGGGCACGGATCTACTTACTGCTTATCAAGCCATGCTGTGGCAGGCGACCCACATATAAAATAGAGGAAGATGGGCATGGCTGTTAGCCCCAGGCCAATCTTCCTCAGCAAGAAGAGGATTGGCAATAGATGTTAGCTCAGGGCTAATCTTCCTCACCCAAAAAACATATTAACTTTTACTTTTGCTTATGTTTTGACGATGAGGGCAATTTCACATGTGTTATCATGATGGTGAAGGGAACAGAAATTAGGAATACAACAGCAGGTCAGTTGAACCGTCATTACTGAACCCCTATCTTGTGCTGTTCTGGGCCTCATGAGGTATTCGAAATCTCAACAAATATGGACAGTATTCTCAAGGCCAGTGCAGGCCCAATTATTCTTCCCAGAGTTTGCTGGGTTCTCCTGAGCAGCGAAACCAACAGGATGTTTATATAGAGATGTAGATTTATTATGGAGGCTGAAAAGTTTCAAGATCTGCAGGTCACAAGCTGGAGACCCAGAAGAGCTGAGATGTAGTTCCAGCCTGAGTCCAAAGACCTAGGAACCAGGAGAACTGATGGTGTGAGTATGAGCCTGAAAGATAGCAGGCTTGAGACCCAAGAAGAGCTGATATTTCAATTTGATTTTGAAGGCAGGAAAAGATGATGTCGCAGCTCAAAGCAGTCAGGCAGGAGGTGATCCCTCTTACTCGGTCTTATTCTATTCAGGCATTCCGTGGATTGGATGAGGCCCACCCAAAATGGGAGGACCAATCTGTTTTACTCAGTCTACTGATTTAAATGTTGATCTCATCCAGAAACACTCTCACAGACACACCCAGAATAAGGTTTGGCCAAATGTCTGGGCATCCTGTGGCCCAGTCAAGTTGACACATAAAATTAACCATTACATTGTGGTTACCACTGAGGGTTTCCAAGATGAGTTTCAGGATGCAGGGACAAATTTACCAGCTGTGTGACCTTGGGTAAGTTATTTAACTTCACTGTGCCTCAGTTTCCTCCTTGTAAAGTAAAGATGATCACAGTTCCTCTCTCGTTGGATTGTTTTAAGGATTAAATGAATTAGTATTTGTAAAATGCTTAGAATCATGCATGGCAAGTTGGAAGTGCAACATGTGTTAAATACAGTTTTAACATATTTCAATAGCTATGTATCTGTTTTGATGTGCAGAAGAAATAAATACAATTGGCATGACTTTGAGGATATTTTTGCTTAGGATGAGGCTAAATAAAAAACAGTGGGTTGATTTCAAGACATATAGTAAGTAAATACTAGTACAGGAGGTATGTGGAACTGGTAAAAATTGTGACAGTGGAAAGTGAATGATTAGGTTTGGGAAATACTATGGATGAGAAAAAATAAGGTAATAACTAGGGTGACCAACCAATCCCAATCTGGTCTTCTGAGGGATTTCCTGGGACGTAGGACATTCAGTGCTACAACCAGGAGAGTCCCCAGGAAGTCAGGATTTTGGTCTACCTCTACATAACTACAGTTTGATATTTGTCCCACAAGCATTTATTGAGCACCTGCATTGTTCCAGGCACTGGGGTCTCCCAAATGGCCTCTGTCTTTGAGGGGTGGTAGGAGGGTGGCCCCTTGGTTCTAATCCTGCTACCGATAGGTCTGTGACTTCGAGCGAGGCTCTTCAGCTTCCTTCCATCTGTGTTTCTTAGTCTGCAAAAGATGTGTTGGGAATAAATGGTCTCTAAATCCCTTCCAATGCTGGCGTTCTTCGATATGAAGCGCACAGTACATCGGTTACCACTAAAATCTCAACTCCCACTGATGTCCAGGGTGAGAGAAGAACAATGGGCAAAGTGTACCTTGCGATGCTTTCCTCGTATCTTAACTCCAGCCTGAGGCAGGGGAGACAAAGAAGGGAATGGAGTCTCTCCCCTCTCCTGGGCTCCCAACCAACCACAGCCCTGACACGAGACGACTATCCCAAACTTAGGATTCTTTGAAAAGACCTGAATAATGAATGTGGGCTGGGAAATCAGCAGAAGAGAGACTTCCCAACAGGTTTAAACATGCAGGATTTCCATAAGAAGCACCTGAACAATTTATTAGGGGGAGAGGAGATGGTTATAATGCCAAGAAATACAGATGTCTCCAATCATGACTTTGTTGGAAGTTGAAAAGGAATCTATGGTAGTAGGACCAGGATAAATAATTTATTAAATTGACTCTTGTTTGGAGTCTTATTTCTCTTCATCAAATGACCTTTTGGAGTTGACAATATTCCAAGTTTCAGGGGAGTTATGTTACATAAGAGTGTAACTCACTAACCATCTGTTTTTGTATGACTAAAATCATCTTATAGTTATGGCTTGGGAAAGCTCTCACACAAATCGTTAATCACACATATTTTTTTCAGAATCAATTTAATGCAACAAATATCTATTGAGTGCCAGTTATGAGCTCAGTTCTGTGAAGTCGTGGAGAGGAATGACAATCTCCGTTGCTAGGGGGCTTGGCTAAGGGAAGAGTGACAGGAATCCAATCATCCCCATTATATTGATGTTGCCGTTTGTGGAAAGCCTGATGAATTTTACCTGGAGCCGAGGTTCACTTTATCTGAGATATGGTGGACAAGAGAGGCTTTGGGTTTTGGGAAGTCTAAGATGAGTTTCTTGGCTCAGAGAACTTAGTTCTCAGGAGTCCTGTCTCTTTTCATAATAAACTTCTAAGACTTGTAATGCCCAGCCTCATTCCTGGCAGCATTCTCTCTAATTATAGCTCCGCTGAGTCATTGGAGTTTTTAGAACCAGAATGTTGTGAGAGAGATAGATTATAAAAACAAGCCTATTCAATCGGGGGTATAGCTCAGGGGTAGAGCATTTGACTGCAGATCAAGAGGTCCCTGGTTCAAATCCAGGTGCCCCCTGTATTGTTCTCCTTTTGCCTCAGAAGATGGATTGACTTCGACTTTATTATCTTCTGTAGCTCATAGCTGGTTGAATAATAACTAATGTCCCTTGTGTAAATGTCAGGCAGCTGTCTGGGTTTTTTACATTAATTATGTCCTTCATTTCTCTCTGAAATTTTACAAGATACAGACTGTCAGCATCTCCAGTTTACATGAGGAGACATGAGGTGATGCTCAGTCATTGGCTCAGGGTCAAAAAGCTGCCAAGAGCAGGTCCGGGATTTGAATTCAGAGCACACCCTCTCAGTGACTTCTTTATGCTACTGCTCTCCTAATGTTAAAAGCTTTGTGACAAAATTCCACTTAGCAATGCTCCCAAGGTGCTAGGACTGTCCATTGAGTTTTAGAACCTTTTGGCCGCAAGGCCAACCCAGCAACTTAGTGACTGTCCCCAGGGGAAAGTCAGGGGATAGAGTCTTTATTCCCAAAACACTGCTGGGGATAAACATGAACTGACCTGAAGTTTAGGGGACTGCTCTTTTCCTGCTCTAAAGCCTGAGGAATTTCTATTATCTTTCCACTTCCAATTCATTTTCTGCAGCCCAGCACCCCCACCTTGGTTGCCTTCATTCAGGACCCAGACATGGACCAGAGGTCAGACCTTAGACTAGGTCTAACTCCTGACCAAAGCACAGAACAGCTTGAACAACATACACTGAGCACCTACAATGTGCCAGAACTGTGCAAAGTGTGAACCCAGAGGTGAATAACACACAGCTCCTGGCCTCAGTGTGCTCTCAACCGGAAGTAGGCCTGTAGAAAAAGAAGTCAGGGTGATGTGAGCTGTCCCCAGCTGTGCCAGCTTCGGGAATGAGGAGGAGGCAGCGACTACTTCTGTCTAGAAGAGGCAAGGTTAAGGGAGGCTTCCCAGAGGAGCCGATGGCAAATCAGGGTTTCAAAGATGAATAATTTCTCACCGGACGGAGGGTGGAGTGGAGGTAGGTGTGTGGAGAGTGGTGGTTGAGTTCCAGGCAAAGAAAACCGCACGGGCTGAGGCTGGAGCCAGATGGATGCAGATAGAGACAGCTGGGGCACAAAATGCGATGTGGGGAGTGTCAGAAGATGAAGTGGAAGCTCAAGAGGCAGATAGGGATCCAAATGCAAAGAACTTTGCATGTTGTGCTAAGAGACTTGGAGTTTGTCATGAAGGCATTTAAAGGGGAGTGACCTAGAGAGACTTCGTTTTAAAACAGGCTGCTCTGGGAGCAGTGGGGGGATGGATGTGAGGGGTGGAGGGTGGGAGGCCATTTAGGAGGTGGTGGCACTGTCGGTATAAGGGTGGGGATGGACCTAAGTGACGTTAAAGGCAAAATCGACAGTACCCTGTGATGAACGGGGACTGGGGAAGAGGGGCAGAAGTCCAGAGTCGTGTTAAGTGCTTTGGCCAAATGACTGAGTACACAGTGGTGTCACCAACCAAGACAGAGAGGAGGCTGATCAGATGGTTAAGTAGGCAAGCCCAGCACTCAGCCGGGAGCCTACACTGGAATCCTGGTCTCACCACCTCCTAGCTGTGTGACCACCCTTTGCCTCAGTTTCCCTACCTGCAAAATCAGTATGCTAATAATAATACCCATGTTATGGGATTTTTGTGATGATTCCTGGGAAGTCACGGGTAGAACTTTTAGTACCGTGCCTGGCGCACAGCAAGCAGCCAGTAGATATGAGCTGTTATTATTACAAGAGGGCAAAATAGTGGGGGATGCAGGTTGGGGTGGGAAGATGACAAGTTTATTTCTGGGCATAGTGGGTCTGAAATCTGAGGTTTCTGTAAGGCCTCAGAGTAGAGAGGCTGGGAATGGATGTCTCGGGTCCTCACAGAGCTTGTGGGCTGAGCTCTGGCTGCCGTTCATGCCTCAGTTTCGTGGCGGCTGACAGGCCTCATCAGGGAGAACTTGTTGCAGTGATGGAGATTTCCTTGACCTTTCTTCCCAGTCTTGGAGATACACAGGAGTAAAAGCCCTCAGATTGGAACTCAAGGGAATAGGAATCAGAGGTGTTCAAAGATGAATTTTGGACTTTGGAACATCCAGTTTGTTTTTTTTTGGTGAGGAAGAGTGGCCCTGAACTAACATCCATACCCGTCTTCCTCAATTTTGTACATGGGAGGCCGCCACAGCATGGCTTGATGAGTGGTATAGGTCCAGGACCAGGATCCAAACCCATGAATGTGGGCCGCTGAAGTGGAGCATGTGAACTTAACCACTACACCACCCCCCGTTTGGTTGTTTTTTTTTTTTCTAAGTGTAAAATGAGACAGTTTGTCCTGGATGAGGTCCCTTTCGAAAATCTGATGAAAACATGCACAATATATAATATACGACCATACACACTATTTGCCTATAATTTCAGAGTTGTATATGAACCTCTGAAGTCCATTTGTGGATACCCGCTGAGATTCTCTCCACGTCCAGTACTTGTTGGTGGCCCATAATACTTACAACACCCATTGACGTGCCCAGAGATTTATGGGCGGTGGGTGGTGTATTTTAAAAGCTGGAGAATTAGACTGAGAAAACAGTGCTGAGCTTTAGGTGCTGGGAAGAGAATGAGCATATGTGCTTTGGGAAAAGCAGGAGGTGGTGTGACTGGAAGGGAATCAGGGATGAATTTAAATCCAGAAAGACTCATCCACAGAAGGTATTTATGAAGTATGATGTAACTCATAAAAGTGGAATAAGTGTTTATAGGAAGCTTGTTAGTGTCAGGGGGTATAGCTCAGTGGTAGAGCATTTGACTGCAGATCAAGAGGTCTCTGGTTCAAATCCAGGTGCCCCCTCTGTATCCTTTTGCTCCTCTCGGCAGCTTCCTTAAAAGACTGGGTCTAGTGGAGGCGAGCAAGGTGCCTAGGGCCCAAAATCCAAGGAGGCGTTCACTTTTAGGTTCGTGCAAGCACCTCACTCATGAACTCCCTCATAGTATAGCTGTGTGTTCACGTAAACTCACGCTTCCTCCAACATATTCACACACAAACACGGCCACACCGCCAGGGACATGCGCCACCCTCCATGCCAGATGTCCCTCAACCACACACACACACAGACCCACACACCATCACACAGACACACCAACAAACAAAAATTCACACACATACACTCATGTGCTTTCTCACACGTACCTTTATGTCTCCTTTTCTGTATGTGCAATCTTATTAACCAGACCCTTTCTAGCTTCCTTTCTTCAAACTTTTTATCTT
Source organism: Tapirus indicus (assembly GCA_031878705.1). Classification (NCBI taxonomy): domain Eukaryota; kingdom Metazoa; phylum Chordata; class Mammalia; order Perissodactyla; family Tapiridae; genus Tapirus; species Tapirus indicus. The sequence continues at coordinate 19,333,130 of CM062920.1, forward strand.
TTAATAATTTTAGATTTACGGAAGAATTGTGAAGATAGTATAGAGAGGCCCTGTATACCCCTCAGTCAGCTTCCCCTAATGTTAACATCTTGCATAACCGTGGCATATTTATCAAAACTATGAAATAAACATCAGTGCAACACTATTAACCAAACCGTAGACTTCATTCAGATCTCACTAATTTTTCCACTAACATCTTTTTCTGTTCCAGGATTCAATCCAGGATACCATGTTGCATTGAGACACAGTGTCTCCTTAGTTCCCTTCAATCTCAGGCAGTTGCTCAGTCTTCCCTTGTGTTTTTTTGAAACCTTACACTTTGGAAAATCCTGGTCAGATATTTTGTAGAATGCCCCTCACTTTAGGTTTATCTGGTGTTTTCTCATGATTAGACTGAGGTTATGGATTTTGGGGGAAAATGTCACAAAGGTGCTATGCCCTTGTTGTTGTATCTTACTGTTGCATCTTATTGGGGTGGAAGAAAAACGCTGCAGCACCTTAATAGTCTGCTACGCTGTCAAATTGTTAAGGGTCCAGTGTCTGAGGCTCATCGGGATGGGTCTTCTAATGTGAGAGACGCCACACAGAGCAGAGAGCATCACTGGTGGCTCTCTTTGGGTTTTGGTAGCAGTGGATTTGGATGTGCTTCTCTGGCATATCTACTAGACAACAGTAACCCACAAGATTGTCAGTTTTTGGTGGATCCCAGAGTGAGAAAAGGGTCTGCACTCAGTCCAGGCTGTGGGGAAACTGCTCCTCCACATGGGTATTATGACTCAGTGTTGGAAGTGTAAGTGGCAAGTCCAGTTTTGTTAATTCACCTTTTCTTTGTTTCCACAGCACATTGAATTTACTTCTGTCTTATGCTATGACATGGTGTATTGTAATTGTTTATTTGTCTATGGATTAGTCAGGCTAAACTTGGCTATACTGTGGTAACAACCCTGAAATCTCAGAAGGTTAACACAATAAAGATTTGTATCTTATTCATGCAAGGTCTGATGAAGGACTGGTGGTCCTCACCCATCTTGTAGATGTGTCATCTAGCAAAATGTGGCCCCTAGGGTGATTGCTCCACGGGTAGAGAGACTTGGAGGAGTCATATCAGTTCACAGCTGCCTTAAGCCCAGGAGTGACATGCATCACTTCTGCTCACAGTTCACTGGACAGAACAAGTCACATGGCCCCAACTTCATTACAATGGAGGCTGGGAAATGTAAGAAAGCAATTGAATGCTTGGTGAGTACCAATTTTCTCTGCCATAATCCATCCTATTGACTCCAATATGGGCCCCGAGATGGTGGCTATTCATTCTGATTCTTCTTGTTATCACCAGCGACTGGCAAGTACTTGCCCATAGTAGAGGCTCAGAAAGTATTTGGTGAATAACAGCTATTGGCTAATTGAGCAAATGAATAAATGAAAGAAGCAAGATATATAACAAAGAATATTTTTAAATTATTTGGAAACATTTTATTATAAGGCAAGAGTTATGCTTCCCACATTTAAAAAAACAACTTATTGCTGCTTTTCTAAATAATCTCTTAAAAGATTCAACTTTTACTGACGACAACTTTGTCTATGCCCATCAAGTAAAACACAGAATAATAATTTTTTTACCAGTTTGTTTTGCTTTGAAAAGTAAATGTTTACTCTTCTGCCTCCCTTTATAAAACTGTCCACATGACGTTTACCCATTATAAAATCAAAATACCTTTATTGTATAAAAATTTAAATGTATATCAAATAATATAGGAGGGAATAAAATTTGGTTGGATCTCCACCACTGTCTTTTCTTTTTTAAGTTTACCAGCTCCTGCTCTGGACAAAGGTGAAGTTATTATTACCTTAACTGCGTACTGAGAGTTTTCTTTTTTTTTTTTTTTTTGGCTGGGGAAGATTCACCCTGAGCTAACATCTGTTGCCAATCTTCCCCTCTCTCTCTTTTTTTTTCCTCCCCAAAGCCCCAGTACATAGTTGTATACTCTAGTTGTAAGTCCTTCTAGTTCTCCTATGTGAGCTGCTGCCACAGCGTGGCTACTGACAGACGAGTGGTGTGGTTCCATGGCTGGGAACCTAACCCAGGACGCTGAAGCGGAGCGCACCAAACTTTAACCACTAGACCATCAGGCCTGGCTCCACCACTGACTTTTTTTAACTGTTGTCTTTTTTATATGTGATTGTGTTTGTACATGTGAGTGTATGTTTTATGTGCGTGCATGTAAATATTTATTAAACAAAAACGTATCAGGCGTGTCTTAGGCAGCATCTCAGATCCTCTTGGCTTTGACTATTTTTGAGACCCTTGGTCACCTTTTCACTTGGCTGCCATGGGGGTAACCAAGTATGAATGGCCTCAACGTCATCCAGGCATACCCTGCAGTCCCTTCCCCCCTACCTAAGCTGGATACCTCTCACCTCCTACTCTTGGATTCCCTCTTGCTTTTGAGGTGTGAGAGGTCATCAGTCCCACTTGGTGCCCCCTGTGCAGAAGCTGGAAGAGTTGAGGAGTTAATGCGCACGGGGAAACCCTTCACTAATGAGATACAGAAGCTCAGGGCTCAAGTCTCCTCCCTTCCCTGGGGCAGATTGTCTTGGAATGCAGTAGTTCATACATCAAGCATGTCTCTGGAGAGACAGCTTTATGAGATCAGTCAATCAACTTCACTTGTTAGCAAATGATGGCCAGCTTGGAAATGAACCTTTGCGCTGACTTAACCTTCTTTCTCTGCCTCACCCTCTTTCACCTCACTCTTGCTTCACGGGATTGCACTTACAGGAAAATAATAATAGCATGTAAGCTTTTGCCTCAAGCTCTAGGCTCTGGGGTACCCAGGGATAGCAAACACTCCGGATGCTCTGCAATTTCCCCTTCAGCCTTTACCACAATAGTTCACCCTGGCCTGCATCTCAGGTTCAACTGCCAGCATCTGCATCTCTTCCCCTGAGGGTTTTTTTTTGGCAACCAGAGCCTATTCTACATCTGTTCATGGCAAGCTGGAAGTGCCAGAGAATTAACGGCCCCTGAGACCAGCCCTCAGACAATGACTGACAAAAGTTGCTGTTTCAGTACCCAGATTCCTTACCCCTTCCATGGATAACTCTGAGCAACCATGTGTTCTACCTTGGCTCCGGAGTTCCCGGTGGGTTAAGTTGGTTCGCCTACAGTGGTGTCTTGCATGACAATGTGACCTTCATTGGCTGCTTTCCCTTTCTTGCCTCACTTCTCCTCTTCTCTACCAGTGCACCCTGTGGTCCCCTCCCAAATAAGTTACTTGAAATTGAATTCTTGACTCAGAATCTGCTCCTGTGGGAACACAAACCAAGACATTAGCCTAAGACATAATTTTTAAAATAGTTATAAACTGATTTTTTTCATTTACTAATATATCCTGTACATGATGTTAAATGTTGTAAAATTTTTCTAAAATATATGAGTTTTAAGTGCTGCATGGTATTTATCACGTGGATTACATAAATAATATGCTGGACATTTTAGTTGTTTTCCACTATCCTCTCCAACTGTAATTAACCCAGCACTAAACAGAGGTCGACAGGCTTTGTCTCCGGGGTCAGAGTTGGAAATAAATAAGCCACAGATGGGTCATTTGTGCACATGATAGGAAAGAAATAATCAACACAGAGATTTCTCTTGCCTTCTAGTTGATGTTTTTTGAGGGTTGCCATGTAGCAGGGGTTCTTAGAGAAAAATCAAAGCCATCTCGATTATATTCTCCTTTAAAAGGAAATGAATTGCATCCAGGCTTTCATTAAACAAGATCCCGTCTCTGTCTCATCTGTCTTTGAAAAGAGATGACAGCTACAGCTCACTGTGTCGTACTTTGCTACGTGATGGATTTTGTTTTACTGTGGGGCACAATGGGCTTCCTGTTTACACAGGGAAATACCTCTCTCTCCGTTATACGGTTAGGGTAACTTCTAAAGTGTTATTCCAGCTCCCTGAATGATTTGGGGCCAGTTAACTAACCTCTGTAAGCTCTGGTCCTTTTCGTTTGTACGTTGGGGATGATAATAATATTTCCCTTACTGAGTTTGATGTAGGAATTATATACTATAATGTCAACAGAGTACATAGTAACTGCTCAATAAATGATAGCAATTATTTCACAGTGACTTCATTTTCAATGGTGAAAGGAGTAGCACAGAGCAGAGGCTGGGGCTCAAGAAATATGAAGGAGGCATAGGGATGGGACATGCAGGTGTCTGATTAGATTCAGGGAACATGAATTTTTCTCTGCTCAAAGTTGTCTCCTCTACAGATTCTTCCTGCTGTGATGGACTTGTTCCCATAGCTCTGTACAAACCCAACCCTTCTGCTTAGTTCAATGCTTCTCAAAGTACACCAGGAGCATCAGCAACACCTGGGAATTGGCTACAAATGCAGATTACCAGGTTCCTCCTTTGACTTTAGAAACAGAATCTCTGGGGGTGGAGCCCAGTAATCTGTGTTTTAAAAAGCTCTCTGATCTAGCTTGAGCCTTAAACCTGGCCTGCCCAGCCCCTTCTCCCATGGCCAGCCCCTGGGGTTCTGCTTGATTCAGGTTCCCCCTCTTCCAGCCCTCATCCTAAGATGTTACTATTTGTACTGTCTCGATTATGTACTCCTTCCCAGCTCTGATTTTGACCCCTCATCTTTTGCACTAAGACCTTCGATCTGCCATGGGATATGATTTCTATGCATCCCTTGGTGCCTGTGTCTGGCAGCTCCAGACACCTCACCCGGGTGCCGTTTATCCCTGGGACCTTAGTCTGCCTGGAGCCAGACCAGAAAGCCAACATTTCTACCCGATTTTGGCCCCTGTAGGAGGATTGGCCCATTACTAGCCCAACTTTTAGTTTCAGTCCTGCCCCAGGCTCTCTAGCAATGGACTCTGAGTCAGGAGAAGCATAAGAACCTCTGAATTCTGCCTCTAGGCCTCAATCAAATGGGTGGTTCCTCTTGCTTTGACTAATCCAGTTTCCATTTCTGAGTTCCAGTCTTGGTTCCTAGCTCAGTGCCCCATTACCTCTGGGCCCGAGGTCCTCCTGCCTGCCACTCACTACTCTTAGTGGAGTCTTTTTCCTCTCAGCATGTTAGTTATCTATTGCTGCATGAAAAATGACCCCACAACTTATTGACTTAAAACAACGATAAACATTTGTTACCTTACACAGTTTCTGAGGGGCAGGAATTCAGGAACAGCTTTGCTAGGTGGCTGTGTCTTGGGAGCTCTCGTGAGCTTGCAGTCAAGCTATCAAGTGGAGGAAGGCTTGACGATGGACGTGCCGCCTTCAAGGTGGCTCACTCACACGGTTGGCAATGCTGTGTGCTAATGCCAGCTGTTAGCGAGAGGCCTCAGCTCTTTGCCATCTAGACTTCTCCATAGGAATGTTTGAATATCCCTATGACATGGCAGCTACCTTCCCCTACAATGGGTGCTCCAAGAGAGAGAAAGGTGTGCTTTTTAAGATCTATTCCCTAAAGTCATAAACCATCATTGCTGTCACATTTTATTTGTTAGAAGCAAGTCACTAAGGGTAGTCCACACTCAAGGGGAGGGGAATTAGGCTGTGCCTTTGAAGGGAGGAGTGAATGTCAAAGAATTTGTGGACATACTTTAGGGAAAACTTCCTGCCACATACCACCCAATTTTTAAGATACTCTATTCTGCTGGTTCATTTTGGCAGATTCTAGATGCTGGCTTTTTTTGTCTTTGGCCAGATGTCCTGCACCACCCACCAGATGAACAGCCTTTCTTATCTATTTCCAGTGCTCAATCCAGGTCGGTATTGATATCCTAGTGGTCTTCTCTCTTTGTAATGGTAAAATTCAGTCATTTATTGAGCACCTACTTTGTGAATTGATAACTGGTGCATTTGGTCATCCCCTTATTGTCTGTTTCTAAGTTGGTGAGTCTATGTCCTAATACGACCAAAGCCTTTGTCAATAAGAGGTTAATTTGAATTAATAAGTTCAAACTTTTGTATGTTAACCAGGCTCAGGGCTGCTGTATAAATATATGTAGTTAAAGCGTAACGCAAAACTGCCTAGCGGAGAGGATGCGCAGTAGTGTTACCGAGCCCTAAGGGACCAGTCACCTGCCAAGTGGCTCCTTTCACCAGGAGTCGCTTGCGGCAATAGAGCGAGACCAGGTTCAGAATAGCAGAACAGAAACTTGACTCATTGATCAATAAATGGAGGAGGCAGAGGTCACGCTCTAAAACACCTTCTCCCCAAAGGGAAGGTGAGCAGGGTTCTCACAGGATGTGAAGGGGAAGGGGTCTCTAGGTCATCACCCAGGGCGGGGGCATTTGGGGCATGCATAGATCTTCTCTTCTCACACACGGCACCTTTTGCACATGTTTCCTTTTGCGCACGGCACCTCATCACCGTCTTGGACCTTTCTAGTTTGGACCGGTTTTGTCATTTGACCATCTGGCATTGTTCTGCCTTGGTTCCTATAAGCAAGCATAACTTAAAAACAAAGCATTAGATGTGGAAAATGTTTTAGGGACTTCCCTGGGTGACGGTACCTTGAAATTTAGCCCGCATCCATGACAAGAGATTTTCACATATTGAGGTATATGGGGTAATTGCTGGTTCAAAACTGATTCGGCTTGAACTAAGGAAGCCTGACTTAACGGCCCATCAAACGTACATTGTACATCTGCTTTAACTGTTAAAGTAAATAATGCATTCTCTTAAGATAAGAATGTGTACTTCCCCTCCTTTGCCAGTATCCCAGTATTGGTAACACTCCATCGGTAATGCCCTATTGGTAAGGCCTGCCCGTGTTAGTCCTTTTCCAGACATCGGGGTCCTGTTGACCTGCTAATTTGCAACTGAATACCTCTTTGAAACTCTGATGAATATGTATCCTGGGTGTGTTTAATGTATATTCTTTGTTCTAAAAAGGTATAAGACTGTACTGAAAACCACGCTTCTCTGGAACGCTTTCTTCCTTTGTGGAAACTGCCTTCCTGGGTTATAATCCTCACCCTGGCTCAAGTAAAACTCACCTTATCTCTCTTATCTACAGAATGATTATCGGTTATTTTGTGTCAATACCCACTAGCCCAGCTGATCGGGACTGTCCCTAGAGGAAAGTGAGCCTTTTTTAAATGTGCACAAACCTGCCATTGATTTCCTGAGCATTAAACCCTCACGGCTGATTTTCACATGGGTGTGTATGGGCTAGCAGTGCCCCTGGTTGGGTTTCTTTTTGTTGCACACAACGGAAACCCAACTTAAACTGGTTTTAGCAAAACAAGAATTAAATGAAAAATCTAGGTTTCATTTTTGGCTTCAAATATGGGTGGATCCAGATGTCCAAGTCATGTTACCAGGAATCTGTTTCTCTCCTTTTCTTGGATCTGCTTTTCTCTATGTTAACATTATTCTCAGGCAGATTCTTTCCAAGTGGTGGCAAGTTGACCAAGTTTACCTCCTCCCTCTTAGCCATCCCAGGACAAAAGGAAATTTGTCTTCTGGATGTTTCCAGCAAAAGTCCTGTGATTAAGTCTAATTGACCTGTTTCTGAAACAGTCATGTGGCAACAGCCATGGAATTCTCTGATTTGACTGGGCCTTCATTCTTTGCCCATTTCTAGAGCTGGGGAGTTGGTTCTGCCCCATTCAAACCACACTAAGATGGGGAGTGAGTAGTTCTCTAAAGCAAATTTGGATGCTCTTGTCAGGAAAAAGGGTAGAGGAATAGATCTTGGATGGATTAAACACAACACATAGCTGCTACATCCACTCCCTGGACTCACACGTTGGTATGACTAGTCATCTAGAGTCAAACTGCAGAAAGGGAACTGAGGAGGTGATAAAGCTTGGGTTTTACCCACAATCCTGTGGCAGTCACAGGTTACCCTCAGGTTACCTACAGGTCTTCTTCTCAGGGAACTGAAAAGTCAGCTACATATCAGCTTGGCCTTTCAATATCAGTAACATAACTGGACTCCCTCACGTAGCTTCTAGATTTTATCTCATTCCATTTTGTTTTCCTTCCAGTTCTTAGTCCTTGCAGGACACTGCAGCCTGGGTTTGAAGAACATTCATGGCACTCTTTGGATGGGTCACTACTTGATGTCACCAGCCTTTTCCTTTCTTGTTCTCATGCTACCTCACTTCTGAGTTTGTTTCTGAGGAGCAGGAGCTGGTATCCACAGGCACAGACTCTTCTGAAAGAAGTCCAAAGGGCAAGTTGACCCACCTGAGAAAGGGGCTGGAGAGAGATCAGAACTTCAGTGACCTAAAAAAAGCCAGTTTTGTGTGGCTTTCTCAGGATCCAAAGGTTTGATTGCAAGGCAGGAAATAGTCATTTGAGGAGCTTATCCTATTTCAGGCCATAGGCTTTGGAGTAGCCCTAAGCCAACCAGACAATTGCATTTCTCTCTCTATAGTAATTAGTTAAGGAATGGAATCACAACCCAAGCATAGCCAATGCTTCTCAAAGGGAATATTTCTGGTTTTTTTGGGAAAAGTTTCCTTTTTACTGATTGTTTACTTCTTGCAAGACTTGAGCCTGAAAGTATGTAAAGCTGAAGCTATTTTTGCTGACTAAACACCACAATGGGCAGTCTGTTCTGAGGATGGAGCAGTTCGTACAGAAGAAGCTAGAACTGAGAAATGAAGAGAAAAAAACCAAGACCTGGTGATATTGTTTCAGCCCCTGGAGCAAGTCACACCAGAAGCTAGACAACTCCTGGGCTTTTCAGTCATGAGACCCAGTAAATTCCTTTTGTCCTGTTTTCTGTCACCTGCAAAAGGAAGATTCCTAGTGGATGCACCCTGATACCACTCTGTCCAGTGATTACAGAGGTCCGGTAAGGCCTGGGCACTACCCTTCACACCCAAAGTCCAGTTTTCTTACACACTAAACCCTACCATCAGAATCCCAGTCAGTCCCTCCACCCTGCCAAGCTGTTTATCTCTTTGTAAATCTACGATAATAAGTCATGCCTCCCACCACCTATGGGTGTTGAAGACTGAATAGAACACTTGTGAAATTCTTTGCTTTTCAAAATGTTAGCAAAAGAGCTCTGTGTATTAATATTTCTTACTCTTGATTCTCTTGCCTTGTTTGTTTGTTTTTAAACTTCTCTTCTGCAAAACAAAATTTGTCTTTTCTTTAAACAAATGACCAATTATCTAGATTCACTTCCAAGGTGTAAACAGTTAGCCTAAAAATATCCCTCTTTCTGATATGAGGGGAGGATTCAAGGTCACACTGGCTCTCTTTCCTGTCTTCTCACTTCTATTCTTCCATCTTCCTAAGTTCTTGACTTTTGGGTTCCAATACTGGAAAGAAATGTAGTTATTCAGAAAATGCCAATACCAGTGAGACGGTAATTTGACTTAGTTTTGAATCTAGATTTATCACCAACTAATATCATTTTGAGAAGTGTTCCGTTGATTTGCATGAGTAAAGTAGATTTACTGTGGAGGAAATTAACCATACAACACAGATACCAGGGAAAAAAGAGGGATGAAAATGCATTGGGAAGGAAGAGGAGAGATAGAGAGAGGATGAGCAGAGAGGAGAGGAAGCGACATGGATTGAGGTAGAAAAGATACTTGGATCGACCTTTGATGATGGTGTCAAATTTTGGTTAGATGATAGAATACTGGTAGGGTTGCCAGATTTATCAAATAAAAATAGAGGTCAACGTGTCCAGATCCCAATTCCAGTTCTTGGGGGGAGAGGATTTCCCGCACCTCCAACAATCAATGCTCAGGATACCAGTTGTGTGTGCAAGAATTCAATTCAGTTCTGACACTATCTACCCAGAGATAGCATCAGATCCCACAGGTTGAGGGCTCGGTCCCACAAAGCTGCCTCCTCCCCGCTTCAGATGCCAGGAGCAAGTCTCGGTTGTTATCTGCGTTTCTGACTGGCTAGAAATCAGAGGTTCCCGCTACCCTCTCCTCAGGTTCAATTAATTTGCTTGAGCGGTTCACAGAATTCAGAGAAACATTTTACTTATCAGATCACCAGATTATTATAAAAGGATGTAACTCAAGAAGAGCCAGATGGAAGAAATGCATAGGGCAACGTATGGGGAAAGGATGCTGAGCTTCCATGCCCTCCCCAGGCATGCCTCTCTTCCAGAATCTCCACGTGTTCACCAACCCAGAAGCTCTCTGGACCCTGTCCTTTGGGTTTGTGTGGAGGCTTCATTACACAGTCATGGTTGATTAAATCACTGGCCGCTGGTGACTGATTCAACTTCCAGCCCCTCTCTTTTCCTCTGAGCAGGAGGGGCACTGAGAGGTCCAACCCTTTAATCACAAGGTTGGCTCCACTGGCAACCAGCCCCCATCCTTAGGTGCTTTCCAAACCATGTGATTAACACAGCAAAAGACGCTTTTTATCACTCTCAATACTTACAAAATTCCAAGGGTTTTGGGAGCTGTGAGCCAGGAGCTGTGGTCAAAGACCAAATATATACGAGAAATATATTTTGGTCATTGAATTGTCACCAATTGCCCTGAGGAAGGTTTCGGAGGAATTTAACTGTTTCTCTAAATTGTTTTTTTTTCTTTTTTGCTATATTAAGAGATGCAATCACCAAACACCCCAAACCAGGTTGAGCCCCACTGAACCAGATCGAGCCCCACTGCAAGAGCAGCGCCTGCAGAGGTGAGCCAACTGAGCCTGCGCAAGTGAACACCCTCCTCTCCCTTTTGATTATTCACTCTGCATCTGAAATAAAAGGCCCCTGCAGTCCTGTGCTGGGGACAGCCACAACTTTGGAAATGATTCTGCGTGGTCTCCTATTTGCTGCAAATAAACCCTACTTGTGTGACAGCTACTTCTGGTGGAGAATCTGATTTTAACTTGCCAGGGAGTGAATCCACTTTGGTTTGGTAACAGAATGACCAAATATATATTTATTCTAAATCACAATATGGCAACAAGACACCCAGTTGAATTTGAATTATAGATAAATAATGAGTAATTTTTTTACTACAATCATGTGTCACTTAACGATGGGGATACATTCTGAGAAATGCGTCATTGTGCAAATATCACAGAGTATACTTACAAAAACTTAGATGGGAAAGCCTACTACGCACCTAGGCTATATTGTACTAGTCTTATGGGGCCACCGTCACATATGCGGCCTGTTGTTGACCAAAATGTCTTTATGTAGTGAATGACTGTATACATATGTCTTATTTAAATATTGCGTGGCAATCCTTAAATGTAAGAATATGGGGATTTTTCTTTTCTAGGGTAAAGGAGTTATCTTGCTAGCATTCTGGAACCTACAGGTGAGACTTACTCCAGCTCAGATCTTGAGATCAAAACCATGGAGCAGTTGTCCTATTAAGTTCCTGGAACTTCTGGCCTCTTCCTTATTTCAACAGATGCCTTTAGCAGGCTGAAATGTTCTCAGTATTCTTTCTTATCTCTCATCCAAGCATTATGACTATATTTCTTTTCTTTTTTTTTAAACTGTTTTTTATGGAAATTTTTCAAATACACATAAAAGTGGAGAGAATTATCATGAACTTCCATTTCCCCACTTGAAGAGTTTGACAAATATCCTCCTCCACCCCTTTTATTTTGCAGGAATATTTTAAGGAAAATCTCAAACTTCATGTCACCCTTAGATACTATGTTTCTTTTTAAAGTTTATATTTCCTTTCCTGTCCTTGAGTATATCCAATCTGCTTAATATTGCCAAGATCGCATTTTTCATCTCTGTCTCTTTTCATATAAAATAGTAAATATAAAATAACGGCTCTCTTCCTTCACAAGATAATATTCCTTTATTTTCTTCCTTAGAGCATCCCTATAATTCACGACTTTCCCCTAACTCTGGTAGGCTGTTCAGGCCGCAATGGATCTGTTCTGCATTGTGCTGATGGATCTGTGGACCACAGCAGGTGGGAGGAGGGGCGGGAGGTAGGAGTGAGGGTGGGATTGGGATTATCATTTTTTAGCTTTCTCTTGTAGGGGAGGAAGAACTATTCCTCTACCCTCTAAATCCTTCTAGCTGGCCTAAAAATTAAATTGACATGAGACAGAATAACAGGAGAAAATCAAAGTTTAATAACACATATACATGGGAGAAACCCAGGAAAACTGAGTAACTCGCCACAATGGTGGAAGACACTACCTAAAGGAGGATGTTGGGGATACTGGTTTAGAACTTTAAAGGGGAGGAAGGCAATTCCCATGGAGATGGAAAAGCAAATATTTGGTCAAAAATGTTTGCTAGGCCATCTACAGACAATGTCAAGGGAGAGAGAGAGGGAACTTTGATAAAAATGGGCTTAGCAAGGATCCTCCCAGTTTACCATTCCCAGAGTTATCTTTGGTGATAACTCCTTCCTGGGAGAGCCCTTCTATCTTAAATTCTTTTAGGCAGTTGGGGAAAGGTCGAAGTTTCTTTCAGAGTCTTTTGTCCTTAAAAACAATCAAGCCAAAGAGACACATTTTGGGGTGGTAAATTCTGATCCCCCACACTCTCAAACTTCCTTCCTATGAGAAATACTAATCTCTTCTGTTTTCACTCGTAGCTTTATGCATCATGCAAGTCTATAGTTCCTTGGGTAACTATTGGGTCCTCCAATTTAACAGTTAAATATTCCTAGGAGTAGGTTTGAAGATACTGGGAGCAGCGTGGTAGAGGACAATGGTTCTCAAACTTTAGCGGGCACAAAATCCCCTGGAGGGCTTGTTAAATACAGACCCTGAACCCCCCCGGATTTCTGTTTCAGTAGCTCTGGGGCGGGGTCCGAGAATTTGCATTTCTACAAGTTCCCAGGGGATGACTGCTGGTAGTCCAGGGAGCACACCGTGAGAGCCACTGGCATGGTAAAAACTGGTTATTCAAATCTGAAGAAGAATCCTTATTCTATGACCTTGAGCAGGTTACATAGCCTCTCAGATTTAGTTTCCTCATCTGTGATCAACAAATCTTCCTTCCCTCTTTTCCAATGATGACTTGCTGCTTTTAGGAGTAAGGGCTCACCATTCCTTCATGTTGCTTTGTCAATGGCAAATGGGAAGTGACTCTGTATTCACCTCTCAGAATCCACTTGCATCTCTAGTGTAGAGTATTGGGTAAACAAGAATAATGGTGAGCTCAGGGAGTGGTACTCAGGCCCCTGAAGAGAGGGACTGATGAGGAGACAGCTGTAACTCATTTGTTCGACAAATATCTATTGACCACTACTATGTGCCAGGCACTGTCCTAGCTGCTGGAGATACAGTGAGATGGGGTCATTGGCCTCAGGGAATTTGCACTGAGTGGGGTGAGTAAAAAGGGAATGATCTTGGTGAGTCCCTAATGAAACACCAAAGATACAGTGCCGAGTAAGTCAAATGATAATTTGCATTACTCTCGCACAGTTCTGGAGGCAAGAAGTCCGAAGTCAGCTTCACTGGGCTCAAGTCTGGACCAGGCTCTCTCTGAAGGCTCTAGAGGAGAATCTGTCTTGTTTTTTCCAGCTCTAGACCTGCATTCCTTGGCTCGTGGCCCCTTCCTCCATCTTCAAAGCCTGCAGTGTCGTGTCTTCAAGTCTCTCTGCTCCCATCATGTCACCTTTTCCTTCTCCAGTTGTAGCAATAACTGAAGATAGTTTGGGGCCAGTGAAGACTGTCGAGGCAGGGTGGAAGATGACCCAGAAAGGGTGAGTACAGTTTCTGAAACCCATGATTACAGTCTGCCACAGGTGTTCCGTGAAGGTGTGCGGTGACATGGCAACAACGAGGAGCATTTGTTGGAAGGTTTCCACGGCCAGCTGTCTTACAGGCCTTCCTCCCTTAGTTCTCACAATCACCCTTTGAGGAGTTACACTTTTACACATGAAAAAACTAAGGCTCAAAGTACAACTTGCCCATAGTCACACGGTTAATGAGTGGTAACACCAGGATCACAAGGCAGGCCGCCGCCTCTGGAGAAAATCCCTATTAAAACCGTGCTACTCAGTCTGCAGACTAGCAGCACCAGACCACCGGGGACTCGTTAAAAATGCAGATTCTCAGGCTCCACTCTGGACCTGCTGAGTCACAATTTGCATTTTAACAAGAGCCCCCTTAGCGTGGAGAAGCACTGCTACCCAGCCCTCCCTGGAGATGCTGCAGAAGGACGTTGTCAGCGGCTGTGGAAACTGGCGGAGATCTCTTTCTCTTTGGTGTTTGCTCTAACAATATTAGGGAGCCCTGTTATTCTGATAAGTCTTCATTTGAGTAAGCAAATAACAATAATTAAAAAAAAAAACCTCTGTGAGTTCCTGTCCCCAGGCCTAAGGAAGGACACCACAGTGCGCTGTAAATAGCAGTTGCTTGTCTGCTGGGTGCTAAAATATTTGCTGACTCGGTTGTTTATCATCTCCATGTGCTGCAGGTCCAGGATGATAAATTATGGAAGAGTTATTAAATTACAACACTCTCACATCAGATGCTGGTGTTAGGCATATTTTGGGCACCGCAATTGTCACACAGCAAGGAGAGATCGTGGTTATTGTGCTTATAAAAGATGGTTATTCACAGAAGCCTGCTTCTGCCCTAGGTCCTTGTTAGGCTGGGTCTCTATTGCTACGCCCCAGAAGGTGTGGTTTTGGCCGACTCGAGGAATAGAATAAATAGAAAAAGAAGATGGCTGGTGGAATAGTGTTTTTCATGGGCCGTTTGCATTAGAATTGTCTGGTGCTGGTTAAAAATATAGATCTTTGGGCCCCACCTGGAAAATTAGAGTCTCTACGGGTGATATCCAGAAATTTTAATTTTTAACAAGCTCACCAGGTAATTCTTTAACATAAACCAATCTGTGAGAATTTCCATTGTGTAGTATCAGATCTAACCCTGCAATAGTATGGATGAGGAATCAGAAAGGGCAGTAGAATGACTTGCCTAAAATTTCAGTACCTCAAATATAGTAACATTTCCCATTTTCTTTTATATCTATATATGTCTGGTATAGAAGGCTGGCTTTTTAGGAGAGCCTTTCAGATCTATTAGTATCTGATAAAGGCAGGGCTAGCTGATTGTGAGTGGTTGAATGTGAGATCGTCAAGGAAGTGCTAAATAAACAGTAGTTAAACCTAAAAATATCTCTCATGTGATGGATTTAAGTGACCATTTGTCACGAGGCACGCCAAATCCACAGGATTTTACTAGAATTTTAAGAGTTAAGGCAACTGGCTGAGTTCCTTGCAAGATCTGACGTAATGCCACCAAATTGTCAGGAGGGGGCAGCAGAGAGCTGCCAAGTGGCCCATAGACGGCCGGCGAACCAAGGTTATCAATTAGGAGGATGTTAGAAAAGCAGCCAAAAGCTGTCTACCCCAGGAGTGTCTGCTCAGGACACATCTAACCTGGGCAGGCTGACAGCCCTAAATGAGGAGGGGTGGGTCTGAAGCAGATGCAGTTACCCCTCATGAAAAAAGGCGATGCCTAGGCTAGTGGGTGGAAGAGAAGAGCTGAAGTCAGAAACGCAAGCTGGGTGAGTCAGGAGCAAGGTAAGCAGTGGCTGTGTCACAGCGGGAGTGTGGGATCATCAAGAAGCTAATGGGCTGCCAGGGATCCACCATTCTGAGGCAATTATCCTGATTTACAGTATTTTAGGGGCCACTGCCCTGGTAGGATCAGGAAACAGTAGGGCTCCCAACGAAGAACGTTGTATAACCAGGTCATTAAAAAGCCTGGAACATAATCCTTTATTTGAGAAATGCTTTGGTAGCAAGATCTTCAAATTCTTTTTGGAAAATGCCCTACTATTAAAAAAACAACAAGGAACACAAGACGGTGCATGATTAAATATTGCAATTATAGTGCAATCAATACTTGCTCAAGAAGTTTCAGTGAAGGGGAGATCAATGAAGCTTTGAGTGGCCAAGGAAGGCTTCTTTAAGGAAGTGAAATTTGATCTAAGCCTTAATGGATGAGTATGACTTAGGAAGGAAGGAGGACACTCAGTGAGCCAAGAGAGAAAAGTTCAGTCTGTTTGCAGGCCTGTGAGGAGGCTGCCCGTCCATATCAGGGTGCTTGGGGCGTGCGGTGGGCTGGGATAAAGACACTTGGTTGACCTTTGTCAACCTTTGTTTTGTTTGATGGTTTCCAACATGTTCTGAAGGAACAGGGTCCAGCTTCTTTAAGCACTGGGAGTGTATCATTCACCTGGAGGAAATAAACATCGATGCCACATGCATCTGACACAAGTTTGCTAGGGAGGAGACGCTGCCTGATTATTTCCAGCTGGGGCACCATACTCTTGACTCTGACTAGGTAAGATCTGCTCAGTACATATCTGGATATATAAGATTATACCCAGAATTTTGTGGAGATGATAAAAGGTTTTATTGAGAATTCCTGAAACCATATTCCGTACTGAGAACCAGGTACAGTTCACTATGCACTTGGACAGTAAAGGACATAAGAGGTCCGTCTTCCAGCCACTAACCGGCTGGCCTTACAATTGTGGTCCAGAGAGTAATTATGATGCGGTGGAGTAGACTTTCTTTGTACATCCCATCTCTCCTGAGATGTTAGCTTCTTGCTTTTATTATTGATCACCAATAGGTCTTTTTGTCTCTGCTTGTATACTTGTTTAAAATACTATCTCCTCTCTGGTTAATTTTTATAGAGGGTTCCATGTCCCTCTAAAACACTGTGAAGCGCTGGCCTGTATCTGGTTGTTGACACAGCAGCTCTTGTTTCTCTGATGTAGAGTTTCTCAACTTTATTTATTTGTTTGTTTATTTATTTATTTATCTGAGCAAGTTGAAAGATAAAACACTTTCCCATCAGTAACGGCTTCTCTGCGGCAGTGCTTCTCATGGGAATGGAGATGGAGTTGGGAGTGAAGTAGGAAAGGGCATATCATCCATCACCAAGGAAACATCACAGAGATCCTGAAAAATCCTGCTCTCCAGTGGGTGATGTGCTTTTAGCTAAGAGGCATTGCTATGACTTCAGGGTCCAGGACCCTGTGGTGTGTAGGGATCTTGCAGTAATCAGTGTTCTCTGTCTGCTGTCGGCTTGTTTAAATCCTTTTGGTGAGTCCATCCGTAGGTCAAGTCACCTCCATTTGGGATCCAAGGGAAAGCACGTTCCTCTTTGGGCAGTACCAAGGATGCTGCGGCTGTTCTGGGGCAACACTACATTTCTTCCTGGCAGCATAAGTTAAGAGGGAGTCAGAGATACTATTATTCAATCATTCAAGGCCCAGTATCGGGATGTGCATTCTTTCAAGAAGGCATTTCCCTTTAGGACACACCTCAGGGTATCAGGGCATCCAAAAAAAAAAAAAATCATTTGAGGAAGAGAAAAGAGTTGTTTGAAGTTCCACGTAACAAAGATAACTTAAATGAGGAGAAATTAACCACTTGGAGGCATTTAATACCTTTAAATGGCTGAGAGTTGTTAGAAGTAATTAACAAATCTGAGATCACAGTTGAACCCAGCTTTCAGTGAGTCCCGGCTATATTAAAATCGACTAGGGTTGCCTATGTCTGCAGCTGGGACTACACTCTGTGCAGAGAGTATATATTTCCTAATGAATTGATCTGATCCACTCTGTTGAACCCTAACGTTTGGTCCAATGGAATAATTTTAGTCCAACCCAGTAATTCATACCATCTCTATAAGTTTATGCTTGTTATCTTTGTATAAACACTCTCTTCCTGTCGCCACACATGGTGCCTCTTCAGGTCGTGGTGGCTACATTAGGGGGTGCGGTTTATGTGACATTGGCTGGTGGGTGGGGATGGGAGTCTTGGATGGTATTGTTTTCTGGAACTGCTCTGATCTCTGGTAGATGGGCTGAGCTGGGCTGGGCTGCTCCCTGGCTTGGAGAACTCCAAGGTCAATTAGCTCCATCAGAGGGGTCTTCAGCTCTTGTCTCCTGAACCCCAATGGTCTGGCCTCTCTCATTGTACCAGGTTTCCCTGTTAAGTTAGCCTCACCCTGGTTCTTGCTGGGCTGTGGGTACCCCCTGAAGTCTGGCCGGAACTCCCTATTGTGATCACGTCTGTGAAACTTCCCTGACAGACTCTCAGGGGCTTTGAGGAGCTTTGGGTACCAACCATGGGACAAGAAGGCAGCTCTGGAGAGTTAACAGAGGTCTAGCCTCTGTCTAATCATTTCTCATCATCAAATTGTGTTTGAGGCAGGGTGCCCACACTGGGTGTTTTCATTCTGGTGTTGGAAACCACAAGCTGGACACAAGTCTTTTCCTTTTTGGAAGTTCCCTCCACCCCTTCCTAATACACCTCTGTTCTCTGGGACTCTAGTCTAAAGAGGGGAGATTGAGGTATATCCTACCTTCCTCTGCCTCCTTTGTTACTTCCTCCATCCCTCAGGTTGGAAGGGAAAAACTTTGGGCTTTCTACTTCCCCTACATCTTCTCTTCTGTCTACACTAGGGCAGCAAGCCTCATGGTGAGCCACCACATGTGCAATGAGTAGTCTCCCTGGGGTGTATTCTCACTCAGTGTGTGGTCCATGGACCTGCAGCATCAGCATCACCTGGGAGTTAATTAGAAATGCAGAATCCCAGGCCCCACTCGGACTTAATGGATCAGAATGTGCATTTTTAACAAGATCCCCAGGGGACTTTTGTGCACATTATGTTTGAGAAGCACAGGTGTATAAGAAACTGTATGATCTAGCTCTCTTAGGCCTAGCCCTTAGCAAGTTAATGGGAGTTAAAGAGATATAGGAAATCCTTTTTCTCCTGAAAAAGCTTGCTTTTATAGACCATTAAGTTGCTGCAAAATTCTATTTTGGAATTCTGAAGCTGAATATTAGCTGTTTTTCTTTTTGCACTCCTGCTATAATAATCATCAACTTTCTCAAGGGAAATAGATGTTTCTGGTTGACTATGGGAAGATCAGTATGAAGAAATGCAGAAGAGAAAGCTACTTAATCATGTTAAAATATTATCCCGTATACATTTAGAAAAAAGAGAAGAAAATAGTGAGAGATGAGGTGAGTAATACAGTTAAGTTGGTGATAATTTTATTTGTTATACTTAAGTTTTTCTTTTATAACTTTATTCTGATACTGTGCAGTTTGTAAGAGAAAGCAAAGTTCATTGATTTGTGTCACTATATCCATGCTTCCTAAAGTGTGTTTTGCCAAAATGCTCTAAAAAGGTGGGTTTCATAACCAATCAGTTAGCAAAATGCTGTGAACCATCTGTTCCTCTTGGAGACTTATAATAAACATTATCATGATAAAGTCCTGTGGAGAAATCTCTCCAAGATAAGCTAACAGGGGTTTCTAAAACTCATTTATCCACTAAACTCTGTTTCATATAATACCCATCAGCATACCACAGACTTGTGTTCTTTGGGACATGTTTTAGAATATTCTAGTCTAAAATAAACCCCTTATATTAAATATGAAATGATTGCTGAGTCTAATTTTTGGTGTTGCCAAGCTCCACCTGGTGGCTCATAACTGGTCCCAATGCACCCAGATTCTTTTCACTCAGCAGCAAGGTCAAGGGCCCTAGAAACTACAGGACTGTCTGTAGACAATGCCTCCTCCTCCCCTCTGTCCTGGATCCGGGTGCTCTGCCCTATAGTTCTTTGTATCTAGTCCTTGTTTTCTGCCTGTCTAATCAGCCAATTCAGCCGATGCTTGCCTCTCTAATTCGGTTTCACGCTAGATGCTACCTCTTAGATCTCCTTGAAATTGAGAACCAAAGAGACGATAAACAAGCTGACATCTCCCACTCACAGCCAGCTCAGGCTCCCAGGCCGGATTCCTGAGACTCCTGCTGACGGGGAAAATTGGACAATTACTGAAGTAAATCTACTCTAATTAGTCTGTACTGATCGCCTGATGACGCTACAAGAGGCAAACCCGAAAGGAAGACACATAATCTGCAAAGGATTTCTGCATCACTTCCTGGCATAGTCTTGGAAAATTTTTCAAATTCTGTGTGAGGCCAGTCTTGCAATTTCAGATTCTTTCTGGTGACATTGTATACACAAAACACATGCATGTTTAGAGAGGATGGAGTCTCAGAGATTCTTTCCTCTTTTGCTCTTACTCACAGTGGAGTCTCGTGTGCACTATGTTTGAAGATCAAGCCTCATTCTATAGTTATGCATATAGTCATTGTGTATAGATTAGCATGAAGTATATTCCATGGAACTAATTTGGTAGATATGAGTCAGAAGAGAGTCTTGCAAAAGACTGGTGGTCAAAAAAAGATGGGAGCTGCTGGGATGGTAGTTGAAATATTGGTGGGGTCAGAGTGGGATGGAAGGAATGCCAGAAATCTAATGGGTTGTCAGAAGGTAGTAGAATTACACACCCATGCTCAAGCCACAGCCTCATAGTGGGCAAGATGTACTTCCCTGCCCATTGACTAGGGTTTGACCATATGTCTTGCTTTGGCCACTGGGATGTTAGCAGACCTGAAGTGAGCAGAGGCTTGAAATACGCTTGTGCAAAAGCTTCTCCTGGGTGGCTGCTGCCCCTTCAGTCTGGGTCCAAGACTGAATACTCCAGAAGCTGACCTGAGTCCAACCCATAGTCCAAAGCCAAGCCCAGTCAATCCTCAGCCTGAATCCTTAGCAGAGGTGCCCAACTGAGCTTAGCCTAGCTCAGCCAAATTATTGTCAACCTGCAGATTTGTGAGTGTTACCAGAAATGCTTGCTGTAAGCCACAGAATTTGGGGGGTTGTTTGTCATGCAGCACTATTGTGGCAATAGCTGCCTAATATTCTGGGTTAAACAAAGTTATACAGGTTTCTCTATTGCATTGTTTCTTAGAGACCGTAATCTTCTGTGTGCATGGCAAATCTTTAATATGGCTGTAGAATGAGTGGCATTTCCCACTAGACCTTTATTTTTCAGAACAATTTATAATACAGAGGCAGGTAGGAATATGACCAGAGTTGGCCTCTAGGGAGAAGGTAATTAACCCTCCCCTTCCCCCTACCGCCTAATACAACACACACACAGACATCCACCTGGTAAGAAGGATTGCTGATATAATGGGTTACAGACAGATGGTTCCCGGGTCATGGTGTTAGGAAGAATAGTTTTGAGTGTGGAGAGGGGAAAGGTGAAATTTTTGAGATTACTCCATATCTTATATTCATGCACACAGCTGTTAATATATCTTTAGCAAATATTCATTCTTTACGAAATGGATACAAAAGACAATATGAAATGGCAAAAATACATAGTCTATCTGAGGTGGGGAGATACCCAGCTGTCAGGAATTAAGGGTGGAACTATGCGGTGTGACAATAGAGTCATCCAACTAACCACCACACCCTCTGGTTCACTGGGTGTGTCTCCTTCCCAAATTTGTCTAGTGCATTCTTTTCTTATGAGGGCTGACTGGAGCCAAGCCTCATTGGGAGGAGCCTCCTGCCTTGAGAAAGTAGGACGGGTGAGCCTGGACTGCTCTGCTAGAGGTCTCCGGGAGAAATGCTCCATTTTCCTCCTGGGTGCACATGTTCTTGGGTTTCTCTTTCCTTGCCTGCTCTTGCCATTGGAGTGATGGAACTTGGATGCTAAGATGTGGAGACCATGGAGGCCATTTGCTTTTAGCCTTTGGGACAGGGGTTGGAAAACCTTTTTCTGTTTTTCCAGGGCTGGATAGTAAATATTTTAGGCTTTGCAGGCCATGCAGCCTGTATCACAACTACTCACCTCGGTTGTTGTAGCGTGAAGGCAGCTGTGGATAATACTGAACTGAGTGAACGTAGCTGGCTTCTAATCAACCTTTACTTACAAAAATAGGTGGTGGGATGGATGTGGCCCATGGGCCATAGTTTGCTGACCTCTGCTTTGGGAAATGATTTCTTACAGCTAACGTACCACTGTGATTTAAGCCAACCAAAGCACATTGTAAAGAAAATGCGTTTTTCTGGGATTTCTCCTCTGCGCATCTTGCTCATGAACCTATAGCACTAAACATTGAATTTGCAGATCCTGGGTTCATGTCATCATTATCTCTTTCTTTTTCACAGACAAGACACACACACACAAACTTGAAATGCTCTTGTGAGGTAAGCTGTACCCATAACAATTTTGCGCCTATTTTTCAGATGTTCGACATTTACTTTAGAATTTTCTACAAAAGATGTGTTGAAAACAATTCAGTGGCAAAATAAACTGCAGCAAATTAAATATTACAAATAGTGCAACTTAATTGCAAAAAGGCGAGTTAAATTTGCAGGATAACCGTCTTGAGACATGACACTGGTGTATTGCCTGTGCATGAGCAGAATAGTCAGCACATTCAGCTTTGTGGTAGGTCAGCAGGGATAACCATGAATTCATCTCCACGCTAACGAGACCCACACCATCTGCACAATAGCCTTCCTGCGTTTCCGTGTTTGACACTTTCATGACATTACCTCAAAACATGGCCCAGATTTTTCCCTTTTGTAAATCTAAGTTTAGTGCCACCACTATTTCTCACAGGATAACTGCAGGTGGTGAGTTTAAGCAAACTGTAATAGAGTTACACAAGAAGTCATTCCTGCTGTTTGTGATCCACTTAATTGCCAGCTTTGCTAGATCACCTATCAGGTAACCCCAAAACTTTTCTAAAGAAGCAGAGCCAAAATCAGGGGGGAGATTTGACTGTTGCCAGCATGGAGCTTCATTTTTCTGCCTTTTGGTTCCGATGGATTCATTTTCAGGCTTACAAAGGCAAAAGGTCTTAGGCATTTGTCTTGAAGTTCCACAGAGAGCAGTTTCTCTAGACACAATGGGAGAACGAAGAATGCAAGCAGAGAATTCTGGCTGCTAATTAGTAAATCTCTATCTTAAATTCTATCCTATTGGCTCTCTCAAACTGCATGAAATCTAATTAGACAATTTTCTGTCTGATTTTCTCCCCAGACCTCATGTGCCTTTGTATCTTTTCATTTCGATGCCTAATGAGTGGAGTTGGGTCTATGCTAATCAGCTGATCTTCTTGAGGTCTACAAAGCCATTTCCAGAGTGAAAAATCACAGGTAACAGTCCCAATTAGGAGAATGGGGTAACTTTCTTCTAAAAGAACCCGAAGCAGTGGCCCGGGTTACGTGTGCTTTGGGTTAGTTCTTGATTTCAGTACCTAAGACAGAGAGGCTTTCTGACAAAACAAAAAGCCAAGAAGTAGTCTGTCCAGTGTGTTAAAAGCTTTGGAAATGACCGAAACACCAGTGCGAAGTAGATTATATGAATTGCTTCTTTGATTGTGTTTTTATGGGAGTAATACCTTGTGTCACCTAATGAACCTCTTAGAAGGGATGCATTTTAAAAGAGCCTCTGAGTACCACACATTATGTCTAATGAAGTCACAAGGTCAGGTTTTGTCTGCTTTTGTTTTGACATCCAGTGTCTGTCCATCCTCCTTTTACTACCAACAATTTGGGGGGCCCACCTTCCCCTTTTTGTCAGTAAAATTCCACTCTCCAACTCCAGAGGTACCTGATTCCATGTTACCTACGCCAATCAATTCATTGCATGCCTCCTGGCTACCGAGATTAGTTTTAATTGGGCCACAGGTTCATTACTAAGCCAATGAGATATCTTTAGACTATCCCTGAGACATATGGGATAGAGGCAAGTATTTTTTCCACTGGATTTGAATAGAAGACAGTGTAGCTCTTTGTGCTGCTGTAACCATGTTGCTCTCATGTGAAGGCTAAGCATGGGTTCAACATCTAGAGGGCAGAGCCAAGATATAAAGAGGAAGAAAGGTTTCTGGGAACATTGTCGGAGCCTTGATCAATCCACACCTGATTTCTCTGTGGATTTTTCAATTATATAAGATAATAAGTTCTCTTCTTGCTTAAGCCACTTTGGCTTAGGTTTTCTGTTACTTGTAAGCAAACAAGGCCTAAATATTCAGATCTAGATCACCACTGTTCATGCTTAAAGGAACCTGAGGAATGATCCCCTCCAACACCTTATTTTCAGAATGCGTAAACCAGGGAGGTGAGATACTGACTTGGCACCAGTCGCATAGTCTGCTGGTGGTGGAAGTACACGTAGCATCTGGGTCTCTTTCCTTTCCTGCCTTTATTTATTTATTTATTATTTGTGTGTGTGTGTGAGGAAGACCAGCCCTGAGCTAACATCTGTTGCCAATCCTCCTCTTTTTTGCTGAGGAGGACTGGCCCTGGGCTAACATTTGTGCCCATCTTCCTTTACTTTATATGGGACTCCACCACGGCCTGGCTTGACAAGCGGTCCGTGGGTCTGCATTTGGGATCCAAACTTGCAAACCCCGGGCCACCAAAGTGGAGCACATGAACTTAACTGCTACGCCTCCAGGCCAGTCCCAAGAGGCTTATATTTTTAAACTCATTTACTTAGGAAAAGAGTATGGTGGACTCCGTCTCTCGTGTGCTTAAACAGGGTCTGTGAAATAAAGGGTTTGGGATATCCTGAAGCCCCAAGGGCTGTGTGAGAAGGAAGGGGAGAGCTCCAGAGAGGAGCCATGGTTCACAGTCTCCGTGGTTAGAGACACACATCTGGATGTCCAGTCAGTCAGCCGAGATGTGCGTTTAGAACTTATTAGACCTGCTGAGATCTCGTAAGAGGTTGTTCGCTTCAGTGGAGTATGTGGTGCTTCTTCATCATTCGCTTGAAATAGGTAGTTTCTATAACGACAGTCCTAACTTAGATAGATGCACGCTCATCTCTTTGTTATGGAGGAAAACAATGTTTCAAAGACTCTGTCTGCTTTGCTAATCACTTTCAAGACTGAAAAAGATGTTCTGACTCACAACTTCATAGGGGACTGAGCCTGTCTCACTAAGTCGTCTCCATGAGATGGGAATTGTTATTTTGGGGCAGAACCCAGCCACCTACAGAGGCCAGAAAACCGTGTCTCCCTGGGCAGCAGAGCAGTTAGATGCATTCGGAGTCTTGGGTCTGGGCTGAGATGGCTAAAAATGCAAGACACCCAGAGTGTGGAGGATATCCTGGAGCCCTTCCTCAGGCAGGTAGGAGGGCAGGTTCAGAACAAAATGTAAGCTTTTGAAGGGTGAGGGCAGTGTTTCTTAAATTGTGACAAAAGACCATCTGCATCAGAATCACGTGGAGAGATTGATTTAAAAAAAAAAGACTCCAGGGCCCCAACTCAATCCAGATCAGACTCTATGAGCATGGGACCCGAGAATCTAGACTTTTAAAAAACAAGCTCTTTGGGTGATTCTGATGCACACGTACTTGAGGAGCAATGACTTGGTTCCTCTTTTGCTCCTTTGCCGTCTACCACATCCGGGGGAAAATGTGTTTTTACATAACCATCCAGAACAAATTTGTGGGGGGATAGAATCACAGTTAGGGACTTGTATTCTGGTGGGTTTGGCATTTAAGGATGTGGTGGTGATACTAGTAGGGTTTATGATTTTATGTATATAAACTATGCGTCTCTCCTTTATTTTTTCAAAATTCAGTCAACAAACATTTAAACATTTACTGATCACCTACAATGTTGTAGGCATTGTGCTAGACTCTGTGGGTATCAAGAAGTATAAAAAGAATCCCTCCCCTCAAGGAGTCACAGTCTGGCAATTATTTCCATTTCATAGATGATGGGCTGTGGTTGGAAGATATTAGGTAGCTGACAAAGATTGACTGCTGTTGAGTGGCAGAACTGGGACTCAGTTCTGAACTCTTGAATCCTGGTCTAGAGTTCCTTTGAGTCCACCTTCCATGTTTTTAGATGTAATGTTGCCCATTTTTTAAAAAAGTTAGACTTGGCTTGGAACATGCTAAGAACATGAAGAACGACACTCAGCATGTTTACCACCTTTTTATGTCGCAGCCATCTCTTTGGAGTTAGAAATACTGCTATCATTTGGAAATGATTCTGACTCTGCAAGTCTCACTGTAATCATGTTCAAGCCTTGAGATTTTCTTGAATGAAAGGATTCTTTAAAATAAGGTTCTTTGGAAACTTTCCTAAATAAGCTCTCTTAAAAGGAGTTTGCGGAGAACAATCTTGAGTACCGCAGTGAGGTTGAATAAGAGGAAAATGGAGATGAGGCCATTGAACGTGGAACTGAGGAGCCCCTTAGTGACCTTGGGGCAAGCAGTTCCTGTCCAGTGGTGTGGACAGAAGCCAGGAGACAGGAGAGTGAAAGGGAGCTGAAGGAGAAGAAGGGCAATTGTGCTGAGCTCAATCACATCATCAAGATAAATGGGGGCAGGTAGATGGTGGGCACTGAGGTAGGGAGTGAAACTTAGCCAGAGAAATAGGGAAATTGAGCCCAAGGAGAGGAGGGTTAGAGCTGGAATTGGGGTTATTTCCAGAGATGCAGAATAACACCCAGAGGCTGGTGGTTACACTCACCCAAGTGGGCAGGCCAAGTCTTGCTACAAGGGGTGGGGCTCCATAGATGGCTCTGATGGGGAATCTCTTTCTAGAGCTGAACGTTGATTAGTATTTGCACTTGTCCTTCAGGAGCCATCTGCTTTCTGTTTCTCTGGCATCATCTTGCCCAAAGCATTTGCTGCCAGATTGGGCTATGTATCGGATACATCTCTCTATGGAGCTTTTTCTGTACAACAAACCACCCTGAAGTTTTGTGGTTTAAAACAACTGCCATCTGGTTAGCTCACAATTCTGAGGGTTGGATGGGTACAGCTGGGCTCACGTGTGTCTGTGGTCAGCTGCTGGTCAGCTAGGAGGCTCTGCTTCTAAGGTTTGGCTGGCTGTTGGCTGAGGCAATGGAGGGTGACTGGGTCATGGATCTCTCATTACCCAGCAGGCCAGCTCACACGGTGGCTTGGCAGGGTTCCATAGGCTCAAAACTGGCACAATGTCACTTCTGCCATATTCTCTTGGCCAAAACAAATCATGAGGCCGGCTCAGACTCAGAGGATTGGGAAGTAGATGTTTGATGGGAGGACTGAGAAATCACATTGCTAACAGGTGTGGATGCAGGGAGGGAAATAATTGGGGCCACTTTTGCAAACAATCTACCTAATCACCCTTCCTCTTCTTTGAGCAGGCAGAGCCCACTATACTGCAATGTAAGTTACACTTCATAGTTTGCACAAAAAATCAACTCTTCTTCCCCAGGAGCGAAGTCTTTCCAGGCATCCGTTGACCGAATCGGTGGCAACACAGTGAACACATCCCCACTGCTTGGTCTTAGGTCTGGAGAGCAGACTTCTTCGTCCTGATTACCTCCAACATGCTCTGTGGTCCTTCAAACTTGAAATGCTTTTGGTAATGGCTTGCTACCCAAGCGAACCAGTTCTGGGAGGAATGTACAACATTAGCAGAAAGAGGCAATTGAGCCCCTTGACTTCTGGGAACATCCAACACAGAAATGTCATTTCAACACACTCCCTGATCTCCTTCTCAGGAGATGACCAACGGTACCACAACGTTGATATAATTAAGCAGTAACCGTCCTAGGTGATGATTCTTTACTTAACATGTAAAGAATCTTGCCTTCCTCCTCCACCATCACTGTGCTGATGGGAGCTGCCTTTAGGACTTCTTTGTAGTTGAGCCGAGCTGGTGTCCATTTCAATGTACTCAGTGAACCTCTTCCACAGGATGGCCCTTGAATGTCAAATATGATGTTCCCTGTCCACACGGCATGCAGCCACCATTAACATTTCTCCTGTGCCTTTTGTGAGAATTACAAACTAATTACAGAATGCATAATTAAGTGCTTCATCTTTCAAATGCTGAAAAAATAACCAAGCATTCCTCCCTTTGAGTCTGATTTTACTATTGGTGATTAGCAACATGATTCACTCTGAAATAGGAGGGGTGTGCTTTGAAGCATACTTTTCACTTTCCAAGCATAATAAAAGGTGGGAAGCTTAGGACAGGTTTGATTTGTTTTTCCCCCTAGAAGTAGAGTTGACTGGAAACCTCTTTCTTCTTGCCCTTTGTGAATTACTGTTTAGTTCTAATCAGGCTTGTGGAACGTATGCTCTCCTTGCTCGCTCAGGTCAGGGTAGTGCGTGTGTGAGGCATATGACAGACAATGACTGCTGACATTCATGCAGCACCTTAGAGTTAGTGAAGCTTGTTTATGCACGCCTCATTTAGTGCTCACGACAAGCCTGTGATGAAGGTGTTTTTTTCTCTGTTTTACAGTTAGGGATCCTGAAGTTCAAGGAATTTATGTGATTCAGAGTCATACTACTAGTTAGAGGGTGCTGACGTCTTTGGCCAAGGTCACTATCATTCTAGAATTCCATATATTTCCTCCTACAACATTATGGAAAGGGTGGTGGTGGTGGGGGGTCAGCTAGATAAGTTCTGTTTGGAGCATGCCTAGGGGAACCCCACCTCATCCCTAGAATTACCCTGCACTGCTCTTTGTGATATTTGGTGGTTGTCAGGTGGGAGTAGAGTTATGGAAGCATGAAGTAAACAGGCAAACAACCATTAAAGTATGTAGATATAACATTGTCTGAACGTGGAGGTTTGATTGTGGGGTTGGACCTTGTTATACGATGGTTTCCTCTTAAAATGGCTTAGAGAGTTGGAGTAAGCCTCTGCAGACATGAGGATACTTCAAAACAATTAGATGAATATAAACATACGTATAAACATATGGAAAACTCTTCTGTTATTTTGCTACTCACACTCAACTCTTCTGACACCAGATGTGTGGGTTTTTCTCACACTGACCAATTCTCTGACACCAGCTGGGTGTCCTACAATTCAATTCAGTTCTGACACTGTCTACCTGGAGTTAGTATCAGATCCCACAACTTAAGGGCTCAGCCCCCCTTCAGATGCCATTCATAAGTCCCAGGTTGTCACCTATACTTCTGACCAACCAGCTATAAATCAGGGTTCCCACGACTCTTTCCTTGGGTCTGCAATTTGCTACAACAGCTCACAGAACTCAGGGAAATGCTTACTTACATTTATCGGTTTATTATATAATATATGATATGCTAAAGGATACAGATGAACAGCCAAGTGAAGAGATACATTGGGTGAGGTCTGGAAGTGTCCTTAACACAGGAGCATCTGTCCCTGTGGAATTGGGTTACACCACCCTTCTGGCATGTGTATGTGTTCTCCAACCCAGAAGCTCTCCAAATCCCATACTTTAGGGATTTTTATAGAGTTTCATCATGTAGGCATGATTGATTATTAACTCAATTTCCAGCCCCTCTCCTCTCTCTGGAAAATGGGAGCTGGGGCTGAAAATTCCAAGCTTCTAATCATGGCTTGGTCTTTCAGGTGACCAGTCCCCATCCACGAGCCCATCAAGAGTTGCCTTATTAGGAGCCAACCTGGATGGCCTAGTGGTTAAAGTTTGGCATGATCCGTTTCAGTGGCCTGGGCCCGGTTCCAAGGTGTGGGACCACACCACTCATCTGTCAGTAGCCATGCTGTGGTGGCAGCTCACACAGAAGAACTAGATGGACTTACAGCTAGAATATACAACCATGTACTGGGACTTTGGGGAGGAAAAAAAGAGAGAGAGGAAAATTGGCAACAGATGTCAGGTCAGGGCGAATCTTTCCCAGCAAAAAAAAAAAAAAAAGAATTGTGTTAGTAGAACAAAAGATGCTCCTGTCACCAGGAAACTACAAGGAATTTAGGAGCTCTGTGTCAGGAACTGGGGTCAAAGACCAAATATTAGCAGGAACCAATATAAGGGGTATATATATGTGTATTTTTAAAATTTTTTCACACAGTATTAACCCTATGAACAGCTACCCTCTGCCCCCCCCCGCCTAGTTCTCCCATTTTATTATCTTGTCTCTTTTTTTAGCTCCACTAGATTATACAGTTGTTCCATGTTTCAATCCCAAACCAGAAGGTGCATCTATATTTAATATATGAGTCAGCTGGCATCCTTCCTTTTTCGCTTCGGAAAAATGAGGTCTAGAAGATCTTTGCTGGAATTTTCAGAAACTGCCAATGGTCTCTTTTGTAGAAGATGCTCTGGATGCTCCACCCATACCCCTGCCTGGCCTACCATCCGGTTGGTGGCACCTGCATTTCTTGGCCTGAGGGCTTTTCCTGGCCACTAGAGTTCACTTTAGCAACCACCAGGCAAGCTAGAAATGCTAGGGGATTGACATCCTCTGAGAGCAGTTCTCAGCCAATGACTGATGGGAGCTGGTGGATAAATACTCCAGCTCCCTCATCCCTCTGGCAGGATGACTTTGAGGCAGGTGGCCTCCAGAGATTTTCCAGTGAGACTGAGCTCCAGGCACCTACTGTGATGGCTGACTTGATTGTGCACCCTTTATATGCTGCCTTCCTTTTCCCTGTCTTGGTCCCCGAGTCTCCTGTCAGTGTTTCCTTCACCTCCCACATAACAACTTGCATTTGATTCCACTTGTGGCAGCTTCAGGGTCTGCTTCTGACCCTGACACCTTTGTAAATTCTGAGACTTTGTACTTTGTATTCAAGCATTAGAGGCACTTCCCTCTGCCAAGTCAATAAATGTTTGCTGAGGACCAGTTCTTAGCCAACCATCATGTGTGGAGAGAAGGGTTTCCCAAGTGAGTTCTCCAAACTCACTCTGATCAAAGAAAATTGGGAAATACTACATGCTACATCTCCTCTATACCACATTTGTATATTAAAGGTTCTGAGAAGTCCAGCAATACAGAAATAAGTTTAACTTTGTTTATTTTAGCATTTCCTAAACTTTTTAGGTAAAGAACTCATTTTCTCTTTCATAGCAGCAGTTGTATTCCTATATAATGTGATGGGAAATGCTTATCTGGCTGGACTGAAAGACCAGGGCAGGCAGAACTTAGGACAAAATTCTGATGCCAGAAGTTTCTTTTGTGCTATGACAGATTTTTCAGAAAGGATCTTAAGCCAAATCTTTTAGGGTTAGTCTTCTTCCAATACGCCAATAAAACATTCTCATTCCCTCTTCCTGTCTATATTTACATATCTATACATCTATGGATTCATTCATTTATCCATTCCCTTGTTCACTCATTCAATTAATATTTGAATAATTATCACATGCAAGGTACAGTGCTGCATGCTGGGAGATACAGTGCATAAACAGGTGAAAATTTTCCACTTTTCCTAAGTGCAGAACCATTTTGATACATTTTGGGTCTTATTTTAAAACTGAAAATTTATTTTATGTTCTATCAATTTTAGTGAAAATACTTGTTTTTTTAAAGACTGTATTTGTATAGAGCAGTTTTAGGTTTACAACTGAATTGAGAGGGAGGTACAGAGATTTCCTATATACCCCCTGCACCCACAGATGCATAGCCTCCCCCATTATCAACATCACTCACCAAAATGGTACATTTTTTACCAAGGATGAACCTATGTTGATGCATCAAAATCATCCAAAGTCCATAGTTTACCTTAGAGTTCACTCTTGGTGGTGTACATTCTCTGGGTTTGGACAAATGTATAACGACATTCATCCATACAGAGTGTTTTCACTGCCCTAAAAATCTTCTGATTTTGGCCATTCTAATAAAATAGTGGTATCTCGTTGTTTTAATTTGCATTTCCCTGATGACTTTTGATGTGGCGCATCTTTTCATATGCTTATTTGTCATCTGTATTTATTCTTTGGTGAGGTGTCTGTTAAGATGTTTGGCCCATTTTTTAATCAGGTTTTTTGTTTTCTTATTGTTGAGTTTTAGGAGTTCTTTGTATATTTTGGATAACAGTCCTTTAACAGACGTGTCTCTTGCAAATATTTTCTCCTAGTCTGGCTTGTCTTCCAATTCTCTTGATATTCTTTCACAGAACAGAAGTTTTTAATTTTAATGAAGTCCAGCTGATCAATTCTTTCTTTCATGGATTGTGTTTTTGGTGTTGTGTCTAAAAAGACATCATCATACCCAAGTTCATCTATGTTATCTTCCAGGAGTTTTATAGTTTTGCACTTTACATTTAGGTCCAAGATCCATTTTGAGTTAATTTTTGTGAAGGGTGTAAGGTCTGTGCCTAGATTCATTTTTTTTTGCACGTGGGTGTCAAGTTGTTCCAGCACCATTTCATTTGTTGGAGACTATCTTTGCTCCTTTGTATTGCCTCTACTCCTTTGTCAAAGATTGGTTGACTACATTTATGGGGGTCTATTTCTGGGCTCTCTATTCTGTTCCATCGATCTATTTGTCTGTTCTTTTGCCAATACCACACTGTCTTGAATACTGTAACTTTATAGTAAGTCTTGAAGTTGGATAGTATCAGTCCTCCAACTTTGTTCTTCTTCAATATTGCTTTGGCTATTCTGGGTCTTTTGTCTCTCCATACAAACTTTAGAATCAGTTTGTTGACGTCCATAAAATGACTTGCTGGAATTTTGATTGGGGTTGCATTGAATCTATAGATCAAGTCGAGAAGAACTAACATCTTGACAATAATGAGTTTTTCTCTCTGTGAACATGAAATATGTCTCCATTTATTTAGTTTTTCTTTGATTTTGTTCATCAGTTTTGTAGTTAGGACTTGTACATATTTTGTTAGATTTATACCTAAGTATTTCATTTTTGGGGGTGCTAATGTAAATGATATCATGTTTTTAATTTCAAATTTTACTTGTTCATTGTTGATATGTATGAAAGCAGTCAAATTTGTAAAACATTTGTTTTAAAATTAATTTTGTACAAAATACGTTCTTGATCATGATGGAATTAAACTAGAAATCAATAACAGAAAGAAGTTTGGGAAACCTACAAACATGTGGAAATTGAGTAACACTCCTAAATAACCAATAGGTCAAAGAAGAAATCACAGGGGAAATTAAAAAATACTTTGAGATGAATGAAAATGAAGACATAACATACCAAAAATTATGTGATGCAATTAATGTAGTGCTTATGGGGAAAATTATAGCTGTAAAATGCCTGTGTTAGAAAAGAATAAAGATCTAGAATCAATGACTTAACCTTTCACTTTAAGGCGCTGGGGAAAAAAAGAGCAAACTAAACCTAAAGCAAGCAGAAGAAAGGGAATAATAAGGATTTGAGTGGAAATTCATGAAATGGAGAACTGAAAAGTAATAGAGAAAATAAAGAAAACCAAAAGTTGTGTTTTTTTTTAAAGATCAACAAAATTAATAACACTTTAGCTAGATTGACCAAGAAGAAAAAGGGAAGACTCAAATTACTAATATCAGAGATGAAGGAGGAACACGTTACTGACTGTCTTAGTTAGGTCAGGCTGCTGTAACAAAATACCATAAACTGGGTGGCTTATCAACAACAGAAATTTATTTCTCATGGTTCTAGAGGCTGGAAAGTCTGAGATCAGGATGCCAGCGTGGTTGGGTTCTGCTGAGAGCCCTCTTCCGAGTTGCGGGGCGGCTGACTTCTCCTTGTGTCCTCACATGGCGAAAGACAGCATGCTAGCTCTCTGGTCTCTTCTTCCCATGGAACCAATCCCATTCACGAGGGCTCCACCTTCATCACCTGACTGTCAAAGGCTCTACCTCCAAATAACGTCACACTGGGGATTGGACTTCAACATATGAATTTTGGGAGGACACAGACATTCAGTCTTTAACACCAACCCTACAGAAATAAAAAAGAAAAGATGTTAAAGGAATATTTATTGTTGTATGCCAATAAATTAGATAACTTAGATAAAATGGACAAATTTCTAGAAAGGCACAAACTATTAAAACTAAACCAAGAAGTAGAATGTCTGAATAGCCCTATAATAAGTAAAGAGATTGAATTAGTAGTTTAAAAAGATACCCACAAAGAAATTCTCAGGCCCGTATGGCTTTACTGGTGAATTCTATCAGACATCTGCAGAAGAATTAATACCAGTTTTTCACAAACTCTTCCAAAAAATAAAAGAGGAGGGAACATGGTTAGTACAATCTACTTCTTCAGTTCCCAGCCCCACAACTTCAGTCCCTGGTTTACAACTCATGCTTTATGTCCTGGCTTGCTAACTTACCCCTTCAATTTGGCCTTGAAATCCCCACGTGTGAATTGCCCCTTTGGAGAATCCTGATGAGATGAAGCCCAAGATCCTGGATCTATTCCTGTCTCTTGGTTTGGGCCTCAGAGGACCAGACCCTACACAGCTGAGATGCTGTCTCTCTATGACTTCCCTGGGTTAAGAAATGGTTTAGCCACCCAAGAGACATGGGGGCTGGACTCTACCCCATCATGTCTCTGGTTGTATTTAAGCCAATCAGCAGCCATATAGTCTCCCTCAGAGCATGTGTCAACTGCTTCTGGGTCAGCTTCCAGCCAGGGTCTGTCTGGTATCACCAAGTCAAGGGATGGGGTACCGCAGGGATGTGCAAGCCCATGGCTAGTTTCAGTCTTTTCCCAGGAAAATGATACGTCTTTAAGAGGTTCTTGACCCCAATATGCAGGACACCTTGATGGCTATGTCAGGCTTTATGGTCTGTATCAGAAGTTTCTTGGAAAAAATTAATTCATAGGAAGGGCTTATAACAGTGTCTGGGATGTAATAAACCCTCAGCAAATGTTAACTCTCATTGTCCATCACTTTTGTGGTGCCTGACCCTTAATGGAGACTCAATAAATAATAACTTATCACTATCTCCAACTCATGCTACCCTGAGTGCCCCATACAGTTTATAGGTAATCAAGAGAGAAAATAATTCTGTGGGTGCTTGGTAATCTGCAAGGCACAAAGCAAATTCAAAGGAAAAAATAGCTGCATTTATGATTTTCAAAGGAGTATGAGAAAAAAATAGTATACAGTTATAAAAGTATTTTGACTGATTCCTACAAAACATTATGAAATGCTTAATAGGGTTAAACAATGCAATCCCTTTAGTGAACCTAACATTAGACCTGCTGTGGAATTAATAATTTTTAATGACATAAGAAGACTTAACGTGTCTCTTTAAGCACAGATTTATTGTATGTGGATAGACATTCTATGATGTACATTTTGAGACAATTCACACTAATTATTCCTTACATTTTCTTTCTCATTATCTTGTTAGAATTGAGGGAGAAGACTATTTTTGAACTTGAAAGCTATGTAAAAAAAGTGAGGTTTCTATTGTTTTTAATGTACCCTAATTACTCGAGGGAGAGTCAGCCAGAGGCTAAAAGTACTTTATAAAAATAACCCCAAATCAGTTTGTTCTCTGCCCCCACCTGCCTGGTGGGATCTTGGTTTCCTCCACAGGGTTCTGGAAGTCCCTGGCTCAGGTCTCGCCTGTGCTCTCGGCCCCCACCGAATCTGCCTTTAGCCTTCTCCTCTCACGCTCTGATCTGCTGTGGTGATTTCCCCCAAGCCCTGCCCTGCCCTGCTACTCCCTGATGGGCTGTTGCTGTGCCAGTGATGCCAATCCCGGTCTAAAAGTCACTGACACTAACCCAGTGTGTCTTGTCACCACAGAACCTACTGCTACTAATGTCCTCTTCATGGCCCATGGAGATCACAAACAAAAAAAGCTGTATTTACTCACTCGTTTATTGCAGCCCTCTTTCCCCATGATTCAGACCTGAGTCTACAAAGGTTAGGGGACAATCTGAGGGGGAATGACATGCTCTTCTTACAGGCACCTCCACCCCTCAGAGCCTGAACCACACTCCCCCTTCTGCTGACCTCTCTCCCCCGGTTCTAGTACCATTGAGACTTGCCCCAGTAGCCCAGCTCCCAAGGTGAACACAGCTCGGGCCCATTCTCAGACCCCTGCGACCCTACTAATGAAGCCCAATTGGCAATTTATTTTTAAAATCAAGCAGGTCTGTTTTCTTTGAAGAAGGAAGGGCCTTACAAAGGCAGCAACATAGTTCTTATTTCCAGAAGATTCTTACAATTCTCTAACAGGAAGCCTCCCAAACTGCTCCCTGGGTTGATTTTACACCAGATATATCCTAGTGTGGGTTTTGGAGTCACACTTGACTTTGAATCCTATCTCTGCCATTTAATTAGCTATGTGACCTGGGCAAGGTGCTTGAGTTCTGTGAAATTTGATTTATTTGTCTGTAACATTGGGATAAAAAAAAACTTCTTTATGAGCTGGTTGTGAGCACTAGTTGGTGTATTAATAGAGAATGTGGCCTGTAATGAACATTGCAGTGCCAAGACCAATGTTTAGTTATCATGGGGTCTTGACCTTGGGGTCTTGAAATAAATTGAAAGAAGACACAGACCATTCTGCCCTATAGTAACAAGGGAGAATTTTTATTATTTTTGTGAAGTCAAAGGAAAGACAGAAAATGAGATACCTCAAAGTGTAAAATTTCAGCCTGAAATTAATATTCATCACAGGAAATCCCTTTTCCTAATGCAAGGGATGGAAGGGGGATGTCACTAGTCGAGGTGGGACAAATTAGCTAACTGTGGCACCTTTACGCTGGAAGGTACTCGTCTTAGGGTTGCCAGATGTAGCAAAGAAAAATACAGGACACCAAGTTAAATTTACATTTCAGATAAACAACAAATTGTTTGTTAATGTAAGCATTCCCCAAGTGTTGCATGGCATCCTGCATTTTATCTGGCAATCCTAACCCTTCCACCTCCCCTTTTGAGACCCTGGCACCAGCTAGTTTTCTGCTCTGGACATTTTACCAGACATCTTGGTGGTTGTGTTTGTCTCCCACGTCCCTGTCAGAAGTTCAGCAACAATTACCCTGAATCACAGAGTTCATACATTGCCACCAGGAAAAGCAAAATCTTCCGAAATGAAACTCTGGAGTGTGGGTTATAATGAAGCTTCTCTGTTTAATCAGTGAGGAGATGCTGGCTGGTGGCCTTCTACGTGGCTCAGATCTTAAGTGTCATCATAATCCTTAGTGCTTAAATACGCAGCTCAGAATACACCTGTCTTTGCGGCTAAAGCCAGTCCAAGGAGACACTTGACAAATAATGGTAGTTATTAATATTCACCCCCATATCACCTGGATCTGCTGATCACCTGGAACCGTCTGTTCCATTCCGCTGTGTGAGAAGCCTCGACGAAAATGCGCGTTAATCACAGCTGGGGCTTTTGGGTAATAGGACTGATGGCAATTAGTTGACAATATTTACTGGGAAACTGCATTACTTTATGATAATTACACAACCAGGAGTAAATCATGCTTTCCCCCCCGTTCATTAATAATTAGAGCCACAGAGACATGTAGAAATTGCTGCTGTTTCTTAATGATCTCTCTAGGAAGCTGCTTTTCCCAGACAGCTGGAACATGTTTTGGAGACTGGGCAGTCTCAGCAGTGGCAGTCGCTCCTCATCTTTCCAGTAGGAAAGTGACATTCTGGAGCTTCCTTAGGGCCTTTAAGTGGTCACCTGCCTTCCTTCCCTTAGTGACAGTCTCTCCTGATTTAGTAGGGAAGTCGGAATTATTAATAAAATCTCATTGGCTGAAGTTTGCAAAAGTCAATAATAAAACTTTACATTTGTAGGGGTTCTTGCAAGACTCCTTCATGCATTTTATCCCTTTGTGGCTTTATAGCAATTGCTATAATCCCCATTTCACAGATCTATTTTATTAACATTGGAAGAACAATTTCATGGTCCCAGAAGAAGGTGTTATTCCTAGTTGGCCCAAAATTTTGATTAAGACACCATGGGAATTGGCAAATATTACAAATTATCCATTCCTCCCCAGGTAGTTATTAAACAATTACCAGTACCCCATTGCAAACCCTACAAAACAGAGCTTCTCTCCTCTGTCAGTCTATATAGCTATTATTTTCTAAAATAATTGTTTTCTCTAGTAAACCTGCACTGTCTAATATGGGAGCACTATGCATGTGTATCTATTGAACATTTGAAATGTGGCTAGTTCTGAGATGTGAGATGTGCAGTAAGTGTAAAATATACACCAGATTTTCAAAGACTTAATAAGAAAAAAAATGTAAAATATCTTACTAATACTTTTTAAAATATTGATTACATGTTGAAACGATAATATTTTGGATATGCTTGGCTAAATAAAATGTACTATTAAGACTAAGTTCACCCTTTATTTTTTGCTTTTGTTACTGTGGCTACTAGAAAATGTAAAGTTACACATGTGGCTCACATTATATGTCTTTTGGACAGCATTGCTAGACTATAAGCTCCCCTAGGACAAGAACTGTGTTTCCTCAGTAACTAGCACAGAGTCTGCTACATAGTGGGTACTCAATAAATACAGGTTGATTGAATGTATGAAAAAGGGTGGAGGAAAGATGATAGCTGTATAGGGAATAATTGAGTGGGACCTTATAATCCATGGAACTGTATAACCCTTATAGTTGGAAGGGACTGTAGAAGTCATATATGTAGACCAAGTTCTCTGCCAGTGATGGAACACCACCTTTAGGTTTCTTGATGGATGGTGCTCTGGCTTTCCAGGAAAAGATTTAGTGACTGAGAACCTAGTTTCTCAAGAGGGCATCTGCCTCTGGTTGGGCCTTCATTTGCTCTGACAATCCCTACTGCATAACCTTGGGCACACACACACACACACACACACACACACACACACACACACAAATACCAGTGGCTGCCTCCCTGTTGGTGAGGAATAACTCCAGGTTCCATCTCTCCCCATCTTCCCTGTTGGTTCCACTCTTGGCTTCCTTCTGGGATCCTCCCTCTTTTTCCAGCTCCCATTGGTTTGGTGATATATTTGCATGATCTTTTGGGATTTTGAGTTAATTCTTTCCCAAGGCACTACTGCCCCCTTAGTTGATCCCTCAGCTTCACACATCCCAGCTCTCAAATAAGGAAAGGGCACAGCTTCATCTGCAGACCAAACTTTGTGGGTAAAGACAATTAGCTTGAGGCACCACCTAGGGCTCTGATTGCTCAGAGAGGGGAAATGGGACAGGAGCAGCCATACTCTCTCCATTGTTGGATGGCATTTATCCACAGAAAAGTTTCCCTTTTATGGAACTGAATCCATCTCCCAGAAACTTCCATCCATTAGTCTATCTTCCTCTTCCTCCTCCTCCACTTCTTCAATATTTAATAAAAATAGCTAATAGTTATAGAAAAATTCCATGAGCCATTGGCTCTGCTAAGCCTTTCACACACCTTATCTTACTTAATTCTCACAACTACCCTATGAGGCAGGTAGTACTAACTCCATTATAATGATGAAAGAACCAAGGCTTAGAGAAGCTAAATAACCTGCTGCAGGTCATGCAGAAAGAATGGCAGAACTGGAATTTGACTCAAGTTCAGTCTTATTCCAAAGCCTAAACTGTTAGCCACGTTGCTATACTGTTTTGCAATCAATTAATTCTACAATCTGAACTTCAGAAATCTCTTCCTGCTTTCTCATGATAGTCCTGCAAGAGTGTGAAGACAGTAGTCCCCTCCTCCCCGGCCTAAATATCAATCACAATTCATCTCTTCTTTTCAGAGGATCACTCTTATTTTCTTCCACCTTTCCT
This sequence comes from Tapirus indicus, assembly GCA_031878705.1. Lineage (NCBI taxonomy): Eukaryota > Metazoa > Chordata > Mammalia > Perissodactyla > Tapiridae > Tapirus > Tapirus indicus. The sequence continues at coordinate 19,372,392 of CM062920.1, forward strand.
CATCTGGTCTGGCTGTCTGACCAGTTCCGGTTCTTGGTATTGGTTATGCTACCATTTTAGAATTAGAGGAAGGGTTGGTGTATGAGAAAATAATAACATGTAGCTCTTAAAAAAGAATTTTTACACACGCTATGTCTTATTTGAGCTTCACAACAACCTTGAGAGACAGTCTTAATATTTTCAGATATTGCACTAATAGCAGACAAGAAATTAAGTGACTTATGCAAGGTTATACATGTGATGAATGAAAGAATTAGAACTTTAAACTTAGACTTTCCCATGCCAAGTCCATCTTTTCCCCACTTTAAGTGCGCCAGTAAATGATGTTGGGGTCTTTATGGACATGGGCACTTTAGCTCCCTGGGGCCTTAGTTTCATCAATTCCCGCACCAGAGCTCCTTGGAAAGTCTATGAGACAACTTTGACAGCCAGATTCATTCTTTCAGAAATGGTACATTTATAAATAAAAGGCATTGCCATTTATTTATAAAGAAGCAAGTTTTTGAAAGAGTAACTACATCTTTCCAAAAAGGCTTAACTTTGGTTGAGAAACTCACTAGGATGGCTGAGGAAAGAGACAAGAGACTGAAGGAAACCACGGCAACCACCTTGATGGATCAAAACTTATGGCCACGTAGATTCCCGGTAGAGCACTTCATGAAGTACCTGGTGTGCAGTGGGCCTTCAGTAAATATTCACTTGAAAGAGCATGCTCATGTAGCCTTACGAAGGTGGAATAGAGCAGACTAACCTTCTTTCTCCGTGTAAGCAGCAATCAGAGCCTAATAAACTGAGATCACTTCTCAATATTTAGGATGTTGAATATTTAAATGACACAGCTGAGGCTAGAGCTCAGATTTACTTATCTGAGCCAGCGCTGGCTTTGGTCACCACCTCATACCCCAGCAGAGCGCCTTAGAAATGTCCTTTTGGAGGGTCTGTAAACAGTTGCCATGGCAACCAAGTTCCATGGTAACCAGACACACACAATTGGGATGGTGGTAGTGGTAGTGGAGCTGCAGCCAGTATATTTCACTACTGCTCCCAATAACAAGGCTGCCCTATTGTTTCCTGGGAGAGGGCTGGGGCGTGCCTAGCAGCTAAGAGGTTTCAGAGGGAAATGAACAGCTTCATTAAAGGTTCATATAAAACCACCACTGAATTACATTGGTGGGCCATCTACTAAGTGTTCAGAGCTGTCTTTAATAGCTCTCTGTCTTTAGCATCCGTCTGCCACTATAGTCACAGTGCAGTTCAATTAGTAGCATTGTTTCATCTATCAGATAAGTTTTCACAGCTTAAGCTAGTTTGCTGCCCCTTTTGCTGCCACTAATTTGCTGGGAAACAGTAGTCTCATTTTTTTTTCCTGGATGGAAACATAAATGCAGGTTGCTCTGCTTTTATACCTAGCTTAACAATAATACATGTATAATGATAAAAATAATAATGAATGTCAGTGTATTACTTTGCAGTTCACTGAATACTTTTAGAATCATTATCATATTTCAGCCACACATGAACCCTGGGAAGTACTTATTATCTCCATTTTACAGATGAAGAGGAGAACCGAGCCTCAGAAAACGTAAATGTCTTACTCAACGTCAAGTACTTGGTGGTGAACCAGCTGGGGCACAAATCTAGATCATTTCACCACCAGCTATGTGCTTACTACTCTACTGTATTGTAATATGACCCTGTGCATGTCTTCCCAGCCTTTCTTCTTGCTGTTTTTCCAAAGCCATCCAAACTTGCTCTGTTACATTTGTGTGGAACTGGTTGCCTGTTCTCCAGACACCATTCTGCTTCTCAAATTGCTGCCCTTTGTGTTCTCATCCAGGAATCTCCTTCAGCTCTTTGCCTCCCTGGGAAATATCTCCTCATCTTTAGAACTCAGGTAAAGCATCACCTCCTCTGTGACATAGTCCTAGAACCTCTCTTCTTTGTTAGAAAAAGATCTGTCGTTCTAATGAATGCGTTGATCTATTTCCCCATTTGTCCTTCCACCAGGCTGTGAACAGACGGAGGGCAGGGCCTGGGTCTCTTTGCTTCTGTACTGCCAGGACCTACCTCAGTGTCCAGAACTGAGTAGAAACTTAATAAATGCCTTTTGAAATGAAAGGCCCACATGTACTTCTAATTGTTAAACATAATTCCGTTTCCTTTGACTTCTGAATGTGTCACTCCTTTCTGTGGACCGACACATCCTTGCAGAGGATGAGCTATCTGGCCTTTCCTGGTGCGGCCAATTCAATGTGAACGGTTTACCAGTGTTTCAATAGATCATGAAGACATAGTTTAATTTCCATGTGATCGTCAGAATGAGGTTCCTTTTCTTCAGTAGCCAAGATTATTGGTATTTATTGTTCCTTCCCACTCTTTCGTCTTCAGTTTGTAGCTCCTATTAGCATACTTTTCTATAAAATTTGTCTTAACAATGACTGTGTACAGGGTCCAATTTACAGCCCTTATTACTTGAAGAAATTTGAAAAATGACTTGTTCTTGGCTCAAGAATGCTGGACACTTTGCAGTTTTCTCATCTCTTTATAGCAATGCTAAAAACAATTTATTTTCTCAGTAAAAACAATCTCTCAGTTGTTGTGAATCCCACACTTGTCCTCCTCAGTGAAGATAACGGTCTGAGATGACACTACTTTTCCTAAATGAGAATAAGGATTGTAGGCACGTTGCCACTGGATTCCTACAGCTTTGTTTTGGCTGGTGCTTTCAGATTTCTCTTCCTTCATAGATGGTGATAAAAATTTCCCATGTTTTCAGCTAAGGGAGTATCTTTTAGACAATTACCTGCTAAGAATTAGACTATGGGGTACTTAAATATCGTGAAACAACTCTCAGGGTTGGTATTTGTGGTAGACACTATGAGCTACTTTCTCTTAGTCTTTGCCTACAGAACCCCAATTTAAGTCCCGGCAGCAACATATCCCTCCTCAACAGAACCCTGTGATTAGTGCATCATGGCTTCCGGGCTCTCCTTTGCAGATAATTCCTTTCTCTGCCTCTCTGAAATCTAGGAGTAGAACTTCGAGTGTCAGTGAGATAATGGGAAGTTTCTCTAACTTGACTGTTCCCATCCCATCACTTCTTGCCTTGGGACCTTGAGATGACAAGCCTAAGGTTAAAAAAAACTCCTTAGGATGGTGGAGGGAAGGACAGCAATTGCTGGATCCTTGAGGACACATTTGAGCTGCTGAACCAGCTACGGACTCCAACCTCTGGGCTTGTTAAGTAAACTGTAAATGTCTGTAAAGTTTAAGCCACTGTCTGTTAGACTTTTCATAACTTGCAGTCTAACGCCAATGACTGATGTAGCATGGTGAGTATCTATTTCCACACCTGTAGCAGGCAGGGCCTCCACCCATCACAGGGACCTGTCCCTGCCCAGATTATGAGGTCCTCCTCTAAAATATATTGGTTTTTTCCCCTCTTGCTAAGCGTGTGCCACCTATTTCTTCATAAATTCAGCTTGCACTAATTTGCATTTAATTCGTGTTCTTTTTTCTCCCATCAAGGATCTTCTCAGCACTTTGTCTTAATATTTCCAGGCAACAGCAGATAGTAGGTGAAACTATTTCTGTCTCAGTAGTTATAGTGAATACTTTGCTTTACTCTTTTGATTGTATGACTATCTCTTTGGTTTAGGCCAGTGCCATCCAACAGAAATATAACGAGAGTCCCATACGTAATTTCAAATTTCCTAAAAGGAAAAAGTACATGCATATTACAATACAACAATAATATCTTACGCAATGCAATGGTTGAAATGAAATGTAATCCTACCAAAACAATAAAGTGTGTTTAATGGAAAAAAAATATTTTGCATTGCTTTAGTTTTAAAATTTAAGTTAGTTAAACTTAATTTATTGCACTGGCCACATTTCAAGTGCTCAGTAGCTGTGTGTGACTACTGTATGGGATAGCTCAGGCCTATTCTCTAAACCCCTTGAGGGCAGGAACTGTGTTCCATGCAGTTTTCCCCTTAGTTATTGCTTCTTCGTGGAACCCTTCCCAGGTGCCCCAAGACTGGGTTAAGTGAGCCACTTATGTGCTCCTGCAGCCCTCTGTGCTAACTTCTCTGGTGGTGGTGCACACCCCGTATTGCAATTACTTATTTACTTGCTATAGGCTCCTGATAGGCAAGGACTGTTTCCAGTTCACTGTTATATGTCCTGTGCTTAGTACAGGGCCCGGCACACCCTAGGCACTCATTAAATATGTATTGCTTTTTTTGGATGAATTGTTAAATTCACCAAAAAAAGTTGTTTTTGGAGTTTTAGCAGAATAAGAGCCCCTTGAGGGTAGGGATCATGACTTATCCATCTTTGTAGCCTCTTCACCTAGCACAGTGCTTAGCACATAGTAGGCACTCAATAAATGTTTGTTGAATGACTATTGAACCTTGCCACAAGCCTAGGCTTTGCAGCCCTTCTGTCTTTACAGCTGAGACTGGCTGGTTCTACCTGCAGCTTCAGCTTCTTCCTCAGTCTTTGAGACTTCGAGTCACCTTCTGAAGACTTGTGCCTGATTCTCTGAGCTGGAACCTGTCCTGCTTCCTCAGTCTGGTTGGTGCTGGGGCCTGTTTTGGGCTTATCCCTCTGCCTCCATCGGCGACTGACTGTTGACCAGAGGCAATAATGGCCCCACTGGCTTTCTGAGCCTGGCCTCCCCTAGAGTGCTTCATCTTGGTTTGAGCCTTTCCCTGATTTACATGCTGTGGTCTCCTGGTGTAGACTGATTTCTGGCCCACAACCATGCTTGCACAGTCTTGGGATTTCCTGTTCCACCTATCAGACTAAATTTCCTCCCAGATCACCCCCAATTTAGTTGTTTGGGTTTTGCAGTGACAGGGCACACCTCCAGGGGGCGGCATTCACTTGTAGTCTCCCTAGGTATGAATAGTTATTTTGACAACTTTCCAGCAGATGGCAGTAAAGTGTTTTGAGCAAGGGGTGCCTTTTTCTAGTTTGCACAGTCCCCAAATAAGCTAGTACCTGGGCTGCCAGGGGTCTGCCTGCAAATCGAGCAGGAGAGCCTAGTTGCAGCTTCTTGTCCCTCTCCTCTTACCCCTTATCCTTGTAGTTAATCATACCTGGCCGGGTAGAGAGAAGACGTGATAAACAGGAGAAGCCTCGAGTTTGGGGAATGAGACACATTTCCTTATGACTATTTCTTGTTGCCAAGCATCACAGGGTACAGCAGGGAACAAGTACAGGGTACAGGGACCACACCCTAGCCTTGCCTCAATCCTCACACTCTGATGTCATTCCTTTGCTTTCTGTAATTTATGTGTAGACATCACCTGTGCTCTATTATGAGTCTGATTAAGGCTCCTTGTATGGAAAACCAGTTTCTTTATATGGGCACCAATGGTACAAGACCCTAGAGACTGGAGGAACATTCTATGCGGGGTTTTTGTTTTTATAAAGAGAAAGCCATTTAAGATCATTAAAAGAAAAGAACAAAGACATGAAAGGGAGCCATTTAATGGTTCCAAGAGAAGGAAGATGCTGAAATGCTCGTGATGCTAATTTTCCTTTTAGGCCCAGTTGTCCAGATTGGTGGAATCGTATCTAACTGTGAGAGATCTATAACGCTGTGAGCATCTCCAAGTGTGAGAGTCCATCAGGCGGAATGCAGCCTTCTGATTATTGACCCTATCATGAAGCACTACAGAGTGCATTTGGGAAGGAGACTCTACAACCACACCCCTGCAGGTCTGGACTCCGTCCCTCAACCCAGTGTTCCAGGGAAGAGAGCACGTCACAACATGCAGTATTCACTCAGTTCTGTCCTGTTTCACGGAGCTGATTTTATCCCAGAGTATCACCGTGTCCCCCAACTTTCCTGGAAATATATTCCTGCTTAGGAGAGCGGAAGCAGTCATTACCTTCTTTGGTTCTTCTAGAACTATTCCAGATTATTCCTTGGTGGTTTGTGGGCCAGCTTGGTAATGGGGGCAAGAGGTCACCACCCAACTGTTTGGGAGAACTGTCCACTGACCTGGCATAGTGGAGATTTACTCAACTTTCTTTCCAGAAGCTATGTAGCAGATATGGCTAAGATTAAGAGGAATTTATCTCATTGTGACATCACTGGGGGTCTTAAAGAGAACTGGATGGGGAGAAAAGAAAACTGAGTAATGGTCCTGCATTTCCAAGTAGTTATGTAGCTTTGGGAAATTCATTCTTTCTGGGAAATGCATTCTTTCTGGATACTGCTTTTCTTACATTAGATGCAAGATTTGAAAGAGGAGAGATTTCCAGAATTCTCTGACTTTGGGTGCTGTATAACCTGGCAGGTATTGCCAATGCAGATACTGAATCACTAAGAACAAGAATACCATATGTGTGGCGCTTTGCTGCCGCATTGCCCATAATCAATCCCTCTACTCTTTCCTGTTGAGCCTAGATGTAGTCTCAGAATCTTTCTCAACACACTGCCCCAGGAGGCCACCACCAATCAACTGAAGTTGGCCTTCAAGATGGAACCTTCTTGCCATCCCAGACTGTGAGAGTTCAAGGTTCCACACTTCTCATCACACTGGAGTTTCCATTTTCCTAACAACTCCTAAAGCTAGTCAGTTGCTCATGACAATAGGCATCTTAACAGACTCACTAGGATAAGCTCTCATTCCCAATTTTTGGTGTATGTCAAGGAAATGATGTCTAAGTGTGAAAACAAATGAAATGAAATAAAGAGTGACAGTCAAGACAGAGGCTATATCAATATTAATTAATGATGTTGTGCTATATTATGTAGGAAAGATAGAGAATTAAAAAAAAAAAGATGCCAAATCTAGTGTGGCAAAGTATCCTCACATCACAGAATAGGGGGGAAAATCCCTTTGGCTAACAATGTGTTAGCAATTCTGTGTTACTGATTTGAACACTGAAGGCTTTTTCTTTGCCTTGGTGGGACCTGATGGACAGCACAGCCCATAGTCTATGTTCTCCAGCGATAAAAACCACCATGCTCAAGGCCCTACATCGTATGTACTTTTGTTCATCCCTTGAATTTTATTTAGATGCAGTACTGTATAGTTGGGCCAGCACTTAATTCATGGTATCAATTTTCACTAGCAGTTCTCTGACTTTACGGGTGATGGAATCTTCTGGGGAGCTTGCAAAAAGTACAGTTTCTTGGACCCCATCTCCACACAGTCTAGGTTAATATGTCTGAGGTAGTGCTCAGGAATATGATTTTTTTATCAAGTCCCAGATAGTCTTTAGATCACAATTTGAGAAATAGTTGTCTTTGCTATAGCGAAGTAGTTCTTTCCTGAGCTTAAAACTGGGTGTTGATGGCTTCCATTTTTCATGTAAGTAAGCCGTGTGGTACCGTAATTTAACTCTGTGGCATTCAGTTTGTCACTCACATACTAAAGAGTAGATTCAAGAAGCTGTATAGTGAACAGCAGTAATTCTTGAGTATGATAACCCCTAATGGAAGAATATTCGCATATACTCGTGACAGTATTGTACTTTTCGTACCTGCTGATGGAAAACAAATTCAATAATGAGATGATGCTATGAATTCAGTAACACTTTTAAGTGTGTTTGTATTTGACCAACAGCATCTATGCACATTCAAAAGTATTAGTGCATATGTGTATGAAAGATACTGTTTATTTAATCTACATACAATGGGTTAGGGAAACCCTATGAAAGAATTCCATGAGCTAACCCACGTGTCCCCCATCCTGCCCTGAGGGTTCTTGACACAGAAGTTGAATCATTTGGAATAGAGAAGAGCCTAGGAACGCTTGAGTTTGAATTCCACAAAGGACACACACTGGCTGGGTTATGGAGCTACTTAACCCACATGCCTCAGTTTCCTTATCTGTAAAATGATGATGGCTACCATATTCCTAATGGGTTTAATGTAAAGATTGAGTGATGTAATATATGCACATTTCTCTGCCTGAAGTAGACAATTAATGTCAGTGTTCTTTCTTCCTTTAAAAGAATTAATGAAGTGACTCTTTAAGACTGTAGCCACAGGAGAATCTGAAGCTTAATGCTTTCCACTTTGATTCAGCTGGAAGGTCCCAGAGGCTTTCTTTCTCTCCGTGAGATAGTTTGCGGGACTTTCCAGTTGGTCCTATGCTGATGCTCTTTTGTCCGGTGCTTCTTTTGTGGCTGTCAGTTGACCAAGGGTCTATAAACCACAGTAATCCTGGGAAAATAAGGTGCAGAAGTGGAGTGGGCTCCTGCAAGTTATTGGTCTCCGACACTATTGTTCTTCATTAAAAAGATTCTTAGCACTTGAGGAATGGTACAGAACAACCACCCACCCATCCCCTTTCACTCGGAGAGGAACACAAGGAGCATCACCCATAATTAGTGTGTTTTCGTTCTTAACGTTCCCAAGTCAAGCCTACAGATGGAGCCAAGGTTATTACATCCACTTGGAACATTCTTTTTCGCCCCTCGTCAGGAGATAGCAGGAGGAAGGTTGTGTTTCTCTCTTCTTCTGCAACTATTCTATAGTCTGACACTGAAAACACTCGGGCTCGAGGTTTAATCTGAATATCTATGGTATAAAATTACCAGTGTTCACATCCCCTAGCATTTTCCTGACAAATTAATTGCCAATACAATTTTCAGCAGTGGGTGTGTGTGGAGGGTGGTGGGATTGCGGGTTCAGTTTACGGGAGGTAATTATTGGTGCCCTTGGCCAGGAGAGAGCAGAGATGATACTAAGGAAGCCAATGTTTTGGGTAAGCAGCACCTGCTCCTTTGCCTGCTCCATAGACCTGTGGATCTGGGAAATGATATAATTTGGAGGACTTAGCGTCTACCTTTGGTACATGTAATTTAATCTCTTCAACACTGTATGATCTGTGACTGCCATGAGCTCTCTGAAATCACACTGTATGTCACCATTGCCTGGTTCTTAGTTCTTTGCTCCATTTTTTTCAGCATTCCAAGTCTTCAAAACATCAGGGCAAAGAAGGCAAACAGCAAAATAGGCTAAGGCAGAGGGTAAATAAGGCTAAAAAGAGATTCTTCGTTTCGGCTGGGTCTGAGAGAAGGGGCACTTTTGTTGACACATCTGAAAGTAACTGGTATCCTCTGTAAGACGTGGGAAAACATTCTGGGATGAAGCATTTGACCTTTTGAGAAATAGTCTCCACTCATTTCAAAGTCTTCATTGAAAAACCATTTTGCTGAAATAAACACCTTTAGACAAGAGGCATAAGTTCCTTTTTCAGCCTAAGCCTCTCACAGCAGTTGTAATTCTCTAGCATCAGAGGCATTTGCTGCTGGAGTTGTTTTAATTTTTACTGTGTTTAATTGTAAAACAACAACAACAAAAAATAAGCAGAGAAACAAATAAAAGCCACTAAAAATCCCAAGCGGGGTGAGGAAGGAGTGGAGGTATGAAGATCAGAATAGGTATAAACCCTTAAACAAAATTTTTTCAAGTGTTTAAAATATTAGCAGTTTTATATATTTCTTTTCATCTCAAAGACATTTTTAGAAATAGTTATAACATTATTGTGTGACACAAAAAACCAAAACACAGAGAAGTGCATAATTTGATTCCATTAAGTCTCGTTCTCGAGTTTTCCCTGTGATGTCAGTTGCTTTCAAAAATATTAAAGATACAGTGAGGATGAGATAATATTTCTGGCACTCTAGTTCCCGGAATGACGGGATTGGAGAGAAGGGAATGAGGCTAATTGTTGGCCAAGGTTAACGGACAAGGGCTTTACTTGTCTTCTCAGTGGATTTGGACCTCATCACCCAAATACCTCAGCTACAAGGCTTCTGCCATGTGTCCTGCGAGACAAGTCTGCTCTCTCAGAGCTCTCAGCAGGGCTATCAGGCAGAAGATGCCCGGGTTGGGTGGGACCATTTACTCCAACTCTTTTTTTTTTGTGAGGAAGACCAGCCCGGAGCTACCATCCGTTGCCAATCCTCCTCTTTTTTTGCTGAAGAAGACTGGCCCGGGGTTAACATCCGTGCCCATCTTCCTCTACTTTATATGGGATGCCGCACAGCATGGCAGTGCCCCCGCGGGCGCCCGGGATCCAAACTCGTGAACCCCGGGCTGCCAAGCGCAAGCTAAACTGCTGCGCCACCCGGCAGCCCCCTGCAACTCTTTCATTTCACAGATGAAGATACTGACCAAGGGACTGGCCAAGGGACTGGCCAAGGGATTTACCAAAGATTGTCAAGCAAGTTAGCAATAAAACTAGGGCTGGAACCTAGACCTGATTGTCTTGAAAGCAGCAATAAGCAAATGTTATGGGACCTTAATCAGTTGCTTTACATGAATGTGGGCTTTCGTTCAGCTTTGCTTTACAAAATTTCCGGACTATGATGCTTTTGATACAAATGCCGTGGTGCTGACAGGCAGGTGGAGCTGGGGAAGGAGAGGAGAGAGGGAACATTTACGGAGCACCGCCTAGTGCAAGGCCCTTACAATTTACTATTTGTGTAATTTTCACATCTCCCTAATGAAGTGGATGTTATTCCTATTTTATAAGTGAGAACATCAAGGCTTAGAGAAGTTGAGCGTTTTGCCCAAGATCCTTCGGCTGTTAGTGTAGAATTTGAACCTGTAAATACATGATCCAAAGTCCATCTATCATCTTTCCATTTGCTAACTTTGTTTCACATCATTCCAACATTATTTTTGTTACTCTTTTCTAGCACCAGACAAACCACAAAGCAGGGTTAAGATAATCAGCCTTATGATTTAACACAGGCATCTATAGTGTATCTATCAAGTACTCAGCTTTGTGCTGGGTGGGGGGAAAATACCAAAAGGGTTTGAGACCTTTGTGTAACTGAGAAGGACTCTAGAGGTGTAAGACCATCACAAAAAGTGTCCTTCCATTGCAACTGGCAGAAAATTCAAACATTTTCCCATGGCTTACAAGGCCCTACGTTCTTGCCTCTCATAGTGGGCTCCATGGGCCAGCAGTATCAGTATCATCTGGTATCTTATTAGAAATGTGGAACCTCAGGCCCCACCCTAGACCTACTGAATCAAACTCTGCATTTTAAGAAGATCCCCATGTGATTTGTATTCACATTCAAGTTTGAGAAGCATGGCCCATAACCTCTTTGATATTATTGCCCAGCCACAGTAGCCTTCTCTTTGCCCCCTAAGCGTGCTTATCTGGCTCCTACCTCAGGGTCTTTGCACTCGCCATTCCCTTTGCCTGACTGCTCTGTCCCCATATTTTTTCATGGTTCTATTTTGTCATTCAGATTTCAGCTCAAGCAATATTCCCTCAGAGAATCTGAGTGCTGACTCCTAGGGAGCTGCATCATCCGATTATATTTTCTCATAGTATTTATTAATCTATGAAGTCATATATTGCTTATTTATTTGCTTACATGTTTATTATCTGTCTCCTCTCGCTAGATGTTAAGCTCCACGTATGCAGGAATGCTTTGCTATCTGATTCACTGTTTTATTCCCAGCACCTGGAACACTGCCTGGCTCAGGTTAGATGTTCAGTAAGTGTTTTATGAATTAACAAATAAATGAACAATGGAAAGCATTTCATTGCTACTGAAATTTCAACATGTTGATATTAAAAGAAAAGATTATTTGCAAACACTTATCTAACCAAACTACCAATCTGTATGACAGCAACATTTTGTGAGTGTTTGCTGGTTTGAGATAAAGTTCTCTGGGGCTGCAATTCATGAATCAAAGAAAGGAAGGATGTAATGAAAAAAAAGTTTCATCCTTAAACTTTTGCCAATTTCTTACAAATTGATTTTGTTAGGGTGGCATTTGGGGATTTTTGACATATCTGCATAGGTAAGTTTTTCTCTTAATATCTTTCCAGCAATTCCCTTGAGAAATGCAGATATTTACCTTCGGCACATGCAAAAATGTGATTGGAAATCTTCCGTTTTTTAATTTATAGGCACCTACAGGGAAGTGATTTATATCTTGGTTAAAAACACCAGTTTGGAGAGAGTCCATGCATACTTTACGAGCTGACTCTGCAATAATGCACTGCAGATTTTTCTTGGAACGAACAGCAAAGGTAACTGCTCTGAATTCTGATGAGACATCCCGGGAAGAGCTCTACATCCACTATCTAAGAAGGCCCTTTAAAAAAAGTGAGAAAGAAAAATTATTTGATACTTAATATATGCCAGTCCACTTATAAAACAAAATCTCCTTTTAATTCTCATAACAACGTTACAAGGTAAAATCACCCCATTTACAGAGTGAGAAATGAAGAATAAGAGGTTAAAACTTGATCAAAGTCTTCCTTCTGGTAAGTAGCAGAGCTGGAATTCAAATCCATGCTCTTTCCACCATATTACTGTCCATGCTTAGTGAAACTTCATCCTCCACCATCCACTGTCCTTGGTAAGGTGACTCTATTGCTGCTCTTTTATATGAAAACTTTTTTGTGAAGCAAATTTTCTACTTACTTGAGAAGAACACCCCAGAGACCAATAGAATTATAAAGGATTTATGAGGAAAACGGAAGTGATAGTGCAAAATCTTTAGTACCACAGACAGAAGATGCTCTAGCTATGAGGTGAGAAAATCCAGAGATGAAAATTTTGTTTCCCTCACAGGACTGTGGCATCTTTAGTCAGTGGATCCAAGCAGGATATAATTTATTAAGAATTTCAGGGGCTGGCCCAGTGGCGTAGTGGTTAAGTTTGCGCGCTCCACTTTGGCGGCCCCAGAGTTCGCAGGTTCAGATCCTGGGTGTAAACCAACGCACCTCTTATCAGGCCATGCTATGGTGGTGTCCCATCTAAAGTAGAGGAAGATGGGCATGGATGTTAACCCAGGGCCAGTCTTCCTCAGCAAAAACGAGGAGGATTGGCAATGGATGTTAGCTCAGGGCTAATCTTCCTCACACACACACAAAAAAGAATTTGAGAGATCAGCCATTGTGGTATCACATACACATATGCATATTATTTTATTAGCCAGACAGTGACAGTCATTGTCAAGTGGAGGACATAATTCAGACTGAATATTCATGATCCTATTTTGTCAAAACAGGAGAAAAGACTTTTGAGGGTAATCTGATATTCAGATGATTGAACCTTTCTTTCCAGTCACCTGAAGGCAGCGAGAAGAAGGGAAGGGTTGCTTGGACAGTTACCCTTCCCCATTAGATTCTACTCCTAAACCCTAGTTCTGGAGTCTTCTTTTCCTGAGGAGCTCATTTTACATCTTTTCCCCTGGAAATGGAACCCCTACCACTATCCCAGTACCTATGCAAAAGACAGACAAGATTTCCAGGTGAACCCAGAAGGCTGCCTGGGTTTCCAGGAGATTCTTTTTATATGCCAAGAGGCCATCTGCAAAATGAATTCTGAATTTCATCACTAAGTGCATTGAAATTTCTCAAGACAGTTTGGGTAATTCCTGGTAGGTGGCGCTCATCAGCAAATTTCTGGAAAAAGCATCCCTTGAGCTTTTACAGAAGAACTGCAAAATGGTTTTGAGTTTAAAGCCTTTTGGGAGACTAGAGATTTGTAAAAAAATACATTTTTGCTCATTTTCTGATTCACTGCCCATTCTTTCAGAAATCAGAATTCCAGGGGCAGGAGGGAAAGTTGCTTTAGTTTATAAATTTGCTTTCTTTAGTTTATAAAATTTTGTTAACTCCAGTATCCTATGACTCAGAGGAGAAACAAAAGAAAACAATTAGAGAATGATTCTTCTCTGTTTATCCCCCATTTTGTTTTCTTTCCTACTTAGAGGATCTGAATGTATCCTCCTCCCCTCTCTGAACACACTGTGCCCCAGAGGTTTTTATTTGGAGATCATCTGCTTAGAACTCCAAGTCCCCTTCTTTTTGAAACAGGTGCTTTTAGAAATGGTGATGAGGTGCCTATTAATGCCTTTGCAATCCTTGATGTGCCTGATGTTCTGAGTCTCAGCACTATTTCAATAAAATCTGGGCACTGGGTATACCATTGTTTTTATGGAAAATGAATTCTGAATTCCTCTCCTCTCAGTGGAGCTGCAGGAGCTGGAACAGTTCTCCTGGCACCAGTAACTTGTTGATTTATCATCCTGGATTGTGGAGGGAGATCTCCTGAGCCCTCACGCTCTGTTATTCTTAAATGGGTTTCAAAGATGAGCGGTTACCCTTCCAGGGACAGACCTGAGCTTCCTTCCCATCCAGGGCTTTGGGAATCCACTGTTCTCAAACCAGAAGGTGCTTTTTCCTGAAAATCAAGTCTCCAACTGTGTTTATATCTCCTTTCAGTAACTGAGGAAGCCTATCTTTGGCAGGTGCAGCCCCACAATAAATTATGGTGCTTTAATTACAATTCTTATCCATTATAAAGGATATCTGGGGAAAAATTGAAGTCGAAAAGAGCTCAAAATGTAATTCGATTGTAATTCAATGGGAGCAGAATCAGAGGAAAACTTTGACGGTGAGTAATTTACTAAAAATCTTGGTTTGGAAACTGTGGGTCATTTTTATCGTCAGTTGATGGGCCGCACCATGTCTTCCATATTCCGGCTCTGTCTGTTCTAAGCAGAGATGGGGTCCTTAAGCTGGGTCTCAAGTGTCTCTCAAGACTTCAGGGTCCAGCTGATCAGTCTGATCTTAGTACAAAGTATATTCTCAGCCCTTTGCTAAGTCTCAGAGAGACAGAAACATCCAATTTTAGTGCTAAGTACAGGGAGACAATGAGACTCTGTTAATAATAAGCTATTGCCAGATGCATACAAGGGTCATTCTGCTGAGTATTTATTTTCCCTTCAATTTTTTTTTCAGTATTTCCTCCCAGAGAATGTTCTGTTTAGCTCTCTCATTCATTTATGCATTTGATAAATATTTACTGAGCATCTTCTACATGCCAAGTGCTCATCTAGATAAGGGGCCTGCAAACTATGGTCTTTGGGTGAAATCCAACCCACCACCTATTTTTGTAAATAAAGTTTTATTGGAACACAACTGTGCTTGTTTGTTCACATATCATCTACGGCTGCTTTTGTGCTACAGTAGCAGACCTGAGTGGTTGCAATAGAGAGTGTTTGACCTGCAAGCCCTTTGTAGAAAGAGCTGTAACTTCTGTTCTCAGTAATGAAGATATAGTGGTCCATGACCTTAATGAGCTAACATTTTTGGGAGGAGATGTGGTGCTGGAGAGAGAGACAATAAACAAGTGAACAAATTTAAAAAATATACCGCTAATTGCTATAAAGCAAATAAAACAGAGAGATGTACAAGAAAATGGATAGAGGACGAGGAACTACTTGAGGCTGAATGGTTGGGGGAGGCCTTCCTGAGGGAGTTCCCTGTGAACAGACATATCTGAGTGATGGGAAGGGGGCCTGCATAAGGAGATCTGGGGAAGAGACTGGGGCCAGGGAAGAGCAGGTGCAAAGCCTAGACTGGAATTAGCTTGGCATGTTCAAGGTCCAGAGAAAAGGTAGGTTTGTTTGGGGCGGAAACAGTGAAAGGAAGAGTGATAGAAGATGAAGTCAAACAGGCAGCTAGGGGCTGGATCAATGGAGCCGTAAAGGCCATGGTCAGAATTGGATTTAGTCTAAATACACTGGGAAGCCTTTGGATGGTTTGAAGCAGGGTAGTGACATGACCTGATGCTTGCTTTCAAAGATCATTCTCGGTGTTAGGAAATGGGTCGGGGGGACAAGGGTGGAAGCAAGGAGACTGATTAGGAGAAATCTTAGTGAGAGAAAATGGAAGCGGTTGTGATGAGAAGTGGATTGATCTGGGACATTTGGGAGTTATGGCCAATTGATACCAAACCAAAAGTGGGTTCACCTCCTGGCGAGTTACAATCAGACTCTTGACCAGAAGTAGTTGTCACACAAAGTGGAACTTATTTGTAGCAAATAGGGGGCCATGTGGAATCGCTTCCAAAGTTGTGGCTGTCCCTGAAGACAAACATGGGAAAGCAGGGGCCTTTTATTTCGGATGGGGAATGAACATTCAAAAGGGAGATGTGGACATTTGCTTGCACAGGCTCAGTTAGAAAACGTGCTTCCACATACACTGCAGGTCACGGTAATAAGGCCTAAGCTCCTCCTGGAGAGGAGATCCTACCATTAAAAAACGAGGCAAAAGTCAGAAGCCTTGCTCTTGTGGTGGGGCTTGGTCTGGTTTAGGGTGGTTGGTGATTGTGTCTCTTAAACAGTGAAATGCTTCCGAACACGCCTCTGAGTTCCTCGGGGGTTCCTTGGGGCAATTAGTCAGTGATACAATGGGACATGCTAATGGATTGGATGTGGGGTGTAAGGGAAAAAGATGATTCAAGATGACTGAAGTTTTTGGATGAGCAACCAAGTGGAGGATGATGATTTATCTACCTAAAGGAGACTGAGGGAGGAACAAACTTGGATAGAGATAGGGATGAAGAGTTTGTTTGGGGAAAACTCAGTTTGAGATGCCTGTTAGATGTCCACATAGAGATGCCAGGCAAGCTATCAAATATATACTTTTGATGTGGTATCAAAATCAGAGTGTTAACAGACTTGGAAATAAGAATTTTAGAGTCTGTGGCGCATAGATGGTTTTCATAGCCATGGGAGTGGAAGAGATCACCTTGGGAAATAATATTGACAGAAAAGAGGAGAAAGCTACCAAATAGGTACAAACATTGCTAAGATATTCTCACAGATGGGAAAAGTATGAATTAAATCCAGATTCTAATTCTTTCTCGGCCCCTTACCAGCCATGTAGCTTTGGCCCTCCTATGTCTTTGGTCCTCAGTTTCCTGATGTTGACAATCTTAAAAAGGATTTTAGCCTCTGATTTAAACAGTGACTGCTTACCAAATCATATTTCTTATCAAATCATGAGTCATTTCTACTTATGTTACCACACAAAATTGGGGTTCTCTGCCTGATGAGCAAAAACAAACCAATTAATTGTGGCATCAGCCTTTGGGGGCAGAAATCAGCTTTTATTCTATGAGATCAGTCTGCAGGGAGACAGGGGGCATGTGCCCTCAGATCTGTCCCTCCGATTCAGGATTTGGGACAAAATTTAAAAGGTTGGGGAGAGCAGGTTGGCACGCGGAAACGCTGGTGGAACAGGCTTTGATTGGTGGGCTTCAAGCATTTACGGCAAGGTTTTAAAGATTTATGGCAGGGTTCTAAACATTTATAATGGGGTTCTAAACATTTTTGATGAGGTGGGGAAGGAACTTTAACACCAGATCTTCCTGAATAAGGGACCCTTCACTTCTGATAAGAGTTCGACTTTCAAGTTCTGATCATGTCCCTGCCTTGTGTTCCGTGGGGAGGAGAATCTTTGGTTCTGAGGTCGTTTCAGGTCACTGTTTCTTCTTTTGTGCATGCCCTGGCTATGTGACTGTGCAGTTTTTCTGAAAGACAATTCTGCTGATAAGAGATGGGGTCAGTTGAACTAGTTCTGGAGGGCCCTCGGTTACACTTGGAGGAACAAGGCTCCCTGATCTTCGTATGTTCTCCCTTGAAATCATTGCCCAGCTTGGTGTATCAAGAAGCAGAAATGTTGGGGATCCAATATTTGGAAACTTTTGCTTGATCTGGATGCACCTAGGATCTCAGAGCACTTTTACAGGCTCCTAGCTTCCCAGCCGCTTTCCCACCTTGTGCTGCTAATGTTGAGCCAGTGGCGATGCTTGTTCTGGATGGTCATCTGAGTTGATGTGGAGAGCAGCCATATCTCCATGCAGGGGAAGAGCTATCTGCAGTCTTGAGTTCAGAGCAGACTTTCAGGGCCCCAGGGTTCTGAACTTGGCTGGAGTACAGCCAGGAAACTTAGAATTGGGCAGTTCTCCCGTAACTCCTGCTAGTATTTTCAAACAGGCCCAGAAACTGTCATCCTAAGGCCAGTGGACCTCTGTCCCCATTGCATCACCCTAAAATGGAGAAATGGAGATTGTTGGCCTCACTGAGTATTTCCCACCTGAGCCAGCCTGGAAGAGTTGATCTCAGGCCATCTTAGGCTTTGTAACCAAAGATTCTGCCTTTATAGAGTGACTTAAGCAAGTTACTTACCTTCTTTGAGCTTAGTTCCCCTCTCTGTGAAATGCACATAATATCGGCTTTACTGGGTAGTATATGGATTTTGGAGATCACCTTTGTGAGAATGTCGAGCAGAGTCAGTACTGCTTTCTCCTCCTGTGGAGTGCACCTCTGGGCTGTCCTTAACTTGCTCTGCTCTGATGGCTTCATGCAATGATGGTAAGACGTGAGCACTAGGGCCAGCCTTGGGGAGGAGGTCCTGGAGGATGAAAGGAGATGCTGGAGCAGGTGCTGCTAGAGCAGGTGAGAAAAGGAAGATTCACCTGTAACAGTGGAGTGCCGCTTCCTGCACTCCACTCAGTCTCCTATGTTTTCTAAATTTTCTACAAGTATAATGTATTAGTTGTATCATTTGTGACATTGTGATTTGTAATAAATATATATTTGGTTTTTGTCCTTTCCTGGCACAGAGCTCCTAAAACCCTTGGAATTTCCTGTGCTTCGGGCTATAAAGGTGTCTTTTGTTATGTTAATGAGGTGACTTTTATAAAGCACCTAAGGATGGTTGCCAGGGGAACCAACTCTGTGATGAGAGGGTTGGAATTTCTAGTCCCACCTGCTGACCTCAGGGGAGAAGAGTGGGGCTGGAGGTTGAGTTCAATCACCAATGGGCAATGATTTAATCAACCTTGCCTATATAATGCAGCCTCCATAAAAAACAAAAGGATGGGGTTTGGAGAGCTTCCTGTTGGTGAACTAGAACGCATCGCGCTGCTGCTCTCCCAGCCCCAAACTCGCTGAGGACAGAAGTTCCTTTGTTTGGGACCTCATCCTCTGTATCTCTCCATCGTGATGTTGACTCATATCCTTTGTAATCAACCAGTAATCTAGAGAGTAAACTAGTTTCAGAGTTCCGTGAGTCGCTGTAGCAAATTAATTGAACCAAAGGAGTGGGTCGTGGGAACCTCTGATTTACCGTAGCTGGTTGGTCAGAAGCACAACCTGGACATGTAATTGGCATCTGAAGTGGGGCAGTCTGTGGCACTGAGCCTTTAACCTGTGATATCCAATGCTGTCTTTGGATAGTGTCAGAATTGAGTTGAATTATAGGACACTCAGCTCCTTGTCTGAGAATTGCTTGGTGTGGGGAAAAAACCCACACATTGAAACTGGTGTCAGATTCATATCATTAAAGACCACCTTACCTCTCCCAACGTTGCACAGACACTAAATGTATTGAATTTTTTAAAACTCCATTTATTGTACATTTCTTTTATGTTGAGAAGAGGGTATAGTGGAAAGAAGCATCAGATCATCGAGGTCAGAGGGGTGGGACTGCTTCCAGCTTGGCTTGCACCCCAGGCGTGGGGCATCTGTAGAACTTTCCCATCTATACAACAGAAGAGTTTACTCAAGACCAGTGCATTTGAATTTACTCTAACTAAGTGTTTATGATTCATAGTGAGATCTTGTTGAAATGAAGATTCTGATTCAGCGTTTCTGGAGTGGGTTCTGAGAGTCTTCGTTTCTAACAAATTCCCGGAGATATTGACATTGCTGCTTCAGGGACTACATTTGAGTAGCAAGGGTCTAGATTTCTTAAGGTTGAAAATGCTATGATTTTATGGTAGGGGCTATGGAAGGCATATTTTGTCACCATTCATTCATTCAGTACATATTTATCTAGCGCTCAACATGGGTCAAGACCTGTGCTAGACTTTGGGATTGTAGAGGTGAATGTGACCCAGTCCCATTTAGAAGGTCATACTCTAGTCAAGGAGACAGACATGGAAATAAACATTTTTCAAAATCGCTCTGACCCAAATTCCTGAAAAAACTATTTCTTTCATTTCCTTAAAATCCTTATCTATTCTCTTCTAAGTTCCCTTTATTCACCCGTACGGAGGCCATCTTAAAAGCTGTGATGTAGGGCAGGAAGCTGATTGGCATGTCTCTAATGAAAAGAGAACTGGACTCAGCATCACACAGTTCATTTTGAGTCTCAGCTCTTTTATAGACATGAGACCTTGATCAAGATTCTGAGGCCTCAGTTTTTCTATTTGCAAAACAGAGGAAATCATACCGAGATTACTTATTACATGGGATTTTTATGTAGCTTAAACTGAAATAATAGATGTGAAATGTGTTAGAAACTGTAAAGTGATGTACAAATGTAAAGAGATTTTCAGCTTATCACATGCACATGCAGTATAGTGTCATCTATGATGGTGAAATATTGGAAATAAATGCAAATGTCTCAAAAACGGGACTGCAGCAAGGTTGGGGCCATATGACTAGTTCTAGTCAGTGGACTGTGAGCATCAATGACATGTGGTAAGTTCTGGGCTGTAGCAATTAAAAGTCAATGTGACTCCCCCATCCTTCCCCTCCTCTGGTGCAGAGACCCTGAAGGTCACACATACCAGATTGTTTAACTGCAAGATGGAAGCAACTCAGATCTCCAAGTCACCTTTTGGTGGAGAACCACATAGGAGGGCCCCCTGTCCCACATCACACTTTTTGTGTGGATAAAATAAACTTGTATTGTGCTAAGCTGTTGAAATCTTGGAGTTGTTTATTATCATAGAATAGCTTATTCCATCCTGACTAAGAATACAGTTAACTCCTTCAGACTTTCTATGCGTTTAGTTACATAGGCAATTACAAATATACAGTATTGCCTTGTGTATTTTTGGCATAAATATTCTCTTATGGTAATATCGTAATGCAACTTAGTATTTTCACTCAATTATATATTGGAAACATGTTTTATGTCAGTTCATATAGATCTACCTTATTCTTTCAGCAGATACAGAGTATTCATATTAGGCATGTAGCCAATCCTACATTGATGGATATTCCATTTCTCACTCTTTCCTATTCTCTCTCAAACAACACTGAAATAAACATATTTGTACTTGTTCCTTGGTTCATATGTGGGTGACTTTTTAGAATAGATACTGAGACGTGGAATTGCTGAATTTTGTAGCATATGCATTTCAAACATTAATAAATACTGCCAAATTTCCCTCCAAATTAACTGTTTTTCTATGAAGTATTTTTTATTTTTTGTATTCAGTATAAACTGAATATATACTCCCACCAGTAGTGTGTGAGTGCCCATTCCCCACATCTTCATATCTTCGTATTACTTCTTGATTAAGAATATCTAAAAACCATTGTTTACCTATTGCTGTGTAACAAACCACCACAAAACTTAGTCGCTTGAAACAATAATCATTTTACTATTTCTCATGATTCTTGAGCTTTACTGAACACAGTTGGGCAATTCTTCTGCTTCTGTGATACAGGCAGAGGCTGCAGTTATCCAGAGACTCAACTGTCCTGGAATGTCTGAGATGGCTCACTCATGTGGCTGTCATTGTGTCTTCTCCATGTGGCTTGGACTTCTCATAGAAAGCAGCTGGGTCCCTGGAGAGGAAGCAGAAGCTGCCAGTTCTCTAAAGCCTGGGCTCTGAAGTCCCAGAACATCATTTCCCCCACATCGGTCAAAGCATTCACAGGGTCAGCTCAGGTTCAAGGGGAAGGCAAAAGGACTCGGAAATTGTTGGTGGCCATCTTTGGAGACTATTTACACAGTTATTTTATATTATCAAAACAATAATTGTACCTTTGAATTTGAACAAAGTTGAAGACATGGTATCTGCAAAACTTCCAATAAACAAGTGGAGCTGAAAGTGTTTGATTCTTGATTATGAAGTAAATGTGCTCTATGCTAATCAAGTTGGAGAAATGTGATGTTCTGCTAGGAATTCCATCAGCTTGAAGGTCAGCAATCCTACCAGTGACTATTTAAGTCAAGGTGTGAACAAGCTGTAATTTCTTCCCAGTCTAATGCTTTCTAAATGTACCAGTAGAAAATAAAATAATCAGCTTCAGGCTTATTTCTAGCTATCTATCATGTATTTGGGAGCTTCAAGGTTAGATATGATGGGAAGCATTCAAAATAAATAGCTCAGACATGTGCAAGGTCTGCATCATTCAGAATGACAGTTCATTAATTAATCTCCTGCTCCAGAGATGGAGTAGGAGGTGAGGCAAATGAAGGGGTTGTGGTGGGAGAGAAGGACAGGGGTTTGGAGGCGAGTCCACTGACACTACAAGTATAACAGATAGATCGGGAAGGCTTTGCTGATTTGTGGTCTTGATTTAGCTACACCATTGCAGTGTGGTCCCTGGAATGGTGGGAACAGATAGGAACCAGAGTCAGGGAACCAGAGTTTGGGCTAAAGAGGGAAGAAGATATTTGCCGTCTCCACCTGCTCATGGCTCTAGAAAGGTCCCTTTCTTTCTGCCTACTCTAGACAAGATGTTTATGAAAATATTCATGGTCTTGGTTGTATTATTTTAAATTTGCTAGGCCATTAAGCACCAAATTTAAGGCTTCCTAAAATGTTGGGACACTGAATAGAAATACAAAAGTTTTATTGAGGAGTAACACCTTTGAAAGGATAAAGGAGGGAGTCAGATTGAGCAGAGTCTAGACTGTGATGCTGAATTGGCAAAGCTTTTGCTAGCCCAATGGGGAGTTTAGTGGATGGGTGGGTGGGAGGAGGATTGACCACTAGAGGAGTCCTGCATTGGGTGGAAATGGTTTGTTCTTGTACCACGTATCTTGCTTAGTTATTAGCTGGGGGCTGCCCCCAGAACAGCATGCCCTTGGCTTGAAAGTAGAGGCAGACCATGAGGGTGCTCACAGCTGGAGGCTGTCAGCCAAACACATTCCTTCCAGCTGGGCAGCGAGCTCTTTCTTGAAGGAGGATTTGAGCTGGTGCTTCTCTGTTGTCTGCCATGTGTAACTTATCTTTCCCCAGTTTTTTTTTTTTTTTTCTTTGAAGTTGCATTGCAAAAGCAAGATGTTCTCTGCTGTTGATTTCATCATCAGACTCTTGGTTGCAAGTGTTTGAGAGCAACTGGAATCTGCTTAGGAGAAAAGGGGAGTTTATTACTCATGTCACCAAACCATTGGAAGGCCGGAAATGACTGAAACCAGAAGCTCAGATGCTCCCAAGATGATCACTGCCTCTTATCTCTACTTCTCTTAGTATGGTGGGTTTTCTCTAGAGTGCTGGAAAATGTATCCGCCCTGCATTCACAGTCTCCACTTCTGCCAAGAGAGAGGATGGGGTCCTCTCCTCTTGGTTCCAATTTTTAAAATCTCAAGCAAGGATTCTATTGAGTCTGCTGGGGTTGTGTGCCCATTTCCGGATCAATCACTGATGATGCCAAGGAGGCAACTCCCATTTAAACTCCATGATCAGTAGGAGCACTTCCCAGAAGCAGGAGTGGGGTTGGAAAGGCAACGCCAGTAGGTGCCTGCCTTAATCCCCACTTCCTTAGTCCCAGGTTCATTTTCTAATTATTTCCAACAGCAGACATTCAGTTTAAAGGTTAAAGACACTCAATTTTAATCAGGCTCTTTGAACAGCATTCAGGCCCCTTGAGGCTTTATAACTTAAGAGCAGTGATTCTCAGCCTGTTTTAGTTGCTGTTCTCTGAAGGAAAATGAAGAATATCGAAACCTCATTCTTCGCAACCCACAGAGGTGCAGACACTCTTACCTCCTCCGCCGCTTTGAGAACCTCCACCAACTAAGATTTTGTTCAGTTTTATTTTTCTGTAGTTTTGGGGTCAGTTTGGTATTGTGGCAAAAGAAACTACACAAAAACTCAGTGACTTCCAGCCACAAGCATGTATTTTTACTCACAAGTCTATGGGTTGCTTGGGTGTTTCTTCTCTCTCAGCTGGACTCATGCATGCGTCTGTGCTCAGTTGTGGGTTGGGTGACCATCCAGTTGGTCATGGCTGGGTTCGCTCACATCTTTGGGGGTCGGCTGGCTGTAGGCTGGTCTAGGATGGTCTCATCTGGGACCACTGAGCTCTGCCCCATGTGGGCTTCTGTCCGCCAGCAGGCCAGCCCACGCTTTTTTCATGCGGTGATGTCAGGGTTCCAAGAGGACGAGCAGAAGTATGCAAAGCCTCTCAAGACCCAGACTTGGAACTGGAAAAACATCAAAACCAGTCCAGATGCGAGGGATGAGAAAGTCAACTCCACCTCTTGGTGGCAGGTGCTGCAAAGCCACATTGCAAAAGGTGTGGCTACAGGGAAACACGAAATGTGGCCATTTCTGCAAAAAATTTGCCACAGTGTTTTTTCTTTTAAACAGAAACATCTTAAAAAGTTTTTTCAAAGTATGGTCTTTTGTTATAATATTAAAATTTTTTTACACAGTACCTGCCTCCTCCCTGTATTTATAACTGCTTCACCTCCCACCATCCTCCCTCCCTTCACACACCACACATCCCAATTGGGAATCATTGCTTTGGAGGAGGGCTTAGAACTCAGAAAGAATTCAGAGAAGAGGGATTCTCCACTTGACTAAAAAAGAGACATAGAAGTTGGGTTGACTGTGTGTATGAGGAGGACTGCTAGATAAATAAATGAGAGGAAAAGAGGAGATGTAGGTACCTCTGTCAAATGAGAGGGTGGGACTGGATGACCCTTAAGACACTGTCAGGAGGGTGCATATTGAACTTCAAATTTATAGTCTTTTTGACTCACTCTGCCATTTCTCCTTCTCACAGAAATTCTCCCCACAACAGAGAAGGGGGGCAGCCAGAGGAATGGGATCTAAAAGGGACACATATTAAAAAACAGAATACGTTGGGGATAGTAGCATGGAGTTAGAGCAGGAGAGAAAGGGGCATTTACTGAATTCCTCTGATATGCTAAGCTTTGAACTCTGCATCTTCTGTTCTAGTTCACCTTTCCCACAACCTATGTGCCTAGTAGTATCATCCCCGTTTTACAGATGAAGATATGGAGACCCAGTCATGTTAAGAAATGTGCCCAGTTCTCACAGTTAGTGGCAACTTTGCTGTTGTTTATTTATCCCTGAAAACTAGTGACTGGAGGGCAAGGAACTGAGTGGAGAGCAACAGACTCCTGCAGGCAGCTGATGGAGGAGGAGCTGCAAGTTCTGTGATGATGATCATGAACCTCTTAAAGATCTGCCCTTCATTTCCTTCACTTTTGTATCCCAACTGCTCAGCATAGGGCCTGACGCATGAAAAATAGTTGTGTTGGAGGTATAATCATGTATTTTTGCAAATAATAACACGAAGGCTCTGTTGATGTGTAATTATCAGAGCATGACTGAAGTGATGGGGACCAAACAGGTGAAAGTGAGGCATGGTGGGGGTCATAGGAAAATACACAAGGATGACAAAGCCAGCAATTCCATGGCTACCAGGATGGGGGTCAGGAGCCCAGCTTTCTCCGCCCAATGGAATTGGACCCTGAAGCCCTCCAGATTTGCTAGAGTAAATACTGAGGCTTCTCCCATGGACCGAGAGAAGGAAACACCTGGAATATTTTAGCTTTGCCACAGTTGGGGGTAAAAGTCAGTAATAACTGAAAAGAAAAGATTCCAAGAATGGAAAGAAGTACAGGAAGTTGAGACAACATTTGGGCTGCTTCTATGGGTTACCAGAGAATCCTGCCTTATCACAAAATGACAGACATTGACACTAATTATTTACTGCAACAGGTGATGAAACAAGCGTCCAAAGATACAGGACTTTGGGTTTAATGCATGTGTCTTTTTTTTTTAAGCAAGCAACCAGTGGAAGGCATTCTTAAAATGATGGATAGGATAAAGATACCCAGGAAAAGTTGTCTCTAAGATCCAGAGGTTTTACTGGTGGATAATTTACCAGTGTGGTTCCAGTTATTATTGTGTAACAAGCCAGCCCAAAACTCAGTGGCACAGCAGAGATGGCTTCTTGATATCTGGGGCCTCAGATTCAAACTCTGAGGCTTCTCCATGGCTTGCAGGGCTGGAATCATCTGGAGGTTTCTTCACTCACATGTCTGACAGTTGATTCTGGCTGTTGGCTGGGACCTCAGCTGAGCTCTCAGCTTGAACACCAACATGTGGCCTCTCTATGTGGTCTAGTTTGGGGTTCCTTATGGTATGGTGGCTAGGTTCCAAGAGCAAGTGTTCCAAGAGAACATGGTGGACGTGAATGGCGTTTTTATGATGTTGCCTCTGAAACTACATAGCATCACTCCTGCTCTAGTGGTTGAGGAAGCCACAAGATCTGCCAAGTTTTAAGTGGAGGGGACATAGACCTCACCACTCATTGGAGGAATATCAAGATACCGTGTAAGAAGAGCACATGGGATAAGGGTTGATTTTGCTGTCTTCTTGAAAACACAATCTCTCACAAATGCCTATCCTTTTTTTTTTTTTTTATGATTTAATGGCAGGATCATCATAACCAGCATCCTTCCTGGCACTAGACTCTGATTACATCAGCACCATCTGGACATGAGGAGAGAACTCATCCTAAAAGAGGAACCCCGGGCTGCAAATCGAGTGGCCAGAATTCCAGATCCAGCGCTGCCACAACTAGCTGGACCTCAGCCCCTCATGTGTAAAGCTTGAGAGGTCTAAGGAGTTAAGAACTCTGTTCTTGGGTGATTAGGGAAAGAAGCTTGCTCCCTAGCCATTAAGTTGGATTCCCAAACCTTATCAGAGGTGGTCTCTATACCAATCATTTCATGACCGCTTCTAGAAGAACCGCCCCTTGCCTTCGTCCCAGAGGGAGCAGTTCTATGTACCACCTGACACACCATTCCAATCCCCACCAGAACAGCTGTATTTTTTTATTTTTTCCACCAGGGAACCACCTAACCTAAGCTGGCTCCCCTGCAGTTCCTCTCCTGGGAATCTGGAATTTCAAATGAGAGACTAATTAGGTGGTGCTGGTGTTGGAGTGGGAGGTCCTGTTGAGCTTTTGAGCCATTTCTCACCATATGCCAGTGAAGCACAGAATGCTGCTCTGCAGAAAGACAGGAGTGAGGCTTTTGTGGAGACAGAGTCAGAGGGGGGTGTGTGTGTGCATGCACGGGCACTCATGTGTATGCATGAGAGAGAAAGAGAGAGGAAGAAGGAGGGATAGAGAGAGAGAGAGACTATATGGGTGAGAGAAAGTGCAAGAGCACAAGAGTGAGGGAGCTGGGATGAGTAACACTTCATGTTTATGGTCCCTGGTTTCAGCCTCTTGTAAGATCTAGCTGTGCTTCATTCATTTTAGTTTTAAGAAATCTCTGCAGTTTCTAGAAAATTTCCCATTTGCTTGAGAAGTGCAAGTGGGATTCTATCCTTTTCAAGAACCTATGCCTGACCAAGACACACATTCCAACTTCAATGTAATGAATTTGACATTATAACCCAGATGAGACCATCCATCTCGGAGCACTCCTCCTCCCAGCTCTCACCACTCACAGCCTAGTGCCCATATTGTAAAATCCTTGATGAGTCTCATCCTGCAGTTTATTATTTGAGGATTTAGAAAAGAGAAGGAGAAAAGTTGTAAACATAAGTCTTGGAAGAAGCCTTAGAGATGGTCTAGAAACCAAGCCCCTCATATGACAGCGAAGGGAACTGAGCACAGAGAGGGGAAGCGACTTGCCTGAGGTTGTAGATTAGTTAACAGTGGAGCCGGGATGAAAAATCAGGTCTGATTGTCGTTTCAGCCCCTGCGTGACTTTAAATTAGCCAGAGCTACTTGGGAGAAAGAAGGCAGCTGATTGAGCAATCAAGTATATATTCTGCATCACTTTTCTCTGCACTTCTGTTTGTTCTCATGGGAGTCAGAGTCTGCAGGGAAATCTTTACTGCCAGCAGAGACAAACGTTCGGTTATTGCCGTGATGCAGGGGGCAGGTAGTGTAGAGGGGAATAAATGAGGATCATTTTAGGGGTCAAATTAGATTTGTGCAAGCCCAGAATGTTCCTGAAGACTCTAGCAACACAACTTAGGTTATAACATTCATAAGCACTGAAAGCACTTGTTGACCTTCCCAGTGGAGGAGGGGAATCAATATGATGTCACCTCCAGGCCACTTCTAGTTCCATGATTTTGATTGTGTTGTACCAAAAAGACAAAGGTGTTTCTTTTTTACTTTTTATTCTGGACTATTTTAAACACATACAAAAGGGGACAAAATAGTGCTATGGATCCCCAGACAACAAGGA
The DNA here is from genome assembly GCA_031878705.1 of Tapirus indicus. Taxonomy (NCBI): domain Eukaryota; kingdom Metazoa; phylum Chordata; class Mammalia; order Perissodactyla; family Tapiridae; genus Tapirus; species Tapirus indicus. The sequence continues at coordinate 19,400,420 of CM062920.1, forward strand.
TATGTTTTTTCAAAAAAAAGCTTTATTGATGTATAATTGATGTAGAATAACTTGCATATATTTAAAGTGTACAATTTGAAGTTTGGACACACACACAATTGTGAATCCATCAACACAATCAAGATAATGAACGTATTTTCTACACCTTCCCAAGTTATCTCATGCCTTTTTGTAATCTCTCCCTGTGGCAACTTCTCATGATCTCTCCTCCACCTCCCTTCTCCTGGTCTGCAGGCAACCAATATCTGCTTTCTGTCACTGTAAACTAGCTTACATTTTCTAGAGGTTTATATAAATGGAATCATTATGTACTATTTTTAGTGTCTTATTTCTTTCACTCAGCATAATTATTTTGAGATTCATCCATGTGGTTGCATATATCAATGGTTCATTCCTTTTTTATTGATGAGTAGTATTCCATTGTATGGATATACCACAGGTTGTTTATCTATTCTCCTGTTGGTGAACAATTGCACTGTTTCCAGCTTTTCACTGTTACAAATAAAGCTGCTATGAACGTTTGTGTCCAACTCTTTGTGGGGATGTATGCTTTCTTTTCTCTTGGGTAAATTCTGGAGTGGAATAACTGGATCACATGTCGGGTGTATATTTAACTTGTTAAGAAACTGCCAAACCCTCTTCCAAAGTGGTTGTAGTATTTCACATTCCCACCTGCAGTATAGGAGTTCTAGTTCTTCCATATCCTTCACCACATTTGATATGGTTAGTTCTTAAAGTTTTAGCCATTCTAATAAATATGTAGTGCTATTTAATTGAGATTTTATTTTTCAATTTTATAATGGCTAATTATGTCAAGCATCTTTTCATGTGCTTATTTGACATTCGTACATCTTCCTTGGTGAATTGTATATTCAAATCTTTTGCCTATTTTTTTAAAGTTGGGTTGGTTTTTTTGCTATTTATTTATTTATTTGCTGAGGAAGATTCACCCTAAGCTAACCTCTGTGCCAGTCTTCTTCTATTTTGTATGTGGGTCGCCACCATACCATGGCTGCTGATGAGTGGTGTAGGTCTGCACCCAAGAACTGAACCTGGGTTGCTGAGGTGGAGCGCACTGAACTTAATCATTAGGCCACAGGGCTGGACCCACTATTTATTTTTTATAGTTCTTTATATATTTGGATTCAAGTTCTTTATCAGACGCATACTTTGCAAATATTTCTCCCAATCTGTGGCTTGTCTTTTCATTATCTTAACAATGGCTTTTGAAGAGTAAACGTTTTTACTTTTAGTAAAGTCAATTTACCGATTGTTTCTTTTATGGATCCTGCTTTTGGTATCATATCTAAGACATCTTTGCCTAACTCAAGATCAGAAAGATTTCCTCCTATGACTTCTTTTAGATTTTTTAGTTTTAGGTTTCATATTTAGGTCTATGATTCATTTGAATTACTTTTTGTGTATGATGCAAGATATGGATCAAAGTTTATTTTCTTTGCATATCCAATAATTCTAGTACCATTTGTTGGCAAGACTATCCTTTCTCCAGTAAATCACCTTGGCACTTTTTAGAATGATTCTGGAAGAGTTGAGGAGGAGATGCACTTGATCCAGACGTTGAAGGACAAGTAGTTTTGGGAAAGGCAGTCTCATGCCAGTGGTCTTTCAACCCCCACTCAGCTGCATGAGAACGGGCCTGGTCCTTACCAGGAGATAAAGAGCCCACACAGATTGTGCTGGGCTTATCACCTTGAGTACGAATATCTTTCCCCTTTTCAGGTTCAATGAGTAGTTTTGTCTCTGCTTAAAGTGTGTGCATCACATGGCACCTGGATAATCTCATTGTTATATTCGTCCTCTGTGAGGCGGGGTAGGTTTCCTCCCATTGCAGCACAAGAGGGGTGCATGTAGGCAAATTGCCCTGCGTCTGGCTGCTGGGAAAGACATGTTGGCCATGGGGGACCGACGCCCACTATTGAGGCTGATCTTGCTCTGTCTCTTCTCTATGTAAGGAAAGCGTTGTTCTATCCAGTGCTTGGCTGCGCTGTGTTTTTCTTGGCAACTCTGATACCAAGACGCAGTGGGCAGAAGTGTTTAGGGTCCCCCACCCTGGGACTGATAACTGGTGTGTGGTACTCTGCTTAATAACTGGAACTGTAACATTTGGGTGAAAGGAAAGTGAATGGCCAGGAGGTTAGACAGTACAGGACTCATAGGGCAACAGCAGTCCAGAGGTCTGTGCATGAGACCCTTAAAATCAAGCCTGGTCCTCAAGATCTTTCAACAATGCATGTTCTGTTGTAACACTCCGGTTTAAAACCCTCCATTGGCTTCCCATCACCTGCAAAGCACATGCCAGCACTTTCATGATCTGATCTGTCTTGTAGTGTTCAGGTTCATCTCTTCCAGATTCCCCCAACCTACTGCCCCAACTCAAGATCCAGATAAACAAAATGGCTTCTAATTTTCTGTGGGAGCCATGCTTTCTGTAGACTCTAAGATTTTGTACATCCTGTTCCCTCTGCCTGGAACCTCCTCTTCCATTTCCCTCAACTCACTTTCCCCAGCTATTTCTGACAGTCTCTTAGGACTCAGTTTTGAGAAGCTTTCCTCAAACTCTATGTACTATAAGACATGTTAATCAGGATTGGTCACACAATTTGCAGAGCCTAGTGGAAAATAAAAATGTGGGACCCTTTGTTTAAAAAGTAGGGGAAAAAAAGTGCCATTAAAGGGAGTACAATATAAAGCTTTTTCTTTTCTTCTGTGGTCTCTCTTGACTTGTCCGTTTGTTTGCTATTTAATGCCATACTAAGCAAAGAAAAAATAAAATTTTGAATGGTTAATTAACATGAAATTTACCCTCCATCTCTATATTGTGCAATGCCAGTTTTGTATGAGAGCACTTACCTCATATGTAGGCTCACCAAAATTACAGAATTCATGTTTCATAGCTTGTACACGTATATGTATTTTGTTCTTACCAGACAGTGGAAAATCGGCACAAAATTAACTCAACATTTTAAATTTCGATTCTTGATAAATTCGCATTCTACCAACATGCTCTACCTTCAGTGTACTGATGAGTAAGAAAGGACTGGAGGGAAAGGGACCATGGGTTGCTGGATATTTTCCTTTCCTTCTGTGTCATCATCTTCAGCATAAGTGGTTGGCTAGTACAGGAAAGTAACATGAATAAAAAAGAATATAATGGTATTTCTTGGTCCCACGTGTTTGTTAGAATGCTATTGCCTTCTTTCTGTGTTTGGAGCAATTTGGTTAGACCTTTAAGAGTGGCCTCTCGGAGCTGTCAGCCGCCTCACCCCCTGCTCACCTCCCCAGTTGCAGAAGCAACATCCTTACCTTGTACTCACTTGAGTCTCCCTGAGCTCCCATGCCTTGTGGGTCCACTGGAATGAGTTGGTCACAGAGCATCACAAATGCTGTATATGAATGGGGTAGCAAGGAGCAGTGAATATTCATATTATACATATCTCCTTCTGCTCGCACACATGCTCCATTGTCCCATTGGACTTCACTTACAAAACACAAGTTTGAAGATAAAATTACCAAGACTTTCAAGATGATGACAGTAAAGCATGTAACTCAGTCCTTCTGAGTGTAGGACCCTGTGTGACTGCACAGGTCACATGCCCATGAAGCCAGCCCTAGTGCTAACTCTGATCATTAATCACTGTATCTTAAATGCCTGCTATTGTAGTTGAGTTCTAGGAAATTGTGTTAGTCAGGGTTATCCAGAGAAACAGAACCTATATATATATATATGTACTGGAGACCCAGGGAAGAGTTGATGTTGCAGTTCGAGTTCAGTCTGGAGGCAAAATTCTTTCTTTGTCAAGAGACCTCAGTCTTCTCTCTTAAGGCCTTCAACTGATTGGATAAGGCCCATCCACATTATGGAAAGTAATCTGCTTTACTCAAAGTCTACTGATTTAAATGTTAAGCACATCCAAAAAATACCTTTATAGCAACATTTAGGCTGCTGTTCGACCAAAAACTGAGTACCATAGCCTGGCCAAGTTGACACATCCAATTAATCATCATAGAAGTAGACTCTGAGAAGGATATCAGTGTGCAGGAGGCTTATTGAGGAGCTGTCTGGGATCAATACTAGTGGAAAGGAAGGGAAGGAAGCAGGATTGGTCAGAGGAAGAAGGTGAGCTGTGATACAGTCCCAATGTCAGCCGGCTCTATGAGTAATTCCGAAGAGGAATGACTCTTCAGAAGTGTCCCAGTTCGGAGCAAGGAGACTGTGCCTTCATATGCTTAAGTCAATCAGTTATTGGTACAAACTCCCCAGGAAGGGGACGTGACCTTGGGCAAGGTGATTCTCTTCAGCCCAGGCATTCCCTCTAAGGGACTGATAGTACTTCAGTCTGGGGGAATAAGTCCTTTGACACCAAAGGGGGATGTAGGTGCCACATCACAGCATCCACCACACTTAAGCTCCCTTTCCTGTTGCCTTCCCACCCCAACCCTCCCCACCCCAGCCCACCCCACCCCACAGACTATATAGTCTTTGAGCATCAAGATCTCCTTTTGTTTCCTCTGTATTTCCAACACATAGCTCATTGTCCGGCACATAACATGCACTCACACACCTTTATTAATTGAATCAGCAAGGATCCTGAGCAAAAATTAGTTTCCTCTAACAAAAAGTAGAGTCCGATAAAGAATAGAATGACCGTGAATGCTCATACCACTCTTCACAGTTCCCACCGCTCTTTTTCCTTGGTCTCATTTAAACTTCACCACAGCTTTGTGAGGTGGGGAATGAGTGTCTCAGTTTCTAATGAAGAAACTGAGGCTCAGAGAACCAGAAAGGTTTGCCTAGAATCACAGAGTTAATGAGTGCCTTTTGCAAGTTTTCCTCTGCTTCAGCTTAGGTTGATTGCATTTTGTCGACTAAATGTGTCCCATCCTTCTTATCTCCTGAGACCTGGCCCTCAGAGTCCTGCTCTAAGGATAACACGAACAATCAAATGCCCTTCCTTCCTTTAGTTGACCAAAGGACTTGTGTTTCCAGTAGTAGCATGAGTTAAGGGACATCCACCTTTCTGGACTCACATTGTGACTGCTGGTGTCAACGATGGTTTAGATGGCTCCAGAACATGTCAAAGCTACGTCAATGACCTCCCGAGGGGTGGACCTAGTTTCTCGTCGTCATTATATAACCACACTCTAACTACCCAAGGTAACCGACTGCTGATAACACAGGCTTAAGGCTGTTAAGAGGAGAGAGATTTGTGGGAGCTCTTCTTAAACAGTTTCTCCTTTTACTTCCATGGTACTGACCTTTAAAACATCCTGCAGACCATCAGAGGAAAATAAAAATAGCCTTTCTTGGCATTGAATAATCTGACTTCCCTTGACAGAGAGGTCATAGATCCCCCTCTTCGGATGGTTTTGTCTTTTTGATTAACTAGCCAAATCTGTTGAGGAAAGAGCATTCAACTCTTCGGAGGAAGAAAAATGGAAATGTTTAGGTAAAGGACATCTTTTTTTAAAGCGTCATTTTTAGGTGACTTCCATTTGATCTTATAGAACCCGTAAAGTGTAGATCTGTGGGTTGGAATGGTAGCAATAGAACTAAACTCTATTTTTTGAAAGCAAATATGCTGTATTAAATATGTCTTCTGTTGCTTGAGTGACCTAATAACAAGGAAATTAAAACCAAAAGTCAAGAGCCCATGACTCAGTGTTCTTGAAGCCATCTGTGATGTAATGGGAAAGAGTCCACAGATACAAGTGGGTTTTAGTCCATCTTGTATCTACTAACTCTGCGATTCTAACCCCCAGTTCCTCAACTGTAAAAGAATAATGTCATATGCCTTACTAGGCTGTTGCTCAAGTCAGATAATGTGCAATTGAAAGTTCTCTTCAAACAGTAAGGTGATTTTTACTAGTGTACCTTACTAGTTGTAGTCTAAGTAAGGATGAAAACAGACTTCTGAGGCCTGTGCTAATTGGAATTATTGGGTACCAGGTCTCATGTTTAATAGACGTACCATGTTTAATCTAATCATGAGTAATAGGACAGCCTATTGGATTATTAAACCAATCATTTGGATTCTGAAAACACTTTGATATTATTTGAGTCTGAATACTTTGAGTAATAAAGTTATGTTTTTCAAATGGTAAGTCACTACCTATTAGTGGAACCAAAATTAACTTACTCACTTTAAGTGTATAGTTCCATGAGTTTTGGCAAAAATAGACACCCACGGAACCACCACCATAATCAAGATAGAGACTATTTCCATCATCCCCAAAATTCCCTTGTGCTCCTTTGTAGTCAGTCCTCTCCAGATCCCAGGCATCACTGATATTTTTTTCTTGTCATTAAGAATAGATTTCTCTTACATAGAATTTTATGTAAATGGAATTATACAATAAGTACTATTTGTGTCTGGCTTCTTTCACCCAGCATAATGCCTGTGAGGTTCATCCATACTGTGTGTGTCAACAGTTCCTTTTTGTTGCTGAGTAGTCTTCCTTTGTTAGGACATATCACAATTTGCTTACCCATTCATTGATGGACAGGTGATGGTTGTTTCCATCTTTTGGAGGGATTATGAATAAAACTATGAATATTCATGTGCAAGTCTTTGTGAGAAAATGTGTTTTTATTTCTCTTGGGTATATACTATGAATTCCTGGGTCTTGTGGTAAATTATTTAACTTAATAAAAAGCTGTAAAACTGTTTTCCAAAGTATACCATTTTACATTCTCATTAGCAACTTGTTGAATACTGATTGCTCCATCTTCTCTCCAACACTTAGTGCTGTTGGTCTTTTAAATTGTAGCCATTCTAGTGTGTGTCAGTGCTATCTCATTGTGGATTTTATTTGCATTTCTCTGATATGTATCATTTTTTTTTTTTTTGCTGAGGAAGATTGGCCCTGAGCTAACATCTGTGCCCATCTTCCTCTATTTTGTATGTGGGATGCTGCCACAGCATGGCTTGATGAGTGGTGTGTAGGTCTATGCCCAGGATCCAAACCTGCCGCTGAAGCAGAGTGGGTGAACTTAACCACAATGCCACCAGGCTGGCCACTGATGAGTATCTTTTCATGAGTATCTTTTCGTATGTTTATTGGCCATTTGTATATCTTCTGTTGTGAAGTGCCTATTCAAATATTTTGCCCATTTCTTAATTGGGTTGTTTGTCACTGATAACTTTTAAAAATAAAACAGAATAGGTAACATCAGAGTACACTGTGTGTAGTATATTTTGTTTCATTAAACTTTTATTTCAGTATATAAATACATAGCCACATGCATGTGTGTGTACATATACATACACACATATACATACACATTGTGTTGCAATGTTAAATACATCGATCATCACTTAATACCAGATTTCTTATTAAGTGATAATATCCTCCTCAATATCTTCAGCCCATTGAAAGTTGAGTTTTCATTTACTTGCAGCTGAAAGCATATCACTTCTGGCTTATGCTTCAACAGTTCTTCCCTGGGACAAACTCTTTACATTCCACTCCTTACATTATGCATAGATTCAGAGTTGTGCATTTGAATAAATATACAGAGGATTGTTCATTTTGCTTGGTTGCTTGCTAAGTATGTGATTGCTGAAAAGAGGAAGTCATCTCTAGCTATTGACATTTGGATTCATACGTTTAGATGGAAAAGTCTGGTAGGAAAAAAGGAGATAATTATGAGAGAAAAGACCTTTAGGGTAGGAATATAAGTGATTTTATGCACCTTTTCAAATTACATTTTATGCCCTTTAATTGATTTGTAATTAATTAATTTTCAATTTGGTGGTAGTAATGGTAGTTTTCCAGAAGGTTTTAGAGTTATCAGCTATACCATATCTGGTTTCAAAACTTTTTATTGTTCTGGGATTTTCTCCTTTGACTGGTTAGAGTGTTAAAATGTCTGCAAAAGAAATTCTCCACATCATATTTTGGAAAGAAGAGAGGATTTTCCTGCTCATTCTCAGTACATTCTCCGCATCAAAAGTTTAAGGCTAAAACTATCCCTTTTTGTTGTTGTGAGTTGTCTGGTAGTTTGCTGTTCCCTGAATGTTCCACAGCTGCCTAATAAGGCTGAAGGATGTTTTACCTTTCTACACTACGTGGGTGGCCAAGGGAAATGTGTGTCCTCCATCTAGAGAGAGCTATTTCCTGAAATATTGCTTATATTTGTTAGGATAATGCAAACTTTAGCAACAAATAAATCTCCAAATTTCAGGGCTTTACAAAATAGAAGTTTACTTCTGTCTTATGTAAGAATCCAATGTGGCTATTCCTGATCAGGAGGCTGGTGGGTAAATGGGAGTCTGCTCCCTGCAGTCATTGATGGACCCAGACTGAGAGAGGAGCTGTCATCTTCAATGTGTTCTTTCCATAGTTATTCTTGACACTGACATCTAGCCGGGTGGGAGTTAAGAGCAAGGAAGATCACACATGGTAGTATCTCACGGGCTGGGCTTGGAAGTTGTGCACATCACTTCTGCTCACATTCCATTGACCAGAACTCAGCTGTATGGGCATACCTAATGCAGGGGAGGCTGGTTGCTACGGTCTGAATGTTTGTGCCCACCCCCCCACCATTCATACATTGAGATCCTAACTCCCAAGTTGATGGCATTAGGAGGTGGGGCCTTTAGGAGGTGATTAGGTCATGAGGGCAGGGCCCTCATGCATGGTATTAGTGCCCTTATAAAAGGGGTCCCAGAGAGCTCCCTTGCCCCTTTCTCCACGTGAGGTTACAAGGAAAAGATGGCCGTCTATGAACAAGGAAGAGGGCTCTCACCAGATACCAAATCTACCTGTGTCTTGATCTTGGCTTTGCTAGCCTTCAGAACTGTGAGAAATAAATCTCTGTTGTTTATAAGCCACCCAGTTTATGGTATTTTGTTATAGCAGCCTGAATGGACTGAAACACTGTACATTTAGTTTGGCTGTTTTCTCAGGAAAAAGAGGAGAAGTTGCATTTTGATGGACAGCTTACAGTCTTTGTCACACTGCCCATTTAGTTTTATTTCCATATTTCCTTATTGTCGAGGTGGTGAAGCACAGAGATCAAATGAAGATGGCAAGGATGTTTGCACATGGCAAGTGGGCAGAACCACAGCAGAACCCAGGTGTCCTAACCATCCTCCCATGTAACAGACCATATGAATGGCCTATCTCCTCCAGTCTCATTCCCCACACCGCGCTCCGGCCACACGGGACTTCTAATTCCGCTGGAACTCCAAGCTCAGGGTCTTCACGTGGACTCTCCCCTGCCTGAACATCCCTCCTCCTCTGTTGTTAAGCTATATCCTGACCATTTGGGGGCCTCAATTTCAGAGTTCTTTCCTCAGGCAGACTCTCTCTTAACTCTTAACCTAAATTTGATCCCTTCATTCAGCTGTCTCAGAAAATCCTCTTCTTTTTTTCCCTTTATAGCAGTGGTTCTTAATGTGGAGTGGGAAAGGAGAATTTTGCCCTCCCCCCAAGGACATTTGGCAATATCTAGAAACATTTTTGGTTGTCACAACTTGAGGGGAGAGGGTGCTACTAGCACCTAGTGGATAGAGGCCAGAGATGCTGCTAAACATCCTGCAATGCACAGAATGGCTTCCCTCAAAAAGAGTTACCTGGTTCTAAACGTCAACAACGCCAAGGCTGAGAAACTCTGCTTTACTATTTGTCACCACTTGTCGAGTCATCCCTCAGTATCCACAGGGGACTGGTTCCAACACCACACCTCCTGCTTTTTCCTCAGTACTCAATGCTCTAAGTCTTCTCTCCTCTCAGTCAAAACTCGCTCCCTTAGAAAACTGGAAACTGACACACCTTGGATATAAATGATGAATATTATCACTCCTAGAGACTCTTTGCAAGAACAAGCTAAAGTTCTATCTCTTCTAGAGGATTGTGGAATTTTCATAAGTTTATTTTTTAAAGTCTTTTATTTTCATTAGAAAAGTGACATATGCTCACTAAAGGGAAAATAGATAGAACAGTAGAAATTTAACAAAAAAGAAGTCATTCAGAGTCCCACCGCCTGAAGAAAAACACTGTCAATATTTTTGAACATTTTCTACCAGAATTTTCTCCATGTGAAATATTGTGTGGGATGTGTGCATTGTTTTGATCAGATTCACTATATAATTTTTATCCAGTTTTTTATTAGCTATTAGCATATGAGTTGCAAACATGATTTTTAATATTTACTTGATGCTCCATCTTATGGCTATGCCAAGTTTCTTTTATATTTTTATTTTTGTGCATTTACATTAATCCCATCTTTTTAATATAATAAGCAGTCCTGTGATAAACATCCTAGTGCAGAAATCTTGTTGTATGTCTCTGTTTTGTCAGACTAAATTCCTATACTGTGGTTGATAAATTGAAGCATATAAACATTTTAAAGACTATTAACATATATGATTACATTTGGACAGTTATATTTTGAAAATAAAAACCTTGGGCTAAAGGGATGAAGATCTTTCAGTGAAATTCCAGGTATTGGCCAGCTGGTTAGTGAGCGGGAAGAAGTGATGTGAAACATCGGTTTTTCTGGAAAGTATGCTATTCTTTCTCTTCCATGTCGGGCCAGCCAGGTTTTCAGAAGGTCACTGGAGGGAGCTTAGCAGACCAAGAGGGTAACCACAGACCTAGAAGGTAAAAGCGGAGAAACCAAAGATTCAGTGGCCTTGCCTTACTTGATTTAATCCCCACAGAGGAGGGGTTGCTTTGAGCTGCTTGCACAGCAGAAGGCTGCAGCAATGATTGCAGTCCTTCACCCAAGCCTGTTGAGATGAGGAGAGTGACTGGTACTCGTTAGCATTTGCCCAAAACGAGTCATTGGAGCAGAGAAATGCACATTGCATGTCAAGTCTAAGCTCCAATTGGCGTCAGGGCCAAAGCTTCCCATTCTCAGCTGCTTCTCATTCAAGACATCTTAATTCCCCCTTGTTCCTTGGATGAGGCATTAACTATACAGTCTGAGGGAGCTGGTGAACTCTGGGTGCCACCAGAAGAGAAGCAAGCTAGTTGATTCTTTCTTTTCTGAGTGGCAATTCTCTCTCTCATGACCTCTACTATTAAGAATCCTAGAGGCACTTTTGAAAGCCTGCTGTTGCTTGAAACAAGCTTTTGTATCTTAAATGAAAAGTGCAAGCCAAAATGATATCACTTTCAGAAGGCCACTGGGAAGGGGAAAAGCTGGGAGGATTTGTCACTTCTCAGGGAGCCAGGAGACACAGGCCAGGCAGGTTATCGACCAGAGAGGTGGAAGGATGTGTTCTGTCAAGGCGATGGGGAGCAAGTCACTGCTGTGGAATACTAATAGCTTCTTAGGGCAAGGATATAAATCCCTTGGTAGAAGGGGTATTATTGATGCAATGTGCAAATTGGTTACCAAATGTTATACTTCAAGAAAGAGAAGGAAGGACACAAACTAATATTTATGGAGCTTCTATTAATTACTAGGACCCTGCTGGCACTGATCTTGCACTTTCTCATTTATCCCCCTACCTTCCCTATGAGAGAGGTGCATAAATAATTTTAAAACCCATATTTAATGTGAAGCAGTTTAGTTTCAGAGAGGTTTCCCTCTTGCTGAGATCACAGAGCTGGTTGGGGTGGGAATCAGGATGCAGAAGCAAGGCCAATGCTTCTATAAAACAAATAATGTATATAGAAATGCATTGAAAGAAGTAACACATAAATTTTAAAAGTTCAACATTTAGTCATGCTTTATTGAGTTGTAATTTATGTACCTTAAACTTCACCCATTGTAAGGGTAAATACAATGGTTTTAGTAAATTTATGGAATTGTGCAGCTACCACCATAACCCAGTTTTTGAATATTTCTATCGAAGTGTTCCTCTTTTCATGCAATAAAGCTGTGTCGGAAAATGTGGATAGAGGAAATACCATAATTTCTATTGATTGCCTGCATTATCTTTTCTAGATTCTAGAGAAGGGAAGAGGATGTTGATCTAGGGTGCGGAGAACCATTACAGCTTCTTAGAGCAAACCAAAGATGAGTGAGATTTCCAGAATGGTGATTCAAAAAATCAGTGATGGCCCATATGGCAGCACTTGATGGGCTATAAAATACACTGCATAGAGGCCTCTGGTATTAGTTAAGAATACATGCAACATTAGCACTTTCAAGTTATTGGCCTGTTGTGGATTCCATGTTGATCTTAAACATCCTGGGATATTGAAACACTTGGATATAGAAAATTGAGATGATGACTTAGTCTATGTTTCTTTCCTTGCCTATCTCTGGCCTGTTCTACTGGTTTTTGCTTAGACATCGTGTCCTCCATGCAGCTATCTCTGACCTTCTTTCCTCCCTTCCCAAGTATGGTTTATATTCCCCCATAAAATCTCCCATAAAATTATTGCTGCCATATTATTTATCACCCTGCATGGTCTTGTCCTTCTACTTCAATGTCTTCCCCATTTGATTCCCAGCTACCTGAAGGTACAGGAATTTTTTACCCTTCCAGTAGTAAAGAATTCATTTAGATTTCATTTTGATTCTAGCTCACCTAGAGAATTGAGGAGATATAATGATCACACATTACTTGAAATTTTTCTAATAGGGGTCTAGGGAAGATTGATTGCAAAGTATTAGGAGCCATTGCCATCTAAAGGATGAAAACCCATCAGAAAAGAATATAAAATTTCTCTGAATATTTCATGTAGTTAAATGGGGCAAGGAGGAGGTGGTGGTGGTGGTGTGTGGGGATGGGAGTTGTTTAAGAAGAAGGTTTCCAGTTATAAAAAAGTATTTCATAAAGTCACATATGTAGTATGGGGTCCCCTAAACTTCTAGATTATTTAGAAGTTATATATTTTCCCCATCCCCATAATCCTAGAAATCTTGAAATTTTCCTAGATTTGTTCTAACATTTGACAACAGCTTTAAGCATTGACCTTGAATTTTCATTTGATTCAGTTCTGTGTAACTCTGGTCCTCATTTTTAAAAAATATTTTAAAATGTATAATATGTTGTCTGAAAAACGACTTTCTCACGTGCCATTTGCAAATCCATCCATAGCAATTTGGGTTTGTTTTTCTTTTGCCACCATATGCCTGTACGTGTTAACTAAATGAATGTCTGGAGCTTTATTTTAAATATGAACTTGGATGCTTGTAATTATTCAACCTTTGACGTTCTCATTGTAATGTTTATCTTAATCTCCTTGTGCTCTCCATACTTTATATGATGGACTCTTCAGCTGATGCATACTTAAACAACTGTTTGCACACCTCAACAAAATTCCTCCCATTGTTGTTTTGACTTGTGCTTTAGAAAATATGACTCACTTGTGGAGCCTATTTTCTTATTGCTCGCTGGCAGCAAATGTAACTGCTTCTGATTTTTTTATTTGCTTGTTTATTAAGCTCTAGGGGGAGACTGCAGTCTGGATGGTGATTTAGGAAGTTAAGTACCTCCAATTATCTTTCTGAGGACCCGTGTCTCTTCCTAACTTGGTATTTCCTGGAATTTCTTAACCTGCTCTAGGGATAACTGGGAAGCCACAACAGAACCATTGCTAATCAGGTTTTAACTTTGGTGGCAAAGATAGAATGATGGGTTAGCTTTGGCGGCCAATGAGAGATGCTGCTTTTTCCTCCCCAAGACAAGCCAGTGTTTCCCTTTCTCCTTTCTGTCTATGGCAAAGCAATTTGTTTTATATTAAACTGGGGTGCAACTTCAGATGTGACAATGACAGTTATTTGTATTGGTGATCTTTTCTCTCGGGAGCCAGGGCTGGGACTAGGCTCTCAGTGGTCACCTTGTGTGTCTTGGAGCTCTTTAGTGGAGTCACAGAGGAGAAATCAGGACTGAATGACACAGTCAATGCTCCCTGTGATCCTGAGGGTTTCATCCTCTTGATAACAGTGAAATCTTGGTGGAAAGAGCCTGACCGTCATTATTAATCTCAGTGGTTTTCTGCTACCCTTTTACTCAGCTCCTTCTCCCCACTTCATGCGGTCAGTACTTGACTTATTTGAACCTCAAGTGCAGAGAGTGAAGATTGGCATTCTCAGTTCATGGTATACTATCGCCACAGTTCCCTCTCTTGTTTTATTCTTCTCTTCTCTTTTATGCCTTAGCCTCACTCCCATTCTTTATCCGTGGCCCTATCCCTCCCTAGGCACCCTCTCTAACGTGTCAGATACATATCCTTGACAATCTGTGGATTCTCAGAAAATATAGCATGTGTGTGTATTTTTTAAGTTGGCACATATAGTATTGCACTACAGCTTTTATTCTGATTTTTATTTACTTATTTATTTGCAGGGAAAGATTTGCCCAGAGCTAACATCTGTTGCCAATCTTCCTCTTTTTTTTTCTCCCCAAAGCCCCAGTGCATGGTTGTATACCATAGTTGTAAGTCCTTCTAGTTCTTCTATGTGAGCTGCCACCACAGCATGGCAACTGACAGGTGGTGTGGTTCCGCGACCAGGAAACGAACCCGGGCTGCTGAAGCGATGAGAGCACTGAACTTTAACCACTAGACCATCAGAACTGTCTCTCTGATTTTTATTTTTATCATTCAACACTAACTTTTTGAGATTTAGTTATGTTGTTTTGTCATGTTCAACATCTAGTTCACTGCTTCTAATTCCAGCAGATTATTCCACAGTTTGAGTCTATGTTTTATTTCTCCATTTCCCTAATGGATAAACCAGGCAGCCTCCAATTTCCTGCTTTCACAAATAGGACTCTGATGAACATCTTTGACTCCTTTTGGACCTGGGCAAGGATTTTTTAGCGACTACATCCTGGAGTGGGGATGCTGGGATTTCAAGGACACACATTTATCTTCATTATCTACAACCAGATTTGTCTCCAAAGTGGTTGAACAGGCTCACAGTTCCAGTAGCAGTGCATGAAGTTTCCCATTTCTGCATGTTCTTGCCAATACTTGGTATCATCTGACTTTCCTACTAATGTGATGAGCAAAAAGTGGTATCTTATTTTGACTTGCCTTTCTCTGATTATTAGTAATGTTAGCTTTTTGGGTTTCTCCTGTGAATTGCCTATTCGTATTGTTTTGCTCACTTTTTGTTTTTGTTACCGTTTTGATCTTTTCCATCAAACTGTATTTTGTTGGAAAATTTGTAATTGATAAGTAATAATGAATGAGTTTCCTTATTTTAGTGCACCTACATCTCTACCTATCTTTCCACCTGCTGAACATGGCTTCCTACCAGCCCCTCTAATCAGTGAGTTGATATAATTCCAGCTAAAATAGCCTGGTATATCCATTGATCTAAATGACCATATCCTAGTAAGTATAGCTTTCTATTAGCCTTTTCACATGTTTGAGGATAGACATTGATGACACACCTCTGAGAACTAGGAATCTCCTAGGAATCCATCTGGTAATCATGGATCTAATTCCCAAAAAGAATTAAAACAAAACCTTCCTAAAACCTATTTGTTCCTGGATTTAGAGACCTTTACAGCTGGCCATTTGACTGATCAATGAGGTGGTATTGCTCCATAAAGGAAGGACCTTATAGACCCTTAGTGGATGTCTGTAAAGTAAGTGATGCCATTAGGATTAGATGTGAAAGCCCTGCTTTGTGTTTCTTTTAAAAAGCATTCATTGAAGAATATTTATTAAGAAGAGTCAGATATGAATTCTGTTCTTATGTACAGTCTAGTTATAATTCAAATTCCCACCTTTGGAGGTAGCATCTTTCTTCCAATGATGCTATACTTGTTCAAAATATTGTGGGAATCTTACTATTCTATAGTTATAAAAAATCCGAGTGATTATAACTTAGGTCGCCACAGTTTGGAGCTAGGAATTCTGAACTACTCTTCAAGAGAGCTGAGTTGAAATGCAGCTTTACCATTTTTATCTGTGTGACATTGTGCAAGATACTTAACATCTCCGAATCTTAGTTTTCTCAGACAATCATGAGTCCTCACTCACAGGATTGTCAAAGAAGATAAATAAGATGACACAGGTGAAAGCCCTAGCCCAATGATGGGCACGTAATTAGTACTTGCAAATATTACACTGGAATCCAAATTCATTTCAAAATCATAACGAGTTTCATAGAGCAGCCCTTGTCCAGGTTCTGAAACGTAGAGAGGCAGAATGCACATGAGTATCACAGAGTTTTGTTCTTGGTGTTCAGATGTGTCTTGGCGAGACTCCACAACTGCCATCCTTTCTCTGTGATGGAGGCAGGTCCATCCTGTTTCCCCTCAAAATATCTTGACACTGCATCTCTCTGTGGGATAGCAACAGTACTAACTTTGGGCGCTTACAGAGTGAACTGAAAGGTCCAGCTTGAATTCTAGGGGTAGATTTATACCAGCCTTTACCATTCAGATAAAGCAGTGTGGACTTCTGGAAAATACCTGTCATTGGTGGTTTTCTTGTGTCTTATCTAAGCTCTTCTGTAGTCACATTCATCTTTTGAGTTCTAAGAACACAATGGAATAGATCCAGGTTCAAATTTGCATTGTCATTTTTACTAGCTGCATGACCTTGAGCAAGTCATTTAATCTCTTTGAGCCTCCATAAAAGAGAGAAAAATATAATGACCTCACGGGGCTGTTATGAGGATTAAATGAGATAATGCATGAAAATCCTAAGCACTTTGCCAGGCACATTTTAGGTCTCTAGTAAATTTTCTGATTCACTTATCCACAAGAAAAAGTAGGTTGCTCTGTGAATTGAAAGCCACATGTGCCAGTGTCTGATTCCACATTCGGCATCCTTCTCAGACTCCTATCAGGTACTCTAAAGTGCATTCTTATTTTGACAAATGCTAGACTCTGGACTTACAAGCTCCAGTTCTGCGACAGGGCCAAGTATGCAAATAAAGCCTTTCCAAGAGCTTCTGAATGTCAGGAAGTCAGTGCTTCTGCCAAAGACTATCGATGCGCTCTCTTTTGCCAATGCTGCTCAAACTCTCAGGAGTGCCTTCTAAAATTTTAAAACCAAAGAGCTTCCAGGGCTTGCCAATGCAGAACTCATTCTTTGTCATTACAGCTTGAGAGAAATGACTGGAGATATGGACTGGTAAGAGGGTGAGCGACTCACTCACGGACTCTGAGATGCAGACCTCAGCTGGGGTTCTAATACCATAGGATCAGAGCATGTAGTTTTGAGGGAGGAGAATAAACGGCAGTCTGTGAGAGGAAAGTGTTAACCCTCTCATTAGGCATGATGTGAAGAAGTGGCCTACTTGACTGCTAGTGATGGGTACTATTGCTCAATTTGCCTGTGATCCATTTGCCATGCCAGAGCCTCCACAGTGAGGCATGGCTCAAAGGAGGGGAGGAGGAAGGTGAAGCCTGTTTCAAAGAATATGGTACACAAGGCTTTGCTGGACGTTAGACATCTTTACTCAGGACAGAAGGCAGACATTTGTAAATAGACCACAAAGCCAGAAGTTAGGAAACTTAGGCACTCTGTGGTGTCTTTACAAATTTCCTTTGCCTCTCTTACCTGACATCCAGCACTCTTCTCTAGTTTTGATCTGGGTATTGCACTTAGCTACTGTAAAACTGTGAACCATGTGTGAACATCAGAAGCCTGAAATAATAATAATAAGAATAAGAATATTTAAGAATCTGGTACAGGCTATATTGTGTATGAGTAGGTCTTATGGATTGAAGGAATCAGGTAGAATTGTACAAATTGCTTCAATCACATATTTCTGGCTCTTGGCTAGTGTAGTGGTTAACTATTGCTGTGTAACAAACAACTACAAAAATCTCAGTTGTTTACAAGAAGCATTTACTTAGCTCACATGTCTGCTGGCTTGTTGGGGTGTCTCTGCTTCAAGTTGAGGGTCCAGCTGGCTCAGGTAGGCTCCATGTGTTTCATTCTGAGGTTCAGGACAAAAGGAGAGCAACTACCTGGAGAAAATCCTTCTCAAAGCAGCAGCAGAGGCACAAAAGAGTAATAGAAATACACGAGGCCTCTGAAGGCCTAGGCTTGAAACTGGCACTCCTGTCCATTTCTAATTGGCTAAAGAAAGTCACACGATCAAGCCCAAAGGCAAGGGCTGGAGAAATGTGCTCCATCAATGGAGGCAGAAGAAAATTTAGTTTTTCAAAGGCTCATAGCGTAGTACATGGATAGAGGAAGGGTGGAGAACCGGGGCCAGTAATCCCAGCCAGGAATTAACAGGGAGAACTAAACTTATGAAAGTTCTATTTTATTAAATGTACTTCCTACTTATTTGCTTTGCAGGTCACTTTGTGATTTGTGGTGCTGCACTGAGGGCTAATGCTTCCCTCAAGTGCACATATGCCAAGCACAATGGGATTGGAAGTATCTTTGCATGTGTTATTTCTCTGTTCCAACTAACATTCATAAAGATAAGCCAAGAACTGAAATAAAAGTGTGAAGTTCACAGAGTTTGTCTTTTTAAAATGTTTTGTTGTTGAAGAATAATATACATTCCAAAAAAGAGCACAAATCACGAGGGTATAGCTTAAGGAATTTTTACAAATTGAACACAGTAGTGTAACCAGAACCTAGATCAACTGGTAAACTATAACCAGTATCCTAAGAGTCCAATTTATGCCATCTTCCAGTCATTATCTCCCAAGAGTAGCCACTAGCTTGACTTCTAACATACTGATGAAATTTAGAACTTCATATAAATGGATTGAATCATAAACTAGATTCTGTCTTTTGAGTCTCCAGCCTCTCCTTTACATGGTTCTTCATAAGTTGCCCCCTTTATATACCTTTCCAAGTTTCAGGAGCCCTCTACTTTTCACATCCTCCTGGCTAAGGGGATTTCATAGTTCATTGGCACTTTGATTGATAGACAGTAACACCAGCATGCTAGCATTTAAAGTTATTTTATCTCTAAATACCAGTAGAAGATGTGTCTCCTGGTATAGATATTGTGGGGAATAGTGTGAAGAAGGGGCAGTGGCTCAGATTTTCTGTGCTTTTGCTGATTTTTTATCTACTTATTCTATCACTTCTGAGAGAGGTGTGTTAAAATCTCCAGCTAGAATTGTGGTACTTTTTCCCTTTAGTTCTGTCAATTTTTGTTTCATACACTTTGAATTTTTTTATTAGATGTATATACATTTATAATTATTATATCTTCCTGGCATATTGACCCTTTTATTATTTTAAAGGTCTCTCTCTGTCTCCAGTCCATTAATCTATTTTAAAGAACTGAGATGCTACTAAGGATATGGAGTTGAGTGTCAGAGTGGTGTGTCCTTTCCACAAGACCACCATCCTTGACCAGGGAGGGCGTCTTTGTCGTATGAAACTTTGTATAGATTGGGGATCCTGGAAGAAAAGAGATGACATACTTGAAAGTTTCAGGTAAAGATAATTTAATTAAGGAACGACTTACAAAGTGTGAACAGAGTTAGGCAAACAACAAAGGATGGGGAAACACCCTGAGATGGGCCACAGAGGGAGCTATCAACTCCCCTAGGCCTAGAGAGGGAGGGAGAGATAGTGTTCTCGGTGGACCAGAGTCCACTGAGAGCAGGAGTGATGGGAGAGTGGGTGCCTCGCAGGAGATGTAGCCATGGCTGGAACTGTTGTGAGGTAAGGAGGGAGTGGGGAAGGACTGAAGAGGGAATGAATATCCTCTTCCCACCCTCTTACCTCCTGCCAGCCCTTTACCTTGGCCAAATCCAACTGGAAGCCACAGGGGAAAAGAGCCTGGCTGATGCAGGGAGGGTTCAGCCTGCCAGGACACAGAGCAGGGCACGGAGGGTAAAAACTGGGTCTGGTCGTTGAGAGGGAGTCAGAATAAACAGCAGGGTTCCTACAATGCCCTGGGAGGGAGAGTGTGGAGCGTAGCATTTAAGAGGCCAGATTCTGGAGCCAGGCTGCCTGGGTTTAAACCATGTCTCTGCCACTTAGTAGCTGTGTGACTAGTACTTATCTGATACCTCCGTTCCTCCCCTACAAAATGAGCATGATAAGAGTATCTGCCTCATGCGGTTGTTTTGTGAAGGTTAAATGCGTGAATGTATGTAAGACACTTGGAAGAGTGCTGGGCACATTGTACTGCAAAGGTGATGGTTTTGTTTTTATAGACCAATGGCCTGGAAGTCTTGCTTTTTTCAGCTCTCCGGCATCCGGGACTTATGGCTTTGGTGTTTCAGTAACTTTGAAGTGAGTAGAGAGGAGAGAACCGGTTGATAGGATTCTGGTGTGTGGGTGGAGGTGCAAAAACCTCAGCCCTTGAGGGCAGTGAATGGGCAGGGCCATGAATGAGAAGCACTCTCCTTTGCTGGAGAAGGTCCAGGTATTTGGTCTCTTTTATATTTTTCTGAGTGAATATGTGTGTACGTATATGACTATGCTAAAATAATAATTCCATGGGCTATGCTGCTAATTCTAGACATTGGAAAACCAAGAAAACAAGGAGAGAGACTGAAAAAGTGGCTTGATTGCATACAAGTAATTATCACCATCCATGTGTATTACTTATCACTTAAGCACAATTACAAAGCAGCATCACATGATTATGGTTAGCATTCCATGTGTTATTTTATTAGGGCTGGAAACTCAGCTCATTTTTGCTTGGCTTTCAAAGTTTCTTGTCCACAAAGGATGAATGAATCAATAGAAGTTTCAAAAAAAGTAGAATAGATGTGTATCTATTACTATGTCCATTGCTAGGTGGGTGGGTAACTTAGAGAAAGTTCTCAATACATCAGTGTCTGATGTTTCTCTCTAAGGATATTACTGAAGCACTTTAGGACCCTTGGAGGTAAAATCCTTCCTTTTTTACCAATAAATAATCTTAGAGTTTCAAGGGATGGTATTGACAAAAGAAGGAGGAAGAGGACGCTGGGTATAGAACAGGGCTCAGTAAATATTCATAGGGTAATAGATTGAGCAACCTTGCAAGAGTCATGTACACAGTTTGCTGCCTTTAAAACGCCATTAGCCTTTTCTACTTATGTCAAAATGATGATGTATCGGTAAACATCAGTCCCTCTGTGTCAGCTCCACTGAATTTCTTTACCAATCTTACTTGCCGTCGCTATCTTCCCAGTAAATGTCTCAAATGAACTGATGTGGCTAATAAGTCCCAATATCCCTTCAAAAGTTTCTCTTGTCAACTAGGAATATATTCAGCTGAAAATAAACGGCCAGCTGAGAGCAGTTTAAACAAGGGGTTTTCTCATCTAATAAAAAGCATAGAGGCAGGCTGGTGCAGCTGCCCAGCGATACCCCTGGGGACTCAGGCTCTGTCTTCCCATTATCTTTCTTTACTGGGTCGAGCTTCATCCTCATGTTTGTCATCCCATGGGCAACAATGGCCTGGCGGCTATATATCTAGGCCTCATGATTGCAGGAAGAAAGGTAAATGATGGAGGAGTGTCTTTTTCGGAAGGCTTAACTTTTTTATCCGCCTTAGGGACTTTTGCCTACATTTCACTGGTCAGACATGTGCTGTAGGACCACCACTGTGTACGAGGAAGGTTGGGAAGCTACATATTTTAAATGGCTATATTGCAACCCTGAACAGATCGGGTCAGTAAAGAAGAAGTATGTGTGTGAGTGGAGGGGGGATGAGTAGGTGGTGGGACGGGGAGGAACGGCCATTGGGTAGACAGCAGTGTCTCCATCAGGAATTCTTTCATCACGTAGTTTTAGCAATAGATTCTCTATTCTTATGCTTAGACATATCCCGGAGACTGCTCTGCTTTATGCTTATAAAGACATGAATACAGCAGAGTTTCTAACCTAGCAGGTAGCTTCAGCAAAGTGTCCTGGAGATAAGCTAGACTCTCTGCTTCTCTTTCATCTGTCTTAAAGAATCATAGAGTCCCTAAGAATGGGATACTCATCCGTTTTGTGGTAAGAGTCCGAGACAGGAATTGGAGTGCATGCTGCACCTTGCAAGTGAAAATCAACCCTCCTGTTGCGGTGGGAAACTATACAGTCTAACAGTTGGTGGCTTTGATAGGAGTATAAATCCTGGCCAGATAAGGGAACTTTCACTGTATTGTTTGCCTGGACTTACTCGCTGCTGGAAGAACATCATTCCCGAGTTTTTTCCCTCACAGCCTAACAGCTCGCAAACATACCACCCCTCTCGTTGAACTGACAACCAGAGTAGAGTTAGAGAAATAATGACATCATAATGTCAGCCCCTTGCATTTGAAGAGTCCCTTGCATTTCAGAGCCTTTTCTGCAGACATCACTTTTAATTTGATTTTCACAATCACTTGGTGGGGGTTGGGGGGTGGCACCAGAAGGAAATATTTCAATCATTCTCTTTGTCGATCAGCAGACTGCTGTTGAAAGAGAAGAATTTAGTTAAGGACACCTAACCAGTATTTGCCCAACTTCTGACCCTAACCCATTAAACCAGGAAATCCACTCATGGAGCCAGCTCCTGCTTAATGTAGAAAGCCACAAATGCAAGCTGACATTTTTGGTGATTTGATGGTTACCTCCTACTTTATCTTTTCTGTCTGAATCCCTATTTTTGGCTCTGCACATCTTTGTAATTTGACCACATTTAGGACCATTTTCAATTCTCTTCTTGATCTGGTACCAACATAGTTGCTGGTTTGATGTGCCCCTATTCCTGCTCTAGTGAGCCCCACCCACTCATGGTGCCTTGCCCTGGGCCACCTTGGGCCACCTCTTATGGGGAGCAAGTCGTGCTGTTTCCTTTGTACCAACTTGCCTTCTTGTCTTTATACCGTCTTATAAGCCACAATTCAATTCTGTTTGGAATAAAACATAACCAGAATATTATTTCCCTTCCAACTTTTAATTATCTGTAACAAAGACTAACTTATCAGGCTGGCATTGCATCTCATATTCAGATTATCACTGGTCCCCTGCAGCACCTCTCCCAGCCCCAAATCAGGAAGTCAGATTCATTGTCTTGTTTTCGCTTTGCAGTTGCACAAGTAGCTTTCTTCCCTTTTCATATCCACCTAGTAGTTCTTAAGATTTGCATGAATTCTGTTCCCTGTTCTCCATCCCTTTCTCATCTGGAAAACCTATGTAGCAACTTGAATTCTGTTCTCCCAGCCTTCTCTGCCAGGGGCCTAGCCGATCAGTGTTTTAGTTAATTCTTTCCTACTGCCTTGGACCTATTTTTCTATCTCTGTCCTCTATGCTTTTGCTACTGGCGACAACTTTCCTGGTCCCTTATATCTAATTTTTAATTTCTCCATTGTGCCTCTTCCAACAAAGCTGGCTTATGATGAAGTGGGAAACCTAGGAAGGAAAAATTTCCCGATGACAGCAGGCACTCGCTGTGTCTTCATTCTTGATTACATCTCTGCTTGCCATCTGTCCCCCCGATTTCCCTGCTGACTGCAGCTTCCTTAACGGGGTCCCCATGCCCTATTTCTGGACCAGGTTACTTCTGGCATCTCTCACTCAGTTATACTCCAGCTGATAAAAATGGATTAAGAACAGGTGGCTGGCTTCCTTGGCCAAGAGCCAGGAAGTAGAAAGGTTGCATAAAAAATTGGAATCCTTTTCAGAATTTCAAAGTTAAATTCATCTCAGACTCCATGTTGTGACTCGGAAGAGAAAAATGCAATGCTGTATCTAATGGTTAACGTGAAGTAGAGCCAAGGAATTGGAGGCCCAATAGAATAAGTACAAGCTAGATACTCGGAAACCTGTGTTGTATTTCTGGCTCTGCTGCTAACCTACTAGTTGTGTGATTTGGAGCAAATCAGTTCACCTGTCTGAGTCTTGTAATTGGACTAGTTATCAGTCTCTTTCCAGCTTAAAATGCTATAAAAGGAACAGCTAAATGATTCCATCTCCCTTTAGGGCATCAGCTATGCCTATTTCTTTTCCTCTAAGTCTCATTCTCAAAGTGTATGGGCATGTGGTGCATAATGACATTTTGGTCAATGATAGACCATATATATGACAGTGGTCCCATAAGATTAGTACCATATAGCCTGGGTGTGTGGTAGCTACGCCCTCTAGGTTTGTGTAGGTACACACTCTGTGATGTTCATGCAATGAAGACATTGCCTAATGATGCTTTTCTCAGACATATCCCTGTCATTGAGCAACACATAACTGTATTTATAAGTAGGAATCATTTTCCCAGGCTATTCCCAGGGTCCAAGCTAGAGGCCGCCCGGCGTCTGCACTCCTTTTATGAAGAGTCTGCCCTGCTCAGCACCTTTTCTCTTTTAAACACCAGGCCTGTGTCCTCCCTTTTTGTGAATTGGTCTGGCACAACGCAGTGGTTCTCAAATCTGAGTGTGCATCAGAATCACCCAGGAATCTATAAAACATAGATTACTGTGTCACCCCCCAGAGTTTCTTTTTCAGAAGGTCAGGGGTGAGACCTGAGAATTTGCATTTGTAACAAGTTCCCAGGTGATGCTGATACTGATGGTGCAGGGCCCACACTTCCAGAACCTTGGTAGTGGAATGAGAAGAGGTTTTACAACAGACATGAGTTCAAATTCTGACTCTCTCATTTACCATTTATGTGACTTTAAGCAAGTTATTTCATCAGTCTAAGCCTTGGTTTCCTTACTCATAAACAGGGTAAAAAATACTTTATTTCCTGTGGTTGCTGTGAAATTTAACTATTGCTCTGTACCAGTGTCTGGTGTTTGCCAAAATTCATTTCTTAGTCCCTTGTTCTTTTCCATCTCCATTTGAAATATTCTAGGAAAGTAATAAAATCATGAATTATCTTGTAGATAGCAACCATAATCTCACAAGCAGAATTGAGGGAAATAAACTCCTAATAGCCTTCTGAAAGGGCATAATTTTAGTGAATTTAATAAAAATCTTTCTGAACACTTAAAGTATTTCACAGGAATCTTCCCATCTAAAACTCTCAAATATTTTTCAGTTGTAGCATATATGGCCAATACATTAGCCTTTGTTATACATCCAGAATCTTAAGAGAATCAGACCAGGACTAAAATGAGGCACAAAACTTTGAGGAAATAGGTAATTGTCGTTCCTTTGCATTTTCTCCTAACATGTGGGAATTATGTATCTGAATGGATGACTAAGAATATTTGGTACCTATTCTTAGATAAATGACATGTTCTCTTAGCCCAGTCATATAACAAATCATAGAAGAGACGAGATAGCAAGGACTAGATTAGACAAATACAGAAATCATTAGTAAAGAGAGTTGGAAACTATTATAGATATTATTATTAGGAGGAAGTATTTAAAGATTCTTTTAATCCAGAGTCACAAACTCAAATATATGAAGTTGTTTAGATCTGAGTCTTTGTTATGATTCATTTCATTGGACTACCTTAAATTACATTTATTTAACCCAGATTCACTTTTATTATTTTTTTTTTATATTGAACCCATAGGGAAAGAAACCACTCCAACAAGAAAGAATGCTTTCTCTTATTCTCTTAAAACACTGGCCTTCTTTTTTTTTTTAATCTTGCAACTTGTTTTAGAGATATGGAGACAAAAACTATCTCATTTTTAACTCTTCTTTAATAAAACTGGCAGCACAAGTGCGTGATAAACGGAAACTTGCTCAGTCTCAGGGTAAAGGAGACAAAAGGCAGGAAAGGGACTGTGAATATTAAAAAACTCCTGCCTTGTTTGCAGGGGCAACTGCTACGTGCCTGGAGCAGATTTCTGCCCTGTGAGAGTGTAGGCTCTGTGTTGCCATATTTTGATATTTTTAAAGAGAAATGGGAAATGAAGATTTTTATGTGAAGATGATTAATTTTTAATGTTAACAACACATTAAGAAAAAATTAAATACCATGCAAGTTACCACTACCTATGTGAGACAATCTGCAGGCTGGTTCTGCCACAGGCTGCCGGCTTTCGCCGTCTGCTTTAATGCACCTGAAAGTCCTCTGAGCAGGCAGCAGGTCACATCACTGTGGTCAGGAGGTTGAGAAGCAAGGCCAGTCTCAGAGGATGTGGATTTCAGTTGGCTTGAGTGGTTAGATCTCCTACAGCTACTCCCCAGGCTGGGAAGTGATGTTGAAAGGTCTCCAATAAAAAGAAAACTATACGGGTGAAAGAAATTGATGTTACCTTTTAACATCTTGAGCTCGTGCGACTTAACAGAGTCTTTTATGACAAGTGTTGACACAATTCCCTTCCTCTCCTTTAAAATAAATTTTTAAATAAGAACATTAGCATATCATTACAAAATTTAAAAGAATAGTGGTACATAAAGTTATTAGGGAGAGTCTACCTCCACTTTGTTCCACTCAGCTAAACTTAACCACTCTTAAGAGTGTGATACATCCTTCCAAACTTCCTCTATGGTTTTCTGTATAATTGTATCAATGTAAACATACATAGTATATTTTAAATGTAGGACTATACTATACATAATAGTCTGCCCCTTGTTTTGCTTTTATATACGGTGTCTTACAGATATTTTCATATGGGCATGTATAGAATCTAATTAAGATGGGTATGTAATATTTGATAAATAAAAATGTGACATATACGCAATTAGTGAGCATGATAAAACAAATTCAGTGAACACACCACTGTACTAGAGAAATAGAATCTTATCAGTGCCATGAAGTTTTCTGGGTGCACCTCCTCCATTCCATTGCCCCTGTAACTGTCCCACAAGGAAACACCATCCTTTACTTTTCATAAAATAGGGTTTTTTTTTAAACTGAAGTGTAATTGACATAACATTATAAAGAAACACTGGATGGGCTCACGAATAGAGAGGTGGTGATGAGGAAAGAATCAGTGGACTTAAAGGTAGAGCAACAGAAATGATCAAATCTGAACATCAGATAGAAATTGAATTGGAAAAATATGAATACATCCTCAGGAATCTTTGGGACAATAACAAAAGATCCTCCATTTTTGTCATCGGTGTTCCAAAAGGAAAGGGGAAAGACTGTGGGGCTGAAAAAATATTCGAAGAAATAGTAGCTCAAATCTTCCAAAATTTTGCAAAAGATTCAAACCTAGAGATTCAAAAAGGTGACTACTAATCTGTTCTCCATGTCTATAATTTTGTCATTTCAAGAGTATAATATAATGAAATCAAACAGTATGTAACTATTTGAAATTGTCTTTTCATCGCTCATCATAATTTTCTTGAGATCTATTCAAATCATTGTATATATCAATAGTTTGTTCCTTTTTACTGCTGAAAAGTGTTCATTGGTATGGATGTTCCACAGTTTGTTTAGGCATTCACTCGCTGAAGGAGATTTGGAATGTTTCCAGTTTTTGGCTATTTCAAACAAAGCTATTATGAACATTTGTACACAGGTTTTTATGTAAACAGAAGTTTTCATTTCTTTGGAATTAATGCCCAAGAGTGCAAATGCTGGATCATATGTTAAGTTTTGGAAAAAATGGGCATATACTTTTCCAAGGTGGTTGCACCATTTTATATTCCCACTAACAATAAATTCCCACTAACGATAAATGAGGGATCTAGTTTCTCTACATCCTCACCAGCCTCTGGTTTTGTCACTATTTTTAATCTTAGCCATTCTGATAGTTGTGATATCTCATTCTGGTTTAAATTTGCATTTCCTTAATGGCTAGTGGTGATGAACACCTTTTCATGAACTTATTTGCTATCCATGTGTAATTTTCAGTGAAATATCAGTTTATGTCTTTTGCCCATTTTCTAATTGGATTGTTTGTTTTTTTACTGTTGAGGTTTTTTTTTTTTTGATGAGGAAGATTGTCCTGAGCTAACATCTGTGCCAATCTTCCTCTATTTTGTATGTGGAATGCCACCACAGCATGACTTGATGAGCAGTGTGTAGGTCTGCACCCAGGATCCAAACCCGCGAATCCCTGGCCACCAAAGCACAGTGCATGAACTTAACTACTACGCCACCAGCCTGGCCCCTATTGTTGAGTTTTGAAAATTCTTTATATATTCTAGATACAAGTTCTTTGTCGAGTATGTAGTTTGCAAATATTTTCTCCCAGCCCATAGCTTGTATTTTCATCCTCTTCACAGATTTTTTTCTCAGAGCAAAAGTTTTTAATTTTGATGAGATACAACTAACCATATTTTCCTTTTGGATCATACTTTTAGTATCACGTGTAAGATTCCTCACCTAGCCCTTTGACCTGAATATTTTCAAAAAAATTTTACAGTTTTGCAATTTACATTTAAGTCCATGATCTATTTTGAGTTTATTTTTGTAGAATAGCTAAGGTTTAGGTCAAGCTTCATTTTTTGCCTATGCATGTCCAATTGCTCCAGGACCATATGTTGAAAAGGCTCAGTTTCCTCTGTTGAATTGCTTCTCCTGCCCCAGTTTTATTGATATATAAATGACATATAACCTTGTATTAATTTAAGGTGTACAACCTAATAATTTTATATATGTATATATTGTGAAATGATTACAAGTTTGGTTATCCATCACCTCACATAGTTACATTTTTTTTCTTGCCATGAGAACATTTAGGATCTCCTCTCTTAGCAACTTTCAAATATACAAGACAGTATTGTTAACTGTAATCACCATGCTGTACATTACATTCTCGGAACTTATTTATCTTATAACTGGAAGTTTGTAACTTTTGACCAATTTACCCATTTCCTCCATCCCCACTCCCACTCTGGCAGTCACCAATTTGTTCTCTAAGAGTTCGGTTTTTAGATTCCATGTATAGTATTTGTCTTTCCCTGTCCAACTTATTTCACTGAGCATAATTGCCCTCAAGTTTCAACCATGGTATTGCAAATGGCAGGATTTCCTTCTTTTTTATGGTTTAATAATATTCCATGAATGGAATAATATTCCATTATATATGTTATAATCCTAAATGTACATATGTATACACACACACACACACACACACACACACACACACATATATATGTATAACACATTTTCTTTATCCATTCATCTCTCGATGGACACTTAGGTTGTTTCCATGTCTTGGCTATTGTAAATAATTCTGCAATGAACATGAGGGTGTCGATATCTTTTCAAGATCCTGTTTTTATTTCTTCTGGATATATACCCAGAAGCTGAATTGCTGGATCATATGGTACTTTTACTTTTTATTTTTTGATGAGGAAGATTGGTTCTGAGCTAACAGCTGTGCTCATCTTCCTCTATTTTACATGTGGGAGGCTGCCACAGCATGGCTTGATGAGCGGTGCATAGGTCCATGCTTGGGATCAAAACCTGTGAACCCTGGGCCACCAAAGTGGAACACACAAATTTAACCACTATGCCACTGGTCCAGCCCCTATTTTTAATTTTTTGAGGAACCTCCATTCTATTTTCCATAGTGGCTGCACCAATTTACATTCCTACTAACAGGGCACAAGTGTTCTCTTTTCTCCACATCTTTGCCAATACTTGTTATCCTTTGTCTTTTTGATGACAGCCATTCTAACAGGTGTGAGGTGATAGCTCATTGTGGTTTTGATTTGCATTTCCCTGATGACTAGTGATGTTGATCATCTTTTTATGTACCAGTTGGCCATTTGTGTGTCTTCTTTGGAAAAATGTCTATTCAGTTCCTCTGCCCATTTTTAAATCAGATTGTTTGTTTTTATGCTATTGAGTTGTATGTGTTCCTTAAATATTTTTGATAACCCCTTATCAGATAAATCATTTGCAAATATTTTCTCCTGTTCAGTAGGTTGCTTTTTCATTTTGTTGATGGTTTCTTTTGCTGTGCAGAAGCTTTTTGATGTAGTCCCATTTTTTAATTCTTATTTTTTATGAGGAAGACCAGCCCTGAGCTAACATCCGTTGCTAATCCTCCTCTTTTTTGCTGAGGAAGACTGGCCCTGGGCTAACATCCGTGCCCATCTTCCTCTACTTTATACGGGATGCTGCCACAGCATGGCTTGACAAGCGCTGAATCTGTCTGCACCCAGGACCTAACCTGTGAACCCTGGGCCACTGAAGTGGAGCAAGCAAACCCAACTCCTATGCCACCGGGTCGGCCCCCTACTTGTTTATTTTTACTTTGTTACCTTTGCTTTTGGTGTCAAATCCAAAACATCATTGCTAAGACTGATGTCAAGGAACATACATTCTCTGTTTTCTTCTAGGAGTTTTATGGTTTCAGGTCTTATGTTGAACTCTTTAATCTATTTTGAGTTTATTTTTGTATATGGTCTAAGATAGGGGTCCAGTTTTATTCTTTTGAATGTGGCCGTCCAGTTTTCCCAGCACCATTTATTGAAGAGACTGTCCTTTCCCTACTGTTTATTCTTGGCTCCTTTGTTATAAATTAATTGACCATATACGCATGAGTTTATTCCAGGGCTCTCTATTTGGTTCCATTGATCCATAGGTCTGTTTTTATGCCAGTGGCATACTGTTTTGATCACTATAGCTTGTAATAGCTTTGTAATTTTGTCAAATATCAAATTTAGTTTGAAATCAGGAGGTGTGCTGCCTCCAGCTTTGTTCTCCTTTCTCAAGATTGTTTTAGCTATTCAGAGTGTTCTGTGGTTCCATACAAATTTTACGATTGTGTTTTCTATTTTTGTGAAAAATGCCATTGGAATCTGTAGATTGCTTTGGGTAGTATGGACATTTTAACAATATTAAGTCTTCCAATCCATGAGCACAGAATATCTTTCTATTGATTTGTATGTTTTCAATTTCTTTCATCAATGTCTTATAGTTTTCAGTGTACAGATCTTTCACCTCCTTGGTTAAATTTATTCCTAGGTATTTTATTCTTTTTGATGCAATTGTAAATGGCATTGTTTTCTTGATTTCCCTTTCTGATGATTTATTGTTAATGTATAGAAATATAACCGATTTTTGTGTATTGATTTTGTATCCTGTAACTTTACTGAACCTTTTATTAGTTCTAACAGTTTTTTTTTTTTTGGTGGCATCTTTAGGGTTTTCTCTTTATAATATCATGTCATCTGCAAATAGAGATAGTTTTACTTTTTCTTTTCTGATTTGGTAGACTTTTACACGTTTTTCTTGCCTAATTGCCCCAGCTAGGAATTACAGTACTATGATGAATAAAAGTGGTTCAATTTGGCATCCTTGTCTTGTTCCTGATCTTGGAGGAAATGCTTTCATGTTTTCATCATCGAGTATTATGTTAGCTGTGGGCTTATTATATATGGCCTTTATTATGTTGAGATATGTTCCCTCTATACCCAGTTTGTTGAGAATTTTTATCATGAAAGTATGTCAAATTTTATCAAGTTCTTTTCCTGCATCTATTGAGATAGTCATATAATTTTTATCTTTCGTTTTGTTAATGTCATGCATCACATTTATTGATTTGTGGATGTTGAACCATTTTTGCATCCATCCCTTGAATAAATCCCACTTGATCACAGTTTATGATCCTTGTAATGTACTGTTTAATTTGGTTTGCTGATATTTTATTGAGGATTTTTGCATCTATGTTCATCAAGATATTGACCTGTAATTTTCCTTTCTTGTAATATCCTTGTCTGGCTTTTTGGTATCAGGGTAATGGGGGTCTCATCACGTGAGTTTGGAAGCTTCCCTCCTCTTCTATTTTTAGAAGAGTTTGTGAAGGATTGGTATTAATTCTTCTTTAAATCTTAGTAGAATTCTCCAGTGACGTCATCTGGTCCTGGACTTTTCTTTGTCGGGAGGTTTTTGATTACTGATTCAATCTCCTTACTAATTACTGGTTTGTTCAGATTTTCTATTTCTTTATGATTCAGTCTTCATAGGTTGTGTATTTCTAGGAATTTATCCATTTCTTCTAGGTTGTCTAATTTATTGGTGTATATTTATTCATAGTAGTCTTATGATCTTTTTGTATTTGTGTGGTATCAGTGATAATGTCTTCTCTTTCATTTCTAATTTTATTTATTTGAGTCTTTTTAGGTCTTGGTGAGTCTAGCTAAACTTTTTTCTATTTTGTTTATCTTTTCAGGGAACTAGCTGTTAGTTTTGTTGATCTTTTCTATTGTCTTTTTAGTCTCTATTTCATTTGTTTCACTCTGATCTCTGTTATTTCCTTCCTTCTACTAAATCTGGGCTTAGTTTATTCTTGTTTTTCTAATTCCTTGAGGTGTAAAGTTAGGTTGCTTATTTGACATATTTCTTTTCTCCTAATGTAAGCATTTATCACTATAAACTTCCTTCTTAGAACTGATTTTGCTGCATCCCATAAGTTTTGGTATATGGTATTTCCATTTTCTTTTGTCTCAAGATATGTTTTGATTTTTCTTTTGATCTCTTCTCTGACCCATTTGTTGTTCATTAGCGTGTTGTTTAATCGCCACATATTTGTAAGTTTTCCAGTTTTCTTCTTGTAATTGACTTCTAGTTTCATACCATTGTGGTCAGAAAAGATGCCTGAAAAGATTTCAGTCTTCTTTACTTTGTTAAGACTTGTTTTTCAGCCTGACATATGATCTACCTTAGAGAATGTTCCATGTGCACTTGAAAAGTGTGTATTCTGCTGCTGTTGAATGGAATGTTCTGTCAGTGTCTGTTAAGTCCTTCTGGTTTAACATGTAGTTTAAGTTTGATGTTTCCGTATGGCTTTTCTGTCTGGATGATTGGCCAACTTTTTTTGGACAAAAGTGTAAAATAAATTTAATGGAGAAAGGATAGTTTTTTGAACAAACGGTGGATAATGCATTTGGAATGCATCCGTGTTTTTGTGTATTTCAGTATTTCTTTCTTTTTTATTGCTGAGTATTGTTCCATTGAATGGACGCACCACATCTTATTTACCCATTTGTCAGTTGAAGGACATTGGGTTGTTTTTGGTGATTATAAATGTAAACTGTCATGTATAGGTTTTTGTGTGAACATAAGTTTTTATTTCTCTAGGTAAATACCTTGGACTGGGATTGTTGGGTCATATGATAAGTGTATGCTTAACTTTGTAAGAGATCGATAAGCAGTTTTCCAAAATGGTTGTAATGTGTTGAAGTCCAATAAGGAATGAGATTTCCAATTGCTCTGCATTGTTGCCCATGCTTGGTATTGTCATTATTTTTCATTTATCTATTTTATTGTGTATGAAGTCATATCTTATGGTTTTAGTTTTCTATTTTCTAATGGCTAATAATTTTGATTAGTGTTGTCTAGTGACTAATGACTTATTTTCCATCTGTATATCTTCTTTGGTGAAATATTTCTTCATGTCTTCTGTCCAATTTTTGTGAAGGGGGTGTTTGTTTTCTTATTATTGAATTTTGAGAGTTCTTTATATATTTGGAATACAAATACTACACAGAAATGTCAGTTGTAAATATTTTTTCCAAGTGTGTGGCTTATCTTTTCATTCTCTTAACAGTGTCTTTCAAAAGATAGAGCAAAAGTTACAAATTTTGATGAAGTCCAATTTATCATTTTTTTCTCTTATCAATTGTGCTTTTGGTATTGTATTTAAGAAATCTTTGCCTAACTCAATATCACAAAAATTTTTCTTTTATATTTTCTCCTAGAAATATTATCAAGTTAGGTTTTACCTTTCGGTATACTAGCCATTTTGAGTTAATTTTTGTATGATGTGTGAGGTATGGGTCAAATTTCCTTTTTTTGCATGAATGTCCCATTGTTCCGTTCACTAATATTGTTCAGTTCACTAATGTCTCTTCAGCTGTATTAAATAATTTTCTCTTTAAGATCTCCACTGAGTTTTTATTTTCAGCTATTATATTTTTCATTTCTAAAACTTCAATTGGCTTATTTTTAAATTCCACAAGGTCTTTTTTGCTCATTTTTAGTTTTATCTTTTATTTCAGTAATCATTCCATTCACATTTCATATTTTGTATCTAATCATACAATATATGTTCATACACCTTTTATTCACGGTGATTTATTTCTGTGTATTAGTAATTTTGTACTGTGAGATCATATTTAATTGATCTTATTCTGTGAGATTACAGAACTTGGAGTTGTTGTCACCAGACAGGATTTGTATGTGTTTCTACTGGGAGCCAGGGGGCTACTAATCTGGGACCACTTTAACCTCCTTTGAGAATCTAAGTCTAATACAGAGGTTAGGTTCTCACCTTGCCCTGGGTTTAGTCTCCCTTTTCAAATGCTGGTTTTGGCATTTTCCCTCAAGGAAACACTCGCTTTTGCTCTTCCTCATTGTTCATCTTTCCGGTTACAACTTATTCTCTCTTTCCCACCTAACACCACCTGTTTGGTGATGTACCTTACTTTCTTGTGAGCTCAGCAATGCTTCAAAAAGATTGATTTTGTAATTCATTCAGGATCCAATTATATTTTAGTGAATGTGCTTTCAGAATATTTGTCAGCTTGTCAGCCATACTGCAGGAAGCAGATATCTGTTTTTTCCTTTTTTTTTTCTTGTAAATTTTAAATACTGTGCCTGAAAATGGTCACATAAGTCACGTCTGAATATTTTTGTTATTGTTAAGACAAGTCATTCACTATTTCATGTTCACAATTGAAGTAGGTTTGAGAGCAGCCTTTTCCCGCTACTTTTCAAAGCCACCTTGTATTGACAGAGTGAGTGTAGACACAACACCATCAGTCATTCATCTTCAGAAAGCTTATAAGAGGAAACATCCTAGAAAACAAGCCAATCGTTGGTTCTCTATACTCCCTTGGGTTGGAGAACATTAACTTCTTTTTACTCAGTCATCTTGGGAAGAAGAAGAAGATGCTGTAAAGCAACCAACTTTACAGCACATGCTGTCCCATAGTTAGAAGCAAGTATGACTTCTACCGTCATAGCTTCTATGAGAGGTGAACATGGATGTTCAACTGGAAACCCTGGGCCCTGTTCTCTACTCTGGAAAAATTGTGGGGCATTTCATATGCCCCGTGGACTTTAATCTCATCCCTCTTTTACTAAAATAGATCTGCCCCGGTTTAAATAAGCCATAGAAGGCTATCAAGAACTGGATTCAATGCAAAATTTTGAGAAAATTGCAGTCAGGGGATGTAGCTATATTACCTTCCCAGAGACTATTTTTCTGACAAGTATTTTTTTTTTTTCAATTTACTTGCTCTTTTTCAATATCCATTTTGTTTAATGCAGAGTCGGTCTTTCCTTCTGCTTTCTTTCTAAATCTAAAATCAAGTTTCTGAGTGATGTCAGCATCGTGGTGGAGTGAGATTCCCTCTTTGAATCTCTGCCCCCAAGACACAGCAAAAACATCATTTGCATACCAACAGCGGTCAATCAAACACTACAAAGGACTTCTAAGAGACGCTTGCCATGGTATATCTGACGGTGGAGGCACGGGAAGCCCCAAAGGACTTCAGGAGAGGTAAGGAGTTTTAATTCCCCTCCCCAATCGATCGGCAAAGACAGCTCAGCTCACAGACAGAGGGGGGGAGGGGCAGCCCTCTGTGGGGAAAACTATTGCCCTCCAGGTGTTCTCTCAGACTGTCGAGAGATCCCCACTGGGAAGCGAGGATGGACTGTTTTGAGGGTGTGGTAAATGCCCCAAGAGAGCCAGAAAGGAAGCCCCTAGGTTGGGCAGGTGAAAGAGAGAACCCCTCCCCATCCACATGCCCTGCACTTCAGCACAATCCCTCCGGGACTGCAGCAGGCTCAGAGCACACCACTCGTGACTTCCACCCAGTGGCAGCAAGTGGAAACTGAAGGACCATCTTCAAGATGAAGAATAGCAAAGGTAAATCAGCTGGCTGTATGCAAAAGTATCTTAAGTCTACAGACCAAGAGCAAAGTGACAAACACCCAGAAACCAACCCTGAAGGCACAGAAATCTATAACGTGAATGACAGAGAATTCAAAACAGCTATCATATACAAACTCAGCGAAATACAAGAGAACACAGAGAAACAAATCAACGATTTCAGGGATTTCTTCACAAAAGAGATTGAAACCATAAAGAAAAACCAGTCAGAAATATTGGAGATGAAAAACACAATGGATGAGATAATGGAAAACCTGGAGTCTTTAAAGAGCAGAACTGACAATATGGAGGAAAGAATTAGCATTATCGAGGATAGCCACACAGAAATGCTCCAGATAGAGGAGGAGAGAGAGCTAAGACTAAAATGAAATGAAGAAATTCTTCAAGAAATATCAGACTCAATGAGGAAAAGTAACACAAGGATAATAGATATTCCAGAAGGAGAAGAAAGAGAAAAAGGAGCAGATACTTTGTTCAAAGAAATAATAGCTGAGAACTTCCCAAACATAGGGAAAGAGATGGAAATAACAGTGAATGAAATCAATAGATCACCTAAATATATAAACAGGAATAGACAAATGCCACGCCACGTAATAGCTGAGTTAACAAGAGTCAGTGATAAAATCACGTTTCTGTTTCTGAGAAGACAAATAAGTTAATTAAGTGCTCATTGCAAGACATGTTCTTATTTTTCCTGAAACTAACACCATGAACGGACAGAACGGTCATGTGTTTCCAATAAATATAACAATTTTAAAAATTTATTGCAAGTGTACACTCTGCCAGATTAGAGTTGCCAGACAAAGTACAGATTACCTCTATTTTTATTTGTTAAATCTAACAACCCTAGTCAGAAACCACGTTAGGGGCTTTACACAGATTATCTTGAATATTTATCACAATTCTACAAAGTATGACAGACAGTGGCCAAGCTGGAGTTTGAATCCAGCTGTGTCTTTTTCCCAAGTCTAGACTTCTGCTTAACTTGTTCCTTGCTCCACACTGACTATAGAAGTCCAAATAATTAAGGCCAATGAGAATATAGTGGGATTGATACCTGTGCCGAGCTGATCTTTTCTTCTAGGAAGAAGGCAACTTATCTCACCTAGGAATTAAGCCTCCACCCAGAATTCAAAGGGGACTTTGAAGAGTAAATTGTCAAAATGCTCAACTATCCAGAAAAGAGGTGAGAGTGAGAAAAATCTTACATTCTTTGACCTTTTAATTTTTATTTTTTATGATTTGAGACATAGCATGTTCTGAAACATGATGGTGGCATACTAGGAGCTAAAAATATAAACAAAAAGCTATTTCCCTACCCCCCCACCTCAAGCAAACCCCTCAACAGCTATTTACATAATGATCTCTGATTTCCCTTTCAACAAAGTTTCTGTGATTTAATAAAGTGAATGACTTTTTTCTTTTTAAATTATATTTTAAAAAATGGAATGTCTATTTTTCTTTAACTTTAAAAACATCAAAAACTTATTCCAAATAGAATTATAGATATGGTCATATAATAGTTGAAAGACTTCAAGACAAACCATAGTTCACTCTTGTGAATCCATCTGTGAGTACTAGCCATTCCTCAGAGGGAAAATCCAGTCCAGAGGTCTGAAGTGGCCTCTTAGTGGCCTTTCCATTGGCTCAGCATAATAATAATAGTGATCATAAAGATGAAGTGAGGTCATATGTTCCAGCGGGGAGGATGTAAGTGCAGCTTAGAGCAGTGTTTCCAGGCTTTGGCCATTCATATATCACCTACAAGATTTTTGCAATATAAATATCCTCCTGTTATTTACTTATTATTTTTCTTTAACTCAACTCATTTTTTTCACTTAATAAATTTAGCCTTATCCTAAGCAATAATATCTATGAAATTGTGAGTTTGAGAAGGTAATTATATATTTATTTCTAGTAAATGTTAAATCACAAACATAACTTAAGATTTAAATATTTCTTTGTGAGCTACCTAAAATCACCCAGTGTACCCATGTATCCATGGTAGGATGTATACAATATGATGAGAAACATTGGCTTAGAGCAGGGGTCAGCAAGCTTTGGGTAGTTGCCTGTTTGTGAAAATAAAGTTTTATTGGGAAACAGCTAGATCCATTCAGTTTTGTATTGTCTATGACTGCTTTCATGCTACAGTGGCAGAGTTTTGTAGTTGCTGCAGAGACCATATGTTCCGCGGAACTGAAAATATTTAGTATAAGCTCTTTACAGAAAAGTTTGTTAACCCTTGACTTGGATGAACACTCCCCAGTTTTGTCCATTCCCATGGCCTGCCCTGTCATTCCCATTCATGACACAAGTCCCCTTCTCTTTAAAAGTGTCTTTCATGAGGAGACTGTTCCATTTTCTGTGAGGACCAAACTAGAGACAATTCACTTATGCATAGGCTGAACCCACAGTGTCTAATGAGGGTCTATTGATAGATCTCCACCAAATGTCAATTTGCTGCAGGAACTAGCTGTCTCATTATCCCCCAACCAGCTGGACTGAACATTCCTGCACTTTTCTTCTCTCCAGTCTTCAAAATGGCAGTGACATAAGATAGGATTTCAAGCTTGAAAACTGACTTTGGATGAGAATTCAACATTGATGTGGCTGTCATCTCTAGATCTGATATCTATATTCTTGGAAAGTATGGGCTGCTTCTGTTTGAGGTAAAGTTGAAAATTGTTAAGCAGGAAAGTAGTTTTCATTAGGTAGGGTAAAGAGAAAAACTGTGAAGTTGTATTACTTTACATTACACTGCCTGGGATTTTTTTCTTAGTTGTTTCTTGTGGAAGGAACTAAAAATCTTTATATGAAACAAGCAATGAGAATTGCTAATTTTGAGGACCAAAGAGAAATGGCCTTGTGTATGTGTATAAGCTATTGTTTGCTCTGAAAATATGTTTTTATTACTCATTATTATAGTTGCTCATTACTGGATAATGGCATTAAAATATGTAATGTATATTCAATTAATGAGATAAGAAGTTATCACAATTAAGCATTTTTAGTACAGGCCTGTTTCTTCAAGGTGTTTGTGGATTGGCTAACCAAATTGTGAACAAAGTGTCGAGATAATATAGAGAAAACAAAGATTTATTGATGGATGTGTGTGTGTGTGTGTGTGTGTGTGTGTGTGTGTGTGTGTGTATGTGTGTATTTAGGTTGGGGAAGGATAGGGAAAGTTTTCATACAAGACATTTTATTTGGGTCTGGAATGATGAATAAGAGTTTTCTAGGTGGAGAAGCAGGTAGAAGACATTTCAGGCAGAAGGACCAGTCCGACTCTCATAGGACTCAGTGGTCAGAATTTATAAGAAGATGCATAGCTGCATTTTCATTGTCTATAGCAAGTTTGACCCTTGACAAGCCTTTAGGAACAGGTCATTCTCTGGGTCTTAAGAAGCCTCCCTGATTCATCTGCATCTCACATCATGATACAGCATCTTGCTGACTTCTTGATAGTCTGGGTCCTCCTTGCCAGTTCTCCACTGGCTGCTGCAGTGGGGATGGAATCAGCCAGCAGAGGCTGATGTTGTCTTTCTGCATCAGTGAGTGTCCCACAGGGCCAGGATCCTGTGTTTCCTGCAGCTCAGCCTTTATCCTTCTCTCAGGAAATAGCATTTGTCTGAGGGTGGAAAAGCAGGTGTGGCAGCTTCTATTCCAGAGACTCTGTGCTCAAGAGCAGAGAGATTCATAGGGCCCTTTGCTGATATGGAACAGTTTATGGCCTACTGACAGGGTAGGGGCTATGTTCATAGCAGCTCTGACATGAAGCTGCAAACCAAAGAGTAACAGGGTATAGGGTCAAAGGCAGGATTACAGCTCTCACAATCTAACCAGGGACATCAAATAGGAATTTCTAGTGACTTAAATTTGGCAGAGACATATGTTGAGATCTCATGAAGAAGTCTTTGGTTGTGTAGCCTGTACATCAGGGGGTGGCGTGGGACAGACACTCCAGCTTCTCCAGGATCAGTGTCATCTGGAGGATGGCTGAAGTGACTCAGCCAGGAAAGCCTCATGACAGACTGGGAATAAGAGGGAAGGAGGCTCAGCCATAGTCTACCAGGCCTCCTACTTGTTCTGAGGTTCTTCATCATAATAAGGTCCAAAAGTTCTTGACATTGTTTGTGAACCCCCATGGATTCACATGGTTCATAGAATCATTGCACAAAAAAGTGGAAGATATCTTAGAGTTCATCTGCTTCAATGCCTTTGTTTTATTTCAAGATGAAAACTGAGGCCCAGAGAGGGCAACTGAATCATCCAAGAATGACCAAAATCCTGTACTCCCTCCCTTCCTTCTGCAAATATGTATTAAGCATTTATAAAGTTCCAGATACTCTCCTAGGCAGTTGGGACAAAGGTTTTTTTTGAGCAAAGGCTTAAAGGCAGTGAGAATCTGCTGTGTGGATATCTTGGGGGGTGGGGGGTGGAGTATTCTAGAGTATTCTGTAGAATATTCTCTACTGGGAGTATTCTAGATAGAGAGAACAGCTGGTGCAAAGGCCCTAAGGTAGAAGTATGTCTGGTATGTTCAAGGAATGACAGAGTCCAGAGAGGCTGGAGTGGAGTAAATGAATGTAGGAGATGACATCAGAAGAGTGCCAGGTTTATAATTAAATGTTGTAAATTATTGTAAAGGACTTTGGCTTTTTATTCTGAACAGGATGGGAAATCATTAGAAGATTTTTAAGCAAATAAATAACATGATTCATGATTTGATTTATGTCTCCAAAGGATAATTCTGTCTGCTATTTGGGCATAGACTGTAAGAGGGCCAGGAGAGAATCAAGGAGCCCAGTCAGGGCTCTGTGCTTGGACAAAGAGGTGATGAGATATTCTGGGTATAGAGCCAGCAGGGTTTGCTGTTGGATCAAATTGTGGTGTGAGAGAAAGAAAAGAGTCATGGATAAACATAAAGTTTTTGACCTGAATGATGGGAAAGATGGAGATGCTATCAATTGAGATGATTAAGTCTTGGATGGAGCAAGTTTGAGAGGAAAAATCAGGAGTTTAGTTTTGGACATGTTGAATTTGAGATGCCTATTAGACATCCAAGTGGAGTTGTTAAATAGATGGCTGGATGTTGAAGTCTAGAATTTAGGAGAAAGCTCTGGATTGAAGATGTAAATTTGGAAGTTGCCATTAGTAGTAACACACTAAGCACTGGGTATCTGTAAGTGGAGAGACAAAATTTTTTCTAATCCAACTTTATAGGGAGAGTCAGCCCTGTTTCAAATCGGTATCATGAATGAATTAGCCAGGCATCAGGCTCATCCCACAGTCTTTAAAGCTGTTCCTGGCAGGCAAAGATGGATGGTTAGAAACAGGCAGTCAAAATGCTAGCTGAGAAGTTCTATATGGGAGTAGAAATCCAAAATCCAGCAGTGAAACTGAGTTTGCCTCACTCCCACACACAGGTTCTCAAATTTCATTATTTAAGGAGGCTGTTCTCCTAAGTCAGTTGACTGGAAATTTGATTTGGGTTATTTCTCAGAACTAGATTAAAAACATTTTGTTATAATGTAGTGTTTTCAGAATATATTGAAGCAAGGGAAATTCATCATTTGAATCAGCTTAAGGTCATTAGTCAATATTTTCTTTTCGAGAACCAACAGGACTCTCAACATCTGATAGGTGCTTGGAGCATGTAATATGGATTGGACATTGTCTTTGTTCATAGGGTCCTAAGACAGAGAAATATAGAATTTACAGATTGTTTTAACTGCAATGGGAAATTGAAACCTTCACAGAAAATAGAATGGCTAGATCTTCCCTTCTAAATAGCTTTTCTCCTTTCTCAAAATTCTGAGGGTTATTTCAAACAAGATAGGTTTAGTTGTTTTTAATCTTTCCCAGCACATCAATTTGACTCTTATTTTCATTATGTTGGCTTCTCCCTTGCCTCTTCCCTTAGTGCCTTAACATATATCCAATGATTTAGGGACTTAAAGTTACTCAAGATAGTTAAGATTGACAGAAGGTACATACATAGTTCTAACTAGAAATGCATTTAGAGGTTTAACTAGGAAGTACTTATATTTCTAGGGGAGATCATTTTAAAAAATGAGCTAAGATCATATCTATAATAGAGATGGTGCCATAGCATCATCATCCCATTTGCCAGCAAATCACGGAGCACCTTATGGTTGTATTCGCTGTTGAATCTGTGCTGTGTTCAAGTATAGATTCCTCCAAACTACTAGCCACCCATTCGATACTCCATCATGATTAATTGGTGTAGGTCTTCTCTTGCTTTGCTGTTGGTCACTTGTGGAACTCCCTGGGAAAGTCCCCTTGAAGGGACAAGTCTCCCTCACTATGGTTTCCATCAGAAGGGTGGATGTGGAACAAGTAATATATCCCTCACTGCCCCCTGATTATGGTATCCTCAGTATACACTACTCAAGGTTGTGTGGGGATGCTACACTTGACTGAAGAGTTGAGAGAGGGAATGTTAAGCTGTAGGTTAAATTTGACTTTTTGCAGTGATCAAAGGAAAAACACAGGAGAATTAGATACTTCAGAGGGGTTCTTTGGCAGAGCAGCCTCTGGTTCCACCCTTCAGGTTTTCCAACCAACTTGTAGGAAACCCCATTCCTTATATGGTGGGATTCTAGATTCTTGGCCCATGCAACGAACTCCTAGGTCCACCATGAAACCATCTCCCTTCAAGGGCTTCCTGAGAACAGTCCT
This sequence comes from Tapirus indicus, assembly GCA_031878705.1. Lineage (NCBI taxonomy): Eukaryota > Metazoa > Chordata > Mammalia > Perissodactyla > Tapiridae > Tapirus > Tapirus indicus. The sequence continues at coordinate 19,442,666 of CM062920.1, forward strand.
GGAGTCCCACATCTTTGGGTCCTGACAACCTCCATCCCCTTCTCAGTTAAGACAATCTCTTTCTTTCAGGGCCCTCAAGGAAATTCTCTCTTTTCTTTCTTCCTTCTCCTCTGAGACATACAACAAAATAACTTCAAGGAGTTTGAGCTTTCACAGAGACAGGAATGTGGGTCATCACATGGATCACCAGAAACTTCAGCTTTCTGTCCTGCAAGGAATTACAAAGAGCCCAGCTACTTTCTTGAAGTGGAAATGGGAGAGGAGAAAAAATACAGAGACCAAAATAAAATTAATATCTCAATCATTTTGCCACTTCTATTTTTGTTAACATCTGCATGTTCACGTTCTCTTGTCATTTGAAGAAAATAATGACCACTATTTCTGGGGTGCAGTGTGAAATTTTCTTAAAGGCTTCTTTTGACAAACCACAAAAATATCTTGAGATGGGATGGTGTGTGTCCTAGGTAGGCTTTTCCTAGGTTCTTCCAAGAAGAAGATTCTGAGAGGAGGATTTATGTGAAAGTATTTTTAGGGAAACTCATTGGGGCATTGGGAACTGGGATTTGATAGGAAAGGTCTAAGGAAGAGGGTTGTATTGAGAAAAGCCCCCAGAGGAGATCTTTGGCTCTATCCACAGAGGAAGTCTGGAGACAGTGTAGGTCACACCTCAAAGTTGCCCCAATCAGGAGGCAAGTAAGATGAACCACTGCACCTGTCAGTAATTGGTTAAGGGATATTGCTGGAGACACGTCAATTCCCAGGCACTTGGAGGTCTCTCCAGGCATACAGGCAAAATTGTCTCCTGCATCTTGAGGGCAGCCCTCTGACAAAGAGACAACAGTGTTAGATCTTGAGAGTATGGCAGATTTCATTTTCTCAAAATGGCACAGCACTATCTCCTATTCCACATGCTTTCTCACAATATGACTTTGGCAGTGTTCTCATTAAGAGATGAAGTCTGTTTCTTTCCCTTGAATCTGTGCAGGTCTCTGCAGCTGCTTCCGTGGATAGCATGCAGGAGAAGTGACACTACAGATACTAGGTTAAAAAAAGGTCATGCATATTCTGCTTTGTTCTCTTGTGAAACTTGCTTTTGGAGCCCTGAGCTGCTATGCGATACATCTGAGGCCAGCATGCTGTGAGGAAGCCAATTTGCCCCATTGAGAGACCTGTGTGGAGAGGAACTGGCAGCCAGTATCCAATTGCCAGCCCTGTGAGTGAGCCAGCTTCAAGTGGATCCTCCAGGCCAGTCTAGTCTTCTCATCTGATGCCATTCCACCTGGAGTCAACATGAACTGTTCCCTTTGAGCCCTGCTCACATTGAAGATTCATCAGCAAAATGATTACTGTTCTTTCAGATTAATAAGTTTTGGCACGTATGTGTGTGTGTGTTTACATATAGAAGATGTATCACCTTTTACAACCTAGCTTTGGAAGTCATATAGCATCACTTTCTCTAAAATCACAGACCCCCCCAGATTCAAGGGAAGGGAACATAGACCCAAACTCTCTATGGCAGGAATATTGGTGTCATATTGTAAGAAGAACTTGTGGGATCTTCTTATAGCCATCTTGGAAAACACAATCTGCTCCACTGGGAAAACTGACAAACCACAGGGTGGTGCTGGAAAGGGACACTTCTAAATGCTGGTTTAGTGACTAACCTCCACCAGACTTGAGCCTCTGAACATCAGAGGCCATGGCTTATCTGTCTTTGAAGTTTTGCACAGAGAACAGTATTGGATTCAAAGTAGTTGCTCAGTGAATGTTTATCCTATTAAGGAATGTTGTTGTTTAAATTCCATCTGACCCTACCCTCAGGAATATTTGTTCCAAGTTCGTTAAGAGGGGGGACTGAAAAATCTAAAAAGCACATGACCTTAAAGGAAGCCTTATAAAGCTGCTGGTGACAGTGATGAGACAGAGTCTGACCCTAGTTGGCAGAAATGGTGTGGATAACACCAGCGGCCTCAGCAAGGTCAGAGTCCACGGAGAACGAGAAAAAAGGAAGCAGCAGCTGCAATGTCAAGTCACTGTGCTGTGGATTGGATGTAAATAACACCACTGGCAACAGCGGTAGTAATAATAATAATTATAATTTTAACAATGACAATAGTTATAACATTAGCTAAATTTACTAGAGAACAATCTATCTGCCAAGGGCTTTAGAAAATTTATCTCTGTGATCTTGAGAACCATCGAGCAAGGTAGGCATTATTATCCTTATATTTTGAGATTTCAAAACTGTGATTAAGAGAGATTAAGTAACTTTACCGGGATCACACACCTATTAAGAGTAGAAGTGGGATTCGAACCAGAATAGATCTGATCCAAAAGTCTGTGCTCACTCGGCTGCACCCTGTGTCCTCTCTAGGAAACTTTCAATGGTCACTGAAGAATCTCAGATCCCTCCCTGGGAAAATAAAGGATTTGGAGGTTTGCAGTGCCGGGGATTCTCAGGATTGAGATAATTGAAATAGTTACCAAGTTCTTGACGGTTTTCTTTCTGACTGGTGTGACCTACAAAGCAAGGGTTGTGTTGAAATATAGAAAGTGAGTGAATATTTCACTGGGAAGAAGAGCTTTCCTCCTGAGCATGTTAATTTCCCGGTACTTTGATGCTCTGGATGTTGAAGACACATCCCTTAAAGTCTTGACTCGGATGAAATGAGTTGGCTGCCATTTCATTTCATTCCTGGAGCATCTCAAACCACCTCATTACCTATTTGCAAATGGTCATTCAGGAAAAGTTACCTTAAACCTGGATTTATGACCATACCAACCTATTTCCTATTCATTTTGCTTCAAGCACGAGTTATGGATTCACCGCTAACATAAGTAACTCTTTTTTTGTCAGTTTTGAAAGTATTCATTTTCATCAAAGGTTTACATGCGTATGATTTAAAGAGTCAAACTGTGTTACAAGGTTTGATATGAAAAACAGTAACCCTCACTCTACGCCCATTTCTTCCTCCTAAGAGACAACCATTTTCATCTCTTTTAGTGGATTCTTTTGATATTACCCCCATGTTTTAAAATAACATTTTTTCTGTTAAGCACTATCCTTTGACTTCCTAACTTTAGGGAATTTAACTCGCTTTCAATCCCCATACTCCTCGTCACCACACTTCCCATTCTCCTGTCCTACTACTAAGTTACACCATAATATCAGTTAGATCAATACTCAGGGTTTACACTAAGACAATGTAAATTATTTACAGCTGAGTCAGGCAGTATGCTAGAATAACTATTTTGCACTGCTTTTTGTTTTCCACAGTGAAATTGTCTTTTATTTGTTTGCAAAGTTTTCTATGTACCCTTCCCAAAATCAAGCCCAAATTTTCACCAGCTGTCCAATTCACCTCTCAATATATATTCAGATGCATCAGGCGTTATATTGATTTCATTCTCTTGAAGAAATCTGTCCTGGAACTGTCTTACTTGCTCCAATGTGGATTGATTGCTTTCTATCCTGGGTATCAGCTGCTATTCTGGGATTACCCTTCCTCATCCTCTTCGGGATTCTGGTGTTGTTTTTCCTGTTTTCTGAATCTAAATCTTTTTCTTTTTGGTTTACTCTCTTTTTTTTTTTTTTTTTGGATAGTACACATCCACCACTAAATGCCTGAGCAATGTCGCATGAAATGTATACAATAGAGATACATGTTTAGGTAGCAAAACTATAAAGTAAAACAAGGAAGTTTAAGATAACGGTTACCTTGGGGGACAAGCAGTGGGTAGAGATTGGGAAGCTTCTAAAAATGGCAATGTTCTTTTTTTTTTCTCCTAACCTGGCTGGTGGTTACATGGATGTTCCCTATTTGATAAGTTATTAAGCTATACATTTTTGTCTTGTGCACTACACTTCATAGATAACATATTTGACTATAAAGAGCATAAAAATAAAAGAAAGTGTTTAAATCAATTCTTGATATGTGGTACACTCTCAATAAATGTTAGCTATTAGTATTTTTGTTAAAGAGGCAGTTTTCAACCAGTGGAAATTTCCCCATTCAGGGGACATTTGCCAATGTCTAGAGACATTTTCGCTTGTTTCAGTTGGAGAAGGGAATGGTGCTACTGCATCTATTGGGTCGAGGCCAGGCATCCTGCTAAACATCAGTGTACAAGCTCCCTACAACAAAGAATTATCTGGCCCAAAATGTCAATAAATAGTGCTGAGGTTGAGAAACCTGGTTGTAAATCCTCTCGTGCTGTGTAACACCTAGAAAACCTCAATCATCCCCCTCTACCACAAACTATATTCTTTACTTATGTCTATTTTCAGTTTTCTTGTTAACTACATCACTGCTTCAATATGATAACAATGCATGACTTCTGATTCCTTCAAGGTCAAATATTGGATAAACTGTAAATAGATGAAAATAACAAAGTGGCCAGGATTTCCCCTTAAATCACTTGGCTAGGGTAATGTCCTATTTGCTAGCAATGAAATCTGCTCTCCAGAGAGTCACCAGTTATACTAGACATAGGCAACATCTATCTTTTCCTCTGATTGACAAGGGTCATCTCTTGTCTCCTTGAAGTCTTTTTCCTGTAAATTCAATCTGTTTCATTACAAGTCTGGCTCCTCAGGCAGCAGTGGCAGTGGGCCAGTGGATGTCATCTGCATCATTTTTATTTAAGCTCCAGAGATTTGGGCCAATGGGTGCAACTCAACAGCCATTGGCACACTGAGCATTTCTTTCTCTGGACATATCTAAAGATCCATTGGGCCACAGTGGCTGGATTTTCCCAGCCACAATGATTAGTTTACTAGATTAAGATAATCTCATATAAGAATAATTTTTTTAAAAACTCACTTAGAGAAGATTACAGAGAGTCCAAAATTAGTGTGTCAATGTTTTCCCTGGTCCATTAAACAGCCTCAAAAAGAGAATAAACTGAACTGATACTTATCTATGGCATATTGATCTGATGGAACAAGTGGGAGGCAGTGATTGATTGTTTAGTAAAGCTTATATGACTTCATCATATAATAAGTAGAACAGCACATCTGAACCCTAAGTCAAATAATTTTCTTTTAAATTATTTCATCCCTTCTCTAAGCCACTCTGCCTTAAAAAAATAGTGCTTTATAAACTTTGGAATTCCAGAAGCAGAAGTAGATATGATTTAACAACCCATGCCACTGATTTGGACCTATTTCTGATGTCACACCTTGAGATTTTGCACTTTTCCTTTGTGTGCTTCAGGCAACCACTTTCTCTTGGAGATTCTCCCTTGATCTGCAGTCATCCTGTTGGAAGCCATCCCTGGATACAAATTTTAAACATCTATAAATGAAGGATTCTGATTGTTTTGGCTTGGCTCTTTTGGGCCAGGTTGGATGAAATTTCTCTCTCTCTAATATTAGTGTTTTACCACTGTTCAAGACAGTTTTTTTATGGTACAATTAAGATAGCAAAGATCTTGGCTTAGTTGGATCTCAGCTCTGCCACTTACTGACTGCGTGGGAAAGTCCATTTACCCTCTCTGTGCCTAAATTTCCTCATCTGTAAAAAGAACAGATACTTATCATGTTCTGAACAGCTATGGAAATGGGGAGGGGGATGTCATGGGCTTTTAGATGGGCAATTTCGCTTAGAAAGGGATGTGGGAGAGACAGGCAATTATGAATGTTATTAAGTAGTTAGGGACTAGGAATTATATTCTGAGGAAAATTCAAAGACTTAAAATTTAATTTGGCTGATTATAGAAAGGGAAAAAGGGAATAGAAAGCAACTTTTCAAGCGTCTATATGCCCGACATGTGCTAGGCACATGATACATTTTCACCTTGTTAAAATCCTTACAATGGTCCTATAAAGTAGATATTAGTTTGCTCCTTTTTCGGTTTGAATCATAGGCTTGCCAGTGACTTATAAAATGGCCTTGACTTCAAAGATGAACTAGACCCATCAGATCCTTGTTCTTGGAAATCAGGAAACAGAGAGAGAGAGAGAGAGAGAGAGCGAGAGCGAGAGCACTAACTTAGCAACAGAAGCAGAAGCAGAGAGAGGATCTAGAGAGGATGTGATGGCATTTCAGAGTTACAAGGATGTGGACATTCTTGGCATAGAGGAAGATTGGTTAGTGAAGTGAAGGGAACAGAGTAAATGCCAGAGAGAAACTGGGAGAGAGAGAGAGAGAGAGAGTGAGAGAGAGAGAGAGACTACAGCTCATGAGAGAGCTGGGGAGAGTGTACCCAGTCTCCATGGCTGCCAGAGTTTCTGTTAATTCTGCAGTTCCAAGTCAAGTGTATCCCCCCCAATCCCCAACCCTCTGTACACTTATTCAAAGATGAAATCATTTGGGTTGTTCTCTGAGGTCCTGGTTAAGATTATAATATGACAAACAAACACACAGTCCACAGCAAGCCTCTCCTGAGTGTTGACTGAGAGCCAGGAACTGTGCAGACAGACAAGGGAAGCCATCAGGGCCACATGGCCGTAAGGGATAAACTTAGTATCTTCCTCAGGGTTTCTGTCTGCATGTTTTCTCACTTCTCAGTAGCGGGCTCCTAACTCCTGAGCCTTGCCTGGCCAGTGAGAATGAATGATGCTGGGGTTCCTAATCCTCTGGAACTACACACTGTATTTAGGACCAAAGCAGTGAGTTATGAGTACCTGGTCAACTCCTGCCCCATTGGTATTGTCTACCCTGCCTCTTGCCCTTTATACCAGGCCAGTTTAGCCAAATACTTAAAAAACAAAACAAAACAACTGTGTGTGGTTGTAGCCACCACTCTGGAACTTCTCCCCACCCCTGCCCATTACCATTTGTCTGTTCCTGATCTTCTTTAGTTTCTGATCTTCATCCTCTGATCTCTGGGCTCCTTAATCAAGAACTTGACCTCACCTCTGGTCTTCAGAACTAGGGCTTTGTAGCAGGGCTGTCTAGTGTTTAAACCTTGCCTTTTTCCCTCCAGAATTTGCTGTCATACCCCTACCGTTCATCATGCTGCCTGAGGGTCCCTTGCCAGCAGCTGGGCCATTCACAGTTCCTCACAAGAGGAAGGGAGGCATTCAAAGCATCCTCTCAAAGTGCATTTTTTCAACATATGCACCTGTGGGATTTAGCCACCAAATAGAGCAGCTTGTCCGTGAGTCCATGTCTGAGAGGGACTGGGATGGAAGACAGGGGACAGAATTGAAATGGAGTCAAGATCCTGAGGTTCTCGATGGCTAGTGAATTCCTGTCTGTCACTGGAGACCTCGACGGGATACAGGAGAGAAATCCGGCAGATGAGAGGTTTGCCCTGGTGCCCTGAATAACTTACGAGTATGGCAAGATTCCAATATCACTGATAAATTGATTGATGGCTTGGTTCAGTCATTCATTCTCTTGTTTATCACACATTCATTAAGTACTTGCCATATGCCCAGAACTCAGCCTAACAACAAATCTCTTCTGCTTCCATGCAATTCTTCAGTCATTGTATTTCCAAAAATAAGCATTGTAAACTGTGGCCAGATGTGAGGCCAAGGGTGTGAACAGGAAGGCCCCATTTTCAAGCTGTGTTAGTGGCTGAGAAATTATGAGGAAAATTAGATTTGTTCTCTTTTCCCACCAGCCAGCTGCAGTAGTGCAATCTGAGCTCTTGTGGAGGCATCAAAAGCACTTTAGAGTCGAGTCCATTAGAAGGAGTTTCTTGCTGAAAAGACAGGACAGTTACAGAGCAGTGAGTCCAATCCTTGGCTTGGTCAGTGTCTGAGCCATTCTCTGTATTCAGAAAATACAGAAAAGTCTAAAGAAGAATTTTCTATTGCTTATAATCTAACCTTCCAGACACAATCTTGTGTACCAATAGGATTAAAAGATATACACTGTTTGTTTCAGGCTTTTCTCACTAACATTATATCTTGAAAACTTTCCCACATCATTAAATATTTTTAGAATATAATTTTAATCCATTATTTGGGTGTGTCTTAATTTATTTAACCATTTGTATTGATTTTTCTTTATTATAAATAGTGCTTTTATGAATGTTCTTTGCATCTCTGATTATTCTTTTAGATAGATTCTTAGAAGTACTGAGTTCAGGGCTTTTAAATTCTAAAGGCTTTTGAGCCATACTACAAAAAAAGTTTTATTTTTTTCAGACTGAAAGTCCCAAAATGCACCCTCATCAGCAATGTATGCAAGTGATTAAAAAACTACACTCTCTCCAATACTGTGTATTATTTAAAAAATTCTTCTACTATGGAATTAGTTGTCGAATTATCTATTGAAGGCTAAAAAGAGCCTCTTGTTATATTTGGATGTTTATTACCCTTTCTGACTATTTCCCTGAAAAGGATGAAGAGAGTAAATCAGGGGTCCGGAAAACCGTCATTACTTCCCCCATTCTCTGATGGACCGTCCCCTGCTGCCAAGAGATGTTATAAATGATTTGTTCTCTTCTTCACACTCACCCCCTCAGAACACTTGTCTTGATGAAATGATGGTTTCTCTCTTCTCTTTCTGGCTGATAAAGAAGTCAGAATGTACTTGGGGGTATGATATGTCTTGGTGCTGCTGATTAGGATCCAGGAAAGGAGAGGTTATTAAGACTTTCTTACCCACTCAGCATTTTGACACTGACTTAAAATTAACTTCAAGAAGAGTTCTAATTTTGGTTTTGTAATACCTCCAGATGTCATCAGTTTTACCCAGGGTTGCCACAAAATTTTTTTCAAAGGTAGTTAAATATTTAATTTGAAAATTAATTCAAAAAACCTTTTTAGGAGGAGAAGGGAGTATCATAAAATGAAACCAATAAAGTAGCGTTGCTCCCTGAAGATTGGCAAATACTTCCTAAATGGCAAAGGACCTTCTTCTGAGCGAGATATTTTTACACAGCCAGGCATGGGGTTGTTTTCTCTGAGGACGGTAAAGTAAGGCTGACTGGGGTGAGACCAGAGCTGGGATTATCTGCTTACTGGGATGAACTAGCAGTTTAGGGAACAGAGTGAAGCTGGAAAAAAACACTAGATAAACACTAGACTAGACTAAACAAACATGAGATAATGTGATAATAGTAAGAGGTGGATTTCAGCAGGAAAGAATGGGGACGTCCCAACAGGTGGTACAATACAGTCTGAAAATAGATGACTGTTTTGAGCCAGTCAGTGTGGTCAGCACTTCAGGGAAGGCTTTCAGAAGACTGCATGTGTCCAGACATTATGAATATAGGACCTGGACTCTAGTTCCTGTCTACCTGGAAGAGTAAGATGGTTGAAGGACCTATAGAGATTGGGATCCTAGGCAGGCAAAAGGGCAGAAGGCCAGTTAACCAGACTAGGGCATAAGGTTGTCACTTGATTTAGAAAAGAGGAGTTCTATAACCTGAACAGAGTTTAAGGCCAGAGCTACCTTAAACAAAGTTGGATCATGGAGTGTTGGGCAAGAGCTTTAGCTAATCTCCTGACTCAGAACTGGCATGCTCCTAGGACAGGCTAGCAATTGAGGGGTCAAAGGGCCCTGCTGTGGCATGAAGCAGTTGTGCTGGGGTTGGGAGCCAGGCAGGCCTGACTCTAGACCAGGAGAATGGTACGAATATTGCAGTTCATGCTTTTGTACCTGTTTAGGATCAGCACAGCATCCTGTCTTTTGAATGTATAAATTGATTATAAAGATAATTTTCCATCCATCCGTCTTATTTTTCCTTTGCTCGTTTATCTGCCAGAAGCCACTCATCAACGTCCTGTTGAAGAGAATGAACAGAGAGGCCTGAGAAGGAAAATGCACCCAATTCCCGTTATCAGTGTCATACCCGTCAGAAGGTAGATGAAGGCTGCCAAGATAGCTCATCCGTCTCTTTCCACTAGAGTGTTCTTAAAAAAGTGATTCATGGTGCCGAGCAGTCCTCCATCACAGCACTCTTAGCCCCTACCACGACCGTGACAAAGTTAGAAAAGTTTTGTGCAAGCAGAGTTTGGGGAAAAATGCTTTAAGAGGAACATGGATACTGTTATTTTTCTCCCTACCTTTGTCAAACCATCTGTCTGCTTTTCGAAGCACCTGTAGCATTGTGCAATGGACAGAGCATGGACTTGGGGGCCAAACAGACCTGGGCTTAAATCCCAGTCCCACCACTTGCTAGCTGAAACTGATCCTCCGTTTCCTCATTTATAAAGCGGTTTCTTCTTTGCCTGCCTTCTAGGATTGTTTTGCACATCAGTTGGAATAATACAAGTGGAAATGCTCTGTATAGTGAAAAGTGTGACACAAATAAAAATTATGGTTACTGAGTGGAAACTACAATTGAAATAATGAATCATCTGTCCTCCAAGCTGATTCTCCACCTCCAACTCTAACCCCGGTCAGAATCTGGAGACAAGCAGGGCAATATTTTGAGGTACCAGATCATCAGAGCTAAGGTCAACTAGCAGGACCATTGACAGTCATCTCACATGTAGTCATATGCTAGAAGGGAAGGGTCAGCAGGAGGCGGCCTGCAGTCCAATCTCTATCTTTATTGAGGGTGAGACTCCTGGGAAACAAAGAAGGCAAGAGACCCTGTCAAATTTCCTAGGAAACATGCCATTGCCACACTTCTTGGAAAATAAGTTTAGTCCTTATCTACAGAATGCTTTTAGAAGGACTCTAGGACTCTTACACTAAACAAACCTGAATCTCTGGATTTATAGTCATGGCTCTTTGGAAAATGGCAGGTAAGCTATGTTACTAAGTGAGCTTGAGATGACCTGTTCCTTGTAAGTGATGTGAACTGCACACATCGCTTAGAGACTCGTAGGTTAATCTGGGCCTGGAGTGTGACCTGCTGTGTCAAGAAGAGACTTGGGGGATAGTATCAGAAGTCCCCAAGCCTCTCCGTGCTTTGTCTGTGCCTCATGATTATCTGTATCTTCGAAATTATTACAAAAGCTTGATAACTGGGTGAGAGCTCTGATCCATGTTAGTCTGATTTGACAATCTGATCCTTTGTGCTATCGCATATAGCTTCCTTAAAAGTGAGTTGCAGCCTTCAAAACAGGAATTAATTGCTCATTATTCTCTCCAGAGAGCATATGTTTTCATGGGCACGAATGTCGCTGTAGTCTGTTCATGACTCTATAACAGAGTAGGGAATCTTGTGTCTACACTATCCAGTCATAACGATTCCTTCTTCCCTCAGGCCTTTCTCTACCTTTGACTCCTCCCTAACATCTCTCTCCCAGTACCGTATCCATCAGGTCCTGGTCACTGGATGCTCTACCTCAGTTTACTATTACTTCTTTAGCATTGAGATTAGTAGGGTCTTCCAGAGACTTCTAAGCCAGCCCCCCCACTAGAGACTGCTATCTAATCTACCATCTTGTAGGATCCTGGTAGACCCTGTTTCCATCTGCGTATATTGTGTGTGTGACCCTTACATAGATTCTTCTTTCTTTTCTTAGAATGGTTACTATACTTCCTGGGTTCGTCTGGCTGACTCAGAGGTTCCCGCCTTAACTTTCCTTTCATTAGATGGATTGAGAAGAGATATACAGCTATAGTTCACAGACAGCTATAAACTTAATAAAACACTCTGCACACCCACACTCTGTTTCTTACCTCCTCCACTCACATGCAAGTGTCAGAGTAAAGAGATATTTCATGCATTAGTAGAAGAGTTGTCTTAGAGTTTCTCATCAACAGATAGTTAATTTCCTGCTACACCCTGACTGGGGAGAGGTGGCCTTCCTAAAATCTTTGACAATTGGACCTGTTCTTATGTACCGTTCTGCTTCCTTGGATTTGTTCTATTATAGGTGTCCTTGGTATTTAAAAATCAGTTTGAGAAGGAAAAAAATGTTGCTACAGGGGAAGAACACCATCTGATTCTAATTTTTTAAAGTTTATATTGAAAGCTTTGGAGGATGAGGAATCCTATCTAGGATGACAGCCTGTCCCTTTCATTATTCTTATTGTGCCTCTTCTGGGGACAGGAATAGGCAGGGTGGTGAGATGGTAAAAGGACATGCAACTTGAGGTGGGAAGATCATGAAATGAGGAGACCCCCCCCTCTTTTCCACTCAGTAACTGTGTGACCTTGGACCCATCCTTTCTCCTCTTTGAGCCTCATTTGCCTTATGTATAAAATTGAAACTTGAATATATTGAAATAAATATATTGAAATAAATAAATATATTAAAGGGTGGTTGAGAGGGTCAAATGTGACAGTGGATATGAAAGCATTTTGTAAACTATAAAGTGTTACAAATAAATGTTCTGAATTGGTATTTTAAATAAAAAAGTCTTGCTTGTTTTCTGGGATTTTTTGAGTTATCCTTTTTGACCCTGTTCCCACCTCTGATTGGCGGTTCCATAAACATTTAACATGGGAGATTAGGCTCTATCAGGCTCTTGGCAGACCATCTGTTAAATGAATCCTGAGATCTGCTCAAAAGACAGCAGAAATTCAAGGGACCAAGGTATACATACACACTCATGCATACACATGGATGTGCACACATGCACACAGACATCCCTTCTCCCAAATCTCAGAGCTGTGATTTCTCTAAATCATGTGATGGAAGAAATTTTATTGTTTCTCCCACAGCTATTTGTAATGCCACCTGGGAAAGCAGCATTGGTGCCTTATGAGCTGGTGCCTACATGCTGACTTGGGAGTTCATGGTGACTGTGAAGTCCGAAGTGGGAGGAGAAACAGGACACCCTCACAGAAAGGGTCATCTTTGGATCAGAAATCAGGGTTAGGACTCCAAATGCCAAGGCTCTGTTGTCATCCTGGCAAAGACTTTCTGGGACTGGTCCCTCAGTTTTGTTCCCACCTCTGTGACTTCATGCTATTATCTCATGGGGATGGTTGAGAAGAGAGTGAGGTCCCATCCAATGAGCTCTCAGAATGTTTCATTTAGTTCGACAGAGGCAGGAGCCAGACAAGCAGCATAGACTCAGTATGCTCTCTGGTGATCAAGGAAATTGGAATCATGTTACTCTGAGTTACATGGGCATGACTGGGACATTTATTAGTTATTCTAGACCTGTGTGGTTTAAACCAAGTACGTGTATCTAAGAGTAGCTCCATAATTCTTTGACTTTTCATCAGGCAAATCTTAAGTCTTTGTCTAAAACAGGACATAGAAAAGCTAGCTGTTGAATTATGGTTCTCTTCAGCTCTGTTCCCAGATATTTTGGTACAATGGAATTAGACAGACTTCGGTTCAAATCCCACTAACTAGTTTTGAGAACATGGACAAGATGGTTAAGCTCTCTGTAGTCTGTTTCTTCATTTGTAAAATGTGGATAATAATAACACTTTGTATTTTTGTGGAACAAAGGGAGAAAACACACAACTGTTGCCTGACATGGAGTAGGTACCACTAAGTTCTCCTCCCTGTCCCCCTTCCTACTTCAGGCTCCTCTTGTTGGGTTTTTCCTGGACAACTCTGTCCAACCACAACTCATTTGGTTATTTGTCTCATTGTTTTCAAGCTAATGGAGATAATAATAGAGCCTAATAGCATCTATCTCATGGGTTCATTGTAAAGGATAAGTGATATAAATAAAACAGCACAGAGCTTGTCAAATAGTAGGCGGATACAGGTTAGCTAAATTTATTATCCTTCTAATGAGTGAGGGAGACAGGAAAAGACAGTCCTTGGGCCCCAAATCTATCCCATCTGTAATTGTTCCCTTAGTGACATGTCCACAACTCAGTAATCCTGAGTTTGGATCAAGAAGAAGTCCTCAAAATATTGTCCCTGTTCCCAGTCACCTGACACTACAGAAAATTCTCAAGTCAACTAGAACCTTGTCTCTGTTCTATTTTTCCTGCATACCTTCATTGTTTGGCCTGTCAGAGTTGGATTTGTTGAGACTATTCCCAAAGGGTGGACAGTGAAATATTCCTGAAAATTCTGTGCAGGACTTTTTCTGTTTTGCTGGGCTTGGGGAGTGAGGGTGAGGCAGCAGGATCTGGAAATCCTCCATTTTATAAAGGAGGAAACACTTCCTAATTTTATTCTTTTCTGGTTCTAACTTCAAATCATGATACGAAGCCAAATACACCTCCCCCAGCACACCTAGAGCAATCTAGGGACAGCACTCAGTTCCAAATTACAGCTTTTGGGTGCCAATTTCTCAAACTCCACTTTCTTTAGATACTGATATTATTGGGACTCAGCTTTTTCTAATCTTAAGACAATAGAATACATAATAACACTGAAAAAGAAAGGTGAAAAGCAAATCCCTACCCAGAAATGAATACTTGTGCCATCAGAAACTTGTAGTTATTTTTGGATATGTATAGAACTGGTCCATTGGACTACAGAAATTTTTTTTTATAAGGAAGATTGGCCCTGAGCTAACATCTGTGCCAATCTTCCCCTAATTTGTATGTGGGACACTGCCACAGCATGGCTTGATGAGATGTGTATAGGTCCTCACCTGGCATTCGAACCTGCAAACCCCAGGCCGCCAAAGTGGAGCATGTGAACTTAACCACTCCACCATGGGGCTGGCCCAGAATTTTTTAAAAATGCTTTTCTTTCAGGGCATTCCCTAAATCTCAACATGTAGAGAATGAAAGGATGGCATTTTACTTTATTTTTTTGCATGGCAGGAAGAAAAGTTACCATTTTAAACAGCAGAATGAATGTAACCACTTTTGCAGGCTGGGGAGGATTTTATTCAACATCCAGGGAGGTGGAGCATTAAGAATCTGCCTTAATGGCTTCCTTGAGAGTGAACTTGAGTGCCCTTCCTCCCAGGATGTCATCTCAAAGGAAAGGAGGGTAGACAGAGGGCAGCAGGATTGCTCTGTACAATAAACCTAGTAAATTTAGGGGAATTTTGAATTTCTAAGGGCCACCTAGGAAGGGATAAGGTATGTGAGAGTTAAGGAAACTAGGAGAAGGGAGACAGGTGGAGAGGAGCTACAGAGAACCAGAGGCCTGTAAGCTGGCAGGAAGCCAGTGCCTAAGGGAAGAAACACAGCCAACAAGAGATTGTGAGAGGGAAGGATGCATTTTGGAGCAAAATGTCTTACTTTTCAATTTTAAGATGATGTCTTAAATCATTATAGTCCCCATTTCCATTGCTTCAGATCTTGAGTGATGTTTGGTTATCGAGCACCTTCCCTAGGTCAGCAGTGCTTTGTGTGGAATGAAGGACCAGGGCAGATTCCAAGGGGCTGATGATGTCCAGGAAGGACAGGGCAGTTGTAGGAGAAGGGATGCAAAGTGGAGATTGAGGACTCAGCAGAAGCAAGAAACTGAATCCTCAGATGAGATGACCAAGTGACAGGTTAAGCTCTACGGGAATCCTCAGAAACATTGCAGGGGACAGTGCGAAGAGGAAGAGTGTGGGTGCTGGACTTTCCATAGAAAGTAGGATAGGGGCTCTAGTAGTTCTGATTAAAAAGTAAAGGACAGATGATTCCCAGAAGGCTTGAAGATGTGGGTCCCCCAGAGACAGCTGATTTGTGTGTATGTGTCATATGTGTGTGTATGTGTATGTGGTGGTGGTGGGGATTGTTGGGTGAGACAATTAACAAATACTGATACCTTTTACACACACATCACTTCATACTTGAGAGAGCTATTCTGTATAAGTCATAGGGCTGAAAAAGGAGCCTGAAAACCTTGATGTGTGGTTCTGGTTCTTGACAGTAAACTATCCCTCACCGGCACATTGGAGGTAATCAGGGTGAGCAACACAGATAAGTCAGGTCAGAGGTAAACTCACTTGGTAGACAAACTTAGGATCCTTTTATAAAAGAAGGTCAATTACATTCTGCTTTTCATCCTACAACTGTGTTATATATTCCTTTGCAGGGCTGCTGAGTAGACTTGTGGGTTTTTATTTTACCACAAGAAGCTGCCTGGTCAAGGTAGGGAGTGGGGAGCTGACATCAGCCTTCACTTGTCTTGAGAAGCTGTGTGTCTGTCAGCTAGTGGGGTCCCAGCACCTTGGAGATAAAAAGGATGAGCTCACTGTCACCATTCTTTTTATTTTACTCCTTTTGTGTCTTTTTTGTAATTCTTATTTCAGTGCTCTTTGCACAACGCGCCTTCAGAATATTCTTATGGACTGGCCAAACCTTTAAACTCAGTCATTTTGTCCTCTCTGAGATGACATTTTTCAATCTCCCCAATTTCCAAAAAAAGAGATCATGAAATACTACCTGATGTATCCACTTGGCAAGTTCTTGTGATTTTTTTAAGGGAAATAAAACCATTATTTCATGGGAGTCTCAGAAAATAATTTCCAATAAGAACTCTTATCATATCTATGGTTTGCACTACTTATCATAGTCAGTCTTACTTTAGAATTATATATATTGCAACTTGATCTTCCCAGCTGGGGTATGAGTCTTGGTGAAAAGGAGCCATACTTTATACACTTAGGCTGGGATAACAACAAGATTGCATTTTGGTATGATTGGTAGTGGCTGCCCTGAGCAGTGTGTTGAAAAAAATGGTGGGGCTGTATTTGAGCTGGCTCAGGAATGGACTGCCAGGATCAATTAGTGATGCCTGCCGTGGTTATGAAAGAGTGGGGTATGCCATGTATTATCTAGTCCTCTAGGGCCTTTTTATAGCATCAAATAGAATAGGCATTCAAGAAAACTTTATTTTGTTTCAAAAACTAAAACAAAATGCATAACTACCGAAGGAGCTCTGGAATGATCACACTACCCTGTCTTCTCTCTGTGTAGGACAAAGAGGTGTACATCTACGACCACATAGTTTATTGTTCAAACTGGGGCACTCTTGATAGTGAAATGAGTCTGCATGAATAATTATGCTGAGACAGCAGTTGTATACTGGGACTGTCACTGATAAGTGAGACATACAGGTCACCCTATATGTCTAAAGTGACCTTGAAGAATAAATGAATATTTCCTCTAATCCAAGGGTTGGCAAACTATGGCCCACAGGCCAAATACCACCAGTTATCTGTTCTTGTAAATAAAGTTTTATTGGAACGTAGTCATGTCTATTTATTTATGTTTTGTGTCTCTAGCTGCTTTTGCTACAACAACAGAGTTGAGTAGTTGTGACAGAGACTATATGGCCCACAAAACCAAAAATATTTACTATCTGGCTCTTTATGGGAAAAGCTCCAACACCTGCTAGTCAATTGCACTCTTGTTGTTGAAGGGTCTGTACTCTGGCTTCCTGGAGAAGAAAACTAACATATTAGGACCTACTATGTGCTGAATTCCATGCTAAACACTTCACATATGTGATCTCACTTAATCTCAAATGACCTTGCAACATAGTCATGATCTCCAATTAATCTAGAACTTTCCAGGCCACCAAGGAGAGAAGAAATGAGGTTTCTTAGCCTACAGTTCTCAGAATCTTTTCCTGTGAATGTTTTGTGTAATGCTCTGACAGTAGCCTATGAGCCATGCATAACTTCTCTCTGTCTCTCACATCCCACGTCCAATCTGGCAGTAAATCCCATGGGCTCTACCTTCAAATTATATCTAGAATTTGACCAGTTCTCATTATCTCCACCACTGCTGGCCCCACCCTCATCTAAGTTATCATCCAGACCCTCTTATCATCTCTCACCTGGATTATCTTATGTTTCCCTGATTCTGCTCTTAGCCCTACAGTCTGTTTTCACTGGAGGATCCAGAGTGATCCGTTTAAAAACCAAGTCAGTCATGTCACTCCTCTGCTTTCCTCCAGTTTCTTTTCATCTTATTCTAAGTAAAATCCAAAATCTTGACAACGGCCTACGAGGCTCATCTTCATTGTCCAATATAGTAGCCACATGTGTCTATTTAGATTTAAATATATTAAAATTAAATAAAAATAAGTATTGAGCTTTTCAGTCACACTAGTCCCATTTCAAGTGCTCAGTAGCCACATGTGGCTAGTGGCTACCATATTGGACAGCACAGATATAGAACATTTTTATCATCATGGAAAGTTCTATTGAGTGGCACTGGGATCTATCCCCTCATTATCTCTTTGGCTTTGTCACTCACTACTTTCTGCCTTGCTTGCTCCATTCTAGCTACATAGATCTTCTTAAATATCTGTGTCTCAGGGCCTTCGAACACATTTTATCCTCTGCCTGGAATATTCTATCCCTAGATAATGACATGGGTCAATTTTGTACAAACTTTAGGTTCTTGCTCAAATGGCACCTTCTCTGACACCCTGTTTAATCTGCAGCCCCCTAGCATTTCTCCCATTTCTCCCTTGCTTTATTTTTCTCTTTATCATTTACCACCACCTGACATATATATGTATGAGTATCTGTATATTCATCCCACCCCCATTTCCAGTCACTAGAACATGACCTCCATGAGCCTAGTTTTTTATTTTTGTTTCTGTTTTTCTTTTACTTCATCATTTCCCCCAGCTCCCCAGTAATGACTGAGCCTGTAGGCTCCCCTAAGTATTTAATGAATGAACAAATGAATGAATGGGAATATCAACAGGCATTTGTTTATTCCCTTAGAAGCCTCCCTAACTTCATCTACACTGCGCCACATTGTTTATTTCACCCAAAAATCTATTGCTTCGTTCTGTAATTGACTGTGGTTTTATCGCCCTGAGTCCTGTCTCCACTCCCAGGTGCTAATCTCCAGGAGTCCAGGGTCTGTGGCTTTAAATCTTCTGCCTCCTCTTCCAGTGCTCAGAGTGGCCTCAGTTCAATGTTTATTGACTCACAGATGTCCACCAAACCAAAAACCCTTAAGTTTCTCTCCTAGCCCAAAGTAGCAGAAACGTATTAAAGAATTGCCCATATTCCTTCTTCATTGCTACTTCTAAAAGTTATTTTTCCTGTTGTCTTGAGAAAACTGATGGGGTTATGTAAATGATGGAGTGTTTTATTATTTTAATTAATCCGATTTCCATATGTACAGAAAAGAAAAAATCCAACAAAAGACAATTTTAATGACAATATGTAATTACAGCATGCTGGTGGAGGAACATTTGTCTGAAGTTGTGCCTTCATGTTTTTGTCACTGAAAAAGCTTGAATTTGGGTCAAACAAAGCCATATTTTATCTTAGCTGCTGTGACTGTGGAATATGGTGAGGAGTTTTTTATGCTGATCCGATGGCACATGTTCTAGAGAATAAAGTCTGACTGAGGCTAGGGTAGCTCAGAAGGGCTAAAAAATTAGCTCATGTAAGTAAATTCAGACTACAGGAAAGGCATTGGCTTTGGTTCAAATCCTAAGTTGGACATTTGGGATCTGTGTGAACCTCTGTAGAACTGCACAGTACAGCAAAACGAACTGAGTTTTTGGGGAGCCAGATCAATATTGAAATCTCTGGCCTGTGACTTATTGGCTCTGTGAGTTGAGGTAAGTTGTTTGCTTTCTCCGAACTTCGGTTTCTCAGTTAGGATGGATGACTTATGGAGATCAGAGATGAGGTGTCTGGTACAGAGTGGGCACTCAATAACGGTGGCTTTATTTGTGGTGGTCCCAATTCTGCTAGTAACTAAACATGAGACTTTGGACAGGTCTCCTCAAATGTGGATTTTGTTTTCTCATCTGTAAAATAAAGAGTTGGACTAGATTAATGCATTTTTTTAGGTCTCTTTGATCCCTAATATTTGATGATTCAACTGTATTCATACTTTATAATGGTATGTCTTCAACTTAGGCTCATGTGGGTCTCTTTCATCTTCCTCCGAGTGTTAATGTTGTCATCCATGAAAACAATGGGTTGTAAACAAGCTCTCTCTCTTTGGTCCCCCAGGATCTGCTTCTTGATTCCCCAGGCATGGCCCTGCACCATATGGAGCTCATTTCCAACCTGACAGTGAATGCCTCATGCTTGTTTCTCTTCCTTCATGTCATAACACCCTTCAGGTAACATTCCATCCCTCTGACCTTGGCTCTTCATCTTGCTCATTTGGAGTTTGTGGTGTGCCTCTGGGCTGCCTACTTCTTGGATGACTCAAATGTCCCACTGAGCATTGCTGCTAATATTTACCCATTAGGTTAATGCTTTGCCAACCCATATTCAAGACGCAGAGCCCAGGGCTCAGCTCAGGCTCCTGCAACACCACTGCCGGTCACCCTTGCCAGCACCCCACTCCATCTGAAAAGGAAGATCAAACACAAGTAGGGAGTTCAATATGCAAATTTTGGTTCTTCAAGACTTGCCTCAGAATTAAAACCTCTGAGCAGTCTTCTTTCAGCTCATCTCTCAGGTCATTTCCAATGGCCCTTCTCTGTGTTTTCAATCGTGATCCATGGATGTTTTGATCACGGCACTTATCACACTATATTGAACTTATCTATTTTCCTATCTGTGTCCCTCACTAAACTTTCAGCTTTTTGAGTGAGGACCAAAATCTTATCGATATGAATCTACTGTACTTAGCAAAATATATACAATAGAATAAATATATACAACAATATACAAATATATACATTCTTAATGTTGAATGAATAAAATTCCTCTTACCTGAGGTCAAGTTGCAAAACCTTTCCCCCCACTTGTTTCTCTTCCAACTTCCTTCCTTTAATATAACAGTCTAAGACAGAGGAGGAGAATAGAGTTGTTCTCTATAACTGTTCTTTAGTCATCTATCGTAACGTAACCTTTTCATTTCTAGAGGAATTTATGGATATTGAAGCACCTCTGAGACAGGCAGGTTAGTGTAGGGATCTGGCACTGCAAGGGAACAAGAGGGCCGTGCATCAGCATGTTGCCCAGCGCTATGGGGGAACATTGCTAGGACATTGCTAAGACATAGTTAACCTACATGCTCATGGATATTTTAGGCTGCATTATAGTTTAAGCCATTATAGCTCAGGTAACTGCAAGTTTCCAGACCCACTGTCTCTCACTGGCTTGATGTGCAGCCTGACAAGCCCCAGGCCCTGCCTCAACTGGATGAGCTCCCCTTAGGTGTGAGACTGAGAAGTTAACACATATACCACAAGTGAGGCAACTTGACATTTCTAAGAAACATCTAAAAAAATCTAGCAGTGAGGGCATTGAGAAGCAAGATAAGACCCCCTACCCAAAAGCAAGCATATAAAAGATGTAATGGCAAAACCGCTCGGTGCAGCTCCTCTCTTGGAGAGTGCCTGCTCTGTCTGTAGAGTGTATCTTTCTAATAAACTCCTTACTGTCTGTACTCATCCTTTCGGTTCTGTAAATTCTTTTACAACGCAACCTGGATCTGCAGTGGGGTAACACCTCTACATTCGTTGTCTTGCTCCACCTTCTCCATTGTCCTCTGAGAGCACAGCTTCTGTATTCTTGTTTGCATTAACAGATGTGGAAGCTGAAGCCCAAAGAGGTTTGGTTATACCTAGGCTGTACTTGTGCACCTAAGGTTACACAACTAGTTACGATGGAAAACAGTACTGGCATCCAGGTCTTCCAATTCCAAACCCAGTATGTATCCTGCTGCTTTGACTTAGAACATCTCAGTATACCTCCCTTGGTTCATCAACTTTGGCAGACTTGGTAGAAAATGAACTCAGGAGGAAAAAAGGCTATTAAAATGGTGACATTCTCCTTGTCAAAGAAGAGAGTTGGGGGCTACAGGCTGCATTGACCCAGGCCTCCATCTGTAGCGTGTCTGGTGACAGCAGACCAGAATTGACCAGGGTATCAAATCAACAGACCAGTTAGGAAAAGGATAGCAAAGCTTCCGGAATGAAACAAGAATAGCAGTAAGGATCAATGAATGAGGCTGAGATGCTACAGGTACATGCAAGGAACAAAGTCAACTCTTCTTCCTCGGAATAGAATAGGGAATAAAGATAAATTTGGAAGACTGGCTGCCTTGTGAAGTCAGAAAGCCCAGGGCCAGGAGGAAAGTGAATATAAGAAACACTGCATCAGCCTTCAGCAAAACTTGCTGCAAAAACAGTCTGCCCTCTCACATATAGCTGTCTCATCCCCCTGCTCCTTGGTGGGAACCAGTGCTCAGCTGAGAGCAGCTTGCGGTCTTTCAGGTGAAGAGGATTGCTAGCAGCTGGCTGGGTGATGAACGTGGCCAAGGAGAAGAGCTGCAGCTCCAGGCAGAGAATGTTCTCTGACATCCTGTTTTCCAGGGAGCAGGAGGGACATAGAATAAAAGACTCAGAAAACATGAGATTTGGGAGAATCCACAAAACAGTAAGAGAGTCATGGATATGGATAATGGGGTCACACCCAAACCTGATTCTCACCTGAGGGCTCAAACTGGAAACCATCTCATGATCAGATTATAAATCCTACTTTTTTTTTCAGGTTGCTCTGATGGGGCATTGGCCTTGCTAATTCTTATTTAATAACCCCAGTGGTTCATCCATTCACTTATTTATTTCTCTCTCTCCCCCAGCCACACACACACTCAGAAGCGTTCCAATCTAGTTCTCAGATTCTACTGCAAGCTTCTACCCACTGAAGTTGGACTCACTGCCATTGGTGCTTTTCTTTGCTCTCGTTTCAGTGGTGGTTATATCATCTGCGTTTCCTTCACTGATGGGAAGTTATTCTGAAGTTGAGACATAATTTGGCAGCTCATAATTGGTAACATTTTATTTTTTTCTCATTTACAGCTCTGGAACCATGTATAAAGTATTCATTGACCCTGTGGGAGAAGGTTTTTCTTTATTTAACAGCTGAATTTGTCTAACAGTATAAAGTAGGAGTGTTTCAACGAACACATAGATACGGAGAACAGATTGGTGGTTACCAGAGGGGAAGGGGGCGAGAGAAGGTAAAAGGGGTAAAAGAGCACATGTGTATGGTGACGGATGGCAACTAGACTTTTGGTGGTGAACATGATGAAGTCTATACAGAAGTTGAAATACAATGATGTACATCTGAAATTTATATAATGTTGTAAACCAATGTGACCTCAATAAAATAAAAATAAATAAAGTAGGAGTGTTGCAAAACATACCAGAGAAGGGGAATTAAAATGATCTGGGGGGAATTGGGGTCTCAGGACAAGGACTGAGAAAAGCCATGAAGCATCTTTTGTGAGGCTGAGGCAGGATGAGAACGGGGGTTGTAAAATCTCAAAGGATGTGGACAGTCTTAACATGAATTTGTTCACCAAAACTCCTAAGAAATTGGAAGAGCCAATTCTAGGATCACTTAAGAAAGGCATCTAGTTTATTGTTGTTGTTAATGACCTCACTATTTTGTAAAGGTGTTTCATAGGCTCATTCTAAGAAATTCGAAGAGCATAGAAAGTACAAATAAGAACTCCTCCAAATCTCACTACCTGGGAATAAGCTATCATTAACATCAAGGGAACATTATTCTAAATATCTCCCTCTCTACTCCTCCCCTCTCCTCCCCTTCCCTCCACTCCCCTCCCCTCCCTCTTTCTCTGTCCAGATGTATACAAAAATAGAAAAGTGGGTGGGTTAGATGGAAATGATGATTGAGATATTGAGATCACACTGTATATGTCATTTTCAATAAAAATTATTAAATCTCCCTAAATTTAAACTAATGATTTCCCAAGAGAATCTAGCTCCTAAAACCTCTTTCTAAGACAGTGGTCTCTGGACCAGTAACATCAGCAATCATCTGAGAACTTGTTAGAAATGCAAGTTCTCAGGCATGAGCCAACACCTACTGAGCCAGGAACTCTGCAGGGCGCCCAGGGATCTGTACTGTAATGAGCCTTCCAGGGGATTCTGTGCACATTAAACTTTGAGACCCATTTTCTATCCATAAGAAAATAGTTGGTAGAAACACTGCCAGGTAGGAGTTATAGATGGTTTTGAACTGTGTTCCGTGTTTATATGATACTGATTGTTTTCCTGCTCTGAAAAATCTAAAAGCAGCACATTCATATTTTCTCCTATTTCCCTTTCCTTCACAACCTGATTTTCTTTAGTTGTATTTTATTTTTAAGTTCTCAAGATTTATAACACTTACTTTTATTTTGTACCATATTTCTATGATTGTTTAATCTTGATTTTATCTAAAAGAATTTAGTCCTTTTAGTTACAGTTTCTCTATTCTTGAATTCTATATTTTGATTGAATGCTTTGTTGCTTTGATTTAATCATTTTAAGGCCTCTCAAGTGTTATAATCCCTTAACCCTCTCATAGTAAAAGCAATTTTTTATTTCTGCTATACTTGAAGGACATCTTGATTTTGCAAGATAATCTTGGGTCAGAGTTTCTTGAACTCAGAACTTTGTAGCCATTGGTCATTGACTTCTGTCATTACATTTTGCTGTGGAGATTCTGAAGCCAGACTCTTTGTTCTCGTGACTTGCTTTTTTGTCTACTAAATACCTGAAGAGTTTTCTTTTAGCCTCAGAGTTCAGTAACTTAACTATGATTTCAATAATTCTCTCACAATTATTAATTTTTCCTGGAACATTCTGTGTCCTCTCAGTTTGTAGATTGTTTTTCCTTATTTCAAGGAACATCTCTTCTAGTGTAACTTTTAATATATTTTCTGTCCCATTTATTGAATTTTTTATTTCTGGAACAATAATATGCCTTATGTTGGGCCATTGTTTTTTCTCTTTTTTCTGTTTTCTGTATCTATTATCTTTTTTCTGATTGTTTTAGGCTCTTGGGTTTCTTTCCCCCTCTATATTCACTGTGATTAAGTCTCCCTTATATATTAGTAATTGTTTTCAGCTGTGTCTATTATATTCCTTGTTCTATAATGGGTTATTTTGGTTTTTGGCTTGTTTCCTTAACTTTGCAATCTCAATTTTCATTGCATCCTGTTGTTTAATTATCTTTGGTTTGTGGTCTTATTTTATTGATTTCATTTGCTATCGAAGCCCATACAAAAGATTATAGCATGAAGTACTGTCAGAGAACTTCCTTCCATGTTGGGTTCTTTTTGCAGGGAAGGATTTGCTAAGATCTGTTGCCAATCCTCCTCTTTTATTTTTCTCCCCAAAACCCCAGTGCATAGTTGTAAGTCCTTCTAGTTCTTCTATGTGAGCAGCCTCCATAGCACAGCTACTGACAGATCAGTGGTGTGGTTCCACGACCAGGAAATGAACCTGGGCTGCCAAAGCAGTGAGAGTGCCGAACTTCAACCGCTAGACCATCAGGACTGGCTCCCATGTTAGGTTTTTGAACAGCTTTTGGCATATCCTCTCTATTTGCTGCTGCTCTGGCTCCTGTTCTCTCATTTGGCGGTAGTAAGTTCTCGTAATGCCACACCATTTCTTTCCATCTTCAGTACTTGATGTGGACAACTCTACCCAGAGTTTCTATTTGTTCTAATAATGTGGACAGATTTCTCCTTGACTCTGTTCTCACTCTATGAGTGAATTATTTGTCTTCTTCCTCTGAGCTACTTTGAAGTGTGCCTATTGTGAGTTCTATCCATTTTGTAAAATAGCCTGGAGCCCTGGGAGGGATTTTGAGAGGTTGGCTTGGGTTGTATGTAGACTTTGGAGGATGTAGGACTTCTCTTTCTTCTGAAGCTTTGTCAAATGTCCCATATCAGGACTCACTTTACCTAGTTGGAGCTGTTTTCTGTTCTTGTGGAGGGGAGAGAGGACTGGGATCTTTCTTTGGATCTGTCCTCCTAGTCAGTGTGGACCATACATCAGAGAGGCCATCCTAGTTGTTTCATATCCCCATTTCCATTCACCTGTCTTTCCCTAATGGCTATTTCTATTCCTGCCAGTAGAAGAAGAAAAAAGAAAAACAGCATGTGGAGATTTGGCTCCTCGTTCAGAGTTCCAAGCCAAGAAGTGAGTCTGGGTTCTCAGTGCACCCCTCCCCCGACCCCCCCCCATGCCCTAAGAGCACACTTTTTTGTCTTGCTCTGCTAAGTCCCATTATTGTTGGAGACGGTTAGATCTGGGTAAATCTAACCATGTTGCCTTCCTTCTTCTTGTTTCTCTCAGCTGGGGGATGCCCAAGTGGAGTGCTAGGAATTCCTCTCCTCCTTGGAGTTCCTGTGGTGATAGGCACAGGGGTTGAGAGAGTTTTAACAACCTCCACCAAATTCATGACTGTGCCAACTTGGGGGCTGTTAGTGGTTATGCTCAGGTTTGTTAATTCATTTTCTTTACCCAGCACTGATTCTACTAGGCTACACCAGAATCTTCTTTTCTTCCACTCCCCCAGCTCAGCTGCCATTTTTATAAGTTCATATCATACTGTTGGTTGTGGTGGTTCTTTTCACTTTTTAAATAATGTGTTGTTGTTGTTGCTATTATTATTATTATGTATTGGGTGGAGGGAGATTGTATGACCTGCTGTCTTCACCTGCCAGAGCACTTTTCTTGTTATGAGTTAAGTTTTTATTAGAGGTAATCCTAGCTGGCTGTTTGTAGCAAAAGTGATAGTTTACTGATCTGTTGATAAATCTGGGGTGGAGAAAGAAAGTGAGGTTAACACTAGTGTTCTTGACATAGTCCCCTGAGGGATTGCCCAGATGCTAGGAAATGCTCTTACTGACAGTTCCACCAGGAAAAGCTTTCTCTGCCTTTGGGGAATATCCATATGAAACAGAATAAAAATGGCTTGAAATCAAATGGCGAAGTGGAAAAAGTATGAGCTTTGGAGCCAAACAGGTCTAGGTTAAATTCAGTCTCTCCCAGCCACACATGTGTGATGTTGGCCACATTCTTTAACTGCCTTAAGCTTCAGATTCCTCATCTGTAAATGGGAATGATATCTCTTGTAGATTTACGGGGAGGATTCAATGAGACGGCATATTCAAAGTATTGGGTCTACACTTGACCCTACTCAGGTGCTCAGAAATGGTAGTTCCTGCTTCTCCTCATCCTCTATCTCCCCTCCCCCATCCTCCTCTCTGATCTGCAGACATGGCCATCTATCTGAGCTAGTAGGGTAGAGACCACTTTGCCCAGTGAGGAAATGAGTCTGGGGACTTGACACATATCTTACTTTTCATAGATGCTTTTCTCACCTTATATCATGATCTCCTTTAACATAGATCAAGAGGTGAGATAAGCAGTGGGCAGGTGGTAAAGTGTTTGCTTTCTGATATATCCCTGGATAATGGGTTATACTTTCCTATAAATTCAATTTGTGTAAAATCCAGAAAGTCATAAAAAATGATTATATACTAAACTAGTTGTTCTCCCAGCGAGGGCTCTTGACAAGGCCCCAGCAATGATTAATACATGTTAATAAAATGTAGGTACAAAAGGCCAAGGTACTTGATTTTAGATGATTTGCAGTAGGTATAATCCCCTCTGCTTGCCCCCAGTCACCAGTGAGGAAAAGGGAATCTCAGGCAGAGAACTGGACTGACCGAGGCCCTGGCAAGGAGGGCCGGGGTGTGACTTGATTAGAACCTCATACAGGTACCCTAGTTGTCTGCCCTCCAGAGAAGTGGACCTGATGGGATCTGGCCATGATTCCATCTGCTGAGTGGGAGAAATGGTTTGAAAGACAGATGGATGAGCTTTAAAAATTTCTCTTTCAGTTAAAAAATCTAGCAACAATATAATGCTTCATTTAGGTTTCCCCAAAAGCTGACCCTGAGACAAGGATTTTCGTGCAAGTGCTTTCCTGGGGAGGTTATCGTAGGAAGCAGAAGTGAGGGGACAGGGCAGTAGAGAGGGAAGGTCAGAAAGCCAATAAAGATGCATTTATGAGTGCTTACCACTGTGGGCAACTGGGGCTCAGTCTCAATGAGAGACTATGTAGAACATGCCTTAGAGTCACCCATGAAAGGATAAGGAAGTTGGGATATTTATCTACCAGTTTCCATCCCTCTTTTGTTGAGAGTCAGTCTTGGGGGCATTGACTTGCTTGTATTCTGGCCTGCCGCATGCCAGTGGCCAGAGAATGACTCCAGACACAAATGCAGGCAGCCATCTGTGTGAATGGCAAGTTTCTACAGGTGACCTCAGATTTCGGCAGAGGACGCTTGGTGAGGAGAGGGAAGGGAGGATACCAATAGCATCTGCTACAGTAAGCAAAACTCATAGTAAAATTTGAACTGTTCAGGTATTTTGGATCCATGCTAAATGAACCCAAGTCACATGAATTTTATCTTATGAATATCTCTGGAATCATCCCGTTCTTCCATCCTCACTGTCACTACTAACTTTAGGCCACCATCATCTTTCACCCAGATCACTGCCACCATCCTAAATAGTCTCCCTGACTCCCATCTTCCTCACTTCAGTCAATTTTCCACCCAGCTGCTAGAAGGAGCTTTCTGATATGGAAGTAAGATCATTCTAGCCCCCTTTTAAAAATTTTTCAATGACTCCTTAAAATCCACTCTTCAATGGCATTGTAAGATCTTCCATGATCTGCCTCCCACCAGCCTCTTCAGCCCTTCCTCCCTCATGATTGTTATTGAACTATATGTCTCTGAATCAGCCAATCTCCTTTTTCCATCTCCAGCCCCACCCCAACCTTCCCCCTGCCTTTCTCTCCCACTTCTCTCACCAACGACTTTTACCTCTGGACTTTTACGCACACAATCCTTTTTCTGCCTTTTTGTCCTCCCTCACTCCCATTTTCCTGACCTACTTGTACTGACTCTTCAAGTTTGAACCTAAGTATTACCTCCCAGCCTTATGCTGCCATAGCTCCCTGCAAAGTCTCTATCATAACCTCACCATGCTTTCTTGGAGTTATCTGTTTCATGACCATCACTGCATTATAATTTCAATCTATTTTTTTCCCTCCATCTCCAGTGACTAGCAGAGTACCTGGCACATGGCAGGTGCTCAGTAAATACTTATTGAGTGAATGAATGAATAATGATTAACACTTGCTTTTGAGGCTGTGCTTCTATATTCCCTGAAGGAAGTATTCAGGAAGAAATGAGTCACAAATAAATCAACTTGTTACTTGTGGCAACTCTAATAAGAGGCTGTAGAATGTAGTATCTGTGTGATCCTGGTCCTTGTTTTTTTTATGGATGGGAAAATATTTGCCAAATAAAGATGGGTCTTGAAGTCCAGTTGATTTGATAACTATAGAAAGCAAAGATATTATGATGCGTTGAATCACTTTCTACAAATTTAATGGCCTGAACCACCCCCTTAAATGACCTGACTGACATCTTTCTTTATCCTATTTATGCTTATTTCAACTGTAAAACTGGTTAATATTGGTAGGCAAGGCACTGAATGATAGAATCTCTGCATGCTAAAGCCAAAAAAGATGTTTTGTGGTCAGTGTAGGAAGAATCATGTTTCTGCTCAAGGCAGACACTTGTTTTCAGCTTGAGCCTAATCTTAAAGCTACTCTTTCTGTCCCCAAAGAGCAGAATGTCAAATGCTTTTCCCTTGATGCAGAATAGGAGAAATACGGAGGCTTTCAGTGAGAGGAATATAGAAATGGAAAATAAGACCAAAGAGAGAAAAGCTATTCCCAAGGCAAGGGGCAACCAGCAGCTGGAGTTAGTAGAATGCATTTGAAGAACTGCTCTTAGAAATAGTTGATGAAGGCTCTGCATTTAAAATTTTAACTTTGAGTGATTATTCATCAAGAGGCTGACAAGTTTCTGCCAGTCATGTTAAAGTAGCCCTGCTACGAGGACTGTTCCATCACAGAATAATGTTGAGAAGAGGCTGATGAGAACCTGTACAATGTGAGAAGGTTGCATATGCAGAGCTGACCACATACAGAACAGATATCCTGGAAATTATTATGAATTCAGTCATGGAACACCATGAGGTGACAAATGCAGGATCATTATTAGCTACAGCCAGTGCCCATGACTCTCTTCTTAATGGGACCCCAATTTTCATCTAATTGGCCACTACTTCCCCATACTTATTTGGGGAGGGTGAAGCTTAAGCCATCAGCATATTACATTGTGCTGGCCCCAGCATTGACTCTTTGCTGGCCATGTGGCCTAAGTGATCCAACCAGAACAAACCTTGGAACTTTTGCTTGGGACTTTTAAAAAAAATGTTCTCTCTCATCCTCTGGACGTGTGAATACGTAGTCTGAGCAGTTGTAACTATCTCACCATCTGACAGAGCCAGAGTTACTGGATAAAACCACCTGATTATTGTCCTGCCTCTAGAGTCTTCCAAATGCATGGGCCAATCAATTCCTGATTGTTTAAGCTAGTTTGAGTTCATTTTTCTCTTACCTATTACCAAAAACATTCCAACCTTGCTCTCTTGTATATTGAGTATTAAAAATTACAAAAATTCTTTTGAGGGTAAAGCGTACATCAGGAAGAATAATAGCCTATGATTAATTCATTCAATAAATATTTCTTGAGAGTATACTATGTACAAAGCTCCATTCTAGCCTTGGGTATACAACGGCAAATGAAATACATAGGGATACAGATAATTAACCAGCAAATACAATACAGAGTGGTAAATACTAGAGTAAGGTAAATACAGGCTACTTGTAGGCACATAATAAGACCATATTATCTTGTTTAGGAGATTCAGGGCAGGCTTCTCACCAGGAGGGAAATTTCTTCTAAGACTTGAAAAATTAGCCAGGGAGTGTGTGCGTGTGTGCATGTGTATGCATGCATACCACATCAAGAGGATTTCCAACAGAGAAAATAGCATGAGGGAAGGCTTGGAAACAGGAGCTGAAGGACTTGAAAGAAATTTAGTTTGGCTAAAGCACAGATGTCTGGAGCTGGAGAGGGTCATAGTGAGAGAGCAAGCAAGAAAAGTAGAAAGCTCTGGACCATCCTGGGAGCAATAGGAAGGTGTTGAAGGGTTTTAAGCACAGGAATGACATGACCTAATTCACCATCTTCTTAATCCAAAGAAAGACAATCTGGAAGTAATGAACTAGAGGACTGACAAATTCAAGACCAGAAAAGGAAGTTATCAAAAATGCAGGAGTTAGGGGAATGGGGCTATTAGGAATTAACTAAACTGTGATTATACAGGTTTTGACAAACAGAGAAAGTTAGACAGTGGGCACAGGAGATAAAAGGGAAAAGGTCTGGAAAGAGATGTGGCACAAGGGAGGGATGGAAGAGCAGGGCAGAGCCCCACAGGGAGGAAGAAAAGGAGTTCTGAGTGGTTAATCGCCAGAGTGACCTTGCTTTTAAGGGAAAAACAAGTCAGTTTGTCAATTGCAAACCAGTTGTCACTGTGAGGGAATTACAGATTTACGATGAATGCATTTGATTTAGACTATGTTACAGAGGTTAAAAATAGCTTTCTCTTACCTAGTTCATTCTCCCCATTGAATAGATCATTCTTTACAAACATATACACGTGCACACACATTGCATGCTATCTAGAAGACAGCTGGGAAAGTGACTCTAGTTTTACCACATTTAAATAGCAGTGACATTTGGTTTTTCTTGTTTCCATTCTATGGGCAGGGGTTGTAGTGCAAGGAGTAGAGACTTTAGATTTATTTAGTCCTTGGATTGAATCCTGACTATCCCCATTTACTAGTTGTGTGCCCTTGGGGAAATTACTTAATCTCTCTACACCTCAATTTTCTTATGTCTTAAAAAGAAATAAGACTATCTTCTTGTATCAATTCACTATTGATGTATAACAAACTACCTGCAAAACTCAGTGGTTTAAAATAACAAACATTCATGAGCTCACAATTCTGTCTGAGCTCAGCTGGTTTTGACATGGCTCATTCATGTGTTTTTGGTCAGTTGAGGGTTGGCTGGGGGCTGGTTTGCTGATCTTGCCTGGGCTGTCTCACCTGACTGAGCTTCAACTGAAATGGTTCATCTCTGGCCCATCTCCCACTCATCCTCCAACACGATAGCCTGGGCTTGTTCTCATGGTGGCCGGGTGGAAACGTGGCAGACCTCTTAAAAATCTAGGCTCAGATCTGGCGCAACATCACTTCTGCTGCTTTCTGTTGGCCAGCGCAAGTCACCAGACCAGCCCAGATTCAAGAGTGTGGAGACACAGACTCTGTTACTTGATGGGAAGAGCTGCAGATGCACGTGGCAAGGGGTATGGATATAGGGAGGGGAAGAACAGTGATCATTTTTGGAATCTCCCACACTGTCACCCTGCACTGTTGGGAGAAATTGATGAGAACATACCTGAAGGGGACTAGTACAGTGCCCGGTACCTAGATGCTCAACACCTGTTAATGTCTGCCTTTCTATAAATACAAACAGCAAGAGCAGACACGATGCAGATCACCCACTGCACACTGCTATAGAAGGAGGTGATAGAAACAGAACAGATAAACTTTTTACTACGCGCCTCAGCACTACTGAAGCCTTTCTAAACAGGCAAGTGTTTTTAAAAAAGATTTTCAAAAGAGCAAAATTACAGGCCTTGCTTTTAGAAAAAGTAGGCAATGTGGTCTCGCTCTTGCTCTTCCTTCTTTTTTCCCCAAGAATACCCTCCGGATGCCAGGACTTCACCTTCTCTTCTCTGGAGGAACAATGTGTTATTTTGGTCTGCCTTTGATCACCCGTGATTCACTTTCAAGGCAGTGCTGCTGGAAAAACGCAGAAAGCAGAGTTGCAATCAGAAAAATGACTACGTAAAAATGGCATCCTCTGACTTTTTGTCCTTGTTTCCCATAAGGTTTTTTTGGTTACTTGTTCTTCATCCCTTTGCCAGTTGAGGACCAGCCAGGCCAGGGAAGGTGGGCCAGGTCCTAACGCTCTGACAGTTCCCGTCAACATTCCCTCTGGTTCTGCCGGGAGTTAACTGGGGAATGGTTTCCTGAGGAATTTGCCAAGGAGACATTTGATTTAAAGATGTCAAGCAGATAAAGTAAGATTTTTACTTACAAAGTGGGCAAAAAGAATGAATTATGTTCAATTACCACCCTGGTAATTTCACAAAATGTATCAAAACCCTCAAAACTCATGCATAGGCTTCGCGTCAATTAGTCTAACTTTATCCTAAGAAAACAAGTGGAAAAGTTGTATTTTTTAAACAATAAACTTTTCATTTGGGATTTTAGATTTTTGGAAAAGTTGTAAAGATAGTATTTCTATATGCTTCTCGCCCATTTTCCCCTCGTGTGAACAGATTATATTACCATGGCACATTTGTCAGAAATAGGAAGCCAACATTGGTACATTATTATTAGGCAAACTGCAGACTTTATTTGAATTTCACCAGTTTTTCCCTTAATATCCTCTTTCTGTTCCAGGATCTGATCTAGGGCACTGCACTGCATTTATTGTCATGTCTCAATATCCTCTGGTCTGTGGAAGTTTCTCAGTCTTTCCCTGTTTTTTAATCATGTGGACAGTTTTGAGGTGTACTGCTGAGGTATTTTATGCAATGTCCCTCAATTTGTGCTTGTTTGATGTTTTTCTCATGACTAGACTGGGGTTAAGGATTTTTGGAAAGAATACCACAGAGATGCCCTCCTTGGTATCCTTGTCACATTACATCAGGGGCATATGATATAAAGCATGCTCATGGAAGCATTGTGTCCAATAGTGAGAGATTGGAAACAAGTGCTCAAAAACAGGGGTTTAATTTAGTTATTTTGTTACATCCATATATGGGGATATTTCAGAGCCATTATAAATTATGATGTAGGTTAATATTTTTAGGTATAAAAAGGCAAGTTGCAAAGCAGCGTATATAGTAAGATTTCATTCAATAATTAAAAATATCCTTATGTATATGTGGTTTAAAAACTCTGCACACTGCCTCACAACAACCCTGTAAGGAAGACACTTTTGTCCTGGAACCAGCCCGTGACAGTCCCATGGCCTGGCCCACTCTTGTTAGAACAGTGTACCTTCCTCCCATAGGAGCCAGTTTGTCCACTGCCATACAGAGGTCAACCCTGTGACTCAGGAAGCAGGTTGCCTTCCTGGGGAAACCTACACATATCAGAAAGATATCTCCCATCAGAAGGAGCAACGTTTTTCAAAGGTGTGGTCTACATAATGGAGCTAATGATATCTCCTAGATTTATTGCAAGGAGTAAATAAGATCACATGAACAGATAACATATATGAAAGTATTTGACCCAAAAGGTAACCATAGATGCTGGCCAAACCTGAAGAATCATCAGGAAAACAGAAGCAATGAGAGGAGCAGGTCATCTGGGGGAGGGGATTCTGCTGGCTGGGGATTCCCTGTTCTTCCTTTAAATCTCTTTGTGGACATAGGGACTCACTCTTCCAGGAACAACCCTCTGCATGTTGATTGCCTGAGCTCACAGTCCAGAAGCCTTCCTTTCCACTGATGTCAGTGGGAGCTGATCTTGTCTTCAGTCTATGAGACGGAAGTAAACTCCCAACCAGGGGGCTCCTGTGGATTGCCCCTCTGGGGTTCATTCTTTGTTCTATGCTTTGCACTGGACTATACCATCCTGAAGAATGAGGACAGTGTTTTGTCAACCCCGGTACCTAGGATGGTGTTTGACACAGACTAGATGCTCAAAATACGTTTAATTAACGAAACTAACAAGACAAGCCTTCTGTACTACTGAAGCCTCCTCAAGTCCTTTTCATTCTTCCTTCTTCTTTTCCCCTTTTAGGAGTGTGGTGTGGTGTAACTGCCTCATCTTCTCTTGTCCAAACTCCTAAAACTGACCTTCAGAAGTTAAAGAAATCTCCCACATCTGGGCTTTTGTGCTTGCTGTTCCCCAGTCCCTGGAATGCTCTTCCCCTTGGTCTCTGCATGCTGGCTCATTCTTACCTTTTAGTGCTCAGCTCAGATGCTTTCTCCTGAGAGAGGTCTTTTTAGATGATCCTATCTAAAGAGGCATTTGCCAGTCACTCTCTATCTCATCACCCTTTTTCTTTCTTTCACAAGGCTTATTATAATCCAGTTTTTCTTTCTCTCTCTCATTCTCCCCTCTCCTTGACTCCTAATCTCTTTGTCTCTCTTTCTTTGTTCATTTTCTGTCTCCCCAGCTTGACTGACGACTTCGTGAGGGCAGAGACTTCACCTGTCTGGTCCATCATTGTAGCCCTAACCCCAGAATAGTGCTCAATAAATACTGAATGAATTCAGCGGAGACACCTAACTCCAGTATGTTCCCTCACGAATCCCTCCTCAATTTAATACCAACATCTGATTGCCACATTGCCTGCTCAAAATTCTTCAGTGTCTTCCCATGACCTCCAACTGCTGTTTCCAAATGTTTAGATTTCACAGAACAGATCTCGAAACACATTTCTTGGGTTGCCCTTGGCTCACAAGTACTTTCATTTGACCAAGTAAGGACGTTTTAAAATGACAAAACCTCAGAAAAAATGGATAAGAATGCAGTGACTAATATTTACAAGAAAAAACGAAGGAAGAGATAATCTCAAAAAGTTAATGTAGCTGTATCAAAAACTTGTTTTTTCACATTTCACCATGGATTAAGGAAAATTTGGGATCCTTCTTCAGCATTTGGGAATAAGTGACTCATGAAATAAAATCAAATCTCCTCAAGGAATTCTTACAAGGCCCTTTTATATCTTTGTAATTATGCCCCTGCCTGCTTGTTTGCTTCAGTCCTTGCTCCTTTCTCTCCTTTTTTTGCCCCAGATATAGGGGATTACTCAATTACTTGAGGTTCCTTGATCAGGCCATACCTGCTCTCGACTTGGAGCCTTTGTCTATGTCATTTCCTTGTTTAGAAAGCCTTTTGCTCTAACCTGCCTGGTAAATTTCTACAGCTTATGAAGATGAAGATAAATGTCATCAGACTTTTCTACGGTAGAATCAAGCCTGTGAAAAAAATGGTACAGAGATGGAATGAGAGCCTTGAAACAAGCAAGTGTGGACCAGAATCTGAAGACACTCACTCACCAGGGGAATTTCATTAGGCAATTGTGGCAAGAGGCAAGTAGATCTGGATTTGAAACGCATCCTATAACTAACTAGCTATGTAGCTTTTGACAACATATTTAATCTCTCTCATTCTTAGTTTGCTATCTGCAATAAAAAGGGAGATATGAATACTTACTTTATTGGATTGTCATGAGACTTAAATATGAGAATGTTGTTAAATCATTCAGCCAAGTTTCCAGCACATAGAACAGGCTCAAATATTCTTTTCCTTTTCTTTGCATATTCACCAACCTCTTCTCCAGGAAAATGCAAAGCTGCTCTTCAGCCAAGCTATACAAAAGGGGATAATTATTTTGGGTACCATTAATGGCCCATCTCCCCACTTTGGCACATCTGGCATATTGAAATGAATGACTAATAATTATCTCTTTGTGGGTACATAAATTGTTTTGTTTCTTTTTTGCCAGGATCTTGTCCTTAACTCTGTCCAAAGTAAAGAAAACTGGAAAGAAACTTGTTTATTCAAAGCCATTAATAGAAAAATTTCCAGGTAACTTTCTGAGAGTATATCAGTTAGAAATAATATTTGGCTGTTAGTAATAAAAAGCTGAAAATAGTGGCTTGAATCAACCGATAGTTTAATTTTTCTGTAGTAAAGTGGGCGATAATGTAGTTGCCTTCACGATGTCTTTCTGCTTAGCTTGCCTTGGCAAATGCTTGTTGCTTCATAGTCACGTGATGGCTGACCCACCTTCTCCTACAGGCAGAAAGAAAGAAGGGGGTGAGGGGATAAAAATACAAGGCAGCTGAGTCAGTATCTCCCTCTCTTTTAAGACTCTCGTGGAAACCGCTCTATAACTTCCACTGACATCTCAATGGCTAGACCAGCAAGTACAGCAGAACATTCTGCGATGATGGAAATGTTCTCTATCTGAACTATTCAAGATGGTAGCTGCTGGCCACTTGTGACTACTAGCATTTAAAATGTGGCTAGTGTGACTGAGGAAATGAATTTTTAATTTTACTTAATTTCAATGAATTTAAATTTAAGTAGCTACACGTGTCTAGTGGCTACTCGATTAGTGCAGGGCTAGACCTTTGTCACGTGACTACTCCATCTGCAAGAAAGGCTGGGAGATGTGGGTTTTGGGCTGAGCACATTGCTACCTCTGACAAAGTTATGATTTTCTCAGTAAGGAAAAACAAATAGACAAAAATGATTATAGGCTAGGCAAATAGCAGTCCCTGCAACAGAGTGATAGTTGCATGCTAACATTCCTTAAACCCAAAGGAATGGAGTCTTAAGGAGTTTATCACAAACATGAGGAATGGTGTGGCTGAGCAGACATTCTGCAGCTGAAAAGCAGAATCCCAGAGCTGGAGTTCGGTTCAAATACCTTCTTTTCACAATGAGGAAACTGAGGCTTAGAGGGGTGACTGAGAGTCCTAATTAAAAGATAAATGGGATAATCTGCTCCGAAATAAGAGAGAGCTGATTTAGTGTCCTTTAAAACATCACTCATAGTAAAATGTAAAATCGCAGAAAGAAAACGCTCTCTGCCCATGGTTTTTAAAATGCAATGAAGGAAAGCCAGAGGGATTTTGGTGCCACCTATTGGTAGACAAGAGTATAAGGTGCCCCTTTGCAGCAAAGCTTGTTACTGATGGATGCTAGAGGCACCAGAGGTCATGCAGGGTCCCCATAGAGCAGAACGACAGACAGTGGAAGAGGTGATTCCTGCATCAGCTTGGAACATGTGTATCAGTTTTCTCTCGACTCTTAGCATCTTAGAAGGCTTTTCTTAGAGCGTTCCTCTCTACTTTCCAGTAATACAACCCATCTCAGATATACACAGAAACACCAGAGGATAATATATCAATCAATTCTCAAAATCACATGAAACCCCGCCCCCCACATTTTTGAATAACCCTGGGGAGAAATTCAAGGTTCTTATTGGATCCAAAGCCTCAAATATAAATCCTGTTATTTTCAGCAGTCCCCTTGACTAGTTGAGTATGTAACCATCCTACAGATCGGAAGAAAAAAAAAGAAAACAGAAATTCAATTTCAAAACAAAATGCTCATCCTGACTCATTCAGGGAAGGATCCAAGGTTTTTAACGCAGGGCACTAACTCCCTGCCTGTTTTTTCCCCTTCATCATCTGCCACCCTTAAAAAATGGTATCAACTGCCTTGGTAAGAATCCGCATTTCTTCCCTTTCGTTCCCTGGCTCCATTCCAGCATTTTACTTGTCACACTGATGGGTGGGGTGCCTTTCATATTGGCATAGGACAGTGAGCGGATGCCTCCCCTTATGTTATCAAACAGAGACCCGGCGAGTGAATCTACCCAGAGCTGGAGCCTCCTTTGCGGCTTGGGAGTTCCAGTGGCACAGTGACTCTGTGGCTTGGCTTTAGATAATTTTGACTATGGCTGTAGAATCCAGCAGCTCAGAATCCATGAAAAGGAGAGTTGGAAGGAGGTGAGTGACAGACGAGGGGATTTTAATGTCACAGTGGTTGAAGGGACCCTGGCTGGTGACCAACTTGCTGTGGGGGGCAGTGATTGCGACCATAGTTTATCAGCTGGTTATGTATCTTCGTTTGTAGAGATGAGCTGTTGATTTCGTATGAGGGGTGGGAGTAAATTCTGCTTTACATGCCCTGCAAAGAGCTTTTTTGAATTTACCTTCAGTGTCATGCCTTGAGAAAAAAATCCAAGTTTCTGGCATAAAGCTGCACGTGTGTTCCGCACACTGGCTTGCAGGCGACTGTTTGTTTCTAATTAGGGAGCTAAAGCCTGCTGGCAGAGGAAACCATATTTGTCACACGTTGTGGGATAGCGTTTAGTTTGTGTGTTTGTGCTTTTAACACAGGGGCCAAAGATGATTGTACTGGACTCTTTCCTATGGGCTCTGACTCTATTACTTCTGCTCTAGGGTTCATATGTCCAGCCATTCTTAGATGTCCCTTCAAAGCCTGCTTCAGTTAACACTCCCTGTTCCCATTAACTAGTTGTGTTCCCTGGTCTGGTCATTCTGACCACTCAAACCCCAGGTTTTGTTTGTAGATATAATAAAACCTACTTGGGCAGGTTGTTGAGAAAAGTAAATGGGACAGTTTGTTATAGTGCCCAACAGATTGCCTGGAAGTAGTACGTGCTCAGCATATCTTAATTCCTTTTCTTTCACCTATAAAATAAGGTTTGTGTTAAGTGGTTGCTAAGCTATTTTTAAAAATTTAATTTAACAAATGTTTACTGACTACCTGCTAAGTGAGAGACATTATGCTAGGCATCGGGGTTACAGTCATGAACAAGATAACAAAACAGACCATCACCTGCCTTCATGGAACTTAAATTTCAGAGGACACAATTAACATGCAAGGAAATGCATAATGACTTTCCCTTTATTTTTGCAAATTCAGTCCGGCTCAAACTTCAAGTTCATCTCTGAGGCTACTTCTTAATGAAACCCGAAGGAAATATTTTCTGACAATATTTTCATATTTAGTAAACATATGCTGACTTTGCCTGCCCAGCATCCATCCCCCCTTTTCTGGTAGGAAGACAGGAGTCTTCCTTTCCTTCCCTTTCCTTTGGGGGACCATCCCTGTGTCTCACTCTCAGTTGGCGTGGATCATATGGGGCTCCACCTTGGCTCCGGAAGTGCTGCAGAAGACACTGAATGCTCCCAGGCACTGTGGAAGGCCCAGCACGTCAGCATAATCCCATATCCCAAGGCCACAAGGACTGGCTCGTGCTTAACCACATGACCCAAGTTTTTCCAATCAAAGTGACTCCAAGGATTTATGTGGGAGCTTCAGTGTACAGACAAGCCCCCTAAGATCCTTTCTAGGGTCCATTTCTAGGTTTAGTGTTATCTTACTTCAGAAGGTCTTGCGAGGTGACCCAGGGGAAGAAAAATGTTATTATGTTTTTCTTTCTGAAAGCTTTTCCCCTGCCTCTCAAAGATCTTCCTAATTGCCTCTTTGGAACCATTAGTGGGCACCTGCTTCTCATCCTCTTGTTTCTCCTTCTCTGGACCTTGAAATTGAGAACTCTGTGGGTGGTGAAAAGCTCCTGGCTGACAACCTCTTTGCACGAAGAGAGGTCTTGTTAGATGTGCTTTAAGGGGATGGGGAGGAAGATCCCTCTATCTCCCTGTCCATGTTATATTGTAACACCCTCCACCGGCATCCCAACATCTGAGACAGCCTTATGGATTCTGAAGTCCAAATTGTGACTCTGACAATCCCTGCATGCTGAGAGCACGTAGTTGTCTAGTTTATCCGCTGTTGCAGAAACAATCAGACACAGTGCACAGTAGCTGCTCATTTGTCTGCATTTGACTTTGAATAAGTTTGGAACAGGAAAGCCATACTTTCTAAAGTGCTTCATAACATGTGGCAGCGGTTACCCCTTACGTAAGACAGCATGTTTACTGCTATTTTTAAACACGGGTACTCCCTAAGCATTTTTTATCTCATACTTATTTGTGAGGTGGATGTATTCAGGAAGACATTATGGGACGAAGAAAAGCCTCCTTGTCCATTCACTTATTTATGCATTTATTTCCTAAAAAATAATGATCAGGCTCCTACCATATGCCAGGAACTCTCGTAGACACTGAGGATACGGAGGTGAGCAATATTTTCACCATTTTTGGTGGCAGTTGCGCATCCATCCAAGAAGTTTCCTTGAATGTGTGCAAAAAGAAGTATCACTCCCACTCCCTCCTCGATGTGACGGCTTTACCCTGAAGTGGAGGTGAGGTCCAAGCACTTGAAGAACTGGCTTAAATGTCCCCAGAACCTGGTGCGAGCGAGAGCGGAGCAGGAATCCTGGACCGTGGACGCGGCAGGACCCCGGAGCGCGCCACCCGCCCAGTGCGGGGCGGGGCGGGGACTCGGTTCCCGGGGCAGAGCTCGCCTCCGCCGGAACCCCCCAGGGGGCGCTCGCGCGGAGGTTTCCGAACTAGTGTCTGGCGGGTTGCTGGGCGCATGGGCTTCGTCAGAAGGTGGAAATCTCTCAGAGAAGCTGCCGTCTCCCCGCCACCCGCTCGCATCCCCTTCTCTTCTTTCCTTCCTCCCTCCCTTCCTTCCTCCCTCACTCCTCTCCGCTCCCTCCCTCGCTCCCCAGTACCTTCCACTTTACTCTCGGAGTTAACTGAGAGCCGAGCTGCTACCTCCAACATTTCCACCCTGTCCCCAACCCCCATCACCAAGAATGGAGTCAGGGTTTCCGGAGAGACCAAACTCTCCTCTCAGCATCTCTTCCATCCGCTGTTGCTGAACTGGCCTCAGAGGAGGAGGGGGGAGGGAAGTCCGACCCCGCTGACACCCCTACACAACTACACCACCAACCACCTCCACTCCAAAGCCGGATTTTGCATCCTGGGGGCGGGACGGACCTCGTCCCGGGCTGAATTCTCTGTCTACTCTTCGAGGTTGGCACACCCAGGTAAGTGAACGCCAACTCCGCCTTCCTGTGTTCTCGGGGCGCTGTGATGGCAAAGTCTGTTGGGGCTGCTGCGTAGCAAGACTAACTTTTGAGTTGCACTGGTTTTCGCTCATATTTGCTTGTTTGTCATTGCTGTCGTTGTGTTAAGAAGCAGCTACAAGCATGGTCTTGAATCCAAGGGAACTTTCATCCCAGACATCTCGCCTTCTGACAGTCGCCCAACTCGCCCAGGTCGGGTGGGGCGCGTGCGGCGGGAGGAGGGCCACGGAGGGGACCGCGGCGCCCCAGTCGGGAGGCCGGTCGGGGAAGTCCTGAAGGGGGGAGGGCGTTGCCGATGTAGAAATCGGGGTGGGGGGGGAGGGGAGCAAGTCCTGGCTGAAGTTGCAGCTTGCCCTCTGACAGTGAGAAAGCTGCGGGAAATTGTCGCGGTATCCGATGGCTTGACCTAGCTGCGGTTGGATTCAGCCTCTCACCTCCTCCCCCACCCCTCTTACGATAGGTGCCAATATTTTATTGCGTCCGGGGCTCTCGGGCTTAAAACTAATCAATAGGCTTGCGAGTCCCTTGATTCAGCCAAGTCCCTCAGCGCTCCTTCCTCTGTTAAATAAAGTAGCCAGGGGGACAGGGGCGGGGGATAGGACTGGAAGGACCACGGAAGCCCCCGAGGATTGTAAGGGCGGAATCGAGGGAGAGAATTAGGAGGTGGTCCGCACCCAGTCAAGTGAATATTGCTGACCGTCAAGTAGGGAGCAGGCTGAACCCTGAGAAATACTCTTAGGAAGATCCACTCCTTCCTCTTGAAGGAAGTGGGTGGGCTTTAAGGCTTCAGTTCCCATCCTGCCCTACAGGTCCGACCGCACCCCCCGGCGGCCTTGCAAGACTGGCTTCCAGTCCCAGAATTTGCCTGGTTCCGGGGAAAAAAATCTTAGGCTGCAGACATGATCCCCGGGGCACGAATTTATGATGTGCGCGCCATGGGGGTTCCGGAGGTGGAGGGAAGAAAGATGGACAGAGTAGTGGGAGTGGGGTAGGGAGGGGTTAGCGCCCTGGGAAAGTTTGCAAGAGAAATAGCTGAGACAACGGCTCTCCCCTCCACCCCCAAAGTGACCCCCTGATGCCGTAGGATTTCAGTGCCTTTGGGGAGAGATGCCTCGGCTCCTTTACACCCGTGTTCAGAACTATGCAAAACCAACTCTTCATCCTCTTGCTGCGTTGCCAAGGGTTTTTAAAGCATTGCTCTGGTTCTTGGCTCACTTGGTTTTCGGTTTCCTAAACAGTATTTTGAGCTGTCCAAGGTTTTGAAAGGAGTTCTCCTTAAACTGAGACTAACCCTACTCTTATGGAAAAACTACCTTAACTTCAAATGAAATATTCTTTTCTCCCCATTCCTTCTACTCCCCTCCTGACAATCCCTAGTCTCAAAGACGTTTGTGTTTTATTTTTTGCTTTATGTCAAAACAACCCCTCCCCCAAACCAAAAACAGAAACAACTTTCCTAGAGCATGGGTGTTTTGAATCCATGGCAGTGTTTTGTAGTTAGTATACACTGGTTAAACTGCATGGCACATCCCTCCAAGAGCCAGAGGCAAGCAACAACTTTATTTTAGTTGATGCCCTTCAAGTTTAGGAAGGTCCCATTTCTTTTTATTACCCAGCAGATAAGACAGAGCTCAGGGTGGCTATGGCTGTGGTTAGATAACTTCTGATGTTTTCATTTCGCTTACTGAGCTGCTGCTTCTGGTTAAATTCGTTTTATTTGCCTGTCCATTTTTAAAAAAAGATTGACAAAGTCTATCCAGTAGACCAGGGGTCTGAGCTCAGAGTAGGTCAAAGGTACTCATGTGTAGGGAGGTGGATAAAAATAGAAGGAGGGTTGGCAAATACAGCGAGGACGCCTGTGTTAGGGCGCATACTAAAAAGGCCAGAATCTCCTCATTTATCTCTGATGGGAAGATTCTGACGGTTTCACAGGATCAAACTCAAACCACATCAAAACTAGGTGAATTTCCCTGAGCATTACATAAAAGGAAGTATCAGTCCATAGCAGGAATGGTGTTGAATCCTGGGCAGTTTTGAATGGTTGGGTGAGAAGAGCTTGCCTATCAAGGAACCGAGGGGCTGCTCATGTGTTACCATGGAAAACTCTCACGGCCATCACACCTATCCCTTTTCTGTGAGTGGTCAGCCTCATTTTTGTTCTTCCAGACACACTCCCAGCATACTTTATTGGGAGCAGGCACAGATGGGGTCCAGTGAGTTTCCAAGCATGAGACAACCACGTTACTAGAGCTTCTAAATATTTCTTTAAAAATAGTTGTTCTGAGGTTTGTGAGTTGTTTTTCAATTGTACTTTAAAAGACTTCGTGTTTGTCTCCAGGTCTCTGGTAGCAACATGGCATTTTGCTTGAATCATTGATTTGTCTTATGGAGACCCTGCTTTTAGATGTTCTAATTAAAAAGTCTCTTGCACAAAAGTGTTTCTTGATCTGCTTGTGGATTTCTGATTTTAAAAATACCTCATTTCAGTTCGTAGGAAGCAAAGATGTTATCTGTTTCTGGAAAAGTTTTATGTATTATTTCAAAAAATAGAAGCTTTGATTCTTCCCATCAGCAGATTATTTGAATCCACCATCATGACTGAAAACTTTAAGATTATACTGACTGTAAGAAATAATCACAGAGAAAAAAATGGGTTAATGGTGGAATCTTTATTCTCATCTGCATTTGAATCTTTTGGAATCCAGTGGAATGTATTTATATGGTTTGCGCCATGCCTTTCTCTGTCTTCACTTTGCAAGTTCCCTGAAATATAACACTCTGGACCATTATGGCCACTTTTATTCACATAAAGAAAGGATTTTTCCATTTGGAGGTAAACATGTTGGAGGTGAGCATTTAATGTTGCGTGTAATCAATGCCCCCCACTTTCAGAGGGATCTGAATCCAGAACAAAGAATGAGAAGAGTACTCTGACAGTATCAACCTGACTGATTGGGAGAAAGTCTCTACACCAGTTGGGAAAGTCACTTCATGTGTCTTTATATTTTTTAATCAGAGATGTGACTGGAAGATCTGTATTTCATGCATTTTGAGGAGGAGAAGGGTTAAATTTGTTCTCTATATTTGATCTTTCCATTTTTGTCTTGTTAATATTTTTAAAAAAAGCAAACGAAACCTCTTTGGATCCATGTGGTAACCCAAAGTCATATTTCCTTGGCAACGGTAGTCAGTACATTGGAGTTACAAAATATCAGGACATAAAATGTAAAATGCATTTAAAATGAAATGTCTCATGGTTCAAGACCATCCTGTAGTGCATTAGAACCGACCTTCCAGCATATAATAACAGAGTTGCATTTGACTCTGCCTTTCTCCTGATTGAATGTAGATGGTAAAGAACAGATTACAGGACTCATTCTTTTTAGGATGTCCTAAAAATTTTATAATGGTGTTTTTTTGAGGGAAGCATGTTATGAAAATGAAGGAGGTTGGAGTTTGGGTAAGGTGTTTATGTGGAGGTTGGGGTAAGTCCAAAGTTGAACTCAATAAATGGGTCAGGCAAGATGTGTTGTCTTTTCTATGCTATTTGAAATAGACACTATATAGTAAGGCCTCAATTAGCATTAAATTCAACCAGTGGATAGCTGCTAAAACTTGTGGCTGCATAATAAAAACATAGTAATGTCTACATATACTTTCAGTCTTTT
The DNA here is from genome assembly GCA_031878705.1 of Tapirus indicus. Lineage (NCBI taxonomy): Eukaryota > Metazoa > Chordata > Mammalia > Perissodactyla > Tapiridae > Tapirus > Tapirus indicus. The sequence continues at coordinate 19,487,380 of CM062920.1, forward strand.
CTATATTAGAAATCTCATTTATGTGGGAGTTTTCTCTTTGGTCTATGAACTACTAAATATATATATATGTATTTACCCTAAGTTAGCAAATCCTGGGAAGTCCTTTATTTGGCTGCTGTATTCTTGGGAAAGCCTGTTGAGAACCAGTGTCTTTTAGCTCAGCAATTATTGAGGCCTGAAGGCAAGTCTTGAAAAGTGGAAAGTGATAGAGATGACTTTTTTGGGAAAGTTTATCCCAGTCCTATGATTTTCTTACACTCCTAGGGGTGGGGGAGGCCGTCTGAGCTGGCCTGTGATGGGCTTATCTCTAAACTGTGAACAGCTTCATCATTTTGAATCTATGACTCTCAGGACTGGAAGAGAGCTTGGGGATAATCTATTGACTCCAGCTGTTTAATTGACAGACGTGGAAACTGAACCTCTGAGAGGTGACTTGCTCAAGATCAGGGGACTCATTCAACAACCCTCTTGATAACTCCTCTCATAAAGAGACTCCAGTTCCCTGGAGATAATTACCATGGTGGCGCCCATCTCTGGCGCCATGCGTACTGATAAGCCTCACTGAGTTGGGGATGGTGGGGGGCTGCCACCTCCACTGGAGGGTTTGGCGGAGCAGGGTTGAGACTTATTACATTGCTCTCTCTTGGAGCCAGTGCAATATTTACCCAATAGATGTGATTAAATTTGTATAAAGTCATTGTCTGCAGCTGTCCCCGTTAATGTGCATGTTTTGTGAAGAAGAATTGCTCATGCACAATCTTAGCTTTCTATTGTAAATGTCGCAATTGAGTCAATAAAGTAAACAAAGAAATTTTATGAGTGTTTACAGTTCCAGGAACCCACAGGGGAATCCTTTATTCTGTTTTAAATTAAAGGTCCATTCGAAAAGAACAAACTTTCTAAAATGTTGCTTTTCTATCTCTGGCACAGAACATAATATTTCTAAGTTTGTATTTCTTATTACTTAGAAAACTAGAGACATTTCTCCTTGGAAACATCACAGGAAAAATACAGGATTTCAGGTTAATTCTAGAAACCTTAGGTTTAAGGTGTATTGACCCAAAGACCTTCCTAATCCAAGAGATCCCAAACCTCTGTAGGGGAATTCGTTGCGCTTTGAGGAAGGGGCTGGCAGGGGTCCAAGGCGCGGGCCGCCCTGGGGGCTGGTGAGGCAAGAGGAAAGGCCTGGAAAGAGTTGGTATTAGAGTGGACGGTCGCTAGAGGGCGCCGGAGCACCGGCGGAGCCCACCTCCGGGGACCGTGAGCCTGACTTCCAGGTTCGGATATGGGATTTGATGGAACCCCAAAGAGGTGCCCACTTATGAGGTACTGGTTTTCCGGGCGCCTCTGACTCTCCATCCCAGATTGCCTCTCTGCAGAGAAAGGACAAAAGGTTTTGCCTTCAGCATGGGTTGGGGCGCTTCTAGTGCCTGGGTGGGTTGCCCGGCGGCTGGACAGCGTGACTGCCCTCAGGATTCCGCTGACAGGCTGTCTGGAGTCTGACTGCACTTTGTTTCCCCAGAAGCAGAACTCTGGATCCAGAAACACTTGATTTGAATCTTGGGTTTACAGTTTTCACTCTGCAGGCCGTTGAGTGAATTCCTTCAGCTGCTTGAGTCTTAGCATCCGGAAAATGGGGCTAGTGAGGGTTGTGAAGGTGGAGTGTTGAAAGTGTCCAGTATTTTAGTGGGCAGGCAAATGCTAGTTCCTGTGCCCTTTCTCTTGAGAGTTCTCCCAAAACTTCCTTTCCTTTCCATCTGAGCCTCTTTCTCCTGTCTTCACACCCCCTCCGCTTCAGCAGAAGGGTCTCGTTTCTCCATCTGTTGAATAATAATTGATCACAGCCTGGATGCCAAAAGCTACATTAGGCACTGGGGATAGACGTGAAGTTCCTACCTTTTGAAGCCTCATGCTTGAAGGCACACGGGTGCATGAGAAGAAACGTGAAAGCCAGTGCTGGTGTGAGGAGAGATGAACAAATGATGGGAGTGAGAGACACCACAGTCATTTGTTTTGTCTCAAAGAACCTGGAAAACAGTCCCTCAAGTTTTTTACATTCAAGTGTTTCCTCATCTCCCTGTATGTCAAGGAACCGGGTCTATGGAGGGTAATTCCGAGGGAGGAGAAAGGGAGGGGAATCTCACTCAGCATGTACTTTGGTTTATGTATATATTTATCAGTGCTAATAGCGGTTCTTAAATCCAATCAACTTGTACCACTGCCCTGTGTATATTAATTTCATCAATATCATAAGATAAATGTCTATATAATTGACTTAACCCATTTAAACGGGAAAATGATTTTTAAAGGAAACAGAAATATCACAGCAACAAAACCCTTACCACTAAAGAGAGAGTCTGGAACAACCCAAATAAGGATTCTGTTTTTAAAATATTGAAGGATGTATTCAATACAAATATCAACAAAAATGAATAATAATAAGGGCAATAGCATGGTTAAAAGAAATGCTTTATCATTGTCATTAAAATAACAGAAAAACTTTTAATTTATTAGTAGGCACTGGGGGCACAGGATGCCTGATTTGATGTCTTTGTTAGATTTTGTGCAGTTGTTTCAACAAGTAACTCAGAGACGAAAATTCCAGTGACAAAATGGAACAGTCAGGAGGTTTGTCCCTGAGACGGTGTTGATGGGAAGCCGGGGAGAGGCACCTTGGGCCATGTGTGTGAACTGCATCTGGCCAGGTAGACTGCAAAGCTCCTGAGAGGCCGTGGTTGGAATTCCTTTGCCGGGTGCCCCTTAAATTCTATGACTTGATTGATTGTGAATCATGTTGGAGGAAAAGCCTGATAAGAGGAAAGGAGTGGAAATAGTTGATTTTGGGGGCAGCTGAGAACTTTCATCGCAGCTCATGGCCTGACTGAATTTTAAAGAGACAGGAAAATAAATACTTCTTATCGAGTGGGAGAATGTGAATGCTGGACAATCCCATAAAATTAGGCACACCCCTTCCATTTTCCAGGTGAGGGAGCAGAGGCCCAGCAAGGAGAAATCACTCACCCAGGCTGGTGGCGGTTGAGTTAGGGCAAGGTGGAGGTTTCCACACCCCTTTTGTGCTGCCGTCTTGTCCTGGCCCACGCTGCACCCGTCTCTCCTCCCCGCTACCTGCTTCATGAGAGCAGGACTCTCCCTGTCTGCTCACTGCTGAACCCCAATCAGGGCCAGGCGTCTAGCAGTTGCTCAAAAAATTTTCACTGATTGCATGAACACTGCTGTTTCTTTCGTGCACACTCTTATTTTAGAATGTGCCAAGAAATCACTAGTTTGCAGTGCAATTTGATAAAGACAAATAAATGTTTGTTGAGTTTTGTTATGATAAGGGTTTAGGCTTTGAAGGTAAACAGACTTTGTTCAAGTCCTGGCTCTGCCACTCAATAGCTGTTTGGCTTTGGGAAAATTACTAAACCTCTCTGAGCCTTATTTCCTCATTTGTAAAAATGGGGATAAAACTATATAAAGTAGCAGAGGACTTACATCGTAGGTGTGCACTAAGTGTTGGTTTTTCTTACTCTCCCGTGCCTGCTCCCTGTTCTTCCCAGTGAATATTTAAAGGGGGGTATAGGACTTTTTAAAAAAGTGATTTTAATTTATTTAGGATAATACACATTTATCTTGCAGAAAAAATAAAATATTCCACTATATAAACATAAACACATATACAATCACTACAAATACATATTCTGTGGGTTAGATATTATTAGTCCCATTTTATAAATAATTGAGTCAATGCCAACTAGCAACTGGGGAGGAAGATGACTCAAATCTAGGGTGACCCCCACCCCAATTTCAAGACCAAGGTGTTTTTCTCAAATCCATGTTTCATATTGTCTTTGTTTCTTATCTATTCTTCTACATCTGCTCCCCTCAGAAGGCTCAGATCCTCTTTTTTCACATGCCCTCATGGCCTGGCTGTCTCTAGCACCTGCCGTGTAACATCACCATGCACGGGTGTGCCTACGCCCCCGACGTATCACAAGCTTTTCCAGGTAGCAGCTGTATAGTGCACTTCTTGATAGACTCCAGAGTACCTAGAACCTTCTGGTATGTAGAATACTCCCTCTGTCACCCTGTGTGTGCCCATTCCCTCCTATATATCTCCTGCATCCAGGCCGAGTTGGTGGGTGGCTACAATGTACATTTAACCTGCTCAAAATCAACTCTACACCCTCTCTTATTTATTAAAAATACTCTTATTATGTTTTGGTTGTTTGCTCTATATTATATAATCTAAATTAATGTGTGAAGTTGCACAGATATATTATTGAATAGTGTTCTATACAATATATATTGTACTTGATGAACAATTTATGGGACTTTTTTCAAGTGACTATGTGTGAGTTTTACTTTATACATTAACTTTGAATCATAGCCCTTATCTAAAATGTGCTCCATGATATTGCAAAGCTCTACCCTGTGTTGTATAGAGGCAGGTGGACTTATTAGTGAAGGGCATAAATTGTGTGTCAGGCGTTCCTGGGTTTGAATCCCAGCTCTGCTTAATCTCTTGAAGCTCAATTTCCACAGACGTAAAATGAGAATAAGGATAGTGCCTATGCCCTGGGCTCGCTGTGAGCCTCGAAAGACGCAGTGCACATCTGTAGCATCCCAAGTGCCATTGTATTGCAGGCGTGTAGAAATGACTCCAATTGTAACTACTGTTGGCTGGCGGCATCCCTTGAGGCTTAGAGCTTATGATAATTACCCTAAGGGCAGTGGTTTGCTGTGTTCCAAGGGAGTTGTGAAAGCTAGGATTGTATTTATGAAGGTATGATAGAACTCACCAATAAAATGTATGCTTTCTGCAGCTGCTGACACAACCATTTACCTTCCTACTCCCCTCCGCACTCTCTCTTCCACCCACAGATTTTATGCCTAGCCACAAAGGTGACTCAAGGGTTATGCTGGGGCTTCTCTAAGATAAAACTTCCTCTGTTCCTGCTGGTTCCAGCTTTATTTCAAAGGCAAAGTATGTTTAGTGCTGGCCCCAGATACACAGCCAGAATACAAAATTGATCGCTCCTCCCTGCACGGCCCAGTAACAGACATTTATTGTATTTGATTCTGTGTATCTCCTACCTTTGTCCAAAAAAGATTCTAGGTAGCCAGCAATAGACAAGACATCGGGTGCTCTCTGCTATCAAAATCCAAAATGCTCCTGGCATAAAATACTCTTTTTTCAGGGAGCCCCGTGTATGTCTTAAAGCCGTGGTTCTCACACTTGAGCACGGATCAGAATCTCCTGGATGGCGTGTTACAACACAGATTGCTGGGCCCACCTCCAGAGTTTCCGATTCACTGGGTCTAGTGTTGGAGCCAAATAATTTGTATCTCTGACAGTTCCCAGGTGGTGCTGATGCTGCTGGTTTGGGGACCACACTTTGAGAACCAATGCCTTAAATATTCACTTTGTATAGACAGACCGTGCATTTTCTCTCCTGTGTGGTACGACTGAGAACAGCGTTAGTGAAGAAAGAGATCTGACATTTACTGAGCTTCTATGACATTTGCCGTGTGCCAGGTACCCACCGGGCACTTTACCCATATTATCCTATTTAATCCTCACAACCGCCCTGCCAATCAATTCATAATTATTTATTGAGACCCTATCATGTATCATGCAATGTGCTGTGCTAAGGCTCTGGGGATATGGAATGAATACCACTGACATACTCCTGACCTTCTGGATATTACATTTTAGCAGAGAAAGATGCTTGAGCAAGTAATTATAACAGTGTTTAGTGCGATCCATAGAAAATGAAGACCAGAGAGGCTAGGTAACTTGGCTAAGGTTACACAGCTAGTGGGAGACAGAAGAGACAAAACGAACTTAAAAACCATTTTCCTCCAAAATGTACAGTCCTTCCACTAAACCAGAGGTTCTCAGACTTTTTGGTCTCAGGGCCCTTTTACACTCTCAAAAATTATTAAAGACAACCCCCCCCAAGAGCTTTTGTTTATTTGGGTTAAATCTATCAACATTTACTGTATTAGAAATGAAAACAAAGTGGCTCGCCCTTTGAGAACTGCTGCACGAAATTGTGCTGCAGATGGGGCATCTTCCCTAGGTTCTGAAGCCTCGTTTGTTTTCATAGCCTTCAAAGGTGAGAAACTTCTCGTCTCCTCCTAAATGTGTTTTTTTTTAAACACAAGGGCCTCTCTTAAACTGTAGCCTGTATTTGTAGTGATGGTGACTTCCTTACGAAAAGGCTGACCTGCTTTGGAATCGCCTTTTTATGTATGTGTATTTATGGTAAGGAAAAGCAGCAGTTACACTGCCAATCACAGAACACACTAAGATGTGGTGCTTTGTTATTCATTGAAGGATCTCAGTCCCAGCTGAGGGCATTTGAAAAGATACAGTTCATAAAAGTCTGTGACGTGTGTCGCCTTCAGGGCTCCTCTGGGCACAAGCCATTGCAAGGGAAGCCCAGGGAAGCAGCGGAGGGGGGAACTGCGCCTGCCTCGTTACAGAAAGAGAGAGAGATGAACGATTGGGCTTTTATGTAATGTTGGCGGCTGAATCATATTAAATCGTGGGCCAACGACCGAAATACTGCCCTTTCCCATCATTTTTGTTCATTATCTACTGGGAGTGAGAAGTCCTAGTAGATCTTTTCCTTTGGTGTGTGATGGTCTGTGGTGGTTCAGACACTGATGCTCTGGCTGACTCTGAATGCTTTACGGCATCGTTAAGTTTCACGGAGTAAAATCAACCAAATTGGAGCTGATGTAACTCAGTGTGGTTCTCGATAGATGATCAAGGAATTCAAATCTCCTTTTATTTCTATAGAAACCAGTGAATTAAGTGGGATGCGGCGGCAAGGTTAGTGTGGTTATTTAGATGTGGAGGATCCTTGGATGAAAAGCTGGAAAGAGGGCATCCGCCAGTCATCCGACTGTTGGTCTTTTTGACACCAAACGTCTGGGTTGCTGGTTCATGTAGCAACTTTTAAAATTTTTATCCAGATGTTTGGTTGCATAGGCACGTCCTGTAGCCAAAACAAACAAAGCAAAAAAGTGTGATGTTAGATGATTGTTGGTCATCTGCATTAAACGCTGAGATTTGCGTGAAGCATCTCTGTTGGTTGATCTGAGGCAACGTGGATTCCTTCACACGGCATTGCTGTGTACTGGGCACATTTTGCTAGGGGTTTATAACTTTTTAGAGGAAGCAGTTGCCTGAAGAGAAGCAGTTGTGGGAGGGCAAGGCATAAGTGACTGTCCCGGCAGGTCACATAGCCTTCTCACCATCTTGTCAATTGGGAGTCGGTGATGTGTCCCCTGAGGGGCCGTCTCCTGCGAACACTTTTAGGCAAGTTTCTTGTGCTGTTTTAAGTTGAGAGCTTCCTGCCCAGAATTCTCCAATTCTGACTCGATGGGGTCGTGTGAGCAACACACACTTCCACTTGAAGTGATGACCCCTGTGGGGTTTGCAGATAGCTGGGGCCACTTTTGAGAAGCCCTTTTCCCTAAAGCAGGCCCCAGCAGGGAGGGTAGCTGAGTCTGCTGTTCCTCGCCCACCACCCCACTCCGGGAGTGGGCTCGGGGAGGACCAGACCTGCTGGCTGACCCTCGTGTCTGCCCCTCGTCTGGCTTGCCAGCCAGGCTAACCAGCCCAGTTCAGACTTGCCTCCAGCAGGGATGGATGGGAGTTATTTTCTATGGGGACAGAATGATGGGAATCTGCCTAATATTATGGGAACATCATCTTTCCTAAACTGGGGAGAAGAGATAATATTCAATTAGGGAGGTTCAGTGCTTGGATCCTTCAATAGAAACTTCTGTCCCTCTTTGCTTGGATGGGCAGGCATAGTTCTGCTTATGATTCCCATTCCTTCCCTGTGTTTTATGAGTAATTATAATGGCTGGTTATAAGGTTCACTATCTAAGTTCCTTGTTATGTGTTTTTTTCCTTTATATATATATATATATTTTAACTTCTGTGAATCTAAGGGAGGCTTGAGGTGAAATAAGACCTGATTAAGACAAACTTGAGATCTGCAGCCCAAAAAGGTAATTGTCAAATGAGACCCACTAGGGGAGGGGTCAGCAAAATACAGCCCGTGGACCAAATCCAGCATGCAGACTTTTTTTTGTAAATAAATTTTTATTAGAACACAGTCACACCTGTTATTTCCTATAGCTGCTTCCACACGCCAAAGGCAGAGCTGAGTAGCTGTGAATGAGAGCATGTGGTCCAAGAAGCCTGCTATCTTGCTTTTTATAGAAAAAGCTTGCCAACTTCCCCCTTGGAGCATATTTCTATTTGACCATCTCCAGAAACATGCATAGAAAACATGCACAGACTTCAGTAAATCTAAGGCAATATTATTCTGAAATATGGACTGTGGGTCCAATATCTAAATGATAGACTTTTGTTGCTGTGCATTGAGGATCTTGCACACAGTAAGTGCTTGTGGGATGAATGTTTGTGTGTTTCTAGATGAATGATGTATGGTTTGTGTTCCATTTCCCCATTCATAAAACAAGAGTCTCTGATTTAATCTCTGAGGATCCTTCTTGCACAACTATTCTGCGTAATATTAGAGAGAGAGGAGGTGAAACACCCTTGGTGCCCTCGAACCCCAGTTCTGCCAAAGTGACAGCCACAGTCTCTTGAGTCCCCACCATTGGTCGCATTCATTTAGCATCAGCTGGAATTATTAGGCAGGGTCAAAAAGCATGACCATCTGCTCTCACAGTGTTATCAAGTGTCTTACATGGAGAGAAACAAGGGAATTTAAGAGTTGAGAGCATCAGAATTATTTTTGGTGCGTGTTCTGAGTTGCTTTATGGAGACAGGGTTGAAGAACAAGTTTATTGTGTGTGTTCAGCAGCTCTTGGTGTGATCTTGGGCATGTGCCAGATGTGTTGAAGGTCCTTTCACTCACGTACCAAAATCAGAGGTGGAAATCACACTTCCACTTGTTTCCAAAACTACTACACAGAGAAATGGAGAGCTACAGATTGATTACTTGGTGGGGGATGGAAGGAGGGAGAGGAGATGGCGATCTCCTGGCTCTTACTGTCCTCCACTCCCGGGGAGAGATCTGAGATGTTTCATCCTGGGAGAAAGCCTTCTGCTCTGTGGTGTGATTTGGGAAGCCGACTCCTGCTTCAAAGCATATGCTATGCTCCCCTTTAGGAAGTGGAGTTCCCGTGTCCCCTTTCCTGAGGAGAGAGCCAGGGTTTCCTTCTGCTCAGCTCCACAGATTTGACCATGGGGTTATCGTTTATTAATTCATCCATTTGGGAAGGTGACACGCTGCCTCTGCTGAGATGTGAGCAGAGCCTCAGCCTCCGTATCTGCTTCCCAGGCTGTGCTCAAGTTCTCCTCTCAGGCACGCCAGCCTCCGGAGTTCTGGGGTTCACACGAAGCAGCCGTGCCTGCCTCCTGTCATGGTGAGTGACTTCTGCACGGTGGCAGGTCGGAGGGCTGAGAGCAAGTGGGACTGTGAGCAGCCTGGGGTGGAGGAGGAGGAAAGCCCACTCACAAGCTCTTGACTTCCACGTGCAGAACCCAGACCACTTTCTCCCATCTGGGAAGAGAAGGGTAGGAGGGACAGGACGGGCCGACACTGGCACGATGCGGTTTCTGCCACGTTCTGGCTCCTTGTAACTTTAAGGTCCGCGGGTGGAAGGCATGTTGCATGAACAGACTGTCTGGTCCTCCTGCCTGAGGAGCAGAAATTGTTCCTTTCTAGGCTTTTAGTTTCTGAGAGCTCCTGTTTGGTAGAATTTCTGAAAGCCATTAGTCTTAGGACTGGAAGCAGAGGAATTGCATTTTGATGGGCTGAAGTTTGGCTAATGTTGCAGTTCAGTAAAGTGGCATCATTATGTCAAGTGAGAGCATTGAGGCAGATTTTCCGGACCCCTGAGTTTCATGTTGGTTGCCTCTATCATTCTGTTTTTTAAAGTAAGTGCACAAATTGTATGTATATAATTGTAAACCTTCCTTATTCCCTTAAAAGTGTCTTTTCATATGTCCCAGTTTCCTTCATTCATCAAATTTATTTTTCAGCTGTATTGTGTTACAGACTGATGCAATACTGCACCTATTACTCTGAATCAAATTTATTTAAATCCTTCTTCTAAAACAACAGCTGTAGGAGTATTTCTGCTGCTTAGTACGTAGGGCAAAGAAGATTTCATGTGCACTTAAGGCAAAGTTTTAGAGTAGAAGTTCCCTTTAGTAAGAGATGGCACCGTTTCCACAGCTTGGAAATGAAGATGCTAATAGTTGGCTTCACAGAATTGGACAGGCTGTAAAACTTTGACACACTTTTTTGGTTGCTTTATTTGTAAATGTTGATCTTGGCACTGAGAACCTCAGAGCTTTTCCTATTTTCTTGTTTCACAACTCCTTAGGAATGTGCAAAAGGAAAGGTAATAAAGGGCAATCTTTTCAAGATAAAACATGATTCATAAAGGTGACAGCCATGCCATATGCGAGCAGTGATTAACAGCTGCAGAGTCTGCTAACAGCTTTTTAAAAATAAAGTGATAAAGCAGATTTTCCCATTATTTCGTGTTTTGGTGCTTGCTCAAGTGCATCGCCCTGATTTTTCTGGGCTTCATTTTATTCTGTAGCAATTGAATCACTCTTTGTGTCCCAGCAGTGCTGTAGTAGGGCTTACTTAAATATTTCACATATATCCCTGGTTATTCTTCCAGCAATATTTTAAGTTTCAAGACAACAGTGTGGTACATTAGGACCGTAACCTCCTCTGAAACTGCTCATCTTATTTCTGTGGAGTGTGTTTGGATAGACAGAAGGGAAAGCATTTCCAAGGCTTGCTCATTTGGAATTGGTTTACTTTAATTTAGAGCTGTGATGGTGGTGGGTATGTGCTTAATGAAGTGTCACAAGTTTAAATGGCCTTCCTCTGCCATCACCAGTGGGCACAGGCTGCAAGGCTGGTGGGAATGGACAGACGGGCACAAAGACTGGATCACCTCTGAGATGAGGGGTGGAAGGGGAAGAAAGCTCCTATTTTAAAATTCAATTGTTGTCTTAGTGAAATGCGTTTTCATGAAATCCAGTTGTCTTTGGCAAACTAACCAAGTACTCTTCCTGACTGATAAGCCCTTGACAACTTGCCTTGTATAGGGTGGTAGTTTTAATCTCGTTGGGGTCACAATTCCCTTGGAGAATCTACTGAAAGCTATGGACTCTCTCACCTGAAAGGCAAACACATCTACTTGTACACAACAGTCTGCATCCAGTTCCAGGGGTTTGTGGCCCTTCTCAAGGCATAGACCTTCTCCTTTCTCGTCCAGAACCCCTTCATCGTCTCTTCAGTGGATGTGTTCTTCATGGCAAATTTCTTTTTAGAAACATATGTACATGAACATTCATAGCCTTGTGGCATTTCTGTTAGAGGGAAACGGGAATAGAGAGCTGGAGACATCTTGGAAAGCCTGGAGCTGACGGGATCTTTTTGGGGTTACCACAAAGAGCTGTGCGTTTGCCAAGATTTAGGCTCCAACCTTTCTGTGTTGTCTGGGGCACAGTCTGAGTTGAGTGCCTGGGTCCTCAGGGGTGGATGGAGGAGGAGTGATGGCAGCGCCTCAGGAGGTTGGCCGCGAGGGAGGGCTGGCTGCATGCCAAGGAGTATCCTCAAAGGCACTCCCCTGCCCCCGCCCCATGGAGCCTCAGGGCCCTGATTCCCTGATGGGCTGCCCAGGAAGCTGGTGGACTGAGCATGTCACGTGATGCCTTGGCACAAATAAGAGGAGAAGACCTCCCACTACAACTGGTGGAGGGCCACTGGCGCCTCAGGCTTTTGTCTAGATGTCCTCCAGAGCTCTAAGCCCTGGGCTGTGAATGCAGCCTTCCTGGGGCTGACTTCCGAGGATCGGTGGTTCTTGCAGGAGACGGTGGGTGCTGACCAGTGAAGCAGATCGGCATTGGAAGTGGTTCACACACAGCTTTATGCAGGTGCACCAACAAGCCTGGAACTAAGTGCCAGGTGCCCTGTAGGAGATAGTCACCAAGAGATATTCTGGAGATAGAAAGGGAACAAGTGTAAAAATGGAAGATCCAGAAGTACAAGGGTAAGACTTGTCTTCTATCCCTTTTCCCCCATTTTTCATCCTCACTCCTCCTTCCTCCCACCCTTTCTTCTATCTTTCCTTCCATTCTTCCTTTCTTCCATTCTTCTCTCCCCGCTCCCTCCCTGCCTTTCTCTTCCCTTCCTCACTTTCTTGCCTTTTATCACTTCCTTTCATCTTTTCCTCCTTTCCTTCCATCCTTCAGTTCAACAGACATGTTCAGATGTCTACCGGCTGCTCTTTGTTCTTAGCTGGCATGGAATTTGCTTCCCTCTCCATCACGGCAGGTCCACCTTCATGCTACTGCAGAATTTTGTTCTGTCACCTTTCCTCTCCTGCTTCTTCCTTCCCCGTTTGTCTTCCTTAATCAACTAGCGCACTTTGAACGCCTACCATGTGCAGTGTACTGCCTTAGAGAAAAAAGCTGAAGTAATTATGGAATTCACTTTCAGGTTAAAATCAAATTTAGGAATCGAGGCACGAGTATGTGGAAAGCCACATAAGTGTCATAGTTACATGATGCCACAAACGGGATGTGAGATGGTGCAGGTCAGTGTGAGCGTTACTGCTAGATGAGTGAAATGAGGTACCTTTGAGTTCAGAGAGTGGAGCAATTTTTTTGTGGGGTGGATAGGTTTGGGAAAGTCTTATCGAGAAGAAATGTAAAATGGGGTTCCAGATAGGATGTTAATGTTTGGAGAAGAGAGAAAATTTCAGTCCAGGAAGGGGACCGATATAAGTAAAAACTCGGTGGTTTTGGCCTTGGTTTTTTTTTGTCATCTATATTTTCCAAGGGAAAGTTCCAGGAGAACCTCTTTTCCTCTCTCAGGGCTCCTGTGACTTCTCCTCTCCCGAGTACTGCCATCTCCTCTCTAGTTTCCATATTTTCCCCCAAATGCCATTTCTCTTCAGCTGCTGATGGGCTCAGGGGAATCACCCAGTTTAATCTCAGATCCTACCTGGAACATCAGATTGGTTGCTTCCTGCTGCACATAAACGCTACTTGGAATGGAAGTCTGAACTGAAGACAGGGCGTTGAAACCTAATTCCCAGCTTGGTGGTTGCAATTCCAACCTTTAATTTTTGTCAGCCCTTGGGTGAGCCAAAGCACTGCTCTTAGGGGTAATGGTCTGGACTGCCAGAGATCTCAGAGAGCATGGAAGTCACAGGGTTTGGTTGAAATTCCTAGTGTGGCTGGTCCAATACGATTGAGTCCAATCCAGGATGTTATGCCTGGCATGTCATTGGATTTTTCTTTTTTCTTTTTTTTATCGTAGTAGCTCAGGACTGAAAGGATCTTAGAGGTTGTCTTGTCTTTACATTGTCCAGTTCTATAGGTCAGGAAACTCTCCCCTTTTTTGCTCATTGTATGTACATTTAACCTGTGTTCTTGGATGTTTTCATAGTAAATGTGTGTTATAAGCTGAAACCAATTTATATTATTTAATTTCAACAACCCCAATCCATGAAGGAATATTTTATTTTCAGTGCCTGATGAGCCCTGATCCTAATCCAATGCCTGGGTCTTTTGTGACAGTAACTTGAATGAAATATGATCAATACACTGTAGTGACAGCCTAGCCATGGATGTTGAAGATTCTATGTTTATTCCCTCTGAGGCTGGCATTTCTCTGTGATAGTTTCTTCTGATCCTTTCTAAGGTTTAGCCTCACCGACAGCATTGCTTGGGAGATATTGGGTGGCTGGGGTCCCCTTGGCTGGTGGCCTTTTGATTTTTGCCCTTAAGTAAAAGAAATAATCCCTTTACCAAATATTTGCTGGCTGCTCAGAATAGAAATTTTCTCATTGGTACATTACAATTGATTATTGAAAAGTTCACATTGAAGCATGTTGTGTGTGTGTGTGTGTGTGTGTGTGTGTGTGTGTGTGTGTGTGTGTGCGTGTTAGGTTAGAACAAAGGATTCCTTTTCCTTTCAAGGACAGTATGGTGATTCTTAGGGTCTATTTGTTCTTTCCTTCCCTTCCTTCATCAGGTGAAATCTGGTTGAAAGGGTTATCTTGTAGCAGAAAGGAAGGGGGAAGATGGCCCTGGTGGGAAATGGAAGCCTCACTGTGAGCTATCCTAGAATGGTGTTGTCAAAAGGCAACTTTGGAACTTTTTATTAAACTCCCCATGTTATAAATAAGGGAAACCTAAGTCCAGAGATGTGAAGTGATTTGGGCCAAAGTGATGCAGCAGATTAAAGATAAACCAGGATCTGAGTACTGGTTCTCTGACTCCTGGAAATAATTTGGTGTACAGAGTCTTTGCACCCTGTTATCAAAATATGTTAGATGAAGAAAGCAATGATAAATAAATTAAATATTTGATCAGCAGAATAAATCAAATAGTTTTGTTCCACATTTAGGAGTGATTTAACAGAATTTTGAATAAAAAATTATAAAATGGAGAATAAAATATTTTTCAAGAATACAGAGATCTTTTACAAAGATATTTGGGGTCTGTTTGATAAATATTTGCAGTAAAAAAAGCAACAGACTTACTGCACACTACATTCTCATAACATGATATGATGCCTTCAGAGGTGCAGAATATTAAGCTAATTAAAAGCTATCCAATTGCCCGAAAACTATTAAATAACTGTTTTGTGAAAGACAGAAGCCAAGAACACAGTATATTAAAAGACAATAGAAGTGTGATCCTCCCCGTGTCCCGTGGGATGCAGTCAAAACTGTAATTAGACTACATTTCCTCCTCCCAAATGCCAATGTTAGACAAGACAAAAAGAGATTAAAATAGCTTCTGAATCAAAAACATTTTAAGACAAAAAGGAAAGAAAAATCAGAATAATCTGTACTGAGGAAGGAAAAACAAAGTGGTCTAACGAGCAAAGCCATCATTTCTGGCCCCTGCTTGGTAGTGCCTCTTCCTCCTCAGCTGCCCCCAGCCCTCACCCCGCTCTCCGGGACGTGCAGAATGCCTGACCTCTGCACGTTCCAAAAGCAGGATCTTGGAGAGATGGGGAAATGGGATGGGGGTTTTCCCTGGGGCCATTTTCTCTGCCCTGTCGCCTTGGGGAAGGCTCTGCGAGTGCCCAGAGAGAGCACCATTCCCAGCTGTAGGCATATTTCCAAGATCTGCCAGCCTGAAGCTATTGAAGAAGAGGCTTTCTTTCCAGAGCTGCGGATGTGTCTTCTTTTAGCTCCTCCAGTAGCAGCCACCACTCTTAGAGCCTGGCTCCCCTTTGAGAGCTCTCAAGACAGGACAGTGTTCCCCACCTCAGCAGAGAGTGGCGCAGGATGAGTTTACTGGCAGTCATGCACAGTGTGGCTTAGCTTCAGCTCAGACTCTGTCCTTTGTGTGCCTCTTCTCAGAGTCCTACTGTCATCGACCCCAAATGTTTATTGACCACCAACATTGGTTGCATTATTCGAAGCAGTGTTACATAGAAGTTAAGAGCACTGGCTCTGGAGCTGGGATACCTGGGTTCAAATCTGGGCTCCGCCTTTGGTAGCTGTGTGATCTTGGGCAAGTTACTCAATCTCTTCATGCCCCAGTTCCATTATTTGTCAATATGGAATAATAATAATAATAATGAGTCCCAACTCATAGGCTGTTGTGAGATCATTAGATGAGAAGGGCCTTAAAGCACTTTGGATAGTGCTTGACATAGAATGATTGTTCCTCAAATGTTAGCAATTATTATTATTATTTTAGCCTCTAGGGACACTGGGCAAGAGTGTAATGTAATAACACTGGAAGTGCAAAATGCGGTCCCTGGAGGGATTCTGGTGTAATCTGGGAAACCGAACATTTTTCAGTTCTGAAGAAGGAAGTTGGTCTTATGCTCTACTGTCCAGCAAAGGGTGAGCTGTTATGTCTGTGGATGTTATGGCATGGATGGAGCAGAGGCTCCCTGTTTCCCAAGAAAACGTGAAGCCTCTAGTCATATTAATGTCTCCAGATCTTAGGCCTCTGAGCAATCCTGTCTGGATTTCATCCACTCTTAAAAAAAAAAAAAAGGCTCCTGGTGGTACAGGCTTAAGTCCTTATAATTGCCTAAAGAAATACAACATACATGAATTCTCAAATATGCTGCTGTTATCAAGGCCTTCTTTTGGTGGTTGTGTCCCTTTGGTACCCTGGGAAAATGTAGAAGGGAGACCAGGCTGGTTTGCAGAATCTTATACCGATTTATTAATCTCATGACGCCCAGACAGATGCCGTAGGAACTAGCATTTGGGGCATATCTTAGAATGCAGCATCCATGCCCCAGTTCTCTTACTGCATATAACACCAATCTTCTCTGTTTTATCCTCTTCCCAGCTTGATGGCAATCAAGGGTGGGAGCAGAGGAAGGATTTCCCACCATTGCCATCTTGGCTCCTAATTTCTGTTTGTCCAGGAACATCACCGCCTGGTGGCTTTCACAGCCCGTGTCAGTGAACTGGGGCTCAGGTCTTGCCCACCTCATGCCCAGCACCACCTAGAGCAGGGGTCAGCACACTGTGGCAGATGAGCGCAATGTAGCCCTCCATCGGTTTTTATAAATGAAGCTTTATTGGAACACAGCCACACCCCTGAATTTACATACTGTCTGTGGCTGCTTTTGTGCTACAATGGCAGAATTGAGTAGCTGTGATAGAGGCCATATGGCCTACAGTACCTAAGAAATGTGCTGTCTGGCTCTTTATAGAAAAAGTTTGTTGACCCTTGACCTAAAGATTAGACATAGGAAGAGGGGAGGTCCTCCCAAGGCAATATAGGGAAGCAGAGATCACCAACTGGTTCTACAGGTAGGGAAATTCAGAATAAGAAAGGATAAGCTAAGAGAAAGAAAGTTGCCTATAACAAAGGGGATGAAGTAGAAACTGAAACTGTTTTGATATAGGCTGCTGTTGCTTAATCTGCAGTATGTAATAACTCCTCTAATTCCAGCTGAGTTGCCCCTAACAATATGTCATGTCTTTCTCATCACAAAAGTCATGTGAAATACTCCAGTGATGGGAAATTTAATGGGTTTCTTTGAAATGATCCCCTATTCTCCCATAGCTGTGCCATTCTGGCTGTTACAATTTCAAAACAAAACCATCCTTTGGGATTTGACCTTGTATTTTTGTGCTGATTCTGAACTGGGTGATTAGGTTCCCCTTCCTCAGCTCCTAGAGCCCCCTCACTCCTCTGAACATATTGAGATTTCTGGGCCACCAGTTGTGTGTGAAATATCTCCCAAGGAACCCACACCAGGGCGGGTTTTCTGCCTTTCCTCTTTCTGTCACTAAAGGGGCCACAAGGAAGATGGATTGTGAAATCAAGGATTTTTGACCAATAAATCTTGCTTTGCAAGGACAGCAGAGAGTTCAGGAGCCATTCATTTTCCATGTATAACTGACTCCATCTCTGCCAGGAGGTTGTCAGTCTGATCTCAGCTCTGTGACAACTCATTTTTATGATTTTGAGCAAACCCCTTCCCAGAGCTTCTGCACAGGATTGTTCAGGGCACTGTGAGGCCTGTCTGTTGGCCTGAGATCTGGGCCACTTCCACTCGTCCAGCTGTTTGTTCACCTTGGCTCAGGACTGCTCCATCCACATGGGCAACCATTTCTAGTTTGCACAAAGGTGCTCTATAGGCTAGTGGTGGTCCTGTCCCTTCCTCTCTCAGAGCTTCAGTTTTGCCAGCTAGAGGAAACCGAGCTAGACGGTTTCCAAAGCATCTCCTAGCTGTTTGATTTGAAGGCCTTTTGAGGCCTTCTGTGTGGCCAGCTACGCAGTTCTCTTCATGCTCTGTGGTGCTCCCCTGCCTGGAATGCCTTTGAAGCCAGCAGGGAAGGCCGTGTGCCAGGAAATCCATGGGGCTTTGTGAGAGGAGAGCTCCTGGGTTGCTCTGAGGACAGGGTTCTGAAGGCTGGAGGCAACAGTGTCGAGGCAAATACCGGCTATGAGAGGTCAGAGGGGTGACAGACCAAAGGCAGATGTGGCTAAGTCTGGCCTCATTTTGCTCAGCATTGGAACAACAGAGAGAGCCCCTCTGGCTCTACGCACAAGGAGAACAGTGACCTGTGCCTAAGTGTCAGGCACTGACGTCTTTTCTCCCTGACCAGACCATCGCTGGGTTCACGCTTGGCCTCTGACGATAGAGACCTGGACACAAGAGTGACAGATAGCTGGGCTGAGCAAAGGGACAATAATAGGGAAGGCCAAGGAGGTGCCCTGTGGGGTGTGACTACACAGAGTGAGGCTCACTGGAGTCAGAGAACCCGCGAATGAAAGAGGCATCAGGTCTGACCATCCTCGAGATCTTCTCAAACTCAGACTCCAATACCTTCAGGTTACCGAACTCCTTGGTATATTTCTCTTAAAATCCTGTTTTGTTCTGTTCTGCCCCCACTTCGTCAGGCCTTCATAATCAGCACTCAGTTATTTATAGCTGCGTGTAGTTGTTAGTGCCCTTGAGTCGATTCTGACTCCTAGCGACCCTGGGGACAGTAGAGCAGAACCCTGCCCGGTCTTTTTGCGCCATCCTCTCACCTTCCTGTGCTCTATCAGACAATGCTTGGCTACTATTCACGGGGTCTTCATGGCCAAGTTTTCTTGGAAGTGAGTGACTGAACTCTTCTTCCTAGTCTGTCTTAGTCTGGATGCTGTGTGTGGACATATTGCTAAATGCTTTCTTATCATCATCTCATGTAATTTAAAATTCATGAGGTTAGGTGTGGCCAGTTCTGTCTCCATTTGGCGGAAGAGGAAACCAAGGCTCACTGAAGTTAATAACCTGTCCAAGACCGCAGAGCTAGAAAGTTCTGCACCTAAAATTCAAACCCAGACCTTACATCCAGATGGTACTGCTTTTAAATGCTGTACCCCAATGCCTGCCCCCACTGCCTCGAATGTGGGTAGTTTAATTGCTAGTGCAATGAGGTTGCAGGGTAAGGGGGAGCTTTCTTACTGGTGCAGAGTTAACATAACCCAAGGTTTCTCAACCTGGGCACTATTGACCCTTGGGGCCAGAGAATTCTTTTTTGTAGGGGACCGTCCCGTGCATTGTAGAATGTTCAGCATCATCCCGGGTCTCTACCCACTAGGTGCTGGTAGCACCCTCATCTACCCCCAGTTGTGACAACCCAAAATATCTTGAGACTTTGCTAAATATCCCCTGGGAGACAAAATTGACCCTGGGTGAATGAGAATCAGTGGCATAAACTAATGTTAATTTGCCGTTAAAGAAAAAAATCTCTGCATATGTAATTTCTTTATTGTCTCCCTTTCTTCTTTTTTTCTTCTGCACCAAAATTCTATTATTAATGACTTGGGCCCTTCTCCCTGCCTGGCTGACATCCTGAACTGTGTCACTGGGAACCTCTCACCTTGCTGGCATCTTCCCAAACTTCCCAGACACCCTCTCTTGGAGCCTGGAGTTTCCTGGGGACGTATTAAGAGTCAACCAGCTATGAAAACAATGTGCTCTTCCTTGTGCTGAGTGCCCCTGCTCAGGCAGTAAAATGCTTCAGTGGCATGAACATATGGCCTCTGAAAACCACGCTGGGCGTCTAACAGGCATGGAGGGAAGGGGACAGGCTGTGGTGAGCTCCGGAAGCTTATAGAACAGGACTTCCCCTCCCCCAGGAGCAGCTGGGCTGGGGTTCCTCAGAGATCTTGACTCCACGCAGGCCAAGGCTTTGTGGGAAAGAGGGCTGGTGCCTTGAAGCCGTTGCATTTTGTTCCTTTAATAAAACACCCCGCAGACCTTGACATCTGCCACAGAAAAAGACCCAGAGCAGCCATGTGGCCCCGCGTCAGCCCTTACCTCTGGCTCCTGGCAGGCATCCTGTTGAGCCACACCTTCTATTAGGTAAGAAGATGTGGGCGATTCAGCGGTGACCCACTGCGTTCTGAGTGCATAGCCTCCTGAGGCTTCTAGGCTAATAAACAGCTTGGGGTGTGGGTCACAGAACAGGTGTCTGAGCTGCTCGGCAGCCCAGTTTAATAATCCCAGGATGCAAAAGGTTAGAGAGGTCATTGGCATGGTTTGCCGGGAAAGGAGACTGCCTGTGATTTTGATAATCGTGCCTAGGGCAAGACGTCTCCCTCCTGAATGTTGTCATCACACCGATTGATAATGGATTTTTTAAATAGGCTTTTTTTTAAGAACATAAATTTTTGGAGCTGAATAAAATCACCAGGGAAAATCTTTAGAAGTTCGGTTAGCTTTCCTTCATGCAAGGACTTATGGGCGTATCCTGAGCTGTAGCTGACAGTGTGAGGTGCACACATGCCGTTCCTTCATGCCCGTGTGCTCACATGTGCACATACGCTGTTCTCCATATGAAAGATCAGGGGCTTAAGGCTGGATGAGCCTGTTTCAGATTATGAGCTGTTGAGAAAAACAGATCCCCAGTCTGGGATAGGGCTTATTTTCTTAGATTATTCTTGAGTAGTTAGGATGTTATACCTGATACTCACTCCATTTCACTCTTTGGGCTGGATGTGGGTGTTTTCCATTTCAAATTGCTTTCTTTCAGTCCTCATTTGATAAGGAATGATAAGTCGTCTTTCAGGACTCTGAATTGTTTTCATGTAACATTTCCAAGGGCTCCCACTTCTCATTCATTCCATAAACATTTATTAAGCACCTACTATGTGCCAGACACTGATCTAGGGGCTGGGGATTCAGCAATGAAAACAGAGATGAAGACCCTTGCTCACTGGTAGTTTACATGCCAAGTCTGCTCCAGCCATGCCTTTAGAAAAGAGGTGTGTCATTCAGCGTCAGAGATATCCATTGTGCACAGACTTTGTGCCGTGCTCTGCGCTGGGTGCTTAGGGAAGCAGGATGTAGCAATGAACAGAAACACTGGAATATGGCAACATGGTGCGTGTGTTGGGTAACTGACACATGAGCAATTGACTGTGAGACAGAAAATACAAAATCATGACAGGTGTCATGGCAATCTAAGAATTGATTTAGAAAAAATGTATGGATGAATAATTCATTAAGGCTTATTAAGTGGAAGTTGAGAGCATAGTGCCTGGAACATAGTATGTGAATATTTGAATGAGTGAACTGTTGAATGAAGGAATGGGCTGCTACATATGGTTGTGCAGGTCTCACACTGCACAACTCCAAGGCATGCCATTCACATTGTAGAGAGAGTGTTCAGTCTGTGTGGTCACGTGCCGCGGCTCTGCCAAGCACTTCACACACAAATCTCCTTTAATTCTTCCAACACTCCACTATATAAGTTATGTTTTCCCCATTTTGCAGGCATGGAATTTGGGACTCAGTGAGGTTGTTACCTGCCTAGGTTCACAAAGTGAGTCAGTAGGGGGGGCTCACAATTGAAATGCAGACCCCTCTGACTCCAGAGACCCTTCTTGAAGAATAGAAGAAAACTGTCCCTTGACATTAAACTTGATGGTTTGGGTCTTGTCTTTTCTTTGAACCAAATGCTTAGTCTCTGGTGTCAAAAAGGAGAAGTGAAGGCACTGAAATAATTACTTTTCCAGATCCTGGGCTTCAAATCACAAACTCGATAAGACCCTGCCCTGTTTTCTCCTACCTGAATCCATCATATTATTAGCTCTTGGATCAAAGACCCCAGAAAAACCCACCTGGTAGAGACGGTGGGCACACCATATGTATGACTGACAAAAAACAAAAGGTAACAGCCCTGGAGCAGCTGAAGTGAGGAGCTGTCATTGTAGCAGGTGATCAGCTTCTTGGTGGGGAGACTACACCCAGCTCTGATGTGCTATTTCTTTTGTAGCTCATTTTTAATCTCTCTCCATCCCCGGGTCAGCAGTAAACTGGATAATACAGTGTCACGTTGGTGTCTTCTCCAGACTCGTTGACTGTGGAATAACAAGTCCTTCGCCATGCTGCCCTGCTGAAGTCTTGGCACTTCACACCCCTGTGTGATCATGGACATCCACAGGAGGTGGGGCTGACTGACTGCTCCTGATTGCTTGTTGCTCATAAAGGCAATTTATTTCTCAATCAACTTTTCAATATAACAGCTCGACCCAGAGAACTACAAAAGGTGAAAGAAAAATTTGTGTCAGGCTAAAAAAAAATTGTAGATAACAATGAATACAATTGTAAAGTTTCAGGAGATGGAGGATTGCGAATTACGTGACTCTGGAAAGGGAATGCGGTATACCTGTTTGGAAACATCTTGCTTCTTAAGCTGTATGCTTGTCTCCAAATTTCAGAGCCTGTGGTTTCAGAGATAATCTACTTACAGTTGTAAATGGGTTTTATGTTTTTTGTTCTGGTTATCTTTCTTAAAGAAAGAAGGGGAGGAGAGAGGAAGAGATTTATATTTCTGAGTAATGCGCTTGATTTCCTTAATTCCTTCCAAGGATCCTGAAAGGAAGCTATTGTTATCTCAATTCATTGATGGTGAAACTGAGGTCTTTGGAAGTCGCGTGGCCCAGGGTGTGAGTTCAAGTTTTTCATCTCTGGACTGTCTGCTGCATAGCCTATGCTCTTTCTACAATATCATATATTTTGACACTCAGGGAGGGACCACTTTCTTTAAGTAGAAGGAGGAACAATTCTGTGCTAATAATCATAATATCGCCTACAGGTAAATAGAAAACAACTATAATAGGTATTTAATGAGTAATTGCAATGTGTTAGGCGTTTTGCTAGGTGTTATATTCTCACAACACTAAAGTGAGGAAGGTACTCCCTTATCCCCATTTGACAGATGGTGAAGCTGAGACTCAGAGATGGATGACCTCCCCAAAGTCATACAGCTGTTAGAAGTGCCCTATCTTTGTACTCTTATAGTTTTCCCCTGTTAGACTTTAAACTTCCAGAAGGCAGGGACTGTCCCTAAGTAACTTCTTCATTCCTAGAAGCATCTGCTTCTGGGGCTTTCCCATAGTAGGTGCCTACTAGACATTTGAATGGGTGAACGTCAGCTGACCCTGGAGTCTGCCCTCCCTGATCTGTGCTTTTGATCCCTTCACACATTCTGACCAACCCTGTTCTATCGGGTGGACCAACGAGGAAGAAGGGTATGTTAGCAGATTTTTGCCTGCCTTCTATAAAGCGTAGCAGCCTACGGCTGTTGTGTATATGTGATCGGAATGGAACATTCATTCATTTTTTTTTGATGACCATATTAGTCAGGGTAAGATAGATTATGCTAACTTGACAAATAACCCCAATGGCTTAGTGCTGCTGAGCAGCTCTCTAGGTCAGTTGTCTCCCATTATCAGTGGTCCGAGATACTGCCTTGATCTTTGGCTCTGCCATTGCAACACAAGGCCTCCTTCGTAGTTACCACAGTAGGGCAGCTGAGTGCTGGGACTGTCTTGCACTGGTCATTGAAGAGACACACATCACTTCTGGTCATATCCTATTGACTGAGATTAGTCATATGCCCCAGACTACAAAGAAGGTACAGAAGAGGAATTCTCCCTTAGGCTCAGAAGGAGAGGAAAATTAAATATAAGTGAACTCCAGAAGACTCTACCCCAGTGGTATTGGTTCTTTATTTTATTTCTACTACTGAGTCATAGAAAGGACTAAAGGTAACAGTTCTATTACTATGTTATTTCTTCAGAATAGTTTCCCGGATTTGCAGTTCCATTAGGCACGTGGTGTTAATTTCAATTCCATATGTTTAACTACAGTGACTCATGTCTGACTTTGGCTATTTTAAATTTCTACATGTTGGCTATACCAGTGGCTGCAATTTTTTAAAAAGGATAAGATATTTCTTCTAAACCATCAAGAATGTTTTAGTTCAGGAAATGGTTCTATTTTCTTGATACTGTCTCAAAGGATGGCTTAACTTGGAATTCTTGTTTTTTTTTAATGTCAGTGTAAAAATGTTTTCCAACAGATTGTTAAAATCCTTCACAAAACAATGCTAAATGAACCTAACAGAATATAAAATTATATTATGATCCCAGATTTCTCTGTCTTTCTGATAATTGCTGTCTGTGTCTCTCTGTCTCTCTTTACACACATACCGCTCCCCTCTCCGTACTGAAAAGCAATACATTCAAAATATTAACAGCTACAATCTCTGGCTTAATGGTTATTTTTATTTTCTTCTCTATACTTTTCTGAATTTTACAAAATGTTTTGTACTGAAGTATCTACTTTTAAAATTAACAATTTGTTTTGCTGAGATATGTTATAATAAAAATGCATTTTATATATAGATATAGAATGGATATTTAAAAGTGCTTATGTATTTTTTGTAATTCTGTCTCACAGAATAGAATTAAATGGTGCTCATTATAGATTATTCCCTTGCTCTGTTTCCTTTTTGAAGTCATTTAGAACTTGGAGACAATGTTGAGAGAAGGGTGCGGAGAGCAGGAAGGGAGAGAGATGCCATTCAGAGATGAGGGGACTATCATTTCCATCACGAAATCCAATTTAATTAGGGTCAGCCAGTCCCCGCATCACTGTCCCCTTCCGCTCTTCCAGGTTAGTTAATTTGGAATCTTTTGATGAATGTCATCTTGCAATTAAAAGGCTGGTGCCGGCAAGTTTCAGCATCTCAGCTTCCAGGGCTCCTAGCTGTCAGCAGCCTTGTCTTTTTAATCAGGACGTATACCAAGTAAGACTTCCATCAAGCAACTTTTTACTTTCCCAGTTCCCAATAAATTTGGATGGAGAAGAGAGACATTAGTTGAATTTTAATTTAATCCCTTGCCTCTCAGGAAATATGCTAAAAAGATGGCATTAGGATGGTTCTTACTATGCAAAGATGATGCATCTGCTGGGCTCTGATTCCCGCCGACTCATCACCCCCATTACAGGATGCTCAGGGCAAGCAGAAGGCCTGCATCCAGAAACAGGAGGTGAGGGTGGCTTTCATTGGAAGTAGGAGATGGGGGGCCCTCGGCTGTTGAGGTCATTGTCCGCCCTGCTGAGTCATGAGAGGAAGGAGATCTGAGCTCCACTTGCCTGCTCCTCAGGAATGAATTATCTAGCAAGGTGCTGGGGTCGGCAGAGTGAGCTGACTGATGGGGCCTTTGTGAAGAGGCTGACCAGACTGACAGCTCAAAGGCCCCTGACCAGAATCATCCAAAATAGACTGAGAAGTTGCTCTCTGTGACAGACGGTCCCTAGTCCTCCCTCACTTACCCTCTTAACTGCATACAGTCCCGCGAGCGGCAGCTGTGATGTCGTCCATGCCATCATGTGGGTGCCTGGCTTCCAGTGTAATGTGTGTGCCCACCGCAGGCAGCTGCCAGTGCTGGGTAAACAGGCAGGGTGTGGCAGTGAGGATGAGTTCCACTTAGAACCCACAGCTTATTCACTGAACTCAATGCTTCTTGAGCCCCCGAGTGCATTTGGATCCCCTGGGATCTTGACAAAATGCAGATTCTGTCTCAGTAGGTCTGGAGTGGGGCCTGAGATTCTGCTTTTCAACAAATTTCCAGGTGATGCTGAGACTGCTGATTGCAGGACCACGCTCTGAGTAGCGAGGATTTAATTGACAGCTGTTGTCTTCATTGGGCCCATCAGCCTACCAGAAGGATATTGGCACAGCTTGGCTTCTTGATGCATTCCTCTATTTAAAATTTTATTTATTATAAAGGATGATATTTTAATATAGCCTTTGATATACAAATAACTCTTAAAGGGATGGATTCATGGATAGTTCTTTTTTTCTTTAAGTTGGGAACAGAAGTGTCCAAATGGGGGCCGTGAGTTGATTTTCTGCAGGCTTATCAGAAACACACCACCTCACCTAAACCCTGCATCCCTAATTTCCTAAACTGTAAGTTTCTGGAGGGCAAGGGCCAATGCTTTGTGTGACAGGTGTTTAATAAAGACTTTCTTGTCATATTCTACATTTTTTGAGTGTGATCTAACTTGGCAAAAAGTAAAGACAGTAAAAACAAAGGCGTAGGCATTTGAGTTAAGTGTGGCAATAAAAATTGAAACGATTCCTCTGGAACTTCGTTGCCTTGTATTCCTACTTAAATCAGAGTTCAGCTCCTTACAAGACTCGCATGAAAGTGACAAGTTGGCTACACATTAATGAGAGCTTGGTCCCTGCCACTTGGCTTTTCTTCCTGGGTCCCTCTGAGGCTTTCTGCCAATGCCTGGGTTTAATTTAATATCCCCATCTCTGTGGCAATTGGTCTTTGGCCTTTTGAAACTATTCTAAACGCCATGGTGTGCTATTGAGATGACGAATGGGGCAAATAAGAGAAGTCAAGGAAGCAGCCATGGGAGGCTGTTGGCATGGTGGGTGTGGGTACCAGAGGTGAAGACAAAATGGGCAGCCTAACAGATTTTTATTAGCTGGCACTGCTCTGTCTGCAGTGATATCATCCTTCAGAAAGTAGCCCAGGACTCACTGGGAACAACATAACCTGGTTAAGGAAAATAAAAGTGTTCGGAAAGAATCACAAATGGGAAAAATTCTATTCAGCAGCAGCCAATCTAGGGAAGATAGAAAAATGAATTCAGTTGCATATGGGTTACCGGAGTTAACGTCAAATGATTTCTTGCACTGGGCAAGCCTTACATAACCTTCTGTAATTTGGAGGGACTCAGTGGTGTGACCCATGGATATGGGCTTTAGCCAGGATTCAGCCCTTGAATCTCTGGATGTTCTTCTCCTTTGTGGAGTACATGGAAGGGGAAAGGCTTAAGGCCCAGCTTCCATCCACTTGATACAGGCATGGAGCTGTTTTTTAAGAATCAGTGCTTTGAATCACATATTCAGTATGGATGGAATTTTTTTTTAAATGCTGAGTACTAGAAGGCTCTAGGTATTTCTTACAGTCTAGGTCAGGAGGCTTTGAGTTTCTGCTTGTAACAATTGCTACATCATATTTGTGATGTATTTATGGTTTTCATTTGCTGACAGATTGCCTTTATCATTTCTTCTGTGGTATATTGATTAAAGCAACCACATTGCTGATGTTATCGACTCACAGTACTTGATAAGATTTCCCCTCTGCCCCTTTATGAAAGCGTTTCATTCTGGTTCTTCTGAATTAAGATTAAGCATAATCTTCATCTATTCAAATCAAGTCATCTTTTGGTCGACCTAGCTGAACTTCTTGTTCTCTAGCCAGCAAGATAAGTCTTTTGGTGATCAGGATTTAGTTGAATTTGCTTTGCTTTCTTGATCCGGTTATACTGTTCAGAACCTTAGATTCTTCCTCCCTGTAATGCTTGTATCTACAAAGTGAAGAACAGAGAGACCATAACTGTACATTAAAGCAACTTTGTTCTGACATGGTCATGACTAATTTTACTGAGGATTTGTTTTGAGTGGAAGTTATTACCAAGGCTATTGTCTTCACATTTCTGTGCCTTAGTTTCTTCATCTATAAAATGTGTGATTATAGTACACAGCTCATAGGGTTGATGATTTTGGGGATTAAGTGAGATAATAATGTCATCCATTTTTTGAGGTTTGTTTAACATATTTGAAATACTCTTGCCTCAGGACTTTTGCACTTGGTGTTTGTTCTGTCTGCCTGGAATGTTCCTTCTCCCAGTACCCTAATCACCGGCTCTCTAATTCCTTTATGTTTTTACTCAAGAATTCCCTTCTTAGTGAGAACTTCCCTCATCTAAAATGTTACCTCCCTCTTAACACTCTATATCCTTCTTCCCTGTTTTGTTCTTTGTCTTAGCTCTTGTCACTGTCTAATAAACTAGATATTTTACTTATTTATCTTGTTTATTGAATCTCACTCCCTCCTCCCCAACCCATTAGAATGTGAGACCCAAGGGGCCAGCTCTGTGGCCTAGTGGTTAAGTCCAGCACGCTCTGCTTTGGCAGCCTGGGTTTGGTTCCTGGGCATGGACCTACACCACTCATTGGCAGCCGTGCTGTGGCGGTGACCCACGTACAAAATAGAGGAAGATTGGCACAGATGTTAGCTCAGGGTGAATCTTCCTCTGCAAAAAAAAAAAAAAAAAAGAATGTAAGATCCATTAAGTAAAGAAAAAAAAACAACTGTGCCCTGTTTTATCCCTAGCACTTGGGGATAAAATAAATATTTGTTAAATTAATGTAATGTTCTTAGCACAGCTCCACACACACTAAGTACTTAATAAACATCACATGGTGACTGGGAGACCTCACTCTGCCTTCTCTCCACTTATTATCTAAATTCTACAGCTGAATCTAATTTCATCTATCTTTCTGGGCCCACTCCAATGTCCCTCTTTGCTAATCTCTTTCTTCTTTAAATCTCCTTTTTATTATAGCGTTATCTTTTAATATCTCCTATCTTGTTCTCTGATTATTTCATATGAGTTGGTCCAATCTCCCCAACGATTTTTGCAAACTTCTTGAGAGCAGGAATAAATAACTCATACTTTTTTTCCCATTTCTTTCAGCAAACTGCCAGGGGCATTGTGAGTGTTCATTGAATATTGTTGCTGTATCAGTCTGCATCAGAGAAATGCTGTGTGTCTACAGAATTTATTATTTACTAACTAGAAACCATGAAACCAATTGACTGGAGGAAAAGAAGTATCATTTTCAACCAAAAAACACATTAGTGAACTATCTTTACTTGTATGAATTATTTGATCAATACTGTCTCCATCATATTAGGGTGCTCCAGCTGTACTGGCCTTCTTTCCTTTCCCAAGCTTTTATTATGAAGAATTTTAAATATTAGAAAAGTTGAAAGAATTTTACAGTAAACACCTGTGTACACACCAGTTAGGTTCTACTTTAAAATTTTTAATTTAATTGCTTTATCACATATCTGTCCATCTGTCTATTAATCCATCTTATATTTTTGTGCATTTCAAAGTAAATTGCAGACATCAGTTCATTTCCCCCTAATTACATGAGCATATATTGAACTAGAGTTCACTATTGCAACCACCATTCTGATTTATTTCCAGCATGGATTTCTTTTGCCTATTCTAGAACTTCATATAAATGGCAACATACAGTATGTACTGCCTTTGCATAAGGCTCCTTCATTAAACACACTGTTTCAGAGATTCATCCACGTTCTTACAAACTCATTTCTTTTAATTGTGGAGTAGTATTCCAGTGTGTGAATGTATTACACTTTGTCCTTGCTCCAGTTGATGGACATTATGAATAAGGCTGCTATTCACGTATATTTGTATACAAAACTATCTTTTTCACCTTGGATAAATACCAAGGATTGAGGTTTCTGGGTCATAGAGTGCACTGTCTTTCTTTTTTGTCCTCAAACATACTGAGCTTTTTCTCTGCACTAGCTCTTTCTTTTGTCTGAAATGCTGTTCTCTGTGTATGAAATACTTTTGCCCTTATCATCATGTAACTGCCTCTTCAGAATTACTCAGATCATAGCCTTCCCTGACCACCCATTCTAAAGTAATCACATAGTCCCTCTTCAGCACATCACTCTATCTTAATCATCTGCATAGCATTTCTCATCATCTGATAATTTTGTTTCTCCCTGTCATCACATAAGCTAGGTGTAGGGTCTGTCTGCTTTACTGTCCTCATTCCATAATCTAAAATGGTTGACAATAGTTTCGTTTTCCTTAGTTTTAAACTATTCTTTGGTCAAAAGTGGCATGGTATGTAGTAGGCATTCAATAAACATTTGATGAAGAAGTGAATACAGGAGTGAATAAATTAACTTCCTAATTGCTACAACCCCATCCATCTTTGTCATTTTTCTATCCTCAGTACCCAACACACAGCAAGTGCACACTATGTATTTAATGGATGAATAGATGAGGACAGTTTCTTGGTGGATCAGAAACTCTTAAGAAAAGACCACTCTGGAAAATGTCTTCTTTCCTACCTTGTCATAGGAAGGCAGTTAATTCAGTTCCTTAAACATGTTCAAAACCTGGGTAAAAATGGGTCATAGCTAGAGATGTGAGGCATCTACCCTATATGCCGTGATAGCCAGGGAGAAATTGCTGGTGGCACACTGGAAAACACACTTGTAAGCTGTCATGTGAACAAGTTGGCTCGTTCCTCTGATGTGTAGTGGTGCTAAATGTATTTCTCCAAATTTAGTTCCTGGTAGTCGTCCTAATTAAGGGGGTAAGGGTGAAGGAGGAAGCACTTACCTTACAGAGTAATTACTACACACAGTGGGGTTAACAATTGGACATGGTTTTCTTGTCTTGCTCATGGATTGTCATCTGGGATGCCTGCAGCCACAGCAACAGGGGATCTTTGAAGTTCAAGGGCAGGAAAAGCCAGCATTTCTGTGGTCTTAGAGCTCCTGGAGTGGTAGAGAGTGACGAGAGAGAAAGAATGCCTGGTGATATGTACCTCCAGGTCCTCCCTTTCTCATTCTAGCTGATCTTGTACTCTGTAGGAGCAGAGAATGGGACCTGCCGATCATATGAGTTGAGAAAGGAGTCCTAGTATCTTCCAATTCTCCACGGAAGAAATGGACAACCAATGGGGACACTGGAAGTGTATGAACGGTATGAAAAGAGGCAAGATGGCAGTTACAGTTGAAGTTGTGCATAGCCCCCCAAACCAATGCTGCACCCATTAGCCCTAGTCCTGTACCACAATGCCAAGTGGAGAATCTACTTATTTGGAGATCAAACTCAAGCAGCCATCTTCCATTGTGCCTTTCACTGTTAATGCTTGCCCCTCCTCTCTCAATATGAATTGGCTTACATTTATTAATGTGCACAAGTTGAACCAAACCATGTCTGATAAATTCCTTGCTTTGAGGGAAAGGTAAATTGATAGCATTAAGACAGTCTTGATAGAGCAGCTTGATGAGAGATGAGGGGAACTGTGTGTGAGCTTCTCTTTCTGCAGTAGGCATAACCGTGAAAAACCAACCATTCATCAATTTTTTGAAAAAACATCAGCCTATTGTAATTCTAAGAAGGTGCTATCTACTCTGCAATGTAATATTTTGTGAAGCAGAGTTTATTCTGTAATGTGAATGAGATCCCTCAGGCTCATTAAAGACCACATTTGGACTCCTTTCTTAAGGACCCCACATTATATCTTTCGAAACTTGGACTTTGATCATTTAGTTGTATTTTAAAAAATATTTGAGTTTAAGGGGCACTTTGAGGTAAGGGATTCTGGGAAGATGGCAGCCAGAAGGTGTATCCTTCATATCATCCCCTGTCAGCTCCCAAGTATCTACTTCTACTGAGCCAAGTGGCAGCTGGGATTGACAAGCTGGCAGATACTGGAGGTATAATTGAGGCCACTTTTCCTGGGACTTCTGGATAAGAGAGCAAGCTTAGGGCTTTATTCCCCTTTGGGCCAAACAGGTTCTAGGAAATACAGAGGCTGAGAGGCCAGGGGCAACGAATGGCTAGAGGTTAGTCTAGGACAGATGAAAGGACTTCCTTAAGGAAGGGGTCCAAGTGTGGTCTTTAATGGGCCTGATGGATCCTCCTGGACCCCGAATAACTGCCAGGGAGTTAAGTGGATAGGATGAGATCCTTCAAATCTCTGAGTCTAAGAGACCACTAACTGTTGTACCTCAGAAGATCTGGCCGCAGAGAGGCTTCTTCTGGGAGAATGAATAGAAGATGTGTGGTTGCTTCAGTGACCCGTGGTGACTGCTGCACATTCCACTATTTGCAAGTTTCCTACTACCCAGGGTGCCTTTTACTAGATTACCGGATGGTGAGAGGAATGTGGAAAGATTGTAAGTCATGATTAGTCAAAGGAAATAGTAGTACAATCATAGGGATGAGGGCCTACCAGAATACCTAGGACAGATGTTGCCTAGTGAAACTGAGCTACTAGAGAAGCAAGATGACCAGTGATATTAATAATAAGAGTGTTTAGGAAGATTTCCTTACAGCATAAAAAAGAGTTATTGGGATTTGAAAATTATTTTAAAATTAAAAATGTAATAGTTCCATCTGAAAGAAAATAACTGGTATTAAGAATTAAAAGAGTGGCTTGGAAGATGAATAGGAAGAAATATTTCAAAGCACAGAGCAAGGGCATAAAAAATAGTAAAATAATGAGGGATGGTGAAAGATCCAGAGGACAATCCAAGGACCCTTACATAGGCATTCGAGAAGGTCCACAAAAGAACAGATGGAGGAGAGGCAGTTATTTTAAAAGATAATAAAAGAAAATTTCCTTACTTTGAAGAAAAACTTGAATCTATAAATTGAAGGTCCTCAATGAGTTCTGAGCTGGATTAATAATACTAATAAAAAAAGGACACACTTCTGGGCATATGCTTTTAAAGCTTCTGGAGGACACACTTCTGGGCATATGCTTTTAAAGCTTCTGGATTTCCAAAATGGAGATGAAATGATCAAAAGCTTCAAAACAGCATGAAGTTACTGCAAGGGAAAAAAGAATCAGACAGGCATCAGACTTCTCGTCTGCAACTCCAGACGAAATGGTAGAAATAACATCTCTGGAAAATCTGAATTTTTATGTCTAGTGTTGACCTCTCTGAAGAGAGATTATTCCTGGTTTGAGGCTACGTGAGTTAGGAATGCTCACTGGCTTATTGAGATGCAACTCAGAATACTCACAGGTGCTCTCACTGATAGCCTGTGCCTTACAGAAGAAGCCCTTTAATTGCATTTGCTCCCAAACCTCACCATTCCTTCCTGGGAAATTCCTTCCCAGTATTACAGAAAATAGTTCTTGAAAACAGAAATATTTGGGAATACCAGACTTAAAATGGATCTTCTGTATCATCTGGTTCTACCTCCTTTATAAAGACCAGGAAACTAAGGAATGTCAAGTTAACCAAAGCTTCATAGGTAAGCCAGGACAAGGACACAGATCTTGTTTCCAGTCAAATAATCCTTCCAACCAAGTTGAGGGAGGAAATTCTTTAATTCTGTGATCTATTCCATATCTTTCCAATACTACATTTCTTTGTTAAGTAGCTTTGAAAGGGTTTCTGTTGCTTACAGCTGACTTGAACTGATGAAAAGTCCAGCTATTATCTCAGTTTCAATAATGATATATACTCATGTGTGTACTAAATTGATATTTCTAGGCATGACCTTTTCCTCTGCTTTCAGTATCTCAAATTTCCTAAAAAGTGTTTCTCTCTGAATGACTTACCCAGTTTTCAAACTAAACAGACGACACATCAAACTCACATTGTCATTTCCATACTGGCTGTTTTCCTAATGTTCCTATTTCTGTCACTGATATTACTATTACTCCAGAAATGCAAATTGCTTTTTATGAAACAGCATTCTCATTATGTCACTCTCCTCGAAAACCTTCTGATTTTTTCTATTGCTTGCAAAATCATGTTTGTCAACACCTCAGCCTAACATTCAAGTCTTTGTCAAATCTGGCCACTTTATTGTCATTAACCTATCTTTTTAAATTCGTACTTTTGACCATACTGGATATTACACCTAAAATGGCTTCCCCTACCTATAAAGATGTTCTCCATATTGCACATAATAAAAGAAGCTCTGGCTCTGTACTTAAAATCAAAGATATTGGGCTGTGTGTTAGTTCCACTAAGGCTAGCCATGGGTCCTTGAAGCTTCAGTTTTTTATCTATAAAATAAGCACCTTTTCTCTCTTCTAGGCCAGCCCTTTCACTTTATTCATATAGATAAAGAAAAATAAGGCACAGAGAATTTTAGGGACTTGATCCAGGTCACATTGCTTCCGAATAGCAGGGCTTAGGACTGAGGAAAATTCAATGAATATTCTATGCTGCATCCTCAAGCAGACCATTTCTCGGGAGTCCCCTTGCCTGTTCCTGCTTGTAGCGTTAAGCATAGTCAGCTGTAAGGAGCAGTCTGCGCAACAAGGAGGAGGAGGACTGTGTGCAGAATCTGATCTGTAAGATTTGTTTCTGTGTTTATGATAACAGTAGCTGTTGAAATGCCTGAAAATTATTTCACTCCTGAGTGGTCTGCCCTTTCCACTGTTGGTTAAAAACAGACTTTTACTATCCTGGGAAATATTTTTTCAGGCAAGTGAATTAGGCAGTTGGAAGGATGCTAGAATTCAGAGATCTTTATATGAAAATAGGTTTCATCAAAACCGTGGTCGAGACAGGGACTCCTAACCATACCTGAGTTAAAGGGATGTGTTTCCAGTAATAATGCTAGTGTCAGCACTTATTTTGACTCCTTCACGCCAGACCTATCCAAGCATTATTTTTCCATGTAAGAGTTCTTGATGTAACCCAGTAGTTCTTATCAACACCTAGGTCCCCATAATTCTTGAAGGAGATGCTTTGTACATTTTACAGTGTTTAAAAAATGCTGGTGCAAACTTTCCAGATCTCCTGAAATTCACTGCTGCATTTCTGGACAGGAAGGCACTTTCCTAAAGAGATGTGGTCATTCCTTCATTATCCCCTCCTAACTCAGAAAACAGATCGTGCCTTATAGGGCTGTGACAACGCAATCCCAGGAGGCCGGGGATTCCATAGTAACTATGAATCTGTGAAATCTGCTCTCATACGTATCCCATCAGACAAATCTGGTCACATCGCATCTGGGCTCTGCAGGCAGATGATAACTGAATTGAGAGGCAATGATTCAAGTGCCAGACTGCATTAAACACTGTCGCTGCTGGTGTGAGGATTTTCTTGTGTGCCCTGGCTCTCTGGGCTCTCTCTCCCTTCCTCCCTTTGTTACTTTCCCTATTATACTCTGACCATATTGGGTTTCTCCTTCTAGCTCTCATCATTCTCTGCCTTCACCATGTGCGCTGATTCCTTTCCCTCCTACTTGTTGACTTTTTCATCTCCTGCCTTCCTGCCTTCCTGCCTGAGTTCACTTTATTTTTAATGGAATTTCTCTTCTCTCTCCTCCTGCGCTCTGTGTTCTTCCACAGTCCCCCAGCTATAAATAACCCAAGGCATCCAACCTTTTGCTCTCATGGAGAAATGAATAATTAAAACTCCAAAGGAAGACACGTGGATTAAATCAGGCACTTAATTTCTTCAGAACACAGAGAGCATTTTATGGTGTCCTGTGCAAATGGATGAGTCACAGCTAATTACTTCAAGAGGGAAGAAAGCTGAGGTTTGGCTCGATCAACAGCATATTAAAAAAAATGGAGTGTGCTAGTGAATGTCAGATGTTGGACAGGAATGACACTTCTCCCCAGTTCAGCAGCATGAGCTATGGAGTCCTAGCTGTATCACATGTGAGAGTGACAGTTTACTCACCAGTGGTTTCTGTATAATGTTTCTCTGTAATATTTTTATATAATCAAATATCACAAATGCTGGGTTCCTGCTGGTTAAATATACCACAATGGTGATTCATTTGTTGGAAATAGTTTGGTGAAGAGGGAATTGAGAGTCTCTTAGAGATCATGCTGAGGTCATGGACTTGTGAGACTATTTAGTAGTAAGTGCTCAGAAGGCAGTCCACGTTCTTCGTGTAGTCGATGTCTCAGGAATGGGGGCCACAGAGGAGGTTGGCAGTCGCCAGGCGAAGTGGTTCTCACTGGCTTCCCTCATTTTACAGGTTCTTCTCAATCTTTCCAAAGACTGGCTGGTTTCCTTCCAGAGCGATTGATTTTATTGTGTCTTTCTCACCCTGAGACATCTTGCTTATGTAGTGGTCAAGGAAGTGTGGGTATCAGGATCCATTAAATCATAGCCTGTTCTGCTGCTTTGTGAATGGATTTTCTGAAGGAAAGTAAGGAAGCATTTTCAACCTGGATGAAGTCTACAGAACCTTTGTATGGGAGACCTTGAAGGGGAAGGTATCATTCAGAGAGCCTTGAGGAGAAAAGGCCTGGGTTCTGGATTTAGAAATAAAACACACACACCAACTTAAAGAAAATATCAGTAATTTTACAGAAATGCCTAAGACCTGGCTCAACCCATGAAATAGCCATGTGTTAGAACTCCCTCAAGAGAACAGGTGTGTGTGTGTGGGGGGGGGGAGTGTATTTATGTGTGAATTCTGCTTTGAGAACAGATAAAATAAAATAAAAACTACCTTAGAGGAAATTACTCAGTGAGGTAGGAGTGAAGGAAGAGCAGCATCTTAAAAGTTGAACAGTAAGGAGGGCAATACACTTATATTTTCATTAAAAAATTATTTGGCAGCATGTACCTTTGGTTAAAGCCCTTCTCTTTTTACATTGATTAGCTGCTTTTCTCTACAAGCCACAGTTTCACTATAGAAAATATTTTTTTTATCTGTTTATCCACCCTCCAGTGCTTATGCTAATCTCTAAAAGTTTAGGTCCTTTGGGAGGAGTAGCTGTTAATTAAGCTAATTCCTTGCTTTAGCTTATTCAGACCTTAGAGATGGCTTTAGGACCCAGTACGCAGGGCTCTCCCAAAGAAATAAACAAACCTTCAAAAGAATGTAATTGATTTCCTTTACCTGAACTTTGCTGTCTACATCAGGGAAAAGACTTTTGGTAACAGTGATTTGTTTGGGGAAGGGCTGAAGGTGGAAATCACACAAACACAGTGCTTCTCAAACTTCAGTGTGTATGTGGATTGAATTGCTTGGGAGTCTTGTTAAAAATGCAGATTCTGGCTCAGCAGGTCTGGAGTGGCTGTCAGATGGTACAGCTGCTGCTGCTGGTCCATGAACCACATTTTGAGAAGCAAGGAGCTGGCATTTCAGACTATAATTCCATTGCACTTGAAGCTTGGAGTTATCTTTACTTTTTCTTATGTAAGTTTATACTTTATGAAATATAACCACAAAACTCACCTTACTGATATTTTGATTGGTATTGGATTGAATCTACACAACATCTTAAGTCTTCCAATCCACAAAATGGGTATGTATATCTCCATTTATTTAGGTCTTCTTTGATTTTTCTCATTAATATTTTGTGGTTTTCAGCATAAAAATCTTGTATATATCTTGCTAGATTTAGACCTTCATCTCAATTTAGATTTCATCTAGATTTCGATTTCATGTTTTTGGTGCCACTGTAAATAGTACTTTTTAAAAATGTTAATTTTCCATTCCATGGCTGGTATATAGACATGCTATTGATTTTTGTACATTGTCTTTGTATCATGAAATTTTACTAAGTTCACTGTTAGTTCTAATAGCTTTTTTGTAGACTTTTGGGATTTTCTATGTAGATAGTCATTTTGTCTGAGGATAGAGACAGTGCTATTCCTTCTTTTCTAATCTCTATGCCTTTTATTTCTTCTTTCTTGCATTTTGCACTGGCAAAGATTGAGAGTATGATGTTGAATACAAGTGATGTATTGGTTCTTTTAAAGCTAGGAATATTATTTTAAGCAATAATTAAAGCAAATCTAAGAGCGGTGTCTTAAATTGAGGGCCTATTGTCTAACTACATATCTTCAGGAGTCTTTTCATAGTTACCACACTGCAAAAAGAGAATCTTCTCTGTGGTTTAGAAACCTTTCTAGAGTTCATCCTGTTCCCTAGGATATCATTTTTGCTTCTGCTGCACTTTAGGATGTTGGAGTTTACCCAGTTTCACAAAATCGTGCCGACGATTGCCAGAACTTCAGCTCACCACTCTAAGCCACGCCATCTCTTGCCATTCCTGCACACAAAACAGAAGTGTTTTCTGCTTGGGCAACCGACGCTTGAATAGCTCTAACTAACAATGTTTCTCTGTGACCATCTTTTGCTTTTTCGGAAGGATGCTGAGCATGAAATAAAAATCACAAGTGTCCTGTGCCCTTTTAAAAAAAGTCCTGAACCAGGTAGTGTTTATCAATCTACTTAGCTTCACACAGCAAAGGAAACAGCAAATGTGTTCTTCCTTTAGAACTTTAGCACCACCCATGATACTTTCACATCAGTGTGGTGGAAGAGAACAGGACATTTTCCTAAGGATCTGCCTCCTCAATACACAGTAATGCAATTCCCTACATCTCCCCGGAGCTATTGGAAAGGGACATCTTCCAGCTCCGCCGTGTTCTTGGTCCTCCATTACCTTTTCAACCTCCATTATCCTGTTTTTCTGTCATTATCAGTGGATATCTTGGACAAATAAAGTACACTGGGACAGAAAGAGAAAGGGACACTAATGATTATTGTAATCTATTTTTAAAGGATAAATTTCCAGATCAGGTATTTATTTTATTAGATCAGAGAAAGTAAGGGAGCTCAATTCTTTCCATATTTCATTCTGTGCTTGCATCGTGTTGTTGTAAAGACAAGTAACATTTCTGTTACATAGGTCATTGAATATGTCCTTGAAAAGCTTCATACAATTGTTATTGTGTTTGCTGGGGGATTTTAAAGAGAAAAAGAACTTAAAACAATATTTATTCCACACAAAAAACATTTATTCTACCTCTATTCAATAATGGCCATTTGGGCTTAGTCACGAAAAAATTGGTTGAAGCTCAAAACTCAATTCAGCCCTCCAACCAAGAAATTTTTAGGAAAAAAAAGATCCTAGAGCACACGCAATCACAATTTAGATATTGAAATTATTCTTTCACAAAATAAAACCTATATATTTAAGAAACTTGAATATAGGTACATTTTTCTCTCTTGGAGATGTGGTCATATAAGTCTGTAGAGGCTTGTATGATAAGTGGAAAGTGATAAATGAAGATATGTGATTTTAAATGTCTCTTTAATATACACAGTTGTCAGTAAAACCATGAGCATCACAATTTAACTGGAGAGAATATGGGCTTTGATTTAAAATTCACGATAATCCAGTATTTGCGTTGTTCCCATCATCCAACAATCCTTCTGCTCCAGAACCTTCAATGGCTTCCTAGAGCTCATATATTACATTTGAGCCTCTGTGGCCCAGGATTCTGAACCCTCCATGTTTGGTTCTGATCCTGCCCCCTCCAGGGCAACAGAACTTCATTCACACCAGACTGCCACCTGTTTCCCGAAATCTAAAAGCAGTTTTGCTTCTTGATGCTTTTGACATGGTATTGTCTTAGGCTGGATAGGCTTTCTCTGCCTGTTGAAATTTTATTTGTTTCTCAGCCACCACCACCTCAAATTTTATTGTCTTTATAATACCTTTTCTGTCTTCCCAGTGAGAGAAAATATATCGTTCCTCTACCTTTCACAAAAATTGCTTCTCTCTCTTCTTGGCACTGATTTCGTTACGTTTGGATTATCTTTTATTCTTCCCAGATCTGTCCCTGGTAGATTACAGTTCCATGAGGGTAGGACTCTTGGTTTGTGGGGCTCCAAACTTGCCCTGTGGTTTGACCATTGTTAGAGCTCAAGATGTATTTTATTTATTTATTTATTTTGCTGTAGAAGGTTTACCCTGAGCTAATATCTGTTGTCAATATTCCTCTTTTTTTTTTTTTGTATCTGAGCCACCGCCACAGCATGGCCTCTGACAGACGAGTGGTGTAGGTCTGTGCCTGGGAACCAAACCCTGGGCCACCAAAGTGGAGCGTGCTGAGCTTAACCACTGGGCCCCCAGGCCCAGCCCAAGATGTATTTTCTAAATAAGTGCATCTGTAGCCAGAACCTCTGGTGACCCACCCACTGTGATTCATGAAAACTTGATGTTTTATTTTCCAAAGCAGCATTTTGTGCCTTAAACAAGCCTGAGTGCTTTTAGGGGCATTTAGCTGAACTACAGAGACCCCAGTCAACTCTAAACTCCCATGTTTTGGTGTTGACTCCCAACTTAATAGCCCCCCAAAGATTTTCTTTCCTCTTGATGCACAGTAATGTATCCAGGCCTGCTGCTTGTCTCCTAGAGGTCATGTTCATCATCTGCCACACTTTGTGGGGCACCTGCAGCCATTCAGGCAGGTGGGCTCTGAATGCACTTTTAAAATGCACGTTATACATCTTACATATATGCCGCTTTTATTTGTCAAGTATACCTCAATAATGCTGGGAAGAAACCGCTCTGTTTCACCTGCCAAAAAAATACACTACCCTGCAAAGTAAATTAAACACACTGAAAGCCAGCAGAGCATGCAATTATCAGCAGTTTCCTAAGCGTGTGTCTCCATATATGGTAGTCAACTATTGGTTTATGAGTGCTGAAGGGAAGAAGGAAAGGAAGCACAAAGAGAAAGATAATTCGCGTTTAATTTTTGAGCTTGGGGGCTTTATATTCACAGGGAGATGTAGGTGGGCCTGGCATTATGGTGATCCGTGGTTGTGTTAGTCTGCTCACAGAGGAAGGTAGCTATGCTGACCATAAGAAAAGAGATACGATTGTTGTCAAACTTTTTTTTAAATTGGTGGGTTATTTCTAGAAAAAATCTTATATTTGGTAAATGATGCTTACTGGAAAAGAATAAATTTGCATGAAATTGTGATTATTCTGGCAAGCCTGGAAAATATGGAAACAATAAAGACAGTGTTTTCTATCTTTTTGAATAACACCCCCACACGCAAATGAGTGATCTCAGAGTCATCTTTGACACCCCCATAGTCAATCTATTATCAAGTCCTGTCTGTGTTCTCACATAAATACTGTAAACTCTGTCCATCTCTGTCTCTACAGCTGTCACCCTTGTCCAAGCTAATATCTCTCCTTTGGTCTACTAGACTAGCCTTCTTTCTGGCCCCCCTCTAATCGGTTCTCCACACTGCAGTTAGAGTGATCTTTTTAAAAATGCAAATCTGATTATGCCACCCCCCTGCTTAAAACCTTTCAAAGGCTTCCCATTGCTCTAAGATAAAGACCAGAATCCTTAACATGACACACAGGGTCCTGCTTTCTCTGGCCCCTGCCTGAATCAGCAAACTCACTGCCCACAGCTTACCATTGCTCCTCACTCTCCAGCCACATTGGCCTTCTTACAGCAGCTCAATTTCACGCTGCTCTTGTAGCACTTACCTCAGTTGGGATGAGTAAATATTTGTGCAGTTTCTGGTCTAATATCTATAAACTCTGGGGGAGGAGGAACAGGCACCTTCCCTGACTTGCTCATGTCTGTGTCATCTGCCGATAGCACACGAGATATTTTTAATCAGTGAATGAATTTGTTATACTAATTGTTTG
This sequence comes from Tapirus indicus, assembly GCA_031878705.1. Classification (NCBI taxonomy): domain Eukaryota; kingdom Metazoa; phylum Chordata; class Mammalia; order Perissodactyla; family Tapiridae; genus Tapirus; species Tapirus indicus. Next base: position 19,528,264 of record CM062920.1, read on the forward strand.
ACCTCAGTAGACTGTGACTTCTTCAAGGGCAGCATATGCCTTAGGCTTATTCATGGGCCTAATGTTCAGCACTGACTGGGCCTAGCCCTGTGCCTGGCACGTTTTAGGCACTGGGTAAACATGGGCAAGGTGGCTTGCCAGTCACCCCCGACTCTAGTCTAGAGCCTTCAGACTCAAAGTGTGATCAGCCCAACAGCATCAGCATTGCTTGGAGCTTGTTAGAAATCCAGAATCTCAGGACCCACCAAGACCTACTAAATCAGATTCTGCGTTTTTTCCCCTAGTACCATCATCTTATTGTTGAGGAATAGCATGTGTGTGAAATGTGCTAAACTTGAGAGTACAACTTAATGCGTTACCTCTTTTACCACTTCCCAGATCAAAATGTAGAACATTTCCAGCACCCAAGAGAGTTTCCTTCTTCCTCTTTCCAGTCAATACTCTCTTGGAGGTAACCACTTGTCTTACTTCTATCTCTATTAATTAGCTTATCAGATTTTCATGTTCTTGAACTTATAAAACCCATGATTTTTTACTTAATATTTTCAGAATCTGCATTTTCACAAAATACCTAGGTGAGTTGTATGCAGGTTCAAGTTTAAGAAGCGTTGCAATGGAGTGTTCATTCTCACCCCTGACTGCACATTGATATCAACTGATGCCTGGGTACCACTCCCAGAGATCTGGGTGTGGTGAAGCCTCGGGTGAAGCCTCAGCATCAGGGTTTTTAAAAATCCTCAGGGGATTCTAATTCTCAGCCAAAATTGAAAAACACTGCTCTATATCTCCTTAAACCCACAGTGCACAGCCCCTCCTGTCTCCCTAATCCATCCGAAGAAAAGTCATTGCCTCTCAGAAAGAAGCAGGTCTTGAGCAGATCTAGAGCAGATTTTGCCTGCTGTCTCAGTTTACTACTTTTCTCATCTTCCACCTTCCCTGGAAGCTAGAGAAGACATATTTAAGCCTTTTGTTTTCTGTTACCATCATCCCACGAAAGCAGTGGTGTGCTGGAGCTGGCTATGATGGCTTGTGAAGGCAGATTTTGTGCTTCTTTTTCCAGCTATGCATTCAATGATGACATGTTGGTGGCTTGAAATTGTCCATGGTAGGAGTATTACCACGGAAATCAGCAAACACTGTCCACCAGGTTCTGTTTCCTCTCCCATCTCCTCCCGGAGAGCTAGTTTGCCATCACACACTCCTTATATGTAAATACTGCTAAGGAGGAGAGCTTGATCAAGTCAAAGTAGTTATAGAGCGGTTGTTCCAGTCATCTTCTCAAGCTTTCACTTTTGCCAACCTCTAACTTACCATATGGCAATTAGTAATATGTTTAAGTAATGTTGGCGATGCGTCTACTCCCTTGGGGGTGTAAAAAGATGGGTGTGATTATCGTGTTTCTTCTATCTAGCTTGGTTGGAAATCCTTAGAATCATGCTTCCAGTAGTCACTATTGTCAGCTCTTAGGCCGTCGTGCACAGTGTTCTGCTCAGTATATGGACAAGGTAGCAGAAATCAGTGACAGCGTTCATTACTGCATTACACATAAGGTTTTTGTCCTTGAATCCAGTATTCTCTTGGAGTTCTCTTATTTGGTTTCTATTGATCATTGAATGCCACTGATTATAGAGTGATTCCAGATATTTTGCAGACATTTGGTATGTAAACCTGTGGGGCAGAACCAATAAAGGACGTAAGATTCTTAGTGGTTAGAAACAAGACTTTGGAGTCAGATAGACCTGTGTTTGAATCATGGCTCTTCTACTCCTAGCTGGGCGACCATGGGCAAGTTATACTGTCTGTAAGTTTCATGTTCCTCATCTGTAAAATGAGTACAAAAATTACTTTGTGGAATTGTTGCAAGGATTAATTAAGATAAAACAGGCAATGTACTAAGCTTCAAACCTGACACATAGTAAAACTTTATTCAGTGTCTTAGGTTGGATCCCCCTGGAGCAGATCTGAGACAAGGATTTGGGTGCAAGTAGTTTGGGAGGTGATCTCAGGAAATACGGGGGTGGTGGGGTGGGGAAGTGAGACAGGAAAGAGATGGAAGCCAATAAAAGGTGCATTATTAAGCAAATTTGTACTGTGAGCAGTTGGAACTTAATCCTACTGGGGAACTCTGAGAAACAATATAGAAGGCTGTATTTCAGGTGTGTCCCATTTGTAGACAGAGGAAGCTGAGTTATTAATTCACCGACTCCTACTAGTCATTGGTTCTGAATTCCCTGGCACTACAACTTGCCATGTGTATGAGCAGAGCAGGATCCACTGGCCAGAGAAAGCCCTCAAGCAGAGATGTAGGTGGTGGTAGTTGGAAGTTGGGCTGACATGCATAGAAATAGTACAGGGTGAAAGGGACATGGGCAGGCGCTGACGTGTATGGGCGTGCGATCAACACTCAATAGTAGTAGCTATATATGGGAGAATTTCTAGTACCCGAAGTTTGTTTAGATCAATTACTGTGAGACAGGAAGGATAGTATAGTCAAAGGGGCAATTATTTCACCTCATAAGGTTTGTTCCAGGTCTAATATTCACAATGTCTCATGGCTTTTTTCTTTCTGTATGCACAAACAGTACTGCTTTTGATGGATTAAAATCATGCACACACACAAAACCCTCATGCAGTTTTACCTTTCATCCTGTGGTGATGGGAAACAGTACTGTTGTAGCCATTCAACTGTAATGTGATAAAGCATAGATTTATCTAGAGTCATTATGGCTCAGTGGAAAGACCACAGGGTGGAGAGTTAGGAGATCTTTGTGGGTCAGCTCAGTCACTTACCATTTGTGTGGCCTTTGGAGGGAGCAAAACTCCCTGAGTCTCCAGTGAAAGGGAAAAATTACCTGCCTGATGTGGTGGCGAGGAGTGCATGGAACAGTGCTTCGAGAAGGGGTTGTCTCGGATGCTGAGGTTTACATAGGAGTAGCCAAGTCTTCCATCAGCCACCAGAGCAAAGTGCTTCTGGTTGCTTTTGGCAGGATTCCAGAATTCCCTATAGGGCTGGGTGATTACTTCATGTTTCTCCTGTGTCCACAGCACTGCAGTAATTTGTGGCCTGAAGACACAGTGAATCTCATGAGGCACATTAGACACATTGATGTAAATCAGCTGGTTCCAAGGGCTCTGTGCAGCCCTTGTCATCAATGGAGAGTGTGGCTACACCAGCTTTGTTTAGTTTCCTCCTGGAACACAGTGTTGATAGCAGCATCTCTGACATCCTGAGATACTTCCTTGGCTTCTCAGACATGAAGTAAAAGAATTCATGGCAAATTCTTCCTTGTTCTTCATTCTTCCTCTCAAATCCAAGAAATGATCATGTCACATTTGGGGGATGGAAGGTATCTTTGCCCTCAACGTGCCTACCACTGTATGAATTAAGTTCTATTCGTATTTAAGGTAATGGTTTTGAGCTACAGTTGTCCCCCCTTATCTGTAGGGGAAACGTTCTAAGACCCCCAGTGGGAGCCTGAAACCACAGATAGTACTGAACCCTATATATACTATGTTTTTTCCTTTACATACAAACCTATGATAAAGTTTAATTTACAAATTGGGCACAGTAAGAGATTAACAACAATAAATAATAATAAAAGAGCACAATTATAACAATATACTGTAATAAAAGTTACCGTAGATCTTAGCAACCTCAGCATATGATTTTTTTTTTTTCTTTCCTTATTAAATCGAGAACTTTCACCTTTTCACTTAAAGGAAGCACTTTATGGCTTCTCTTTGGCATATCTGAATTGCCAGCATCACTACTCTTGCACTTTGGGGCCATTATTAAGTAAACTAAGGGTGACTTGAACACAAGCACTGCGATACCCCACAGTCGATCTGGTAATAGCAACGGCTACTAAGTGACTAATGGGTGGGTAGCGTATTATACAACGTGGATCTGCTGGACAAAGGGACGGTTCATGTCCTGGGTGGGATGGAGCAGGACAGCACGAGATTTCATCATGCTACTCAGAATGGCATTAAATTTAAAACTTATAAATTGTTTATTTGTGGAATTTTCTGTTTAATATTTTCGAGCTCCAATTGACCATGGGTAACTTGAACCGTGGAAAGTGAAACCGTAGATAAGGCGGGGACTACTGTACTGCACAAATTAAAACTGGGTAAGTATTTAGGTGGAAGACTTTGGAATGCCAAGAATTTACTGCATATTTTTAACTTTAAAGAGCTCTTTTTCTGTAAATTAGGTTATCGGACATAAGTCTTTTCTTGTAGCTCCAAGTGGGAGTGAGGAATTTAGAGTATGTATATATTTTAAAGATGCAACGTGGAATTCTAGCAATTAATCTCAGTAAGATGTAACTGTAACTTGGTCCTGGTTCTGTGGACCGGTCAGGTTCTGTGTTTTAAATTGCAGTGCAAAATTATGTACATTTTAAGGATGGACCTACTGTTAGAGAAAAATAACTGTAATTATCTTTTTTTTAGTAGTTTAGACAAATATGAAGCTAACTAGAGTTAATTCCCAAGACACTAAACTCAAATGCTTGAAAACTTATTTACAGGTTAATGACTATTAATCAGAAAATCTAAAACTCACCAAAAGTATCATTAAATATTAGTGTGGTTACAATATTTCCTAGTTTCAATTTTTAGAAAAAAATTTTAGTGAAATGATTTGGAAAATTAAAATGATGAGACAATTAAAGATACTAGGAAATAATCATTTCATCTTTTTTCTCCTTTAAGGAGGTTTGTTTGTTCAAATCAGCATTATCTATCACTTTAACATAGGCATAAATTTCAGAGCATCCATAATAATAATGTGAGCAGAGTATTTGTAGATAATTTCATATATAATGTATGTAATAGTTTCATTAAAAGTCAATTCAAAATTTAATGAATATTAGATATATATGCATAAATGTGTGAAAATAAATCTTGCTCTTTTCTCTTTTTTCTATCAATATGATTTTTTTTATACATAAAAACAAAAAAACCCTCATACAAGCAAATACTAATAATGTACCACCAGTGATCCCAACAATTAAGTATACAAATAAAGTGGAAATTATGATCTTCCTTTACCCATCAACTCTAATCATGGTAAAGGGAATAAGAAGTTGTTTATAATAATTCAGCATATAATAATTATATTTCAGAAACCAATTACTCCTTTTATGTGACTTCAGTTTCTAAATCTAGCAATTCATTTTTGCAAGTTGAAGGACCTGCGTATGTTTGCATCCAGCACATAGGTGTGCAATGAGTAACTTTAGATTGATTGCACCCTTATGAATTCTGGTATTTTCATTAACTTATCTCTATGACAATCTATATCTTTGCAAGTATTTTCATTAAATTACATTATGTAAGACTTTTCTGTAGTTTAAAATGTCTCATCTGTTAAGAGATCTGAATGGGTAAAGCCTTAGTGGTAAGAGAATTTATCTCATAAGTTACATTGGAATGTAGATGTAGCTAAGGAATGTAGATGTAGCAAGTTTCCAGAGCATTCAGTGATCATTCAATGGATATTTTAAGGAACCATCTAGAGGAGATGCTTGAAACTAAACAGTGTAGCATTGGTTTCTGTGTGTATGTGTGTGTGTGTTTGGCGGGTGTGGTAGGTGGCAGGGTGAGGGAGAGGTAGTTTCTTCCTTGGGTAATTTATTGTCAAATATGAATTTACTGGATTTTCAGCATGGATGTCACTTTAGTCCCGGTTGAGGTGTGAACTTCTCTTATCTTGTGCTACTTTTCACAGCCATGAAAGGAGAAGGCGTGATGGCCAATTATTACTGTATCTCATTTATTACTGTAATAACAGAATTGTGTCTTGCTTGAACATCAGCTCATGTGGTAAAGATTTCTTCCCAGTAACTTGATCTACTTATGAAACAATTGAAGTGTAACTTTGGGGGAAAGAGGCACTTTTCATCCATTTTCTCCCGCTGTCAGGTTCTTGTATGCAACAGGAGATTCTGGTCTTTGTCCCCCTCTCACTGTGTCTCCTTCACTTGACCCCTTAACTCCAGGATACTTGAATATTGTTGCTGGACAGAATTAGTTCATATTTGATGTGCATCTTTAAAGACTGTTGGGGAAAAGAATGAATGAAGTAACTTTCACCTAAAGTGGGTTTATCAAGAATCGTAATGTTTTTCCTTTATCACCTATTAATTTTTTAGTGTTGGATGTTTATTCCTTTCAGATATTTAGAAACCAATTGCCAAATCCTTCACCAGATGTTACACAACCAGGTCATTTCCTTTGACTCTAACTCAGAAGTAATTTCCTTGATTGTTTGTATGATTTTTCCCCCCGAGCATCCCTTAATTACTTTCCTCTTGGGTATTGTGCAGCCTGATGCTAGACATAATTTTCTGACATTCATTTCTGACTACTTCAGAGAGAAACTTTTTTTTTTCTTTTTCTTCTCTTCTTCTCCTCTCCTACTTTTCCTCCGGTACTCTCTTTAAAAACAAAATGAAAACAAACAAAAAACCCAACCCAAATCTTTCTCTTACAGAGTCTCAGACCCGAATTACCACACACAGGCTGATCTCTTCAAGGCAAAATTGCTTAGGTGACCTTTATCAAAGTTTTCTGTTGTCGTTATTGAGTTTTCATTTGTTTGCTTGTTTTTATATGAACCAAAGTTTTTTTTGTTTGGAAAAGTAAACCATGGTCATAGTATAAAAACACATTAACTCTATTAAAGTAAATCTCCCTCCTACCCCAGACCCCTGACCCCAGCCTTACTCCCCAGATGCTTCTGCTGAAGTGATAGATAACGTTGATTTGAGCAAACAAAACCTTCTTAAAGGAGAAAAAGATGAGACAGTTATTTCCTAGTATCTTTAACTGCCTCATCATTTTGATTCTTCAAATCAGTAATTTTCCAAATTCAGTAATTTGTGGCCTGAAGACACAGTGACTCTCACGAGGCACATTAGATACATCGATGTCAATCATCTGGTTCCAAGGGTTCTGTGCTGCTCTTGTCTTCAGTGGAGGGTGGGGCTGCAGCTGCTTTGTTCAGTTTCCTCCTGGAAAACAGTGTTGATATCAGCATGTCTGACATCCTGGAATATTTCCTTGGCTCCTGAGGCATGAGGGGAAAGAATCCATGGCAAATGCCTGTATAATTTCATTTTCTCTTGTTCTCAAGTCCAAGGAATGATCATGTCAGATATGGAGGATAGAAGGCGTCTTTGCCCTCAACGTGTCTACCACTGTATGAATTAAGTTCTTCTTGTATATAAGGTATTGGTTTTGAATTACTGAACAAATTATAGCTGGGTCAATATTTAGGTGGAAGACTTTGAAATTCTGAGAATTTACTGCATATTTTGACCTCTAAAGAGATTTTTTTCTGTAGATTAGAGTTACTTGTGACCCTTCTAGAAATACCCCAGGGATTGAATGTTATATAGAAGAGGACACAGGGGAGAGAGAACGGAATGAAAGTATTCCCTTTTTAAAAAAGACTGATAGTGACAGCTTATTAAGGTTTTTTTTAACCTAATAATGTATCTTAGAGTTCTTTTTATGTCACCATCCACAAGTCTACTTCATTCTTTGTTGCAGCTGCATTGTATGGGTACGTTATAATCTATTTTACTTGTCACTCATCAGTGGGCATTTAGGTTATTTCATGCATTCTTTCATTCACTTTGGCTGTTACAAGCCATGCTGTAATGATTATACTTATCTGTATGCCATTTCCTCATAACCTGGTATGTATTTGTTGGATATGTTCTGTGCATCCTAGCCATAAATGTTTATGCATGCCGATATATGTTCATAACAACTGCTTGTGTAACAAACAGAAGCACTAAGAACATGCAGTTCTGCACCCTGATTTCCTCGCTTTATAAAGTACCTTAGGGTATGGACAGGTACAGACCCACCTCATTCTTTTCAGGGTTATCTTGCCTTTCCCCTCTACAGGTGTAGATGTCAGGGTGTTTACTTCTACGGTGAAGGCATTCAGGGCCTGCAGAAGAAACGTGAGTAGATTTCCCTGCATAGGAGACGAACTGGCCTGAAGATGTTGGAGCCAGCAGCACCCAGGCTTGTCATAGCTCAGGAGCCTTGGCTGGTAGCAATGGGAGAGACCACGGGGTAGACAAACCCAACCCCTATTCTCAAAATGGAGGGACTGGGCACCGAGGGAAAGTCAGTCTCATGCTGAATCACTTACTCCAGTGAGGGGCAGAACCTCCTAATCCGCCACCCAGGGCTTCTTCTACTATACCAGGGAAACCTGCGTGTTTGTCTCTGTATTTCCTGCAGGCTGACTCTCCTGTTGTTTGTTATTTCTCCTCGTGACCTTAACTGGGTTCTCCTGACTTGCAGATTCAGAGTTGAAAGGGACATTTAAACACCATCTCATTCAACCCCCAGAACCTGGTTATAATTTGACAGGCAGTTCTGTCCTGCGAGAGAGATTTTGCCAACTTCTCCAAGGCTCCAATCCCAATTTGATGATGGTTTCAAAACCATTGCTAAACATTAATGATATAATTTTTGGAAAAAAAATAGTTCTCTGTCTTTCTCTGTCTTGCATTCCTTTTGAAGAGGCTAAGGTGACAGGGAAACAATGGGCACACAGGCCTGGCCCTGTTGACATAGCATGGGGTGGGGGAGGAGCGAGTAAGCAGAGACTTTTTTTCTGCCAGTGGTAACCTTAATGAATCAGATCACATCTGAGTTGGCCCTTTTCTCATTAGAGGCAGAGAAGAGAAGATGCTGCTTCATGTTCTTTCTTAGCTGAATCTGCTTCCAGACGAACAAGTCATCTGTCAGAATGATAAGCTGGGAGTGCCATGGTGAGGAGAAGTTGAGAAGTCAGTATTATGTGTATGTGTGTGTTAGATGTGTGTGAATGTACACGTTGTATGTGTATATACATGTGCGTTTACGGTATGTGTGTATGTACATAAAGCACATATGTGTGTATGTGTATAAATGTGGGCATATACACATATATATATGTACACACATATCTATACACAATAGATTTTACAATTTATAGCCGTGAAGGGAAGCAGAAGATAATGGCTCTCTTCCTGGGAGGAGAAAAAGAAACAGCTATACTAAGAAGATTTGAGAACAGAAAGTTCTGACAAAAACAAGGTTATTTTTCTTCCTAAAGTGAAAGATCTCCTGCAGGACAGATTCTCTCCAAATACCCGCTTTCTACCACAAACAGGATTTTAATGACAGCCCTTCCCCTGTCTGTTTACATGGGGCATCTCCACCGACTCTGGTTGCCATGGTAATTCAAAGCAACTGGTCTGGCCCGGTAGTTTGCAATAACATATTTCGAACAGTCAGGGTAAAGAGCCCAGAGAATGCACATTTTGTGGCTTGGCACCTTGCTAATCTATGCTGAATTCTTAGGATAAAAAATCAATGCTATGCTTGGTGAGCCAATTTCTTTTGACAAGATAAGTGCTTTTGACATCTCTACTCTTCCCAGGTAATTGTTAAATAGATATACAGATTAAATTGCCCTTAGAGGTAAACATTCACACTCATTCCTCCACTGTTATAATTATTCAAAACATTCCTTCTAGATGTCTTTGGAATAGATTCCCATATGGGGAGAAGTCTTCAGTGTACTGGGTTGAAAGTATTGATTCTGGAGTCAAATTGCCTGAGTTTGAATCCCAGCTCTGCCACTTACTGGCTGGGAGACCTTGAGAAAATTACTTAAACTTTTTAATCTCAGCCTTCTTGTCTGCCAGTGGGGATGATGATAGTTTCTATCATTTAGGGTTGGACTGAAGAATAAATTAATTGATATATGTAAAGCACTTAGAATCATGCCTGGTCCATAGTAGGGGCTACGTAAATGTCAGATATCATCATCATTACTTATTTCTATTATTATTATTACATTTAATTTTTGGTGGGGAAAAATTGACATTTTCTTCCATCCTACACTTTGATGGGCTCTGGTGAGAAGAAAAATAGTAAAGTCCATAGAACAGAGTTCGGGTAGAACTTTGAAATCACAGGAGTTCTTTTGAGATCACCTAAAAATCTTCTTGAACACATCTGATAATCTCCAGCCTTTCTTTTCTTCTCCTAAACTCAGATTTTGGTAGCTGTTAAGGTGGCTGTGATACCACTCATCAGTTGTGTGAAATGACTTTTCTCCAAGTCACTAGAAGCTCTGAGAGTTTGTGCTAAATTATACTCTGATATTATAACCAGTTGGAGTTTTGGAACCAAGAAATGAGTTAAGAAGGGTGTGTACATGTGATAGGGAAGAAGGTGGGACTTAACCTGAGTTGCAGATCTTTGTTATTTTCTGATTCTCTTTTTGAAAAGTATATGAGAAAGCTAAAAGTTCAGGCAAATATTAAGAGTAAAACCCATTATACTAGTGCTTTATTGCTAAGCTTTCTTTGAAACCTGTGATCTCGGATGGTAGATCTGGGATGAGTCCATTGGGAGCATCTAGTCCAACCCTCCCATTTATGGAGGAGGAAGCAGAACCCTAGAAACATGAGTGGCTTGCCCAAGGTAACCTGGGGAGGGAGGGACAAAGACAGGACGAGAACCTCAGTCACCAGCCTGGTCTAGAGCTACCTTCAGAAGTAGAACTGTTCATGGTATGAGTCCTCTGTACCATTTGGCCTCCTCCCCATTGTCATCCTCTTCAAGGTCCTGATCTGGGCTGTAGGAATGACCTCTTGGCCCTTTGACAGGGTTTGAGGATTCTTCTTAGAGGTAAGGGGCATCCATTGTTCCATGACAGCAGCAGCTTCCTGTGGGGTGTAATGTTTCTCCTGTGGAATTCCAACAGGAAAGACTAACATTCTATGTCCCAAATAATGCCATTTATTTATTTAAATGGGAAACAAAGGCCACTGCAGATTGGCATTTGTTCTAGCTCTGTGTACTTACTTTACCTCAGACAAAGAAACTCTGATTTTAAATGCTATGATGAGGTTCCGAGTTGGCCAACTGAACTTGGAGATGTCACCAGGCAGAGAGCTATAGACTTTTCTATCCTACTAGAGCGTATGCTTGTTGGTGGCAGTGAGACATTTGTGTGCCAATGGAGTGTTGATGTATCATCCTTAGTCTTTTCATTGACTTCAAAGCCTGTGAGAGAACGGCCTTTACTGTCCTCCGAGAGGATGGGCATTTCGTTTTTTGTGTGTGTATTTTCCTTTTTTTTCCTCCCTTGGACAGGAAGACAAGAAGTTTCATTAATCCCAATGCTGACCTATAGTTTTCATGTGTATTTTCTTCTCTTAAGTGTATGTGCTTTGCCATTCTCTCATCCATTTCTTCATCTATCCATTCATTCCACAAACATTCATTAAACATCCACCAAGTGCCAGCACAGAGCTAAATGAGGGGGCACAAAGGCAAACAAGAGCCCTTCCTGGACCATGAGGAGTCCACAGGCTAGGGGAGAGAGCTAAGTAAGGGGTTCCGTTGTGTGCTCACCAGATAGAGCTTCATAAATGTGTAGTAAGTTAAAGTGAATTGACAGTAATAACTGAAGTTTGAGGATTACTTGGCAAGATATTTCAGGTCTGTACTCTAACTGAGGGAATATTTCCTATCTCCCAAGTGAGGAAGTATTTCAAATCTTCTAGTCTGTTGATGGTCAACTTTTTGTTGCTGTTGCTTCTGGACGTAAGGTCAGTTCAAGAAGTAAATTCAACAGTAATTTCCTCATGAAAATATTTTGATATTAAAAGAAAAAATTAATCTAAGAGTCTACTTTTTACTCAACACTACCCCAAAGAGGCCTCAAGTAGAGTCAGTTTTGAATTGTTTTAACAAAGTCTGAATACATTTTATGTATCTTGAAGCTGCTATTACTCTGATGCCTGAGGGGACAAGGAGTGAGAGGGGTTATTGGGACTAGAGAAAATACCTGCCATTCTAGAGGGGGATGTCTGACAGGAGCTATGACTTCGGCTTAGCTAGAGGAACGTGACCAACCACGATGCTCCAGAAGGGAGGAAGCTGGGGAATGATGCCCTCGTTCACTCTCCTCTTGCCCTTCACTCCCCTGCCAGTGCCTCTCCAACAAGAAATCAGAGGGCAAGGGAGCCACTGATGTAGCCAATACAGGTCAGATTTCCAGGGAATATACCAAGGGAGTAGAGGGTAGAAAGTGCATTTGGAGGGGCAAGGAAATGTCTAGCACAGTAGGGTTTTTGTAAATGAATCCAGATAACCCTCTGGGGCCAAAAGGGAGGCATTTAAACTTGTAAGGTCTGTTTCTTCATCAAAGCTTAATGTAGTGACTGGGGGTTTTGAATCCAATGATATCTTAGAAAATCAGAAAAGCAGTCAAGAGTTTGCTGTTCCATGGTATAATAAATATGATTACAGATGCTTTGCTAGTCCTCCCTTGAGACATAGAATCCAATTCCCCTCCATATCAGCTAGATATGGTCTTTTTTGACCAAAAAATTTCAGCAGAAGTGATGTTCTGAGACCTCCAAGGCTAGGTCCTAAGAAGCCTTACAGATTCTTCCTTGGAACATTCTGGGAACCTTGATCCACCATGTAAGAAATCCAACCACCTGGAGACTACCATGTTGGAGTAGGCACTCCATTTAACAGAACCAGATGAGCCCTGCCTTCCAGCTCTCCCTGCCAAGGTGAGACATGGGAGTGAAGCCACCTTAGACTCTCTACAGCAGCCTTGTCACCAGATAAACACCACTGAGTGGCCTCATTTATGCCACATGGAACAGAACAATCATCCAGCAGAGCCCTTCCCAAATTCCTGACCTAAAAAACCCATGAGAGACAATAAAATGGTTGTTGTTTTAACCCACTAAGTTTGGCGGCAGTTTGTTAAGCAGGAATAATTGGGAAATGCTCTTACCCTCTCAAACTGATGATTTTCACACATCCTATATCCACATTAATAATGGGAGGTAACAACAACCCTCCATCAACCCCTATACACGCATATACTAATACATACAACTTTAACTTCACACTTCTGGATAAGTGATCTAGCCAGATAATTGACTTTAATGTGAAGCTGTTGATTCTGGATGGATTTTGATTTCTGGAAATGGAGAAAGTGGTAAAGAGCAGCACCACCAGATAATCTAGAAAGTGCAGCCTAGGGAAAGATGATCACCCTCATCACTCTGAGTTGTCTTTAAATAAAAGTTTAATTTTAAGAAACTATAATAAAGTATACGCTCCTTGCCCAGATGCTCCATCAAGAAAACAAACATAAACATCTTATTCATGTCAGAGTGAACTTTGAGATTAGACCAATTTCTAAGGAAAAAAATGCAACAAAGAAATGTGCAGCTAATGACACTTAATTGGGAAAAGGAACTAATATTTATTAAACATAGTATTGGTCAGAATACACTGGATTATGCCACTGTAACAAGCCCCAAATCTCAGTGACTTGATACAAGAAAAGTTTATTTCTTGCTCTTTCTATAGGTCCACCTTAGGTTGGTGTGTGTGGGGTGTGTCTCCACTCACTGAAGTTACTCAGAGACACACGATAACTGAGGCTTCACCTCACTGTGTTCTCCCACCATCTCCAGAGTTTGGAAAAGGGAAATGACAACTCACATCTGATTGTTCAAGCTTCATTCAGAGTGAAACAGTTGACTCCCATTCCCATTTCGCTGGCCAAAGCAAGTCGTGTGGCTGCACCCAGTTTGAAGAGGGCAGGGAAGTTTGCCTGGAAGAAGGAAGAACTGGAAGCCCTTGGTGAGCAGCACCAATTATGACCACGCCGTCTATTATGGGGCAGGCACTCTGCTAGTCATGTCCACTGAATTCTAACGAAAATCCATTCTATAAGTAGAAAAGAGGCCTGTGGAGGTCAAGCAACTTGTCCATGGTCACAGCTTAATAATTGTAGAGGAGAGCTTGGAACCCAGATCCTTAGGTCTGATTCCCAAGTGCATAGTCTTTTCCTGACATGTTGCATATCAAGGATATTCATATCAGTTAGGAACTAGAAAGGGCAAAAGGAAGTGAGGAGAATTTGATCATCGTGTTTGTATTTTTGGGTCACTTTCATTTTAACAAGGCACTCTGCTTTCCCTTAGACCTGTGCTCTGAAGTGCTCTGAGATGATTGGTAAGTTATGGAGTCCTCACAGTGTTCACGGCACTGTTCTTGGTCTGTGAGGAGAAAGAAAAAATCAGAACGCAGCCTCCGGTATCCTTGTAGAGTTCATTATACTCCAGGAAAAAAGAGACATCCTTTAAAAGAACAAGGATTCCTTTTATATACAAAGTCTTGGAACTTGTTCAGGTGTAAATATATATTGTTTCAAGCAGAGTTTAGAACAATTGTTCTTAGATTTTTTTTGAATTAGGGACTCTTTTGAGAATTTGCTGAAAGCTATTCTCCTAGGAAAAATGTATTTACGCACTTGCAAATTTTTTACATTTTCAGGGCCTCCATAGATGCATTCCCCACCAGAAGCTCATCCATTTGCTTATGACTCCATGGTTTAGATAAATATTCAATTATAAAAGTTTAAGTTCCTAGAACAGTACCTTCCATATATTAGGTGCTCAATAAATATTGTTGGATGAATGGACAGAAAAGGAGGAAATAGTTGCGACATAGCTCTAATACATGCTCTTCCTTGTGTGACTCTCACTCAGATGGATGGTCTGTATTTTGCTCTGGGGCATCTGAGCACATTTTTTTTGTTGTTGCTCATGGCATGAGAATTGGGCCCAGAGGATCTGAGAGAAGATCAGATACTGATTGAAAATACAACAATGGACTGATGATAACTGTCAGAGTTGGCCATTAGAGTGGTTGTTGGAACATGTAACAAATTCCAAGGGAAAGGGAAAGATGTCTCATCATCTACCCTTGACTGAGCACCTGCTAAGCACAAAGCACTTGGTCACTGGGGAAATAGAAATTATTTGATCTTGAGAGGCCCTTAGTCTAATGGATGAAACAAAAGGAGACAACTACCCATTATGTATTGTGAGAATAGCCATAATGGAAGCATGAGCAACTTGCTATGGGAACTAAGAAAAGAGCAGGGCTTTGAAGAGTGACTAGGAGTAAAGGGTGTTCCTGGACCCAATTCCAATGTGTGTGTGGTGGTGGTGGTGGGGTGCTTCCCTGCAGCAACAAGAAATTCTCAGACACCAGCAGGGTGTCCAAGAATTCAACTCAATTCTGACACTATCTACCTGGAGATAGCATCAGATTCCACAGGTTGAGGGCTCAGTCCCACAAGACTGCCCCTCCTCCCACTTTAGACACCAGTCACAAGCCCAGGTTATCACCTGTGCTTCTGACCAACTGGTTATAGATTGGAGGTTCCAACAACCCTCTCCTTGGACTTCAGATGCCAGTCTAAGTCCAGGCTGTTACCTGCGCTTCTGACCAACTGGCTATAAATCAGAGGTTCCCATGACCCCCTCCTTCCTTGGGTTTGATTAATTTGCTAGAGCAGCTCACAGAACTCAGAGGCACATTTTACTTGCTAGATTATGGTTTATTATAAAAGGATGTAACTCAGGAACAGCCAGATGGAAGAGATACATTGGGCAAAGTATGGGGAAAGGACTTAGAGCTTCAGTACCCTCTCCAGGTACAACACTCTCCTCCAGATCTCCACATGTTCACCAACCTGGACGCTCTTCCAACTGTATCTTTCCGGGTTTTTATGGAGGCTTCGTTTCTTAGGCATGATTGATTAAATTATTGACCATTGGTGATTGAGCTCAATCTTCAGCCCCTCTCCCCTCCCCAGAGATCATGGGGTGGGACTGAAAGTTCCAACCATCTAATTACATGATTGGCTCCACTGGCAACCAGCCCCCATCCTTAGGTGTTTTCCCAAGTCACCTCATTAACATAACAAAAGACACCTTTATCACTCTCAACACTTAGGAAATTCCAAAAGTTTTTGGTTGCTGTGAGCCAGGAACTGTGGATGAAGACGAAATATATACGAGAAATATACATTTGGTCATCTGAATGTATATATTTTCCTTATAAATCACAAGGAGTTTACCAAGTTAGAAGGGTTGTCTAATCAAAGGGGAACACCAAAGACATGGATAGTTGCATATACATGGGATTCTGAGAATTTCATGAAGTTAGGTGCTTTTTTTGTTTTTGAGTAGGAAGATAATAATGGCCTTTCATAGAGGATGGACTACAATGGTGAGAAGGGAAGCCAGGAGACCTGTTAGGTGGTGATCAAAGTAAAGATCTTTCCAGGGGCCAAGGAGATTCTTCAGTGAACCATCTCCCCCCAGGTTAGTACTCCCTAGCATGCCTAGAATGTAAGAGGTGCATTTGCCGGGTGAAAGAATGAATGACTAACGAATGAGACAATCTAGATTTGGCCACTTGGAATGGAGATAAGTTAATGGATTGAGAAACATTTTGGAAGTAGAATGGGCGGGTCTTGGTGAGGTATATGCAGTAGCAGACCTGGGTCTGGGAAGGGAAAAGGGAGAAGGGAGAGAGAGAAATGGAAAATTGTTTTGAGATATTTAGTTTGTGTGCCTTTTGGTGAGGCTGTGTCACACATGTTTGCTCCTCACAGCAACACTGGGAGTGAACCAGAATTCCTACTGTTTAACCAGTGATGAAACTAAGGCTCAGAGTGATTAAGTTAGCCACCTAGGGTCACAGGGGAGCTACTGAAACTCAATCCTTTAGGATGTAAGTAAGTTTAAATTCTAATACAGCACTGTGAAGTGATTCCTTAAGGAAAAAAAAATTCTGTGAGTCATAGTTATTCCAAAGAGGTTTTTTTGTTCTCTCTCTGCAAAAGCATGTTCACAGGAACAAAGTACCCCATTTGGATGAAGATCTAAGTGATCAGGATTTTAGTTCTAGTTCTGCCCCTACATACCTTCTTCTGTGGCTTTGGAGCAATCATTGAACATTTCGGGACCTCTGTGTCCTGTGACATCTCTCTGAGGTTGTCTCGTCCATCTAATGTTTTGCTTGCTGTAATAAGCTACATTTCTTGTTTTGATATATATTATGGTAATGAGACTAAACTGTTTGAAATCAGCTGTGTGGACTGGAAGGTAAATCAACTATCACATGAGAATAAATAGTCAGAAGATATTATCAGCATTTTCAAAGCAATAAGGGGTTCTGAAGTAATATGACTATATATTGTGCTATTCAGCATGAACAGCTCTCCCATTTTCTCTCTCTATGTCTCTGTCATATACCCCACACAGTGTGTTGTCAGGCTCACAATTCTTTTCTTTTCTGAGTCGTTTTAATGACCTGAATCTTTAGAAGCACCACATAGTATGACATATTACTTGAATTTGCTATTGAGATTTAGTAGTCAGAAGATAAATTTCTTAAAATAATGGGGTTGGTCATTCAGAAGAAAGAAGGTTCTGTTAGGCATTCATATTCATAGCTTACTGTCAGTGGAATTCAGGGCACCGTATGACGTTTTCATTTAGGTGGTCTTTGCATGTGAGTGGGTGGGAGGTGCGGTAAAGGGGAGCAAAAGGAGATCACCGTACGTTGCATCTGAGAATGGAAAACATTCTCTGCAACTTTCCGTTATTTTTCAGGGGCACCATCATGCTTGGGTGTTATAGGCAGTTATACAAGGAAGCTAGACTGGGTGAAGGAGAGATTTGTTTTTAGTTGAGTGTTTCAGTTTCCTCCTTCCCGTAGTCAATGGTGTGTCCCACAGTTACACAGTGGTTCTTGAATGAGAATGTTTAGGAAGCTGGTGGCTGTGTCTTGCTGCCACCTCTAACACTGTTCCGCTCAGGCATTTTGGCCTCAGCAATTGATAATCTGTTCTGAAAGGATAGTGTTTGAGTTTGTGACTTTTCTCTCATGGGTTTTGATTAGAAACAGCCTGCTTTTTCTCTCCCACCCTCCTGGCCCCTCTGCGAAGCCTAGATGTTGCAATATTTCACTGAGACGTTTCCCCGTTATTTGATGTTTTTGATATCTTCAGTGCCCAGTAATGACTGGTTCCTGTGGACCTCTGGACTCATTAACCCCAGTTCCTCCAAACTTCTTTGCTAACTTCTTGGCCTTTTGGTTTTGGTCAGACTTTTGCCTGATTCACAGCCTATGGCTAGTTTACAATCAGGAAACTGGGCTGCAGGTGTCATTTAAGGAGCCTTCACAGACACTTTACTTGCATTTATCTCACTTTATTAATTATAAAACCCTTCAGGATTCAGGAATGCAGAGGTACTTATTATGAACTCCATTTTCTATATAGGAGAATTAAACCTTAGAAAGGTACATAGATTGTCAAAGGTCACACAGCTGGTACATGGGAGAGCTAGAATTTCACTCCAAATCTCTGATTTCAAAGAGTCTGGGATAGAGCAGTGGTTCTCAAGCATCAAGTGCATCAGAATCCCCTGGAGGGCTTGCTAAAACAGCTTCCTGGGCCCTAGCCCCAGTTTCTGAATCAGCAGGTCTGGGGAGCGGACTTGGAGATTTGCATTTCTGGTATGTTCCTATGTGATGCTGATACAGCTCATCTGAGGACCACACTGAGAACTGCTGGTGTGTGTACAGAAATGGATCTCTCGAGTTGGTCTGCCTGGTTTCAAATATAGGCTCCAGTACTAACTAAGGGCAAGAACTGGGGAGAATCACTTGGTCTCTGAGTTACTTACTGCTCATCTCTACCTGCCTCATAGAGCTGCAGTGAGATAAAGCATTTCAAATGCTTAGAGTGCCTGGAATCTAGAAGTCACTCTATAAAGTTTCCTTTTGTTAACATTCTTACTAAAGTACGCTGCCAGGACTCTGCTAGTCTTTCTCATGCTCTGAGACATCCTATGTTCTCTTTTTGAAGCTCTGTTATTTGTTTGTTGCACCCATGTTGTTTTCTATCAAATTCTGCGGTATTCTTTGCCTCCTTCTTCAACAACTACTGCCCCTAGCTCACATCTTTGTCCCTCCAACCAAAAGTGCAGTGTTCAGAAGCTTCCACATACATGTGGGTAGGATAAAACTTCCAACCCTCTGGCTTTGCAATTTCCAACTCAGCTTTATCTCCAATTGTTCTCTGCCTCATCCACCTTCTGGCACAGAAGATGCAGTAGAATCGTTTGGTTTCAGAACTCTTCTGGAATAAGTTCCTTGAGGACGGGGCTGTATGCAACAAATCTTTGATCCTCTGCAATGCCTCCCACAGTTAGCAGGACCCTAACAAATATCTGGTGAGTGAACAACTAAGTGAGGGAGTTGGAAGGCACGAGGTCAGAAAGAACTTTGCCACCTGGGGTGGATTATTTCCCTCTTATGAGTTTTGCTTTCCTCAACGAAAGGCTTGAATTAGAATAAAAATTAAGTGCATACCTTTTCTGTTATATCTGCACACTCCCCAGGTCAAATGATTTCCTATTCAGCAGTTTGATAACAATGCTGATAACCAAAGGCTCTGTGCATGCTCCGCTTTAGCTTATCTTACAATAAAGTTTTCCTTCCTATGTACCTTCCTGGTGCTGAAATAGAATGCAGGACATGCTAGTGTACACTGTGGAGATTTTTCTTTTTCTAAATCCCCATGACTCAATTCAAGAAGCTATTATATTTGTCCAAGGATCAGGCTGACAGGCATGGGGACATTATTATTCTTTGGGCATGGGTTGCTTTTTTTTGTAGTTTGGAAGATGCCCTAGATGTATTCTGAGAAGAGTAAGGCTCCAGTGGGGACGTGCTCTGATAGCAACTGTAGATGTCAGCAGATTCTCACTGAGTTCCAATGTGGGGTTATTTTGCATCCCAACTCAGTCTAGGTAGGACATGGCATTGAGCTAGGAGAGAACGCTTGCGTGCAGGATGATCCTGGATCTCTCTCTCCCTCTCTCTCCTCTTGCATCTCTCCCTCTCTCTCACTATTTCCAAGCAAAATTAAGTAATGGAATATACAGCTTTTTCTCACCTGTCAACCCAAAGTATTTCTCATAATCTCTAAATATTCTTCAAGAATACAACTGTTATTGGCTATGTGGTATTCAATTGGGTGGATTTAACACATTGTTTAAAACACTCTCATTTTTTTGGATATTCATATTGTTTCCAGAATTATTGGTGTTATAATGCTGTATTGAACTTCCATCCCTACATATAAATTTTGTGTACATTTTTAACAATTTTGGTAGAAAAACTACACAAAAGTGCAATTTTACTGGATCATAGGGCATAAGTGTGCTTTGCTGTTCCATAAATTTCAAACTACATTTTTTATGTAAGCCATTTTAATACTTAAGATTTTATTGACTGGTGGAGACATAGAAAACCTCAATGAGCCAATCTCCATTAAAGAAATAGTCTTGGTAGTTAAAAATATGCTCCCATCAATCCTACATCTCTAAAATATAAGAAATACATCAGACCAATAAAATTTGAACACAAGTTTCATCAAACCTCAACAAACTGGTAATCCCTATCTTATGCATATTTCAGATAATAGGAAAAGAAAAAAAAGCTACCAAACTCATTTTATAGACAAGTATTCCCTTGATACCAAAACCAGATACTAACAGTAAAAGAAAAGAATACTGTAGACTAATCTCACTTAGGTTCATAAATGAATAATTCCTAAATTAAATACTAGCATATAAAATCCAGTACTTTTAAAGTACATCATAACCAAGAAGAACTTATCTTGGGAGTGGAGGATGGATCTTTATCAGTCTATGTATCAAAATATGTCACCATATTAATATCTGAAAGAGTAAAAAAGAAAAGTGTTAACATTGTCTCAATAATATGCAATAAAATTTAGCCTGCTTACCCTAGGCTGGATCTGCTGGAAAGCAGAGTCTGGGGCACAGATTACAATGCTGACACTTGAGAGGTACAAGTTTCAGCAGTGAGAGTGAGGACAAGAAGTAATGTCAGACAAGGAAAAATGTGAAGCAATTGTGTTGCTGTACTGGCCACGACTTCCAAACACATTGCAAAGACATCCAGGCATATTCCCTCAGCAAATGGGAACTTCTCCAAAAGGTTTGCAAGAGGAAAGTACACCATGGGTTCAGAGAAGGGCAAAAAGAGGGGAAGTTGATCAGTCCTGACTCTTGTTTCCCATTGGTCAAGGTTCCTCCCACAGAGACGTAGTCCTTCTATACAGCTAGCAACAAGGCGACTGCTAAAAAAGCCAGATCCTAAGCCCTATTGTGTGTAATGCCATCCAAGCCCAGAAGCAGAGGGGAGATTCTGCAGGTTGGAGTACCAGCCAAGAGAGAAAAGAAGGAGGCAGCTGAGGGAAACATAGGAGGCACACAAGAAGCTTACACGCGGTACAATTCAGGACGAGCACTGGATGCAACACAACACTTAATTAAAAATAAATAAAACAAACAGAAAACCTCTTAACCAACTATGACATAAAAGGAAATTACATAACATGACCAAATGTATCTATCCAACATCTATGGCAAATTTCATATTGATAAAAGTTTAGTGATAGTCCCATCAAGTCAGGTACAAGACAAGAATGCTCCCTTCACTGCTACTGTTCTTCCTTGTCCTGGAGATCCTAGCCTTTGTCACTTAAAAAAACACAACCAAAACCAAAAAAAAAAAAAAAAAAAATACCCTCCAGAACTTAGCCACTTGATTACAAAGGAGACTAGGATATGCAATTTCTAGCTGGTGGCCATGTGCTCAGCTAAACTGGTGTGTGTGTTGGGGAGAGGGTCCTTTTCCAAAATGAAAATATGGCAAATGGATGCTGGACTACAGTTAGTAATTTCTGCCACATCTGTATGGATGGAAAAAAACCAACAGAATCTACAGACAATAGTAATAATAAGAGATCTCAGAGAATTTCCAGATAAAACATTAACACAAATATATATATATATATATAGAGAGAGAGAGAGAGAGAGAGAGAGAGAGATGGACCTTTAGGGCATTATGCCAAGTGAAATGAGTTAGATAAAGAAAAATACTGTATGATCTCACTTATAAGCGGAATCTTAAAAAACCAAACTCCTAGAAACAGAAACAGAATCAGAATGGTGGTTGCCAGAGGCGAGGGGTGAGGGTAGAGGAAATGGGTGAAGGTGGTCAAAAGGTACAAACTTCCAGTATAAGATAAATAAGGGCTGTAATGTACAACATGGTGACTATAGTTAACAATACTGTATTGTATATTTGAAAGTTCCTAAGAGAGTAGATGTTAAAAGTTCTCAACACAAGAAAAAAAAATTTGTAACTACGTGTAGTGCTGGATGTTAACCAAACTTATTGTGGTGATCATTTCACAATATATACAAATATCAAATCGCTGGGGCCAGCCCAGTGGTGTGGTGGTGAAGTTTGCGTGCTCTGCTTCAGCAGCCCAGGGTTTGTGGGTTCGGATCCCGGATGTGGACCTACACACTGCTCATCAAGCCATGCTATGGCAGCATCCCACATTACAAAATAGAGGAAGATTGGCACAGATGTTAGCTCAGGGCCAATCTTCCTCACCAAAAAAATGAAAAATAAAAATAAATCATTATGTTGTACAGTTTATGTTGTATGCCTTAAATTTACGACAAAGTATATGTCAATTATATCTCAATAAAACTGGGGAAAAAATTTCAGTAGTGAGCCCTATACCAACAGTAATCAATTAGAAAATGTTATGTATGAACACATAATTTATAATAACATAAAAACTACACAGTGCCTAGAAATAAATTTAATTCCCACTGTACAATATTGTTACAGAGAAAAGCACAAAACATCTCTGAAACATATAAAAGAAGATGGTAATAGATTTTTAAATAATGTTAATTCTCCTCATATTAACCTATAAAACAGATGCAATTCTAATATATTTTCCAACAGAATTTTTCATAAAACTGGGGAAACTTATTCTAAAATTTATATGTTGAAGTAGACATCCAAGGATATCCAAGGCAAACCAATCAGTAAACAATAGGAAAATGAGCAAAGAGCATCAACAGGCAATTCATAAAAGATGAAACATACAAAGGGGTTCTAAATCTCACTAGTAATCCGATACATCCAAATTTAAACAACAACTAGAAGTTTCCATTTTATGTGTATTGGATTGGTGCGAGTTAAAAATAGTGACAATTCCAAGGGTTGGAAAGGGCATGGGCACACTTGGATGGAGTGAAACTTAGAGTGGAAGTGAAATAGGTACAACCATTTTAAGCAACAATGTGCCAACATCTCATAAAGTTGAAGATGGCTGTACTTTAATATCTAGGAATTCTGCTTCTAAATGTAGTCAATCCTCATTACTCACAGATTCCATATTTGCAAATTGGCTTACTTGCTAAAATTTATTTGTAACCTTCAAATCAATATTCATGGTGCTTTCACAGTCACTTGCAGACGTGTGCAGAGTGCAAAAAATTTGAGTCACTTAACGTGCATAGTTCCAATTGAGGTCGAACAAGGCGACACTTTGCCTTCTTGTTTTAACTCTCATACTGCAAGCAAGTGTTCTTTTCATGGTTGATTAGGTGCCATGTTTTTTGCATTTTTGTGCTTTTATTGGTGATTTCACTGTTTAAAATGGCCCTCAAGTGTAGTGCTGAATTGCTGCTCAGGGTTCCTGAATTCAAGAAGGCTGTGATATGCCTTAAAGAGAAAACCATGTGTTAGATAAACTTCATTCAGGCATGAGTTATAGTGCTGTGAGTTCAATGTTAATGAATCAACAATATGTATTAAATAAGGTGTCTTTAAACAGAAACACACATAAAACAAGGTTATTTATTGCTTGGTTGACAAAAATGTGACCAGAGGCTTGCAGAGACCTAACCCTCTAGGTTATTTCCTCTAGGAGCGGTGGTTTGGTATCTGCTAATTCAGTGTTCACAGTGACTTTATAGAGCACAACTATTGCAAATAATAAGAATCGACTGTATATACCATAGAGAAAGTCTCACATGTGTCCAAGAAGACATAATATAAGAGTGTTCATTGTTTGTGATGGTGAAAATGTAGATACACCCCTAATATCCTTCATGGAGAATGGATGAATACATTGTGTTATACTCATACAATGGAACACTCTCATGGTCCTGGTATTTCAGTGGAGAGACATACAATAAACAAAATACAGTCATGTGTCGCTTAGTGATGGGGATATATTCTGAGAAATGTGTTGTTAGGCGACTTTGTCATTGTGTGAACATCATGGAGTATACTTACACAAACCTAGATGGTATAGCCTACCACACACCTAGGCTGTGTGGTACTAATCTTATGGGACTACCGTCATATGTGTGGTTCCTCGTTGACCAAAACATCATTGTGTGGCACATGACTGTAACTATGTAAGGTCCATAGTATGTTAAAAGGTAATAAATGCTATGGAGAAAATTAAGCAGAGAAGGGAGATAGCAAGTAAGTCCTGGGGTGTGGGGTGCCTTGAAATTTTAAATAGAGTGGCCAAGGAATGCCTCCATTTGTTGTTAGTGCCCTCAGGTCGATTCCGACTCCTAGCGACCCTGGGTACAGCAGAGCGGGACCCTGCCTGGTCTTTTTGCACCGTTCTCTCACCTTCCACACTGTATCAGACAACACTCCACTGCTATTCACAGGGTTTTCATGGCCAACTTTTTCAGAAGTGGGGAGCCAGGTACTTCTTCCTAGTCTGCCTTAGTCTGGAAGCACCACTGAAACCTGTCCACCATGGGTGACCCTGCTGGTATTTGAAATACCAGTGGCACAGCTTTCAGCATCACAGCAACATGCAGCCACCACAGTATGACAACTGACAGTCGGGGGTGGTGTGGTCTGAACCATGGGCCAGGGCAGTGAGAGCTCAGAATTAGACCACCAGGGAATGCCTCCATTCAAAGGTGTAAATAATACTAATTTGATCTTCTCTTATTTCATAAGATAAAACTTCTAGAACTTATTAAATAGTAATTTTAATAGCAGATGTTCTTCTTTTATTCCTGACTCAGAATCTAGCAAATAGTAGATAATGAATAAATGTTTCCAAAATGATGCCTCTGATGTTTCACCTTTAAATGTGATTTTGGCTGTTGTCCTATACTTCCACATTTCGGTGTTCTAGGAACTTTGCTTTTTTTGTGTGTTTTATTGAGTATTTCAGTTGGAAGTTTGGAAGAAGTGTTTTAGATGTTTGTGGCTGTCCTCCATCTTTATGTGGAGTTCCATGATTGACATTTTAATCTAAGTGAAGCACTGTGACTGGCATAAGTTATTGTTCAATAAATGTTTTTTATTTTATTTTATTTTTGTGAGGAAGACCAGCCCTTAGCTAACATCCGTTGCTAATCCTCCTCATTTTGCTGAGGAAGACTGGCCCTGGGCTAACATTCATGCCCATCTTCCTCTACTTTATATGGGACGCTGCGCGGCATGGCTGACAAGCAGTGCGTCGGCGGGCGCCCGGGATCCGAACCAGCGAACCCCGGGCAGCCAAGCGCGGACTAAACCACTGCGCCACTGGGCCGGCCCCTCAATAAATGTTTTTTAAATTGAATTAATGAACAAACTGAGAGAGTGAAGAAAGTACTATCTTTACCTTGATTTGTAATTTTCAAATAACCAGATATTTGGTAACTAGGCCTTTTTAAATTCTCTTGCCCGCAGCCCTGCAAATGGTAGGGATGGGCTTAGCCAAGGGAACTAGAATTTATTCAGCAACTGTTATATTCTAGGTACAGAGTACAGTCCTTTACATGAAATCATAACAAAACCTTGCAAGGTTGATATTAGCTATACTTTACAGAAAAGAAAACAGTTTCAAAGAGGTTATGTGAATCTCTCAATGTCACACAGCCTGAATCATAGCAAGGGTGGCATTCCAATCCAGTTTATTTGATGTCAAAACCTGTGCTCTTTTCTTCCCATAATGGTGCTGGTTCCCAGCATCATAATTAGTGTGTTCAGAGCTGCCTATTTATTTTTGTTTGCTTTTCCTATATTGCATTTATACTCTGCATCTCCATGCCAAAGCATTTCAGCAGATAGGGGAAACTACTTATTGTTTTCAATTTAGAAAACACTTATTGAGCTCCTACATCAGTTGTTTTCAGTGCTTTACAAAAGATATGACCTTCTCAACGTGATAAAAGGCATTTATGAAAAACCCACAGCTAACATTATATTCAGTGGTGAAAATTTGAAAGTTTTCACCTTAAGGTCAGGAATAAGTCAAGGTGCCCACTTTTACCACTGATATTCAACATTGTGCTGGAAATTCTAGCCAGAGCAGTTAGGCAAGAAAAAGAAAAAGAAAGGCATTGGAATTGAAAGGAAGAAGTAAAATTATCTCTGTTAGCAAATGTCATGATCCTATATATAGAAAATTCCACAGAATCCACAAAAAAACTGTTAGAGCTAATAAACAAATATAGCGAGGCCGCAGCATACAAGATCAACATGCAAAAATCAGTTGTGTTTTTATACACTAACAATGAACAATCTGAAAAGGAAATTAAGAAAACAATTCCATTTTATGGTAGCACCCAAAAGAATAAAACACCTGGGAATAAATTTAACCAAAGAGATGAAAGACTTGTCCACTGAAAAAGCATAAAACATTGCTGAAAGAAATTAAAGACCTAAATAAATGGAAAGACATCTTGTGTTTATGTATTGGAGGACTTAATATTATTAAAATGTCAGTAATATCCATAGTGATCTACAGATTCAACGCAATCCCTATCAAAATTCCAATGGTCATTTTTTGCAGAAATGGAAAAGCTGATCCTCAAATTCGTATGGAATTGCAAAGTCCCCTGAATAGCCAAAACAGTCATGAAAAAGATGAACAACTTCTTGATTTCAAAATTTACTACAAAGCTGCAATAATAAAAATAGTGTGGTACTGGCACAAGGATAGACACATAGACCAGTGGAATAGAATTGAGAGTCCAGATATAAACATATATCTATCGCCAGTTGATTTTTGACAAGGGTACCAAGACCTTTCAACAGGGGAAAGAATAGTCTCTTCAACAAATGGTACTGGGACAACTGGATATCTATATGCAAAAGAATGAAGTTGGACCCTTAGTTCATACCATATACAGAAATTTAACTCAAAATGAATCAAAGACCAAATTATAAGAGCTAAAACCATAAAACTCTTAGGAGAAAACATAATTGTAAATCTTCATGACTTTTGCAATAGATTCCTAGATGTGACACCAAAAGCATTAGACTTTATCAAAATTTAAAACTTTTATCATAGGACATGATCAAGAAAGTGAAAAGAACCTACAGAATGGGAGAAAAATATTTGCAAATCATATATCTGATAAAGGTCAAAATATAAAAAGAACTTTTACAACTCAACAGCAGAAAAATAAACCACCAAATTTTAAAATGTACACTGGACTTGAGTAGACATTTCTCCAACAATTATATGCAAATGGCCAACAAGCATATGAAAAGATGCTCAACATTATTAGTCATTAAGGAAATGCAAATCAAAGCCACAATGAGGTACCACTTCATACCTACTAGGATGGCTATCATTAAAAAAATGGAAAATAACAAATTTGGTGAGAATATGGAGAAATTAGAACCCTTGTACATTGCTGGTGAGAATGTAAAATGGTTCAGCCACCATGGAAAACAGTTTGGCAGTTTCTCCAAAGGTTAAACATTGAATTACCATATGACCCTGCAATTCCATTCCTGAGTATACACCCAAAAGAATTGAAAACAGTCACTAAAACAAGTACATGTACACGCATGTTCACAGCTGCACTATTTACAATAGTCAAAAGGTGGAAATAGCTGAAATGTTCATCAACAGATGAATGGATAAACAAATTGTGGTATATCCATACAATGGAATATTATTTAGTCATAAAAAGAAATGAAATACTGTACATGCTACAAAGTGAGTGAACCTCCAAACATTATGCTAAGTTCAAGAAGCCAGACACAAAACAGTAAATGTTGTGTGATTGCCTTAATATGAAATATTTAGAATTAAGAAATCTACAGAGACAGAATGCAGATTGATGGTTGCCAGGGGCTGGGAGGAGTGGGGGATAAGGAGAAACCATTTAATGGAAAAAGAATTTTACTTGTAAGTTGTGGTTTCAACAACACTGTGGGGATACTAAGTGACACTGAATTATTCTCTTTAAAATGGTTAATTCTATGTAATGTGAATTTCACCCCAATAAATTACTTAAAAAATACTTTGACCAACCACCAGAGCTTCTAGGAGGTCTGAAATGGGTACCGACTATGTCTGTTTTGAAAAGATAGCACAAGTGGTGTACCAAGATAGCACAGATGTGTACCAAGGGTTGTGAACTGTTGGCCTCCATGACAGCAGTGTCTTGGGAACTTTCACAAGCTTTGTCTCTTTATCCTATTCCTGTCCTCATTTAACTTTCTAAGAACCTGGCTCACTGGGTGATATTTACTATGTGTGTGGCAGTTTTTGACCTCCAAGAAGCAGATGTCAAGATGGAATTAGACATGCAAGAGATTTATTTGAGGGAAATAACTGCAAAGAATAAAGAGGGAAGAGAACAGATTAGGTGGGAAGAGCTTTCAGATTGCCATGCAAGTTTGGTACCCATGAAAGGAAAGCAAGAAGGAAGGAGGATTGGGTAGGAAGAGCCTCAGACTTTAGTGCAGTCTCAACCAGGCAGTGAGGATTCCCAGAGCACGGATTGCCCGTCAGAAGAATCTGCTTGGGGCTGGAACGGCCCATCTCTTGTGCCTGAATCATTCTCTATCATTGGCTGGGAGCAACCCTGGGAAAGTGTGGCCTCAGTGATGAATGCTGCTGTGGATTTGAAGGTATGGCAGCTGGAAGATGTCCTCCAATTACCCTCCTTGCAGCAGGTTCTCTTGAAGGAAGATCTGAGCAGTACACCTCCATGGTTATCACAGTGTGATACTGGCCAAGTCCCAGAATCTCTCTGAACCTCATTTGCAAAATGGAGTTAATGTCATCTCCATCACCAGGTTTTAGGAGGACTAAATAGGGTAACATAAGTAAAAGTACCTGGCATAGTATCTGGACTGAATATAAGTGATTGACCTTTATTCTTTTCCCCGTTATACATACGAGCAAACTGGCTCGGAGAGAGAAAACTACCTTCCCAAAGGCCACACAGCTAGTAAGTAGCAGATGCAAGATTAAAACCCAGTCTGACCTCACGTCCTACACATATTCCATTCAAGCACATACTTATCTAGGATTTTATTCCCAATATCTGGAACTGGGGGCTGCATAAATACTCTCTGCTGTCTATAAAGCTTCTGTGGAGAAATATCTGCCAGCCCTGGGGTGTGCACACATGTAGCTTTTACTTAATTTCCTTGTGTCTTACTTTCCGTCGGCACATCACAGATAAGTGCCAAGCATTTTCTTCTCTCATCGTTTGATGCATATTGGCATTTGGAGCTCTTGATGGAAATGATAACATTTCCAGCACTTAAATATTCATCTTTGATAAACTATCTTAGGAGGAAAAAAAATTAAGATGTAAATTGGTTTCATTCAAATCTCACCATTTCCACCACACATCCCCACTAAGTTGACACAGCTAGACTGGAAATGGCTCCCTTCCTCCCGTGTCATCTGTAGAGAGGCGGATGGATAGCAGCTGCTCCTTGTCTGGAGCTTTGGAGTCATGGCAGGTAGCCAGCTGAGGGCCTGAGTTGATCCCTGGCCCTTACACTTCCCCTGCTGCTACTACTGTTGTGGAAAGTGAAATATAAAAAATACTGGTAGCCAGGAGCAGCCTATGGTCAGGGAAGACACTCATAACACCCCGTGGCCTCTCAGCCTTTTGTTTCACTTCCTGTGCTCTTCTGGACGTTACTCAAGAACAAGGCCATCCCTCCCTGCCTCAGATTACCTACGTCATGAAGTCATTTGTCAGCTCCCACTGCAGAAGGAATAAGACCAAACAGTCTCCCCTGGGCTTTCCCTGCACAGATGATTTTCTGGCAAGAAGAGAGAAAGAGGTTCAGTTTTGCTATGTTTAGGAGACAAACATTTGGTGCTTGGTTAACCTTATAGTATAGTATTAGACCCGGGATTCAGTTTTATAAATGCTTTTAATGCTGACCATGGCCAGGTGCTAGAAATTTGGAGTTGAAAGAGGTAGTCTTTGTCTTCAAAGAGGGAGATACAGAAGCAAACAAGTTCCAACCGCTGTAATAAATGTAGTGGTAGAATTAAGTTATGTATATGGCAGAGCAACCACAGAGAGGATGATGGTCTGGGGTGTGTGTGATCTGATATCTGAGTGCATCAGAAAAGGCTGCCAGGAGGAGGTGCTGCCCAAAGATGACATCAAAAGCTAACTATGGATTCATCAAGTGGTTAGCAGAGATTAGCATCAGGAGGAAATGCTGCAAAGGCGTGTTTTGTTTGTGGGGACTTAAAGAGGTATCGCTGGAGTGTAGAGTACAAGGAGGGATGTAGTAGGAGATGAAGTGGAACCAGAGGTATAGACCAGAACAAGAATTGGTATTGTAGACCATACTGAATGGTTTAGACTTAATGGAGTCAATGATAGGAAGCCAATGAGGGTAATAAGTAGGAGAGATATGTGGTCACACTAGTGTTTTTAGAATAATCCTGTGCTTAGAGGGGAAGATGGGTGCACTGGGTAGACTGGAGGCTGGGAGAATCCTTAGGAGGCTGACGGAGGAGTCCAGGTGAGAAAAGATGAAGATCAGAATTAATGCAAATGGCAGTGGCAATGGAGAGAAGAGAGTAGACATGATAAAGCTTTTGAGTAAGAAATAAGAAGAGTAATAGCAATAGTAATAAGTTGTTGCTGTAGTAACATTTATTGAGTCCTCATGCCTGCACCAGGCCCTGTGATCGGTAAGCACGCTTCCCATTTACAACAACTCTATGAGGTATTAAAAGGCTACAATCTCTTATCTAGGATTCTGAAATTCCTAAAATCCCCCAAACAAGAAGTTTTTCCAAACTTATTTGCAGTGACACTTGACCAGACTTTTAGACTCACCTGTTGGAAATATCTGACCTGAAATGACAGGAGGCTACTGACAGGCTTTATTTGTTACTAGTGTGGATATCCACACGTTCTGCTGCAGGAATATAAATGTGTTTGATTACAGAGTGCTGCCCCAGACCCTTCTGGGGTTATTACCACAGGTACAATAGATGCTGTAATGCCTTCTGTGGGTGTTACAAATTATATTTTATATACACTTTGTTACCTTTGTAAATTCCAAAGCTTCCAGATTTCCATAACATATCCGACCCCAAGGGTTTCAGATAAGGGATTGTGGGCCTACAGTCACCACTTATAGCTGTGGAAATGCAGGCACAGAAAGGTTAAGTAATTTGTTCAAACTAGCTGGTGGCAGAACTGGGATGGGGACCCAGCTTTTTTGGACTCCAGAGCCTGCACTCTGAACCCTGTTTCTGCACTGTCTGCCTAGGTTGGCAGAAAGAAATCTTGGAGATCATTTTACAGATAGGGCAACTGATGTATCTTTTTAACTAGCTTCTGTGGATGATAATACCTAGCTTTATAGGCATCAGAAGAGTGGAAGCATTTCCTTACCAAAGTTCCTCAAATGAATCTTTTGGCCAGAAAAAAGACTCCAGGATGATGGAGGAGGTTTCTGGGGATGGAGATGGGTTGCCAATTTGGGAAGATTTATCCGGTGTAGGTGAAAGAGAATAGCTGCCTTCTGTCACAGGGCTCCAGATTGAAGGAATTGGGATAAGATTCTGGTCCTCATTTTTTAACTCACAAAATAAAATGATGGTGCTCACACGCACATGCAAATTGGAAGGAACCCTGCCAAAATGTTAACAGTGGTGAACTTCGGGTGACAAGGTTATAGATGATTTTGATTTTGGTTTTGATTTTTAAAGCTTTCCAGATTTTTCCAATTGTCATATTTTACTTTTATAATTAGAAAATATGCTTTTAATTTTTTTGTTACAAGTTACATATTTTGGGGAGAAAGAAAGCAGTGAGCACCTTGTAAATAAGAGGCATTCAGTAAATATTTGTTGATATGTTCAATTGATAGAATACTTTATTATCCCACTTGCTAATGGCCCATGAATACTGAAAGTTTCAAGGTTGAATTTTTGTTAACTATTTAGAATTATTTTATGTTTTCCAAAGCTATATTGGTTCATTTTATTGCAATAACAATTTTTTAAAGGAATCAATAGATTTTTGGGTCATAATGAATTGTTTGGTAAAAATAAAGCAATACTTAATGTAATAAATATTCCAGTAACATTAGGGAATTTAGGCAGTCTTTCAAAGCTTATTGAAACCTAATTTTACTTATATAAGGTTTTAATAAGAGAACAAAAGTCTTTTCCTGTCAAACAAGTTATTATTATGACATTTGATACAAATAAAGTATAAACAATAAAACATCTGTAAACTGCAGAGGCAATTTTTTAATTGAGCACCTGATTTGTGTCAGGATGATCAGAGGACTCTGGGAAAGTGGTAGGCCTGATTTCGGGTTTTAAAATATATATCCTCTGAACCAGAAGTTTTAACCTTCTTTAACCTTTCATCAAATCACCTTTGTAATATTTTGCCATAAAGGAACAGTAAAAGCATCAAATATGCTGCATCAGTTTTTTCAAAAATAACCTCTCTTTGGGTCTTAGTTTTCTCATCTAGTTGGGGATAATAAGATCTATTTCATAGAGGTGTGACTAGTGGTATGCTGGTAAGAGTTTAACAAACAGCCTTCAAAAAGAAGAAAGGGGGAAAAAGAGCTCTGATTTATAGTGTTTCCTAATTTCTGTGATGTAAATATTCCCACTGTGGCTGATTTCAAGCTACCATGGTAACATCAAAGCATCATTATATAATATTTCTTCCCTTACTACATATATAATAGATGTAAATAACCCTAAGAGCACAGATTATAGTAAAATAATTAGGAAGTGATGAGTTTTGAGTATTTAATATCTTTGTTTTAAATATAATTTAATTTTATCTAACTTAATTTTTTATAATGGCTGTGTTTAACAACCAGTTTGTAAAATTCCTGAAAATTTAACAGTTGGCTCTTGGAGCCAGTGCAAACCAGCTCCAGCAAACCACTCACTAGGTGTTATGAAGATTAAAAGGAAATCATTAATTTTAAAACTGCCTAATAGTGCCTTGAAACATCATAGGTCCTCCATAAATCTTAATTTTCTCCTCTTTTCCTTTATGTTTTGTTAAGCCTCTTCCTCTTCCTCAGAGTCCATGACAACATCTCTAGTTTTAACATCATCTCCAAAGACAAATTAGCTTGATGCATTGTTCAGAATATTCAGGAAAACTTAGCATGATTCACTTACTCTCAGTCAGTCTTCTGAAAGGGGTCAGCTTGGATATGAGGAAGAAAGACATTGACGTCTTCATCTCTCCTTGTGAACATTTGTTCCTGTTCATAAAACTTGTGCAAAACCTCAGAAAACCTGGAATTCACTGCCCCCTTTTCCTGGATCAATTGTTTTTCATTTTTCCTCATCCTAAAGCTGACCAAACAGAAAGAGTGATCTCATTAGAGAAGCAAATCTATGACTTTCTTCAACTTCAGGGGAGAGTTCTGGGAGATGTTTCAAACAGTATGTTAGAAAAATATACTTCCCACTAATTTTGATATAGTCATTTTTTGTTTTATTTTTTTCAAGTATAAACCACATGATTAGAAGTCCCTATGTGTCACAGACCATACATTTTCCTTTATAAATAGATTTTATTGTGCTTTTCAAAATATAAGTGATAAAACATGCTCAATATTAAAAACATGAAATAATACTGAAAAATATAAAGACAAAAATAAAATTACTCATAATTCCGCAACTCAGAGCTGTTATCTTTTGATGAATTTCTTATTTTTTCCTGTTTGAGTTACATAATTGGTATCATACTGTATATGAAATTTAGTATTCAGCATGAATACTGTTTTAAAGCCATGATGAATCTACAATATTCATACATTATGTATGAGCATTGTTGGTAACAAAGTTTCACCAAAAGCATAAACTTATCTGTTTTCTTTTTTTCTGTAAACTATCATAGTGCCTTAATTTCATGATTTAGTTATGAGGAATTAAATTTTCTAATTCAAAACAATGTTATTACTCATATTAAGCTTAAAGGTTGAGGTTAGAACACATACACACAAACACACACACGCATAATACACAAATACACACACAGTTTTGGGGACAAGGAAACCCGGGTGCAAACTCCAGCTATATTACTGCCTGGCTGTGTGACTTTGGGCAAGTTACTTCAACTCTTTGTGCTTCAGTTTCATTGCTTGTTAAATGGGAATAATATTAATACCTACCTGGAAGGGCTGTTAACCAGACTAGATGATGAAATAATGCATATAAAGTTCTTAGGGTACAGTAAATGCTCTATGGGAGATAACTACTATTGCGTTCATTACTGTCTAGTCCAGTCCTGCCAGCGTGAAACCAGGATAGAATGAGTAGCAACAGGCAGAAGATGAGCTGTGAGGATTAAATATATGCAAAGTGTTTAGAACTGCACCTGACACAGAGTAAGTGCTACATAAGTTTTTGCGATCACTGGCTGCCAGTACAAATTAATGGTTAACCTATAATTTACCATCTAAATTGAGACAATTTTTGGAGTGAAAGGAGGCATTACTAATACTTAGACTGGAGCAACAAGTGTAAACCAGGACTGTCTGGGCCATATCAGGATAATCCTAGGCAAACTGAGACATGTTGTCCACTTTACCTATCCACCCAGCTTTCCCAAAACTTACACACTGTTAATAGTTTCTAAAAAATTCTTCCAGAGTTTCTTTGTAAATACACAAGCAAATATACACACATTTTTTTTGTTTGTTTTCTTTTTATACAAAGGACAGCATTTTCTGTACACTGTTTGCAGCTTCTTTTTTTCACTTAACGATAATATATCCTGGAGATCACTCCATCAAGACAAACAGCCATTCCTATTCTCATTCTTTTGTCTTTTTTTTTAACACCTGCGTGGTATTCCATTGTTTGGGTATACCATTAACTTATTTAATCAATTCTCTATTGTTGAAAGTTTAGACAGTTTGCAATATTTAGCTACTTCAAATAATGCTGCAGTGAATAACTTTGTCTATAGGTGTGACAAGTGGAATGGCTGGGTTGAAGAGTATATGCCTTTATAGTTTTGAACAGTATTGCTAAGTCTCCTAGTATAAGCTGTGTACCAATTTGCATTAGTGGTGTATGAGTGTGCCCATTTCCCCAAGGCATTGACAACAGAGTATATTGGCAACCTTTTATTTTTGTTTTTGGCAATTTGATAGGTATTTTAGTGTAGTTTGAATTTAATAATATGCTGAACGATACTTATGATGGTGTGTATCCCTGTCTTATTCCTGACTTAAGTGAGATGCCCCTTGAGTTTGCCCATTAAACCTAATGCTGTCTTCTGAGTTGAGCTTTTTTATGTTAAGTATCTATATACTCCTATTGTATGATGCTTTATCAAGTTTTTAAAAAACTTTCACAATGTGACCTTTTCCCTTTTTTCTTGTAGTTTGATATTTAGGAAGATCTGTATTTTATTCTAATATTTTCTTGATAATTATAAATTTATGTATCATGCTTAGTCCTTCATTTCTTTTTCTTTCTTTTTGATTTCACATATAAGTGATATCATGAAATATTTATCTTCCTCTGTCTGGCTTACTTCATTCAGCATAATGCCCTCCAGGTTCATCCTTGTTGTTGCAAGTGGCAGGATTTCCTTCTTTTTAAAGGCTGAATAATACTCCATTATATATATATACGTGTGTGAAATATATGCTGTGATATATATTATATTTATATATAAAATGTGATATCACATTTTCTTTATCTGTTCATCTGTCAACACACTAGGTTGTTTCCATACTTTGGCTATTGTGAATAATTCTGCAATAAACATGGGAGTGCAGATATCTCTTTGAGATAGTGATTTCATTTCCTTTGAATATATACCCAGAAGTAGGATTGTGGGATCATATGTCAATTCTATTTTTAATTTATTGAGGAACCTCCATACTATTTTTCAGAGTGTTTTTTCAGTTTACATTCCCACTAACAGTGTACAAGGGTTCCCTTTTCTCCACATCCAGCGTTTATCATCTCTTGTCTTTTTGATAATGGACATCCTAGCAGAGGAGAGGTGATATCTCCTTGTGTTTTTGATTTGCATTTCCCTGATGATTAGTGATGTTGATCATCTTTTCATGTACCTGTTAGCCATTTGTATGTCTTGTTTGGAAAAATGTCTATCAAGGTCCTCTGCCCATTTTTAAACTGAATTATTTGTTTTTTGCTATTGAGTTGTATGAGTTCCTTATATATTTTGAATATTAACCTCTTATCTGATATGTGGTTTGCGAATATCTTTTCCCATTCCATATGTTGTCTTTTCATTTTGTTATTGATTTCCTTTGCTGTGCAGAGCTTTTTAGTTTGATGTAGTCTTACTTGTTTATTTTTGGTTTTGTTGCCTGTGCTTTTGGTGTCAATTCTGAAAAATCAATGCTAAGACCAATGTCAAGAGCTTACTCTCTATGTATTCTTCTAGGAGTTTATGGCTTTAGGTCTTATGTTCAAATATTTAATCCATTTTGAGTTGATTTTTGTGTATGGTATAAGATAGTGGTCCAGTTTTATTCTTCTGCATGTGGATATCCAGTTTTCCCAACATTATTTATTGAAGAGACTATCTTTTCTTCATTGTTTGATCTTGGCACCTTTGTCAGAAATTAATTGACCCAATATACATGGGTTTATATCTGGGCTCTCTATTCTGTTCCATTGATCTGTGTATCTGTCTTTAATCAATACCATACTGTTTTGATTACTATAGCTTTGTAATATGGTTTGAAATCGGGATGCATGATGCTTCCAGTTCTTCTTTTATAAGATTGCTTTGGCTATCTGAGGTCTTTTGTAGTTCCATGCTAATTTTAGGATATTTTTTATTTTTGTGAAAAATCTCATTGGAATTTTGATAGGGATTGCATTGAATCTGTGGAGTGCATTGGAGTAGGAGTGTGGGCATTTTAACAATATTAATTTTGTTCTATTTCATGAACACTGAATATCTTTCCTTTTATTTGTGCCATCTTCAGTATCTTTCATCAGTGTCTTATAGTTTTCACTGTAAAGGTTTCTCATCTCCTTGGTTAAATTTATCCCTAAGTATTTATTCCTTTTGATGCTATTTAGATGGATCATTTTCTTAATTTCTCTTTCTGACAGTTCATTGTTAGTGTATGGAAATACAACCGATTTTGGTGTATTGATTTTATATCCTGCAACTTTACTGAATTTGTTTATCAGTTCTAACAGTTTTTTGGTGGAGTCTTTAGGATTTTCTATATATAAGATTATATCTTCTGCAAACAGAGACGATTTTACTTGTCCTGTTCTAATTTGGAGCCTTTTATTTGCTTTTCTTGGCTAATTGTTCTGGCTAGGAATTCCAGTACTGTGTGGAATAGAAGTGGTGCGAAAGGGCATCCTTATCTTGTTCCTGGTCTTAGAGGAAAAGCTTTCAGCTTTTTACCATTGAATTTGATGCTAGCTGTGGGCTTCTCATTTATGGCCTTGATTATGTTGAGGTACGTTCCTTCTGTACCAAATTTGTTTAGAGTTTTACTCATGAAATGATGTTTTTTATTAAATGCTTTTTCTGCATCTATTAAGATGACCATATGATTTCTGTTCTTCATTTTGTTAATGTGGTGTATCACATTGATTTGTAGATGGTGAACCATCCTTGCATCCCAGGAATAACTCCCACTTGATCATGGTGTATGATCCTTTTAATGTACTGTTGAACTTAGTTTACTAACATTTTGTAGAGGATTTTTGCATCTATTTTCATCAGGGATAAGGTCCTGTAATTTTTTTTCTTGGAGTCTCTTTGTCTCGCTTTAGTATCAGAATAGTACTGGCCTTGTAAAATGAGTTTGGAAGTGTTCCCGCTTCAATTTTTTGGAAGGGTTTGAGGAACATTTGTATTAATTCTTCTTTAAATGTTGGGTAGACTTCAGCAGTGAACCCATTGGTCCTGGGCATTTCTTTGTTGGGAGGTTTATTATTACTGATTCAATCTCCTTACTAGTAATTGATCTGTTCAGCTTTTCTATTTCTTTATGATTCAGTCTTGGTAGGTTGTATGTTTCTAGGCATTTATCCATTTCTTCTAGGCTATCTAATTTGTTGATGTATAATTGTTCATAGTAGTTTCTTATGATCCTTAGTGTTATTTCTGTGTTATCAGTTGTGAAGTCTTCTCTTTCATTTCTGATTGTATTTATTTGAATCTTCTCTCTACTTTTCTTAGTCTAGTTGAAGGTTTGTCACTTTTGTTTATCTTTTCAAAAAACCAGCTCTTGGTTTCATTGATCTTTTCTACTGTCTTTCTAATCTCTATTTCACTTATTTTCACTCTGATCTTTGTTATTTCCTTCCTTTTAGTAACTTCAGGCTTAGTTTGTTCTTCTTTCTATAGTTCCGTGAGGTGAAAAGTTAGGTTGTTTATTTGAGATCTTTCTTTTTTCTTAATGTAGTCATTTATCACTATAAACTGCTCTCTTCGAACTGCTTTTGTTGCATCCATAAATTTTGGTATGTTGTGTTTCGATTTTCATTGTCTCGAGGTATTTTTTGATTTCCCTTTTGATTTCTTCTTTGACCCATTGCTTGTTTAGAGGAATGTTGTTTAATTTTCACATATTTGTTAATTTTTCAGTTTTTCTCTTATAATTGATTTCTGGTTTCATAACATTGTAGTCCAAAAATATGCTTGATATGATTTCAACCTTCTTAATTTTGTTAAGACTTTGTTTGGTGGCCTAACATATAATCTGTCCTTGAGAATGTTTCATGTGTGCTTCGGAAGAATATGTGTTCTTGTGCTTTTAGATGGAGTGTTCTATAAATGTCTTTTAGATCTATCTGGTCTAACAGGTAGTTTAAGTTCAATGTTTCTTTATTGGATTACTGTCTGGATGATCTATCCATTGTTGAAAGTAGAGTGCTGAAGTCCCCTACTTATTACAGTATTGCTGTCTATTTCTCTCTTCAAATCTGTTAATACTGGCTTTATATATTTAAGTGCTGCAGTGTTGGGTGCATAAATATTTAGAATTGTTAGATCCTCTTGATGAGTTGACCTCTTCATCATTATATAATGACCTTCGTTGTCTCTTATTACCATTTTTGGCTTAAAGTCTATTTTTTCTGATATAAGTATAGCTACCTCAGCTTTCGTTTGGTTTCCACTTGCATGGACTGCTTTTTTCCATCCCTTCACTTTCAGTCTATATATGTTGTTAAAGCTGAAGTGAGTCTGTTGTAGGCAGCATATAGTTTGGTCATGTTTTTTCATCCAGTGAGCCACTCTGTCTTTTGATTGGAGAATTTAGTCCATTTACATTTAAAGTAATTATTGATAAGTATGGACTTACTATTGCCATTTTGTTAATTGTTTTCTGGCTGTTTTATAGTTCTTTTGTTCCTTTCTTACTCTTTTCCTCTCTTCCTTGGATGACTGATGATTTTCTGTATGCTTTGAATCCTTCATCTTTTGTGTATCTGTTGTAGGTTTTTGATTTTTAGTTACCATGAGGCTTACATAAATATTTTATAGTAATAACGGTCTATTTTAAGCTGATAACTTCAAATGCATACAAAACTCTACATTTTTACACTCTCCCTTTTATGTTTTTGATGTCACAATTTACATCTTTTTATATTGTGTAAGCATTGACAAATTATTGCAGTTATAGTTATTTTTAATAGTTTTGCCTTTTAACCTTAATTCTAGAGTTATGTGATTTACCCACCAACATTACAATATTATTCTGAATTGAACTATATATTTACTTTTACCAGTGAGTTTTTACTTTCCTATGTTTTCCTGTTACTAATTAGGGTCTTTTCATTTCATCTTGAAGAACTCCCTTTAATATTTTTTATAAGGCCAGCCTACTGGTGATTAACTTCTTCAGCTTTTATTTGTCTTGGAAATTATCTCCTCTTCACTTCAGTTTGCTGGGTAGAGTATTCTTTATTGCTAGTTTTTTTCTTTCAGCACTTTGAATATATCACCCCATTCCCTTTCCTCAAGTTAGGGAAGTTTTCAACCATTATTTCTTCAAATAAGCTTTCTGCCCCTTTCTCTCTCTCTCATCCTTCTGGGACCCCTAAAATGCATATATTGGTCCTCTTGATGATGTCCCACAAGTCCCTTAAGCTATCTTCACTCTTTTTCATTATTTTTTCTTTTTGATCTTCTGATTGGATGATTTCCACTGCCCTGTCTTTGAGTTCACTGATTCTTTTTTCTGCTTGATTTTGTCTGATGTTGAACCCCTCTATTGAACTTTTAGTTCAGTTATGTATTCTTCAGCTCTATAACTTCTGTTTGGTACTTTTTAATTTTTTTTTCTCTTCATTGAAATTCTCACTTTGTTCATGCATTGCTTTCTTGAACTCAGTGAACATCTTTATGACTGTTATTTTGAACTGTCTATGAGGTAAATCATTTATCTCCATTTCATTAAGATTGGTTTCTGGAGATTTATCTTGTTCTTTTGTTTAGAACATATTCCCTTGTTTCTTCATTTTTCTTGACTGTCTGAGTTGGTTTCTGTTTATTAGATTAAAACAGCCATCTCTCCCAATCTTGACAAACTGGCCTTGTGTAGGAGATGAACCTTGTCAATCAGCCTGGCCTGAGCTCCTGGCTGCCTCTCAAACCTTTGTGATTGTCCAAGCTGCCATATTTGTTCTTAGTGGCATGTCATGACCCATCAGTCCCAGAGGCATAGGAAGTGCCCATACACCTTCCAGGCTCCTGGAGGACTACTAATTGCCTGCCCCTTCAGCTCCCTGATGCAGGCTAATTGGAAACCTGACCTTCAGGCAGCAGCTGGGAAATCAGGATGTTAGATATGCAGTCTAGCCCCTGTCAGGGAGAAACTGAGAGCTGGGTGTTTTTCCCCACTCGCTCTTGCTGAGCCAGAGGAAATAGTCACTGGGAGTGCTTGTGCATCCAAAGAGAACCACCTCTTTATGTGGTGGAGGACTCATGAATTCTGAGCCCCATCAGCTCCCAGAGCTAGGTGATTTGGGAACCAGTCCTTTGGTG
Source organism: Tapirus indicus (assembly GCA_031878705.1). Classification (NCBI taxonomy): domain Eukaryota; kingdom Metazoa; phylum Chordata; class Mammalia; order Perissodactyla; family Tapiridae; genus Tapirus; species Tapirus indicus. The sequence continues at coordinate 19,569,366 of CM062920.1, forward strand.
ACAGCCCTAACAGTTGCGATGGCAGATGTGTGGACAACCTCCTTCCAGGGAGAAGCTGGAGACTTGGTTTTATTGTTGAAGTGAGCTGGGAGAGATAGTGGGAGATGTGCTCACTAGCTCTTTCAGGCTCCTGGGAGGATCCCAGTCTGCTCCTACATTCAGGCTGATTAGAAGCTAGAACCTCAGGCAGCACCTGGGAAAGCATGCAGTCAAATCCATTCCAGGGAGAGACTGGGAGATGGGTGTTTTTGCGTGCTCTCTCTGCACTGAGCCTGAAGGGGATAGCTTCAGGAACTGCTTGCACACCTGTTTGAAAACTGCTTTTTTTTCTTTAATATGGTTCTGTGAGACTTGTGAATGCTGAGCCCTGTTGGCTATCAGAGCTAGATGATTTGAGGGCCCATCTCTTGTGTGGCAGCTGCAAAAGCTGGGGCACTAGATATGTGGACAAGTTTCTTCCAGGGAGAAGCTGGAGATTTGGTTTTATTGTTGAAGCTAGGTGGAGGTAAAAGATGGGGGAAGTACCACCAGCTCTTTCAGGCTTCCGGGAGGATCCCAGTTAGTTCTAAAATGCAGGCTGATTAGAAGCTGGACCCTCAGGCAGCAGCTAGGAGAGTATGTAATTGAACTCCTTCCAGGAACATACTGGGAGATGTGCATTTTTGTGTGCTCCTTTTGTGCTGAGCCTGGAGGGGATAGCCACAGGAAGTGCTTGTGTGCCCATTTAACAGCTCTTCCTTGTTAGTCCTGTGGGACTTGTAAATTCAAATCCCATTGGCTCTCAGCACTAGGTGATTTGGAGGTCTGTCCCTTATATGGCAGCCTTAAAAGTTAGGGCACTATTTGTGTGGTCCAAATCTTTGCTCCTCAGGGAGAAGCTGGGAGTTAGGAGCTCCTTCCTAAGTGTAAGACGCTGTGCTGCTGGTAGGGTTTATGGTGAGAATGTGTCTCAGACTTTCCTACCCATTTCAATGTGGGTATTTTCTCAGTCACCTGATGTGTAGTAGTCACTCAACTAGTTTCTGGATTTCCTTCAGAGGGAATTGATCCATGTGTGGCTGTATATTTAGTGCATCTGTGGGAGGAGGGAAAGTCAAGAGCCTCCTGTGTCACCATATTGTTCAGTCTTTTATTTCCTTTACCGAAATCAATTAGTAGTGACAAGTAAACATATTGGCTCTTTCCTCTCATGGTTTCTCTCTTTTACCAGTTGATTTTAATCAGTAATATTATCTTTCCTATTGATTAACTTTGTACTGTTAAATATGACTATATTTTCATTATTTTATTTATCAGTTTTAAATAATATGGCTTTTCTGTCAGATGCTACATTTAGGGAACAGCAATCTTACTTTATCTCCAAACTTTTTTCCTCCTTTCTGCCCCATATTTCTGTTATTTGTGTACATCTGCATGGTCAAGATGTTCTTGTATATGTTCTGTTCAGGCATCTTAATGCTCACATTTGTTTTAGTCTTAGTTGGAGAGTTAAATACATTCAGTGGACTATTCCTTTGCCATAGTTTCCTCAGTCATCTTATAATTGGCTTAAGTTTGTCTTCTAGTATTTTCTCAAGAAAGTCTCATAAGTACAACATACACTTAAAACCTATAAGTTCAAAAATGCTAGTCAATGGCCTTTATACCTGAAGGGCAGTTTGGCTGTATTTAAAATCCTTGGTTCATAATTTCATTCTTTGAAAACCTTGTAAGTGTTGCTGCATTTTCTTCTGGTGTAGAATTTCTTTGTAGAGAGATCTTATGCCAGTCTTATTTTTCCTCCATAGTTTTGCATCATTGCCCAAATAATTATTTAAAAGTGTAGAGGAAAATATACAGTGGTGAAAGCACAGTCTCTTCAATAAATGGTGTTGGGAAAATTGGACAGCCACATGCAAAAGAATGAAACTGGACCACTATCTTACACGATACATTAAAAATTAACTCAAAATAGATTAAATACTTGAATGTAAGACCTGAAACCATAAAACTTCTAGAAGAAAACATAGGTGGTAAAGTCCTTGACATAGGTCTTGGCAATGATTTTTTTAATCTGACTCCAAGAGCAAAGGCAACAAAAATGAAAATAAAAAATTGGGACTACATCGAACTAAAAAGCTTCTGCACAGCAAAGCAAACCATCAACAAAGTGAAAAGGCAACCTACTGAATGGGAGAAAATATTTGTAAATTAGATATCTGTTAAAGGGTTAATGTCCAAAATATATAAAGAACTCATACAAGTCAATAGCAAAAAAGAAACAATTTGATTAAAAAATGGGCAGATCTGAATAGACATGTCTTCTTTTTCCACAGAAGACATATAGCTGGCCAACAGGCACATGAAAAGATGCTCTATGTCATTAATCATCAGGGAAATGCAAATCAAAACCACACTGAGATATTACGATACACCTGTTAGAATGGCTATTGTCAGAAAGTCAAGAAATAACAAATGTTGGTGAAGATGTGAAGAAAAGGGAACCCTTGTGCACTGTTGGTGGGAATGTAAATTGGTGCAGCCACTATGGGAAACAGTATGGAGGTTCCTCAATAAATTAAAAATAGAAGTACCATATAATCCAGCAATTCCACTTCTGGATATTTATTTGAAGAAAATGAAAACACGAACTTGAAAATATACATGCATCCCCATGTTCACTGCAGCATTATTTACAGTAACCAAGGTATAGAAATAACCTAAGTGTCCATCCAGGGGTGAATGGATGAAGAACTTGTGGTAGGTATGTATACAATGGAATATTATTCAGCCATAAAAAAGAATGAAATCTTGCCATTTGTGACAACATGGATGGACCTTGAGGGCATTATGCTAAGTGAAATAAGTCAGACAGAGAAAGTCAAATACCATGTGATCTCTCTTATATGTGAAATCTTAAATAAATAAATAACCAAGCTCATAGATACAGAGACCAGATTGGTTGTTGCCAGAGGCAGGGGTTGTGGGGGTAGGAGAAATGGGTGAACTGTTTTTTTTTTTCAGTTTAAATAAATTAAAATGAATAAATAAAGTGTAATAACTTTACTGGGATATGATTCAGTATTGATTATTTTTATATAAATTTTCTGGTGCATGTTGTACCCTTTCAATAAATATATTCAAAGCTTTTATTTCAGGTAAGTTTTCTTGATTATATTTTAATTAGTTATTCTGTTCATTGTTTGGCTTTCATTTAGTTTTATTCTTTGGAAACTGATTATTCATAGGTTGGATCTTCTTTGCTTTTCTCATGTTTTTCATTGTCTGTCTGATCCCTAATTCATTTATGTGCCTTTTTTCTTTTTGGCTTGATGTTTTCCCACTTCTCATCTCGATGTCCCTTACTGTCTATCTGTGATGTCTACTCTTCTAGGGTCCTTTGAAATTTCATCTTTATGTCTGTGATTTTTTTTCCTTCTGCTTGTTTCCTAGGTTCTGCCAACTTATTTCTTCTTCTCTTGTTGTTTTTCCATCCCTTTTCTGAGGTCTTATGTTTCTGCTCTGTGGTCTTCAGTAATAGAGGGGCTTGTTTCATTAAATTTTAAAAATTTGTTGTAAAATATTTTTATCACAATTTTCAAGTGCCCATGAAATTTTCTAATACCTATTGTTTTTGGCCTGTAAGTCTCTTCTCCTCTTTTTTCTTCTTCTTCTTTTTTTTTATATTGTGTCTGTGCCAATTCACTTTTTATTGCTCTTCAGTGAGCAAGTTGGATTTTCCTGAGCTAGTATATGTAGGAAGTTTCTCTTTGAGGTGGTAAAGGTCCAGGGTAAACTTAAAAGCATCCTGGTTCAAAGATGCTCTCCTTTTCTGCTGCTACACAGACAGACTCATCCTAGTGTTTCTTGTGTAGTCTCCTCTCATCTTCTCTACAGCGGGGCTTCTGCTACCAGCCCTGCTCACTTAACCCACACTTTTTTGCAATTGCAAAACAGAGATACATCTTTTACACTTTAGGTAAAGCCCTCGCCTTCAAGTGAATGTTGCTGATCCTTTCTGAAACCTATCAATGCTGAGTCCTCTCATCTGTTTGTTCATTTTCTGAGCTTCTGCCTCCGCTCAGATGCTTTTGGCAGCCCTTTTATGTGTTTTGAGGCTCTGTGGATTAAATCTGTTTTCTGATCTCACTAAAGATGGAGTTTGAAAATTTTCTTTTTATTCTCTTTATTTCTTTTATATGGTTTTTATGAGGAAGAGAGTAAAAGTTCTGACTTACACAGCCATTATCATATCAGAAGTCCTGAACACTATTTCTGCCAAAACGAAACAAAGCAAAACAAAGTAAGAGGCCCATAATCCTGGACTGTACACTGGCTTTCCTAGCCTTAAATCATTCCTGGGTTATCTTAGTGAATAAAGAGAAATTCATACCCCTCCACCAATCCATACATACTCTTTACAGACACTGCCTCTTCCTTCCAAAAACCCACTTCCAGTTGGTATTTCCTAGAATTCTCCAAACAATGAACTTCTTTAAATCTTTTACTTCTAATGCAAACATTCCATCCTCCATTTTGCCTAGATTGGTAACTGCTTTAACCCCTAAGATACCACTTTCCCTGTGGCTTTCTCAAGCAGAGTATATTTTTCAAAGCCACATTGTCAAGGCATGCTATCTTCTCCCCTTACTTCCTGGTCACACCCTTTCAATCATTGAAGACCTGGCTTAATGTTCCTCAGCTCCCTACCTTCTACTATCATCCTAGAAAATTTGACATCTACTTGAACATCCCCAAAAGGACTCAGACCTCTCTCATTTCCTTGATTCCTTCCCATCTCCAATAATCTCTTTCTCTCCTCTACTCCATTTATTCTATCTGTCTTTCATGCTCTTTTTTGTGTGTGTGTGTGTGAGGAAGACCAGCCCTGAGCTAACATCCGTTGCTAATCCTCCTCTTTTTGCTGAGGAAGACTGGCCCTGGGCTAACATCCGTGCCCATCTTCCTCCACTTTATATGGGACGCCGCCACGGCATGGCTGACAAGCGGTGCGTCAGCGGGCGCCCGGGATCCGAATCCGCGAACCCCGGGCTGCCAAGCGCGGACTAAACCGCTGCGCCACCAGGCCAGCCCCTCATGCTCTTGACTTTGGTCATCAATACAAAGTGGCCCACTTCCAATATTGCTAATTCAGCCATCCCACTTTCCAGCTCACCTGCTCAATTATCTCTCTACAATGATTCTGAGACCTCACTGAGATGTCCAATCTGTTGATTCCTCCAGTTTCTGTATCAGCCTCTTCCTGTTTAATTTCTATCCTATCTAGATTATATTCCATCAGCCTTCATTTTAATCTTTCTCTTGAAAATACCATCAACTTCTTTGCCCTTCTTTCTGTCATTTTAACTGCCTTATCTCGGCCCAACTGAACCAAATATGTGCCCCCATCCAAAGAGCTAGCTCAAGGCCTCTGGAGAAAATCACACATTGGGAAAGGATGGTATCAATGTCAATTCATGAGCATCAGCCCCCAACTGGGCCCTCAACAATGCTAAAATATCTTATTTAAATTTCCTTATTGAGTTTTTTCTTCATCACTAAACTTATTTTACATCTCCTTCATTCTCCTTAAATCTCTAAACTCCTCCCCACCAACCTTCATTGAAGGACGTCTTTCTGTTCCCGGAAGAAATAAAAGCTATCAAATGGGAACTTTCCCTCTTCCCACCACTACATATCCACAGACTTACCTGTGTTTCCTTCCTTTCTGCTCAATGGAAGAAGCTTCCCTTTTCTAATCAGCAGCCACTGCCTCTATGGATACTCTGGACATCATCCCTTCTCACGTTCTCACAGGTCTTACTTTACAAGATATTCCCTTAAGCTCCTTCACCTTTACCCTCTGCTGTCTAACTGGATTCTTCCCAGCAGCCTGCATGCACGTCATGGTATACTTCATCTTTAAAATACTTTCCCTTTATGTTGTATCTCTCAATGACATTTTACAACAAACTTCCTGAAAAACCTTTGTACACATGCTGCTTCTACTTCCTTACCTCTCATTCACTTTTTGATTCATCCCAATCTAAATTCTGCAACTGTTACTCTACCTAAACTGATCTTCTTAAAGTCAACCAGGGTCTTCCTAAATCCAAATGATCACTTTTAAGTCCTTATCTTCAATAACTTCACAGCAGCACTAGTTCTATAAAAACAGAACTCTTGATTTTCATCTCTGGTCCCTATATTTCTTCCTTTCCTGGTGTCTCCCTTCTCAGAAAATGGCATGCACCTCCATATATATAGTTGTTCATGCCATGAATATAGGCAGGTACCATTTTGTCCTCTGCCTCATCTTCTATTCACATATCCCACTTTTCACAAGACCTGTCAATTTTTTCCCCAAGATACTTCTAAAATCTGTCCATTTCTCTCCTTCTCTGCCACTGCTTCAGTCCAAGCTTCCATCATTTCCTGGCTTCACAGCCATAATGACCACCTAAGTATTCTCTTCACTTCCCTTCTTGCTTTTCCCCAATCTACTCTTCACAATGCTCCAAAGTGATCTTTTATGAACTTACATATGTCATGTCCCTCACCACTACATTTAAAATCCAAAATCTTCAATGTGGTCTACAAGGTGTGATCTGACCCTTGACTGCCTCTTAGTCCTCATTCTCCTCCTGTTCTCAGTGCCTGAGTCACATTGACCAACTTTAAATATAGGCGAGCTTGTAGACTTTGCGTATACTAGAATGTTCTTCCACCAACTCTTTACTTGGCTGACTCTTACATATCCACCAGGTTCAACTTAAATGTCCCTTCCTCAGAAAACCCTTCTCTGACCCCAAAAGGCACCCCTCTTAAAATATCTTATCACACTATTTGCCCTTTCTTCATGGTCCTTTTTCTAATTGTGTAGGTATATATTTGTATACTTATTTGTTTAATGTCTGTCTCCTCCCTGAGGGTGGGGTCCAGGTCAGTCTTGTTCTCCACTTAATCACCAGCACCTAGCACAGAACATTACACAAAGCAGGAGTTCAATAGGTATTTGTTTGCTGGATGATTGAAAGGGGATCTAGGCTAGGCCTTGCTTTGAGACAGAGGAATTTAGTGGCCTAATCTGTCATATATCAGATATCCTGGTTTCCTTTCAGAGTTCTATATTATAACCTTGTAACTGAATGGGCTCATTTTATGGTAATGAGGTCTTTCAAATTGTCAGCATGTGTGTACTTGTGTTTACACTGTTGACCTTTGGTTCCTTGGCCTCCTGTCCTCATGTCCATCTCTCTGATATTCATAGCCACATTATTCAGGAAGTTTCCTGAACCTTCCTGTCCTCTGACTACTGTGTCCATCGGGAACATTGCCTTTCACTGTGGTAGCTGCAGCTGTATCTGACTGGCGCACACTTGTATCATGGTGCCAAACTAGAAGCAGAAAAAAGAAGTAGCATTTTGAAAGGCGTAAACTTTGAGATGTAAGATCCAAGGGGATTGTTTCCTCTCTCCTAGATTCATAGAATGTCAGAATTGGAAAGTACTTTACAGCTCTATTCTAAATCTCTACTGCACAGATAAGAAATTGGAAGGCCAGCAAAGTCAAGTCATTTCTCCAAGATCACACAGTTATGTGACCCCTTTGTCCCTGCATTTATCTTACTAACCAAAATGTGTGCATGCTGACTTTAGATCAATTTTATTGGAATTTTTTTCTGAGTTGTAAAAAGTTTCGAGCAAAATGAAGCTAAGGGTAAAATGGGGAAGGGGACATATGAACAGTCTCTGTGATTAGAGGGAAATACTCAAGTTCTTCATCCCTCAGGGTTGAAGGGGACCTCAGAAGTCATATAAACCATAAACACAGGGGCAGGCCCTTAAAACACAGTTGCCAGACCCATGGTATGATGCTCAATGTTGAGATAATTAAGGATAGAGTTTACTCTCTGATGAACATAGATTCCTTTGCAAAAGAGTGTTGTTGGTCAAGATAAGGTTACTCTTCTACTTAAGGAGACTTCATTTCCTCCCTGACCTTTTAATTGAATGAGTCCACCAGTTTGTCCTTCACTGAAATGATTTTCCTTTCCTTTCCTGAGACATTTTTCACTACTCATATGCTGAGGATTTTGTTCAGTGGTGGTTGGGTTTCAAGAGCATATCGCAAAAGATCCTACCAGTCTAATTGGTAGAGCAAGTTTCGTTGGCTGTACTTCCTACCATGATTGAAATTGCCCTGAAATATGTGAGGAATGAGTAAGTGTAAGTTGCCTTTGCTAAAATATCAGGTAGTGATATTTCCTGTATGAAGTATTAGCCTATGCATTGATTGGAAATATTTCTAATCAACACCCTTAGTTTCCTGTGTGTGAGCTCATTCTTTCTCACCTCACAACAGTTCGTCTGCCTCACCTCACCTTATGAGAGAGGCAAAGGCACAGGATGGGAAGCAGGAAGTTTGAAAGCACCTGTTTCTGAAAATTCTATGATTACAGGAGTCAGGTTTGCGAGCTCCCCACTCTTCAGTAAGTTCTTCATTACCTAAGGGAAAGAGGTGACCTGAAGGGTGGCATCTCTGTTCCTTAGGTTCCTATATGTGAGGACACAAAGAGACCCACATATGATTGGCAAATTTCAGTTTAGTCTGTCCCAAGTGAAAGATGTAAAGACGTTAATATTCACTGAGCACTTATGATCTGCCAGGCACTGTACTAAGTGTTTGATAGGGCTGCCATGTTGCGTGACTCTGGGGAGCACCATTCACATTGCAGTCTGTGTAAAATGTACCACCAAAAGTCGTGCAGTGAGATAGCCTCATGTCTATTATCACATTTACTACAACTGCCCCATAAATAAGTCCTTTGGCTTCCAATTAGTCTTTTTTATTGGGAGCCCCAGCAGGAGATCAGAAGAAAGTATGAGGTCAGGGTATATATTCCCCTGGCTCCTTCCCTGCAAGGTCACTCTGGGCTGGCTGTATCTCTGCTTTTCTCAAGACAGTTTTTTCTATGTAACTTTCTCCCTCTGGGATCTGGCTCCTTCTGTCATCCCCTTTACTGCATTATCCCTTGAAGTTGCCCTGCATCACACTTACCCTAATTTGAATGTGCCATTTGTTTTCTGTAGGGACCCTGACTAATACAGGCTAGATTTCAAGATGAAGTCTATCTATCTGACTAGAAAGTTAAGATCCTTTCCACTACCTCTTGTTGACACCTGTTGAAAAGTGCCAATGCTTGAACATGACTGTCTGTTGAGTCAAGTGGAATCACTGGCAAGAACCTCCAGGGTGGTGTGTGGTAGATGCCTACTTGCAAAATCTCCGAACATTTACAATAGCACTTGTAGCCAAGAGGACCTGCCCTGAATGTGCATCTTATAGATGGTACTCAAGTGATTGCTCATTAAGACACACTAGAATAGTACTTCCTATGGAAAGGGTCCCTCTGCTCTCAGAAACTTGTCAGGCAGCCAGTGCTGTTGATGCAGATTCATTCAATAGCACTGAGGTTTTGCATCTCCAGGAGTGTTCAGGTAAAGATAAAAAAAATCCTTGTCAGGAGTGGGAATACACATTTTTGGCAGAATGGCTAATTAGTTGGAGAGCTTTCCAACAAGGTAGTTAGGCAGGAGAGAATGGGACACAGAAAGGGTCAGCTTTGATAAGAAAGGGAGAATGCACAGAACAGTGTTTGGAGCTTGGGCAAGGGGGCAAGTCCGTGCAGGTGGTATGGTACTGTGAGGAAGCTCTGGAGGCCACAGGCACTACCTGATGGAGGAGATGTGAAGACACAGGGACGGGGTAGAAATGAGATATGGGACAAAGCTGAAATCTCCACCTACCTGACAGGTTTTCTCTTGCAGGCCTTGGATGATGTTATAGATCTCCGGCAAAGCATCTTGCTGGCTTAGAGTTGAGTTCTTCCACCTTATTATAAAGAGTCACTGTGATTTCCTATTTATTTTTCAGCAAAAGAGAAGTTAGAATCAGATAGATTATTATGAGTGAGTTTACAGACAGGAGGGTGTCTCCATGAAAGAGATCACAAGAATAAGAGAGATTGGCAAACTTTTGGAGAGGATGTACCCATTCTTTAGTTGTTTATTCCTTAAATTAGACCCAGAGTTGTGGTAGGAGATATCCAGAAATCACTGGGGCCTATATTAGTGCCATCCCTGTGCTAACTTCCACAGCCATGGTTTCAATAGGAATACCATGGGTGGAATGGAAGGGGAGAGGTGATGTGCAGTGGGGTAGAAAGGGCCATGAAGGGAGGCTAGTGGTTAAGAACAAGCTCTGATGTCAGACCCTGATACTTAGTAACCAGGTGACTGCCTAAGTTACATTACCTGGTTGAGCTTTGGTCACCTCATCTATAGTTAGGGTAATAATAGTAGTAATAATAATAATACATACCTCACAGGTTTGCTGTGAGAATTACATAAGTTAACTCAAGTAAAGTACTTAGCACAATTTCTAACACACATTAAAGGCCATGTTAGCCATCATGGATATTATTACTATCTATTATGCAGAAAAGGAAGGAAGGAGCACTATCAACAGTTGGTGAGAGGTTGCCAGAAAAACCTTACTGGCTCAAGTCTGCCTGGAACTGGTCCAGATGGTATAACTTAGAGCATCTCTTGGGTCCCCTTTGTCATTCGTTCACCCATTCAACAAATATTTCTTGTGTGTCTACAAGATGCCAAACACTGAATGAGATGCTGGGTCTATAATGGGGAGCGTTCATAGTCTCTCACACAGTTCACCTGAGAGCGGAGGAGACAGCTCAGTAAACAGATAATTACAATACAGGAGGGCATGTGCTCTATAAGGGGTAGAGCCAGCATGTGAAGTGTATACAGAGAAGGAAGGAAAGAGGGGCACAAAAAAATGTAATTTGGCTTGGAATAATGTCAAGGTTGGCTTCATGCTAATGCTGACCAACCCCTTGGTTGAAGAACATAGATAATGCATTGAACAACAGACTCAAGGTCAAAGTTGCTTTGTTGATCAATTCAGTAAATACTTACAAACACTGCCTCTCTGCCAGCCATCGAGCTGGGTGCTCTAAAACTCCATGAGGGCAGAGACTTTATCTCTTTTACTCAGTTCTCAGTCAACACCTGGGAACAGATACAATGGTGATGAGAAGGAACTCAGAGACCTAGATGGTACCAAAGATATTCAAATCTTGATCTTTAGTGGGGATCTCTGGTCCCTGGTGGGCTTAGTGCTTGTAATAAGGTGATGTCCATGCCTCTTCTCTGGCACAAATGAATGAGCAGTGAGTAAATGCAGCCATCAACTCATTGGTCTCGTCTCGAACACAGCAAATCTTTTTTTTTTTTTTTGTGAGGACAAGTTGGGGGCTGGTGATTGGTGAAGAGAAGAGATTGTGGCAGTATGTGTGACATCTGTCTGGCTGAACTGAAAAATCTTAACCATCCCAGAGACTGAGGGAGTCTCCTGTCTTCTCAAGGCTTATATGATGGACACTCGAAATCAGAATGACTTTCTTTGCAGCCGTTGTTTGGAAGACTCTCTAGCTCTGCTTTCCCGTAGCTAATCCTAGGATTGGCCCTCTCCACTGGACCGTATCCAGAGCCTCGTTACTCGCTGTCAATACCAGAAGCCAGGCTTCGAAGCTGGAGCAGCCAGCTGCTGCTCACCTGTCAACTTTTCTATGACCTAACAGAGGTGTCAGGGAAACAAAAGCTTCTCGCATGACGGCTTCCCCCAGCTTATGCCTGGGAGACCCGATGCTCTTCCATCTGTTCCAGTCTGGCCTGGAGTGAGCGTGGATGGCAGGGTGCTCACTCCAGGACGTTTGCCTTAACAAGCACGGCCAAGTGCAGGCGTGGACAGGGCACAGCTTTTGTTTCCTCGTGGTAATCACACCTCAGGCACACCCGCTTGGACACAGCTGCAGGTCTTGAGGTGGGCTTTGGAATGCTTGCTACGGGCAGTCACTGCCAGGTTGTCGTTGCTCTTTCGGACCCCCGTGTGTAACAGACGGGCGACTCCTATTGTTGAGTGGCAAAGGAGAAAGGGCAGTGGGGGTCACCGGCTTGAAAGGCTTGTTCCTTTCAATAGGTTTGGACTGCTTTCATGATGAAGTTCCCTTAGGATTTCATAGCCAAGTAGATTTAAAGCATGGATTACAAAGCTTTTGTGTTAAACACAATCCCAATTTTATCTGCAAACAATTTTTTTTTCAGAAAAGCAGACTGTTATAAATTTTCAATTGTCTATACTTTAATTCACTGATAGAGTATGTATAATTAATGTTTATTATAGATTTCAAACATCAATGTTATACAACATGAACTCATGTCTACAGAGTTTGCTTAATGCTTTAAAACATAATTCTTATCGTATTTTTGTTCCAAAAGTAATACATGCATGTTTATTATCTACAATTTAGAAAGTACCAAAGTGCACAACACTGAAAATTAAAATCACCTATAATCCCATGACTCTGAAATAAATTAATAGTAACGTCGTAGTGTATTTTCTTCTGGGCTTTTCTCCTGTGCATGCATTTAATATGTTTTTGAGTGATTTTTACATATGAAGCTAAATGACATTAAGAATGCAAACAGAGGGGGCCGTCCGGTGGCGCAGCGGTTTAGTCCACACTTGGCAGCCCGGAGTTCGCCGGTTCGGATCCCGGGCGCCCGCCAATGCACCACTCGTCAGCCACGCCATGGCGACGTCCCATATAAAGTAGAGGAAGATGGGTACGGATGTTAGCCCAGGGCCAGTCTTCCTCAGCAAAAAGAGGAGGATTGGTGATGGATGTTAGCTCAGGGCTGGTGTTCCTCACAAAAAAAAAAGAAAGAAAAGAATGCAAATAGAAAAGAAATTGAAATTACTTTTCTTGCCTATTTGCAAGGTTGTCCTTGAATGAGTGTTCTCTCAAACATAACCCAGCTACCTCTACCTTCTATTACAAAGACAGAGCCAGGAAACCATGGTAGAGAGACGGGGAGTGAGGGCAACCAGAGAAAAATGAAACTCTGGTTAATATCCACACCAGAGGGTAAACCCTCCTGCTTAATGTATTTGGAGGATTGTTTTACATAGGGGAACACAAAGATGATTTCACTGATTGATTCATTCATCCATTCAACAAACGTTGATTGCGCCCTCATTTTGAACCAGGCGTTGTACTTGGCAATGGAATAAAAACATAAATAGGACACACCCTTAACCTCCAAGAGCACCCAGTCTGAGGTGGGAGCCAGATGAATAACTCAGCAGTGACAGTGAGATGCCTTAAGAGTTGTGATTGAGCCACGCGAATGTGTGGAAAATAAGTCATTTGCAGTGGTTGGAGGGAAGGGTTGTGGAGATGTGGTAGGAGATGTGTGCCACACCAGGGAGCTTGTTCTTAATCCTGAAAGTGCCTGGAGTCCACTGAAGGGTTATAGAGAATGGAGTTAAATGATCACTTTTGTATTTTGGTCAGCACAATTTGAAACAAACAAGATTTGACATCAGACAGCTGCACGATCCTTTGAAAAGTGAACAAAACAAAACAACTAAAAAGCAGACAAGCAAGTAAACAAACAATCAAGATTCTCAGAGCCTCAGTTTGCCCATCTGAAAAATGGGAGTAATAACTGCCTGTAAGGTTGTTGTGAGGTTTAAATGAGAAAAAAGAGTTTAAATGAGAAAGAAAGTAAGTTGTAAGGCAAAAATCACTGAAACCTAATAAATGTTCAGTAAATGATACTAGCTATCATTAGTTGCAAGGCATACAAGGTCCTTGAGCCCAGCTCTCTCCTCTCCACCACACCCTGCATTCTAACCACATAGATCACTCAGTGCTGTGCTCCCCTCTCCCACCACCCAACCTCAGACATCCACGCCTCTGCCCAAGCTGTTGCATCTTCCTGGCATGCTGTTTTCCTCTTTCTCTCACCTGCTTTAAGAACTATGACCCCATCCCTCAAGACTTGATTTAAATATTCATGCTTCTCTAGAATATGAAAGGAATTGTGGAGACAGGAGAGAAATGGAAAATTTCTCACTCAAAATTGGGAGATCGAATTTAAAAGAATGGGGTTAACAGTCTCCGGCATTTTGCCTAGTGAGGTTTGCAGATACAAACTTTAAAATAGTTCATTTTTGCTTAAAATATCTAAACCTACAATCAGGGTATGCTTCTCCAGGGAAGGTTCATGGTTGGTAATTCTACTTCAGATCAGCAAATGTTTATTGGCTAATTGTCTTTCTTTTACAGGGTTTCTCACATGCTCACTTGGGGGAGAGGCAGAAAAAACACTTAAAAGTTTTTCTTCGTCCCGTCCTCTCACTGCCAGCTCTCCCTCCCCTTGGGGTTTCTCACAATGTTTTCTGTTAATCCCTTGATCCATACCCACCTCTTCTTCCTGTAGTCTCCATGGTTAGTTCTAGTGGAGACAGCCTACAGTTCATGCTAGTTAGCCATATTATTATTACCTTAAAAAGAATCACACTTTATTTTATTTTAACTTGGGTATAATAAACTTTAAATGCATGTCTGTGTTTTTTTAAAGAACCCAATTGGATAGACCATAGAACTTTTTCTACTAATCCTTACTTAACTGCTATGATACTTAATTAATTTCTTTCTTTCCTTAAATGGCTTACTTGCTACTGGAAACCTATCAGAACCAAGCAAATCTCCCTACCGCTGGGACGTCACTTAGAGATGAAATTTCCCACGGCCTGAAGACCGTTCCTTTTACTAGTCTCTTCTTTATTTCATGAGCAGATATGAAAGGATCAACCCTACTTCTGACTTTGTTACTTCCTTGACCAGGCAGGCAGAAAATATATCAAATGTCCCTAGATCCCCTGAAATTCCCAATAAATGCAGGATAACATGGTGATTAATCACCAAAAGTCAGAATGCCTGTATCTGCACTCAGCTCACATGTTCATTTGCTATGTGACCCTGAGGAAATTGCCCAAATAGTCTGAGACTTTGCACTCTGTATGCTGGGAGTATCCCGGTACATCCTTCAGAGGGTTGATGCAAGGGCCCAAGGCACTTACGTATATATGTGCTTTAGAATAGCACTGGGCACATTGTAAGAATATATATTCTCTTCTTTCTCTTTTCATTTTTCTCCCCCATTCCCAATCCCAAAAGATATATTTTGCCATTCAAATAGAATCAAAAATCTCCTCTTTTTTCCCTCAGCAGAACCTTTTTTTTTGTGCACAAGAGTTAGTTTATTTTTTATGTCATGTACCAGTTGATGGGGATTTACAGGAAAGATGGAGGGCCATACCCTCATGGAGCTTACACTTTTGTGAAGGAAGCAGGCAAGTTAATCAGTGACTTTGATCAAGTGAGATAACTCTGCTGGTGCAGTGATGAACCCAAGGTGTTATGGTAGCCTTGAGAAGGAACAGTTAACTTAGCCTAGAGGTGGCTCTGGGTGGCTTCCTGGAGTAGCTGATGTTTTAGCTGAAACTGTGATGTGTGTGTGTATGTGGGGGCTGGGGGCTGGGAGGGCATCCGAAGCAAAGGAAAGTGCAAAATTAAGAGAGAGGGGGAGAGAGAGAGACTTTAGCAAATCATAAGTGACTGGAGGAAGGAATCCCCAGGTTCTGAAAGTGTAACTTCTTTATAAAGATGAATTCACAGGAACATTTCGTGTGAAGAGGAAAATCTTGCAGTTGGTGCTTGTTGAAGACCAAGATCTGCTCCGGTTTGAGCTGTGCTTTCAGGTTGCCACTAACAAGGTCATGGCACCGTTTGGAAAGCCAGGGAAGAGTGACCTTGGGTGGGAACTGGAGGAGAGCGGAGGTGACGTTGCAGCTATGATTTGGCTGTTTGAGCCCCAGGGACACATAAGTCAACAAGTTGTTCTATCAACTGGTTAACACCCATATTTACATTTCTTAGTTTGTTTGAGGGTTTGATCTCCTTTAGAGTCAAAAAGTACATCACCATTCTCCCCATCTCATCCTATCTAGGGACTGAAAACAAAATACCTTGTCCACCTTCTTCTCTAACATATATGTCTACACTAGTGGTTTCCAGATTTTGATGCATATTAGAATCACCTAGGGAGCTTTTAAAACTCCCAATGTTCCAGTCTCTCTCCAATTAAATCAGAATGTCTGAGGTGGAACACAGGTGTCCGTACTTTTTAAAGATCCTCAAGTGATTCCTGGGTGCAGCAAAGTTTTGGAACCACTGCTCTATCCATTTGAAAATAATTTGACCTTTTCTTTTAATCCTAGATCCTTTTACGTTTCCATTCCTTTAGTCATTTTTGTGCTTTTTTCTAAATTCTTTCTAGATAATATTGATGTTATTTAGTGGAGTATTTGAGCTAAGTTCATGGCTGTATTAAGTGCCTTCTCCCTCCCACTCTTTCTTCACTGCCCTATCTGACAAGGTTGAAAGTTGAGGTGGAGAATGGAGATGAATGGCTCTCCAGGGAGGGGAACAAATGAGGACTTAGCAGATGAAAGGGAGATAGGACATGTCATATGCTGGCTATTTGTTGTTAGCTGTGTCTCTGATGAGATGGGTTCAGGACCTTTGTTTCTTCAGTGTCCTTGGTGGGTCCCCAGAGGACATGTACTATATGGAGGACACTGCAGATAAACACTATCACCAGGTAGACCATTGACCCAAATCCCTAGCTAGTCTCCCATTCTGTTGAATTGAGCTGGATCAATAAGAGTCAGGAGAATCTCTTTGGTCTTTGGATTGAGAGAAGAATAGAGGCAGCCACCTGGCCCCTTGGTGCCTTTGTCCTCTCCCTCTGGGTCTTACTCTTGGTGGAGAGAGGAAGATTAGAAAAAAAAAACTTGGGGAAAAATGGGAGTCATTTTCCTTAGAGCCTGAGGCTTAACTGGCATGAGCCACTCATCCACTTGAGACATCTTTTTCCTAGACCCCTCTCTGGTCCTCTTGGGTTTTCTATACTTTCCCTGGCTTCTCACAAGCCAGATGGCCCCTGCTCCACTTTAATGATCACAAAGCAAAAGTATCGGAATGCTTTAAGTGATAGGTACTGTATACTTTTATGAAGCTGATGTCTAGAGTGAAACTGGCTTTTGGGACACTGATATATATATATATAAATAATATGTATGCCTATTGGAGTATCTTTAAATAACAACACACTGGAAGCAAGTTAAATGTCCAAGGAAAAGGGACTGATTGAATAGACAATATGTCAGTATAATGGAATATTAGTTATTAAAACTCATGTTTATAAAAAGTGATGACACTGGGATATACTTTTAAATATATCATTAGGTTAAAAAGCAGTACAAAAACTATGTAAAGATGCTGGCTCTGACTAAAATTCATAAAGGTAATAAGGGCTGTACTAAAATATACAAAAAAAATAATAATGTTTTTTATCTGGGTAGTGAAATTACAAATTACCATCCCTACTTTTTTTAATTGGCATTTGTCTACTTCTCTTCATCCATATATTCACTCATTTGCTCACTCATCCATTCACTTACTTATTAGTTTGCTTTGTAAGCATCACCTAGTTAGATTTTAAAGATAATCTAAGGTTCCCGGTCCTTTAGTAAGGGAAGTTTAACTTCTTTATGATTACTAACATATTAGATATGTTGGTCTTATTTATACCATCTATTATTTATTTTTTAAGTGAAATCTTATCCAAATACAACAAACATACAGAAGAGTTCCCACCCTAAGAGTACAGATTCATGAAGTTTTACAAAGCAAACACTCCCACATCAAGATATAGAATATTTCTGCATTTCAGAAGCCTTTTTTCTATCCCTCCGATCGTTGCCTCCACAAAAAGTAACCATTATTCTGACTTCTATCATTACAATTCATTTTGATATATCATTTTGAACTTGTTATAATTGGGATCATACAGAATGTACTCTTTTGTGTCTGGCGTATTTTGTTCGACATCATATCTAGGAAATTCATCCATGTTGGTGTGTGTATCAAAAGGTTCTTCATTTTTGTTGCTGTTGTGGCATTCCATCATGTGAATAGACCACAATTTAGTTATCCCCATCCTTTTCTTAGGTCACCTGTTGTTGCTGTCATTTTTTTCTATTTACTCATTCAGAGTCGGGAAGAAATCTATCCAGCCTGGCATTTACCAGTGGACAGGCTAAGTGGAGTGTCATTAATCCTCCTCACTATCCACTCGGTGCTAGGATCTCCTGCCTCTCAATTGAGTGTCTGAAGGTCACCTTGATATCCAGTACCTGGCCTAAGTTGGCGAGTCCAGCAGGTGTTTATCTAGAGTAGGTATGCCAGGCTGTGTCTGGAGCTCTCTGACTTAGCTAGAAGCTCAGAGTCCATTCTTCTGTGCCGTGTAGTTCAAGAAAGACAGCACCTCCCACACTGCACTACTCCCTGGGATATTCTTATCTCAGCTCCCAATTACAATACTTTTCATGGAAACAAAATATCCCCAGATGCAATATACCTCTGCTTGTTGCCCTTTAACCTCTACCATTTTTCCAAATTTATTATTATTATTATTGATAATCATTTATCTCCTAATGTGTCCCATGAAAATTTTTCTGTCATTAAATAAGTTTGGAAAACATTATGTACCATACTTCCTCTTTGGAGATTTTTACAGAGCACATTCACATACTAATGCCTGAAACTTCCTACTGTAAAGAAATCTGCTTTATGTTATAAAATCTACCATTTGCTTCTTTTGAGACTATCTATTAGTACCTCATACAATAGAATAATAGTTCCATAGCACACTGCTCTGTAGAAAACAGCCAGAGGAAATTCCCCCTGGATGTTTCTTCCTTTCTAGTGCTATTGCCAGTTTCTGAGTTCCTCCATGGCTATTTTAATGGAAATATGGCAGAAGGCATAACAGGCAAAATTAATCTATTATAAATATTTTCTTATCTATTTCCCCATTCTCCTGTGAGCTCCTTGAAGGTAGTGACCGTCTCTTTTCATCTTTGTATCTCCCAATACCCAGCATGGTTCCCCGCACATATTTGAAGTGTTCAATAAATATTTTATGAATGAATGAATGAGATATAATCCTCTGGGACTTCCAGCATTAAGGGACTCAAATAGAACTAGAAACTGAACCTAGATCTTAAGGTGTGCAAGAGGAGGCAGAAGAACATTGCAGACGAAATCCTGAACTTTGCAGTTTAAAAAATCTGATTGAATCCCGCCTCCTCCATTTTTTGGTTATGGGATCTAGCCATTTACTTAGATTTTCTGAATCTCAGTTTTCTCATGTGCAAAACTGAAATAATATATTATCTTTCATAACCACTGAAAGGATTAAATGTGATCATGTAACTGGAAGCACGGAGCACAGTGCTGGACACATAAGTATCTAAAAACAGTTGCTACAGTTGGTGTCACTATTGCTGTTATTATTTTAAATGTGGCACTTGTTTCTCTGGTCTGTCTCTGCCCACACTAGACCCTGCAGGTTTCCCTGTGCTCTAATTCTTCTCACATTTGGTGAGGATTGGAAATCTACAGAACTCTCGGCTACTGCACATATGGCATCTGTCAGATTTCTCCCTCATCTAATAACGTCTCCCATGGAGCCTTGCTCAGGTGCATAGACTTGATTCAGCCAATCCCCTCCTGCTGCCAGAGGACCCCTAAAGTTTCTCTGTGCTCATGGGTAGACTGTTTCTTTCCTTTTCAAACTCCTCCAGTGATATACATTTCTCCCATTGTTACAGAAAAGCAATCCCACCTTGCACTCTGGTACTCTGAAAGTCTGAGAGAGAGAGAGAGAGAATGTGTGTGTGTGTGTGTGTGTCCGTGTTTGAATGCTGACATGCAGGTACCACTCCTTCCACATCCACTGTGGCTTTCTTCCTCCCCAAAGCATCACCCATGTGTCCATGAGGCTGGTCATATGACCTATCTCTGAGACAGACATGATGCTATCCTGAAAAATGTCTTCCCTTTCAAACAGTCCTCTGTCTACTCCCAAAATCATACCCAGTTCATAGAATACTTCTACCTAAATTCTTGTTTCTCCTTTGTTTTCATCTGTAGCTGCTCTAGCAAGGCCATTTGCCACAAAGCTTATGTTCTGCCATTTTGAAACTTTTAGTAGAAACAGTATTACATATTGGACGTAAAGGTAATGCCACATTAGAAAGAAGTTCTAAGGAGAACCTCATTCCAGTATTTTCCTTAAGGTCTTTCCTAGTACCAGCAAAACACAGTCCATGAGCTGCCACTTTCCCCTTCCATGCATGTGAAGGGCAGCCATCATTAATTAATCATGTACTCTTTCTCACGCGATGTCTCTCCATGCAGCGCCACGGATGGTCACCACCAATCAGCTGGCAATGACTGACGAGGAAAAGGCTATGAGTCAAACTTTGACCTGTTAAGTCCTTTTAGCACTTCTGCATTGTCTCCACCAAGATGGGAAGCTAGATTTATCTTATAAAAAAGTCCGGTTTTCATTGCTTTGAGGTGAGGTCCTAGACATTGCATTTATTTTGGAAAGTGCTTTTGAGCAACACCATTCAACTTCAGTCTTCAGGAGAAACAAAGGAAAAAACAGAAAGATATGAACAGTAGTGTCATAAGGTATGTCCAGTACATGTCAATTATGGTAGTCACCAGCCACAGGTGGCTATTTAAATTTAAATTAAGATGAAATAAAATTTAAAATTTATTTCCTCAATTGCATTAGCCACAGTTCAAGTGATCAATAGCCTTTCGTGTCTGGTGGCCAAAGTATTGGACAGCATAGATATAGAACATTTCCATTATCACACATATTTCTATTGGGCAGCACTGAACTAGAGGTTGTGTTTTGTATCCTAAGAGGTATTTCTTTTTATACTTTGTCATCTGCTCAACCCTCTCTTCTTTCCCAAAACACACCATGTTTTACCCTGCCAACTTAGCAAAAGTGTGTTAACACTAGGATGTCATTAAAAGCAGATGAAGCAGGTCTTAAATGAGAAGGTGTAGAAGCAGAACCAGACTCATAAGTAGATCAGTTACTATGCTTTCTCAGGGAAATTAGCTTCTGGCTTCATAAGCTGTCTATAGTTTCTCTCATTGGACTTATATAAAAGTAATCTTGCTCCGTTTTTCTTTTAAATTTAGCCGCATGTATGAGAGCAGAAGCACAAAATCCATTTTGTGAGCCCCCAGCTTCCTGTTAACATGACATTAGAGGAAGAATTCAACCTGTGATTATACTAAAAGGGAAAATAGCTGAACCAAAGATGACTGGAATGTGATCTTTCTACCGGGTACATTTAGTTGCCTGAGAAACAGGAGGGAATTATTTCAGTGTTTTCATAATAAAACATCATGTGAATTTGCTTTTTCTCTCTCAGTCGGGAGCTATAGTTGTCTTTGGTATGGTCGGCAAAGGGAGGGCCATGATGGAGAGGAGACAGTCATTCATACAATTTCCTTTGATATTTTGTTCAAGTTTTACTTTTAAAAGTTTCTATCAGCCTTTATAATTATCCAGTTAAATTTATACCTCCAGTTCTTCTCCTAAAAATGGGTGACATTTGAGTTCTATAAATTAATATGATTGTGATGCAATGGACATAACTGCTTTCTAGAAAAATCCCGTCTTTGTGACTCATTGTTAGAGACAAAAATGTGAGCCCGGAAGTTCCTAGAACATTGATATATCTGGTTCCTTATGTACGTTTTCCCAAGAAAGCTGTTTTTCAGGAAATAAGATCTCTGCTGCATTTTTTCTGTTGGTCTCTCCGTTGTCTCAAATTAGAAAGCTCAGGAAATGACTGAAATAATAATTTGCTGCACTTGAGTGGTTTGGCGTAGTATATTCCAGAAAAACATTCTTGTACACATATTGTCATCTTTGAATCTTATTCATTAGAACCCCGGCTTTCTGTGATTCACATGGTTTTATCTCTGGGTTTGCCGGGCGTTGTAGCTCCACCATCTGTAACTCATCAGATGTTCAGGGTTTGACATCATCAGAGCAGGGACACTGAGTTCCCAGACCCCTCAATTTGTTGATGAGGCTACTGTTACAAATAGAATTCCAAAAATGCCTTGAGCTGCCTTGAGAATAAGGAGAAAAGAGAAAAGTGAATTTTTAAAGACTGCTAGAGCACAATCTCATTAATGCACACGCTCTGCCTTAGAGATTTATTCAGATTGGAACAGGGTTGGAGTTTGCCTTTGCATGATTTAGAAAGAAAGTAATTGTTAAGCAAATTAAGAATGTAAATCATTTTATAAGAAATGGTCAAAAACATAGATTTTGGAGTCCATTAGACTCAGGCTTAATTCCTGGCTCTGTCACTTATCAGCTATGACTTTGGGGCAGGTTATTTAACTACCATAAGTCTTATTTTTTACATCTGTGAAGTGGGGCTGACAACACCTATCTCGAGATTGTCTGAAGGATTAAATGAAACAGGATATGTGTAGTTTGTTACTCGTGCAGTTAGTGTTGGTGGCTAGGAAAATAAGCTATTTTTAAGAGATTTATAGAGCATTATATGCTTGATGAAAACAAAAAGTATAAATATTGATGGCTTTTCTCCCTTTCCCACCCTCTGGGGAAGATTCAGTGTTTGTACTGCCAAACTGGGAGCTGAGGGGGCCTGACAGAGTGAGTAATGATTAAAGTTGTGAGAGGAAAGAAACCTAGAGGGCAGATTAATTTACAAAATAAGGGACTCTCCATGAAAAAAAGATTAATAAAAATTGTAAAAGTCTAGAGGACTTGAGAGAGAAGGGTGCTAGACATTTTGAGGGGTGGATGGAAAGGGGGAGGGAGGGCCAGCTGCAGTGTGACATTCAGGGGAACCAGGTGGGTCAAGAAAATTGGGGGAAGTGTTGTGTGGTGTAAGTCTTCTGTTGCCAGTTTTTCGAGAATCTTCTCAAGTAGCTGTCCCCAGAGAGGCAAGAATGGTTAAGGGCCTAAATTCTGTGCCTGGAGTTCTGGGTTCAAATCCATGTTCTACCACACTGAGGCTGGAGGGGCAAAGGATTCTCCTGAGGATCTGATGACTTAATGTTGAGTGTTTGGCACACACATCGGAGGTTGATAAATGTTATACGAACTTAGTGGTATAATTTTAAAAAAGGACAATGATGTGCATTTATTGAATGCTCACTATGGACCAGGCACTCTCCTGAGGACTTTGTGAGGATTAATTCATTTAATTTGCACAACTCTACAAGGTAGGAACTATTCTTATCCCCATTTTACGCAAGACAAAACTGAGGCACAGACCATTCAAGTAACTTGCCCAAGGTCACGTAGCAAATGAGTGGTAGAGCTTGGGTTAGCATCAAATACTCGGATGCTAGATCCACACTCTTATTCTCTGTGCCATTATGCATCTCATATGTGAGTGCCTGATATTAAGATGAGTAACCTCTGGGGCAGTTGGCCTTATTTTGTAGATGCTTAGTTTATACTCAACAACCTTGATACTCAAAGTCTGGTCCACATGCCAGCACGATCAATGACACCTGGGAGCAGAATCTCAGGTCCCACCCCAGACTCTTGAAACAGGAACTACATTTTAACAAGCTCCCCAAGTGATTCATGATCATATTAAAGTCTAAAAAGCACTGCTCCAGAATATGAACCATTCGGCAGATGGACAGTCTCATTCATCTCTCCATCCTTTACAGTGTTTAGCACAGCACTTGTCACCTAAGAGATTTACCCTTGATCCAAAAGTAGATGAAGGAATGTTGAATATGAAATAAACTGACAAGTCCCAGTGGAATAACATGTGGTTTATTTTCAGCTGAGTGAATGGATGCTCAGCGACTCCAGCATCCAGCACGGCACCGGGCACATAGCAGATGCCCTGTGGCTATTTCTTTTTTTTTTTTTTGTGGGGAAGACCAGCCCTGAGCTAACATCTGTTGCCAATCCTCCCCTTTTTGCTGAGGAAGACTGGCCCTGGGCTAACATCCGTGCCTATCTTCCTCTACTTTATATGGGATGCTGCCTCGGCATGGCTGACGAGCAGTGCGTCGGCGGGCGCCCAGGATCCGAACCCGCGAACCCCGGGCTGCCAAGCGTGGACTAAACCGCTGCGCCACCGGGCGGCCCCCCCCGTACCTATTTCTTGAATTGAGATGGAAAGGTTGTATGATAGAGACATCCAGCACGCCAGCCTTCCCTGGATGTGCTGCGACATTTAAAAAGGCCAAATAATGCCAAAGCAAGCAGAACAGTGATTATGCACTTATTCTTAACACAGTTTTAAGACAAGCTCTGCTCAGTTGGTTCCCCTGTGACTCAAGCTTTCCTCTTGAGCTCTCTATTGTCTTGGCGTTGTTTGCAACTCATTCAGAAACTAATTAAGTTTCAGGATCAGTTTGTCCTGTTAGACAGTGTGGATATGCTGAAGTGGTGGTTTTTTATAACTTAAATTGCCTGAGTGAAAGGACAATTATAATTTGCTTCTAAAATTGGCCAAAAGTCAGCTTTCATCAAAATAATTCTCAGCAGACATTAGTCTCTGTAAAACCAGGGTATTGTATGAAAGGCAACAAAGAGGATTTAAATAGGCCATGGAAAATGTGTTGATAATCTGGCCATATTAATCCTGTTCTCTAACAGAGTGTGAAATTACTTGTTTATTCCACTTATCTGGGGGTAGAGGTAGCCGATGACTTGTTGACAGAGCCGTATTTTTGTGATCACCTTTCAGCAGTGAGCTTCAGCTGGGCCAAGGCCAAACAGTTTGACTTCACTAGCCTATGTACCACCTCCAAAGTCAAGGTCAGGACTGCTGTTACCTCTGGGCAGCAGAGTTCCAACTCATGAACTCCAATATATCTGATCAGGGCTTCCATTTGTGCATGGACATGGAGGTAAGCCAGAACCCTAGGTATAATCATGAAAAGTTGAGAGTTTTATCTTCAGTATCCCCACATTTCTTACCCCATACCCCCACATTGAAGGTTTTTGTTGGTTTCATCACCAGTCAAGATGAGCACTATTGGGGATGCAATAAAGCATCACAAGTAGTTCCTGTCCTAAACTCCTTTTATTATTAGTCATCTATTGCTGCATAACAATATGCACAACCCTAGCAGCTTAAAACAATATATATTTGTTATCTCAGTTTTTGTGGAGCAGGAGTAGGGTCACAGATTAGCTGGATTCTATGTTTCAGGATCTCACAAGGCTGTAGTCAAGGTGTCAGCCAGGGCTGCAGTCTCATCAGAGGCTCAACTGGGGAATGATTCACTTCTAAGCTCATGTGATTGTTGGCAGGATTGGATTCCTTTTAGCCTGTTGGAAGGAGGACCTCACTTGCTGGCTGTTGGTTGCCCTCAATTCCTTGCCTCTCCAACATGGCTATTTTATGAAAGCCACCAAGGGAGAAAGTCTTTTAGCAAGATGATGTTACTATCTTATGCATTGTAATTGTAGAAGTGATATCCCATTACTTTTGCCATATTTTATTGGTTAAATGCAAGTTACTGGAATGTGCCATAACTCTCCTCTCTCCTGAGGAGAGAGGGTTAAACGAGGGTATAAATACCAGAAGGGTGTCATCTTAGCAGCTGTCAGCCACACCACTCCTGATTTTTGTTCCAACTGTACTGCTCTAGTTCAGTTCTCTTCCAGGCAGGAAACAGAATCATCTCTGCTGCTTCAAGAGATTTTAATGGAGGGATCATTTACAGTGATGTGGCCAGAGTTATGGGAACCGACAGGGAGGCTGTCAGAGACTAACTACTGTGGTTAAATAGACCCTTTTGATTGTCTGCCCAGATTCCCTTTATCAAGTTAGTGCCCCCTTCTCCCAGTGGCTGTGAGTCTTGGCTGCTAATGGCTCATAGTTGCCCCTTCTCTGGAGAATTGCCTAATTGCTCTCAACCAATGGTGGGGAGGGAACAAACCTAAGAGGTTATGCCTCCCCAAGCCCATCATGACTGACTGACATGGGGCTATAAGAGAGTGGACTCCATTCCTTAAGGTGGGACCAATCCATTGTACAATTCATGCTCCAGAGCCCCCCTGGGAACCATGCTGGATCTGGACTCCTGCTGAGACCACTCACTCACTTACTCCATGGTTACTTCACTTCCTTTCTGTCCTCTGCTCAATTGGTCAAGTGCATCTGAATCCCTGTTTCGGATTCTGCCTTTCAGATGCCCAACTTACAACTTGCAGAAAAGCCTGAAGGAGCAAAAGGAGGAAACAGTATTACCAAAGCATGGTGAGAGCTGGAGCCTTGCAGATAGTTGCCTGACAGGACGCAGGTGATGTAGGGACTTGGCCACCTCTAAGGATCAGAGTAGGAGTTGGGAAGAAATATGCTGTGCTCTCTCTCCTCCCTTCCCTGGATCTGCATTCCTTTAGTCAAACCCAATAGGTGTCTTAGTCCATTCGGACTGCTATAACAAAATACCACAGACTGGGTGGCTTATAAACAACAGAAATTTATTTCTCTCAGTTCTGGGGGTTGGAAGTCCAAGCTCAGGGAGCTAGCATGGTTGAGTGAGGGCCCTCTTCTGGATTGCAGACTTCTTGTTGTATCCTCACGTGATGGAAGGATCTAGGGAGCTCTGTGGGATCCCTTTTACAAAAGCACTAATCCCATTCATGAGAATTCTACCCTCATATCCTAATTACCTCCCAAAGGCCCCACCTCCTAATACCAACACCTTTACGGGTTAGGATTTCAACATGAATTTTGAAGGGACACAACCATTCAGACCACAGCAGCAAGAAACGAGCCAACAATGAGCTGGAAGTCAAAAGAGGTTAGCCTGTTAGGTCTCTGAGCAGAAGAAGAAGGAAGGAGAATCAATGGGGAAGGGAGGAATAGATAATGACCAGCATAACAGCTTTAGACAATCACAAACCTTTTTCCCTCTTCTAGTCCAAACTTCATATTGGTACCAGATTGATCTTTATCAAATGCATATTTGATCATGTCCATTTTCCCAGCTCTAAATCCTCCAAGTGTTTCCTGTTATCTAGAGGAATGATAAAATTTCTGGATTATATACCCCATTGGTTAAAAAAAGATCTCTGAACATGTGCCCCAGTTCATTTATTTGGTCATTTATAAACTATTTAAATTTACTATCAACTGATAACTCAGAGTACTACATACATGTATAGTATAGGGTATATCATTAATGACTGTGTGTAAATCCATATTTCAAGAAGTCTTCTTAATAATTTTAAGTTACTTTGGACAGCTTTTGGCCATGTGACTAGATTTTCACCATTGTTTTACTGTCTGCCTTGTGAATGTGTGAGAATTAACGGCTAATGTGTATGAATCCTCAGACAAACTACTGATTTGAGAGGTGGCTGTGTGTTCTTAGGTGGAGGGTGGTATGCCCAGATTCTGTGGGCTGCAAAGACAGAATGCATTTAAGGGGGCTAGTAGGACTTTCATCTTAAAATATTGTAGTAATGGGAATTCTAAGAGTGTTCCAGTTGGCAGTGGGAGAATGAATGATTTAATCTTGAAAGCAATCAGATTACTATAATAATAACTCCATTTTGGGGGCATCTACTATGTATCTGGCATTGTGCTAATCATTTTACATATATTATTTCATCTGCCCATTGTAGCAACTGTTTGAGGTAGGTAGTAATATGAGAGAGGTCAGGTACCCTGCTCAAGGTCATGGTTAGTGAAGCAGCCAGGATTTGAACCTGGAAGGAACCATGTATCTCCTTGATAGTCTTTTTTTCTATTACACCTCACAATTAACACTAGGCATTAGAGAAGATGTCTCATTCTATTGAAAAAGCTTGTGTTCTATAGAAAGGAGTCAGTGGTTCTAGAAAGTGGATGGATGAAAGGAACCAACCTGAAAAGGTATACCTGTATGATCCCAACTATATGACATTCTGGAAAAGGCAAAACTGTGGAGACAGTAAAAAGATCAGTGGTTGCCAGGGGCTGGGGGGAGGGAGGCATGAACAGGTGGAGCACAGGATTTTTAGGGCAGTGTAACTATTCTGTATGATACTATAATGGTGGATACATGCCATCATACATTTGTCCAAACCCATAGAATGTACGGCACGGAGAGTGAACCCTAATATCAACTATGGACTTTGGATAATAATGATGTGTCAGTGTAGGTTCATTAATTGTAACAATGTACCACTCTGTTGGGGGATGTTGATGATGGGGGAGGCTATGCATGTGTGGGGGAAGCAGGCATGTG
This sequence comes from Tapirus indicus, assembly GCA_031878705.1. NCBI lineage: Eukaryota > Metazoa > Chordata > Mammalia > Perissodactyla > Tapiridae > Tapirus > Tapirus indicus. The sequence goes on from CM062920.1 coordinate 19,597,483, forward strand.
GGATATCTCTGAACCTTCTTCTCGATTTTGCTATGAACCTAAAACTTCTCTAAAAAAGTAAAGTCTTTAAGAAAAAAAAAGAAAGGGGATGGACATGGGCATGAGCCTATAAGGATAGGGGTAGTTAGAAGAGATAGCAATGCCTCCCAGAGATAGGAGAGGCAACTCAGACTACAGAAGAGAAAGGTGGATTCCAAGGAGCCGGTTAATGCACTGGGGTAAGCAGAATTCAGGAAGACATTGATTGAAGAATAAGCTGTCCTTATCAAAAAGTTGATAAAGAGTTCACAACAAACTTCCAACACTGTCTGAGCACAAAGCCATCTTCCCACTAATCTATTCCTTCTCTCCATTCACTTTTTTATAAATTGCATTTCATATATGCTGTCTTCTATGTTCTAATAATTGGTCTGCTCACAACCTGTAAAAATAGAGGAACAATAATTTATTAATTGTGCATTTATGACTTGTGCATTTTCCATATATATGAATAAAATTTATTTAAAAATAGAAGAAAAGTATGATTCTGTAGGGAGGGTGAAGTAAATCAAGGATATTGTCATATCCATTATTCCTTGGTAGATTCAAACAATTCTCCAGCTCAGGGTTTTACTTACATGTGGTTAAAAATAGCCTTGAGCTAGGAGATAGAAAACCAACATTCTAGCCCCAGCTCTGCCGTTAGAATAATTCTGTGACATGGACAAGGTGCCAGGCCTCTCTGAGCTTGAATTTTCTCATATGTAAGAAAACAAATTCCCCAAAGTCCCTATTAATCTTCAGTATGGTAGAAGATAGAGCAACTCTCATTCTCAAACTAATTCAAAACACGTACCAAAACAGAATCACAACTCCTCTCCAGCTGCAACTTCTCCTTAGCTGATATTTTAGAACAGAGATTGGAAAACATTTTCTGAAGAGGGACAGATAGTAAATATTTTAGGCTTTGCAGCCCATGCAGTCTCTGTTGCAACAACTCAAGTCTGCAATTGTAGTAAAAGCAACCACACACAATACCTAAAGGAATGAGCATGACTGTGTTCCAGTAAAACTTTATCAAAACAGTTGGTGAGCCAGATTTGCCACACAGGCCATAGTTTGTCTACTCCTCTTCTAGGACATAACTTTCTGGCATTCAGTGTAATTTCCCTTGAGCATATATAGAGGAAAACATGTTCACAATAATCAGATAAATAGGGCACTAGAGAGTTGGAATGTGAAAGAAAGGAAGGAAGTAGGAAGGAAAAAAGAAAGAAAGAGAGAGAAAGAAAGGGGAAGAAGAATAGAGAGCAAGAATGGAGAGCCTTGTGAGAGAGTTCTGGGAGAGAAAATTCCGGTGACATCTGTCATGAGGGAGGGGCATTGTCAGATTGGAAAAGGCTTGGCTTTGGCATGGAGCTGGCAGTTAGGTTTGGAGAGACCAGCTGATGTGTGTAAGTGTGTGTGTGTGTGTGTGTGTGTGTAATGCTGAGGCACAGCCATCAGTTTGTGAAAGAGGTGGCACAGTGTACTTGAACCTAGTATGGTGCTGGGTACCCAGGGGAAACTCACTGAATATTTGTGGAGGAAGGGAAGGAAGAGGGAGGGATTATCTTCCTTTTATAGATGAAGAAATTCCACTGTCGGGTGCCAGTGCTGTGGGAGGTTGAGGAAGCCATTGCCATTTTCCCTAAGGAATCTACAGGGAGACAGAATTCCATGGGAAAGATACTGAATTTCACTGCCGAGAGAATCTCCCAATGTCCTTACAGGCTCAGTCCTCCTCAGAGAGAGGAGAGTGTTGGTGGCCTCTGGGGATCCCTATAGCCCAGGGCCTCCACGATGCAAAGTGTTACTGTAAAGGTTACCACATGGAGATGGGAAGGGGGCCTGTAGTGCTTATTTGTGGCTGCTGTTTCCATGAGTTCAGAATCAGATGCTGTGTGCTTGTCCTCTTGCACAGTTTCCCTCTTACTTTCCTCATTGTGATTCTGGATTCTGATGTGGCGGGTGGGAGTGGGAAGGGAAAAGGTGAGAATGGAGTTATGCACTCCACTGGGGCAGATTCTAGGCCTCTCTATTGGAGATGGCTTGCTGACTACATCTTGAGAAGGTGAGCCAGAGTTTAGGGAAGGGAAATCAGATAGGACAATATGTTTCTCTGAGCCATCACATAGAAGGAGGAGAGCTGGAGTTTTGGAAAGTCTTAAAAATTGGGGATGTGATTAAATTGATTAAGCCACCAATCTGTAACATTTCACAGAAGCCATGCACTTAATATAGAACTGGATTACAGTTTGCAGTCTATTGCACTAATTCATTAATTTTGTTTCACAGACTAAAAATTATGCTATGTAAATCGTATAGGAAAATAGTGTTAGTCAAGTGTACCAGCACCTGTTGAGTTTTGTTGTTTTGGTTTTGTTTGTTTGTTTTGCTGGAACTGTGCTACTGGGGTGGAAAGTGAGATAATAGATACATTCAATATTTGAAACTATGTTTTGAACAATTTCCTGAAGGGTGATTGGGAGGTTTTCTCCTTTGACAAATATTGCGGTGATTGGCATATCTTTTTTCCTCTTTTTCTTGCCTAAAACAGAATGAAGAAGATGAGCAACATTTATGAGTCGGCTGCCAATACACTGGGAATCTTTAACAGCCCCTGCCTGACCAAAGTTGAGCTGCGCGTGGCATGCAAAGGCATTTCCGACCGAGATGCTCTTTCCAAACCAGATCCCTGTGTCATCCTCAAGATGCAGTCCCACGGGCAGTGGTTTGAGGTAGGCTCATCCAAGGAAATGGACAGAAGCATGGCTGGAGGATTGGTTGAAAAATGTTTTGGCATTTCCCATCTTTAGGTGGTTTATTTTGATGAGATAGAAAATTCTAGAAATGAATATGATCACGATTCTGCTTGTGTCATGATGTTTGATGTGACTGTTTTAATACTGTGGATATTTTGCCATTTACCCTTAGTCTATGTGTTGTTATGGATATAATGGCCCCTGGGGAAAGACAGGGAGGACTGCCTTACAGGGGCCACATCACACAACATTTATTTTTTGGAGTGAAAACTTAATATTAGCTAAACTTTATTGGGTGCTTACCAAGTGTCAGGCACTGTTCTAAGTGCTTTATGTAAAATAACTGGTTTAGTCCTCACAACAATCCTGTGAGGACACAGAGACAGATGAGGAAACAGAGACAGAGAGGTTAAGGATTTGCCCAAGATCATTCAACTTGTAAGTGGAAAATCTAGTATTTGCACCTAGACAGTGGAGCTCCAAGTCTGAACTCTTTATTGTTATTTTATGTTTATGGTGGGCACCTGTGTAGTCTTCGGTGGTTTGTGTGGTAATATTGCAGGTTGAATGCTGCAGATGGATTTTGTTTGTTTATTTAAAAGTTGAAACAGATTGGATGAGGACTGGTTTTTAAGTTTTTTGTTTTTTACTACTAGGGACCTGGTCTAAGTAAGCAATGTTTTTGGAGCTCTGGTCTGAGGTGAGTGGTGGGATAGGGAGAGGAGGTGTGGAGCAGAGGAAGCAGTTATCATCTCTAAGGGAACCAGGTGCTCAGTGGAATTTGGTTAAGGGGTTTGAAGCCATGCTGAGTAGAGCAAGAGTAGACAGCTGCCTGCTTTGCTGCGGACAAACTCTTCAAGCCTTCAGTGCTTCTCCCACCTGTCTGCAAATAGCTGGAAGCTACTCCCCTAGGGCGTAAAGTCTTCCACCCCACAGCAGAAAGAAGGCTCTCAAAAGACCCTAGCGGCAGCATTTTGCTTCTTCTTACATATGTGATAATAGAGGTTGGTGAGCAGATGAAATTTAAGTGAAGAGGCAACATGCGTGGGGGAGTGAATCGCAGATGGGCAGGTTGAGAATCTTAATTTAACTTCAGGCTTATCCAGCACTTATATTATAAACATAAAACAGCATTCAAAAGTATCTTAATGTGTCATGTCTTTTCCTTCTAAATATTATCATTGACATTGATGGCGGGTTTTATTGTTTTTTATTTAACAAAACTATATGTGATGCTTATGTTAGAGAAAAGTCACTCTTCAAAGATTAGAGGAAAAGAATTCATCTCCTAATACCCACTTTACATAATTCAACTATTATTTGTACACGTTTCTTTTTAGTCTTTTCCTCCTGGCATTCATATTTTTATGTAATTCTTATCATGCATGTAGTTTTCTTTCCTGATTTTATTACTGACATATTACTATATTTTTCCCATGTTGCTATAATATTCATAATTATAATTTTTAAAGTTGTGTAAAATCCCATCAAATGGGTTTACTTAATAATTTTCCTATTTTTTCACTTTGAAGTTGCTTCCAGAAATACCCTATTTTAAATAATGCTGCAGTGAACGTCTTTGTGCATACGGTTTTCCTCTTGTTTTTGGATGAGTTCCTGGGAGAGAGTCTGTCAAAGTGGAACTAGTGGGACAAAGGATAGGACATTTTGGGGGCTTTTGATCATATTGCTAAATTGCTTTTCCAAAGTGCTCTATGACAGTGTTACTCAAAGCGTGGTCTGCGCACAGCTACTAGTCCGCAAACTTTTGTTACCAGTGCACAGTGAGATAAGAAACTTGTGCCGCACTGTAAATTGATTCACTGCTTCTTTCATCCAGAAAGTCTTACTCTTTAAAATCAATGATGTCAGCTGAACCTCCAGCATGCTCAGTGATAGGGCTGATTTATATTCTGGCACTTTGAGAAGTACTTCTCTAATAAATTTTATACTCTTAACAATATACATTCAGGATACAATTGGGAAAACAGAGCCCATACCAGGTAGCTAATAGAAAGGATTTAATTCAGGTAACTAGTAACAAAGGAGTTGAAAATGCTGAGAAACTAAATAGGGACTGTGAGAGAACCCAGAGATTAACAACAGGAACCTGCTGGGGCCGGCCCCACGGCCTAGTGGTTAAGTTCAGTGTGCTCTGCTTTGGCAGCCCGGATTCGGTTCTTGGGTGCAGACCTACACCACTCATCGACAGCCATGCTGTGGCAGCAACCCACATACAAAACAGAGGAAGACTGGCACAGCTCAGAGCGAATCTTCCTCAAGCAAAAAGAGGAAGATGGGCAACAGGTGTTAGCTCAGGGCAACTCTCCTTCAGTGAAACAAAACAAAACAAAAACAGGGACCTGATGCTTTGCTTGGGGAGGGGCAGTAGTGTGCTGAAGCCAGTTTGTATGGGCTCGCGAGAGCTGATTGTTACATATTCAGGAATTTGCAAGCTTGGGTGTGGGTATTTATACCACAGACATTGGCAAACATTTCAGATCAGGACATTTTCCCCCAGAAAGCCAGTTGTTAAACATTTACCAGCACACCACTGACAACAGGGACAAAAGAAGGAGATAATGGTACTAGAACCAAACAACGGGGCCACCTCGCTGAAGCTGGATCCATGGAAGGAGGGCCTCTCTGGTGGAAGCCAGAAAGATAGAGGAGATGCAGATAGTGCTGGAAATGCTGCCTGAGAGGGAGATGAGGATACCCTGGCATCTCCCTTCCTGTTGCTCTCAGGTCTCCCATCAGTGCCTTCCTTTGACCTAACCTTGCTGGAAGCCAGTTGGCAAGGTTTGCAGGGAAAGGGTATAGAATGAATATGAGAACAAAGAGGTAAATGACCAGCACATAAAACTTCTGACAACTCACAGTAACTTGGAGAATTCCCCCTCTCTTTAAGTAGTGCATATTTATTTAGTGCTAACACTAAAGTACAAGTTCAGAGAGCAGTCCTATGCTACAAGTTAGAAGCACACCTATGCTAGAAGTTAGAATTAACTGACAGTCTATTTAGACCGTGTAGCTACCACTGTCTATGTTCAGTGAAGGCTAGCAGACATGGACAGTGCACTGGGACAAGATTTATTGATGTGTGCATTTTCCTGTGTCTACCCCTAGAATATGTCTGGATTTACAGAAAGATTTCTACGTACACAATTACAGAATTGAGAGAAAGGCTTGCAGAAGAGAATTCATGCGGGCTGTGTCAGTACCCTGGCTATCTTTGTTATGGGTCTCTGGTAGTTGACTAATAGAAGAAAAAATTAACAAACTGGGAGGCTAAACTGATTTGCATACTGAGGAGATTGTTGGGAGTGTCAGGGTGAGAGAGAGAAAAGCACAGTGAGCTTCTCTTTCAGAGATAATTTTTTTTAATTGAGGTCATATTGGCTTATAATGTGTAAATTTCAGGTGTACATTGTTATATTTCAGTTTCTGTATAGACTGCACCATGTTCACCACCAATAGTCTAGTTTTTATCCATCACCATACATATGTGCTCCTTTACTACTTTTGCGCCGCCCCCTGCCCCGTAACCACTAATCCTTTCTCCTTATCTATATGTTTATTTATCTTCTACATATGAGCGAAATCGTATGGTGTCTTTCTCTGTGTATTATGTCTATTATGGCTTAACATAATACCCTCAAGGTCCATCCATGTTGTCACAAATGGCACGATTTTATCTTTTTTTTTATAGCTGAGTACTATTCCATTGTGCGTGTGTGTATATATATATATATATATATATATATATATATATACACCACATCTTCTTTATCCATTCAGCCCCTGATGGGCAATTGGGTTGCTTCCACATCTTGGTTATTGTGAATAATGCTACAATGAACATGAAGATGCATAAATCTCTTTGAATTGTTGGTTGCAAATCATATATCCAACAAGGGGTTAATTTCCAGCTCATACAACTCAACAACAAAAAAATGAACAACCCACTCAAAAAATGGGCAGAGGATATGGACAGATATTTTTCCAAAGAAGGTATACAGATGGCCAACAGGAACTTGAGAAGATTTTCAACATCATTAATCATTAGGGAAATGCCAATCAAAACTACAATGAGATACCTCATACCTATCAGAATGGCTGCAATTAACAAAACAAGAAATAACAAGTGTTGGAGAGGATGTGGAGAAAAGGGAACCCTCATACACGGCAGGTGGGAATGCAAATTGGTGGAGCCACTATGGAAAACAGTATGGAGATTTCTCAGAAAATTAAAAATAGAAATACCATATGATCCAGTTATCCCGCTACTGGGTATTTATCCAGAGAGAATTTTAAAGTGTGGCAAAAGAGAGGCTCTGTCTTGATCAGCACCATCCAGTAGAACTCCCTGCAATGATGGAAATGTCCTCTATCTGTGCCGTCCAATAAGGTAGTCACTAGTCACGTGTGGCTATTGAGCACTTGAAAGGTGGATTGTGTAACTGAGGAACTAAAATTTTTAATTATTTAATTTAAATTATTTTAAGGGTGAATGTAAATAGCTAGCATGATTCCAGAGTATCTTTGATGTGCTAGAGAATTTGGCAGGGTTGGGGAGAAGAGGAAAGGGGGTTTGTACAAATGGTACTGTAGGCTATTAATTTTATAGCTTCAATGTTCTTTGGGGAGATGTAACTAGAGACTGACATTTCTTTTTTATTACTTGTGATTGCTGGCCTGTGCTTTTTGTAATGGAATTCCAGCAGGGAAAGGGCCCTGTGGTGCCCTACTTTACGGCTGCAATAGGTAGAACTACCTTCAGATGGCCTTCCCATATGGAGGGAAACTGTTTGCTCTTTTAATTGGCTGTAGCCTGTTAGCAGTGGAAGAGAACATTTGACCTCTAAAGTGGGTCATAAAAACGTAAGCCCGATTTTTAGACTCAAAAAGACCTACAATCTGACCTTCTGCGCTGTTCACAGTATTAAGAATCAATAAGGATAAATCTGTTTATCTTTGAAATATTGGAAATCGGTTGTTCTGAAATGCACAACATCAGATTGTTGCTCTTTACAGACCAGCAGGGTTGAGGATGTACGTCTGAGGACTGAGAAGGCAGAGAGGTTGCTTTTGTTTCTTCTCAGAATATGTACATGGGATGTATTTTTATTGGGTGAAACTTTCAGTAAATCTTTAATGGCCATGGTTGTAGATGTCAGAAAGGAGGGAAGAGAAAACTTGTAGCTTGGAAAAAAATTCCAAACTGAGAGTTTCAGACCTACCATTTAATTTACCTAATTTAGAATCATACCCATTTTTTAAAATCCCCCATGCATCCACTCCTGGCCATACAATGGTGACAGTGTTACCGCACTCCGGGTCCAGGTTGCTCGATGTTGTGTTGTAAAAGAATTTATAGAACAGTAAGGACGGGTAGAAAGAGTAAGAAGTTTATTAGAAAGATGCACTCCATATGCAGAGCGGGCACACTCCAAGGGAGGAGCTGCAACAGCAAGGATGAGGACAAAGAGTAAGGAGTTTATCAGACAGATACACTCCATAGACAGAGCGGGCACACTCCAAGGGAGGAGCTGCAACAGCAAGGATGAGGACAAAGAGTAAGGAGTTTATCAGACAGATACACTCCATAGACAGAGCGGGCACACTCCGAGAGAGGAGCTGCGCTGAGCGGTTTTGCCATCACATCTTTTATATTCCTGTTTCGGGTAGGGGGTCCTTCTGCATAGAGCAGAAGTAAAAGTGAAGGCAACCGTGAGTCAGAGCAGCAGCAGCCAGGTGTAGAGTGGCGGGGCCGCAGGTTCTGTAAATCAAGCAGTTCGGTCCCCCTAGAGACAGTCAAAAGAGGTTCAGGAAACTTGCGGTTACCTAAGCTATCTTAAGCTATAATGCAGAACTATGTCTTAGCAATGTCCTAGCAATGCCCTCGCCCCCCACCCCGCACAGCCCTTCTGTTCCCTCGCGGTGCCAGATCCCTATGCTAACCTGCCTGTCTCAACAGTATATGGTGCAGTTCAGTGTAATGATAATTTAGAACATATTTCATTTTCCAATGAAGAGTGGAAATAATTTCCTCCTGCCTTCTACTGAGTACTCATGTGTTCACTAACTCCTGGAACTAAACATTATATCCAAGTGGGATAAATGAGTACTTCTCAGGGACACAAAAGGGAAGAGCCCTTGTGAACTAAAGACTTTTACTCAGTTTCCTGGAGCATATGCTGTATCCCCTAGGCACGTTGGATGTTCTCCATGAAGCAGAGCTAAGCTTATGATGCCGTGGCCCTGGGCAGAGATCCTATAAATGGCAGAGTACTTGTCCTTATTGAAAAAAGCCAAAGTATTCCCCACAGTGCTAGGATGTAGCTCCAATCACCTTTAATTCCATTTTTCCATTTAATTTTAATACACAGTTATTGAGCTCTTCCATAGGAAGCTCTAAGTAATTCTGAGGACTAATTATCCTTGGACTAATTCCACATGAAAACATGTTATGATGAATCATGTGTTTTGGTGGATTGTTGGTAATAATAATAATTGTTAGTAATAATTAGTGTGGTTATATTTAACACATCAATTATCAGTGGATGCTAATGCAAGGTTATTATTGTTTATAATAATAATATATCCATATAGCGATTTATATTCACAAAGCCCATCTACTTACATAATTTCATGTGCTTCTCATAACAGCCCTGTGAAAAGGTGGCATAGTCATTGAAATTAAACCTAGCGTATATTGAGTACCATGAAAGAGACGTGGTTTGTGTCCTCAAAGACCTCAGAGTCCAGTAGAAAAACTCACCCCATCTTGAAGAGAGAGGGCTGTACTCAGATGGTCATGAGGAAGAGGGCTAAAAACAAAGTCCTGACTTAAATCTCTTCCTTTCCTTTAATGTGCAGTGGATAGACCATCTCAAGGGTACCTAGGCTACCTTTATGTAGAGTGGGGCTAAAAATCAATCACTCTTCCACCCCTCCATTATTTTCCTTCTTTCTCCCCACTCCGCACCTACCCAGATGTAGGGCTTCGTTGCCATATGATCTAGCATCCCTGCTAGCAGCACAGAAGGGGAAATATGGGTCCACAGTGGTGGACTTGCCCACTCCCAAAGAAGTAGGCTCTGAACTTTTTTAGCAATTCCTTCTTGGCTAGAGGGCTCTTGGAAGAGTTCTGTGGAAAAAGTCCCTTTCATGCTTGTGACAGTAGTGAGCCATCGGCCTTTTGTGCATCAAGCTATGAGGATGGAGCCCAAAGTATCAGTTTCACCTGTACCTGAGAAGTCAATTTTCCATTGCTCCAAAGTGCTAGAACTTTATGAAAATGGGTCAGGCAATATGAATATTTAGGTGATGACTTAAAGTAGCCATCTATATGTGTTGATACCAGCTACATATTAGTCATTTTACATATATTCTTTCTAATCCTCACAACTACCCTGCAATGTAGACATTACTAATCAGGTAAGGAAACAGGCTTAGGCAGAATTAATAAATCACCCAAGGTCACACAACTAGTAAAGAATAAAGTTGGAATCTGGTTGATTCCAAAACCTGTGCTCTCTCCACTTTACCAGAGGTTACACACTTGAAGCTGGAAGCCTTTATCTAGTCTCCAGCCATATTTGCTTTGTTTTCATGGTGTTTGAACAAGTTTTGTACTGGTTGCCAAAATTAAAAGATCAGGAGATTTTTCATAAAGCTTCAGATTTCTGGTTTCTTTTGAGTAACCAGAAAACATGGCACCTTTAATCTTTGTGAAATGATGAGCTGGAGATGGTTAGCAGCTGCCCATACCCAGGGTATGAGCTTGTCCTCATGCTTCCTACTCATCAGCCTGCTTCACTCACTTGCCCAACTAGAATGGCTCCTGGAGGTTTTGAGTTTAGACTACACTCCTGCACCCCCTGGGCTGGTCTCTGAAACATAGTTAACCTCTCAATTGTGCACACAGGCAAGAGCTGAAAATGAAAATTAAGTCAATTAAAGCATTCTCTCTGGATATCACAAACAAGCTCCTTTCTCGAAAGATTTTCTGTTCACACTTTGCTGACTTGCAGCATTCCGGTGGCTAACACCTAGCATGACAGTTGATGAAAAACAACAGTTTCTTCAGTTGTTCACAAAGTTTCCACATCAAACTCCCATTTGGGAAAACTTTGATGTTGCTTTCTACCTCCCCCTTAACACGTCCTTAGTAAGAATAATTTTTTTTTCTTTAAAAAAAGGAAAGAAAGTTGATTTTGGTGATATTAGAAATCTTACCCCCAGCACTGATAGAAAAGAAAACAAAATGAAATATTAGAACCAGAAAATATTTCTTCCCTGCTGCCCGAGGTCACATCCCTGTGACTAAGGTCTGTGGTTGCTGGTGTTCACTCGGTAAGTGATGCACTTGGATGAAGGGAAAGATCACTAAGTTGCATAATATGTGACTGAGTGGTTTTCTTATCATTGAAATCTCAAAGTTGTCAATATCATGATATGTGAGAGGGGAACTGCGCAAGATGGGAAATTTCGGGCTGCAAATGGGGAAAAAGCAAGTTGAAGTGAAATCTTGTGTTGACTATTAATTCTCTTGTGTGTCCTGAGATGATTTATCAGCTGGAAGAATAATGTCTGGCCTCCTGCAGAGAGGAAAGCACTGTGACGTGGACTTCACTGCCTCCTTAGCTTGAAGAATTGGCAAGCCACTCTCTGGACGTTCAGACTCAGCGTTGTTCTGCGTGGGTTTTTATAATGTACCTTGAGTCCCATGAGGAATATTTGAAAGATGAAATTACAGTTCAGGGAAAGAGCTTGAGGAGGCATCTATGATTTAGAGCCTTCTGCCTCTAGCTCGATCCACCTTCAGCATCTTAAAGGAGATGTTTTCAACATAGTTCTGGGTGCCTGTTTTAGTGTTTAACTAGACCCACTGTTGATAACCATCTCTTTAAGAAAATCATCTTTTCTTTGTAATTTCAATCCATTTAATCTTTTTTATTAATTGTAATGGTGGTTTAATAATAATGATACCTTAAATATGTTGAGAGTAGTTATAAAATGTATCAGGTAATCTCCGACGCTTTATGTGTCACTTAACTTTCAAAACCACTCCACAAATTGGGCTCCGTATATATTTTATACAGAGGCACAGAAGAGTTAGGTAGCTTGCTCAAGGACCACACAGTAGTAAATAGAGGAGCTCTGACAAACTGAACCCAGACTGTCTGATGCTTCCACTGTCCTTCACTGCCCTCCTATGAGATGAATGAGTACCGTTCACTGAGTGTCTGCTGTGTGCCATGTGCTAAGTCTTTACATGCGTATTCATACAATCCTCATGACAGTGTTAGAAGATAGAACGTGTAATTACCCATTTTACAGGTGAGAAAACTGACACGCACATAGGAAAAGAGCAAGTCCAAGGACACAAGACTAGTCAGAAGTGGTATTAGGGTTTGAACTCAGGTCTTTGAGTGTCCGTTGCCCATGTTGTTTCCATGACTCTGCACCTCTCTCATCTTGGCCTCTGTGGAGGTAGAGTAACCCCACATAATGCCACTAGTCTTTAAAATGAACATGTTTTCCTCTCCTCAGACAATTCAAGAATTTATTTCAAACTGCTTGCATTTATTTTTTAATAGAAATTAAATTTGCTTGGGGGAGCACTTGAAACATCCTCCTCATCCCCAATTTATATGGTTTCAGCCTGACCTCTTAATGGTTCTCAGTGGTGCATGGTGTAGGGGTTCAGAGCTCAGACTATGAAGCTGTACTGCCTAGATTTAAGTCCTAACCTAGCCACTGTTAGCTGTGCCAATGGGCAAATTACTCAAAGCTTTGTGTGCCTCAGTTTCCTCATCTATGAAATGGGTATCATAATGGTACCTACCTCATAAGGGCCATTGCGAGGATTAAATGAGTCAGTACTTGTAAGATGCTTGGAGCAGTGCCTGATACAGCAGAGTGAGTGCTCAGTAAGTGCTATGATTATAGAACATGTGTTATTTTTGGAGAAATCCCTTCTAAATAAAGATGTGCTGTTCAGTTCCCAAGTTTTCTGGGGACTAATGCTATTAAAAGAGTCTTGTGGCTACGGTCATATCTGGAGTCACTGGAGAAGCAAATTCTGGTGACGCTGAAGCTGTGACCAGTTTAATGATTTTGCATCCCCAGTGTCTACCACAGTGCCTGCCACAATGGATGCCTGTAATTCAGTGGTTAGATGGATTTCATTTCCCTGGTCCACTTCCCCATGTTCATCTCCAAAGACACTTGGATTTTTGAGGACCATCTTGTTCCCATTCAGGAGAATAAGAACTCAACTCGTTAGAACTCAGCTACACCATTAGGCTCATCCCTTTCACGTGGAAGCAGGATTATCGGTGTCTGAGGCAAGAAGTTGGATCCAAAAGGGTGTTGTTAATGTATTTGTGTGCAAACTGTACGTGTAGCAGTTGTGACTATGTTGAATGGGGTTATGAGATGATGCTTGAAGGCTGTTTCCTGCCACTCAGGGATGAGGACTTGAGAGTAGTTCATAACCAGGCTCTGATAGCCCTAATTTTCCTTCCTTGCATCTGTGGATTTAAACGTCATGTTCCTCTTCTTTTTTTCTCTCCCTCTTTCTTCTTCTGGGGAGAATGAGGAGAGAGACCAGAAGAGCCCTGGAGCTGCCGTTAGTGTGGGGCCTGGAGCCTCACTCCCTCTTCTCTCCTCCACCCCAGGCTCTGTCTGTTTCTCTCCACGATATGGAGAACACAGTGAATTATCTGCTGAAATCTCAGCTTCCTTCCACCTGGTTTTCTCTTCTGTCTGCTTCAAAAGCAACTGAGTATAGATGAGGTAGCAAGTTTTTCTTGTTAGCTTTCAGGGATTGGATGGGTTTTTTTTTTTTAAGCTATAGAAATTCTAGGAATGAGATTGAAATTCTTCAGTGTCTTTATGTGAACCTTAGGACACAAATAGTTCTCAATTTCTCCATTCTGAATCACCGAAATGTTTGCTTTCAAGACTTCTAAATAGTTTTCTGGGGAGAGCCTATTTACTTCAGAGGTACTGCAAACATTTGTTTGAAATATAAATATAATTTTTTGCTTTTTATCAGCTTTAATGAGGCAATTTGCATATAAAAGGCATCAAAATGCGTTCATTTTGATGAGTTTTGACAAATGTATTCACACTTGGATAACCACTATCCCAATCAAGATATAGGACATTTCCTAAAATATATTTTAATATTTAAAATATATAAGAGAAAACAACACAGATACTTAAATTTCAACATGTCAGAAACCACTAACTCTCAGATCGTGTTCCCATTATTGACATTGTTGTAAGTGACAAAAATTTCAACTTATAAAATAGAAATATCACTTTTAACTATTAAGTATACTGGGGTTCTGTGTGAGATTTTGGCTTAAAAGGGGAAAATATGGTTCAATTGCTAAAAAATTTTGAAAACTCAGAGAAAGAGTACCATAAAGAGAAAAATAAACCCAGACCTGGTTTAGCTCAGAATCAAACAACTATTTATGTCATGACTCACCAGAGTTCAGGTCAACCTAAAACCACTCTGCCTGACAACTTAGAAGCTGTTATAGCAGCCGGGCCTGATCTGAAGTCAGTTAGGAAACAAGGCCGAGGTCCACCACATGTTCACTCTGTGACCTTGGGAAGTCACTTAACATCTCTGACCCTCTCATACCACCTCATGTCTAAATGGTTGTTGTCAGGATTGAATGATCGGCTGGCAGGATGGAGAAGTGGCGGATGCTATAGACTCTGGAATCAGATCTCTTGGGTTATCTGTGTGACCTTATGCAAACTCCCAACTTCCCTGGGCCTATGTTTTCAACATCTGTAAAATAGAGGTAACAATAAAACCTATTCCGTGGGTATATTATAAGGATGAAATGAAATGATACTTAAGAATTGCTTAACATAGTACCTGGTGCATAGTGAGTGCTTAATAAATATTACATTTTCTTATGTTTAAAGGAGATAATGCATGCAAAACTAAGGTGGTTAGCACATCACCTGTCCTCAGTATATAGAGGGTATTATCAGGTCATACCTGTGTTGAAGTGTGTTGAATGCTGCAGGCAAGTTTTTGGTCTGCTGCCCAGCCCGGGTACTTTTGGTCCCATTGGTCTGTGTAAAATAAGAGAACTTTCAGTAAGAAAATTTAACAGTCTCTAAGTTTCTGCCAAGTCTCTGACTAACCACTTTGATTGATCTGTTTCGGCTGCCTTGGGAGGGAATTATCTAAGCCTTCTTATCCCCTGCACTCTCTGCATTTTGAAGAAGATGAATAGACTTGGAGCAACATTGCTCCATGTTCTCTCATCTGTGGGCGGGAATCAGAGAGGCCGTGCTGATAACCTTACCTTTCCATCTTTGCTTCTGTACCGATGTCAGCTCCCACTGTTTGGCAGTATTAGAAGAGAAGTGACAAGAAAATTCTTCCCTTCTGGAAACTCCTGATGTTCTTGGGGTCAGTTTACAGGCTAATTAAATATTTTATCTTGATTCAAGCTCAGAAATGTTCAACTCCCTATCTCGGCTGGTCTGTTTTCAAATACTTGGTATTTCAAGAGCGTCCTCGCATCTGAGAATTTAGTGTTAGATATTTTCTTCTTGGGCGTGAAGACTAGTTCTTCTTGTTGAAAGATTAGAATTGCGGAATGGTGCATCGAGACAAGAAAATCTGGTGCCTGCCCCCCTGCTCTTTGAATTTTAGTCTCTTCAAAACAGGTTCTGAGAAACTGGGATGTGTGGTGGGGGGAACCTGTTTAAGCCTGACCCTATTGAAGATTTGCTTCTTCCAGTTACTACTGTTGCATAACAGTTACCCCCAAATTTAGCAGCTTAAAGCAATCACTTTATTCAACTCGTGGATTCTGTGCATCGGAACCCCAGAGAAGGCACAGTGGACATGGCTCATCCCTGTTCCACAATGTCCGGGGCCTCAGCTGGGAGGACTGCAAGTCTGAGGTGATTTAAGGCTGGGGTTCCAAATCGTCTGAAGGTGTCTTCACTCTCCTGTCAAGCTAGGACTTCCGACTGGAGCATCTGCATGTGGCTTTCCATACATGGCAGTCTCAGGGCAAGGACATAGACCCTACTTTTTTAATAGGAAGAGTGTCGAATGTTTGCCACACAGTTAAACCATGGACTATACTTGGAAATGTTAGTTAACTAAGGAGCATCATCTTATTATCACATGATCCTATGATTACCCTAGATGGTGTGGATAGGAGGAATGAAGGGATATTTATAATCCCAAATCCCACTCAGAGTGCTTGTCTTAGAAGCTTGAAAGATGCAAATATAGAACTTGTAAAAGGAAAAACTTCCTACTCTCAATGTTAAACTTAGGAAATGCATAGCCTCAAGAAGTACAACAGGAGGAAAATGTAAGTTGAAGTCTCTCCAGGTTTTCAACAGCAGTTTTAAGAATATGGCATATATATGCTACCACTACTAGATATAACAAAGGAGAAGAAATAAGAGCAACTAGTATCTGCATAGCCCTTCCAGGTCTTTTTGATTGATTCCTCACAACAGCCCTATTCAAGTCAGTACTATTATTTTCATTGCCAATTTACGTACAGATGAGAGAACTGAGATTCAGAGATGCCCTGATAACATTTCCACGGTCATGTAGTCAGTACGTGTGGAACCTGCTCTCTAAAATCCTCTGACTTCAGGTTTTGGACACTTTAGTCACCTCTCCTGTGGGTGTCTGTTATTCGAAGTTCTGCCCCCTTCTTAGAAACCAACGCGCCCATGGCCGTGGGAGCCCCCGAAGCACAAACGCAATTGCCTCCGTCTCTTTGCTACTTGATCCTTTTCTTGCCCACTCCCTACCTGCTACCTTGAAATTTGCCCAACCATATTTTCCAATCCTAACAAATATTTTCCACAATCATTTACTGGCAAGAGAGCAGTTCATCCTATGGGTGAGCCATGATTACCTACCAGCCCACTAATGGGGCACATGTAAATGGTTCATTTTTTTGACTCATTCAGCAGACATTTATTAAATTCCTACTATGTGCCAGGCACTGTTCTATGGGCTGGGAATACAATAGGGAACGATACATGGCCCCAGCTTTCATGCTAGTGGAGAGAATAGACAATAAATAATAAATGTATAATCTATTGTCAGGTAATGGTAAGTGCTATGAAGAAAAATGAAGCAGGGAAGAGGGTGGAGATGATGGGGGGGCTAGTTTAAAAATTGTGGTTAGGGAAGGCTTCTCTGAGAAAGCAGTATTTGCATAGAAACTTGAATGGGTAAGGGAGTGAGCCATCTGGATGTAGGTAAAGAGTGTTCTAACAGGAGGACAAGCAGAGGCCATGACACAGGGAATAGAAGGGAGGCAAGATGGCTAGAGAGCAGTGGGATAAGAAGGCAGGAGTGAGAGGTAATGATGTTGGACAGGCAACTAGGAGCCAGATCGTGTAGGGCCTTACAGGCCATAATAGGGTTCCTGGACTTTATTCCAAATGTGATGGTGTCGGGGGGCATTGGAACGCTTGGAGAAGGGAGTGATTTGCATTTTAAGAGATAACACTGTTTACTGTGCCAGAGAGGATACAGAGACATGAGCAGATGCTGGAGATGGTTCAGGAGCTACTTCATTTGTCCAGGTGAGAGATATAATAGTTTGGATTAGGTGGTAACCATGGAGAAGTTGAGAAGTGGTTGGAAATGAGATGTATTTAAAAAGTAGATTCTATAAAATTTACTGATGGATTGGATGTAGAGTATGAGAAAAAGAGAGGAATCAAGAATAATTCAAGAGGTCTGAGCAACTGGGTGAATGAAGATGGATAATACTGGGGGAAGAAGAGATTGTATCAATAATTCTACAATGAACATGCTTCTAATGGTGACAGACAGTATGGTGTACTGGTACACTGTGGTTCTGGTTCAGACTGTCTGTATTTGAATCCCAGCTCTATTCTTTACCAGCTATAAGGTCTTGCACAAGTCAAGTACCTCCATTTTCTCATCTGTATAGTGGGGACAATAAAAGTACTTATATTGTAGAGTTGTTTTGAGGATTTAACACACAACAGTGCCTAGCACTTAGAATTATATAATACTAGCCATCAATGTTATTATTAATGTAATTCTGTGAACAGTTATGGTTGTTTTCCTAGGGGAAGTGTTGGGTCAAAGGATATACACATATTTTAAGTTTTCAAAATTATCCAGTTGCCTGTCTGGAATGATCATACCAATACATTCCTGCCAGCAAACTGTGAGATGCAGAGGGAGCAATTCTTTAAAAAGGATTTTAAATATTGGGCATTTAATATATAGACTCCCCAGACCTTTGTCATCCCCTCTTGCCCCAGTCACAGAATGAGTAGTTCCTTGGTTTGGCATGACTTGAGTTCACTTAAGTGGTTCTAATCACACTTCTGTTCTTCTCCTTCCAAAATTATCTTTATGTTAACATGTATATTAATTATTATTGTAATAACATAATATGACTGATATAGTAATAAAATATCAATATAATTAAAACATAACTAATTATTAACATGTCTTTATTAGTATCCACTATGTATGTGAGTTTGCAAGAGAGCGAGAGTGTGCATGAGAGAGATGTGGGTTGTGTATGTGTGTGTATTGGAACTGAAGAATGAATCCAAACATCTCTAGGTTGTCATCTTTAATTCTGAACGATCACTGTACTTGATGCTGTGCTTTATTTAAAGAGAGGAAGAGAAATTGATTTAATAGCCTGTCACATTATACAACACAAGAAGAACTTGGGAAGAGAAAGCACTCTGGTATTCTTAGTGGGAAGAAAAATATTGTGACAGCTCCATGGAGAAATCTTTGTGCAGAGAGGACTGGTAGAAATTATGGTGATGCGCTGAGAATCTTAGGAAAGTATACTGCTTCCATGGAATAAATTTGACTACTATACCGTAGAGCTCTGTATTAGAGAAGGCTATTTCCCTCTCGTATATAAGGGGAATCAGAAAATAGAAACTCCAACTGTTCCTTCTTTTTTTCTCATTCCTGAAAAATAATTTATTCCATCATCATTTTCTCTGGGGGTTTCTGAAATATTCTATTTAACTGAGGTGGGACAGAATAACAGCAAATTATGATAATATGATAGAATTGTAAAATTCAATCAAGAGAGTTGAATATCTTAGTGTTCAACTCTGGCATCCTGGAGAAGTCAGTTGGTACTTTAGTGAGCAGATAATGTTGGGGAATACTGTCCTCCAACCACCGAGAAGACGCCTGTAGTTGTACAAGTTGGGTTTATTGCTTATTACCACAAGGGAGAACACTCTCCTTGGGCACCTGCGAAGCATCTTAGTAAGAGCGTATAAGAAAGAACTTACAGAATTTGGGCTGTTGTTAGGTGTTTTGGGGAGAATTTAAGGAAGGATGACTTCACGCTGGATTGGATGGTTTCTAGAAGCCAGGATAATTCTATAATTGACTGCCTTAATAGATCTTATCTAGGAGGGAAGGATGGACTAAGGCTAAAACTATAATCGGAAAAGCAGCAGCGCTCACTCGTTTTAACCAGGATGGGAGATGTTTGGTCATTTTTGTGATTGGGCAGTGTTTATGTTTTTGTCTGGTTCAAGCATGATTACAGAGCAGTTCAGTTTTTGTCTTGCTCCATTATGAACACACAGTGGCCTTGTGTTATGTTGGTGTTCTACGAAAATTTTTTGATCAACAGAACACTAAAACCTAGCTGTATGTGCCAGGCCAGCTCCAGCAACCCCACAGCCTAGCTGATGGTCGCTCAGTTCACTGAGTCAGCTCCCAGATGTCAGGGGCTGCCTTCCTCTTGCTCAGAGTGGAACCCAGAAGTTAAGCTGTTCTATTTAAAAAACATCTTCTTAACAAATGGGCCAACTAAGCAAAATATCAATCATGACAAGTCTTGAATCCAAACAAAACGACCTTTTATTTCTCAGCTCTCCGTATTGTCCAAAAAATGATATTTGTGATGTTCAATGTATGTAGATTCTATAAGTTGATTTTTCTCCTTCAATTTAACCCTAAATCTCCCTTCTACTCTATCTCCCTGATCATTAGAGGGAAAAGTCGTGGGGGGTCTTTTGAAGACATTCAAGTTTCTGCTCATTTCTCCTATAGAAAACTCTTTAAGAAATACTCTGAATCCATCACACAGGGCATGAGTTTTCACAAGACATCTAGACAGGAGAATTTTTTTTAAGCTGAGGCAGATGGCTTAATTTCTGTCCCATTTATTAAGGCAGATCCTAGTTGTGTTTTGGGGAAAGTTATTTTCCAGAAGTTCCATTTATAAGTATCACCTGGTCGCTGACATTCGTTCAACAAATGGCTATTGAATATCTACCATATACCATGCCGCCTCCTTGCCATTGGATGTGAGAATGGACAATTATGGTCCCTGTCTTCATAAAACTCATATTTATTTATTTATTTTAAATTTTCTGTGAGGAAGACCAGCCCTGAGCTAACATCCGTTGCTAATCCTCCTCTTTTTGCTGAGCAAGACTGGCCCTGGGCTAACATCCGTGCCCATCTTCCTTCCCTTCCCATGTTATATGGGACACCACCACAGCATAGCTGACAAGCAGTGTGTCGGCAGGCGCCCAGGATCCGAACCTGGGAACCCAGGGCTGCCAAGCGCGAACTAAACCGCTGCGCCACTGGGCTGGCCCCCCAAACTCGTATTTCTTAAGGAACAGAAATATGTTTGAACCAAAATATTCTTTAAAAGCTTGGAGGAGTCTGAGGAAAATATATTCAACTCTAGATTGGGAAGAGGAGCCAGGGAAGATTTTGTAGAGAAGATGCTACTTGAACTAGATCTTAGGTAGTAAGTCTGCTAGGTAGACAATATATGGGATAACATTGTTTAAAAAGGGAAAAGTATCCTATGTACAAAGAAAGAACTGATTTCAACAGGAGGGGACAACCCCTCCCAATCACCAAACCTTGATAATTCTGATGACAAATGGTTCTTCATAGGACTTTATGAAAGGACCGTCATCTCCTTGGCTAGAGCTCTGCCTAAGCCATACCCCCAGAAGAGAATCTTTCTTCTGTTTTTAAAGACCTTTTGAGAAGGGGAGTCCACAGTCATCCTAGGAGGTCGATGAGTTTTGAGTCATAGAGCCTTGTTAGCACAGATGGTGTTCAACAGCTCTCAGTGGGAAGAGGAAGGGACATTCCAGGAGGGATCAGGGGCCAGTTTTGAGGGTTTAATCTTTTGAATAGAGAATACCCCTGTTGCAGCCTTGAGCTTGAATTAGATTGCTTATGTGCCAGCCTTTTCCTGTGAATATACCACAGGAGACTGGATGTGGTAATGTCAGATGAAACAGCTGACTTCTTTGACGTCATGAGATCTTGGGGGACAATGGGGAAGCTTTAGAAAAACCTTATTCATGGCAATAGATTTATGTTAGTCACAAGATTTCAGCCTTAGTTACACACAGGCTTACTCATACACTCTCCTGTAGTGTTCCACGCTCGCTTCATGCACTTCACTTTACCATAGTTTTGTCTCAGACAATCTCACATAACTCCGTGTGGTTTACTCTCACTGACAAACTCTAACAAACACTCTGAGTCCGTCTGTCTGTTTTTCACAAACACACACACACACGCTTACACACTTTTAGATTCAATTCATAGTTAACTGTGGCTACTGGGCCTACCAAATGCAACTGATTCAAGAAGTCAAACAGTAGGAGATAGTCTCAGTTGTACTTTTGATGGAATCTTTCAGAATAAACAAATTTCCTAGGTGTTCTTTATTCAGGAACTTAGGATGGGGCAAGGTAAGATCCATAAGGGCAAGACTTTTGTCTTTCTTACTTGTCACTGAATCTCCAGCTCCTGGAACAGTGTCTGGTACCTGGTAGGCACTAAACAAATATTTGAATATATAGATGAATGAGGTTTCCTCTTGGTTGTAGAGAGTGTTGGTGTTTCATTAGTGCTGTATCTGGTCATTTAGGAGTTCTTCCATAGAGATCAGTGTACCTTATCTAGTTGTAGCACATTTGTTCTTAATGGAATACCTTGTTTCTTGAGAGCAAATGAGTCGAAGATATGCCTTCTTGTTATTGGAATCATCTAATTGATGTGAAATTTTGTTTAAGTCTGTCTTTGGAGGAATGCCTTCTGATAATTATTTTAGCTAAACTTTTTATTTTACAAATCATAAGTGTACACCTCAAGAATTTTTCAGAAAGTGAACCGAACTGTAAAACCAGCACCCAGTTGAAGAAACAAAACATCGACAGCGCTCTAGAGCCCCTCTTGGGCCTGCTTCTGTTCACTACCCCTCAACATACGCCAGGAGTAACTGCTATTCTGATTTCTAACAGCACAGATTGGTTTTGCCTATCTTTGACCTTTATACAAATAGAGCATGCAGATGTATTGTTTAGTGGCTGGCTTCTTTCATTTAGCGTTATATTTGTGAGATTCCTGGTATTGCATATGGTCTGGTTCACTCATTCTCATTGCTATATACTGTTCCATTGTATGGATATGTTACAACTGATTTATCCATTCAGCTGCTGATAGACATTTGGATTGCTTTCAGTTTAGGGCTATTATGAATAATGCTGCTATGAATGTTCTTATAGATGATTTTGTGTGTGTGTCTGAGGAAGATTAGCCCTGAGCTAACACTTGTTGCCAATCCTCCTCTTTTTGCTAAGGAAGATTGGCCCTGGGCTAACATCCATGCCCACTTCCTCTACTTTACATGTGGGATGCCTGCCACAGCATGGCTTGATAAGTGGTGCATAGGTCCATGCCCAGGATCCGAACCTGCAAACCCTGGGCCGCCGAGGTGGAGCATGTGAACTTAACCACTGCGCCACTGGCCTGGCCCCTTATAGATGATTTTTGATGAGCATATGGATGTGTTGTTTTTGGATAAATACCTAGGAGTATGTTTGCTGACCAAACAAACTATGACTATAGGGGGAGCATATGTTTAGCTTTAGTGGATATTTCCAAATAGTTTTCCAAAATGGTTGTACAAAAGTACACTCCCATCAGTAAGTGTATGAGAGTTCTGATTGCTGCACATCTTCTTCAACATCTGATGTCACCTATCTTTTTCATCTTCCCCATCCTGGTAGGTGGGTAGTAGTACCCCATTGGGGCTTTAATTTGCATATCCCTGATGAATATGGTGAGCACTTGCATATATTTTTGGGGCATTTGGATATCCTATTTTGTGAAATACCCCTTTCTGATAAACACTTAAAGTTTGTTTTTTTGGGGGGGGGCAAGGAAGATTGGCCCTGAACTAACATCTGTTGCCAATCGTCCTCTTTTTGCTGAGAAAGATTGGCCCTGGGCTAACATCCGTGCCCATCTTCTTCTATTTTATATGTGGGACACCTGCCACAGCATGGTTTGAAAGTAATGCATAACGTCTGCACCCGGGATCCGAACCTGCGAAACCCAGGCCACCGAAGCAGAGCATGCACTTAACCATTATGCCACAGGGCTGGCCCCTAAATATTTTTTTTAGTTTTATCTCTATTCTGCCTATATGTCCCCAACCCTCAACAGTTGCTCTCTTTTCAACCTATTTCTAATTCACTCCTACAGTAGTTATTGCAGTAATAACTAGGGTAATTCTTAGCTGTTACAGTCATTTTTGCCATCACTCTTTTATTGTGGGACTTTACATTCCTATAATTATTACTTATATTATTTATTGATATTTATATTAGTGATACCTTTCTATTCAAAATGCTATTCTTGACTCATAATTATTGCAATCATCATCCATTTTATGTCATAGGCTTTACAGTAAACCACATCACGTCTCTGTACCAGCTAAGAATGCTTTCAGCTGTGAGAAAATGAGACTAGAGGGTCTGAAACAAATAGGGGTTAATTTTTCCCAGATAACAAGAAGTTGCTGGTGTTGGGTCAGCTGCTCCACGTCACCACCAGGAGCTCAGATTCTTTTTGCATTTTCTTTGTGTCGTCCTTAGTAAGCTTATTGGCTTGTTTTCCCTGTAGTCGTTGCCTCCTGGACACAAGATGGTTGTTGAATTGCCAAATATAATGTCTACATTCTAGACAGGAAACGTGAGGATGGGTAGAAGGTTGTGCCATCCATGTCTGAAAACCCCTTTTTAAAAAATATATTTTTGTGTGTGTGAGGAAGATTCTCCCTGAGCTAACATCTGTGCCAATCTTCTTCTGTTTCGTATGTGGGTTGCCAGCTCAGTATGGTTGATGAGTGGTGTAGGTCTGCACCTGGGATCTGAACCCATGAACTGGGCCGCTGCAGCAGAGCGCGCTGGACTTATTCACTATGTCACAGGGCCAGCACCTGAAAGCCTTTTGTAATGGACAAAATTTTGTCCCCAGAACTCTGATCTGCTTACATTTTAATGGTCACTGTGTCATTGGTTACTACTAGCTGCAAGGGAGGCTGGGAAATTAGTGGTTGGCTTTGTATTTCCTAAAGCAGAAGAAGGCAAGGGAGAGGAGTGTTGGCTTGCCATCAAGGGAACAAACGTACAGTGTCTGCTGTAGACTCTTAGAGAAAAGAAGCCACAAGCAGCATGATGCAATCGACTACTCCTTAGCCTTGAAGAAAATAGCACTAGAATGGCTTTTAAAAAAATAGGGAATGTCCTTTGTTCATCTAGTGCACCTTATACCTGGTGCTCAGAGCATGATTTAGGGAGCACTTGCTGTGTTGTCCCTGGCTGTTCCTTCTGATTAGTGATATCGTGCACACGCTTCATTAGGCTCTGCCACTTTTTGTCAGTTACCACACAGATTAACCTTTAGTAAAATTGATGGCAACACACACACACACACACACACACACACACACACACACTCAATGAAAAAGGGAAAAAGAATGTCTCACAGCAGTAAACAGCTCACACAATAAATGAAGGGCATGCCTTCCATTTGGTTGTGGTTGGAGTTTTGCATAAACTAGATAAATATTATTTGCTTTTGCTTTTTATTGGTAAATATGGGAACTTGTTTGCCTCTGGAAAAGTAACTCAATTCTTTTTTTAACTGCACTAATGAGTAAATGAAATGAAAATACCAACCGACAAAAACCTAATAGCCTGTTTAAGTTTTCAAAGCCCAGTAAAATTTCTGATGACAAAAGGCAAAATGGTTTTCTTTGAAAAAATTTTTCCAGCTTTATTGAGGAATGATTGACAAATAAATCCACTGTTCTCCTCTCTGGCTCCAAGAGCTCGACTCTTTTGGTTTCCACATATAAGTGAGATCATGCAGTATTTATTTTTCTGTGTCTGGCTTACTTCACTTAGCATAATGTCCTTCAGGTTCATCCATGTTGTCACAAATGGCAGGATTTCCTTCTCTTTTCATGGCTGTTTTGTGTGCTGGTCTCAGCCTATCTAGAACCAACATTGTGGCTGGACCAGCCCTTGTGGTTTTTATTATGATTGCAAGACTCCCTTCAGCAATAACCATCAGGAAATTGTAAAGAAAGATTTATTACTCACAGGTCCTGGAAAGCACATGGCACACCTGGGGCCACAGAGTGAGGTCACAGGTAGAGAGAGAGAGAGAGAGCACAGGGGCCTGGGGTTCTGCTTTTATTGGAGTCGAGGGTGGGAACCTGGGTTTTTGCAGGCTCACTATTTATTGGTGAACTTAAAACATAAGTGTTAAAGCACAGAAGAGAAAAAATAGTGGCCCAAATGGTCAGTTATCGAAATCAACCAAGATCTCTAAAGCAAAGACGCCTCAGTGCGGGGAGGCGGCTGATTCTTCATCTAGTCCTGTGGCTGCCCCTGTGTTCATTTGAGACAGCCATCTTGTAGTGGTTGCCTCTTTGTAGTGGATGTCCCTGCCATCAAAGCTTAGTCAAGCACTTGCATTACAAGAAGAAAGAAATAAAAAAAAAAAAACCCAACTGTCAGGCTTTACACTAAAGTGACTGAATAATATTCATATATATATATATATATATATATATTTAATCACATTTTATTTACCAATTCATCTATTGATAGATACTTAGATTGTTTCCATATTGTAGCTATTGTTAATAATGCTGCAATGAACTGGAAGTGCAGAAATTTCTTCAAGATAATGATTTTATTTCATCTGGATATATACCTAGAAGTGGGGTTGCAGGATTATATATGGTAGCTCTACTTTTAATTTTTTTGAGGAACCCCCTTATTGTTTTCCATAGTGGCTGTCTTAATTTATACTCCCACCAACACTATACAAGGGTTCCCTTTTCTCCACATCCTTGCCAATGCTTGTTACTTCTTGTCTTTCTGATAATAGCCTTCCTAACAGGTGTGAGGAAGTATCTCATTGTGGTTTTGATTTGCACTACCCTGATGATTAGTGATGTTGAGCATATTTGCATATACCTGTTGGTCATTTGTGTGTCTTCCTTGGAAAAATGTCTATTCCAGGTCCTTTGCTCATTTTTATTTATTTATTTAAAAAAACTTTTTTTTGTGAGGAAGACTAGCCCTGAGCTAACATCCATTGCCAATTCTCCTCTTTTTTTTTTGCTGAGGAAGACTGGCCCTGGGCTAACATCTGTGCCCATCTTCCTCTACTTTATATGGGACGCTGCCACAGCATGGCTTGACAAGCAGTGTATCTGTCTGCGCCCAGTATCTGAACCTGCGAACCCCAGGCTGCTGAAATGGAGTGTGTGAACTTAACCACTACGCCACCAGGCCAGCCCCTCCTTTGCTCATTTTTAAATTGAGTTATTTGGTTTTTTCCTATTGAGTTGTAAGAGTTCCTTATATTTTTTGGATATTAACCCATTATCTGATACCTGGTTTGCAAATATTTTCTCCCCATTCCATAGGTTGCCTTTTCATTTTGTTGATTATTTCTTTTGCTGTACAGAAGCTTTTTAGTTTGATGTACTCTCACTGTTTATTTTTGCTTTTATTGTCATTTTGTGTACTTTTGGTGTCATATCCAAAAAATCATTACCAAGCCCAATGTCAAGGAGGTTTTCCCATGTTTTCTTCTATGAGTTTTATGGTTTCAAGTCTTACATTTAAGTCTTTAATCTATTTCAAATTAATTTTTGTGTATGGTGTAAGTTAAGGGTCCAATTTAATTTTTTTGCATGTGGATATGTAGTTTACCCAACAACATTTATTGAAGCGATTATCCTTTCCCCCTGTGTATTCTTGGCATTTTTGTCAAAGATTAGTTGACTGTATAAGGCTTGGTTTATTTCTGGATTCTCTATTCTGTTCCATTGGTTTATGTGTCTCTTTTTATGTCAGTACCAATCTGTTTTGATTACTATAGCTTGGTAATATAATTTGGAATCAGGAGGTGTAATGCCTCAACCTTTGTTCTTTTTTTCAAGTTTGCTTTGGTTATTCAGGGTCTTTTGTTGTTCCATATGACTTTTAGGATTTTTTTTCTACTTCTGTGAAAAATGTCATTGGAATTTTCATAAGAATCTATAGAATTTTGGTTGGAATCTGTAGATTGCTTTGGATAGTAGGTCCATTTAAACAATGTTAATTCTTCCAAACCATGAACACGAGATATCTTTCCACTTATTTGTGTCTTCAATGTTGTTCATAAATGTCTTATAGTCTTCAGTGTAAGGATCTTTCACCTCCCTGGTTAAATTTATTCCCAAGTGTTTTATTCTTTTTGATGCTATTGTAAATGGGATTTTTTCTTAATTTCCTTTTTGGATAGTTTGTTGCTAGTGTATAGAAACACAAGATTGAAATCATACCAAGTATCTTTTCTGACCACAATGCTATGAAACTAGAAATCCATAACAGGAGGAAAATTGGAAAGTTCACAAATATGTGAGAATTAAACAACTTGTTCCTAAACAACCCGTGTGTCAAAGAAGAAATCAAAGAGGGAAATTAACAAGTATCTTGAGACAGTGAAAATGGAAACACAACATACCAAAACTTAGGGGATGCAGCAAAAGAAGTTCTACAGAGGAAGTTTATAGTGATAAATGCCTACATTAAGAAAAAAGAAAGATCTCAAGTAAACAACCTAACCTCACACCTCAAGGAATTATAAAAAGAAGAACAAACTAAGCCCAAAGTTAGAAGAAGGAAGGAAATAATAAAGATTAGAGCAGAAATAAATGAAATGGAGACTAGAAAGACAAGAGAAAAGATCAACAAAACTAAGAGTTGGTTTTTTTAAAAGATGAACAAAATTTACAAACCTTTAGCACTCTAACTAAGAAAAGAAAAAAAGAAGACTCAAACAAACAAAATGGTTTCTTAAATAGATTATCTTTTTTAGCATCACATAGAGACACTTTCATTTAGCTTTTTCTTTTCTTTCTTTTAATGATAAAGTATTTATTTCGTGTCTTCTTTGATGTCAGATGTTATGAAGTAAATCCATGGCTTTTAATTATTATTATTTTTTTTTATGAGGAAGACCAGCCCTGAGCTAACATCCGTTGCCAATCCTCCTCTTTTTGCTGAGCAAGACTGGCCCTGGACTAACATCCGTGCCCATCTTCCTCCACTTTATATGGGACGCCGCCATAGCATGGCTGACAAGCAGTGCGTAGGCAGGCGCCCGGGATCCGAACCTGCGAACCCCGGGCTGCCAAGCGCGAACTAAACAGCTGCGCCACTGGGCCGGCCCCAATCCATGGCTTTTAGAGATTAACAATCTAAAGGTGGAATCCCAAATCTTCTACATATTTAAATAAGCTTGGGCAAATTACTCACATCTTAGCCTTCAGTTTCTTTGTGTATAAAATAGGAATAATGCCTGTCTCATAGGTTTGCTGTGACAGTTAAATTATATCATGTTGGCAAATGTCCTTAGTCAACGCTGGATAGCAAAGGCCTTCAGTATCGGTTTAAAGATCTCATATTCTGTAGAAAGTTTGGATCTGACAGTGGAGACAACTATGTGAGAACTATTCATCAATAATATACATATAATTTTCCTTTTTTGCTTAATTTGGCTTTACGCCAAAATCTTTCCAACTTCTCCCATTGTTACAAGAAACTCCAGATGTGAATTTTTCTAATTTAATTCTTTTCTATAGTTATAATTAGCTATTTTCAATGAAAGAGCTTTGTAAATAAAATGAGCACATTAAATACAACAAGAAAAATGAAGTAGCATCATTTTGTTTTAGATTCAACCTATATGTATGTAGTACTCTCATGTATACAAATTCACTTAATTTCTGCAACAACTCTGCCAAGTCCATTGTGTTTTCATTTGTAACTGAAGAAACCAAAGCTCAGAGACCTTGTGATTTTTGCCAAGGTCACAAAACCAACAAAAGTTGATCTTCTTACCTCCTTTTAGGTAAGAAGTGCAGCAACCTGTGAGCACTTGAGGAGTTGAAGAAAGGCAAAGAAGTGGTAATTTCTTAAAATAACCCATTTGTAAATGCACCATAGCATCTTGAGGGCTGGGACTGTATCTTGTTCCCTGTTTCATCTCCAGTGTTCGGCCCAATGCTGTAGGTGCCCAGCAAAGATTTGTTAAATGAGCAACTGAAAGAATGAAAACTAAAATAGTTTTAAAATTGAGATTACATGGTCAAATGGTGCCTTCCACACTGGACAGTCACTGTACTGTGGATGTTGAAGCCTAGGTAGACAGAAATGATTGGCGGGGGAGGGGGCGGGGTGTACCTAGTTATTGCTCACTCTTTCCACAGCCTTATAGGCCAGATATGTTTTCAGGAGTGGCCTGAGAGTGGGGAAAAAGAGACAGGCAGTACAGAGGAAGCTGAGGAGAGGGTACAGAGGTTTACCCCCACCTTCCACTGGCCCCAGTGCCCAGTGCATACCTTGCCCATAGTTCTCACCATGCTGAATTGACATGATCCATTTAAGGGTTAGCCACCCTTCTAGAGTGTGGGCCACTCAGGGACAGAGATTGGGCATTTGCCATCACTAAATTCCCACCACTTAGCACAAGAGTCAGTGTTGTTCCCACCCCCTCAAGCTTTATTGAGGTATGACTAACAAATAAAAATTGTATATATATTTAGGTTTTACAACATGATGCTTTAAAAGTCAGTGTTTCGGGACCAGCCCGGTGGTGTAGCGGTTAAGTTCACGGGCTCCGCTTCGGCGGCCCGGGGTTTGCTGGTTTGGATCCTGGGTGCGGACTGACGCATCACTCATCAAGCCATGCTGAGGTGGCGTCCCACATAGAGCAACTAGAAGGATGCACAGCTATGACATACAACTATCTACTGGGGCTTTGGGGAGAAAAAAAGCAAAAAAGGAGGAAGACTGGCAACAGATGTTAGCTCAGGGCCAATCTTCCTCAAAAAAAAAAAAGTGTTTCATAGATATTTGTGAACATGAATGAGGCATTAAAGATGTGTACTAAAAGTATATTTAGTACATTTAGTGATGGACTAAAAGAAGTGTTTCCCATGCAACAGAATTTTATCCTCCCTAAGTGAAATTCCATGAACACCAGGTGCCTCAGAGTGGTCTCGGGGTCTAATTACAGAGCCAAGGAGGTAGAGCTGGGTCTAAAAGAGCCAGTTATCAAGAAGACGGGAGGAAGTATTAGCACGTCCTAAAGGCAGGTTTCTCTGGCCGAATCTTAGAACTCGGCTTTGCCGGAGTAATAACTTTCATCCACCACAGTGTCAATCAGTCCAGTCAGAAGGAAGAAATCAGACGTTATTTTACAAGATAGGATTTCATATAAAGAATTGTTTATTTAGAAATTAAAGATGTGAAAAGGCAAATAGGAGACACTGAGTTATGAAAAAGATACCAACCGTAGGAAGTAGCCTTTGTCCTTGGAGCTGGAAGAACAAAGAGAAAAAGTTGACTGTAACTCAGACCTTGGAGGAGGAGACTGTGCCATGTCTCTGAAGGCGGTGACAAGGCTGGTTCTGTGAGTGTTGGAAAAACTGCAAAGCGGATTCTGCAGCTGCCATGAGAGTGAAGTGACATTGCCAGGGTGAGAAGTATTGCTGGGGAGGATTGCTGATGCTCATGGGGACAAGAAGCAAAACTGGAATAGGGAGGAGCAAGTCTCTCCCACTTCCTTCTCCAGCCTTGTAGTTACCTCTGGTGACCCCTCTTGGCAAAGCCTAACAGGAACCCAGCTGCCAAAGCAGAAAGTGGTTTTCAGAGTTCCCAGCCCCAGCATCACATATAGAAAGGTAGGTTTGAAACCGAGAGTTTAATAAGTTTAATAGTTGGCATACCCACCTACCTTCCCAAAGCTGTCAGTCACAGAGCATGAGCTGTCTGCATTTATTCCACAAGACACCTGAGCTCCTACACTTGCTGTCGCTAATACTTAAATAATCAGATTTCATCTTCATGCTACCAGCAGTCCTAAGTAGGTGAGAGTAAATTTTCCATTCTTGTCTGAGCTCTTGCCTTGTGATCTTTAATACTGAGAAGTGGTTAAGCTCCAGGCTGTAGCAGGTTATGGAAGTTTGAATCTTACCTAACGTTTGCATCTTGACTCTGCCACTACTATCTGGGAAAGATCTGGGCAAGGAACTGAGGCACACAGATAGTGTAACAGATCGTGTGCCTGAGTTCCTTCAGTTTCTTCAGTAAAAGAACCTCTCTCACAGGGCTAGGCCTGGTGTGGATATTAAATAAATTTATGCCCATAAAACCCTTAGAACATTTGGTATTAGTAGGGGCTCAGTGAATATCAGTTGTTATTATATATGTTGACCTTGGGTCATGCAAGGTAGAAGGTGTCGGGATGGATAGAGCAGAATAGGATATGTCCTCTGAAAATTCATCTGCCCAAGAAGTATTTATTTATTGCCCTGTGCTAGGTCCTGGAGACATACAAGTGAAAAGACATGGTTCCAGCCATCTGAGAATTCTCAATCTTGTGATAAAGTAAATGAATTACAAGATAGTGTGATAAGAGCTATGGTTTCATTTAAAATGGGTGCTGTAGGGCCATGTAAGATGGCATCTCTGTTCATTTTCTATTGCTGTGTAAACCTTTACCTTAAGCTTTAGTGGCTTAAAGCAACAAAAATCATTTATTATCTCTTACACTTTCTGTGGGTCAAGGGTTAAGACAGGGCACATCAAGGATAGTTTGTCCCTGCTCCACAATGTCTAGGGTCTTTGCTAGAAAATTTGAAGGCTAAAGGCTGAAACCATCTGAAGGCTCATCCACTCACATGTATGATATGTTGGCTGGGGGCCTAGCTGAGGTTGTCTCAGAAGATCTACATGTGGCCTCTTCATATGGTTTGAACTTCCTCATAACGTGGTGGCTGGGTTCCCAAGGCAGTTATCCCAAGAGAGAGCCAGGCAGAAGTCATATCGCCCTTATGACCTAGCCTCAAAAATAATGCACTTCTATCACAGTGTATTGTTTGAGGCAGTTACAAAGGTCTACCCAGGTCAAGGGAGGGGAACAAAGATTCCTCCTCTTGATGGAGAAGTGTCAATGTCACGATATAAGAACAGCATGTGGAACAAGATATATATTGGTGCAGCCATCTTTGGAAAATGTAACCTGCCACAGCATCTGACTCAGCCTGTGGTTAGGGTAGGAGGTGGTCAGAAAAACATTCTTAGAGGTGATGGTGTTCCTGCTGGATTCTGAAGAACCAGAAGGAGTTGGACAGTGAAGAAGAGAAGAAGGTTATTTTGGATAAAAGGTAAAGTAAGTCAAAGTCCCAAAGGTATGAGGTGAATTTATGTCTAGAAAATTGCCTGTAGTTCATTGTGCTTAATCGTATTTGAATAAGAGTCTAAGCTTACCAAGTCTTTCTCTTTTCACAAGAAAGCCATGTTTCTACTAGTCAGACTGAAGATATTATACTTGGGAGAAATGGAGTCTGGTATTGCGAGACTAGTCCACCCACTCTTTTCCTACCTCCTGTTCTGTCTGGACCCACAGAAAGTGTTGAGATGCTTTGGGTGGTCTGTTTCCCCACTGCAGCAGGAACAGACATGTTTCCAGGATCTGGGTGTAAAATGGTAGGGAAGAAAATGTCAGGATGTCAGCAACTCTGCTCCAGACATCCTCATTTGGCCATTTTCAGCATTCTGAAGAATGTTCTCAGTGCTGACACCTAAGAATACAATTCTATTTTTAAGATCTCCAAGGAAACTCCTCAGCATTAATGGGTATATCTTATTTCAGTCTCCTCAACTCTTATCAGGAAAAAAATCCCAATTGATTCTTATTTTCTGACCAAGATTACCTCCCAGGAAAAGGGAGCACATCCTCCGGTTCTGGCTTTACTCCATGAAGTTGTATAGCAGTTGGTCACCACCAGCTTGGAAATGCCACTTATAAATATCTTGATGTTGCTGATTCTTTCTCCCTACTTTGTTCAGAGTCCAGTTTCTATCTTTGCAATATTTCTTCCTTCATATTTCCTTTGTCCCCACTCTAGACTCTTAGAACTTTCTCTCAGGACTATTGAGGTGGCTTAATGATGGTCTCCCAACCTACTGTCTTTTCCCACTTCCCAAACATACATCACATCACTAGGACCTCTTCCCAGAGGGCATTACACAAATGCTTGGATTTCCCTAGGAGGAGATTATTGAATTACGCTTCTGCCTTCTCTTCTCCAGGCTGAATGATCCCACCTCCCCAGAGGGTGGCTCCCTGTGCTTCTCTAACACGTCTCAGTGTGACGGCTGCTACCCTGAGTCAAGTGATTTCTAAATAGAAACCTTCTGGTAGCACCATCATTAATTAGCATCCTTTCTCAGAACATCTAAAAGAAGCTAGTTGGGAGAACAGTGTGCTCCCCAAAGCTAATGAAGTTTAGAAGTTGGCTGCTTTAAAAATAAATAAATAAATGCAGCCCTTGTTGGTTAAGTGTTCGTGCAGACTTGATTGAGCTTCTCTCTTCTCCTTGCCTTCCCTTTGCTGTCCGTTAATCCTCTCACTCGCTGCCTTCTTGTCCTCTCCCCTCAGAATTATAACTGCTTGTCTTTTAATAACCACACTATATCCTGTTCATGCCTGATTATAGCAGCTGAAGCCCTCATACCATCAATTTATGCAAGGACTGCCTCTGTTGACAAAACCAATTGCTCCTTGAGGGTAGGGACCATGTCTTATTTATCCCTTTAAGCTCTGTAATTATAGCACAGTGCATGGCACAAAGTAGATGCTCAGTAAATATTTAGTGACTGACTGAATGAACAAATTATTAGTGAGTATTGTTACTTTGCCCATTTTGGATAAGGCAGCCAAGTGGGACCTAGGATGGTATCCTGGTCATGATCCCACTGAGATGCTCTGGACAGTCGCCCATGCTGTTCATTCTGCTGAGGACATTCTTCCTGTCATCACCAGGATATCTTCTACTCATCGTGGGTAGGTTTTAGCTTAGCTGTCATTTCCATGAGGAACCTTCCCTAATCCCCTCCCAGCAAACTTCACTCTCCTTTCCCTTCTCACCAAGTTAGGGACTCCCATATGTGCATTTTCATACTTTTCATATCATAGGAAATGCCGTATTTTACTGTTTGCTTATTAATTATCTATCTTCACCTTCAAACTATAGGCCCCACAAGAGAAAGGTTCCTATGTATCTTGCTTTCATTGTATTCCCAATGCCAAACAGAATGCCTGGTATACTGCAGGCTCTCAGTAAATATGAATAAAAGTATGTGTGAATGATTAATAAAACATGATCTTTCCCTGTGGGTCTTGGAATATTCTTCTCTCCCCTCTCCTTTCCCAGCATAGAACTAATACATCTATATAGTTAGGATTATGCTGTGAAAAAATAAAACCACAATAAAATACAACACATACAAAAACCCAGAACATCATTTATTCATGCTTTTGTTTAAAAATACTCCATTACTCTAAAATATACAGACGCGGAAGATACATGGCCCACAAGTTTTCCTTAAGTTGAAAAGCTGAGCTAATAGGAAAAGCCGAGCTTACGAATGGGCTTTGGCTGCCTCTGCTGTTCATTGTGAATGGACTGTCCCCGCTGTTTTGAGCATCATACGTGCTATCCATCTACTTCTTAAAGGAGAATATGATTACAGTGAGAAATATGGAGGAGTTCTATCTAAAAATGACAAAAGAAATTAATAGTCCTCATATAACCCATTCTGGAATAAAAGTTCCTGCTCTTCATGCATCAGCTGCAGTGGGCTGTCAGAACACAGCACTTCAGGGGAGCCAACAATGTGAAATTCGTGGTCTAACTCAATGCAGAGAGAAGCAAGACTGACCTCCCCACCCTTTCACCTTCTGGAAGTGATAAGATTTATCCAGGTGGTTATTTTAGGACTGAGGCTAGTGTGCAGGGGTTGGGGGTGGGAGGAGAAATAAGAACTTCTTTGTGTATATCCTGAAAAATTCCTCTTGAACCTTGGCTTAGTTCTCAAAAGCCTTTGAGATGTGCCTCACAGCAAACTTAGTAAGATGTGTGTTTTTTATTTACCCAATATTTCTGATATTGTGTTCTTATTTCCTCCTAGTTCTTTGAGGAGAGTAAGAGTCCTTCACAGAGGTGGTGTCCAATATCCCCTATTAATTCTAGACAGGCTATTGTCCCCTTTAACTTGTCATAGGAGTGTTTTCCCATGTGGAGGTCAACATGAGCTGCTTCTGAGATGTTCTATTCTCGGATGAATTCCATTTTAGAGGGTTTGTATTTCAGCTCACATCTGCTAATGGTTGCTTCTATCTGATTAGAGAGAAGCAGGAAGCGCACTGGGTTTTGGTGTCAAACTTGTCCTGTATTCAAATGTTAGCCCTATTGAAATTTTCAGCTACTTATTAAATCTGTAGAATAAAACTAGTAATTCCTCTACTTGTATCAGTTAGGATTTATTTGTGCTGCATGTGAAGTAAATAAAAATATAGTTGTTTAAACAAAACAGAAGTTAATTTTTCTGACATATTAAAGGTGTCCAGAGCCTACTGAGGCAGATCATGGAGTCATTAGGAATCAAGGCGCTTTATCCTGTTGCTTTGCGTCCTCCACATGGAGCTTCTACCTCGTGGTCCAAGATGTTGCTTGAACTCCACCCATCAGTCTTCATTTCAGCCAACAGGAAGGAGAAAGCGAGGAAAGACGTTCAAGGCCACCTCTTTTTTTTTTCATTTTTATTGATGTCTTAATAGTTTATCACATTGTGGGGTTTTAGTTGTACATTATTATTTGTCCATCACCATGTGGATGCATCCCTTCACCCCTTGTGCCCACCCCCCACCCCTCTTCCCCCTGGTAACCACCAACCAGTTCTCTCTGTCCGTGTGTTCATTTATATTCCACATATGAGTGAAATCATGTGGTATTTGTCCTTCTCTCTCTGGCTAATTTCACTTAACATAGTACCCTCTAGGTCCATCCATCTTGTTGCAAATGGGACAATGTCTTTTTTTTTTTTTTTTTTTGGCTGAGTAGTATTCCATTGTATATATATAGCACATCTTCTTTATCCAATCATCAGTCGAGGGACACTTGGGTTGCTTCCACTTCTTGGCTATAGTGAATAATGCTGCAGTGAACATAGGGGTGCATAAGCCTCTTGTGATGGTTGATTTCATGTCCATTGGGTAGATGCCCAAGAGTGGGATTGCTGGATCATAGGTATTTCTATTTTTAATTTTTTGAGGACTCTCCATACTGTTTTCCATAGAGGCTGCACCAGTTTGCATTCCCACCAGCAGTGAATGAGGGTTCCCGTTTCTCCACAACCTCTCCAACAGTTCTTGTTTTTTGTCTTGGTGATTATAGCCTTTCTAACAGGTGTCAGGTGATATCTTAGTGTAGTTTTGATTTGCATTTCCCTGATGATTAGTGTTGTTGAACATCTTTTCATGTGTCTATTGGCCATCTGTATATTTTCCTTGGAAAAATGTCTGTTCATATCCTCTGCCTATTTTTTGATTGGGTTGTTTGTTTTTTTTTGTTGCTCAGTTGTGTGAGTTCTTTGTATATTACAGAGATTAATTCCTTTTTGGATATACAATTTGCGAATATTTTCTCCCAGCTGGTGGGTTATCTATTCATTTTGATCCTGGTTTCATTTGCCTTGTAGAAGCTCTGTAGTCTGATGAAGTCCCACTTGTTTATTTTTTCTTTTGTTTCCCTTGTCCGAGTACAGATGGAATCTGAAAGGATCCCTTTATGACCAATGTCAGTTAGTGTACTGCCTATATTTTTTTCCAGGAGTTTTATAGTTTCAGGTCTCACTCTCAGGTCCTTAATCCATTTTGAGTTGATTTTTGTGTATGGTGATAGAAGATGGTCTACTTTCATTCTTTTGCATGTGGCTGTCCAATTTTCCCAGCATCATTTATTGAAGAGAATTCCCTTTCTCCATTGTATGTTCTTCACTCCTTTGCTAAAGATTAGCTGTCCATAGGTGTGTGGTTTTATTTCTGGGCTTTCAATTCTGTTCCATTGATCTGTGTGTCTGTTTTTGTACCAGTACCATGCTGTTTTGATTACTATAGCTCTATAGTATATTTTGAAATCAGGGATTGTGATGCCTCCAGCTTTGTTCTTTTTTCTCAGGATTGCTTTAGCTATTTGGAGTCTTTTGTTGCCCCATATGAATTTCAGTATTTTTTGTTCTATTTCTGTGAAGAATGACATTGGGATTCTGATTGGGATTGCATTGAATCTGTAGATTGCATTGAATCTGTAGGAGCAGTTTAAGGTTATTTATTTGGGATTTTTCTTGTTTGTTAAGGTAGGCTTGTATTGCTATGAATTTCCCTCTCAGGACCGCTTTTGCTGCATCCCATATGAGTTGGTATGGTGTATTTTCCTTTTCATTTGTCTCCAGATAGCTTTTGATTTCTCCTTTAATTTCATCAATGATCCATTGGTTGTTCAGTAGCATGTTGTTTTGTCTCCACGTCTTTGTCCCTTTCCCAGTTTTTTCTTGCAGTTGATTTCTAGTTTCATAGCATTATGATCAGAAAAGATGCTTGTAATCATTTCAATCTTCTTAAATTTATAGAGGTTTGCCTTATTTCCTAATATATGGTCTATCCTTAAGAATGTTGCATGCGCTCTTGAGAAGAATGTGTAATCTGCTGTTTTTGGGTGGAGTGCTCTGTATATATCTATTAAGTCTGTCTTGTCTAGTTTTTCATTTAAGGCCATTATTTCCTTATTGACTTTTTGTCTGGATGATCTATCCATTGATGTAAGGGGGGGTGTTAAGATCTCCTGCTATTATTGTGTTATTGTTGATATCTCCTTTTAGGTTTTTTTAGTAGTTGTTTTATGTACTTTGGTGCTTCTGTGTTGGATGCATAGATATTTATAAGTGATATGTCTTCTTGATGAATTGTCCCTTTTATCATTATATATTGCCCCTCTTTGTCTCTCATTGCCTTTTTTATCTTGAAGTCTACTTTGTCTGAAATAAGTATGGCAACTCCTGCTTTCTGTTGTTTGCCATTAGCTTGGAATATCATCTTCCATCCTTTTACTTCGAGTCTGTGTTTGTCTTTAGAGCTGAGATGTGTTTCCTGGAGGCAGCAAATTGTTGGATCTTGGTTTTTAATCCATCCCACCACTCTATGTCTTTTGATTGGAGAATTCAATCCATTTACATTTAGAGTAATTATTGATATATGAGCGTTTAATGTTGCTATTTTATTGTTCATTTTCTGGGTTTTTTGCATTTCCTTCATTTCTTGTCCCATGTGTTTCGGACTGCCAATTCAGTTTGGTAGTTCTACATGATGATTCTCTTGGTTTTCTCTTTATTTGTCATATGGGGTTCTCTTCTGGTTATTTGTTTAGTGGTTACCATGAGGTTTGTATAAAAGATCTCATGGATGAGATAGTCCATTTTCTGATGCCTCTTGTTTCCTTAGACTAAGTCAATTTGATCCCTTTCCTCTTCCCCTTCTAATTTGTTGTTGTCACTAATTAGTCCATCTTGTGTCATGAGTGTGTGTTTACAGTGATGAGTTTAAATTCATTTTTGATGTTTTCCAACTGTAGGTTTTCTGGTTTAGTCTCCTTGCTCAAAACTTTGTATTCCCTTTCTCTCTTTTGTTTTTTCTGGCCTAAGTGCCTTCTTGAGCATTTCTTGTAGTGGGGGTCTTGTGGTGATGAACTGCCTTAGCTTTTGTTTATCAGGGAGAGTTATTATTTCTCCATCATATTGGAGGGATATTTTCACTGGGTAAAGTATTCTTGGCTGAAGGTTTTTGTCTCTCAGGATTTTGAATATATCATTCCAGTCTCTTCTAGCCTGTAGAGTTTCTGTCAAGAAATCAGCTGAGATCCTGATGGGGTTTCCTTTGTATGTTATTATTTTTGTTTGTTTGTTTAGCTGCCCTTAATATTTTTTCTTTGTCATTGACTCTTGCTAATTTAGCTACTATGTGGCTTGGAGTTTGTCTTTTCCTGTTTATATATTTAGATGATCTGTTGACTTCATTCACTGTTATTTCCATCTCTTTTCCCAGGTTTGGGAAGTTCTCAGCTATTATTTCTTTGAACAAACTCTCTGCTCATTTTTCCCTTTCTTCTCCTTCTGGGATACCTATTATCCTTATGTTACTTTTCCTAAATGAGTCTGATATTTCTCGGAGAATTTCTTCATTTCTTTTTAGTCTTAGTTCTCTCTCCTCCTTTATCTGGAGCATTTCTGCATGGGTATCCTCAATAATGCTAATTCTTTCCTCCATATTGTCAGTTCTGCTCTTTAAAGACTCCAGATTTTCCTTTATCTTGTCCATTGTGTTTTTCATCTCCAATATTTCTGATTGGTTTTTCTTTATGGTTTCAATCTCTTTTGTGAAGAAATTCCTGAATTCATTGATTTGTTTCTCTACGTTCTCTTGGTATTCATTGAGGTTTTCTATGATAGCTATTTTGAATTCTCTGTCATTCAGGTTATAGATTTCTGTGCCTTCAGGGTTCGTTTCTGGGTGTTTGTCATTTTCCTCTTGGTCTGTAGACTTAAGATACTTTTGCGTAGAGCCAGCTGATTTACCTTTGCTATTCTTCATCTTGATAATTTCTGGTCCTGCAGTTTCCACTTGCCGCCACTGGGTGGAGGTCACGAGTGGTGTGTTCTGAGCCCACTGCAGTCCCTGGAGGGATTGTGCTTAAGTGCAGGGCGTGTGGGGGGAGGGCTTCTCTCTTTCACCTGCCCGACCCGGGGGGCTTCCTTTCTGGCTCTCTTAGGGCATTCACCACACCCCTGAAATGGTCCTTCATTGCTTCCCAGTGGGGCTCTCTCAACATTCTGTGAGAACACCTGGAGGTCAATAGCTTTCCCCGCAGAGGGCCACCCCTCCACCACCGTCTGTGAGCTGCACTGTCTCTCTTTGCTGATCGGATGGGGAGGGGGAGTAGATTTCCTTACCTCTCCTCAAGTCCTTTGTGGCTTCCTGTAGGGCCACCTCTTTTTAAGGGTGCTTTCTGGAATTTATAACACTGCTTCTGTCAGAACTTAGAAGAGGTGTCATGTGCAGCAACAGGGGGAGGCTGGGAAAGCCACCTTTATTTCAGGTGGTCCTGGACCACAATAAAAATTAGAGGCCTATTCCTCTGAAGACAAGAAGAATGGATATGGAGGGACAATTACAAGTCTTTGCCGTCATCCCTCACCTGAATATTGTGATGATTAAGTGATAGAAATGCATTTCATATACTCTTAAATCCTGTTTTCTGTGACAGATTTTATTTTTAAAGTATTATTAGTACTATTCTTATGGGTAGGAATTCAGAAAAATAAAGACAATTTATGGAATTAGGGTTGTCCATTTCTTTTTTTTTTTTTTTAAACATGATAGGAGAATTCTTTTTTTTTTTTTGCAGGGTGAGATTTGCCCTGAGCTAACATCTGTTGCCAGTCTTCCTTTTTTTTTTTTTTTCCTCCCCAAAGCTCCAGTGCATGGTTGTAGGTCCTTCTCGTTCTTCTTCTATGTGAGCTGCCGCCACTGCATGGCAACTGACAGATGTGTGGTGTGGTTCCACGACTGGGAAATGAACTCAGGCTGCCAAAGCTGTGCAAGTGCTGAACTTTAACCACTAGGCCATCGGGGCTGGCTCAGAGTCATCCATTTCTTCAAAAGGCAATTGTTAGGTCAAGTTTCATTCTGGAGAATTATTGTTGACATGTTTTATGAAGGATTGTTATAAGGAACTCACTTATCATTCATTATCCATCTACATTGAAGATGAAGGCAACTGAGAGATATATGGTCCATCTCTTTCATTTTACAGATGAGGAAATGAGGCCCAGAGAGGGGATATTATTTTTCCAAGGTCAGAAAGCTTGTTAGTGGCAGAGCCAGAATTAAAACCCAGAATCCCTGGCAGAATATTCAATATCCTATCCATTGCACATCCCTACCTCCCCAAAATGAAAATCAACTGTAAAATGAGGGATGCTTAAACTATCAAGGGAAGTGCGGTAGAGAAGTTGCTCGAATTTTCTGAGAATGGAAGGTACTGGCATTTGCACAGAGGGCTGGACAAGTTGACCTCTTCAGGCAACCTCAGCTGCATGCTTTCCTTGATGACTGGAGTTAAAATTTGCAGTGGCTCACTCAACATCATCTCTGTATCCTTTTATTTCTTAATTATAGAGTTGATATTGGTCATGCTGTGGCTATGCTATGGTTCCATTCTTTTCTTGTTCTTGAAATTTTTTTAATGTTTTGCTTATCCATTGGTTGGTGCATTCTGAATTCGAGGATTCTTAATTTGTTAGCTCCTGGTGCTTTTTGTCCTGGTAGCTTTTCTTACCCATGCCTCTAACAGCTGTGCTCCAAGGCAGGGAGGGGGGCGGTGTTAGTTCCTCCTGAGTGTCACAGCCCTCTTTCCGACTCTTCCCTCAAATCAGGGAAACCTATTTCTATCTTTGGAATGTGACCTTTAGCTTCTTTTATGAACACTGGCAACAAACCTTCAACACACTCCCAGCAGCAGCAGCTACATTCCTGACTTCTCACCTGAATTTCTAAGGAGTGTTGCTGACTAGCTGCTGAGATCTTTGTGCTTTGTATTTTATGTTTGCTATTTTGTTTTAATGCTTGGTGGTGTCTTGCTCCTATTTTGCCCTTTTCTTTGTAATTCTCTTCTTTGCCCTCTTTAATTTAAGATGACTTTGGTTCTTTGTCCCAACAATCTGTTTTTTGCTGTGTCAGGAGCTATGCACTGCTCTCTTTCCCTAATCTCGTCTGGCAGGCTTAATTAATTCATATAATTTTGCTCTGCTAAGTGGGAAACAGTCACTTTACAAAACAGCAATTACCTTATGAATCTACCCTGTCTCCATGTTATCCAGTCTTATTACATGTCACTTGTTTCTCCTTTGAACCTGGGTTTTTAAACCCAGGTTTACATGGAAGAAGTTCCTAGTTGCCTAATATACATTCTTCCTTTTTTAGTAACAGAACTCTGCTTTGGGGAGTGTAAGAGAGGGACAATTGCTCCCAGCTATAAAAGTTATGATTTCCATGTTATGCATTTTTTGCCACAATAAAAGACAAAACTTAGATTAATTCAAACTTCTGTTGCTCTGAAATTGTTATTTTTGTGTCTGTGTTTTACTTCCTCACCAAGACTCTAAATTCTAGATGGAAGCATGTCTCTTATTTATAAATCTCTGTAATCTTAGTATAATGCATTACACACAATGACCATTGTACTGTGACCAATATAGTCATAAAAATTGGAAAAGATTAATTAATATAACTATGATGAAAAAGATGATAATTTCAGCCTCCCTTTCATCTAGGGGTGGCCATATGATAGTGTTCCCACCAATAAGATATAAACAGAAGTCTGAGCTGGGGATTTCTAAAAAAGTTTGGCTCCCATAGATGCCGGCCCTTTCTTCTTTGTCCTTTCTCATTCCTGCTACCTGGAATGTTTCTCCACAGCCATTCTTTCCACCATAAGAGAAAGGCCCAGAAGATTGAGGAGAACTCAGCCCTAGAATTCTGGACCACTAAACTAATGCCAGTGACCCCTTCCTCCAAAAGTCTTATTAAAAGAAAAATAAAGCTTCTGGTGGGTTTATATCACTGTTGTGGGGGGAGTCTGCTACTCTCAGCTAAATGCAATTCCAAGTTGCTGCATTTGTAACTAAATGACTTGAGTCTCTCTGGTGGACATTGTGATGTGCCACCTAGATTCCATACAAGGAAGAACTTTTCACCTTGGTCACTGGCTGTGCTGTCAGCAGGCAATCTTCAGCTGTCAGCCCCTTTGGGGGTTATCTTGGTTTCAGAGAGCCTCTTCACCCAAGGTCACTTCCTTTCCTGGAGTGGCCCACATTCAGTAAATGGTCATTTGGGCATGTAAAGGCCCATGTTGATCCAACTTGGGACAATTCCAAAGGGCCATTTTAGCTCGTGTGGGAGTGTCAGTGGCTGTTACTGAGCCCACGTCGCAGCTTGACTTCTCCCTCTGTCTACTCTTGATTTCCCCCCCTCCCTTCCACAGTTGCTGGTCCCAAGAGCATTCCTAAATACAAACCTCTGCACTAGGCTCTGTGTCCACGTCTGCTGCTCAGAGAGCCCCCCAGCATGTGACACCTGCTAAGTTGCTTTTCCATCTACAGATGTGTATTGAACTCCTACCCAGTACCAGGTTCTATGCTATGCCTTGATTGGTGGTGGTGATGGGAGTCAGGAGCACAAAGATGAATAACAAGTAGCCCTAGTCTAGTGAAGGAATCAGATATGTAAACAAATAATTTTCATTTGGGATGATGAGTCCAATTATAGGGGTGATTATATGAGAATATATGGTACAGATTGAAAAACTGCCTGGGAGAGTCAGAGAAGGCCTTGCAGAGAATATGAGGTATGTGAGGGTCTTGAAGGATGTGGAAGTGTTTACCATATAAAGTGGGAGATGAAGGGCATTAAAAAAGGAATAATATGCATTAAAAAAATGCAAGAGGTTAAAAGGGCATGCCATAGTTAAAAAAGACAAATGATTTTCTGGTAGGAGGGGAGATGAGCCTAGACAGATGAATTGAAGCCAGATAGTAGACAGCATTATATAAGTCATTGGGAAACCATTTGTATTTGTTTGGGTCAAAGTGAAAGTTGTATGAAAATCTGAAGATTGATGAAAGACCAAATAGTGGTCATGTAAATGGTAGATTAGGTAGGGAGAGACCAGAGATAAGGAAACTGGTGAAGAGCCTGGTGAGGTATCCAGGCAATAGATGATGGGAAACTGAACTAGGGCAGGGACTGTGGATACAAGGAGGGTGTAATGGATTGAG
Organism: Tapirus indicus; assembly: GCA_031878705.1. NCBI lineage: Eukaryota > Metazoa > Chordata > Mammalia > Perissodactyla > Tapiridae > Tapirus > Tapirus indicus. Next base: position 19,641,465 of record CM062920.1, read on the forward strand.
GAAACTTTGGTGGAAGAATTAACAGAGCTTGAAGTCTAGATTGATGTGGGTAGTCAGGAAGAGGGAGGGATAAGTGATGACTGAGAATTTTGGCTGATGAGATATAGTCATGGCATTCTCAAGAGCCGAGATAGGGATTATGAGATATTTGAAGTATCAGAGACATCTAGAAGACAACTTGAAATAGATTTCTAGCACACAGAGCCATCTCTGGGCTGGAAATATAGATTTGTAATACATTGAGGTATTTGTGTTACCTGAAGTAATACATTTGCATGATATTGTTCAAAGAGAGAATGTAGAATATAAGAAAAATTGGCAAAGAACAGAGCCCCTGGGAAACACCTGTTGTGTCTAGTAGGACTTGAATAAATACTGTTGAACCCTGAGCAGAGTGATGATGAGTAAATATTTGTGTCCCCACTTCCCTTCATTGACATGAAAGAGTTTTTTCACTGTTTTAGAAAACTCTAGGCTAGTTTTAAGGCATTAATCCTTTGTACCTTTGCACTCCAAAGCTTGTCCATTTTCTATGTACTTGAACTCTCTTTATCATATTGAAGGGAAAGCATCAGTAGTGTTCTCCTCAGGTCTAACGTCTTCTTATTTCCCTTTCAACAAGATGGGGTGTCCCAAACTCAGAGTCGTAAGAAGGTGACTGGCTTTCACAGAAAGCAGAGGGCATTTTGCAACTTCAAATCCTGAACCCTTCAATCAGGAGAGTTTTCTGCAGCAGAAACAAACTCAGTCCTGAGCATTTAGTCTATAAACTCTTTGAAAGCAAGAACTATCTTATTTGTCTTTGAAAGACTTGGTGAGGAGTAGACGCTTAATGACTTTGTGTTGAAATAAATCAAATGGAACTGAACCAAGCCTGTAAGAATCTCTTCAATAAAAGTGATGTTTTGTAGTCATTACCCGACTCCAAAGTAGGATTTTCTGCAAAGGTGGGCAATGTATATCTAGTTTCAGAGAGACTAAAATGGACGGAAATGTTAATATCTTTGAGATTGTACTCAACAATGAAACCCAAACTCACTTTGATATGAGGTGGTGTCTTAGTCCATAACAGAATATCATAGATTGGCTAGTTTATAAACAACAGAAATTTGTTTCTCACAGTTCTGGAGGTTGGGAAGTCCAAGATCAAGGCACCAGCAGATTTGGTGTCTTGTAAGGGCCCGCTTCCTTGTTCATAGACACCTGTCTTTGTGCTCTGTCCCCACCGTGGGAGAAGGGGTAAGGGAGCTCTTTGGGGTCTCCTTTGTAAAGGCATTAACCCTATTCATAAGGCCTCCACCCTCATGACCTAATCACCTCCAAAAGGCCCCACCTCCAAATGCCATCACATTAGGGATTAGGTTTCAACATAAGAATTTTGGGGACACAAACATTCAGCCCATAGCAGGTGGATAGAAATGCTCACAGTCAATGATGACATAGGCAGCAGGATGTACTAGACATGGGATTCATATATTGAAACTAACAGCATAGGAGAGTAGCATTTGCATTGCTGTTGAGAAATTGTATGGGTTTCTTTCTCCTCAGGTATTGAAGGCAAACTCATGGAACAGGTGTTATTCAAAGACAGACTCAACTGTCATTTGTGAGTATCTCCTGTGTGCTTATACCGTGGTTTATTTCTCTTGTTGTTTTGCATTGCTTGGCACACAGAAGATACTAGTTATCATATTTTATCCTTCCAGCATCTTCTATGACATAAGCATAACCCCCATTTACAGATGAAGAAACCAAGACTCTTTGCGTTTGACCGACTCAATCACACAACCTAGATCTCAGATTCAAACTTAGATCTAACTGGCTCAAAGTCCTGTACTCTTTAAAACATGTCCACACTGTTTCCATTCAATCCTTCATTAAAAATCTATGCAGAACCTCGATAAATGGAAGTAAATACAATTTTCAGATATCTTAATTCTCTTAGTGTATCACACATCCCAGGGACAGGAAATGCTGGAGAATATGCAGACTTTGTCTCAAGTGTTTCCCATTCCAGAATGTGCCATTTCTTTTATTGTTTTATAGCAATAATTAAAATAAGCTCAATTAGCTTTTAGATTCTTTATATCTTAGCCCTCCTCTCCTTGGGTTCCCTGTACCCAGTAATCCTCAATTAATATCTAAACTATTTTCAAAACATTGTAACATTTTTGCTTTTGTAACTGTGTAGCCTTAGAAACTACTAACTGGTGAATTGGGTCTTTATTATGACCATCCTTATCTCCCAAACTTAGCTTCTGAGGCATTTGTTATCATGCTTTGTTGTGTAATGTGCCAACATAACTGTATAGACACAGAAGGGCTGACGGATGACAAACAGTTAAAGACCCAAGTGCTTTAGCTTGTCTAATTAATGACTCTGGGGTTGTCATAATTCTGTGTACCTGAGAGAGAGATGGTTTGTTTGAGATGAAAGGAAGGAATGAGGAAATAATTGCTGAATGAGAAAGTGTGGAATGATGGAGTCATTCTGTGGATGAATTTGCACTGACCTTTTTTTTTAAATTAGTTTCTGGCCTAGGTTCTATTGGATCAGAATCATGACAATTTCTTTACGCAGGGTCAGTGCTTCTCTATACATCTTTTCCCATTAGCATCTGACACAAGTCTTGCCTTTCAGTGTAAGGTTCTTGAGAAACAAAAGAAGTTTGGGCATCAGCAGGATCACAGACAGAATCGAGGGACACCTGTAATCTGAACTGGACAGAGTTCGGTGGTTGGCAACACTAGATGCTTGTTGGAATTATCTGGTTCTCAGTCACTAGCCCAGAGTCTTAGCTATACATTCAGATCACCTCTAAAATTATTGATGCCTGAGTTTCACCCCCAGATGTTCTACTTTTATTGGCCTTGGATATAGCCTGGGTGTTTGAATATTTAAACGCCCCAGGAATTCTGATGTTCGGCTTGAGAACCCCTCAGACAGACGTTGTGAACCACAGAGAAAGATGCTAAGTTTGGTGGAAAGTAATATGGAAGAGGGTCAAAAGCAAAGACTGGTTTGAGTTGCAAAAGTAGCCGAAAGGAGGTGAACTGCAGGTGGTTTCCAGTGATGGGTATTGGGTAAAGAAGAACATCTGGAGGACCACTGAGGTGCCACCAGAGGAGAAGTAGGCAAAATAAGGAGCCAAGCTGAGATTTATGGCTGGCTCTCTTGGGGTGCTTCATGGATAGGGTTAACATATAAAGTACCATCTAAAGCACACTGTTGAAAATGGAAAGGAGTGCTGTTAATAATTACACTGAAACAACAGGCATAAACCAAGATTATCTTGGACAAATTGGGATGTATGGTCACCCTTAGCATGGGTCTCATTCATGACTTGTGATGCTAGGATGATTTGGCCAGTAAAACTTGTCCTTTATAAGTACAGTAGAAAGTGGTTAATGTTTTTGATCTCTGATAATATCACCACAGCTCGACCAACTTCTTTAAACAATGGTTCTCAACCTTAGCTGCACACTAGAATCGCCTAGAACTTGGTGATACCTGGTCTCCATCCCAAGAAATTCAGATTTTGGTGGGTCGAGTTCAGACATTACTATTCTTCTTTTAAAGCCTTCTAAGTGGTTCTCGTGTGCTGCCAAGGTTGAGAAGCACTGTTTAAGAGGAAAGGGGCTGCTCAGGCTCAAAGTGTTTGCATCCCTTTGTGGAGGACTGACAGAATGCAAGTGACAATATTAGAAAGATTGGTTGTGGTTATCTGTGTAATGAGTCTTGTTGCTTTATAGCTACAAGTCATAGATGTGCTTTGTCCCATTCTCTGTTGAAACTATGTGACCATTATGTGATGGTTTGGGAACTGCGGTCTTTAAGTTGCTGTGGCCTCGTGAAGACTTTGGCAGTGGTTATTTCACTGATGTGGTGGCATTCAAAGGAGAAAAATGTCTAAAACCCCTTTTATAAAACTTTTAGAATACCATGATATTTTCCTAGGATGCCCACTTGTAAAAGGATCTCCATGGATATCAAGTAAAGGGAAGAAAAGTGTCTCCCTTTGTGTTTTCAGTAAATATCAAACACTGCCTCTTTGTAAACATAGCCAACTTTTTGTATCCAAGGCTCTATGTAGATAATCAGTGCTTCTCTAGTCTCTTCTCTCATACTCTGGGGCTGTTTGTTTTTTGAGCAGTAGCTCATTAGAGTCCATCAGAGGAGAACATCATAAAGGGGAGAAACCAAACTCAACTGCTGTTTTCATTAATGGATCTGGTGATAGGGCTGAGTGGGAGGAGGGTATGAAGCTGGGGTTGAAATGATGCTTTTACATTATCTGTGTGATGCAATTCATTCACTTTTTTTCACTCCTTATGTTCTCAGAGAACAAATCATGATCAAACCTTTAATTCTCTTGGCTTTAAGAATTTAAGAGAAGTTTGAAGATATAATTGTGTTAATTAACTCACAAACATGAACATTTGACTTTTAAAATTAATACAGATCCCTGAAGAAATGTGTATAGCTGTTCCAGAAAGTTGAGTTGTCAAGAAAGGAGACTTATTTGCATAATTTAGAGAACTTATTCCCCTCCAAACACCTGTGTGATAGTATTTATATGGGCTACATCTGGTGTGAGTTTTTTTTTTTGCTCTCTATTTTTTTTAACCACCTAGCACCTGCTTGAAATTGCTGTGTTGTTAGGGGAAATGAGGGTTGTATTAGATTCCTCAGTGGATTCTACAACATAATTAGTCCAGGAGTGTAACTGATTGAGCAGCAGAGAGGTTGGGAGATGGAGAGGAAGTGAGGGCTATAACAGGGTTCCCCTCTGCCATTCCACAGAGCATTTCCTTCACTGACCCTTCCGCCAGAAAGCAGTGACCAGAAAGAACATTCTACCCTGAAGCCAACCAGCATCAATTCTATACAACTGTAGAATGTCATATCTAAGGCCTTAGAGAATTTCTAATCACCCAACTCTTCTGTAAAATTAGGAAAATAAGGCTCAGAGAGACAGAAATGTTCCCAGAGTCAAGATAATTCAATTTTCTAGTTCCCAGTTTGTTGCTCCTTCACTGCATCCCACTGTCCAGCCAGACATTTACCAACCCTAGGGTTCCACTGACTTGGGAGCTCTACAAACAAGGAAACACTTCTTGTCAAACAGTGAGTGATTGAAATGCTGCTGCACCACTCTTCACTTTTACCTGATTGATGTTCAGAGGTCTACATAAGATTTTTAGGGTAGAGAAAGAAACCACAATCAGTTTTGCTACTAAAAATATAAAATACCCATGGGCCTAAAGGGTAAGTTCCTTGAATACAGTTTTGAAACCCTAGAATCTGGCACTGGGATTGGAACAAACTATCTCTCAGGAAGTTCTTGTTTAAAGAGTATGGGAAGGAACCCGTGAATGAAAACAAATGACTTAACATCTTTGTTTCTTTCATCGTATAATCCTCGAAGTAAAGCTTTGACATATGCTTCCAGTCGGAATATACACATGATCTAAGTCAGGGGAAGCTACCATGTCTTGTAAACAGAGATAATTGACACACAAAAAAATGCCCTCTTATTCTACCGAGTGAATGAAATCATGTACCATCATGGGAAAGAACACGGGCTCTGGAATCTGCCTGGGTTCAAATCTCAAATTTGCCATTTATTAGCTGTGTGAAATTGAGTAAGTTTTCTGCGCTTTATTTTGCTCATCTATAAAATGAGGACAATAGTATCTACCTCATGGGAAGATGAAATGTTTTAAGGCTTATAAAGCTTTAGAGCAGTATCTGGCTCACATAAGCATTCAATAAATATTAACAATTGTTGTTATCAGCCAAGAAAGATAATGCCTGGAAAATCCTTTTGTGGACATCTTCTCCAAGGTTCCATCATTCCTCAGTAGGTTTTCCTTTCTGCCTCCCATGTTTCTCATTCACATGTGTGTTCTTTTCCTTTTCCAATACCTTAGTGCAGATATTGCACGTGTATATCCCATCTTGCTGTTGCCTGGATTCATCATATTGTGTACAACTATAGAATGTTAGAGCTGGGAAATCTATAGAATGTTTAGAATGTATAATGCTTTTGATTTCCTGGCCCAATTGTAATGGCATTTTGAAATACTTTGCCTTTTATAAAACATCTTAACTTGGGTAGAGTGAATGCATGATCATTATTAAAGAGACAATTATATAGAAACCATATAAAGAGAAATGTTTATGTCTTCTGAGGTTCTGCACATAGTGGAGGCCCCAGAGATGTTTGGCGAATTGAACTAACTTTATAGATAGATCCACATGATTGGTCATTTTCCTTTTATCCATTTCAGATTATGTTATCAAAAGTTCCTGGCCTATGTTGGAGGAAAGCACAATATCTTGGCAAATAAAAAGACTAGACAATTACTCATTGGCTTGAATCTCAAATATATTTCCGGTTTCAGTGGCTTTTCAGCTGGAGGAGGACTCAGAGAAAGGCAGATATATGAGACCAAGTGTAGGAAGAAACTTACAATAAATTTTATTTTATATGAACCCAATATCTATTAGAAAGGACCAGCTTTGGCTGCAGGGATAATGATGATAAATATTGCTAGATATGTGATGATAGATTTAATTAAGCAGAGTCTGGAAGTGGAGGGCTTTATAAACAGAGACCCAAACAAATTCTTCAAAATTAAGTGGTTGCAATATTCTTTACACACACACAGACACTCTCACGAGGTACAGTTGGGAGAACAAATGACTGCTCAGATCAAAACAGAAATTCAAGAGCTCATGCTTTACCTGATTGTGCAACTAATGAGTGTGAGAGAGACAATGAAACTGATGATTTTGAAACCAATCCAAGTCTTGGAAAAGAAGGTATAGCTGCAGGAGGGAAAAGATCCTTTTCAAACACCTGAAACAACCTTCCTGAAACAAAGGCAGAGTCAACTTTACAATCGGAGTGCTGTGAAAGATGGTGCAATTATTGGCAAGTCAAGAGCCAAAAATATCTGTTTGTGCCTAGAAACTGCAGATGGCCAGTCTTAGGTATTTGTCCTCTTTATGTCAGCTCATTGGATCCAACCTCAGTGGGCACAAACCCAGTACTGCTGTGGTGATAAGGGACTAGTTCCCGACCAAGTCTCTTTGCCTTCACACAGGCCAATCTTTGTCTAACTAGGAAATCATGAGACCTTGTCCGACAAGAGAGGAGTATGTATTTTGAGGACCAGGGAAGAAAAATCCAACTACTATGAAATGGTTCAGTTGAGATCAGGCCCACTGAGACCCTCTTGAATATTGGAAACTAAAACCCTGAAAGAGGCTCATAAGAAATAACTCTGACATGAAAGAAAAGCTAGCTTCTCTTGAATCTGACCTTTCATTGGATTCCTGATCAAAAGGAACTACAAGAACACCATTCCCTTGTTGTAGGCTTGTCCAGACCCATGGAGAAATGTTTGATAGACAAGCTTTTGGATGTGTTTTTTACGCTTTGGTCACACAAAATTTAAATTCTTGGGTTGAGTGAAACTGTGTTCTTCAAAATAAATGGTTTTCTGGAGACCCTCAAAAGAGAAGAAGAAAAAGAGACAAAGGGAGAGAGAGAGGAGGAGAGGAAGACAGGAGGGAGGAAAAGAGGGAGGGGGAGAGAAGAATAAAGAAAGAAACAGACATACAGAATCTCTGCTTAATGATGTTGAATACTTCTTATTTTGGTATTGGAATGGAAAATATTGATATTTTACCTTGGATTGGAGTGTAAAGGTTAGTTCTTCATCCCAAAATGGAATGTACAAAATGTCTTTCCTCACTGGGATTTTGGGAACCATTATTTTACCCTTTATAAAAAATTGAAGTAAATTTGCATATTAAATACCCAGATCTATTCAGTTCAATGTCAATACATACAGTTTTGACAATTATATACACTCTTATAACAACCACCCAAAATAATATGTAGAATAGTTTCATCACCCCAGAAAATCCTCTCATGCTGTTCTCCCCCTTCTAAGCTTTTGCCTCCCAAAAAACAATCACTATTCAGACATCTAGTCCCATAAATTCATTTTATATATTCTTGAACTTCATATAAATGGACTCCTTTTTGTCTGCTCCTCTCTTTCAACATAATGCTTTGGAGATTCATCTGTGTTGTTTTATGTATCAGTAGTTTATCCGTTATTTGGATATAGCAGAGTCTTTTTATTCACTCCCCTGTTTATGGACGTTTGGGCTGTTTTCAGTTTTCAGCTATTATGAATAGAGCTGCTATGAAGATTCTTATACATTGTTTTGGTGGACATATTTTTGTTTCTCTTGGGCAAATACATAGAAATGACACTCTTGGGCCGTATAGTAAATGTATGTTTAACTTTATAAGAAACTCCCAACAGTCCTCCAAAGTGGTTACACCATTTTACACTCCCAGAGGAACAAATGAGAGTTCCAGTTGTTCTACATCCGTGCCAACATTTGGTATTGTCAGTCTTTGTTATTTTAGCCATTCCAATGGGCATGAAATGTTATCTTATTGTGGTCTAAATTGTATTCCCTGATGACTAAATAATGTTGGGGATCTTTTCATGTGCATATTGGCCACTGTATTTCTTCTTCTGTGAAGTGTCTGTTCATATCTTTGCCCATATTTTTATAAATGGGGTTGTTTGTATTTTTGTTGTTGACTCGTAGGAGTTTATTGTATACTCTGAATATTCATGTTGCAAATATTGTCTTCTATGGCCTACCTTTTCATTTCCTAGTAGTGTATTTAAAAGTAAAAAGGTTTTTTTAATGTTGATTAATCCAATATATCATTTTTTTCCTTTTATGTCTATTGTATTTGTATTTTATCTAAGAAATATTTGCCTTTTCCAACGTCATGGAAATACTTCCCTGTATTTTCTTCTAGAATCTTTATGGTCACAACTTTTATTTCAGCCTATGATCTATCTCAAATGAATTTTTGTTTATAGAATTAGGTAGGATTTTAAATTATCTTTTATACAGATATCCAGTTGTTTCAGGGCCACTGGTTAAAAAATATGTTTTAATTTTTTTGTTCCATATTGGATTGCTTTGGTGCCTTTGTTGAAAATGTTTGTGTAGGTTCATTTCTAGACTGTACTCTGTTCTATTTATCTACTTGTCTTTTCTTACAACAGTATTACACTTTCTTGATGATTATATCTTTAGAGTATATCTTGAATTCAGATAATGTGAGTCCTCCAACATTCTTATCTTTCAAGATTGTTTTGCCTATTCTGGGTGATGTGCATTTTCACAAAAATATAAGATCAGCTTGGCAATTTCTTCAAAAAAATTCTGCTAGTAGTTTGATTGGGATTACTTTGTATCTATATTAATTTGGGGGAAAATTAACATCTTAACGAGTATAGCTTAACATGATATAGCTCTCTTTAAAAATTTCTCTCAACAATTTTTTTATCATTTTCACTGTGTAGGTCTATATATGTTTTACTAAATTTATTTCTGAGTATTTTATTTTTATGCTGTTTTAAATTATTTTGTTTTCTAATTATTATTAGTATATAGAGATAACAATTGATTTTTATATATTGACATTGTATGCTGTGACTTTGCTAATTCTTTTATTGGTTTTATTAGTTTATTTTTTAGATTCCATAGGACTTTCTGAGTACACAATAATATTGTCTGTGAATAATGATAATTCTCCTTTCCAATATATTTTTTTTTTCTCTTACACTGTCTAGAACTCCCGGTACACTGTTAAATAGATGTGGTGAGAGTGGAAATCTTTGCCTTGTGTCTGATTTTGGGTAAAAGTATTCAGTGTTTTACCATTAAATATGTGAGTTCTAGGTTTGTCATAGATGCCCTTTATCACACTCAGGATGCTCACTTCTATTTCCAGTATTCTGAGAGGTTTTAACATGAATAGGTTTTTGAATTTTGTCAAATATTTTTTCTGCATCTCTTGTGATGATAGGTTATTTTCTCCTTTATTCTGTTAATGCTGCTTTGTTCTGTTATTCTGGTAAGTTATATTGATTCTTTGTCAAGTGTTAAACCAACCTTGTGTTCCTGGGATGAGCCCCAGTGGGTCATGATGTATTATCCTTCTTATATATTGCTGGATTTTATACATTGCTTACATATTGCTAATATTGCATTGGACACACAGCCATCATACTCTCTTTAATTCTTGAGAAGGGAATTTATTGCTAATCTCTGAAAGTGCCCATCACTGTATCATACTCATGATGCCCAATAAATGCACAGGAAATATTTTCTTTTAAGAATAAAAGAATTCACGTATAAACAAATCAATGGATATGACTTTGTTCTCCCATGTCTCTTTCAAGAGTAGGTTTTGCTTAATAAAAAGCTTGGGCTTGAAGCTCTCCTTTTTGCATAGGTCAGAGTGCCTTCTACAGGTGTGTACCATTACAGCTGTCCGTGTTGTGGACAGGCATCCCTATGGCTCCATTCTCACTCATGAATGGAGGCTCATCCATGAGACTGTGTAGTGATCAGGAAAGGGTTCTGGCTGGGATCCTACTCTGGGCTCTGCTGCTACCAGGAGATTTGAGCAACCGGCTTCTCCTGCCCGTGTCTCTGTTTCCTCATCTGTAAAATAAGAAGGCTCTGTGGTCTTGAAGACCTCTTCTGGGTATAAAATTCTGTATGTCTGGGGGGTGGCAACCAAACTGAGGAAGGCCAGGAATAGAAACCAGGTCTCCTCAGGTCAAGCTGGCTATTTCCTCCACCGGATTGCTCTGCTTTCCTCTTTCTAGTAATTACTGTTTCATGCTGTTTGTTTGAAGGCTTATATTAAAATTGTTCAGCACAAGGAATGCCTATTCTCCTCTCTTCCATCATCAACTCCCATGAAGTGACTCTATAAGGTTTTTTATACCTAGTCAAACCCTTATAGATTTTTTTCTGCTTTATTAAGGTATAACTGACAAATAAAATTGTAGGATATTTAAAGTGTACTCAAATCCTTATATACTGACATGTTAATCCCTCAGTACCTTGGAGCCTTTCTGTATGTATGATTTATTTGGAGAGTAATGATTCTATCTATGTTTTATGATTTTCCAGTCCCAATTGTTTCAGCTTATATTTCCTCTGCCCAACTGTTACACAGCTGGTACTAAGCTCATAGAATATTCTTCAAGTCAGCCTTTGGAGTTTCTCATTGAGTTTTTTGTCAACGAGGGATTAAAAATATTAATTTTTAATTGAATGAGTAATATACAAATACAGTCTCATTTTTAAAACTTCAAACATTATAGATAATGATTAAATCCTCTGAACCACTCACCTTCTTTCTTGTTCACTTCCCAAGAGGTTATCCATTTGGTGACTTTTCTTATGAATTTTCATATGTACATATGTGTATCATAAAAAATCTGAAATATTAATATAAATGGCATGATGCAATGCACAGTTTTTAGTACAATCTCTCATTATGTTGTTTTAGTTTTATCAGTATTATGAATGGTTCTGTAGTGAAGGTTCTTATACATGTCGTCTTCCAAAGAAGTGCAAGGAGAGGTGGCAGAAAGTAGAATTGCTGCGTCATGGAGCATGCACATATTTACTTCTAATAGATAATATTATAGCAGAGTGATTAAGAGCATGGGCCCTGGAACCAGACTACCCGGGTTTGAATCTGCTCTGCTACTTACTAGCTGTGTGATTTGGGGCTGGTTAACTACCGTGCAATTGGGGATAAGATCTCACAGGATTGTTATGAGAGTTAAATGAAAAAATACATGTGAAGCACTTAAAATAGTACCCACCTAGTGTGTCCTCCACTACACTTTAGTTCACTGAAAACAGGGGACCATGTCTTGCTCATGTTGCATCCCCAGTAAAGTACTGAACTTGGCACATGTTAGGAATTCAGGAAATCCTTCTTGAACAATCTTAGTTTAACACAAAAATGGCTATTCTTTCACATAGCCATAGTAACTCCTTGCATAAGAAGAGAAATGGAATCAGAATGGGATAGAAAAGAATATTTATTGAGTATCTGCTACTGGTGTATGTCAGGTATCATGCTAAATATTTGACATTCCTTACCTAATTTAACTGCCCTATTAGGTGTCATTTTATAGATCAAATAATTGAGGCTCAGAGAGGTTAAGTAACTTGTCCAAGGCCACACAGTTAGCAAGTCTGAATTCAAATTCAGTGTTGTCTGCTTTCTGATTCAATGAATATTCTCCTAGGATAAACAGCAGAAAGTTTTCAGTTCCTATAGGCAGAGTCCCATCCCTACAGGGGAAGGTATACTTTTTCTGGCGGTGTCATAACCCTATATCAAGAACCCTTAGAAAGCATTTTTTAAGAGCAGGCACTATTTTAAGACCTAGTTAACATTAAGCTGATGAGAAGAGTCTTGGATCTTAGCCAGAAAACTAAAAAGTGTTTTAAAATTCAGAAAAATGGAAATGATGACTTGTGCAGACTGCTGCAACCAAAGTGTTATTCCCTATATTAGGGAGATACCAGTCATGAATATTCCAAATTTTATGTACAACAATGAAATATAGCATTTGTGCTCACACTGAAAGATCGATTTACAGCACCAGACTGAGAATGCGGTACTCCTAGCTCTCAGTGCCCGAGTTCAGTGCTATCTCAGTTTGCTGTTGCTACAATCGTTCTGTGGAACAAGTAACCACAGAAACTCAGTGACACAGAAACAACTTTATTTAGCTCAGGTGTCTGTGGGTTGGCTGAGAGCCAGATGATTTGGGCTGGGCTCCTTCACGTTCTTTCTGGTTGGGACAGCTCTATTCCATGTATTTCTCATCCTTCTCCTGGGACCAGAGGGCTAGCCAGAGCATGTTCTATCGTGGTGATGGTTAAACTCCCAAAGAGCAAGAAGCATCACCCAAGGCCTCTGAGGGCCTGGGCTCAGAGCTCACACACGGTCCCTGCTGCTTTATTCCATGGCCAAAGAGAATAACATGGACAAACCCAGAGTTGAGATGTGGAGAAATATACTCCGTACCTTTAGAGGAAGGAACTTCAAAATCACTTGGATTCAGGGAGGGTGAAAAATTGGAACCAATGATGCAATCTACCACTAGGATTGTAGTCCGAGTTCCCTTGAGGATATGAATTTGCTCCTCCAACCTTGATTGGGCAGCTAAAATGGAAAGAGGAGGTGGATGGTATCTCTGTTTGTTTGTTTCTTTTCTTTCTTTCTTTTTTGTTTTCTTTTATGGAATTCCCACTGTCATTCCACTAGTGAGGCTATGATGGAAAATGCCTTCTTCAATCCTCCCTCCCTCCCTATGGGCACATGGAGTGAAGAGTAATTTAAAATGAGCAGGCTGCTTTAGATTTTTCAGAACACCTGCATCTTATTTTAGAAGCAATTGACGCTCTTGGCCTGGTTTGTGCTTGGGCAATTTGGAGTGATTAAAGAATTTTACATTTCTCAAGTGCTTCTGTTCAGATGAGCCAAATAGGGGTTGGGTGCAAATCTTCTTCAGTGCTTTTTTTTTTTTTTTTTTTGAGGCACTTTTAATTACTAATCACCTAATAAAGTAGCTAAGATGTGAAGCTCCCAGTGTCCCAGTTTGAATTCACAGTAGAACAAATTTAGAAGCCTCCCTGGCAAACTCCAACTCATTGGCTTGGTATTTTTCCTCTTTTCCTTTCTTATTTTTAACAACAAGAAGTCCTCGCCTCTGTGTTTGTCATTTTCACTCACATGATTCCGGTTTGAAGGAAGTTAGCTCAAAACTAATGCTCTCTTAAATGAGAATATTCTGGAATGGGGACTAGTGGGATGAGATGAAGTAGGGATGAAAAAGAGGGTGGGGGGAAATGAAGGGGGTAGGATTGGCCATGGTAGTACCTGCTTCCTGTTAGTGATGTACAGGTAGCCTAGAGATAGTGACCATGATGCAAAGGCACCAAAAATGTGTGACTTTTTAAATGAAGCTGTCTTCCAAGGAGGGTGGATTGTACTAAATATAGGTTCTGTTTGTTAAACAGAACAATGGGTTTGGAAAGGTAAAAGGTGAGTTTGGAAATGTAGCTTGGCAATAGGAGCCTGGAAGAACAGAATTGATTTGCATAAAAGAAAAATATGGAATTCCCGAGAGCTTTCTACTCAAAGTATCATCCTTGGACCAGCAGCATGGGCAACACCTGGGAGCTTGTTAGAAATGTAGAATCTTGGGCCTACTCTAGACCTATTGGATCAGAATCTACATTATAACTAGATCCCCATGTGATTCATATGCACATTGGAACTGGAGAACTGCCTTAGAACAGTCAGGATGGAAAGGGTTAAGAATGGAGACAGAAGGAGGAAAGGGAGATAGGAAGGAGATGGTTTGACCTAAGGAGTGGGAAGCTGCCTGTGAAAAACCACCCGTGGTGGGTGGGCCAATGGACTCTTGAGAACAAAATTGCCTAATGTTCAATTTTAGTTGTTAGCTTTTCCGAAACATAAATCCCTCATCTGTATCCTCCCTACCCTTTAGTAAAGTTTGTTCTATATATCATAATGGCTTGTGGAGGTATCTGCTTGCATGTGTGTGTATATCCCTGGACTATTCGACTTTCCCATCTGAGTCTAGGTGGGAAAGAATAGACAGCAGGTGCAGCAGGCAAGGTGATTCAGGACCTGAATTGATCTATTGGAATTGGGAGTCTGGGATAAGAGACAACCAAGAAGACGTGGATACTATGAGAATGTTTTAGAATATATTAGTTTATTTTCCCCTTTTGCATTTGCTTGTGACCTCCATGTTTAACTAGAGGAAACCTTTGCCTCAAGGAATGTTGGAATTATTAAAGCAATCAGAGAGGGTCAATGTGAAACTTCTGATTGTCTTGAAGCCTACAAGGATTTCCTAAATTGCAGGAGCTCCCTTTTACGTATCAAGATTCAGTCTACCTAGCTCTGATCATAGAATTTTATTCTAAACTCTGGTGTAGAAAAGATCCAGACCATGATCATAGGAGAGGCACCATCTGATAAGAGGTAAACGTGGAGCTCTTCTGCAGGGTGAGGAAGGAGAGAGTTTAGGAGATGAGTCTAAAGTGAGGACACTGCCCCCCCCCCCCCAGCCAGGAGTCCAGTTGCTCCATTCTGTGGGCTCTGACTCAAGGGAATTGAGAAGTAAGAAACCCCAGAGAGGTGGAGGGAGAAGCCAGAAGCACAGAGGGCTTATACCTGCTTCCTGCTTGTGACTCTGGGAAGAGACACAGCAGAGATGCCTCGTGTTGACATGTGGTGACCACAGTAGGATCGAAATGGATTGTAGAATGTAGAATGAAGACTTGGTGCTCTTTTCCCCCTAACACCTACCACACTGTTCTCATAGCCTCTGGATAATGAGAAAAGGACCAGACTTCCCTCTGTGCTCAGTGAAAATATGGTATATATCTGAAGGGTACTCTCTGGCAAGCTCTGGCCAGAATGACCCTGTGGCCGAGGGCTTCAAGGAGGACTGGCCAAGCTGGTAATTAAATTGGAGTCAGAGTTCAGAAGATCGGCTGAGCCTGCAAGAGTTGATGAGGTCAGGCTCAGCAAGGAAAAATCAGGCCTCAACCACAGGTGACCCCAGCTGTGAAGAGCAGTAGTTACACTGAGACAGAGGCCCACTGCCTAAATCCTGGGTAAAGCGGCCTGTCCTCAGACTTGAGTTCATCAGGGACGGCAAGGAAGGATGACACAGGACCAGACACCCATCCCCTGCTGCTGGGAGAATGTAAGCCTCCCCCTGCTGCCAGACATGCTTGCAGAAGGGTGGGAGGGGTGAGGAGATCCTTTAAGAAAAGAGAGAAACACCCTTGATGGGGAGTTTGACACTTGAATTGACAGAGTACTTATCCAAAGGAGTGGAAATAACTAGAAACTATATTTTAATGTGAAGAGTGCTACTTTTAATTGGCGTGTGCATGTTTTCTTCTAAAACTGAGAAAAATATGTTAATAGAAAATTAAAGAAGCTACATTTTTGTAATCTGATTTATTGAGTTAAATCTCCTCCCTGCCCATTCACTCCAACACACACACACACACACACACACCCCCGTTCCTGAGAATTTAAAAAACATGGAGAGGTCTTTAGAGTTCCATACTGTATGAAGTTGGAGCCCTCAATCTTGATGGGCAGTGAGATCCTAGCTGATATCTGAGTGACAGCAGGCATCAAGTATGTGAGCATATTTTATGTGCCAGGCATTGTATTGGCACTTAGTATATTATTTAAAATAACTTTTACAGAAAAGCCTGTGATTTAGGTGGTGGTATTTCAGTTTACAGAAGGGAAGCCAGAGGCTCAGAAAGGCTTACTTACAAGTAACTTGCCCCACGTGACATGGCTATTAAGTGACCACACTGGGATTCTAACCCAGACTTAACTCCAAAGTTTGTGTGCTTCCACATTCTATATTTGCTACTCTCCCAAAATTTATGCTTGCATTTTAAGACTCTTTGTAGCAACATGCATTTCCCTTCCCCATTCCCTCCTTATTCTATGTTCTGCATTTCTACTTTCCCTCGCTTTGCTTGCTCCTTTTATTATATGTTGGTGAATATTTCTCTCTAGGCATCAGCATGTGTGTTCTTTGCCATCATTTGTGCCCCCCTAGGCTGACACCTGTGATCTGACTGGGCCTTTCTCAGTGGTCCTCAGCCATTGCAGGGGAGAGGCACAATGGTTCCAGTGTCCATGCACATCACCCCTAGCGACACAGAGTGTGACCTAGCACCTGTGGTTGTTACTGGAACCTTGGCTTCCCATCTACAGTCTGGAAAATGGCAGTGGTGACACCACCATGGAGCCACCCTCATGTTAGCTGATACTGACTTTGGTAATACATGACATCTGGTGCAGGCATATTCTCTTTAAGTGCTGGGGGTCCAAACCCCCTCTGGACTCTTGTTGCTGTTCTTTATGACAGCTGTGGCCTGGCAGATTCTGCTATTATATGAAAGCTGTAGAACTTTCCCTCTTGTTGTGTTGGTTATTCTCTGAACATGCTTTCCTCCTCCCAATCCTCTTTCCTGGAAATCCATGTGGTATTAAAATCTGAGAATTCAATGATTGAGTAAAAGATTATGTACAGTTATTAACCAAGCCTCCCCACAGTGATGAGACCTGGGAGAATTTGAAAATGTTGCTTACTCAGGCTATAAAATAAAAAGTTTTAAAGGATAGACAAATCAAGAGACAGGTTTGTTGTTGTTTTCTCTCATAACCTCTTTATTTTAGGAAGCAGGTCTACAAAGCAGTCCTATACTGCTGCTTTGTAGGCTCGTACTGCTATCTGCATTCTAATTCTTCTTGAGTTACCTTTATTTACTGTCCACTTTTCTCTCAAATTAGCAATGGATATCACAACAGATGTCAAAAATATGTATGAGTGCCTTACTTTGCAAGAGGACATTGAGAGGGGATAGTGTGGCACTGCCTGCAAACCCAGAGGACAGATAGGACATATAGAGCAGACTGGCCACAGGACAGTGGTGAGTTGTGCAAATGATAATACAGTGCTACTTACACCTCCTATAAATCAGTCAAGAGAGCCAAGATGCACAAACATCTTCCTACTCTTTGAACTAGTCATTCCACTTTTGGGGATCTTTCCTAAAGAAGTAATAAAAAATGCTGACCGAAATTGTATTGATTATATAACATGGGGTTTATTAATTCCTTCAGTGGTTTAAAGAACTTACCTGTAAGACCATAACGACTTAGCTTGCTCTAGGGGGTCAATACTTTAAGAACTTTTCCAATTTCTTTAATGATTATTAGACAATTCCAATTGTCTGCTTTTTCTTGTGCCAGCTTCGATACTTCATATTTTCTCACCAATAGTCCATTTCATGAAACTTGTCACATTCCTTTATAGTTTCTTAAGTGTCCTCCATATTAGTGGTGATGGATTTTTTCCCAACATTTTATTGTGAAAATTTTTAAACGTTCAGGAATGTTGAAAAGATTTTACAATGAACACCAAGATTTTACCACCAAGATTCAACACCACCAAGATTCTGCCATTAACATTTGACTATATTTGCTTTATCACCTTTCTGTACATCAATCCATCTGTTTTTAATGCACTCCCAAGTAAATTGCAGGCATAGTGATAGGATTTTAAAAATGAAAAAAAATTATTCTCTCTTTGAACAGCATAATACTCTTGAATTATTAGTGGATGTATTGGGGATTAGGACAGGAAAGAGACGGCATATCAAGTTGGGCAATTTGAGGACTGTTCACAAAGATGGGAATGGTGCAGGGCCCAGGGGCAGTGGGGCACCAACGCCACCCTGGGGCCTTGAGGGGCAAGAGAAGAAGTGCTCACTAGAACTAGAGACAGAGTTGTGAGGGGGCGGGGGACTGCCTGGCAGAGAGACGCAGGGGGTGGGGGGAATAAACACCAGCCTCACCCTCGTCAATTCCTCCAGGCTCCTGCTGGTGTCCCCCATTGGCCGACCCAGCCAGAAACCAGAGGACAAGGTCAGCCTTTGGAGCGGAGAGCAGCCTTTGGAACAGAGAAGGGTAGAGAGTGGATCAGGAGGGGATGGAAGCACTCTAGCACCATTTTGAGTTCTTTAGTTGGAAGCATTTGGACCATCTAAGTAGCATAAATTTTGGGTAGAACATAACATGTTCAGCAATAACCTAGATTTAGAAAACTTTGGAGTAGCTCAAGTCCATGGTAGGTGCCCAGGAAATGTCAGTTAAATTAATATCAGAGTTGTGAGAAGCGTAATTTAAGGTGATTGAAGCTGAAAAACCATTGACACAGTAGCAGAAAGGCTTCTGGGTGGTAGGGGTAACTGTGAGGAAAGGAGAGAACAAGAAAACGATGTGGTTGATTGACTCTGCTGTAGGTGTTTGTTTCCAGTGGATCTTCTGTCTCATTAGATAAAATAAACGGCAAGACCTAATGACTGTGGAGTGCTTGAAAGTGTGCTCTCAGCTGTGCACATCTGGCCTACTGCGGACTCACTTAGGTTGGCCTACTAGTTGCATGGCCTTGGGTCAGGCCAAGGGCAAGGAGATAAAGAGGCCCACACTATAAAGTGTAGCAGATGCTTCCCATTTGTTTCAGCTGCCCAGATGCTACACCTCTTTCTATACTTGGGAAATCTCCATCTAATGAGCTTTAGTACACAAACCTCCTCCCCTCATGGAGTCTCAGGCTCTGTAAATTAGCCATGCTGGTGCTGGGCTTTGACTTAAAAGCTAGGGAAATGAAACACAAGACACAAGGAGTTCTTTCTCTGGTGGCTCTTGCCATAGAGGCAGTAGTTTCTTCACCGGAAGTGGTTGAAAAGGGAGGCATTAGTGCTATTTCCTGGCTGCTTAGCCTCAAGGGTGGTTTTCAAGCCTTCCTGTAGATCCCGTGAAAGACCTCAAACCCTTTTAACACAGTCCTTTTTCTTTCTTTTCTTTTTCTTTCCTCCCACTCTCCCTTCCTTTCTTCCTTTCACCCTCCCTCTCCTTTCTCGCTCTCCCTCTCTCTCTCTCTCTTTCTTTCTTTCCTTGCAGTTAAGAGCCCTGACTGATACATAAATTCACATTTCAAATCTTGTCACACCTCAGTAAACACGTGGGTACAGACTATGGACAGATAGTTCCTAAAGCAGACTCTTAAGTGGGTAATAATCACATAAAATGTTTTACTCTATTAATAATCAAATAAGTGTGAATTAAAATAAGATACAATTTTTCAATCATCATAATTGCTTAGGTTTTTAAAAATGATAGCGTACGGTCTTGTTGAGGGTGCGGAGGAGGGACGCTCTGAATCCCTTATGGTTGCCAGTGGAGATAGAATCTAATGAACATGTCAGCTTTATGTATAGAGAAGGTTGCTCCTCACAATGTTATTTATAATAATGAAAATCTGAAAACAGCCTACATGCGCAACAATAGGAAAGTGATTACATAAATTATGTTCATACAATTCAATAGTGTTCAGCCATTAACAATGAGATTTTCTAACAATATTTAATGACATAGATCATGAAATAATGCTGTTTAAAAAGAAGGCTAATTAACTGTTGGGGTAATTTCTCATTTCTGTTAAAATTATGAAAAATATATATGTTGTTATCTGGAAAAAATTACTAGAAAAAAATTCACTAAAATGTACTTACTGTTTATTTCTGGATTATGAGCAAATGAGAAGTTTTAATTTTCTTCTTTATTCTGGCTGATATAATCCAAGTAGTCTTCAATAATCAAGTAAGATTATTTTTTTAGATCCATGGTCATCATTTTCTCCCTTACAACCTGTCTAGTAGCCCATCTGCTGCAGTTAACCTCTATTTTTCTCTCTCCATTTGAATTTTTTTGTATGCTCTTGAAAGAGTATTTTTGGATTTTTTTAAACAATTCAGTTTCTAAAGTGGATGATTATCTCCATATTCCTGTGCTGACTCTTAAAACTCATTGTCCCCACCAGGACAAATCCCAGGATGTGGGATTTGAGTGAAATCCTATTGTTTTGATATTTTAACACCTGATTAGCAGTAGCCTTGAATTCAACCTCTGCTGATCCCTGATTCTCTTTCCAATTCTGCCCCAACTCAGAAAATAACCAGATTTATTCTCTGAATAGACAGGACCAGCAATGCATTCAGTTATACTTAATCAAATATGCCCAGATTTGCAGGAAAATAAATAATTAAGGGCATTTGTTTCTAGAACTAGTAATACTAGTTATGACTAACAATGAAGTAAATGGAATTTGTCTCTTTACTGGAGGAGAGACAGAAAGGTGAAGAGCATATATATAAAACTTACATCAGACAAAAACGACACTGAGTAGAAATAGTGGTGATGAGAAAAACCAAACACAGGTGGGCAGCTGGACCCAGGGCATAGCCATGGAGGGAAAATGAAATGGAAGCCTTAGGACACCAGAGTCCGGGAGAAGAATGGCAGGACACCCCCTGGGAGGAGCCAGTGATGATATTATGCCTGAGAGAGAACACTAGACCACATTAGTTGGTGTCTGAGTGGAATGCAGCAGATTGTATTTTCCAAAGATGGCCACAGTAATTGACCATCCTTCTGGCTCTTCCTGTAATAGGACTTTGATATCCCTCCCTTCAAGATATGGGATCTGAGTAGACTTGTGACTACAATGAGTATGATGCTATGTGACTTCTGAGGCTAGATCATGGAAGGAAATGTAGCTTCTGCCTGGTTTGGGGGGGGACATTTGCTCTTGAAACTCAGCTGTCATGCTGTGAGAAACTCACAGAATCCATGAGCGTGTTAAAATGGTTGCTTTACACCACTGAGTTTGGGATGTTTGCTACACAGCATAGTAACTGGACTAATGAAGATGTGAACATAAATGGGTCAAAATCTGGGGATTTAGTGCAGAGACAAGGCTGGATCCCAAAGGCTAGAATCAAGTTGCTAAAGAAGGATAGGAACAAAGCAAGTCATCTGAAATAAAAAAGGCGTTTAGCTAGTAGTAACTTCATGCTGCAATAGCAGTAAAAGCACAGAAGAAGAAAATCTACAACACCTCCAAACGTTGAGAAAGACTATCTCTCTAGAAGAGTTTTCACGCACTTTAAATCTCATGGAGCTGAACTGAGGCTCTCGGTAGACAGCCTGCCATCTGAAGCCATTCCCCAGTGTGAAAGAAGTAAGGAAATACTTCCTCACTTCCTTACCAGGGTCTGAACCAGGCAGAAAACTGAACATCATTTTACTGTGTGGATATGAGTTCATGAAGCAGCCAGTTTATTCTATCCTTGCCACAGCTTCTATAATGTTCCTAGTAAATTCTAATCTGACTCATTACCTTTATTCACCTCCTGAATAAGGCCAAGCCCTTGGCACCTCTCTTATTGCATCAATTCTGAGACAGTTTTCCCCTGTCAACAGGCAAAGAATGGGGGGATGGGGAAGCATGCTGGGCTGGGGAAATTGAAATGATACAAAAGGTTTCCAGAGGTAGAGTTCTGACAATGAAACATAACTGCAGAATAAAAGAAGAATTCAGGTCGGGGCCGCCTGGTGGCGCAGCGGTTTAGTCCGCGCTTGGCAGCCCGGGGTTCGCGAGTTCGGATCCCAGGCGCCCGCCGACGCACGGCCTGTCAGCCATGCTGTGGCGGCGTCCCATATAAAGTAGAGGAAGATGGGCACGGATGTTAGCCCAGGGCCAGTCTTCCTCAGCAAAAAGGGGAAGATTGGCAACGGATGTTAGCTCAGGGCTGGTCTTCCCCACAAAAAAAAAAAAAAGAATTCAGGTAACAGCATGGGGGAGGGATTTCTGTTAATTTATTCCATCAAGAGTATTGGAAGTCTAGGCAGTAAGCAGAGAAGACATCAGCTCATTCTAGAAGATCTGTGCCAAAGGAATGCCTTTTGGATCCTGGAAATTATACTAGATGTTCTTGAAGAATATACACTTACTAAGTGCCAAGCTTTTCTGAGTGATTTACATGTACTAACTGATAATAGCTCCATGAGTTAAGTACATTATTTTCCCCATTTTACATATAGGATGTAGGCACAGAAAGGTTAAGTGCCTTCCCCAAATTGCACAGCCCTTAAAAATTAGAATTTCAGCAGTCTGGCTCCGATCCTTGTGCTATTGACCTATATGTTATCAGGCTTCAAGTGCTTAACTGAATTCCAGTTGACTTTTCAGAACTGAGAACAGAATCAAGGATGTAAACTGAAAAGGTTTATCCCATTTCAACAAAAAATAATGGAGAAAGACTCAGTCCTCAACTCATTGTGACTAAATTTTTGTCACAAAGCAAAAATACAAAGCATGTAAACCTCCAGGAATTTTTAAAATATTCTTAAGGGAACCAAAATCAAGCCCAATTTCTGCCACATTAAATGCCAGAGGATAACTGAATCATATCTACACAGTCTTTGAGCAAGAAGGAAATGGAACAACAATTTCATGCCTAGTCAAGTTGCTATTTCATCAGTCATATAGTCATTCATTTATTTGTTCATTCAATCAACATACTTATTAAGTGCCTATTATATTAAAGGAAGTACATGAAAGTAGCAGAAAAATATCCTTAGACATATTTAGCTGCCCTGGACCCATGTTCCATCTCTGTGCCTTTTGGTTGTCATGGGTTCTTAAAGGTATGACATGTTTCTCATGACAAACCTAAGTAGAGTAATGGGATTGTCTTATGGTTAAGTTTAGGCTTCAGAAGATTTGACAACAGTTCAATGGGCGGGCAGTGTAACCTTTGCAAGGCAGAATTACATGGTAAAAAGCGAAAACTCTGATGTCAGAGAGCTCTGGGTTTGAGTCTTGGGTCTTCTGCCTGGATATGACCTCAGGTAAGATTTATCTCTTTTAAGCCTCAGTTTCCCTACTGTGAAATGGAGTTAATAATATCTCATAGGGTTGTTGTGAAGACTAAGTGGCATAATATATTTAAATGGTTAAGGATGGTACCTGGCATAGAATTAATATTCAATTTAAGTTAATGATGATGGTAGTGGTTATGATGATGTTATTGTCATACATAGTGAGAGTAAGTATTTTAAATCAATTTGCTAAGGCTTTTCAGCAAGTCTTAAATCCAGTGAAAATATATAAATGGAATCAAAACATTGAAATAATCTACTTTTTCTTTTCTGTTATATGTTTCCCCAAATCATCTCTTTATCTCACCTGATATTGAAATGTGGTGTGAAGGAACTAGTAAGGAAAGCAATTATCACTAAATAATGAAGGTATAAACTGGGAGTAGCAGATGGGATAAAACTCATAGCTTATAGTAATTGCACTTTTCCAAGAGTGTTGACTTGTGCAGTGTACAGAATATGCTTTAGTGTCACGTGGGAGCCTTCTGAAGATCTTCAAAAGAGAAAAGCAAGGTTGAGGCTAGGAAAGATGCAATGTGGTTATACAAATCAAAAATGGGAGAGAAAGTGATAATATTTTCCATGTTCTATTTTGTTCCATACTCTCAAGGTTGAAATCAGACAACCAACATGAATTAAGCATCTACTCTATACCAGGCATCGTGAGGGACTCTGGTGTGGGAAGAGCCATGAGATGTGGACATCACAGCATAGTTCCTAAGAGCTTAACCCCCTGAGTTGACAGCCTGGACTCAAATACTACCCATTCTGTCTTTCATAGATCTATGACCTTCAATCCGTTATCCTCCTTGAGGCTCCATTGACTTATCTGTAAACAGGGGATGATAATAGTACCTAAAACAATGACCATTGTGAATATTTTATGAGATCATATCTATTAAAACTATTTGCCTTGCATATGGTAAATAGTAATAACATATTAACAATTTTTTATTACACTATCAGCCTTAAGGAACTACTCTGGTGGATACAATGGACTTGAGATAAGTAATGAGAACGTGGCATATAGGGAACATACAGAGATTCTTGGGATCATTTGTAGAAGAAAGAGTTGCTTTTTTCCATCTGAGGGACTCAAGGGAAAGAAATGTCACAGAGACCTTAGAGAATGAGCAGATATGTTATATTCCTGTAACTAGAACACAGACTAGGACTGAGATAGGGGATGGTGTGGTGCAGAGGTGGTAACCAAAGATAAGGAAATGGGGGGAAACTTCCTTTTAATTGATTTTCCCCCTACATCTTTATATTGCTTCCTTTCTACTTTCCTTCACCAAGCTTTCTATGTCTTTCCACTGTTCTGTTCAAGGGACATTCATCTGTGTATGTGTTAAGGCCATATACAGACCAGGTCAGGGAAAAAGAATCCATGCCATTTGTAAAGGCTTCATGGCAAAAAGTCCCCTCAGTCTCCTTTAACAATACAGGGCTAGGGAAACCCGGACAGAGGGTCACACTGTAAGAAAAGATCCTTACATTGTGCTAGACCCACACACCCCGTGCTGTGTGTACAGCCTGTCATTGCATCTTCACAGCAATCTTGCAAGTAAGGTCTCATATCCCCGTTTTGCACAGGAGAAAACTGAGGCTCAGAGTAATCAAAAAGCTGAAACTAGTGCAAAATTTCAAACTACAGTTTAGAAATGTTCTCTTTGTCCCAATGGCCTGCTGAATAGCAGGGGAGAAAATAACTTATTTCATCGTGGATGTTGTCGACACGTTATTTCATCTTTAAAAAATGTATCTAAAGGGCCGGCCCGGTGGCGCAGCGGTTTAGTCCGCGCTTGGCAGCCCGAGGTTCGCCGGTTCGGATCCCGTGCGCCCGCCGATGCACTGCTTGTCAGCCATGCCGTGGCGGGGTCCCATATAAAGTGGAGGAAGATGGGCACAGATGTTAGCCCAGGGCCAGTCTTCCTCAGCAAAAAGAGGAGGATTAGCTACAGATGTTAGCTCAGGGCTGGTCTTCCTCACCAAAAAAAAAAAAAAAAAAAAAAGTATCTAAAAATGTGTTGAGTTGATTAGTAAATACTCACACTTTCAGTGTAAACACTCTTTTCTGTGTGCACCATATCACTCTGCCCTCTTTATTGGAGCAATGTACCCTGTGGTGTGTAAATAAGAGATGGCAACTCCTATAATATGTGTGGGGGAGGAATGGATTTGATAAAATAGAAGCATGCGTAATTCAAATAGCAAGCCCTGTCCCACTCAGTTTCTGCATAAATAATTTGCAGATTCTCTGGACTTCTGCCGGCAACTGTCCACCCCTTGCAGAAATCTCTCAGAGTCATATTGGGCATCGTGTAGAGAGATAAGGGTGGTAGAGATAAGATTTGTTTTCCTTTGAATCTAGTTATTGTGGTTTCGCTTTTTTTCAATATGTTTATGATTAATATTATTGGATTTTACTTACTTTTTTCCAGCAGGCAGATTGAGGTGCAGAGATGGTTAAAGGCAGCCCAAGGTACCATTGCATATTGGTGGAAGGGGTGAGACTGGGACAAGATCAGCCATGTGGGACTCAGCTCTTTGAGTTTGTGCTTTGTCCTTACATGCTATATTTGCCCAATGGGTAAATATTGTGCATTGTCTCTGGTTCTTTCCATCATGGAGCACTTTCCAGCTGTGTGTCTGGTGGAATCAGATATTTCATGTAACTTTTGAAGATATATAGATGGCTTCAATTTTTCAGTAACAACTCAGATGTGAAAAGATATGACTTTATTTTTCTATAGCAGAACATGACTTACTCCTGAGCCTTCATTTCTATTTGGTGGTGATGGGAATGACCCTAGACTTTTCTTCTGGAGGTAACTTTGTCGTCTCTGGTTTACAATAGCCTCATCCACGTTAACACAATCATTTTGGTGTGAATAGTCAATTGAGGATTTAAATCCAGTCAATCCAAAATTCAACCTTCCTATCCAGGTGGTTCTCCCTTCTCAAGGAGTCTCTTCTTCTTGTCCTCTTTCTAGTATGGTGCCTGGGTTCAGAGGGGTACCACATATGCAGCTGCTTGGCATTAGAGAAAGGGTGTTCAGTTCTCGTGCAATCATCTGGATCCCTGCTGGCCACCTCTGAGGTGGATGTCTGTATCCGTTGTACTGAGTACCCTTGGAAATGGATCCACTTGGACATTGGAATACCTACTGATGTTCATGGTCCCTGCTTCCTCTTTATGCCCTCCTCATTCCAATTATAGGTCTTAATTGACCTATTGACTGTTTTGACCCATTCCCATTCCCTGCAGAAAGTTCTGTAAACCACATATAGGTACTGGGAAACTGAAACATACATTCTCACCGCTTCCCTCTCCTTCAAAATGCTATTCCACCATTTGTGTTCTATTGTGGTAGCCTTAACTTGACCAGGGGTACTCTAAGAAGTCACCAAGCCCATCTAGGGTTTCATTCTATCTATTCCTAAAAGGGGAGACATGAAGCAGGCTTCAACTTGTGTTTCAACATCCCTGTTTCTCTCTTTCTCTCTCTCTCTCTCTCTCAATCTTTCTCTAGCTTTCTCTGACACAGGCAGAATTTTTATTTCTTCCTAGTGTGGCAGGAAACCACCTTCAGCTTTATATCGTGATGTCCCCTACTCCATGGTTTATAGCTGGCTCTGCAGCTGAGGTGATCTCCAAGGAAGCTGATACTGAGGACTGTCTGCTGACACTCCCAGCTGCTGGGGTTACAACTCCTTCCATGAAGGAGGATCTGGGTGGTGCATCTCCATGTCTGTTACAATGATGGATGACTTCTATGGTTTCTTAGTGATGTAATTTGGCCTTCTTTCTATGCACATCTAGATACCCTATGTTCTTTTCCTGTGTAGGAATTTTTTTGCCTTCTGGCAGTGAAAGAACGGGCAGTTTATACTCCTTGGGAGGGTGCAGTCACTTCCTCATGGGAATCTGAACTAAAAATTGATTTCCTATACTCTCTTCTCCCCAGCCACAAGTTGAAACATGAAGCCCTGATACTTCCCTGTATAACACCATTTAATTCCCCCCTCACTGCAGTAGCTCAGTGGTTCCTTGCTAGCCATTCCAAGTGCAGTGTGGTGAAGGTGCTACACTCTTTAGGAACTGGAAAGATATTTCTCCTCCTTAGGAGGTGGCGATGTGTTAGGGAAGAACTCTGTTCTGAAGCAGAGTGTGGGTGCAAGCAAGAGAGAGACAGCAGAAAAGGTGAAAAGAAGCTACCCTGCTGCTTGAGAAGTTTCTCCAAGGGGATGACACACAGGTGGCCCGAAGCCCCTCTGAGATAGTCTGAATGCCTGTTTGTATATTCCATTATACTGGAAAAGCAACTCCAAGTGTATTTCCTACCAAGGTCAAGTATTAACAAGCCAGAGTTTGTGTTCTAGAAGCCCCTCTGGGGATGTGGGAACTTTCCACAGGCTTGATGCAAAAAGCTGGATGATAAACACACTAAAGGACTCAGGGTGACGTGTGAACGTGTTCAAGAGCCATACCATCAGAGGTTGGCAACTGAAATGCTAACACAAATATTTGTCTTGCTGCTTTGAAGGTCATTTGATTAGAATTCTAGAGTTAACCAGCTAGATATACCACACACTCAGCTGAGCAGAAATTTAAATCAAATGGTAGAATTAAAATCCTGTTGATAAATATTTTGGCTGACTGTTTCTTACTGAGGCCGGCATTTAGCCAACATATTTGTTAACTGAGCTGCGATTTGTTCTTTTGGATTCCAATTCACTGGTTCTGTGTCACTCTTTGGCTGCTGACAGGGTTCACTGCAGAGGAAATTGAAATAAAAACTAATAATGATCCACACGACTAATGGAATAAAATTGGAAGCCAATTGAGAAAATTATAGAGGAGAAAATCAACTGAACTGGGAATGGAAGAGATAAGGCTGATTATGCTCACTCCTTCATGAAAGTGTTTCTGCTCACCGCACCAGAGGTTGCTTCTCCTCTGCTAACCCATGGCGCTCACCAGATTCTCCTTCGTGCTAGATGCATTTATATGTGTACGTGATTGTTTCCTCCTAACTAGATATTAAGGTCCTTAAGGTTAAGTCCACCTTTTCCATCTTGTATTGCCTCATATAATGCTTCATACATGCTAGGTAACTGAACTGTAAAATGATAGAGCTGACAGGAACTCTGAAATGACATACTCTAACTCCTTAACAAGTAAGAGGACTGAGGACTGGGATGTTTTAACAATCTGCTGGAGGTTACCTGGTTAGTGGCAACACAGCAACTAAACACCAGATCTCCTCACTTTCAGGCATAGTATTTTTCTGATTATAATATTATTACATGTTTCTATGTGGTCCATGTAAGCATGCTGTCATATGTGACAAAAATATAAAACACAAAGTAAAATAACCCATAATCCCACCACTCAGGATAATCACTATCAGTACTGTGTTAAATGTATGGATAAATAAACATATAAATGTAGGCATTTAATATATTGATATATAAAATAAAATACATAAGATAATATAGAATACATAAGATAATATAGAATATTAAGAATAATAAGATACGGGGCCGCCCGGTGGCGCAGTGGTTTAGTCCGCGCTTGGCAGCCCGGGGTTTGTGAGTTCGGATCCCGGGCGCCCGCTGACGCACTGCCTGTCAGCCATGCCGTGGCGGCGTCCCATATAAAGTGGAGGAAGATGGGCACGATGTTAGCCCAGGACCAGTCTTCCTCAGCAAAAAGAGGAGGATTGGCAACAGATGTTAGCTCAGGGCTGGTCTTCCCCACAAAAATAATAATAATAATAATAATAATAAGATAATATAGAATCTATATGTAAATATAAATAAATGTTTATCAGTATTTAATTAAATACATATTAAACAGCATAAATTAAACAAAATATGAATATATTTATATATAATATGTGTATACATAAAATATATATGTTTATATGTATACAAAATTATATATATATATAATTTATTATATATATAAATATACAATTTTGTACCTTGATTTTTAAATTCATTTTATGTTATATTATAAACATCTCCCCATGGTATTATATTGTCTCCATAAATATGATCTTTAAAGACTACCTTAAAAATTCCGTTGTGTGGCCTTACAATTTATTTAACCCATCTTCTATAATGTAGTTGTATAAATTTTTCAAAATTTCGCCATTACAATACAAATATTTTCTTTCAAAAAAATCTTTCACCATTAAAATGTAAAGAAATGGCAAGCATCTTTGCACATTATTCTTGTCTACACCTCACATTTCCTCACAAAGGTAATTTCTGAAACCAAGTGATGACCTATTTTAAGGCTTTTCATATATATTACAAGATTGTTTTCTAAAAACTTTGCACCAATACATGCTTCCATTATCATTATTTGACTCTTTTGAATAAGCTTTTAGGTTAAAATTGCTTTATTTTAAAAGACATTATTTTTTATTATCTGAAAACTAAGAACATATTTTATTTTTTGGCCTGAGTAAAATGATAACTCAGAATTTTGATATTTTAAATCACTATCATTGTCATTTTAAATCATATATATTTACTAAATATGTGCATACACATATGTGCATGTAAATATACACATATATATACATATGCATGCATATAAACATAAATTTACAGAAGATATTGAAGTACATTTTCATAATAATGTCCTGTCACTTGGTTTATTTTTTTCTGTTTTATGGAATTCTTATATTGTTTTTTCTCTGATCAAAGTTTTCTTTTGGTAAAAGGCTTTAAGAAATACTTTATCAACATGATTATTATTATAATTTTAATCTAAATTTTTAATGTTGTTTCTTTAATTAGCCAATGACTTTTCAAAATATGTAGGAGTTATTTTTTAACGTCACATTATATCGTCTACAGAAATAAGCTTGTTAAATGCCTTACATACCTTGTTTACTTCTTACTGGTTCTGGTGGGGTGAATTTGTCACCAATAATAGCTGAATTTTCTCAGTCCTGTGTTGAATTATCTTGGATATTCTATTAAGACAAGTGTTTCTAAGCATTGAGAACATAATTACACCATAATCTTGTCATTTTAGTTTTTCTAACATACATTGTGTATGAAATCTTTAAATATCCATGTGCCTAGAGAGATTCAATGTGAATATCTGATAATTTTACTAAAACTTTAGAAAAAAGAATCTTAAGATCATAGATTTTAAAATTATTTTGATTGTTTTTATTTTCAAATAATTTTAGACTAACACAGGAATTGCAAAAATAGCACAGAGGCTAGAAAAGGCATATCTATAGGGACAGAAAGTAGCCTGGACCTGGGGGTGATAGGGAGTGACTACAAATAACCACAAGGTTTCTTTTCGGGGTGATAAATGTTCTAAAAATAGTTAGTGGTAATAGTTTTGCAACTTTGTAAATTTACTAAAAGCCATTCAATTGTATATTTAAAATGAGTGAATTTTATGGTATGTATATGATAACTCAAAAAGCTCTTAAATACTGAATCTTTACATTGTACACCCGAAACTAATGTAATGTTCTATGTCAATTATACCTTAATTTAAAATATATATATATATATATATGGGATTATATTTCTTTTTTTAAAAAAAGAAGCTCTTAAAAATATAGTACAGAGTTCCTGTTTACCCTTTACCCAGCTTCCCTTGAAGATAACATCATATATAATCTTAGTGCAATTATCAAGACCAGGAATTTGACATAGATACAGTAGTATTCCCTAATTGACAGATATTCTTTATATTTCATCACTTTATTTCATGCACTTTCCCCTTTGTTATTTTTCTGAGGGGAGAGGGAGTGTTTAGTTCTATTAATTTTATTACATGTGTAGATTTGTATAACCACTGCCATAATTAGAATATGGGGCTGTCCCATTACCTTCTACAAACACTCTGTTGTGCTATCCCTATATACTCACTCCCTTTCCCATCCATAATGCTTGTGGCAACCACTAATCTGTTCTCCATTACTATAATTTTGTCATTTGATAATTTTATATAAAGTGAAACCACACACTATGTAACCATTTGAGATTGACTTTTTCCCCTCAGGCTCTGGAAAGCCATCCAGGTTGTTGTGTGTCTCAGTAGCTCGTCCTTTTTTAGTGCTGTGTAGTATTTCATGGTATGAATATCCGACATTTTGTTTATTCACCTAGTGCAGGGCATTTGAGTTGTTTCCAGTTTTAGGCTATGAACATTTATGTATAGGTGTTTGTGTAAATATAAGTTTTCATTTCTGTAGGGTAAACACTCAGGAGTGAGATTGCTCAGTCATATGGTAAATGCCTGTTTATAAGTAACTATCAAACTGTTTCCCAGAGTGGTGGCACCATTTTGCATTCCTACCAGCAATGTATGAGAGATCCAGTTGCTTTGCCATCATATGAGCACTTAATATTGCCAGGAATTTGTTATTTTTGCCATTCTAATAAGTGTAATAGGTATCTCGTTGTGGCTTTAATTTGCATATCCCTAATGTCCAGTGTTGTTGAACATTTTTTCATATCCTTATTTGTCATCTGTATATCTTTGGCGTATTTTCAAGTATCTTATGCATTGTTAAATTGGATTGCTAAGTTTCTTACTGTTGAGTTTAGAGTATTCTTTATGTATTCTGATTACAAGTCCTTTGTTGGACATGATTTACAAACGTTTTCTCCCAGTCTGTAGCTTGTTTTTTTACTCACTTAACAATGCCTTTAGCAGAACAGAAGTTTTTCATTTTGATAAAAGTCGAATTTATCAACTCTGTCTATTGTGGATCATGGTTTTGATGTCATATCTAAGATCTCTTTGCCTAACCCCTGGTCATGAAGGGAGAATTTTTATTTCTTCCTTTCCAAACTCTGTTTATCTTGCTTGCCCGGTTGCACAAACTAGAGCATTCTTATGGTGGATAGGAGTGGTGAAAGTAGACATACTTGCCTTGTTCTTGATCTTAGGGAGGAAGCGTTCACTGTGTCACATTGAATATGATGTGAGCTGTAGGTTATTTTGTTGATGCTTTTTACCGTGTTGAGGAAGTTTCCTTCCATTTCTACCTTGCTGAGAGTTTTTACGTGAATGGGTGTTAAATTTTATCAAAGACTTTATCAGTCTCAGTTGATATGATCACGTGGATTTTCTCCTTTAGACTGTAAATATGGCAGATTACATTAACTCATTTTTGAGTATTGAACCAACCTTGTATCCTGGAATAAACCCCACTTGGCATTATTCCTTTTATATATTTTCTAATATTTTGTTGAGAATTTTTGTACCTATGATCGGGAGGGCTGTGGTTCAAATGCCAATTTCATTTTAAAGCCTTTGAAGTGCTATTCTGGTCTGCCTGACTTCTGCACTACCTAGAGGCCAACCTGAAACCTGGGTGATATTTTACACCACAATTCAGTTCTCAATGTGATCATTCTGGTCGGTTTCATGCATGGGCCACTTCAGGGTGAGCCTGGGACTTCATACACAGATTTAAAGGATTCCTTTCTCAAGCTTCCTCTTCTCAGGTATCCTCTCCCCACTCTCTAGTTGGGGAGAGGAGGGAAGTAGAGAGATGCTGCCTCTGCTTGCATTTGATTAGTGAAGGGCGTGGATAGTCCTGTAGAGCTCCACTCCACATATCTGCCATAGTCATGCCAGGGGTGGGGGTGAGTCACCACCTCTTCACTGGCATTTGCCTGGTGTAGAAAGGAGTGAGTTGATAGGGCTCCACTCCAAGACTGTTCGGTGGATGCACTCAGTGGGGAGAGGCAAAGAAAGGGACACTGCCTGTATGCCACAGCTGTACTGGCGGGAGTGAGAGGGGTACTGCTTCTTTTGTGGTGTGAGTAGGGCAGGTAGGTAACAGGGTACATCTTACAGGGCCTCCCTTTTCTCAGTCCTCTGGATAGAGGGAGCAGGCTTTTCCTGGGACTTTATTTATTTTTTTTAGTACTTTTTGGTGGGTCTGAGTTGCAGGCAGTTCCATCACCCAGACCAAGATATATATATATGAGACAAAAATAACTCCAGAGAACTCACTGTCAAGTCTTCCTTCTTCATTAGCCCAATCATCTTCTTGACTCCACCTTCCAAAATCTTCTGGTAGTTGCCTTACATGGGTCCGGGGTTTTAGCTGTAATTAGCAGGAGAAGTAGGGTGGAATGTGCTTATTCCATTTTGACCAGAACCAGACGCTGTCATTTTATTTTCGTTGCTAGTGAGAAAGAATTTGTTTTCTATATTTATTATTAATTTTTATTTCTTCTCTGACTTACTTTTTCATGTCCTTTGGCCAATTTGAAGTGAGATTTAAGTGTTTTTCTTAATATGAACATTTTGTATGTATTACTTGTTTATAATAATTTTATTTGCTATAAAATAACTTCTCCAGCTTTTTTGTCTTTTTATTTTTTACAAAGTCTATAGTTTTTTTTTTTTCTATTGTGATTTCTTCTTTTTACATCCTAAGATCCGATAAGTAATCAGTTATATTTTCTTCGGTTTTATTCATTTATATTTTTACATTTAAATCATAGTCGGTCTTGAATTTATTTTTATTCTATGATGAGAAGTGATGTAACTTATTTTTTCCTTCCAAATAGTTAATTGTCTCAGCATCCTTGTTTATTTAGTTAGCCTGCCTTTCTCTACTAACAGATATAATTATTGAATGAATAAGCCGTTTTTCCTTCAAAGAAGAATTTCTTTGCCACCCACAGCTTTAAGCCTAAGAAACACTCTCTTGGAATCTAAATAAGAAAATAAAATTTAACTTCTCTCATAAAAGGTGACACAGAAAGAATCTCCTTGTCTTCACTTTCTGTGCCTTCCTCATGAATCCATATCTAAAGGAATAAACAAGTAGATGAGCCAAACAAAGAAATAAGAAACATAATTTAAAAGGAGATAATTAAATCTGGCTGTCCCATGATACTAATAAAGGGAGAAAATGCAGGAAGATAAAGGTTATTATAAAATCTAAAAAGGGAATTTAAGCCACAGGCTTCCACTGTAGTCTGCATTTTTCTCTCTAGCTTTTGTCTTTAAAAAATGCAAAACATATGAATATTTATTGTCATCTTATCTTTTCAAAGTGTGGAATGAAAATTGGTGTTTCATAGAGAAGTAAGGTAATTGTTTTTTTTTTTATCTTGCAGCTATTTCTTGTTTTCCTGCTTAATTCTTTGAATTATTCAAATAATTTTAATTGATCTTCTAAGTAGCTATATGAATTTAGAGACATATATCAGCCTCCAGTTGCTCCTGCTTATACTCCAAATGCCAATTTCCTCTTGCTGAAATGTATGTGACTCTCACAACAAAAGAAGGAATTGTGGTGAAATATGGGGTAAAAGAGAGAATTGGAAATATTGGATGTTCTTGATGAGTCAGTGGTGACCTTTGCAAATTTCCCCAATTTTGATGAATAATTCTTGAGCAAGTCTGCCCAACCAAGTTTTTTATCTTGATACTCTGGGCGAGCCCTTCTCTGGTACAGATGGCATTTTCAGCTGTAGAGACTGAGGGATCATCCTTGTTCCCAAAGCAACCTCACTTGACCTATCATTTACTGTCACTCTCCATTCAAAACTGGCTGGGCTTGCTGTATAAGAATATTCATAACAAGCCCCCCTCCCCCAAACCATAGTGACATATTGATGTAAATGTCAACTATGAAATATAAGGCATGAACCCATTACATAGAAATTTGAATTCTTGACAGTGAAGACTCATGGGTGGCCTGAACAGGGAGGATTTTAGACACTGAAATTAAAGGCCAAGAATCTTTTTTGACCCAAATGGGAACTAACATTTTAAAGCACCTGCTTGGTGGTTTTACATATTCTATCATTTAACTGTCACATCAGTCTGCAAAATAAGCACTATTTGCCCCATTTTGCAGATGAGGGAAAATGAAACTTGGAGAGATTATGTTTCTAGCTCAATGTTGGCGAGTCAGTTAGTGATGAGATCAGCATTTAAATCTGGATATTGGACTCTAAAGTCCATGCTAACCACCCTCTGGCGCTGTGGACAGAGCAGATGATGATAGGGGAAATCTGGACACAGGATTAGGTAATACCAAATCACACAGTGAGACAGTTAGCCCTTTAAAATTCTCTTTATTCTTCTGATGATATATGAAAGAAAGTTGTGTTTGGTATTATATCTTTTTAACGTTTTATGTTCCCCATTTTCAACAAAGAGCAGAAAGACCTCAGACTCCAAGCGTTGGGCCAGCCATAATATCTAACTAGAATTTAATAGTTTTTTGTTTTCATTATATGTATTTTTATTGGTCCCTTCTATTTATGGCAAGTGATACTAATTTTCCATTCATAGTAGTGATATAAATCTCCACTTTTTTAGATAGATATAATTAATTTTTTAATGTGTCAGTTTAAGAAAAAAATATCTAAATGCAAGTATTGGTAGTATACAAAAGACTAATATATGGGAAGCACATATTTTGTTTTAGATATGATGCTATAAATTCTTAGAACAATGTCAATGTTTGAAGAATATGATGTATAATCCCTTCCTCTAGGGCCCACAACGTTCATCCCATGTGCCATGGACCGCTGAATTTGAAAAATAATCAGCACTAGGACATGACAGCATTTTTCTTGCAGGGTAAAGAAAAACTTATTGTTTTCAATTTTGATGAATTTCTAACAATGTTATACACTAGCTGAACTGCCTAGAAAAACTGTAGATTTTCCTTTCTGTAAAAGCCCTCCTCTACTTTCAGGTAAGATAACTTTTACCTAGAGTTCTACATAGAATTTAAAATTTGACCTACAACAATGATTCTAACAGTATCTTTCAATATATTTTCTAAATTTTCCATACTGAGGTTAACCTCAAGGGAAACCTTCATTTCCGGAAGCATCTAATGCAAAGTTTTTCATTTGTTCAACGAATATTTATTGAGTACCTCCTATGCTAAGCATTGCACACTTGGGATATATCAGTGAACAAATAGATAAGAATTTGTGGAGCTTGCCTTTGTGGAGCTAGTTAGGGAAGAGAGGCAATAGATAACATACATAATAAATAAGTAAGTCTATAGAAAGAATGTGATAAGTGCCACGGTATAAGAATGATTGGGAAGGCAGGAGAGTATGGGAATTTGGTTAGGTTGGTCTGATCAGGCTTTACTGAAAAGGTGACATTTGAGCAAAGACTTGAAGGTGGTAAATAAGAATAAGGAGAGGAAAC
The DNA here is from genome assembly GCA_031878705.1 of Tapirus indicus. Taxonomy (NCBI): domain Eukaryota; kingdom Metazoa; phylum Chordata; class Mammalia; order Perissodactyla; family Tapiridae; genus Tapirus; species Tapirus indicus. The sequence goes on from CM062920.1 coordinate 19,677,975, forward strand.
TATCATCGCACTTCTACAGCACCGACGTATCCCTGGAACGTTCAAGGAATATCAGGGAGGCCTGATTCGCAAGAGCGGAGGGTGTAAAGAAGTGGAATGGTAGAAGGTGAAGCATTCGGAGGGAAATAGAGTAACAATGATCTATCTTATCTTTTAGAAGAATCATACTGTCAATGGGTTGAGAATAAGCTGTAGAGTAATAAGGATGAAAGCAAGTACACCAGATAGAAAGGTGTTATAATAATGTAGGTGAGAGATAATGGTAACTTGGACTAGGGCAGAGGTGAAAAGTAGTCATATTCTAGATATATTTTGAAGGTAGATGGATTTCTTGATGAATTGGGTGTAGAATGTGAAAGAACTTGTCAACAAGAGGGCAGAACAGGATGGAATACCTGGGAAGGAATAGCTGTAGCAAAGGTATAAATTCAGAGGAGGATGTGGTCCTTGAGCAGCCATATTTTAATGGAATCTTCTAAGCTCCAAATACTTAGTTAATTCAAGAGAAAAGATCTATGAAATACTTGTTTTTTGCTTGTATAGCCAAGTAAATCTAAATGATGACCACCACTTCTTGCCAGAATCTTCCATTGTGTTGACTTTTGGAGAGGTAGGTGTTTGCATGCACACAGGATCTTGCTAATTTCCACCTCTGAAAACTATCACCTGGTGGCTTGATTGAAACTCAACACCACGTTCTGCTGGTGAATAGTCCTGTTGGGAAGTGATGTGTATGAAGTTATTTCAGCAACAGATGACACATAAATCCAACCAGTTTCTCCCCATCCCCTTGTGAAAGGGTGTCACTGCTGATTTATTGTAGCTTAGTATCTTCAACATTTGTCAAGCAATGTCCCAGTGAGCTCTTTACTCCTTAATTTGTTGTTTTTTTATAGTGTAGTTACAGTATCATTTTACAGGATTGTGTAGTTAATGTTTTAGGCATCTTTTCTTGTATTTGCTTCTTCATCAGCTCTATCTGGGATTTAAATGTTGATTCCTGGCTCTTGTAACTTTTCACCTTGTGCCAGTCAGGTTGAGTTGTGGATAAGAGGGAGTAACTAAACTGCATCAGTGAAATGTAAGTTTGGGTGACTCAGTGGAAGTACATGTTTCGTTTGACAAATATTTACTAACCTCTGGCCATGTGCCAGCTACTGGGATCATAATGATGAAAAGATACTGTTCCTACCTCAAGGGTCAGTAGTCCAGGTGAATGATGATGAGGCCTCATTTAGAGCTATGACATTGATAGTCGATGAGAGAGGAGATGGATTTCAAAAGTATCGTTTGTGTACATAACAAGCAAAGATATTTTGTATAAGTTCTCAAGAAATACACTATTTCTCAAGAAACATACCACTTACCAAACTTTTCAGCAAAAAGCATTCAAATATGTATGTGATCCAGATCACCAAAAGATTAATCTAAACAACAGTTCAAGAATAAAATGTGTGGACTCAACAATTCCCCTCCTTCGTATTCATCCAAGAAAAAATATATCCACACAAGGACTTATACAAGAATGTTCATAGCAGCTTTATTTATAATAGCCCAAACTGAAAACAATCCAACTGTCCTTCAATGTAAAAGTGAATAAACAAATTATGGTATATTCATACAATGGAACACCACTCAGCAATAAAAAGAACAAACTATGAATGTGTACAATCACATGGATAAATCTTATAGAACGTTTTTTTTTTGACTGAAGGAAGTCACATATAAAAAAGTACATACTGTATGATTCCATTTGCAAAACCAAAAATAAGGAAATCTAAGCTAGGGTGATAGAAATCAGTACAGGTAGAAGCTTGCTTGGATTATGGAAATGTTCTATATCTTGATTATTATTTTATTGGTTATATTAGTATACTCATTTGCCAAAACTCATTGAACCGTACTCTTAAACTCTGTGCATTTTGTTGCTGGTAAATTATATCTCAATAACAAAAAGAGGGGGGGGAATAAAATTTGAGGATCAAACAATCAGAAAATTGCACCAAGCAAATTTAGAATCTGAGCAATACAACATTATGTTGGCTTGTCCTAGACTTCTAGGGATACTGCCACCATATATATAACTTACTATATTGGGCTCTTTTTAGTTGTTGCTTCTACTTCTTTCTCCCTTGGTGAAATATGAGCTCATTAGTCTCTAATTCATCTTGGTTGAGAGCATAATGCATATTACAAAGTATTTTCTTGGAATCTGTCTTGTCCTCAGCGTAGGAAAACTATACAAGGTACCAGTGATGACAATCTAGCTCCTGTGAGATTTGTTCTAGAACTACTGTATGCTTATGCCTTGCCCCGTCTGGATCAGCTCCATGTTTAATCCTCTTGTTTTATCTTATTAGCTTCCAATTTGTTTCTACTACAAATCAAACTTGAAGAGCCACTACTTTCTTACATTTCCATCCCAACTAACACTGTTCCTTGTGATATAAGGCTAAATACTGAAGTTAAATACTCTAAAACATGACAGTCTTTGTGGTAAAAATATGAGAATTCACTTGTGCATTTGATTCACTCCTCTATTTTGCTTTTTTTTTTTTTGCATTATGGCTATTGTGTTTAAATCATAAAATGTTTTATGTCTTGCTAGACTACCAGTTGTAGCCTATTTGTCCATTGCTGCTGTTTTCCACAAATACAAATGAAATAGGGCTAGAGGCTGCTATATAGATGAGCGCATGAGACTGTCACAGCATCCATGGATTACTTTGTCTACCTGGTTTACTGCATCTTGTTTCACCCTTGAGTATATGCACATTAAAGTCATGTGTGCAGTGGAGTAGATTTCCATTGCTGGCAAAGCTAAGAAACTTTGGAATCAGTAGATCATTTTTACCATGCAAAGTCCGATTTCTTCCTAGGACACACTTTAGGTAATTCAATATCTGTGGTTGGGCACAAAAGCAGTTGGGAACCAGCTGACCAGGCTTGATGGTGTTTTTTCTAAAGTAGTCATCTTGAGACATTGTCCTTTCTTCTCCCAAATACATATTTCTGATACTAAAGTTTTAGATGCATTTTTTAATTCCATAAGAGAATTCCTCAGGACAATTCAAATTCTTTCCTTTTAAAGTAAGATACAACATGTGTTATAACTTCAAATTACGTGAAGCAATCTTCAAAGAATAGTGAAGATCAAGAATTAACAGTGAAACAGAAAAACTCAGGCTGTCTATGAGACACAGAACTCATTGGATTTTGGTGACAAGACACCCAGGAGTCCTGATGTGATAGAGTATACAGTACATCTGTGTGTTTACATTTACAGGGTAGGGGTAGCTGTTAAGAACTCAGTGGATGGCCCTGTTGAATGAAAACAATGTTTAGGGTGAGGTTTAGGGAAGGATGTAAACTTAAAGAACAAGTGACATAAATTTCTTCATCTTCCTCAGTTCTGAGTGACCTGGTGCAAGGGAGCTCATCCCACAGGAGAGCTAGAGAGACCCAAGGATATATTGAACCTCACAGCTGGATGGGAATTTTCCCTGAGAAAGTTGTTTTTTTTTTCTCCCAGGTCCATCTTGCTGTTTTCCTTTTATTCTAACCTTTATGGTATAAGAGAATGGATGAAAAGTGGCCTTCTTAAAGCTCTAAAGTGGGGAAGCAACTCAGGGTGGTAGAAGTCACTGAACAGAATCTGAAGAACTGAGGTTAGTCCAGCATAATCTTAGGCAAATACATCTTTGTGCCATGAACTCTTATCTGTAAAAGTAAAAAAGGCTTCTCTAAGTTTCCTTCCAGCCTACTCTGACTTTCTATGACTCTGGCTCAAACCTTTCTTAGGTATGAAATGATCCTTAAACCTTCTCTTTTCCAGTCCACCCAACTGTCCTCATGTGATATAGTTTGTATCCTTTAATCATCTGTGTTACTCATAACCAAAAGATCCCCAGATTCTTTAGAATTCGTTTAGACCATGAAGAGCTTTTCAAACATACTTTTTGACTATCTACTATAGGCCAAACACTGTACTAGGCGCGCGCGCGCGCACACACACACACACACACACACACACACATACACACACACACACAATTTTATTTCATCCTCACCCACAACCCTGCGAAATAGGTATTCCCCACCCCCCATCCCCAATTTTTAGGGAAGAAAACGCATATTTACAAGAATTAAGCAATTTACCCAGGATTTAGCTTGTGTAAATCAGAATTGGATTCCAGGGCCCATGATCTCCCCTCTGTCTTGTTCCAGCTCCCTAAAATACTCACTAATTTCACTTACTTATTCATGCAAATCTATGACTTGTATTGAGCATCTACTATGTGCTTGCCTCTATACTGGGAACTTGGGATGTCCCTAGTGTCTACAGAAGTGTTAATTCAGCATTTTTTTCCTTCAGGAGTAAAAATAGTCCAACATAGATCCACCAAAGCTTTTGTAGAGTTTTCTCTTTTATCACAAGCCTCTCTGGGCCTCTTTCATTTTTCTCTTGATTATTTCTGACTTCACACAATGCCCATCCAAAACCTGGGGCACAGGGACTGGGCTCTGAGTCATGCTTTGGTCATCAACTGCCGTGCTAGGAACAGATGGCCTGTGCCTTTGAGTTTGCTGTTGGAGACTGAGCAATGTTGAATGAGATGACTGAGAGTTCACTGTGTGTTATAGCCTTTATGAAGCCCATGTTATGCCTCTTACTGGTGACCTGAACCACAGTCATCAGCCTGGGGAAGGATTTTATGACTGCTCTCAACCTAGCCTCCACAGAGTGGATGTGTGGATGTATTCTTATCAACCTTGAACTTTGTGCTAATACCCAAATTACTATATTTAAGGCAAATTAGGACATGACCAAGAAGCAGCTGACACTGGTAGGAAAAGAAAGACTTCTTGTATATTTCTTCATTCTTCTTAGGACAAAGCTCTACCTTGGAAATGACTACTCACAAAAGTTACCACTGTTTTATTTGTTGATCAGGCCTCAAAACAGTGAAAATGGCTTTGCCAAATTTAAGCTGCCATTTCTGAGGATCATTTTTAAGGATATGCTACAAGAACCACTCACATGGTCTCTATTTCTCGCTACTAATTACTTCTGGAATAATTCATTACTATGATGCCAAAAGCTGCTAAGGAATCTCATGACAGACCCCTTGTGGTTCCCTGAAGCTCCTAGGTCCCTCACAGGGTCCTGCTTCAGCAAAGTCAGTTGACTCATTTCTATTCCACTGATGGTGGAAGTTCAAGTGTCACATTCCATGAGAATAGGATTAGAGGTCCCACTTGAGTGATCCCTCCAAGACTTCAAGATTCTGTGCTTTTATGAAGAATTTTCAGGAAAATCAGGCCTGTCTTACTTCCTGCTCCCTAATTTGTTATCCACCCCAGGCCCCTAACCAAAGATGCTCTTCAAATCTAAGGTACCCTAGAAATGAGCAGAAGAATGTTTTGCCTCTTCTCTAGTTCTGCTCCATAGGAGAAGGAAGTAGATGCACCAAATAACTGGGAAAAGTTTTTCTTCTGAAGCGTTTCCTATGCTTAATCTACTTTCACTTACACAACTGGCTGTTTTTCCTATGAGAGAAGTTTACACAGTCTTACCTATTTAAATACGGATAAAACTGTGACCTAGAGACGTTAAAAGAGCTGATCAGACCCCTGATCTGTATAACCTCAGCAGTTCTGTCCTCTTTCCCACCATACCCAACTAAAGGATAAGGCGAGGCACCAGATTTGTCACATTTGCAGAGGTCGCTGACATCCAATAGTCTTGAATTCCATCCTTTGATAATATACTCAAGAGCCCTCAAGTAAGGTGCCTTTTAAGAGACGGGTAGTTCTTTTTTTTAAACTTGGAGTACAGCAGTTCTTTCTAAGCCACGTTTATGTCAAAAACCTATGTTATTGGATAACAAGAAAGGTATCAGAGAGTAAGTCTGATCTGAATAACTGGGTTTTGATTTCATGGAATCAGACTCAGTGTTAGATGGCACCATTCAGACCTCTCATCTGATAAATAAGGTGCTGAAGACCAGAGAATTTAAATGGCTTACCCAACTAATTGGCTGTGGACGTCAGGTTTTCTGTCTCCTAGACTAGTATTTTTAAATCCCTGAGAGCCTAGCATATTAAAGATTCTTAGTTGGTGTTAGGTTCTGTCCTCTGGCCTCTGAATAAGGAAACAGGCTCTCATTTATTCACCCAGCAAGAATTTGTTGTAAATCTTGTCTGTGCTAAGTGATAAAAGGACTCCAAAGAATGATGAAATAGTTCCTGTATCCAAATCTTATAATCTAATTACAAGTTCCAATGTGCACACCAGTGCATCCATTTCTTTTTCATTTAAGTAAATGAAGAAAAGAAATATCTGGCCTGCTACACTTGATATCAGACTGGAAACAGAATATCGTTTTGATGTGTGGTCTTATTTAAACCCGCAACATGTGCTTATCTTTAAATATTTTGCAATGTAGCTGATGAAAGCAACTTGGCCTTCATGCCTAACCTTTAAGGAGGGCGTGATTGCAACATGATTTTACAACTTCAGTTATTTTTGCATTCGTTAGAAAGTGCCTCAATGATACTCCAAAGCTCATCCTCCATCATTTGCTTTCAGGAAGTTATTTAATTGCCATGTGCTCAGTGAAAATGAATGTCTTGACGCTGTCTATATTCAGAACACATGGCACATTTCAATCCCAACAACTAATGGTAGTGGTGTCTGTATTGATGTGACAGTCTCCAAGATGCTGATTTCTGAACTGTCACGCTGTCAAACTTGTGACTTGCTAGCAGTGCCGTAGTGGAAGGCTCAAGAGCGTTGGAGTTAGGGTCAAATACAGTTCTGCCAATTATAGTCTCTGGGATCTTGGGCAGGTTCCTAATGTTTCCAAATGTCCGTTCAGTGAAAATAGCCCAGCATCCTGTAATACAGCATGCTGCAGGGTTGCAATGAGGATTGAATGATATCTGAAGCAACTAGCACGATGGTTGGCACATAGTAGGCTTTCAATAAATGTTAGTTTTCTTCCTCTGTTTCCTGCATAAAAAAAACTAGTGACGTGCTATTTATTTCTGCCTCTTTGCTGAGAAATGGGAAAATTATTTTAGAGATCCAGTACTGGATGAAAATAACAAGTTGAAGCATATGAAACAGGAATACTTCCCAAATGATCTCTTAGGTAGATGGATTTTTCTGGGATTGCAGGAGTGAGGCGATGACCTGGGTATGTGTTACATCTTTGCAAGCAAGGCACCTGCTGACTCTGTAAAATTGTGTCTGGGCAGGCATTTGGTTCCTTGTGCAGGTAAAAAAGCCAGTCAACTCCCCAAGGCAGACAAGGACATCAACTTTGATGGCTAAACAGCAAACTCATGGTCAAATTCTCTCCACCCTGTTAAATTAGTGAATTCTGAGGATGTGAATTACGTGAGGATATGGAAGTAGGATGGATGTTTAAGGAGAAGAAGAATAAATTGATTATTTTCTGACCCTTGTTAATTTGTCACTTTGGAAAATGATCTATTTGAGCTAAGGCTAGAGTTACAGTCATTGTCTGTACTGGTCTAGGGATCAGGGCAACCAGCGTAAGGAACACATAAAAATCCCTCTTTGAGATTTCTTGACAAAGAACCAAATTTCATATCCTATAAAGGGGCTCTGGTATGACTCCTACAGAGGTATGACCAAACACTTTTTGTTGTAGCCTGACTGGAGGTTAAAAATCCAAGTAGTTTACTATAGAACCTGAAAAAAAAAAAGTTATATTTGACATGATTGGCCATTGCATTGGCTCCATTTACTTTTACTTTGTTTTGTAAATCCAGTTTCTCTGAAATTACAGAATTTGGGAATTAATTGGCTTCCTCTCCCCTGGTTATTAGGAGTATATGTAAAATAGAAATTTCCCTAGATTATGGGAGCATTTATCATGTCCTTCTTACTTTCTGGAAGTGTTATTTAACATAACACTTCTCTTGGTAATGAGGGAATAGGCAATCCCTTGAAATACTCAGGGTTGATTTGGCAAGTTTTCCTATTTTCCATAGGAGTCTATCAAATATAAATGGGAGGCATAAGGAGTCCTGGAGAGACCTAGGGGTCTGGGAAGCAGGATCCTGGAAGGATTCGGACAGCATAAGAATACAAAGAATAAGTTGATTTGATTTAAGGACAAAAGACTGAGTAAGCAAGCTGCAGTAGTAAGTGAGAATTTGCATTGTAGTGCACAGCTACATTTCCCCTTCCAAATATACCCCAGTTTCCTTTTGTGAAATGAAGTCTCCCCTAGTTTGTGTAGTCTTGGTGGGAGAAAAATTCCATGTGCCCTCATCTACAATGGAAACCAAAAGGATCATGCCCCCTCTATCCTCTCCCTGGTAAAGCCATGGGGCAGCCAAACAGACAATTTCTCTCCAGACCTCACATCTTGAGTGAGTGATGAAGGGTGGAAGGAGTGTTTGGGAGTCATTCACTAGCAGTGGCTTCACCAGCAGAATGGGCAGCATCTGTCCAGTGTTCTTGCAATAAGGAGATTGCTGGCTTTCTGGTTGCTAGCCCCCCAGGGTATGTAGTTCTGCCAGTTCTCAAGCCCAGTCCTCCAGCCTTACACTGATTCCCTAAACTCCTCAGATTCTCCAACAAATGCTTTTTTTGTGTAAATTGGCCAAAGCTAGTTTCTATTGCTTGCAACCAGAAACCGTAACTGATCTAGACCTTTATTCTAAGCTTGTCTCAAAGTATATTACACCCCATCAATCAATATGCTTGATTATCCGTGGAGAATTCTCAACCTGAAAGGGGCTCTAGAGGTCCTGTAATCCAACCATCTTCTTCTGCAGTTCTCTGGGGCGTGGGAAAGAGAGCCATGGGTTGATTACACTTTAAAATATGGGAACGTTGTGGCATAAAGGTTAAGTGAGTTGGCAAGATACATGAGTCACCTTTCTCTACAAATGGGAGGAAAGGGAACACAGCTCCCTTGACACCTCTATTGTCCAATTGTTGATAGATTGAGTTGGTGTTGGACAGCCACAGCAATGGTGTGGCAAGAAGCGCCATTGAAAACCTGTCCAATATAGTGTCCTTTTACTCTCAGCTTCTCGTCAGAACTGACTGTTTCTACTACTCTTTGCACTTGTTTCTTCAACTGTAAAATTACCTCATAGAATTTTTGAGAAGTTTACATGAGATGAGTGTGAGTTTCAGAGCCCCAGAGCCCAGATCTAACAAAGTACTAAAAGTTGTTTTTAAGAACAGAAATTGTTAGGATGTTAATCATAATGGGGTTTTCTGGACACCAGAATTTCTATTAGTAAGAGATGTTTGTAAGGATTACTTATGCAAAGGAAATAAAGCAAGCATTACTTACATAGTGTGTGTTGGATATGGAGATGCGGCACCCAGATCCCCCTTCAAAAGATTTGTTGCCCAGCTGCTAAGAATGCAGTCAGCTCCTTGAGGATTTGACTCAGCTGCAGAGAGCCCCCTTACCCAAGGTCACATCCTTCCCTAAGCAGCCCAGCTCGATTGACTGAATGATGGAGGCAGGATAAATATCCTGGCCATTTCAGCCCACTGGTCAGACAGCTCTGTCAGGCCATATTAGCTCCAGAGATTCCCAAGAGGTCAGCCCAGTCTGTTGTTGGGCCTTCATCACAGCACAAGGTCTCCTGCCTGATCCTGCTTTCTTCCCTTCCCTTTCATAGATGTTGACCCCAAAGACATTCCCTAATGAATATGCTCAACACTAGACTCAGAATCTGCTTCCAGGGGAACCCAATCTACAACACCTTGTGTTGGGCATTTTACACTGAATTCTTTAAGAGCCTCATGAAATATCTATTATTTTTCCCATTGTAACAGATGAAGGAATTGAAGCTCAGTGAAGTAAGCAACTTATCTAAGGAAACACATTACGTGACAAAGCTGGGATTCAAATCCAGTTCAGTTTGATTCCAAAGACTGTGTTTCAAGAAATTATTAATGTATCTCTTCTTGGCCTGAAAGAATAATTTTCTCTCCCAGAGTGAGCAGCTGGGCTCAGTGCTTTGGTCAGGGTCGGAATCATTCTGTCCACATATCTGTTTAGGTTGGTTCTGATGACATTCCCTTTCCTTTTGCCTTTATTCGTTAGCATCCTTCTTTTATAGTTAATGGCTATTGTTTTAGCTTAAAAATAGCAAGTGTCAATTTTTACACATTTTCAAAAATTTCAATGTAATCTTAAAAATAGGCTCCGAAATTTTGTTTTCTCTCTATTGGCAACCATGGTTGCTATGGAGTTCAAGTAATAGATTGTGATGTTTTACACTGAATTAATTACTACTTCTCACTCCCAGGGAACATCTAATTATACATATTCATGCCAAGCAGGATTTGTTTTTCTTAAGGAAAGTGTGTGTGTGTGTGTGTGTGTGTGTGTGTCCTTTTACTCTACAAGGTACATGGGAGAAAGGTTTGGTTTGTGGTCTTCAGAAGACCACTCTTTCCTCCTTAATTACAGTTTCTCCTACTAGATCTGGCCTATATTGAGATCATATTTCTCTCTTACACACCCAAATGGCTTTTCCTACATGCTAATAGCGGCCTTTTTCTTTTCTTTTAAACATCGTGGTGAGGTAAAGCATGAAGATTTCCCCTCTTTTCCTCCCTCAGTCTTGTTCTCTTGGCCACATGTATCATGAGGTAGTGGTAGTGAAGTATTACTGGAAACAGCATGTATCTTTTGGAATCAGATACACCTGAGTCTGAATCCTAGTTTTGCAACTTAATTGACTTGGAGCAAGTCATGCCAGGACTGAACCTCAACTCCTTAATCGATAAAATGGGGATGATTTTATCTACCACATGGAGCTGTTGCAATGGTTAAATTAGGTTGTAAACAAACTTAGCATGCACTGCTCAAACTTCAATGTGCAAGATGGAGATCTTGTTAAAATGCAGATTCTGATTCAGCACGTTAGGCATTGAACCTGAGGTTCTGTGTTTCTAACAGGCTCCCTGTTGTTGCCAATGCTGCTGGTCCATAGACCACACTTTGAATAGTAAGAACTTAGATAATGCTAGACGTGTAATATGAGGTCAGTGCATTTGTGACTATTAGTATGAATCCTTATTTAGTTATTCTATACCTTTTAAATAGAAGAGCACAAAATTCACACCCATTTGCCAGATGGTGGAACTGAGGCACAGGCAAGTAGATCAAGCAATGTCAACAAGATGACTCCACTGGGTGTTTCTGCTGCTTCTGGTTGCCTTACCCCTGTGGAGCTTCTATTTTTCCCTTGTGTGGGCTGTTGCAACTCCTACTGCTACTAATGGGAGTTACCCAAGCACGTGTTGGGAAAGAACATAAATCCTGTGACGTTTTTATATACTCAACTAATAATGCAATTTTGTGTTTTACTGAAAAGAAAGCAATTTCTTGACACTGACATGCATTGAGAAATTTACTCCTTTTGATTGACTCATCAGATGACTATTTTCTTAAAAATTGGATTTGGGGTGTTTATGTGAAAAGGGAGTTGTGGCTCAAAGGCTTAGGGCGCCTAAGTGGGTGAAACTGTGCAAAACAACATGGTGCATTTTAAGATTAGAATGCAACCCCTTGCTGAAAAGATCCTGGGATTCTTACAGAACAGGAGTTGGCAACCTTTCAGACGTGGGTAGGCGGTGTTTCTTTTATTTATACTCTTCGTTTAGGGGAGGTGGTAAAATGTGGCTTCTTTGAAAACGATGGGAAAGGACTTTACATTCCTTTGTCGGTGGCTCAAGGGAGTACCTCTGTCTTTGACTTCTGCCGTGAGTATCAGCAGCACAATTTATCTCCTGAGCCTCCTGGCTTCTTTCCTGGCACTTGCTTCTTCCGGGCTGCCCTTTTTAGTCATTCATCTCTTGTTGGCCTTTGCTGCTCCATCTTTTTTGGGTCTTGAAAAAAGACTAATGTATACCTGCCTCTTTTTCCTTGCCTAATGACCTTGCTGGCCCCAGGCCCTCCTTCCACACCCTACCAAATGACGCGGTAGAATAACAATAATAACCAAATTCCTCCAATGGCCACCTAAACCTCACGTGGTTTGATTCCTCCATAACCTCTCTGACCTCTTGTCCTACTATTTGCCCCTCATTTATCACATTCCAGCAACTCTGGCCTCTTTGGTGTTCCTTGAATATGTCAGGTACATTCCTGTGTTAGGACCTGTTCTATGGCTGTCCCTTTGCCTGGAACTCTTTTCCCCCTAATAGCAGCCTGGCTCACTCCCTCTCCTCCTCCACGTCTCCCCTTCTCAATGAAGGCTTGCCCCACTACTCCTTTAATACTGTGAACTGCAAATCATACTCCCACTCCCACATTCCTGATCCCCCTCACCCTGCTTTACCTTTTCTTTTTCCACAGGGCTTGTAACTTTCTGTTCCTATGCAGTGAACTACAGTCCGGTAGAAATCACTCCTCACCCCCTCTCGATTACTGATTTGGGCTGAAAATGCCCTTTTCTCCCACATTAAGCAAATCTCAGTCTTCAGAAACAGCAGAAATAGTTTTTCCCAAAGAAAAGTTAAGGCTGTTATATATCTTGACTTTGGTGGTAATTACACAGGTACACATTTGTCAAAACTCATCAAACTGTACACTTTACATGGGTTCAGTTTACTGTATATAAATTATTCCTCAATAAAGTTGATTTAAAAGAAGAGGACATAACTGTCCATCTCAGGGCATGGGGTGGGTATGAGGGGGGCTGATATTGCAGGATAGAGGTAGTAGTTGGTGTTTAGAAGCCAACTCAGAAATAGCATGGACAAAGAAATCAGTACAAATTTATATTTGCACTGGAGTGCCAATCACTCCCTCTGACCTTAAATGTCTGGAGCACATGCCTCAGTGTTAACACATCAGCACACTCCTCACTGGCTCTTCTCTTATTTGCATAGTGACTCTTAGAAACCCAAAGATCAGACATTTTCGAGTCAGTTTAATTTCATGTTGTTCTGAAGTGAGTCGATTCCTGTTTCACTCCTGAAAAGGCGTGGATTAGAATCTCTTAACTCTGAAAACATGCGGTTTTTGCCTGGAAGAACGAAAACAGAAAGAAACAAACAAAACCCCACATTTTTCCTGTTTGAAAAACAAGCTAGGAAAAAGTAAATGATTGAACTCATCTCATGTTAAGACAGGAAACAGCTAGTTAGAAACCAGCTAGCGAACTCCCCAAATCTACACACTCCGGTGTCTAAAGGCATCCACTCCCACTCCCCCCCCCCAGTTTCAATTTCAAACTTTTCAAAATGAATCAGGCAAAATTCTGATGTGAGGAGGCAAGGGAATAAAGGGAAGACATAAATCTAAATTCTGTCACCTCTGAAACACCCACCATGACAGCATGGAAGGTTTGAGAAAACCTCTCATTATCTGAGTATCAGTGTTAGTCCCAGATATATTAAAACCTATGGTTCTAGACTTGAAAAACTATTAAAATGCTTATAGAAGCACCTTAAGTAAATATAATTTTGGTGGATGTTGGGATTTTTTTTTTTCCAAACATACTCCAAGTATTTTACATAGCTAGGTTCTGGAATCTTCCCATACTGGAATAGAGGGAGGGCCCATTGTAAAGTGCTCCATGATTTACTTAAACTTCAATTGCTCAAAACTCTCAGGAATGTTATGTAGAGGATGCATCTGCTCCTACCCTGCCCCCTCAAGTTGGCATCTGGCTGGCAATCATGAATGTCTAGTATGAATGCGGAAGGTCAAGTTCACCGCAGGTCCTCTTCATCTCCATCCCTGGATCTCTCCACTTCTCACCCGGTTCTTATCCATTGGATTTTCCTTTTCTATCTTCTCAAATAGAGTATTCAATAATGCTTCTGTCTCTTTCACTTGATTTGTACTGCTGGCAGTTTGTCCAGTTTCATGATACCAGAGCCTATTTCCTCTTATCTATTTCTAGAATGTCTAGTGATACTTTCTGATTTTCATGCTAAATAATTCTCTCTTCTGATCTTTTACATCTTGTGGATATTTTTAGATTGCTACCATGTCCACCTCTACCACCCACTGTTGCTCCCCACTGGGACTGCGCAGCCAAACTATACATATTTAATTCTTCTAATCTTCCTTTATCCACCAGACCCACCAGTCTCTTAAAATTGTGTTGCTCTTCTTTAGACCTCCTCCTGATTGTTGATGCCCTGTGACCCTGCAGACTGCAGACTGAGATGGTATTTGAAGGCACTGCTAGTGTCACATCTCAATGTCTCATGCCTCTGTTAAAAATAAACAATGCAGAGAGAAGGATTCTTGTGGTAGTCATTAACGATGTTTGTCAAGTATTTCGAGTTCTCTGTCTTCCGAACACAGTAGGATTGAACTTCCTGGGCCCTTATCATTAGTAGAGACTTGTGACTAATTCTGACAAGTGAATTCTGAGTAATGAATCACTTCCAGACCACTGGAAGATCCTCCAGAGTGCTGTTTTCTCTCTGGAACAGTGACTGCCAATGTTCAAGATAGTGGCTGCTCTGTTAGTCTGATTCCTTGAGTTACTGCAATGAGCTGAAACCCCTCTGCCAAGCTATGATGTCCATGTAACAAGAAGAAAGAATATACTTTTGTTGTTTTAAGCCTCTGAGATTGGAGAGCTACTTGTTACTGTAGAATAACCTAGCTTGTCCTGACTGATACAACTCTGAGATGCCCCGTGTGTATAGGTGTCTGTGTCACACCCAGCAGCCTGTTACAGTACAGTTCTGAGTATGTGAACACAGCAAATGTCTGTCGGATACAGTAGTATGTCAAGTTGATGCCTTCACCTAGACTCTTGTCATTTATCAGACAGAAATCAGGTCCAGAAGAGATGACACGATTGGAACCTCCTGCCAAAGATCCAAGATACAGAAAAATTAAGTATCCCCCATATCTCCAACATAAGAATTTCAAAGCCATGTCAGGTGTAATTAAGCACATCACACCTTGGATTCAGATACTGTGACAGCAGCAGGAATAAATATGTGTTCTGGGACTTTTCCTCCTACAACCCACTACTCTATAGCAAGCAAATCACTCCCTCTTCAGTTGGCTGCTATTTGATATTTTTGTTTAAGAATAAAATCAGTGAACTTCTTTTTTTCCCTGGAGAAATAGGTTAATGTGTTTCTTTCAGACTTAGATAAAATGGAATATTTTAGATAACCTAGTAAACCACTTTTAAAGGATTCTGATTAATTTAATATCACCTTGCTTCACCACACTTTAAATTTATATATATGTGTGTGTCTGTATACATACATACATTATATATATGTACACATGTAATATATATAAATTTAAAAATTAATGGATTTTTAATATTCTTGTTGCTTCTGTTATTGTCACAACAACCACTCTTATTTCTCTGTTTTCTTTTTAATCTTTGTCAATATGGAAGCATATTTTACATGCTTGAATTTATATTACACATGAATGTTCTTTGTATTTCACCTGCCATTATTTCCTGAATTCTTTTCTCTATTTCTACAGAGTCGTCACAGATTTTCTCCCATTTTCATTGGAATAACTTTCATTAGGGTGAAATTCCATTGGGTTAAATGATGTGAAATTGCCATTGATAGGTCAAAAATAGTCAAATAGACTATTGAAGCAACATAACAAAATTCTCTTAGCTATTCTTCAGTGGTTGAGCATGCTGATTCTTTCCAAGTTTGAACCTCAGAATAAATCTGCTTTAAATATCTTTATGCATTTATTTAAAAATCTGTTTTCTCAATGTATATTCCTAGATTTGGGACTACTGTGTAAAATGTTTATTCTTCCCTTTATTCCCCTCTGGTGAACTCTTGTGTATACTTTGAGATCCAACTCAATGGTTCCCTGTTTGGGAAAATAGCCAGTATTCACCCAGGCTCCCCCTGCAACACTGCATATTTTGAAGCACCAACTATTCTACAGATCTTGAAATGTTTAGTCTACCAGTCTGCTTTCACTCGTCTCTGAGCTCCTGTGGGGCAGGGGCCGTGTCATATTCTCCTGTACCTCACCTGTGTTGTCAGCAGTGCTTGGGACACAGTAAGTCCTCAATATGTGTTTGTGGAATAGAATGAATAAGGAGTTGGATGCACTCCCAGGCACACAACATCTCCATGTGACGTTTGATGTTTATCACCAGGGCTGTTGGTCTCAAGGCGAGCTCAGAGAAGCTCAGATTCTTGCATTTTTATTTGAATAAGTGGGAAGTGGGCTTTGGGTTAATTGACAAAGCAGCAGGCGCCAGTATCTTTGATTTTGTTCTTGAGACCTGGTTGCTGCCTTGACTGGACCTTCACTTGCTTTGCATCATACCGTGCTAAATATTTGTCTCTGACTTTGTCCCCTTCCTGAGCATTTGTTTCGCAACTCTTCTCCCCTCACCAAGCTAAATCTCTTTGCTTTACTTTCATCTTAATGTCTCTAACTTGATTGATTCTTTGAATAGAATTGTGCTTCCCAGACTCTGTGGGGGTTTTTCTCCCAATTTGGCCAGCTTAATTTCCATCTTCTTTATTTCCTCTTGGGGAACCACAAACACTGGATCCTAATTATACTCCTGGATGATTTAGACCATCAGTTAAGGCATAGGAATAAAATCATCTAGTTTGTTCTTTATAAACCCAAAGACACCCAGGCAGGGAGCACACTGGAATTCCTGGCAAGGACTATTGATTTCCGAGCCCTCCCTCCTGGACAATTCACTCTCTCATACTTGAATATCAAGCAATACCCTTCAACATTGTCTTTCTGAAAAGCTGTGTTCCTACCTTTGCTGATTGTTAGCTATGCACCCTTGGGCAAGGTGCTGTACCCCTTTGAGACTCAGTTTCCTGATCAGGATATTTATAGCTACCACATAAAGATGAGAGGGTTAAATGAGATGACACATTTAATATTTAAACTCCTTAACAGAGTGCCTGTCATGACATCACCCCTTCATAAGTATTGGTGTCCTCTTTATTTTGGACTGTATTCATCTTGGTTCACTACACTGTTAACTTGAGAAAATCTACATATGCCCTCCTTCTGAGATATTCAGCAGGCTAAGAACTTTTATATAAGGGCTAATTTGAATAACATTCTCAGAGAACGAATTAGAGGCAAGGTTGGGACAGAAGGAAAACATGGAAGGATGGACTTTGATGAAAGATATCTTTGAACACATAGTAGAAACCTCAGTTTATACCAGGTGACCGAAGTGCTTATGTGAAGCCATTCACTGAATTGTCTTTCTGTCATTTCTCTTTCCCTGCCAACCTAAGACAATCATTTGATGACCCTTAAGAAACTCTGTCTGCCTTTTTATAGTTCACTTGAAATGATTTATTTCCTTTTTGCATTAATTTGCAAATTTCTACAATAATCTATCAGACAATTATGACTTCATAAGCGAACAGTGTAGCTTGTGATCTGTTTATCCACATTTGATTTCCTGTTAGCACGTGTTCCATTGGTTTCTCATTAACCCTGGCGTATTTTACTGTCAATCTTACCTAATTTTTATTACCACACAGTTGTGGGTTGACCCCTCACATCACTCTCTCACTTTTTCCTAGGTATCCACTGAAGCTTTGTGGATGAGGGGAGAGTGCATATTCATTTTCTATTGCTATTGTAACAAATTTAGTGGCTTGAAACAACGCAAATTTATTATCTTACATTCTGTATGTTTTAAGTCTGACATGAGTCTCCATATCTAAAATCAAGGTGTTGACAGAGCTGTGTTCCCTTCTGGAGACTCTAAAGGAAAATCCGTTTCCTTTCTTTCTCAGCTTCTAGAGGCCACCTACATTCCTTGGCTTATGGCCCCATTCCTCCATCTTCAAACCAGTAATGACGAGTTGAGTCCTTCTCATATCACATCACTCTGACCTACTGTTCGGCCTCCCTGTTCTACTTTTAAGAACCCTTGTGATTACACTGGACCCACCAGAATAATCCAGGATAATCTGCCTGTTTTAAGGTCAGCTGATTAGCAACCTAAATTCCATCTGCAACCTTAATTCCCCTTTGCCATGTAACCTAATATAGTCACAGGTTTACACACACACATGCACACACACACAATGCAAACACACACACACTTACATGTGTGTGCATACGCTCTCCAGAAAGACACCCTGTATCACTGGGAGAACCACAGTCCACTATTATTAAAGCCACAAGTTCTGTTCATTCAGAAACTGTAGAAATCCATACTTTTGGAGGAAGCAACTTCCTTTCTAGAAAACATTACTAACTTTTATTACAGTGCTTTGTTCCCCTTTACAAAATCCCTTACAACAAATTCTCTTGGAAACCCTGGGCAAAGAATTTATTCTCTTCGATTTCATAATAGAACTGGCAAACTATCATGCTTCTTTCTTGTTCTGCATGTTAGGAACCTTAATACTAAGTTTATTAGGTAGATTTCCTCACAGAAGTTATCTTTACTGTTTTAAGTTTTCTAATTTCACAAATAATACATGAAATAATTCTATTTAAAATATTTTAAAGGTTATATAAATGACCTTATTTTTTTAAAATTCAGATAACCTAGAGTAAGTTAAGCTTGTTCCCATATTTTGGTGACCACTCTTTAATGAAGATTTCTATCTGTTTTGCTTCTCTCTTTGTGTCTTGGTTTATGTAGTTTCTATTGTTCTGTCTTCAAGTTCAGAGTCAAGTCTGCTGATAACTTTGTCAAAGTCATTCCTCATCTCTGTGACTGTGTTTTTTATTTATAACATTTCCATTTGACTCTTTTTTATAGTTTCCATCTCTCTACTGAAATTCCCATCCTGTTCATGCATATTGTCCATCTTTTCCACTAGAGCCTTGAAATATCAATCAATCATTGTTATATTAAATTCTCTGTCTGGTAATTCTAAGATTGGATCATCTCTTGGTCTGGCTCTGTTGATTAGTTTGTCTCTTGACAGTGTTTTTTTTTTTCCCTTACTTTTTGTGTTTCATAATTTTTTTTTCATAATTTTTGATTGAATGATGGACAGCATGTGTAGGATAGTAGATTCTGATGTAAAGAGTGCTTATGCCTGGAAATGGGCATTCCTCTTATATTGCTATGCTGTTAGTATGGGGAGTTGAGTCAAATTAGCCCAGAGTTGGGCTGGATTTCAGTGTTGTTACTTTTATAGTTACTTTCAGTTCACTACTGGCTTAAAATTCCTCTATCATTACCTCATGCTTAGTTTTTGGTTTGGTTTGCTGGAGGATTTTTCTCAATATGTCTCCACTCCCCTCTTTAGGCTTTCCCTTTCTGTCTGCACCTCAAAGAGGGTCTCTTTGATGCCAGCTCAAGACAAGGTTGACATAAGGGAAGACATACTGTAGAAAAGAAACCATATTGTAACTTTGAGTGACTTCTGATTAACTAGCCCAGACATGCTCTGTGGGTTTTGTGGCCCCTCCCAGCTGCTATAAGTTGATAACCTTGTTCTTTTGAGTTCCTTAGGAATGTGATGACCCCTGGGCAGAGAATCTAGGCTGATAGCCTTCATCAATGACAACTGAAAGATCAGGGTATAGGGCGTTGCTCGTTTCTGATGCATATCAAGTAAACCAAAAGACTCAGGAACTAAGACTAGATGGATGCCCCCACCCTGAGACCTGATGCCTCCATCAAGAAGGTCAGATGGATGCCTCCACCCAGAGGTCAAATCGATGCCTCCATCCTGAGACCTGATGCCTCCCCCACCTGGAGACCAGTCCCCTATATAACTGGCCGATAGTCTTTGTTCTGTAAGATGGTTCTTTGAGACATTAGTCAGTTGTCTTCCCCCCTTGCTAGCAAGCTGTAATAAACTCTTTCTTTTTTTCCACCATCTTGCCTCTTGACAATTGGCTTTTGTCTTGTGGCAAGCAGATGGTGCCCTTTGTGTGGTAACATCTTCGTGCTCTTGCCTCTCCCCATTGAAAGACTGCTTTTCCATATTACTCAGTGCTTGCTAGTCTGTTTGGGGGAGAGGATGTCCTCAGTGGTCCTAGGCCAGGCTATCTTAGACAGACTCTAGACTCCTGGCTCTCAGGTTTGGGGCTTTCCCAGTAAACGTGCCCCTCCCTCAGTGGTAAGAGACTAATGGTCTCATCCCAGGATACTTTCCACTTGCTTTTCCAAGGATAGAGGATGTTTTTTCTTTTTCCTTCTTTTAACTTCAGCAGGTCTTCACCTGTGCTCTGGAGGTGACAGGGTTTGCTACCCTTCCTCCAGTGTTTAAGGCTTTTATTACTTGAGGGGAGCAGAATCTGGTAGGGGTCTATGCCTTTCTCACAGTGGTGAGTCCTCTCCTTTAGGCTTGTACCACTGAAAGAAGCTTCCTCCAATATCCTGCCTGCCTCTGGTTGTTCTCATGAACAACCAGTGAGGTCTCTGGAGAAAAGCACCTAATGGTTGTGAACTCTCCTTGTGTCTGTGACTTGTGGGGTTCTATACACTCACTCTAGCCCAAGCCCATGCTTGGCTTTAGCAATTCATTAAAAATTTTAGCTGAATTCTTTTTTTGTGAGGAAGATTAGCTCTGAGATGACATCTCTTGCCAATCCTCCTCTTTTTGCTGAGAAAGATTGGCCCTGGGCTAACATCTGTGCCCATCTTCCTCTACTTTATACATGGGACGCCTGCCACAGCATGGCTTGATAAGCAGTGTGTAGATCTGTGCCTGGGATCCGAACCTGCGAACTCCAGGCTGCTGAAGTGGAGCACACAAATATAACCACTATGCCACCAGGCCGCCCCCTGAATTCTTTTTTTCTATTGAGGTATAATTGACATATAACATTATACTAGTTTCAGGTGTACAACATAATGATTCAATATTTGTATATATTGCAAAATTATCATCACAATGAGTCTAGTTAACATCCATCCACATGCATAGTTATAATTTTTTTCCTTGTGATGAGGACTTGTAAAATTTACTCTAGTACAGTATTGTTAACTACAGTGAATATGCTATACGTTACATCCCCATGACTTATTTATTTTATAATTAGAAGTTTGTCCCTTTTCACCCCCTTAACCTATTTCACTCACCCCACAACCCCCACCTCTGGCAACCACCAATCTGTTCTATGTATTTTAGAGCTTGGTTTTTTTGTTGTTTGTTTTGTTTTGTTTTAGATTCCACATGTAAATGAGATTATACAGTATTTGTCTTTGTCTATCTGACTTATTTCACTTTGTGTAATGCCCTCAAGGTCCATCCATGTTGTCACAAATGGCAAGACTTCATTCTTTTTATGGCTGAATAGTATTCCATTGTATATATATACACCACATCTTCTTTATCCATTCATCCATCTATGGGCACTTAGATTGTTTCTCTATATCTAGGCTACTGTAAATAATTCTGCAATAAACATGGAGGTGCATATAGCTCTTCAAATTAGTGTTTTTGTTTTCTTCAAATAAATACCCAGAACTGGAATTACTGGATCATATGGTAGTTCTATTTTTAATTTTTTTGAGGAACCTCCATACTGTTTTCCATAGTGGCTGCATCAATTTACATTCCCACCAACAGTGCACAAGGGTTCCCTTTTCTCCACATCCTTGGCAATGCTTGTTATTTCTTGTCTTTTTTATAATATCCATTGTAACAAGTGTGAGGTGATATCTTATTGTAGTTTTAATTTGCATTTCTCTGATGATTAGTGATACTGAGCATCTTTTCATGTACCTGTTGGCTATCTATACATCTTCTTTGGAAAAATGTCCATTTAGATCCTCTGCCCATTTTTAAATTGCATTATTTGTTTCTTTGCTACTGAGTTGTATGAGTTCTTTATATATTTTAGATATTAACCCCTTATCAGATATATATATGATTTGCAAATATTTTCTCTCATTCGGTAGGTTGCCTATTCATTTTCTTGATGATTTCCTGTGCTATGCAGAAGCTTTTTAGTTTGATGTAGTCTTGCTTGTTTGTTTTTGCTTTTGTTGCCTTTGCTTTTGGTGCAAATCCAAAAAGTCATTGCCAAGGCCAATGTCAAGGAGCTTACCACCTATGTTTTCTTCTGGGAGTTTTGTGGTTTCAGGTCTTACACTCAAGTGTTTAATTCATTTTGAGTTAATTTTTGTGTATGGTGTAAAATAGCAATTTAATTTCATTCTTGTGCATGTGATTGTCCAGTTTTCCCAGCACAATTTATTGAAAAGACTATCCTTTCCCCATTATGTATTCTTGGCTGCTTTGTCATAAATTAATTGACCATATATGCATGGGTCTATTTCTGGGCTCTTTTCTGTTCTGTTGATCTATGTGTCTGTTTTTATTCTAGCAGAATTCTTCTTACCCACTTTTATGGTGGCTGTGTCTTCCTCTTATGCGCTGCCACAGGTGTGCTAGTGTCAGCACCCCATCTCTCTTTGCAGACACTTGTCTTTCATTATATTTCAGGCTGGTTTGTTACCCTGTCACCTCAATTCTCTGATGAGTTTATGAAAAGTTATGCATGTTTAGATTATCTGGCTTTTTCTGATTGTTAGAGTGCAAGTAATGCTCTTTCCAGCTTTCAACATCTTAGGCAGAAATCCCCATTTCAAAAAGATTTAAGAAAGATCAATTTCTCCTTCCATTCTCCTTTATGATTCATTCATTCATTCATTTATTCAACTAATACTGATTAAATGTCTTTTATTAGTAGAACAGACATCAAAGAGTGAGTTGATAAACAGAAGAACATACTAAACAGAGAAATCTGGATGGTTTGTGATCTGAAAACAATGTTACATGATGAATAGTTGAGGTAACTACTTAGAGACATAACAGATAAGTTTGAATAATGCTGGGGGGAGGAGGAGTATTTCCTCATAAATTCACTATTTAGATATTCACTAAGAAACTGGATGTCTACATGAATCTCTGAATTGAGCAGATAGATAGAGAACTTGAAGGTCTCTTCCAACTCTGGAATTATATGAGCCTATTAAAAGGCAAAAACAAAAGCAAACTTGAACTTGTATTTCTAATCCCAATACTCAAGTAGGCAAGTGTGCCTCTCAGCCCCAGTACATGAATGCAGCTTAAATTCTAGCAGGAAATGTTATGGCTAAAGAGAACTGAGTGACTGAGAAAAGTGTAAAATGCACTCTGAGATAGATGAATGGTTTCATGGAGTTTTATATCAGTTATCTATTGCTGTGTAATGACTTACCCTGAAACTTAGTGGCTTAAAATAATAAACTTTTTTTGTCTCACACTGATCTGTAGGTCAGAAACTTGAGAGCAGTGTTGCTGGGTGGTTATGTTTCAAGGTCTCTCATGGGATTACAGTCAAAATATTGGTCAGGGCTGCAGTCATCTGAAAGCTTGACTGGGGTTAGAGGAGTTGCTTTCAAGATGGCCCATTTACATGGATGGTGAATTGGTGCTGGCTGTTGGCAAGAGGCCTCAGTTCTTCTCTGCTTGGACCTTCCCATAGGAATATCTGAGTGCCCTTATTACATGGCACCTGGTTTCCTCTAGAGCAAGTGATCCAAAAGAGAGCAAGGTGGAATCTGCAATATCCTATATGAGCTAGCCTCAGAAGCCCCACTTCATCATTTCCAAAATATCCTGTTGATTACACAGGTTGGCCCTATTCATTGTGAGAGGGAACTGCATAGGAAAGCGACTAGCAGAAGTGGGGAATCATTGAAAACTATCTTGGAGGCTGAATATCACAGAGTTATTTTCCAACCCATTGCTTTTAGCCACATTACTAAGGCAAGTGATGGGCAGACTGGATTAGAAGATGAGAATGATTTCTAATTCCATCACTTTTTATGATGTGTTCTGGAATAAGAATTGGGGTTTTCCATTATTTTTCTTTTAAATTATTTATATTCAAATCATTGACTATTTCATGGAGACCTACAATATGCAAAGAGAATAGGCGATGAAAACTAACACATCTGGAGTTACAAGGCTGCTATTTTACAGCAGACTTTGCACATGTTGTCGTATTTGAGCTGTTCCAGAATCCTGTACATAAGTATAATTTACTTCATATCACAGATGACAAAACTAAGGATAAATGAAATGCTTATAATTACATACCCAGTCAGTGGTGTTATCAGGATTTGAACCCCAGACTATCTGTCTTCAGATGTTCTTTCCACTAAACTGGGATGAAAGGTATTTCTTCCTTATTTCCCTAATTTTCTGTCCACTAATGTGAAATTGATTATATTGAACTTAAGAAAATAGTGACTACAGAAATATTTATTTCTCTAAAATGATGCAATGGTTGTGAATCTCAGACCACAAACTTCTTATAACTTGTTGGGGCCGCCTGGTGGCGCAGCGGTTTAGTTCGCACTTTGGCAGCCCGGGGTTCGCGGGTTCGGATCCCGGGCACCCGCCGACGCACCGCTTGTCAGCCATGCCGTGGCGGTGTCCCATATAAAGTGGAGGAAGATAGGCACGGATGTTAGCCCAGGGCCAGTCTTCCTCAGCAAAAAGAGGAGGTTTGGCAACGGATGTTAGCTCAGGGCTGGTCTTCCTCACCAAAAAAAAAAAAAAAAGAAATATAACTTGTTTTATTTTCTATAACACAATTTGATATTTACTACCCTGCTCCCACAAAGCTAACAGGAAACTTTAACATCTGTCCTTTTTGTGGGTCCCTGAACCCTCCTCATTCCCTGTCTGGATGGTGTCAGAGTTAGGCAAGGAACAGGGACAGATGATCTACAAACGTTGTCCGTGAGATGTCCTTTGCCTCATGGACTTGAGGACTTGTGACTTTATGAAGCTTCACTGTCTGGCTTGGGACGAGGAAACTTTTGTTCAAGGTGTCATCTGCCCCCTACCTATGCCCACCATACCCATTTCTCCTCTCTAGATTGCTAGACCCCCTTCTCTCCAGTGCCCAAGGCACCTGCAGCTTAGTGTACCAGTTCCTGATCTCTGAACTCCGCCACCTCTCTGAATCTCCTGACAATCCATGGCCTTGCCGAGAGTGCATGTCCCCTTGCTCCAGTGTTATGCAGACCTTACTCCTTTCCTCTCTTCCTCCTAACTTGGGAAACCTCTAGTCGTGAGTGAGGAGAGCCCCTTTACCTTCTGCTTCAATTTAAGGATTTCTGTGAAAACTGCAAACTTCCTCCCTCCTTATCCACCTCCCTGCATGGATGATAGGCTTTTGGAAACAAATCCAGGAAGACTTGCAAGCCATTCACTGTCCCTTCTACGTGACCACATCCTTATTCAGAGGCCGGGGATGTGGAGTAGGCCACCTGCAGGAACCAGAGCAAGAAAATGAGGAAATAGCTTTGGTATAGTTGATGGCTTCTAAAAGTGTTTAAGAGATGTTTTTTTGAATTTCACCTTTTCCCTGCACCTGGAACTTAACATCAGCTAACCCAGTTGGCTCTGTTTTTTTGCTCTAGGCAGAGGCTGGCAACTATAAAATTACTATGTTCTGATTAATATTTTAAGGTGAAGTTCATGTTTTAAATTAAATATCATTTAGTTGTATGTGGAAGGATGGCATCCAGCCAACAGAAAGGTTCTCATTAATTTCCAAGATGCTTTTAGGAAGACTCAGATAGGGAGAGTTTCAAGTTCTCATTATTTCCTAGACCTGGCTGAATATGGCCACATAGTATTTAATGTCTAAGTCGTTAGCTAGTGTGATTCTAGCTGCATATTAATAAAAGTAAAGTAAAAGACTCTGGAATTTGCTGGTATCTTATTATGTATATGCACATTTGGGAGGTTTTATTTTCCAATGAAGGCTTAATAGTGTCTTCCACCCCACGTGTTCTTCTTTAAATGTGACCTTTCCACATCCATCGGTGTGAGAGGTGGAATCTCTGTCCCTTTTTCTTGCACCTAGGCATACTTTTTTGACTGAGTACAGTGCAGTAGATAACAGAGTCTGTTTTACGGTGGAAGTACCACTATATGACTCCCGAGGAGCTACAGCTTCTGCCAGCCTCTTTCTTGGAACACTTGCTCTTGTTACCCAGTCACCATGCTGTGAAGAATTCCAGGCCGTATGAAGAGACCACTTGTAGGTGCTCCAGCTGACAGCCAGCATCAACCACCAGACATATGAGTGAGGAAGTCTTCAAGGTGGTTCCAGCTCCAGTTACAATCTGGGTGCAACTTCAGGAGAGACCCTGAATGAGAATCGTGTAGTTAAGCCTACTCAATGCCCACAACTGTGAGAGCCAATAATAATAAGTGATGGTTGGGGTTTTTTAATACTATATTTAGGGTGGTTTTTTTAAACAGACATAGAAAACTAGAATAGCACGTTGGCCCAGGGACAAAAACAGTCCCGACCTAGAGGTGTCAGAGTTGTTGGAATCACCTGCTGTGGTTTCACTGTAGCTCCAAATGTTAATGTTTTTCCATCCACCTCTTTATCTTGCCATAAATACTTGGAAAGCATGAGAGCTCCCTGTCACTTAAGTCTCTGCAAAATTATTCTTCAGAGTAGCTATCCAGAATAATATATCTCCCTAGGGAACCAAGGAAAGTAAGAGACGGCCTTCCCAGGGGAGTGCACATCTCTCAGTTTTGCAGCAGGTACTGTATGGATCCTTCATGGACTGATTAGATGAGAATGAGGATGAAAAACTTGCAGAATGGGCAACTAGAATTCTCCTGACTGGACTCAAGGCAAATGAACCTGGAAAGTGCTCAGAATTCTGCTCATTTTGGAATCTAGTCTGCTTCTGACTATTTCCCTTAAATAATAAACCATCCAAACTATACTGGCTTAAAACAACAACCATTTATTTAACTTACTATTATGTGGGCAGCAGTTTTTGCTGTGCTTAGTTGAGCAGTTTTTCTGGTCTCAGATGAACTTTCCATTGTGTCTGTGCTCAATTGCAGTAAGGCCTGGCTAATGACAAGGGCAATGGGGATGACTGGGCCACATGTCCCTTGTTCTCCATCAGGCTAGCCTGGGATTAGTCACATGGCAGTGGCATAGTTCCAAGAGAAAGAGCAGAAACATGCAGGAGTATTATAGCCTTGGCTAAGAACTGGCACACTGCCACTTCTACCACATTTCATTGGCTACAGCAAGTCACAAGGCCAGCCCTGATGCAAGGAGTGGGGAAATACATTATACCTTTTGACGAGATGAGTTGAAAAGTCACATTGTAATGGATGTTGGACACAGGAGGGGTAAAAAAATCCATTTTCACAATAACTTAGCCCTGGTCTTAGTTGACCAGTAGTACAAACTTGGTGCTAGTTCTATGGATCAGTCTACGGAGGGCAATCAAAGAAGTAAATAGAGCTGGATGCTAGACATTTATTCACAAGGCTGGATTTATACTCAGGGGAGATATACCTCTGATTGTAAGCAGTTTTCAAATCACATAATCCACAGATATTTACAATACATATTTTTGTAATATTTGCCCACTCCCTGACATTATTTCCTCTCCAGCATCCTGATCTCATTTGGATAAATCATGTGGATTCTTCTTAGGGCCAACAACTGAGTTTCATGGAGATGTAAATGTTAGTGATGATAAAACCCAATGTGAATGGGTAGGAAAGGCAAAAGTGATATCAACTCTCAGAACCTCTACCTGGTGGTAGAATCAAAGAATCTCAAACCTTCAGTGCTAGAAGGGAATTTCAGCCAACCCCTTCAACTCTGATGGGATAGATTAATTGGTAATGGTGTGTGTTTGTGTGTGTGTGAGAGAGAGAGAGAGAGAGATCACAAGAGAGATTGACTCTAGGTACTGTAAGATACTAGAGAAAACAAGGTGAGAAAAAAGAACTGCTTTGTTGTGCCAGGAATTGTATCTTATAAATTCAGGTGCTCAGAGATGGACTCAAACCTTAATAAGAACCTTAATTTCTTACTTATTAGTAAGAGGCTAGTTCTTGTTTATGGTTGTCCATTCTTTTCATAACTGTCGTTTTGATCACTACATAATGTTCCAGCAATTAGAAGTACATAATTTACTTAACCGTTTCCCTCTTGTTGAATATTTATATTGTGTCTATTTTCTTATCACTACAAATAGTGCTGCAGTACCCATTTCTGAACAGAGTATGTTCTCCCCAGCTTGTGTATAGGCTTCGGGAGGGCAGAGAGTTGTCCATCGTATGTCTCCAGTGCCTAGAACAATGCCTGGCATAGAGTAGGTGCCTAACAATGTTTTTTAATCTCTTTCCTCACATTTTAAATTATTTACTCAGGAAAGATTCCAGATGTCTATGCCTTCTAAGAGTTCTTATCCAGATATTTCCTTTAATGAGAAGAACAAATCCCATGCACAGTTTTTCTTCCAGGTGAAAATCTTGATAGAGACAGTTATCAGCCAAACTTCCTTTTACTTTCATTTTCTGGCAAGAATTAAGGAACTCAGTTTAAGTGGGACAGACTAGGGGCTGCCCGGTGGCGCAGCAGTTTAGTCCGCGCTTGGCAGCCCAGGGTCCGCAGGTTCGGATTCCAGGCACCCGCGGATGCACTGCTCGTCAGCCACACCGTGGCGGCGTCCCATGTAAAGTAGAGGAAGATGGGCACGGATGTTAGCCCAGGGCCAGTCTTCCTCAGCAAAAAGAGGAGGATTGGCGACGGATGTTAGCTCAGGGCTGGTCTTCCTCACACACACACACACACACACACACACACAAAATAAATTAAGTGGGACAGACTAGACCGAGAAAGGGAAGAGAATTAGCATTTTCCTGTCTCCTACTGTGTGCCGGGCACTGTGCTGAGCATGATACTTGCATCATCTCATGTCATCTTCACAACACTCAAGATGTGGGTGAAATTAGGCCCATGTCCAGGCCTCTGGGAGATTATGCAACTTGCCCATTCCAGTGTCACTCAGCTGGCTAATGGTAGAGCCAGGATTTGAATTCAAATTTGTCTGATTTCAAAGCACTTATTTTTTTTTACCTCTCACTACCTCCCTGGAAACCAAGTTGGATGTATAACTTAGAAAATGCTCCAACAAGCCAGCCTCAAAAACTTCTAATTCCACTCCTGTGTTCATCGAAGTTTTCAGTCTGAGGCCAAGGATGTTAAAACCCAAGGCTTGAAGTACGCATTCAGGGAGAATTGTCTCTGTGGGTTGCTGACCTGTTCTATTGTGATTTTTGGCTCTATGTTATCATTACCTGGTCCCTCTTTGCAGATTGTCAGGGGAAAAGCAGTATCTTTTTCTGTGTCTATAAAGCCGAATATTCTGTCTTTACTGTTTGATTCGGTTCTGAGCTTTCAGATACATTAACAGATTTTGGGGAGATTCCAGGGTTTCCTGTTGTGAACACTTTGTGCTTTAGGGATGCTGCGAAGGGGCTCTGCTTGAACGTCTATTCTTTGACATCATTCACAGCCTTGCTGTGAGATCAGTGCAGTGTGACTTAGGTCTTTCATTTAATAGTGCCTGTCAGCACTGTCCTGGCCCCATCCCAGCTATGTTCAACGCATAGCCGACATCTTCTGACTGCCTCACCCCACTTCAATTTTGGAACCCAGAAGGAGCAGCTGGGCAATTTGTCAACATTTTTTGCTGCGCAAACCAGAGGAGTTTGTAATAGTCTACTGTTCTACACCTGAGACCAGAGGTCTGAGGCATTTGAATGATATTCCTTAATATTTGTGGTTGTTTTCTGCCTTGGGGACCCCACGTTTCTATGGCCCTGAGTCTCTGTTACCCGTTGGAAAGGAAGCCTTGCTTCTACTTTGACTAGGGGGGTGGAACCTGATTCTCACCAAAGTCCTTCTGGAACATTTTCTATATTACTCTTTTTCTCTCTCACTTTGGGTGCATAGCCTGATTTGGCATGAAACTGACCCTCCTTTTGTCTTTTCCCTGAACTTCCTCCACCCTGTTTCCTTGATATGGAGCATAGGCCTGTCTGATTCTTGCCGTTTCATCTGGGGATCCTAACAATGCCTCTCTCTCTCTCCCCCCCCGCCATTCCTGTTGGCTTCTGGCTTAGTTTCTTTTCTTTTCTTTTTTTTCTGGTGAGGGAGAGTGGCCCTGAGCTAACATCTGTGCCAGTCTTCCTCTATTTTGTATGTGGGACGCCGCCAGAGCATGGCTTGATGAGTGGTGTAGGTCTGCACCTGGGATCCCAACCCATGAACCCAGGCTGCTGAAGTGGAATGTACTAAACTTAACCACTACACCACCAGGCCGGCCCCTGGCTTAGTTTCTTGTGAATCCTAGCATGGCTGGGGCTCAGTGCCACTAGTCAATGTACCCAGATTAAGTCCTGACACTGAGCATTTACCCAATACCTATCAGCACTCACAAGCCTGAGAAAATACTGATGAAGTATACTAGTTTATATTCTAGAATTTTTTGCACCATGATGCCCTGTGTTTGAAAGTTAACCCATGCTTGAGTCCTGTCTTTGGTAAGAAGTAATGACCCATAGCTCTCCATCTCCCCAGTGTCTCTTCTGTTGACATCTAACTTTGACAGAGACCTGAGCAGATGGGACATGGGTTTGGTTCCACTTCTGTTTCCACTGAGCAGATGGGTTTGGTTCCACTTCTGTTTCTGTTTAGGATCACAAGGCAACTTTTTTGCCTTCATCACATAGAGTCAGCTCTTCTGCAGTGGTATAGATGGTCTGGAGTGATTGGACAGGAAGTTATTGTGAAATGCAGTAAAGTGCAGAAATAAACCTGACCCCATTTCCATCAGCAAAGCAGCATGATCTTTTTAGAAAATTCCAGGCACTGCCTGAATATGGACTGATTGGCCTGCCGTGGGCATTACTGATAGAAGCAAGTCATTTCTCCCAGGCCCCTTGAACAAATATTGGAGGCTTCCTGCCAGTGCTGTGTGAGGAAATATATGTTCGAGTACCACATGACAGGGTTCTGGATGCCTGCTCTATTTGATATTAGCTCCTGCTGGTATTTCCAACTCTGTCCTTTTTCTCATCTCTACTTTCTTCTTGACAACCAACATGGAGTCCCTTGGAAATCTTTCTAGATGATCCCTTTCTGTGATGATGTGATGAGTTCACCTTTTTCTTTTCACTGTCATTGAGATCTTTATTTCTCTCATAGAGGGTTGAGTAGCTGCCTATTAGGCACATCTACCTTTGTTGTTGGCCTCCTCTCATTGCTACCAGAGGGCTTCCCCAATATATATATAATCGTGTCACTTATTCCGAGCATATATCCAATCATGTCTCTCATTAGTTCAAAACATTAATCATGAAATTAAGGCCACACCCTCAGGCTGACACTCAAAGCCTCCCCAGTTGTAACCTCACTATTTCTTTTTTTGAATTATCTTCAGCCAGGCCTTCCCAACCTGCACATGGGCAACATTAGTGGGAGATACCCAGTGAGAGGGCCTTACACAGGGTTAATAGCCCCATGAAACTTACTGCTCTAAACAGAATTGAATGAGGCCCTACTTTTCTCACTCATCATATTTTGGCAAGTAATGTCTCAGATCCATTCTAACCTTGACATTTTAAATGTCTATAAAATTAAAATATTGATACATTTAGGATCACAAACCTGAATATTGTGAGCAAGTCTTGGTCCAGCTGTCTGTGTCTTTTCTAACTTAATTATATCCAGTTTCTTGTGGGATAACTTAAAAAGTTAAAAACATAGCCACAGTAGCATTCATGACATTTTTTTTCTTTCAGAATCAGTTTTCAAAACTCCACAAAGTGAATAAATACACCTTAAGCTCTTTGGAAATGTCTTGTCAGGAGAGTTTGGAGAAAAGTGTCCTTAATTGACTAGGGGGCACACAAGTTCAATTTAAATTCCAAAGTGTAATGGAGTTAAACCTTGCACAATTTTATCTTATTGATTTTCTTCTGGATTTTTGGTTAAAAGAAGAAAAAATAAAAACTTCCAAGCAATCACTTTTCTTTGTGAAATTCAAGCTGTGATGCCAGTAGCATTAATGCCATATTAACAAAACATTACCAATTTTCCACCACCTAATGCCCATTTAAGTGTCCCAATTTGGCTAATTATTAGGCTGAGAAGAGAATATGGGGTAACTGCTTTCTTTCTTCCCAACACTTGCCTAGTTGAAAGAAAATTGGAATGTTGAAAAATCTCTTGGACTCCAAACTACCTCACAAAATTATCACATCACACTCAGCTTAAGGATCACCTCTTCTAGGAAGTATCTTCTTACCACCCCTTCTTAGGCTAGGTTAGATGATATTTCTAGGTGTGAATTTTCATATGGCTCTAGGTATATCTTTAACATCAGACAGACTATTTTTCATGTTTATAAGTATCTGTTTATGTGTCTAACTCTCTTATACTGTGATATTCCTGAGGGTAGAAATCATGTCCTATTTATCTTCCTATTGTCTTGCATGGGTCTTGGAACAGAGGAGGTCCTTGGTGGTGACCGAATGAATTATTGCCTGTATCTCCATAGATCCATCCTAGTTGGCAGAAGTCTGTGACTGAGGCCTTTGAAGAGCACTCTTCTCATAATTATGGCAGAGGTTCAGTGGTAGAGCGTGTGAGGTCACGTGTCCATTCAGTGGGCAATTTCATTCACCCAATGCACTTATAGGCAGACCTTGACACAGCTCATTTAGTGAGTTTTGATGTAAAAGGCATTGATATGTTAGGTCTGAACCGGACAATCTATCTCAGAATATCTATTTTAGTGTTGGTGAACAATGTCCAACCAGCTTGCCATTCCTAACTGGAATATAATACTTAACCCATTGTCACAGAAAGGAATCATCTGGAAAGATTTCCAAGGGACTCCATGTTGATTGTAAAGAAGAAAGTAGAGATAAGAAAAAGCACAGAGTTGGAAATACCAGCAGGAGCTAATATCAAGTAGAGCAGGTATCCAGAACCCTGTAGTGTGGTGCACGAACATATATTTCCTCACACAGCACTGGCAGGAAGCTTCCAATATTTGTTCAAGGGGCCTAGGAGAAAAGATCTTCTTCTATCAGGGCCCACAGCAGGCCAATCAGTCCGTATTCAGGCAGTGCCTGGAATTTTCTAAAAAGGTCATACCGCTTTCCTGATAGAAATGGAGTCAGGTTTATTTTTGCACTGAAGTATTAATAACGTTTGTAACTAGAGCCCCCTCATTTTCATCTTCCTGGTTCCTGCAGAATAGGACAAAAACATATAATAGATGTCCTAAATGTGGACCCTTCTAGGATATTTATTTGGCAAGTTTATAACACAGTCTAATTGAACAGTTTCTAATGGAATGTCTGGTCACCCTTGGCTGCATTCTGGGAGGGGTCTCTGTGACAGGATAAACCTGTCAGTCTTGATTAGCCAGCAGCGTGAAGCCAGTTACCATTATAGTTTTTTTGTGCTCAAGAAATCATGGGCAGATCTCCAGTAAATTGGGTATATTCTGTACTGCCTTACCCAGAGCCCTCCTCTTGCCAGTTTGAGGATACTTGCTCAGGAAATATTAAATCCAAGAAAACAGATTGAAGCCCAAGATCGTTGCAAATTAAGAAGGGTATGAAGTATTCTGCTTTCAGCCCGTCTCTCCTTGACAAATGAGAATGCTAAGAAAGATGGTCTTGATGTGGCCAGCATTTCAATCCAGAATTCAGATTTCCATAGTTTAAGAATACCAATGCCACTGTGACCTACACAGTTTAATTATACAATATGGCTTGAAGCTTAGGTAAATACATGTCTAGAGGCTGGAGGTGACTAGCATCCTTGGGAGTGAATAGGAACCATTCTGCCCTTTTCCAAAGAAAGACTGTTTAGTATTCTGGTTGCAGGTAAAGAGTTGTTACCTTTGCAGAGAAAGTTAAACTTGCCCAACATCATTAGATAAAAAGAATATATGTGTATTATTCTAACAACAAAGCAATGGCAGTGAGAGGAAGGCTCCTGCAGTCTGCTTCTGTAAGCCACGGTAGCACTGATGCTCTTTGAGTGGGAGGTTTCTGTTCATTTGCAAATGAGATGACATTTTCAGCTTTTTGTACCAGGGATGGAAGCACCTTGGGAAGCTTGTGGTTGAATGCATTCTCCCTAGAGAGCAGCAAATGAGGTTAAATCCACTTACTGATGGAGGGTCTGGGGGAAGGGGGCCAAGGGAGGAAGGGGCAGACGGCTCTGTGGCAATGAGTTATTCTAGTTTGACCTGTCTTCGAGAAAATGTGTTTATTTGCATCCTTCCTCCAACCTTCATCATTTCCTCCAAAGACTTCAGGAACAAGGCCTGGGAAACATGTCCTCTTAGCAGAAAGCTATGAGGGAGCAGGCCCAGAATAAGTGAATGTGTCTGTAATTAAGCTCCTGGGGGTAGGACACCTGACTTCATCCAAGTTAGAGATTCAATTCAATAGCAAGTTTGATAAAAAGGGAGGTTGGTAGTGACCAGACTAACCCCCATAAGTAGTTAATGAGGCTGAAGATGATTCCAAAATGGCTTAATGTGGCAGAAGTGGTCTCACAGGATGACTTTGATTCAAGTAAACTTGGACAGATGTGGTGAAAGAGTAAAGAAAGTTCTTCATTTATAAAAAGCTCTGCCACTGTCTCAAGCCAAAGATATTAGAGCCCAAAGGAATCTTATTTAGTGCCGAGTCCACGCCCTCAATTTCCACGGGAGGAAAAGGAATCCTGAGAAGTTCAGTGACTCCCATAGAATTGAAGGCTATCATTAATGTACTACTCTGTGCTTTGATGATTATGTCTTTCACTCTGGAATCTTGGACCCAACTGCTGCCCTATAAGCATTTGTTACAAACCAGGGATCAGCTCAAAGTAACACTTCTCAAAGAACACTTCCAAGTGATGTGGAAAGAGCTCTAGTCTTTTTGTCAACTCACTAGCAGATTTTTGACTCGCTGAAATATTTTCTACTAGGGTAGCCTACTTCACTTCTGAATAATAGAGTTGTCATCTGCAAAATAAAACAATAAACGGGCCGGCCACGTGGCATAATGGTTAAGTGCAGTGCACTCTGCTTCAGCAGCCCAGGTTCACGGGTTTGGATCCTGGGCGTGGACCTACACCACTCATCAAGCCATGCTGTGGTGGTGACCCACATACAAAATAGAGGAATATTGGCACAGATGTTAGCTCAGGGCTAATCTTCCTCACCAAAAAAATGAAAAATGATAAAAATAAAACAATAAACAAACAACAAGCAAAAATAACAGTACTGCCAGGGCTACTTTCACCACATGTGGCACCTTGCAGAAATGAGGAAAAAATGCCCCCTCTGGTGGTTGAATTTGAGAAAAACACCCTTTCCTCTGGACTGATTTTCCACTGTGACAGTGGACTGGCTTGGTGAGGGGCTGGATTTCATTCTCCATTCACCCCTGTAGCCAGACACACTTTTGCAGGGTGCAAACCACACATTTTAATGCAGGGACTCTGGTACCAGCCTTACTGCCAGGTTTTTGTGAGACCATAAGGTAGAACATCTGTACAAGTTCTTTGTAAGGTATAGTGCTCCTTATTAATTAAGTCCCATTAAGATCTTGAAAGTGGTGGACTATAGGGAGATCACTTTATAGCTAAATTGTGCTTGGGCATCTGAGTTGAAATTCATTCTACTACTGAGAGCTTTATGCCCAAGAAAAAGTAGTTTCCAAAATTGAACTGGATTTTCCATGATAATTTTCTTGGGAAAGGTCACTGAAGGATGATTATAAAGGTCTGTGTGTCAGGATACATCCCCAGGGAGAAGTGTCATTCCTCAGAGGCAGTCAAAGATGGCTCCTGTTTGCACGGCACATTAAGAATCTGATAATCCTGATGCTTCTTAGGATGGCTGCCATTGGCGAGGAAACAGAAGGGCAGCCACTGGCACCAAGCTCAGAGAAAGAGGACATATGATATGCGAGTGAATGAAGGTGCAGGGTGCTAACTCCTGACACGAGGACTCTGATCTCGTGTACACAGACATGAAGGTTTACAAGCCTGTTGCCCAATTCTCTGTGACTCTTTCCTCTTGAAGAGGTGATATTTGAGCTGAGACATAAGGGGGAGCCAGCCAATGTGACAATGTGGGTATAAAGCATTCCAGAAAGAGGCAACAGCTAGTGCAGAGGTCCTGGGGCAGGCACAAATTTGGTGTGTTCAAAAAAAGGAATGGATCAGTATGTTTGGATCTTAGTGAGCGAGAGAGAGAGTGATTGGAGAAATGGCCAGAGCAGTGGACAGAGGTCATATCATGTTGGGCAAAGTTTGTCAGCTTCCACTGTGTATCAAAAATGCAGGTGCTTTAGTTGCAGAGATTCCAATTCAGTTAATCTGGAGTGGGGTATTGATGTTTGATTTTTGTTGTTGTTGTTGCTGTTGCTGCTCTTGTTATTTTAGGTTCTCCAGGTAATTCTAATCACAGACGAGAAATCACTGATATAGAGCCTTATGGGCTCTGGTAGAAGCTTGGATTTTATTTTAAGAATAGAAAACCATAAAGGATTTTAAGCAGGGATGTGACATGATATGATTTCCATGTTTAAAATGTCACTCTTGTTCCTGAGTAGAGAATGGATTGAAAGGGTAGAAGGGGACAAGAATGAAGGAAGCTAACAGAAGTCCATGGCAAGCATTCATGGAGTCTTGGTCTTGTGGAGAGAGAAGTGGATAGATAGGGTAGATAGATAGTAGTCTACACCTGCACATTTCCTGAAATGTTTATTTGCTGATGGATTGGATTTGGGGGTATGGGAAAAGATGAGTGACCAACAGATTTTTGATTTGAGCAGCTCTGTATATTGTGGTGCCATTTACAGAAACAGAGGATCCTGAGAAGAAGCAAGTTTTTTGGAGGGTGAGGGGGTGGAATAAAAAATTCTGTCTTGGGGCTGGCCCATTGGCCTAGTGGTTGGGTTCACATGCTCTGCTTTGGCAGCCCAGGGTTCGCAGGTTCAGATCCCGGGCATGGACCATCGCACCACTTGTCGAGCCCAGTGGCCTAGTGGTTGGGTTCACGTGCTCTGCTTTGGCAGCCCAGGGTTCACAGGTTCAGATCCCGGGCGTGGACCATCGCACCACTTGTCGAGCCATGCTGTGGCAGGCATCCCACATAAAATAGAGGAAGATGGGCACGGATGTTAGCCTAAGGCCAATCTTCCTCAGCAAAAAGAGGATTGGCAACAGATGTTAGCTCAGGGCTAATCTTCCTCACACACACACAAATTCTGTCTTGGCATGTTATGTTGGGGCTACATGTTGGGTTTCCAAGTGTAGATGTCTGGTTGGCAGTTGGATACTCACAATAGAAATTTAGGAGAGAGGTAAGGGCTATGCATAAAAAAATTGTGTGTTTATATGGTGTATTGATGGTATTTCAAGCCATAGATTAAGATTTCCTTGAAAGTGAATGTGGACAGAGCACTGGGGTGTGGTAACATTTAGGAGTTCTAAGACAAGTGGGTGCTTTTTGTATGAATTAAAATTGGGAATAATGACTGTGTGCAGCACACCTTTGCACTGGTATTAAAATATCTTTCCTGAAGAAGGAAAAGAATCTGAAGTGGAAGAAAATGGAACTAAAGAGTTTGTTATATATAAACTCTTTGTTGATTGATTTTTCTCTTAAGAAAGAAATTGGATAGAAACAGGTATGAGATGGTATGAGGATGGGGGGCAGGAATAAACTTTTGATGACAACAGTGCTGGTTCCTTTCATGTTATGGCAGCCAAAAGCAAAACTGTTAGGTAAATCAGCATACCCTATTCCTATGCTGCCCCTCATCCCGGTCTGGTTCTCCCTGCCAAGAAGTAGATACTTTCAGTCCTACTTTCCTTTAATTCTGATTCAAGCACAAAATTGCCAGTTTTGTGACTGAGTAATTATAGTCCGCTATCTTAAATAACTTAATGATGTCTTCTGACAAACTTAATACCAGACTTACTGGTGAAAATGAGTGCTGTTGTTAGAAAATGGATGAAATAATGGAGAAAATATGGCTTGGCTGCAGATGGCCCAGGAGAGGTGAAATCTGCCACCAACATGGCCCCAGGTCACCAAGTGGTCATGGGGGGGGGTACCTTCTCAGAGAATCTTGATGAATTTCTCCATCCTAGAAGCATGCCAGTAATTTGCCTCCTTTCCCAATCCAATATGGTCTGTTAATTGGTTGACTTAGGGCAACACTCTTCAAACCTGGAAAGGCACAGCCCTAGAGAAACATGAAGATTTTCCAAAGAGTATACAGGGCTTAATTTACAAATCTTCAAGTTCCATCTGTACAGTTTCCTAAAATTGAACTGCATCGGAACTCAGTCTTCTCCTAGTTTATCAAGTAAAAGGAACCTGTCGGTGCTGGGACTCTGTCTGTGGCACATTGCCCTGTGGTTTACAAAAACCTTCCAAATGCTAAACAAGGAGCTGTTCAAAATATTAGTGTAGGTGTTGAGAAAATGGATGACTGTCCTGACTCAGTAATCAACAAATCTTTCTGAAAGTCAGGGTTTCCAGTTCTTTGCTTTCTACAGAATTGAAGGTGGACCTAATTGACTTGTCAGTTGCTGAGTCATTAAAAATACTTTTTGTTGATAAATCATTGTGATTTTGACACACAACTTGGAAGGAGTACAAAAAATTGAGTGGCACTGCT
The DNA here is from genome assembly GCA_031878705.1 of Tapirus indicus. Lineage (NCBI taxonomy): Eukaryota > Metazoa > Chordata > Mammalia > Perissodactyla > Tapiridae > Tapirus > Tapirus indicus. The sequence continues at coordinate 19,716,493 of CM062920.1, forward strand.
ATTACAAAACTTCCATTCAGGTCTATTTATTTATAAGAAAAATTTTCTCAGTTCTAAGCATTTATAAAAATGAAAAATAGGAATGTGATTGAGGCTGAATCTCATTTATTCTAGCGATTGGGTATATTCATCCATGAATGCATGAAGTAATTATAGGAGGAGTAACCATTCATCTCGTTCAGAGATGCATTTTGAATTATAATTTTAACTCCAATAGTTATTTATCAAAATTTAGAAGATATTTCATTGTTTTGATCAATTTTTTATTCATAATTGTAATGATTATTCAATCCAGATTAGAATCTTTAACACTTAGGGTTACAGAAAACTTTTTTAAAGATTTACGTTTGTCAACATACTTTTGTCACATAGGTATGAGATTAGTAAAACATTTTAAAGCATAAAATTATATTTCATTAGGATAAAATTCTATGAGGAAAATAAAATGGAAATGCAATTTGAAGGGAGAAAAGGAAGTTTATAAAATTTGTTAAAGAAGAGCTTGTCCATGTATTTTTTTTTAATAGATAATAGCATTAAATCACCACGGCATCAAATGGCCACTCTTTAGATTTTAAAGAGCTTTAAAATAGCAGAATTAAAATATGCTGGATATTATATCCTTTGCAGCTATTGAAACCTGGGATGAAATATTTAAATGCCAGCTAGGAAGTATTTAAGTGGATTCATAGCTTTTCAAACTTCTTTTAGGGGGCATGTAAGCAATAGCTAGATGACTCTTTTAGAGCTCATGATGGATCTTCTTATAGGCCATTTAGGTTCCTCTTAGGCCATGGACACAAATCTTCATTCTAAATGGCCACTCTTGGGCCATTGAGCACTGATGTTGCTGTCTTAGTTCAAGATCATTCCAAGGCAACCACTGGAAATATATATATATATATATATATATATATGTAAAATATATATAACATAAAATTTACCATTTTAACCATTTTAAAGTGTACAGTTCTGTGGCATTAAGTACATTCCCATTCTTATGCATCCATCACCAACATGGAAATATATATTTTGAAAACCTAGTTAGCACCTCAAATATTTACCATCAATGAGTTGCATTGTATTGGTGTTTGCTAAGAGAAAACCAGACATATGAAACCTTTGACCTTGTTTTCTGTGTAACACTGATGGACAGTTTTGTTTACTACGTGCTGCCATGTAAGTTCCGTGTGAGAAATACCACCTAGCATTCAGGTCTTGGAAGGAATTTGATTCAAAGCATGTTAGCAGTGCTTGGGCTCTTTGTTTTATTTATCTGCATTAAAAAACCTGCCATAATCAAGTATGCCTTATGTGGTAAAAATATGAAACAAAAAGAGAATTTTGGATGCCTTTTACGGAGGGAAGCGAAATATATGCTCAGCTCTACGTGACTAAGGGTGGCCCTCTTTGAAGCCCTAGGAGACACAGTCCAAGAGGAGGTCTGTGGGGATATTTTTCTGCCTAGGATTTCCTCTATCATCTTTACATTAAATTATATACCTAACCTGTCTGAGAAGTTCATTTTTTCATTACTCATCATTATTCACTCATCAAACATTGATTGGACACCTACTATATGCTGGGTCACCACCGTGCTGGCACTGGGCTACAGGTAAAACGTATAATAACCACCCTCAAGAAAACTCATGGTTCAGTGTGAGAAAGAGAATTGTTCTAAATTTTATCAGTGAGGTAAGTGCTGTTGCTGATGGCCAAGAAGTGCCTGAGTAGTAGCCAGGAAGTGGAGTCAGAGAAGGAGTTTCAGACGGGGCGATGCCGCAGCTGAGTCTCAGAAGACAAATAGGAATCAGCAAGTGAAGAAAAGAGGGCAGGATTTCTAGTCAGAGGGAGCAGCTGGCCTTCCCAAATACCCCTCACCAGGCTTGGCCCATTCTTGAGCTGTGTTGGAAAGATTTGAGCTTTTAAATTAGACTCTTAAGAAAGGTGCCAATTAGAGCCAGGCAAAGAGTGACTGGCAAACAGAATCAGCTATGTTGGGGTGGGGGGTATCCAGACAGGTCCCCTTTGGCTTTCAGAACAAAGAAGCACCCCTGGGAAGAGTGGGTTTTGGCTAAGAAGCTTAATTAATTTTCAGATGTCCCTGTGTTCTTAAAACTCTGTGACAGCAAGACATGGGTATTTACTGCTTTGTGAGCACAGGGCTTAGCATAGCCTTTCACTAAAGGTCAAACCAACCCATGGAGAAGTATATAACTCCCATATCTGGCTGGCAGGAACAGGAGAAAGGACCTTAAAATGTCAAAAGTGTGTAATATGTGAGTGCCAGTTGGTGCTGTACTGCCAGGCTGTCTGAGATGGGAGTAGGTAAGTGGAATTGGAAGAAGAATGGGCATGATTCTCCGTTGTTCCCTCACCTATTTCTTGTCACCCAATCTCCCCTTAAGGATTTGACAAAGGGAGATGATTAGAAGGGAAATGAAATAGAGGAAGAACATGGACATGGATCGAGTGCCTACTATGTGCTTTAATCTTTAGCTCAGTATCATCTCCTTCTTTGACCCCCTGGAAATGAGCTAGATGAAGGGCTCCTTTTCTGTGCTCCTAGGGTGCCCGGTACAGAACTCCAAATTGATTTACTCTCTTTTATTGGGGACTTTTTTTTTCTTCCTGTACATACCTCCTTCTCAAAACCATGACTTTTGCAAAAGCAGAGGTCCAGATATTCTGGACCCCTAAAAAGGACTTGGCACATATTAGGCACTCAGATTCTTAATTAACTGAATTGCACCTCTTCAAGGGTGTTTTATGTTAGATGCCTCATTGAATAATCATAGCAAGCACTGGCCTAACATCCGCGCCCATCTTCCTCTACTTTATATGTGGGACTCCTGCCACAGTGTGGCTTGATAAGCGGTGCATAGGTCCGTGCCCGGAATCCGAACCTGTGAACCCCAGGCTGCTGAAGTGGAGCATGCGAACTTAACCACTATGCCACCAGGCCAGCCCCCCTGAGTCTGTGCTTTTAACAGTCTACCATACCATTCTTGCCACAATACTAACAGGTGGATATTTATAACCTTATAACTCTGTTTTGCAAAGAAGGAAAGTAAGTGTCTGAGAGTAAAAGGGAGTTACCCAAGACACATAGCTAGTAATTGGCTGGCTAGGATTCAGATTCAAACATGTGCCACTCCAAAGTTCACGTCTGTTACACTCCAGAGCAATTTGCCCACTCTCAGAACTGGAGCGATCATCTCAAGTACTTTGAGGAAGCTTGAGAGGGTTAAGGTATCCTTTCTTCAAAAATGTAGGGTGAGGTGCTGAAGAGGGGCGGCTGGTGAAAGGGCAGGGGCAGGCTGAACTTTCCTCTATTATTGGCCTCATTTAAAAGTGTGTGTGTGCGTGTGTGTGTGTCTGGTTGAGTTCTCTAAATATAAAATTCACATGTGCACAGTGTAAAATTTTTGAAAACAGAGAAAAGAATAGATAAGAAAAAGCCATAATAATCATTTCACCCTCCTAACATTGCTAATTTCTATTCATCTAGTATGTATGTATATAAGTATGTGTATATGTATAGATAAATATGTTTATAAGTGAATTTAGACTGACATTGTTGTGTATGACTTTTTTCAACTTAACATTATAACCTAAGCATTTTCTAGTTTCATTAAATATTCTTTAATGATGTGATTTTTAATAGCTTCACAGTAAGTGGATAAACCATTTATTTTATTTAATCCTGATTCGTCTATTGTTGGGTATTTATCAGTATTTATATCGCAGATAATTTCTTTACAGGAAATTCTTAAAAGTAGAATGGCTGAATCACAGACTTTTTATGCTTATGGTAAAAATGCCTTCAAGAGGGCTGGCCCGGTGGCGCAGCGGTTTAGTTCGCGCTTGGCAGCGCGGAGTTCGCGGGTTCGGATCCCGGGGGCCCGCGGACGCACTGCTCGTCAGCCATGCTGTGGCGGTGTCCCATATAAAGTAGAGGAAGATGGGCACGGATGTTAGCCCAGGGCCAGTCTTCCTCAGCAAAAAGAGGAAGATTAGCAACGGATGTTAGCTCAGGGCTGGTCTTCCTCACAAAAAAAAAAAAAAAAAAAAAGTCCTCAAGAAAAATAGTATAAATTTATTTTGCCACCAGATCTATATGTAAAATCTCATCTCCCCAATCTTTGTCTACAGTATTATTATCTTTTCAAAATTTGTCACTTAGGTAGATGAAAAACCTTTTCTTCAGTTTTAAAATTGTCATCCTTTGATTATTAAAGTGGCTAGAACTTTCCTGTGTATCCCTTGGTCATTTGTGTTTCTTCTTTTTGGAGTTGTACTTTCATATCATTTGCTCTTTTTTCATTAGGGTATTTTTATTATCCTAATCAACTGGTGGTGATCTAGTGGTTAAAATTCGGGATCTCACTGCCATGGCCTGGGTTCCTTTCCTGGTCAGGGAACCACACCGCCCATCTGGTGGTTGTCATACTGTGGTGGCTGCATGTTGCTGTGATGCTGAAAGCTCTGCCACTGGTATTTCAAATGCCAGCAGGGTCACCTATGGTGGACAGGTTTCAGCGGAGCTTCCAGGCTCAGACAGATTAGGATGAAGGACCTGGCCACCCACTTTGGAAAAAATTGGCCACGAAAACCCTATGAATGGCAGCAGAGCATAGTCTGATACAGCACTGGAAGGTGAGAGGATGGCGCAAAAGACCGGGCAAGGTTCTGCTCTGCTGTCCACAGGGTCACTAGGAATTGGAATCAACTCGATGGCACTAATAACGAATCAATTTGTATGATCTCTTTATTTATTAAAAAGAAGACTTGATCTGTTATAAATATTTTCCAAATTGTTCATGTCTTTAAAATTTTTTACATATGGAAGTTTAAAAATTATGTAAGTAAACTATGAATTTATTTTGTAATTTTTTTCTTTGCCTCTAAAATTTGAATATGTCAAAATCAGAATCATATTTATCTATATTTTCTTAGACTTATAGTTTCAATTTTATAGTTAAGACTTTAATACATTTGCCATTCATTTTGATACATGATAGGATGTAGGTGCTAATTAATCTTTTCTATTTCTCAATTAAACAATTGTTCAAAAACTGATATATTAAATGATCCTTTTCTCCATGGTCCTTAGTACAATTCTCCCCTCATTTTTGGTTTAACAAACATCCGCTCTGCCCTCATTATATGAAGGGCATTATGCTATGTGCTGTGGGGTTTTCAGTGCATAATTCCAGCTTCTGCCCTCCAGAAACTTATAACCAAGTGTGGGAAAGTCAAGCTACCAAATTAACTCTCACACAAGATGGAAGGTAGAAGGAAGGCAATCATTTTGGTCATGGCCTCAAAGTTTGCATTAGAATATTGATGAAATCTCATGTCTAGTTTTAATCTCCTCTGTGAAGGATGCAGAGATGCACCACCCAGATTGCCCTTCAAGGAAGGTTGATGCCCAGTGGTGGGGACAGTGGTCATCAGAGAGCCTCCAGCTGTCAGATCCTTCAGGGTCTGCCTGGGTTGCAGAAGAACACCTCACCCAAAGACGTGCCCTTCCTGGGGCATCTGTTGATTAACCAAGGCCAGGGTATAGAAGCCTAGCCATTTGTGTCTAATGCAGGGCAATTCTGACAGGCAGTATTTGCTCCAGAGCTCCCCATGGATTGGCCAGGACCTTATCAGCCCTGTGTTGCAATTCGTCTCCTCCCTTTGCCAAATCCTGCTTCCTCTTCTTCCTCTCAAGGGTGTTAATTCCTAATAAACATCTTGTACCCCTAAAACCCACTTCAACATCTACTTCTAGAGAAGCTAACCTGAGACACCCTCCTTCTTCCTCTATTGGCCTGTACCAAGGGGGCAAAGCCACCTTCCAAGGCATCTACAGAAACTTAATTCTGGAGACCTAGAAGAAATCTTACAAATGACTTTGGTGTACTAGGAAATGAGTTGGAGCATGATGGGTGCATCAATTAGCAAGTAATATGAATTTTAAATGTGTGAAAATACAAATAGAGAGGCAGAAGTTCAAGTTGGTAATAACTGATGTGTTCACAGAAGGTGTACAGGAAACTGCCTGGCAGTCACAGAGTGTGTGCTGGTGCTGACTTCTTAGGATATGATGAAAGAAGCATAGCATCATCCCTTCATGTTCAAAGAGAGGATTTTTATTTTCCATGCACAAGACAATTATGATTTCTCAATGAGTGCTCTGTAATGACACCTAACATTTACAGAGGATGCTACATGTCAGGCACTGCACTAGGCACTTTCTAAGGATATTCTCACTTAGTCTTCACATTGAATGTTATTATCGTCCTCATTTTCCTTAGAGAGTTTAAGTGCTTTGCCCAAAGTCGTACACATTGTAAGTGGTGGACTCAGGATATGCACCTCGGCAGCCTAAGCACTACTTTATTCTAGGTGTGTCAGGCACTAACCAGCCGTGTGACCTTGGAAATTTACTCTAACCTCAGTTTTTTCTTCTCTAAAATAGGCATAATGGTGCCCCTCTCGTGCAACGGTTTGGATGACTAAATTAGATAATGCAATATAAAGCCCCCAGCGTTTTATCTGTCACAAAGTAAACTCTTTACATATGTCAGTTGTTATTATCAGTGTTGTTATTTTCTAGGTTTCTGACATGAATTTCCACATTGTCTGAAGTATGTTTCATCTTTGATAAGGGACTACATATGGGAAGACAGCTAGTCACTCTGGCAAACTGATCTGATGTGGAAAAAACCCTGACTTTCTCCGAACACAAAGAAGTGCTAGACAAAATATACAAAGGTATAAAATAAACACAGAGCTAAGCTTGAAAGTAAGACAAGTCAATCCCAGGTGCCAGAAATGAAGAAGGAGAACAAAACTAGAGTGTTTGGCAGAAGCTGTTAACAACCAGCTCATAAAGCTGTGAGACCTGACTATCAGCCTTAAGACCTGGAGAGCTGGTGTCTAATCTCCCATACAGGCCAAGAGAAGAAGCCCTAGGGCCTTGCAGCTAAGCTTCCATGTAGACTTGGGAGTTACCCTGATTGGAAAAGGAAAAAAGAAACCTGTGGAAGCATCAAGAAAGCTGGTCCTTTACCTAAATTCACAAATAGAGTCAGCTGGGAGTAGTTAAGACAGTTCTGATTTATACTATCTGAATATGGAAAAACCCAAGCCAAGAAACCAATGCACAAAACAAGTAGTCTAGAACTTGTGGCTCCCTTAGGGTCTTGGCAGAAGCAAACATAAAATCCATCCCTTAAGGATGACTCCAGACCCAGAGCACCCAGACTCTCAAGGGACACAACTTTTGCTGAAGATGAGCTCACAATAAAAATTACAAAACACATGAAGGAAATAAGCTGCCATGAGAAAGAGTTGGCAGATATAATTGTCAATTTTGTATTCAGAGAACTGGAAGTAATAGCACAGCCTGAAAGAAACTTTAAAAGAAGTATTTTTAAAATATGCAGGGAGATAAAAGGGGAGAAGGAGTAAGGCAAAAATAAGGGTGGAAACAAAAGCCCTGGAGATTGGGAGAGCCACGGGGAGGAGGACTGTAATAGAGTAATCAGGCAAGGCCTTTCAGGGAAAGTGAAAAATAAGCAGAGACATGGAGGAGGTGAGAGAGTTAGTCAAGCAGGTATCAGAGAGAAGAGAGTTCCAGGTGGTGAGAACACAGAAAGCCTTCAAAACAGGACTCTGGCTGATATGTTTGAAGATGGCAAAGAGCTCAGTATAGCTGGAAGGGAGTGACTAAGGGGGAGAATTAAGTTACTTCCCTGAGCTTCAGTTGACTCAATTGTGAAATGGGGAATATCTACTTGTCAGAGTTGGGAAGATTAAATAACTGAAGGAAAGGAGCCATATTTGCGGAAGAACACTGCTTTAGATCCTTTATGTCTGCTATTTAATCCTCTCAAGAAGCCTCTGAGGTAGGTCGTATAATTTCCATTTTACACAAGAGGACACTGAGGCTTCAGGAAGTTAAATACCTCGACCACAAAGATAGTGAGAGGTACAAACAGGATTTAAACACAGGCCCTTTTGTCTCCAGAGCCCCACCTCCTTCCGTAATCTCCATGTGGAACGCCACAGTGATGGGTGTATAGTAAGTGATTCGTAATGATACTGAACCTCTTCATCTCCAGTTCGTGGACCCGACGCACAGTAAGGCAAACACTGAGACATCGGTGCTTGGAGATGGAGAAAGATTTATTCAAATTGGCCAAAATGAGTAGGTGGGAGCCTGGGTTAGCTCAAATCCACCTCCCCAGAACAGAAAGCAGGGGAGTTTTATAAAGCTAAGGGGCTTGGCAGGAGGAGCTTCGGGGAAACAAAGGGGTCACTCCCGATAAGCCCCTGGCAATCTGACTTCTGGGCTTCAAGAGCTGCTGAGGGCCAGCCATCTGGTGATCGCAACCTCCCTGAAGGCATTCTCTTTCTTCTGCAAAACGAGCTCACAAATCCATTGGAAAACAAGCTCACAACTCCTCTAGACCCCTGAGTCACCCCTCAAGTTAACAAGAAAAACAGCAGGTTGGTTTAATATCTACAGTGCCCCTCAGGTACCCGGCTTCAATAACAGCAGTTTCCTTTTTTCTTACCCTGGACCAGATACATCAGTCACTGATTCTGTCTTAGTTTGAGTTCCCCCCCAAAGCAGAGCCTAAGGCAAAGATTCAAACATAGGTGTTTTATTTGAGAGATGACACCAAAAAGCAGGCATGAAGGAATGGGGAGAGTGAGACAGGGAGGAAAGAAGATAGTAAAGCCTCTTTCTACTATGGGCAACTGGGACCCAGTCATACTGAGGACTTTCTGAGGAATTGTGTGGAATGCACCTCAGAAATCTCCCTCCAAAGGATGAGAGGCTGGGACCTTTACCCATCAATTCCTGACTCCCACTGGTCAAGGGTTACCCCTGGGAGTGATAACTCACACTTCCAGAATGCCTTCCACATGGGCTCCCACAGCTTCAGAGAAAGTCTGGAGGCTTTACCGTTTCCTTCTAGAGAAAATTGTAGCAGTGCATGAAATACCAAGAGATCTATGTTTCCATTCATCCTTCCCTACCAAGGGGACCTAGAATCTCTGGCCCTCCAGCTGCCATCTCTTTCATGATATATTATATTCTCTTCTAGAATATTTTAAATCTAGTTGCCTAATTCCAGAAACCATGTATGGCCTATTTGGAATAAAATTAATCTTTTCAAAATAACTAGGAACAACAAGCTCTAGTGTGTGTGTGTGTGTGTGTGTGTGTGTTATTTTAACTAAATGAGATAAACCAAACTGAATTTATTCAGATGTGTTCAAAGTGCATTAAATATTGGGAGAGTATGGATTAAATTATTAAATGTTTTAATATAATTGTAAAGTATTTGTAAGATATGACAGTGAGCACTAAATCTGTTTGAACAGAGGTAAGACAGTAATAGTATATGAAAAGCTTTTGTGTTGGATGTCTCTTTTCCCTAAGATATTGTATTTTTATTATGAGTTTTAGAAACCATCATCTTCAGAAGTGACCAAATTGATACTTCCCTTTACATACTACAAATTTTGACCTCCTTTGTTTGAAGTAATCATCTACTTAAGATTTTTGAAGATTCTTAAGAGCAAGCTGAAGGGAGGAAATGAAGAATGGCAGAAATAGTGGTATTTTTAAGTCACTTAACCATTTCAGAGTATTTCCATATCAATGATTTCATATCCTCATTCATTCATTTAGTCAGTCATTTAACAGATAACTACTGGCACCCTCTCTGTGCCAGGATCAGTGGCAGGCACTTGGATGTGGAGATTTTAAAAACCTGTCTCTACTTCAAGAAACTCCGGCAGCAGCATTTTGGCATGGGTGGTGAGGTTCTTCTGAAGTGCTCCAAACAATCAGGAAAATGGGACTAAAAAAAGATTAAGCCATTTGCCCAGTGGAACAAGTCATTAGTGTTTAAAAGGGCTAAAATTTTAACCAAGTCTCCTGGCTTAAGTGACAAGCCCAGACATTTTTAAGATGGTGCATTTAATAAGGGTTTCACTTGGCATATAGACCCAGAATGTTGATTTTTGAGCCAATCATGACCCAGAGGGGAAATATTAGACAAGAACATGCAAGAATTTCTACTTGTATGTCCTGACCCGGTAAGTGTTTTCCTTTGATTTCAACTTGAATTTGGATTCCTCTGCATAGCTTGGCTGCAAACACTTTAAATTTTTCAGTCTTTTATTTAGAAAGACCCTGTACTTTGCTCTGCCATTAAGATTGTGAATGGCCTTTGCATATGTATTATTCATTGGTTTCTTCATTGTAGATATTCAAATGACTGGGATAAAGTTTGAAGCTTTAACTCCGGTAAACACTAGATGCGGTCCAGATTTATAACATCATCATCCTTATGGAAAGCAGGACAGAAATGTCTCTTCCAACAGATTTTCTACTCTTTTAACATATTTGTTCCTGAAAATTGTCTGCTTCCAGCAATATTCAGGCAATTTATGTAAAAACTGGGGAAAATGTTCCTTGTTTTTGCTACTCACTCAAGAGCTTTGACTTCTTGGTAAGAGTAGGGCCAAGTTAGACCCAATTTCATTTTAGCCATACCTGGGTTTACCAACAGACAGGGATAGATTCATTCAGAGGGAATTTTGTTCCCCCCCCCCCCACCTCAGAGAAACATCCAGTCAGTCTCACTTATGCAACTTTCGGGGGACCCCTCAGCAAACTTGTTTCCACCATGGCCAAAGTTCATGACCCTCTCTGCTTTCCAGCCCTCCCCTGGTCTCCTGTTCATCCTTCTGACCTCAGGCTGCACCTCTTAGTCCTGGGTCCACACTTCCCCCCTTGGACCCGATGACAGGTTTAGCTTCTGTGGTTTGCCCCTTGGTGCTTCTCCCTCGGCATTAGTTTTGTATGATCCCCCAGCTCAATGAGCTTCTGGCCCATTCTCCCTGAGAAGATAAGCTCTTGAGAGGGAAGATAAGATAGGTAGGGGAGAAAGTGTGTGTACCTTGCTATCCACAGTGCCTGGCCATCCTGGGAATTTTCCCAGCTTGCTCTGTTGCAGGTGCTCTGCAAAAGAAACATTTTCTGATCTATCATACAATAGAATTGGAACAGGGAGGCTGACTACGGAGGGAACAGATAATATCTGCCATTTATATATTCCCTATTTTATGCCAGAAACTGCACTTTATGTGTACTTCCTGTGTGGTAATGATTATAATCCCCACTTTTCAGATGAGGAAACTGAGGTTCGAGGAGGTTGTATGACTTGCCCAATGTCACATCGTTTGTAAGTGCCAGTATTTGAACCTTACTCCACACCCATACTCTGTCTAGAATAGGCTGCTTCTCACAAGGTCTGAACTAGACATACACTTCTGAGAGGGGCACACGATAGGGAGTGGGGCACTGGGTGTTCATGCAGTGTGTTGAGCAAGGATATGGCCTTAGGGAGGTCTAGCACAATGAGTGCAGTGTCCCTAAAGGTACAGAGCTGAAGACAGAGCTATGAAATTCCTTCAACACACCATCATTATATAATAGCTTCAATAAAGGTGTGTGTTCCACCTCAGGCCTGCTCAGGAGAAGTTCTCTGCATGATTTCTTTCATAGGTGCCAGGTGCTTTTCATTCCATGTCCTTGCCACCTCTCTACCTGCCTAATGACCTCTCTTGGTCTAAGATTCTCCTGGAACGTGGAGAAGGTGTGGCCAATAAAGGGTGGGACCAATGGGATTGCATGAAGTCTTGGGGTACATATTGAGTCTCGATGGCTGCTATTGATAAGACATCCTCCCCAGGGAGGGCAGCCGCCATACCTCCTAATGAACAGTGAGCTCTAGCATGGCACTGAGTCTGCTCCCAGGTCCCTCTTGACCTGTCTCTCCAATGTGATCCATCCTCCAGTGGAGCAGCCCTTATCTACCCTCTGGGGAGGTCTTCCCACTCTTCAGCTATTTCTCCTCAGTTCTACTATTTATAATAAGCTTTGCTTTTGTTACTTGAAATTTCTTGGCTCTTGAAATTTAGAAAAAAAATTCCTGAAATGCTATCATCTTTGGTCCAGAGTCTACTTAAAAACTCAAAGCTGAACACATCGCATATTTTTTCTGTCTTCATTTCTGAAGTTACAGACCTACCTGAGGGCAGAGTATGTTGAAAACTCTTGCTTTGTGAATGCTGGGAGAGGTCAGGTTCAAGTCATTGCAGGGGAAGGAAACATGGGTTCCTCTAATAATAGCACCTCACCACTCAACCTTTCAGGGGAAAAGAAGGAGCACTTCCACATTAAAGATGCATCTTTACTGTAAGGTGAACCCCTCTTTCAGGGAGACTAGTGTGTATATTTTAGAATGCATCTTGGATGAGGCAAAGTCTGCAGACAAAGTCTGTTGGGTGTAGTACAATGACTGTGCTCTGAGGATGGAGGACATGGCATTTCCAGCTAGAAAATATAAAAACACAGCAGCCTCTAGCCAACCTTCCTGTATGCTAGCGGGCAGGAGTAGCCATAACTGACATAATACTCAATGAATTACCCTGTCACTCTTTAATTCAGTCTATACACTTGCTTCCATGTACTTCTTAATGTCTAACAGGTCTCCCTAAATCTCTCTGTGGCAGGTAGAGGATGAAGAGGGGAGTTACTTTTCTCTCTGAAGAAAGATCCTTAATCAAGTGTCAGCTCCTGATGAACAAAAGGCCATTGTCCAACAAGATGCAATAGATGCAGTGTATTAGGCGAGGCCACCCCATTTTCAATGGTTTGTGTAAAATATGTTGGCTTGGAGATGCTGATTGCTTCCAGTCTAAGAGCTTTTGTGCTGTGCTTTTCCCAAATTGGCATCTGCTTTATCTCTAGGGGTATCTCTCTCGCTTGGCTTCGAGGCATCAATTTGAAGCTTACTGGAATGGTTTTGTTTGAAATAAAGTTCCCATCATCACACTCTCTCCTCTTATCCCTGGTGGGTGGCAACAAGATACCGAGGTGGAAAATATTAGCCAAGATGCTATCATCCTCCTCCCTCTCCTGTTGCAGGCTCTGGTTTCTTGAAACCTCTGATTAGGGCTTTGGAAGGTCCTGAAGCAGTGGAAAGAACACAGACTTCCCCAGTTGGAACCCTGGTCTGCCACTTGCTATCAGTGGAAGTCAGAAAATTTCTTAAAATCTTTGAGCCTTGGCCTCCTGACCTATGAAAAAGGAGACACTTTTATTGAAGGAGGTAGAATCACCTCCGCTGATATTGAGTCCATGACAAATACATGAAGAGGCTGACGTACGATCTCCTGACTAAGATACTTGGTGGGTTTGGGAAGCTTATTGGAAAGTTAGTGAGAAGTTTGGTTGGGAGTGAGGCAGTGACCAGGTCAGAAAGATACTCCAGAGTAAGCCAGGAGAAGAGAAGAGGCCAGCATGAAAAACGATACTCAACCCTGGAGGAGGATACCAGGGCCTGAGCCTGGAAGTGTGGCTAACAATTTGCTGCTGCCTCACAATTGTCTACTTCTGGATCATGTTTATGTGTGAAGGCCTAGGAAGCCCCGTAGCCTCTCTGGGCTAGTGCATTTATTATGCATTTATTTTCATGATGTGCTTTGCCCACAAATGCCTGTCTTACCAACACATTCTGATCATCTCCCAAACAGAGAAGCCATAACATTTGCACTGTTTCCGTCACCTTTTAGTTCTGAAGTCTGAGATTATGGATTGAGACAAATAAAGAATAAAAAGAAAATGGAGAGCCGTGAACTCTCCTTGTTTTCCAGCTGGAAGATTTAAAGATTTTTTTTTTTTTTCAACTCGCTCTCTGACCCTGTGCAAGTTGCCAGCAGGAGCCCTGATCCACAGAAAACAGAACTGGAAGATTCAGGGCTTTGGGGCATCATTCCCAGCTCGCATTTTCACCTGTGTCTCATACTGCAAATCTAGAGAATTCAGGTTAGATCCCTCCAAAGAAGTATGCATTCAATGGCACATAAACTGATGAAAGAAGTGCTTCAAATGCTTCCTCTCTCTTCCCTTCTTTTCTCCCTCTCCCCCCTCTATTTCTCTAGCATCTTTTAGACGTTTATTGTGTATGAACTGAAATTCTACCCCACCAAAGATGCTTAAATTTCTTGAACAGAAGGAAATGCTCACTGAAATCTGTCTCAAGAAGAATCAGAAGTTTTAAAGACCTTCTGCTCTGAGCTGTCTGCCACAGTATGGTCAATTTTACTGCCTCACAACCCCCAGTATATACCCTGTTCCCTCCTCTGTAGGACCTATGGCCATTTCACTCCTCATCAGGTCCTTCCCTACAGGTGAAAAATGAAAAAGGGAAAAGACAAAAGAAAAAAAAAGCTAGAGTAAAGAAAAAGCTATCTCAGCTATTCAATAGCCCAGGGAAAATATCTACATAAGAAAGAAGAAATTAGACGAGTTCAGTTAAAAGATGATTTCTGAATTGCCTTTGAATTTCATCTTTCCTTCCTTTCTGCCCCATTCCTTATCAGCCAAAATAATTGAGGCAAACTTTAGACCAGGACTTTAAGAGAAGGCCTTTTAAGCGAAAGACAACTGCTGGTTTAGAGTTGGCTTGAAGAAAAAAATCCATCTTCAAAGAGGCTGCATAGGGTGCTGCTATGGTTTCTATTATTTTTATTCAGGAGAAACTTTAAGAACAAAATCTAACTCCGAACCTCTATGTGTTAAAGGGTGAGGTCTGAGGGGGACGTGGAGGGCAGAATGGGGTCTCTCCACCTTAGCTTCCTCCTAGTTCTTGGTAGCAGCCCCTGAAGCATAAAGAGAAAGATTCCCAGGGGCCACCAGATCACATTGCCTTGATAATTCCATGGGCTTTGTGATCAGTCAGGCCTGGGTTTAAATCCCATCTCTGTCACTCTACCAGTTAGAATGCTTTTGACTATAAGAAATAGAATACTCAACTAGTCATTAATTATTATTAGTTATTAATGTTCCTACAAACCCAGGTTCTTTTATCCTTTTGCTTGTCCATCCAAAGCATGTTGACTTTCACATTCAGGCTGGTTCCACATTATAGTAAGATGGCAGCCACAGCTCAAGACATATGTCCTCACTCTTCTGTGACCGCAGGAAGAAAAGAGGTCCTTTCTCTTTGATTCTCTCTTTTTTTTTCCACAGTGGAAAACATATTGCAGAAGCTCCTTGACAGATTTCCCCTTCTGTATTTTTGGCTGGAATTAGATAGAGGCTCAACTCTAAACCTATCACTGACCAAAGAGAATGAGCTTACCATTTGGGGTTTTGACCAATCATGCTTCACCTTGGGGCGGGAGCGCATCTTCCATGAGGACCTTGCCTACTGGATAAAGCTGGAGTTCTATTAGCAAGGAAGAAGGGAGGAATGGCTATGGGGCAATCAAGTGGTGTTCTTGAGCCTCCATTTCCTTATCTGACAAATAGGGAAAACAAAACCTATCTCACAAGGTTGTTGGAAGATCAACAAAAGATAAAATCAGTAAGAAGTTCAGAAAAGATAGTTTTAGGTATGTCTCCCTCATAAAGTTTTGAATTGGCTAGAATATTAAATAAAGACTTGTGTCTTTGTACATGAAATTCAACTGCCTCCTCCTTATAAGGTACAGGAACTTCTGCCATCAAAACTCTACTGAAGCCACTTACTCATCTCTTCAAAATAATGGATTCAAGTATGACTTATTGAGAAACCAATGTATTAAGTCCAGTGCAGTTCCAACCTTAGTGAATTGCTTATTCTTCAAAAACAAGATTGAAAGATGGCTCGCTATTCTAAGGGACAAAAATCTACCAGTGAACAGATAATTTTCATTTGATATGTGCATAATGCTGCTATGAGCATGCATCAGACCACATATTCTGATTTTAAGTTAACACAGTGTGTTCATCTTCCATATATTACAAGTTAACAGACTTATTCTGAACAACATTATGTTATTCAGTTTCTGAATTTATCGGGCCACTCTTGTAAATGTTTTTAATCAGCTTTAGTTATAAATTTGGTAAATTTTTCTCATTGAAAAGACTAAAAGTCATATGAAATCAGGATTGCCCCAAAAGATTAAAAATGTAAAGTCACCCTAACATTGTGTTATAAGGTCTACCAATATTATTTCACTGAAAAAAATTCAAGAAATATTCAATGTAAACCATTATGTTTAGGGCACTTAGTTACTGGATGCAATCTTTCTTTTAAGCAAAGGTGTTTTATTTCCCTCTCCGCTCCACCTTTCCATGGTATCTCAGTGATACTATTTGAAAGATAAATGCACTTCTAAACACATATTTGGATATAAAATATCTAGAGTAACTTAACAAGTTAATACTTAGAAAAAAGTTTTTCCTTTCTGTGCAACTGTAGAAAGCTGAAACACTTTACACACACATTTTGCACATTGGTATATAAGTGTTCACCCTTGTGACTATTTGGAAAGTCATTTGGTCACATGTTTATAAGCCAATAATTATGCTTCAGGGAATAATTCCTAATGAAATAACCCCCAAATATGAAAAAATGTTGGACATGAAGATATTCATCACCCTGATATTTTAAAAGAACAGATATTTGGAAGCCACTGAAAATATCCGGCAATAGAAAATTGCTAGGTGAGTTTTGGTTTAGCCACTTAATAGAATATAATGTAGCCATTTAAAATATTTGTAAAGAGTTTTCATATAAGTTAAAATGTTCACATTAGAACATGAAGTAGAAAAACAAGATGCAAAATTTTACTGTTGTTAAAAATCAGGAACCAAGTGAGATTCTTTGGATAAGGAATTTTCAAAATGGATGATATGAAATATGTCAGAATGCTGTGGTGACTGTATGTGCATGATTGGATTGTGGGTGATTGTGTTTTTCTTTACATTTCAGTGTTTTCCAAATCTTCAATAATGATCATGTATTGCTTTTATCATTTTAAAGGCAAACAATTTGTGCATTTATTAAAATAAGAGAGGACAAGTATGTCCTTGCTGGAGCTAGTTAGAGAATATTCCCTCAAGTTCTTTACATTTCTCTCTACAGAGATTAAAATGCTGGCCTAACTAACCATATGGCTGGTTTTTCTCCACCACACTGCCTCTCTAAGCAGGCTATGAGATTCCAAATTGACGGTCAAGAGATTTTGCCTACTCTGGATTCTATGACATTCTGTGCTGCCTAATATATACTAGACACTCAACAAAGTGTTTAACTAACTCTAGCCTTTTGTAATTTACCATGAGTTAGTTCAGTCCAAAAAATTCAGTACATTCTAAAGAAGTTTAAATAAATATTTGGATAATCGACTATTTATTCGTTCTCAAGGAATCCTGTGATAGAATTTGGAGGCATATTCTAAACTTGTTGAGATGTGTTTCTCAAAGAGCAACCAATCCATGTCACTCCCAGACATACCATCTCCCATGGTGTGTCTGTTAATGGTGTATATAGGTAGCACGTCAGGCCAGGGGCAGCCCAGCCTCCAGGAGACAGAGCTCACTGGGCAGCTCCGAGTCCGGGTTTTCCCCGTGCACATTCATGATGTAGCCTACAAATCACAAGTTCTCAAAAGGAACAAAATGCCGACAGGAACACAAGAGAAGGAAGGTGCTAATATTAAATCACACTCTGTAAGATCTGGGTAGATAAACGTCCCTCCCCACCGCACTCATTCCTTTTAATTGACAGAGCGTTACCAAGCCATCTGTAGTTCACAAATCTGAGTAGAAAGACCAGGTGACTTCACATCAGTAATTTCTGTTTCAAGGAAAAATTATGGCTTCTTGCATTTGTGGGTCTCTGATAAGTCTGCTATGGGAGGAGATGCATCTAGTGATTGTGGTGCTGTCAAGAATCCCTAAGTGGAACTTCCTTGCACGTGACTAACATGATGATGCCGCT
Organism: Tapirus indicus; assembly: GCA_031878705.1. Classification (NCBI taxonomy): domain Eukaryota; kingdom Metazoa; phylum Chordata; class Mammalia; order Perissodactyla; family Tapiridae; genus Tapirus; species Tapirus indicus. The sequence goes on from CM062920.1 coordinate 19,734,351, forward strand.
TCATAGCTCACACACTCTATGGACACTGTCTGGCAGAGCTTCTGTGACCCCATGTGGCAAGACTCTTGGGATCTCATTCTGTAGTTCTTGTTAATATCAATTAATACTTAAAATCTATCCCATCCATTCATTCACTTAACACACTTTTGTTGAGCATCTCCATCATACTAGGCTCTGTTCTTGGTGTAGTGCAGGTCTGGGCCACATAGCCTTGTTTTCTTTGTCAGTCCCTTCCTCTTGATCGCAATGAAGATGGTTCAGCAAACCTTGTGATGTCAAAATGCTTGTGATGTTGCCGCCTGTGGGCCCAACCCCTGTGGTAGAACGAGGAACCTGCTTTGAAGGGTGAGAAACCTGCTAAGCCTTCTGGGACATCTCCCTCCAGGAACTTCCTAGTATCCTTGCTCCATCTGTTGCCTGGTCATTTGCTTATTGATGATGAGGAATGCTGGTGACAGTTCAGAAAAGGACCATAATGCCCTTAATGTAGACCCAGGCGCAGAAACAATTGTATCCGGAAATGTGTGTGCTGGAAAAAAATTTAAAATCTGATGCCAAGCTCTAACTGTGCAGCAGGCTTCTGAAATGGAATCAGGAGCACACGAAGCCATTTTCAGATAGTGTTGACCTAATCAGAATGGGGGATTTGAAAAATCAGTATGGATTCCAGGTCCAAATTTCTTTATCACTGGCTAAATAAATAAATAAATGCTGTGTGCCTTATAACTTGTATATGTCCAATTGTGGCATTTTAAAGATCTCTTTGTTGTTTCTTCAACAAATATTTTTTGAGCATCTATTATGTGGCAGACTGCACTAAACACTGAGAATACAGCATTAAAGGATCAGAAGTGCTTCTCATTTTCATGGAGCTTGGTGGGAGCAAAACTTTAACAGATAAGCATATAGAAATGAGGAATTATAATCAAGTTAAAGACTATGATAGTCATCAGTCATTGCGTTTAGCCATTACCTTCATAAACAGATTTTCATGTGTTCTGGTTTGGTCAATAAAGTGAAATATTCAACTTCTGAAAAAATATGATTTCTCCATATTTTGCTGGCAGACGACTCTAGTAAATGGCTTGGGAGTGATGTGGAATCTTCAGCAGTGTAGATTCAGGGCTCCAAATCCTGACATTTAATTCAGTTAGGTAGGTCAGGGAGGTTTTGGTGGCAAGGACACGGCCTAAGCTGGTTCTAAGGTGGCAGAGATCTCAGGATATCAGCTTTAGAAACTGCTCTTCCAGGCTTCTATACCAGCAGGTGGTCATAAGCACTGGGCAGAGGACCCCGGCCCTCTTCAAGCTGTACCTTCACTCCTGCCTCGAGAGGGTTACCCTATAGTTTCTTTGGACTCCGAGAGCCTCTTCCAGGTGTCAGCCCTCAAGAGTGGGATACATGCAAGACAGTTCAATGCTGTCTGCCTTCCGGGATAGCCACTTGGCCAACAGAAAAGTCACCCATCTTCACCATACCACATGACGGATGTCCTTAATGCTCCTGCCCGCCCTCCAGCTCTCTTCTTTTACTGCTCAAATAGGCACCAGGGAATTATTTGCAAGCCCACTGCATAAGCAGATGCCCAACCAAGGATCATGATACTTGTGTCCCTTTCTTGCCAGCCCCACCAGTCTCTGAGGAGGGCTCTGCTGCAGTGGCTCTGCTCCACTGAATTTGTGGAATGAAGCTTTACCTCCATTTGAGAGGGAAGAGGGAAGTTACCACACTCCCTGTCAGCCAGTAAGAACAACTCCAGTGCTTCTTGGCCTTCCCTTCCTTCCTCTCCAATCTGAAGCTTCTGTTGAAGGCAGTGATGGTTAGGGATTTGGTTGTCTCTTCAGAGGGGGTATCTGGCTCCCAATTTACTCCTCTTTTTAAAATACAGGGTTTTTGACTTCTGTGTCCTCAGCTTGAGGTAATTCTGGGGCAACAAGGAAAGCCCCATTTAAAATCCTTTCACGTTTGTAATATACTAACACAAACCCGGAACTCAGTAACTGCCTGTGAATCCACATGGTAGCTGGGTCAGTGCACAGAACACATTTTGTACTGTGAAAATAAACAAAAAGCCACATACATGTAGAAATTGAATAACTTGAAGTCACTTAAAGGTTCGAGGTCCTTGCTTTGTTGTTGGAACGAATGCATCATGAATTATGCAACTCATCTGGAGAGTTTTGGGGCCCAGAGCAAGACTAGTTTAGTTCTAAGAATAAACTGAAGGTTTATCTTTAGCCCCATTTGGCAAAAAATGTAGGTAAGAGGAAATAGCAATGCTCATCTCATAATGCAATTTTAATTATTTGACTTTTACAGAGAGCTACTTAAAAGATAAGACACAAATAATTATTCATAGTCCAACTCAAAATAGAGGAGGGGGAGAGTTCCCTTCCCCTCATTAGTAGCAGCCAGGTGGATTGCCCCTGCTGCCATGTAAATTCTAAAGCCTGCAAGACTGGTCATCCAGGAAGGAGGAGCAGGAGGAAGTGAGCAGATAGGAATGCAGAAAGAGGCTTCTGAAACAGACAGACTGTCTTGTCAGTCCTGTATTTCCTTTCAGCTGTCCCATAACCACTTGACAGCAGGATTTTATCCCCCCTCTCTAGACAGGTTGTCATCACTATGGCTTGTGGATCTCAGGTAACCATTCCTCTCTGGGCATAATTCACATCTAGGCTCCTCACTAACCTATCATAGAAAAAGCATGAATCTTTTCTTTTCAGCAGAGACCAATCAGCTGTCAGCTGTCTTGTCTACAAAAGCTGTTAGATTCAATATATATATATATATTCTTTACACAAGTGTACACCCTCGCTTACAGACAGCCATGTCTCACGGTTTGTCAGACAAAGGCAAACCTGGCACTTATGTTTCTTCGCATCTTCCCACAGCCCTGAGGGAGACACCCACCAGTGGTGTTTGTCTATTTTCACTTGCGTAACAAATTGATTTTAGAGCTCCCCAAACCCCATCCCTGAACTTGCTTTCTGATGATGCATATTGAAGTAAATAAGTTATCTCACTTAACACTAGGGAATCCATAAGTGCTGGAAAATTCCATGGGCAACAGAACGTGGGTATCTCTAACAGCACCGATGGATGAACGCAGCTTGGATAAGGTCAAGATTTGTAGATATTTGATGAAAATCCACACATTTATGCCAGCATATACCTAAAAAATATAACTTGTAATAGCAATTTACTCTGCCCGGTCATTAGGGCTAGGAAACATTCGAAATATCTTTTCCTAGCCTATGTAAGGTACAGAGAATTTAGGATTTCTTTTGAATAAACAAATTGCTTTGAAAGGGGTGGAGCTAGCCTTTCTGTCTAACTGGCCTAGTTTGGGGCTCGAGTTTCTTTCCAGGGGACTCATTCAGTATTCATGTCCAATCTGGTTGCACTGCAGGGAAGTGTGGCATTGAATTCATGGTGCAGAAGATAAAAAACAAGGCAAAATCATTCTCGACAGCAGAAGGAAATCAATTCTGTTTCTCCTAGGCCTTTCAACAGCTGATCAGAGGGAGCTGTTCCCCATCCTGCTTAAGATGAAGTTGTTCAGCAAACATCCCTCTGGACCCTTCTGATTAAAGCGGTTTTTGCAGACTGTTAGCCGAGTCTCAGCCAGTTCAATGTCCGTTAAGTGCTGCAATTTCTTAAATTGAGAGATTCTATTTGATACCAAAACAGCACTGGGTGGAAAGAAAAGGTCAACATGAAGAGCATTTACACAAAGGAAGATTTCTGATTCAATTTCTATCCCCACGGGGTGGATTCATTCTGGACTAATGATATTACATTTATGATAGGAGTTTTTTCAAGTCTCTCCTGTATCCAGTTTAGCCTCTTTAGTGGTTTGTTTTCATTTCTACCTCTCCTTGCAAAATGAGAAATTGGAATTCCTAGGCTCTGATAAAATCTCTCTTTCTTGGCATCCTTGAGTGACCTGTACAAGCCACCGGAAGTCAGGATTGGGTTCCAGAATAAATGGGTACAAACGTTCCTCAAAACCACTCTTGGTTTTCTGCAGGAATGGTGGGAGCAGGAGAGCATTGAAACTTCCAATATTTGCTTAAGCCTGATTACAATCCTAAATTTTATCCTCCTCTTCCACCAAGCTTTGGGATTCCAGATCTCCTAGCCAGTAGCTGCAGGGAGCTACTTTTCTTTCCCTATCTTCCCCTTAACCAGACCTGGAAGGAGAAATAAAGCAAGAGAACAGAAAAGTCTAGGACCCTAATAATCCACAAACTGGAGGCTTGGTTTCTGTATAGAATATTAGGATATAGGCTGTGTTTGATAAGGTACTTGACTTTCTGGATACAAACACTCAAAACGTTTTTCTCCTAAAAACCGTGAAATCTGAGTGTGGGTGTTTGGGGAGAAGGGATTGGGGAATTGAAATGAAATCTTTCTAGCCCAAAGTTATCCTTTTGGTGGACAGAATGGATCTGAAGCTCTTGTTTTGAAGAAATATTCACTGAGGTAGCAGAGGGAAAACTTGTGGCTGTGATTTTTTTTTTTCCTTTCAAGTCTGACAAAGCATGAACAATGTTCTCTCCTTGCCTAAAGGAGAAAGGAGTCACCACCGTCCCCTAGCCCTCCTATCAGTGCCCCAGGCAAGCAAAGGGAGCCCACTGGGCTGTTTGTATAAAGGATGCCACTCACTGGGCTCAGACAAGTCCAGCCCTTCATTATTAAGTCCTGCTAATTTTTTTAACCAGTCTGAACTGGTTTTCTTTAGCTTTCTTTAAAGGGCCAGCTCTAAATATATGTCTCAATATGGTTTATCGCTGCAGAGTAGAGAGTGAACTGAGCTGAGAAATGATGGAGGTCTTTTACTAAATATCTAAATACAATACCCATGCACACCACACACATACACACACACACTTAGAACTTTCCACATCCTGTGCCTTTACTACTCCGTAATCAGATGTCATTGATAAGCTACAGACCAAAGCCAAAGCAGAAAAAAAGAAAGAAAAGTGAGGAAGAAGGAAAGAAAGCAAGAGAGGAAGGAAGGGAGGGAGGAAGAGAAGGAGAAGGAAGGGAGGCAGGAAGAGGGAAGGGAGGGAGAGAAAGGACTTTTCCCCTTCTTGCACACATGCATTTATGCCCAGGTTTAGATTATTTTAAAGTTATGATTTATTGTGCATACAACATTAGCAGGCATCAAAATGAAAGAAAAAAAATTTACTTACATTATTGCTTCAACAACAAATCAAACTATTTTCACTTTGCTGTATCTTTTCCTGTCCCCATCCCAATGTTGGCTCCAATATATCTGCCATTTGTTGTTGATTCTAAAGCAACATTGCTTATAAGGGGCATCATTGATTTGTTAACTGCTTTTCAGAACAAAAAAAACATGAAACAACATTAAATGCAGATTGTAAAATGCATTGTAAGTACAGAAAATCAGCAAAACTGTGAAAACTGCATCTTAGAATCAAGGAAACTTGTGAGTTACCAGTTCATTATAGATAGGATTTTAAATCTTGATTTTTTTTTTTATTATCATAAGCATATTGTAGGGTTGTATCTAGTCTTCATAATTCTAATTTTCATAGCATCATATTATATTATCAAGGGACATCCTACTGACCATTGTGCTTTGGCAAATATTTAAGCCTCTTCCCAGTGTTGTGCCTGAGCTGGTTTACACCAGCTCGTGGGGGCCCACCATGCACATCTCTTTCCTAATCTGCATTTAAATTGGTAGCTTGAAATTGGCCATGGTGGGAGTCTTTACACCATGAAAACTGGCAAATATTACAAATTGGCCAGCACCCCACTGCTTATTTCTAAAATTTTTGCTATTATATATAATACCATAATGAATATCTTTGACTAAGCCCCCAGTTTTTTCGCTTTCTGGCATGTGGAAGAATTCCACCAATGGAATAATGATAATGAAGTGATAATAAATAAAGGCTAACGCTTCTTGAGTACTGACCACGTACAAGACACTATGTCAACCACCTTATTTAATCCTCAAAACAACCCTATAAACCAGGTATTATTATTTGTAATTTCATTTCACAGATAAGAAAATCGAAGCTTAAAATAATTGGATGACAGTCAAGTAGCTTACCCAAAGTCACACAGCTAGTGAGTGGCAGGGCCAGGGTCTGAATGCAGTTGGTCTGCCCGCAGTGGTCATCCCCTGAACCACAGTGCAGCCAATAGCATTTCTAGAACTCTAGCTATGAGTCCCAACAGTGGACTCTCTCAAACTCTAGCCTGCCAAGTCCCTCCCTCCACTGTCACAAGCCTAGTAGGATTCACATATTCTCCCTGGCCACCCTGAAGCTCGGCAGCCCTGAAGCTCCTGGTGCCAGATCTGCTCAGGGTGTCCATTCTCTTCCTTGCACCATTTGTTTCCAATAGTCAGTGCGTTGATGCTGCTTCTCCATCTTCGGGGTCTTCAGCACTTGCTCCTCAGAGTCCTCTTTTCCTTCCTTCCTAATGATGTGGCCATCCTTCACAGGGTTCTAGGGTTTGCCTCCGCTTCAGTGATGTCACTTCCATCATCTCATCCATCTCTTTCTTCCGGTTTCTTCTGTTCCTTAATCTGAGAAGAGTCAACTGTTGCCTCAGCCAAAAGACCACCAGAAGACCTATTGATCAAGACAACAAAGATTATTAGACTTATTGCAGTGAGGGAGAAGCCACTTGGACAGAGTCTTAGTAGTGTCTCGCATGGGGGAGGTGAAGGAAGGATATTTAAAAGGTTTTAGGGTCTGGGCTGGGTGCTATAAGGCAGGGGAGAGTTTCTGAGCTTTTGATTGTTGGGCGCAGTAAGGTGAACGGCCTAAAGCAACTCGATAAACAAGTCTTAGTCTTCAGAAATAAGCTATTATGTTGGTTCGTGGTCTCCTCTTCCTGATGCAAGTATTTCCTAGAGCAATTAACTAAATCACTTTTGTTTGTTCCCAGTGATGTTTAGCACAGAAAGAGGAAAAATGCTTGGTTCCAGTATTGTTTATCAGAGAGAGAAAAGTGTGATATTTTCAGTTCTCAGGAGGAAAAGGCCCTTCCTGCACTAATGCTTATGAGGGAGGAGGCCTGACTCCACTTCTCACAGGCCCTCGGGGCAGAAGCCTGAAGCAAGTCTCTGAAGAAAATACCAGTGGCAACACAAGGCCTCACCCTCCAGAGGCCTTCTCTCCCACAATCCACTGGTGTTCCTGGATTTAGTTAGGTCTGTTTTATTCATTTTCTGGATGCATTTCCTGGCTTTAGAGACACCCAGAACAAGGCCTTTGTTAAACAATCGCAGAGCTCTTCAATACGTTTAGTCACTCTCTTCCCTCATAAGCCTGTTGGGAAGCTGTACAAATAGGAACCCTGATAGCCTGCCTTGTTCTACCAGCGGATGCACGAACTGAATATTTCAGTTATGTATTCTTTTCTAAATGCATAAGGCAGTTTTCTTCTTTTGAATTGTGATCCTAGGATAATTTCCAGAAGTGGAACCACAGGGTAACAGGAAATGAACATTTTCATGGCTTTTGACTTATCTTGCCAGCTACTTTCTAGAGAGGGTTTAACAATTTATCCTGCCAGCAGCAGTGTGCGAGTGTACATTTTCACCACAGTTTGGCTAGCATTAGGTTTTATGGTTCAAAATATATATACTATTTATAATATTATTTCTCATATTTAAATTTCCATTTCTTTGATTTCTATGGAGGCTTAACTTTGAATACATGGTCTTTGTAACAATAATTAGAACTAAGAGATAAGCAAAAAGAAAATTTCAAAAACACCTAAAGATGCCACCCCAAAATAACAACTATTAATATAGTTGGGTATATCTTGAAAGACCTTTAGGTTTTTCTCTTTCTGTAAATACATTCTTTTTTTTCTATAAAAATGGAGTCACACTGTTCAACCTGTTTTATAGCCTGCTTTTTTTTTTGCTCATCCACATATTTTGAACACTTTTCCATGAAATAACATGTATCTCTAATATCATTGTACTGATGGAACATTTTCCCGTTGTTCTGTGAGGCAGCATAAACAGAGATTAAGAACATGGAGTATGGTGCCCAACTGCTGGATTCAAATGCCAGGTCAGCCGTTTAGTAGCCACATGACTTTGGGTAAGTTATTTATATCCCTGTGACTTAGTTTACTCATCTGTAAAATGGGGATCGTAATAACACTGCCTTTTAGGGTTGTTTTGGAGATTAAATACATTAAAACTTATAATACTGTGAGAGCCAGGCACTCCCTGTAAGTCCTTGCTGGAAACAATATTAGGTGTGCCATAATTAATTAATCAAACCCGTATTATTGTACATTTCGTTGTTTCCTTTTTTCTTCTGTTACAGAAACTGCTGCAATGAACAATTCTTAAAATAAATTCCTAAATATTAAATTGTTTGATTGAAGAACACATACATATTTAAGGCTTTTGTTACATATTGCTAAATTTTCCTCCAAAAATATATCCCATCAGCAATATAGGGGAGTGCTATTTCTTCCTTGATGTTGGATCTGCAACCAATTTCCTGTAGATTCTTTGCCTACCTGAGACAGGTGAAGTCTGGGAAGTAAACATGATTCGATCAGAGACCCAGAAGCACGATTTCCTGTGGCCTCTTTGTTCTGCCCGTCATAATCTCCTCATTAGCTGGCCTAGGACTTGATCTATACCAGGGAACATTAGCCACTTAGGTGCTATTTTTAAGTGAGAAATAATGACTGGTAATATTGTATTTAGGGTTATCATTAACTTGAGCTAAATTACAATTAGACATCTCCAGAAATAAATGGAAGATTTGGAGGAATAACAACCTAATTTATCATAACTCCACATGAGCACAATGATAAACTGGACAGGTTTATCACGATGGGTACTTCGGAAGGGTGTACTTCGGACCAGCTGCATCAAAAGAAGGCTACTTGAATGTGGCAGCTGGGGCTCATGTTATCTCAGTTATTGAGTCAGTTGCTAAGTCACATTTACTTGAGTCACATGATACTTTATTACTTGTCCAATTGAAAGAGGAAAAACTCACTGCGCAAGAGAATGAAACATTCGCTGCTTTATCGTAATTAAGGACACGTACAACAACCTAGAATTTCCTGGGGGAACATACATTACTACATTTGGAGGAGATTCTAGATGGTTCGTGTCCTGGGTAAAAAAGATAGTTTTATTTTCTAAAAGAAACCTTTTTTTTTTTGGTATATGTATTCTTTCCTGCCTTCCCTCCTTCCCATAGGAATCTCAGTGGGGTTGGTCTGGTCACTTCTGTGTGTGTGACCTTTTTTCCTGCTTTGACATGTACAAGTTTGATTGTAATAATAAAAAGACGATAAGCCTTTGCCCATTGTAACTTGGTCAAGGAAGAAAATAATGTATATCTAAAGTAAGGGGAAAAGGGTTGATTCTTTTTTTAATTTTATTACCTGAGCTTTCCTACTGAAAGGAATGAAATTGTACTTATCAAATCTTTATGCTTCAAGGAATGGTTATCTAGTTCTTGCTTAATATTGCTCAGATATCAGCTCTCTTCTTTTCTGTTACCCCCCTTCAGGTCATGTGCCTGACCATTAACTTGTTAATCTCTGAGAAAACAGTTAGAACATGCATGCTGTCATAGCTATCCCTCTTAAGTTGCTCTGGAAAAAGTTTGAAGAGGGAGGTTGAAGCTCTTGGCCCATATGGGTGACTGGCTGACCTCTATCCCTGATGCACTTCCTCCCCAAAACCACGCAGACGGAGAGGTGACTGTTCATGAGGTGGCAGCACTACAGTAAATTCACCTGTCATTATAGTATTCAAGGCATGTATCATTCACTCTTATTTATGATTCAAGAGATAAAGACCTAGAAAATTATGTGTTTAAACTAAGGTCAGAAAGAGAAGGGATGAGACAAGATGCTGAAACTGACATACATTGAGCATCACCTACCGACTAGACCTGCTGATGATATGGTAAATTATGTAAGCTTAGCTCACAACAATGAGACAAGATAGGTACACACCCTGGCTTGGCAGACATAAAATGCATCATTAAGGTCCACAAAGACCTTAGGTGTCTAAGTTACATGCTGTCAGTCCCCAGGGACATTACAGAACTTACCAGGGTCTTTAATTTGCTAATTAATATTGTGGATATTCCAGAAGGGGACATAATATGCAGAATTTCCCAGGTTGTTTGGTGTAAGTCCCCACTCCCTCCCACAAACACATACAAACATAAAATACGCATCTAAACAGGCACACACTTTTTTTTTTAACAGAGTATCTTGTCAGCTAATGTTTCATAAAACACATTTGGAAAATACGCCCTCATTGTATTGGTGAGATGTTGGAGACACAGAGAGCCTAAGTGACTTTCTCAAGCTCACACAGAGGTTTCAAGGTAGAATTGACACTCAACTCCAGGCTAAGTCTCTGTCCAGTTCACCCCACTCAACACAGATCTTAACCTTGAATAATCATAATATTGCTTTAACAATTGAAGCCTTACAAGGTGGTAAAAAATGGTTCAACTATACCTGATAAATATCTTCTCCTCTGGTTTCTTCTTTTTTTCCCTACATATTATTCAATATTAATTTTCAACTTGAATAGCAAAAGCAAGTAGTTGCTTGTTTGTTCTAAGCAAAAAATCGGAAGATACTGAACCTTAGCTGAGAAATGAGATGTCTTGCAGAAGTTTATCAGTCTCTGATTTGAGCAGGCATGATGCAGTGATTAAGGCACAGCCTTTGGTTGAGACGGGCAACCCTGACCCACATCTGGCTCTGTCACTTTAACTGCTGGGTTCTTTAAATTTAATGAGGATACTGTCTATATTGGGTTTGTTCAACGGTATATACTGTTGGCTTATAGATGCTTAAGGAATAATAGTTAAGCATATATAATATCATGTCATTCCCCCACTCCAACCCCTCAATTCCCCCCATCTCACTCAAAGTCAAAGTCCTTACAATGGCCTACAAGGTCATACATGATCTGCCTTCCCCTTTATCTGTCTAATCTCATCTAACTCTACTCTCCCCTTCACTCAGTCTGCTCCAGCCACACTGGCCTCCTCGCCATTGGTTGAGCCCCCCAGGCCCATTCAGGGCCTCTGAAATGCTGTTCCCTCTGCCTAGAATGCTCTTCCTAAAATAGTTCACTCCCCAACCCTCTTTGTATCCTTACTCAAAAGTCTCCTGTTCTGGTTATCTATAGCTATGTAACAGATTGCCTCAAAAATTAGTAGTTTAAATAACAACAGTTTATTATTGTTATATCTTATGATTCTGTGGGTCAGGAAGTCAGACAGGACACAGAGAGAAAAGCTTGTTTCTGCCCTCAGTGTCTGGGGCCTCAGCTAGGATGACTTGAACAGGAGAAGATAGGAACAGCTCGGGGACGCCTGGGACGTCTCTCTCTCTCTCTTCACATGCTTCTCCCTGTGCATAGCTCAGGCTTCCTCACAGCAGGGCACTCTCAAAGTAGTAGAAGTTCTTGCATGGCAGTTCAGAGCTCCAAGAGACCAAAGCGGAAGCTGCCAGTCCTCTTGAAGTTAGGCTGGCAACTAGGCATAGCGTAACTTCTGCCAAATGCTGTTGGTTAAAGAAGACACCAAACAGTCCAGATTCTAAGGAGAGAGTGTAAATAGAACCCTTATTTTAACAGGAGGAATGTCAAGGAACATAAACACTCTTTAACTTGCCGCATGGCTCAGTAAGACCTTCCTAGTCTGTCCTATTTAAAATAGCAATCCCCCTAATGCTTCCTATCCCTATTCTTTCTTTTATTTTTCTCTGTAGTGACATAATCACAACATATTTTATATCTTACGTATTTAGTTTATTATCTGTATGTACCACCTGGATATAAATTTCATTGAGTCCAGGGACTCTTTCTGTTATGTTCAATGTTGTATCTTCAGAAGCTAGAATAGTATGTGACACATAGTAGATACTCTATACATAGTTATTGAAAGAATGAAAGGATGCATGAATGAATGAATAAATGAATGAAAGAAATTGGGGTAAGTTGACTACTGTGCCCTCAGTTTCCTCATCTGCAAAATGGGAATAATTCTACTTTCATTCTAGGGCTCTTGTGAAAATTAAATGAGATCAGATATATAATGTATTTAGTATAGAACCAGGCAAATAATTAGTTGCTATTAATTTGAGTGGCCACTGGGTTCACTTAAATGGATTTCAAAAAGATCATAAAATAGATTTAGACACTGTCTTCTTGGGCACCCCTTAGTATTCTGACATATGGAGGAAATGGGCAACTTCAAACCAACTAAGACTTTACTCTCCAGGATAATTGAGGTTAACCACAAAGAGAGGATGGGAACTTGATGGAAGGGGCAGGAGTCATTTATTTTAGAAGTGCGTTTCCTTTTGAAGTGGACATCAAAGTTGCTAGAAAGATCCTTAATAAAATGGGCATCATGAGGGGTCACTGCATTTCACCAAGCAGGGAAACCTCATTTGAGTGCTATCATTTCTCCCTAATTGATTGACTATAACTAGTAATTCAGTCATTTATTTCCACTCAAAAAGGCCTTCTAATCTGTTCATTTGAGCATTAAAGCAATGGTAATGCAGATTTTCATCTCCTTTCAGCTGGAGAAAAATTTTTTTTTTTTTTTTTTGAGAAATGTCCAGGCATCTTACCTCCTTCCATTTCTGCATCTGTTTTTGCGTCTTCCTCTTCACAGGGTTGTTGAGAGTTAACCCAAGACATGATTGTGGGGTGGTAAAAGCCCTAGGGTCCTAAGAGAGGCAAATGGAATGAGAAGCAGCAGGAGCACAGAATTGTAAAGGTACTAAGTGCAGGTGTCAGCTGCCTCAGGTATTTGGTTGAACTTGACCCAAACCGTTTCACGGCCTGTGGGAGTCTAGAGCCGCCCCCTTCCTCTGCCCCGCCAACTGATGAAAGTTCTCAGAAACTTAATTTCTTGTGGACCTCTGCCTCTAGGACCCCCAGTTTTTTCCTGGAGCACCACTCTCTCATTCCATACAATATGCCCAGAGTTTTTAATTTAAAAATTCCATTTTTCTTAAGTGTTTTGTGACTTTGGTACCCTGATTAGAAATGGAGGTAGGGAATGAGGTGGGATCACCTCACCTGTCAAGAGAGCTTTCCTCATTTCATCTGCTATACCCTCTTTTCCCTGTCTTCTCTCCCTTACCGTTTCCTCCCTCTTTGGAGAAAAAAAGCAAATCTTACCCCAGGTCTCAGGCTAAACAGTTCTGTCCTCATTCAGGCCCTGAAGGCTCAGATTCTACTCTCAAATGGACTTACCTTGGCATCTTCTCAACCGGGCAGGTGTGTCTCTTCCCTCAGGGAGTTTTGAACTAACTGCCAAGAAAATTAAATCATCTCCTTGAACCTCTTTTCTTGCTTTGACCAAGCTCCTGTCCCCCATCTGCTTTGCCATCCCTTTGGCCTAATCACCACCTCAAAACATGAGAACGACAGAACTGATAATCTCATTTTAGGAAGAAGGGCTATTGTTATCTACATTTCCAAATTGCCTTTTTGAAAATAAAAATTGTCACATATTTAAGTTTTCCTTGGAATGAAGTATTTGGTTGCTTATAGAGTGTAAATAAGAACTTCCAAAGCTTTGCAAATCATCCTCAGGGGCAAAATGATTTATCCCATCCCATGAAATATGCAAATGGGCATGACCCTGCACCGAGGGGGTGACTCAGGTGATTTGGTGATGAAAATGGGGAAAGGTCCAGGCTTTCTGCTGCATCCAGGGCTAAGATTTGGGTCACCTAAAGTGTAGCTTTAGACACATGTCACATGGGAAGCTGGGTTTGATTGGCTAATGGAGAAATATCAACAGGTTTTTTTCTTTTACAAACAATTTACTTTAAGAAAGAAGTCAGATTCAAATACCAAATCTGCAGCTTAATAGTTAAGCATCCTTAGGCCAGTAATAAACCTTTCCTGAGCCTCTTTTCCTTCATCTGTAAAATAGAAGGAAGGATGTCCACTTCACAGGGATATGAGGATTAAGTTATATAAACATAAAAGAAGGTCTCAAAAAATGTCAGTCTCATAATTTCCTCCTGTAATTCAGACAAAATCCTCTAGCCACAACTTAGACAGGATTCATTGTCATGTGTTTTATTTCAATAAGATTGTTCTTGAATTAACAGCTATGGTGGCAGTTCCAGGATTGATGGACTCGACCCTTTTTAAAAATCCACACTATTTGCACTCTGACCAAGATGCATCAAAGTTGCTAGTCAGATTCTTAGATAAGTGGGTATCATAGTGGGTCACAGTGACCAGGACATTTTCTTTGTAATGGAGGAAGTACTATTTCAGAAGTGGCAAAGCTCTCTGAAGTTGATCCTGTAACATGGACACCGGATAAAGCAATAATATTGATGACCTTCTGCACTCCATAGCACTTAAGGTACGTAAGAGTACAGTCTTTAGAATAGACAGCAAGATGCCTTATAGATTTATTCACATCTGTAGGAGGGATGGTGCTGAAGTTTTCTCCTTTCTCATTAATGCTAATCACTTCCTTAAAGAACTTCCAGGCAGATAGCTTTAAAGAACCTATAAACTTACCTTAAGCCCTTATGCAACTTTCTATTCATTATCCTAGCAATGATGAAGCAGTGACACAGCCTGATAAATACAACGATGTCAGTACTTGATTGTAGTTCCGTATTTTTCTGCGCCGCCTCACTTTTTTTTCCTTCCTTATAAGATGATTTCTTTGAGATCTGATCCAAAATGTTTCTTGCTTGGGCTGATAGCTCCACGTCGTTTTGCTCATTTGAATGGCAGGGAGAAGGATGGCTGGTGCTGCCATTAGATGAATATTAGGACCCCCACTTTTTAAACTAGAAGTTGAGCTTTAGGAAAAGAGGAGTTGGTAACCTTGGCTTGGCCACAGTAAATGAGAGAATGGAAGAAGGTTTCAAGAACTCAAATTTCTTGGCTTTCAGTAACAAACTCCCTTAAGTCAGCTGGCCTTCTAGTGGGGATTCTGATGAGGGCCCATCTTGGCAAAGGAACGTGGGATAATATCAAACCTACTCTGACACATAAATGGAAGCTTCATCCTGTGGCTCCCAAACTAATTTGTTGCTCTTAGGCTCTGCCAAGCTCAGTGGCTTTTGAGCATCCATCTGACCTGTTCCTTGCTACCCAATAACCTGAGCTGAGTGTGATTCCTGACCTGTTCCTTTCTTCTTGCTTGGCTCCTTCCACTTTCCACCATTTCCATCATCTAACTGGGACGGGCTAGACTTCCACTGGTATCCCAACTTGCTCCATTCTCTCTTTGAGTTAGGCATGCTTCAGCTCCCAACACTGGGCCTCCAATTTAGCCCTTTGCCGTTGAGTTGCTAAATCCCCAAGAACTGTCATTGATGGCCTAGTCCCAAAGGAGGCCTGTTAAGGGTCTGCCGTATCCACTAAGGTGGGCTTTTCCTGCCATCTCCTGGCCAAAGCTGAAGCCAACCAGCCGCCTTCCTCTATTCATCCTTCCCATCCCAAGGCAGAGCATGGACGAATGATAATGGAATTTACCTTTCTGGGTGAAGGCACTTTGGGATGACTGGGGTAGCAGCAAAGTAGGAGAAGCTCTGATCTATAATAGTACTTCTGGATTCTGGCTCTGGATAGTGAGATCTTCATCCAGATGGGTTCCTGTGTGGGTATGGTGGATGCCAAAGCTTTAGAACTGATGAGGTAAAAATGGAAGGCTGAGCTAAGAGCAAATGCTCCTGAGAAAACCCTACCTTCTTCTCAACTTCTGATAAAGGAGGACTGAGCAGGTGAAATATCCAGCTGTTAATTTTATGAGGTCATTTTTACTTTAGCACTAATGAACATTTGGGGGCCAAATTACCAAGACCATATCAACACGTCTTGTGGTTGGCAAAAGAGATGTCAAAGTGTTTTAAGCACCATAAAACCCTAGCATAACACTTGGCATGCTGTGCACTGCCCTTCATGGTAAGATAATTATTGGATCAGGAGGACTTAGATGAATTTATTGGCATTATCTCTGGAGGGAATACAGACTTTATGGAAGCACAATATCAAAAATCTCTCTTGGATATGCCAAGGAAGTTTTGCATTTGAAACTGTGTTGGAGAGTCTCTCTGGAAAATGTTTCACTATGCTAGCAACCCTGACAGTTTCCAGAATAAGAATGCCTAATGTGATGGGACAGGTGATCCTAATGTGATTCATTTAATAATGACATAATAAGGTAGACATGTGGCCTTTGTATTTAACAAATCCCATTACAAAACACACAAAGGAAGCAATCAACACTAGAATGTGCAAATTCTGAATAGATCTGACGCCTGGTTTCTGAATATTAAGAAACTTGTCAGACTTATTGTGTCTCCTAGTAAGGCAGCTCTCAGATTTATGGCTCCTGAAAACCCAATGTAACAGTAATGGATTTGTAATTGTTTTGTATTCTTTCATCCCTGCAGGTTGCAATGGAGGCAGTGAATGGACTATCGATTAACTCCTTGGGGTAAATATGAGTAAAGTCAGTTGTAGCACTTTTAGGATCAAAAATATTTTTTTTACAAATTTACAAAAGGAGGAAAGAGTTTATTGTATTAAGTAATGGTCATCGGTCACAAGCCCCTATAGCTATTTTTATAGTAGGTACAACCACTGCCTCCTCCCGTGTGGAGGTTTGAATTGCCTTAGCTTAGTCTGTGTCATCCTGTAACAGGTGATGCACTCGGAGCTCCCTTCGTGGCTCAGTAATTCTCTGGCAGTATATCTAGGCTAAAAGAAATACCTGCCTTTTCCATTTATTAAGCAGTTAGATCCAGACAACTGAACAAGTCATTTGAAAAAGTAATACAAATAAATTGAAAGAACAAATATTTTAAATTTCGCTCTTTAATAATCATAGTTACTGGGTAGTAGAATGTGTGTGCCTGTTGGGCACTGCACAACTTCTCAAACCTTGAAATCACATTGAACCACACTGTCATTTCCTGTTGCACATTTTAGCAACTTCCAGAAATCTAGTTTCACAAGGATATCATGACATTGAAAGAAATGTAGTGGAATGATCTAATGTTGAAAATGTAAACTAATTTGAGCTAGTAGTTTGCAAGATATCTAACAGATATGAAATATCCCTGTATCTCTCTTGAAAATATCCAGTGTTGCCCATGAGTTCACTGTGGTGCCCTGGGGTGCCCTGGTATACACCATTTGGAGCCATGGCCCATAGCTGCATGTCACAGAAGCACCTAACTTATACACATTCAACTATACTCTTTTACTGCTAGAAGCTATTCTTGTGTTCAGAGTTACATATTTTTAATACAACATGGTCCCTAAGTGTAAAGAATCAGAATCTACTCCAACATGAGAAGAAAAGTTAGTTGTTTCAGACTTACTGAAAGACGTTATGTCTACATTTTGTGGGTGATTTAGGTATTCTTTTAATTTTTAAACTTTTTTCAAATATACAATACTCATGCACACAAATATACATATCATTTTATATAAATATATGTGTGATCCTATCATCCCCTTTTTAAGAGCAATCTCTTTTTCTTGTACTTTTTTGCTTGGTTCCACCTTCATCTTTCTCTCTCTTTCAATGTATATTATCACTGTAATGTAAACAACGTAGAATATAACCTTTTTGGTTTTTCTCTTTGTTCATGTAATCTATGCAGATAGTGATATACACACTAAGCTGGGCACTGGTCATTGATTTACATGATGGAGACACATTATACACTGTTTCTTGTATCTTGCTTTTTTAAATAAGAAGTACCATGTGAAAATCCCTCCAAGTCAATTGATATAGTCCTAATTCATTCTTTCAAATGGCTGCACAATATCCCATGGTGTGGATGAACCACAATTTATTGATGATGGGCTCTTGGTGATGGGGGTTCATCAAGTTTCTAGTTCATCTGGCAGACACTAAAACAGTGCTATAGCCCATACCTTTGTTCGTATTTTCTCACATACCAGTGGTGTTATTTCTAAGTGATACATTCTCAGGTATAGAATTGCTGGATTGAAGTACATATTCACATTTTTAAAAATTTTTAAATAGATGTTGCTAAAAATAGCTTTCCACAAATGCCATAATATTCACTCTCACCAACAGTGTGTGAGAGACCTTTTAATGCCATATCTCAAGTAGAATAGGTGTTATCCCTCTTGAAAATTTTAACAGTCTGATGGGAATGAAATGATATCTTATTGTTATTCCAATTTGCATCTTCTTGAATACTTGTGAATTTGAGCATTCTAAAATATGTTGGCCATTTAGATTTTCATTCTGTGAATTGTCTGTTTACAGACAATTTTGGTAGAAACCAAAATTTAAAATACAATGCCATTTACCATTGCTCGAAAAGAAACTTGAGATACGTGGGTGTAAATCTAACAAAACGTGCAAGACTTGTATGCTGAAAACTACACAATGCAAATGAAAGAAATCAAAGATCTAAACAAACAGAGACACATGCCATGTTCATAGATTACAAGATTCAACACAATAAAGATATCATTTCTCTGGTTAAAGAAGATGTGGTGTATACATACAATGGAATACTACTCAGCCATAAGAAAAGACACAATTGTCCCATTTGCAGCAACATGGAAGGACCTAGAGGGTATTATGTTAAGTGAAATAAGCCAGAGAAAGAAGGACAGACACTGCATGAACTCACTCATATATGGAATATAAGTGAACACACGGACAGAGAGAACTGATTGGTGGTTACCAAGGGGAAGGGGGGTGGGGGGGGCACAAGGGGTGAAGGGTTACATCCACAAGGTGACGGACAAACAAAAATGTACAACTAAAACCCCACAGTGTTATAAACTATTAAGACATCAATAAAAAAAAAAAAAGATATCAATTCTCCCCAAATTGATAAACAGGCTTAACACAATTCTTATTAAAATACCAGCAAGATTTTTTTGTAGCTATAGACAAGATTGTTCTAAATGGCAAAAGAACTAGAATAGAGAAAATGATTTTGAAAAAAGAAGACTAAAGTGGGAGGAATCAGTCTACCCAATTTGAAAACTTATCATATAGCTACAGAAATCAAGACTGTGTGGCCTTGGCAGAGGGGTGGACACATAGACCAATGGAACAGAACAGAGAAACCAGAAATATGCCCACTTGATTTTGGACAAAGGTACAAAAGCAATTCAACAATTGGATATCCATAGACAAAAAAATGAACTTTGACCTAAATCTCACACCTTATATTAAAAAACTCAAAATGAATCACAGACTTAAACGTAAAACATAAAACTGTAAATCTTTTAGGAAAAAATTAGAAAATTTGGGGGATCTAGAGCTAGGCAAAGAATTCTTAGAGTTGACATCAAAAGCATAATCCATAAAAGGAAAAATTGATAATTTTGACTTCCTCAAAATTAAAAACTTTGGTGTATAAAAGACCCATTGAAGAGAATGAAAGAATAAGCTACAGACTGAGAAAATATTTGCAAACCACATATCTAACAAATGACTAGCATTTTAAATATATTTAAAAATCTCAAAACTTAACAGTAAAAAATAAACAATCCAATTAGAAAATGGGTTAAAGACATGAAGAGACATTTCACCGAAGAGGACATACAGATGGCAAATATGCACGTGAAAAGGTGTTCTGCATCTTTAGCTGTTAGGGATATGCAGATTAAAACCACTGTGAGATATCACTACATACATACTACTACATTTAGTCAGAATGGCTAAAATGAAAAATAATGACAAAAACAAATGCTGTGGGGGATTTGGAGAAACTGGATCACTCATACATTGCTAATGGAAATGAAGAATGGTACAGCCACTCTGGAAAACAGTTTTTCAGTTTCTTTAGAAATTAACATGCAGCTACCATATGACCCAGCAATTGCACTCCTGGGTGTTTGTCCCAGAGAAATCAAGATTTATGTTCACACAAAAACCTATACACAAATGTTTATAACAGCTTTATCTGTAATAGCCCCAAACTGGAAACAACCTCGATGTTCTTTAATAGGTGAATGGGTAAACAAACTGTGTCCATCCATGTTGTGGAATTCTATTTAGCAATATAGGGAAACAAACTACTGGTACACCCAACAACCAGGGTATATCTCCAGAGAATTATGCTGAGTGAAAAAAAGCCAGTCCCCAAAGTTTACATACTGTATGAGCTCATTTAAATAACAAAAAGATAGAAATGGAAAACAGATTAGTAGATGCCAGCAGTTAAGAAAGGGGTGGGAGTGTGAGAGAAGTGGGTGTGGCTATAAAAGGGCAACAGCAGGGATCCCTGTGGTGATCGAAATGTTCTGTATCAATGTCGATATCCTGGTTACGATATTTCTACTATAGTTTTGTAAGATGTCACCGTTGGGGGAAACTGAGTAAAGGGTACAAAAGATCTCTTACAGTTGCATATGAATCTACAATTAACTCAAAATGAAAAGGTTTAATTTAAAAATAAATTTAGTTGCAAGATTTAAAACAATATTTTATCACTGCTGTAATATTTATTTCCCTCTTTCCATTTCTGGGTGCTTCTTATTAAAATAGAGAAAAGTCAATAGTTTTTTAAAATTTCTGTATTTAATTCTTATATTTTACTTTTAGGCACGTTATCAAATCTCTTATTAACAGTGGTAGATTTTATTAGAGTGCCTTGGTTCATGTAATTAGGAAAAAAGAGGTCATTTTAGCTATAATTTTCAATTTCAGCCAGTTAATTTTCTTATTATATTGTTTTCAAAGTTTCAGACAATATTAAATAATAATAATAATAATGGGCATTGTTGTCTAATTACTGATTTTAATTGAAATAGTTTTATTCTTTAATTTATTCTATTTGGATTTCATTTGCTTCTAGTTATGTAAGTAGTTTCCAGCCATTCCTATTTTACTCAGTATTGTTTTCAGTGTCTATAGATATGATCACATGGTTTCCTTCCTTTAGTGTATTGATATGATTAATTATATTGCTACATTTCCTGCTATCTAACTCCATTTGCATCACTGGAATAAACTCTATTTGTTCATGGTGTATTTTTGTGCACACTGCTGGATTCTTTTGCCAGTGTTTTATTTAGAATTTTCATATTTATATTCCTAAATGAGGTCGGTGTATACTTTCTCTTTTTCTACTATTCTTTTTGTGTGTGTGTGAGGAAGACCAGCCCTGAGCTAACATCCGTTGCTAATCCTCCTCTTTTTGCTGAGGAAGACTGGCCCTGGGCTAACATCCGTGCCCATCTTCCTCCACTTTATATGGGACGCCGCCACGGCGTGGCTGACAGGCAGTGCGTCGGTGGGCGCTCGGGATCCGAACTCGCGAACCCCGAGCTGCCAAGCGCGGACTCAACCGCTGCGCCACCGGGCGGCCCCCAACTTTTTCTACTATTCTTTATCAGATTTTGGTATGAAATTTATGCTTTTTCCATGAAATTAATTGTGGAGCAGTCTAGATTTTCTATGGCCTGGAACAGTTGAAGTAACATCATAATTATCCATTCTATAAAGGTTAGACAAATCTCAGCTGTGAACCCATCTGGTCCTAGTGCCCTTTTCAATGGTAGATCGCTAATCACCTTCACAAGCTTGTCTACAGCTGTTGGTCTATTCAAGTTTTCCACTTCGTCTTAGATAGGCTTGAGTAATTTATATTTTACTAAAAAATCATTTCCCCTTGAGCAATAATTTGCATGTAATAGTCTTTTAATCCTTCCTGTATCTGTGATTGTTCTTTCTCTTTTATCTATAATCAGACTGCTAAGTGTTGGTCTGTTTTATTTTACATTATTTCTCAAAGAGCCACCTTCTAAATTTACTTATCCTTTCTAATATTTGTATTTCTTTGTCTTCTATTTAGCTGATATAAGCTCTTATCTTTATTAATTCCTCCTTCTAGCTTCTTCTGACTTATTTTATTGTTCTTCTAGTTCCTTAAGATGAATACCAAGTTTCTATATTTTTAGGCTTTATTTTTTAGTAGCAAAAACATTTAAGGCTATATTTTTCCAAAGAGTAGAAATTTTCACTGAGTTCCATGAGTTTTATTTTTTGTTTTTTTTTTTAAGATCTAAAGTTTTTTTGTTTTTGTTTTTTTGCTGGGAAAGATTCACTCTGAGCTAACATCTGTTGCCGATCTTCCTCTTTTTTTTTTCCCCTTCCCAAAGCCCTAGTACCTAGATGTAAGTCGTTCTAGTTCTTCTATGTGAGCCGCTGCCAGAGCGTGGCAACTGACAGACAGGTGGTGTGGGTTTGCGACTGGGAAGCAAACCTGGGCTGCCCAAAGCAGTGAGCACCAAACTTGAACCACTAGGCCATCAGGGCTGGCTCTGAGTCCCATAAGTTTTGATGAGAAGTGTTCTTCTAGTTGCTTTGTAAACTGAAAATTCTCTTTATTTTTCCTTTAACACAAGGATTATCTATGAATTTTGTTTTTAAATTTCAAAGTAAATAAGATTTTTGGTCACTTTAATTCTTTATTTCTATTTTTATTGGCTTTTGTTTGGAGAGTGTATCCAATAAAATCTCTACTGTTTAAACTTTATTAAGTTTCACTTGGTAGCTATTTATAAAGGCAATTTACATAAATATCCCATAGACACAAAGAAAAACAGCCTCTTGTTCAGTGAGGATATTCATATTTGTGTGCATGTGTATGTATATTGACATATATACATATATACACATGTATGTGTGTGTGTGTATGTATATATATACACACTTATTTTTTTGTAGTAGCCACTCCCTCTATAGCCTTATTTATTGTTTCTCTTATAAATCTGTCCATTCTGAGATAGGTGTATTGAAATCTCCTACAGTAATTGTATTTTTATAGCATTCTCTTGCCTAGGTTTTGTTTCATTTATATAGATGATCTTTATGTGTATGTGCATTCAGGTTTATGACACATATCTTTTTCACAAATTGTGCAACTTACAAATACATGGCACCCTCTGTTTACCCTGTTAAGTACTTTAACCTTAAATTCCATCTTGTCTGTTAATACTACCAATCCTGCTTTCTTTACTTTATATTTTACTGAACTCATCCCTTTATGCTTAATCTTTATTATTTACTCTAACTGTGCTTCTTGTAAACTGAGTTCAATCGGGTTTATTTTTTAAGCCAATAAGACAGTCTGTGTATTTTAAAGGGGAAATTCAGTCTATTTACATTTGTTTAATGACTCTATGCTTTATTTTGTTCCTTCCATCTTATGTTCATTATTTATTTTACATACTTATTTCTTTGGGTTCATTTTCCTTATTTTTGATCATATGATAAAGTTGCTATCCATTTCCCCTCTTTAATTCGGAAATTTTTAAAAAATTTTTTCTTAGAAAAGTCAGGAGTGGTCTTCAGGACCTCTGTTTTGACATGTCAAGTTTGAGATGCCTGTGAAATGTTAAGTCGAGACAGAGTGGGCAGTTGAGTGTATGCTTAACCCCCTTGTCCAGTTAGATTTTTGCACTTTACCATTGGGTGTGGGGTATGGGGCTGGGGGTGGAGGATGGGGAGTTTGGAGACTGCTTTTAGAGTTCAAGGAGTTTCAATTTTGCCTCCTATTCAGCAATGGGCAGTAGCTCTGAGGTTCTCTCTCTAGTCCGTCCTGACAGGGCGCAGCCTTGGGTATGCACACAGTCTCCCAGACCATCAGGGATGAATGTGATTTTATTTTACTTTTTATTTTTATTTTATTTTATTATTATTTTTTTTTTGGTGAGGAAGAGTGGCCCTGAGCTAACATCTGTTGCCAATCCTCCTCTTTTTGCTGGGGAAGATTGGCCCTGAGCTAACATCTGTGCCCATCTTCCTCTATTTTGTATGTGGGACACTGCCACAGCATGGCTTGATGTGCAGTGCCCAAGTCCGTGCCTGGGATTCAAACCTGTGAACCCTGGGCCGCCAAAGCGGAGCATGTGAACTTAACCACTATGCCACCGGGCTGGCCCCATGTGATTTTACTTTTAAAGCCTAGCTTCCTAGGAGTCATCCCTGGGTCAGAGTAGCTTAATATTCAGCTAGTGTTGGTCTGAATTTGTGCTTAATCCCCTTGATCTAGTAAGGCCTCTGTGTTTTGCTAATGGATCTGTGTGTGGCTTGGGAGATGCTTTCGAGCCTGCCCCATGTCCTGCTCTGATTTTTCCTGAGTGGGTGCAGACTGGGGTGTGTCCCTAGCCTTCCTGACCCCCAGCAGGGCTCTTCTCAGCTGTCCCTTTCCCTGGTTCTCTCTTAAATTTCTGGCTAGTCTGCCAGGTAGCTTGTTGCTCCTAGTATCATAGGATGACTAGCCCTCTCTCAGTTGCTCTCCACCGAGATCTCCATGGTTTTCGACATCAAGACATTTAGACAGAGCTTCTCCAGGCTTCGTTCCAAGTAAAATCAGCCCCCTCAGGTACAGCTCTCCTCTTTGAGGCTTGCCTCTCGCCTTGGGCAGAACCTCTGTGCCACTGCACCGAGGTAGGGGTGGGGACAGCGCAGCTAGATGTATGCATCCAATGTTCAGGGAGGACATCTGGGCCTGAGATATCAGTTTGGAAGTCATTAGTTTATCAATTTTATTTAAAACTGTGAAATTGGATGAGATGACCCAGGGACCCAGAGTAGAGAGAAGATAAAAGCAGCACAGCAATTAAGCCTTGGATCACATCAACCTGTAGAGCAGAGCTAAGGCATTTAGCTCTGACTAGATGCGGCGTTCCTGCCTGAGACCAGGGCCAGGAAACACTTGGCTCGGTCAGCCACAGGCCAGCACCATCTGAAGCCACAGGGGACAGATTGAGTTTCAGTACCTTAAATGTCTTATCCTGCACCCATATTACTTGGTTATAAACATGCTTTTTTCATCCATCAAGTCTAGCATATGCTGTTGTCTCAAGAATCCAACTGGCTCTGTGGATAGGAGATGAGCAGAATCCTTTCCCATTCTGTTTGCTACCTTGAAACAGAATCAGAGCAGGCTGCTTTGACATTCATATTTGGTGTAGAAAGAGGAACTGAGGTATAATTTAAAAAAAAATTGAAACCTGGATCAGAAAGCCTGGCTTCATGTTCAGCACTGCCGGGTGCCGAAGGTGTGACCTTGGCAAGTTACTTAACTTCCTCAAGTGTCCGTTTCCTCGCCTTTAAAATGAAGATATTGATGGTATCTACCTTGCCAGGCTGTTGTGTTCTGAGACTTAAGTAATGTAAGTACAGTACCATGTAGTAGGTGCTCAAATAAATGTCAGCTTCTTTCCTTTACTGACTGACCATAGAGGCCAGGGAAAAACTATTTAAATCCACAGAATAGTCCCTAAATTTCCATTTTAGTTGTTCTTTCTCCATCAAACTGTCTTCCTTCCTATAGTTACATTGTTTTAAGAGATTTATTTTAATCAAGTATGGTAAGACACGCAGACATGGAAATGACTGTCATAAAGGAAGAAGTTTGTACTCATATTTCCGTAGAAACAGGATACGCGGCTTGCCTCACAGGGCCATATGGGGAAGCACTGGGGTCAGTCAGGAGGCAGAGGAAGCGAGGGGAAACATGGGCAAGAGCCTTTATTGTGGTTTTCATAGGAAAGAATGGGTGAGGCAGGGTAAGCAGGCTTAGGATTAGCTAGTTTGAATAATTTCAGTGAGCTCCAGAGAGTAGGGGCTGTCCCTAGTTGTCTAATACCTGGCCCTGGGGTGATTAGGGCAGGGGAATCATGGCCCAGAGTGTAAGAACTGGATAAAGGAGGTGGTTGGGGGTTTGGGCTCTGGATTGGTTGGTTTGCCTATGAAGGGCAAGATCCAGGTTTCTCTATTATCTCTAAGAATTGGCTAGCTCAAACAGGGACAATGCCTACAGGGTCAGCAAGGCTCCAAGATATTAGAGCATAAAAAATATAGAAAATAAAAAGTCATGATTAATACACACATTCTGTTTTGTTTATGTCTGTGCATATGTACTAGACCAAGAAAAATAGACCTCACATTGGATTAAGCAAAATCAGGGAACTGGAAATGAACCATAGACAATCCATAACCAGTAAACTTATCCTCTAGGTAATTAAAAACTCTCTATTCTCTGGCTATCAAAGCCAGTTTAAAAAAAAAATCCATATTTGGATTTAGGCATAGAAGTAGAATTCCAGAGTTGGAAGAAACCTTAAGAATTAGTTCATTCCTCTCCTCGCCTCTCCGCCCATCTGTTTCTTAAATCTCCTCTTCGTTCCTGCTAAATGGTGTCTAATTCTTTCTTTAGGTTTTTCTGATTGTGAAAAAGGTCTTCTCTTTATGGGGCCAAAATCTGCTTCATTTTGGCCTTGGCCTGTTAATTCCTGAAAGCCTGTCTTGCTATACAAATACAAAAAACATTCAACCCAGCTCCCGGAACAGCTGCCAGATCAGATAAAATGTGTATAATGGGTTTACGGAACTGCTGTCACCACTATGATGAGGAGCCACTTGTATTTCTCACACCTCTTATACATCTAAAGATGTCACTTATGAGAACTTGTTTTCTGTCTGTGTTTCTCTGAGCTGGGGCAATAATAGCCATCGGAGTGTGGCCAATAGCCACCACTGCACAGAATGGCCTTCCTGTGCACTCAATGCCTTCTGCAGAATAAATAGGATCTTGAGTAGGACGTTATAAATTGGACTCTATGCTTTGGGCTGGATAGTGGTGTATCTAGTTTAATGCTGAACCCCTAGGGCCTAGCTCAGTGCTGGAAAAATCACATGCACTCATTAAATCTTTATTGAATGAATGAGGGAATGCATGGAAATGAGTACAAATTGCTAATCAGAAGCATTTGTGAAGAATTCACTTTAGCTGAATAAATGAGACCTAAGAAAAGAAGGTTCGGATTGCTATTCAAAGCAAAAAAAACAGTCCTCCGAGGGGCCAAGGTTAGGTGCTGAAATCATTGATGTTGTTACAAGAAGGCAGTATTTTGGGTTATGTTTCCTGAGCCCTCTCACCTGTTGAGCAAGGGGCCAACATAGAAGGGCTCTTCTGTAGCTTCAAAGAGAGAATGAGCATCAGGAACTTAGCACAGAGCCCATGGTAAGCTGTCAAAGCACTCCAGCTATTGTTGATTTGCTGCCTCTTTATAATCGTGAGAGTGCCCAACCCCATGCTTGTAAAATGTAGGTGTGCAATAAATATTGATCACTGATGATCATTTTAATAATGCTGGTGGTGATGATAGTGTGATGGGAAATTTCACCATCTAGAGATTTGCTTGTACCTGGTAAAGGACCCAGCAATGTAAGTTCTTCAGTACCAACAGAATTAATGACAAATGAGTAAGAGCAATGCCACAGCATCAGTGGGAGATACCTCTAAAAGAGACCTGTGCTTTTCATAAAGAGGCACTGATGCTGTATGTACATTTAAGGACAAGAGGAAGTACAAGTTTAAGAACGAGAAGGAGAGAAAGAAAGACTGAGAAGGATTTTTACCTCTTCTGATAAAGACATTATCTTGTGACAGTCTTAGGGTAATTGCTTTAAGGAATCAGTCTACCTGACTGGTTGGTAGTGAATTGAAAATCCATTGATATTAATTTCCTAATTACCAATTCTTCTCATTTATCAGAAACTCTCTCTCTCTCTCTGATGTTTACAAGGAAAGAAACAGGAAGAGGAGGAAAAAAATATACATTTGGAGAGCTTTGTGGTATGTGGAGTAGCTTGAATCTTTGGGGGTGGAAAGGGATCTTTCATCTGTAATAGTCTAGAACATTCTAGTACTCAGCCTACCACAGGGTAGACTCAAGGCCCAGACAATCAGGATTCAACAGAGAGAATGTGATTCCTAAACTCTGGGTGTCCATCTCACCATGCTTTCTCTCAACTCTTGTGTAAGCAGCTTCAACTTTTAAATTAACAAATGTAGTAAAATGTTGTAAATTCCTTGGCTTCAAGAGGAAGTCTTTCAGGAAGTAGTAAAATAAAAAGTGACATATTTGGAAATGGGGCAAAAGGAATGGGTGCTGGTTGTTGGGTCACAGGGTAAAGAAAATCCAAGTATGTAGCTAGTGACTGTCAGATGGGCATCACCCCAGATTTGTCACTGGGGAAAACCTGTGGCATATGGCTAAACAAAGCTGTTTGGTCCAAATTGACTGTGGAGAGAAAGCCAGGGGTCTGTAGCACATATCAGAATCCACCCCAGGCTGAGAAGAAACCCAGTTATCTCTTCTAGCTTCTGAGCTAGAGTTTCATGATAATAAGAGTTTGTGGTAACTTGGGTTTGGCTTCAGATAGAAGCTCAACATTTTAGTGAGGAGATGGGAGAGACAAGTTGGTCAAGAGAGACATTGGGGAAGAATAGAGGCAGGGCCCACAGAAATTATACAAAATATTGAATACATTCAGAAGCTTATTCATTAATTTAATGGATAAATACTGAACAAACTTTGTTTTCGGCACTTTGCCAAGTGTGGAGCATGTAAGGCAACATATCCCACTTGTGTTTTAACTTCTTTGCTCTTAGAGAAAATAAAAGATGTCTACTTTCTTAACACTTTAATGCAAACTCCTTAAAATGTGTTTTGTTGGGTGTTAGTATACATATTTTGTGAGAGGGAAAAGGAGGGTTAAATAAGATTGGAAAATACTAGAAAAGTTAACACATTTATTTGCTGCAGAACTCCTCAAGAGCCTTTAATATATATTCTGCATGGCAGCTTTCTAAGAAAAGGGTATAGCAGGCAGGCTTCCAAAACTCATTTGACTCAGAGCGCTTTATTTCCAGGAGCTGCTTGTAGAGCTAGTGTATTGTAGAGCACGCTTCGGGAATGCTGCTTTAAAGTATTAATCATCCCATTCAAGGGACACGCAGTGACATCTGACCGTGCGCTGTTCAGTTAGCTGACCATCCCAGTGTGGCTTGGTTCGAGGTCCTCCCTGACTGACGTTTGTGCGGGGAGCTCCTGGGCTACCCATTTCCTAAGAGCCCATTTCCTGGTGTGGCCTAGTTCCGTAGTGTGCCCCCTTCAAGGAATTTGCTTTGTAGAATTTTGTTTCAGATGTTGTGAGGGATTAGCCCTCATTAACAAAATCACACAACAAAAAAGCTGAATGTGTATATGTGTATGTTTGTGTTAAACTTTGATGCGGAAATGCTGGGCCCTGGATCCTGTGAGTCATGGAACTGTGTAGGAAGTCATGGAATAGGAAGGTTGATGTGGTAAGATGGAGCACTGCACCAGGAGTCAGAGAACCGAGCTGGATCCACATCTCAACTGCCCACTTGTAGCTTCAGGAATTTGAGGATGTCATTTCAATATCTGTGGGACTCAGTTTCCTCTGCAGTAGAAGACGAATGACATACATGTAACACATGAACCACTCCCGCCCCCTCCTATCCCCAGGGCAGACATGGCTAAGTGATCAGTCTTCCCACTAAATAACAGAGATGGCCTCAGATACCTTTACAACGCCATGTTCCCACCAATCACTCTAAACCGAGAGGCAGGATGAAATGTGCTGTCGTTCCCAGACTTGATGAACAGTAAGAATCTAAGGTCTGAGATTGTTGCTATCACAACATAGACTTCATGGGAAGAGCAAAGTGTCAAGGCGAGGTGAGCGCCCCCTGATTAGTGAGGAAGGGCTGTGGGAAAGAGCACTGGGCATACGGCTGGTGTGCTCCTCCCTGCGCAGTGGCATTTGGAGAAGGTCCACTTGGATCATGTGGCTAACTCACAATTTGGGCAATTGGAAATTGACTTATAAACAGAATGGATATTGATTATTCTGAAGGAGTCTGGGGAGGGAGAGTTGGAACTTAGGGGCCGACCCCAAGCTATGAGACCGCCCCAGTCACTTCACCCCTGCACGTGGACACCTATTGTGAGGAGGACTGAGGCAGGCCTCCGCGGGTCCCCCTTCACAGTCTGCTGTCTGGTGAGCATGTCGGGCTGGAGACGCGTACGCGGCATCCTGCGGATGACTTTCTTTTCACTATTTCAAACATCGATTAATAAGAAAACCAAGTCTCCAGTCTTGGATGACCTTTCCAGAGGACTCCACAGCTGTTAGAGAGAGATGAGATGGTAGGAACATCCTGTTAATAACCAACATCTGAGTGACGTGCAAAGTGCTTTACACTTGTGTGGGATTAGCCTCCAAGTTCCTGTGTGAGGAGGATCTGATAGTAGCTGCAACTTGGAGTGACCTGCAACCCAACACCTTCCCACTCCCAAGCCTGGCAGGCTCTGCCTCCTTTAGCAGGCAGGCATGAATTTGTGAGGCAGTTTCTGACTGCTTGACATTTATGTGCCAGCTTACAGCTGGAGTGGGGGGTAGAAGGCAATGATTCAAAACCACCATTTATGTTATAGAATCTCCTTGTGTCCTCTCAGCTTGGAGCATCCAGATTTCTCCTGAGCCATTCTAAAGGGGCTTTAGCTAAGTGGAGAAACTCGAAGAGCAAAATATAAAAGGAGGGGGAGGAGATAGTTTGAAGATAGGAAAAGGCGTGCTGGACACTCGAGTCACACTGAAAAGCCTTCTCAGGGTCTGTCATCCCGCTCAGGGTGTTAAAGATTGTTTTCCTCTCAAAGAGCATGTAGAGTGTTGAGTGTTAGGAAGGGCCCTGCTAGAAGCCACTGTGGTCAGAGGGTCCCTGAGTGGATTTGCCCTCTTCAAGAGAGATGCCGTGTCCCAGGAGAGAGCTTTCAGGGGAATCCCAAGTGGCTCCATCACTTCATAGCTGAGTGACCTTGGGCAAGTTAACCTCTTTGACCCTAAGTTTCTTCATGTATAAAATAGTGATGGTGGTAATATATGCTTGTTGAGATGGTTAAGTGGGATAATGTATGTGAAGTGGTTAGAACAATGCCTAGTGCATACTAAGTGCCCATTAAATGTTCCTTTTGATCCATTACTGAACATGTTGGGGAATAGGATGTTGTGGCTAAGAGGAAGTTACCACATGAATTGCATATGGATTACCAGTTTTCAAACTCTTAAAAGGCCATATAATCCATTCATCATGATCCACCAGACTGGACACAGTTTCACCTACCCTTGGGATTCAGAAGGCTCTTCCAAATTTTGCATTCTCTTGGGGAAGATTGGTCCTGCAGTAACATCCGTTGCCGATCTTCCTCTTTTTTCTCCCCAAAGCCCCAGTACATAGCTGTGTATCATAGTTGTAGCGTTGCAGCTCCCTCACATGGGACACCGCCTCAGCATGGCTTGACCAGCGGTGAGCAAGTCTGCACACAGGATCTGAAGCGGCGAACCCCAGGCCGCTGAAGTAGAACACGCCAACTTAACTGCAACACCACCAGGCCGGCCCCATCGGGCCATTTTTAAGAGCATTGCTGAACCAGACAAGGTTTCAGCAGAAAAAGATATGTTGATGACACACTTAGAGATGTGTGGGCAAAGTTAAAGGAATCAGCAAGGGATGCTGAGATACCTGGGACTGGCAATAGTGGGAGGCCACCACTGGGCTTGATGGGTAGGCAGAGGTGGCAGTATTACTGGAACCCAACGAGAGCTGGAGCCTTGCAGGAAGGGGGTTGTAGAGGGAGGGACATAGTCACTGCCAAAATTCCAACATGAGGAATGGAGGGGACAAGAAAAACGTTATCCCACTTAACCATATATTACCTTCCACGTTCTGATCTCCTACTGGTGCCTCCCATTGGCTGAAAGAGCCAAACTGGCAAAGAAACCCTAACAAAGCAATCCATGCACGCCAGTCTCCTGGGACACAGAGCCGAGCAGAACGTGCTGCAGTTGCAAAGGAGGATAACCACCACATTCACTAACTCTTGTTTCACAGATTGGGAGTGTGCCAGTTAATGGAACAATCTGTTGGATAAGACATCAAATAAACCAGGCATAATGCAGTTATTTCATTCAGTCTTCATATCCTTTGTGAGATGAGCAGTAGTCAAAATGGCGGCTTCCAAGGTAGCAGAAACGTAGCAATACACAAAGTCAGATCCAGAGGTTGGCGTGTGGCACTCAGAGTAGATCACACAATACCTTCTGTTTCCTGGTCTCCATACACCTTAGTTCTGAGCCGTAGCAGTTGGTAATGTAATTTTACTGGTTCTCAAACTTAACTATGCATTGGTTAAGATTTTTAAACTACTGGGTAGATGTTTAAACCACTAGTGTTTTAGTACGTTCAGGTTGCAATAACAAAATACCATAGACTAGGTGGCTTATAGACAACAGAAATTTATTTCTCTCGGTTCTGGAGCCTGAAAGTCCAAGATCAAGGCATCAGCAGATTTGGTGTCTGGTGAGAGCCTGCTTCCTGATCCATAGAGAGGTGTCCTTTCACTGTGTCCTCACATGGCAGAGGGGCAAGAGAGCTCTCTGGAGTCTCTTCTCTAAGGGCACTAATCCCATTCATTAGGGCTCCACTCTCATGACCTGATCACCTCTCAGAGGCCCTCACCTCCAAATACTGTCACACTGGGGCTTAGGTTTCAACATGTGAATTTTGAGGGGACACAAACATTGAGTCTATAGCACCTGGGTAGATACTTAAACTATTGATATCTAGGTTCCCCGCCCCCCAGAGAGTCCAATTTAACTGGTGTAGAGATCTCCAGGAGATTTCAATGTGCAGCAAAATTTGCAAACTACTGCTATATGCTGGAATCACCTGGGGCTCTCCAGACCCATTAAATCAGTATTTCATTAATCTCCAGGGAGATATAGCTGACACAGGCTAGAACAGAATGTTCAGTATGCTATCCACTAGACATATGCGGCTATTTAAATTTAAGTTTAAGATAATTAAATTTAAATAAAACTTAAAATTTAACTCCTCAGTCCCACTGTCCACATTTCAAGTGCTCAATAGCCACATCTGGCAGTTGGTTACCATTTTGGATAGTGCAGATATAAAATATTTCCATCATCATGGAAAATTCTATCTTACAGCACTGGTACAGTGACAGGACCCCCAAGCTAAATAGGCTGGGGCTCAAGACAATGAGACATGGAGCAGAAATCAGGAAAATAAGGCACATAAACTAAGTATTCACATTGGGGAAGAGGGACAGCTGTGGAAGACACAGGCATTTGATGCAGGAAGACACCTCTGAGACCCCTACCAATATGCTGATCCAGTCAGGATTGGCTCAGACTCTGTGTGGATGGAGCCAGCAGCCTAGAAGGGCTGAGGAGGGCAACAAAAGAGGAGGAAGACCCAGGACCCATCATTGTGGTACTTGAGACCTCTCTGAAGGGGCCTACAGGGTGATGCTCATTTTATTTACTTCTGGGCCACACTCTTGGGCAAGTGATGTGGCTCTACTGTCCACTTTGAACAGCACAAGCCCGGGGCTATGTCTAGTGGTGAAAGGACTCTCTAGCTTTAGGTTCTCCAGCAGGTTCCTCCCCAGGGCTCCATGTACAGAACCCAGCTGGCACAAGAGGTCCTGTTACTTGAGAGCCAGGTTTAGTGCATGGCAAGTAGTAAAGGAGGGTTCAATGGATCAATAGCGTGCGAGAGAGAGACTTTTGTAATCCTGTATCACTTATTCAGTTTAATCCAGAGCATTTGAAGATGTTACCATGTGGTGGGTGAAGAGTGCCTTTTTGGAGATAAATCTTGGAGAGGTACCAGGTTGAATGTTTCTTGAGCGAGGCAGAATGGTGTATTAGTGTCCTAGGACTGCTGTAAGAAAGGACCACAGACTGGGTGGCTTAAACAACAGAAATTTGTTGTCTTGCAGTTCTGGAGGCTAGAAGTCCAAGATCAAGGTGTTGCCAGGTTTTGTTCCTTCTGAGGGCACTAGGGATAATCTGTCCCATGCTCTCTCCTGGCTTCTGGTGGTTTTCTGGAAGTCTTTGGTGTTCCATGGGTTGTAAGTGCATCATTCCACTCTCTTCCTTCATGTCCAAAGGGCATGTTCCTGTGTCCGTGTCCAAATTTTCCCTTTTTGTGAGACATCAATCCTATCATATCAGGGGTCCACTCTACTCTAGTATGACCTCATCCTAACTTCTAACTTCTACAACAACTCCACTTCCAAATCAAGTCACATTCTGAAGTAGTAGGGATTAGGATCTCAACATATGAACTTTGAGGGACATAATTCAAGCCAGAACTAATGGTATAGTAGGAAGAACATATATTTTGGAGTTGGACAGACTGATCTGAGCCTTACTTTTGCCACTGCTTTTCTGATGCAGTTTTATTTTATCATGTGCAAAAGAAGAATGATATATTTAATAGAATCTTTGGTAAAATGATAAATCAGTGGTAAAATGAAGCACTATTTTATGTATCACCAGTTAAGAAAAAAATACTTCAAGTTAAACAATGGCATATGATCAATTATAACATGCATCTAAATTTTAAATATTTGAAATTTTGAAATAAAAG
This sequence comes from Tapirus indicus, assembly GCA_031878705.1. NCBI lineage: Eukaryota > Metazoa > Chordata > Mammalia > Perissodactyla > Tapiridae > Tapirus > Tapirus indicus. Next base: position 19,768,722 of record CM062920.1, read on the forward strand.
TATGTTTTAAAGTCAGTGCAGGTAAGGACTGAAGATAACATGTAAAGTGCCTTCTGTGGGAAAGTAAGAAGGTGTACAATAAAGGTGCATAGTGTTTTCTCTCATCCCTTCCTTTGTATGATCAGAGAAGATACCATTACCATTGGTCACCACCCAACTTGCCATCCATTTCAGAAAGGAATTAAATAATTTAGTAGGCAGGGGTCCAAATGAATTCCTAAGGCGGTGGCTTCTGTGAAGTGTGTTATTGCCATCACAAAACTATTATGATTGCTTCAAATAGGGGGTGTCTTCTGGAGTTTCTCTCTGGGGGATCCCACTCTTTATTCCCATCTTGGCTAATAAGTCCATTCAGGTTGACTGTTCTGAGAACCAGCGAGCCCTTGCAGAAGTTTCTCTATTTGTTTAGTTGGGGTTGAAGGTGGGTTGGACTAATAGGGACCTTTGAGGAGTGTGCAGCTCTGTGTTTATCAGGACTGACCTCCATGTTGTAGGGTATTTAGCATCCTGTGATGTAACCCCATCATTGTGACAACCCCAAATGCCGCTACATACTTCCACATGCCCCCTGGGAAAGTGAGTATTGCCTCCATTGAGAACTACTAAGCTAGATGAATGTGTCAAGGTACAAAGTCAGCTTCAGCCCAGGATTTTATAGTAAGTTAAGGAGAAACAAAGATAGACAAACACTCGGGCATATTTTCAGCCTTAGGACCTGGTGAGCAGGAACCCCCAGTCCATGTGGCAGGTCAGCCAGCCAGCCAGAAATGATGTATCACAAAAATGGCACCAGGAAACTCAAGTTTCCACATGTGATTCCTTATATAACCAGCAAAACGTTAAAGAATTTTAGTCCTATCAAGTAGAGAATCTGCTTAAATTGAAAGTAAAAGCCATATCTTACCAGCACCAACCTCTCTCTCTCTGTTGAGTGATTTTGAGACCCGCAACTAGTTTGTTGCAGCTGTGGGGCAAGCCACTGACCCTGAGGCCAGTCACTTGAAATCAGCAGCCATAAGTAGCTGAAATCCTGAAATTGAATAATGCTACTTCTGGTGGCTTAGTGATTTATTTTATTATCTAAACTTTATGTGGTTTAATATGTCCTCTTGGAAGTTACATGATTTGAAAAATTGTCTGTAATAAATCCTTTATTTTTGAACATAAAGTCATGCATTCTTTATTCAGAGAAAATTAGTTTCTCCCCACCCTCACTCAGTAAATATTGAGGAAATATTTAAAGAATATCAGTTGGAAGGAATATCTAATTATAAGCCTGCCTTGGGGGCCCTCGTGTCTCTCTCTGGCCCATAATGTCATTCTTCACCAGCATTCTTCACCTTACCCTTGGGATAAGGGCCTGTACTTCTCCAGGAAACCTTAGACCATTCAGTGACTGGAGTCAGTTTTGCCTCCTGCCTTTACCTTCTCCCCACTAATAGCATCACATTGTTTAATGCTTACCTCCCAATAACCTCACCTCCTTTGCCTGTGGCAGTTCCAGCCCTTGGAAGCCCCAAGGAGCAGATGGCCATTCTGAGCATAGTCTTGAACTATTTGTTGATGACACTCTGATCTTGTACCCTACACAATCCAATCTCTGTGGGAAGTTTTCAGGGACCCCACTGTGTCTCCAGTATGCCCAGTGGACAGACCAAATCTCCAGAGACACAACTGCAGTCTCATTCATTGACTTTGCCCATCAGGTCTACATTTTATGTTTGTTGTCTGGCTTGTGCATTAATTTGAGCAAGTGTTTCAGTGTAAAATCTTCAAATTTGCATGACTATATAACATAGAGGTGAAAAATCCTACCTCCTGCAAGCCATGTGAAATTGGGAGAGTTGTAGGGTCTCTCTACTTCCCAGTAAGAGGGGATATAATAGTACCTATCTCATAGTGTTGTCATAGGATGAAAAGAGAACGCCTGTCAAAAGATTTGAGTGTACACTTCACCAAAGAAGATACACAGATGGCAAAGAAGCATATGAAAATATGCTCAACATCCTTAGTTATTAGGAAAAAGCAAATTAAAACTGCAATAAGATTCCACTACACACCTACTAGAATTTAAAAATTTAAACATACACCTATTTCACTTCTAGGTATTTACCTAAGAGAAGAAATATATGTCTGTACAAATGCTTGTACATGAATATTCACGGCAGTTTTATTTGTAATAGACAAACTGGAAACAACCCAAATGTCCATCAATGGAATGTTACTCAGAAATAAAAAAGATGAACCATTGAAGCACAAACAACAATGAATAAATCTCAAAGTATTTATGCTGAATGAAAGAATAAAGACAAAAAAAGACTGCATAGTATATACAATTTATGTACTGTTATAGAGGATACAAATGAATCTGTCATGTGAGAAAGCAGGTCAGTAGTTGCTTGGGAATGGGGGTAGTAAGAGGAAAGCATTACAAAGAGTCATGAGGAAACTCTGGGAGGTAATGGATACGTTCACTATCTTGATTGTAGTGATGGTTCACGAGTATGTATGTATGTCAAAACTTTTGAATTGCACACTTTAAATAGATGTCATTTATTATATATAAATTTTACCTCAATAACGTGTTGTTTGGTTTTTTTTAAAACACTTTGGTGATCCTCCAGTACTTTTTTTTTTGGCTGGGAGATATTCTCCCTGAGCTAACATCTGTTGCCAATCTTCCTCTCTCTTTTTCTTTTCCCTCCCCAAAGCCCCAGTTACATAGTTGTATATTCGAGTTGTAGATCCTTCTAGTTCTTCTATGTGAGCCTCCACCACAGCATGGCTACTGACAGATGAGTGGTGTGAGTCTGCACCCAGGAACTGAACCTGGGCTGCCGAAGCAGAGTGTGCGAAAGTTTAACCACTAGGTCATCAAGGCTGGCTCACGTCTTTTTTTTTTAAGTGAGTGCCTGAAACATAGCAGGCCTTCTATAAGTATTAACTATTATAAATTTTAGTGTTATACTGAGAAATGTTTTAGATGAAATTTGTAAAAGAACATCTCATCAAAAGCAATATTGAATGATTGATTCTATCACCATCATACCATAATCTAGCTGCATTTTTCCTTTCTTTCTAGGGATGCTCATGAATAAACATGAATTAAAGAAAATAGGCCAGACTTTGAGGTCAAAAGGCATGAGTTCTCACGCCCACTGTATCGTCCAGTACCTTGTGCTGACATATGACCTTGATTTTTCTCATATGTAAAATAGTATAAAGCTACATCACATGATTGCTATAAGAATCAAATAAAATAAATGGATGTGAGTATGTTCTGCAAACCATCAAGCAACACTAATACATCAGTCATTATGGTTAGGGAGGAGAGAAGATAAGCCTTCACATTTTTGCAGACTGTATAACAGAGGGCCAGCAAGGTAAAATAAACCTTGATGAAAAACCTCACACAAGAGCAAGGGATAGACCCTAGATCTCCTCAATTCCCTTACTCTGATATTCCCACATCAGAATTGCCTAGCACACTTTTAAAAATACAGATTTCTTGGTTCCCACCCCATACTTACTGAATCGGAATCCCTAGGGGTAGGGAACAGGAATCTGAGTTTTAAAGAAAGCAGCTCAACTGATTCTGGTGCAACCAGTAGTACCAGTCAGTGCATGGTCTTTTGGAAACAACTGCCTTGACCTTGAGGCTTCCCAATGAGAAACATGAGCTCTCCCAGGCTCTGTTGCTCAGGTTAAACCTGGCTTCAGTCTCCAGAAAAGATAATGCATCTTTCATAATGACTGGGAATGCAGAACATTTTGAAATATCTTCCAAATACACATTTATTATTGTGAGCACTTCCCCTATCATCATTCTCCTGTTTTTCTGAGCACCTATACTCAGGATTCTTACTGGCCTTGAGATTATCCTTGGAATTATCTATCTTGGTAATGCAAATACTTATTACTTACTTTCTTTCCAACCAGTCATTTCCCTCACAAATTTGGTATTGCATGCTGGCAGCTTACCTTGGATAGCCGGTCTGAGTGTCACTGATGCGAGTGTGAATTTTGTATCTATGTGGGATCATCATTTAAAAATCAAGAAGTGAGGAGAAAAGCAGCAAGATTGGTGCCCATCAGCCATTTCCGCCATTTGGGGTGGTTAAAGCAGAAGAACAAAGATTAGGGTTTCCATCTCCTCCTATCTCTTATCATCTAAACCTCTTGTCATCTAGATCTCTATTCTTCTGAGCTCAAGGAGAGAAGGTTCTGTTTCTGTGTCCACTGAGGGTGTCAAATCTACCTATAAGTTACTTCTTGGGGGTTATTTCAAAATCCTCTATCAAAAGGCACCACATGAATATAATTATCTCTCTTATCATATGGCTCATTATTTTATGAATTTGGACCAGATGCTGCAAAAATGCCTTTAGGGGCCAGGCGGGGAAATTTACTGAGGGAGAAGAGCTTGGAAAATGGAGAACGAGTGTCCCACCTGAATTAGGCAGTCCCCAGTTGTTGCCATGTACGAATGTAGCCCAGGTTGCAAGGTGTTCTGATTTTTTTCCAAAGCGGGGGCAATAGAAATAGCCCCTCTTTTATGTTGGCAAATAAAGGGAAAAATACTTTTAAGTGAGACAAATGAAATATCCCCAACTCAGCTTCAACTTGCAGACTGCCAGTTAGTGACCTCTGACTTCTACTAGTATTCAAAGCCATAATCTCTTAATAACTGAAAAAAATTTATGCCAGTACAGTAAATCCTTGTACCCGCACAGTCAGCCAATAACACATTCAGTCCTGACCCCCAGAATGAACATTTTATAAGAATGTAAAATTCAGCTCAGATAGAAGATAAGTCTTCATGGGAAGCCAGAATAGTCAAATAACCATTGGTCTGAACAATAGTTTGCTGTAAAATGCTAATCAACGGTGGGTTGAGGTTTGGTTTTCTATCTGTTGGACAAGGACATAACCAGAACCATATTCTCCTTCTCCTGGTGACTTGGATTGTCCATCCCACCAAGAATAGCAGGTGGTATTCCTTCCAGGATAACCCTCTCTCACACAGGGCTCTGCATAGGAAGGGACAGGACCGGGGACACTGAACTCAAGAATGTCAGAGGAGGCTGCAGCAAGTATCAAATATTCTTTGCTGGATAACATGTACATGCATGTTGTGGTCAAAGATGGTCTTCCCTGCACTTTACTGAGAGACTTTCCCTGTACTGTAATGAAAGTGAGGGGAGTGTTTTTCACAGTCTGTGCTAATGAATGAACTTAGGAAGTATCCAATAAAGCATGTTTCTATTTGAAAGTCAACAGTACATGTAGGCTCCAGTTGACTTGTAAAATATGAGGGATGGATATCTCCAGGTGAGATATACTGTAGGATCTTGGGTTATCTGTAACTTGATCCCTTGAGGCTTCCCAGAATATAAATGGTGTTGTGTATTTTTACTTGTGACAGATAGAACGAAAGAACCTTAGTGGTGAGGGTATTAGCAGAAAACAGATGGCATACCCAGAGAGTTTCACCTAAAAGGTTAAACTCCTTACAGAGGGACTCTCAGGGGTATGGGCAGGGATAAGGGAGCCAACAAAGGATGGTGAGGCATCTGAGACATCATGGATAGCAACCACAGAAAGCCCTTACCACCCCTCTGTCTGAAGGGTCAAGAAAGGGAGAGGGGGACTGTGTTACCAGCACCCAGCAAAAGCTTCCTCTGTGGAAGGGAGCCTGCTAGCAGACCCTGCGTGTGTGGAGGCAAGGAGCCTCTGCTCTCTGTTCTCCCACTCTCTGTTCTCCTGCCTAGTCCTCTCTTTGGCTGACTCCAAACAGAACCCAGAGGGCAGAAGAGCCCAAGAAATTCAATTCATAGAGGTCAGCCTCCAGGGGCACAGAGTAGGGCAGAAAGTGGCAGATATGGGCCTGGGAGAGAGGGACAAATGGAGAGTTCTTATCACAGAAGGCAGGGGAAGCATAGTTCATGGAATGTTAGAGGAGGAAAGGACTTTTCACCCTCTAATCCTCTAATCCTCATTTTGTTCATGAGGAAACTGAGGCCCAGGGAATTGAAACAACTGAGTAAACTTTATAAACCCAATAAAAGGGGTACTTGAGACCAAAGGCAGTTATCTTCATATCCACTCTCATGGCCCTTCCACTTCTTTATGCTGGGAATCAGGAGTTATGAAATTCATATTAGAGTAGGTTTGGCTAAAATGGGGCACCTACGCGGTCATTTGCCATTGCTGTGCCCATCAGACATGAGGAATCAATTACAGATTTCTTTCCTCCAGAACCCAGATGTGCCCTCAGACTCCTTCTCATCCTAAGGCTCCAGGCAGCCACTAACAATTCATCCATCTTGTTGCCCTATTACTAACAGTACAACATGCTCTAAATCTTTGAATACAAAGCTTCAGATTATTCTAAGAGGCTTTTCCTCCTTGAAACATGGCTTATTCTCTGAAGGTGCTTCCTTGAAGACTTTTGAAATGCTCGCCCTGGTGACATGATGGAAGGCATTTACATTTTGGAAGGAGGGGAAGCACCGTAAGATTAATTTGTCTGAAGGATTATAATAAAAAGTCCTAATCCCTGACGGGTTTTCTCTTTCTCTCTCCTTGCAGGTTGACAGAACAGAGGTGATTCGCACCTGCATAAACCCAGTGTATTCAAAACTGTTTACTGTGGACTTTTACTTTGAAGAGGTGCAGCGCCTGCGGTTTGAGGTCCATGACATCAGCAGCAACCACAACGGGCTGAAGGAGGCCGACTTCCTGGGTGGCATGGAGTGCACGCTTGGCCAGGTGGGTCGACAGATGTCCCTTCCTCCCACCTTGCCTTCTTAGGATCTTTCTTCCTCCCTTTTTCTCCTCTCTCCTCTCAGTCAATCCTCGCTTTCTTTCTCCTATTGATTTTATTTTTCGTTAACGTGCAGCATTTTATGACTTCCGAGGGACTGCCATATCCATTATATCTGACATTAGATTTACATAAGGATGATGCTGCAAATATGTGAAGTGTTACTTATTTTACAAAATTAATCATTTTCTCTTCTGAATTCCTTCATGCTGTCAGGCATTTATTTAACAACTATTTATTGAGCACTTCCTCTGCTCTTCTTGTGTGTGTTGTATCCTTATCCTGACACATTATAAATTCCCATCTCCCAACTCAACTATGAGAACCCCCACACGGGGAGTATTGCTCCTTCACATGTACTCCAAGCCTCTGATGCCAACAATAGCCCAAGAGAGGGCTGAATAGATAGATACCTGGTGAATGAATAAATGCTTTTACTTAATCCTCACAACAATGATGTGAAATAAACATCATCACTTTATCCATTTGTCAGTGAGAAAACCAAAACTTAGAGGTTAAGCCACTCGCCTAAGGCCCCACACTAATGAGTGGCAGAGTTAGAACTTAAACCAGGTCGGTCTCACTCCAGACCCCATCATTTGGCTTCTATAACACCTTTCCTTTTTCCTTTCCCTTCCTGCTGTACCTAGAACTTTAGCAGATGCTGAGGGGAGATCTAAATGAAGAAATAGTCCCTGTGCCCAAGAAATGGACAATCTAAATGGATAAGTCATGCCATATGCACCTCAAAGAGGGCAATTCATGACGCTCTCTAAGCTGTAGTGAGACAAAATATCCTTGGCTCTATATATAGGGTGGTGGGCCTTCAGGGAAGGGAGAGATTTTCAGCTGATAGAGTCAAAGAAGGCATTTGTGGGACCAAACTTTGAAAAAATACGGTCCAGGGATTGAAAAAGAAGGAGGAAGGAAGGTTTGTTTTTTTTTTTTTTTTTTTGTGGGGAAGACCAGCCCTGAGCTAACATCTGTTGCCAATCCTCCCCTTTTTGCTGAGGAAGGCTGGCCCTGGGCTAACATCCGTGCCCATCTTCCTCCACTTTATATGGGACGCCGCCACGGCATGGCTGAGAGGCAGTGCGCGTCCGCGGGCGCCTGGGATCCGAACTCGCGAACCCCGGGCTGCCAAGCGCGGACTAAACCGCTGCGCCACCGGGCGGCCCCAAGGAAGGCTTTTAAGTAAAAAAGCAAGGTAAACAAGGTGTAGAGGTCAGAACCACCATGGTGAGGTAAGGGGCGGAGGAGAAGGGTTTCACTGAATCAGGGTCAGATGCTCATTTGCTGTAAAACTAGTGAAGCTTGAACTTTAGAGCACCTCACTCATATGGACCCCTTCCAAGGCTCTATGTCACATTTTTATTTGTAGTTTTGTTCTTTTTTCTCAAAGAAGGACTCCAAATTATATAAGCCTCAAGCCCCACAAAACCTGGATCCACCCCCTGCAGAAGTCAGGGTCTGGTTTAAGGATTAGTAAGAAAGAGTCTGCCTGGCAAAGAGACGGCAAGCATGCGTGTTTGTTTGTTTGTACCCTGCCTCATGCTACTTATCACTAAAAGAAATTATTCCATGTGAGCTTAATGACCATGGAGCGTTGAATGACAAATTAAGTGATGTCCTGAGTTACCCTTTTCCAGCAAATATAGTGATCAATTTAATAGGATTGTTTCTTGTTCCTTCAATGAAAGCCAAAAGCGTAATGTGGAAGTACAGCTGAGGGGAGGCAGAGAGAGAACCTGGGATATTCTCCATAAATATAATCTCTCACATGACTTTTGAAAAGAGTTGATAGCAGATAGTTCTAGGGTCTTGCCAGGCATAGTGCCCTATAAGTAGGCATTGAATAAATAAATGAATGAGTGAACGGTGGATTTGAGATGGAATTCTGTAATGTATAAATAAAACAAAAGCATGATTAAAATGGCATCTTTTATAGATATAAATGAGATATTCAAAGATTCTCCCTTAGACATGGGCATTCCTCCCATGTATAAAAGTTATATTCTGTCCCAAGAAATAAATGTAGATCCATTGAGTCATGTGAATAAAAGACCTTTTTCGTCTAAAGCTTTGATAACTTTTTCTTCATGAATGACCCTCAAACTTATGTCTTTCACAAGGCTCATCTTTCCAATGTGCAGTAAGTCCTTGACCCTCTCCTTTGTGCCAGGCATTGTGCTAGGCGCCAGCGATAAAGTGAGAAGCCAAACCATTGTTCCCACCCTCCAGCAGCTCACATTCTAGTTGGGGATAAAGATGGAAAACAAATAATTACACACACAATTAATTAAATTGCAGCCATTGTTAGGGAGAAGTACAGAATAAGAGAGCAAACACTGACAGAATGGTGTCAGGTGGAGAGGGGGTCAAAGAAGGCTTCCAAAAGGGAAGTGACATTCACACCACAACTTGAAGGCAGAGTGAGTGTGCATCAGGTGAGAAGAAAGAGGAAACACATTCCAAGCAGATGGGAACATTATATACAAAGCCTCTGGATTCTGGAAGGAGTTTGGCATATGGTGCAGAGTATCTTCATTTAGGTTTCCCAGGAAGCTGGCTGTGAGACAGGAAGTCAAAGGAGGTGAAGGAAACACCACAGGGGAGTGAAAAAGTGAGACAGGAAAAGGAAGGCAGCCTATAAGGGTGTGTTGTCAAGCCAGCTACCACTGTGGGCAACTGGAACTTAATTCCGCAGGGGGAATTCTGGATGCCAGTGTAGAGCAAACACCACAGAGTTATCTCACCCTAGGGATGAGGGAATTCAGGTATTTATATACTTGGGAGTATATATACTCCCATCAGTCACTGAGGGTTGTTCCCAGGGTGAGGACATTAATCCCCTAGCATTTATGGCTTGTTGCATGGGTGGAAAAGCAGGCTGCAAAGACCAGAAGAAGCTTGCAAGCAAAGAAATACAGGTGCTAGTGGTCAGAAGTCAGTGATGTGCGCTCAAGTCATAGGGCCTGGGGATAGGAGCCGTGCACTGGCAGAATCTCCTGCATGGACTCTGTTGGTTGCCTACCCAATAGCCAATCTCCCTGCTCTTTTAGTGGTCAGACCCTGATCATTTTCAGATCATTTTCCACCATGTGGCCACATAGAAAACAGCCCTATCCCTGGCTCAAGAGTGAATCCTGAATAATCCTAGCCAATCATATGAATCCCATCCCCCTTTGCCAGAGATTGGTTTAAGGGTGGGCTTGTGGCCAGTTCTAACCAGTAAGACATGAGAGTTTTTCTTGGAAAGGTTTCCTAGCCTAAGAAAGAAGAGACACACATGAAGAAACAGTGCCTCTCTGCCTGTGATTCCTGGAACCACTGCAGGTGTCTTGCAGCAAGGCTGGGGATGAGAGCAACCCTCAGGGCAGGTCAGAGCCAAAAGATATGGAGGCATGGGCCTGCCATACTGCATCTCATTATGGGAGAATAAAATGTCCTACGGTTCAAGCCCTTTGGGATTGAATTTTCCATTCCTTGAGCAAAAAGCATCATGATTGATACAGAGCATATGAGGAACTGAAAGATGGCCAGACCGTCTGGAGTGGGATGAACAAAGGGAAACTGGGGGAATGCATTGGCTTCATTTTCTTAATCTTTCAAGATGAGGACTGTATAGAAGTGGGCACTGAGGATGAGATTGCGAGTAGTCCTTTCTAAATATATTTTGATACTTTTGAAAGAGCTTCCAAACTGATAGTTTCATTTGACCTCTTGACAATGCTGGGAGGACAGATGTCATCCACATTTTATAACTGAGAAAACTGAGGACCAGAAAGTTTGTGTCTTTTGATCCTTAACCCAGAGCTCACCCTTCTGCCATGATTTAGGGAAGGATAGTGTGGGGAGGCTACCTGTTCTGAGAACTCTTTTAATGTCTTTTAAACAAATGAGCTGCAAGTCAAACTTGTTCGGTATAGCCCTAGGCCATGTTTCCCAAGCCACACTGCTAGGTGACATGCTAGCCTCTCTGGGTGTCTTGTATATTCTTTGGCAACCACTCTCTCTCATATTATCAGCCATGTGATAGGTGCAATTGACCTTTCCTACACATTTGAGCTGGGCACTAATTGGGTTAAATCAATTAGAATATCTCTTTTTTTGTGACCACAGTGATTGGTTGAGGGAAGTTATGTAACTAATCAGAGATAATGAGATGTGAATATATATTTGCTGGAGACTTCTGGGAAAGAAAAGGTGAGGCTGTGAGGTCTGGAAGTGGTATGGTTCAAGTGGAGAACGTGGAGCTGCTGGGGGAAGAAGACAAAGGGTGATGACATGATAACATGTGGAAGAAGAGGAACAGAAGGTGACACCTCAAGGGGAGGAGCAGAGAAATGGAGAGAAATCAGGTGATAGTATTTGCACACTAGGTAGAGTCTTGTCTGAAGCCAACCTTTCCTGGGAATTTCAGCCAATAGCTTCCCTTTATTATTTAAATCACTGTGGGCTAATTCTTTTTGCCACTTGCAACATGGAGTTCTAACTGATTGAGTCATATTCTACAGAATCCCTTTCCCAGGCCATAGTGACCTTTTCAAACTCCTGGATCCTATAACCCATCTCCATTTCGTTCATTTCGTAACTCCTTCTGCATTGCCTTGAGAAGTTCTTTTATCAGTTCATTAAAATTGTTTCTCTCCTAATTAGCATTTGTTAGTATATATATTTATCTGGCTCCCACAGCCATATTACAAGTTTCTTAAGGCAGAGGCCACATACGGTACTACTTTGTGTCTAATGCAACACCATGCTTTATACATCACACATGCTCAGGTCAAATTTATTGATTAGTTAAATTGGAAAATTTCAGATCAGTATGAACTTTTATTTTCACATGATAAGTTTCATTCACTCATTTATTCATTCTTTCAACAAGCATTTAGCAAGTGCCCAGAAATGCCAAGTACTGTCATAGGTGCTAGAGACACAAAGACAAAAAAGACAGAGACCCTGCCCCAGAAGAGCTTATAATTAGCTGAGAGACACAGACCAGTAAATAAATAATCAAAATGCATATTACTAAGTGCTACAATGAGATGTGTCTCAGAGGCTATAGGGAAAAGATTTACCTGTGCCTAGAGGGAATTGGGGAGGTCTCACAAGAAAGATGTCTCATTCTGGACCTTAATCTTGAAGGATGAGTAGGAATTCACCAGCAGAGAAAAGAAATAAGGACTCTTTGGGCAAAATGACTGGCACTCACCAAGGCACAGCAGCACAAGAATGACAGAGCTCTAAGTAGTTCAGCATGGTGGGATGGTCAAGTGAATGGGGAAGGGATAAAGGAGGCTAGAAAAGAGAGGAGGAGTCAGACCAGGAGGCTTTTAAGTACCTCTCTCCAAAGTTTGGAGAGCTTAGACTTGCACTGGAGGCCCTGATTGGTTTTAACTAGGGGAAGGACAAGATTGGATGTATGTATTAGAAAGATCACTTTGGCATTCCTGTAATGGCAGATGAGAGAGGGTGGATGTGGAAGCAGGGAAACCAGTTGGCAAGTTAGTGCAATAACAGGAAAGAGATGAGGAGGGCAGTGGTGATGGAAGTTGAGAAGAGGAGACCCAGAGGAGAGTTTGTCCAAGAGCGAAATCAACAAGCCTGGGTGAGGAAAGAGGAGTTTACAGGTATCTGCTTAGGTTACTGGAAGAGTGATTTGGCTGTCTTTGAGGCGAATCAGTTGAGGAGTGGGGTGGGAAATAGAATGTGATGCTGACATATTAAGCTCAGGATGTCTGTGAAGAATCCAGAGGAGGTTGCCAGTTGGCAGCTGAACATGTGGATCTGGAGATGATACAGATTTGGGAGCCGACTTCCTATAGATGGTGGTTGGTAGCTTGAAAGTGGATGAGATCCCTCAAAGAGGTTGTTTTATTTCTGTTTTTGGAAGGAAATTCAATGAACACACCACATATAAACAAATCATAAAATATTTTTTTAATCGTTGAGTATGAAAGGACATCTTTCTTTCAGATGAAAGTGTGAACTTGATGTTGTCTTGAAATCAAAATCCTTTGTTGGGTGTTTTCTGTGTGCAGAGTAACATACAGACAATGCATTTATAATGGGAGCTTTGTGAGGGCAGGTGGTACTCTTTACCCTTCATAGTTTCACAGGTTGTGATGCTTTGGTATGGATGGGAGTTTTTCTCTTTTTTCTAAATTGTTCTCTCTAGATCAAGCAAAAAGAAAAATCCATCAACATTTTCCTTCTTCATAACTTCAGTGGCAAAAGAAGATTCCTTTTCCTTGTACTGCTTATTTAGGCAGAGGCTGGATGGATGCAGGACCTGTTGAGCAATTGCAGGAATGGCGTGGTCAGGGTCTGAGGCACCATTTCATAATGCTCTTGTGTACACACTGTGGCCTAATGGTCTAGAGTCAAATCCAGCTCAGCTGCTCTCAAGTTGTTATGTCCAGAGGCAAATTCCTGCAGCCATTTAAGCCTCAGTCCCTTCATTTGCAAAATGGAGATAATAATAGTTCTGGCCTCAAGAAATATTGTGAGGATCAATTGAGAAAATACATATAAGGTGCTCAGTGGAGACCCTGGCACAGAAAGAGCACTCAGGATGTGGAAGCTGTTATTAAGGAGGTGAGAATCTGGGAAATGGTGGGAAGAATCAACACTGATAGGGCCCAACATTGTTTCAGGAGTGAAGTAAAAAGGATGAAATTATTATGACAGAACACCCATATCCTGGGCAGTTAGTAAAATTAAACTTATAATTTTGTCTCAAGTTTGTTGAGTACTTTATTTAGTCAAAGGATTCAGTGTGTGTGTCATATTTACTCTTCTCAGACTATTTTTAAGTTAAAATGGTTTCAAATCAGATCTCTGAAATAATTGGGGGCAGGTGTTCCAATTCCTATCTTGTCACAACTGAAGCCCAAAAGGTGAGATAAAGTGACTTCCCAACGCCCATGCAGGAAGTCACACATTCAGGGTCTGTCTCCTCAAGGCTGTCTACAGGTACTTGCTATGTCCATCTGAGTTTGTCACATTCTCACTCTGCCATGTGACACAACAGGACTCGTGGCCTTTAGGAAAGGAAAATAGCAGCCCTCAGCGTGCTAGACACTGGCATTGGCTGTGAAGTTGAGTACAAGCACAGCAAGTGACTTAGCACTGAGCAATAATGCCAGATGAAGGCTCATGTCCTCCAAGAGCACTCAGGCAGAACTGTGTGTTCTCGGCAGATGGATGAGGGGGGTGAATCAGAGAGATGCAGGGTGCTTGGAAAGCTGTGGACTCCTTCTGGGTGAGCTTGGAGATCATCCTTGGATTTTTGTTGGCCAAAAGAAAACCAAGAGCTAAGCCATTCTCCTGCTGCACCCAAAAGAGGGCATGCCAAGGAGAAACGTGATCCCTCACTATCTAGAACAGCAAGCTGACCTTCTTTAATATGATGCCTTCATTTTCTTTCACTGCTTTTTTTAAAAATTATTTTATTGAGGTCACTTTGCCTTGTAACGTTGTGTGAATTTCAGGTGTACATTATTATGTATCAGTTTCTGTATAGACTGCATTGTATTCACCATCAGTAGTCTAGTTTTTATCCATCACCATACATATGTGCCCCTTTACCCTTTTCACCCTCCCCCCACTCACTTCTCCTCTGGTAACCGTTAATCTGTTCTCTTTATCCATGTGTTCGTTTATCTTCCACGTATGAGTGAAATCATACGGTGTTTCTCTTTCTCTGTCTGGCGTATTTCACTTAGCATAATACCCTCAGGGTCCATCAATGTTGTCACAAATGGGACAATTTTGTCTTTTTTATGGCTGAGTAGTATTCCGTTTTATGTATATATACACCACATCTTCTTTATTCATTCATTTGTCAATAGGCACTTGGGTGGCTTCCATGTCTTGGCTATTGTGAATAATACTGCAATGAAGGGTGCATAAGTCTCTTTGAATTATTGATTTCACATTCTTTCGATAAATACCCAGTAGTGGATTATATGGTATTTCTATTTTCAATTTTTTGAGAAGTCTCTATACTGTTTTCCATAGTGGCTGCACCAGTTTGCATTCCCACCAGCAGTGTATGAGGGTTCCCTTATCTCTACATCCTCTCCAACATTTGTTATTTCTTGTCTTGTTAATTATAGTCATTCTGATGGTGTAAGGTGATATCTCAGTATAGTTTTGATTTGCATTTCCCTGATGATTAGTGATGTTGAACATCTTTTCATGTGCCTATTGGCTATCTGTATGTCTTCTTTGGAAAAATGTCTGTTCAGATCCTCTGCCCATTTTTTGATCAGGTTGTTTTGTTGTTGTTGAGTTGTGTGAGTTCTTTATATATTTTGGAGATTAACCCCTTGTCAGATATATGATTTGCAAATATTTTCTCCCGGTTGGCTTGCAGAAGCTCTTTAGTCTGATGAAGTCCCATTTGTTTATTTTTTCTTTTGTTTCCCTTGCCCAAGTAGGTATGGTGTTCAAAAAGATCCTTCGAAGACCAATGTCAAAGAGTATACTAGTTATATTTTTTTCTAGGAGTTTTATGGTTTCACATCTTACCTTCAAATCTTTGATCCATTTTGAGTTAATTTTTGTGTATGGCGAAAGATAATGGTCTACTTTCATTCTTTTGCATGTGACTGTCCAGTTTTTCCGACACCATTTATTGAAGAGACTTTCCTTTCTCCACTGTATGTTCTTGGCTCCTTTGTTGAAGATTAACTGACCTTAGATGTATGATTTTATTTCTGGGCTTTCAATTCTGTTCCATTGATCTGTGTTTCATTTTTTCTGCCAGTACCATGCTGTTTTGATTGCTATAGATTTGTAGTATATTTTGAAGTCAGGGATTGTGATACCTCCAGGTTTGTTCTTTTTTCTCAGGATTGCTTTGGCTGTTCAGGGTCTTTCATTGTTCCATATAAATTTTAGCATTCTTTGTTCTATTACCATGAAGAATGTCATTAGCATTCTGATTGGAATTGCACTGAATCTATAGATTGCTTTAGGTTCACTACTTATTAACTCATTCATTTATCCTGTAATTTTTCACTCTGTCTTGCACTAATACAGTGGGCAATGAGTCAGAAATAATAAAAATTATAAATATAGCCACTAACTTTCTCTAGGCACTTTTACTTACCAGCCACTGGGCTAGGCAATCACTATACTTCAACCCATTTAATCAGCACAATATCCCTGGGAGATAGGCACTACCATTATCATTATATACATTTGAGGAAACTGAGATTAAGTATAGCTAGGCAACTTATTCAAGGTCACATAGCTAGTAAGTGGTGTAACTGGAACTTGAATGCACATCTCTTTGGCTCCTAAGCCCCTCATGGTCTTTTCCATTGACTCTGATAGCTTGTCACTAACTAGTGTAAATTATGATGTCACATCTATTAATGCAAATCCAGGTTGGAGTTGAACTGGCTAGGGTTTTCTTCTTTGTCTTATACAAAGCTGATAGAGGCAATATAGGAATCCTTTTGCCAAAAAAAAATAGCTTTGGTTATCTTTCCTTAAGGTTTGCATAATGCATTCACTTTAAACATAATATGGCTTCTTAAATAGTATCAATGTATCAACCTCCCAAAACCAGAACCTTACGAATTCAGCACCCAGAAGGTGCCCCGTCCTAGCCTTTTCACCATCAACCATGTTGAACAAACCCATCATCCAAATTCAGTGGTTGCTGCTGAGTTTCATCATTGCTTTTCTTGCAGGCATTTTCTCTTCTCCATGGCTCGGAGGACGGTTAGAACTGTGTGAAGTCCTCCTCACTTCATTGAGGGGTTGCTGTTCTTTCGTGTCTTTCACCCCCTCAAGTTCAGGGGGAGGATTAAAACAGAGGACATCTGTTAAAACCGAGAACATCCTGCTTTCTGTCATCACAGTGGGCAGGGAAAGCTGTGACTCCTTGAAGGAGTCCTAGACCGTCTGGGGGACTCTGACTCTCATTCATGAGACAGGGATCATGCACCAACTTCCCAAAGAGCAGAGGTTCTCAAACTTGAACCACACCAGAGTCCCTGGAGGCTTATTAAAACATGGAGTTTCCCGTCCCCAGAGTTTCTAATTCGAAGATTTAGTGAGAGAACAAATAATTTGCATTTCTAAGTTCCCGGGTGATGGGGATGCTGCTGGTGGGGGGAGCACACTTTGAGAACCACTGCCCCAGAGTCTTGGGAGAAGAATGCTGATGAGTCTTGGACACTGTATCACTAGTTTTAATTATGAAAGAACTAATGTTTTGGGCAATTATTTGGAGAAATTAAAGAGGACAAAGAGAACATCTGGAGAGCAGAAAAAAAATTGCTTCATAAAGTTTACAGTCCCACAAAGCACCCTGTACATAGCTTTGAGTTTATGTTCTTGGTGAAGATCTTGATTTCCAACGTTTGTTTCTTGCATCCACTAAATGTAGTTAAACAGACCTATTATCCAGAATGGTGGTTCCTTTCCTGACAGAGGTGAATGTTAGGATTACATCAGCCACAGCGACCCTTGAAAGGACTGCGAGACCACAAGCTGTCAATGATTAGTGGGAATTTGGTCTCAAGTTGGGTGGACCTGATTGGTGGACACTGGGGGTCTGACAATACAGAGAGTGCCATCCAGACTCAATGTAATGCCCACAGTGAGATTCCAAAGGTTGGTATTTTGTTGCATAACAGCTAACATCCTCATAGCATAAAACTGATGGCCCAGGGAAGTCAAATTTACATATTACTGCAGGCAGCTCATTTCCCTTCTGCTTCTCACATGAAAAGCTTTCCCTAACTTTGCAGAATTACTGCAAGCAGAAGCCACATGAGTGATGAATGGTGTCATGAGTAAATACCATCATCTCAACTCCCTTGGACTGGCTAAGAAATCCCAGGAAGTAGTGCTGCTTTCCATGCTGACTGTCTGTTCTGCCCTACTCATAGGCAGGTGGGATTCACACAGGGTGATCGTGGGTGAGCAAGCCCTCAGCTCTCCAAGGAGAATACAATTAATTCTTGATGTTTTCTTTGCTATCTTTGTCAGGCAAGTAATCTTCTTAAATTCAAATCCTAGGAAAATTCCTCTGCTTTCTCTGGAGTCCTCCTTTTGTGCCTTTAAATCTCCTTTATGGTGTCCTAGACTGGATCATGAGCCCTAGGTCCTGGCCCTGCCACCAACTCCCTGTGTGATCTTGGGCAGTCTGCTTAACTTCTCAGTGACGTAGTGACCTCATCTGTAGAGGGAAGGTTTTGTACTGATTAATTTCTAAGTCCCTTCCAGTTCTAATAGTCAATGATTCTCATTCATCTCTTTCCTTTCCCCTTGTCTCTGAAAGTAAGCATCCCTTCCTGCATTCTCATCCCTTTTCAGGATGCTCTCTGCCCCTCACCCCCACCCCTGGCCCCTTCTCATCTCAACCAGGACTTAGCATGAGGTATGTCCCTCATGCTAGGTCATAGATGTCATTCAACCACAGATTGTGTCTCCTACCTAAGTGCCCCCCACAAAAGCAGCTCCTTGTGTCTACTTAATTTCAAAGATAGTTTTTATAAGATATATTTAGTGGACATTAAAATGGGCCTATTCCACATACATTCACATTAATATGATACCTCTCCTAGCTCCGTATGAGTACAGGGGAGGAGGGCAAGAGATCTGGAACCGGATGAGAATTTTCAAGGACTGACATGTCACTGCTGAAAGCAACTCTAGGTGTTTGTCCTGGTCCCAACCCTTTAAGCCAGGCTGGTGCAGGCCACTCAGCCCCCAGCCCACCCTACCAGCATGCCCTGGACCTGTCTACCCATACAGGGAGCCACATTTGCCAACTCAGTTTGAAGGCCGCTAACCGGTACCTCAACCACAGCTCCCACGTGTGCTTGTTCCCAACCTGCTTTCTCCAATCCCTTTTCCACCCAACTCAGAACTACTGACTACAAACATCCAGCCTGAACCCTGTCTCCCTGGTGTTGACACATGCTCTCCCCGCCATTTGGCCCTTGTCTTTCCCCTACAAACCTTGTCTCGCTGTACCTTCTCAGTTCTTAGCATCCTAAGTGCCTTAAATAAAAATGTCCTGTACTTGTCTCAACTCTGAAGCATGAGACATTATAGCACCATGAACTGAATCATCAATATGCCAAACTGTCAATCTGCTGAAGTCAAATAACCAAAAAGTCAATTCACCAAATAATACAGTAGCCCCCAAATTAATTCTCTACTAAATATTTTTATTTACCAGAAGTAAGGTTTTTGAATTGTTTATAAAGTTTACTACAATTATTTTAAAACTTGTGAAGATTTCTGCTGTTTTCTTTTTTTTTAGTTTAGGCTGCTTATGAAATTTAGTTACTGATTATCACAGACTTTTCTGAATGTCAACTGTAGCCATAAGAAGACTAAACTCTTTTGTCTTCTCTCCCAAAGGTGGAGAAAAAAATATGGTAGTAGCTCTTAAAGTATCCATTTCTTCCCAGGCCAAAGGACTAGGAGGATATATTTTTAAATGACAACAATGATGATATCTAGATTGTGGGATTATGCATAATTTTTATTGTTACCTCCATGTTTCTCTATATTTTCTAAAAGGAGTAGATATCACCTCTATAATAAAATAATTACAATAAATGTTAGTAAAAACATCATAATAAGGCCTGCTAACTTCTAAGAACTCATATTCAGGTAGAGAAGTATGATATATAAGTATTGTATGGATTCTCACTTTTGAAGAACTTTAAAATATGTAAAGAATTCCAATTTGGGAAATTTATGGGACATGTTTTGGGGGGAGGTATTTGCTCAGGCTTTGCTCTCTGTTAGGATTTTGAGAGAGCATTTTGCAGATGCTGCAGGAAAGCCTTAGTCCCCACCCCGTTGCCCACGGGGAAGAGGGTTTGCTTGGGCGATCTGATTCTGAGTTTTTGTAATACTATTTTTGATTACAGAAGAGACACTGGAGGGCTTAGAGGACTAATAAGGAATAAGTTAAGGAATTGGAACTGCAAAGAGGTTCCGATATTCCCCCAAAGCCTAAAATCTCCAGTTCAAGCCTAATTTGGGAAAGAGAGTATTTTTATTTTGAATTGAACTAGTGAAGTTTAGGGGGAGAAAAAAACAATAACTGCTTGGGTTACAAAATCATTCCCAGGAGTCTTGGTTTCAGATTCAAGGACAAAATGAGGCCGAGTATGAATTCATTAACTTTGTTTTGGATGGAATGTGAGCCTTTGGGGCTTCTCTGTACGCAGAGGCGGGGCCTGTGAGGCCCCGAGTGAGCTAATTATGTGTTTCACCCACTCTTCCGTGGCCTCTGCCCACCAGGAGGCTGAGGGCAGCACACATTCCCAAGCCAGTTATCAGAAACACAGGAGCAGAAATCCTCCAAATCTCTCTGTCCCCAGTGAGATTCAAACCAGTAAAACTGGCATTACAGTAAACTTGCAGACAGGATTCGGGTGGAATGAGAAAAGCTTGAAATGGGGAAGACAAAAGAGGGGCTGAGTTGAACCAGACCAGGGTGGGAGTCGGCTCTTTGGTGCTCTTGGCCTCAGTTTAAATACTTCCAAGGAGGGGGAATTCATTCTTACATATCAGGTATTCTGATAACTTTAGCCTGACCTATGACTCCGTTTGCCCCAGGCCATCCCAGTTTACACTTATTGTCGTGGTTTAATTATTAACACTGTCCCCTTTCATTTTCAAAAGTGTCCCAATTCGGACAATATATTTTATGGTCCCTTTATGATAATAAATCATTTTTGTAGCTAACATTTACTAAGTGCTGATCATGCGCCAGGCATTCATGCACTTGGTGCCATCAACATTATCATCATTATCATCATCATTACTAGACCAAGATTACTTGCCCCCTAAGTGGCAGAGCCAAGAGGCAACAACAGGCATTTGGATTCAAAGTCAGAGTACTAAGCTATTCCTCCCCTCCCCCTAAGCTGCACTACCTCTGGGCTTCCCTTTTATATACTTAATAAGAAAAAGATCTATATCCCTTTAC
Organism: Tapirus indicus; assembly: GCA_031878705.1. Taxonomy (NCBI): domain Eukaryota; kingdom Metazoa; phylum Chordata; class Mammalia; order Perissodactyla; family Tapiridae; genus Tapirus; species Tapirus indicus. The sequence goes on from CM062920.1 coordinate 19,789,532, forward strand.
AAATCTCCCAAGTCTTCTCACTGGTTTTTTCATAAGTAGTTAGTTGAAGGGAGGAGACTGATATTTGGGGGAGAGGGGGGCATTCTTGTATCCGAGGTATTGTGTTACATGAAGTCAGGGTCCTCTCCACTCGATAGATCAAGAACTAGGCGCTGAGAGCTCAACTAATTCATCTGAGATCATGCGGACAGCAAGTTGTGGAGCTAAAATTCGAACCTAATTTGATCTGATTTCAATCCCTGCCTTCCCATTATACCATGTTGTCTGCCACAGTGCGTTCAATTTCCACAACCCTTTGCAGATTGGAAAAAGTGGAGTAGCAATTCTCCCTAAAAGCTGTCACTGTGAAACTGCTCACAGTGGTCAAGAAGGAAGTAACCTTTTCCATGAGTTGATAAATTGACTCCTATATCTAAAAAGTCTCTTTCTCCCAGCTCAAGAAGACCTGTGACATCCATCTGCAAATAGACACCCCACTTGTGAGTGTTCATCTGAAATACTCCTGGACCAAGGGGTCTGAGCAACTTATAGTATTTAGTCCTCCTCCTTCCCTTGGTATGGACCTATTGCTCATAGACCAGCTAAGGATAACAATCAGATGAAAATAACTGATGTGTATTCATTCATTCAATGCGTAATGCATTTAATGCTAGCAATAGTAATAAAAAGCTAATATACATTTACTCACTCATTCAAATAAATATGCATGTATTCATTCATTGATTTATTGGGCACTTACTGTATGCCAGACACTCTTCCAGACACTGGGACATCCGCCATGAACAAAGGGGACAAAGCCCTGTTCTCCTGGAGCTTACCTATTCCTACGTAATATAGTAACACACAATGATCGTCCTATGAAGGAAAACTCAATGAGATAAGGAATCGAGAGTGGTGGGAAGGGGGTATGTGCTGATTTAGACAGGAATGTCAGGGAGGCCCTTTCTGAGCAGAGACCAGAATAAAGTGTGGGCATAAGCCGTGGAAAGAAATCCAGAAAAGTGTTCCGGGCAGAGGGCAGAGCAACTGCGCTCACTTACTGCCAGACCCTATGCTAAAACTTTGCACTAGTTATCACATTTAATCCTCAAACAGCCCCTGAGCAGAAAGTACCTTTATTTCCCCATTTTCTGTTAAGCACCTAAACTTTGAAGTAACTTGCTTAAGTGCACACGGTATTCAAGCCGAGGAGCCATGAGTTAAAGCCAGGCCTCCTGACTCCCAGACACCATCCTCACTGTGGCTACCGAGCAGTTCTGTGCCTGGGCCGGTCGGCAACACTAGCCAGCGCTTCTGATGAAAGATGTAGAGTGATCACTAGAAACAGCATGTGCACAGCCTGCATCACCCATCTGATTCTGATCTTTTGTAATATTATTTTTGATTACAGAAGAGATCCAAATGGCTTGGAACACTAATAACGAATAAGTTAAGGACCCTCAAGGGTCCACAAGGATGGGGGGTTTAAATCTTGTGTGCCCAGGTTCACCAGATACTGGACTCTGACAACTGCTAGAGGCTTTTGCTCCCAAGACCCTCCCACAGCTCTGTTAGGGGGCCCACATCACAGGCTCTTCCTCCAGACACTGGAGAACTTCTTCTACCTTGATGTAAACCAGGCCAGACTTTCCATCCCTCCATCCCATTATTTGTAGGAAATGGCTTTATTGTTTTTCTGTATGTAAGGGCAATACAAGCTCATTTAAAAAACTATTCAGCAATATGAAAAAAACTTCTTTCATCTCAACATTGAGAGATAGCTATTAAGCATTCTGGTGCGCAGTCTTCCAGTTTTTTTCTGTTTGCATATACATATAGTTCTTTTTTAAAACAACCATTTGGTCACTTATACATGCTGTTTGTTGTTTGCTTTTTTCATATAAAAATATATCATGAATATCTTTCCATGTTAATGCACGTACTTCTACATCATCTGTCTTTTCTTCTTTTTTTTTTTTTTGGTGAGGAAGATTAGCCCTGAGCTAACATCTGTTGCTAATCTTCCTCTTTTTTGCTGAGGGAGACTGGCCCTGGGCTAACATCCATGCCCGTCTTCCTCTACTTTATATGGGACGCCGCCGCAGCATGGCTTGACAAGCGGTGCGTCTGTCCGCACCCGGGATCTGAACCTGCGAAACACCCGGCCGCTGAGGCGGAGCACGTGAACTCAACCACTATGCCAGTCGGCCGGCCCCTATATCATCTGTCTTAAGGGCTACAAAGTATTCCATGATAACAGAAATCATGTAAGGTGTCTCGTACTGTGAACATTAAAGCTGTTTTCAGTTTTGCACAATTATAGACCACACTTTAATGAGCATCATATTATATATACAGTCATGCCTCACTTAATGACGGGGATACCTTCTAAGAACTGCGTCATAAGACAATTTCATCGTTGTGCGAACATCATAGACTGTACTTACACAAACCTAGATGGTATAGCCTACTACACACCTAGGCTGTGTGGTACTAATCTTACAGGACCACCGTCGGATATGGGTCCATCGTTAACCAAAACACCATTATGTGGCGCATGACTGTATCTTCATGCCCTCAGATGCTGAAATTTTCTTAGAATAAATTAATAACAGTGGAATAATTTGGACACACATTTTAAGGTCCTTGATACAAATGGTCACATATCCATCTAGAAACATTGTAGCAACTTCCACCACCCTGCACAAAGGTACTCTTTCCTGCACCCTCAGTAACACTTCCCACTTTTTGTCTTGTTCCTTGTGAAGCACACAGAAAAGAAGGCGGCCCCTTCTCTGAGTTGGATGTCCCCCCACCCCCCTCAGAGCCTCCTCTAGCCCCAGTCTGAGCAGGGGGCACACAGAGGAGTGTGACTCCTCAGCTCCCTTGTGGTCCTGGATGCCGGGCCCCTCACAGGGTTTGCTTAGAGGCTGCAGGTAGAGTGAGGAGAGGAGACGTTGCTGTAGGTCTCACCCTGGGAAGGTTGCCTCACTCTCAGACCCCCTCCTTTCTCTCCTTCGTATATTTCCCCATCGGCTCTTGTCCTTCGTTTCTCATCCACACATTGGAGACTCCCAGCTCAAGCCTTTCCTCTCAGCCCCAGACACACGTATTTAATAGTATCTAGATACTGATTCCACTGGATGACTCACAGACATCTCAGACTCAACAGTCCAAAACCAAGCTCACCATCTCCTCTTGCTCACCCTGCCCACCTTCTCCTTCTGCCTCTCCTCCACTGCGCCCTGCTCAGGGAATGGCACCTCTACCCCCCAGATGCAGAGGCCCCAAACCTGGGAGCCTTCCCTCATGCCACTCACTCACTCTCTCCATCCCACAGCCCACCTATCGGTCAATCACAAAACCCCATCAATTCAGTGTTTTAATTATCTTTATTATCCACCCTTCCCTCCCTTCCACTGCCAGGACCCCAGTCCAAGCCAATCAATGTCTATAATTATCTCTATGTGGAGATCGATCGGATGGGAGAGAAAAGAGAAGGAAGGAGCATTTCCTGAGCATCTGTATGTGCCTGATACTGGGGTTTTGTTAATACTTATTATGCATGTGATAAACCAGTGGAGCAAATAATATTATCACCATTTCGGAGAAGAGGAAACTGAGGCTCAGAGGTTAACCTGCCTGCTCCCACACCAGGGTCAGCATGCGGAGCCTCAGGCATGATTCTTGCTCTACATTGTGTAGCAAGAGTGAAGCCGGGGGACCAGTGAAGTGGCCCTTGCAGTGGTCTGAGTGAGAGGGAACTCCCCTCCCTGGTAAGCTCCTTGAGGGCGAGGACTGAGTGTGAGTCACTGCATATCTGGTAGGGTTTAGTACAGAGCCTGGATCAAGTCTGCCTCTGTCATTTATGGAAAGCAGGAGAGTGGAGCAGTTAAGGGACTCTGGAACTGGACTGACTGGATTCACATCCCACTCTGTTGTGGAAGCTTGAACAAGTTACTTAGGCTCTCTGTAGTGGGCTAAGTGGTGGCCCCAAAAAGATATGTTTGCATTCTGAGCCCTATAACCTATGAATGTGACCTCATTTGGACAAAGAGTCTTTGCAGAACTAATTAAGCAAAGGATCTCAAGAGGAGGAGATCATCCTGGATTATCCAAGTGGGCCGTGAATCCAGTGACAAGTGTCCTTATAAAAGAGCCACAGAGGTGGGACACAGACAGGAAAACAGAGGGCCACATGGAGGAGGTGGGTGGTGCAGGCACAAGGCAAGGAACAATGGCAGGCGCTAGAAGCTGGAAGAGACAAGATATGGAAATCTCCCTCAGAGCCTCCAGAAGAACCATGGCCCTGCAGACACCTTGATTCCAGACTTCTGCCCTGCAGAACCACAGAATATATTTCTGTTGTTTCATGCCACCAAGTTTGTGGTGATTTGTTATGGCCGCCCTAGCAAACTCTCCAATACACTCTCTATACTGTTTTCTCATCCATAAGTGGACATATGATGATACTTACTTCAGAGTGTTGTCATGAGAAGTAAATAAAGCAATACGCGTAAGGTGCTTTACGGCAGTAGCTGGCACATCATAAGGACTTATTTTTTTTTTTGGTGAGAAGGATTGTCCCTGAGCTAACATCTGTGCCAATCTTCCTCTATTTTTTGTATGTGGGATGCTGCCACAGCATGACTAGATGAGTGGTGCATAGGTCCACGACTGGGATCTGAACCCACAAGGCCCAGGCTGCCAAAGAAGAGTGCACAAAACTAACCACTACGCTACCAGGCCAGGCCCCGTAAGCACTCTTGAAGTAGTAGTTATTATGACTCCTTAATTGTTGTATGACCTTAGTTATCTTTGAGCCTCTAGTCCCTTCATCTGTTAACTGGTAATAAAAATACTTAGTCTAACAATCTCAAAGTTGGAGTTTGCTTCTTTCACTTAAAAATGGTCAAGGAATTTCTCCAATCCTCTTCTTTCCTGTGGGCTGCTAATAACTGGTTGCCAGCTTCGCTGAAGATAAGTCACAGCCTGCCAAAGGTGGTGGTTGAAAAGCTGCCTTGTGCCCTTGACCTGACAAAATGCTCTACCCTGGGCATTGGGCTGCATGGAGATGCGGCTTTTTCTCTTTCTCCTGATTGCCCCTGGTAGGGCTGGGGGATGGGGAGAGTGGCCTCTGACTAATAACTGAGCCAGGTCACTTGTGATAATGATTGGGCCTTCCCCCCATCATCAGAGGCAAAGGTGGATAATTAATACACAAGCAGGCCTTAAATCCCTCTCTGAAACTCTGCCTCCACTCCATCCCTTGCTAATGAAGTCAGAGAAAGGGTAAAAGCCTGTAATTACATTTGAAGTAATTAGAACCATGCTTAATAGAAAGCTTAAGCGAGGAAGCCCAAACCACTGGATTACCCATTGCTCCTGTGTTCTGAACCATTCTCCCTTGGGTGGTCCTTTTGTAGGTCTCCACTGGGGAGTGAGGACTGTATTGAATTTACATTAAATGTACACACACACACACACACACACACACACACACACAATGTCGTATGTCCTCTCCCCTGAATGGCTGAGAAAGCTGCAGCATTGTCCCTTTCTTAGTTCCTACAACTTTGTTCATTAATAAAAATCTAAATCAGCAGAAAAGATTAATTTAAAATCCCTTTTCTATAAATCTTTTAAATCTGATGATATCGTACTAAAATTGTCTACATGCAATTCTCATTTTCTAGCTCAGTGCTTCTCAACTTTACTGTGCATGCAGATCATCTGGGGATCTCGTTAAAATGCAGATTCTGATTCAACAGGTCGGGGGTGGGGCCTGAGATTCTGCATTTCTAACAAGCTCCCAGGCCATGCTGCTGCTGTTGTTGAAGGGAGCCAGATAGGATCAGGAGGGGAGGACACAGTGTGAGGAGCAAGGGAAATGCTCTTCTCTGTCCCACAGGTGACTTCACTTTCCTCCCCTCTCAGCAATGATTCCAAACTTCTAATGTGGATCTTGAAAAATGAATAAAATTTGCCAACCGAGGGGAGAGGGTCTGAGTCATCCTAGGCGGAGGGAACAGCATAAGAAAAAGCATAGCTCTGAAGGTTTTTTTTTTTTTTATGCTCTTTAAAATGTTTTTAAAGCTTCCCTTTATTGTTAGTGCATATGAGAGGCCAAAGTTCTCAGGAATTACTCTGTGCTCAGACAAAATTGTGGTCCTTTTGGTTGGCAGTGGAAGCAAGGCAACCAGGAAATGGATGGAGAGCATGAAGAGAAGGTTCTTCTGGCATATTTACCTTGAGCAGGTCTGATTTCTACCAGGTGAAGTGATGTTGCCCAGAAGTCTTGGGGAGGGAAATGGGAAAGTAGGGTTTTCCCTAAAATCAGTTTTCACTGAGGCCATCATTGCATCCTTTCCTGGGACTTTGAACCTGATCCTGGGCAAAGTCAGTCTATTAGTTTCCTGTGTCTACTGTTATAAATTATCACAAACTTGGTGGCTTAAAACAACACTAATTTATTTTCTCACAGTTCTGGAGGGCAGAAGTCCGAAATCAAAGTGTTGGCAGGGCCGTGCTCCTTCTGAAGGCTCTAGGGGAAAATCCGTTCCTTGCCTTTTCCAACCTTTAGTGGCTGCCTGAGTTCCTTGGCTTGTGGCCACATCACTCCAAATGTCCAATGTCTTTAAATCTCCCTCTCCTCTGTCTTCATATTTCTCTTTTGAGTGTGTGTCACCAAATTCCCCAATTCCTTCTTATAAAGACACTTGGAATTACATTTAGGGCCCACTCAAATATCCAGGATAATCTCCCCATTTTAAGATTATTTACTTAATTATATCTACAAAGATGTCTCTTTTTTGCCATATAAGGTAATATATACAAGTTTCAGGGATTAGGGCATGGTTATCTTTTGGGAGCTCATTTTTTAGCCTACCACAGCCAACTTGCTAAAGTACCTAGAGTCAGGGTGCAACACAGCCAAGGGCTGGTCTCTGGGGATAAATTAAAGGTCTTCTTTCTGTCCTTCATACTCAGCCTACTCCTCATACTCACAAATGCCCTTTGTACCTGCTCTTCCATCCTCCTGGAGCATCACCCCTCCCCTCTTTGACTATTCAATTCTCTTCTATAAGCCTTCAGGTCAGGAGAATTTCTTCAGTAATACCTTACCCGATCTCCTGACATGGCTAGTCCCCCTCTCATGGCCTGACATTGCTTCTCTTTGCAGAGTTAGAATTTGACACATGTTTTGTGTGGGGGTCTCTCTGGGTGGGCAATGCCCTTGCCTGCCTTGTGTCATCATTTTATTCTTAACACCCAGCACATAATAGATACTCAATAAATATTTGTTCAATGAAGGAATGAATCCTGGCCTCAACTCTTATAAGCTGTGTGTATTAGTCTGTTAGGGCTGCCATAGCAAAATACCACAGACTGGTGACTTAAACAACAGAAATTAATTTTCTCATAATTCTGGAGGTAGAATTCCAAGATCAAGGTGTCAGCAGGGTTGGTTTGTGGTGAGGCCTCTCTTGCTGGTTTGCAGACAGCTGCCTTCTCACTGTGTCCTCACATGGCCTTTCCTGTGTGTGTGTCTGCACAGAGAGATCTCTGATATCTTCCTCTTCTTGTAAGGATACCAATCCAATTGGATTAGGGCCCCACCCCTATGACCTCATTTAACCTTAATTATGTCCTTAAAGGCCCTATCTCCAAATACAGTCACATTGTGGGTTAGGGCTTCAACATAAGAATTCTGGGGAGACACAATTCAGTCCATGATGCTATGTGACCTTAGATAAACTCTTTAATTTCTCTAAGCCTTGCTTCTCTCATCCCAATTGTTTGAGGGCAAGAGAGAACTTGATCATTAAATGACAGTAACTGAGATAATATGTGTGAAGCACTTGACACATTTTCTGACAGAGTAAACATTTTGGTTATTTTCTCCAGAAGCAGACAAGGATTGGAGAGTAAGTAGATTATTTGGGAGGTAAAGGGAACACCAGAAGGGGAGAGGAAAAGTGAGACAGGAAAGAGAAAACCGCCAATAAAATAAAGGCTACATGGTCTAACAAATCAGCATGGGGAGCAACTGGAGCTTCATCCCTCTGGGGAAACTCAGGCACCTGTGTAGAACCAATACCGCAGAGTCACCCCACCCATAGGGGAAAGGAGCTAGGATTCAATAGGTCGGGGGTGGGGCCTGAGATTCTGCATTTCTAACAAGCTCCCAGTCACTGAAGCCCATCAATCACTGGTTGACGTCCACTCCCAGGGGTGTTAATCCTCCCACTTCCAGCCTGCTGTGCCTGTGGAAAACCTTCAGGCAAAGAGATGCCAATGCCGGCTGTTGGAAGCCCTGTCGGCTCTGAAATAGTAAAGCCTGAGGGGATCTGGGCAGGTCTTCCTCTGTCTGCTACAGTGAGCCATCAGGAAACTGGTTTTCTCTGTAGTGGTGTAGTAGTGATTGTACTAGTGGTTTGCAGAACACCAAAGATGCTGCTTGACACAGGGTTCTAGGGCCAAACAAGTGTAAGGAATGCTCATTAGGTGGTCGTCCTCAGAGGAATTTGCAACTAAAATTCTTTTGGTGTCCTCCGGGTGAGATCTTAAACTTTTTCTAATCCTGTGATTTCCAAACTTATTTACGCAAAGACTTTTTCAAGACTTACCTTTTAAGGAATGAAAGTTCTCTGATACACGCTTTGGGGATGGTCAATTCCAGCTAATAGAGATGCGACTGTCAAGTATTGTAAAGCCGTTTTTAATCTGTTCACCACTGTAGCCTCAGGTCAGTGCCTGACACAGAGAAGGTATTCAGTAATTATTTGTTGTTGCAACAGAGCCTTAAAGCAATTTCAAAAAAGAATCTGAAGATATTTTCCGTAACAGCAGTCTCGTGGAAAATGACTGTCTAGTTCCCAAAATGACTGTTTGAAAGACTTTGAAAGAAAGTTCAACCAAATATCACTTGTTGAAATAGTGGTCAAAATGTTTTTTATTCTCCTGGCTTTGTTGCCCTTCATCTAAATGAAGCAGTGGACTTTTCTGAAAAACGAGGTCCCATGCTGTTAGAATATTGTCCACTTCACAAGGGGAGAAGCGCTTCCTCCCCAGATCCGTATGTGAATGCAGATCAGTACTTAATGGTACTAATGTCCCTCTGGTCTGATTTTGTTAAAAAGACTGTTTCAACTTCTATTTCCTCCCTCTACACTTCATCCTTTTGTTGGATGCCAAGGTTTGCAGCTGTGACCCCACTATAGGGTGAAAAGAATCAAATTAGAGTACTTCTGACAAGTGCATCCCCTTTAGCCTGATGCCAGACAGAGCTGGCTATTTGTTGGCTTCAAATGTCAGCTGGGACCACTGTGAGTCCTTGTCACTATTTCTCATCCTCTGACAAGACCTAAGGCCTTTTTGAGCCTGATGCAGTTGCTTCAGCTGCAACAAAGCTACATGAGAAGTGGGATTTGCAACAAATAGGCTTTTCTCTATAGATCACTGCTCCAGCTGGGCATCCCAACTATTTTTGTCCAGCAGTCCTAAGGATGGCAACATCAATGGCAACTCGTTGTTTGTCGATCATTATTACAATGAAAGGTTTGAAACCCTAATTATTACCCTTTCTTTGGAGCTGAGATAGAGACCTGGGGGCTGTAAAATAAGTTTGTTTGATTGCCTGCTTGATTAGCCACTTGTATACCCAAATGCCTGTTTCTTAAGAAGGACTATTCCCTAGGAAATTGCCTATCTTCCTAGCATTTGTAAAAGGCAGGAGCTGGTACATAGTAGCATTCTCTTCAGACCCTACAAATGGAATGTTCACATTTTTAGATGAGTTAAGAGTGAAGAGACAGAGCTTTGATCATCCGCGTTCTCAATGGTTAAGTCTCCCTAGCCTTCCTTGAAGAAAGATAATGTTCATCTTGGAAGACACAATCTATGAAGATGGTCTACCCAGACCTGGTAACCCAGTGAGTGGGTTATTACGGTGCTGAGAGGGTTGGTGGGGTCACTTGGAGCCACAGGGGTAGGTAATCAATGTGGATGAAACACAATGACAATGGACAGAAGTATTTCTGAGACCAGACTTATTTGAGAAACAGGGGATATGTTGCCTTTCTTTATTCAGATGTTGGCCTGGCTACTGCTTACCAGTGATCCTTATTTTGTCATTTAATCATGTGTCTTCCCCATCCTGTTTGCTGAAAACCCCCTGGAGAGAAACTGTAAAGTCTTCTTAATATCCTTTTGCTGTTTGTCTTCTGTGTTTCCTTTGTGATTTGATTCATCTCAGGTTCAACAATAATGTCTACATTATTCTAGGAAATGGTAGCTTTTCTGGAACAAGTGACAGTCTGTGAATGGGAAGGGAAGGGATAAAGATTTTGTCTACAGGACAAGAACCACTGGAACCTTCTTAATGAGTAGGGTGGAAAAGATGAGGAGTTTGGATTCAGACTTAACCATAGGAAGGAATGTCAATTCCTTTATCATCTGAAATTTTTTTCATGTCATTTCTTGATAGCCAGCTATAAATTTTTAAAAGCCTATGTTCTCAGTCATTATGCTACACTGCCCTTAACCAAGGTCAATGTCTTCAGATTTCTTCATTCTTGAAGTTTAACTTATTTTTTACAATCATGTAAACATGTTTATATATTGAGGGTTAAGCACACTAACATGAGATCTGAAGCTTAAAGGCAAATACATTTAGTGCAAATCCAGCTGTAAAAATTTTCTGAATCTGTTTCATGAGTTTGCTTACCAGTCATAATGTAGTGAGAGATCGGTTTCTAGAGTCAGCCCTATGTTCAAATCCCTGCCACACCACCTCTTAGGCTCTGTAGCCCTGGGAAAATTACTTAAATTCTCTGTATCCAATTTTCCCCCTCCATAATAGGAAATTAATAATGCCCAATTTGTGAGGTTGTAAAATTAACAATAAAGTGACCACTGAAACAAAACTTTGCTCAATTTCTCATTACTTTCAGATTCTATTCTTTCTCTTTTCCCCACTTGACAGCCAAACTTACTGAAAGAATTGTCTTCATGTGCTTGCTCCATTTCCTTCCCTCTTCCTCTCCTCTTCAACCTACTCCAATTTATTTTCTGCCTCAACCTAAACACCTGTTCTTTGCCCCCAAACTTACTGTCTTCTCCCTATGTCCCTTACCTCAGTGAATGGCACAACCATCTGACCCAGGGATGCATATATGATGCCTCCCCCTCTCTCCTTATTGAGTCCATTTCCAAATTCTGTTTTACACCTAAATATCTCATAAATCTGGCCTCTTCTCTCCATCTCCACAGCCACCATCACCTCTTGCCTGGACCTCTGCAAGAGATTCTTAAGTGGTCTACTCTCATCCACCCTACCACCTATCCATTCATTGTCCCCACCATGACCAGTGCATCTCTCCTTTGTGACAAGTTATATTTGTTTACTTGACCGTTTGGTTAATTCCTACCTCCCCAACTAGAATGTAAGCTCCATGAGGTCAGGTATTGCATCTGACTTTACTTACCGCTCTAGTGCTTAGCATCAAGTCTGGCATAGAGTGAGGGCTAAGTAAATATGTGTGGAATGAATAAAGCATCTGCCACATAATGTGTACTCCTTGAATGGGAGTTCCCATTGTTGTCATTGTCATCATCATCTTCACCAGGTGATTTTTTACAGAAATACTTTTTCCTTTTCAGATTGTAGCAGGCTGAACATCAGGATCTGTAAATCTGCTTGGCCTTGGGAAGTTCTCTGAACTTTTTGCACTTGACATTAGCACACTTAAATATTTTTATTGCTCTAACATGGAGACAAAAATGTATAAGGACTTCAGAGAATGGGTTTTTCACCGTGCTTTTTGCAGTGATCTCCTTTCGTATATTTCTGTAAATATGTGTATTGTTACCTATTGCTGCATAAAAAAATTACCCCAAAACTTGACAGCTTGGAAAAACAAACATTTATTATCTCACAGTTTCTGTGTGTCAGGAATCGGAGGGCAGCATGGCTGTGTCCTCTGGGTCAGGGTCTCTCACGAGGCTGTTGTCGAGGTGCAGTTATCTCAAGGCTCAACCTGGGGGAGGACCTGCTTCCAAGATTCCTCATGTGACTGTTGACAGCCCTCAGGTTCTCACTGGCTGTTGGCTGGAGACATCGGTTCCTTGCCACCTGGGCTGCTCTATAGGACTACTCACAACATAGCAGCTTGCTTCCCCCAGAGCAAAGGCTCTAAGAGAGAGAAAATGAGAGATGGTGTGTAAGAAGGAAGTCACAGTCATTTTGTAACCTAATCTCAGAGTGATATCCCATCACTTTTGTGATATTCCATTCATTAGAAGTAAGGGACTAGATCCATCCCACACTAAAAGGGAGGAAATTACACAATGGCCTGAATACAGGGAGGCAAGGATCCTTGGAGGCCATCTTAGATAGAAGCTGCCTTCCACAATGGGTGACTTTGTTCTCCCTAGATGAGCGTGGCTTTCACTTGATTCTTTTAAACCTTTTCTCCTTTGGGAATCATGGATTGCATACCCATCAGGGCCTCAATGCCTTGCCACCCTTCTCTTTCAAAAAAGGAAGAAAGAGGGTAAGAGGGAGACAGGGCAAGTTCTGCTAAGAATAGCTCCCAATATAATGATGATTTTAGTTGTCATTGCACGTTGTGCATTGACACTGAATCATGGAGAAGACCTCAATTACTGCTATTGGCCTGTCTGAGCATCAGTTTCCTAATGACTGACTTTATAGCTTCCTAATGAATATATTAAAAATAGAACTCTAGAGGTTATAGGTACAGAAGGTATATATTTAGACCTTGGGTTTCTTTCCCTCCCTGCACCCCATCCCCTACTTTGTGCAGAGGTTTTAGTGCTAAGATTGAGCACTAAAGATCTGAGATCATTCTGAAACTTCATCTACTTTATCTTCATGTACGTATCAACATTTTCCATATAATTTTGATATAAATGCCTCAGCAACAATTAAGCCACCTCCTAATTGACTGAATTATCTGTGCTTCCTCAGGACTCACTCTCTTATATCACAGGCCATAAGAGGAAAGAAGGAAATAACCTGTATTTAGGAGAGGTTTATGGGAAAACTTTGGAAAGTAAATGGACATAGATGTCATAATTTCAAGTAGAGCCATGAATGCAGAATTTTGTAGAAGAAAAGTTAAAAAATAGACCTGCAGTTATATGACTAGTATCTCCACCTTTTGTTTCCTTTTCTGCAGATTGTTTCCCAGAGAAAGCTGTCCAAATCCTTGTTGAAGCACGGGAACACGGCAGGGAAATCCTCCATCACGGTAAGCCCTCCATAAGCAGCCATCTGCCCAGGTGCCCAGATGGAGCTGGCTGGTCCTAATCGGACGCATGGGGAGCAAATCCTTTGGCTATTGGGAGCTGATGCCACAACTGCTCAACTATCCAAGTCATCCCTTTCTTTTTTCCTTCTTCCTCCTTCCTGCCATTGCAATTTTGACCCTTCTCTCCCTAGGAAAAAGGGGTAGAAAATGATTCGAAAGTGAAGCCATTCACTTCTGCTAAGCACTTCTGCAATTAATATGTAGGTTTTAGCAGGGGACAAAGATGGAGTTGGGGAGCACAGTGAGAATATGGAATTTAGGTTTTCAAATCATCAAAGCTACCTATCCTTGCCTCTCATTTTTTTTTGAGAATTAAAAATTGGCTCTAATAGCATTTAGTCCCAGGTTTGGTTTGTTGTCTAAGAACCAGAGAGCCCAGCACTTAACTCTCCTCTTTAATATAATAATTTGGAGCTATGCTGTCCTATTTGGTAGCCACTAGCCACATGTGATTATTTAAACTTAAATAAAATTATTTAAAATTAAATAAAAGTAAATATTCATTCCCTACTCAGAGTAGCCACATATCAAGTGCTCAATAGTTAATGTGGCTAGCAGCTACTATATTGGAAAGTGCAGATTATACAACATTTCTGTCATCGCAGGATGTTCTATTGGGCAATACTGGGAGTATTTCCAAATGAAATCTTAAATTTTCAAGTAGAACTCCAGTATTTGAAACTTTAGCATGTTGTATTATAGCCCTTGAGAAAGGTAGAGAAAGTGGTCTAACCATTTAGCTGTGTGGCCAAAAAAAAAGTAGAAAAAAATACCAGGAGACTCTGAATTGCTAGCGAGGCAAATTGCTAGGAGGCAAACCTCCTGAGTTCCTTTGCTAAAACACATTCTTTTTTAACTTGAAAATGACTGATTCATTTAAAAAAAATTTTAAGCCATTTTTTAAATGAAAAATTCAAAAGAATTCCTAGTGGTGAAAGTTATGACCATTCTCACAAGAACTTACTTGAGTTTGTTGCTTGAATATTTTAAATGATGCAGTCATGTCAAAGCTTCTTCATTCCTGCAGTGTGCAATCATGAACAAATGGTTCAAATGGTCTTTGAAGACCCTATTGGTGCTCTAAAAAGCCATGGACACAAGGCTCTCTCCCAAAGCCCACAAACCCAGAGAAGCCTTGGGATGGTGGACGCAGATATGAGATTTGCCATGGTTCTTTCTCAAAAGAACAAAACCTCATCTCACCACCTTTTCTCTAAGACATCTTAGAGATTTTCTTCCTCCACATATCCCAGAAAAAATTTCACCTCCTTCTTAATTTTAAATATTTAAATACTCCTCTTAATCTTGGGTCCTTGGATCAAACAATGGCCGATAGCTTCTGGAAAACACTTGAAAATATGTGCAGAATATTCTAGGCTTCTGCAGATGGAGATCACAACTTTCAGCATCTTTCCAAAGATGTCTGTGTCCACAAAATAGTTGGACACCACTGCTCAAGTGGAGTGTAAGGGGCATTAAAGTGATAAGGGACAAAAGAGGACTGAATGAAAAATCTAAATGGGATGGTTCCGGTTTATCAAGCAGATCTTGAGATTTTACTGTGTGTCTGGGCTCGTGCTCCCACTCCTCAGTTGCTCACACTTTGGGGGAGGTCTTTCTCTCTTCAGACAACCTTTTAAGCTTTAATATTAGGTATAAAATAAAATTTTCCAGAGGCCAGCAGTGTATTCTCAGCACAGATGGAACCAACTCATAATGGAAAAGTTGAGCTCAAATAGAATGGAGATAAAATTGAATTAAAGCTCATAACCAATTTCATAAGGGTATTCATGTGCTATGGGCCTCTGCATGCATGGTAAAGTCCTAACATTATTTATAAATGCTTTAACCTATATACAACTAGACTGGTCCCTAGATTTTTCTTGTTATCGTTGTTTTTCTTTGGACTTTCTTCACCAATTTCTGCTCTAAGGCTTTTAGAGTCACTGACTATTAAATATTAGAAAGTGATTTATTATGAAAAAGGCTCTTAGATAATATTATCTCTTCACTTATACCAAAATCCTTGTCAGGAATTCTCTATTCTTGGGAGTTAAGGGCTTAAATCCTTATTCTCTCTCTCCTGTCTCAGAAAGCCCACAGACAGTCTTCTTGAAAAATAGGAATTAGAACATTTCTTTGATAGCCATATAACCATTCGTCTACAAAGGACATAGGGACCAGTTTATTCCCCCTTGTTGGTCTGACTCAAAACAGTGGAGAAATATTATTCTTCCTCCTTCTTTGTGACTCCCCTCCCCTCCAAAAATATATATTATTATTTATGGAAGTGCCATCCAATACTGTGTGCAATTCTTTAAAGAAGGAAGCTCTTCCTAACTGCTGCTCCGAGTATCTCTTCCTCCAGCTTACACCCCATCTCTCATGTCCTCATTCTCAGCGTAAATGAAATCTAGTTATCTACTGCTGTCTATTCTAGGGAGTTCTCTTGTACGGCTGGAAATGCTGTGCCATGTTCACTAGAGTTGTGGAAAACTCCTTGCCCAACATGTTGATTTTTGGACCAAACATGAGCTAAATTTGCTCATGAATTCCTGGGCTGAGTGGTCCAACCACTACCGCTGATGATGCCTGCTTTTCCTTTAGGTGATTGCTGAAGAATTATCTGGCAACGATGACTACGTTGAACTTGCATTCAACGCACGGAAATTGGATGACAAGGTAAAGTGTTTGGCATTAACCTTGTTGAAGGAAGTAATAAAGCTAGCACACAAAGTTTAATCAGATTTCTCCCTGCAGCTATTTTTTCTCTTTCAACCCACATTATTAAACAGATGAAAGATTTCGGAGAGGTCTGCAAAGTAAGATTTCCCCCCAAATTGAGAAGCAGTTAATGAGAAGAGGGAGGGACGATAATTATAACAGGTCAATTTTATTACACCAAGACTTCATTTGTTCCCAAATGCCACAGGTCAGATGTGCACAGGTAAATATGATTTAATCCCATTGCTAGGGACATTTCAAAGGAAAAGAGAAGAGGTGAAAGGGAAGAAAAGTGATATTTATTAAGCACTTGTATTTGCCAGGTACAGAGTTAAGAGCTTTTCATGCACTATCACATTTAGTCATTTTTATAACTTCCACGTAACGGGTACTATTAACCCTGTTTTGCAGATGAGGAAACAGATTCTAAGATGAAGCAACTTGTCTAAGGTCACTCCATGTGTTACTCCAGATAACCCAAGAAACAGACATCAAGACAGGATTAAATATGCAAAGATTTTATCAGGAGAAATGCCTGTGTGGGGAACATGGGGAAGAAGTCTGGGAGAGTTGACAGACTACAGTGCAAGTCTGACCATGAGTAAAGGGGAGCAGGAGAGAAGGGTCATTTGCAGTGGCCTGGAATGCCATGCAGTCTAAGGAGAGTTCAGGAAGGCCATCAAGGAATCCTAGAGCCAAAATCAGCAGCAAGAGAGTCCCACGTCTCCCATGCCTGCCTTAATATCCCCTACACATGCAGTCACTGGCTGGAAGCAGCCACGGTAGGGCTGGCCTCGGTGCACATGCAGGAATGGATTTCAGAGCATAGCAGCTGGAGCCTTTGGTCAGTTACACTCCCTGTAGTGGGAGGTCTGCAAAGCACGTTCTCATGGCCACCAGACCCTGCTAGTAAGTGGTAAAACTGAGGTTTCAGTTCCACGTCAGTCTGTCTCCCATCTGTATTCTTTCTATTGTATCTCACAACTTCCACCTAATGACAGGCCATGTTAGTCCTGTATATATAGAAAAAGTTCCTCAGTCTCCACCCCTTAAAAAAAAGGGTGTCTTCCCCAACCTCACCATACATTTATGATTTCCCTCCAACCATATCGTCAACCCAAAAACACATCACATCAGTAAATGTATTCACAAAGGACTCCATTTTCCTGGAGTACAACTAGAGAATAGGGTACCTGGGCATGTGGCACTACTTTTTCAAACAACTGCTTACAGGCATTAGGCAAAAAAAGGTAAAGCAACGTCTCAAGCAATTCCCTAAACTCTTAAGCAGCAGCTTATATCCCAGCATATCTCGTTCACTTTCACCTAGAAAAAGTACTTGGCCCAATTATGTTTTCATTAATTCACTCTTGTTTGTTCATTAATTCACTCATTCATCATTCATTTACCAAACCTTTGTTGCATGCTTGTTATGTATCAGGTGGCAGGAAGAAGACATACTTTAAATCACTCTTGCATTCACAACCTGGAATTCACCATCTAACTAAGTAAAGCAGAAATTTAAACAACGAGTGATATAATAATGCTATAGCCGTGATAGGCTGTAAGTGATGTATAATCAGTGTCCTGAAAAGGGTAATTCATTCTGCCTGGGAACATCAGGAAAGACTTTATCCTTACGAACAAATTATATTTGGATTTTTGTTAGTGTCCTGAGTAGATTGTGTGAAACTTTCACAAACTGCTACCTTTTGTCATTAGCATGAGCCGGGTGCTGGGAGCTGCAGTGTGCATCAGTGTCAGTTGGGTGTAAGCTTTTAACCCTCACTTCCTCGTGACTGTTGTGCTCTTTCTCCCCCGTCATCTCCCCAAGTTTCAGAATAATTCACCAAACTGCTTTCTAGTGTATTTCCTCGTGCCATTATAAACCATTGGGTCAGTGTGTAGCAGTTTTAAGCCACTCACTTAATGGCTTATAATGGCTTCTTTCCACTTAGTAGTCTCTTAAGTACCTCTTGTTTGTCCTCTAACTGACTTATGTTGCAGTGCAAAGGGACTTAAGGGGTTTTTAGTGGGCCCATTAGCGCTAAGGTGTTTGAACAGTTTCGCTTCATTCAAATGAGCACTTGCTCACAAAACTGAAAGAGCCTCATGTAGCACTTCATATGGTTCTAGATGGCCCTTCCCACCCTTGGCTGCAGTGATTGTCCAGGGCCCTGGTCACTATTGAGCCTCAGTGCTCCAGTGCTGTAGACCCCAGGTCCTTCATAATGTAGTGGTACCTAACCCAGGCTCCTTAGTAATCCAGAGAGGAACAGGCTCTGTTCAGAACAAAACAGAGGCCCCTGCTTCAGTTTGGCCTGGAAGGCGAATAGTCTCAGGTGGAAAGAGGGCAAAGTTGTAGAATTAAGCAGTGAGATGATACCATGAAGATCATCTCACACAACCTCTTCAGGAAACAAAGGCTCAGCAAGGTCTGATGACTCCCCCAAAACACCACTGCTGCACTGGTCATCTGTTGCTGCATAACAAACCACCTCAAAACCTAGTGACTTAAATTAACAACTATTTTACTGTATGTCATGATTTTGAGGGTCAGAAATTCAGGCAGGGTTCAACTGGGCGATACTTCTGCTCCTTATGATGTTGACAGAAGTCACTCAGTGTTACTCAGCTGCTGAAGGAGCTTGTCTAGAGATTCCAGTCTAGCTTTACTCACATGCCTGGCACATGGGATGGCTGAAAGGCTGGGCTCAGCTGAGTCGGTCAACCAGAGTGCCTTCATAGTGGTCCTGGGTCAGTCACACTTTCTACATGGTGGCTGACTTCTCCCAGAGAGAGCAACCCAAGAGAACCAGGCAGGAGCTGTGTGGCCTTTTCTGACCTAGGCTTGGAAGTCACACATCATCACTTCTGCTGCATTCTGTTGGTTACAAGTGAGTCATAAGGCCAGAGTCAAGGAGAGGGGAGTTAGATTCCACACCTCAATGGGGAAGTGTCAAAGTCATATTGTAGAAAAGCATGTGGACACTGGACATTGTGGTAGCTGTCTTTGGAAGATACGATCTTCCACAATATTTTTGTAATAGAACCAGAATAAGACAATATAATTATTTCATGTCACAGATGGAAAAATAGTTCTCAGAGGTTCTCAAGGAAGACCTCTTTCTAGCTTTTAGCATTAAATGATGTAGTAGCTACCTACATTTTAGCAGTTTAACTTATCATATCTATTAATTGAGAAAATATATCATGACTAAAAGCCACTGAGATAAATAAAGCTCTTAATTTTAAAAATTTTGTTAATTAGTATCATGAGAGCAACTAATTTCCATATATATGTGAAAACTTATAGTGTGAATATGTGAGGAGAATATGCTATATCCAATTCAGACAGTGGTTATAGGAGATCTGGATCCCCAGTCCTTTTGCAGTAATTCTGGTAATCTCCAGGTATCCAAATACCTCACATAGGAAGCCTCTAGTCTAATACAATTGCATTCTTTTACAGATGAGAACGTTGAGGTTCAGAGATGTGAAATGACTTACCCAAGGCCACATACACACACACACACACGCACACACACTCTCACAGACACTCACAAATAATCAATGACAGAGAGGGACTCAATCTGGTTGCCTAACTAAAATCTAAATCTTCCTTCAGGGCAGAGGGTTAATGAATACAAATTGGATTGTTCTCAGGATGTGGTGGACTTGGTAATGTTCCCATGTAGTTCAAAGAAGTAAGAAGCCAGGGAGACGTTGAGGGTATGCAAAAAGCAGCAGTCCTCAAAGTGTGGTCCAAGGTCCCAAGACACTCTCACGGGAATACATGAGGTCAAAACTATTTTCATAATAATACTAAGACATTATTTTCCTTCTTCACTCTCATTCTCTCACACATGTACAGTGGTTTTCCAGAAGCCACATGATGCCTAATATCACAGCAGATTGAATGCAGAAGCAGGTATTGGAATCCTGCTGCCTTCTATTAAGCCAGTCATTAAGTTGATATGCAAAACTGTAAAATAATACCATTTTTCTGACTGTTTTTTAAATTTGAAAAAAATAATTACTTTCCATTAAAGGTGCTATTTTTGTTATGATGTGGTAGGTTTCTTTTTAAAATGATATAACAAATGAATATTTTTAAAATTTCCATTTTAATTTATAATATGCTAAATATTGATAGATGTAACCCTCATAAACTAAAGCTCATTGGGGTCCTCAATAAATTTTAAGAATGTAAAGGGATCCTTAGACCAAAAAGTTTGAGAACCACTGTTGTAGGGTATACCAGGGAGCACTAAGTACTTTTGCAAACCACAATGACAAAGAAATGTACCTTTTCTTTGGATAGAAACAGTCATTTTTAACTTGCCTTTCCAGTGCTGTTCAGCAGACCAGCAGCCATCTACCTAAGATGGAAATCCAGAGCCCTTGAAGTCTGAGAAGTAGTCTTCAATGAGAGCTGCACATAAAGTAGATTAGGTTTGCAAGAAATAACTTATTGATCTAATGTTAACCCAGTTCACTTAGTGGAGAGAGGAGCTTCCTAACTTCTAAAGCACATTTATTACATTAGCAGCTAGTTGGCAATTAATCTAACAAGTAAGTAGAGATATGAATGTAATCACTTTGGAACATTCAAGCTGACAAAGTATTTTTTCTCCTGCCTTTCTTGAGAAAGTATTCATGTTGCTGTGTTGGAAATGATTCTCTACACTGTTGGTCTCCACATATGTAATAGTAATCATTATACACTGCATTTTTAGTGTTCCCATGATGCTTTTTTGATGGAGTGCTGTGTAAGCAAACAAATCTGTCTCTAAAGCAGAGGTCGGCAAACTTTTTCTATAAAGGGCCAGATGTTAAATATTTTAGACTTTGCAGGCCGTATGGTCTCTGTCCCAACTACTCAGCTCTGCCTTTGAAGTGCAAAAACAGCCATGGACAATACATAAATGAATGAGTGTGGCAGTGTTCCAATAAAACTTTATTCACAAAAATAGTCGGTGGGCCGGATTTGGGCCACGCACCTTGCTGACCCCTGTTCTAAGCAATGTTAAATCTCTACCCACTGTGCTGTGGTAGATTTTACTGTGTTCAAGTATGAAAACTAATCCAGCCTGCATTAATGATAGCAAGCTATAATTAATGAGCATCTACAATGTACCAGGTGCCAAATGTCTAGCCTACATTATCCCCAAAACTCACAACCATATTCCCAAAGGTGAGTATTATTATTTCCATTTTACAGATGAAGCATAGTGAGGTTAAACTTTGTGCCCAAAGTCACAAAGCTAGGAAGCTGTAGAGTCTGGACATGACCCCACATCTTTCAGACGATCTTTTCTAGTTTCAATATTCTATTTTCAAGATTGTCTTGGAAATGCACTGCCTCCTTTTCTATTCCAAACCTCAGCTGATTGCTTATTGCCCTCTCACTTGACTCAATTTCTTTCATATTGGACTCAAAGGGCAGAGCAATATGGCCTCCAAATTATTAAAAAATTTCACCATACCAAACTTCAATATGCCTATATTATTAATCTTCACTGCACTAAACTGTCTCAAGGGCCGTCTTAATGCTGATGGTCAAGCAAAGAAAGCTGAAAATTCCAGATTGTGGTCAGGTAGCCATACAGTTAGACCCAGAGTTGTTTTTAAGCTACAAATTTCTGACTGTATATTTAAGATATTTTTGAGCTGCTTATGAGTTGATTTATCTCCAGGAATCAGATGCCTTCGTAATAGCAATCATCCCTGATATTTGTATAGTGCTTTACAAAGTGTCCTCATATGTTCTGTCTTTTATTGAAAATAATCATGCTTAAACTTTTGAATGCCGGGTGCTGGACTCAACACTTCACATGCATCAGCTCTTCTAATTCTTCCACATTGCTGTGAGGCAAAAGGAGATACCTTCTCCATTTATGGATAAGGAACCCGAGACTTGGAGAAATTAGATATCTTGCCTCAGATCATCCAGGTTGTGTATGGTGGAATCAGGATTTGAAAGCAGTCCTAAAGCCAGTGTGGTATGTATTAGCTTTTCAACTACTTACGGACAGAGATTGTATCCGATCTTTCTTTCCTTGATTTATGGCAAGTCCTCCTGACAACAACTCCGTGCTAACCCTAAATAATATTTTAAAAGAATATTTAATAAAATAGAAAAAGCATTGCAATATACTACCAAGAGAAAAAAAATAGGGTACTAAAGTGTATATAATTACAAATATATTTTTTAAAAGAAAAAAAGAAAGGACAATTATGTTTAGATTCTAGAAAAATATTTACTAAAATGTTATTGATAGTTGTGGAATTATTAGTGAGATTATGGACTATTTTTTTCCTTTTTTCTATTTTAGTAATCTTTCTATTTTTTCTAATTTTAAATAAAAATGATAACAAAAGTTTAAAGTTATCATGAAAGGAAAAAGAAAAATAACTGAGTTCCTCCAGTGTGGTCAGTAATTTTTATGTACAATTCACACATTGGGGATCAACAATCTATTTAAGGAGCCAAAGCCTGAAGCTCCTGGAGAAGGAACCCAAGAGCACCTGAGAACAAGCTATGTGGCCCATACCCATTAGGGAAGCGAGGGGAGAGGAAGGTTCCAACTCTTTGAGATGGGTGTTGAAACAGAAATAGGTTCGAGGGGCGAATGTCTTGAATAAATGTGTAGAGGTAGGAATCAGCTAGAAGTTTGTCTCGAAGGAAAACAGGAGCCATTTTGGTGGAGAGACAAGGTTTGCAGCGCAGACTTATTGATGAAAGCAGCCATTGTGGCTTCTTGACAAAATGAAGGCTGTGGTAATCAGGTCCCCTCAGAAATAGAGCAGAAGGATATTTTCCAGACTCTGGGTGTTGTGGAGCATGGTGTTTGGTTCCTGGTTGGGTGGAGAGGACAGCCAAGGAGAAGACAGATATTCCCACCTCCCATCACTTCTCTTTCTAAGGTATCCTGCAAAGTGTCTAGGCTGATATTCTTCACTACAGGGCCAGTCATGTTATTTTTCTGCTCAGACTCCTTCAGTGGCTCCCCACCGCCTCTCGGGGCAAGTGCAAAGACTTCAGGTGAGTGTTTAAGGCCCTTCACATCACGGAGCTGGCTTTGCCAGCCTTGTCTCAAACTCCTCCCCTACATGTCCTTAGACTGCAGTATAATAAACTACTTGGTGTGCCCCCTCTATGTTTACTCTTTCACACCTTCACTCAGTCTGCCCCCTCCCTAGGAATATCCTCCTCACAACCATATTTTCCAGTCAAAATCCATCAACCCCCCCTCTTCTCTCTTATACATTCATTCATTCATTCATACTTAGCCCTTGGTTATATTTATTTGTGTACTTGTCTTTCCACCAAACAAGATGGTACTTTGGAGGGCTGAGAAGAGATTTATCCTTCCTTCTGTCTTAACATCAAGCACAAAGGCTCCATGATCAGTATATCCTCTGAGAATATTTTGTTGAGCTGAAGACTAGGATGGCTATAAGCTTTATTCTACTTTGCTGCAGTCTAGGTTTCTGAGGGGAAAAAATCACCTGATGAAATACATAATACGAGTGTGATGACTAAGTCTGTTGCTCAGATAGCCTCCTATTCTATACCAGGTGTTCACGTCGTTCTTTTATTTATGTATTCATTCATACATTCAGTAAACACTGTGTACCACTAAGAGCTAGACACTATGGAAAATGCTGAGGAAACGGTAGAAATAGAAAGGAAAATAAGACATGGTTCCTCCTCTCTGAGAGTTTATAATCTATTGGGGTAAAAAAAAGAAGTTTGAAAGAAGGATATGGATAGGTCTCCTTCCAGTAATAAAGTACCTGTTTATCTTACATTATTCTCCCACCAAAAATAATTATAAACACTGGATAAGATACAAGAGACATCTGTTTGAGAGTCCTAAGGCAGTCAAGATTTGAGGGGCCAAGAAACGAGAGAAGAGAAATTCGTTGAGGTGATTCAGACATTCTATGCAGATTTTCCACTCAAGGCAGTTCTTCAAGGCTGGTTCATAAAATACTGCGGATGGAGAAGCTGGGAAGCCTAGCAGAAAATAGCTACTAAGAAATAGAGAAACTGAGCAGAGGTTTTGGTAGTTTCATGGAACTGGGGAAGCAAACTAAAGTCCAGGGCTACTGAGAGAGCCAGGGCCAAAGATTCATAGATGCTTCAGAGACGGGAAGTAGTCCAACAGTCTGAGTGACTTATCCTTTCAAGGCATTCACTAATTAGCAAATAGCAGCATAGACAGAAACTGAACAAAAAGCTAGAGCCAAGAGATTATGGAGATAAACACAGAGAGTCTTTGAGAGTCTCACAAGTGAAAATTAGAATTGAGGGCTTGTCTAGGAGGAACAGCCCTCGTAAACACTCAGTCTTTCAGTTGGAGCCCTTTAAGGACTATACCCAAGGAGTAAAGGAATCAGAAATAGATGGGGCCTTTACAGACTTTTAAAAAAACCAACCTCTAAATAGGTCAATCATAATTAGATTCAGGTGACTTCCCCCATTTTTAACTGCTTTCCAGGAGTTAAAGACTTATCTAAAGCCTTTATAATCTTTTTTACACAGTGTCTAGTATTTAATCAAAAATTAACAAGCATACCAAGGGACAGAGCCAAGAAACAGATAATAATAACAGACCCATAGGTGATCCAGATATTGTAGTCATCAGACACAGGCTTTATAATAATTATAATTAACATGTTTAAGACAGCAGATACATTGCTTCTCAAAGAACTGGTGTTCGAATTGATCTTTGAAGAATACTTTGGATTTCAATCAACCATGTTCTTACTTCCCAAAGGACTTGGAGTTCAGATGCAGCTCATCCTAGCCAAGGGTGGATCAGAGGGATGAAGAATAAAGCAGGCAAGGGTCAGATCCAGGGGTATTTGATCCAGGGCTGGATCAAATGTGTTTGTGCAGAGGGGGAGGGAAACAACTCATTTCTGTTATCTGTCTATTTTAGGATTTCTTCAGTAAATCTGACCCATTTCTGGAAATTTTTCGTATGAATGATGATGCAACTCAGCAACTCGTGCACCGAACTGAGGTGAGAAGAGTGCCATCTCATCTCCTAACATGATAAACTGACATGTTTTGAGAAACCTCTTACATTTCTTAATGTCTGTAGCTATGTACTCAGACCTGGCGTCTTCACTGTCCTCAAAAGGACTCTTTATTCTCAATTTAGATGTTAGAAGATGTCTTCTCTCACCCAAATTTTTCATGATTGACCTTCAGTACAGACAAGCCAGCAACTTATTAATAATAAAAATATGAATACTAGCTAACATTTAATGAGAGTGAGTAGGTGCTAAGCCTTGCACTAAGTGATTTTACCTTCATTATTTTATTTACTTCTCACAACAATCCCTTGACATAATTATGATTACCCCCGTTTTACAGTTCAATAAACTGCACTTTTAGAAGGTCAAGTTGCTGTCCCAGATCTCACAGTTAGCAAGAGGTAGAGCTGAGGTTTGAATTGAGTTTGTTTGACCCTGAGCTTCGCTGTAATTTGGGAAGCCAGTCTGCCTCCCCAGGGAAGGTTCATACACTGGACTAATGCCAAGCCTATCATATGAACAGCTGCCCTGTCTCAGGAGCCATTAGTCTAGCTGCATCTCCTTCTCAGCCTCCCTCCTTTTTCTCCATGTGGCTCCAAACCTTATCCCTCACTACCCCACCCCCCACTACCCACTACCACACACTCACTCAACAACCAACCCCAATCTCCACTTTTTATTTTATTTACAAGCCAGTCCAAGAGAGATTCTGTGGGGGTGAGAAGTACATTGATAAGGAGGAAGTAGGGTAATTGTGATGAATGACGTGGAGCTGAAAGAAGACTCTGTTGTGCTTACATGCCAGTGGTGGGGTAAAGGAAGAAGGAACCCTCATGACTTTCATAGGATGATAGTAGGGCACCATGTTCCCACAACCCCACACTAGAAATCCAATTCCATTTTCCTGAAGTAATAGAGTTGCAGGTAGCATAAGGGGAACTTTTCATGTCATTCTTAAGGTAGACAAGAATTAAATAGTCTTGGATGGGCTAGTCTGTGGATATCATCTGGTGCATGGTTGGCATGTAATAAAATATGTGTAATAAAAGCATGAATAAATGAATGGAGTTGAGTATAGAAAGTATCACTACATGTCATAGTACAATGTGATTCTCTGGAACTTAATCCGTTGGGAATAGTTTGAGGTACAACTGGGACGTTTTCCCTGAGTGGCACCCCATCAAACCACCACCATCAAATAGAGTCGTTATCACACATAAAGGTTTCTTTGGTGAAACAAACTTCTTTCAGGAGAAGTAAATACATTTTGGGGAGAATCAGAGGTGGTATGCATTCATGCTTTTGCTCCAGTCAGTGAATGGGCTTTAATGTGCAGGGAGAGAGGAGGTGGATGGCATATTGTTGGACTTCTCTCACAAGATTCCCCTCTCTTTTGCTCTTAACAGCATTCCTCTTCTCATTATTGATATTGGTAAATTCTTCTATTCCCAAGAATCTCTAGAACTTTCCTCCTTACCCCATTGCTAAGGGGCTCCTGGAGGCTCACAAGAAATGTAGTTGTAAAGTTTTCCAGTGAGTCAAGCAATGTAACATTGATTTTTCCTCTTTCATAGTCAATAGTTACAAAATAGATACAGGAATTACTGTTTTCTTGGGGGGAGCACGCATACACACACACACGTAGAAACAGATTTTAATTTCAGAGGAAATTTCTAGTTGAAATTTTGATCTGCAAAAGTTTTTCAAAACTGTTGCAATGACACACCTTCACTTCCTAGTATTTTTCTATAAAGGTGAGAAATTTAAATTAGCCCAAACAATTGTACCTAACTTTTCTTCTCACCATCACTTTGATCATCCCCAGGGTATCAGAGCACAAGACATAGTCACACAAAAACATTATTTTTCTACTTTAATGCATTAAAAGAAACTTAATAATGAGTCCATGGTGTAATCAATAATTCATAGTTACATCAAGGAATCCAGTAGAAGAGAGAATCACTTATAAAATAATTATGTTATTTAGAGAATTAATTTTTTTATAATGCTCAGACTTCTGCAAACTAAAAACTTCATAGGAAGAAAAGTCAATATGACAGAATTCCACTGAACTCTATTTGTATGTCCCCTAGAGCAGTGGTTCTCAGAGTTCATGCACCAGATCACCTGGGGGGCCTACCTCCAGAGTTTCTGTCAGTAGGTCTCAGGGGAGCCTAGAAATGTGCATTTTTAACAAGTTCCCAGGTGTTGCAGCTCCTGCTGGTCCGAGAACTACACTTTGGGAACCCCTGCCCTAGGGTACACAGTACAATCCTAGGCAGAGAGCAGATACTCAGACATTATAAACCAAATTGAATTATTTGAATCATAGTGATGGCAGGATCAGACTTGTCAAGTATGGACTCTTGGGCAGGATTTAGCCAAGTTCGTGATTAGTAAGCTGCTTTTGAAAGGGTTTCAGCGTATTATAGACTTAGTTTGTAACACTGAAGATCTGAGATCTGCCCTGTTGTGCCTTACTAGGATATTCTAATTGAGATGATGATGAGCTATGTCAGTGTGCTCCTGGGATTTTTCTTCTAGAAACCTCCTCTGACTTGCAATCTGATCTAACTCAAGGTCACAAGTTACTAAAGAACATTCAGTTCTTTAGCAGTAGAATTGTTCTGCCACACACCCCCAACACCCACCAATAGTCTTTACCTATGCTGACCTCAATAGAAAAGAATTTATGCCATAGGACTGACAGTCCTGCAGACCTGGGGATCCTTTATCAAAGGCCGGAGACAGCCACACCTCCTTAATCCCAGCCCCTTTTGATATAGAAGGGGTCATCCCCAGCATCTGCATACTGAACAATTTATTGTCATTATTCATGAAACAATAGCCAGGCCACTGACCGCAGGAGTTCTGCCTATAATGACCCACTTAGTGGGCACCCTTAAAAGATTTACTATGCCGAGTTTTCATTAAGGTACCTGTTCCAGACAATTTTCCTTTTTATAAGCACCACAGTGCTTCTCAAGCAATTTTTATGTTGAAATGTGAAAATGTCAAGCATTTCCTCCTTCACCCACCACCCCTCTCTTTCTTTTCTCAGGTTGTGATGAATAACTTAAGCCCAGCCTGGAAATCATTCAAAGTATCAGTAAATTCTCTATGCAGTGGAGATCCAGACCGCCGGCTGAAGGTCAGAAATCTATCTATGTCCAAGAATTGCAATTCTTTATGTATTTAACCCTTCTCTTTCCCCTCAAGTGACTGACGGCAAACCCAAAATTTTCTGTACCATTTACCCAAATCTCTTAGCATCCTAATGGAAGAAGCAGGGGCAATTTCTTTCGCTAGAGCCATTGAAGCTCATGAGAAAGCCCAAGATAAATCCCAGTTGTGTTATGTCAAGAGGCAAAGCCCATGGCTTCTCAGAGACAAACTGTGGCAATATGTTCAGGGTATAATTGGGAGTTATTAAAAACACAAATATTGCTGTATCAATTATTTACTGTTGCATAACAGACTACTCCAAAACTTAGTTGCTTTAGGTAATAACCATTTATTTAGCCTATGATTCTCTGCATTGGCAAGTTGAGCTCATCAAGGAGGTTCTGTTGGTCTTGCTTGGACTCCTTCATGCATTTGTGGTCAGCTGCACATGAACAAGGTAGCTCTGGCATTTGGGTGGCTATCATCTGGAATGATTGGGGTGAGTGGGCCATTTGTTTCTCATCATCCAGCAGGCTAGCTTGGATTTATACACACAGTGAACTTAGGGTTCCAAAAAACAAGAACAGAAGCTGCAAGGTCCCTTGACGCCTAGTCTCAGAACTCACACAAAGTCACTTCCTCTACATTCTGTTGACCAAAGCAAGTCACATGGCCATCCCAGCTTCAAGGGGTGAGGGAAGAGACTTCACTTCTTGATGAGAGGAGCTGCAAAGTATTGTGGGCATTTTTTTTCAATCTGCACAAATACTTTTTGAATATCATGGGAATGTAGCAGTTGGAATAAAAGATGCATTGTGAAGGTCAGATGACCAAAGAAAGACAACAGGCTGAATGCCAGAACCAAACTCCAGGAGGCATTCTCTATGGTCCATGGTCTTGCCCTCCCTCTACCTTGGAAGTCCAGAAGTTCAGTGTTGTCAATGCCCCAGAATTGATTCTACCAATCCAGGATGACTAAGTAAATTCAGTAGAGACTGGAGCCTACAAACCAAAAGGGTAATTGGTTCATGTTCAGTGTGAAACATGACCATCGGTCAGACTCAGCATTCATATCAGATTCACGAGGGCATTTTCTTCATTTGGGCAAACCATGAGGAAGACAATTGTTAGAAGCTTGCTGTGATAGCCTGAAAACAGAGCCAAGGATGCTGGATAACAGATGTGGTTAACCGCTTCAGACTCTGAAAGCCTGGGGCATCTACTTCCACTATGGGATTATAGGTCCATCAGGCAGATAAACATTCATGTTGATCTTTCAGGGCACCTAATCCTCCAGAAAGTGTTAGATGGACCCTGCCAATGTCTGTCTTTGTAACGTTATATTTTCCTCCTTCTTTTTGCCCCACAAACTTTCTTTTGGTGGATATAATTCTTTTGATTTCTCAATATTATCAATCAGATTAGAATCCTACCTGGTTGGTTAGTCTCAGAGCCTTTAGTGCTTATGTATAACCTTGTATATCTTTGCTTAAGACCGTTCTGTGTGGTCTTTGTGGTTGAACTCTCAGCAGACATGCTTACTTCCATGTTCTTGAGGAGCAACTCAGAGTTGTCCCTAATATCCCCTGTAAGAGCCAAGATATTTCAAGCCTCAATCCCCACTGGAACTGTCTTTCATGCCAAAATCAGGACTCCTGGCTATTTGGGCCTTCATGTGTAAGCTCATATGCAGAATGCCAAGAGATGCAACTTCAACCATGGGATGGTGATTATTACCTACACTGTGAGCAGCACCATCCCACTCCCAGGAAGATAAATGGCCCCTTGGGGGCAGAAATAAAATAATGCCTCCATTAGCCACAAATCAGCTTTGTCATGGAGAGTTATTAATTGGATAAAGGGAGAGAGTTAACTGTAATTGAATCAGTAAAAATGCAGAAAAGGAGGGGCCAGCCCCATGGGGTAATGGTTAAGTTTGCCATGCTACACTTCGGTGGCCCGGTTCACGGGTTTGGATCCTGGGCGTGGACCTACACCACTTGTCAGCCATGCTGTGGCAGCAACCCACATATAAAGTGGAGGAAGATTGGCATAGATGTTAGCTCAGGGCTAGACTTCCTCAGCAAAAAAAAAAAAAAAAAATGCAGAAAAGGAGCACTTTGTGGCCTTTTGAGTGCTTTGCTGTCTGTAGAGGAATAAGTGGGAGTAAAGTAGATGAGAGAGAGAGAGAAAGAAAAAGAGAGAGAGAAAAAAGAAAGGAAGGAAGAGAGGGAGACAGGGAAGGAGGGAGGAAGGAAGGAGACAGGGCATGAGAGAGTGAGTGAAGGCAGGAGGGACAGAGGGAAGTGGGAGAGAGAAGAAGGAGGAGGAGGAGGAAAGGGAAGAGGAGGGAGGGAAGAGGGAAGGAAGGAAGGGGGAGGGAAGGAAGGAAGGGGGAGGGAAGGAAGGAAGGAAGAAGGGAAGGAAGGGAGGGAGGAAGGAAAGAAGAGAGGATCAGGGTTTCTCAACAGCTGCACTGTTGACACTTGGATTTTGTTGGGGGCGGGGGTCTGTCCTGTGCCTTGTAGGTTGTTTAGCAGCATCCCTGGCTACTAGATGCTAGTAGTACTCCACCCCCTTCAGTCTTACAGCCAAAAGTGTATTCAGGCATTGCTAAATGTTCTCTGGAGAATAAAATCACTTTAATTGAGAACCACTGGTATAGACTGATGGTTTTAAAACTTAGTGTACATCAGAGTCACCTAGAAGGCTTGTTAAGACAGACTGCTGAATCTTATCCCCCAAGTTTCTGATTCAGTGGGTCTGGGGTGGGCCTGAGAATGTGCATTCTAACAAGTTCCTGGGTGGTGCTGATGCTGCTGGTCCCGGCCCACACTTTGAGAACCCCTGGTATGGACATTTGCTCTTTCATTACAACCCTTCCACGGCTTAGTGCCCCCACACCGCTTTCCACCACCTCGTCTCCCCTCTACTGCCTTCTCTGCCCAGCACTCATCCCTCTGCTGCACTCTGGCCTTCATGGCTTTGCACATTCCTTTCTCTCCGCCTGGGATGCCTTCCTCATTCTTCTGCTTTTCTTGAAACATTCTACTCTTCTTCAGATCTCTTAAATCTCCCTCCACGTCCAGAAAACCTTCCCTGAGCTCTTTAGCACCTGTGGGGTGCTTTCCAGCCCTCTCTACCCACCCCATTAAAATACTTCTCAACCTATTTTAAAATGTCTGTTTACATATCTGTTTCCCCAACAGATGACTAGTTCTTTCTGGTTTGCTCCTTCAGGGTGAGAACCATGTTTTGTTCACTGCGTATGTAGTTATCTAGCACATGCTTGGCAGAGTAGATACCCAGTAACTGTTTCCAGAGTTAATGGATGGAGGAGCAAGGGAGGTACTAAGAGGTCAGCAGGGCCTATCCAGCCATACTGAAGGGGGGATGTTGCCCCACAGAGGTATGCTGGAGTTTACCAGGCCACAAAGCCAATATTGCATTCTCCTGCTCACGATAACCAAACGCAGCTTTTCTGAAGGGCAGGATAGACTTCCTGTACTGCCCTTTATTTGTATTGATTATTCTGTTACAAAGGCCACTGTGAAATTGTCATAATGCTGTCCCTAGCCAGCTTTCTCTGAAATAAAATGGCACCATATTGGCAGGCAGCATCTCTTTCCATATGGGTGTCATTCTCCCCACCACCACAAAAAAATTAGAAAGTGAATTTAAAATTTTCAAAATTTAAAAACCCTCTGTCAGGTTAAATTTTAAATCTTAGCAGAATTTTAACAATTAGATCTTTGTCACAAATGAGGCTTCACGTCTTTAATTCTCATTTATTCAAAGTCCACACGAACACCAAGTTCAAATAACCAGCTTTTTCTTTTGGTTTTATTTATTTATTCCATATTCCTCCTTTGTGGAAAAAATTAAAACAACACTCAAATAAGTCTTTTTCAGAAATTGATGTTTTAACTTATTATGGAAATTTTCAAACCTAACATAATAGTAGAAAGACAATATGATAACCCCCCATGCCCATCACAGCCTCAACAATTATTAACTCATGGCCAATTTTATTTCATCCACACACCTCCCCAACACCCATTTTCCTCCTTCCTCTCCACACTGGATCATTTTGGAGCAAATCTCAGACCAGGGCTGACTCATCGTTATGCATTGCAATCAGAGTGGCAGGGCTCACCATACTTTTTTTTTTTAAGATTTTTTTTTTTGAGGAAGATTGGCCCTGTGCTAACATCTGTTGCCAGTCTTCCTCTTTATTTATTTTTCCCTCCCCAAATCCCCAGTGCATAGCTGTAGAGTTGTAACTCTTCTATGTGGGACGCCACCTCAGCGTGGCTAGTTGAGCAGTGAGTAGGTCCACGCCCAGGATCCAAACCTGCGAACCCCGGGCCCCCAAAGCGGAGCGTGGGAACTTAACCACTACACCAGTGGGCCACCCCCTCACCGTACTTTTTAGAAGCCTACAAAGATGTTTTAATTTCTTTTAAAACCAGAAGAAAAAAGTGAACTTGCAAGATTGAATAAAAAGTTTTAATTTTTTTCCACCTCGGAAAACGATGATATTTTTAGGATCCTGAAAGTCTAAAGTGCCTAGCGCCAGCAAAAGTTATGACGTGGTCTTGTCCCAAACATCCTATCATTTCATCCGAAAATACTTCAGTGGGTATCTCTAAAGGATAAGGAATCTTTCTATAAACATAGCCTCTAAGTCATTATCATATCTAAGAATACTAACTAATCTTCCTTAATACCACCAACCATTCCACCACTATTTGTATTTGACTGATTGGCTCATTTATTAAAAAGTTGAGGTTTTTTTTTCAAATTGGGCTTAAACAAGGTCCAAGCATTGTATTTGACTGAAATATCTCTGGAGCCTCTTTTAATCTGATAGTTCCCTCTCTCTCTTACTTTTTTTTCCTTGCAGTTTACTTATTGAAGAAACCAGGTTGGTTTATTCTGCAGTGTTTCTCACATTCTGTATTCCCTATAAATGGGTAGTTAGGACTTGATCATATTTGGAGTCTGTTTTTTAGCAAGTGATGGGGCTCTCTTATGATATTAACAATCCTTGAGAAACATTGCCTAGATTTGTTATTTCATTAGGGTTTCCAAAAGGGTAATTTTCTATTTCTATCATTCCTTCTTTATCTATCATTTAGAGTTCTTCTGTAAAGAATATGTCCCCTTCAAGAATTATTTGGTTCTCTGAGGTGTGATTTGTACAGGAAAGGCAGGAAAAATGCTTTATTTTTCCTTATCATTGTTATTATTTTTTTAAATTATTTTATTGAGGTCATATTGGCTTATAACTTTGTGTAAATTTCAGGTGTACATTATTGTATTTCAGTTTCTGTATAGACTGCATTGTGTTCACCACCAATAGTCTAGTTTTTATCCAATACCATACATATGTGCCCCTTTACCCCTCTCACCCTCCCCCTATCCCTTTCCCCTCCGGTAACCACCAATCTGTTCTCCTTATCTATGTGTTTGTTTGCTTATTTTCCACATATGAGTGAAATCATATGGTATTTGTCCTTATTAATTTTTTAATTAATTTTCAGACTACAAGTTACTTCTCTAGCATCCTCCATAAGTGCCAGCGAGATCTCCAGTATTGTTGAGAATTCATGGATTTTTCTATATATTCAAGTGTTTAAATCTGTTTCATTTATTATTATGCCTTTAAAATCTTGAATTGTCTCATGTTTAACCAATGAAAACTCCTTCAAGTTAGCTCTTGAGTTCTTTTGACATAAACGTAATAGTGTTTAATAGTTTCTTTGTTTTTTGGTATGAATTTTTGAAATTCATGAATTTTGACATTTTGAGATTCTTTTTCTCCATAAGATATATCTCTGCATGGATGCTGAGTCATATTTTAAAGGCTGCTGAAATAATTCCTCTCCATAGTTTAAACCTCTACCCCATAGAACTGTCAGGTTCATTCATTTCATTTTCCTTTCAGTTTTTAGAATTGTTTTTACAAATTTAATTTTGTTTTATAATTATATAAAATTTTTCCATGATTCTAAAGTCAAAACTAAAAAACAAAGTATATTTGGAAAAGTTTACTTCCATTCCTGTCTCTTCCACTTTTTACTCTCTTCTCTTATAGATACTTAATCATTTTATAGTATTTTTTAATGCTTTTTAGAGCTAGCCCCTCCCGCTTTTTTATTCCTTGTCTTTTTAAGGATTTTCCTGGATATTTTGCTTGTTTGTTCTTTCTATTTAGCTTTATAAACAATTAGTGTCAGAAAGGAAAAAAAAAAGCTGATGGCATTTTTATTGAGATTGCACAGGAAATCTCTTTTTAAGACTGAGTCTTCCCATCCCAGAATATAGCCTATCTTTCCATTCATTCAAGTTTCTTTTTGGGTTTGCAGTAGTTTGGGAATGTTTATTCTTATAGTTCTGGAATGTTTATTCTTAGGTTTATGCTTAGTTATTTTATTTATTTGTTTGTTTATTTAGCTATTGTAAATGGAGTCTTCCATCATACCTTCTGACTATCGTTTGTATACCTAAAGGCTATTGAATTATGTTTGTTTTCTTAAACTGCTATTTTATTGAGTTCTATTATTGTTTATAATAATTTTCTGTTAATTTTTTGGAGTTTTCCAAATATATAATTATATAATCTGAAAATAGAGGTAGTTTTGCTCCTACTTACTTACCTAATAGCTCTAGTTATTTCTCCTCTTTAATTGCATGAACTAATACTCCCAATACACTGTCAAATAGTAGTGGAGATAGAGGGCATCCTCGTCTTGTTCATTACTATGTTGGAAAATACTATAGTATTTCCCCATTAATTCTGACAGGGATTAATTTTTTAAGTAATTCTGAAGGTGTAAGAGGTTTAGAGCTTCCTCAGCCATGTCTAATGAGCCTTAAATATCTATGGCGGCATTCAGAGAGGATTCTTGTTTGTTATGGTAACCTTACAGACAACGTTGCAACTTGCTAAAATGTCTTCTGAACTGTGTAAAAGATGCTGCACTACTTCCTGGATAGATTTCAGGTTATCCTTAGTATTAGTTAATTAATGAAATATATGTTTTTGGTGTTAGCCTATTTAATGAAATTATCCATGATTTCTATGACATAGTAGAGTCCTTATCAAATCATAATTTCATTTACTTCTAACCATACCATGAGGTAGATTCCATTAGCTTCACTTTACAGATGAAGAAACTGAGGCTCAAAACACTGTGTCAATGCCAACTTTAATGCTCTTTTTATTGAATTGTGCTGCCTCTATTTTCTATATTTTTTAGAAAATAAATCATCCTGATAAAGCATATCCCTTGACTCTCACCCAACCGGAATGTTTTATTTACCATCCTCCTAACATTTAACAGAAACAAGACTTGTCTATATGTAACATATTTCATAAAGTCTGAGAAACTATCAATTATTTAAAGTACCACTGAGGAAAAACATGCTCTCAATGAAACTATAACACAATACTTTCTTACCAATATGTGGTTCATAAGAAAATCTGTGCCTCTTAAATTCTATGAAATATGTTATTAATCCTTTCCTTTAATTTAATCAATACATTATTAATACCCAGCACATACCTCTTTAGGAGGCAGTGCTGCTATTCAGAATAGATTCTACCAGATGGGGGTCTTAGAGAAGAAGAGGATAAGAAGGCCCTATCAGCAAGCATATTAACACGTTATTAACACCCTAATTGTACCTAGTCAACTATGGGAAAAAGCCATGACAGAGCAATCTGGAAAAACACCATGTAAACACTCTGAGGCTGTTTCCTATCTCCTTCTCTAATACTCAAACCACACAGGTAACTGGACACTTTCCCCATACAGAGTTCATCAGATGTCCTCCGAGTATGCTTGATAGACGCTAGTTGCCTTGAAGAGGGAACTAGGGTGATCCCTGTGTCAACTTGCCCCCGTGCCTTATGCAAGAGAGAGGCCCAGGTTATTAACTGAGGTTGTTGTGGGGTAGGGACAAGCAAGACATAACCAGGCAAAGGAAAGTAGCAGAAGAGAAGGAGAAGCAGGTCCCCAAAGTCAAAGCAGAGGTTGCAGGACTCAGGAGCCCATGAAGGGGTGAGATGAAGCCCAGATACAAGTCTAAAGCAACCAACAAGTGACATTTTCACCCACGACTCATCTTGCTCATCCTTTATGCCCTCTTTCTTCTAAAGCCAAGCCCGATTGATTTAAAACAGCCATGCTCATGAGCTCCTTCTGATACCCCCAAAGCTGGATTCCTGGTCAGTCAGAAGAGTACTCTATTGAATCAGTGTCTTGGACCACAGTGGCCCTGGAATCTTCACTTTAACAACTTTCTAAGTAGTGCTGGTGCAGGCCATTTGCCAAGCACACATTGAGAAACACTGTCTTCCTACACTGATTCTCCAAACCCACCTGACTTGCTGGTGCCTCTGTTAGATAGTTGGTATTTTTTCTGCCACCTTACTGCAAAGCTAAGTGTCTATGTATGTGTACACTCTGTTCTTCCTGCTATATGAAATCCTTAGCATTTGTCCTTTAGTTACATCCAGCTATCTGTGCCCTCCCCTTCTCATGTGTGACCAGGCCATCTTCAGTTGAAATTGTATTTTCTGCACAAATTCACTGTCTTTGCTGTGGACTCTCTTAGCCAGATGGACACACAGCTGCCAAATGGATTTGACTCCTGAAGCACATTCTTAGAGTTTACCTTGGACCTTCCTCCTTTATTCCCAACCCCATGTGACTCCTAACTCCCAGTCCCCTAAAGTGCCTCTTATTTTACTTCTGATCCTTTAGACTTAGTTGCCATACTTGTTTTTTTTTTTCTCTCTCTCTCTTTCCTCCTGATTTTCTCTAACACATCTTTTAGCTCTTGCTGCTTGAAAGGAAGAAACCCTATCCCAGTTCCAACCCCCAGATCTCAATCCTTGACAACAGCCCCAATTCAGCCCCATAATTCCACCAAACCCATAGAAGGGGCCTCAATCATTAGATACCCCATGGGTTACACCAACATTTCCTGATTCTTGGTACAAAACACAGGGAGTTGGAATTGAGGGGTCCGTGGCTAACTATGTTCAGTATTTTTGGAAACACCTGCAATAAAAAACATGACATTCTCAGGCAGTTGAAAGCAAGTTCACTTCCCTCTCTACCTGTCTTATAATTGAAAGGAAGACAAAAACAAAAAAGCTTGGATGGTTCCTAGTCCTGTTAAGTTTTCTTGAGATCTGTTAAAATTCAAGCGCTTTCTTTATGGCCTTCTGGACTCAAGGACTGCTGGTTTTGTGTCTGTCAATAGTTCACTCAGCCTAAATGTCCTGCAATTACCAGAGGATTGCAGACTCATCGAGGTGTCTCTATATTGGATCAGCCATGGCACTGGAATTCTAGACTCCCATTAAGTAAATGGCACTCCTGAGCCCAGCAGGCTGACTCTTCTGAGATCTGTAATCAATACCGCAGCACGGAAAAGCAATAAGCAGCTTAAATAGTGTTAAATCGTGCAGGAATAGAGGAGCTTCTGAATGAGAGAAAACCTACATATTCTCTTGACTTTAATAGTTTTTTCCTTTTCATTAATATTATCTCCTTTTTCACAGATGAGGAATTCAAGACTCTGTGTTTAAGCAAATTGCTTAAGATAACTAAGCAAGCAGCTAAGTAGCACAGCCTTAGTTTAAACCCGGATCTCTCATGCTCTATAGTCCTTGATCTTAACTATTAAGACAGCTAACATTTACTGAGCATTCACCAGCTAGCAGATACTATGCTAGACGCTTTGCTTAAATTATCTCATTCAATCCTATAATTATCCTAGGTTAAACAATGCTGCAGTAACAAAGAGCCCCCATGCAATAGAAGTTTATTTCTTGCTCATTAATAATCAAAGGTAAAACTTTTAATCAATATATGCAGTGGTTCAAGAACCCAGGTTGCTTCTATCTTGTGGCTCATCTGTACCTTAGGGCCTCATCATTATTTGCATGCAGCAGGCAGAAGGGGAAAAAATGTGGAAAGGGCTCTCTCTAGAAGTTTTAGCTGAAAAACAAGACTTGGCATTGCTGCTTATATTCCAATGACTAGAACTCAGTCATATGACCACACTGAACTGCAAGGGAGGCTGGAAAATGTGGTCTAATTGGATTCCCAGAAAGAAAAGGAAACAGATTTTTGGTGACCAACTAACTGGCTCTTCCGTAGGGAGACACTCTTATTTTCCCCATTTTGCAGATGAGAAAACTGAGGCTTTGAAAGATGAAATAACTTGCCTAAATTCACAGAGCTTGCAAGTAACATAGCCAGGATCAAGTCTGTGTGACTCTGGAACCTAAACTCTATACCAACACTGTCCAAGAAAACTTTCTGTGATGATAGAAATATTCTGTATCTGTGCTGTCCAAGAGAGTAGCCACTATCCACATGTGGCCAGAACAATTCTCTCCCAACCTCTCCTCTCTTTCTCTTCAAGCTTCCTTCTTATTTTCAGTCCTTCCATGCTGATATCCCATCTCTTTTTCTCCAATAAACACCATCCAAGGAGAAAATTCTACCCCTTCATGTGTCAAGCCTCTGCTGCTAGTGGGAACCCTCCTCTGCCCAGTCTTTAATAACTCCAAAGGAGGAGTAATGGTCCCCTACAGATGGGGTCAACAGTCGGTATTTCAATGCCAAGGTAATTTTTTCATCAGTGAGAATCAGGTCTGATTTCCTTAATATCTAAGAAGACAGCTCACCTTGCCAAAGCACGTCTGTTTTTTTTTCCAGGAAACCATACAATCTGGCTTTATGTGAAAAAATCATCCTGGGAGTTAGTGCTTAATGGGTATTGAATTTCTGTGGGGAAGATTAAAAAGTTCTGGAGATGGATGGTGGTGATGGTTGCACAACAATGTGAATACACTTAATGTCATAGAGCTATAAACTTAAAATGGTTAAAATGGTAGATTTTATGTTACGTATCTGCTATGAGAATAAAAAACTTATTAAAAAAAGAATCTTCTTCCTGTTAACATGACCTTGAACTTGCCCCTTGTAAAACAACTACTTAACATTATTGTACTAAGCAGCGTTTGGCTCCTGCCTACACCTGGCATACCTTACCTGTGATGACTCTTGCTCTCTCAGCAATCTGGGATGATGGTATGGCAGCTCCTGAGAGTTTTCTGACCCCTAAATTCCTCCCTCTTGGAAACCCTTGTAGGGATGGAGGGGAGGTCCTTCCTGGCACCATTATGAGCAAAGAGCACAAAAGAGGGGCACAACCTGGTCAAACTATTTTGTTGGGAAAATTGTCCATGGTCGTGCTCTTTGACTAGCTCAGAAAATGTTTTTGAATTAATCACGTTTGGAAAATACTTTGAAATTCTGAGCTAAGAGCACCAAATAAACACTAATCAGTGCCCCGGTGAGATCTCTAGCTTAAAGTGAAGAGGGAGCTCTCTTGTCATCCAAGATGGACATTTCCCCACTAAAAAAAGCATCCATCTCAACAAATCACAATTGCTGTGATGAGAAGCAGTTTCCTCACATTTAACCCATCTATGCCTGCTTCTGCACTAAAAATTAAGATAGCTAACCATCTCCTAGGGAGATGCTTGAGTAAAACTAGGAAGGTGGACAAAGTTGCTGGAGGATGAAGGGGAAGGAGTATCCTAAGTGGAAAGTCTGAGAATCCCCTGCTGCAGCTTTGTGGCATAATTCAAATGGGTGGGGCTCACTGCTTTGTCCAAATAATGCTGGTGACACAGAGATTTGCTCATGCTGGTTGCTCTTGGTCGCTTGATTGATTGATTGATTGGCGTGAGCAACTTCATCATTCCTTGCACCACGTTGTTAACACTGAAGCTGAAAGTTGCCTCAAGATCTCAATTTTTATTTTTGCACTTTTGGAAATGTTGTTTTTAAACCTAGCCTTGTTGATAGGAAGGTTTCCATAAATAGGGTTGACAGTCCAAGAGCACTTTGCGTTGCTTCAGTTTCTGTAGGGCATTCAGCTACTCTCCCACGTTTTAAACATTAAATGAGAATTTTTTTTTTTTAAGTCTTGCAATCTGCAGCCATTCTGGGCATTCCATTTTGGAAAGTATTTTCAATAGAATTACCGAATAAAATGCTAAGAAAGCTGTCTTTTAAGAAGAAGGACAGATTTTATAAGGAGAGTCTTTGAGGCCAAGAGAAATGACCCTTTCTTCGATGCTTGGCAGAACAATCCCACAAGCCCTCCTTCTCAGGAGCTGGTGGAGGTGTCAGCATTTCCTCATGGAGATGGTGCGCATGAGACCCCAGCTGTCTGCGAAGTGCTCGGACTTCCAAAAAAGGGTTAGGGAAAGCCAAGGTTTTGTCTGCGGGGAGTACATGAAACTAATGTCAGGGCAAGGTGACTGGCCTCATAAGAAATGAATTATTTGTTCCCGGAGAGCATGTGAATTTCCTTCCTTCCTGTGACCTTTAAACTCATTGCAGAGGAGCACAATGCTTTTGGGCCATCCCAATAAGGAGAAGAAAGCTAGAATGATCATTACCCCTCCTCTACCCTGTGGAGTTAGAGAGAAACAAGCTAGAGATGGAGAGATGCTTCCTTGTGTTGCCTACAGAGGCCACTCAGGCTGGACTGCTCCCGCCAGGGTCCCCTTTCACCTGGCGTGGTCTCCAGCTTCTTTGCTTATACAAGAACTCAGCTTTGTCCAATCACCCAGACTTAATAGGACCTGGAAGAATTGACTTAAATAAGAGACAAATGCATAAATCAGCAGGCCAATATATTAATTTTTTTAATTTTAGTAAATCAGTTTAACAAAAACTATATCCTCATGCTCCATTCTCCTTCCCTGCTCTCTGAACACTTGTGAAGCAGAATTAACAATCAGAATGTTCCTTGGTGAACATGGAAACATCAAAGCAAGGGCGTCTGAGGAGTCTTGAGAGATTCTACTATGGTCAGCAGTTTGACACAAAGACCCTTTGGAGAGTT
Organism: Tapirus indicus; assembly: GCA_031878705.1. Classification (NCBI taxonomy): domain Eukaryota; kingdom Metazoa; phylum Chordata; class Mammalia; order Perissodactyla; family Tapiridae; genus Tapirus; species Tapirus indicus. The sequence goes on from CM062920.1 coordinate 19,830,742, forward strand.
GTGATTAAGGTAATAGGATATTTGCTTTTAAAACTGCAGAAATTCTAGGGCTTTGTGTACTCATTAAAGCTGCTCTCTGGAGTCCAGACCCCTGAGCTGAGCCGTGGTGAGTCTTGTCAAAGTATAATTTTCAAACAGTTAAAAGCATGACTCTCGTTCCGCTATCAAATGAACATCTGTCAGACTTTATTCAACTCATTCATTAATGAGGAAACCAATAAGAAGATAAAACTGTTCTTCAAGAGCATTTTGAGGAATCAAGTTTACATAGTCTTTTTCTTTAAACAGGACAAAGGTTTCTAGCTACAAAATTAGTTAATGTCCTTCAGAGCAATAAATCAAAAATTGCAAGATTGTCTTTGCTACCACACAGAAATTATTGCATCACATACAACTTTAACATGTATAACTTCACAGAGTCTGAGCCCTTAATTAATAAATAATAAATAGCAAAATCAAGCAATGGTACATTTTTGTAGGAAAATAAATTATCCTTGGCTGGGCCTGCTAACAAAGCTTCAGTATGGCATTGAAAGGGCTTGCAATCACACTCTGTACTTATTTTTAGGTTAGGGATAGGCTCAAATAGATTCCTGAGTTCACATTTCTAGAGCCTGATATATGCCTGAAATTCCAACTGTTCCCCTTCACCCCCTCCCCATCTCTGAATGGCTGGCACATTCTTGACCTTCAGGTATTAGCTTAAAATTCAGCCACTCAGAGATGCCTTCCCAGACCTCGTTGTTCATACATGCATTCCTCCATTTACTCTCCATCTCATCACCCTATTAATCTCTGTCACAGCAGTTACCATCATCTGTAATCATGTTTATTTGTTTACATGTTTATTGTTTGTCTTCTCTACTGAAATACAAGTACCAAGGTCCAAGGGAAAGGAACTGGCCTATCTGATTCACCTCTGTATCCTTAGCCCTAAAATAGTGCTTGGCATATAGTAGATGCTTAATAAATATCTGCTTAATGGATAGTTGGATGGATGGGTATATATGCATGCCCATAGTTATGTTAGCTAGATCTCATGGAAGACAGTCTGGCAAGTTTTTTCTATTTGTCTGCCCCTTTAAATGCTCCAAGAAAAACACTTCTCCATCCACTTATTCTCACCCTCACATATATTGATGTTATTGATTAATTCATTGTTGCCATCCCATCACTTTCGACCTGGGACATTTCTTTTCATTTAAGGCAAGTGTAAATTCATTATGGAAACTGGCTTTCCTTATTGTCAGTGTGTTGGAGAACACCCTACTGCAGCCCATTTATCATCATACCCTCCCCTAATAGTTTTTTCCCTTGAATTTAAACACTAGCCCCATAGGGTTGCAAGAAGGAAAGAGTCCCAATGAGAGAGACACCAACAGGGAAAAGACACCCCTTCAGGAATGAAGGGTTGGAATAAAAGTCACAAAAAGAAGAAACACTATCTTGGCCTCACTTGGCTCTCAGAGCATAGCTTTCAGAGGACAAGGGGGCCTAAATTCCTCTCAGAAAAGGAATGGGAAGGAAATCAGCCTATGGATTTTCCAAATAGGCAGGTCTCTTTCATTTCCCTTGCATATTTCATGGTCAGGGACTTTACTTCCTTCAAACCGTCTCTGAAATAGCAAGGACTAAGTCTATCACTAGGAGTGATAAATCCTGGCTTACCTTTAAGCTGTAGGATTTTCAGTGGAAAAAATCAGGAGAGGGAGGTAGGGTGAGTGAGATAGGCAGGATTCAGTTAGGTCTTGGAATGGGTGAGAAAAGGAAGGAGCATCCTCTACGTTCTGATCCTCAGAACGTTTTCTATAATTTACTTGTTTTTTTTTTTCTCCTTTCCTTTTCCTTGACAATTAACCGTCTACCCCAATATTATTGTTGTTGACCACCCAGCATGCCTGGTTTCACTGCCATTTAAAACACTTTATGACAACTATCCCATGAAAGAGTAAAATCACTAAATGGACTTGTCAGGAAGCATTACCTCCAGCTCGTCTCCCCTGCAGACCAGCTGGCCCTTTTCATAAGCTCTCTCACAATTCATTCACCTCTGCTACTCCCCATAATGAAACCAACTTTTGAAGGCATGCAATGTACCAAACCTCAACAGACCTTATGACAGGTCAACATTTGAGCTAGAACAATGTTGTCAAACTTGAACATGGAGCAGAATCTTCTGGAGGGCTTGCTAAAACACATATTTCTGGGTTCCAACCCCAGAATTTCTGGTTCAATAGGTCTGGGTGGAGCCTGAGAATTTGTATTTCTCACAAGTTCCCAGGGTTTGCTGATGCTGCCGGTCCAGAGTTCACACGTAGAGAATCACTAGTATTGAAGAAATAGTCAAGAGACAACCTCAACAATGTGTTTCCTTCAATTCATCCATCTGCACCTTCAAACTTCTCTATATCTGCATCCATTGTCTCCTTCTTTCCAAAACTAACCTATTCATCTGCCCACTTCACTCTAGTTCCTCATAGTACTCAAAGGCTCTTCCACAGCTGGTCATTGGTACAAGTATTTTAAAGCTATAAGGAAGCTTTGGGATCATCTCATGTCTCAATCAGGATTTCTCAACTGCAACACTACTGACATTTTGAGCATGTGTAGGGGGCTGACCTGTGCATCATAGGACATTTAGCAGCATCCCTGGCCTGTGCCAATTAGATGCCAGTAACACACCCCCAGTTGTGACAACCAAAAATGACTCCAGATATTGCCAAATGTCCTCTGAGGGACAAAAATCACCCCTGGTTGAGAACTACTACTTTAGTCATTGTATCTTTAATCTCTCCCTCTCTGTTGGGGTTTAAGTGTGAAAATCCATTTCACCCCTTCCTGAATTTGGTCCAGCTGAGAAATAAAGATGAAATTCAAAAATATGGAGATCAAAATATCATTTCATTGCTGCTAACGCTGGCTCCTGCTGCACAGGAAGGAATGCTCCTCCTGGGAGAGGTTTGGGTTGTGATTAACAATAGGTGAGACCACAAAAAAGAAATGATATTATGGGACATGATGGAAGTGTTAGCAAACTCTACAGTGGTAAAAACACTGCAATATATAGATGTATCAAACCAATACATTGTACACCTTAAACTCACACAATGTTATATGTAATTATATCTCAATCAATTAAAAAGAACAGTAGGTGAGGAAGCCCATAGTTAATCTTAGGATATGCAGAAATAATTGTGTAAATACGAAATGGTACTGCAGTGGCTAAGGCAGTTGTTCTCGACCTTGGGTACATACCAGAATCACCTGGGGAGCTTTAAATTATTGATTCCCAGACCCTACCTCAGACCAATCAAACAGTTTCTGGGTATGATGCTGAAGCATTGGAAATTTTGAAAAGCTGCCAAAGTGATTCTAATGTGCACCCATGGTAGAAAACCACTGCTTAACCAAATAGACTGAGAAAATTTAGTCCCTTGTTGGATTTTTCTTAAGGGTATTGAAGAGACCAGTCTGATACAAGATCTCCCAGTAAGTTTTGTAAGATTTTTTCAGCCAACTAGTCTTCAAAATTCTACTGATGTGTAAGTTACATAAACTTATTATAAAGGGCATAAAATCTTAAGAGGCTTCAGAGTAGGATTCCTAGGAGAACACAGCATCTAAGCCAGGACTTTGAAGGTTTGTAAAAAGGCCCAGAAGTTTGTGATTAATAGGCCCAATTCTACAGCATTTTAATATGTTAGGGAAGAGGCCCCAGGGCAGGATAAGACATGACAAAGCTTGTGAGGTAAACAGAACCCTGTGGGTCATGTTAAGGAGTTTAGAGTTCTACTCTGAGAGCAATGGGAGGCATTGCTGAGCGGTTCCATGCAGAAGAGTGACATGGTCATATATGAATTCTTGGGATCAGTACTCTGCCTATTGTGTGGAATTTGAATTGAATGAGGGTGAGGCTGGAAGCAGGAGAACTGGGGAGAAGTCATGGCAGTAATCCAGGTAAGAGTTATTTACCAGGCAGGGATGACCAGAACTTGGTACCAGATTGCCTATAGGTTGGAGAACAGGGAAGAGGAAGGACTCAAGAATTAGTCCCTGATTCCTGGCATGGTCCCATGGATGGAAAATGGCACCAATCCTTAGGATCAGGCCACTGAAGGAGCAGGAGGTTTGGGGTGGGAAAGAGGAGTTCGGTTTTGTACTTGCTAAGTTTAAGGTGTGTACAGGCCATCCAGTGGGCAGTTGGCCCAGGATTGTTTCAATTTTAGCCCAGAAAGCCCTACATCCTGGGAAACCACTCAGTCTTTGGAAAACAGTTGGACAGTTGGACAACCTGGCCGTTGCTTATGTGAGTTTGACTCTCAGAAGAGAGAGCTGGGCTGAGGCATAAATGTAAGAGTTGCCAATAAAGAGATGGTGTGTGTGTGTATGCATGTGTGTGTGGTGTGTGTTTGAGTGTACATGTATATGTGACTAGAAAGAAACACACCAAAGTGATGTTAACAGTACACATTTTGCAGTGGCTAAATAATAAAGCTATTTATTTTTTTAGAATTGTTTTTTAATTTTCTACCTTAAGAATGTGTTACTTTTACAACAAGGAAAAAGAAAACACTAGTTTAAAATACATGCACAATTTTTAATAGCCATGCCAATTTGCTATATTTGATTAGAACTTTTTAGTTTCCATTTAAAAATTCAGAATTGAAATAATTATTTTTAAAAGTCCCAGAGGGTTTTCCTGGTGATAGGCAAGCATATCCTATTTTTGTATATATTCCTTACACAAAGTTAGGAACTAGATTGTGGATCAATTTGGCTTACCTCCTCTTAAATTCCAGTGTCTAGTCAGACTTAAAGTAACCTGGCAATAGAGTGATTGCTTGGTGATAGAAACTCAAACAAACAGAGAAGGCTGCTGTCCTCCTATATTTTATTAGTTTTCTAAAACCAGTTTATCATAGACCACATTTCTGCATTGTTCATACCACGATCACAACCTACCCTGCACAGCATTAAGTGTATACTTGTGACTGTAGCTGCACCACCTAACTTCTTTGCAAAACATGTGGCCGTTGAGTTCATCAGCTGTGCTTTAAAATAATTGGGCTAGACATGAGGACACCAGTCCTTTCACTGAGTGAGAAAGTGAACATGGGGAGCCTACATGTGTTCTCCAGGATCCCATGGAACCTCGTACAACAGTGCTGGAATTTGAAGCCTAGGGCTCCTTAGAAACATGTGATAGAGACTCAGAGAGGAAAAATGACTTGCCCTGGGCCACATGAATCATTAGAAGCCAAACCAAGACTTGAATCTGGACTTCGACGGGAAAAGAGCATTAAGCCATTACTGTGCACCTACTATATGCCAGGAAGTCTGCCAGGCACTTTCCCACATTCCATTCCCTCTAATCCATACAGCAAAATTGCAAGATTAACAAGGAAGGAAACTGAAGCTTAGGGAGTTGACTAAGCTCCCCCCCCCCCCAAAAAAAAAACCTCTGAAGGACAGATCTTGAAGCCCAGGTCTGGTTGACTCTGAAGTCCATCCAAACACTCCTGAAGGTTCCCTGAGGCCCCATGGTCCTTCTGTCAGTCACACTACCTTCCTTAGAGCTCCTATTTCTGATGTTTGGTCTAAATGGGGAAAAGGTTCAATTGCTGTCCCCAAGGCAGGAGAAAAACAAAATGGCAGACTTGTTTATCCATCATTCTCAGTGCGTGAAGGACGAGGGAAGAGGAAGAATGCCATGGACCTTTCTGAGTCTTAATATCACCTGTCACATTTCAGGTGAAGTACCTTTGCAGTGAACAGTCAGGAAACAGGAACCTCAAGGGTTTTTCTAGGCTTGTTTAAAAAGCCCAGAGAACCATATAGTATTTTAAATCTCTTGGGAGGACCCTGCATGTCTGTGGGAGAAATCATGTATAGGCAGAAAGGAGATGGCACCTTGAACACTTCTTTCTTGCTTTCCTTAGTCTAAAATCGGAGATGATAAAAACTCTCTTTTTGCTGTTCTGCCTACTTTGTATGTACTGTATCTATTTCCAAATGCTTCCTTGCATTTTCTCTTCAGAGCCATGTCTAGGAGGTAGACAGGGCAGGAATTATTATTTCCATTTTGCAGATGAAGAAACTGAGACATAGATTAAGTAATTTGCACAGGATATCACAAATAATTAGCAAAGGTGGGAAGAGAAAGTAGGGAAAAGAGCTATTGTTTCAAGTGGCTTACAGTTTTTTTATTATGCATTCCTATCAATAAAAGCACCTTCAACATATGCATGTTTTATTAATTATATACCTTTACTATTGTACCAATATAGTGTGTTTATTTTAAATTTTATACAATAGTGGAATTTTTAAAATATGTGATAAAAATAAATATAAATGAAAGTGCTAATATTTTCTTCCTTCACCCCAATTGTGCACACACCAAGGGTGTGATGATTCCTACCCTCTAAGATCCATGTCTTCATGTATTTCCCTCCCCTTGAGTGTGGGCAGGACTTGTGACCTTCTAACCAATAGATGTGGCAAAGATGACGGAATGTCATTCTTGTGATTATGTTACATTATATGGCAAACGTGAAGATGTAATTAAGATTCTTAATCGGTTGACATTGAATTACTGAAAAGGAAGATTATTCTGGTGGGCCTGACCTAGTCAGGTAAGCCCTTTAAGGAGGACCTAGGCATTCCCTGAAGTCAGAGTCTCCAAGCAGCAGACCCTATTCCTCTACTGCTGGCTTTAAAGAAATCAACTGCCATGAATTCTATAGTCACAAATTCTGCCAACATCCTGGGGGAGCTTGGAAGCAAATCCTTCCCTAGTCAAGCATCCAGATGAGAATGCAGCCCAGCCAACATCTAGATTTCAGCCTTGTGAGGTCCTGAGCAGAGGACCCAGCTAAGGGGTTATTGTAAGATAACAAATGTGTGTTCTCTAAGTCCCTATGGTGTGGTCATTTGTTACACAGCAACATAAAACTAATACACCAGTGGATGGTCTTTTGCCCCCTCTTGGTGTCACATACCTTATTTTCTAGTCAGAGAATCTGAACACCTACCAAGAGCTAGGCACTCTGCTCAGCTCTTTACCCACAAGATCTCATTTAATCCTCCCCAAAACCTTACAGAGCTGGTGTTTTTGTACCCATTTTGACAGTTAGGAAACTGAGATTCAGCAGCATTAAGCAACTTGCTCCAGGTCCCACGTCAGAAATGAAAGACAAAGGACTTGAACTTCAGCTTGGAGCTGAGAGTTAAGCCAGTTCTTCTAGCGTCCCTTCTTCTGTTGCATCCAAATGACCCTATAGTATCCTACGACATAAAACTAATTCCACACGCCTTTGTCTCTTCACTCATGAAATATTTACTGACTATGTGTAACATATTCTGATAAGTCTTGAAAAATGAGACACATCAGGCTGCCCTCTGCTTGGATAAAATTTGACTAAGAGAATAACAACAAAATTTCTTTCTCTTGAGAGATCTACTCCTCAACTACCTTCAGATACTACCCTGGCAGTGTATTTTCTTCCCACATTTTTCTAGGACAGAGCTAACGATCTGTTCTCTGAAGGAAAAAAGTTGAGAAATTATTTTCTTCCCTGTATCAGTCAGGATTCTGGCAGAACGTTTAATGAAGGACGATTGCATACGTAAAACAAGAGATGGTCAAGTGCTCAGGAACTAACAATAGCAGGAAGTTTTACCACTCCAGCTCTAGAGGCACAAGTAGAGGAAATTAGTTAGTGGAGGGCTAAAGCTGTAGAGTCGACCTCCTCGCCTGCCCACAGGAGCTGCGGCTGTGAAGGAACACACGTGCTGCCGAAAACTCAGCCCAGCAGGGAGGGGGCGGGATAAATACTGTCCTGCTCCCCGCTCCCGCTGGTGCTTCCTGGAAGAGGAAGTCAGCCCTTCACGAGCCTTTCTGTCGGGTTTCCATTAATGCTACTCACACTCTCCTGAAGGCTTCTACTCAGCTCTGGTGCATTGTATGGCCCGTATCTCTTAAGCAACAACAAAAGTTTCTGTGTGTAGTTGTTACTTACACATGAGAAGGAGTCTATGTGAGAACCATCTATCAGGACCATAAAGATATTGGACTGGAGACTTCAGACCGTTGAATGATTCAATATTCATGGAGCTTGGAGTTCTGGGAGGCAATCTGATAGGACCTCCCTTTCATTCTACTGTGATGTGCTAAAGTGGAACAACGTGCCAAAGCTGCTGCTTTTCTCAAATCAGTTTTTCACCTGGGCATATCCATCCTAGCAGCTGTTGTCACTGTGTTTCCAGGTTCCAGGCCTTGCAAATCTATCACTAACCAAACCCAGGAACATAGGGTAAAGTAGGAAAATTGTTGGTTTCCATGTCTGCCTAGTTGGTTGCCCCTTTGTTCTAGTGAGGAAGGGTTTTTGCAGCACTGAAATGGCAGGCAGACAACCAGCACTTCCTTCTGGCTCTGCCACCTACTTATAGGTGATTGGACCTCCTTGGGCATGTCCCAGAGCTTAGTGCCAACCTCTCTGAGCCTCACTTTCTTCATTAGTCAAGTGGAGATAATAGTACCTGCCTTTATCCCGTAGGAATGATTTATGCGTTTATTCATTCACTCATTCATTCAACAAATCTTAGATTGCCTACTATATGCCAAGACGGCCTTAATAATCCACATTAAAAAAACTGTGATCCAGGAGCAAAACCAGAATTTTCAGAACCATCTTAATTTCAAATATTGAAATCAGTTATTCCTTAAAAATGATAATTGTTTGCTGAATATCTTTTAAGTACCAGCTTCCTTAACTACATTAAATCTGTGATCATTCAGTCAACTGTATGTAGGTCTCCATTCAAGACCTGCTCCTTGGGAAGCACGATGCGAGGTTCTGAAGGTGCAAAGATGAATGTCTCCACCATCAGGACATTCGCAGTGTAATGAGGAAGCCTGATATCAGTGCATTAGCAGACAGATATTGTTTAAAATGTGGAAGTGCCAGGGAAAGAGAAATCCATAGGGCACTCATCCGGGGGTATGAGAGAAGAAAGATATAGTTAGACTTGTATTTCCAATAATTAATCTGGCTCCATGGACTTGAATGAAGAAAAAAACACAAAAAACAACAGCTCAGGTGTTGCTGTGGTCCAGACAAGGGATGATGAGGCCCCGAAGTGAGGTGACATTGAGAGTAAGACAGCAAAGGATTCATTTGGAGACCATTTAGGCAATACATTTAGCAGGAAATAATGATTGCCTAGATATCAGGTGATGGGGAAGGGGTGAGGGAAAGGCGGAATTAAGATTCTTCTTCAATTTCTAGCTTGAGTAGTCTTATTAATTCCTCCCACCAGCCCTGCAGGGTAGGCACTGTTAGTGCTATTTTACTCAGAGCCTCAAGATCTAGTAGCTAATAAACTCAGGGCCAATATTCAAACCCAGATCAGCCTGACTCTAAAGCCCGTGCTTTTCTACTACAAACCCAGCCTCCTCCAGGATCTGACCACATACCCCTCTTCTTAGATCCAAAAGTCTTCTCCCTGGACCATCAGATGGGACAAGGGAAAAGAAGGGACGTAGCAGGATTGGAGATGGTGGAGGACGGGCAAAGGGCGGGGCCTGCTAACCAGGCTTCTCTCCCCTCCAGCACACATCCCTTCCCCCCCGCTATTCTCCACCAGCAGGCGCACAGTTCTTGAGGTCCAGGGTTCTCCTGGTAACCTGGTCTTGTCTGTAGGAATCAACACGCAGTCTCTGCAGTGGCCCCAGCAGTCAGATTTGCCGGGATTGCTTACAGCATCTCCAGGTTTGGGGATGTATATAAATGTGCTCCAAAGGGAATGGCTTAAGGGATGAGACTCAGGAAACTCCCATTTGCTGTTTGCTTCTCAGCATTCTCAGGCTCCATCCTTCACTCCAGCTGCTGTCATTTGCAAGGCAGAACCTCTATCTGGCCAAAGCAGTATCCTGACAGTGGAAGGGAGCTATTTTACCCTCATAGTTTCCTCTGGATCTGCACAGCAGTTATAAGACAGTTGGGGGCAGAGTAGAAAGTCACTCTTCCCCCATCTTTTTTTTTTTTTTGATGCTCTGCTCCCAAAGACTGGGGCTGGAGGTTCAGATGACAGAATAGTGCCATCTGCGGACCAAGATTCTTCATCATCAACGGTTTCCAAGGTAGCGAAGATGTGCCCTGGCAGTAATGGAGCCTAGAGATGGTACCCAGCTATCATCACTGGCTGCCCAGCTCTTTTCCTCATCCTGACATGCTTGCTTATCTCTTTTTCTTCAACTTACCCACTTACTGCTTCTCCAAACTGCCAAAGAAAATTTCAAAGAACGCTAATGGTCCAGAGTTGGGATGCTTTCCTAATACTGGATGCACTGTGACTGTCCTCGGCAGGACTCACTCTCTGAATTTAGCCTATGACATTTGTTGGATCTTTGAGACATGGGAGAGGTTTAATGGGGAGTTTTTCTGAGGACATAATTCTGCCTCTTGAGTTTTTCTGCTGTCATAATATGTAGGAGAAAGAATTTTCCTTGTTCCACAGAATAGGTGGTTTTAATGAAAGTTTTCAATAAAATTATCTAAAGCAAATTCTGTTTTTCTATTGAGTCCATTTTATAATAAAAAATATGTTGCTGTGGAAGGGGGCAAAAACCCTTAGGTGTGAGTGTTTAATTCTTGAAGCATTGTATGTTTTAAGAGAAATGTAACTGGAACCTTTCAGTATCCTAGCCTGACATGCAATGAAAGGTTTTCTACTATTTTCTTTCTATTTGTGTATAGTTTGTCACCTTTTTTTCAGCAGAGTTTGTCTTTAGTAAATCACAAAGAGTGAGATTCTGACTGCTTTTTGCACAAAGTAACCCCCTGCATTAGAAATTGTATATTCTGTAGCTGGTGAAAAGCAAGGCCGTTCAGGGACAGGTTTTTCAGCTTCCTGAGTCTTTCTCCAAGGTCAAGGTCTGTGTTCTACTCACAGTTCTGAACCTCGTCTTATTGACTTTGGATAAATAACCCTCCTGTGCTTAAACTGCATTATCTACAAAGCAGATGGTAATGCCTACTGCCACTCACTTCTCAGTGATGTTTTTTTGAGTCAATGAGAAAATCTGAAAAGCAGTTTGGATTGCTCTAAGGGACCTGTTGTTTTAGAAATGCTTTCTTAACAGTCAGGGCCACACAGTCAGGGCAGATAGACATAGGCCACAAAGGCTCTGAATGTTGAGACTTCAAAGAATAAAAAAACAACTCATTGCTTACTTTATCAAGGCTCTATATTTGAAACTTTGGATCTTGTTTAATTTATACGAGTAGGTAAGATACTTTACTTCTCTGGATGTCCATCATGGGCATAAAATAGTACCTGCTTCATAGAGCTGTTGTAAGAATTAAAGGAGGAAGTGCAAGCAACACATTCAGCATATAATAAGTGGTCAAGAAGCATGGGCTGTTACCTGTATTAGACGTTATGATAGATCATTCATTGCGATGATTTATTGGCCAGGAACCAAAGGAAATGAAACATACATGTGTTCTCTGAGGCACTAGCCACTCCTATAAAGAGTATCAGGATTTCCAAGAAAAATGGCTAAACCTGAAAGATGTGGAAATACTATTTGTAATTAGTAACCAAGAGGCCCTCTGCATAGATACCTCTGGCTCTTAGTGCTGAAGGCCTAGTCTCATTTCAAGGTAGGTGCTGTGTTAGTCTGGACATTGCAGATGGACAGAGGATGGATAGCAATAAGAGAAATGTGATTTAACACATCCTGTATCCTTTCAGTTTGGAGAACTTCTCCCCAGAACGATTTTAGTTTTCTGGCTTTTTCCTATTTCCTCCTATAGGCAGGGATGGTTTGGTACCTCCAGCATCTCTCTTGGCAATTGACTCCCAGTCCCAGTTCATCAGAGGCTTTTTGTTAGTACAGCATCACTCTCAGTCTCTTCCTCCTTATCTGAAAACTGTTTTTTATTGAGCTTCAGTTGAATTATCTAAAGCTGAAATAATGACTTGCTGTTTCTTTGCTTCTGTCCATCACTGGAAAGTCATTCAAACTTTAAATTGTTAACAACTTTCCTTTATTCCTTGATTATACCCCTCTTATATTCCTGCTAATTTTATCTAGAGTCCATAGCATCCTTAGACCTTTCCCATTCTCCTAAGTCATACCAGAGGATGGGATCAGTGGGCTGAGACAGCAAACAACATCTCGTAACTCCTCACTCTGGGATCTTTTCACTTCCCACACAGTTAACCTCTTCTCCCATAAACATAATTGTGATTCACAACTAAAAACTGGACATGGAAAATGGCCTAAGCTGAAAAGAACTCTTAGCAAGTACTTAAACTGGTGTTTCTCAAAGTGTGATCCCCTAACCAGTAGCACCAGCATCACCAGGGAACTTGTTAGAAATGCAAAATCTCAGGCTGCACCCAAGACCTGCTGAAGCAGAAATTCAAGCCCTCCAGGTGATTCTGATGTGTACTAACATTTGAGAACCAATGGTACAGGCTATGCCAAAATCGTATGTCTTGATTATTTAAGGCCATTAAATGGCCACTGATGCATGAAATTGTGTTTAGATTTCACAAGTAAGTTTGATTTTCAAGTCTGGTTTTGTTTTTTTTTTTTTTGCCTGTAAGACAAGGTAACCTAATACATTTCAAAGTCCAAGGTTTTACTGAAATTAGCAGAAGTGTTCTCAGGGCCCTCTGGGATCACAGACCTGGCTGAAAAAAGCAGGATCTTGGGTAGACACTGCTAGAAGCAGGCAGATATTTTTCTGGGTAAAGCATATCCTCTCTACTGTTCAATTCAACAGAGATATTAAATCCCTCTCTAGTCCTATGTTGCTTTACCCGTATATTCTACCTCCCTGGGCTCTGAAGACATTTGGGTTTGCTACCCAGTCTAAACCCTATTTACTCTGTATGCAGGATATTAGATAGATGTGTCTCAGGTAGCACTGTCCAATAGAACTTTCTTTGATGTTCTATTCTGTGTTTAATAGAATGTTCAATATCAGTGCTGTCCAGTAGTGTAGCCACTAGCCATGTGTAGCTATTGAGTATTTGCAATGTGGCTAGGGGCAATAGAGGATTGAGTTTTTAATTTTATTTAATTTTAATGAATTTACACTTAAATAACCACATGTGGCTAGTAGCTACCCTACTGGCCCGTGCAGGTCTAGATACATCAAACTAGTATCTTGCATAATAATTGATTAATTAGAAAGGTGATTGTACATGTTTGAAGAATATTTAGAAAACTTACAAATTGATAATCCAGAATAGTCTTTTTAAAAATTGGTAGATCACTTTTAGGGCCAGTCCAAACGTGATTGTGTCTAAATCATTTATTAGGATAGTTTGAGGAAGTTAGGAGCCTTCTAGTCATGATGGGGGCTAAGTAATTCTAGGACCAGCAGGTTTTCTGAGACTTTTTATAACTTCAGTTCTATGATAATCTATTTTAAATGGGAAAATGTTGCCGGATCCAAGATTGAAAGAAATCATAGAATGTGCAAATCACAGTTCAACAGAAATCATATAAAAGTGGTCTAATAATCTAAATTCATTTTTATTGAGGTCATAATAGTTTATAACTTTGTGAAATTTCAGTGGTACATTGTTATTTGTCAGTCACCATACATATGTGCCCCTTTACCCCTTATGCCCACTCCCAACCCCCTTCCCCTCTGCTAACCACTAATCTGTTCTCTTTGTCCATGTGTTTGTTTATCTTCCACATATGAGTAAAATCATATGGTGTTTGTCTTTCTCTGTCTGGCTTATTTCAGATAACATAATACCCTCAAGGTCCATCCATGTTGTTGCAAATGGGATGACTTTGTCTTTTTTATGGCTGAGTAGTGTTCCATGGTAGATATATACTACATCTACTTTATCCATTCATCACTTGATGGGCACTTGGGTTGCTTCCATGTCTTGGCTGTTGTGAATAATGCTGCATTGAACATAGGGTGCATCAGTCTCTGAACTGTTGATTTCAAGTTCTTTGGATAAATATCCAGTAGTGGGCTAGCTGGGTCATATGGTATTTCTATTTTTAATTTTTGAGAAATCTCCATACTGTTTTCCATAGGTTCCCTTTTCTCCACATCCTCTCCAATACTTGTTATTTTTTGTCTTGGTAATTATAGCCATTCTAAGAGGTGTAAGGTGATATCTCAGTGTAGTTTTGATTTGCATTTCCCTGATGATTAGTGATGTTAAACATCTTTTTGTATGCCTATTGGCCATTTGGAAAAATGTCTGTTCATAGCCTCTGCCCATTTTTTGATCAGATTGTTTGTTTTCTTGTTGTTGAGTTGTGTGCCTTCTTTATATATTTTGGAGATTAACCCCTTGTCAGATATATGATTTGCAAATATTTTCTCCCAGTTGGATTGTCTTTCCGTTCTTTTCCTGCTTTCCTCTGCCTTGCAGAAGCTCTTTAGTCTGATGAAGTCCCATTTGTCTATTTTTTATTTTGTTTTCCTTGCCCGAGTAGATATGGTATTCAAAAAGATCCTTCGAAGACTGATGTCGAAGAGTGTACTACTCATATTTTTTCTAGGATTTTTATGGTTTCATATCTTACCTTCAAATCTTTGATCCATTTTGAGTTAATTTTTGTGTATGGCAAAAGATAATGGTCTACTTTCATTCTTTTGCATGTGGTTGTTTGATTTTCCCAACACCATTTATTGAAAAGACTTTCCTTTCTCCCTTGTATGTTCTTAACTCCCTTGTCAAAGATTAGCTGTCCATAGATGTGTGGTTTTATTTCTGGGCCTTCAATTCTGTTCCATTGATCTGTGTGTCTGTTTTTGTACCAGTACCATGCTGTTTTGATTACTATATCTTTGTAGTATATTTTGAAGTCAGGGATTGTGATGCCTCCAGCTTTGTTCTTTTTTCTCAGGATTGCTTTAGTTATTCAGGGTCTTTTGTTGCCCCATATGAATTTTAGGATTCTTTGTTCTATTTCTGCAAAGAATGTCATTTGGATTCTGATTGGGATTGCATTGAATCTGTAGATTGCTTTAGACATTTTCACTATGTTTATTCTTCCAATCCATGTGCCTGGAATATCTTTCCATTTCTTTATGTCATCATTGATTTCTTTCAATAATGTCTTCTAGTTTTTATTGTATAGGTCTTTCACCTCCTTGGCTAAACTCATTCCTAGATTTGTTAGTATTTTTGTTGTGATTATAAATGGGATTGTATTCTTGAGTTCTCTTTCTGTTAGTTTGTTATTAGAGTATAGAAATGCAACTGAGTAATAATCCAAATTCATTTTTGATCCTGTGTGATATCAGCTATTAAAAAGCTATCATTTTCAAGTTTTGCAAAAGAATAAGCTGTCAGTAAAAGAATTTGAAGTTTGAAAGTTCATATGTGACTACATCTAAGTACCATTTGATGTGTTTGTCAGCTTGATGTTTCCAGATCATTTTAAATGTCCAGCATTTCCTTGTCCAAGAGAAACAATGCCCATTCCTTTCATTTTCTGTTTAGGATGTTTTCAGTTTGTGAAGTAATGCTATCAAACCAAGGAATAATCTCTCTTAAAACATAGTTAGAGATTCTTTAAACCTCAGTTTCTCACATGAATTCAGAAAGAACATTGCTTCAACTTAACCTTCTTATGCTCTAATCTCCCTTCCAGTTATAAGGTGTCATCAGGCTCAAGAACAACAATATTGAGGGTCAGAGTAGGTTTAAGGTAGAAGTGATCACATTTACCCAATCTAAAACATTCACCTCAAGAATGGAGATGAGGGGGTGGCCCAGTGCCGCAGAGATTTGGTTCACACTTGGCAGCCCGGGGTTCACCGGTTCGGATCCCGGGTGCCTGCCGATGCACTGCTTGTCAGCCATGCCGTGGTGGCGTCCCATATAAAGTGGAGGAAGATGGGCACGGATGTTAGCCCAGGGCCAGTCTTCCTCAGCAAAAAGAGGAGGATTGGCAACGAATGTTAGCTCAGGGCTGGTCTTCCTCACAAAAAAAAATAAAGAATGGAGATGAGCAGATAAGGACTGACTATGAAATCATTGAATATTACTGGTCCCTTAACTAGAGACCCAGGTTTAATTGTCCCTGGAACTGCTGCTGGCTGAAGTTCAGCCAAATTGGATTGTAATAATAAGTGAGTTTGATTACTTACTTTCTTTATTGGTTTTGACAGCTCTACCTGGGGAAGTGACCCAAAGTGAAGCACTCTTTCTAATCTAGATTCCCTATAGATAAAGCTTTGGCAAAACGTTTGCCAATCTTGGCATTCATATCTTCTAAACTTATTAAGTCAGTTAATGGATGCTCAGTGTATGCAAAGTTCAGGAGACTATTGAATGTGTTTCCAACATCTGCGGGATAAATATGCCTTTGGTAGAGAGGATATATTGTTATACTGCACAAAGAGCAAGATCAAGAATAGGAGGAATAGATCTTTATTAAATGTGATGAGGGTTGTGGTTTAATCTCCAAGTTTATAGAGGTCAATATGGCTAACCATTACAATCTCCAAACATACCTAAGACCTTAAGCATGTGCAAATTTTTTAGCTTCACAGTTCTATTTTTTAAAAGTTATTCTATGGAAATCATCATGGATTTTATATTTATAAATGAAACATTCAACATAGCTGAATGGTAATATGAACACTAGAACAATCTACATAATGAATCCTCTGCACCCTTTAAAAGTAATGTTACAAAACAAAGGTTCTAGATGGTGGGTAGAGCTTGAACCAAAATCATTTGCAATTTTTTTTCCTTCTTTCTACTTTCTTTTGTTCTATTCTGTTCTTTTTTTTAAATTCAAATTGAACATTTGGCTTATCAATTTTTACCCTTTCTTCATCACTAATATAAACATTTAAGGCTTTAAATTATCATCACATAATACAAATTCTGATATTTAGTATCTTCATTGCCATCTAGTTCCAAGTTATTTTCAGTTTCCATTATTATTTCTTTTTTCCCATGAGTTATTTAGATTAGTGAACTTTTTAAAAAAAAATGTAGATATATGGAGATGTACTTGTTTTTTAAAATCAATTTTTAACTTAATGGTAGTAGTCACAGAACATGGTCTGTCTTACACTAATTATTTGACTTTTTTGAGACTTTAGGGCCTAGCCTTAACCAAAGCTCAATTTTCATAAAGGTTTCATGTATGCTTGAGAAAAATGTGTTTCATCTACATTAGAGTGGGTTCCTGTGGCAGGGTGGGGGTGGCGGTGGGGAGGTGAATGCAATTATGGAGCGGCAAGTGTGGAGGTAAGGAGACCAGTTAGGAGGCTATTGCAATAATTTGGTCAAGAGATGGTGGCATGGCCCATGAGGTAATAGTGGAAGTGATGAGATGGAATTAGATTATAGATGTATTTTTAAAGTGAAACCAACAAGATTTCCTAAAGGATTGAATATGGAATGTGGGAGATAAAAATTTTTACCTGAGCATCTGGAAGGGAGGGATACCATTAACTGGGATGAGGACGACCACAGTTGGAACAAGTTTGGGATAGAAGATTCAAATGGAGTGGTAGAGCAAGCAGGGGAAAGCTCTGAACTGAAGATATAAACTTGGAATATAAACTTGCTAATTTTTGGCTTACTGGTGGTTTTTAAAGCCATAAAAGTAGATGAGATCACCTAGGGCAATGGTTCTCAACTGGGAGTGACTGGGGTGGGTGCTGCTGGCATCTAGTGGATAGAGGCCAGGGATACTGCTAAACATCCTATAATGCACAGGATTGTCCCACCATTATATGGCCTAAAATGTCAGTAGTGCCAAGGTTGATAAAACCTGACCTAGGGCATGAGCATAGCTAGAGAAGAGAATGTGCTCAAGGACTCAGCTTTGGAGCACTTCTCACTAGGAGTTCTAGGAGATGATGAGAAACAATCAAAGGAATCTGAGGGTGTATGTCTAGTGATATTAGAAGGAAACCAAGAGAGTATCATGTACTAGAAGACAAGTATAAAAAGTCTATTAAGGAGGAGAAAGTGATCTTCTATGTCAAGTGCTGCTGGTAGGTCAAGAAAGATAAGGACTGAAAATTGACCATTGGATTTTTCATCGTGGGGTCATTGCCAAGGCCCCCACATTGACAAGAGCAGTTCTAGCAGAGTGGTGTTGGCAAAAGGTCACTGAGTAACCTTAAGCAAAGTACTTAGCCTCTCTGAGTTTTAGTTTCCTCGCTCATGAGATGAAGACAATAATCTACTTCACAGAGTTGCAAAGAGATAATGTGAACAATGTGTGTAAAGCACCTAGCACAGAGCTGGCACATAGTGGACACTCGATAAATATCATGTGTCCTTTCACACTTTCTATTCATTTGTAACTTCTCTCCTCCTATGCTCCCCTCCCCCATTAACTGCTCCAATGTTTTATCACACTCTAGGGACTAGTTAGTATTATACGAGGCAATTCTTTTATGAAGACACCCTTTATGATGGGGACTATATTTTAATTATCCCTTATTAGGAACTGAAGAAAAAGAAATGTGTTAATAATTTGAGTTTTTCCTCAAATTATAAGGTAATAGATTAAAGTGAGAGAAAAATAGGTAGCAATTAAAAAATATACAGCATCACGAAGTAATTTTTCATGAAGTTAAACATTCTATTGGTTATTTTCTTTACATATTAAGTCTTTCTATGGTTTTGTAACTGCGCAAACCTAAAACAGTAGCTCCATGTTCTAGGTCGACTATAGCTCCACATATTTTCCTTATATAAAACTCCTGTATTCCAGACTCTCAGTCAAAGCTAAAACCTCAGAGAGAGATGTCAAAAGATGGAGATTGTTGGAAATCTAGAGAAGTGGAAATTCACTCTTAGAAACTTTTTGGGGGGGGAGTTGAGGAAGATTGGCCCTGAGCTAACACCTGTTGCCAATCTTCCTCTTTTTGCTTGAGGAAGAGTGGCCTTGAGCTAACATCTGTGCCCATCTTCCTCTATTTTTTGTATGTGGGATGTGGCCACAGCATGGCTTGATGAGTGATGTAGGTCCACACCCGGGATCTGAACCCATGAATCCAGGCTGCCAAAGCAGGACACGCTGAACCCAACCACCACGCCACTGAGCCGGCCCCCACTCTTAGTACCTTTTACTCTGGAATTTCCCACTGATACTGTCTTCTCTTGGAACTCAGAAAATGATTATATTACTCTAATGATTGCACAGTAACTCTATGAAAATTAATTGAATTTCAGAAGGTCAAAGGTAGCCATATTGTAGAAAAAAGATATCTGAAAAGATGTCATTCTGCATTCAATTCTAATTTCCACATAACTAGGAGCCCTGGAAGGTCATCCAAGTAATGAGATTTTGTGCTAATTCCCCAGTTAGTCACACACAGTGAGCTCTCAGTCCAAGTGGCTCCTGGCTGCTCTAGAAGCTCAGAAGGCCAAAAAGGACTTCTCCATGATTTAGGATTCCTAGATGCCCTGACTCAGTTCCTAGGGATTCTCAGGCAGCCTGATTCTCACATCTGCCAAGTCCTCAAAGAGAGGTTTTAGTTCATCTCCCTACCTCTGTATCTACTGTATTTGATTAAGCCTAAGACACACATTTTACTCAAATTCTTATGTCTCAGAAATCAGGCCACGTCATACAATCAATGCCATTTACTATTGGTCAACACTGTCCAAAAGGACACTTTATGATGATGGAAATATTCTATATTTGTTCTGTCCAATACAGTCACCACTAGTCACATATGGCTCTTGAGCACTTGAAGTGTGGTCAGTGCAAATGAAGAAATGAATTTTTAATTTTATTTAATTTTCATTGTTTCAAATTTAAATAACCACACATGGCTAGTGGCTACCATGTTGGACAACACAGATACAAGCTGAATTCTTCCAGAAAGGATTTGCATCTGTTTCTGCCAGTCACTTGAGGAATGACCAACTTGAGACTCTTTTAAATTAAATTCTCTGCTTGAGGCATTTTTGGACTGCTTTGGTAGTGTGATTTCAGATCATTGCCCTGAGTGAATACCAGCTTTGGTTCAAATTGAGATTTGGTTCAAATCTCAGAAGAGATTTTTCTTTTCCTCCCTCAACCAGAGCCAAGATTGAGATTTGTAAATTTTCCTGCTCTCCCTTCCTGCATGGTGGGCTTTTTTCTTTCTCATTTGCTCTTATTGTAGCCCTGGTGTCCCAGATTTATGCAGAAGTCTCCTATTAAGCTGCTTATCCTGGATGTTTTTTACTTTCATAGTGAAACCTAAGATAATGATGCTTCCTTCAATCATTAGTAACTTAGAGCTAATGAAATATGGTAATATAAACTCTGATGCATAGTAGAAACTTAATAAATGTTTATTGAAAGAGAGAGAAGGGAGGTAAGTCCAAATAGAGGCATAATTTGAGTGTTTCTTAAAACAATGGTTCTATGACCACCTAGATGTTTGGGGGAGGCGGTTTAAAGGCACTGCTAAATTTGTTTGGATGGAAGAAGAGAGAAATTGTAGAGGGAATATGCATGAGACCCTGGTAGGGTGCAGGGGGAAAGGAAGGCTTAATACTTGGTATTTCAGTCAGTCCTGGCAGGAAAGAGATGGCAAGCCGTAGATGAATGAAACAGCATCTCCCCTGGCCTGACTTCTTGAACTGTGCCAGAGCCCTGTTTGCACAGGATAAGACCAGAAGCTAAAGACACTGTTTCAGGGATGTCTTTATGAGCTTCTGTGCACAAGAAGTGCAGCTTTGGGATCTAAGTAACAATGTGGGGCATAAGGAGAAGGCCCTTCTCTTCACTTCTACAAAAACCAGCTTTGCTCTAGCCTTCCACATTTTGAAGCTGTGAGAACTTTGAGGGCCACTTTCCTTGGTGAAGGTGTCATCCTGGACACCAATGGCAGCTGCTATCCTGAGACAACCTTAAGTGGCTAAGAAGGAGCCTGAGCAGGAAAGGAAGAAAAATGACTATGCCCCATGGTGATGAAGCTGGACAGGTTGGTTTCTGGGTCCAATTGGAGATTCTTAAAGATACTTGGGGTATAAGGTTGACTCTGGGACACTGCAAATGACCATCATCTCTGCTAGAACACATGTAGCTCAGCTCTAGCAAGATTTTAGTAAGAATATCTGTGGGGTCTCGTTTCATTTGAGGAGTCAGTGAGAACTGGGATATTCCTATCATGGGAGAGGGAGAAAAATAAAGGAAGAAATTGAGTTAGTTCTTCCCAAGACTGAAACTAAATTTGCAGAGGAAAATACCTATTCTATCCCTTTTCATCTAATCCATTCAGATTTTATCTAGAAGATGTAAAGACTGGGAAGCCAGTTTGAGGATTTTGAGAAAGCCATAATCCTGTTGGGCCCAAGACATAAGGTGTGTAGAGAGTCCAACATCTGGGTTTTTGGACATCAAAATGGACCATCCTCTGTCCCCACTACAGGTGCTTTAGGCATTGTAGACAGAGAGCATTGGCCTTGTGTGTCCTGTCTTGGATTTTAGTCAATTCTGTCAAAGTTACACCACCTTGGTGAATTCACTTAACTTGCCAAGCACAATATCCTTATCTGAACGTGGGATATGATGCACTCCATGAGACCTCATAGAGTTGCTGTATCATTAAATGAGATTATCGTATCTCAGTAAAGTGCTGTGTGAATGTAGAGGGAAAGAGCATGTTTTAAATGGGGCCAATTTAAGGTGAAACATTATTCCATTGAACAAAGTAGAAAGCGCAAATGATGTTCACCTTCTAAAACATTACTCCAAGTTGAGATCTGTGGGTGCTAGTCTAGATCTCTCAACTTAACTGAATCTACTTGGATGTGGGGTTGAACTGAATGCATAGTAAGTTCTGTCAGTGACAAAAGAGAATGGAAAGAAGTTAACAGGCTGTCTAAAAAATATACCCATTTGTTATTCCAGTTGTGGTTTATTACTCTGCTATTAAAAAGAAACACTTAAATTGAGGAAGGTACAAAAAGAGAGGCTCTAGAGGAACGGGTCTCCTTTGCATGGTGAGAAAATGAGGCCTTTTGTTTTCCTATGCAAGGGCAGGTTACTTCTCCCCAACATACGACCCTGTAAGTCTCTAGGGGCAGCCACACTTCCTAGAAACCTGGACCCAGATCTCAGCAGCAGCTAGGATAGTATGTTCCCCCTTGGTTTTGATGAGAAAGCTATGTTTCAAGGACAGATGTAGCAATAGGACATGGCCACAGGACAGAGCCTCAGCACACTTGATAGGTAAGACACAAGATGGTCAGAAAGACATCTCAAGTCAAAATCAAAATATCTAGATGGATTCATAGCAGAATGAAAGAGAACAGCAGCCAAGCTGACAGGAAAAACTCTGAAAGACACAGGTAGCAGAGAATAGAGCAAAGCCAGGCACCCAAACTTAAGGAGGATGGTGAGAAGGGCAGGCCTGCCAGAGCTAAAGGGCAGGGCAAGGTGGTGAACAAATGAATGCCATGGCAAATAGAAAGAAAAGGAGCTATACCCCCTTTACCTTTTACCCACAGAACCCAGGGCAGTGCCTAATACAAAGTAGATGCCCATTAACTATTGAAGGAATACATCAGCCCATACATAATGAAACAGATTTAGGATATCGGAAACTGGCCTTTCTAATTCGGCCAACTGATAGCCTAAACCAATTCCTCTCAAACTTTAATGTGCACACAGATCACCTAGCAACCTTGTTTAAATGCAGGGTTTGGTTCAGTAGGTCTGGAGTGGCCTGAGAGTCAGCATTTCTAACACACCAGTGAATGCAATCCACAGATTGGAGTCCACAGATACACTGATCCACCCCACAATTTGAGTAACAAGGGCCTTGACTCAGCAGCTTGGACTAGGTTTTTGTTAAGGCAGAAATCAATTCCAAGAGGGAGGACTGCAAGTGGAAATAAGGAAAGCATCTTCAGGAATAAGGAAGTGAAGTTCGGGCAAGAATGACAGTTCTTGAGAGGAATGACTTGGGGAACTCTCCTGGGACAGTGGCTGCTGACAGCCCTATGCCCAGCAAGAGGAGACCACAGTGGCCCAGAAGTTTACATGCAGATTTGTGACAGGAGCAAAATTTTTAAGATGGTTTATCCACAAAAGCCGTCACAACTTTTCATAACCTGAACAAAAATCATCTCCCAATGGTGGGCTTCATTTCAGCATGCTCCATCTGTCTTCTCATATAAAAATAAAAGTTCAGGTTTATTTTTTCAGTTGGAGTATATCACTTAGTAGAGTTTAGTGACATAGAAATCTGATATAAAAATAGAGTTGATGGTGTAACAAAAGGGTAGAAATGGGAACTCTGTAGACATTGCAGACAGAGAATTATCGCATTAACTCTTTGTAGTCTCCCATTAACTATCTGGCCCTCCTCTGTCCTTGTACCTATCATTCTTTGTGAACTACAGCATGTGGTCTGGGTTTAAAGAGAATTTGGAGCATACTTCCATCTCTTCTAGATGCCCCTAAGTGTGGCCACTCCACAACAGGCCAAGGTAGTAATGCAGAATCAATTCCAACTTGACTGTGATAAGAGTGTGCTCTAGGACTATCACCTTCAGCACCACAGACAGAGGCAAATCCCTGTGTAGGCATATCTCTTTGATTTCAGTATGGGTCTTGCAGATCGTCTCCCCCTTGGCACTGTGCAGAGGACAATCATTTCTGACCTGCCCTAGCAAGTGCCCACCTTTCCTGCCAATTATGCCATCTCTCCTTATGTTATAGGACTGTTCCATGCTGTGCTTATGCATACAGGACAACATACTTCTTTTCCCATGGGCAGGCACTGCTGTATATATTCTGTATATGTAGGAATTAGCTTCTAGGTTGTTTCACAGTGATTACTCTGCGTTGGTATGTCTCTCTCAACTATTGGCTGTCAGATGACATCTGCTCATGTCTGTTGAAGTAGGAGGTGGCCTTGAAAACTTTTAAATGAGGCATACTTTAGGACACTCTTTAGGCACACTTTAGGACAACAATCTGTGATATGTTTTATAGCATAACAATCTTAAGGTCATGTGTGGGTGATCAGATATTCAATTTATTGACAAGCTGATCCAAATCAAACTGCTCACATATAGTATACAAAGTGAAATCTCCTTCACAGCAGGGGCTAACTGCATTCCCTAAGACCAAAATTGGAAGTAAAGAAGTGAGGTTAAAGGAGATTCTTAAGAGTAGTGAAACCAGACAACAGAAAACAACCAGAGCTAAAGCTGATGCCTACAAATAAGAAAATTTCTGTGAGGTAGAGAGTCATGAGACATGAGCTTCAGCTCTGGAAGCCAGTTGATTTTTATTAAGAAAGGACACATTGGAATGTGACACCCAGACATATGCCATTTTGTGGCCTAATTCTAGAAAACATTTATTCTAATTTCCTCAGATTCGATTTACAGACTGAAGGGGTCAATGGGGAAGAGTCTCTGAAGCTGACTATGAGAGCTGCAATTTCTAAGGGATAATGGCCTACAGGAAACTTGAAGCTGTAACATCAGGAAGAAGTAAGAGGAAATGACCAGGGGAAAGGCATTGAGATGGGGCACTGTCACTGACAATTATAAAGAATAGAAACTCCGTGGATCTCACAGCCAAGAGAGAATTAGGGCTTATCTGCCCAGTGATGGTTCTAAGTCAGGGTCAACACCATAGACTTTGAACTTGGGTCTTAATTTGACCCCTGTGCTGGCTTTTCCTCGAGATCCCACTTGGCCACAAGAGCCTTCCTACTCAACATGGAAATGACAGACAAAAGCCATTAGATGATGGTATATTAGTTTCCTATTGCTGCTGTAACAAATTACTACAAACTTGGTGGCTTAACACAACACAAATTTATTGTCTTACAGTTCTAGAGGTCAGAAATCCAAAATGAGTCTCTCTCTAGCCTAAAATAAAAGTGTCAGCAGAGCTGCATTCCTTCTGGATACTCTAGGGGAGAATCTTTTCCAGCTTCTAGAGGCTGCCTGTGTTCCTTGGCTCTTGACTTCTTTCCAGCAAACGCATCATTCTGACCTCTGTTTCCATCGTCACATCTCCTTTGATTCTGACCCTCTTGCTTCCTTCTTACAAGGATGCTTGTGGTTACTTACATTGGGCCCACCTGGATGATACAAGATAATCTTTCTGTCTCAAGATCATTAACTTAATCACATCTGCAAAGTCCCTTTTGCCACGTAGTGTGACATATTCACAGGTTCCAGGGATTAGGATGTAGACATCTTTAAGGAACCATTATTCTGTCTACTATAGGTGGTATCCTCACTGAAGGCCAAAAAATTAGCATTTATCTGGCCTACAGGTGGCGAGTAACTCAGGACCCAAGGGCTCGGGAAAAATAGCCCACTGTGCTCAAAGAAAAAGGATTTACCTAGCACAATTTTGCCAATTAAAACCTTTACAAACTTTAACATGATTTCTTGCTCCAAGAAACTCTCTTTAAATCATTTCATTGCAATACAACATCATCATTATTTTTTTAATCAACCGATTACAGTAATTTTTGTGTTCTGAAAACAGGGACATAATAGTTGGCTGCTCCCCCAGAAATCCTTTTGCATTTCTTTTCACCTGTGAGTATTATGAAAATCAATTCCAACACGTTATGCAACCAGAGCAGCACACCTGCATGCTGCTCTGCTCTAGCTGAAGCTCTCCTGGGCTCTCACACCCAAGGGAACATGGTGGAATGGCCATTCACTACTTTTGCCCTAGTAAGAGGAGGATTTTGTTGCGAGGTGGGGGTTTATAGCCCACAGAACTTTGGACAGAAAATGCTGACCAGGGATTGAAGACTTTGCTTTGGCACAATCACAGTAAAGTTCTGTTGACTCTACCTCCTTAGTTTCTCTCTGTCCCCACCCCTTCCTCTCTGATCTCATGCCACGTATCAAGGCAGCACAATACGTTGCAGGGTTTCCCCAAAATGACCTGATCCTAGGAACCACCTAGAGTGTGTGTCAAACATGCAAATTCCCAGGCGCCTCACTTGGAAATTCTGATTCTAAGTCTTGGCATGGGCCTTGGGATCTATACATATAATAAATACCCCTACGTGATTCTTATTATCAGGCAAGGATTAGCAAGACTGACATGATGAAACAAACTGGGCTTGGAAATCAGGCACACCTTTGTTTGAATATATTTCAAGATGGTGAACTTGGACAAGTTACTTAGCTTCTCTGAACCTGTACAACGAAAAGTTCCTGGGTTGTTTGGAGAATTATACTGGAATGTCTGTGCATTTCACTGTACACAGAGCCTAGATAATTGTGAATTATCTTCTCTCCCTGCCCTTCATGCCTCTCCCCACAGTACCTGCTGTATTGTGGTTTTCACAGCTGGGGGATGTTGACTGACTCTGCAAATGTCATAGAATTATAACCAGCAACATTTGGTTCATCTCTCTGCCAGGACCTTCCCTACCCACTCAGTTGTGAACTTGATCATGTAATTACACGGGCTTTCAGAGCTCTCCCTGCCACACAACTTCCTATCAGTCACAAGGAAATGTCCACAAAGGTTTCCCTTTCTTCACAGCACCCAGCTGCACAAAGAAAGCTAATCTTTCCCCACAGCTGTCTCAACCATAGTCCTAGGAAGTGCCTCCAGGGAGTGCTTGACTTTTATTCTACAAGAAGGGGAGCATGACAATTTTACTACCTAGCAGGCAGAGTTTATGTGTAGATCCTAGACAGGGGCCCTGAGGCCCTGAATCACTACTTTTAAGGTCTTGTGTCTCCCTGCAGCAAGACCACCGCAGGAATGAATGTCACATGCCACGTGCTGCATGCTCTTGTGACAGATACATTCAGCACATGCTGTGGGATTAGCTAGATTTTAAGGACCATCTCCCTTTTCTTTTTGGCAATTTTAGGCTTGACATGAACTGAAAAGCAGTTCTATTTCTTAGTGGCTCCAAAGAATCTTGGGAACGTATTACGATGGATGCCCTATTTTATTCTCCTCTGTCTTTACCACTTGTCCCAACCCTCTTTTTCTCCTTCAAGTGATGGCAGTGAGTTCAGAGTGATGATCAGGCTCTCTAGTAGGGATTGCTGGAGTTGATTCTTGCCCAAACCATTGAGATCCTTCTCTTTCTATACTTCCCATTCCTGACACTATAGCAAAGCGTCAAAATGAGGTCTCTAGACCAGGAGCATCATCTGAGCACTTGTTAGAAATGCAAATTCTTGGGCTCCACCCCAGACATACTGAATCAGAAGTTTTGAGAATGAGGCCCAGAAATCTGTGTTTTAAAAGTCTTAGGTGATTCAAATACACTCTAGTTTGAGATTCATCACCCTATAGCCATTTCCTATCTATCAGCCATCTCCTGAAAGCAACTTCACAATATATCCAACTTTTAGCAGCTTAGAATACCACTGACCTGTCCATAGATTGCTTAGGAATCCTCCTCACCATAACACCTTACCTCATTTTAATTCTCTTTTCCTTCTGATTTTCTTCTCCCCACCCCCATGCACATCAAGTCACTATCTCATTCTCCATACCTCTCCTCTCCAGACTTCAAAGAATAATTAACTAAATAAACTGTAAGTCACCTGAGAGATGATCTAAGCCAGGGGTGGCAGTGCTGTCATCTCAATTGTGAGGCTTCTGAGCCATGAATAGTGGGCTGCCTGGGCTGCCTTGGTGAGCAATATTCTGAGGTCATGTCCAAATTCAATGAGTAAGAGCTCCATGAAGGATTGCTGATATGTATTATTGAAATTATAAAAGGAAAGTAGCAGCAAAGTGCCCTGTAAAAGCTTTATCTGACATAGGCCAACCAGGGCCTCACTTTCTAGTGGAAGACACTGAGGCCCAGAGAATGGAAGTGACTTATCTAAAGTCACACAGCTAGTGACTGGTAGAGCTGCAATTTAAAACCAGAAATCATATCCAGTACTCTTCTCCTAAGACCCCAGGTTATTTCCCCTTGCTCTCCATTCTTCTCTCCATTTCTCCTTCTCTTGGCTCCCCTTCACCCTTATAGACTTCTGCTAGTCATTAACATATTAACCTCTATCACAAATGGGTAAAGGAAATGAGGGGAGGTGCAAATCAACTGCTTGAACTCCTTTTTAGTGAAGAGTCTTGGAGAGACGATAGGCAGAAATCAATGACTCCACAAAATGTTCTGTGGATTAATCTCTCTTACCATGTGAAAGTGAACATGCCTTTATTCCTTTTTCTTTCCTTCTTTCTCTCCTCCTCCCTCCCTGCCTTCCTACCTTCCTTCCTTCTTTCCTTCTATCAAAAATTTTTCTTGGGCACTTATTAAGACCAGGCAATTTTATAAGTACTAAGGATACAGTAGTTATAAAACAGACAAAAAACAACCCCTCCCTTCATAGACCTTAAATTCTAGTAAGGGAGACAGACAGAAAACAAATAATTAAGCAGAATATGTGATGTGTCAGATGATGATAAATCTTATGGAGAAAAATAAAGCAGACAAAAGAAATAAGGGGAGCAGAGAGGAGAGCAATTGTCATTAGGAGAGTCAGGGAATGTCTCATAAAAAGGTGACACATTAGCACAAACCAGAGGGAGGGAAGGGAGCACACCATGCCAAAATCTGTGAGAAAAGTGTTTAAGACAGAGAAAACACAAGTATAAAGTCCCTGAGACAGGCACGTTCCAGACAAATTTGAGGAAGGGTAAGGAAGCACATATGGGGTAGAATGAGTGAGGGAGAGGGTGGTAGGCAATGTCATCAAGGAATTGATGGTGGGCTACATTGTTTAAAACCCTGTACACCGTTATAGGGACTTTGGATTTTTCCATTCCTGTTAGGATGTTCTTTCTGAAGGTCCTCTGCCTGGACCTCCTTAATCTGTCTCCCCATTTTACCTATAGTTGCACTTCCTCCCCCGACAGTTTCTGTCTCCCAAGTGCTCCCTGCTCGACCAGGTCATTTTCCTCCCATTTCATGGGCGACAGCTTCAGTACCTTAGCCACAATGTTTGCTGCCCCTCCACTTGACACACTGCTTGTTCTTCCAAGCTTACATCAGACTGTTTTCCATGAAACCTTCCTCAGGTTTCCCAAACTAACATCCCTCTGAATACAGATGGTCCTTAAATCCTGGGTCGCCTGCAAGCCCTTGGATATGAACCACTCTCTATGAACCACTCAGCCAGTGGTCATAGGCCAATGATATCTCCCTCCTTGGGGGCAGGAACCTCTTCTGCTTCCTGTGCCCCAGTAGTGGATGCTTCATCACATCCCCTCATTGGTAGACCTCTCATTCTGACTTAGAACCTTCTGGCTTTCCACAGTATCCTGTCCTCATCTTTCTTATAGACAACACATTTGGCTTTGATGGATAGTCCAGGCACTGGGAAATGTCTTTTCTAACAAATGTTCCAGGCTTAAACACCTAATCTCTAGTAGTAGTAGTAGAAAAGGTTCCTGGAAGCTTAGAGAAAATACATTCTGCCATTACTGCACTTTCTTTCCAAGAATATCCTGGAATTGCTACAGGAAGGCCCAGATGCTGTAGAATGTACAGGTGGAAAACTGAAAGACTAATACAATTCTCAGAGCACATAGGATAGTAAGCAAGGACATGAGTCAAACGTGTCTTCAATGTCATCCCTCTCTATGCTTTTGGTGTTGCCTCTGCCCTCCCAAACCATCCCAGCACTTACCCCCCCAAACCCCATATAGTCACTGAAGTTCTCCCATTATGAATCCCTTCAGAAATTCCCTATATATCCAGGATTTGTCTGTACCCAACTCCAAAGTGATGTGTCCCATACCCTGACCTGTTCCCTCACAGCTTTGTGGTGACAAAACTGTTCATATTTGATAAAATAATGAACTCTAAGGTTGTGATGACAGAATGTGCTTTTTGCCTAGAAGTCCCTGCCATCCAGTCTGGCCCCACTAATGGTGGACACGTCAGCCCCTGAAATAAATATTTTAGGACCAAAGGGATCTTTGAGGAGTGCTCCTTCGAGTCATATCAGATGGGCCTTCTCTATATTTATTAAGACCAGACTCTGCATTTGATTAAAATAAGACCAAAGGGAAGCTTATCCTCCCTTTGTAACTGAAGTTGCTTTGTAACTGAACAGCATGAGGACTGTGTGAAGCCCAATCTTATTTCTTTTGGCCTCTCAGTATGCACAGAAAACAAAGGCAAAGAGCCTATTTGTAATGTAAAGGAAAACATATAGGGGTGGAGCAGGGGCCTGGAAACTAGGGTTTGAATCATCCCAATCAATGGTTGCCTGTCTTTGGGGTATTCAGTTAATTTCACTGGACCTCTGTTTGCTCATCTGGAAAATGAGTCATTGGATAAGATATCTTTAAGATAGGCTGTGTCCCAGCTTAATATAACTTTAGGCTAAGATGTCAGCAAGACTTCATTACTGTTCTTTCTTGATTCTTCCTTTTTACCATAAAAGTCCCCTTCCTTTGGAATAGCAGAGTACAGGAATAGAAAGAAGCATTCCCTACCATCTGTAGCCATCTCTACTTGCACCAAGAGCTCTCCTGTAGATTCAGGAGGACAGGTGGTCCTTGCAGAGGGATAGTTCCCTAGATGAGTACCATCTCCTCCAAATGCTTCCCTGACCTATTGTTCTGACTTAGAACCTTTTTCTCTGTTTCCACAGTACCCTCTTCTCATTTTTATCATAGCAAGTGCTCAGCTCTATCATAACTGCTGGTGTGTTTGCCTGTCTTTCCTCTTTCCCACTCCTCTGCCTAGCACCTCACCTCCCCACACACACTAAATTATAAGCTCCTGGGAAAACAGGTACCATGCCTTGTATTCTTTGTATCTTTAGCATTTAACACAGTGTCTGGCACATAGTAGTTGCCCAGGAAATGCATGTGAATGAATGGCTTCATTGGTAGTGGGTTAATCTTGGTGTCAGACAGAAGCCTCTGAAGAAAACGGTCACAGTGATCAAGAAAAGGCTCAGAATGAAAGCCTTTAACTCCATGGATAAAGTGGTTTGTGAGGAATCAAAGAAAGTTACCACCATTCAAAAGGATTCTGTTTATAATCCAGTGGAGATTCTGGCTTAATTTGGGAAAATTTCTGTAGTTGCTAAGCATTGTGCAGAAAACTAAAGATACAAAGAAGACACTGTCCTTAAGGATGGACCTCTGCTATAGTCCAGGGAATGTGACATGGGGATGGGTGAGGGTTATGATAAAGACCAGTATTTCCATTTCAAATTTTAGTTTACAAGTTGTTTCCAAATGTATTATCCATTGGAAAGGCAGCTGGATTAGAAGTCAGAGGATCTGGGTTTCCAGAAAAGTTGCCGAGCCACTCTGAGCTTTAGCCTCTTCATCTGTGAAGTGGATATAATACCTCTGCCCATCTCAAAGAGTTGTTGAGAAGATCAAATGAGACAAGATATGTGACAGCACTGGAGCTATTATAAACAGCCCCACAAAATAAGTAATTGAATTGGTCAGTAAGATGAGGTTTTTACTGCGTCTGAGCTAAGAGCAAGTAGAGCAAGGCTTTAAAAGCAATACCATTATGAATAAATCTCCTGTTCATTCTCCTACAACCTCAATTTCCTTATCCTTAAAATTAGAGAGTCAGAATGGAATGCTCCCCAAATTGCCATTGAACCTAAGATCGTAAGATTTCTATGACCAACTTGAGACAAGGCAGTGTAACTATGTTCCCATTTAATTAATCTAAGAATACTAGCACTCATTGGAATAGTGCTCAGACCCTATAAATCTACATCACACAAGTGCAGGGTGAGTGTCGGAAGCACATTGTCCTCTGGCTCATGTTATAGCTGAGCCTGTTGGCAGCATGTCCCTGGACCTCATTATCCCTAGTGGACCTGGACCAATTGGCCAAAGCCTTACGGAGATTGGCAAAGCTAATTACTTATGGATGCAGCTCATCAAAGGCTTTGCACCTTCCTTTGTGGTGAGGACTGATCTCCCTGACTCTCAGTCTTCCTTTCTCTTTTATGTTCTGTCTATTTTTTAATTCCTTGCATTTTTATGTGCCTTCAGTTCTTATGAATTCAAAGCTGTGCATATTTTAACTTACTAATCCATCAGCTGGGAGTGATCAGGAGGGAGAAGAGAGAAATACTATCCCAATTCTGCAGATATAAAACCTGAGCCCAGAGACTTGAAATGAAGATTGGAGAGTAAGCATCAACTATGTGCCAGATCTGTCACTAGGGTATTTCCATAAGAGTTTGTGTTGGTTAGGCTATTTTTATTAAAAGGAATTTGAGTTACCTTTAGTCTAGGTGAGTTATGTAAGAATTCACCTGAAGGAAAAAAGAGAGAGATGAGATATTGCTAGAGTCCCAGGATTCCAGGGACAGCTGAAGCATCAGATCTCACAGGTCTCACTTGTGAAGTAGTTCAAAACTCAATAAATCATTCAGAATTCAGAGCAGCACTAGTGACTGGGTCATCTGGTCAACCGCCTAGGCAGCAGGGGTTCACAAATCTTTATTTTCATGCTTTACCATTATGGCAACTCAGCTATTCTCCCTGTGTCCTTCAGCTACTGTTCCCACAACCAATTGGTTCATTCTTTTTCTCTGTCTCAAGTTCCGATTGGTTCAGCTAGTCTCCACTAACCATGATGAGCAAAACTTCCACACCAGGTCACCTCATTGACTCCTGGCCAACCTACAGGTTGGCTGTCCCTAGACAAGGTGCCCACTTCAGGGGAGCATGGGCATGAGGCACCATTATGGCAAATTGTGTGGAAAGAACCCTTTAGAAAAGGCATGTGGGAGTAGCAGATGTTCTGAAGCCTGACCTATCCAGTAAATTGTTCAAAGTCAGGTCCATAATAGAGGCTGAAGTGCCTATGTAAACCAAATTTTCTTTCCTATAACTATCTATGATATATAAAAATAAATTCCAACTTAAAAAGCACATAGATAAAGGTTTTTAAGAACTCCTTTATGCACCATTTCATTATTTTAAAATTCATTCTATGTTTTTCTATTATTCTTTGATTAAGGATCATTCAGTTAGTGAGTTTCCTAATGTGCTAAAATACAATTTAATTTATCAAAATGTAGTGGTCATGTAACATCTAAGGATCACCTTTTGGACAGAGTGAAGCATTTATATTCAAGGTTGTGTTTGGTGTAACTAGCAGTATTGCCATGATTATTTTCTGTGATTATCCATTGCAGAACTGAGTGTGTTAAATGTATTCCAGGTGACCTGGGTTTTTGTAATAAGCTGGAGACCTAATCACTATTTACAACTGTTGCTCTGAGGAAAACAATGTTCTGAATTCTAAACATCCCATTAACAGTAGGAACTTCCAGAGTATAATCATTTATAAATTGGAAATTAATGCAGTTTTATTCTAGAAATTGTGTATCACTTGAAACCAAGCATCTTTGAAGCAGCTGCCTTTAGCAAACATTTTAAAAGGCAGCCATCTTATGACATCTGATTCTTTCCACGTCTTGGAAAATGGTGTAAATATGAGGGAAAGGGAGTTGTATGTTTATCTAAGACAGTGGTTTTCAAACTATGGTTGCAGAACTAACATATCAGCATCACCTGAGAACTTGTTAGAAGTACGAATCCTTGGGCCTTACCGCAAACCTGCTGAATCAGAAATTTTGCAGGTGGAGCCCAGAAATCTGTGTTTTAACAACCCTTCTAGGAGATTCTTGTGCATACTAAAGTTTGAGAATACTGCTCTAAGGTTTTGTTGAGCTTCAGAAGACCCCAGGAAGACACTATTTCCTATGAGAACATTGCAGTATCCCCATAACTTGATTAGGAACAAGAGGCTGTATTATCTCTAGTTACTTCTGAATGGGAGTCAGATCTGGGAGGAAGCCCAGCACCTGAGGATGAATGCCATCAACGTGCATTGGTTCTCTCTCACTGTTCTCTGTCCTTCTCTTCTGCTCCAGCAGGCTGCCCCCATAATTTCTAAGCTCCTTCCATTTCCCACATAGAATTTCCTCCTACTTCCATTCTGTTAACTCAAACTCCACATTTCCTTTCAGATTTGCTTCAAAAATGACTTCCTCCAGGAAACTTTCGGTGCTCTCTCTCTCAGTTGCATTCATCAACCATTTATTAAACACCTGTTTTTTTTCCTGGTACAAGTTGCAAAGACACAGACTCCATCCCTGTTCTCATGTCCAGTGAGTACACACAACCGGTCACTCTTCTCCTTTTCTCTCACTCAAATCTTTCTCTACAGTTCCTAATAAATTTTCACGCAACTTCATTTGGTTTCAGGTTACTTTCTGTGTATGTTTATCTTCCCTATTAGATGTCAAGCTCCTTGAGAGCCATGACTATGTTTTTTGTGTGTGTGTGTGAGGAAGACCAGCCCTGAGCTAACTAACATCCATTGCTAATCCTCCTCTTTTTGCTGAGGAAGACTGGCCCTGGGCTAACATCCATGCCCATCTTCCTCTACTTTATATGGGATGCCACCACAGCATGGCTGACAAGCAGTGCGTCGGCAGGCGCCCGGGATCCGAACCCGCGAACCCCGGGCTGCCAAAGTGAGAACTAAACCGCTGTGCCACCGGGCCGGCCCCTGTGACTATGTTTTTAAACTCACTGTGTATATGGTGTGTTTCCTGGGAGCCTGCCAAGCCCATATTGGGGGCATGTTGTTGGGTTGAATAAATGAGATAATGATTGAAACAATAGTGTAGACATACAGAGAATGGATTCTCTCCCTTCACAGTAAGCTTCTCTGTCATTTCTTCCTCTACCCTTTGATTCACCCCTATTCACTGGCCTGAGGTATGAAACCAATAAAATCCCAAAGACAACTCATTTGAATAAATGTGGATTCATGTTTCTCCATGCTGGGTTAGGGAAGAATCCAAACAAGTGTCAGGCTAGCCACCAGGTCAAATGCCAATCCACATAACTATTAATTGTTTAAAAATAAATCTTAAATATTGTGCCTTAGTTCCCCTCACATACTCGCTTTTATTTGGGCTCTGAAGAAAAATTTTATAGATCCTGACTCAGGGCCAAAGGACTAATTGGATGCCCTTAATTAGTGGAATTACAAAGAACCTGCCAAATGAATATTTGTACAAGACCAGAGAGACACAGAGGAGAGTGATGGTCTGTTTAGCAGTCCAAATCTTTCAATTGAACTAGATTACATGCCAAGCTGAATTCTCGAAGAGCATCTGCCTACATGTTGCTTACAAATACTCTTTCAACTCACATATCAAAGCAATACTTAGGTTTATAAAGCACATACCTGCTTGCCAAGGTGACTGTTTGCAAATATGAATAATAAGATATTGCAAGGTCCATGTTTGCCAATTTGTTCACCTCTTCATAGATCAAAGCTCCAGAGAGCATCTTAAAAGCTAAGCTTCTTAGTAAGGACAGAAGGAGAAGAAGACAATGTTCCTGTGGGTCTCTTAGAAACTCATGCTGGGGAAATCATCATCATCATCATCATTATATCTGTGGGATGTTGGGGTCTTGAGTCATCAGGAGACTTTGATATTTGCTACCTGATCATCTGGCTTTAGTGACATATAAAATTAGAAGTACTTGCCGTGGAACATATATGTCTTTGTGAAAGGGGAAGTGGGAATAAAAGAGATAGGGTGGTAATTTCTGTGAATGAAGTAATTTCTTGCTACCTCATTATGAGTTCTTGATAGTCTTGGCAAGGTGGTAAAATTGAAAGTTACTTTCCTTAATAAAGTAGCACTCAGGATCACTAAGGAAGAATAATCTCAGAGTAAGAAAAAGCAGCTGAACGATAGAACCTAGACTTCCTAGAAGTATTTACTAGTGAGCAGTCTCAGAGGTACTCTGGTCTCAACATAACCCAGCTTTACATTTAACTCTGACCCAACCATAGACGCATGGTTCTCCTCTTGGTACTCTGTGGTCCAATTATAACAAGCCCAGACCATTCAAACCAAATCTCTCTAAAAGACAAGTTAGATCAAAGAAAATAAACCCAGAGAGTAGTATTAAATTAAAATGGTCTGGTTTACAAGATATGGCTCACTCTCCAGGGCTTGTAGTCCTGTCCCAATTTCTTACCCAATGGGTAAGAAAATGACATGCAAGTAGTTCTTTCTGTCCTAGTATCCGTCTTACCAACATGCATCCTGACTCATCAGACTTGAGACCAACAATAGGAAATGCATTTTAATTATATATTTCAACTCTGATCAATAGACAGTGACTGACTGGGATGCTAGATTGAGGAGGAGTCTGAGGTTTTATCCCGACTCAGTGAGGAAAGTATAATGATTGATTGGTGATGTCTGCAATGGACAAAGATAAGAGGATGGTCAGGGAGTCAGTGGAGGAGATGAATGATAAGGCCTGTGCTGGGTATTTGCCATCCTAGTCTAGGCCTAAGAGAGAGATGCCAAGAGAGAGCTACAGAATCCTCTCTTTCACCATTCTAAAGACCTGACTCTTCTTCTGTGACTGATACTTGAAATAATGCCTCCCCACTTCAGGGAAGACCCCACCTAACCAGAAGGTCCAATTTCTACAGGCAGCCATGTTAGAATATTGCATATTAGCCTCAATATTCCCACAGAAGAAACTCACACTAATGGGTGAGTCGTATCTTCCCATTAGCCATTTTTCTCTCTGGAAGGAATCGCAACAATCATCTTTGTTTTGGCCACACACAACCTAGAGTTTCTGAAGTTACAAGTAGCTATCACAGGCAGAGAGGCTGACCCTTCTGGGTGACTGTAAACTTTACGAGACAGTCCACACATGAGAGTAAAACTCTGACTTGGTGTCATCTACCCTACCTCTTGATGAAATTAATAGGCATTTCTCATTCCCAGCTGGCTCAAAGAGGAGAACACGTTACAAAATGGCCTTAGTGAGGAGAAACTATTGCAGAAGAGTATAAATTGCTTGTTTTTAAGGCAAATGGCAGGAGGAAAACTAAGTGAAAGTGGAGACTAGTGGACAAAGGAAGAAATCATAAGTAGGGGAGACCTAAAAAGAGGAAGCCATTTCAGATAGAGAGGAACTGAGAGATTCTCCATATTGGTCACCCTCCCAAAGGGCATGGGTTAAAGATCAAGCTAGATAGCAAGATTGGACTGAATATCAAGGTTCAGCAACAAGCTTTAAATCTGGATCTGAAAATAAAGTCCCTATCAGCACTGGGCCTCACACCAGCCCAGGGCAACAATCTAGACAGGAAAACACAGAAACATTGCAAGTCAACCTTCACATCCCACATGTAGCCCGGTGACAAGTGTTTATACAATATGATTGATTACCCTGCAATTTACTTTGTCAATCAGTCATGGAGTTAATTACATGTTGCTCTTGGGCACTGTTATAAATAATGGTATGGCAAACAGTGCTAGGTTTAATGGTCCTTAGCGTTCAGCTATTAAATTGATGACACAGTCACATCAGTATTGATGAACAGGGACCTTCTCCATCAAGAATAATTTATATCACTAAGTGTAATGGACTATCCCACTCCCATTTTTGCCAAGACATTATTCACACTGATACAGGCAATGAATCCATCAATAAGGGAGGAACAAATATATTTTGTTTTGTGGTTTTTAAAAAAATCCCCCGATAAACACTGATCATGAGAAAACAGGTTTTTTTGTATCACTGACATAGAGTTTAAGGAAAATGTGAGCTCACCATAAAACTTGCCAAAATGGAAAAATAAGATGGATTCAGGAGGGATAACTTGCACCCAACCACAGCTTCTCCAGGAGGAGCCTTTGAATGTGCTGTCCACCCTGGCTAGAACCTCCTTCTTTTCCACCCATTTCTCATACATCTTGTTGACTCTACTCATCCATCAGACATCATCTTATGTGGCGTATC
The DNA here is from genome assembly GCA_031878705.1 of Tapirus indicus. Classification (NCBI taxonomy): domain Eukaryota; kingdom Metazoa; phylum Chordata; class Mammalia; order Perissodactyla; family Tapiridae; genus Tapirus; species Tapirus indicus. Next base: position 19,868,552 of record CM062920.1, read on the forward strand.
TTTCAAGAAGTCTTCCCTGACTTTCTGGAATGGGTTAGGTGCCTATCCTAGGTTGGGTCTTCCAGAAGCCAACTCTGAGACAAGGATTCGTATAAACGTATTCCCAGGAATAACTGATAGTGGGCAAGTGGGACCAGAGAGGGGAAGGAGGCAAAGCAAGGCTATCCTCAAAAGGGGGAATTTTAGCTCAATCTTGCCAAAAATATCTGGAAACAATGTAGTTACATCTCAGAGTTGACTCAGTGAGGAACAACATTTAAACTTCTGCATGTGTCAGTCACTGGGTGAAGGTGGCCCCAAGCACTTGAAGTACTACACACAGGGAAAACAGTCCGGCAACTTGAGGATGGTCCTCTAACAAAGATATGCGTGCTGGGTGTTGGGAGAGAAAGGATACCAGGTGTTGGTGTGCCCCAAAATGGTAAAGGGATCCAATGTGACATGGGTGAGACATACTGGTAGTGTCTGCTCTACTGGCCCTGTAAAGTGTTTCATAGCGCCCTGTGCGCTCTCTCAGAGAGAATTTATCACGCCGCATTGCAATTGCTTTGTTGATCGTTTATCTTTCCTGCTGGATTGTAAGCTCCATGATGGCAGAAACTGTGACTGTCTTGTTCAGCATTTTTGCCAGTAACTAGCACTGTACTTGGCCCACGGTTAAGTCTTCAAAAAATATTTGTAAAAGGAGAGAAAAAAGGGAGGGAGAGAGGGAAGTTGATTTAATGGAAAGATTACACTAATATAATGTATTACACACTCAGACGAAATCAAATCTTGGTAAAACAGCATTCTTAAAGAGATTATGCTGACCTAGTTTCACTCATTCCGAGCATGAGAATCCTGGCTGTAAAAGTCAGGTATTGCCCATCCAGCCCAGGAGCTCATTTGTAACAGTCGAGTGGGACTCTTAAATTAGCTGGATGAGGGGAGAATAATCAAATCCAGGGTCTGGCATGCAGGCTGTAATCATTTTACTGTACAGTTAATCTGAACAAACATAAATATGACAACAAGATCTATTAATTCCCAGCTCCTTTTCATTAAATTTGTTAAAAATCTTTAGCTAGAGAACCAGCTCTATCCTAGTGACATCTGGATTGCTTTTAACCTTTCATTCATTCTTTTACATGTATTATTTACCTGCATTTTTTATAAACTGAATCCTTAAAATAGCTTAGTAAAATGGAAGTTTATTTCTCAGGCAGGAAATTCTAATCTGATGTTCCATGAGCAGTCTTCACACAGTGATTCAGGGATCCAGGCTCCATTCACCTGTGGCTCCACCATCCTCTAAAGCCTTAAAGTCCTTCACTTCCAGCCTGTGGATAGGAAAAGAGAGTGAAGAAAGCATGCCCCCTTCTTAATAACTTCAGCCCAGAGGTGAAACACATCACACTCCCTTGGTGGTGACCTTTCACATGGCTGGGACATATAGCCCATCCAGCAACAACTCTCCACTATGCTGACCAGCTAACCAACTCTGCCACAGTCATTCAACAAATATTTATTAAGCATCTAAAGTACACAAAGTTCTGTGTTAGCTGTTGGGAATAAAATAGTAAACGAAATAGAAGTGGTTACTGCCCCTGGAGCTAACTTACAGTTTATGGGGGACATAGAAGTTAATCAGGTAATCATGAAAATGTGTAATCCCAAATGTGTATGAAGAAAAAGTACAGGGAGAGAAGAAAGTTTAAACAAGGTAGAGCTAGTTTGAGTACCCGAGGAAGGGACATTTGAGCTGATACCTGAAATATGAACAGAGTTATCTAGAAAAAGTTGGAGAGAAAAACATTCCAGGCAGAGGGAGTAGCATGTGCCAAGGTCCTGACAGAAGAAGGAGGATGAAAGAATGCCTGTGTGGTTGTCATTATTTGGTACCATAGTAGACTCAAAAACAGTGTTTATTGAATGAGTGAAAAAAATCTATTTCTCAAACTTCTTTTCACAACACACTAATCTCATGACAAGTTTTACCTATATACAAATACACACACAAGTTCCTTGGCCTAATAAGTTGGGAAATATTGTATACTATGCCCTAATCTTAAAAGTTATTCACAGTGCACTGGCATTAGTAGGATCTGGACTAGGGTAAGGCAACAGGAGTATTGGGTGAAAAATTTAAGGAAGCACTCACTCTCAGCTTTATGCAACTGCCAACCTTGCACTTGCAGTGCCCTGAGAATGAGTACCTCCTTAAATTTTGTGCCCTTGGTGGCTGATTTGACCAACCCTAGTACTGTGCCCTGCACATTGGCATTTCAAAGGCTCTGGGGATCCCTGCAATAGAGAAAACTGTTTAACTTCTATTATCCCTGAGTAACCCAAATTTAGTTGAGGATCTAGCCCTTTGTTAATTTTTCATTAATACCTATTAACCTCCCATAGAACTGGTGCTCTGTGAAATGAACTTTAAAAATGCTTTGCTACTAAGCTATAATAATTAAAACAACATGGTACTGGTACAAAAACAGACACACAGATCAATGGAACAGAACTGAAAGCCCAGAAATAAAACCACACATCTGCAGACAGCTAATCTTAGGAGCTAAGAACATACAATGGAGAAAGGAAAGTCTCTTGAATAAATGGTGCTGGGAAAACTGGACAGCCACATGCAAAAGAATGAAAGTAGACAATTTTCTCTCGCCACACACAAAAATTAACTCAAAATGGATCAAAGACTTAAAGGTAAGACTTGAAACTGTAAGACTCCTGGAAGAAAACATAGGAAGTACACTCTTTGATATCAGTCATAGAGGGATCTTTTCGAATTCCATGTCTACTCGGACAAGGAAAAATAAACAAGTGAGAATTCATCAGACTAAAGAGCTTCTACAAGGCAAATAAAACCAAGATCAAAATGAAAAGAGAACCCACCAGCTGGGAGGAAATATTTGCAAATCATATATCTGACAAGGGGTTAATCTCAATAATATATAAAGAACTCACACAACTGAACAACAGTAAAAACAAACAACCCGATCAAAAAATGGACAGAGGATATGAACAGACATTTTTCCAAGCAAGATATACAGATGACCAATAGGCACATGAAAAGATGTTTAACATCACTAATCATCAGGGAAATGCAAATCAAAACTACACTAAGATATCACCTTACACTCATTAGAATGGCTATAATCACCAAGACAAGAAATAACAAATGCTGGAGAGGTTGTAGAGAAAAGGGAACCCTCATACACTGCTGGTGGGAATGTAAACTGGTGTAGCCTCTATGGAAAACAGTATGGAGATCCCTCGAAAAATTAAAAATATAAATACCTTTTGATCCACCTATCCCACTACTGGGTATTTATCCAAAGATCCTGAAACCAACAATCCAAAAATGGTTGTGCACCCTATGTTCATTGTAGCATTATTCACTATAGCCAAGAAGTGGAAGCAACCCAAGTGTCCCTCGACTAATGATTGGATAAAGAAGATGCGGTATATATATATGATGGAATACTACTCAGCCATAAAAAAGACAAAATCTTCCCATTTGCAACCACATGGATGGGCCTGGAGGGTATTATGTTAAGCAAAATAAGCCAGAGAGAGAAAGACAAACACCACATAATTTCACTCATATGTGGAAGATAAACTAACACACAGGCAGAGACAACAGTTTGGTGGTTACCAGGGGGAAGGGGGTTGGGGGGTCAGCACAAGGGGTGAAGGGACACATTTATATGGTGACTGACAAACAATAATGTACAACTAAAATTTCAAAATGTTATAAACTATTATGGCATCAATAAAAAATGCTTTCCTACTGTATGGATTAATTTTGATTTCTGCTTTTTCAAATGATAATTCTGATGTGAAGAATGGAATTTAGGTGGAAACTTGAGTCCATTTATCAAAAGCCACCATTGAAAATACATTGACTGTTACTATAGCCAGACAAAATTTCTAATTAGTTTCCAGTACTTTTGCTGGCCTCCCAAAGTAGTTATTGATGAAGCTGTTACTAGGAGGGCCATTCCCACCAATGAATGAATGGGTTTACACTTCCGGGTAAAGAAGTTCTGTTTCATCTCCCCAGAGACAAATAAAGCTATTGGTCTGTCTGGTGATAGAAATGGAATGAGAAGAAAAGTTCAATTACTTTGGTAATAGGCCTGATAAGATAGGTCAGTGGCCTTGCTTAACACTGTCAAAATCTCATCTCTCTGCTTGTCCATCTTGCAAATGTGTGTCTGACTTCATCCAGTTGGAAAGAATAGGATGTCTTCCTGGCTGACTCATAGAAGCAGGTCCTCCTATCTCTCAGTAGAGTGTTCTACTCAAAAGTCTGCCTAGGGCCGGCCCAGTGGTGCAGCGGTTTAGTTCACGCTTGGCAGTCCGGGGTTCACAGGTTCGGATCCCAGGCACCTGCCGATGCACTGCTTGTCAGCCACGCTGTGGTGGGGTACCATATAAAGTGGAGGAAGATGGGCACGGATGTTAGCCCAGGGCCAGTCTTCCTCAGCAAAAAGAGGAGGATTAGCAATGGATGTTAGCTCAGGGCTGGTCTTCCTCACCAAAAAAAAAAAATTCTGCGTATAAAAATTATTGTTTAGAAGAGGAGAATTGTTTCTCTTTGATAAGTAGTTTCACTGATAGCAATTTTAGGCTAACAAATTAGTACAACTTTTTGCTTTTCTCATTTCATCCAGAAACTTTCAAACTCTTTTTCTCACACTTGGTAAGTAAGCATTATAACTCAGTGAGGCACGGATTGACCATGAACAACTGAGTCTATGTAGAAAGTCTAAGTGACAGAGAGACCCTATCACAAATAACTCAATGAAATTTCAAAAAAGAAATATAGGATTATCCTAAGCTTGGTTTCAAGAGTGGCTGGTTTCAAGTCTACACAAGGCTCCAGTCAGAAGCCAGTTCCTGGGTAAGGACCCAGGATCCAGACCTGGGTCAGATGTGATGGTTTCCCAAAACAGCCATGAATAAGAGGATCCCAAGGATTAGCTAGGCCATAAAGAGTCCTGAGCATCAAAGGATAAGCTAGATACTCATTAAGCCCAAAGAAACATTATAGACACTAGAACAGAGCAAGGACCAAGACCAATGGTAGTGATGAAGCAAAAGGATCCAGATCGCTGGTGGTGTAGGAGGACTCTGAACTCACCTCCTCCCATGGACACAGCAAATGTACAACTACGTTTGAAACAATTACCTCTGAGAGAAAACTGGAAACTTGGTAAAAAGAACCCCCACAACAAGGGACAACACTGACAGAGGTGGAAGAGGCAGAAATACCTTTCTGCTGAGGAAAAAAACATATTCTAGCCACAGCACTTCACAGCCAGGAACAATCTTAAGATACGAAGCTTTTCCTGAAGGAGTGGGTCATCTGAGTGGGAGATCTATGCCACAACAAGCAGCCTTTGAATTCAGCACAACCAAGACGAGTGCTATAATACCTGACTTTGCTGGCTATTAAACCAACAGGGAATACCCCTAGAAAAGCTATCGAACATAAGAAAAAGAAAAGCCTGCTTTTGAAGGGCCCACACACAGATTCACCAGTTCCAGAAACCAACACAAAATCACCAGAAAGAAAGGTGCATACTCCTTTGGTAAAAGAGTGTCACTTGATAAGCTTCGAGTGCATCTCAGAGAGGCAGGAGACAGCTGAGACCACCTCCCCAAGGACTGAGACACTGGTGGCAGCCATTATTGTGACCTAGTACAGGCATACTGACACAGACGCTGGCAGTTGCCATTGAATTTCTTCCTCTGGCTTATTAGCACAGGGGTTTGCCCCACCCACTAGAGCACTGATTTAATCCTGCCTCTAGCCAAGGCAGGCCACCCAACCTAGGGACTGGCCCCACCCACCAGCAAGTCCACTGGGAACTTGTGGGCCTGCACAGGTGGGGTGTGTGGGACCTCTGCAGCAGGGCAGGTGGATCCGCCTTGGTGGGCAAGGCATTCATGTGGGGCAGGATTGTATTGGCAGAGTGTGTGGGCCCATGGCGGGTGAGGCTTGTTGGCTACAGCAGACTTGTGCCACTGGCCATTTCAAAGAGCCACATGAGTGATCTGCCCCACCCTCCAACTCCTGAAACAACTGTGTGCTGCCACACACAGCTGCCTTAGAGAGCTGACAACAGCCTCACAGGCCAGAGGCCTACGGCAATTGCAAGCCCTTAAGCCTAGCAACCAGACACACTGGTGGACTCACTTAACAGCAAAATAGCAGCAGATGTGTGCTATTAGATCTTGCAGCCAGCTGTGCTGGGGATCACATCACCCAATAAAGTGACTAAAGTGACCATAGCAGCTGCACACAGCTGAGCCTTACAACCAGTCAGCCAGGGGGTCCATCTAGCCTACCTGTGTGCCCATAGCAAGAGCAACCCCACAACAGAAGGGCACACACAGGGGACACTCCTGGAACATTTGGAACTGGTGATGAGAGGGAAGCACATTTCTGGGCATCATAAAGCATCTCTTACATAAGGCCACTTCTCCAAGATTGGTAGACATAGCTGATCTACCTAATACATATATATAAGCACAGAGAATTAGGCAAAATGAGGATACAAAGAAATATGTTCCAAATAAGGGAACAGGGAAAATCCTCAGAAAAACAACTAAATGAAACAGAGATAAACAATCTACCTGATAAAGAGTACAAACTAATAGCCATAAGGATGCTCACTGATCTTGGGAGAAGATTAGATGAACACAGTAAGAACTTCAACAAAGAATTGGAAAATATAAAAAAGAACCAATCACAACTGAAAAATACAATAATGGTAATGAAAAATTCACAGAGGGAATCAACAGCAGAGTAGATGACACAGAAGAATGGATCAGCAAGCTGGACGAAAGAGTATAGGAGATCACCCAAACCGAACAGAAAAAAGAATTTAAAAGAACAGAGACGGTCTAAGGGACCTCTGGGACAACATCAAGTGTACTAGCATCTGTATTATAGGTGTCCTAGAGGAAGAGAGAGACAAAGGGAAAAAGAACCTATTTGAAGAAATAATAGCTGAAAACTTTCCTAACCTAAGGAAGGAAACAGACGTTCAGTTACAGGAAGCACAGAGAGCACCAAACAAAATGAACCCAAAGAGGCCCACGCCAAAACACATTATAATTAAAATGTCGAGAATTAAAGATAAAGAGAGAATCCTAAAAGCTGCAAGCAAAAGGCAACAAGTTATGTATAAAGGAAACCTCATAAGGCTATCAGCTGACTTCTCAGCAGGAACCTTATAGGCTGGAAGGGAGTAGCACAATATATTCAAGGTGCTGAAAGGAAAAAAGCTACAGCCAAGAATACTCTACCTGGCAAGGTTATCATTCAGAATGGAAGGAGAGAGAAAGAGTTTTCCAGAGTAGCAAAAACTAAGGGAGTTTATCACCAATAAACCAGCCTAACGAGAAATGTTAAAGGGATTTATATAAGTGGAAAAGAAAAAGGAATAAGAAAATTATGAGGGGAAAAAAAATCACCGGTAAAGGCAGATATGCAGCAAAGGTAGCAGATCAACCACCTATAAAGCTAATATGCAGGTCAAAAGACAAAAGTACTAAAATTATCTATTTCCATGGTAAGAGTTTAAGGGATACACACACACAAAAGAGGTTAAATATGATATCAAAAACATAAAATGTGGGGGGAGGAGAATAAAAGTGTAGAGCTTTTAGTAAGAGGTCGGATTTAAGAGACCATCAACTTAATATAGATTGCTTTACATAGGTTGTTATATATGAACCTCATGGTAATCACAAACCAGAAACCTATAACAAATACACAAAAAATTAATAAGAGAAAGGAACCCAAATGTAATACTAAAGAAAGCTATCAAATCGCAAGAGAAGAAAGGAACAGAGAAGAACTACTAAAACACCCAGAAAAAAAGTAACAAAATGACAGTAAGTACATAATTATCAATAGCTACTTTAAATGTCAATGGATTAAATGTTCCAATCAAAAGACATAGGGTGGCTGAATAGATAAAAATAACAAGACCCATATATATGCTGCATATAAGGCACACTTCAGACCTAAAGACACTCACAAACTGAAAGTGAAGGGATGGAAAAAGACACTCTATGCAAATGGCAATGAAAAAAAAGCTGGGGTAGCGATACTTATATCAGACAAAATAGACTTTAAAACAAAAACTAACAAGAGACAAAGAAGGGCACTACATAGTGATAAAGGAGCAATTCAGCAAGAGGATATAACACTCGTAAATGTCTATGCACCCAACATAGGAGCACCTAAATATATAAAGCAATTATTAACAGACATAAAAGGAGAAATAGACAGTAACACCATAATAGTAGAGGACCTTCACACCCCACTTGTGTCAATGGATAGATCATCCAAACGGAAGATTAATAAGGAAACATTGGCCTTAAAGGACATATTAGACCAGTTGGATTTAGTAGTTATATACAGAACATTCCATCTAAAAACTACAGAATACATATTTTTTTTATTCATTTTTCTTGATGTCTTAATAGTTTATAACATTGTGGGGTTTTAATTGTACATTATTATTTGTCCGTCACCATGTGGATGCATCCCTTCACCCCTTGTGCCCACCCTCCACCCTCCTTCCCCTTGGTAACCACCAATCAGTTCTCTCTGTCTGTGTGTTCATTTATATTCCACATATGAGTGAATTCATGCAGTGTCTGTCCTCTCTCTGGCTTATTTCACTTAACATAATACCCTCTAGGTTCATCCATGCTGTTGCAAATGGGACAATTCTGTCTTTTCCTATGGCTGAGTAGTATTCCATTGTATATATATACCACATCTTCTTTAACCAATCATCAGTCGAGGGACACTTGGGTTGCTTCCACTTCTTGGCTATAGTGAATAATGCTGCAATGAACATAAGGGTGCATACGCCTCTTGTGATGGTTGATTTCATGTCCATTGGGTAGATGCCCAAGAGTGGGACTGCTGGATCATAAGGTATTTCTATTTTTAATTTTTTGAGGAATCTCCATACTGTTTTCCATAGAGGCTGCACCAGTTTGCATTTCCACCAGCAGTGAATGAGGGTTCCCGTTTCTCCACAACCTCTCCACAAGGTGATGGACAAACAAAAATGTACAACTAAAACCCCACAGTGTTATAAACAAAGACATCAATAAAAAGAAAAATTTATTAAAAAAAAAAAAAAAAGAAACAGAAACTCAAGCCAAGCCAATTTCAGCAAAAAGAATATTTATTGACTCCAGAAGCTGGCAGTTCCTGGAATGGAGCTGATTTCAGGCACGACTGGATGCAGAGACTCAGTATTATTCTCTCTCTGTGTCTCTCTGTGTCCATTTTCTCAGCTATGCTTTTCTTGGGATGTCAAGCTCATTACCATCACAGAAGATGTGCTTCCTCCACGTGGCTTTGGGGATGTGGAGGGGAGAGTGTGAGTATAATCACAGACAGGTTCAGGTTTACATCATCCAATCTCAGTAAAAAGTAAGCTCTTCTCAAAAAATAAACAAGTGGGACTTCATCAGACTACAGAGCTTCTACAAGGCAAATGAAACCAGGATCAAAATGAATAGACAACACACCAGCTGGGAGAAAATATTCGCAAATCATTTATCTGACAAGGGATTAATCTCTGTAATACATAAAGAACTCATACAACTGAGCAACAAAAAAACAAACAACCCGATCAAAAAATGAGCAGAGGATATGAAAAGACATTTTTCCAAGGAAGAGATACAGATGGCCAATAGACACATGAAAAGATGTTCAACATCACTAATCATCAGGGAAATGCAAATCAAAACTACACTAAGATATCACCTTACACCTGTTAGAATACACATTCTTTTTGAATGCACGTGGAATATTCTCCAGGATAGATCACATATTAGGCCACAAAACAAATCTCAATAAATTTAAGAAGATTGAAACAATGCCAAGCATCTTTTCTGACCACAATGGTATGAAACTAGAAATCAGCTACAAGAAAACTGGAAAAGGCACAAATATGTAGAGATTAAACAAAATGCTACTGAACAGCTATTGGGTCAATGAAGAAATCAAAAAGTACTTGGAGACAAATGAAAATATGATGTACCAAAATTTATGGGATACAGCAAGAGCAGTACTAGGAGGAAATATTATAGCAATACAAGAAACAAGAAAAATCTCAAACAATCTAACAATGCACCTAAAGGAACTGGAAAAAGAACAAACAAAGCCCAAAATCAGTAGAAGGAAGGAAATAATAAAAATCAGAGCAGAAATAAATGAAATGGAGACTGAAAAAAACAATAGAAAAAAATCAGTGAATCTAAGAGCTGGTTCTTTGAAAAGATAAACAAAATCGACAAACCTTTAGCTAGATTCACCAAGAAAAAAAGAGAGAAGGCTCAAATAAATAAACTCAGAAATGAAAGAGGAAAAATTACAATGGATGCCTCAGAAATACAAAGGATTATAAGAAAATACCCAGAAAGGCTATTCACCAACAAATTGGATAATCTAGAAGAAATGGATAAATTCTTAGAATCATACAACCTTCCAACACTGAATCAAGAAGAGGCAGAGAATTTGAATAGATCAATCACCAGTAAGGAGATTGAAACAGTCATCGAAAACCTCCCAAAAAACAAAATTCCAGAATCAGATGGCTTCCCCGGTGAATTCTACCAAACATTCAAAGACTTAATACCTGTCATTCTCAAACTCTTCCAAAAAATCTAAGAGAGGAAGCTTCCTAACTCATTCTATGATGCCAACAGTACCCTGATACCAAAACCAGACAAGAACAACACAAAAAAGAAAATTACAGGCCAATATCACTGATGAACATAGATGCAAAAATCCTCAACAAAATACTAGCACTTCAAATACAACAATACATTAAGAAGATCATACACCATGACCAAGTGGGATTTATTTCAGGATGCAGGGATGGTTTAACATCTGCAAAGCAATCAATGTGATACACCACATTAACAAAATGAAGAAGGAAAATCACATGATTATCTCAATAGATATAGAGAAAGTATTTGACAAGATACAACATCCATTTATGATAAAAAACTGTGAATAAAATGGGTATAGAAGGAAAGTACCTCAACATAATAAAGACCATGTATGACAAACCCACAGCTACTATCATACTCAATGGTGAAAAACTGAAAGCTATCCCTCTAAGAACAGGAACCAGACAAGGATGCCCACTTTTGCCGCTGTTTGTTAACATAGTATTGGAAGTCCCAGCCAGAGCAATAAGGTAAGAAAAAGAAATGAAAGGGATCCAGATTGGAAAGGAAGAAGAAAAACTGTCACTATATGCAGATGACATGATTTTATAAATAGAAAACCCTAAAAAATCCACTAAAAAACTATTAGAAATAATAAATGAATACAATAAAGTTGCAGGATACAAAATCAACATACAAAAACCAGTTGTGTTTCTATATACTAATAGTAAAGTAGCAGAAAGGGAAATTAAGAATACAATCACATTTACAATCACAACAAAAAGAATAAAATACCTAGGAATAATTTTAGCCAAAGAGGTGAAAGACCTGTACACTGAAAACTATAAAACATTGTTGAAAGAAGTTGAAGAAGACACAAAGAAGTGGAGAGATATTCCATGCTGATGGATTGGAAGAATTAATAATAGTTAATAGTTAACATAATAGTAAATGGCTAATAATAGTTAAAATGTCCATACTTCCTAAAGCAATCTACAGATTCAATGCAGTCTCTATCAAAGTCTCAATGACATTTTCCCCGGAAATAGAACAAAGAATCCTAAAATTTATATGGAATGAGAAAAGACCCTGAATAGTCAAAGGAATCCTGAGAAAATAGAACAAAGCTGGAGGCATCACACTCCCTGATTTCAAAATATACTACAAAACTATAGTAATCAAAACAGCATGGTACTGGCACAAAAACAGACACATAGATCAATGGAACAGAATTGAGAACCCAGAAATAAACCCACACATCTATGGGCAGCTAATTTTCGATAAGGAAGCCAAGAATATACAATAGAGAAGGGAAAGTCTCTTCAATAAATTGTGTTGGGAAAACTGGACAGCCACATGCGAAAGAATGAAAGTAGACCATTATCTTACACCATACACAAAAATTAACTCAAAATGGATTAAAGACTTAAATGTAAAACCTGAAACCATAAAACTTCTAGAACAAAATGTAGATAGTATGCTCTTTGACATCGGTCTTAGCAGTATCTTTTCAAATACCATATCTCACCAGGCAAAGGAAACAAGACAAAAAATAAACAAATGGGACTACATCAGACTAAAAAGCTTCTGCACAGCAAAGGAAAGCATCAACAAAACAAAAAGACAACCTAACAATTGGGAGAAGATATTTTCAAACCATATATCTGATAAGAGATTAATATCCAAAATATATAAAAAACTCATACAACTCAACTACAAAGAAACAAACAACCCAATTAAAAAATGGCAAAGGATCTGAACAGACATTTTTCCAGAGAAGATATACAGGTGGCCAACAGGCACGTGAAAAGATGTTCAACAACTAGTTCTTAGGGAAATGCAAATCAAAACTACAATGAGATATCACCTCACGCCCATCAGAATGGCTATAATTAGCAAGACAAAAAATAACAAGTGTTGGAGAGGATGTGGCGAAAAAGGAACTCTCATATACTGCTGGTGGGAATGTAAACTAGTGCAGTCACTGTGGAAAACAATATGGAGATTCCTCAAAATATTAAGAGTAGAACTACCATACTATCCAACTATTCCACTTCTGGGTATTTCTCCAAAGAACACGAAAACATGAATGCATAAAGATATATGCACCCCTATGTTCATCGCAGCATTATTCACAATAGCCAAGACTTGGAAACAACCTAAGTGCCCATCAATGGATGAGTGGATAAAGAAGAGGTAGTATGTATACACAATGGAATACTACTCCTCTTAAAAAAAGATGAAATTTTGCCATTTGCAATGACATGGATGGACCTCGAGGGTGTTATGCTAAGCGAAATAATTCAGACAGAGGAAGTCAAATACCGTATGATTTCACTTATAAGTAGAAGACAAAACAACAACAAACACATAGACATGTAGGTTAGGTTGGTGGTTACCAAAGGGGAAGGGAGGTCGGAGGAGGGCAAAAAGGGTTATAGAGCACATGTGTACGGTGATCAGTCTTTGGATGTTGAACATGATGTAGTCTACACAGAAATTGAAATATAATGATGTACACCTGAAATTTATATAATGTTATAAACCAATGTTACCTCAATTAAAAAAAGAATCCAGGGGCTGCCCGGTGGCGCAGCGTTTAAGTTCGCGCCTGGCAGCCCGGGGTTCACGAGTTCGGATCCCGGGCGCCGGCCGACGCATTGCCTGTCAGCCATGCCATGGCGGCGTCCCATATAAAGTGGAGGAAGACGGGCACGGATGTTAGCTCAGGGCCAGTCTTCCTCAGCAAAAAAAGGGGAGGATTGGCAACAGATGTTAGCTCAGGGCTGGTCTTCCCCACAAAAAAAAAAAAAAAAGAATCCAGAACAATTTTTGTGAATCTGACTGGAATGCCTGAGTTTATTTTATATTGTGTTGTGGATAGATGGTTAGTCCAGTTTAAACACCCAGAAATGGCTTGGACATGGCAGCTGCAAAACCATTTCCTATTTCATGTGATTGGTTAGGAGTGGCTAATTTCTCCATGTTTTCAGGATCTGTTTTGTTCCCTTGTTTTAAAACTTCCAAGTCTTGAACACCTATGATGGTTGCATTGGCAATAATTAAACAAGAGAAGAAGTAAATGAGCTTATGTTGGAAATACACAGTAATCAAGTTGCCTGGCTGTGCCAAGACTTCCTCTTGGCTGTCAGTGACTCCCATATCGCCAGCTTGTGGTTTCCAGACTGATTAAGCTATACAAATGGAGTCATCTGTTCTTTTCTGGTCTTCAGGGACCTTTTCCTCCTCAGGGACCCAACAGGAGGTTGTCTCCAGGCATCAAATTATAGCAGTCAATAAACCATGAGCAGCATGGCTCATTTGGAAACAGACAGACAGGCATTTTGTTAGAAGAAACAATGATTACCTGTCATGGGTCCAGAGAATCATGGTGTTTATTAGAGATCAAGAATGTGGGATTCAACATTCAATGTGGCCAAGTACTAAACTATCTCTTGGCCTTAACACTTGTTCTTCTTCCTGTGATTCCCATCCAGGTGAATGGTACACTGAATTATCAAAGCCAGAAGCTTGGGAAGAATCTTTGATTTCTTCCTTCTCCTCTTATTCTCCCTCAACCCTAACATCTATTTAGAGATCGAGAGCTATTAGTTCCACTTCCTTAACACCTCTGTAGTCTTTCCCATGTCACAGGTTTATTTCAGGCCCTCATTGGACTTCTGTTTCCCCCCTTTTATTCGTATTCCACTTGGCAACCAGAATAATCTCTCTACATTGCTAGTCTAATTATATCATTCCTCTGTTTAAAATACTTGACATCTCTGAATTGCCTGCAGAGGGTCAATCCAACCAAGGAATTTTATAGAATGCTCTGGGGCTTGGTAAATGCTGGGATGGATTGACTTCATTAAAATAGTGAAATAGCTTCCTGTCTCAACTGTCACATAATCAGTGCTAGAAAGTTATAGAAACCATACCAGCTACTCAATAAATATTCATTCAATGATGAATAAATAGGCAATAGGGTATATGGGAAAGCACAGACTCTTTCCCAAGAGATCAAGGTTCAAATTTCAACTTCACCACTTTCTAGCTGAGTGACCTCAGGAAAGTTACCTAATGTCCTTGGGCTTCAGTTTCCTTAAAAACATTGTTATCAAGACCTGCCAGCAGGTTTGTCGTAAGGATTAAATGAGATGTACTTAGAGGAGTTAGCCAATGAGTGCTTGGCACACAGAAATAACTCAAATGCTAACTGTATCAAAAACAAATAAATCGACAGGACAAAAAGCATGTATTTATTAGGCATCAACTATACAGGGTACTTTACAAGGAAAATTGTAGAGTTGTGACCTCTGAGCTGCAGGACTTAAAACCTACATTGTACATATCACTCCTATTCGGTCAGTCAAAAGTCATTTACTCAGGGCTCATCTTCCACTGGAATTCAGCTTTTTCAATAGGGTTAAGGAATCTTTCCCCCATGTCAAGTAAGGATTTGCAGTTTTCAAAGTTGAGTTTAATGCTTCCAGGAGAAAAAATCGACACCTGTTGGAGTTAGATCTGTATTAGGTAGAAATCAAATGGGAAGATTTTGGAATTTGACTTCCAACCCCTGGTGAGTCATTACTGTCTAGTATGGATGCAACGACACAGGAGGACAGGAATGTAGAAGTGTGTGGTTCTATTAACAGGAAGCGTGATAGAATGATTCTTCCCAGAGTTGATCAAGTATGATCCCACTGATGGGTGGGAATGATGCTAGTGAAGAAAAGGGAAATTATTTAATTTCTCAATCATTTTAAGAGTAGGACAGGTACTTGAGGACCATTGAGTCCAATCTTTTTTTTTTTTCTCCAGATGATAGCCTTGAGTCCCTGAGAAATGAAGTATCCTGCCGAAAAAGGCAATGGTCATTCTGAGACCGAGAGCCCTCATCTTCTAATTCTGTCCACTAACTCTTCCACTGAGAGCTGTGCAGAACAATTGTTTTTGTGATTCAAAGAAAGACAAATCTTTATTCAGAATGTTGAAATTTTTCCCCCAAAGTGCTCTCTTTTCAGTGTCTCTCCAACATGAGATGTGTGTAGACTTCTATTTCTTCTATTTCTTTTCACAGCACATATTATGGATATTGTGTCTCAGACTCTTGAGCCCTAGAACAGTCTTTCTCTTATAACTCTGCAGTTATAAGGTTATGAGGTTATAGGTTAGACACTTAATCTAAATTCTAAGTGAAATGGGAGTTCTATACCATTTCCTACTGATCCTCCAAAACATTTGGAGGGAATTACTACTTCACATTTGGGAAAAGTGCTCCAAGATCCTTGCATAAAAGATCCCATTCACATGTTGGTTTCCTTCACTCATTCATTCATCCAACCAACACTTATTGAGGGCCTAATATGTACCCACTTTAATTTGACATTTTTTCCAAATGTGATTAATGTCTGTTTTCACCACTGAATTGTAAGCTTTATATGAGAAGAAATTAATTCATCTATTTTTCTCTTTGTTGCTCTATGTCCTGCACCTAACTCATTTCCTGAAACAGTCCAGGTACCCAATAAAGGTTTGATAATGAATGAAAGAAAACCATCACATAGAAAAAGTAGAATCCACAGTCACTTTTTCTGCCTTCTGCTGTAGAATATATCAGACTCATCCAAGATAGGTCTCAGGAAATATGCAGAGAGATGGAGATATAGATAACAGACAGAGAGACCAAAGAGAGAAAGAGAAGAAAGAGAGAGAGAGAAAGGAGAGACCCTTATAATTTCAGAACTTTTCAAAGATAGCAGTGCTTCATCAGATGTTTAAAATAGTATGCATCATACTGGATACATACAGCCTACTGGACTGTCTGGTATTAGTGAATATCTGTGCATTGCGTAGGGATTGTGTTCACATTTGCAATTCACATTAGAAACTTTTCTGAGTCCAACCACCCATCAGTCCCCTCATCAAATATCAGCTTCTCAGACAGATCTTAGACCTGTAAATTTGGTAGAACAGAGTGGTACAGGTTGAACCAAAGCAGAGTGACTGCGATCGTGAAGATAGAGCTCTTGTTGATAGCTTGAGGCATAAGTCACTGTCAAAACCTGCCTCTTCACTCTGCCCACACAACCATGGGAGTTTCAATCTTCCTAAAGAGCAGTGAGGTGAGAAGTTAAAAAGGTTTGGACAAGCATTTGGGAGCCTCTGAAGCTTATCTGAACTAACCAAGCCTCCCAACACCATAAATCTCCAATGAAAGCTTCCAGGAGTGACACACTTCATTGTGGAATGTCCCCGGGCTTGGCTGCAGTCCAGAAGAGAAGAAATATGTGGACTGGCAAGACAAAGCCAACATACCCATCAACCTTCCCTCCTGGACATCTCTCAGTCCGACTCTTATGAGCATAACATTTTAGGATTTTGTTTATCTGCTTAGAGCAGTGCTGCATTGAATGATCATCAAAGAGCCGGGATAGCCCTTGAATGTTGTTTCCTGTCTGCAGACAGTGTGAGCCAGGAAATAATTGTAATTATTGCCACCATTGTCACAGACCATGGACTCCTGGGTTTCCTGTCCATTGTTTCTCAATGTGTCAGAGACCACAAGCTTCCAAACTGGTGAGTTGCTTGCTTCAAAGACAGATTCTTGGGACCCTCCCCAGAAAACTGAATCAGAATCTCTGAAAGTAGGGCCTGTGAATCTGAAATTTAACAAGATCTCCTTGGGCAAATTAAATTCCTAGGCATAAAATTTTTGTATTACTATTCCTTCAATGCAAGCCAGTCATTTTGCAGATTAGGATTGAGGCCCAGAGAGGTGGAATGACTTATCCAATGACTCACAGCCGGTTAACATCAAATACCACACTTGGACCCACATCTGTGCCTTCCCAGCTCTGTCTTTGTTTCACCACTACATCTTCATCATCATTTCCTGGGGCATTCACCATGGCGTAGCACAAGGTCCTGCAGAGAAGTGCTCTGAGATGCTTGTGCTATCTCTCGGGCATGTAATCTTGGGGGAGAGGAGAGACACCACTGGACAGACTACATTCTAATTATGTGCAGGCTCGAGTGTAAACAGGAGAAAGGAGAAAGTATCTCTGCATACTTTCAGTTGTCCCTTCAGGCACCCAGGGTGCTCTCCTGCTCTATCTGTCCTTTCCTTATGCTCAAGAAAGGGCCTGATATTAGTCATTTGTCCTTCTGTGTAAATAAGATAAAGATCTCTTATACTTGCATATGCCACTTACCAGGTGCTTTTTTTCTTTGATCTTGGAAGCCTTCTCTGACTGTCTGCAGTGAACACTTGCAGACAGTCCTTGGTGCAACCCTCCATTTTTGCCATTTCCACTCTGTGTCACTATTATTTATTTGTGTGTCCATCTCCTGCACTAGACCATCAGCATCTTGAGAGCAGGAGCTAAGTCTTTCATTTCTTTATCCCATTGCCTGCACAACTCCTAGTCCATGGTAGGTGGTAAATAAATAATAGGTATGTGTGAAATCAATCCTTGCAACAACCCAGTGAGTAGAGGGGAATTATCATCACTACCTTAGAGACGAATAAACTGGATAATGAAAGGCAAAGTGATTTGAGGATGATTATACAGTTGTCCAGTAAATGAAAAGGAGGAGATTTGAGTCAAATTCTGAATGACTCCAAGAGTGCTGCTGTCTTCACCCATATCAGACCACTAGCAAGTTCCCCCCCAGGATCAAGGTGTTTCCTCTCCTGGAGGTACCCACGTCTTTAACCAACTCTCTAACTTCAGAAATGGAACTTTTACCACATTAATGGAAATATAGTGAGACAAACACAAAGTGTAAATACAGAGCAGATTTAGGAGAAAGGGCAGCAAAGTTGACAGCAAGAGAGTCTAGAACCAAAGAACAAGACATAAGGAGCAGATTGAGGTAAATGGCATTGACCAGAGTCTGCAAGGGGACCTCAAGCTTTGGGATGCCCTCCCACTAAGCACCTGGTCTGAGTCTCAAGATGAAAAGAAGCCCCATGAGTCTGGACATGTGGTGCTGATAAGGAAGGTGGTGCAACCCCGAGGTGAGCACAGAGCCCTCCCTCACTGTGTCTGGACTTCGTATCCCAGATGCTCCACATTTCCTCTTAAGGCGGGGGTCAGTGAGTGAGGGCAGGCCAGACAGAGAAAACAGTGGTGGATGACTGTGCATAGACTCATTTACAGGGGTCACACCTGGAATTACAACGTGTTGGCATCCCTAATATTTAGTATAGATTTTAAAACAAAGATTGGTGGTAGAACCTACGTTTTTCTTGGTCTTGCTCCATCAACTAAGACCTCTGACCCCTCACCTTTAAAGTCCACCCTTCATTTATCTCTTTGAAAATTTCAAGTGCGTTCTTGCATGTGCTCACCCACAAGTCATTTCAGCTACCTCATGGCATGGGCCATGCCCGCCACCCTCCTCTTATGCATCTTCTCCTGCTTCTGCTACCCTTGAAGCCAGCTGGGGGCCCTTCTCTGCTTTCATTGTATCAGAAGCTCACATGAAGCATTATCCCCCAAGCCAAGGCGAGTCATCTTCCATGGATCCTAGAGAGTTCAGCACCATTTTCTCTCACTGGTGCTGCTGCCTCTTGCTGCTGCCTCGGTGCATGGATGCCTTAGTGTGTGAATGTCAGTGCTGTGCCCTCTAAGTTGCCAGACATTCCTGCTGCTGCTGCCCTCACCATCCCTCCACCCTCCGCCCCCAAGCAACACCTTTGCTGCATTGGAGATGTGCCTGAGCCCTCAGGATGCCCATATCTGCCTTCTGGGATTCTTGGTACATCAAAACCACTCTCTCTGTTCTCCCAACCTACATAAGACCCTGCTATTTTGTGAAAACTGCTCTTCCAAGCTGCCTTGTTACTTCCAGCCCCCTTCCCAGAACTCAGACATGAATCCATGGAGGCCCAGCCTGTGGAAAAACCTGGGTGATTTTCACCCAACTTTACTCAGCTTTGCCCCACTCCTCTAAAATCCAGTTCTTTGTTCCTGGACCCATCTTGATGGCCTGCTCTCTCCTCACTTTAGTTTGAGTCCCTCAGAAGATATTCAGGCTCTCATACAGACAGACTTCCACTAGTCCTGCCCACCCGTTCAGCAAGGTAAATCCCAGAGATGGGTGTGGCTGAGGCCCCAGCCCTGCCCACCACTTCTGGAGCTGTACCCATATGATGTTTCTGTGAGAAACTCTCCCCTCCATCTCGATCCTGCATGTGTCCATCTCAGAGAGCCCAGCTTTAGTCTCCACTCTACTATGGAGATTTCTCTCTTCACTCCTTGTGGCATCCTGCCCTGCCAAACTCAGAAATCCAGATCAGAATGGAGTGCACGTCACAAATGGAGGAGCTACTTCTAACTCCCATCCTGGCAGCTGGGTTGATGTCAGCAGATTATCGCCAGGTCTGCAGTAAGCAATAACAGTAAAATGATGAGAAAATAATCAAGTGGGTGTGGACACTCTTCTCATGGACACACCCAGCCAAGATCTGCCTGTGCCCAGTCACAACCACCAAATATGCAAATATATATTTGATATTATTTTCATAGATTTTACAGTCCTGTGTGAACCACTAAAACCAATTTTGTGTTAAGGGTTGTCATTGAATTTTTACAAAAGAATAAGTCATCCCAAATACTAAATTATGGATGAAATTCTCACAAATCCCTAATCATAGCTGTCCTGAAGTATAATTATATGTATTTGTCTAAAAGCTCCTTAAAAATGATGGAATATCACCTGATTTCCCAAAAGCTGCAGTTAGAAGACTGGTCTAGACTGAGTGACAGGAGAACACAGCTTGTTCCTACATTCCTGGATCTGTTGACATTTAATACTGATGGTCTCGATTTAAAATTCCATCTTTAAATGAGCCGGTAAGGGCCCTCCTGGATTAATCATTCTTGGCAATTTTAAAGAATGCTTATTATCAAAGAGAACATTAAAAATGCATATAAGTATATTCTTCCCTGGGAGAGGTCAGACATTCATGAATTAGTTGGTTACAGAAAAAGAAAAAGCTTGCCATTGGAAAGCTGGCAGGAGTATGTTGTGAAACCCTGTGATACAATGAAAGGGCCCTGGAGGTGGGGAAATAAAGCCAGGTTCACAGCCGAATTCAACTCTTGCTAGGTCTGTACTTGGGAATAAGCCACCTTCAGTCGCTTTATTGTACTCTAGGATCATCATCTATAAAAACGGACCCTCTTTCTCACGGGGCTCTTGTGAAGATCACCGTGAGACAACGAACAATTGACTTTTAGTTGTCCAAGGCATACAAAGATACCTAACAAAAGAAAACAAAGAGAGCAATGTTATATTAACCAGTCATTGATAGTTAATTAAGAATGTTATTGCTTTAATATGATAGTCTCACACTTGGTAACAGAAGGTTGAAAAAGGAATAAGGATGCTATGTCATGAAACTAGGAAATTCTGGATCTGGAAGGGACCTCTGAGAACATTAATTCCAATTCTCATTCCCCAGACATCCATTTTATAGAGAAGGAAACTGAGGCACAGAGAGGTTGAGAAGCCTTCCCAAGGTGTCACAGCACTATCTGCAGAGCTGGGACTAGAATTCAGGTCTCTTGCTTCCCAGCCCCTAACACCTGTGTCTACAATCATTAAACTGTGTCCATAATCCCATTCCCACAGTCCTATGCCTATACCCACATCTACAACCACCAAAGCGTGTTATCCAGTTTGATTGTCTCCTTCAATAAATATTAACCGGATGATTGCAATACCTTCCTTCCTTTTGCAGTGTGGAGACAGAGCCAAACACTCAGAGAACTGCCTTTGACTTGACTCAAGGAGAAAGACCTTTTTCATTCACTCCTCAGATATTTATCTGAGTTCTCACTTGTGCCCAAGAACTGTGCTAAACCCTGATAAAAATCTCAGTACTCAGAAGTTTCCTTAAGTAGTGGATACAGACCAGTGGTGACCATGTAGTTGGAGATGTGTTAAAGCAGATGTAAGCAGATTGCCATGGAAGCCCAGGGGATGGTATGACTAAGGAGCCAGGAGAGATTTGACAGTGAATTCTACTTCACCTGGACAAATGATAAGTTGCAATGTTAAAAAAAAGAAGAAATTAAAAGTATCAAGGGAAGAAGCACAGATTTCTTTTAACTATGAGAATTCTGCCTTGGTCAGCAGCAGTGATGTTGTTTTATGATCACAGTTTGGACAGCTCACCCTAGATCAGATTCAGATCCTGAGAACTCTGATGTCAGAGTCAGTCATACTTTAAACACCCTGAATATTCAGTAATGGCAGTAGATAACTAGCCTCTCTGCTTCTAGTTTCCTCATCAATAAAGTGGAGGTGATAATAATAGCACCCCATTGCTAGGGTTGCTGTGAAGATTATGTGAGTGAGAGCATGTCAAATGCTTAGAACAATGCCTGGGACAAAGTAAGGGTTCAATAAATGCTGTCATCTCAGGATGAGAAGACCACTTGTCTGTCACTGAAAACTCATGTCTAAATGTGAGTATATGAATGCAAGGGAGGAGGTGAGAACAGGTGTATTAGTCAGGGTTAACCAGAGAAACAGAACCAGTGGGAGATATTCCAAGAGATTTGGGGCAAGGAGTTGGCAGTTGTGGGAGCTGGTTGGACAAGTCTGAAATCCCTAGAACAGGCCATCAAGAGGAGCAGACTGGAACTCTTAGGCATAAGCTGAAGTTACAGTCCAAAGGCAGATTTCTTCTTCCTCAGGGAAGCCTCAGTTCTGCTCGTAAGGCCTTTCAACTGATTACATCAGGCCCACCCAGATTATTGAAGAAAATTTCCTCTACTTTATTTTTTTAAACAACTTTATTAAGATATAATTAATACACAAAGAATTGTACGTATTTAATGTGTACAATTTGATGAGTCTGGATATACACAAACACCTGTGATACCATCACCACAATCAAAGCAAAAGACATGTCCAGAACCTCCCAAATTCCTCTGTGTCCTTTGATTTTTTTGTATTGTGGTAAAACCAGTTAACATGAGATCCACCCCCGTAACAAGTTTTGAAGTGCACAACACCGTATTATTAACTATAGACATAATGTTGTACAGCAGATCTCTAGAATTTATTCATCTAGTATAAATGAAACTTTATACCCATTGGACAACTCCCCAGTTTCCCCCACTCCTCAGGCCTTGGCAACCTCTATTGCATTCTCTGCTTCTATGAGTTTGGCTGTTATAGATTCCTCATAAAAGTGGAATCAAGCAGTATTTGTTCTTCTGTGGCTGGCTTTTTTGCTTAGCATAATATCCATCTGTATTGTCACAAATAGCAATATTTCCTTCTTTTTAAAGGCTGAATAATATTCTATTCTGTGTATATACCACGTATTCTTTATTCATCATCTATCTATGGACACTTGGAATGTTTCCATATCTTGACTATGGTGAATAATGCTACAATGAACATGGGAGTGCAAATATCTCTTTGAGATCTTGATTTCATTCTTTTGGATATATACCCATAAGTGGAATTGCTGAATCATATGGTAGTTCCATTTTTGATTTTTTCTTTTTTTCTTTGGTGAGGAAGGTTGGCCCTGAGCTAACATCTGTTGCCAATCTTCCTCTTTTTGCTTGAGGAAGATTGTTCCTGAGCTAACATCTGTGCCAGTCTTCCTCTATTTTGTATGAGGGATGCTGCCAGCATGGCTTGATGAGCAGTGTGTAGGTCCGCACCCAGGATCCAAACCTGTGAACCCCAGGCTGCTGAAGCTGAGTGTGTGAACTTAACCACTACGCCACCAGGCTGGCCCCCCATTTTTAATTTTTTGATGATAATGTTTTCCATAGCTGCTGCACCATTTTACATTCCCACCAACAGTGAACAAGGGGTCCAATTTCTCCATATCCTTACCAACAATTGTTATCTTTTGAGGGTTTGTTTTTTATAATAACTATCCTAATAGATATGAGGTGATACCTCATTGTAGCTTTGATTTGCATTTCCCTGATAATGACGTTGAGTATCTTTTCACATACCTATTGACCATTTATATATCTTCTTTGGAGAAATGTCTATTCAAGTCCTTTTTCCATTTTTTAATAAAGTTATTTGTTTTTTCACTGTTGAGTTATAGGAGTTCCTTGTATATTTTGAAAATTAACCTCTTACCATATATACAGTTTTCAAATATTTTCTCCCATTCTGTAGGATGGGAGAAATTGTCATTGTTTCCTTTGCTGTGCAGGAACTTTTTAGTTTGATGCAGTCCCACTTGTCTATTTGTGCTTTTGTTGCCTGTGCTTTTGATGTCATACTCAAGAAATCATTGCCAAAACCAATGTCAAGAAGCTTTTCCCCTATGTTTTCTTCTAGGAGTTTTACAGTTTCAGGTCTTGTGTTTAAGCCTTTAATCCATTTTGAATTGATTTTTGTCTATGGTGTAAGGTAGGGATCCAATTTCATTTTTTTGCATATGGATATCCAGTTTCCCCAACATCATTTGTTGAAGAGACTGTTATTTCCCCATTGTGTATTCTTTGCTCCCTTGTCAAATATTAGTCAACTATGTATGTGTAGGCTCTCTATGCTGTTTCATTGGCCTGTAGGTCTGTCTTTAGGCCAGTACCATGCTGTTTTAATTACTGTAGCTTTGTAATATATTTTGAAATCAGGCAGTGATGCCTCCAGCTTTATTTTTCTTTCTCAAGATTGCTTTAGCTATTCTGGGTTGAAAAAATTCAACATCCTTTTATGATAAAAATGTTCAACAAACTAGGTATAGAAATTATGTACCTCAATATCATAAAGGCCATATTTAACAATCTCACAGCTAACATACTCAATGGTGAAAAATTGAAAGCTCTTCCTCTAAGATCAGTAAAGACAAGGATGCCTACTCTCACCCTTCTATTCAACATAGTACTGGAAGTCCTACCAGAGCAATTAGGCAAGAAAAAGAAATCAAAATAGGAAAGGAAAAAGTGAAATTATCTCTCTTTACAGATGACATGATTCTACTTGTAGAAAACCCTACAGACTCCAGTAGAAAAACTGTTAGAACTAATAAATTCAGTAAAGTTGCAGGATACAAATCAACATAGAAAAGTCACTTGTCTTTCTATACACTAACAACAAACCATCCCAAAAGGAAATTAAGAAAACAATTCTAAATACGTAAATAAAGAGGATGTAGTATAGACATACAATGGAATATTGTTCAGCCATGAGAATGAAGGAAATCCTGCCATTTGTGACAACATGGATGGACTCTGAGGGCATTATGCTAAGTGAGATAAGCCAGACAAAGAAAGACAAATATTGTATGATATCACTTATATGTGGAATCTAAAAAATCCAAACTCATACAAAAATTGAGTAGAACGGTGGTTACCAGGGGCTGAGGGGGCGGGAGAATTGGGGAGATGTTGGTCTAAGTGTGCAAACTTGCCATTAGAAGATTAATAAGTTCTGGAGATCTAATACACAGTATTGTGATTATAGTTAACAATACTGTATTATACCTCAAAGTTGCCAAGAGACTAGATCTTAAATGTTCTCACCACAAAAAAGAAATGATATTATGCAACATGATGGAGGTGTTATTTAATGCTACAGTGCTAATCGTATTGCAATATATAACTGTATCAAATCAACACTGTACACCTTAAACTTACACAATATTATATTTCAATTATATCTCAATTTAAAAAAGAAAACAGTTCCATTTACAATAGCATCAAAAAGAATAAAATACTTGGGAATAAACTTAACCAAGGAAGTGAAAGGCTGCACACTGAAAACTACAAAACACTGACAAAAGAAATTAAAAGAGACACAATAAGTGGAAAGACATCCCATGTTAGTGGATTGGAAGATTTATATTGTTAAAAAATCCATACTCCCTAAGTGATCTAAAGATTCAATGCTATCTCCATCAAAATTCCAATAGCATTTTTTACAGAAATAAAAAATCCTAAAATTCATATGGAACCACAAAATCTCCTTTACTTTAAAGTCAACTGATTATAAACTGATTAATCATGTCAACAAAATATTTTCACTACAACACCTAGATTATTGTTTGATTAAGTGACTGGGGACTGCAGCCTAGTCAAGTTGACACATAGAACTGACCATCACAAAAGGCCAGTGAACAGTAAATTGGCATAGCACCTTTCTTCTAATGGGTTAAATGCAAATATAACAGAAGAGCAGGAGGGAGTAGCCTGACCCCTCAAGACACACTATCCGTGCATTCCACAGACAGGGCTGAGGACCCCAGAGACAATGTACATGCTACTGTCCTTGCCTCCTCTTGCACGGGAACGTGAACAGTTTCTCTACGTTGCTTGGTGTGTTCATTGAGCCTCAGAAGATCTTCGTAGTTTATAGTTTCAATCAAAGAATGTGGCTTTTTACAAGAGCAGATGAAGGAGACCTTGATTCTGAATTCCTGCTTCCATTAAGAGGCAGTGTGGCATAACAGAAAACATATCAGCTGTGGCACCTGGATTCAAATCCATCTTTGTCACTTCCTAGCTGTCTAGTCAAGTCACTTAACCTCTCTAAGCCTGTGAATGACATCTGTGAATGGCAATTACCTGTGAATGGCAATAATAATATTGTAATTTTGTCACTGTAAAGGATTAAAAACTATAAACACAAATGACCTGGGTTCGTAACAGATGATCAGTTAAGATAAGCTATGAAGTTTAACTTCTTTCAGTTCAAAGATACTAGTATTAGCTGTGTGGTCTTGGGAAACTTATTTCACCTCTCTGCGCCTTGGTTTCCTGATCTGTAAAATGAGCATAACGATAAATCTTTCTGGGGATTAAGTGAGTTGATATATATGAAGTGCTCAGAACAGTACATACTAAGTAAGTCTGGTACAGAGTAAGCATTATGTATGTTTTAATTTATTATAATTTGCTGTTTCTGTGGAAGTGGCAAAATCAGAGGGACAGGAAACCTGGATTTCAGTTCCAGTCCTGGACCAGATAAACTTGCGAAAGTCACTTCACTTCTCTGCTGTCGATTTCCTTCTCTGTAAAATGAGAGAGCTGACTAGACCATCTGTTGAGCTCAGACACTTTCTGATTGTATACCTAAACTCCACTGTGAGTTGTAAGAATTCTAGAAGGCTTT
Organism: Tapirus indicus; assembly: GCA_031878705.1. Classification (NCBI taxonomy): domain Eukaryota; kingdom Metazoa; phylum Chordata; class Mammalia; order Perissodactyla; family Tapiridae; genus Tapirus; species Tapirus indicus. The sequence continues at coordinate 19,895,378 of CM062920.1, forward strand.
CTGGCTTGTAGATAGTTTCCAGCTGCTGATCTCGCACAGCTCTGTCAAGGCTTCCCTGTTGATCCACACCAAGAACCCTGCCTCTGTGTCAGTTTTTCTGCAGGACAGTTGATCTGTTTACTTTTCACCAAGATGTGTTCCTGTGTCAGCGTCCTCAGAGCTGTCACAAGTCAGCTTCGTGGCAAGGGGAGAGGGAAAGACAGTGTTTTTATTTTTCTGCCTCGCTGTGTCTTCCGCCCTTAGGGATCCCTTCTGAGAAAGGTCAAACCAAAATTCTGCAACTGCTGTGATGAGAAATGCCAGCTGATTGAAGAAGGCAGGCCCGTGTAAGCGGCAGTGCCTGCCCCTGGGAGGCCATGACCGGGGTCCTGTCAAGCCTGACTCATCCTCCAGCCGGGGGAGGTTCAGTGGTCACTCCCTTTCTGCCCCAGTGAGACAACGTGTTACAAACATCTTGAATGGTGTGGCTGGCAGGTGGAAGGAGGGGCAGCAGCTCACTAAAGCGTGATAAGAAATCTAAGGGAGGGCAAAGAAGGAATGACATGTGGTTTTTGCTTAAGATTCTGTGACAAACCAAAGCCCTAGTACATCCCCTCTTACTTTTTCTACATTCTGCTATGGCCATGGGAGGCAGGAAGAGTTACAGCCCTTGCCCTAGAGGAGGGGACTCCTACCCTCTTTCCCAATGCAGGGGGGTGTTAAAAAGGCTGCTTTCACTTCCTTTCTCCTATTTCCTTTTGCCCCCTTGGCCTTTTTATTTGCTCCTCCCCAAAGGGGGAAGAGTATCTGAGAGTCAGACTCAGGCATTCCATGGCAGTATTAACCACCTGGCAAGGTTATGAGCCTTAAAGACAGGGCCCCAGGAACCACCCTTCTTCCTCTTGCTGTGTCCAGACCCAGCTAGCTTGCTTCTCTTTCTTGCTCCAGGTAATAAATGTGTGAGTGTCAGGGTCAGTAAGGAGGAAGTGGCAAACAGCGAGAAAAACACCTGGTTGTAAGTAACTGCAGATCAATTGACAGTGTTCAGTGGTGTGAGGTTCACAGTGCACATCCTGAGCAATTTTTCCAAATGACTCACTCATTCATTGGTTCCACCGTCCACTGGAGTAAATGAGGGAGGACTTCCTCCTACCTTAAATTAGGAAGGGCTTCTCATCACTCCTACCAAAGCTACATTGCATTGCTTAGCATTTCAATCAGAATGAGCTAAGCCTTTCGTTGACTTTATTTTGCAGCTGGAACTAATCTTAGCATCTCCAAGTTAGAAACAAGTTCAAAGAACATCCCAGCCAATCCTCTATAGCATTCTCTGCTTGACTTTCTCTTCTACACTTTTTGCATGTAGTCCTGCATTTTCTACTTGAACATTTCCAACAATAAAACACTGTTTCACAGATTATTTTGGTTTTGGACAGGTGTGATTACCGGGAAATACTTTCTTACTTCTTTATAACTTCCTGTCAAAATTCTGGTTTTCCCCCTTTTGAAGTCAAAGTAAATTGAAATACCATTTGCCATGACAGCCCTTTAAGTACTTAAATGGTTCTTAGACTAGGTTATGCTGTAGTAATCTCAGTGGCTGAAAACAACAGAGATTTATTTCTTGTATACACATATGTCCATCCTGGGACATCTGGGGATTCTGCTGTTCATTGCCCTCACTTAGGGACTCAGGTTGACAGAACAGCTACTATTACTTTTAGCATCTACCAATTGAATAAACACCTAATGACCAAAAAGTTAGTGTAAATTGAGTAATGCTTTTAACTGAATTTTAATTGTAATTCTCCAAATTTCTGGGTTCAAACTTCCTTCTAAAATCTAAGTAAGATATCTTGAATTCTAATTCCATGTAGCTACAGAAGTCGACCACCCTCTCCAGTGTTTCTGGAGCTCCACTCTTAGGATTCATCTGTCAAGCTCTTCCTCCACAGTCCTGCTCCCACTCAGTTCTCAATCATTGTGGACCATCTCATACTGCTCTCTAGTTGGCTTGTCCCAAAATATGGACACAGCCCCTCTCCTTGCTTCTCCAAGTCACCACCAGCATAATGCTATTATAGGTAGCAGATTTGCTGCAGTCTCAGGGATAATGGGAGAGGGGGGAGTAGGGAGGGGACATGGAGGGGAGAGATATGTAAATAACTTGACCTTGAAAATTAAACCTCACATTTTCCCAGGTTTCTTACCTGTCTCTCACCTGCCACTCCCGTGCTGGGCCCATCTTCAACCTTCTGATGAATCTTGTCCTAATTTCTTCTCAACCCACATCCCAGCCCCACTTGACCATTGCTTTATTCAACGGAGCAATTTAGCTCCCTTTGTCTTAACCTCTTGCATTCTGATTTATTCTAATACATTCTCCTCCATAACCAAAGGGCTTATTAATATGTTTTCCACGCAAAAGAATTACCTACCATAGCCTCCACATTTAAATGGAGAGCAACAACTGAGAAATTAGTTGTTCTTTAAGATGCATCAAAAAAGAATATCTTAGCAAATGCTCTTAATTCCAACCAACCTCATATTAGAGAAACTTTAAAATACTGTGAGCATGGATCATAAAGGGTGAATTTGGGGATATTGAGGAAGTCAGATCATGAAAGACCTTGGAAGACCCATTAGCTATATACATTTTGACTCTAAGTGGGAAGTGGGCATGAGTAGTGGATTATGGGGGTGGGGGAGCATGAGGGAGGCAAGGAGACCAGAGAGGAGGCTGTCAGAGGGATGCAGATGAGAAGGGACAGTGGGACTGGGGAGAAGTGCTGGAGTCAGGCCATGTTTAGGAGACAGAGTGGACAGGAGTTGGTGTGGGAGAGTGAGGGGAGAGAGAAAGATCAGGAACCACGCCCAGTTTTCTCTCTAGCTACTGGATGAGTGTTGGTACAATTCATGGTGACAGAAAATAAAGGAGTAGGCATAGGGGGGAAATTATGTTTCATTTGGACATATTTTGTTTTAGGTCTGTGGGGCATCCCACAGGATCAAAGAATAGGTTTACGAGTCAGGTTTTTCAGGCAGGGCTGATCAGTGGGGTCTGCATCCTGAGGAAGGACCCGGCTGCCTCTTAGAACCCCAATATTCCGGGGAAAACCTCTAGGTACAAGGTTGCCTTTGCTGCCTTGGTCTTATTTGAGGTCTGGGACTTGCTTACTGCAAATCACTTCCTTAAGATGTAGAAGTGCTATCTAAAGTGCTTGAGAGTCTAGTCCAACCTTCACCCTAGAAGTAAATGGGGAACGCCCTCTTCTCCTAAGCCTGTGAGACCAAGCAGAGGAATGGCTGCTGACTGAATCTGAGTCATCCACCAAGTGTTGCCTGGGAGATGGGAACTTAGCCTCAACACTGTTAGAGGGAGCCCTCTTGTTAGAAGTGAACGGTCACACCTAGGTGTGAGGGGTGCCTGGTATTTACCAGTGTGACTTACCTGTCACCACTTTCCACCCATTTTTCATGTGGGTACAGTTAAAGATCTCACTTTTTTGCCTTCTTAGTCATTTTTGTTAGCATTGCTCTTTTGCCTTCAGGAAAAGAAAAAGAAAATGTGATTAATAGAATCCCATTTAAATCATTAAACATAAGCTGCCACTGTGGAAGCTACAGGCATGGACTCAGGCGTCTGATTCCAGCTGTAAACCTGGGAGGCTCTGCTGTGGGGAAGAGAGTGCTGGAAATGGAGTCAGGACACTTACCTTGAAATCCCAGTCCTTCATTCGCTAGATGGTCCCTTTGATTAGTCACTTATCTCCTTTCAGTCTTATTGGCCTTATCTGAGAAATGGACAAATTATTGGTCACTGATGCATCACAGGGCTGCTTGGAGATCATGGCAAGAAGGCTAAGTAAAGCCAATAGCAACCAAAGGCATACCACATCCCACCTGCCGCGATTCTAGACTGCCGGGCTTTTGTTCCAGACCTAGCATCTTTCATCAACTTTTCCTCCTAAAGTTCACACTGGCTTCAGCTGCTATGGATGCATTCTTAATTTAAAAAAAAAAAATACTTCTTTTCCCTTGCAGTGCATAGTATGGGACTGGGACTCCAATGGCAAACACGACTTCATCGGAGAATTCACCTCGACGTTCAAGGAGATGAGAGGAGCCATGGAAGGGAAACAGGTGCGTGGAATTTCCCCCAGACATTTCCCTCATGATGCCTCCGCAGCACCCAGCTACACATGAAGCAGCTAGAGGCAAGACATTGATATATGACGAAGTGTGACGAGAAGGGAGCTTGGTGGGATCTGAGTACCTAGATTTTGGTACTAGCCGAACCCAAAGCAATTGGTGTGACCTTGGACAAGGCACTGCCCCAGTGTGGTGTAGTTTTTCTATCAGTAAAATGGAGAGGTTAAATGAGAATATTTCTAATTTTCTTTAGCTGTGTAGCCTTGGACAAATGACTGAATCTCTCTGTGCCTCAGTTTTCTCACCTAAAAAATGAAGGTGATAATTGTCCCTGCCTAATAGAACTTTGTGAAGATTAAATGGGATAATCCATGCTAGGCACTTAGCAGAGTGCCTAGCATGTAGCTCGCACTTCCAAAATATCTGCTACTAATAGTGGTGTTCTTTACAGCTCTATCTTTCCATGACTTGGTGACATTAATTACACATCTACAACTTTGGAGAAATTATTCGATTCCTCCAAATTTTCATTATGGGCACCAGACTTTCATCTAGTTCCAACATTTCACTCTTATACACTTGATACCAAGACATGTACCCAAACACTGCCGTGTACCACAGACACGCAGAGGGATTTCTTGCACCATACAGAAACCTAAATAAGCCTCCTCTGTGTTTCTCTCAGGCACATATACCTTCATATACGTATATCAGTTTATCAGTCAGTTGCTGCCGTATGGACTTTCTTCTAAATGTGATGAGAGCACACTAAAACTGTGTTCTCCAAGACAATAGCCACTAGCTACATGTGACCATTTAAATTTAATTAGATTCAAATTTCAATTCCTCAGTCACACTAGCCACATTTCAAGTGCTCAACAGCCTCATGTGGTTAGTGGCTTCTACATTGGCTGGTGCCGATATAGACTATTTCCGTCATTGCAGAAAGTGGGACAGTGCTGCAAAGGGGTCTAGGCTGGATGTGTTTGTTTTTAATCTTTTAAAAAATTATTTTAGCTGCTGTGTACATAATCAATTACAGAGAGACAAGAGAGTGAGGCAGGGGGATCTGTTAGGAGGCCACTACAGTGGGCAAGACAAGAGGTGATAATGACTTGGACTAAAAAAGATGATAATGGAGATGGAGAGAAGTGGAGAGATATAAGATATATTTCAGAGAGGGATTGGATATGACGGGGAAAGGGAGGGAGGAAAAGGATGACTCAAGGATAGATGAATAACTGTTGGTGGCATTTCCTGAGATGAGGAAGTCTTGTTTTCAGGGAGGTCCAGTTTGTGGGGAAAGTTCAAGAATTGGGTTTGGGAAACTGGCACTCAGAGGAGAGGCTTACCTGGAGATGTATTTTAGGAGCTATCAACAAAGAGAGGGTATTTAAAGTCAAGAGAATGGATGAGTACTCTTAGGGTTCTGCAGGTACAGGGTAAATTCTTGATTAATCTTGATTTATTCTTGAGTAGCCAAGACCCTTCTAGGGGGAAGCATTGTGGTTAATAGGCCAAGCTTTGAGGTGAGACTGATGTGATGTGAATCCCAGCTCCACCAGCTACCACCTGGATGACCTGGTTGTGAGGAGAGTTCAGTGGGATTGTGGATGTAAGTACATAACCCATAGTTTGTTCATCCCAGGACAGAGGGAGAATATTTAAACCTGGTTCATCCGTACCTCCTTCCCACCCAACAGGCACAAAGTACCTGCAGGTTTTGATTCAGCTCCTTGGAACCCTTGTCTGGCTGAGCCAACTCATCCTCCACTACTCGTCCATCTTAGCCAGAGATGGAAATGAGTTTCGTTTGTTATGTCCTGCTTGATTGAAGAAATTGAGGTTAATAGCAATTATTGAAAACAACACAGCTAATTTTAGGATCTTTTCTTTCCAATTTTTAGATAAATCCCAAAGCTACTTGTTTATGCTGTAACATTAGAGGAAGATTTAGGGGAAAAGGCAATTTCAGTTTCCATGGGTTTGGGAGGCATTTGGGATGCTTTGTCTGAAAATACCAAATCTACTTTGAGGCAGGCTAGAGTTCTCTATTATCAAGCACTGCCCACATGGAGAGTGAATTAGAAGAAAACCTAAGAGAGGAAAAGAAAGACAACCATCATGATGGTAGAAAGATTAGGTCTTTAAAAAAAACGGGGCTGGAGATCTCCTGATTGCAGATTCAGTTTTGACTCTCCTTCTTCCCTCCCTCCTTCCCTTCCTTCCTTCCTTCTTTCCTTCCTTCCTTCTTCCTTTCCTTCTTTCCTTCTTCCTTTCTTCCTTCCTTCCTGCTTGCCTGCCTTCCTTCCTTCCTTTTTATGGAAGGAGTCCTAGAGGCCCCTTAGCCGGTACAAGATTCCTCTCTTCAAAACCCTTATGTGCCTGTCCAGTCCCTACTAGAACTTCCCCAGTGATTAGGAAGTACTGTATCTGTTATCTGTTGCTGAGTAGCAAATTACTCCAAAACGTCGTGGCTGAAAACATCATTACTTACAACTCTCTGAGTTGACAATTTAGGCTGAGTTCACCTGGGACAGCTCCTCTGCTCCACATGGTGCCAACTAAACTCATACATTCATTTGTGCCTCAGCAGCTGGGATAGCTGGGACATTTCTCCATGTACTCTTTTCATTCTCCAGGAGCCAGCCAAGCTTTTTTACACAGTGGTGAAAACTTCCCAGCAGCAAGAAGAGGGCAAGCCCCGATGCATAGGCACTTTTCAAGCCTCTGCTCATAGCACTTTTGCTAATGTCCCATTGGCCAAAACAAGTCACATGACTAAGCTCAGTGTCATTGTGGGAGGGAACCACACAAATGCGTGGACACAAAGGAACAGATCACTGGGGTCCACTGCTGTCTCAGTCTACCCCACTCACATCTGCCTCAGAAACTGCTTTGTTTTCAGACACTTCTAATTGTCAGAGAGTGAAAATTTGTCTCCTGGGTGGAAATCCAAGGTTCCAGCTCCCATAGGATGGTGAGCAGTAGCGTTCAGTGACTATTGAATATTTGACTTACAATTGATTTTGTCCCACAACGTCTCCTGCAGGCTGGGGGGGTTGAGATCTGTTCCCCTAGATAGCCCCTTAGCTCCCAGCTACCTCTTCAGTTCCCAGCCACTCCTGCAGCTCTGATCATATCCCTCAAAGAAGCCCCTTTGGAGATCTATTGTGCCATGTTGTGACACATATCAAACCATTACTTTAGTTCTCAGTGAAGTTCTGTGTAAAGTCAACATATCCCTACTAACTTCCTGTAGCCAGCATTCAACATTCCTCAGTTTTCCTACCCTTTAAGCCAATTTCCAGGCACTAAAACTCAGCCCTTGGGTCACTCAACTGTGTTTCTGCAGATCTCTCCTTCCCTCTGCTGTTTTGATTTCACCCTATTAATAGTAAGCATTTATAAGTGCCAGGCACTGTTCTAAAGGTATCACATGGATTAATTATTCAATCCTCACAATAATCCTGTGAGATACACACAATTATAATCTCCATTTAACAGAGAAGATATCCAAGGCATGGAGGAATCCAGTAATTTGCCCAAGGTCACACCTCTGGGAAGCAGAGGAGCTGGGATTCAAACCAGGCAGTTTCATAGCAGAACCTCACTCTCAGCCACTCCTCCTTACTGCCTCTCGAGATGCAAAGTTTATCACCTAAAGACCATGTGTCAGCCCTCAGGTCCATCTGCAGCAGCGCGCAAGGGCTTGGCCTCCCTGAATGACCCCATTTCTTCTTGAGCACGCTCTCATGACTAACCCTTCTTGTTGCAGGTGCAGTGGGAGTGCATCAATCCCAAGTATAAAGCCAAGAAGAAGAATTATAAGAACTCGGGCGTTGTGATTTTGAATCAGTGCAAGGTATGTACACAGCCCCTCTCTTCCAGCAGTGTAAGGTAGGCTGTCTGGGAGGAAGAGTTCAGGTTGTGTGTTCAGAGGGAGAGACTGTCAAAGAGATGTGATCTTTTTTAAAATAAAATCAGAAAGTCAGTATATGAATGGATATACAAGGAGATATGTAAGCATGGGTGGTCTTAGAGCTGTGGTGGCCCAATGCCACCATCCCTTCCACAAGGACAGTCTTGCCCCCGAAGATAGGAGAGATCTGGTCACAAGTCAGGCTCTTCTCTGCCCAGGGCAGCACCAGAGGGAGGTCTCCAAAGGTGGAAACCAACATTTCCAGAGAACCTACTATGTGCCTGTCACAGTGTTCAGTGATTTGTATGTGGCACCTCACCCACGCTGAAAGGGTACCATGAAAATAAGATAAGGGCGGAAAATTCAGGATTAAAGATTAAACCTTTTAAATCACATTTGAGAATAATTCTACCACTGGTTGAGTACTTATTATGTGAGAGTTATTATAATTAATTCTGTTTAACTCTCATCACAACCCTGACATTTCTGCTTTCAAGTGAGATAATGTAACCAGCTCATAGTTGCACAAGTGGTAAGTTTAAGAGCTGAGATTTTCACTGATGTCTGTCTGACTCCACCATATAAGACTTAAATGCCATTCAGTTTCTCTATACATATGTCAGGTTCCTCCTCCCAGATTGGCCTCCCTGCCTGCCAGGAACTGTAGGAGCACATTCTTACATAACAAGAGAGTAAAGGAAAAGACTGATTGGTCTAATCTGGGTCACATGCCTACCCCTTGAACCAATCACTGGGGCTAGGGGATAATGTATTATGATCGGACATCTGGGGTCATTGTATTAATCATGTCTTTTATTTTCTATATTTTATGATGTTTTGTTGTCTTGGGGCCTTACAGACACAGGGAAGGACTGCCCCTTCCAGGGTTAACTAATTCCTAGAGATAGCAAACAACTTGACTGCAAGCCTGCCTTTGATATGCAGACCAACCAGTCCAGAGCCTATGCTCCCAACCACCTCCTTTACTCTCACACACTCAGCCAATATTCCCGCTGCCCTGTATCACCCCAGAGCCAGGCTTCAGATAATTAGAGACCACCCCTACAGCCCAGAGCCTACAAAATTATTCAAACTATCCAATCCTAAACCTGCTTAGCTGCTTGCCTGCCTCACTCATTCCTTCCCCCAAAAACCACAAGACAGACTTTTGCTCACTCTTTCCCCTCAGTCTTTCTGCCTCCTGACTGACCCTAGTGCTTCCCCATGTGGCCCCCTGCATGGTGTGACACGCCTCCTATCCTTCGGGGAACTGTGAGTAATAAACTATTCTGTCAAAGACAGTTGTCTCTGGTCAACTTATCCACCTATACAAATCAAATCCCGGGTACCTTCAAAATAGTCATGTGACCATCCCTGTGCCCAGAGAGGCGGGAAAAAAGATCTGGATGAACCAATTTGATGGTTGTCTATCTCCTTAAGGTGACTGTGCATATATCTGCTTCGATCCTCCACAGTTGGTCTTACAGTTCAGCGCTTAGAGGCCAGTGTTACTGAACTCATTTCCATGTTCTCAATTCCTTGATACACAGACAACAGTAGGTGTCCCAATTCTCAGGGAAAGCATTGCTGTAAGGAAGCCAGGAGCAGGCACTATTCAGAGGGCCAAGTGAGCATCAGGCCTGAGGAAAGTCTGCCAAGAGATGTGTGTCACCTGGAGGTGGTACCTAGAGACAGTAACACGGGATTTTGTGGGTCAGTCTCTGAGAAGTCACCCTGAGCATCAGATGGAGTCTGAGAAACGAGGGTCAAAAATCACAGTTACTGATTGTCCAGGTAAAAAGAGCCAAACTGTGAGCTCCATGACTGTAAGGACCATGTCTGTTTCCTCATCAATGACCCTAGCATCTCGTGCAGAGTGGGGGCTCAATAAACCTTGTTAAATAAATGCATAGATGAATATCACCAAAAATCAAGCAACAAATCATAAAGAAGCAAAAATTAAGACCAGAAAGAGTAAGGCACATGAGAACACAGGCAATGGTGGTTGGGCAGAAAGAAGGGACCATACTGACTTCTAACATACAGGTTAAAAGGGTGGACCTTGCAGTCCAGACTGCCACCATTCGAGTCCCACCTCCACCATCTACAGGGTATGTGATGTGAGCCTCAGCTTCCTCATCTGTAAAATGGACACAATAATAAAAATGGTACCACTTTCATAGGGTGGTTCTAAGAACTAAAGGAGATAATGGATGTTAAGTGCCTGGAATACAGTAAGTGCTCAATAAATGGTAGTCATTGTTTTTCATGGCATGGGAAAGATCTAACCAACTGGAAACTCTCAGTAAAGGCCTTCCCAGGTAATTGTGCTGTTGACACTGCCCATGTAGATTACTTGTGATTTTAAGGATGTTGCCAGGACTGGGACTTAAACATGGGGAATAAGGCTGAAGCCACGTGAGACTTTATTGATTTCAAAACAATAGTGACCCTTGAAAATATAGTGTTAGCCTCACTCCAGAAGCAGAGGTTGATTAAAATTAAGTATAAACCGGGGCCGCCTGGTGGCGCAGCGGTTTAGTCCGCGCTTGGCAGCCTGGGGTTCGCAAGTTCGGATCCCGGGCGCCCGCCGACACACTGCCTGTCAGCCATGCTGTGGTGGCATCGCATATAAAGTGGAGGAAGATGGGCACGGATGTTAGCCCAGGGCCAGTCTTCCTCAGCAAAAAGGGGAAGATTGGCAACAGATGTTAGCTCAGGGCTGGTCTTCCCCACAAAAAAAAAAAAAAAAATTAAGTATAAACCAAGAGAGGGGAGCACGGGCAATATTTGCAGTTGTCACAGGCCATCTGAACTGAGCACGCTTTCTTTCTCTCCTTTCCTGGAACAAAATCAACTGACCTGTCTTTTCCCACAGATCTTCCCTGCTGTTTCCCCTAGCTAGGCAGCCTAACCTCAAAGTTTAGGCCTTCAGTCTATAAGGAAACAGATCATGCTGTTATTAAGTGGTTTCCTCTCCTCCTCCTATGCAGATCCACAAGATGCATTCTTTCTTGGACTACATCATGGGTGGCTGCCAAATCCAGTTTACAGTAAGTTGTTTCCACATTTGTTCTTATTCAGGGAGCAAGGTGTGGGGAATGGTGCTGGGTTGGGAGCACAAAGAGACAAAAGTCTGTTGAAACCCTGGGTCAGCTTTGTTCAAGTCTCATTGCTGAAATATTATATGATATCATGTTTTTAAAATGAGTTCATACTTCTGTTTTCTCCAGTGAGTATGATCGTTGGCATCATTTCAGGAAACTCATGCCATTCAACCTCAGGTGGTCTGGGGAACCATCCTAAGGCTTCCCATTTTTTCAGCAACTACATGAGGCATGAGGCAGTGAACAGATTGCCAGGTCCCATCATCTGGTGAGAAGGATGAGAAGGAAGTGAACTGTGCTAGTAAGTCCCACTGAGCCAAGGCACATGCTTTGGTTGTATTCATGTGTCCAGAACACAAGCACGAATGTCATGCCCAACAGTCAGTGCCAACAATAAGCCATCCAAATGGTTCATCAGGCAATGAAAATGAATTCCCAAAGATTGGAGAACCAGGCTGAAATCAAGGTTGAGAAATAGAGTGAGTGTCTAGACTCTGTGGGTGGATTTAGGATCATCTCCTACATATAATCTGTGAGCCCATGGGATTTACACACTCCTAATATGTATTTGAGTGGGTGGGCTGGGTCTTTTTAAAGTGCCTGAGTAGACCAAGATTGTAAGTCCATTTGCCCTAAACAACTTTCAGTGGCTTAATATTCATAATCCTCCTAGATTTGGGCAGATGTGACCTCCAGAAAGAGAATCCCCGGATGGCAACAGATAGATCTGCTAAAACCAATGGGAAAGCAATATGGATGCAAGCAAGAGAAACACAATGTGCGCAGCGTTTCTTCCTGCTCTTACGGAAGTGTACTCATGAAGCTCAGCCCCGTGTAGCTCCCAAGACTGGCCCAGTCATGTGAGGAAGGCAAGGAAAATGGATTCAATTTTTTGTCTAGGTTTGAGCCTAAGAGAGTAGATAGGACCAGTGTATTCTTGGGACCAGGGATGGGGGTACTCAAAGGACTAAAAGGGCGAGTCCTGAGAGGATGAGGTAAGGGTCGTTTGATAGGCCAGCCTCTCCTTAGCTAGAGGCTTGTCCTCTGCTCTCATCTCAGAGGGGTCTACCTATGTCCTGCCCAAACTCAGGGCATTGTTCATTTACCCCTGAATTGTTATAAGAGTAAATTGTAGAATTTGGTCATTTCTTTAAAGACACACCCACCCAGCCCTCCTACGTGCACACCGGCACATACAGAAGGCAGCAGACACGCTCACTGAGAACACACACACCTAACTCTGTCTGTCCTGGGGGCTCATTGTTGATCTGGGTGAATGCAAATGGAAGTAGAGAAGCCGGCAGTGTCACAAAGGAGAGCTACTGGAAATAGTGGCCCAAATTGATTTGGGTCTGTTTTAGATTCTGTAGATCCCATGCTCTTGAGCAACTCTTTTTTCAACCTTCAGGGGCTTTCTTTGCCCTTGGAGTTGTGCTGCAAAGAATCAGCCCCCATGAAAACCAGAAGTTTAACCCCACAGGGCTCCCAGCTCCATATCCTGACTCACGGAGGTCCATGTGGCCTGTCCAACAGAAGGGTTGTCCTCCCAGCTTTGTTCTCCCCTCCTTTCTCACTTTTGCTGACCTTTCCCAACTGGGAGGTACCACCTTAGTTGTTCTCATCACCACCTCCCCAGTCCCAGCTTCTCAGCCCCTCCAGTGTCAACCAGTGGACCTATGGTGGGTGTGATGGGGGAGAGCAGTCCGGACGAAGAATTGAAAAGAGGAGGAGAATGAGATAAATGCTGAGGAGAAAGGGACAGGCCATCAGTAGTGCCTGCTACAAAACCCCTCCTCCCGTAGGGCTTTAGGCTGGGGACTCAGAAGAAGGTTGCTAGGTGTTCTATTTTGAGCTTTCTATTAAAGAACTCATACCAGTCACTTCAATATCATTTTCGTCCAAAATTAAGTCAGCTTTCTCATTATTAATTTCTTATTGCTCAAGCAGTGCAATCTAATGTAAATTATAAGCTGTAATGCAAACTGTTAATAAAAATTAACATATCTTATTTAATTTGGCCTATAAGTGTTTATTATCTGCCCAGTAATTTTACTGAAACCATCTGGCAACATGAAAGGAAAGTAACAGAGGGATGAGAACTCAGGAGAAGAAGATGAAAACTCCATACTTCCTGGCATAGAGATAGAGCAGAAAGAGAGGAAAAAAAGATGTTTTGTTGCAGCAATTCCACCTTTGAGCCCTACAGAGGAAAAAACTCCAGTTGACACATAAGATGACCCTTGGCTTCTGAGCAAGGCCAGCAGCTTTAGCCAAGATGCACTTTCTGTCTCCTGGGAGACAGACCTTCAGGAGACAGCAGTGAAATTAAGTTCTGGATGTTTCCTCCACTTTTCACCATCCCTGCCTCTCCCCTCTTTGCCCCAGGAGGCCAACCTTTGTGGATGCATTAGCCAGGCTCTCCTGATCATGGGTTTGAGTTGGGTTTGACCAGTGGGAAGCACCAGCTGGAGATCAAAGAATGGGAGGAAAGAGAAGTTGGGGCAGTTATTCCGTCAGCTCTCTACCTGCCAGGCCATGGTTTGGCAGTGATCATGTCCCTCTACAGGTGGCCACAGTTCCTGTCAGGTGCCCTGTCCTGCAGATGCTACTCTTACTAATTGCTGGTAACTGTTCCTCCCTACCCTTTCTAGTCTTCCTTAACTTTTTTGAATTGTCCTTTTATTAAACTCTCCTCGATCATCCCTTTTGAGCGGACCATTTGCTTCCTGTCAAGATTCTGACCAATACACATTACAAACAGGGGTGAGGAGAAAGCTTTTGTACCTTCCACAGATGGCTGGTGCTTCTGTTTCAACCTTAAGAATGTCAGAAGTGGAGCATCTTTCCTTTCAGGTGCTAGGCTGATATATTAGGTGCTCAAAATACTTTTGTTGAATTATAATGGGTTGACCCCTAAACTTTCAAGGGGAGTTGAGGTTTAGGGAAAAGAAGAAATTGGATGAATAAATATGATACTAGGTTTTTGCTTTAAAAAGCAACCCCTATAAACATAAGTGTTTATGCATCCATATATTCTAATGATAAATACTGAAACCTTGCTTGGGTTAATGTGAATAAACAAGGTATACTTAGGGGAGTGTTGGGGAAATAGTCTGGATTAAGAACTTGAAGGGCTTTGAACTTTGAGGTGATTTGGTGGATGAGGGAATGTTCAGAAGAATCTTGAGCAGGACATCGAAGCAATCAGGCACGTGCTTCAGGGAAGTAGATCCGGCAGTGTTTGCTGAAAGGTATTGATGGTGGTGAGGGGACTCTGAAAGATGAAGCAAGAAGAGATGAAAGCCCTCTGCAACAGTCCTGGTGACAGGTAGTAAGAGGCTAAACTAGCGGGATAGCAATAGGAGGATACATTGTGGAAAGAGAGTCAATAAGCCTTGGCCTACAATACAATGAGGAGATGGAAGGCAAAGGAGAATGATGAGTCCAGGAGGACTCAAATCTTTTGTGCCGGACTGACGAGGCACGACAGTCCTATTCACAGAAATATGGAAATCAAGAGGAGCTGCCAGACAAGCTGATGAATTTGCTTTTGGACATGTTGGAGGCACTTTCAGATATCCCAATGGACATGGCACTTATATATATGGACCTAGGTTTTGGGAGAAAGGAGGAAGCTGCACATATATGATTCTGGATGAGAAGGCCAAAGAGAATACTACAGAGAGAAAAGGGGCCTGGTGACAGAAAATTGTAGAGGACTTCTATTTGGCAGCAGGAGAAAGAGGGGCAAGCAGTAAGAGAAGAGATGCCAGAGGAGAGGTCCAGGAGGAGGCAGTAACTCAAATGATGAGAAGAAAAAGGTTACAGGATCAAAGGCGGTAATCCCATGTGCTAAGTCAGAGAGTGAAGAATAAAAAGCAATGACTGGGGGCCGGCCCGGTGGCGCGGCGGTTTAGTCCGCGCTTGGCAGCCCGGGGTTCGCTGGTTCGGATCCCGGGCGCCCGCCGACACACTGCCTGTGCCATGCTGTGGCAGCGTCCCATATAAAGTGGAGGAAGATGGGCACGGATGTTAGCCCAGGGCCAGTCTTCCTCAGCAAAAAGAGGAGGATTAGCAACAGATGTTATCTCAGGGCTGGTCTTCCTCACCAAAAAAAAAAAAAAAAAAAAAAGCAATGACTGGGTTATGTGATGACTAGGCATAGATCATCTTTGAAAGAGCAATTTCAGTAGAATGAGACAGGGGAGACCCAGGAGTTAGGGTGTAAACAGAAAGTAAGGAAGTGAACACAGCGGGTATAACTATTCCTTCAAGAAGGTTGACAGCAAAAGGAAAGCAAAAGGGGAAAAGGAGGATGGCAACTTGAGGATTAAAAGAGGGGAGATTTTAGGCTAGAATCTGACCATAAGCAGAGGAGAAGGCCCAGTGGAGGGAAAGAGATAAATGATGCTAAAAAGAGGCCTAGTCAATGATTCTTATTCTTTTTTGGTCACATGGACCACTTGAGAATCTGATACAAGATCTATAACCTCTCACCAGAAATGCACTCACCCAGTACTGCACAGTTTGGGGAGGTGAAGGATGCCCCTGTGGACAGTCCTTGTTCCTCAGGTGAATCCTCGAGTCATGAGAATTCTAGAGCAACTGTCGCATCGCAGTCTTGGAGGAGGTGTGCAGAGGTGACACAGAGACTACGGGGAGAGAGACAGTTCAGTATGTTTGGCACATGACACAGCAGCTAAAAATAAAACCAGATACTAAAATTTCACACACAAAATACAAATTTATAGACAGCGTGAAAGAGAGACACCATAAGGTATTTGGAAAGAAAATGGTAGAAGAATTAAATGTTTCCTTTGAAAGTTATTACTTTTCCAGATGCACAAAAATGTTCATTGTAAAATAGCTCTTCACAGAAACAAGTTGTAAGCAACCGAAATGTCCGACAATAAGATAATGGCAGTGGCTATGTAAATTAAAGTGCCTCATTTAAATGTACTATGATAAAGCCATTTTAAATGATAATTAGAATGACATGGGGACATGTTTATGACATTGCATTAAGTGAAAAAAAAGAATATAAAGCAGAGCTACCCTATTATTACAAGTATGTAAAATATATATATATTTCATATATTTTTATATTATTGTATATATATATTATATATATATAAACAATAACTAGAAAGGAAAAGAAAAAGAAAATATGACTTACTAGGGTAGTGGAATCCTTGAGGAACAAGGATTGTCTTCAGCGGTGTCCTTGACCTCCCAAAATTGTGTGCTGAATTGGGTGTATGCATTTTCTAGTGAGAGGATGTAGATCTTCTCTCAGATTCTCAAGTAGTCCACATGACCAAAAAAAAAATCATCTTTTTCTTATTTTCAGATGACCATTTTTATTATTTATAATTTTTAAAAATTAAAGATGGTATTGCTTTCTTTTATCTCTGATTTTATAGTGTAAATTTTAATAATATGTGATATAACCTAATAAGCTGAATGTGGCTTCTCCCAAATAAACCTTCAAGCCTAAAAACAAAAATCACCTATTAAAGGTTCTCTTGGGAAATCTTTTCTGACCCTAACACATTTAGGGCATCCTGTGTCCACAGTGTGTCCCAGTTTAAGTTTTAAATCTTTATTTTATGTACTGGATTAAACACTGATGGACCCTGATGTGGACCTCAGAGAAATAAGAATGAGCTCTGGATTGAAGAGGGGAGTGCTTTGCAATTTCCAGGAAATGAACCAGGTGACCTCAGGGGTCTTTTCCATCTAGTCTAGGTTCCTATTTCTTTGTCCCCTATGGAGTTTTGAGGAAATAGAAAAGCACAAGATTTTAACCTATCATTTAAGAAATGGTCCATACTAAACAGTATCTCCACCTGCAAGACTTGTTGTATAGGTCCAAATTGTATACAAATCTGAAAAAAAAAAAAAAAAGCTGCCCCAGCAGGTGATACCACAAAGGTTGACTGCAGGTTGACTACAGAGAGATTAGGCAGCTACCCAGAAGTTAGTTTACAGCAGCTTCCCTTAGAAAGCATTCAGATGGCGCACTGGTCACAGGCAGGGAAGGGATCTGAGGAGTGGGCTTATTTCATGTAAGAAGCTTAAAATGTCCAAAGAAAGAAGCTCATCATTCCCTTCCAGCCTTTTCCAGGAAGCAGCTAAGCGCACTGGGGACTTGGTGGCATGGAGAGAGAATTTTGCATTTTTACTTTACAAGGTTTTGGAAAGCTGCTCAACAGCTCTGCTTAATGATGAGAGGCCTCCTGGGCAGAAGTGGAGAGCAATTGGCAGGCAGGCGCCTGTTCCCGGGCTGCCCGCTGAGAAGATTGGAGTGCACAGCAGAACCACAGGCTTTCATAAATGCTTCATATCAGAAAATGAAAATGTGGCAACTCTGCGAGCCCATGGGTGTTCAGGAAACCGGGCGTTGGTAGTCACATCCACAAACTGGCACTTTTCAGTCATTTTCTTGCTTTTATTTCTCAACTTAATCCCATCTTTCACTGCCTCCCTGTTGCTTTTTAAAATAAACCTAACCTTTCGCTCTGTTCTCTTTCCACTAATGCTAGCTTAAAGAGCACAGAGAATTCTTGGTTCAAGGCCACCTCCTGAAGATAGATATTTTATCTCCAGCTTCATCTGAGAAACTTTAGAAAGACTTTTGCATCACTTGCCTGGAAAAAAATCTTTTAGCTTCCACGTACTTAAGACTGTCCATTGCTGTCTAGCCAAATGACAAAATATTTTTGTTATAAGCAATGGAAACTACACAAAGGGGTGGGTGGTAAGGATCGTTGGCTTATTTCCTTTTTCACCAGATGATTTTTAAGTTCATACCCCTTCTCCAAAGTTATGTCAGAATCTCCTGAGCTGTAAGAGCCTGTCTGGTTGTCACAGACACGGGGGCCATCCCCATGGGAAAAGTGGAAACCCCAGAGTCCCGCCTGCAGAAAAAAAGTAAAATTTCCTTCAGGCATGTTTGTATCTCTGTACGGCACCACCAAGAACAGGCGGTCCAATACCAGCCTTCTAACGCTGATCTTCACGTTGTTCCACTATTCTCATGATGTAATCTCCTCCATCCCCAAAGAAATCTGGCCACTCCCTTTCTTCACTGGCATCCAACTCTGCATTCAGTCACCAAATCCTACTCATTTTCTATCCTTGATGTCTTCAGTTAACAATCCCCTTCTCGCCATCATCTCTGCCCCACCCTAGTTTGTTAAGCATAGGGGCATTATTCCAAGTCTGAGGATGAAGAGTTGATAGAAATGAAATGACGTAGAAGGGCCAGGTTGAGGGTGAAGCAAGAGAGGCACCTGGGGTGCAAAATTTCAGGAGGCACTCACTCTCAGGATCATGCAAATGTGGGGTCAGCTGAGAATGAGTGCCTCCTCCAGTTTATGCCCTAGTCACCTCTTTTGAGTTACCCTAGTCCCAGCCGTATTTTTAACTTTAAAATACATTGTTGCCAAAGTCCACCTATGCACATCCAGACATTGCATGCATTTCTCCCAATACTGCAACATACTCATCCAGTAGATACACCTGAGCTCAGATGCTGCCATTTGGTGTCTGCATGCTTGGAGCATCTTGTTTATACCTGGGGAGAATAAGAGGGACAACTACGTTTCTTGAGTTGTCATTTTTCTTTACGGAGGTTTTCCCTCTGGTCTGATTTCATTCTTTGGTTTTATATTAAGACACCAGCATGTTCTATCATCACAGAATACCCTTGACACTCAATCAGGTAAACAGCACATGGGACGGTTGCCATGTGCAGTATCAAGAAGCGCAGGTAGAGGAGTGCGGTGATCTGGGATGAAGGGCACCATAAACAGAAGCAAGGTGAGCCGTAGGTACTCATTGTTAGTAATAAAGTATCAACACCTGCCAATGATTTGCATTTTTAGATAAATTAGAGCAGAATCAAGGTTATCTCCATAACAACATTCTCACATTGTCTAGAATTCTCTAGAGTTCTAAATGCTTTCTTCATTAGGAGAGAAAGAGGTGGCTTTACGCCTGGCCTTCCCAGCTCTGTTTTTACCTTTTAAACACTGCATACACACGTGTGAGGAGCCATTATCCCTTAAGTGTGTCTCATCAGGACAAAAAGGCTGAGAATGGAGGCTCTGCATGTTTGAGCTTAGTAAACCCGGGATGTATGATTTTTTCAAACACTGTCTCTCAAGCACCTCTTGATGTTCCTCTTGGAGAAGTTTCCAGGAATTATCCGCACATATTTGGACCTCTGTCTGGTTGAGGCCCCATAGGTGGCACCTGGAGTGCTTAACGTCTCCTTTTAGTTCACAAAATATATGTATCCCCCTCCCCGCGCGCGTGCGCGCGCGCGCGCGCACACACACACACACACACACACACACACACACACACACACACACTAGCTTTTCATCACAGTCCTCGATTAAAAGGTCCTTTACCTATTGTCTTTCTCTCTTTTTTCTGGTGGATTGGCTTTCACTTTCAGGCTGAAATTTATCTCAGAAGATACTGGATTTAACTGGTCCTTTTAGATCACCTCCAGTCATCCTCAGTAACTCATTCTCCCACTGTTGTGCACTCATATGTGTGCATGCATGTGCACGCACACACACCCACCCACACACACACATTTCAATTGCCTTTTTCCTACCTTCTACAATGCTTTGGTCATAAAGAGCTTTTCATTTCAGGCCATTCCTCTCTCTAAATTACTGTAGTTGTCTCCTACCTCCAGGTCAAATCCCTTCCATTCTTTATAGGAATAAAACATACCCATGAGATGTCTTGGTATGTTGGTCACAGACTTGCATGTTCTCTTGGGTGCATAATAGTATAATGGAGGAGCAGTCTTTGAAGCCATATAGACTTGGGTTTAAACCCAACTTCATCACCTTTGGGCATCAGGGTCTTCATCAATAAAAGAGAACAATAATCTCTACCTCCCAGAGTTTTAATGAAAATAAAATAACATAATGCATGTAAAGCAGTTTGCACAGTGTAGGGTGCTGACACTAAGTAGGGTTTTCATAAAGGTTACTCCTCCCTTCTTCTCTTTGTGAGGGAAATACTGTACAAATTTTCTTCATATGACCTTTCCTTTTGAAATACTGTTAGTACTAGCATTTTGTCAGTTGGCACTCCCTTGTTGAAAACCTCTGGGTATTCTGAAAATAGATTTTGAATCCTGCTTAAATTTATTTTCAACATAGTCCTATGGAGGGGTGAGGAAAAAAAATCACTGATGAAAAAATAACTTTATGAAAGAAAAAAAGAGAGGTTATAAGTAAATTACTGTTACCCTGTTGCTTTTTTTCTTCTAGTTACTTTGATTCTATTGCAGGGTTACAATTTAGATGTGGGTTACATTTTTTCCCTATCAACTTTACTCTTACAGGCTGATCCTTCAGAAGCACAGAGCACATGGCATCTTTTCTGTTCTTACAGAAATAACTTTCCACCTTAATAAATCCAATGGGACGTTACAGTTATTTGTTAGAATGGAATTTTGCCAAATATTGTAAAACTAACACGTTCCCATCCACAAGATCATACGAGAAAATAGAGGCTTTCTGTCTTTAGTGGGCCAGTGAGGGGATTCTGCTGAACCCCAAAGAGAAAGGAAAGAGTGACATGAACATTTCTTCCTTCCCCTACACCTCCTTTCATTTTAAT
The DNA here is from genome assembly GCA_031878705.1 of Tapirus indicus. Taxonomy (NCBI): domain Eukaryota; kingdom Metazoa; phylum Chordata; class Mammalia; order Perissodactyla; family Tapiridae; genus Tapirus; species Tapirus indicus. The sequence continues at coordinate 19,916,192 of CM062920.1, forward strand.
CCCTCCGTCCCCCCTCACCACCCCCAAGCTTAAGCACTTTTTTCAAGAGGCATTTGCTGGGTTAACATTTACTTAAATGGTAATGATGTTGGAAATTCGAAGAAATGTTCCTTCCCATTTTAGCACCCTCCAGGCTTAAGCATTTTGTTGTTGTTGTTAAGAAATGCTGGGTGAGTCAACTTTTATTTAGATGTTGATGATGTTGAGGGGCAGGAAAAATTTAAGAAGTTCAAGGATAATTGCTACTTGGTGGCAAGACAGAGGTTTCCCTTCTCCACTTCCCACTCACAATGCCATAGAATTCAGACCTCTTCTCTGTTATAGGCAGGAGTTCTTACATGAATGGGAACCAAACGCTGAATGCCTTACGTGGAGCTGCTTCTTGAAGAAAATTTATTATAACCACTTCAACACAGCTCTCTGCAACCGGCCACTCATGAAAATATGACAATGGCTTTCTTATAAAGACTGCATCTTGAACACAGAATTTAGTTTTAAGGGATTTTTGCCTGTGCCCCAGAGATGGAATCTGGAGATCATAGAAGTCTTTTCTTAGTGAAATATGATATTTTACTCATACTTGCTGCCTGGTGGTGTAGACCAGCAGTGGCTGGGCTTTCTGACCTATATGTTAATCTCAAGTTCCGTTTTGGACAGGGAGTAGAGAGGGCGTGGGGGGAAAGGGAGATTGAAGACTCCAGAAATGGCCTCAACCAAATTAATAACTAATTTTTGAAACTAATTAATTTCTTCTCTAACTTTCCTTATTTGGTGGGTTATGTAACGTGCCGCTTTTTTTCCATCTCAGGCCATTCCTCTCTCATGGCTGATCACAACTCCTATGAGATGCATTCACTTTAAATCTACCTGTTTTCCCATTTTCTCTTCCAGGTAGCTATAGATTTCACTGCCTCAAATGGGGACCCCAGGAACAGCTGTTCCCTGCACTACATCCACCCTTACCAACCCAATGAGTACCTGAAGGCGTTGGTGGCTGTTGGGGAGATCTGCCAAGACTATGACAGGTATGAGACTTCCGGTCGACTTGGGCCTTATCGTCTCTTTGTGGGTTCTGACGGTTCCTGGCTAATCCCTGGCAGAAGGATGGAAATTAAGTCTAGCAACTCCTCATACGGAAGGTCATGAAGGAACAGAATAAAACCTTACCCCAAACATGTTATCCTCTCCTCACCTAGAGAAACTGAGGTCATGCCATGCTCACCTGGGTCACCAAAAAAAAATCCTTGCTCAGCTTCCTTCTCTTAATTAACTTGCAAGACCCCTGGGTTGCAATTTTGGTTTTCATTTTGTAAATTCTTAGTATACACCTTGCTATTCAAAGGTTGGTCCATAACTAGCAGCATAGCATCACCTGAGAACTTAGAATCTCAAGCTCCATTCCAGACCTACTGAATCAGAATCTGCATTTTAACAAGATCTCCAGATGTTTTGTATGCACTTTGGTGTTTGAGAAGCACTGGTTTATTGGACATTATTACATTTAATCCTCACATTAACCCTTATGTAGTAAGTATTGTTTAACAGAAGAGGAAAACTATGCAGGGAGGTTAAGTAATCTGTTCACTGTCACACAACCAGAGGCAAGTTTGAATCCAGATCTGTCTCATTCCACAACCTAAGCTCATAATCACTGTATTTCACTGACCTGAAAAGCTGTTGGTAACTTTAGCAGAGGATGTGTGTCTGCCCATGTAACGTGTGTGTGTGCCCATGCAAGTGTGTGTGTGTTTGTATGTGTGTATATAGAAAACACGATTTTGAGATGAGATCAGTATTATATTTATTTTTGCTTAATGGTAAATATTGACCTTTCCCACCAAGAGAATTCCCTGTAAGACGTGATTTGTATAAATTACATTAAACTGAATTTATTCTGCCTTTCCAGATTGAGGTGCAGTTGTTCACCTGTTTGTTCAAGATGACTTTTTGAGGTAGAACCAATGTAAATATAAATATGAGTAAATCTCGGTTGACCCCCTGGTGTGATTCTAAAACAAGGCTAGTTAGTAATGACCAACAACTAATTGACTGACTTTTTAAACCAGGAAAATAAAGAAAGTGACTCTAGTTTCCTCCAGTTTCAGGGAAATCTTATGGGATAGCATAGTGTCTGTTCTTTGCAGTCTCAATATTCTTGATAAACTTATTAAAACCTGTTACCTCAGACGCCATAGGGAATGACACAATCTAGTGACCAGAGTGTATAGAGAAACCAACGGGACAGATAATGGGAAAGTTCCCATCAGTGGCCTTCTTCCTGGCACGTCTCTGGATTCAGCTTGATCATCACCAGTAACTCAGCTGGGCATGAGGGCAGTTGGGGAATGAATGAACAAGTTCAATAAAATCAAAGAGCTTTGAACACTCAGGCCCTTGCTGACTCTTCTCCTCCTATACATTTAGAACAGAGGGCAATAGCGTTTCAAATTACCTTGTTGAAGTGATACTTCTTATACTTAACCTTGAGATATTGACTGTGAAGATAACTTGAATTTCAGCTCTGATTTCTTTAGGCCCAAATATAGAGAGGATTCCTAAAGAGGTTTATATCATGGATATTTCTACCAAGGAGAGAAAAGACTGACAAATTGCATCTGCACTGTCAGGAACTTTTTCAAACTTCCCCAAGACACCAAAACAGTAATTCTCTCCCCTCTTTCTAACGCACAAACACACACACACAAATAATCTAGTGTAAATAATGTGTACATAAAAGATAAGAAAGAAGGGAGAGAATATCTTCAGGATTCTTAATAGCTTTTAAATTCTCGAACTCTTTTTCTTGTAAAAGAGATAAAGTATATATGCCATAGAATAGATGCTTAATAATAAAGTTGACTCTGACTCTGCAAGGGAGAAGGCAGTGTAGTAATGAATTCCAAAAAGAAGATTGATGGGTTGGCCAGAAATTAAGATGCTGATGCCCACAGCCCTCACTGTGGTTCTGTGGCAGATTTACTGGGTGTTCTGGAACATTTTATCCTCTGCTGAACTTCTCTTTCCTGATTACCTCACATGCAAGATGCGGATACTATAATCAGAGGGACCTGTCCATCTTTTAGAGCTGTTATGCCTTTAGAACATGAGCCAGACAAAGTCTGGGGAGCGTTTTGTATTCCCTCAAAAGTACAGATTCAATATAAAAATAAGATGCAACACATTAGGGGTTACATGAAGAATCATCATAAATGATTCTTCTTAAAATTTTAATAGGATAGTAATGACATTATCTGCCCCAACTGGCCAAGAAAATCAGGTTTCTTCAACTCAGTGGAGCTTTTTTAAAATATATATATAAAGAAGACAGCTAGGCATTAAAATGGGCAAATACCTGAGGAAGAAAAGGAGGATTGAAAAGTCTGGGTGCTCTTTTAAAAGAATCCGTAGAAAAATGTGTAATGCAAGCTGCTCCCTTGAAAACTGACAAGGTTGCGCAGTTTCTGCTTTGCGTGGGTGGATAGACAATAGACAGGCAGCGTCAGGAAATTTCAAATGGGGGCTTTGGAATTAATTTATTCTCACATCAAAGTCAGTGAGGTTGATGCTCAAAAAGAAACACTTGAATAAAAACTGACAGAAGGCACCGCTCCCCCTCCTGCAGCGACACGGAGGTTTTTAATCCCCATGAGCCTTAGAAATTCCTCCCAGCCTCTGACAGCCAAGGGTTTTCTTTCTGCCTTGTACAGTCATTGCCAGCGGGTCATTACCAGGTGATCCATGAAGTAGAACAGCTTGAGAGACGCCTAAATCTCTTCTCAGGGTGGCCTTGAGGGGAAGCTCCCCCCAGATATCTGGTTCTAAGCCCAGAAGACAGTCCTGCCGGCTTGTTCCATCTCTGTGCCTCTGAAAGACAGACCACTGCCCATTCTCTCCCCTTTGACTCCCAAGCATGCACACACGCATGCTCCTTGGGCTCAGCAGAGATGTGGGTCTCTGACCACTGCAATGTCCTCTAATAAAAAAGGCTGGGCTATCTGCTATCAAGAGAGTATTAGATACTGAATACCCTGCTTGGAAGTTCAGACTGCCATTTTGTAGATTTGGCCACCCCAGAATGAGACAGGGATATCAGAAACTGAGGCAGGAGTCTCCTGCATAGTATGCTGGGTACCATGCTAGGAGGCAACGTTGGAACTGAAACCCAATCTGACAGGTATTTTTGAGTGTAGAGGAATGGGTTAGAAACCAGAAGACAGGTTCATATCACAGTATTACCTTATGCACTCTACCAACACCAGTCAATGGTTCTCAATCTTGGCTGCACATTGGACCCACTTGGGAAGCCTTAAAATATGCTGATGCCTGGGCCCCACCAGAGACTCTGATTTAACTACTCTGGTGTATATGCTGGCGATCAGGATTTTTAATTCTAATGGGCATCCAGAGTTGAGACCCAGAGTTAAGTCAGGAGAGATGGGTCAGATGGAATGACTAAGGACCTAGGCAACAGCTACCGGTGCCAGGTGCTCACCTGGTGCTGTAAAGACAGAGAGAAATTAACAAAGCACAGTTTTCCCCCACGTGGTTCACAGTCTCATGGGAGGGAAAGGCATGTGAATAAATCACAGCCAGCAGGGCCAGGGCAGCTTTGCCCTGTGGAAGGATGGAGACTGCATAAATCAGGAAAGGAGGTGGTCCAGGAGGGCCTCCTGGGGATGGTGAATCCTGCTAATTCTGTCCCTTGTTGTTATAAGAACATGAATAGACTTATCCTTATTATTCTGAGTCGTTAGACCAGACCAGCTTCCTCTGAAGGGCAGAATCAACAGGGATGATAGAAAGAGCATGGGGTTCTGGTGACAGGGAACCTGGTTTCAGACCCCAGCTCTGCTACCTCTGTTCTCCTGAGGTTTACATTCTCTGGGCCTTGGTTTCCTTGATTGCAGATGGAAGGTTTATCTAACTTGTAGGTAGATAAGGATGAGATATAAAGTCGCTAGCTAGCACAGGTTCTGCCTGTTGTAAGTACTCAATAAATGGTAGAGGCTGTTATCTTTAAAATTCTTAATTTATTTTTAAAAAACTGAACACAAAAGGCAAAAGGACTATAGCATCAGATGCAAAAGTCATTTTGGACCAATGACCTTTAAAAATGTTTTTGCTCATATACCCCTAAAAAGAATTTTATAAAAATGTATACCCTCACACATTTTTCCATTTAAATCTAACGTTTTCCATCATGAGTATAAATAGTGACAAAGAATGAAAATTCTAGTGTATTGTAAATATGGACATTTAAAAATAAAACTCTTACATAACTCTTGTGAATGCATTCAGTAGAGTCTAAATGCCATCACTATTTGATACCCTCCATCATCCATTTAAAAAATGCATGAACAAGCTTTTCAGTTTGAGTGAGAATTTTAATTGTTTCTTTTTTTCATGAACTCATATTTCCATTCCCTTCCCCCAGAGAATTCCATCCTAATGTGTCTTTAAAAATTGGTTTGAAATTATTTTATTGATCACTGTAACATACATTTCTGTGATAAAAATATGAATATAAATTTTAAAATTTCTCATTTCTGTGATGAAAAGATTCAGAGTATTTTTAAAATATCTTCTGGTTGAGTTTTTATTACAGTCATTATTAGTGCATAATTGATCACAAGAACATAAATATATGGGAAATTTCAATACTTAATTATTGCCTAAAAAGTTTAAAATGAAAAAAAATCTTAGTAACACAGATAGTGGGGTTTTTTCCCCCAATTAATTACATATCTGTAGATGAATGCTACCTATTACTAGAATGGGAGAGTCTAGCATCAATGCTAATCCAATTTTTCGTTTTTATCAATGTAAATACTAGGAAAACTTGTTCTTATAAATAAGTACATGGTAATGGAAAGAGTTTGACTAGAGTATTACTCAGTTCTTTCAATTCTAAGTTATATATAAAAAAAAATCACATAATGGTCTTTCATCAAAATGTATTTTTAATGATCTACCAGCTGACATCAGCACTTCCTACAATTTTTTAAGGCAAAAATTGGCAACTACCTGAAGGATTTGCTTCCTAGTGAAATCATTTACCTTTAGAAGTGTTCCTCTATTTTCTGCTGCAGAATTTTTACTCTCCTGAGCAGCACACCGTAGTGGTTAAGATGCAGAATGGGTGAAGGAAAAGGGTAGTTGTGAAAGGGAAGGTGTGAATGAAGAGCAGGTCTTGACATTGCAGGTGTTCCCAGGAGATCAATTTCAGCAAAGAACACATAGGGAAGTAGAGGAACTGGATACTAATCTCCTTTAAAAAAAAAAAAACCTGTGGTCTCATATCCCCAGAAGGGCTTGGCACTTCCATGTACCCCAAGTTTTAAGACCACTGCTTTAGAGAACAGTCTTTATTAAATGTCTAGGTGTTCTGAAATGCCCTTTTGCTCCGAGTTCATCTCCGTTTCCTTATGGATACAGTAATTTGTCTTTACTTTTATTAATCTTTTGGTTTATCTCAGTCTTCCTTAACAGGGAGGATAAAAACAGTGGTTGAAAATGAATCTTCCATCTGCAGATCATTGGACCATGGTCATCCCCTAAGAAGTTCAAGACAGCATGCTCATTACCATTGAAGACCATGGGCTCTTTTATTGTATTTTATACTATTTTATTCCAATAATAAGAAATATTGCCTTTACCAGTGTGGTGATCTGCCCCTAAATTTTCCAGATTGGCAGGCTCCACAAATCATTTTCTCAATAGTTGCTAAATGGCCCCTTGACTCAGTGCTGCATGGATCCAACCTCAAGTTCTTTGATGTGTTGGCATATAAGGCTCGCTGGTACGCTCAACTTGCCTTCCTGTGCCTCTTGCATAATAAGAGTCCTCTCTGCCTAGTTTTACTTTTAATCAGGAAGAATGGATGTTTAAATCTATTGTGCTTAGGCTTGAAATTTTTTCTTTATGTTTGTTGGCGTCTTTATGGTGGCTAACTTCAGAGAATTGATGCCCTCCTGGCTCATTAATTATTCCTCTTGTAAGTGAGGCATTTTCCCTACTTCCTTACTCTTGAAACTCAATTACATAACAGTGCATCCTGTTCAGCAAACTTTGAATCCCCAAGGGTGGCTAAGGAGGTATAAAATGAACATCATTAAAGCTGGAACACTGGTTTGATGATTAGAAATGGATGAAATATTGGATCTCATCCCTCCTAAACTCATCAAAGAAGACAATAAAGGGTGTGGAGACTCCTAGGTTTCTCTGTTTTGACTTTTGAACAGTCTCTGAGTTGGAAGAACCAGGACCCATCCTCCACCCAGGAAAGCTTTCTTCCAGACTTACCTAGAAAGTACCTCTAAAATCCCCCTCGCTGATTCCTTTCCACACCTGCTCGCCTTTGTCTTGGTTAAGGAGGAACTGCTGAGGCAAAGTATTTCAATATTTCCAAGGCCCTGAAGTAGTTTTCCTCAGAGCTGTGGCTAATCCTTTATAAGCTGTGGTGATTTTCTCTTGATCAGCATGAATACCTTTTCTACTATGTGCTATCTGTGATGCACCACAAAGCCACATCTACACAACAGAGAGGAAGAGGGGGAGCTGGTGATTTTCTGGAGAATTTAGGCTAATTTAGAAGAATTCTGGTTTCCTTGTATCTCCCAACCCCTACCCCACATTTGGTCAAACTGGCAGTGTTTCGATGAAGTTTTATTAAAGCTATCATTGGCTACTAATGACCTCTAAATTGGTTAGATGGTGATGGTTGACAATTTGGCTTTGATATTTTGACTTCTCAGTCAGCCCGGGGTGGGAGGGGTCTCCTTTTGCTGACAGAAATGTTCAGGGAATTTCCTTTTCTTTTGACTAACTCTGCAAAGAACTGAGAAATGTAGGAATTGTTCCAAGAACAAATCTCAGTTGTGTTTTTAATGGGAGAGAAAGTAAAAGTTAGATGGCATGAGAAGAACATGCCCTCTGCCAAGAGCAATATTCCAGAGCCGCATTGCAACAACCCCTTGAGTGCACAAAATTTCCTAAGAACAGTCCTATTTGTTGTCTTGTCAGGGGACCCAGTTACTGAAAGTGCCAGAAGGAAATCACATTTAATGTTATACATAATCATTAAACTATAGTGGTATAACAGAAAAGGCATGGGCTTTGGAATCACACATGCTCCCTGGTAAACACCTTACTCCACTTTCTCAGCCTCTCTGAGACTCAGCTTATTCATTAGTAAAGTGGGAACAATAAGTAGGTGGAACTTCAAAGGTTGAATGAGAAATAAGTATGTACATCACCTAGCATCATGCCTGGCACATTGTATGTGCCAAAAATGTTAATTCTTGTCCTCCTCATCCTCTTACCTGTAGTACAGTAAAGCAGGAAAGTTAGAGTTAAGATACAGCATACATGATTGAATAAATTAAGAGAGAGATTTCAATATGCACAAGAGAAACCAAGCCAAAGGACATAATGTGACTCTCACGGGTTTTCACAAGAATTCTCCCTTCTTTGTATAGCCACATCTTAATGATTCAATTCATGGATTATCTATTCATCAAATTTTTATTGAGCACACACCCTATGGCAAGTATTACGCTGAAGGTAGGGGCAAGAGGCAGTTTGGGGCAGGGAGGCAGTGGAGAGATGTAAAGATATTAATACAAAAAACAGCTTCCCTTTGAATTCAGGAGACAAGAGAAGACATGTAAATGATTTCTCGCTGCTTGTGTGAGATAAAGTTGTAGACACGAGTCCTGCAGATGGAACCAAGCTCTATAATTAGCCAGCCTTCCCAGCTTTCCATTGCTTTCTAACATCCCCCTTGTATTCAGGCTTGTCTGGATTCGAACCCTGGCTCTAGCTAGCAGCATGATCTTGGACAAGTCATTTTACTTCCCAAGGCATCTTCCCACCTGTAAAATGGGAATAATAATCTCTCCCTATAAAGATTTTAAAACATAATATATGTGAATAATCCTAACACAGTCAACCATTGGAATTGCCTAATTCATGATCACTTTTCAAAGGGGACAGAAAACTGGGGTAGGAGATGTGGGGAAATATTGGGGCCATTTTATTCCTTGGTATCAAATCTAGCAAAAACTTAAGAGAAGAAGTTGCAGACTAATGACTGTAATGAACTTTGGAGATTATTTCTTGATTTTAATTACCCATGCTATAGCTATCCTCTGTTACCAAGATAATCAAGAAGCATGAGTCAGCATTTGGCATAGCAACATGTCCTGGCTAGGTAATGCAGGTTCATGTTTTTCTTCCTCATTAAATAAACAAATGAAGCAACTGCTTTTTTTTTAATTTCAGTGACAAAATGTTCCCAGCCTTTGGGTTCGGTGCCAGGATACCCCCAGAGTACACGGTGAGTGAGTAGAGATGGGGTCATCTTTCGCTTTGCTGTAGACAAAGGATAACTTGGATTTCCTTCACAGGAGTCTCATTCTTTGGCCCCTTGATATAGTTATGTACGTAGGGCCCAAAGAGTCAGAAATGGTCTTCAGAACGTGTGATATTAGCTCCTTGGAGCCTGTTGTTTGATGAAACCCAATCTCCTGGTATTCTAATGGGTCTTTTCAGAAGTCCAATGAGGGGTTCCATTGTTTGGCTTCTTATAGATACAGCCAGAGACTGCAAAAACACTCAGAAAGTTGACATCTGTCTAGTGGCTCAGAACCTATCTATTCAGATCTCCCCTAGAGAAAAATCCTATTGATAGTGCCAACTGTGAAAGTGTATGACAATGAAGTCTACAGACTCCCTCATTCCAAGTCTCTGAGCACCAGTCTTGTGTGGGAGACACAGAGGAGTCCTAAAGAAAGAACCACTCTGGCTTAAAGAATTGAAAAGCTGAAAGGTTCCTATAAAGACATCAAAATCCTCTTTGGTTTTGATACTGACTTCTCATGACACAAAGAAGGCAAAGATTGTATATAGAGATTTGAGCTGCAGTGGAAATGAGGCACTCTGCTGTGGTAGACCCGATGCTCCTGTGGGACACTCTCCACAGGGAACTCACATCCCCCAGGTGGGAGAGCCTTGGAGAGGCAGCAGGGTCCCTACTCCAGCTTCACCAATGCCTCTGAGGCCTGAGCTAAGTGTAAGCAACACTGGGCAGTTGTCCATTTCTCTTTTACTGTTTGTGTCTGAGTTGCAGGGCAGGAGGCAGGTGCTGACATTTGCTCCCACACCACAGCTGTCAGACAAGGGCCTTCCACTTCTGTGCCCTTTGTGAAAGAGGGAATCCATCTCCCTGTTACTGCTGGAGTGAGCCGTGAATGGAGTGGCATGTCCCCAGACCTGTCCTCCTTGTTTGCCTTGTATCCCACACTGGCCTCCCTGCTGGGCATGGCTACAGAATTCTAGAAGTATTTGTTGGAAATACAGCACATGGGGAGGAAGAACAGAACAGGAGTTGTCGACGGGTGGCCTGTGGACATCATTCAGGCCACAAATGAATTACATTTGACATACAAATTTTCTTTAAAAATTAGGCAATTTCATATGAAATGTCAGATTTCTGGCTTCTCTGGAAAAATTGAAAGGCCTGGCACTACACTAAGATTAAAAGATTACATATACAAGAATTAGCCAGAGCTGAAGAGATGCAGTCCCCTTGAGATGGAGTATCAATTCCAGAATGTGGGCAGGTGGATGCCTACCTTCTTCACAGAGCTTCGGAGCCTCGATACTGGAAGGCACCTCAACAACCACCAGTCCAACTACCCCGAGATGCTTGAGTGTCCTCTACCACATCCCCATTGGGTAGTCTTCTGGTCTCAGCTTGGCCCAGCAAGGCTGAGGACAAAGGTGTGCAGTACACCTTGTTCCAGGCCTTCCTTTTCTCATCCATGACATCTGCCTGGTCCCCTCCTGGAGTAACTTATCCTTCTTTCTGTTTTCTGAAGTCCTCATGCTCACCTGATCCCCTAGCTCCACCCTGCCTGTCGGCTAACTTACTCTTCCTGCTGTCCCAACAGGCATTCCTCACATATCCTCACCTCTGCTCCCCAAAAACCACTTAAATACTCCTTTTCCATGCCTAATTTCCCTTCTGCCCAGACAGGCACTGATAGTCTCAGCAGCTCAGGTACCCCAAGATAGTTTACAAGGTCACCACGATTTACTTCTTTAGGATGAGATCTCAGAGTTTGCTTTGAAACTGAGCCACAAGCACCCCTATCTTAGTTTGCGCTCTCCCAGGAATAGACCTTGAGACAAGAATTTGGATGCAAGTAGTTTATTTGAGAGGTGGAGGAAACCTCAGTAGAGAGCAGAGAAGTGGGAGGAAGTCAACATAGGATCTACCAACAAGTCAGTTACCACTATTGGCAGCTGGAGCTTAATCCTGCTGGAAGCCTGGGAGACAATGCAGAGCAGACACAGACCCGAGGGATAGGAGAGCTGGGGTATTGATACACTCCTGTCAGCCACTGATTAAGGGCTGCTCCCAGGGGACATTAATTACCCAATACTTTTAACCTGTCACTTGGGCAGGCAAAGCACCCTCTGGAGGCCTGAGAAAAACTTGAATAAATAAAGTAAATAAAGCGGGTAAGATGGTTGGAAGTCAGCTGACTTGCCTGGAAGTGCTAAGGGCAAGGGAATTTGGGCTGGGCACCAACAGCATCAGCTCAGACCTCCCACTAAGAAAAGGGGGGTCTTTAACACAATGGCCTATTTTCTAGCCCCCAAGAGAGTCAGTGCTTAAAAATAATCTTTGCATTGAAAGTCTGTAAAATTCCAAATGATCCAATAAAAATGTCCAGATGCCAGAACACCCCTCTTGTTTTATCCGGTTTTAGAAAGGAAAAAATAAACAATATGTTATTTGACCTTGTGCAAATGTCCTGCCAGGTAGAGGAATTTGTGCTGGAAGATTGTAAGGTATATTACTTTATTACTTTTCCAAAAGTAGAGTGGAGTCTATTTTACCTGTATATAAGTGAAAACCCTCCTGCCCTATAGTTCTGTGTCTCATGTTGGGATGATTCTTAAATGTCAATAGCTTAGCTGAGCGTTTATAACCGTCACCATGTTGAGCAGACAGCTTGGGTTATTGAGTTATCATTTTTTTATCACTGGGTCCAAATAAAACTCAGCCAAATCTAAGCCTCCAGTCTTTGGCCAGTTCTATCTGGAAGCTATTTGGAGTTACATTTTTCTGAAATCTTTTCTTGGACTTTTTTAATATGCCTTATTATCCCTTCCTGCCAGCATTTTTCTGATTCCAAAAAAATCTTCCTGTCACTTCAACTCCACAGGGAACTTAGAATTCACCCTCCATCTCAGATTGATTGTGTAAAGGCTTAAAATGGTTCCTGCTGCTTAGCACATAATGAATGTAATGGGCATTTGTTTGCAAACTCTCAACCCCAGTACCTCCTTACTGGATTAAAGTTGTAATTCTCCTTTCTTCCTTTTTTAAATTTTAATTGGTGTCTAGGTCTCTCATGACTTCGCAATCAACTTTAATGAAGACAACCCAGAATGTGCAGGTAAATCACAACCTAAAAAAGCCAGTGGCTCACAGCCCCTCTACTTGTGTCTTTCCATTTTAGTTTCTCTCCTCTGATGCAGTTTATCAGTTGTCATTGCCCACAGCAGAGAGTTAGGCTTTCTGGTTCCAAATAAACCATGCTCCTCCAAAGTCAACAGAGAGCCACAACACAGAGCAGAAAAATAAGAGCTGGAAAAGGCAGAATAGAAAAGGCAGAAGAGCTTACAGCAAGAACATTGATGCCAATTCTGGATTCCTCTGGCCAAAAACACATGGGGGGAAGTTCACATGATGGGCAGTGATGAGATACCCCTTTTTCTGCTTTCCACGTTTGCATCAAGTATTTATTTTTTACAGCTTCCTTTCTGTGAAGATATAAGGAGAGGGGAAATCACTTGACACTTTCAGCATGTTGGCAAAGGATACTTGTTTGAAGTCACTTCAAACAAGTAGCTTCATGGTTTTGTGCCGGAGAGAAACTTCTCAAAGGCTTTGGTCCGTGTTTCATTATTTCCAGCTAGAAGTTCGCCAACACAATTCCACAAAATAATGATGATGACAACTATGATGATAAGTTTTCTTCTAGAATTCTTTTTCCTGCTTTCTAAATAACAAATAGAGCCAAGTACATTTGTTGCTATGAAGATCGTAAGACATTGTTACAGTGGGGTAGGTAGAAATGTCCATATCTCTCTCCTGTTTCTTGTCAGGGAGGAAGGGGGCCGAATCAGGGTGAATTCTGATCCAGCAGAGTGTGTAGAGCATCCAGCAGTTTATTTCACAGATTTGTCACTTAATGTCCAGGAATGTGATATCAATGTCATTGGGTCTGCACGTCATAACCTCTGAGACCCAATCTCCATTCAGCCATTATTCTCATGATTCCTCACGCCAAGTTTATTGTGGTTTAGACTTCCCTTGTCCCTAGCCAACCCCCTTCTTAAACTGAAAAAAAAAATGGTTTTCCACCAAAGCAGAATGAAATACATACCCAGTGTTCACCTGTTTCACACTCTTAGAATTCATCTGCCTGATACTTTTGAAAGACAAATTAAACTTGCTTATCTCAAGTAAAAACTCAAGAAGCAAAAGAGATAGGAGCTTCTGTTCAGTGTCACTTAACTTCAAAACCAGGCTGCGTGATGATTTGTCATCTGTCTTTAGAATGACGGGCTTTGGGGCAGGAAAGGAGGATGCAGCATTTTCAGTGGGGTTGGAAGCGTGTGTAGAAGGGCGGAACAGAACAGAACTTGCTCATCCAAAATACCCAAGAGCTGGTTTGCAGCATATGGTGGGTGAGGAGAACAATCTCAAGAGGAGCTTGTGTGGATCCCTCCGGCCAAAAACAGGACCAGTGTACTGTTTCAGGATAGAAAGAGATAGGAGGATGAGTTGAAACAGGGGAAGGCAAGAGGTAATACAAGCACAGACACCAAGAGGAGCTATTTGAACAAAAATGGTTAGAAATGGGACTCTTACTGTGGGATCACAATTACAACATTAAATGTCCAGTCAAGACTCATAAAATGCTGGGAGAAGCTACATAAGCAGGGCTGCCTCTTCCATCAGAGTCCCACCCTTTACTATTTCTTTGGCTCTCCATGCCTCAGGATGGAACCCCCCCTTTAAATGAGGGAGTGATCAAAATGATGAATGTCACTCGTCTCTACTACAGTCCCCAGCAGATGATTATATCAGCCATTTTGCTCATTCATTACACACTTGGGGAGCAGCCACCATGTGCCCGACCTACCTCAAGCTGTTTAAGGGCATAAGTCATGATTCCTGCCCACAAGGACCTTAACATGGGAGAGGTGGTCATGAGTACACATAACTCCTGTAGGTGGCCAGGGTGGTATATACTAGAGTCAATAAGGTGGTGTGAAAACTAGAGGAGCATCAAAGCCGACTTGCCTCATAGCTGAGAGCACAGCCCATAGAGCCAGACAGACCTGGGTAGGAATCCTGAGTCTACAACTCACTCGCTGTGTGGCCTGGGCCAGATCATTTAACCTTGCTAAGCCTCAGTTTCTCCACCTATAAAATGGGCATGACATCTATTTTTTTGTGCTGTGAAGATTTAATGAAATCTTATGTGTAAAGTGGAATATTAGGGAAAAGTTTGTGTAAATGGTCCCTTTTGACAAGGTTTAAAAATAATGATCTCAGCGGGGGAGTAGGCAGCAACACCAGTGATATGGTATTTTCTTTTTTGTCTTAAGAACGTAAATGTAATGTTGATAAGGACTATTTGGGGGGCTTTAATGCTTTATTTGTGTGTGTGTTTGAGGGGACAATTGAACTATCGATCTTTGCCAATTGCCGCTCAGGAATTCAAGGAGTTGTGGAAGCCTATCAGAGCTGCCTTCCGAAGCTCCAACTCTACGGCCCCACCAACATCGCCCCCATCATTCAGAAGGTCGCCAAGTCAGCGTCAGAGGAGACTAACACCAAGGAGGCGTCGGTAAGGAGCGGGGCAGTCCTCCTGCCATGGGAGTTTACCCTTCCTCACCTGGATATTGGCCATAGCACCCATCCCTCCCTGACAATAAATTCAAGCATTTCTACCCATGTGAGTTTGGACAAGTAGCTTAACCTTCCCGTATCCTCAGTCTCCTCATCTGAAAAATGGGGATAATCATACTCATCTCTGCTGGGTTTTTGGGAGCTTAGAGATGACACATCTCAAATGTCTGCAATATTAACTGAACACAGAAGACACTCAACAATGGGAGCTACTATATTCACTGAAGTATAGGTCATACCCACCTTATGTTCCTGGAAAGAAAAAAAAAAAATGTCCAAAAATAAGCTTGCCTTCCAGTGTGCCCATAGTACAGATGGAAGTGAAGCAAAACAGAGGTAGAACAATGGGTGATTCTGCCCCCTGGTGGTCAACTGCAGCCACACAAAACATCACAGCAAAAATTTGTTTCAGATTCTGTACGGTTCTCCTCAGAAAATGCAAACTAAGGCTACAAGGCCAAACAAAGTTTGATTTTCCCCTAATGTTTTAGAGTTAAATACATTACTATAATAACTTTTCTATGTATCATTCTTAACGATATCAATATATTTCTTTTTTGGCTGTACGGCTTTTTTCAGATTTAGTAGAATATTACTGATGTCTGAACTTTTCTCTATAATTTTATCCTGGATTTCGAGATGCTGCATTTGCATAAAGAAAGTAATATATTACTCCCTCATCTTACACCAACTCATCTAACCTACTTGTGCTGTACCCATGTCCTCAGCCTCCCCTCGGGTCAGGATGGGTGGAGAACCATTCTCCTATCTAACGTCAACCCTTCTCTTGTGTACTCAGCACACCCCCTCTCAATTATCCAAGGACATTGACCCAGCAGTTATAGTCCCTCTCTCTCCTTATCATCTGTTTTTCCCCTTTCTGCTGAAGACTCATTCCCATTAGCAAAAAAACATGCTATAATATCTCCCGTTTAAGTTAAAAGCTCTCCCTTGACACTACTTTACCCTTTAACTACTGTCCCTTACTTTACTTCCCTTTAGAGCAAAATTCATTGAAAGAGTTGCCTGTCCTCACCGTCTCCATCTCTCCTCCTGTTGGTTCCTCCACTCACGCCAGGCAGACTTTCCTTCCCAGCGTTCCTCTGAAAACTGCACTTGTCAAAGTCAATGATATCTCCATCTTGCCAAACTCACAGAGGCTTGGGAGCAAATCTGAATCCTCACAGATGCAAGATTTTGGGATAAGGGTTGGATAGGATCAACATTCCAGTGTACTTTTTAACTTTTTTTTTCTTATCAAAACTTCAAACTCAAATTCTTCAATGATACCTTGCTCAGAAACCCAACGTACAAAATGGATTTTAAGAAAACAGACTGTCCTTGCTAATCTGGGCTAAGGGATGGGGTCCAAACTTGTCTGTCCTCCTTCACTCCCTTTGTCCCTAAGAGCATCCAAGGCATCCCCAGGGCTCCCCAGAGCCCAGTTTGAAAACTGAATCATCTCAGCCCCTCTAGGACACCAGGACCTACCAGAGTAAAAAGAGAACAGGGCTGACGTAGGTCTGGATTCGGGACTGACACAAACCAATATGAGTTTTGGGCCATCACTCACTCCCCAAGGGACACATGGGTCTGCTCTGAAAGGACAGATCAGGAAACGGTGCAGGGAACATCCAGTCCACACGTCCCCAAATGAATGCCTCCTATGGACCAGGAACACTGATTCTTTTCCCCAGAGCTTTCTCTTGTCCTGTGAATGATGTGTGGCCCCAGGCCCCTTGTTATCACTGGTTGCTAAGGGTCCTCAACTTGAACCTCTTAGGCAAGTTGTGCCAGGGAGTCTGTGGCTGTAGGATTTTCTCCTCGATTCTGTGGAACGCTTCTAGAAAGAAAAAAAAGTCCCCTCCTTATCTAAATAGGACCTCAGCTACATTCAAGGACTATAATATTTCATCTATGACAATTTTCGTAGCCTGACTTTGGAAGCAACTGCTACTGCTAGCTTTATTGAAAATTTCCATCAGAGTTTCGATCCGGCAGTCTGCAGCCTAACACCTTTAGCTAGATTAAACCTGGAAGGATCAGATTTTAGAATCCTGACAATCTCTTCAGACCAGGGGTTCTTAACCTTTTTCATTTCGTGAGCCCCGTTAGCAGCTGGTAAAGCCCGTGGACCCACTTCTCAGAAATGTCATTAAATGCACAAAATAAAATATATATTATAAAATAAACCAATTATATTGAAATACAGTTAGCAAAACATTTTTAAGTGTGACATAGAAGCATCATAAATATAATAATAAAATTTTTCTTTATTAACATTAAATTATGAGAACCAGAAGCCAGTCTAATAATTCTGTAATTTCTAGGCAGTGTTGGAAGTAAATGATATGTCGAGATATTTACAGCCACTGTAATGTAACAGGAAAATATCTCTGATTTCTATTGGTGACTAAGTCACGGTACAGTTAAAACTAATTTGATTTGATTATAATTGAAAAAAGTGATGAATTTCAGTTAGAGGTTAGTGAAAATAAAATGTAATTTACCCCAAGTTCACAGACTGCCTGAAATCTTTCAACAGTCTGTAGACCCAAGTTAAGAACCCCTGCTCTAGATCAAAAGTCAACAAACTACATCCTGCAGGCCATTTTTCAATGACTTGCAAGTTAAGAATAGTTTTTACATTTTTAAATGGTTGAAAAAATAAAAGAATAATAATATTTCACGGCACCTGAAAATTATATGACATTCAAACTTCAATGTCCATCAGTAAAGTTTTATTGGAACACAGCTATACCCATTCATATTAAATATGTATTGTCTGTGGCTGTTTTCACACTACATCAGCAGAGTTAGGTCATTGAGACAGAGACCCTTATGGCCTGCAAAAGTTTTACTGTCCCTTTACAGAAAATATTTTTCCAACCCCTCACCCCTGACCGAGACCATTACTACTCTAAAGTTTCTTGATGTGGCAGTGTGAATATCAGATGTTTTTGTTCCTGGAGGCATTGAGCAAGTAAGGGAGATCCATCCCCTGGCCTATGAAGACCAGATCAGACAGGAGTCAGGGGAAGGTGGAGAATGGAGGAAGAGGACACAGAAGTGTGAGCCACTCAAGGGCCCATCTGCTTATGAATCAGAAGCAGTCTCCTTCCGGGTGTAGCACCTGCCCTGGCCTTCCAAGGCGCACCCTGGAAAGGGTGATTTATGATTCTGGTGTATTCTATACCTCTCCCCTTTATCCCCAAACCAGCAAGTTTACCTCCTCTGCTCCTTCTCTCTGCACCGCCCTAGGTCCTCCACGACTTCACCCTCCTGAAACCCTCTTCCAGACTCCCAGGCTACCTTCCTTGTGAACGTAAAAGACTCAAAAAGCAAAGACATGGGTGAAAATTTTCACCTGGAATGAATTTGCAGATTGGATGATCAGCTAGAACTAGGCATGGGTGGTTAGTTAATGGACATGGAACAGAATAGATCTTTGCATTAAACTGCATGGAAAGCGTTCAGAACATGTGGCTTTCTTCTTCATAGTGTGAGTTTCAGTTCTCTCCGGTTGTATTTTTAACTGAGTTGTTTTATTCAAAAACATTTTTGGGGGGCCCACCCGGTGGCATAGCGGTTAAGTTTGTGTGCTCCGCTTCAGCAGCCCGGGGTTCACAGGTTCGGATCCCGGGCGCCGACAGACACACCGCTTGTCAAGCCATGCTGTGGGGGCATCCCATATAAAGTGGAGGAAGATGGGCACGGATGTTAGCCCAGGGCCAATCTTCCTCAGCAAAAAAGAGGAGGATTGGCAACAGATGTTAGCTCAGGGCTAGTCTTCCTCACAAAAAAATAAATAAATAAAAATAAAAACATTTTTTTCAGAGAAAAGTGGGAACTCTAGCACTGCCAGCCTATATGCAACCTTTTAAGTATGATTCTCAAATCCAGATGTTTTCAGTATGTGGCCCTTCTGTCTAGCCTTTCTCCTCTGAAATATGGCAACTTGGAGTGGTCTAATTGTCCCACATTTGTTCCCGGTAGATGCTGAGCATATGGCAGAGATTATATCGGAAATTCTTCTGAGTTTGGCCTGAGCAGCATCTCAGTGACCTGCTTCCCTCCCCTGTCACCAGTAGAGGCTCTCATGATGCCATTCACCAGGAATAGCAGTCATGACCTCCGAGGGCCCTCCCTTCTTCACACCCCAAAGCACTTCCCAAGCCCTCCCTGTGCTGATGGGTACAGAGCCTTTTTCCAGTCTCCATCTCAGATGAGCCACCTTCCAGCCTCTCCAGGTGGAGAGGGGCCGGCAAGGCTGCAGGCTGGGAGCCAAGACAGAGCGGGAAGCCACAGGAGCTCAGCAGGCTTCTGCCCAGGTGCTTGGAGAAGGGCGGCCACCTCCGAGCACACCCAAACTGGCCTTGGCACATGGCCTTCAGAGGGAGAGACAGCATCCCTCACCCTCTCTAGCAGGGCTTTAGACTAGTACCATCCACTAGAAATATAATGCAGGTCATGTATGCAATTTTAAATTCTCTAGTGGCCGCATTAAAATAAGTTAGAAGAAACAGGGAAATTAATTTTAATAATATATTTTATTTAACCCAGTATTACCAAAATATCCTCATTTTAACATGTACTCTATACAAAAAATTATTAATAAAATATTTTACTTTTGGGGGGGACTAACTCTTCAAAATCAGTGTGTATTTTACACTTAAAGCATCTTAATTTGGATGCTAAGTTATCATCACAAATACTTGAACTTTATTTAGATTTTATAAATTGATAGTTGAGAAAGTAGATTCACGTACTTGAGTTGTTCCAAACATACTTAAAAGGTTTCCAGTGACTGAATTGGGAATCTATTTTTAAAGTTAAATTCATTAAAATGAAATACAATAAAAAAATTCAGTTCCTCCATTGCTCTAGCCACTTGTCAAGGGCTCAGGAGTCACATGGAGCCATTCTGTTGGGCAGTGCAGCTTCAGACTCTTCAAAATCTCCAAGCTGAGGAGGTGGAGACCCAGAGGAGTTAAGAGATCTTCCCAGGATCTCAGAGAAAGAGGCTTTGAAGCCAGCCCTCCTGGCTCCTCTCTTTCTACCGCACTGTGCTTTGTAATCATCACTAAGGTGATTATTAGAATTAACCTACAATTACTGTGCCCGCCTTCAAGCTCCATTCATCATAACCTGAAGTCTTTAGGGCTGTCTGCACGGGCACTTGAAAAAAGTCTGTGAGTCACTATTGCTGTGGTCAGTATGCACTGAAGCCACTCCAGGTGCATAACTGGTATTGTCCTTGTCTCCCCCATCTCTCCATCCCCACTGTCGCCTGACATCTGATTGATGGAGTGCAGCAATACTTCATCCTGCTGATTCTGACCGACGGTGTCATCACAGACATGGCTGACACCCGCGAGGCTATCGTCCACGCCTCCCACCTCCCCATGTCGGTCATCATCGTGGGAGTGGGCAATGCTGACTTCAGTGACATGCAGATGCTGGATGGTGACGATGGAATTCTGAGATCGCCCAAGGGAGAGCCTGTCCTTCGAGACATCGTCCAGTTTGTACCCTTCAGGAACTTCAAACACGTACGCATATCTCAGGGGCTTCCCGTGGGAGAGCAGAACCAAAGCAAGCTCACGCCCACATCTTCCCATCAATGTTTGTAGTGAAACCACGCCACCTATCCCTCCCTCAGCCAGGCCATCTCCCACACAAGGATATGTAGAAGTTGACTCTTGGAGAAGGAAGTGTAACTTGAGTTATAGATAAGGGGTCATGCTAACTATGGTAGCCAACATTCCACAGGTGCTTGCCCTCATCCATCTAGTTTAGGATCTCTAGTGCCGCCAAGGCTGCCACGTACAGTTGGGCAGGTTGTTCCCTGCACAAGGGTGTACGGTTGAAGATGCAAGTCGAATCCGAAATTCAACCTGGGTTCTGCTTGTCAAGCCACGTCCCCTGGCAGAGGCCTGTGTTTGCTTTGGCAAAGTGTATTTTCAAAATGATAGAAACCTTAATCCTCTATGGTATACAGTTAGCAGCATCAAAGATTTATTTAACTCATTAATGAGAGAACCAGTAAGATGGCAAAGCTAGTTCAAAGAAGGATATAAAACAGTTGATTATGGTCAGTGGGAAAAAATGCTGGAATAAGTTTGCTAAGGCAGATTCAAAACTGGTTTATGACCAAAAGGGTTGGAAAAAAACGCAATCTTTGGATTACCTTCTCTGCTGGACTGAATTCTTCTAAGTTTTCTACAATGTCTAGCTTTACAGTCCCAGGCTCTAATCAATAATAAATAGTAAGTCAAGCAGCATTACATTCCCCCGATGACCCTAGAGCAGGCCCGTTAGACAATGCTCTAGTATGACATCAAGAAAGTGCTCAATAACAATTTTTCCTCGTTTCTAAATGTTGGATAATTATTAACTCCCCAGAAGAAGGGGCACCCTTAAAATTTCCACAAAACCCTGCACCTATGGGGCTGCAATTGCCCAGAGGGACACCTTCTCTGATTCATGCAAAGGCTCCCTCTGGGCTGCTGTGTCCCTGAAGAATCCTTCAGGGCCTCCCCCAGCTGTGTCTGGGAGTCCTTGGCAGTCCCGGGGCTGGTTCCAGACAGTCCTCTGTGTTCTTCTGTTCCCTGCCCCCGTGAAAGCCACCCGAGAGCAGAGCATCCCCCGTCCCCACTTCCCACTGAGGCCTCGCCCTCCACACTGCTGGTGGTGCCAGCAAGACTGCCCCCAGTGATTGGTATCTGAACTTGAGCTTCCGCAGCAGGAGGGGATCTCCAGAATCCTCAGTGCCCTGAAGTCCCCTTGGAAATGACGGGAATCCCCTCCTTTTTGTGCTGCAGAGACCCCTCTGTCACCTGGACCATTAATGCAGTGAAGTCTGTGTCCCCATACCTCCAGGATCCCTACTGGAAACATTGTCTTTAGCTTTCACTGCAGCCACTCTGTCCTCAGGGCTGCAGTCAGTTATTTAGGATCAGGGAGAGGAAGGGACAGGCACTATGCCATCCACCCTGAGCTCTCCCTCCTGATGCTTTTGTGGAAAAGCTTTTCTCCTCCAGCCAAGAACCCTCATTCAGATGAATCCCCGACACTCTTGTGGCCAGTTTATCAGATAGTTCCAGGCACATCTGAATCCCAGTTGGGGTTCACACCAGAACCCTAGCTACACTGGGTAAGGTAAGTAAAGAGGGTGGAAGGATGGATGGATCATTGTTTGTTTTAGACAAGTCCCAGTGCCAGCGTCAGAGCCTTCGGCATATGTTTTTCACAAATTGCTGTTGTTTCTGCCACCTTCTTGGGATGTTCTTTAAGCGAGCATTCAGATAAATCATGAGCCCAGCAGCCTCCACCCTAGATCTCATGACCTGCCGGGACTGCCCAGGGAGGTCACTGCACACCCAGGGCTCCTCAAATGACAAGGTATTGCACATAACTGTGCTGCCACACAATTATGATTCTACTTTTAAGGAGAGCTGCAATGTAAGTAGAATCCTTCAAGAAGCCTGACGACAGAGTGGAGTGCAGAGGGAGTTTCCAAGCAACGGCAGCAACACCCAAGCCCCCCACGAGCACACGGGCAGTGAGCGTGGGTGAGGGGCAACTGTGCCACCATAACCCACCTTCAACTTGCCCGAGGAGGAGGTTTCCAAATGAAACCACTCATTAAATGAAAGAAGCTCACCAAGCCCTCACCTTATCTGCATGTGGACAGCAAGGAGTGGAGTCAAAAAGAAGTAGACTCCTCTACAAGGAGGGATGTGCCAGGGAGGGCTAAGTCGCTGCAGTTGTGTTCAGCAATGAAGCTCCTGACTTGCATGATGCTCAAGGTAGGGAGAAGGGTGTTTTTCCAGATGTTGATGTCCTGCCCCATTTTGTCAGCCAGACAGAAGTAGCCACATCACTGACCACCACGCATAACTTGAGTGAAGAGGGGTCAAAGAGCTGACTGCCTAGGAGATTCATGCACTTCCCCTCTCCTTGCGCCCGCACTTCCCCTCTCCTTGCGCCCCTGCGCACGCCACACACACACACACACACAGACACCCATCCGTGTGCTTAACCAGTGCCACCGAACCATACAAGGATCTAGTCTCTACCTTAGCTGCCTCCTCTTCCTCAAACACTCATGGAGTGCCTGCTGTGTGCAAGCCATGTGCTGGCACTGGGGCCATAGTGAGATGATAAAGGTCCAGGTCAAGGAATTTACTGGAGAATTGCATGGTTGGGACATAGAAAAATCCCATGCTAAGCAACCTGTGGGTAGCTGAAAAGGGCTAAAATGTTGCTGCAAGACTTTAGGGCAGAGAAGTAGCCGTGAGGGAAACCGTACAGCTTGAGCTGGGTATGCGAGGACAGAGTCTGGGGGAGCGGGGAGTTGAGGGGGCATCGGCAACAAGGGAGGTGCCCTGAGCAGGGCAAGGGAGTGGGGCAGCGTGCAGAGTCTCCATCTGCTGCACGGATGACTAAAGCAAACGCCAGCAGTGTGTCACCCACCTTATCTTCACGGATTTCAAATTAGATTTTGAAAACCATTTCATTATCTGGACTAATCTACCCCGAATTCAATAAGCCATAAATAAAACGGGAGGTGAGGAGCTGATAGAATTTCATATAAACCAGTAACCCGTGAGTTGCCTCTCTTTTTCTGCTCTGCATGATAACTCAGAGTTTTGAAGTAGACAGGGCACAGGCTCTGAGCTCTGTGGCTCTGGGCAATTTATTTAACCTCTCTGTGCCACAGACTTCCATCCATAAAATGAGTCAAATGACACACACATTGGAAGATTAAAGATGGTGTCTATATAAAGCTTAGCGCCGGGTCCGTGGAGGTAGTTAATAACTACAGCTGTTACAACCAGCTGCTTTCATATTTTTGGCCTTTTCCCAACCAACTCATGCCCCCCAAGCCCTGTTTGCTCACCAGAGCCACCAGCACAGATATGCCAAGGGGGTGGGAGCATCGCTTGGGAGCTGTGCTGTCCAATACAGTAGCAATTAGCCACATGTGGCTATTTAAATTTAACCTCATTAACATTAAATCAAATTAAAAATTCAGTTTTCCAGTCACACTAGCCACATTTCAAGGACACGTTTCAATACTTGCATGTGTCTAGTGACTACCATATCAGACAGTGCAGATATAGAATATTTGCATCATCACAGCAAGTTCTATTTGACAGCACTGTTTAGGAAAGTTTTTGTCTTCAAATAACAGCAAATCCGTCTTTCAGTGGATTCCATGAGTGGTTCTTACCCAAGAGTAACTTTTCCCCCAGGGGACATCTGGCAATGTCCGGAGACATTTTTGATGGTGACCATTGTGGAATACTATCTGCATCTAGCAGGTAGAGGCCAGGGATGCTGGTAAACATCCACAGGACAGTTCCCCACACAAAGAATTATCTCGCCCAAAATAGCAGTAGTGCCAAAATTGAGAAACTCTGAATTATATAAGTCCAAATATATTTTTTCTCATGCAGCTAGAAGTTAGGGGTTGGTGGCTGCTGACATTTGTTTTTTTCAGTGCTTCAATAGTGTCAGGGCCAGCACCTGGTGATTCCCTTTGTTATTTCTTCATAATGATAAAATGGTTGCCATAGCTCTGGGAATCACATTCTAATTCAAGGAAAAAAGAGAGGAAAGGGAAACAGAGCCACCCATGTCTGTCCCCTTAACCAGGAAAGAAAAGCTTTCCAAGAAACATCTCCCAGGAAACTTTCAGTTGTGTCTTACAGGATGAAATTGGGTCACATGGCTTTCCCTAGATGCAGAGGAGGCTGGGAAATCAAGTATTTGGCTTTCTAACCTTTATATGAGAGATGGCCAGAGAGAAAACGGTAGAAATGACTTTTGTATCTATCCCAGTGTACACATGGCCCATCATCTAACACACAACCCTGAGCAGTTATTTATGAAATAAAAGACCATTTGTGGATGCCAAATGTCCAGCATGCTATGACATCTTCAGAATGTGAGGGATCCCTTTAGAGAACGCCTCACAGTGTTTTCAGATTGCTTTTAAGGTACGTGTCCCTTGTTTTGAGCCTCCTGAAAACTCTGTGAATAGAATGAATCCTTACGCTTTCCTGGTTTGTCTCTGAGAACACTGGGCCTTAGCAAAGTTGAATGGCTGAGTGACAAGCCACATAGGAAGGAAAGAGCTAGAAACCAGGTGGCAATTAGGTCAGCCCTTTTCCCTTCGGGATCTATCCTGAAGAATCCTAAACACTTATTAGCTTGTCACTCTGCTTCATGGTTTCAGCCTCTTCGGTAATTGCCAATAATGAGGCTCAGGTGATCTTACTCGCCCGGGGGCTGGGCGCTTAGTACTGGATGCCAGATGGCAGACCCCGCTCTGCATGACTCCAGGGGCCATGCAGAACTTCAACCTCCACCTTCCTCTGCCCCAAATCATAGGGTGAGGACATAATTCTGATAGAATAAATGCTACATGAATTAGTGTGGTATTCAAGACTCTCTATCACCTGGCCTCAAGCTCATTTTCCAACTGAATGTGCCACCAATTCTGTTGCATGCTCAACACACACACACACACACACACACACACACACACACACGCTTCCTTCAGCCCCATCAGATGACTCACTGATCCTAGAATGATCAAATGCCAATCCCCTCCTTCTCTACATTTTAAAACATGCCCAAGTGAAATGTCACCTCCTCTTGGAAGCCTGCTGTGATTCCTCCAAGATGATTTAGTCTTTTTTGTTTTCTGCTGTCTGGTCACACAGTATTTGTGACTCTCTAGAGCAGAGCTTCTCAAATTTTAATGTACATGGAAATCACCAGGGCATCAAGTTAAACTGCACATTCTGACTGAGCAGCCCTGGGATGGGTCTCATGTTCTATGTTTCTAATAGGCTCCCATGTGATGTGATGCTGCTGGTCTGCAGCATGTGTCACGTGCCACCTCACAGTAGGGTGAATTTTGGTCGCACCAGGCTCCCCTCATGTGATGGTAACTTCCATAATGGTAAGAACCATAGACCCCAGAAACCCTAGCAGAGTGCCTGGAACGTAATTAACGTAGTGTCTGGAATTGAGTGCAAGGCAGAAACAAAGCTGCAGGAGAATTCATTCTGCCATCCAGCTTTCACCCATCTTCCCATGTGAATCCTTCTGTATTTTGAGACAGGCATGAAAAAGTACAGTTCAGAAATTAAAGGTTCATTTTCCAACAATCTGACAAGTCCTGCTTGGAGTAGACAAATATTGAATGAGTGAATGGAGGGATGAATGAGAGAGACTAGCCACTCAGAGCAGGACTCAGGGCTTTTAGGCTGGTTCTGGATCAGATTTCCTTTGGCCGGGTGCCGAAGTCACGGTGGTTTCTTCTTCCCTGCAGGCATCTCCAGCTGCCCTGGCAAAGAGCGTGTTGGCTGAAGTCCCAAACCAAGTCGTGGACTATTACAATGGCAAAGGGATTAAGCCAAAATGTTCATCAGAAATGTATGAGTCTTCCAGGACACTAGCACCGTGAACTCCATGCACTTTTACAGGGTTCCGAGATACTATTCCTGCTAATATTTAATACTTCTACTACTCCTGTACTTAAAAAAAAACACATACACATTCAAAAATAGCACGTTTCGGTGATTTTTAACTGACAGTTTTTTTTGCATGTGTAGCCCTGAGGCCTGGATCTGTTAAGCCCTTGTATTGTTAAAGACTTTTTACAAAGAAACACAAATAATGATAACTTATTCTTTACATTACAGCATGTCGCCTTGAAATAAAATGGTATCTGTATCCGTTTTTTATACAGGTTTGTTGAAATTTTGCTAAATTTCTTATTATCTTTACACTGTAAAGCATTTTGAAATATTTATTGAACGTTGATAGCCAAAACATTTGGTTTTATCTGCCACAAGATGAGACACTTTTCAAAATGGCAGATGCATGGACTGGACTTTGCATGTTTAAAATAAAATTTTAAAAAACCCTGTTTTTGCAGTTATCTCTAATTCCTCCCTACTGAGAAGGGTCTCTCTGCTGAAGGAGAGGTATATCCACCTAGAGGCAGCCGTCTTCAAGTGGTCGGGGGCACCGAGCCCAGCACCTCTCAGATTTTACTGTGCACACAAACCACCTGAAGCTTTTGTTACAGTTCAGACTGCGATGCAGTAGGTCTGCATGGGCCCAATTCTACAGCCCTAACAAGGTTCCAGGGGGTGCCGGAGCAGACACTGAGAGTACCGAGCTTCTCGGCTTCAGGGTATGAGCATAGAGACCGTCCGGAGCAGGGCCGCACCTTGGCTGCTTGAGAATGGCACCTCTTCCCCGCCAGTAGCGCCAAACTCCTGCTGGTCTCCGAGGTGGGAATAGAAAGTAATGAGACTGATTCCAGAAGCTGCACACCCCCAGTCAGTCTCACTGCTTTATAGTCACACCTCTCCTTAAACAGACTCAGGAGAGCTCCTCCAGGCCGGCCCCTGCCCTCTAAAAGGAGGCGTCATGCACACCTGTGCATGAATGGTTCCATGTTGATGTGAGTCCCTAGGAATGACCTCAAAGAGTCATTCAGGGGAACCACAACAGTGGAAACTTGTCCATGGCAAATGGCCATGCAGTATGGCTCCACAGAAATGTGGCCCACTAAGTTGACCTTTAAGCTTAATGTGGGCCTTCTTTTTGCCTTTTATACCACTCCTGAGAGCAAACTCTACGAGCAGAAATGCCTGGAATCGTTTTGGGTGGAGGTGTTTTGTTTCGATATCAACTGGCCAGTCTTGAACCAAAAGAATGAATGTTTCGCTGTATAGTCTTCTCACAGAGAAATGGACAAGTGTTTCGCAGGCATAAAAAGCACAAGGTGGAACTTGTTTTTGGTCAGAAAGATGGGGAAGTAAATCACAAGGCAAAATAGAACTGTTTGGTTTTTATTTGTCGAGGGGGGAAGTGTTAGCAAGCAACTCAAATGCCTTGTATGATTTCCACTGTTATAATTATAGATCCTAACCTTGCAAATACATGTCAGCCAAATGCACAACATTTTGGGAATGATGGTAAAAATGTATGACTGAAAAACAACATAAATATTTAAACTGTATTGTTTTATGAATAAATTGGGTACTTACAGAATTTTCTCTAAGAGTTATAGTCTTTTTTCTCTTTTCAAGGCAATTGCCAAGCAGTGATTTATTTCATGTAGATGACATGACCTCATATTAGGAATAGCTCTTCCACAGTCCCATAGAAACATATGGATCATTGTTTTTAACAAACAAGGAATTAAAATATTTGGGCCCAATCCTACAGAAATATCCAGTGGTTGTTTCTAACCCCAAACCAGGACCTGAGTTTCCGTGTCCCTGTGCCCGGAACATAGAAGCACTCGATAGAGGTTTAACAAATAAAGAGATGACTAATGTAATGAATGAATGCATGCATGCATGAATGAGTGAATGGACTTGCTAATGTTCCCCATGATCAATCTCTAACGGGTGGGGTAAATGACTGGGGCTGGCATTCTCAAGTATCTGTTGGGATCTACTACATTCATGCCAGGATCCCTGGGGTCTGTGAGATGGGGTGGTGAGGACAGAGTCCAATTTGCCTGGCAGAACCTTAAGGCAGTTTACTTCCCTTTTCATAGCCAGACTCAAGACCAGCTCAAAAGAATAATAAAAATAATAGCTAACAATGACTGAGGGCTTACTGTGTGCCAGCCACTGTTCTAAGTGCTTGTCACATACTCTCTCATTTAATTCTCCCAACGGCCCTATAAGGTAGGTAGTATTATTTGTCTCATCTTGCAGATAAGGAAACTGAGACACAGAGAGGTTGGGTAACTAACCTAAAGTTACACAGCTATCAAAAGGCATAACCAGGATTTGAACACAGACATTCTGGCTCCTGAGCGCAAACTCATTATATAATCCCCATTTCAGCTACCTTCCTGGCACTATACCCATCCAGTTGCCATACAAAGCAACAGATTATTAAAAGATTTGAGAGAATGAGCCTTAAAACATGACCTTTACCTCCATTTCAGACATTTCTGTCTCATCTGGTGATCTCAGCTTCTTGTTGTGGGCCCTTGGCATCTTGTGATGTACAGCATCTCCTTGGGAGCAGTGAAGAGTCTCAGGATACAACTGGGTCTTCCCAACTTCTTGCCTCCAAGGAGACCGTGTGGATCAGACATGATAAATGCAGATGCTTCTGGGAGCATCAGATGCTCCTGAGCAAGCCATGTGAACCACTAAGGAGGAACAGGTTTAAAGGAAGGGATGGAAAGAGTAGAGTGTGGTGAGGAGGAAGGGAAACTGGAAAGCACGTGTGCAGAAGAGGACAGCTACCACACACCTCCGGGGGCCGTACACCAACGTGGACCCATTGCAGCCAATCCATCCAGTTTTTCAAGAGAACTGAAAAACTGGTATTTCACATAAAATCTACCAATTTGTAAATATGGAAAACTCATTCAAAATTAAACAACCATTTTAAACACTATGAGGGCCAAACTGTACGAGTCAAATAAAAAATACCTCTGGGCTTACATTGGCTCTGAAGTGCAAGTTTGGAACCACTGACATATCCACGGCCTGCCCTCCACCGGGCCTCAATAGATGCTATAGACTCTTAAATTCTTGAGGACACCAAAGAGATTTTATTTCTGTGGCTTATGTCTATTGATATTTGCTATATTAGAAACTGAAGCTGAAAATGTAATATATTTATTAATTCACATGAACAATAATGAACCCATTACATGTTGACATAAATGAAATATTTTTATAAAAAGCCTATATTTTCAAAACCAAAAAATAGTCACTGAGACAGGCAGCACGTGTGTCTTGCTTAATGAAAAACAGGTGGATTCTCATATCTGCTTCTGCATTCAGCCTGTTGTGAAATGATGTTTTGATTGAAGTACAATGAAGAAAATCTAGCCCCATGTGGCTATGTAGTTGGTAAGGGGAGGAGTATTTTTAGCTTTCTCAGATAATTGTACTTATTGTTTTTACCACACCAAAACTCAAGAAGTGGTAGTTTCTTAAAGGTTAATTGCAGTGTGGAATATGAAATCATAGCAATAATCCTCTCCTGGCATTTTCAATGGTTCTTTTACTGATGCATGATTTTGTAATGTCATGCATTGACCATTTGGAAAATATTGATCCACTCAGTTATTCTGATGTCCCAAACACTTACACAGTTTATTTTACAATATCAAAAAAAATCACATTCTTTTGCCAATTTCATCAGTCTAGGTGTTGAGAATGTCAAGTTATGGTGGCAGGTTCAGGTTTTCCAAAATTCTAACATTTGCTATAAAACTCAAATGTTATCATTGGCAACAAATGCTGTCAGTTGTTTTTCTTGAAGTGACAGGCTCATTTCATTCATTTTCAAGAAAATATCTCCCAAATACCACGTCTGAATAACTCTAGTTTATCTGTCAGTCTTTTTTTCAAGTAAAAGTGGTGTTCCGTGAAAAAAAAGCAGCTAGTTTAGGCCACAACACAATGGCACACATGCTGTTCTTTGAGGCAACCACGTCAGGTTGGAATGCACTGGAAGGACTTCATGGATGCTATGCATTTTGTCACGCAGCGTGTGCAAAAGACATGGACTGAAGGGTCTTTACTCTTAGAGGATTTCCACATCCCTTCCATGCTTTCCACGTGGCCCCTTCCAGCAATGGTGGGTCAAGTACCCCTCAAACATTGAATCTCTCTGACTCCTCCTTCTGCGGCACCTCTCTGAATCCATCCAAAGTTCTCTGCTTTTAAGGGTTCATGTGATTAGATTGGACCACTCATATAATCCAGGATTCACTAACCTAAGATCTATAACCTTAAATACATCTATGAAGTCTGTAGTGTCATGTAACAGAACATGTTTATAGGTTCCAGGGATTCAGGCTTGGACACATTTAGGTGCCATTCTGCCTACATGAAGGGAATGCAGGATATTGCCAGATGATTCTAAAAGGAAATGTGGGGTGTTCAAGAACTGTGAGAGGGCTGCCCACGGAGACAGAAGGAGAATATAGACAAGGCCAAGGAGTGGTGGTAAAAATACCTGCTGATCCCAAATCTCTGCCCAGGAGGGCTGGTTCTAAATCTGTTCAAATACTTCCCGTTTTGGTCTTTCCAGCATTAAGTACCAGCCCTGCACTAGGCTTGGAGGTATGGACGGGGAGTAGGAGTTAGGAATTAAGGAGGCAGAAGGAAAAATACATGGTCTCCACTCCCAGAGGAGCTCACAGCCTAGAGCTGCCCTCTGATACGAGGACTGTGGAATCCTGTTAGACATATCTTACATTCCTTAACATTTAAGACATATAATGGTTAAGACTTTCTCATGAAGATGTTATTAAATATTGAAAGTAGAAAAGCAGTAGAGGGAGAGAGGTAGGGACACATGTGAGAAGCAACAGCAAGCCTGCCAACCATTTTCATCATCATCCTCTGCCTTGCCCCCCACAGGAAATAGACCTTCAAATCAGTCCCAAAAAAATTCTATTTTCTAAATATCTCTAGACTCCATGCTCTCCTCTTGAGCATGGTTCAGTGGAAACACTTAGTGTTTTCAAGCCAGAAAAGCCTGGATTTATTCTTTGCAACTTAAGAGTTGGATATCTCTGAGCCTTGATTTTCCCATCTGTGGAATGGGGAGAATAATTCCTACTTGGACAGGTTGCAGTGAGGATTTGAGATAATGTACGTAGGCAGTTAGAACAATGTCTGGTGTTTCAGGTTGGGTTCCCCAAGAAGTAAACTCTAAGACTGAGATTAATGTGCAGGTAGGTTATTATGGGAGCATTCTAGGGATAATGACCTGTGAAAGGAAAGGGAAGGAAGTGGGACTGGGCAGAGGAAATGTTGGGCTGCCACAAAGGTCTTAGCTCACCCCACAGGTAAATTTGAGCCTTAGAACAGCCCTTCAAAGTTGGGGCGTGGGGGCCAGGCCTTTATACCCTCTCATAGACCGGCCAGTGGATGTGAGCTGCCTCAAGAAGAGGCTTGGTTGGAGGCAGGGCAGCCCTCATCAACTGAGGAAATTCCAGAAGACGTCAACCTCTGGTTTCAGAGGAGGAATAAGTCCTTCAGTCCTGAAGGGGAGATCTGGGTTGCACAGCACAGCATCCATGACAGGGGTATAAGCAAGTGCTCAGTACATTGTAACATTTGCTATTGTTATTGTCATCATCATTTTTATCCTTCTCTTTATAGCCACAGCCCCTGACTTAATTTAAGTCTTTATCTGTCCCTTGTCTGGGACATAAAAGAGCCTCCCCACTGGTTTTCCTAGTCTACATGGCCTTCATCTGCTCTACTCTCCATACTGCTGCCAGAGTGGTGGTTATAAAGCAAATCTGAGCATCTCTCCGCCCCGCTTAAAACCCTTCAATGGCTCCCCACCAGCTTCAGAATAAAATCCCAACTCTTGAACGTGACCTTGAGTATAACATATATCTAACTTTCATCGTCTGACCCTTGCCCACTTTTTCTGGCCACCCCACTCCACACTGCTATCTAATAACCTCTTCACACTGCATTTGTTGAAGCTTCCATCCCACTCCTTCACTCGGTTGACTTCTACTTATCTTTGAAGTCTCAGCTCAGGTGACAGCTCCTCTCAGAAACCCTCCTGAACCTTCCCCGCTCAGACTTGGCCAGGTATTCCTCCTGCCTGTTCCCTCTTCACCTGTGCACACTCCTGTCTGAACCTCTCTCTCCAGGTAGAACCCAAGTCTCTCCCAGAGAGCAGAGCCCTGTCTTACTCACCTTTGTACTCTCGAGTCCTATTATTGGTGCTCAATCCGTGATTAGAGCATGCAGGATAAATCAGTAAGAGGAGGCGTCCTTCTGGTCCAAGGGGAACCAGGTCTATGATAGACCTCACTGCCATCTTCTGAGAAAACCAGCTGCTGAGCCCAAACCAGATTCTGGTGCATTAACTTCCATTTCACCAAAATCCTTGGTTTAACACAAAGATGTCCAGACAAACAGTCTTAAGTTCATCAAACTTATCACACAAGAGAATGTGCCCGGTGTCTTAATGTTTATGTAACACAGTTACATAATCCAGATGTTTCCAAAATTTCTCAAGCCTTTCATTAAAACCCCAATAGATTAGAGCGATGAAAACGTTTTGGAACTAGAGGTGGTGGTTCACAACCTTGTGCATGTACAAACTGTCACTGAATTGTCCACTTTAAAATGGCTAATCTTATGTTACATATGTTATGTTATATGAATTTCACTTCAATTTAAAAAAACAAAACAAAACAATAAAATATTCTACCACTCCAGCTCATTTGGTTAGCAGGCAATACAGTCATTTCCAGGCTCCCCTCCCAAATCCACCCTCACTTCCCACTTTGGACTGGCTCCAGGTGCTTCTGCTAATCACCTCCCGCCACTCGTATCTCATGAACACATTTCTGGGCTGCTACATTTTTCTTTAAATCATACTCCCGCCTCCACTCCCCACACCACCACCATGGATATAGTTTCTTTGCTTCATTCCCCAAAGTACAGCCAAGAACAGACAGTAGTGCTTGACAAAGCTTTTCTGAATACTTGAACTGAACAAAGTAAATTTTAATGTGAAAACTGGATACCTTGTTTGCTCTAAGAAGTCATGGATTATAAGATGCATCATTAATTTAATACCACCTGGGCGAAAAAGAAACACTTCATTAAATATTTACAAAAATTGCATATTTGCCCACAATAGCACACATTTAGACCCACAATCCCATCCTCCTTTCTTCTTCAATGTCAAAATGCGTCCAAGGCTTCTTCATATTGTGATTTTAAAGGTTCTTCTGCCATTTGCAGTTATGCAGAGCATCGCAAAGAAACGTTGGGATTTGTAACTGTACTTGAGACCCTGACCTTTTGGGGTCTTTAGTGTAGATCATATAATTCTGAAGTTTACCCAAGAACACTGAGGTTTTGTATGCATTTCCTACTTGGTTAGCCTTACAATGGTTTCTAATTTTAAAAGCCCCGTGTGGATTCACAGAGAGCAATGGGCTGCCATCAATTCCTGTCAGTTTTTGTGACTCCTGAGAGTGTAAGAGGGTCCTAACACTGCAGCCTTGTTGACAGAACAAAAGATAGTTTTTCCCAGAAAGTCAACACAGCTTCAAGTTCTGGCATTATGAATCATTTCTCTAGTCTTGCCTAGGGATTTCTGAAAGAAAAAAATAGATTCAAACATACATTGATTTCTTATAATATATGGAGTGCCCTTCTCTTTTTTGCATATATGTACACACATGCACATATATTCATTAGCTTTCACTTTTGTAAAATTGAAAGCAGAACCCAAGGTTGGCAGGGCTCACTCTAAGACGAACAGACACTATTTCCCCCATTATTGATCCCATTTTCATGACCAGAGATTTCTAAGAAAGGAATTTCTTTCACAGATGATTAAAAGGTATGGTATATTTCAAAAGAAGGAGCTTTTCTTTCCTCTCGCATATTGAATGATTTTTCCAAGTAACATAATGATGCTAAAAAGGACTTCTGGCACTTGTTAACAATCCACAGGTAAATCCTTAGCAGCCGGCTGGGATCCACTGGGATTGCAACCCCAGCATCATGAAAAACAATCAGAGCACCAAACGTCAAACCCAGGTGGACTGGAGTGTGGGATATTAAAAATATATACACCCACAGGGACTGGAGTAGACTGAGAAAATAATTTCATAATCTAAACTAATTCATTTAGAGTTTAATAGGAATCAAATGAATTGAAAGTGACTAAAAATATCATTAAATATAGCCACAGGCCAGAAATTACCATCACGTTCTGCTTGTGTCTCTTGGTTTAATATCCTCAGGATCAGAATGAAGTTACCTGAGCTGCCATTCTGCAGATGTCAGTTCATTCTAAAATGTGCATTTATCCATTCTAGAAAGAATAGTTAACAAGCTAGTCCAACCCTCCTAAAGAAGGCAGAATCATGACGGTTATGAGCAAGAGTTTTGATGTCAAGCAGAAATATGTTTCCCAGAGAACATAAATTTAGTTACCTTCTCTAACCCTCAGATTCCTCATCTGTAAAATATAAACAATACTATCTACCTCTTAGAATTCTTGTGAGGACTCAAGGAGATAATATCTTTAAAATGTTGAGCTTAATGTATGGCATATAGTAAGCAATCTATTAAGTCATTATTTATAGCATAATGGGCAAGTTGTGTGGTCTAGAAGATAAAGGGATGGCTAAAAAAATAATTAAAGTAGGCAGAAAAAATGCAAAAACCTATAGCATTTGATGGCCCTCATCACAGTGACTGGCTCGGGGATAAACATGTGACCTGAGGCAGGTCAAATAATCCAAACCCAGGACTTTGGCTGGAGCTCTCAGGAGAGGCTAACTCTCCTCTGATGTTGCTACACAGTGAGGATGTAAATCCACATGTGCAGGAAGCCATCCTGCCTCCTCCTGGGACTGAGGCCAAACAGAGGAAAGCAGAACTAAGCAGGAAAGGGGGGAAAAGAGTAAGATAGCATCTTGATGACCTCTGTCAGACTCTGGATCCAGCCTTGCCACTGGAACTTTCAGCCACCAAAGCCCATAGATTTCCTTTTTACTTAACCCAGTTGAAGTTAGACTTCTGTTGCTTGCAACCAAAGATTTTTGACTAATGTGGCTTGACCTTGGGCAGAGAGGAAAGATGGCAGGGCAGGGGTAGAGGGAGGTGGTGCTGCATGGCCATTCTTTCTCTATTCCCACCAGCCACAAAGGGAACCCATTCTGCTGACTTTCTGATGACTGAACCCTTATAGGGATGAGAAGTATCCAAATTAACATGATGTTACTTATCTATAGATATTTTATTGTAAGTATTCTGCTTTGGGACCTTGGAGAGCAGATTCATCTTTGATTTCCCTGTAGGATTTAGCACATAGATAGCAGATAGGATTGGGAACACAGAGATACTTGCATGTTTGTTGAATGAGACAAATATGTTGCCCATTCACCAACCTCTACTTCACTTCCTTACATGAGATGGAAAAGAAACAGAGGAGATACAGACAGTTCATTCCTAGAATGGATAAAACCATTCGAGTTGCCACCGCAGGGAAAGGGCAAAAGGACAGCAATTATCATGTCCTCTTCTCCACTTCTGGGACCCCCACTGTGTTCCTCCCTAATAGTCTATGTCTATCACTTATTACTATTTCCTTTGGTGTCTATTTTAGGATGGCCCTTACATTTTTCTTTTCAGGATTTGGAATAAGATAATTCAGGGGCCGGCCCAGTGGCATAGTTATTAAGTTTGGCCCACTCCGCTTTGGCGGCCCAGGGTTCATGGGCTCGGATCCTGGGCGTGAACCTACAACACTCATCAAGCCATGCTGTGGCGATGTCCCACATACAAAATAGAGGACGATTGGCACAGATGTTAGCTGAGGGACAATCTTCCTCAAGCAAAAAGAGGAGGATTGGCAACAGATGTTAGCCCAGGCCAAGTCTTCCTCACCAAAAATTTTTAAAAAAGATAATTTAGACTCATTTGCATGACACATTGGAGAGCTTGAGATCAAATGTCACTTTCTTGGAAGCAGAAAAGAAGTTGTGATTAAAGTGTTCTCTAAATTTGCTGGAAGTTTGAGGCAGGATACTGAGGGAAGTTTGAGGGAGAATGGGTCCTTGTCCCATGGGCTGGCTTCTTTTTCCTCCTCAGGAAAAGCCACTCTGCTTTAGAGAAGAAAGCATCCATTATGACTAGCACCTTTCTACTGCCTGAGACCTTCCACCTGCCCAGTTCTGGGATGTTCCTCTGTGCCCACGGGAGAAAGTGCCGAGTTCAGGTGACAAAGTCAATTTCCCTAAGAATCAATTTTTGATACATTTTACTTATTGTCTGACCAAGTCCCAAACTCCCTTTTACAGAAGGACTTGCCCACTCAGAATGACATTTTACATTTAGGCATTTCAATCTAGTTGACATTTCACTTTAAAGATCATTTTTTCCCTTTCCTGTTGGCCATAACTTAAGCAAGGAGATACTTTATAAATAACTTCTGCTTTCAATTATCCAAAGGCTCAGCATCATGTTGAGTGAAAAGAATAGAACAGGAATTAGGAGACCTGGGTTCTAAACCAGGTTGAACTAGGTATACGGCTTCCCTAGGGATATTGACTGGATATGCAATCCTGGGCAATTTACCTAACCTCTCCAGCCACAGTACTTTCCTCATAGATTATTGTGGGGATTAAATGGAATAATATTCGCAAAACATGTACCATTACACCAGACGCTGTAAAAATGGCTCAAAAAATAAATTTATTGTTAGCATTTTCATTACTACCATTACTACTGTTATGGTATGACAGCAGTTCCTTTCCCAGAGAATACAAGTTCTCTCAAACAAATTACTGTTCCGATCATGACTGACTCACTTGAAGGAAACAGCTTTCCTTTAAGGCAAAGTTTGCAGGCTCACACCTGGCATTCTCTGCAGTGCTCCTGGACTGGGGGTTGTGAATTCCTAGGAGAAAGAAAGAGATGGAAGGAAGAGAGGCGAGTGGGCTCAGCGCACTACACCTTGTCCAGAAAGGAGCCTGGCTCCCTGACTGTGGTGGTGACAGTTATGATGATGATGTTTGTGAACAATGAGAGCAGTACTCTTGCATGTGTTGTTCTTCTGTACTATTAAAAGGAACTCAACAAACATGGACATAAAAGACACTAGAAGCCAAAAGAATGACAAGGAAATCTAACACCTTGTCAGGAATCTTGCATGATTGCATCGAAATGAAATTGTTCATGCAGAAAATATCAATGAGAAAGTTAGAAAAGAATAATTGTTCATAATTATTGTAATATCTAACAGAAAGTGAATATAAATATTAATAACAATGACTGTAGTCAGCATTTTTTTTAGTCCTTACTATGTGCCTAGTACTGTGTTAAGCACTTTGTATGCGTCATTTCCTTTAATCTGTACTGTTGCCTTGTGAAGGAGGTCATTTTTAATCATATTTTACAGATGAGGAAGCTCAGAGAACTGAAGTGATCCACCCAGGTGCATGGAAAAAGTAGCAGAGACAGGATCTGAACCCAGACCTTCCCACTTCCAAAAAAAGACTGTTCCCTGCCATCCCCCGGGTGTACCAAGTCCTCTGCTCCCTTGATGTTGGTGAGAAGGAGGCAGAAGGAGCATGTCAGTGGGCAAGACAGAACCCTTTTCCTCTTGTTAGACATTTGGTGACCCAAGTTCAAGTCCTTTCCTCCAACCTATAGTTCTGGGATTGCCTGTACTCCTGTTGGTGTGGTAATTCTGGCTACTCTCGTTATTTCACATCAAATTTCCGTATTTTTTGTCGTCGTTGTTATTGAGGTATAATTCACATACCATAAAATTCTCCCTTTCAAAGTGCACACTTCAGTGGTTTTTAGTATAGTCGCAAAGTTCTGCCTCTATCATCACTAAAATTTCTACATATTTCTGAACCTCTTATTATAAATGTAGGATTTCTGGGAGAGCTGAGGAAATATATTATATTACCCTGCCTTCAAAGAGTTTGCAGTCTTGTCAAGGAGACAAGATTTATAAACCTGAGGCTTCTCAATACTTATAATAAAAGACAATAATACCACGCAAGAATATATATACATCTGGTAAGTGCCAAGAGAGGAGAGGAATTAACAGCCAGGGTGAGCGATTCTGAGGGAGTCCTCATGGAGGCGGCAGGCCTGGAGATGCGGGGAAATTGGAGAGGTGGCGTGAGCAGGGAGGGTGTCAGATGCAAGGAACTGTCAGACTCAGTGGCCCAAGTGTTAAACTCTTGCCAAGCATAACTATTTGCCCTGCTGAGAGACTGCGATTCTGGCTGAGACTTCAATAGGAAATAGAAAAGAGATTAGATGAAGCCCAGTGATTTCAGCAGAGATCGCCTGGTCTATTTGAAGGGAGTTTATATAATAGTGACCAGCAGCTCCTCTCTGAAACTCGGCTGTGACGTTCATTGGTTTCAGCGGGATGTGTGCTTTGCGGAGCAAAGACAGCATTTGGCCCTTGGTTGGAAATTCCTGCTTTAAAAGCCATTTTGTTCCATTTTGAAACAAAGTGGGAGTGAAAGCCATGCCCCATGACGCTTCATGGTTAATAAAACTGCAAAGGCATTTCTGCCTGGGCATAAAAGATTATTTTAAGCATCATCTCCTGGGCTCCTCGGTTACTAAGGGAATCCTGCCTTGGCTCAGGGCGCAGATGGGCGAGTTGCCATGACGATTCTGCTAGGCCTGGTTGGAGTCTAAATACCACAGATGGAGGAACCACGGTCGCTCCCCGGCTCCGGAGCAGCCTGGCAGCGCCCTCCCCGCCCCTCCTCCTCCTCCACCCACCGCAGCTGCCCAGTCCTTGCCGCTAGGCGGCGCAGGCACAGTTGGAAGGGCACTCGGGGTCAGTGGCTCGCCCTGCTTGATGGTCAGTCTCCTCTTCTGTCCCAGAATGTGGCGTTCATGCTGGGTCGTATTCAAGTCCTGTTGGGCATGTACAGTCCTTCAAGCCTGGCCTTTGTCTCTCTGAACGGAGGAAATACAAGATATTTACCCCAGAAGCTACACTAGGGAGCAGAAGAAAATCTGGAATAAATCTTATTTTCTTTCCTGTAAACCAACCAGATGTCAACTGAAGCTTTTTGACAGGGTAAATCTGTCATGCTAGTCAACAGTTGGTCATTCCCTGCAACTACCTAGATGTAATTCCGCTCTTTCACATGGACACGCACATGGTGTTGTGGCAGATTATATTTTCTGAAGATGGCTGTAACAGTGTCTTGCATCCCGTGTGCTCCTCTTACAAGGTGACTGCCATGTTCACATGGAGGAGCGGGTTTATGCTCCTGCTCCTTGAATCTGGGCCAACTTGTGTCTGAAGCGAAGTACCATGTGACTTGTGAGGCTAGTTCATAAAAGGTAATACAGCTTACATCTGGTTCTCTTGGGATGCTTGCTCTTGGAACTCAACTGCCATGTTGTGAGGAAGCCCAAGCAGCCACATGGAGAGACCACATATAGGTCCAACAAACAGCCCAGTTGAGGTCCTGGCTGGCAGGCAGCATCAACCACCAGACGTGGAGTGAACGAAACTTAGGATGATTTCAGCCTCCCAGCTGACATCACCCCCAGTCTTTGAGTCATCCGAGCTGAAGCCCTAGACATCATGAAGCAGAAACAAGCCATCCCCACTGTGCCTTTTCTGAATTCCCAACCAACAGAAGCCATACAAATAATAAAATAATGGTTGTTCTATGCCACAAAGTTTGAGGTGGTTTGTTACCCAGCAATAGTAGCTGGAACCATGTTCCCTTTACTTGGAATGTCCTTTCTCTACTCTGCTCCTGGGCACTCTTACTCTTCTCTCATGGAATAATTCAGATGTTACCTCCCCTATGAGTATCCCACCCAGGCACTTTGTACATACACCTCTGCTTTGGCACTTACTCTTTTGGCTGTCTATCTCCCCTGTCTTGCCTGCTACACTGTAAGCTCCTCAAGGACAGAGTGTTTTTTTCTTGCAGGTTTGAAGTAGAAGCAAAATAATAGAGTGGTTGGGGATTGGGGAGTCAAAGAGACCTAGTTTTGAATTCTAGCTGGGCTACTTATCACCTAGTGGGCAAATTAGTTACTTTCTGAGTTATCCCATATGCAATTGCATATCTAAAATGGTGAGCATATCTATCATTGTCAGGAGCAACCTATTTATTCTGAGCCCAATGCCCAGCATATAAAATGATCAATAAAGAGCAGGTATTGTTGTTATTAGCTTCTTATCCTCTGCATTTAGTGCGGTGTGATTCAAATTCATTCGATTATTCAACCAATAGTTGTTGAGCAGCTACTGTGTGCCAAGCATTGTATATTTCATATTGATGTTCGATAGATATTTTTTAGTATATGAATGTACAAAATAATGCAATTGGCAATGGATTTTTAATGGATATGAGCTTTCTCACCAAAAATTCTTCTTCTCATATTCAAAAGTAATTTTGAAAACAGAGGAGTGATTTTTTTATCTCAAAGTTGCATGTCAAAATGGCCCCAAATCAAGGTCTGTTTATTCTAGGAGTTACCAACATTTAGACTTTGGGCTTAAAGGTTGGTATTAGTTTTCTATTGATGTTGTAACAAATTGCCACAAACTTAGTGGCTTAAAATGTGGCTTAGTGGCGCAAATTTATATCTGTCAGTTCTAGAGGTCAGAAGTCTAACATGGGTCTTATTGGGCTAATATGAAGGTGTAGGCAGGGCTGCATTCGTTTCCAAGGCCCTAGGGGAGAATCCATGCCTCGCCTTTTTCATCTTCTAGAGGCCACCACGTTCCGCGGCTTGTGGACTCTTTCCTCTGTCTTCCAAGCCAGCAGGGGCAGGCTGAGTCCTTTCCACGTTGCATCTATCTTACAGTTTTTCTGTTGTCACAGCCAGGAAGGCTCCCCAATTTTAGGGACTCATGTGATTACATTTACGGCCCCCTCCCAGATAATCCAGAATAATTTCTACATCTTAAGGTCCTTAACTGTAAGCACATCTGCAAAGTCCTTTTTGCCATGTAATGGAACATATTCCTAGGTTCTGGGGATAAGGATGTAGATGTCTTGGGGGATATTATTCTGCTGTCCACAAGGAATTTCATGAAAAAGGCTGGGAGGGGCCTCAGCTGCACAAACCCTGCTTCCTTAGCATATCACAGATGAAGAGACAGAGAGGTGAAGTGACAGTGTCAAGCTGCTAGTTAAGTTTAGAGCTGAGACCGGATCCCAAATCTCTTAACTTTGAGTACAGAATTCCTTCTAGAATGCTGCTACCTAAAGTTGGTCTGCTCACCAGCAGCATCTATATGACTTTGAGCTTGTTAGAAATGCGGACTCTCAGGCCTCACCTCAGACCTACTAAATCAGACTTTGCATTTTAGCAAGATCTCCCAGTAATTTTTATGTACATCTGGGTTTGAGAGGCCCTGATCTAGGACATCACAGAGCCTCCTTTTTCTTTCCTGACAAGAAGATTGTGTATGATGAATGGGTGAATATCTCAGGCAGTTTGGCCTCATTGCTGTCTCTTGAGCCCAGCTGATTCTGATCCAGGCCGATCAGATCTCTAAAGAGGTGGACTCAGCACTACCATCCCCAGTCCCTGCTTCTCTGGGGCAACCTCTGAGTGCCAAGCTGAGTATTCCAATACCATGCTATGCAACTTTCACTTCTCGGGAGAGAGGCAGTGCAACAGAGCAGGTAAGCACCTGGACTCTGCAGTCAGCCCGCTTGGGCTCAACTCCTGTCTCCACCTCTTAGTTAACACACTTAAGTTTATGAGCTTGGATAAGCTGCCTATCTTCTCTGTGCCTCAATTTCTACATCTGTAAATGAGGATGAGAGCAATAGTACCTGCTTCATAGGTGAGGAGAGGAGTGAGTTAATATATGTAAAGAACTTAGAACAGTGACTGCCACCTAGCAAGCACAATGTTAGCTATTTCTCATTCTTCTGGGCCCCTTTCCAAGTGTAAACAAAATCCCTCAGTCTCTAGGAATTTCTCAAGACTCTGTATCTTCTGGGCTCATAGGGGACACCCTGACCGTGGTTCCCAGTGACAAAAGTATTCATTGGTCTAGAGCCAACTCCAATGTCAGAACTACACTGGCATTAGGAGGAAGACCAGGGAGAAGGGATTGTCCTTCGCTGAAAGCATTTGGTCCCCTGGCACATGATGCTCCATTGTCTGTCCCTAACATTTTTGTTCAGTCATCAAAGAACTTTAAAGAAATGTATATAGGTTTAATTACATTAAATTTCACAATCATTCTGAATACAACAAAGGGGAGCAGGATGCTGAGAAACCTTTAACCAACATCACTACGTGGCCACATGGCTGCTTCTTTCTTTCTTTCTTCCTTCCTTCCTTCCTTCTTTCCTTTCCTTTCTTCTGTCTTTCTTCATCTTCATCTTCCTTCTTCATCTTCCTTCTTTTTCCTCTTCTCCTTCCCCTTCTCCTTCTCCTTTCTCCTCTTTCTTCTTCTTCCTTCTCCTCCCCCTCCCCCTCCCCCTTTTCCTCCCCCTCTTCCTCCTCCTCCTCCTTCTTTTAGGCTGTCTTTAAGCCAAATGTGTTCCCATTCTGGTCATCTCTTGGAACCCTAAAATCTGTGGCCTGACTTAGGAATTTATTAATAAAAAGTGTGCTCTTAAAAGCATTATACTGAAGTTGAAAATTGTGATTTGGTCTTGCTGGAGGACATTGAAACAGAATTCATCTTCTTACTGAATGAGCATCTGTGGATTTTGCAATACAGGCTTTTAAGTTGTATATTCTAGCCAACAATGGAATCTCAAAGTTCAAAACCTCTTAAAGTTCATTTTATCTATTCCCCCAATTGATGCTCAACTCGCCTTCATAACATCTGTACTGATTTTAAAATATGCTAAATTCTCACAACTTTAGAAAAATGGAAGAACTCAAGGATAATTCTAAGAAAAGTCTAAACTCACTTTAAAAAGGATTTTTAATTTCAAATATAAGCCATGTTATGAACTGAGACAGCATAAATGAATACAAAATGCAAATTAAACAATAAAAATTTATTATTCTGCAATAAGTCAACCATACAGGACATATCACAGACATTATGAGAAATGACTGAAGTACCTAAGGGCAGGAACACATAGCAAAGATATTTCCAACAAACCCTTGATTTGAAACCTACTCTTTCTATGATGGTTCTCTTTTGTTGGAAATGACTTTAGCAATTCAGAAGTGAAACTATTCTTAATGTTTTATTTAATAAAGAGAACATTTATTTTATCAGCATTTGGTCTGAATTACAAGAGTAAGAATTACAGAATTGTAGCACTAAGAAGAGATTGTGGAGGTTATCTTTGTTCCAGTGAGGAAATGAAGTCCCAGAGATGCCAAGTGGTATCAGGGTCCCAGGGTCTAGGGCAGTCTCTGAAGGATGGCATCAGAAATGATAAGAAGCTTGAGCTCAGTGCCTGACTGCCCTGGAGCGCTGGCTGGGTCCCTCGGAACTGGGCCTGGTCCTTGTCAATTAGCCACATGCTGCAGTGACTAAATCGAGCACGACGACACCACCCAGGCTCAGATGGCAATCAGGAGATGTGTGCAGTGTAACGTGAGACTAAGCATGTTTTGATTTGATTCAGTCCAGCAGTGGCTCTTGCAACGAGTTTCATTGACTCAAGGCTGCCATCATGGACCAGGAGACATTTGGCACTAGGGGCAAAGGTTAGACTGAATGGCCGCCTTCTCAATCCTCACAGACCACTGTGTATGATATGTTTACTTACCAGTTTTCCTCTTTAGCCATAGAGGAAATCCAATGCAAGGGTGGTAGCATATTTGTCATAGAGGGCCAATGAAACAAAATGGCTAAGAACACAAGCTCTATGGTCACACTGCTGAGATTTAAATCTTGGCTCTACCACTTACTAGCTGAGGGACCTTATTTAAGTTATGCAATCTCTCTGTGCTTATTTTCTCAACTGTAAAATGGAGATAATTACAGAATTACCACATGGGGTTGTTATAAAGATTAAGTGAGAAAACACACTGAAAGAGTGAAAATGAATCCTGTTAGTAATCAGACTGCAGTATTTATAATGGAACATCAACACAATGTTTCTAACAGACCATACCCAAGGCCCACACCACTGCTACAAAACGGCCAACAGTTCCTTCTCTGAGCGATTTCTGCTCTTTTACCAACATAATCCCTAGTCTCACTTTGTTCTTCTTGCCTCCAGAACAAAACTATTGAGATGCCCAATTACTGAACTGTCTTTGCTTCTTGATAGCATCCATTCCAAAACGAGTCTCTGCTTCCCTGATGCCACCTTAAAATCACCCAGCGTGAGTCCAAATCTTCTAATAAGCCCCTCGCAACTCATTCGTCTAGAGCCATCCTCAAGTGT
Source organism: Tapirus indicus (assembly GCA_031878705.1). Classification (NCBI taxonomy): domain Eukaryota; kingdom Metazoa; phylum Chordata; class Mammalia; order Perissodactyla; family Tapiridae; genus Tapirus; species Tapirus indicus. Next base: position 19,961,107 of record CM062920.1, read on the forward strand.
ATGCTTTCCCTTGCTGCAGCAAGCTAATTAAACTTACCCTTGTTTTAGTTCAGCTGCTCCTGGTGGTCTTTGACTGATGGGATTCCACAATACTGAGCACATCCTATAGTACACTATACGCATAAGAAATGCTAACTGCTGGCAGTAGTAGGCGAGTCTTTTTTCTTTTTTCTCATATCCTTGCATGTAGCATACCTTAAGACATATTTGTTCAATGAAGGGTCATTCTTAAGTAACTGGGAAGCCAGGTAGCATGGCTGGGATGAAGAGATGTAATTTTTCCTCCCGGCTCAAAGTGTTATTTGGAAATGTCCAGGCAACTGCAAGGGCAATTGGTGGAATGGAAGAGCAAGCAAAGCAAAGATTTTGAGCCTACTGAAGTCCAAGTAGTAAAAAGGAATTGACCATTGCCTGGACCTTTTAAGCCAGGCTAGCCAGATCTCTAATAAAAAGGGGGTGTTGAAATAGCTAAACTTTTAAGTTCTTATTTCCAAATTTCTACAAACAACACCCATTTGATAAATAAGGAAATAGACTTTTGGAGTGGGAGAATGAATGACCAAGGCACACACATGGTGATTAGGCTGGGTCTGAAACCCCAGGACAGGGTTGGTTTGTACAGAAGGTATATTAGCTGGCTACTGCTGTGTCATAAATCACCCTAAAACTTGGTGGCTCAAAATAAGAGTAATCATTTATTCTCTTTGACAATTTCTTCTGGTCAGGCACCCGTGAGATCCTGGGCTAGGTGGTTCAGGCTGAAGGTCTTTCATGAATTGCAGTCATCTGAAGGGTTGCCTGGGACTGGAGGATTCACTTCCTAGGTGGCTCACTCCTGGCTGGAAAGCTGGTTCCTCTTCACATGGGCTGGTTGAGCGTGTCTGCAGGACATGACCGCTGGCTTTCCCCAAAGGGAGAAATCCAAGAGACCAAGACAGAAGTAGTAATACCTTTTATGATCCAGCCCCGGAAGTCACACATCATGACCTTGGCCATATTCTATGGTTAACACATGCCAGCCCTGTTTCAGTGCCAACTCTGCCCATCTCCCAGATGTGCTATTTTGGACCAGCACCAAAATTCTGAGTCTATGTTCCCTCACTTATAATACAAAAATAACTTCCTTTCAGGGCCGTTTTGAACATAACCCAAGTAAGAATATCAAGAGCTGCTTAGTACAATGAGCTACCCCACAGCGGGTAATATTTAAAAGTGATTTCGCTTCCCTAGTAAGCCTGTCCCTAGTTTGTCTCATTCTTCCAAGGTTTAGACTCCGAACACCTCTTTTTCTCAACCCCTGGAGAGACAAGTCAGTTCCCACCCTCCCTACCCTAACTGGGATCCAAAGTAGGACTATTTCGGAGGCGGAACTGTAGTTCCGGGGGCTGAGCCGGGCGCCCGAAGCGCATTGCGAATAGGACCGGAAGTGGCTCCGTCGGCGCGGCGTCTCTCTTTCTCTTCCTGCATCCGGGAGGGCACCGCGGGGACGGGACGGCAGCGTGGGGACGCCCTGAAGCAGAGCGGCCGAGCCCTCCTGGCCGCGCCATGCCTGGTTGGAGGCTGCTGGCTCGGGCCGGCGCCCAGGTGCTGGGCCGCGGCGCGGGCGGCCTGGGCGCTGCCCGGGGCTCGGGGAACAGGTGGGTGTGGGCCCCGCAGAGCCGCGTCCCTGAGCGCGCGTGGCGGGCGCGGAGGGTCCGCCCTGGGGGGAGGAGGCGGGGGCCCTGCAGACCCCACGTGCAGGCGAGTAAGGGTCGTCGCTCGAGGGCAGTGCCCTTGACGGGATTGGAGGGGTGATTTTCTTGTTTTTAATGCTTGTGAGCCAGCGACTGGCAGCGAGCGTTACCGACAGCGGTAATATTTTTGCCAATTACTGAGCGTTTACTATGCTCTAGGTGCTGTGTTAGGTGTATTAGGCGCCCAGCCCATGTAGTCTCGCGTGAGAGAAAAATCATTCGTTTTATAGGTACTATCATTATTCCATACTGTCATTATTCCGTTTTGCGGATAAAACGGAGTCTTAGAATTAATTCGCCCAGGTCACTCAACTAATGAATGCAAAATTGAGACTCTAACCTGGATCTTCCTTCCTGAAAAGCGGGGTAGATTACAGGAAGCTTTGCTTTTTTTTCCTAATCCTCCGCGCAAGAATTGCACACCACCTTCCCGACCTCCATCCTCTAAGGTCTGTCTTGGCGTGTTCAGCCGGTCAGAGGTCATGGCTTCTATGGTTTTTTTAAATTTGCACACCCAGTTTTTTCACCGCTCTGATCCTGGGCCATGTCACTGCAGGGAAGAGGGGAGCTTCTCAGAGCGAGACCAGCATTCCACATTCTGCCACCTCCTCTGGATATAAACTCTTAGGATACACGTTCAGATGGGTCAGTGGCTTCTCCTTTGTTTAGGTAGGACTACTCTTAGAAATCTGTTTATCCCAGAGGAGAAGATGAAGAACTTTTCCTCCAGGGTAACCATTAACAGTTACAATGTGAGTCCCATTATTATCCTAAGGAATGTCAGAAAAAAAAAACAAACTTGAACAGAATCCAAACTCTTTCCTGAGACCCAGACTACATTTTTCAACTCATGTGATCTCCCTTCCCTACATTACATGGGGGAACCTTTTGGATTGTGGTTTGTTCTCTGATTTTTATTTTCACAGAACAGACGTCTGGCTTTTGGTTAGAAGTCTCCATGGCAAGAGTGGTACTTGGTGGGATGAACATCTTTCTGAAGAAAATGTTTCGTTCGTCAAGGAGTTGGTCTCTGATGAAAATAAAACCCAATTAGCAAGTAAACTCTATCCTCTGAAAGATGAACCGTGGCCTATGCATCCTTGGGAGCCAGGTAGTTGTTTTGTATTTGATGAGTTGTCTCCTAATTACTGTGTGGCTGGCACATTCAGAATTATAGTGACTGCTTGATAAATTTATCATCTCTTGCATTTATTTTTTATGTCTTAAGTGTGTCTGTTTCATTGTGGTTTGGTTGGCAAGTTTATTTCCAGCATCCTAGTATACTGTAAATGTCTGATGATAATCAAGACTTCCTCAAGAAGCTGTTTTGTAGGTGAAATATGTTTTCTGTTTCCTTCAGATAAAAAAGAGTAGAAAATAAATCAGGGAAGAAAAGCTGGAAGAGTATAATCTAAACTGTGATGTGTCACAAACATTGTCAGTTGGGATGCTCTAGCACTCCAGGTTTGCCAGCCATAACCCAGAATCAGCTCTTTGTGCCTGACAGAGTGCTAAACCCATGTGTGGTCAGACCAAGAAGAATAAGACCTTTCCTGTTGAGAATGTGGTCTCTAGTTGGAGTTTATTGTGACAGTTGAATTGTAGAGTGGCCAAAAGTTCTTAGTGGAGCAAGTTTATCAGTTTATGCAACAAATCTTAAGTTTCATGGTGGAGGCCAACATATTTCTCGCAACATGAACACTTGCTTCATCCTTATGACCCCAGTTAATTTCTTAGAATTTGAGTTGTAGATGTTTTCTAATTAATGAGATTGGATATGAATTAATACTAGGACAGCAAAGCATAATGATAGATTTATTGTGCCCTCTATTAACACCATTATTTTAAAACCATAATATATTGGTTTACCTATTTTCTTTATTTTGTATAGTTCTCTTATATTTGTTCATTTTACAGAGATTTATTGAGTAGCGATATATTATGCCAGGCATGGTTGAAGGCACTTACATCTGTAAGGAATAGTTGTGTTTTGCTCTGTGAATATAGCAGCATGTTTCTTGTCTGCCTGCTCCTTATTTTGAAACCACAATTTAGGAAGTACTGTGGTGTCATGCTGGCTAATATTGAAAAAGCTCGTGTTGGCACTGATTTGTTTTTAATTGCTAGGTTCCTCGAGAGTAGGCCTTATTGCCCTGAAGCTTGGCATGATGCCTTTATGGACCAAAGATGGTCAAAAGCATGTGGTCACATTACTTCAGGTAAGAAAGAAACAGAAGATGTAACGAATCTGTACGTGTGCCAAGATGTATTTGTGCACATATGAACGGGCAATGTTTGTATCCTGAAACATGTAACTGTGTGATGAAGAATGGGATAATAAATACTATTAAAGAACTTTGCTTCTGATGGTTTCAGTGAATGTTCTCATCTTTACTTGAGTGGTGATCTTCTTGATAAAAGCATTGGTATAACTGGGGCAATGAATAAAAAAATTATATTCTAGCTTCTTACAGATCTACCAGTGTAATTCATAATTGGAAAAAATCTCAGTCCCATCTTATTTTCATTTATGGAGTTCTTTCAACTCCAAATTACAATTTTGATTCTTTGCTAACTCAGAATATAACATTCTCTTGTCTGGGGAAGCAACATTTTGTTCTCTGAGATAGGGTAAAGTCGAATGGTTCAAAATGTGGGTCCTGGGACCAGAATACCTGACTTTAAATCCTGGTTCTGCCACTTCTAGCAGTGTTCCTTGGAGCACTGTGCCTCTTCTGCAGAAGATACAGTTTTATTCTGTGAAAGAAATAATTATGACCTACCTCAAAAGGTTGTGGTGAGGATTGCACAAGATGATAAATGTCAAGCACTAAAAACTTAAAACAATGTTAAACGTCCAATAAATGTCAGCTGCTGTTGTCTTTATCATTGCTATTATAGAAAGATCACTGATAAAGTTAGGAGACTGTCATTCCCCAGTCACTTTGGACATCTCAGTTCACCTTTGGGGCCTGTGCTTAGACAAGTGATTAGACAGGTGATGGTGATTGCAGCGAGAGCTCGTGCACGTCAGTGCTAAGAGTGCTCCTTCACACAAGGGGCCCATGAGGCCTTAGTCAATTTTTATTAACTCTGAATGATCAAGGATAGGATTCTAGTTTCTAGAATTCTGTGGGACTTTGGGAGCTTTCAGAATCACTAGTGGGATTGTAAATTGCCACAACTACTTCAGAAAACAGTTGAGCAAATTTTGGTAAAGTTGAGGTAGGTGATCCTTGCAGTCTAGCAGTTCCATTCCTGAGTATTACTAGGAAACTTGAACAGGTGCACCAGGATACCTGTGCAACCATGTTTATAGCAGTATTACTCTTAATACTCCAAAACTAGAAATAACCCAAATGTCCGTCGATGAATGGTAGAATGGGTAAATAAATCGTGGTGTATTCACATAATGGAGTGCTGGATAGCAATGAAAATGAGCAGAATGGAGCTACACACAACAGTATGGATGAACCTTACAATTATAATCTGGAGTGAAAGAAGTAAGATATGGAAGGGTACGTACAGTCTGATTCCATTTATATAAAGTTTAAAGCAGGCAACACTAAACTACATTATTAAGCAATACTTTCAAAGATAATTAAAAGTAAGTAAAATGTGAAAGAAAAAGTGAATGATTACTATAAGTGTCAGGAGTAGTGGTTATTTCTAGGGCAGTGCTTCTCAACTTTAGTGTGCTTCAGAATCACCTGGAGGGCTTATAAAACAGGTTATGATTTAGTATATCTCTGCCTATGCCTGAGAACCTGCATTTTCACCAAGTTCCCAGGAGATGCTGATGCTGTTTGTCTGGGGACCACACTTTGAGAGTCACTGCTCTAGGAGTTAAAGAAAAAAAGGGAGGGGGTGATTGGGAAGAGAAACAGAGGCTTTGGGGCTTCTGCTTGACATGGCTAGTGGTAACATGCATATTTCCTTTATGAATACTCATTTTGTTGTATATTTATATTTTATGCACTTTTCTGTGTTACATTTGACAATATTTTTAAAGGTTGTTTCTGTATTTTCAGCTTGTAGTTAGTGTTGGAGGGATGATGAGACAAGTACCCTTATTGTCCTAGGGCCTCAGTGTGGCTGGTATATAACATTAAAATGTATCTTGGCACATGCTTAGTTTTCTTTATGTTTGCTTTTTAGGTACAAGATTGTCATGTCCTAAAATATACCCCAAAGGAAAACCATAATGGAAAAAGGGCAGCCCTAACTGTTGGAGGAAAAACTGTATCACGTTTCCGTGTAAGGATGTATTTTCCTTCCTAGAATAGTACATTTCACTAGTTTCAGATCTGAATTCTTTAAGTTGTGAGGATATTCCGTACCCACAAACTTGGATTTGTTCATGAAGTAAATCGTAGATTCTGGGGGAGGCAGTCCAGTCAAGCCATTGAGCCCAGGAGTCAGAGTCTGAGTTTGTTCCAGTGCCTCCCCTCGCTATCTGGAGCAAGGAGCGCCCTGTAAACCACGGTATTTGTCTGTCTGTAAAATGGGGATAAAAATACTACTTACCTGAGGTATGTTATCGGGATGACATGAGAGTTTTCAAATGTGCCTGGCATGTAACAGCCACTCAGTAGATGGTAGCTATTTGGTTATTTTGTTGTTTTATATTTAATTTCACTTTTTTTCTAAATTGTCTCAACACTTGACACCAACAGCATGTGAGGATTAATTTTGTATATATTAGAAGGAGCTTTCAGTACCTGGGAGAAAGCTGTATATAAACCCACATCAGATGTTTTTTAAATAAGGCATTTTTTCCCAAGTAGAATACCAACAGAATGCTGAGTTTGTAATTTAAATTGAAAAATCTGCACAATTAATAGTCTCTATTGGGTGACTAAAAGCAGAGAATACCCTTCCAGAAATAATGATGGTTTTCACTAATGGGTATTGAAACATTTTTAGGTTTACTAAAACACTGCTTATTGCTAAGGTAAACATTTTTTCATTGTAAATTCTTTATGAAATGAACATAGATGGAAATTAGGATACAGCCTATACTGTGCAACTCTCAAAACTTGCAAGTGTTGGGCTGGCCCGGTGGCACAGCGGTTTAGGTCTCGCTTTGGCAGCCCGGGATTCGCAGGTTCGGATCCCAGGTGCCAGCCGACGCACTGCTCGTCACCCATGCTGCGGCAGTGTCCCATATAAAGTAGAGGAAGATGGGCACAGATGTTAGCCCAGGGCCAGTCTTCCTCAGCAAAAAAAAAGGAGGATTGGCAACGGGTGTTAGCTCAGGGCCGGTCTTCCTCACACACACACAAAAACTTGCAAGTGTTTATCATGTGCAGTCTATTTCCTTGTCATAGTTAACTTTTTTTTTTTGGGGGGGTGAGGAAGATTGGCCCTGAGCCAACATATGTGCCCATCCTCTTCTATTTTATATGTGGGATGCCTGCCTCAGCATGGCTTGATGAGTGGTGTGTAGGTCCGCACCCAGGATCTGAACCTGTGAACCCTGGGCTGCTGAAGCAGAGCGTGTGAACTTAACCACTACGCCACCAGGCTGGCCCCATAGTTAACTTGTATTGAGCACTGATTACATGCTGGGTACATCAGCATTAAACCTTTTACATTTATTATCTTATGTAACCTTTTCAGCCTCTGAGGCTAAAGAGCTTAAATAACTCAGGGCCACCCACAGGTAAGAGGTAGAGTGACAATCAGACTCCAAAAGCCTTACTTTCTTAACTGTGTCTTAATATCCACCCTCTGGGAACATGTAGGCTAGCAGGGAAGATGGACAAATAAATCACCCATCTCAGTACAGTGTTAGAAAGGCAACAAGCAGAGAATGGGAGGTGGCCAGTGCTGCTTGGGGAAATCCTAGGAGGTGTCACAGGATGGAGACAGCAAGGAGAGTGGATGTTAAAGGCATGCCAGAGGGAATGGTCTCTGCAGAAGCAGAGATGCATGGAAGAGTACGTGTGCTTGGGAAGAGAAGTGTGATGTGTCTGGATGTTAGTGTGCGGGTGTGAGGCCAGTGGTGGGGAGGTGGTGAAGATGCAGCCGTCAGGATAGAGTGCTGAGGAGTTGAGACTTCATCCTGTAGACTCCAAAGAGCTTTCTGCATTCTTTAACCAGGGCAGTAACGTGGTCAGATTGTTATCTTGATTAACTAATATGAGAAAAGTCTGAATGCAGGGAGGACACTTAGAAGGTTATTTTAAGCACTAGGGAGGAGTTGGTAAGTCTTTTGAACCAGGGCAGTTGCATTGGGCTTGGAAGGGGCAGGGATTTTTAAAAGATTGGGTGGGTGGGAGTGTGTGGTGAGGACGCAGGCATAGAGTGGTTTCTAGCTAAGCCGCTGGGTCAGTGCTGATGCTGTAACCTGGACTTGGGACCAGGAAAGGGAAGCTTTGGAGGAAAGATGTGTTGAGGTGTTCACAGAAAACCCGGGTGGACTTGTCCTTACATAGTGGGATACACTGATCAGTAAATTGGTGGTGTTGAAATCATCAGAGTTTTATAGTTTAATAGGACTATAGGCCATTTAGGCCTGTCTTGTAAGTATTAGAGAACTATAATATAACTATAACTAATAGAGAAGTTAGCTATTTTTGCATATTATGGTAGTGTAGTTCATTTATTTTTCCATCAGGCTTTATAGTAATATCTGTCCTGCTATAAATTCTTGACAGTTTATTGACTAATATCAGGGTGCAAATAATTCCACAGTAATTAAAAGCACAATGAGATATTTATGGAAACTTTAAAAAAAATGTCAAGTTTCTGAGTTTTTAAATATGTGCCAGCCTTCATGTGAATAATTCTTTGGTTCGATAGACACCGTTTTCTAATTGATGGTATTTCCTTTTGTTTTGACTATCATCTTTATTTTCGTTACCAATAGTGTAAATTCATGACTTTACAGCCTTGATATTTGTAAATCAAGCATCATGTTGGGATAATCTATTCTGCCCCAGCAGATCTGTGAACATTACTTCTTCAGAACTGTGAGACAGTGGAAAAATGGGTGGGCATGGGATCAGAAGAGCTGAGTTCTAATCCCGATTTCTACCATTGACTCCTTCGCTCCGCCTTTTTGAACATCCTTTTTCTTACCCATGAAAACAGGGAATTGGACTTAATGGTCTCTCAATTCTCTCCCAGTTCTAAAAGTCTCACATTAGTTTTCTAATATTTTAGTTTTCAAGAAAAACAGAAGTTCCCCCCCAAAATGTACTTGCCAGCTCAATTTATTCTGTTTTAGTTAGTGATGATGTCTTATAGATAAAATTTTGTGAACATAATACTAACAACTACAATATTAGAGAAATGAGAGTACTGTACTTTCATACTTGAGACTGTGGTCTACATATTTTAAGTTTTATCTGTTCAATGAGTATACAGCACAGCAGGGTGATTTGGATGCTATATTCTTATGTCGTAGTGGATTTTGACCCACTTCACTTATGTAAATTTTTAAAACTATTTACTTCTCTAGTATGAGAAGTGCTACAGAGGCCCTTCTTATTCTTCAAGATGTAAATTTTCTAGATCCAGAGGACATTTATTGTAATATTAAGAAAGAAAAAGCTTTGGCTTTGAATGCCCTTTCTTCAGAATTGGATGTGAAATGAAGTTTTGGAGTTTTTTATGAGTAAAGCTTTTTGGTTCAGAAAGGAAAAAGATTTTCGAAACGAAAAGTACACAGACTTCCTCTTGCATATTGTAACCCTCAGGAAAACTGCAAATAGATTAATTATAGAGAGTTTAAAACAAGAAAAACTTGAGACCTATGAATATAAAATATCAAATAGTATTCTAAAGTAACTGGATTAAATCAGTTTTATTTATAAAAGGGCTAGAACTATTATTTTTTTAACCTGTAAAGAATTTATGCCTCCAAGAAATTAGACTTGTTTTGCTTTTGCTATTTTTGTACCTTGTAAATAAAAACTGATGTGGTACATGGTGTTTTTGAATAGGAAGTTAAGTAGCCTTAAAAGTTGATTAAATCAATTCATCTTAGGAGCAGAGAAGCATTTTCATTGTGGGAAGGATAATTGCAGAGAACTTGGAGGAGGGGAAAAAAATGCAACCTCGTAGATGGGCTTATCCAAGTGTGACACCGCTGTCAGTCTTCTAAATTGCCTTTTGAAGTCATTTATTTGGAAGTTTTAAAAAAGCCACTTCTGTTAAACTGCTGCTCATTTCAACTCGAGCATTTGCTTTTTCTTGTAACTGATACCTAATTAGTTTTACAATATTTTGATTTTAAAAGAAAAAAATTAAAGTATTTAATTTTAATGAAATTGGAAAATAATCAAGAAATATGTATTACCTTTGTTCTTTTTAGTTTCAGTCTATAGTTACTTAATTACTTAGGTCAAGATGTTTATCTTGTTTATTTTGCATTACTAAAAAAGTAAAGTATTTTTCTCAGTCTCCTGGCATACTTAAGAACTGATAGTAATAAAATAATATGCTTTTTAAAATCACCAGGTGAAATATGTGAATGTTAAAAATAAAATTGAAGGCTGTTCTAAAATTTAATAATCTGAATATAATACATCACAAAAACAGTTTCAAGGAGCCACATTTTTAAATGACAATTTTTGTGTTTGCTTTTGTTGCAGAAGAAGTGAGTCTTATTGAAAATGAAAAGCAGGGGCCTTGTAAGAGTGGTGTTGAGTATTAGTCTTAGATTTCAGCGTGTGGGAAGTGAAACCATAGAGAATGACTGGAATGAATGTTATCACTCTTTTGGAGGAAAGGAGGGCTTTTGAGGGAGCTTTATGAGGGACAAAACAATCTTTCATGGACCTCCAAAACAGAGCTTCTTAGCATTTGTGGAACAGTCCCATTGGAGGGCCCCAGGGAGATTTCCAGGGAGTTGTGGACTGATCCAAAAATTAAAGTTCTGTGCTTACAGGCAGTGCCACCCAATTTCATGTCAACTAAAGGCAGCCTACTAAGTAGGTTATAAAGGGCACTAACAGTTCACGTTTTGAACTGCAATTAGCAAGTAACTGAAGTTTGCTGCATATTCAAATATTGTATTCTACTTATAAGTCTGGCTGTGCAAGTACTCCATTGGAATTTGGGGGCAGGATGCTTTGTTATCAACATCATGCATTGGTTAGGCTTTTTCAATTGCTGCTAATCTTGCTTTTTTTAATTGACAAATTACTATTGGTTCGGTTTCATAGTAGTTTAGTTTCTTGTGGCTTTTTTCATCCTCAAAGTAAGTTATGATGTTTATTTTAGGCCTATAATTTTGTAATAGCTAGAGTTAAAGACAGAGGTCACACACTGTCAGACCACAAACACAGTAATATTGTGTGTCAAGAACTGATGCAGCAGGAAGGGTGGAAAGATGGGGTGACTTAGAGAAACAGACCAGGACTTCACACCCAGATGGATGTCTGCCCTCCATGTTCTGTGTCTTTTCACCGTTCACTTAGCTCATTTCTGCAGTGTCTGACCTGCCACTGTACTTACCACTAAAGTTAGAGACACAGGTGAATAAAGCAGCCCCTGCCATCCAGGTGCTCACAGGCCAGCAGGCAGGCAGACATGTAATTTGATAAGTGTAATGTAATGTGGACAGTGATTGAGATACACGCAGGGCCTAGGGATGGCATAGACAAAAGGGCAGTCTGCTCTGGCACGGCTGCTCAGGGAGGGATCTGGACAGGAGATATCACTGGAGCTGGAACTAGACATGTATTTAACATTTTTTTAATGAGCTTTGGAGGTGCAGGGTGGGGAGGAGATTACAGGACAAGAGACTGGCATAGGCAGATACAGGTAAGCATGCATAGAGTACCATGGCTCACTGAGGGCCTGCAGGTGCTTCATTTGTGATTAGAGGGGAAGTTGAGGGAGCAGGAACAACAGGAAGATAGATGGCCTGTGTTGGTTATATTCTCGTGAAAGAGGCACTCTTACAGTTGTACAGTTTTTTAGGCAAGTCTTATAGCAGTCTATAGCAAGAGTCTTAAGAATTAAAAAAAAAGACCAAGGACATTATTGTAAGGAAATAAGATGTCCATAAAGTTTTCTATTCAAGGCTATTTTCTGTTAAAGGATATTTACGATAGCAGAAAAAAAGTCAGGTGGAGGGAAAAGCAGACAGCAGGACCTCCGAGTAGCTGGGATATAGCAGCAACTAAAGTCCCTGCTCTCAAGAAGCTTACATTTTGGTGGGAGTGGGGTGAGACAGGGAGGCTGTTGCATTGAAGATAAACAATGAAAAATGTATCTTGTGACAGACAGAGAAAAGTGCTTTGAAGAATAATAAAGTAGACTGAGGGGATTGCGAGTGACGGAAGGTGGTGCTATTTAGATAGAGTAATCAAAAAAAGTTGGTACTTGGAAGGAGACCTGAATAAAGTGAGGGAGAACATCATGCAAAAATCTGTCAGAAAAGCATTCCAGGCAGGGGGAACAGGATGTGCAAAGGACCTGAGGCCAGTGTTTGATATGTTCTTGGACCAGTAAGGAATGTGTGGTACCTGAAGCAGGGTGAGCCAGGAGGAGAGTAGTAGATGAGGTCAGATTGTATAGAACCTCGTAAACCATGGTAAGTATTTAGGACTTGATTCTGCGTGAAATGGAAGCTATTGTAGAGACATGGCATAGCTTGCGTTTTAAAAGGATCATCCCTCCTGTGAATGGAGAACAGACCAGGGGATCAGGAGTGTGGAAGCTTGGAGAACAATTAGGAGGCTATTAAAATAATCCAGGCAAAAGATGGTTTGGGATGTGGGTGAGAGGTGGTTGATGTGAGCTATATTTTTAAATAGAGTCTGAAGGAGATGCTAGTGGATGGACATGGAGTGTGAGGAAGAGAAGAGTCAAGGGTGACCACCAGATTTTTGGTCCAATCAACAGAAGTATGGAGTTGCCATGTATTGAGATTTGGAAGACCAGAGGAGAGCCGGCTTGTGGGCAGATGTTGAGTTCAACTGTAGACTTGTTAAACTTGAGTTCCTGCATGACGTCAAAGTGAGAGACTGAGTTGGCAGTGGGACATGTGAATTTGTAGTTTGGAGTAGAATTTGGGATTGAAGAGGAGTGCGGTATCTTTAGCGTATGAAAGAACCAAGAGAGTAGTGAGTGGAAACCAACAGAAAGTCTTTAAAGGACAGAGGCGTCACCTGTGCCAAGCATTGCTGATAGAGCCGATGAATGAGTATCGACCAGTATATTTGACCACGGGGAGATTGTTGGTGACTTTAAGCACTTTCCATTGGAGTGTTAGGGGCTAAAAGCACCTGATTAAAGTGGTTTTGAGAGAATGGGAGGAGAGAAAGTAGATTCAGCAAGTCTTTCAAGGAGCTTTGTTGTAAGGGGGTGTACAGGAAGATTAGCTAAAGGAGGCTATGTGGCCAAAGAAAAGTTTTGTTTTACTTATGTGAGTTATTGTGACGTCTTTGTATATTGATAGGAACGTTCCAGTAGAAAGGGGAAATTGATGATTCAGAAGATGGTGGGGACAATTTCAGGAGTAAAGCTGTTGCATTGGTGAGAGGGGATGGGAATCAGTAGCACGCAGTGAAGAATTTGGCTTTTAATAGAGCACGGGCAGTTCATCTGTCATTGGGATTCCTAGCCCCAGTTTCACATCAGAATCATATGGAGTGCTTAAAAAAAAACACTGATCCCTGGATGCCACCTTCAATCAGTGAAGTTACAACCTGTAAGCAGAGGGCCCTGGCAGTGGCATTTTCTAAAAGCTCCCCGTGTCATCTCATGCATCCTGGAGTAGGGTGGGAGGATGACAGTAGCTAAGTGCTGGTGCAGGCAGTTTGATTGATTTGATGATATGAGCTTGGGGAAGTACTCTTGATTCTTCTGTTTTTTTCAGTGAAATAGGAAGCAACATGATCAGCTCAAGGGGGGAAGCAGAGGGAGCAGTGCTGGAGGTTTTAAAGGAGGATGTGCCATAGTTGCCTGGAGAGTGTGAGAGGGATTTAATAGGGAAATGTAGGTTGGCCAGGCCACATTTGAAGTTTGTGGTCATACATTTCAATATGACCTGTCATGTTTTCTTCCAGCTGCTTGGAAGCAGGTACAGAGGAGACAGAGTTGAATTTCCTAGGATTGGGATTCTTGATACTTACCATCTCCAGTCAAAATTCAAATATGAGTACAACTCTTGTTTCTTTTCCTACAGAACAAAAGTCTTTCCCCATGTACTGTATATGAGCCACAGTAGGCACATGGTTGGATCCTAATAGACTGTAGATGAAAATCTCACCTCCCTTAAATAAGGAGAATGGGGTGCTCTGTTCATTAGGGGAACAGGATGCTCTTTGACTTGTTTTCTGGGTGTTAACGACTTGGTTTAGATCTCTATGCATTAAATTCTGCCTTTAGTATTGAATGTGTTACTTATATGTGCTGCTTTTTCTCTAGAAATCTACATCTATATTGGAATTTTACAGAGAACTTGGATTGCCACCAAAACAGAAAGTTAAAATCTTTAACGTAACAGATAATGCTGTAATTAAGCCAGGTAATCTGAGGTCGGGGAGAGGAGGGAGGTAAAAATACCCAAATATGTGATTTGTTTAATGTCAGCCCTTTCAGTAAAGCTGAATCCACAATACAAAGTCCCAAACACTTATTTTTAAATATAAAACCGTATCTGATTTAATCACTAGGGACAAACAAGTCTTTTTCTCTTTTAAGTGGAAAGAACTGTAGAGAACTCGTTGTTTTCCATGAAAGAGGGAGGAACGCCTTTGTTTTTAACGTACAGAGAGTCACATTTGGAAAAGCCACTCCAAATAAAGACACTAACTTTTAAAATGTGAAGTTCACTGTTTCTAGGCTGGCATTTTATTAAGTGAAGAGTAGCTAAACTCTCGCTGAGACGGAAGAATTTGAGAAAACAGCCTAAAACAGGAAAGTGACTGACCATAGCACCTTGATTTAAAATCCCAAAAGTATTTTACCTAATCCATGGAATGTCAGAAAGTAAGATTTGGCAATGTGATTATATTGGTTCATGTAGTTACCAGCATTTTGATGTCTTTGAATTTCAGAAATGCTCCCTCATCTCTTGAACTTGTCTAACAAGTAGATAGTAGAAGGATATTTTAAGATTTGGTATTTTAATATCTGAACTGAATTTCTGGAAATAAAATACAATTGCAATAGGCCTTATTAATTGAAGTGATAGAGGGTCAGCCTTGATATAAGCTAGAATTACAAGTATTTTTTGAAGTGCAAGTTTTGTAACTTTAAGGTAAACTAAATGGAATTAAACTTAAGTGTAAAAATTAAATCTACATTAACTTTTGCTATAGCTCAAACCATGTGAAATTGTTATTTTTGTGGGTAAAAAATGGTCAGATATCAGCAGTTCAGATATTCAACCTCATAAAAATTTAGTCACTTTTAATCTTCCTTATTTTTTCTTAATTCAAGGTTTTTCTCTGCCCATACAAATCCAGCTTAGGTCCTTCTTTAAAGGATACTGCCCCCTTTACTCCCTATTTTAAGCAAACAAAAATTGGCTTTCAATTACATTCTCTACTAAATTGATTCCAGCTTTTTATTAAAAAAGAAATCTCTTATTTGACAATGTTGATTTTTCACCTAGATAATAAATTCTTGAGGTCAAGGGCCATGTCTTATACTTTTGTATTTCTAACTGTATATATTGTAAGTGCCCTATAAATGTTTGGAGATAAATTGGCAAATTAAATCATTGTCAAAAGTGTTAATTCCAAATTTATATAAATAAAATGTTATGAAGGGCTTTGACTTACAAAATTCCTTTAAATAACATGTTTTCCAAATACATTTAAAGTAAGATTTTATTTATGTACAACTAGTTTTGGAAATGTTAGTACTGTATTAAATTACAGGTATCTATAATGGCAGTTGTTTGCTATTCCAAATATCTGGGCATGTTGCTAGAATCACTGTATTTTTTCGGAACAATGACCGGTCCACAAAAATTGGATATGTATCGGCTTTATATGGATATCACATATACCATAATCATTACCCAACATACAATGGACCTGTGTTCGAGTAATTGAAGTTCCTATTTTTGAATAACTTACCTCCAATGGGTGAAAAAAATTTTGATCCAGCCCCAACATTTTTTGAGTCATTCTCTTGATTTTTATTTTCCTTATACGAAATAGGAAATATGTCTTAATTCAGTATATTGTTATTCACTAAAATGACCAAGAATCATCAAACTTGTGTATTTATCAGCAGGAGCACTGTGTTGTCACAGGAATTGCCCGTTTCAGGCAGCGCCTCTGAAGGTTGGCCTCTGAAGGCATGAGCCCGTCAGCCAGCCAGGGTCTATTGGCTCTCTCCGGCACCATGTGCCTCGTATGGGGCACACTGTTCTTCAGCCCATCCATGGTCCATTAAAACATGTTTGTTGAATAGTTCTATTATTTTATTGTTGATGTTTCTAATAATTGCAGAATCATCTACCATTTTTGAAAACTGATAGCTAGAAGGCTTCCTGGATGTAGTTTATGTTTAGTGAAGTTGTTTCTCGGCTGATGTATTTCATATTGATTTTTTTGTTTTCTTTTCATAAAGGCACTCCTCTTTATGCTGCTCACTTTCGCCCAGGACAGTATGTGGATGTCACAGCCAAAACGTAGGTCCGCATAACAGGTTCTCTTTTCCTTTTGTTTTCTTTATGTATTAAAAAATAACAGTGAGTGAAAGAAGTACAGTCTTTTGAGTCGGTGAATAAAGGAGAAGTAACCATATTCTCATTCATAATTCTAATCTTAATGTTACTGACTATACTGGTTTTTAAATAGCACTGAGTTAGTTGTATGCGAAGAGTTCACATCAGGTTATAGCTTTTAAAATGAGGTGTCTGTTTCTTGAAATGGAATGGAGAGAAAGGTCACATTACTCTGGTTCTTTGTGAGCTGGGCCTACTTCTATTTTGAAGGCCATATACAGTTTGATGGTGAAATATACATGAGCAATGCTATGGAGTTTTTTTGAGATTATTGTGTAGTCTAGTAATTGGCCGTGTTTTTTCCAATTCAAGGAAACAGTTAAATTAGAAACATTTTATACTATTTGTGATAGTGGTTGTTGTGCTTAAGGTTGTCCTAAGGTAACTGTAAAACATTTTTATAACTGTGTTAAAAGCCTATCAGAAGCTGAAAGAACAAACAGTGTTACACTTTAGGCCTCTTTGGTAACGTGGCATTGTCTGCCAGTACTCGGTAAGTGAGACTTCTTCCATAAAAGCAAAATATTTCTTTATACTTAAGGGTTTAATTTGGTAGAAATCAATACTTGTCACTTTAACAGAAATGCTGACTTTAAATCATATTTAGACTGGGCAGTGGTATTTTTGGTACTGTAGTTTTTTCATATCTTATCATCTATCAGATGGCTTAAGAGAAGTTCACTACCAGCTAGATGATCTCTAGGAAACATTTAGATCTTACAGAAGTAGTTTTTCAATAATTAGTTGAGGTTACGTCACTATGGAATGATGTAACCGAGCTCTCATATATATTTATGTAGAAATTGTTCAGTGTAGGTTATTAGAATCCACATGACCTAGGCCAACCTACACTCCAAATGTTGGCTCTTGTCTATTCCTGTTTCTTGTTCTCTCAACACCGATGATAATTTCACTTTTTTATGTGCCACTATCTTTTCCTTTTTGTCATTTGACAAGATGTACAACCTGTGTTCCAGGAACATTCTGACTTAGGAACCCTTTGAAAATGAACAGTGGTCCGCAGGTGCTGTGGGATAGTCTTATGATTGCAGTGACTGGGCCAAAGCAACTTTTATCCAAGGAAACTGGATGAGTGCCAGCGTCAGTTTCCTGAATGCAGTCAGCTAGATACATCTTCTTTGCCACACTGTTAGTGCCTACTTCCAAATATGGGCCCTTGCAAACAGCTGCTAGGCACTTCTACCTTTGAATTACCTGTTTAGAAATTGAGTGGGATAGATTGACAGTAGAGTGGGTCCTCTTTTTAGAGAGATTATGAACCTCTCCCCTTTTTTCCCTGCTTCCTGATTGTTGCAGACTCGTTCCTATTTTGTGGAGCCTCTAAAATCACTGGTTTCTGGGTAACTTTGTTTGTTCTGCCTTCCCTTGTCAAGAATTCAAAATATTGGAGCTGTAAAGCTTTGATTTGGTTAGTTGGGGGAATGTGTGTGTGGTGAATCAAATGATTTTACTTTTTAAATTTCTGAATTCATTATTACATATAATAAAATACCTCACAGTAATTCTGTTAATTTATACACAGTCAATAGTGTGTGAATTCTGTTAAGTAGTTTACAGGACAAGTGAGATATTCCAAGAAGCCCTGCGAAATCAGAGGCCTTTGCTAGCAGATGCCTTGTGGCGGGATTTGTGACTAGCTTGGATTAGAGCCTAGCTTTTCAAATGCCCGTGTTCAGTAACCGCTTTCATTTCATATGCTACTGTTGGGTTTCCTTGGCTTCTTATAAATTATTTTTAAAACTTCAGCCACCTTCTTGTGAGTATAAAGTGGAAGGGGAAATATTTTGGTTTTGTTTTGTGTTTTATGAGCATGTATCTGAAAAACAAGATTGTGTAAAGCCATGTGCCAGCCTCAGGGCTAGACAGCTGATAAGAACTGGGAGAATAACTAGCCCTCGGATTTCAAGTACTTGACGTTCAACCTGGAGAAGGGAGGACCTTCATTTGAGGAGATCCTCTCTACTGTATGGGCTGCTAGACAGTCTTCTGTTTGACTTGCACTGTATAACAGTGGTGGCGGGGCATTTACCCCACACGTGTGCATTTTACTCTGGTCTGCATACCTTTACCTAGTATTACCTGAGATCAGAAATGAAATAGACCTTATTTGACCTTCCAATAACTATAGCTCTTGTAGCTGGTGTGTTATTCTGGCCTCAAGATGCTTGTAAGTGCTTGTAAATTTATAGGACTCTTTGTCCTTCTCATGTAGAGTTGTTTTGAATTCCTTCCGGGTGCAGCACTGGATCCTCAACTACATACAGTCCTAGTTGCTGCTGCATCTTCTCTTTGCCACTGACTGCCCTGGATTGTGGTGTGTGGGTGCAGGCACCCACACACATGCACACATGCATTTGCTTGCTTTTCTTTTTCCTTTTTGAATCCTTCTATCTCCTTCTCATGATGCTTCTCATTTTTTGGACAGTTTCCCCTGCTTGGAATTTAACACACAGTCTAACTTCGCAGCCAGTGAGAACGTTCTTTTCCTTCTTTTTTTTTTTTTTTTTTTTTGGTGAGGAAGACCAGCCCTGAGCTAACATCTGTTGCCAATCCTCCCCTTTTTGCTGAGGAAGACTGGCCCTGGGCTAACATCCGTGCCCATCTTCCTCCACTTTATATGGGACGCCGCCACGGCATGGCTGACAGGCAGTGCGTCGGCGGGCGCCCGGGATCCGAACCCGCGAACCCCGGGCTGCCAAGCGCGGACGAAACCGCTGCGCCACCGGGCGGCCCCCCTTCTTTTCCTTCTTGACTATAAATGAAACCACTATCTTTTGGGAGTAGGCTCTCTGAGTCCTCTCAGTCCCTTACTATGGCTCACTTACAGCTAGAGATTTACTACCTTGACCTCCATTTCCAGCCCCTGTTTTAAAATTGTGAAACTTCTGGGCTCCATCTTTTTGATTATTAATCCTGTTACAGTTGCAAACACTAGAGAAAAAAATTGTGCAGTGACGTGGTTAGGTCAGATGATGAAGGACATGAATTTACAGCCTGGAGCAGTGGTTCGCACACTTGAGTGGGCTTCAGAATCTCCGGGAGGGCTTGTTAAACACACATGGCAGACACTCCCTCCCACCCCATCTTTTGATTCGGTAGATCTGGGGTAGTATGTGAGGATTGGCTTTTCTAACAAGTTCCCTGGTCATGTGGATGTTGCTACCTCAGGGATCACACTTGGACAACCACTGGACTGGAGAATAGTCAAGAGCTTGCTAGTAGAACCACTTTTCCTTCTCACTCCTTTACCCAGCACAGAATCCTAGTGCCTTCCTTTCCCTAACTCTGCTCAAATTATAACATATAAACATCTGTTTTAAAGCAAACAAGTTTAATCAATCCAGTTTCAAATAACTTTGTTAATAAAAGTAGGCCTGTTTATTACTTACATTTTAGTTAGCATAAAACTGAGAATTTGTCTTTTTAGTAATTGGTTTCATCATCTCTTTTCCATTAGAAAAGAGAAAAATCTCAAATTAATCTCTGATTGAAATTCTTCATTTTTCTCATGTTGTAATAATTATTTAATTGTTAAATCTGCACTTATGTTTTGGGTATTTCAAGTTTCTTTTACCTTATACCTTCAATTTTAATTGGTGGACTAAACATACTTTAAAAATAACGAGCTAAATAAGAAAATTTAAAACAGAAAAACTAATTTAAGAAAATACAGTGTTAATAGAATCAATCTACTTCAAGAATGAAATTATCTGCAGACTTTTTTTTTTTATAAAGTGACCAATGACCAACAGCAGCCCCTTCTTGAAGACTTCCTTAAAATTTTTAAATGTTCCTCTTGTAATAATTGCGTTGGGAAATCTGCTTTCATTGAAAGATACGTTGTGTTTACCCGTGCTGAAGTTGGGTATAATTCTCTGTATAAATTTACCAGTGTCACTTGGTAGTGTGAGATGAATATATATTTGCCAGAGTTCATTTTAATTTTTACTTTTATACCAGAAATAGTTTTTTATCTAAAGGGTCTGAAAATACAAATTCAATTTAGATTATGTGGGAAAGATTTTTGTATCTAATATATAAAACCATTCTAGCAGAATAACTTTTCACAGTTTCATTATGCTATTAATAGATAATAAAGCCCAGTCTTTGAAATAAAGCAGTTTTATGTAATTCATTCCAAAAAAGTTTTAAGACTAGCATGTATAATGATGTGTTCCCCACACCCCCTGCCTTGTACCCTTTTAAAGTGTATATTTTTGTTCTGTAATGACAGTTATATTCCAGTGTGACTTCTGATAGATGATGATTTGGGTCTGACGTTTTCCCTTTCTTTCTCTCTCAATTTTGAGGAGGAAACAGCTATAGATATGAGGTATGACTGATTCTAGCCTCAGCATAGGATGGTTAGCTCATTGTTTTCTGCTGAATGCTAGCAGTGCTTATTATAACTTGGTTTTTTTTAAAAGGGAAAGAAAGCAGAAAAGAAACAAAGAATAAAACAAAGAAAACTGTAGAAATGCATTCTGCATTGTTTAGGGGAAAATGTCAGGTCTTTGTCTCAAAGGACTTGAAGGACAAGATGGTGGTGATGCATCCATAACGGTGGGCACGGGGGTCTTTCCTGCCAGGTGTCCTGTTGAGCTTTGAATTCATGGCATTCTTGAAGTAATTTTTTCCTGGTTGTCTGGAATTTATTTATTTATTTAAATTTTAAAGCCCAGATTAAAGTCAGAAAGCAGCTCATTCAGCTACTTAAAAGATTTTTTTCTTTCTGGATGAAGGATAATCTACAAATGTTGTCTACAAGTCTGGGCTAATTAAAACAACCCATATATTTTCAGGCATAATCTTATTACTTCAATAGCAATTTCTGGCATAATCTTATTACTTTAAAGTTGTCAGTGCCCTTCAAATTTTCATTGCCCTTTGGTCTCAAAATATAAAAATAGGTTACTTACCTTGTAGTATTTGTAGTACTTGTAGTACTCCCTGGGAGTAAAAATGAAAAGAGGAGTAGGGAAGATTAGGTGACTGGTAGAGCCTCTTTGCACATTTACTGAGATTCAGTTAGATTATGAATGAAATGGTTCTTTCATTAAAGTATCAAAATATGTACAGAAATATTGTTGCCTGTCACAAAATGCGTACAGAAATTTTGTTCCCTGTCAAAGTCTTAAGGTGATTAAAAAGCCAGGTGGGTTCTTAAAAGAGCAAAGACTCCTTGGGCGCTCTGCCCAGTACTGCACACTGTTCAGAGAAGGGGGCCTGCACACTGTCGGAAACCTTCCCAACAGTTCATTGTTCTGACTGGTGGAGGTTTGCTGTGCATTATGGGAGGGGAAAACAAGGTATGTCTCCCTTCAGGATACAGGTGCTGTCCAGTTCTGCACATTTTCAATTTCATTTCGTTTTTAATGTTACTTTATTTCCTAGTTATTCAAAGCAGTAAATTTTTAAACATGTTAGTGAAACAGTTTTCACAATGAGTGATTAAACTATAGAGGGAAATAATCTCTGTAAAAAATGATCCCTCAAATCAGTGAAAGTGAATGTTTCAAGATAAAGGCTAGAGTTTGGAGGGTGGTGGTTTAGGGTTGCAGTTTGTTGTTTGGCTGCTTTAAGAATTTTTTGTAGTAGGCATCTATAATTGCCTCACTTAATTTTACAAAGCAACATTTTTTTTAAACTCAAAGTCAGCAAAATTAAGTCCTAATCAGAGGCAATCTAGGGAGTGGCTAAAAGCCTAGGCTCCATCTCTCAGTAGCTCTGTGACCTAGACTGCTGTCTTAACCTCTCTGTTGCCTCATCTTTAACATGAGAATACAGTCATGCATCGCTGAGTTATTCTGAGAAATGGGTTGTTAGGTGATTTTGTCCTTGTACAGCATCGTAGAGTGTACTCACACAAACCTGGATGGTGTAGCCTACTACTCACCTAGGCTGTATGGTACTGATGTTATGAGATCACTGTTGTGTATGCAGTTGGTCGTTGACAGAACCGTCATCGTTATGCAGCACGTGACTCAGTTACAGCCCCTGCCTCATGGCCATGTTGTGAAGATTGAGCTAATGCACAGAAAGCTCTTAGCTCAGGGGCTGGCACATCAGAAATGCTCAGGAGTATCGGCTACTGTCACTATTGCGGATATTACTGCTTTTTAATTTGTTTCAGATTTTAAAAGAAAAAAATCTGTTTTCCTCACTAGGAAATACCTTTTAAAATGAATAAAAAACATTAAGTCATTAGGAATTCAATTGTGGTGTTTTCTAATACATCAAGTTTATCTCCTTCTTACTTTAGGCTGTCATTCATATAGCAAAGTAGTAGCTTTATGAAGCACTGTAGGTAATTTTAAGATTACATACTACCTGCTACATCTAGAATTTACAGAGTAATGAGGATGACCTTGAAATAGCTTCATGCCTCTCTGATTTGCTGGATATTTTTGTATTTTTGCTTTAATCTGTTTCTCAAGAGGCAGTGTGACCTGGGTTGAAAGCATGGCCAGATGCTTCCATTTACCAGGGTTTTGACCTTGGGCAAGTGGCTTAACTTCTCTGGATGTGGATTTCATTATCTTTAACATAAGGGTATGGGGCTATATGGTAAGGTTCGTTTCAATTCTAAAATTCTGTTTCCGAAAAATAATCCCTCAGTTTTCCAAGTGGCATACCTCACTCTTATTTAATGAAGAAGTAATACATAACAGTAGATTCACAGCACATGACAGTATGGTCTTCTGATCTATTAAAGAAAGTGATTATGGCTGGAGACCTTCAGAAAACTGTTATTTCCTTTCGTTATATTGCAGAATTGGTTATTCGAGCTTTCTTTTTGAGAAGAGCAGACTGAACTCAGGACAGCAAATGCAGTATTCATGGTTTATTTAGGACAACCAGGAAATGCTCCTTTTCATAAGAGGACTCAGAGGATTCACTGCACATTTGGCTCTTTGTGCTATTGAATGAACTAGATTTGATGTCAGAATGCTATAAGCAGTGCACTCCTAGCAGTCACTTGTTGATAAAAATGTTCCCAGACGTTGGTGGGAGGTTTACAGTTTTTAGACAGAAACAGAATACCTGCTTTTCAGATCATGCTGTCACAAACTCATCCTACAGAGTAAGAGCTATAGATATTCCATGCCAGCTTTTAACTTTATGTGATGGAACACAAAGCAACTGGAAAATTCCACCATGACTGACTTGTGGGCTCAGGAGCTGTACATCGCTGATCAAATAGGTTTAGACAGTGACACTGAATTGGGTAGAAATTGACTCCCAAAGTTTACATGGATCTTCACTAGAGATGCTGTATTCTTGAATTGTTTGGAGATAAAAGCAGGTAGATAACATCTGGGTGACTTTGTTGAAATGAGGAGAAGCTATAATTAAAGATTAAAATGTTTGTGCCATATTAATCCATCATGAATTAAAAGCTAATCCTGATGGAGTTAGTGCGTTAGCTAATAGGGACTTTTATATACATGTAATTTATTTTAGTAAAAACTGTCCTTTTTTGTTTATTAGATATTTTGTTTTTTTAATTGAAAGATTTTTGAGTGGTTTGAATCTAAAATATAGCAAGTGATAAGTTACATCCCACAAGAAATTCTTTTGGTTGTTGGTTTGGACATTATACTTTTATGTTCATCAGTACTTTTTGATAATTAAAGATAAAGATTTTACCTTTCTCTAATCTGTTCTCAGTGGTTCGGTATTATAAAGAAGAAGCCCAATCTTGATTTTGGCTAGGAACTGACGTGAGTCTCCGTTTCCCTGTATTCATATGTAATGTTTAACCATAGAGAAGCTGGTTTTAAACCAATGATTTCTTCACCTTCCCACCCCCACCTCCATTTTTATTTATTAAATATGAAAAGGAAGTCAAGAGTCCTCTCTTCCATTTAGTACTCAGCTACTGATTTTCTGAAGATTACGTACAACTCGTAACTTTTTACAACATAAATCTGCTAACAAGAGACAGTTAAAGTTTAATTTGGAAATGGTTCTGATTGAAAACCCTCTACTTACAGTATGGATTTTGACATTTTTAATAAAGAAAATCAAGTACTTTGCAGCTGATGCCACACTTGATGACAAACCCTTTAGGTTCTTTGTTCATGGTGATAGTAGAAAGATAGACAGTGCAGTGGGAAGGGTGTTAGAGGCAGAGGGAACAAACTGCGCAAAGGCGTAAAGAGTGGCATATTAAGGATCCATGGAGAAATCTGCCGTAACTAGGAATTTTGAAAGGTGGGCTGAACCCAGTTATGTAAGCATATCTTATATGCCCCAAGCTGAAAAAGTCACTGGGAAGCTCTTGGGGGGCCGCCCGGTGGTGCAGCGGTTTAGTCCGCTTGACAGCCCGGGGTTCGCAGGTTCGGATCCCGGGCGCCCGCCGACGCACTGCTTGTCAGCCATGCCGTGGCGGCATCCCATATAAAGTGGAGGAAGATGGGCACGGATGTTAGCCCAGGGCCAGTCTTCCTCAGCAAAAAAGAGGAGGATTGGCGACGGATGTTAGCTCAGGGCTGGTCTTCCTCCCCAAAAAAAAGATTATCATCTTGGGAATTTCACTCTAGTAGCATGGAGGAGGATGGCTTGAAGAGAGGGAGATGTTCAGTTTCTGTTTCTGAAACATTGTAGTTGAATGGCTGAGGTACTTCCAGTTGGATATGGTTGGTACATCTGTGGAAGGAGATGGTAGCAGAATTCTTGCCAGAGGGCAAGGTTTGTGGAACTCCAGCTTATTAGTAGTAGCTTCAGGGGTCAGCAGACTTTTTCTCACAGGGCCAGATAATAAATATTTTAGGTTTGTGAGCATTATGGTCTCTGTTGGAACTACTCAGTTCTGCCATTTTAGCTCTAAAGCAGCCATAGGCAATAAGTAAATGAATGTGCATGGCTGTGTTCCAATAAAACTTTTATTTACAAAAACAAGTGGCCAGTGCAGGCCATAGTTTGTTCACCCTGGTTTAAACCATAGTGAGAAGAGGGTTGGAGGCAGGACTCTTAAGACTATCTTTTCATGTAGCAGCGAGGGGAAAGGAACTTAAAGAGTGTTAGGAAAGGAGGAAAATAGGAAGGAAATGATGATTGAGGATGGTGGCAGAGAGTGGTTAGGGAGGAGGAATAGAAGACAACTCTTTCTATTTCAAAAGAGGCCATAGAGGGGCTGGCCCCATGGCCTAGTGATTAAGTTCCCTGTGCTCTGCTTCGGCCGCCCAGGTTCAGTTCTCGGGTGTGGACCTATACCACTTGTTGGCAGCCGTGCTGTGGCAGCAACCCACATACAAAATAGAGGAAGATTGGCACAGATGTTAGTTCAGGGCAAATCTTCCTCAGCAAAAAAAAAAAAAAAAAAAGGAAGATTGGCAACGGGTGTTAGCTCAGGGAGAATCTTCCTCAGCAAAAAAAAAAGAGGCCATAGAAATTTGAACACAAATTTGAACAGTATTAAGGAATTACTAATTTTTTTAGATTGTGATAATGGTATTGTGATTTTGTTCTTTAAAAGGATTCTTGTCTTCTAAAGATCCATATTGAAATATTTATGGATGAAATGATATGATATCTGGAATTTGTTTCAAAATAATCCATTGGAGTTCCAGGGGAGGGGAAAAAGTGAAATAAAATAAGCCTTGAGTCAATCCTTGTTTGACCCTGGGTGATGGGTACATAGGGATTCATTGTACTAGTCTCTCTGCTTTTGAATATGTTTTAAAACTTCCATAATAAAAAGTTATTTTAATAAAAGGCTTTTGGACTTGGGAATTAAGGAGTTAACCTCAGAGTGAGTTCCAGAGAACAGCTGGAGAGAAAGCTGGATTGCAGATGGTGGATAAGAGAGGGAGAAGTAGTTTGCTTCCCAAAAGGGGGAAAGAGGGCTACAGAGGAGAGGGAAGGTAGAAGCAGCCAGTGGCACGGGACTCAGTGATGGGAATTTTGGAGGAAGTTTTCAGAACACTCAGAACGGATGCACTGGAGAGCAGTCCTCACCTCAGGGACCTTTTGTTTCATCCCATATACAAGTGTGTCCAGAATCATGCAATCAAAGGCTGTTTCCCACAGAGTGGGGAAATACATGAAGGGTTTGTAATTAAAACCTGTGTGTCTGCTGCTAGAAATTTGGGTATTTGTCACTGTGTAATTGGAAACATTAAATTATGCATTTTCTTCTGCAAGATTCTTATAGTCTTATCTTTAAGCCCCTCTTCCCCATATCTTAGTACCATCTTCTTAAACTTTTATAAAAGCCTGTCCGTTATACAACATTTGAAAGGCATAGGACAAAATAAACTAGTCATTGTTATTCCTAAAATACAGCTATAGCCAATAAAAAATTACTCTGACTTCCCTCGGTTGGGCACTAGGGTTGAATAATCTACAATCCCTGCCCTTTATGAACTTAAAGTATACTAAGGGGAAAAGGACCGAGAAACAAGGGCAATAAAGGCTCCTAAATTTAAATAGTATCTCTGAGTTTTTTGATGAATTTTTGGTTTATCAATTGTAAGTGCTCTAAATAAAATATATTTTTATGTGTTCCTAATTTTCAGATAATGTCTCACTAAATTTGGGACTTCTAACATTGTGTTCTTTCTGATTGGGATTTGCCTTTATTTGATTTTTTTTCCTGCTGTCATAAACTAAAACTGCAGCAGAAAAGGGGTGGGGGCGATAAAGCATGTATGTTATGTGTTGTGTATCATTTTTAGTAAAATGAAGGTTTTATTTTGTGTGACCTGTGAAAACCTTACATTTGAAATGTACCTGGGTATGCTAAGTACAGATCAGTGTGGTTCTTGCTTTTGCTTTTTTGTTCTCAAGTTAGGTGACAACTGAGAGAAGGAATAGAATAGATACCTGTACCACCCATCGATCAACAGGTGCACTCTCTTCTGCATAATCTGAATTAAGCCAATAATTTGTCATGCCATTTGTGTTTTATCCTTTTGTTTAAACGTTATTTATTGAAGAGGTTCCCATTGTACACAGTGTAACAACATGATGTATTCTCGAGCTAGATTGAAAAACAATCTGTAATTAGCTGACAGATAATGAGCACTTTCAGGATACCACTTTCATCTTATAATCATTTACTCTTAAAAATGAGCTAAATTATCTTCTGTAATTTACCTGGCATGTGTTTTATTGGTGCATGCACTCATGCTCTCTCTTTTCAAATAAGAGATGAATCAGTTTGAGAACTCAGAAGGTACCGGCAAACTTCCTACCAACAATGGCCAGTGTTAGAATGTGGTGTTTTTAAAACATGTTTCATTTTAGATTAGTGTTGCCAGTCCCCTCCCCTTTTTTCTTTAAAATGTTATTTGCCAAACAATATTGGTTCAAATGACTCTTTAGGTATTTTTTATTTTTAAATTGCTAAGCTTTTTATTTGTCAAATATGTTCTAAAATTCACTGTTGAGTGGAAATATTTGTTAAATTTCTGAAGCAAAATTTCAGTCAAATATTTGATTATTATGGTTTCTCTTCTTAGAGGTTAATCTCCTTGCAAAGTTTATAGTGGTTTTTCATTTAATATATGTTAAGTTTCTATTTTAGCTCTTTGATCAGGAATAAGCATTATTTTGACTTTTTGAGGAAAAAGAGAATTATGTACACACCATAAGTAATGTGTTCAGTTGATTAACGTGAAGAAACTGGTGTAAGCTGCATTTAAATTATTCATAGACAAGTAACTTTTGACCTGTGATTTGGTAACATTCAGCTGTTAGATTCTACATGTAGTTCAGATTGTTTTTATGTTGAATTCCTGATTTATCTAAAGCAGACTGTGTGATTCATATGGGCTTACTTCAATCCATTACTCCCTCATAATTCTTCATTAAATGCATACTAAAGTCCTTATGGAAATAACATGGTTTTCATAATCTTTTGCTTTTGGTCCTTTTTGTAATGGCCTGAACTGTGCCCTGTCCATGCTTTGTGAGGGTTAGGGAACACTGCATTAAAAATATGTTGACATATTATCTAGTGAAAGGAGAACAAAATGTTCATCTTCAGAGTCTATAAAAATATGTCTGTATAGTCTTATAGTTTATTCTAGCCCTTTCATTGTATTATTTGTACTGATATGTTTGACAATCAGAGATAAACTTTAATAATGCTTGAACCTTAGTATTGTTTGCTTTCTGCCTGCTGCACAGAATGTTTTCTCTAATTAACAGAATTTGAAAATAGAGTGGTTTGCTTTAAAATTTGAAGTATTAGATTTTTAAGAAATCGTTACTCTAATTTTATTTCTCCATTAGCTTCCTATTCAAACCTTGAGACTAAGATCCATTTGGTATCTTCTAAAAGTAAAACTTATTCAGCATTTAGGGCATTATTATTGTTTTATTCAGTGCTCTATTGTATTGGTTATCTATTACTGCCTGACACATTACCCTAAAACATAACAGCTTAACACAACAAACGTTTGTTACTCACAGTTTCTGTGTCAGGAATCCCAGTACAGCCTAGCTGGTGCCTCTGGCTCCGGAGCTCTCACACGGCTGCAACCAAGACGTCAGTCAAGGCTGCGGGCATCTCAAGGTTCACCTTGGGGAGAAGCACCTCCAAGCTCGCTAACATGGCCCTTGACAAGCGTCAGGTCCATAGTTGTTGGCTGGAGACATCCTGGCCTCGTGACTCTCCATAGGATAGCTTACGTTATGGCAGTTGGCTTCCTTCACAGCCTAGCAAGCGAGAGAGTGCCAAGATGGAAGCCACAGTCTCTTTGTAACCTAATGTCAGAGGTGACATCTCATCACTTTTGCCACAGTTTATTCCTTAGAAGTGAGTCGCTAGGTCCACCACATTCAAGGGGAGGTGATTACACAAGGGCACGAGTACCAGGGATTGGGATCTTAATGGTTGCCTGCCACATCTCTTATGAGGACTTTGGAACTTCTGGAAATATACCGCTTTTACGATATTGTTTTACCGGATTATGGTGATAAAACTCTCTCTTCAGATAGAACTTTTGCTTAGCTGTTGTCTCACAATCTTGAATTAATAATTTTATATAGAATGAGACTCTAGGAAGAGGTGCAAAGCAGGATAGAGATAAAGGAATGTTCATTTTCAGTTTTGCTTGTATAGCCTTTTCTAGTTATTTAGATAAGGAGCTTTGTTAAAACTCTAAGGTGCTATCAAAAAGTGTACAATTGGGAATATTTTATGCGCTGTTCATTATGTAAATTCTAATGTTTATCTTGTTCAGTATTGGTAAAGGTTTTCAAGGTGTCATGAAAAGATGGGGATTTAAAGGCCAGCCTGCTACTCATGGTCAAACAAAAACCCACAGGAGACCTGGAGCTATTTCAACTGGTGTAAGTATAGTGTAGTAATACTCTTCTTAACGCTGAATATTCGACTTTTGCACATACAGTACTTAGTCTGTTCTTGGGATCAAGTCACATAGTTTTAATCTGACTCCAGGTGGGTCCTTGTACTTGTCACATTTTTATGGGTCCTGGCGTTATTTTCCAGAGCCAGACTTGAATCATTTAGTTTTATCCCACATACTTACAGCCAATATTCTCAATACTTTTCTGCCTACTTTCTCCTTCCTTTCTCTGTCTCCCTTCCTACACTCTGAAGTCAGCTGCAAGAAATAAAAGATTGAAATGCCCTTCCATCTGGCCCCACTGGTTTCTTCACAGGTTTGTTTTTGCCTTAAAAGAGACAATGGGGAAAGACTGTCAGGGGTAATATCATGGTGCAAGGGAAAAGTGGTAGAGAAGAAATGAAGAAGTAAACAATAAGAGCATAGAAAACAGAGAAGGACTTTTGTATGGCTAATTCAGTCATGCTTGATATTTGATATTGTGTTATCAAGCTGTTGTTATCAAGA
This sequence comes from Tapirus indicus, assembly GCA_031878705.1. Classification (NCBI taxonomy): domain Eukaryota; kingdom Metazoa; phylum Chordata; class Mammalia; order Perissodactyla; family Tapiridae; genus Tapirus; species Tapirus indicus. Next base: position 19,991,397 of record CM062920.1, read on the forward strand.
TCAATATCTTGCCATTCTTGGCAAGAATGTAGGGAAACATTCTCATACATGTAGGGATGTATTCTCATACGTCGCTTGTGAGAATACAAAATAGTGCATCTTTTATGGAGGGAAGTGTGGCAGTATCTAACAAACTACAAGCCATTTACTTTAACACAGCAATCCCACTTCTAGGAATTTACCCTGAAGATATTCTGGCAGCCCAGGGTTCGCGAGTTCGGATCCTGGGCGCCCGCAGACGCACTGCCTATCAGCCATGCCGTGGTGGCGTCCCATATAAAGTGGAGGAAGATGGGCACAGATGTTAGCCCAGGGCCAGTCTTCCTCAGCAAAAAGGGGAGGATTGGCAATGGATGTTAGCTCAGGGCTAGTCTTCCCCAAAAAAAAAAAAAAAAAAAATGCAATTGCACGAAATTAGTCATTGCTACATTATTTACAATTATAAGCATAAATGTCCATACTTGGGAGTTTGGATGGATGGACTGTGGTCCATTCTATGGACTGTATAGAATACTATACAGCTGAAAAAAAAACTGAGAAGGTCATTATGAAACAATGGAGTGATTTCCAGGATATAAGGAAATGCATGTGTTATATGCTTATTTTTGCAAAAAGAAGGACCAAAAAGATAAACCGGAAACTAATGAGATTGGTTAAGTCTAAGGGATGAGTGTGAACAGTATGGAAGGGCTTAGGAGTGGCAGAAGTGACACTTCCCTAGATATACTTTTTACTTTTGGAATCATGTTAATGTTTTACATATTCAAAATAAAAACAAAGATGAGGGGGAAAGTCCATAATGGAATATAATTAGAAAATGAACCTAACAGTTTCAAATGAATAACATACCACACTGAAAGGGGGGGAGGGGGGACTAACTCAAGTAACTATTGAACACAGTAGTTGGCTATATACCCTGAACCTAAATTAAAAATGTACTGTGCACAAGTGTTGAATTCTAATTTTTTTTGCAGTGATATTAGTTAACACTTCTGAAATAGTTTTCTGAGAATTGTAGGACTGAGTGGGTAAGTAAATGTAGATAATGGGAGCCAGGTGTCTCACTGTTAGAGAAGGGTGTTATGGTATGAAAAGAAGGGAAAT